>CM037877.1:216459548-219430763 GCA_021292165.1 Shinisaurus crocodilurus | reverse complement strand
ACTACGTATGGTAATCATTAGCTGAGAACACATGTGGGACTGGTAGCAGCGCTCCAGACTTCATGACCTTTCATTCACTTCTACTTTTTCCCTTCTCAGTGAACTGAGAATCTGACCTCAAGGGGTTTGCAGTGTTTCCTAGCACCGAGCTAAGGTGTTGCCTCTGCAAATTCCTGCCCCAAGTCTGCATTTGCCAAGCTCACATGGATATGGGGTACAGAATGCTTCCAGAGGAGGGTCATCAGGCTGGACAGAAAGCTGCTTAAGCCTTCTCACACTTGCTGATTCTGTCCTACAAATGTCCCCCCCCCCCCATTGGATTCACTTCCACTTTGAGAGCCTGGCTTTAATAAAAGTCAAACGGGAGCACAGAGAATAGATGAATGGGGGAAGGGTTGCGCATCCCTTCCCGCCCATTGATTCTACCCTGTGAGTGCTCTCTGCCCTCAATTATAACCCCTGTGTTTCTCTCCTTACATTTAGCGCATTTCTGCCTCAGAAATTGAGAGTGGGAATTTTAACACCTCAAGAGATCAAAAGCCAAACACAGCCCCCCACCCCCCGGAAAGTTACATGGCCCTCCCTTCATTGTGTCGTGTGAGCCTGACCTTGGTAATTGATTCTATAAACTAACTTCTGTCTGTGCAGCAACATTCTCAACACCAGTCAAGGGATGAAAAGAAGAAGTGTCATTTTTAATGATAGGGGAAACTTGAAGGAAAGAAGTGTGTGTGTGGGAGTGTTAAAATTTAATTGGCTTATGTTGGCTCCAGTTCCCAAGGTGGCCATATGCTGAGTAATATATCGCAACATTTTTACAGGCTTAAATGTGAGACCCAATGACTGCTCCTTTCTTTTAGGCAATCAATTGCCTGTTGTATTTTCTCAAAGCTAATTTGGAGTGTAAATCGATGTTTTTTTTAAAACAGGTTATGTGCTAATAGAAATGTAACCATTGGAGTGCTCACCCTCCACATGCAGTGACTTCTCTAATCAAATAATTTAAAATAGTAAATAAAAGGAAATGGAATGGAATGAATTAATTGCCTACATAATAAAAAATACAACTCTGTGATAAATGTAATTAACAGGTAAACAAAGTATCTGTAGAGTTAGTCATTGTACAAGCCCGCTGGCATGGCATGAATGGAGCAAGAAATGCTCAAAGGCCACACCATGTAAACTATTGGATCGCTTAGTTTGCAGAGGATTCCTGTACTATTACCGGTATATTTTGGTCCCTAGGCCAATTTTGCGTTGCAGCCATTTTCTCATATCATGAAAAGTCATCTATCCTCACAGCAGCAAACCCAGATTTTTAAAATATCCAATGTACATTCAGCATAACAGGAAGCCTTAGTCAATGCCAGGTCCCTGGCAAATGTACCTGTATACATCTTTACCCAAGCTGGTACCCTCCGGATATTTTGGACTACAGCTCCCAGAATTCCTGACCATTAGCTGCATTGGCCTGGGCTGATGGGAATTAATGTCCGAAACATTTGGAGGACACCAAGTTGAGGAAGCCTGCTGTATGATATATATGTTTGGAAATGTGCTTGTCACATTCACGGTTAGGTGTATAACTAAAAATATTAGGTGTACTGCTATTAGGTGTACTGAAAAGGCCTTCCCTTCAGTCTCATGAATTTCTGACTAGTCCCCTCCAACTTTTCGATTTAGGGCCCAATCCTATCGAACTTAGAGGCTCATGCTCATCCATTGCAGAGTGGGAGGAGCTGCAGAAGCGATCTTCACCTCCTGGCTCCTCCTGCTCTGCATTTTTGCTAGACAGCCATTTTTGGCCATCTAGTTGGGGTGTGTCGGAGGGGGAGGGAAGGAGGCTGGAGAAGCTTCTGAATACCTCATACCCTGGCTGCTCCAATCTCCTCCCCTCCCCGTCACCCAGAACACCCCCTTTAGCCCCTCTCCAAGGTCACTTTGCTGACCTTGGAAAACAGTCAGCATGGTTCTTTCCACGCTGGCTGTGAGGGGGCAGGGGAGGGGAATTGGAGCTCCAATTCCCAGCTCTGAGGTCAGAGTGCAGTCTCCAACTTCGGAGCTGGGAACCTGAACTATCCTATGGCTCCCCAGGCAATGTCTAGGGGCCATAGCATCATTCCCTCCGAGGAAGAAAATAATCTTGCCTCTTGTAATAGTAAAGAGAAAACAAAAAGCAAGAAAATTGGTGTACTCTTTGTTGCTTGAAATCTTTGCCCTCTCACACTCCCTTCTATAACCACTTTCAAGAAATAAAATATTACAATGTAGAATCAGTTAAAAGGAACCTCCAGGTCTATTAAAACCACTCAACAAAATAACCAATTCACACAGGATCTTTACAAGCCCACTTAAAAAATACGTCTTCTTCTTCTTCTTCTTTCTTTCTTCTTCTTCTTCTTCTTCTTCTCTTCTTCTTCTTCTTCTTTCTTCTTCTTCTCTTCTTCTTCTTCTTCTTCTTTTCTTCTTCTTCTTCTTCTCTTCTTCTTCTTCTTTCTCTTCTCTCTCTTCTTTTCTCTCTTCTCCTTCTTTTTCTTCCTTCTTTTTTCCTCTTCTTCTTTCTTCTTTTCTTTTCTTTCTTCTTCTTTTCTTCTTTTTTTCTCCTTCTTCTTCTTTCTCTTTTCTCTTCTTCTCTTCCTCCTCTTCTTCTGCTCTTCCTCCTCCTCCTCTCCTCCTCCTCCTCCTCCTCCTCCCCTCCTCCCCTCCGAGCTGAGCTCTGTTTGGCCTCTTAATTAATTGGTCTTCATCTTTTTGGAATAATCAAATGGTCCTCCCTCCAATTGACCGAACTTATTAAAGCTAATTTTCAAGCTGTCAGATTCACATGTCACTTGATGACAGATCTCAGGACTGGAAACTGCAAATGTAACTTTCTAGCAAGACTTTGAAACTTTACCAGTAGAATTTTTCACAACAATAAAACAATTTTGGACAAGGAGTGTGGGATGGAATACACTTCATTCATTCTAGTGATGGAGAAGTCATCATCTATTTGGCCATGTAGCAGGCAGAGGAAACAAATGTCTGCCCCCTTTTGTATTTAGCTTGAGCCTCCGTTCACTGGATCTCATTATATTGTTACAGTTTCTGGCAGACTATTGTTTTGTTAACCTAAGAGGCCAGAATGATTGATCGAGGCCACTTCTTGGGACCTAATTGTTAGGACACAGGCAGGCAAGCTGGTGCCCTCTAGATATTTTGGACTACAAATCCCATGCTCCCTGACCACTGACCATGTTGGCTGGATTTCATGGGTGCTGCAGTCCAAAATATTGTCGCCTACCCCTGTGTTAGGAGATGGTCTCCCAATACTTGGAGTCGGAGATCTCTCTTTTGTGTTCTGAAGGAGATACCCATAAGAGCTTGGAGAAAGTGAACCCTCACTAAGTGGACAGGCTGATATGGTATGTGAACAAAACAGCTGTATGAAAGAGAGAGAGAAAGACTGAAGTCCTATTCAGGTGTTATGACTGAACAGGAAACTGTATATGTAGGGGCTGCATGCCCTGGCTCTGCCTCCAATGTCCCTGCATGCACAGGCTCCACTCTCTCCACCCCCAACCTTAATAAGTTGAGTGGAAAGGTTTGAGTGGGACTTCCACATGCATTTGAACATGCATAGATGTCTCCTGCCATCAGGAACTTTGATGAAGAAGGCTTCTTGATCATGGGGAGGCTTCTATGTGCGTTCAGTGCACTCCGACCTTTTTGCATTGGGAAGGAAAGTTGGAAGGGTTTCCTTGTGTTGGTGGCCATGCCCATTCTCAGAACCTTAAGCCACTGCCTTGGAAACGGACACCCAACCTGCCATGGGTCCTGATCCAGACCTTTGGCCTTGTCTCTCTCAGACCCTTCCTCTGTTGTTTCCTCCGCCCCCTCCTCTCTTCCACCAGTTTCCTTAGTATGTCAGTTGAATCCTTCACTTGCTCTCCCATCAGCTCACTGTTTCTCCCTCTACTCCCTTGCTTTGCCTGCTGTCTCCTCCATCTGCCTCTTCTCACCCTTTCTCTCTCTAGGCTTCAAACTGCAGTCACCTGCCTCTCTCTGTCTCTTTTGTCCATCTCTTCTCCAGTCCAACCCTGTCACTCTCTACATTCTTCTTCCTTCCTGCCACCTTTTTAGCTGCCCAGGCCACAGGAGCAGCCCTCCCATGAATCTGGGTGAAGCCCCTGCCTCAGGTGGCAGAGCAGGAGGAACAGCAGATTATGCACTCCCCCTTGCCACTGCTAGGAGGCCTCCCCATGGACGCTGCTGGGAGGGTGCTGCTGGGCGGGCGGTGCTCTGGAGAGCCCCACTAGGCACTCTCCCACTGTAGTATTTACCACAGTGGGAGAGCAGAGCTGAAGGGGCTCTCTGGAGCTGCTGCCCAGGGTGGCTTCACAGTGGGTGCTCCAGTGAGTCCTGACAGCCCCATTCTCCCACTGTAGTAAATGCCACAGGGGGAGAAACCTGCGAGGCTCTCCAGAGCAGGGAGCGTTTTGGCCCTGTCCCTTTGGCATTCCTAGGAGCTGTACTTCATCCCCAGAATAGGTGCATCACCATGGAGCACCATGGATAGCTCCTATGAAGTTCAGAATAAAAGCCACAATGGATAAGGAGCCCCACTGACACAGGCGGCACTGGCCTCCCCTGGCCGCCTGCCCTCTGGCTTGCCCTGAGGATCCTCTCAGGGAGATCCAGAGGGTGGGTGGGCCAGCAGTCTTTCTGAAGGGAAAATGGTAGGGGCTAAAGTCAAAGGGGGCAGGGCCATAATGCTAAAAATACCAGCATATTTGCTTAAAGTTGCTGCCAACAACTAAGCTGTAGGAGAGGCTTCAATCAAACCTCTTGAATGGAGAAAAATGCACCAAAGCTGGGAAAGTACCAAATTATAGGTGTTTGGGGGAACGGGGGGCAGGGGAAGAGGGCGTGACCATCCAGGGAGTGGCAGATGGCTGGATTGGGACCCCAGGCAGGCCAGCTTTGACTCCTGGACCTGAGGTTCTACCCCTGCTGTGATGGGAGCCATATAGTATATAAAAAGTACTCCCCTAACCAACTGTATGGCAAAACGTACATAACCCAATAAAAATATTCCAGTTTGTTTTTCCTCCCAATGACTCGCAACTTAGGCAAACAGATGGAGCTCATAACATTAATCATGGGCTCAGATTGTGTTGGCCTAACTCATTTAGTTGCAGAGCAGGCCGGCCTGTGATGCTTTCTGTGTGTGTTTAACCCCCACTAATAATTCATCAAACACAACACCCATTTAATTGCTCTTTGGTGTCCATGAACTATTATATCGATCTTCCTCCCTGTGACATTTGCCACTTGCTCTGAAGCCTGGTTTGCTTAGTACTATAAATATTAGGGCTTCTTCCTCAGAAATTCACATCATGGCCCTTGGCCTTGCTGAGTGTCACTTTGGCTTACTGATGCCATCTTGATCGTGGTTATTAACATGCTTCCTCCTTTTCACGACCAAGCAGGCGCTATTGGCAACTGTTTTGCAGTGTGAGCAGCAGGAAGGACAACACGACTTAGGGGAAGAAGGCACTTTTAAAGCAGTAGATTGTGTTTATCTCCTGAGATTTAGATGGTCTCTTTTTCCATTTGGGTCTAAGGTGAAAGGCTCATTAGTTGTTATTATTTAGCAAAGAGGACAACGAGGCACATCACCAAGGCTGTGATCACAGGGTCATGCAACCACATTCTCAAGAGGCTGTGTTTCTCAAGGAGGCAGCCTCTATGCTCAGTAGTGCAGCTAGTATGTTAGACCCTGGAGGTAATGGTCTTACAGGCCCCCTGTTTGGTTTGTTGTTTATATATTATTTATTATATTTATATCCTGCCTTTTTCTTGCAAGGAACTCAAGGGCGGCTGTACACATCACTCCTCTGTATTTTATCCTCACAACAACCCTGTGAGGTAGGTTAGGCTGAGAGTCAGGACTGGCCCAAAGTCCCCAGTGAGCTTCATGACCTGAGCGGGGACTAGAAACCCGGATCTCAAGAGTTCAGCACTCTAACCACTACGCCACACCGGCTCTCTTGTGGGTTAGATGGCCATGGGTGTTACTTCAGTTGTGAAGCACACAGCTAACATTTCTTTTCTCCCCCCACCTACTGCCATTCCATGTTTACAACTGCTTCTACATTCCTGACAGCAAAGAAACATACAAACTGTTTGAGACCCTGACTAAAAGGAAGGAAAGAAGGAAGGACAGACAGACTGAGTGTGCACAGTTTCACCTTTTAAGCTCACATTAATCATAGCACTACAAAGGATGCTGTCTGTGGTGACAGGCGTCAGCCCTGGTGGGTCCTGGCATGCCTATGCAGCCGAGGTGCTGAGACCAGGCCTGTTTGCCAGTGTCCCATCACCTGGTGTTTCTCTGGGTGGTTATCGGGGGGGGGGGGGGGGCTGTGCTATGGCATCCTGGACCTCTGCCCTGAAGTTCAACCCGAGCTGCACCACTCCCTGTGCTACCCAAACAGTTTAGGGCTGGAAAAGATTGCAGCAGTCTGAGCAATCTGCCAGCGGTCTGAGGTGAGGCAGGAGCTGGGAACCAGGAGATGTGAGACTAAGCCGGTAATCGGGACTAACTGGTAAGTCAAAAGCAACCAAGAGACAGGACCGAGAAGCAAGCCAGAAGTCAGGACCAAAGGACAAACCAGGAGGCAGGTTCAATGAGCAACCCAGAAGTCAGGATCAAGAACAACCAAGCATAAGGAACACCTCAGTGCTCAGGAAGACCTTGTTACTCAAGTCTCGACGGAACAGAAAGTCCTCTTATTCTCCTTCCTGTCCAGAGTAGATGCAATGGTGAGGCTGGGGTGAGCAGAGTCAGACCAGGGCCTGAGGGTACTCCACTGAGAAGGTGCAACCTGCAGTTCAGTGGTTCACCCTCTGTGGACAGTTACCTACAGATTCTGACCAACAGCAGCCTTTATGCTACTCAACGTTTACTTCCAACTACTTTTGAATTTAAACTACTGTTGAAACTGAAAAGACTTTTCAGAAGCAGTTGGTTGGTGCATGACATCAGGCTCTGCTATTTGTAGGAAATTTTAAAGAGTGGTGCCCAAGCTCCCAGGCAAGCTTAAAGCAGTTTGTTGGCTCTCAATCCAAGATGCTGATATGGTGCCTCAAGATATTGAGCAGCTGTGGACTACAGACAAGAGCAGTAAGAACGACAGAAGGGTTTTCCTAATGTGTCAAAATATTTAGGAGCATTTTAATCTTCACAGCACCCCTGGGGGGTGGTAGCAGCTCTATGATTAATTTTTGTTGTTTTATTCTTGGAAGGTGAGAGAGGAAGATGTTAAGTACACTGCCTTTGAGTTAGAAGCCGTTTGGGATCAGAGACTGAGAAGTCCAAGGTCTCTGTTTCGTTGTAATCATTCGACACCATCAGTCCTCTTCCTAGCTTCTCATTTATCATTCTTGCTCTGCTTCCATGTCTCCTACCTAAATTTTCCCTGAACTGTTTGGCACATTCTCTTTCACCACCCGCCTACAACACCCATCTGTTTTATTTATTTTTGTTGTACTCTACTTAATCTGTGGCAAAGTTTCCAAAGACAACCTCCTTGTGGCAGTTCATCATTGCAATAGTGACTTTTTTGAGGGTGTCTTTTCTTACTTAACACCATTGTACATGATGTGAAGTGATATAACAACATAGGAACTGCGGCAAAATGTTGCAGTGTGGAGTGATTCTGTTCAGGATTCTAGCCAACCAGCCTCTTCTGGGATCTCCTCCCCTCCCCCAGTTTTCTGTCCCCATAACAGACATCTGTCTTCTACGGCCACCGAGCATGCTCATTGGGCTGTTTTGGGGTATCTCTCCTCACTTGACTTGATTTTCTTTTGTACTTCTGCTGTTCTGCAAAGCTTGGACTTTCCCTAAGCCTCCCTATTGTGGATAGATGGTGCTGTTTTGGCTAAATAAGAATTAGCACTCAGAGTGTGTGTCTGCTATTAGTATACAGGATATTACATACAGCCTTTCCCAAGCCAGTGCCCTCCTGATGTGTTGGACTACAACTCCCATCATCTCCAGCCAGCATAGCCAATGTCCAGAAAATTTCTTTCTAGAAACACAATTATATTTTTAAAAATCTCACTTTCTTCCATGCTGGTCCATTGTCATCATGCTTAATCTTGAGTTTGGAACATGGAAAAATCATGGATAGCAAACCCTTTGACAGCAAGCACCCCCCCCCCCGGACATTGCCCAGGTGCAGCTGCCCTTTTCAGACCCCTGCAAGTGAGCATTTGTGCAAGTCCAACTACAAAAATTAAAAAAACCCAATGAAAATATTTCAGCACATTTGGGGTGCAAAAAAAAAGGTTGCAAACCAGTGTCAGCCCCCCAAATGTGCCACTTGGGCACTTCGGAGGGGCTTGTCACTGGCTGTCAACTCTGAGATTGCAAAAAAGCGATCTCCAGAAAAAAGAAGTGGAAAAGGGGAAAAAAAGCTATGGTGAGCGAAAAAGGACTCGCGATCATGGTGAGGAGAGAAGATAAGACGCCTTTAGCTGCTAAGTTCCCTGGGATACTGGCTGGAGGACTGGGGGGGGGGAGAGTGGGGGGACAACCCATGGTGATGCCTATCATCTGTTGGGCCATCTGTGGGTTGTTCTGCATAGCTTATTCGCAGGGTGGGTTGTCATGATGTGCAAGCCTGCCCATTGTGGATCAAACAACCCCTAGAACAAGCCATGGGTTGTCAGGGTGGCTTCTTGCTGAGAAATAAGCCACCCTGTGGGTCTGGGTTCGGATGACACGACAACCCATCGTGGCTAGTTACCCATGATGGGTTCTCATGTCATGCAAACCCAGTCACTATAGGATAGATTGTAATGCTTCTTCTCACCCAGATGAAATACCAACAGGCATTCTAGTAAATCTATATCTACCAAAAGGTGTATTAAAAGTACATAGGCTGGAACTCTTTTCATCCAGTCGTATCTGCCAGAATCCATTACTAGCATCCAACACAGAAAACAATTTTGCACCTGCCAGCCTGCTAGTAATTTCATCTACTGTTGGTAACTGAAAGTACTCTCTACGAATGGCTTCATTCATATCTCTTGGATCCAAACAAATTCTTATTTGCTCTTTACCAGGTTTGTTCACAATCACTATTGAATTTACCCATTCACTTTAACAATCACACCGGTTTGTTCCATTCTTCTAAGTTCAATTTCTATCTTCTCCCTTTACCTTAACATAACTGGAATTTTACAAGAAGCATGTATTACTGGTGTTATCTGTGGATCCATTTTGATTACATACTGACCTGGCAGGCATCCTAATCCCTGAAACACATCTTCATAATGCTTATATATTTCCTTTCCTTCCTTACATTCTAACACATGTACTCTTTTCACTAGCTCTAAATCAGTAACTGCTTTTAAAACCAAGATTACTTGTGCTTCAAAATCTACTACTTGAAACTCTAACTCAAATTCTTTCTCTTTATATGTACAATTCAAAACACACTTTCCAAGCACTTGCAGCCTTGTATCTGAATAGGTAACTAATCTTATATTTGATTTCTGTAAATATTCACTCAGAAGGCTCTTATAAGTTCTTAAGAAATAGCATTAGCTTGTGCTCCAGTATCAATCTTAAACTTTACATCCTTATTCTTTATTTTAAGATCTACAGTCCATTCTTCTTCCAATTTATTAGATGTTAATGTCCCAATAAACATATCTTGCAAATCTTCTTCCTCCAGCATACCTATATTCTTGTGAACAAACTTAACATCTTTGATTTTACACATTTTCGCAAAGTGGTTAGATCTTCTACATTTCTACAATCTTTTCCATATGCAGGACATTGTCTTATCTGATGGTTGTTAGTTACCACATCTAGAACAAAACTTTGAGCTTGAAGCAACACTTGAAACAGGTTTCACAGTCTTCTCATTATGCAGCTCAATTTTCTTTTTAACACTGTCTTTGCTTTTCAAAATATCCAGTTGTCTCTCTGATCCCAGTACTTTTAATTGTCCACAGCTTTTTCCAAGGTCAAATCAGCATATCTCAGCAGCCTTGCCTGTAGACTATCTGATCTTATTCCACAAACAATTCTATCCTTAATCAGAGACTCACACAACTGGCTAAATTCACATGACTTTGCCAATAATTTCAAGTCAATCACATAAGAGTCAATAAGTTCTTCCTCATTCTGAACTCTTGAAAAAAACATGTGTCTCTCATATGTAACACTAGCTGTTGCCCTTGGCTGCGCTCACATGGATTTTAGGATTTGGGACGCCCCCCACACAACATTCATTCATTCATTCAGTCATTTAAAAAGTTTCCTTCCCTTTTCACCCCCTTAGAGAACATATGGCCTAGGGGAGATTTGCATACCCACTCCTATTGGCCCCTGCAGGAATTCATACAAACATCCTAAGTGTCGTATGGGCTATTTGCATAACTGCTCCTATTGGCTCCTGTAACACTCAAATGAGTCCCCCCCCCACAACACAAACCATATACAAACACATATCATTATACCTTGCCCTCCTAGACTCCTTCCTTTGGCCTTCTCTTCTTCCATTCATTCCTCAGGGCCACTCCCTCTTCCATGCCTTTCCTAGCCCAGTGAGCACATTAGAATGACTGGGTTCAGACAGCACGATAATGCACACTCAAGGGTTGAGTGTGGGTTGTCATTGAACCATAAGTTGTTGTTGAACTGTGGGTTATTGTGTTGTCTGAACCCAGCTGCGCTAACAAACCATGGTCTGTTAACCATGAACAATGCACGGTTCACAACCCAATAATAAATCATGGGTTCTCTTCATGGGTTGTTCATGGTTAGCACAGCTGTGTTCAGACAGCACGACAACCCATGGTTCAACAACAACCCATGGTTCAACGACAACCTACACTCAATCCATACTCAATCCTTGAGTATGGGTTATCGTGTTGTCTGAATCCAGAATCTATGAAATGATGTGAATCCCTGGATTCTGTGCCAGTTACTACATTCTGCGTGCATTGAAATGCAAGTGATGAACAACTCACTAGTCCCTTTCACACCTTCTTCTCCAAGTGAAGAGTGAACATGTGGAGGAGGGAGCAGGATCATGTAGGCCTTTCACAGCATGCTGCACATCATGTCAGCTCTGCCCTCAATGTCAGCATGCCCTGTGTGTCCTGCCTTGCCCTTTGTACCCCTTGACTTCTGTGTGTACAGTCAGAGGTCTGATAATGGGCACCTTTATGTGTGTACATGATCAAGAGCCTTGCATGATCAGGCTTCCTAATCATGTGGAGCACCTATGCACATACAGTTGTATTCACATACCATTGTATGCTCATAGATGCTCCTTTTCAAACTTTTGGATCCAGCGATGGTAGTGATGGGGGCAGAACCAGTGGTGTAATCCCACTTCTGCCTCCATATGTTCAGTCTATGCCTGGAGGAGAAGTATGAAAAGGGCTTCTGCTTATAGACAATCTATGAGAGACAGTGACTGGGTTCAGACAACTGATAACCCATGCTCAAGGGTGGAGTATTGACTGAGTGTGGGTTATTGTTGAACCATGGGGTATTGTTGAAATGTGGGTTATCATGTTGTCTGAACACAGCCGAGATAACAAACATGGTGAACAACCCACAATTCACAACCCAACAACAAACCATGGGTGCTCTTCATGGATTGTTCGTGGTTAACAAGCCATGGCTTGTTAGCACAGCTGGGTTCAGACAACATAATAAACCACATTTCAATGACAACCCATGGTTCAATGACCACCCACACTCAACCCATACTCAAAACTTGAGCGTGAATTATCATGTTGTCTGAACCCAGCCTATGAGGAATAGCACACAGTTTTGAACCATCTGAAACTCCAGCAGTGTAACCATCTAAGGGTCAAACTACATATTGCATTGGTTGTGTAGTGTGTAGCTGAAGCTTATTATTATTATTATTATTATTATTTTTTAAACTCCAGAGTAAGTGCATGTGCCCCTGATTCAGAGCTGGACTGCCACTCACTGGAAGGGGAGGATTAAACCTCCCCCCTCCAGCTGTTTGCTTCCCAAAATTCCTGCCCCTGTGTGCGGGTTGAAATAAGGGGGGGGGAAAGTATCCATTGGCATCAGTGGAGGCTTTTTTGCTTTTTTTAACTGGGGGGCAGGGGGAGAATTTCAGGGAGCAAACAGGTGTGAGTCTGGGACAGCTTAATCCTTTCTTCCTAGTGTGCCCTGGTTCCAATCTGAATTGGGCCTGCATTCACTTATTCTAGAGTCAGAAAAAGATAAGCCTTGGCTACACACTACGCAATTAACACAACATGTACTTTGACCCAGACACATCGGCTAAGGCTACAATCCTATTGCACACTTACCTGAGAGTAAATCACATCATGGGAAAAATGCCTCGGATCGGGCTGCAAGAATCTTGCCTGAATAGCAAAACTAATGAGGTGTTAAAGCAATTTTTTTCTAAACGCTGTGTGTGGTTTTTGTGTGTGTTTTTTTAATACAGAAAGCAGCGTAGAATATATCACTGCAACTTTTTTTCCAGGTCACAGAACAAAAGAAGATGGGAGCCTGTGCTAAAGGAATGTTATTTAGCTGGAGGCCCATTCTCAAGCATGACATTCTAGAGGTCAGTGCGACCAAGTGCTCACCAGGCCTCGTGCAGCTGATTGTTTTCTGATGGCCTGGTGTCAAAGGTGGGGCAGGAGGACTCCAGGAGCTGCCTGCCTTTTCAGTCAGCCTCACAAAGCCGAAAAAGCCGCACTGTGCATTCTGGGGGAGGCGGTCGACTTTCACAGGAATGAAGAAGCCCTAAGAATAGAACCGAGTGTAGGCAGGGAATAATGCTGCCTAAAGAATGGGTGAACTGTATAAGCTGAAGGCAGAGATCTACATTCAGAGTTCTCACAAAGCTCCAAAGGAGTTAGGCAGACCTTTTAAAAAGAAACACACCTTACGCCTTACTGTCCCATGCTGGGTGGCTGCATCATTGGCTGTAGCCATTCCACACTGGGCGGTTTGCAGGTCACGATAAAAGCCACTCTGAAAACAAGCCATGGTGGGTTGGGTAATAGCTCATGAAGCCATGCTGCTGCTGACAGATGATCAGGCACTCGCCGGCTTGCCATGGCTTGTTGCCCCTTCGTCCTTCCACCCGCTCCCAGCACGTATCCCAGGGGCCTTTGTGGCCCAACTCATCTATACTCCTGTTGTGATGAGATTCCCCCTTTCTTGCCTTGCAAAGCAGCTGACATATATATACACCATAATCTTAAAGGGGAGTGGGGTTTTTTACACAGAAATTTGGGAGGCAGGATTTAAGCTTTCCTCCCTCCCGTTTTCATGCTAAAATCCCCCCCAACAGGGGAGTGGGGGGTTAAAACAAGAAAACAATAGACTTTTCTTCTTGTTTTAAGCCCCCCACAGGTGTGTGTGGAAAATTTGGCCTGAAAACAGGAGCGGGGGGGGGGGGAAAGCTTAAACTCTCCCTCCCGAATTTCCATGGCCCTGAACTGGGGCTGCGCATGCTTACCCAGAGGTAAGCCAATTACACATACATGTATAGGTTGCTACCTTGGCTCACAAGGGGATAAAGCCAGTCACTGTCAAATGAAGCACCAAGCTGGAAGAGAAGGGGCGGAGGGCACTGCGAGGAGCAGTCGGGTTTTTTTGCTGCTCTTGCCAGGCATCTCTGTAGCCCTTTCAAACAAGCCATACAGAACTCATGTTGCCAGGTTCACAGGTCATGGCAAGCCACTCTGAAGAACCCAACAAGAAGTCATGGTGGCTTGTGCATGTTTAACAACCCACGCTCAAGCCATTGTGCCATGTTCGGTCATTACAAGCTGCTCTGAAACAAACAAGTATGACAACCTACCATGGGTTGTTGTGTTGTGTGATGTGAACCAGAGCACTGGCTCATGTCATGATCTGACATAATCAATGCTGGCTTCAGGTTTTGGAAGGCCTTTGGGTGAGACTCCCCCCATGGGCCCCCTCCCTCAGTGAGTCTACTTTCTCACTACCATTGTCACCAGCCACTATTGCTCCTCATCCTCTTTCTCATCATTGCTACCACTTGCTTGGCAGGCAGAGAACCAGCGATCAGGAAGGCAGCGGCATCTACTGCTCCTCCTTCTCACCACCACCATTGTCTGGGCCAGAGCAAGAGGCAGGTAAGCAAGCAGGTTGCAACGATGAAGAGAATGCACAAATTCAGGGGCCTCTTGTCAATGGGCCACTGCTGGGGGGTGGGCCCTTGGCAGGTGCCCAACCATGCCTACCTTGACACCAGCCCCGTATATATTACAAAACAGATGGGGCTTCTGCTCAGATTGCATAGTCCTTGCTCAGTGTGGACCAAATGCTCCTTGAATATATTGGGGTGCACAAAGGCAAGAAGTGGCATCAATTCAGACAGCTGTAAGAAATGTCCCAGGAAAGCCAAGGTATAGAAAACAACTGTGTTCCTTATGTCCAGCGCACATCATCTCCTTAGCCAAAAGGTTCCCAGAGCAGCTTACGTATAATCAAATAAACAAGACATAAACTCCAAGGTGTCATTATGTATTTGTTTATGTATTTATAGTTAAAATCATCAGGTTCCAAAATCACAGAAAGCCTGGTGGAACATAAGTTGCCTGGCTCATCCCATTCAGTGTTAGCTGTTTCTCATTGGTTGATTGCTTGGTATGGTCATTTAGGGCTTGCAAGATACTGAACAGTGAACTGTATAGGCTGAAGGCAGAACTCTGTAGCAGAAGGGTTCTACTACACAGCATGGTGAACTGTATAGTAGAGATAATAGAATCATAGAAAAGTAGAGTTGGAAGGGGCCTATAAGGCTACCGAGTCCAACCCCCTGTGCAACGCAGATGAATACCGTAATTGACTTTGGATACTGGCACAACAGAGAAGGTCCTCTTCAGAAGATGTCAAAAACTAGGCAGGTTCATACATGAGAAGGTGGCCTTTCATGTAACATGGCCCCAAGCCGTTCAGGGCTTGCAATGTTCTGAATGGTAGGTGGGAGTGTTCCCAAGCTATCAGGGCCTGAGATGGCAGATGTTAGTAGATTTTGGGATTGACTGTGCAAGGACAGGCAATAATGGGGCACATAGCACATCCTTCAGGCAGCCTGCAATCTTGAATTTCTATTGTTGTAAATACGTAACTCAAAGCGACTACTAACCCCAAGTGAGAAGATGTGCACTGACATGGTATGCCGCTAAATATCTGTCACTAGATCAGAGCAAAGGCATCCTGGAAGCACCAACACCGATGAACACGGGACCCATCTCATCTGGATGTAGGCACCAAACACATTAGAAGATCTCCAAAGACAGCATTGCTATCATTTTATTGAACCAGTTACAATAATACTGAGAATTGAAAAGAGTATCTTGTAGAACATTTCACAACACAGAATTGTAAATTTTCCGGTACATATGCTCATATGTGGTGGAGTTGTAAAAATGTTCTGGAATTTTGGCAAGAGGTTTTTACAGAAATAACAGAAATTATTGGTATTAATTTAGAGGTCTGTCCTAAACTTGCTTTGTTATCAATAACCGATAAAGTCACTTGTGCCCAAAATACGAAGGAACTAATTGTAAACTTGTTAACTGCGGCTAGGTTAATGATTGCAAGGAAATTGAAAGTACATGTTTTTCTAATCACTGATTGGTATAAGGAAGTTTGGGATATAGCCCTAAATGATAAAGTAACTGGTAGTATCAAATGCAAAAAGGGACAGTTAAAGAAGAATAATTTTATGGATATATGGAATCAATTATTAGACTATGTATTAATAAAGGGGAAGGGGAGTATGCCTGGTCAGGATATGTTATATTTTTGGAATGTGGAATTTAATTGATCAAGGGGATGGAAGTATATTAGTTGGTCCCTAGGTGGGTGGGGGGTGCACCTTATGATTTATTCTAGTTGTATGTTTTTGTTTTACAGTTTTGTATGTAGTTTATAATAACTAAATAAAATTTATTTTAAAAAAAGAAATGTAAATTTTCCATGTCTTTCAAGCAGGTTCTTCTAGCAGATAATTCTAGTTCTGTTCCTAGTCCAGTTTTGATAATCTGTATTTCCAGCTACTGAATCTCATCTTTGGCATTTTTTGTTTGATTGCTTGACTGCAGAATTATTGGAAATATTTGTTCCAATGTTAGGCCACCAACGTTAAGTTCCTTGAGCTGCCCAGATAACTATATGGCCAGGAGCACTCCTAATAACCCAGTGGCATTCCTTATGTCTGAATTTTAACAGGTAAAATCTGCACACCTACAGTGGCATGACCGCACTGCATGGCTGCCTGATATTACACTACAGATTGTTACTCTGCTGCAAATAACTGTACAACCGGATGAAGTTCCAGAAACATCCCTTGGTTTTGGAGGACTATACTTGGAATATAAATGCAGCAAACATTTCCATGTTCAAACAGTTAACTTGACTGTGGTTTCATGTGGAACACCAGCCACTTCACAAATCCACACACTTTGGCTATGGCTTTGACCACACCCACTTTTTGCTCTGTCCACACCTATTTTGTTTCCTGCAAAAGTGTGTGTGGGGCTGTGGGTTGGGCAAAATCTAATAATTTTAAGGGGATCTATTCTTCCCTCCTCATTCCTTTCCCCTTGTGTGTCATGCCTTTTTAGATTGTAAGTCTATGAGCAGGGATTGCCTTGTTTAATTGATTATATGTAGTTAACTCTGGGAGCCTTTTTGGCTGAGGAGCAGTATAAAAATGCTTCAAATAAATAAATAAATCCTATATTCAGAAGCCATTTTGCCCCCCCCCCCCGCAAATCGATGAAAAACTATGAACCAATGGTGACTTTGATAGATATGACATGGTTGTACAAAGATGATGAAGTTGCTGTACTTTTGAGATAACACTTGAACAGTACAGGGAGCCTTATGTCTGAATTTTAACAGGTAAAATCTGCACACCTACAGTGTAGGACTGTAAGGAGGAGATGCCAAAGGCAAAGTTTTCCCTTGAAGGATCTTTATCACAGTGACTAGTATCCAATACCAGCCCTTGTAATTCCCGAGCTCCTGCCCTGACTGGACTCCCCTGCTTGGCTGCAGTGGGAGGGGTGGTGGAAATCATTCACAGTGAAGGCAACTCCTTTGATGGTGATTCCTCCCAGGTGATGAAGGTGGCTGAGGAGAATGAAGAATAATCCACACTTACCCTATTAACGCTGCATCCATCTTTTCTTATTTAAAATGCCACAGCCAATTAATCTAATGAAGCAGCTTAAGCCTGGCTCCCTCTCCCAACTTCAGTGAGCTTGTCCAATATAATGATTGATTTCTCCTTACCCCATCAGACTCTTAAAGTTTAACTCCCTGGGTTATTTGTGCTTAAGCCCATGTCTTCTCCACACAAGATGTATGGCAGCTAAGTACATCTTGCTGAGGCAATGAAGAGAGCTGGGGAAGGGGTGCTGAGATGCTAAGGAGGACAGGTGCAGAGAAGAGGGAATTTGTTGTCACTTATCATGCAGGCACTCGAGTTGGTTGTTGTTGAAATGTGGGTTATCGTGTTGTCTGAACCCAGCTGAGATAAGAAAACATGGTGAACAACCCACAGTTCACAACCCAACAACAAACCATGGGTTCTCTTCATGGGTTGTTCATGGTTAAGAAGCCATGGCCTGTTAGTGCAGCTGGGTTCAGACAACATGATAACCCACATTTCAACAACAGCCCATGGTTCAACAACAACCCACACACAAGCCATACTCAACCCTTGAGTGTGGGTTATTGTGTTGACTGAACCCAGTCAGAGTCTCTCTTGTGTTTTCCCCTTTCATATAGCAAAGGGGCTTTGGCAGCACAGGGGCAGGGCTGTTAACCTTTTTCTCCCTGCCATTTCCACACCAAAAATCACCACCTGAAGCTTCTACTTGCCTCTGACCATGTCATGGCATCTTCATTCTGAGGCAAATGGCCGCTGGGGGGATATTTACCTGGAAAACTGGTGCGTGGAACCCCTCACCGCACACCGCAGTCATAATTCGGATCACCGCCAGCAGCACAGCTGCCAGTTAAAAAGAAAAAAGAGAGGTGAAGACTGTGCTTCCCAGAGTGTAAAGTGAACCTTCCAAAGAGGCACAAGTGCTTTTAATGGGAGGCATGAGCATGTGGGTGGGTGGGTGGGAAGGCAGGAAAGGGCTCCTTCTCTTGTCACTCTCTCTCTTGTGCACTTTAACACCCATTGCATGCCCTCTCTGGACTGGTTCCCCTTCATTTGGTGGTGGTGGTGGTTGCCTGTTCAAGACCTAGGGTGAGAGCAGGTTCTTTCACTACAACAGCTCTTCCATCTTTGCTTTTGTCTTGTGCAACCTCATATATGCTACTCCCCTTGTTTCACAAGGGGTCACATGGCAAAAGTCTAAGAACTCCAAAACTAGAGGCAGACATTGAAGGCAGAAGTGATTTTTATAGGGCTGTGTTTCAGATGTATAGCCCTGGATGCAGTCAGATGAGATGACATGAGATGATGAGCAGAGAAGTTATTGAGTCCAGTTGCCTGTTTCTTGTGAGATTTGGGTACATCATTCTGTGTGTGTGTGTGTGTGTGTGTTTGCCTTTCTGACTATAATAAGTAGGAGAGATGGCTAATGCATTAAGGTTTGTGAAGAGTTCTGATACTGTAGTGATAAGGTCAAATAAGCATCCAAGCTAATTTAAGACTCTTGGTTCTGGTGGGTCCAATTTAGAGAAACTAAATGCTGGAACATGGTGTTTGCGTAACTGAATCAAGGAAATTCATGGTTCATTTAGATGCAGGTACATTATTTCACCTAACCAGAGAATCCTTAGTGTGTTTGTGCATAAGAGCGGAGCATTAAAAGGCAAGGTTGAGAAGCCTTTCATGTTGACATGGCACATCAGGATATGATTTGACAATGCATAAGGTGATTTTGTGTAATGAACAGTGACAGAAATTACAAACCCCAGTGAACATATACAGGCCAATATGACACTGGCTGCCAATGCAGATAATACAGAGGGGTCTTGGTAGCTTTGGGCAGGGGAGGCTGGTGACTCCTATTTCAGTGGGGCTCCTAATCCAGTGCAGGTTTTATCTAGAGCTTTATATGAGCTATCCATGGTGCTGAACTCCAGCCCCAAAATAGGTTCACTGCCATGGAGCACCATGGATAGCTCCTATAAAACTAAGAATAAAACCTGCAATGAATTAGGAGCCCCACTGAAAAAGGAGTCACCAGCCTACTGGCTTTGGGGATAGTAAGAAACGCCACAGATAACTGCAAACATGGCTGGATGAAAAAAACAATGGCCATAAATGAAGCAGAATTACAAAATTAAATTTCCAAAACAAAACACCTATCCTATATTCTGTGAAGTCTTTTAAAGATTGGTATCTTAGAATCAAAGAAGATGAGATGATGTAAATCAGGGGTGGGCAATATGTGGACTTCATGTGCCCCTCCTGGCCTTAAGTGTGCCCCCCACCACCGCTGAATTTGTCTCTGTGGCAGCAACAGCAAAATGATTGGCAGTTTGCCTCTGAATTTTGGTGGCAAACCACAACAGTGGCCTAAAAAGGCCAAATTTAGCTTCAAAGCAAGATGTGGCCTTTTAAAGCCACTGTTGCAGTATGTTGCTGAAATTCAGCAGCAAATCACTGATTGTTTTGCTCCTGCTGCTACCAAAATTCAGCAGTGCACAGTAGTGGCAGAGGTATATCCCCCCGGGGGTGTGTGTTCCAGGGGGTTGAAATTAGTCCCCAGAGTCCCTGAAATTGCCCACCCCTGTTGTAGATCCAAGATCAGCATTTCTGATTTATTTATTTTTTAAACCTAGCCCGGGAGTGGGAGATTTAGATCAGAAATATAGTACTGGGGTAAGAAGATTAACCCTTCCCCCTACACTATTTTTTGGATATAAGTTTTTCCTTCCTCCCCAGAGCTCCCATTTGTCCCATTAGCGAACACTTGCAGCAGGTACCCATAACTTTACCCTAACAGGTTAGACAACAGCTGGTAGTGTGGGAGGAATTTATATTGGGGAAATGGCATGTAAAAAAGGGTTAATCCCCATCTCTTTCCTGGATTCAAATTCCCTGTGGCTGCTCTCTCTCTCTCTTTCTCTCTCTCTCTTTAAGTGGGTGGGAGAACCAATTATGATTCTATGACGTCTCATCTAATTTGGATCTCAGGTTTGCTTGGTGATGTATCTGCCCTTGTCTATGTGAGAAGGGCTTCTGGTGAGCATCAGACTGGCTGTCTTTGGTCGTTTGTGGTTCATTGCATATGAACTCCCCCCCCCCCCGAGATAACAACCCTACTACCGTTACATGATGATTAGGAAAGGGAATCGGTAGCTCCTGCTTTTGTTTACTGTTTCCCCACTTCCATCGCTGCAAGATAGATTCACGGGACCCCCAGGCCTGCAATAGCCAGCTTAAATAGCTATACAGTTTTGCTCCCAAGCCAAGGCTAGTTAATTTGTGCAACTGTGTCACCACATGCAGCATTGGCTGTGTGCCACACTACCACAAAATTACATCTGGTGCGTTTGTGATAGCATGCAAAGCTGTCTTCATTCTTCCCACAGTGATAGCTGCACTTGACCAGTTGGCTTTTGTAGAGGGCTAGCATCTGCACCACTTTAAAGCAACTGCCAGTTGCGCAACTGAAGGCTTGCCTTCACCCACTGAACCTGCCCAGGCTTCAGGATCAGACACAGGAGCCCTGGTTGTAGGCCTGCCGTTAAGATCAGTTAGGCCAGCAGGCAGAAGAGACAGTGCCTTTTTGCTGGTGGCCCCACACCTGTATAGAACACTGTCTGGAAGGAGGTATGTTTGGTTGGTTCCCTCCCTCTTTGCTTTTAGGCAAGCTTTAAAGACCTTTTCGTTTAAATCCACATTTTATTGAAATGATAAATAGGATTGTTTCCCCTCTGCTTTTAACGGCAATATGTTTATATTGGTCTGATTGAAATAGTTTTTATGCATATACCGTATATTGTTTTATTATATTAACTATAAGCCACCTTGAGAAAACATTGGTAGTGAAAGAAGGGATATAAATTCTTAAATGGATATAAATAAAATATGGGGTAGGGTGGGGTGGGGTGAGGTGAGAAGAAGCATGTGGATCAGCTGTCAAACTCATCCCTTCCATGTGAGGTTGAAGAGAATTCTGGGCATGTTATCCCAGGATGCCAGGTTCCTAGGCAGTATATGCCTGAGCTTAGATGCCTGGGGCAGGCAGCAGAGGAGGGATGTTGCTTTCATGTCCTGTTTTGTGAGTTTCCAAAGGCAGCTGGTTGCCTTCTGTTGGAAATAGAATGCTGGACTAGATGGATCTTTGATCTGATCCCACAGGGCAGTTCTCATGCTCTTCTGAGAACTGACTGTGTAAATAGGCCATTAGAGGCTTCTTCCTTTTCTGGTCCTTAGGGCTTAGACGTTAGAGGTAGAAGCAGAATGGAAGAGCTTTGAGAGTTAAAAAATAAATAGAGACATTCATATAAAGTTTATATTATAAACAGAAGCTGGTTTGATAAAGTGCTGGATTTCTAGACCCAGAACATCAATTTTTGACCTTGCTTTTATCTCAACCTTATCTTAAGCAGGATGTGTCTGCAGGGATGGACAGGTCTCTGTTTTCCCCATTTCATTTGTGATTCTCAGTGTTCAAGTTAAATTAAGTTCTGCGGCTTGTTATATACTCTCTAGGTATAGGTTTGGCAGATCTATACATCTGCTAGATTATCTATAAAATCATGGTTATATATCTGGTATTTATATGCACTTTGTGCCATAATTAACACATCTATATGTATGCATTTTCAACTCTTGAGGTCTTCCCTCAACCTAATTTGGAGTCCTCCTTGCCTATCTAACTTACTTCTCTCCCCACCAATCTCCTTTTTTGGCATTAGCTTTAATTCCCTTGAATAATTTTCTACATCTCCCACTTGCTCTTCCTACCTGGCCAGCTCAAGCACCTACTTTCTTTATAGTTCTAACTCAGTCATTGCCACTCTAACTGAAGTGCTGTAAATATACTTTCTTTGCATATCTGCAAAAACATACATGTGCACAAATAATTATATTGATGGTTGTTATACTGTTATATGCTTAAACAGTTTGACCACAGAGATTGGAAAACTGCATCAGATTCAAAGTGGTGTATAAACTTGCTGGAAGAGACCGTCTGATTTGTTAATCATTCCATATAGTGCAGATTCATAAAGTTTGAAAAGAATTTCATGCTATTTGTGAATTCCTCAAGCATCCCCATCTGTCTCTCTCTCTCAAAGGCTCTGAAACCCCCTTTCCATTTATTTATTTATTTATTTATTTATGACATTATTATACCACCCATCAACAAAGTCCTCTGGATTAGCAATAAACACTCAACAAGATGTTATTCAAGAATTTATGGAGTGTAGGTAAGCCTATACATGTCTAGTTAATATTAGGCTCTATTGAGTTCAATTGAAGTTACTTCTAGGTAAATGCATATAGAACTGCAGCCTTAATTTGACATCACAGCAGTAGAACCAATTGTAGGCAGTTGACCCACTTAAAAGAGCCACACATGCCCAAAGAAGGCAAAGCAGTTTGCATATTAAAAATTTACTAGAAATCTCATTTGCATTTAAAGGAATTGAGGATAAATACCTGATATGAGGAAACTGGTCTTCGGAGCAATTTCCAAGACTGAACTGGGGTTCAAGGCCTAAGTAAAGTTCTGGGGTACATGATGAATAGGGTACTCCAGTAGCCCCATTATGTTGGTATATTGGCACATTTTATCCAGGACAGGTCCCCAGCAGCAAATCTGAGAAGAAAACACAACATGAAACAATGCGTAACGTAGCAGCAATGGCTGACACAGGCTAGCATTCATGGCGCCATTGTCAGCACACACCAATCATGGCGCAGTATATTGAAGGGCCACCACAGGAGCCAGGTACAGAAGGGGGGCAATGCGTGCACAGTAACAGGGGGATCTGATGTGCCCCACCACACAAACATGAACAGACAGAAGGACACCACAGTGTCTTTCCCAGTGGTCCAGTGGAAAGCATGAGTTTTACAGTGGACAAATTTGATCAGCTCTACAGAGGGGGATTTGAATCCTCTTATGCTACACAGATGCCATGGTTTAGATCAGAGGTGGGTAGAGAGTAGACCTCCAGATGTTTTATACTTCAACTCCCAGCATTCCTGACCATTAGCCATGCTGGCAGGGGCTTCTAGGAACTGAAGTCCCAATCATCTGGAGATATACCTTCTATTTGGTTTAGATGAATGGGAATAAGCTGCATATAGCCTCAGGCTTGTGGACTCTCCCTTCTACTTTCAGTTTCATAGATTTCATAGATCATAGAGTTGGAAGGAGCCTACGAGGCTATCGAGTCCAACCCCCTGCTCAATGCAGGAAACTAGAGGAGGGGTCTCCCATCCAAGTAATAACCAGGCCTGACCCTGCTTAGCTTTCCACGCTCAGACAAGCTGAGCCAGCGTGAGCCACAGCGTGAGCCACAAACTGCAGTTCCACTTGATGGACTAACTGTGGGAACTATGGTGTGTTCTAACCAAAGTTAGTTTAAACAAACCAGAATCAAACCATAGTTTAGAAGATTGTCTCTGAATGGGGCCACTGTGTAATATCTGCCAGTATTAGGGACTTAGCTTCTATCTTATTGTCATCCAGCTGACGTAACTGGACATAGGGTTGCACTGTGAACTGATTAGGAACGTTGGCATTCAAACTGAGTTTAATTTGTGTGAATCCAAGTTGATGATCTGGAAGAAAAGCTGCAAATATAGTCTTCTGCAGATTGGCAGAGCATCCACCTTATCCAATCTTTGTCTGTGGACAACGTGCCAGCTTCTGTGGCTAGGATTGATCTTCTTGGTGCCAGGTGCAACAGTGAAGACAGACTCAGTGGAAGTAAAAGTGGAAGAGGCAGAGGACCAAAAGTTTCATGCTGACAAAGAGAGGAAAGGAAATAGCAAATGTGCAAATGTCAGCAGGAGAGTGTTTCTTTCTCCCTGCCTTCAGTTCCCCAGGAGCTGAAGAGCTTTTGAAAAGAAAGAAGAGAAAAGCTTTTCAAGATGCAGCTGAAAGAATTGCTGTGCAATAGCCCCTGGCTGGCAAAGGAAGAAACTCAAAGGAAGAGGCACTCATTCCACATTGCCTATGTTCTGAGCCTGGGAGTCAAAAGCCATGGATCTAAGCATACCAAGGGTCATTTTGCAAGTGACACATTTTCTATACAGAAGTAACTTCCATGAAGGAAATTGCATGAAGGACCCTGTGTATCATTTGACAGGTGTGGAAATGTGGTTTAGAGTCATGGTAATTTCTTACATGGATGTGATGTCCATATAAGAAGCTCACCTTCTGTGAAGTATCCCTTAGTCCAGCCTTCCCCAACCTGATGCCCTCCAGATGTTTTGGACAAAAACTCCCAGGATTCCTGACCATTAGTCATGCTGACTGGTTAATTTCAGTGGGCCTACCCTAAGTATGACTAAATCTGGATCCAACCCATTCACTTCAAGGTTAGGATCATGAAAATTGACTATGTTGGATCACACCAAGGGTGCATCTAGCCCAGTGGTCTTCTACTGGTGGGTTGGGATCCACTGCTGGGTCACAGCTGATCTAAGGTGGATTGCAACAACAGCATAGAATAATAACATCATACCAATGTATGGTAAACAAAAAGTGGCTCACCATATGCATGTTTGGACTAAATGTGTGTCCCAAGCCTGAAAAAGTTGCAGATGACTCTTTCTAGTCTAACATACAGGCCTGTGGCTTACGCTGGCTCACCTTGTCTGAGTGTGGAAAGCTAAGCAGGGTCAGGCCTGGTTATTACTTGGATGGGAGACCCCTCCCCTAGTTTCCTGCACTGAGCAGGGGGATGGACTCCATGGCCTTATAGGCTCCTTCCAACTCTGTGATCTATGAAATCTATGAAACTTTCTGTCTCCAACAGTGGCCAACCAGATATCCCTGGAAAGTTCACAAGCAGGGCATGATGGAGCTAGCCATTCACTTTTGCTTATCCCCAGAATCTGGTACTGAGAGTTATACTTCCTCCACACATGGATGTTCCAGGCAAGTGCTTATTATAGCAGCAACCTGGAACCTCTGCTTAGTGATATTTACTGTTTACTGTGTACTGTTGTGGCTAAGAGACTGAGCTATGGATCAGTACATTCCCTGTTCGAACCTCACCCCTGCCATGAGAAAACTAGGTGACCTTAGGCAAGTGATTCAGCCTCAGTCTCCCCATCTGCTATATGGGGAATAATACTGGCTTACTTTACAAGGTTGTTGTAAGGATTACAACTAGATAATGATAACTGGATAATAACAATGCTTGACAGTGCTTTTTAGTGTCCAAATTGCTATACAAAAGTATTACCGTATAATGCTTTAGAATTCTTGTGCTTTTACATTTTGTATGCCACCTTGGGTGAGGTTTCCCTTAAAAGCAGCTGATAAATCTTTTAAATAAATAAATAAAATAGGTGTCACTGATATGACCATTGTGGGTTGACTTTCACTGATATTAATCAAAAGTGAAATAAATTCAGTATATAAAATAGGGGCACTTTTTCAGTTTTTGATGTGCATGGAGGGGAGGGAAGCAATTTTCAGCAAAGGTCTAGCAACTGACTCACAGATTTCTTTAAGGTAAAATGAGAAAAAGCAGTCTTTTTCTCCTTGTTTATTAGAAATCCATGATTATTCTATGTATTTTCAAGCATTTAGATTTTTCTAAGTTGTTCTGCTCTCCTTCAAGCACAAATATTTATGCTAAAAATAACCGCAATGAAATTATAATCATGGAACAAACAGGCAAAGCAAAGCTATTTACAACTTTGGCATGCCAGCTTGATATTACTTAAATTATGGTGTATAAACCAACAATTTAGGCCACATCGAAGGCAAATACAGAATGTATCTAAGAGCCATGACATAGAATACAAAATAGGAAGAAGATTGTGCTGGTTGCAGTCAAATTCTATATAATGATATTTTAATTGAGGAAAAACAAAACAAATTGAGTTTTAATTTTTTTTTAAACAGTACATTTACTCATTATCTATTAGCATGACTGAACTACAAACCAAATTTTACTGCAGTCAGATTTACCACAGTGATAAATACAGCGAGTAATTTGGAATCCACATCCCATTAAAAGTAACTTTGAGTTGGTCACCTTGTCTATGATTCACCTCTCCTTGCATGTACACAGGAATACATAATGTAGGCTGAATGGAATTTAGACTGATCGTGCTCTTTGAGTACCCCTCTATAGTGATTGGTAGAGTATGTGTAATGTCCCATTCCAATTGGCCCCATGGCTCAAGGCAAGGCCCTTTGCCCAGCCATGACAGCCATCAGTCGGTAGCGTAGTGGAGCCAGGGCTCTCAGGGATGCAGCGCCAGCACTCCTTGGTTAGCAGCGATGCTGATATCATCTGCCGGCCCTCTCAGAATTCCCTGTTCCATCTGAGCTTAGCTGCAATCCTCACAGTAGCTGGGGGGATGAGAGGATGAATGTTCCCAGCAACAATATATTGTTCCTTGTTGTAATGCGAAGTATTTTGGGGGTGGCCTGGTCTTGAATTGGGCAATTAAGACCCATTAGCTTTACAAAACACCAGCTCCTGGTGGAAATGAAAACTGCTAGAACTGGTTTGTTGATATGGATCAACACAGCTGCCTGCACTTTTGGACTGTCCTTGGGGGTATGGCTATGGGGATTGTCACGATGAGCGTTTGCACTTTCAAATTTACCACCACACCACTGCCATCAGTACATCATCCCTTCTTGCTGTACTGACTCCTCTCTGAAGAGTTCTTCGGCTTTGAATTCTGAGCACATCACTAACTACCGGATAACGACTGCAGAACTATAATTCCATAATCACTTTCAGAGAGACCTGTTTCTGCTTTCTCATTTAAAATGTCACAGCTTGTGTTCACTCTTTTATGCTTTGTACTTTCCATGAACTTCTCTTTCCCAGGACCCATTAGTTGGTTTAAAAGTTTATAACAATCATTAGGGAGTTGTTCAGTGCTAATTGTGCAGTCAGTAAGATGCCAGCCAAGTTCCAGTGGCACTTTCCTTCCACAACTCCTCTCCTCATTAAGGTACCTTCCCACAAGCCTAGGCCCTGCCCACAGAGCAACGCAAATGCCTTATCTGAAGATGCCAGGCTATGCAGCGGGAGGGAGTGCACAAGGGCTGCTCTCCGGGGTTATAATGAAGGGCATTAAGAGAGGCCGAGGTCCAAAGGGGAAGTTCTGTGTTTGAACATTCTTTTGCATAGGATTATGGGTTCTCAGAGACATGAGGTTTGTAGATGGTGTTTAAAACTTTCTGTCACACAGGCCCAGTGGGAAAAAAGTTAGGGCATAGGGCTCGTTTGCTAGAACAACTCCGCTTCCTCTGAGTCAGTCCCTGGAAAAAGAGCTAGTCTGAACCATCAGATCAAGGGAGGACTTGAAGATGAAAAAACCTGTTACAAATTCCTAGCCAGCCATGGTATTGCTATCAGACTCCAGACTGGCCACTATTTTTTTAGCCTTAATTCCTCACTTGTAAATAGAAATAATACTGACTTACCTTAAAGCAGGGGTGCACAAGCCACACCCCAAGGCTTTTGCTATGGCCCCTATGTGTGCCCTGAGTTCCCACCACCATCGATTTATCTGCCACATGTACTCTCCACTCCCTCCCACAGAAATCTTCATACCAATCACTCTTTCCTCCCCACTACTAGCAGCTAGGCTACAGTGACCTGTATCAGGATCGCTGAGATGTGCACACATGTGTCTGTGTGTGTATGAATGCATATCTGTGTGTACAAGGGTCTGTGCCCCCAATACCCTGAGCCAGCATCACATATGGCACTCGGAGCCAAAAAGGTTGTGCACCCCTGCCCTAAAGGGTTGTTGTGAGGATATACAAGAAGAAGATGGTGATGCGATACTGTAGAAGTGCCAAGAGCTAAGATTCGAACCAGGACCTTCCTGCTCTATGGGTTGGTATCCCTTTTGGTTATAGAATGGAGGAAGAAAAACAGCACTGTTCTCCCAGGCCCTAACATGGCTCCATGCCTGCCCCCAAACAACCCATCAAATTGGGGTCTATGAACTCACTAGGCGGGTTCATATGATCACATAGGGAAAATAAGCCATGGTGGCTTATTTTCACTCCCCACATGTGCAGGTCATGAGCCGCCTAATTAGCATAATTACCCTCGCTGGCTGTGGGTTGTTGTGACATCCAAACCCGGCAAGGGTGGCTGGCTGGGGTGGGTTACAAACCACCCTGAAACCCTAGAACAAGCCATGGGTGTCAGGGTGGTTTGTAAACCACCCAGCCACGTACACTCACTGGGTTTGGAGGTCACGATAACCCATGCCCAGCAAGGGTAATTATGTTAATTAGGCAGCTTGCGACCTGGCACAGGGAGGGAAAATAAGCCCAGTCACTATCATTGCTGAAAGGAAAGAGGGGGAAGGAAACTGCAAACCTCAGGCCCCCAGTTACCTCGGGCTCAAGGTGAAATGATGGAACCAAGGGGAAAAAGTGGCTCAGGAGGCAGACTTGGTGTGGGTTATGTGTGCATAGGAGCTGTACAGTTACAGAAGAAGTGGCATAAAGAACTGGGTGGGTAATGCTCAGTGAGGCTTTTGAATTGTGGGGCTTGGAAGATCAAGGTTGCTTCCTGCCTCATTCAAGGAATTTTAAGAGGAGTCCAGATGACGTTGACTTCCAGTTGTGATTCCCTAATTTTTTCCATCACTTCTTCCATCTTTTTTCTTTCCACAAAATACCTGTTAAAGAGGAAAAGATGGAATAGCTGCACAATGTTTTTTGATGATAGCACTAGGAGCCCTCCATCTGGAAGCACCCTTAGTCAGTTTGGGCGTGTGTGTGTGTGTTTCATAGATTTCATAGATCTGATAGAGTTGGAAGGAGCCTACAACTACAAGGCTATTGAGTCCAACCCCCTGCTCAATGCAGGAAACTAGAGGAGGGGTCTCCCATCCAAGTAATCACCAGGCCTGACCCTGCTGAGCTTTCCACACTCAGACAAGCTGAGCCAGTGTGAACCACAGGCCACAGGCCATGTGTGATGACTTCATAATGCTTGAGGAAGTACTGCTGTACATCTGTTTTATAGCCAGGTTCTCAAATATTGACCACAGGTACCATCCATGGGGAGAAAAACTCATTAGGCTGGGTGGTACCAAAAAAATTGGATGAGGGGAGAAAAGGAAAGAAAAAGTTCAAAAATTAGGTCAGATGTTGCGGCCACGAGATCTGCAGTTTAGACCCAGTCTCAAACTTGAGATTGCAGACTGAATGAATTACTCAGTCACTGACAGGGGTTGCAGGTAGCAGATCACACCCAGCACTCCGGGATAAAAAAGCAATGGCTGCCCCCCCCCCCCCATTTCTGAAAATATAAAGGCTGGCTGTAACTCAGATCTGTCTCTTGTTCTGGGCAGAGCACACGGGTTCCTGGGTAGGCAGTGAACAGAAGTGAAGAGAAACCATTACATTCTTTATATTAGCAGAGCCAGAGGTTAACTTTAGGGTAAAAAGTCAGTTGAAGCCGAATTGTGTGGTACTACCTAGTGGCTGGAAAGAATGGAAACCTCAGGATGCTAAGTCTCTTTTTAGATTATAGAAAATCATCTTCCTCTAATGGTAGCTTCTGCCAGGAATGGCTAAATATGGTATTTTCCAAGGCACATACAAACAAAGATAGCTGTGCTGGTCCAGGAGACCTCCCCCCCCCCCGCAATCTACAGTTGGGCAATACCTTTATTAGGACCAACCAAAGTGCCACAAAGGATTGTGCAAGCGTTGGAGTTCTCCAGAACTTTTCATCAGCGTTCAGTACAAAATGCTTAAACCTGAAGCCAATAATGACTTGTTTCAGTACATTCAAACGTATGTTGCTCCTAACCAAGAGGTTGTCTTTGGGACTTCCCTGACACAAAAGCTTGAAATGATGAAACCTACCAAGGTCCAGAGAGTGAGGGAGCCAAATGAGACATTGGATAGATAGGTAGGGTGTATCTTGCTTTTCCTAACTAAATTACAGACATGTGGCAGTGGCTTGGGGGTGGTGGTGGTGGATCCCGGGAATGCAATGCATAGGGAGGGATACTTATCTTTTCTTCCTTCGGTATGATTGGAACCAAAAGCACTCCCCCCACCTGCTTGCAGCTAAAATGCTCAGGAAAAGTGTTTCCACTGGCACAATGGAAACTTTTATCCTAAGTGTTTTAGACATGCTGAGGTAGGTGGATTTTAGTCCTGAGAGCTCTAGGGAGGGAAGAGATAACTGTACTTGGGGCTCCTCTACACGAGGCATTTATCCTGTGGCTTTACTGAGGCTTCTTCTTCCATCCTTCACACCGGGTTCCCTGCCCCAGGGTTTGTGTTTTTCTGCCTTTCTATATATTCTATTAACCAACCACAAGGTGGTGCTGTGGTATAGCTGCAGTATAGCAGAATTGCGACAATACGTGAGGCTTTTGTTCCAGTTTGAAATTTAATACTGCACTTTCCTCGCCCTAAAAACCCTCATGAAAATGACTGGAAAACGTGGGAAAGGCCCTGGAGGATGACAACACCGCGAAAAGGCCCCACAAACTTCCATGAGCAAGGGATCACAAGTGCACAATAAATGCCTTGTGTAGAGAAGCCCCATATCATTTGCAGTGGCTCCTAGTGGACCTTTAAAGAGATGACCTCAAGCACAATAAACCCTCCCACGGGGTCTTCAACATGCTGAAGCAACATTCTCTGCTTCTAGGCAGAGGGCTGCTAATGCTAACAATCAGAAGGCATTGTGCAGCTATTCTGTATTTTCTTTTTTAACAGATTTTATCTGGGAAGAAAAAAAGATGGAGAAAGCCGTAGGGAAACACAGGAGGGTTAAAAATTGATGATGGCATCATTTGGAAACATCCCCCCTCCCCGTAAAATTCTGCAAATGAAGTAGTGTGATTGCACATAAAAGTTTCATCTAGAAACACTCTTCATTTCAAACTTATGGCCAACAGAATCCCCCCCCAATACTTGCTGCTCCCCTATGCTGCAAAAACACTGGGTTGCTTAGGGTAGATCCATTGAAATCAATGGAACAAGTCAGTCATGACTGAATTACGAACCATTTATTTCAGTAGGTCTTCTCTTAGGATGACTAGATCTGGATCCAGCCCACTGAAACTGACTGGAGTGTCATACTCATGGCTGGAAGAAAATGACTTAGAAAACAGCAGGTACTCTGAATAAGCAAATTGTTGACTGGATGAATATTCAGGGCCAAAATAGCCATTACCGTAGTTTAAATCCGTATCTAGCACCTACATCTTTGTTTTTATTTTTACTCTAGAATACATGCAGGGCTCCCAATCTGGACCTCAAAAGCCTCCTGCCACTACACTAAGGTCCTGATCTAGAGGGGGGTGGAGGAGCCTGTGCCTACTCTAGAGTAAGAATGAAACAAAAAGTTGTTGCTGCTAGATACAGATTTAAACTAATGTCTGTTTTGGCCCTCAGCCTTACACTTTCACATATCTACAACATTTACAGACTGGAAGACAGATGAATTTTATTCAGCAGGTGAGAGGTGACTGAGCCAACTCTGATGACGTGGTTCATTCTGTGCTGCTGCCTGTGGCTCTAACAGAAGTAAGGAAGAGACAGAAGGAAGAGAAAGAAGGAAGTTTCGACAGATACCAAGAGACATCAGGAAAGGACAGTATTTATTTTATTTATTTATTTCTTATATTTATTAATCGCCCATCTGGCCGGTCACCCGGCCACCCTGGGCGATGTACAATTAAAATGATACAATAAAACAATACAATAAAATATAATTAAAACAGTATTAAAAAATTCTTTTAAAATCCTAACCCACCCCATATTCCCACCTGAACAGCCATGTTTTTAATGCACGGCGGAAGCTCATCACGGAAGGATGACCAGAGAGAAACAGTAGAAGGATGACCAGAGAGAAACAGTCTGGACTCCAGCTATGTAGCATCATAGTTTGACTCATTGGTAGGCTCAGAGATGTTCTCCACCACCTATCTTTCTATCTAAAATTATTTCTAGGGGAACAAAGTTAGAAGCAAAACAAGCCTCAGTTCACTTTTGGTGGAAGAAGGCAAAGAATACAATGAGACTTCAGGATCAGCATATCTTTTTCAAACTGTGTAAGACAATTGTTACAGCAAGATCTCATCTGAAGGTATCGAAGAGCTACCTGATTTCAATAGTACACAAGAAGAAGCAGATGGTGGGTTGCTGCTACATGCAACCCATGCAGATGATGCTGATGCCTTCTACAAAACATTGCTACTCATTCAATTGGTTATTTTCCTCATTTGTAACATGTTTTCAAGAATAGGGTTTATTCTGCCTAGTTTAATCCGTTGTTCTTTTTGTAACAGCCACTTATTTTTCATTTGGAATTCCATTTTTGGGAGAAAAACACACAAGTATATCAAGAGTAACTGATTAAAAAAAATGTTCTGCCAGTCACTTTGAACATATTTCCTCTTAGAAAAGAAAAAGAAAAACTGACAAAGGGTAAAACAGATTACATAGAGGTGTACTCCATCTGCAAGTGGATGATTGGGCTCAGGGTTATTATTCCTCAGTGTGGCATGATGTATTCCCAGGAAACCTTTTTGCTAATCCAAAGCCCCCTCCCTTACACACATATTAAAAGGATCAAAATATGGGATGGATTGTAAGAATGGGGCATAGAAAAACATTAAATAATATTTCAGTATTTCAGTAAAAGTGACTGCCTGCAAATTGCATATTAAGCTGAAGTAGAGTAAAGAAGCTACCACTGGTGAACTGGTGAAGGTAGCTAAAGGCACAATCCTATCATGTTTAGACAGAGAAAAGGTCTACAACTCCCAGCATGCCCCAGCCAGCTATGCAAGTGCTGGTGTTTGACTATCTTAGCTCTTTGTTTGAAGCTGATTTATCCAATGAGCATTTTATAGTGATTCATGTAGAGACTGGGGGTGTTCAAAAGCCTCAGATGAAGCATGAATCCAAGGCAAATAGCCCAATTTAGAAGGTATTTGGGCTGTCTCAGAATCTGAGGCAATTCAGGTCCAAAGCATTCCAAGGTGAAATGGCCTGGTCCTCAGACTTTGGAACTGCCTCATAGATTCAGAAGACTGTTTTTGTTTTTACTTTTTCTGGCCAATGTAATACATTTTGAATCCCCCACAAGCATCTCCAGGCTCTCCATAAATGGAAAATGCCATCAGAGAGGAGTGGGAGGGAGGCAGCGGAGGTGGTGCAATTTTGTGACTGACAGTTGTAGCTTCCAACCAGGGAATGACTTAAACAGGGCTCTAGTTTGTTGTTGTTGTTTTTACTTCCAATCACAGTGCTTTGGGGAGGGATGTAGAAGGAACTTATCAGAGGCTGTTTTGGGATATTCAGTGCTTTTTCTGTCTGTGTCTGTCTAGCAGTAGCAGTGCTCAGGGCTTCAAAGGGTGGCTCGAGAACTGGGATATTATTGGTGGGGTGCCCCACTGCTGCCTGTTCAGCAGGTGACTGACAGACACCAACTCCCCAGCAAGGTATGTGGCATTCCACTGAGTCCCCACAACCTGAATCAAGCTCCTTGGGTACTTTTTCCATGGCTGCCCAGTACGGGGAGGGCAGGAGGACACCGCCTTCCTGCTAAAGGTGGTGCATGCTGGCAATTTATTACAGGGCCCCTTGAGCTCCAAGCAGCCAGTTTTATTTATTTATTTATTCATTCATTCATTCATTCATTCATTCAATTTCATTTCGTTTCATTTCATTTCATTTCTATACCACCCCACAGCCGAAGCTCTTTGGGTGGTTCACAACAATTTATACAATAAAAACTACATAAAAACATACAATATAGTTAAAAAGATTAAAAACCAAATTTAAAAGGACAGTTTAAAATGATGATACAAAAAGTTAATAAAACTAAGCCTACAGGTGACAATCCCCCCCGCCCCCCCCATGTACTATTTTGAGCTCTTAACTATTGAATGCCTTGGCATAGAGGGAAGTCTTAACCTGGCGCTGAAAAGATAGTAAGGTTGGTGCCAGGCGGGCCTCAGTGGGGAGCTTATTCCATAATCGGGGGCTACCACTGAGAAGGCCCTCCTCCTTGTTGCCACCAACTGAGCCGCCCTTGGAGGTGGCAGTTGGAGGAGGGCCCCAGATGCTGAGTATAGTGTCCGGGTCAATTGTGGTTGGGAGAGGCGTTCTGTCAGGTATTGTGGTCCTAAGCCATGTAGGGCTTTATAGGATAGAACCAGCACCTTGAATTCGGCTCGGAAGCATATTGGCAGCCAGTGCAAATGGACCACAGGTGTGCTGGTTTTCCAAGGTGTGCTTCCAAGGTGAATTGTGCGATGTGATTCTGAACCTCTGAGCTGAACCCAATGGGGTCATCCCATGAAGCTGATTGGTGGGAGATTCAGGACAGATAAAAGGAAGTACTTCTTCACACAGCCCATATTTAAATGATGGAATTCACTTCCACAAGATGTAGTGATTTGGACAGCTTTAAAAAGGGGTTTGGACAAATTCTTGGACAATAAGGCTATCAATGGCTACTAGTCTTGATGGCTAAATGCTACCTCCAGGATCAGAGGCAGTATGCCAATGTACACCAGCTGCTGAGGAATATGGGCTGGAGGATGCCGTTGTACTCATGTCCTGCTTGTGGGTTTCCCGTGGGCAGCTGCTTGGCCAATGTGTGAACAGAATGCTGGACAAGATGGACCTTTTGTCTGATCCAGCATGACTGTCCTTATGCTCTTATGTAATTGAGTTTACTTAATATCTGAGCCAATAAGGTGGAGTCCGAGGTGAACTTTCTTCTTTCTTTCTTTTGCACAGCCCTAACAGAGGACTTAATTTAATGAAACTAGAGCCTGTTTTCAGTGTTTTGGCAGTTTTGGAACATGCAAATCATCACACGTGCCTCTGATCATGAACAGTGCCTTTCCCAATCAGCCAATGCACTTGGCATTACAGCAAACCTTTCAAGTCAGCATCTTCAAGGTCAACCTTCCCCAACCTGGTGCCTTCCAGATGTGTTGGGTTCCCCGTGCCACCATTCCCATGGGGTTGGGGGTAGATGGATGGGAATGATGGCCATGCTGACTTGGAGATAATGGGAATTGCAGTCCAACACACTTGGGGGGGGGGCACCAAGTTAGAGAATGCTGTACTTGTTGGCCTTACAGTGGTTCATGCCTTCCTCTGCCACTGTGTTGTCCCTGTATAACGCCCACCGCATTGGGGCCTTTGGTTTCTGACTGATCTTGCAGGCATTGCTGTAAAAGAGAAAGTTAATACAGAATATGTTACATAGTCATATGTGGCTTGTGAGGTCAGAATCGGCAATGTCTCTTTAATGAACCATAACGAGGGTGACACCAGTGCACGTTCTGCTTTGCTGCTGGCACTCTCTCAGCTTCACCACTGAACCTCTTTAAAGGGCTGGGAAAAGGACATTTTTCTAATGAAAAGCATCTTTTGAAATGAAAAGGGTAAGCCGACTGCATAATGACTGCAGGGGGATAACACGCTTAATCCTTGGAAGCAAGGGGGGAAGATCACATTTAATCCACATAGTGCCAGGAGGAGAGTATAGGAGAGAAAGCAGAGGGCAAGGGAAGGAGCAGTGAAAGCACAAAGAAGCGGTGTCTCATGAAAAGGGATTACAGTGCCCTTGGGGGCTGCTGCCACATTGCACCCTGGCCTGGATGAAAGCCAGGATTCCCACACAGTTATAGTCCTAAGTGTAGCTTCTAGCCAAGAGGCCTATGTATATAGTTCTGATTCGTATTAGAGTTGGACCTTTTGCGTATACATTTATAACCTTGCTAGTTCATTATCTAAACATTATCTAAACATTCAGTATTCTTTTTTAACACTCTATTTTTTTGTTAGCTCCATAATAATTTAATATTATATAAGTAGCACACCAGTTTTTCCAAATATCTTGTTAATGGAACAAACTACGGTAGTTACAAAGTACTTTCTTGCCTGATTGGTTTTGCCATTCATTAAAAGCATCATTTATTTATTATTTATTAAGAAAGGTACCGGTATATGCTGCTCTTCAGCTCTGAGAGCAGCTCACAAGTCATTGTAAAATAATAAAAAAATGCAGCATAATTACAATCCTCAATACAAATGAAGTCAAGCAGGGGGGGGGGGAAAGAGAGTTTAAAGTATCAGCAGAAACAATTAAAATCAGGTGGCAGATATGTTGGAAGGCATAAGCAAATAAAAAGGCATTTGCCTGGTAATGAAATCATTCAGGGCACAGTCCTATGCATGCTTAGACAGAGAAAAGGCCTACAGCTCCCAGCATATCCCAGCCAGCCATGCTGACTGGAGCATGTTGGGAGCTGTAGGCCCCTTTTCTGTCTAAACATGCATAGGATTGTGCCTTAAGCAAGCAATTCTATGGCTCCTAGGCAGTGCCCGAGGGCCATAGGATGCTGGGGATTTCCCCCTCCAAGGCCATAGACAGAGCTGTGACCTCGGAAGGGGAAATCCAAATGGGGATTTCCCCCTCCCACCCTCCCACTGTGAAAAGCTCCACTGTGGCTCCCTCTCCTAAGCCACCAGTGGGTGGGGAGGAAAGAGGCCATGGATCTGCCAAATTCACCGGCTTCTCAGCTCCTGTTCATGTGTCCCTGACAAGGTAAGTGAGTTAGACAGGCTCAGAGAAGCCTGTCTAAAGTTAAATGCATTTTAGGAGGAACGGGAGATGAAAAGGCCTCTGCCATCCCTCTCCCCTTCCATGATCCTACCAGCATCAATCCAATAGGGTTGTGGTCTAAGTTATAACCAAGACAAGTTTCCCTGAGAAGGGTATTTCAGATGTGGTTTACCATAACTGAAAAAGGTCCTCTCTTATTCATCTAATTTCAGAAGATGAACATAATGTTTGAGCTGATTCATGTAGAAGAAGGCAGTCTTGCAGATACCCAGATCCCAAACAATGTCAGACTTTAAAAATAAGCAGCAGCACTTTGAATTGTTCCCAGAAACAGGCCAGCAGCATCTCTGGTGAAATATGATCCTTATAGCCGGCCCCAGTTAGCAGTCTAGCAGCTGTATTCTGAATTTCTGACTAACTGACATTTGTGAACAGTCTCCAAAGGTAGCCCCACATACAACACACTGTGGTAGTCTAATCTGGAGGTTTCCAAAGCATGGATCACCATAGCTAGGATATCCCTGCCCAAGATGAGTTGCAGTTTGTGCAGCAGCCTTAGTTGGTGGATTTGTGCCACTAAAGCTATAAGAACTTCACATGCAAAACTTGCACTATCAGGTAACTTCATATATCTGGATTAGTACATTGGAACTACCTAAATTCAACAGCTGTTAAGTGGTCATTATGACTATTTGATGACGTGATTCTGTAATAATAAAACTGCTTCAGGTTGACTGACCAATACCCATGAAAGCTCTCCCAAGTATGAAACACTACATCACCATTGCAGTAATTGAGACCTAGTGTATTGCCCTAGGATTTGTGTAGGAATTAGTGATCTCCCATAGTGAGAATGGCATAATTGTTCATTGACATCTCCGGTCCAGTTTATCTCAAGGAGCGTCTCCAGCAACACCAAGTAGGCCGCTCAACAAGATCTGCCACAGACGGCCTTCTCCTTGTCCCTTCAGCCAGAGCAGCTAGACTGGTGGGGACTAGGAAGAGGCACGTGTGATGATTTGCATGTTCCAAAACTGCCAAAACACTGAAAACAGGCTCTAGTTTCATTAAATTAAGTCCTCTGTTAGTGGACTTTTCTGTGGTGGCCCACATACTGTGGAACTCTCTCCCTAGTGACCTCCACCATGCCCCCGCTCTGCTGAGCTTCCGCCGCTCACTAAAAACTTGGTTATTCAGGCGGGAATATGGGGTGGGCTAAGATTTTAAAATTTTATACAGTTTTAAATGTATTTTATTCTGTATTGTACATTGCCCAGAGTGGCTGGGTTGCCAGCCAGATGGGTGATCCATAAATGGAACAAATAAAATAAAATATATAAATTGCCTGTGGAAACACATTTCAATCATTTGTAAGTTCAAATAGATCCTAACATGCTTTTCCTTTTCTTTTTTGAAATTATTTTATGAAAGACTCTTAAACCCCTCCTCCTCAAGGCTTCTAACAGAGACTGATTTCTATCACTAGGGGAAAAAAATGCCTGCAAAAATGCCTATAGCAAAAAGCCTAGACCAGTTCTGGAATTCATTCATTCTACAACAATGTTAGAATTAATTCTTCAAGAATGGAGGGAAATCATGTATTTCCATTTGCACACTCTAACTGGACATCTTCAGTCATTATGCTGGATGTATCATCTATCTTTTTAGTGGGTAATAACCTTTTCTATGAATATCCAGGGCAGAAAGAAAGAAGACTGTGAAATTTGTGTCGAATATTGAAGATCTTCTGTCACTAGATGGCAATATGAAGTACTTTTTGACACAGCAGGTGGAGCGAGGTAAGGGTGCTCAATTTGTGGGAAGGAGAAACTTCTCTGGTAGGAAAGGCACCCTGCAAAGTTTTGTTTACAAAGTGGATTCTCATTGAATTCCAGTCTCATTGAAATGGAATTTTGAAGTTACTTCTTCGTTCAGAGATTCTAATTCATTTTTAAACTAAACTGTATAAATAGGTAGGGCTTATGGTGTGATGATGTTTAGTTTGGTTCTGTCATAGTCCAGGACCCAGAACCCTCAGAGTTTGAGTTCTCCAGCAGCAGTAGCAGCAGCAACTCTTAGAGAAGTCAGAACTGGTCCCCGGTCCCTTTCAAGTAGGGCCTTTCACCTTAGATCCCATCTTGAGGAAGTATCACTGCCTTCTGACTCTGCAGAGTGGACCTTGGATTCCTCTAGCAAACAGGAAGACCTTGGGGAGCATGCCCAGCTAGATCCTCATTCCAAGGCAAGGATCTCTGGTCAGTATCTGCAGTACTGTCCAGGGTCCTGAAACTACTCTGTACCTATCAGTTCAGCTGCCTTCTGCCCTCTTGCCTGAGGGACAAAACAGACATAATTTAAATCCATATCTAGCAGCTAAGTCTTTTTCATTTTTACTCTACAGGAGATACAGGGGGGTTGATCTGCATTGGGACCCTAGCATGGGAAGTAGGGGGGGCATTTAAGATCCTGATTGGGCCCCCTGCACCTACGAATAGAGAGAGAGTAAAAATGAAGAGAGAGAGAGAGAGAGGGATGAAGCTGCTAGTTATGGATTTAAAGTAATGTCTGTTTTGGCCCCAAGATGTTGTCTTGCTGTGGTGATGGAATCCCTGATGGAGCAGGGCAGTTCCTCAATTATTATTTTTTTAAATTTCCCTTTACATTTTGGAGGGTTTTAAAAAAATTGTTCCTTTGAACCACAAGAGATGGATACACAGGAAAGGGTCACAACATCTGATTTTAGGTGGGCCTTGAGTAATAGGCTATCAGCGAGCATCAATTGATTATCAATGGGCACTTCAATAAGGCATTTGCTCTTAGGGACATGTACCCATGTCCATAGATGAACACATGTGTGCACAAACCCATCCACAATTCTATTTTTAAGTGACAGACAGCACAATCCTGAACATACTTAGCTAGAAGTAAGTCCCACTGTGTTCAGTTGGGCTTACTCCCAGGCAAGGATTGCAGCCAGTTTGTCTTGCAAACTATTTCCCCCTAGATTTGAAAAATATTTATCTATTTATTACATTTTATATCCCACCTTTTCCTGTTGCAAGGGGCCCAAGGCAGCTTACATGGTCGTCTACATTTTATCCTCACGCAATCCTGTGAGGTAGGTTAGGCTGAGGGTCAGTGATTGGCCCAAAGTCACCCAGTGAGCTTCATGGCCAAATGGGGGCATGAACCCAGGTCTCCTAAGTTCCAGTCCAACACTCTAACCACTATACCACACTGTCTCTGATAGCTTCAAAATATTTCAGCCATAGTCCTGATCCAAGGACTGTTATGGGCATGCAGAATTCTAAGCAGAATGGCACGGCTAGACCATGGGCAGCAATTTGATGTGAGCCAGGAGCTGGGAATCAGGAGCTGTGGGACAAGCAAGTAGTCAGGACCAAAAAGTAAGTCATGGCTGAAAGACAAACCAGGAGGGAGGGTTGAGGAGCAAACCAGAAGTCAGAAACACAGAGGAACCAAGGAACACATTTTAAATAAGGGCCCAGTTCAGATGATCAAACATATGTTTGTTTGTGAGCATGCTTGCCCACTTCTGCTTTCAGAAACAACCCAGGAATGCTACATTCCTGGGTTGTTATTGTGATGTCCAAATCCAGAACTCTGGGTTGTTTAGGGGTTAAACAACGCAGAGTTAACCCAAAAATTGCATGTGGTTTGTTGTTGGGTTAACTCTGGATTGTTGATCCATAAACAACCCACAGTTTTGGGTTTGCACTCCCCTTCCCCCACCAACGCGTAGCTGTTGGTGGGAGGACTATTTGCACGCGTAGAGGAATGAGAGGTGAGGCTGTTTAATTTAGAAACCACCTATGGGCTCAAGGCGGGGGGGAGGAGCGGTGGAGGCCTTTATTAGGCAGCGTTGCTCCACCCTCTGCCTCTTTTCTCAAAGCAGCTGCTGGAGGAAAGTTCTGTGCCAGTTGGTGCCTTTACTGTGGTTTGTGTGGGACCAGTAGGGGTGGAGTCCTGGGACTCCCTGCTCTCTCTGATCCCATCTCTTCTTGTTTTCTCTCTCTTACTTTAATTTTATTTGATTCTGTTTCCCTCCCCCCCTTTGTGGGCTTTTTCGGGGGTGAGTGGGGGGGATTGCTGGCCTAGTCCAGGGCCCTCCCTATGCCTTGCCTGTTACTGGGAGTAGGTGCTGGATCACTAGCACGTTAGGCACAGCTTGGAGGGTGGGATCTGGTGGGGCCTCCCTCCTGGCTGCAGGCCGATTTGGGGCTCCAGTGGGGGCCTCCTTAGCAGGCCTCTGTTTGCAGGCCGATTTAGGGCTTCAGTGAGGGCCTCCTTCGCAGGCCTCTGTTTGCAGGCCATTTTGGGGCTCCAGTGAGGGCCTCCTTAGCAGGCCTCTGCCTGCAGGCCGATTTAGGACTCCAGTGAGGGCCTCCTTAGCAGGCCTCTGTTTGCAGGCCATTTTGGGGCTCCAGTGGGGGCCTCCTTCGCAGGCCTCTATAGGGCTTTGCCCTCTTAGGCTTTGAGGCGTCTCCTCGGTTCCCTTGATAAGCATATTGTGTGTTAGGAGAGAAATGGCTACTTGTGCTCTTTTGCCTGATGTGCTACCTCATGGGGTTGTTGTTCACAGTTGCCAACCAAATACCTCGATATTGTTGTGATTGTGGGCCCCAATTTCCATCACTGTCCTACCTTCCAGGGTGGTCGTTGTATATGTGTGTGTATGTATATATATACATACACATGAATAATTGCCATACATAGCTAAATAATACTAATTCCAATGACAATAATAATAATGATAATAAAGGAGCACAAATTCTAGGCCCTTGGTTTGTGGGGGGGGGGGCTTGCTTGCTCACGTGGCCGCCCTGCCCCCCCATGCTACTACCCCGATTCTTGCCTGCCTATGTGAGGGGTCCTGTCTGGCTTGTGTGGCAACGATTGGGCATTGGATTCCTACCCTACTGATTTTTGCCTTGTTCCTACCTTGCAGAGTTGTTGTGATATATATATATATATATATATATATAATTTTGTGATTAGTTACTAATGGTATTAGCTGAGCAATGACAGCTCGCTTGTTCATACTTTCTATATCCTTAATTGTCTATGGTCTGGCGGTAAAATTTGCTTTTCTTGCACAGGTTCTGGCCCTGCCTTACACATACGGGTTGGTTTACCTTCCCCCCTCTTGTTTTATGCCTTATCGGCCTGCCATGCCTTACAGGGTTGTTGTGAGGATAACATGTAAAGAAAATTGTGTGCGCCGCCTTGGCTTCCTTGCAGGAAAGCAGGCGGGATACCAGTACAATACTACACAATACCTTCCTTAAAATAGGGGGTTCGTATCCCGGTCTACCTCACAAGATCACTGTGCGAGAAAGTATGTGAAACACTGATTGCTCTAGTACTGAAACAAGTGAATTAAAACAATCTGTTGCAAGTTAATTGCCATTGCTCTGTAGGTGGGGCACCCGTTTTGCAAGTGTATGCCCACTTGTTCAGTCATCAGCATCTCTAGGAGGGTTGGGAAACAATCCTGCCTAAAATCATGGAGAGACACTGCTAGTCGGTGGTACTGAGCCGAGTGGTCTGTTGTTCTGGTGGTCCTCATTTCATTTTCTCAATTTAGGAATGGGTCATGGCTCAGTGGTAGAGCACTTGCTTTACATGCGGAGGGTCCCGGGTTCAGTCTCTGGCCTCTCTAGGTGGAGCTGGGAGGGATCCCTGCCTGGTGCCCTGGAGGGCCCCTGCCAGTCAGAGCAGACTGTATTTTGCTAGTTTGACCAATAATCTGACTCAGTATAAAGCGGATTTCTATGTGCTGTATAGTCATCCAGCAGGAAGAAATCTGCCACTGGTGATCCCCTTATATTATTTGGCATTGAGTTGCCTCATGATGGGGGGCTTGATGGCAGGGAAAAAGAAAGGGGTGTTTCCATGAGCACTTGGCTGTGGCTCTATGGTTTAACTCTGGCTTGTGTACCGGGGGTCCCGGGAACAGGTTCCCGGCATCTCATTGGGGCCTCCTGCCTGGAACCCAGATGGCCATTGCTCCTCAATGTCGGGGGTAAAGGACTGGATGGCCCAATGGTCTGATTCAGTTTATCCAGTCAGTGGTCTTGGCGTGTTAATGATAGGGACTTCATGTTCACCCTATTAATTTTCGTATGATCTTAATTATTTTAATGCGGGACATACGCCCACACAAATCTTGCTTCACTTAAGGTTTTTATAGCGAATGTGGCATTGCTCACTTTTCTTAATCCGTGTTGTCCTGGCATTGCCAACCAAGTCATGTTCTGGGCTTGCAAGAGCAATTTTATCATGCCAAGTCGTGCTGTTAGTTCGTGTGGCGTTTTTATTTGCAGTTCAGCGGGCATTGATACATACGCCCTGCTAGTACCTGACACCCACGTGCAGCCCCGTTCTGTTTCCCGTTGCCTCAACCGCTTGGGTATTATGACGTCTTTGTTCATTTCATGGTTTTGTCCCCTGCCATGCCATCCCTTGATATTAATACTGTATGTTTTCTTTTGCCGTTTTCCCCGGTGCTCTTAAGCCGTGTGTTCTCCATGAGGCAATTCCTGGATCTGCAGTAGCGTACCTGTTAGTCCTTTGAGGAGATGTTTTCATCATTTATTTCTTCACCCAGCGCATAATCGTGAGTCCCAATGCTCTTAAGCCATGTGCTTTCTCTGGTGGCTTGAACTTCTTTCATCACTTCATGACAATTTCAAGCAGGTAACTCTGAAAGGGTTACTTCCATTCCCAGAGTTATGGGATTCGTTTGGCCCATCTAGTTCCTGGACCTGATAATGACTTGCCTTCATCCTCAATGTTATTTATTTTGGTTCCCCTGTTTTGCTTGAGTTAGGGGTAGTAGGCAGTGTGATTGGCTGTCATTGGGCAGTACTCAGGTGGACTTTGCTTCAGGCATCCTCTCTTGGCTACATGCCTCCTACAGGTGGGGATGGGTTCCCAATTTTGGGTTACTTCATGCTTTCAATAGCGTGATCCATGTCCTAGTATAATTGGTTTTGCCCTCTGATCTTCTGGCATGGACTGCCATGGGGTGCCAGCTATAGCTGGGCGGGCTCATATTCTCATTAATGTGGGAAGGGCCCAATTTCATTTTTGCCTTCCCGGGAGACTGCTTGGGGTATCAGCAAGTGGGTATCCCTAAGATATGGGCAGCAATCCTTTGCCTCTACGGCATCAATTGGGGGCTCAGTTGCCATAAGCGCATTTCCTCTTCGAGGCCTCCTTTTAGGTGGCTCTAGGCAGTTCCATACCCCTTTTATTTCCTCTAAGGAAGTAGGGGTTTTTCTGTCAGAGGCTGCAACCGTTTTGGCAGTGCAAGGATGGTATGCAACAAAATAAGGCTCGTCCAACCTATGTGCTTCCATGCACTATGTTTGCGCAGATTGCTGATTGCGTCTGTGACAGTTTTTCATGAAGTGTATAGTTATAGTCGGGCGTGCTTTATGCACCCTCAGTTGTCAAGGTGCGGCACATGCTAATTCCTGTCTGCCGGCCGTGAAATACAAGCCACCTGTTTGGTTCCCTTTATAGCCCCTGCCTAGCCTACGGGGCTTCTCTTACTACTGGAGCAGTAGGCAGCTGCCATGAGTGTCCATAGATACGACGATGGCCGACTCCAATCCTGGCCCAGGCAGGGAGTGCAATGTATTGCCTCCCCTGTAGTTGCAATCGCACATGAAAGCAACATCCTGTTCTTCGAACGCACTGGAATGGCTGTATTGCAGAAGCATAATATTACCCAAGTGCTGCCTGCATTTGCGATTATTCGGATCAACAATATTGAGTATGTGGCCTTTGCAGACTTGATAGTCAAGGCCGAGCTTTTGCTTCTCCACACTTTTGAGAGGTGTGGTGTTGGTTTAAGACACTCCTGTCAGTCACTGGTACAGTACATGCCAGGTGCTTAGAGCATTCTACAGTCATCAGTTGTTGTTTTGTTTGTTTTGGACGGTCGCTGCTCTGAATTTTCCACCAGCTGAAATACAGGCTGTGGGCCGGTGGCGCTCAGCTGACTATCATTCTTATATTCGAAAAGTTACCGTGAGTGGTGCTGCTGCTGTGCCTTTCTTCTTGTTGCAGGTCACTGGAGTGGATCGAGGCCAATTCGTGTGCTCGTGTTCGGACACAGCATGGTGTACTGAGCTGCCCAGAGAGCTGCACGGTCGTGTGTTGGACCCCAGCTTGGGATCAGCCGGATCGCTGACGGGCAATGGCTGGGTCGGCGTGGAATGCAGTGGAGCGGCCTCCTTCCGACTTTGCTCCGGTCAGGCCATGTGGCCATCTTCCCAGACGTGCTGGTGGTGCACCTCAGTGGGAATGATCTTGGATTGCTCGAGGGCAAGTCCTTGATTGAGCAAGCGTTTATGGACCTTGCTGTTGTGTGGCAGTGCTGGCCTGGGGTCCAGATTCTCTGGTCCCACATGTCTCGTTTCTGTGGCGGGGTGGTGCAGCCCCAACGCCTTAAACAGAGCGGGAAGAAGGCTGAATCGTCAGCTTTGTAGGGGCCTCGGAGGGGTAGGTTTTGCGATTCCTCACCCTGTGATCTCCTTGGCCCGGGGGGAGCTGTATCGGGCAGATGGCGTTCATCTCTCCGACGGGGGTAACGATATTTTCTTGGAGGATCTGCGAAGGGCCCTGCTCGAATTTATTCAGCGCAGGTGGGGGAGAGGGGACTTGGGTTAGCCAGTCCCTCTCTGTGGCGGTAAGTGCGGGTTTTAGGCAGTGGGGTGAGGTTCGGTGATCATCCCACGGCACCTTTCAGGTGACTGGCGATACCTTAGCCTCACCTGAGCCCAGTTTCACGGCACGGCCAGGGAGATAGGGTCCACCTTTGAGGCCAATTCCTCTCACCCGCATGGCGTTTCATGGCCCCGTGTGGTGACATGGAGGAGGCCTTCCGACACCGCATGGTGTAAAATTGGGGAGTGGCGAGTTACAGCGCCACACCTCCGATTGGGATGCTTCGCCCATTGAAGGGTATACTGGCCGAGAGCCGGTTTAGCTAGCGCCCGCACTCGTCCCTTCCCAGATCCTCGAATCAATAAATGTGGCCCATAATTTCACCATCATTCTGTGTCTCGACTCTTATTTCCTCTTTTGCGCGCGCAATCCCCTTCCCCCACCAACGCGTAGCTGTTGGTGGGAGGACTATTTGCACGCGTAGAGGAATGAGAGGTGAGGCTGTTTAATTTAGAAACCACCTATGGGCTCAAGGCGGGGGGAGGAGCGGTGGAGGCCTTTATTAGGCAGCGTTGCTCCACCCTCTGCCTCTTTTCTCAAAGCAGCTCCCTCCCTCCCTCCCAATTCACAGTGTGGGATTTCTGGTCGCCGGTTGACGGGGCCGAGTAGGAATTTTGGCTCACCATTGCTGATTGGCCTGGTGGTGGTGTGCGTGTTTCGCCTACTCTACACTGTGTTCTTGGGTTGGGTGCTTTTTTGTTTTGCGTAGTCTCCCTGATTTGGTCACATTGGCGGTAAGTGCGGGTTTTAGGCAGTGGGGTGAGGTTCGGTGATCATCCCACGGCACCTTTCAGGTGACTGACGATACCTTAGCCTCACCTGAGCCCAGTTTCACGGCACGGCCAGGGAGATAGGGTCCGCCTTTGAGGCCAATTCCTCTCACCCGCATGGCGTTTCATGGCCCCGTGCGGTGACATGGAGGAGGCCTTCCGACACCGCATGGTGTAAAATTGGGGAGTGGCGAGTTACAGCGCCACACCTCCGATTGGGATGCTTCGCCCATTGAAGGGTATACTGGCCGAGAGCCGGTTTAGCTAGCACCCGCACTCGTCCCTTCCCAGATCCTCGAATCAATAAATGTGGCCCATAATTTCACCATCATTCTGTGTCTCGACTCTTATTTCCTCTTTTGCGCGCGCAAATCATGAAACAACCCAGGAACAGGGCATTCTGGGGTTGTTAACTGAGAGTAGAAATGATGAGTGCACAAGAAGCAGTGTGCTCATCACTTTGTGCGTCCCCAGCAGTTCCTGAGTTAAATAACCCAGGAATTGCAGCATGATGTGAGAACTGGATCAATGTGTAGTTAGGCCCTTACAAAGTTTGTTTCCTGTGCTCAAGGGGTCTTTGGGCTTGTATTTCTCAAATAGCAGCTTTCACTTCATGGCACATGGCCAACTGCTTTTGAAATTGAGGACACTTTCAAAAGTAGAGTATAGTATGATAATTCTCTGCTGTTCAAAGGGGAAAAAATTCCTCTAGGTATGGCTAAAGTAGAGTTTTGTACCCCATTCTATATATTTTACATTTTGCTTGTTTTCAGGTAAAAATTGTCCACCAAAAAAAGATCTTATAATTCCTTCAGGATGAACCATCTCTTAGCTGCTCTTGCCTTGGACACACAACGTTTGGATATAACTTGGCATTCCACCACCTGTCACAATGTTTGCCTCTGGGAAATGGGTACAATAGTATTGCATAATTTTGAGGAATATTACTTTAACACCCCCCCCCCCCCAATCTTAATGATGGTAACAATCCTTCAGGAACTGAAATACTTTGTGATGGAAAATCACCATTCCTGAGTTCTTTGAACAATGTTTGGTTTGAGAGAAAAATCAGCTGCCCAGGGGATTAATGTGTAATCTTTGCCTTGTATGTACAGCAGGCAAAGTATGTGGCAGTCAATAATGCACTCAATTCCAGTGCTCACCGCTGGCCTCCTCCTCCAGTAATTAGATTGGGAAATGATGAACTGAGGGTTTGTTGGCATTTGCATGCTGGCGGGTGAGTACTAATCAGCAGGGGAAAACAGTGTGCTTCTTAATTGGAAAGCACAATCAGCTTCAGCTATGAAGGGAACAGGTTCCTCACTCTGCATGGCAATTGGATATTATCCGTGGCTGGATCTACACTTTGCTCCCTCATTGTGTCATGCACTTTAATACATCTATTCTCACATCTTTACACTAATTCATCTCCCTTGTCATTTTGTCTGCAGCTGGTTCCTCGTCCTGGCAAAGAGCCTGGTCTTGTCCTTCTCAGGAGCAATGCAGAGCTTTCTGAGGCCTCCTCTCCCATGTCTTTGCACATCTCCCCCATTTAAAAAAAATGCTTCACTGCTTCATTGTGTTTCAGAATCTCCTTCCACCACCATTTCAATTATAACAGAAGGACTCCTCCAGCACAGAGATTGATTCTGGAGCAAAGTAGTAGTTTTCTTCATCTAGCCCTGTTTGAGAGGTAATACTGATAAAAGACCCTGGGCTCAGCTGTGATGCAGGTACCATCACTTAGGACCGGGGTGCAGAACCTCTTTCAGCCCGAGGGCCAAATTCCAATTTGGAAAAGCTCTCAGGCCTCATTCCAGTGGTGGGCAGGGCTGAAGCCTCAAGGGCCAAAAAACAAAAACAAAAACAGCCAATAGCTCTAGCTGCCTTAGGAAAGGCATTGCGAGTGTAAGAGGGAAAATGAAGAGTTGAGACACGTAAAATATGGATTCAAATCAGGGCCACATTTTATTAATCAGAGATCTGCGAAGGGAGAAGTGCAGGGTTAACTAAAACCGGCCAATGGCCAGTGGAGCATATCAGGGCAAAAACATCCCAAACTGGAGCGGTGGCGCAGTGTCTCGCTGCCCTCCAATTCCACATCACTTGGTGCTGGGGGATCTTCCTGTGTCACTGCCCCATGGTGCTGTGAGACAACCGATGTGGGTGAGAAGGGAAGACCCCAAAGGCAGCCTTATCTCCTACAGACTGAGCCACACAACATCAGCAATGGGGAGCCTCAGGTTAACGCCAATCACCTACAAAGGTGCCATGGGATGCTCACCGAAACCCTGACCCCACTGCCTATTCTCCACACTCACCTACCACCAAATGTGACCAAATTAAACAGAGCCTGTACCCAAAACAAAAAATCCTCCCCAAGTCCACAGTGTGGAGTAGGCGAAACACGCATCCTGCCCCAGCCAATAGAGGCAGGGAGCCAAAATTCCTACTCGGCCCCAAAATTGGCAGCTGGAGGAGCCCACACTGCTTATCGGGAGAGGAGGGAGGGAGCTGCAAACAAAAGAGGCAGAGGTTCTGGGGACGCTGGGCATACCATATTTTTCACTCCATAAGACTCACTTCCCCCCCCAAAAAACTAGGTGGAAATGTCTGTGCATCCTATGGAGCAAATATAGTAAAAAAAAAAAAAATTTTTAACTTTCCTCTGCTGGTCCGGAAGAGTGGAGGACTCCTGGGCAGGGCGGGGGAAGCCCCTGCCTCTCAGCTGATTCCCCCCGGAACAGCTGATTAATTTTTTTTTAAAAAATATTATTATTATTATTATTATTATTATTATTATTATTATTATTATTATTATTTTCCTCTGCTGGTCCGGAAGAGTGGAGGACTCCTGGGCAGGGCGGGGAATCCCCGCCTCTCAGCTGATTCCCCGCGGAACAGCTGATTTAAAAATTTTTGGGGGGGGGATGCCATAGGGTAAGTGCGTGGTGCGTCTTATGGAGCGAAAAATACAGTAAATATTGCCTCAGTGCTCCTTCTCTGTAACAAACTGATTGGAGGGCGGATATCATTCCACCTGCCACTGATTGGAGGGTGAAATCACCCCATCCTAGTCTCACCCTCCATACCCCTCCCATTGCAAAAGCTCCCCCCCTAGAAGGCGTGATGTGGGAAAGAGGATTTTAGAATGGGGAAAAAACTGCACACAAGCCAGGGAACCACTAGACAATCCATGGTTGGGGGGAAAGTGGGCGGTTCCAAGAGAAGGAGGCATGTCTCTCTGGGGAACCCTGGAGGGCCAGATTGAGATCCTTGGAGGGCCGGATTTGGCCCCCAAGCCTGAGGTTCTGCACCCCTGACTTAGGATCATGGCTGGGATGCTCACAGAAAGAAGCAGGAAGGGGGCATGTTTAAGAATATGAGAGCAAGAGTCTCTGGGGAGATGGTGCCTCATGTCCCCACTGTGTTAACTGTGGCTGAACCCCTATGCAGAGCTGATTTCAGTGAGCTTTTGTGCACCTGTGTCACAGATCTAGCTGCACAGATGATAAAACCTGGCTGGCAAAGGAAGATAACGAGAACTCTTAGCTTTAGGATGGGACATGTGGCAGCAGGCAAAAATACCCTCAATCTTTGGAAGAGATTATGTTTATGAATATGCTCAGGAGCTGGCAGGAATTTTCAGGATGGGTGCTAAGCCAATCCTGGGGGTTTCAATTTTCTTTAAGACATATGGAACTGAAAACATAGAGTGATCTGGGCTTATGGCACAGCTGTTGCCTATTACTTATCTTGCTTATCTGGGAATTCATTTTCTTCCTGATTATGGTTCTTTAAAGGCATCTCCAAAGCAAAATCCTGTGAGATTTGAGCCTAGCCTTACAGAGGCTAAGCATAATAAATGAGACCTAGAGGGTCATCCCACACTCTGGCCCACTATCCCTGTAGATCAGAGATGGTGGGCCAGATCTAGCCCAGGGAGGTCCCCCATCTGGCCTGTGTGCTTCTTCCGCAGGACCCGCCCTTCTGCAACAGGAAAGCCTCACTGTTATCTCTGATCACTGATTGGAGAGAAGAGCTGGGATTGCCCTGCTCAGTGCTGAAGAAAGACAATGTAGATGAAATATCTGACTTCTATAGTATATTCCCCTTAACAATGTCTGCTCATTTGTCAAATTTGTCTGAATGGATTTCTGGTTAATTATGTACACTCTGTGAATGCTAGTGTAAAACAAGCTAAAAATAACTAAGAACATATCTCTTACCTTCTATGCAGATACTGTAGCTGAAAACCAATGTCATCACTCACTCACTGATGAATTATTACAACAAATATTCACATTTGAAAGTTAGCGCATTAAAAAAAAAAATCAATTTATATTAAATGGCCTAAGCTAATTTGCATGTAATGAATTTATCCAAATCATATGACAAATGAGTTTTATCCATTTCAGAATGAACTAGAAAATACAGCAAGTCCCTGTTCTAGAGATTCCTGTATGCAAAAGAGGGCTGCACATAATACCCACCAAACTCAGTCTAGTAGTGCTGGGTTCAATTAGAGTTACTCCTAGGTATGTGTACATAGCATTGCAGTCTTAAAAGACTAACTGCCAAATGCTATGCATGTTTACTTGCAAATAAATACCACTATGTTCAATGGGGCTTACTCCCAAGTAAGTGGGCATAGGATTATAGCCTAAAGAGGATAGGATTGCAGCCCAAGGAGCTCCTGGGAGTAAACCCCATTTGAACTTACTGGATCTCACTTTGGGGTACACATGCTTAGGGATCTAAGCATTCTAAGAAAAAAAAATCTTCATCTTACAAAGGATATCTCTTATGCCTCAGCTTTATTTACGTAGAAAGGGATGGAGCCTTTGTGAAGTTGAGATCCTGGTAGCCCCTTGACTTGTCACACTGATATAATCAATTGCTTGTTTTACAAGGCCATGCATGTGGCTCTGTGAGACAAGAAACCAAATAATATCTCTTGTAGCCTCCTCCTATGGATGATGGTTCTAAAGGAGCAGCTGATACTAGTAATGAGTACAGCTGGCATCCTTGGAACAGTACTGGGGCAGTACTGGCTTTTCCTGATTCTGCTTTGTCAGTGGGATCTAATATGCTCTCAGCACTTGTGCTGTTTCCCTCTGCCATTGCTGCAGGGATGGTGCAGGATCCCCTCAAGAGCACTGGTACGGTATCCTATGGGCTTGCATGCACCAGACACTCTAAGTAGTAAGGGTGGAGATATTTCCTGGCATTGGCTAAAGGCAGTTTTAGCTTCAGTAGGACAAGCCTCTGGTAGTATCACGCCGTTCAAGTCCAGTCTGTTGTAACAGGCTGTCATTAGTAAGTCTTTTCTTAGTACCATGGGCTTTTCTACATGGTGCATTTATTGTGCGCTCATCATTCCCTAATCACAGTTGTTTATGGGTTCTTTAGATGATGACTTGGCCCTCCATTTTCACTTCTGTATCTAACTAGCACTTTTGGTGGGTGTTTTTAGAGCAGGGAAAATGTAGCATTTAACTGTGAAAATGAAAGAAAGGATGATTTCCTGTTGTGTATTTGTGCTATTCCACTATACCACAGTACCACCTAGAGGTTAGGTAGTGGAAAATCAGGAAAGAAAATGCTCCTCATGTAGTGCTTGGATCTCAATTCTGCAACAAACCCAAGAGTAAATACAGTGGATTACCAGCCTCATGTAGAAAAGCTCCTTGTCTGCTGGGTACTGAGGACACTGAGAAGCTGCACATTAAAACAAGTTTTAAATGGAATAATTTCCCCACACAGCAGCACACAACTGACTATGGATCTATAGATTCATTAATAGCATGCTGTATGCTATTATTAAACTGCTGTTAAAGATAAAATTATCAAGCATATAGAAGAACAATTCTGGCTGCAGAAGTGACTCATGCTGGCTCAGCTTGTCTGAGTGTGGAAAGCTAAGCAGGGTCAGGCCTGGTTATTACTTGGATGGGAGACCCCTCCTCTAGTTTCCTGAATTGAGCAGGGGGTTGGACTCGATAGCCTTGTAGGCTCCTTCCAACTCTATGATCTATGAAATAATTTATGAATCAACATGGCTTCCGCAAAGGTATGCCCTTTGAAAGTGTCAGTAGACATGTAGACAGGGGTGATCTGGTAGACACTGTGTACTTAGACTTCCAAAGGCTTTTTGACAAACTCTCTCATCAAAGATTCCTGAGCAAACATAGCAGTCACAGAGTAACAGGAGAGGTGCTCTTTAACCGGTTAAAGAACAGAACTGGTTAAAGAACAGAAAGCAGAGTATGGTCAATTCTGTAAACAATGGGATCCCACAAGGATCTGTACTGGGACTAGTGTTTTTTTAACTTGTTAATAAATGATCTAGAATTAGGAGTGAGCATTGAGGTGGCCAGGTTTGCTGTCTGATGCCCTAAATTATTTAGGATGGTTAAAATCAAAGGTGATTGCAAAGAGTTCCAAAATGATATCTCAAAACTGGGAGAATGGACATTAAAATGGCAACTGCAGTTCAATGTAAGCAACTGTAAAGTGATGCATGTTGGGGCAAAAATTCCAACTTCACAGATACGCTGATGCGATCCAAGCTCGTGGTAACTGACCAAGAAAGAGAAATGTCAACCTGGTGTTTGGCTGCTGTGAAAAAGGCAAATTCAATGTTGGGCATAATTAGAAAAGGAATTGAAAATAGAACTGCCAATATCATACTGCCTTTATACAAATCTATGGTGTGACCACACTTAGAATACTGTGTATAGTTCTGGTCACTACTCCTAAAAAAGGATATTGCAAACTTGGAAAAGGTGCAGAAAAGGGCAATGAAAATTATCAAGGGGCTGGCGCAACTCCTCTATAAGCAAAGGTTACAATATCTGGGACTGTTTAGCTTGGGGGGGGGATGCAAGTATGGGGAGACATGATAGAAGTGTACAAAATTCTGCATGGTGTGGAGAAAGTGGGTAGGGGGCATTTTTCTCCCTCTCACATAATACTAGAATTCGGGGTCACCTCATGAAGCTGCTTGGTGGGAGATTCAGGACAGATAAGAGGAAGCACTTCTTCACCCAGCGCATAACTAACCTATCAAATTCACTGCCACAAGATGGCTTTAAAAGGGAATTAGGGAACTTGGATGGCTTTAAAGGGGAATTAGGCAAAGTCATGAAGGATAAGGCTATCAACAGCTACCAGTCATCATGGCTTCTGTAAATTAGTTGCAGGGGAACACAATCAGTGCTCTTGCACTCATGTCCTACTTGTGGGCTTCTCACAGGCATCTGGTTGGCCACTGTGTGAACAGAATGCTGGACTAGACAGGCCTTTGGTCTGATCCAACATGGCTTTTCTTATGTTCTTATGACAGCCTTCTGCAACCTTGTGCCCTCATGGCTGCGGGATGCTGGGAGTTGTAGTCTCACATTTGGAGAGTACCATGTTGGGAACGCTGCTGAATAATGTGACTGACAAACAAAATATGATGATCCTGGAGCTAGAAAGACCAATGGCTATTTAATTACTTATTAGCGAAGTATCTCCAGGCGTTAACCTTGTGCCATAGGACCAATTGTTAAGAAGACAGCATATTCTGTGACTGATGGACTGTTTGTTATGCTGTGTCAGGAGTTCAGGACAAGTGTGATGATCCACTCTGGGATTTGGTATGACAAATCCCGTTTTGGGGAAGTGAACAACAAGATGGCACATGAGCAAGCCCAGTGGCAGAATTAATGGGAAGGTTGATGGGCAGTCTGTGGAGTCAGCAGACTAAGCAAATGTGTCAGGCTCCCTGACAAAACTGCTTAGACAATACACTTGCAAGGAAGTGGGGAGGAGACTGGCTGGATGTGGGTCAGCTGATGTCAGCAGTTCCCGGTGTTACAGACTCTGCCTGGAGAAAAGTAACTGTAGTTTCCTGTTCTAGTTTCAAAGGAGGTTGGTAGGTACATATTTATTTAGTTCACACATTTATTTCCCCCCCTTCGATCCTATTCCATGGATAACCCTTAGAATAGTTAATGAAAGTACATTAAAAACAACAATGAGAGATTAACCAGAGCAAACCTAAGGGTGTGTGTGTGTGTGTGTGTGTGTGTGTGTGTGTATAGAGTTTAGTGGCAAACAATCTGCCACTTACAAAGCCCTGCTGGCTCACTCCAATCAGGACAGGAGGTGCTGTGGTGGTGTGTTTCTCTCCCCCCCCCCTTAGTTCTTAGGGTTTTAGAATTCCCTTCCATTGGTGTCAATGGGAGGGAAAATACATATACCAACTCAAGGCTGGTGTTGGTACAGGGCCCAATCTGGGGCTTTGGTCCTGGTGGATCCAAGACTTCCCCTGTCCTGCCCCCAAATTCTCCCAATTTAGCCTCTACCTCGGGTGGAAAGATCACCAGCTGTTCTCCTGTGCTCAAAGGGCTTTCTGCAGCCACATTGAGGATCTCCAGAAAAGATGGGCCACCCCATTGGAGGAAATCCTCTCCACTGGCACAGGGTCTCTTCCTAACCTGCCCCCCCCCCCCCAAGCTGGCCTTCAGCAGGGCTTAGGATCTCTCTGCCTAGCAGGAGACAGACTATAGATGTTAAGGGTGAAAATGGACCTAATATAAAAGAAACTTCACAGCATATCCCTAAACCACGAAGCATGTCCAGTGTCACAACTGAAATGACAAACATGCTTACCAGCAAATCAAATGCTAGTTCAGTCACTCAGGCTTCAGACAAGCTGTCTGCCTTTTCATTTTTAAAAGTGCTGCCTGAAAGTTCATGCATTTATCTATTCATATGTTCCTTATTTATTTATTTATTTATTTTTAAAGGGGGGGGGAGGAGAAATTACCACAGTGAAAGCACTTCTAGAGAGGCATCAATGCTCTAAAAATGTGCTTCCCTAAGAGCATTGAAAATGATTTATTTATTTATTTATTTTATTTATTTATACCTCGCCTTGTTTCCTGCAAGGAACCCAAGGCGGCTTACATAATCCTCCTCCTCCTCTCAGTTTTTATCCTCACAACAACCCTGTGAGGTAGGTTAGGCTGAGAGGCAGTGACTGGCCCAAAGTCACCCAGTGAGCTTCATGGCCGAGCGGGGACTAGAACCCGGATCTCTCGAGTCCCAGTCTAACACTCTCACCACTACGCCACTCTGGCTCTGATTTGAGCAAGACATGGCTTTCCATTCTATACATGCATATTTCTGTTGTCTTGTTGAAACAAATTTTGTATGTTTTTGAAATCAGATCAAAACCTGTTTATCAGAAGTGAAAGTGAGATGAGTGTACACACTGCAAGCAACTATCCCACTTACAAGCCACTTTCAACTCTGAAAAACGACAACACTATTGTCTGTTTCAAGCTGTGGTTTCCTCTTAGATCCTTTCTTGGGCATGATGGTTTGAGATATATGGTACCTGACATTGACAATGATTCCTTTGGCAGTATGAAGAAATAGCTTATAACTAGTGTCAGAGACTAAAGGGCTGGCAGAAATTATTGGTCTCACTTAGGCTGCTATCCGATATACTGGTCTTTCCCAACTTGGCACCCTCCAGATGTATTGGACTACAACTCCCATCTTGCTCAGCCAGCATGCTGATTGTTATGCTTGCTGAGAATGATGGAAGTTGTAGTCCAATACATCTAGAGGGTGCCAGTCTGGGAAGCTTGCTATACACATTTACCTGGGAGTAAGTCCCATTGAACTCAATGGAGCTTCCTTCTGAGTATACAGGCATAGGATTGCAATGTTAGTGGGGCAGTTCTTATAAACCAACGTACACCTTTTGAAGTTCTTCTGTGCATTATCTTCCCTTTGTTGCCCTCCTTTCTTATGTCTGTGAGACTTCCTGTCTCCTTTCATAAAAACCCAAGGCCACGTGAATCCATAGAGCTCATCAAACCTTTAATCCTACTGCCAGACTTTGATGGGTGGTGTGCTTGTCTTTTTCCTTATCCTCTCGGAGAAATTCCCCTCTGGAGAATCAATAACCTCACACAACTAGATTGTCATTGGGCAGAAGGTTTAATGCAGTCCATTAATATATGATTTAAAAAAAAGAAAAAAAGAACCCGCATTCGACAAAGCACAGCTACTTTCCACTTTGTTTGTAAATGCATTTGGGAAACTGAAAGGTGGAATGAATTTGATATAAATGCCAAGGACCCACAGTCAATTTGCTTTAATCTGCTAATATAGTAGAGGCTGAAATGTATTATTATCTTTGAATATATTACTTTGAAATGCAAATTATAAGAACATCTGCATAATCTCTAGGGTGAAAGGACAAAGGGTAGCTAATAACCAGAAAAAATCTATTTACCCATAACCCTTTTATATCATCAAACACTAATCTGAGTTCTGTTCTCCCGAGCTGGCTGATTCTACTAAATGTACCTTTGCCCTTTAGAATAGTAAAGTTCTGGGCTGATATATCTCCCCTTCGCCAGGAGAGACAAAAGCTGTGAGGCGTGCAGCACAACAGATATAAGTACCAGCCATGTGGCCAAGGATTTAGGAAGATATGAAGCTTCCTTATACTAGGTCAGACAATTAGTCCATCTATCTCAGTATTGTCTATTTCAGGGGTCCCCAACCTTTTTGGACCCGTGGACACATTTGGGAATTTGAGAAACTGCTGTGGGCACCACCACAAAATGCCTAATCAGCGGATCTCCGCTTTGGCATCTACCTGTCAAGTCTATGGATCTTAGCCTGTCTTGTTCAGCAAAAACTTTTGTTTCGTGTCTATTGGACACCACAACGTCTCTTTAATAAGGGATTGGCTAATTCAGCTAATTGCTGGTGGTGCAATACAGTTAATGCTTCCTTTAAACATATATTTTGGCAATGCCCATTAGTTCCTTCTTTTTGGGAGGAGGTTATTACACAGATAATTTTTGTACTGGAACAGTCTCTAATATTCATTGATGTACACATTCTTTTAAATTATTTACCTGAGACATGGAAATTAACAAATGGTCAGCCTGAAGGGATTCTCCATGCCCTTTTGACAGCTAAAAGACTGATATTACAACATTGGAAGGATGAACACTCACCTCCTACAATGCAATGGATTGAGCGCCTTACAGCACTTTTGAATTATGAACAGGTGGCATTTAGATACCAACTTCAAATGGATACTTATTTAGATATTTGGTCTGCTTTTGTTGAAGCCTATGTATAATTGCTAGAAAGTTGTATGCATTTCATACAAATCTATGTACATGTATTTTAAAAAAAACAGACAGAAAAAGATGTCCTCATACCAGAGTATCAAAATTTGGGGGATTTGTCCAGAATTTTCATAGAGGGGGCGGGAGGTGAGTTTGCATGTGTATGTGACTCCAATCTAGTAGATAAAATGGGATGGGAGGAAACCCTCTTTCATGTATTCCCCTGGTGTCGCTATAGCTCAGGGATGCTGAACCTCTTTCAGCCCGAGGACCGAATTCCATTTCAGAGAAGCTCTCAGGGGACCACATTCCAGTGGTGGGTGGGGCTGAAAGCAAAGGGGCAGGGCCAAAATACCAAAAATGCCAGCATATTCTACCTGAACACTCTTACTGCTAGTAATTACGCCTTAGGAGAGCCATTTGAACCTTTTAGGATAGAGGAAAATGCACAAAAGCTTGGGAACCACTGAACAATTGGTGGTTTGGTGAAAGGGGGTGGGGTCAAGGGAAGGGGGCATGGCTATCTGGAGGATCACGGAGGGCTGGGTTTGTCCCCCCCAGGCTGAAGCTGTGCACCCCTGCTATAGCTGCTTCTTCTTCAGAGGGAAGGAACACACAGCAATACCCCCTCTCCCAATCAGGTGGAGAACAGGTGTAGAACAGGGGTGGGCTGAAGGTAGATCTCCAGATATTTTGGACTTAATCTCCCAGAATACACAACCATTGGCCTTGCTGGCTGGGGCTTCTGGGAGTTGACATCCAAAACATCTGAAGATCTACCTCCTGCCCACCCCTGCTGTAGAAGACAATTCCTGCTTCTACTCCAGCCATCCAGCACACGCTCCAACTCCTTGGTTTGAGACTCATGGATTGCGCTCAGGGCCAGCCCAAGATATTTTAGGCCTTAGGCCAAGGACAAGATGCCCCCCCCCCACTCATTCCACATACAGAAGTTGAACAGACTGACAGTACTTCAACACTGGTGAAGGGACAGTGTCCTCCACGATGCCTGAGAGCAGCAGGCTACCTTAGGGAATGCAGGTGTGTCACACGCAGACACAAAGAGAAGGGAGCAGCCGGGGGGATCAGGAGGAATTGCTGGGGAGGGGGCACCTCACACACACACATACACACCTGGATATGCTGCCTGAGGTGGGAACCTCAATCTGACTAGTGGTAGGTTCAAATTCATGCTTGGAACTGCTTCCATGCTGCCCTCCCCAAAATAGTTAGAACCAAAATGTGCGCTGCACTGAGCAGATCTGGATTCCTGTACTTTGGACAGAAGGGCTTTTCCACACGAGGCATTTATTGTGCAGTCGTCTTTCCTTATTCATGGTTGTTTATGGGTTCTTTAGATGACAACATGAGCCGCCAGTTTCACTTCTGTTTTTTAAGAGCACTTTCCCAGTTTTTTTGGAGTTGGGAAAACAGAGTATTATTTATGAAAGTGAAAGAAAACATATTTTCCAAAGGGTGATATTCCTAATTGTGATACACCACTATTGCACAGTGCCACCTATAGGCCACGTAGCAGAAAAAACAGGAAAGGGAAAGCTCTTTGTGTAGAGCTTGGTTGTCAATTCTGCGATGATACAGCGAATTAAGAGGCTCGTGTAGAAAAGCTCAGAAGAACTTATACTTGGTATGGTAGAATTCTTGCATGTCGTGAAATACTGCTGTTGAGCTCTTGTCCAGGATTACACAAAAGCAACAAAAGCAACAAACAGCAGCGATGATCCAGGAAAGGAATGGTGGGATGAGGGATTATACGTCTGGCCAACCTTCCCCAACCTGGTGCCTTCTAGATGTTTTGGACTTCAACTCCCATCAGCCCCAGCCAGCATGACCAACGTCTGGGAGTTGTAGTCCAAAACATCTGGAGGACACCAGGTTGGGGAAGGCTGCTTTAAGCAGTCAAGTTTGTTTGTTATGGTATTCTGAGAACTTTTAAAAAAAATGTTTTTAGAAATATTTTATATAAATGTTTTTGTATTGATCATTTATTTTTTATTTTATTTATTATATTTTTTAATCGCCCATCTGGCCGGTCATCCGGCCACCCTAAATCATGATGTATTTTAGTGTATTTTAATCTTTCCTTGTAAACTGCTTAGATACTATATATGTAATATGGTAAGCAGTATATAAATATATTGACTAAATAAATAAATGTCTATGTTGAGTATGTATGTATCTTGCTAATATGTATTAAGAAAGATTAACAATGTCAGTCAGGATATTTTCCCTGCATGGTTCAACTTCCTGATGGCAACCAGGCCCAGGAATGATGTGTGAAGCAGCCCAGAGAGCTGCTGTGGGAAATGTCTCCTCTCACTCCTGATATGAGATTTCAGGTTGATGGAAAGGGGTGTACAGTCATGCCTTGGATTGAGAGCATAATTCGTTCCGGAAACATGCTTGTAATCCAAAACACTCTTATATCAAAACGAAATCCCACCAAAAATATTTGTACAGAGATTTTTAATTTAAGCCGTACTACAGTACTTGTCTTGCAAGACGTCGCTTGTATATCAAGTAAAAAAAAATTAAATAAATATTTAAAAATTTGCTTGTCTTGCAAAACGCTCTCAAACCAAGTTACTTGTAATCCAAGGTATTACTGTATATGGAAATGTGCTTCCCTTTCTCACTCTGCTATCACTGCCACTGATACCTGTTGAGATGTGGAGGAGAAGCTATAATTAGGTAGGAGGAGTTAAGAGGAAGTATCTCTTTCTAGATCATTCACTGTGTTGACCACAGGACAAAAATGGTGCTTTTGAGCAGGCAATTGATAGTGATAACTGTAGTTGCACTCCAGCTCTTTTTCAATCAATCATAGTTTTGCCATTGCCTTTAGTAGGATGGAAGGATTGCATCCATTGAACTTATATAGCCTTATAATACCAATGATGTTAAATAACACTGGTGCTGTTTTATCATGTATACTGTGACTCAGTCATACACCTTTTCTGGTAGTGAGAGCTCCTATCTGATTCTTAGGGTATGAAGGGATTCCTTCTGAAAAAGTTCCTTTACATCTCACTGAACAGTGTCTTGTTTTTGCTCTGTGAGATATAGCACTGGAGTGCATTTTTCCTTGTTTAAGGTATATAAGAAATCTAGGAGCTCTGGGGTACCTTAACATAGCATGAAATTGGCCTTGTTTAGCCACCCTTGCAGTAAACCCAGAGTTGATCTGAGATTTCGTGTTGTCTAAGAGCAGTCAATAAGCATGCATCGACTGTTCAATCAACTATGTGAAGAATTTATGGAGGAAGCAAAGTATTTACCAAGAGACAGGTGCTTTCACATAAAACTGGGCCATATCAACTTTGTGTTTATTGTAGTTGCTGGCACTTCAGAAAGCAACTAGGCCCTTTTCATCTGTAGGTGCGGTTTTCTGCTGCTCTGGTGGTTTTCTGGATCAGGGCTGTTGGTCACTGGAATAGTCATTTTTACACCCTTTGGCTCTGGTGCCTTGTACACTTTTGCATTTCATTTGGTCACAGGTATTCAACATAGCTCTATAACCATAAGAGCTAGAAATCTTCTTTTCTGGAAATGAGAAATGCTGATGTTTTCAGAATTCTGTGCCAGTTGTCAAATTCTGACCAAATCTCCCTCTCTTGTCTCTTCTGAAAAATTGCTTAAATGGCCCCTGTTTCACATTTGGTGAAAGTGTTCATGAATAATGCCCCACACTTCAGTTCAGCGCTAGTGGTAACTAAATGACCAGAATGTAAAGAGGCTGAGGCAAGGTGTAAAGAGGGGCAGCCACATGGCAACACAATGTCACCCTTGTTTGTAACTCTGCCAACCCCAAGACAACTTCCATCCCATCAATTGCATTAGTCTCCTGGCTAGAGTCTTTATTCTTGAGGCACATTCACAGGTGAACAAAGAACTGTGCCATGGCATGGTGTAAACATACTTCAGCTTGACATGGTACATTAATACTTGCCATGGTCATCTCCCCATTAGATCACTGCAACCCACTCTGTATGGGGCTGCACTTGAAGAGTATTTGGAAACTGCAGCTGGTGCAAAATGTGGCTGCCAAATTTCTCTCTGCTGTACACTTTTGAGACAAGGGGTGGGGAACCTATGGTCCTCTAGATGTTGATGAACCTCTACTCTCACCAACCCTCACCTTTGGTCAGGTTGGCTGGGGCTGATGGGAATTTAAACCCAACAACGTGACCAGGACCGGTGCAGGACAGTTTGGCGCCCTAGGCAGAATTATATTTAGCGCCCCCCTTGTGCCGTGGGGGAGGGGGCTCCGGATCAAAGCAGCCCTGCTCTGCAACCCCCCCCCCGCACCGCCACCACCTACCTACCTACCTAACTTCCCCCCGCCCTGGCTGCCGCCATCTCCACCGCCTCCGAGGAGGAAGTGACGCGATGGGACCCCCGTGCTCTGTTTTTTGCCGGGGAAACCAGGGCAACAGGGCTGTTTAAGCCCTGTTGCCCTGGTTCCTCCCGCCAAAACAACGCGGGTGGGCCTCCGGAAGCGACGCGGAGAAGGTAGGTGGTGAGGGGAGGGGAGGGGAGGTGCGGCTGCGGTGGCAGTGGCGGGCGGGGAGGCATGGTGGCGGCGGGCGGGGAGGCGTGGCGGCGGCGGGCGGGGAGGTGTGGCGGCAGGCGGGGGGAGGCCCGGTGGGGGTAGCGCGGCGGCGGCGGCAGCGAAGAGGAGCGTAGCGTTTCTGCGCCCTCTTCAGGCACGCGCGCTAGGCAACCGTCTAGTTTGCCTAGCGGTAGCGCCGGCCCTGAACGTGACGTCCCCCTGCCATGTTTTAGACCATATTATGCCAACTGCACTGACTTTCCATTTGTTTCCAGCCCAATTCTTGGTGCTAGTCCATAAGTAAAGCCCTAAAAAACTTTGGGCAGGATATTTGATAGATTCCTTCCTCCAGTATGAACCTGCCCATAGGATGAGATCATCTTTGGAGGTCCTCTTATATGTCCCACCACTAAAAGTGGTTCAGTTGGTGGGAATGTGAGATAGAGCCTCTTCTGTGGCAGGAGGTAGGACTCATCCCATCACTAATGGTGTTTGGCTGGCAGTAGAAACATTTGTATCCTGCATGGCTTTTAAGGGTTTTTAATATATGACTGAACTCTGGCTCTTTTGATTCTAAGTCTTACTTTTTGTTACTTATGGTATTTTGTTCTGTTTTTTATGCAAGCCACTTTGGAGACCCTTGCTAAGGATGAAAAATGGTGTAACAATACTTTTTTATAAATATTTTTTTTAAAAAAATGATCAGAATTTGTACATTTTCATTTTTTATTTATGTTTCTAAATGATTCAGAACTAATTCATTACTTTTTATTATTCCCATTGTTTTAAATGGAACCTAGCCAGTTTTCTGCTACCTGTAACTTCAGTGCTTTCTATCCAGCCTGAATTTTTCAGGCATTCTACTCTTTCAAGGCTTTCCAGTTCAGACATATTAGAAAAGGAATCCCTGTTTTAGAGGAAATTGGAAAAGGCACACGTCCTATAAGCTTCCCATTGCTTTCAATGGGTGACCCAGCTGCTTTTCTCCTGCTTGTAACTTCTGTTGGCATACATTTTTCAGGCATTTGGCTACCCTTCCAAAGGATTAGGGCTGTCAAATTTCAGATAGCTAGAAGAAAGGACCCACTAGAAATGAATAAGAAACAAATGAAATAAATGAGAAATTCATGGATTTTTCATGTGGAACTCCTTCATTTTAGAACTATTTATTTATTTATTTATTATACAGTAATACCTTGGATTGCAAGTAACTTGGTCTGAGAGCGTTTTGCAAGACAAGCAAATTTTTAAAATAAATTTTGACTTGATAAACAAGCGACGTCTTGCAATACAACGTAGGGATGTAACCGCTCGCCTCGAGCGGGCGTAGCGGGCCGAAATCGGCCCCGCTCATGCCCACCAGAGACTCGCTTTGATATAAGAGTGTTTTGGATTACAAGCACGGTTCTGGAACGAATTATGCTTGCAATCCAAAGTATTACTCTATTTATACCTGCCTTTTTTCTTGCAAGGAACCCAAGGCGGCTTACATAATTCTCCTCTCCCTCTCCATTTTATCCTCACAACAACCCTGTGAGGTAGGTTAGGCTGTGAGGTAGGTTAGGCCCAAAGTCACCCAGTGAGTTTCATGGCCAAGCGGGCAGTAGAACCCAGATCTCCCAGGTCCCAGTCTAACACTCTCACCACTACGCCACACTGGCTCATTCATTTCATTTTTTTCATTAGGTTTTTTTTTATTTTTTTTAATGAATGTGCACTCCTATAAAGAAATATATCTGATTGTAGAGCCCATCTAATTGTCTCACTCCAGCATTATGGCCATTTCACCATTATGGCACACCAGCTCACCTGTTGCCATTCATGTAGTTGTCAGCCTCATACTAAGCCACATTTTACATCCATAATAGTGCAAAGGGCATTTCTGTAAATAAGAACCAGAAACACATCTGGCTGCTACAGAACCAGGCACATAAGTAAGACAGAATCAGCCACATAAGTAATACGGCAGCCTAATAACAATTCCTATTCCTAAGAAGCAATAATTTAAAAAAAGTGTCAAAGAAATGTGAATATTCTTTGAGAGAGAATACAAATGCAACACTAGGTAGAATTTCAAATACTATTTTCTTTGACATGCATATTCTTTCTCACTTCAAAGGTTATCCATGTTTTGTCATTTTACTAGATCATTTAACTTGTTTCAGACTAATGAATACCTCATAGTTCTAATTCCTTTGTGAGTCCAGTTTCACATTTTATAGTGTGCAGTTTTCATTTTGTGAGCTGTACCAAGGTCTTGCCTAATAATGTAATTCAAATTCATGCCACTTCTAGAAGCATTGCACACCATCTTTTCTCATTTAGCATAATTAGTAACACCCTAAAGTACTACTGCTATGTAATTTGGAGGTACCTGATATTTCTCACTCAGGTAGGGTGCTGAAATTAAATGTTTTCCTTCTGATCTGTGAAAATGGCTTCCTTGTTTCTTCACCTTCATTAAATGTTAAAACACATGGGGACATGAGTCCTGAATAACAGCTGTTGTGATTGGGGTTTATATAATGTCCCTCCATGGTCTAATATATGGCAGTTCTCAGTAGGAATGTATGGGCATCCTACTTCTCACAACCCAAAATCAATGGAAGCTTTTGACTGTTCAGCATGAAAACTTGAAAAGCTCCAGATAGCTGCCACCCCCTTTTCCCTGACAGTCTCCCTTTCCCCAAGTCAAAATAGCCTTACCATGGAGAAGAGGGAGGGAAACAGCAGGTGTTGTTCTAATGATGCATAGGGCGTCAAGTCCTGTTGGGGATCCCTGGCAGGAAATTAAATTCTATGTGTTATTGGGGCCTCTTCTGTGTCCATGAGAGCCCCTCCGCTGCCACCTATTATCTCCCCTTCTCTTCTCTAAGGCTTTTTCCAGCTTGGAGAAGTGGGGGGATGACATGGAAGACACAGCAGCAGTGGCGGTGAGAGATGACTCCCAACTTAAGCCATGCCTTGCTGTGCCCAACTCACACTTTGGGGTTGCTCTATCTAAGCAGGGAGGGGTTGCATTTTCAAGGCCCCGTTTGAATGTCCACCCCATCTCCAGTTCTTAGTGAGAATGTAATTTGCTAACCAAGAGGAGCTTGCAGGTTAAAAATGGCAAGGAGAAAAGCTGGTTTGAAAGTGCTTTGAAATAAGGAAGAGCCTATTTAAATAAAGGACATCTGGCAATTCATCTACAGTGTTGCAGTACAGACAGTGCTCAGAGGGGCATGGTGCTGACACTGTTTTTAGCAGGGATGCAGACTTTATCTGCCCCCCCTCAGACTCCCTTGTTCTCTCTGAGCTTTGCTGCGATCCTCAGAGTAGCTGGAGGAAAATGAATTTTCCCAGCAACAATATATTGTTCCCAGGGCTGGTGCATGGCAGTTTGGTGCCCTAGGCAAGATCAGATATTTAGCGCCCCCCCCCCCACTTGAGCCCTCCCTCCCTCCAGCCCTATGCCCATTATGAAATAAAAGTCAATTGGCAAAACCTAAAAAAATTATTATCATAAACATTGACAAACATACATAAAATACATGTTGATGTAGTACCAATTTGCTATATAGAAAAATTCCTGGTGAAGTGTGACAGAAACTATATTTAATGTTTAAAACTTCATTTTCCTTGCCTTTTTCTTGGCAAACTGGCAAACCATTTCTTTAATGTCTAAAGAAGATGCTAACTGAGATTCAATTGAAATGGTTGCCAAGCATGCCCCAGCGAGTTCTGGCCAAAAACATCTGGGGACCCAAGGTTGGAGAACACTGTTCTAGGGTACATTCACAAAATGCAGACACCGCTCCAGTGACTTAACTGAGGATTTCCACCACGCTCAAAGTCTGTACTCAGAATGGCCAAACTGGAACTCCATCCAGCCACCAACCCGCACCAAAAACCTGCACGGTTTGCTGACCCCAGATATGAAAAAAAAGTGAGCATAGAATCATAGAAAACGTAGAGTTGGAAGGGGCCTACAAGGCCATCGAGTCCAACCCCCTGCTCAATGCAGGAATCCAAGTCAAAGCATCCCTGACAGATGGCCATCCAGCTGCACCTTGAATGCCTCCAGAGTGGGAGAGCCCACCACCTCCCTAGGTAGTTGGTTCCATTGGCGTATTGCTCTGACAGTCAAGGAAATTTTTCCTGATGTGCAGGTGGAATCTGGGTTCTAGATTGCACTCTTAAGTGTAATTTCCCCCCTCAGATATTTCACGCCAAATACTTGTGGTGTGTAGTGGTTAGGGTGTTGGACTGGGACTCGGGAGATCCGGGTTCTAGTCCCCACTAGACCATGAAAACTCACTGGGTGACTTTGGGCCAGTCATGGACTCTCAGCCTGACCTACCTCACAGAGTTGTTGTGAGGATAAAATGGAGAGGAGGAGGAGGATAATGTAAGCCGCCTTGGGTTCCTTGCAGGAAAAAAGGCGGGGTAGAAATATAATAAATAAATAAAATAAATAAAAATAACACAGGGTACTTTAAAAAGCTTTGTGGTTTACTAAATACAAGCCAAATAAACATGCTAAATTAGATCACTCTCAAGGGCATTATACATCGGTTTTTATCCCCCCCCCCGCTCAAAAGCTATAAGCCAGGAAAGGACGCTTCCGAGGGTGGAGTGGGGTCTGGGCCTGGCGCAGGTGACCCCAGTGCGGAGCCAACAGGGCTCCCCTACAGCAGGGGGCACAACCCTTGTGTCCCCCCACCTTAATTGCGTCCCCCCCACTGAATTCCCTCCTACAGAGCGCTCTTTCCCGCAAGCAGAGCGCCATCCGTGTCATGATCACTGGGACCGTTGGACGTGTGTATTTGCGCGCACCCTCGGAGCCAGAAACCTCGTGCGCTGCCCCCCCCCATCAGCCTACAGCCAGGCTGAAAATTATGTTTATACCACTTGAGCAAAATTTTATCTCCTAATGTAATCAGATTTCTACTCAAAGAGATTTCCTGGCCATTCAAGATTTATTTATTTTGTGTGTTTATTTCTTCCTGATTATTTTGTCCGTCATGGAACTCAAGTCAGGGGGACCATTCAACCCCCTCCCTCCCTCCCTCTCTGGGGAGCGAAGCCCACCGACGCGGGGCTGGTCTGGGCGACTACAGACCTCTCCTGTCCCCGTCTGTGTCGCGGTGGTTCGGCTGTGCCCCTTCGCGGCCACCACTCTCCTTGCCCCGTATGGGGAGGCTTCCTCTGGGAGCCGGAAGCGGTCGCTGCAGCGAGGCCGCGTCTCTTGGGAGTCCCCGGTGGGGAAGGCGCGCAGAGAGGAAGCTGTCGCCAGCAGCCGGCGTGCCACTTCCAGGGGGCCTTCCTGGCCCCAGCCCACCAGGCCCTCCCGCCCACGGGTGCTCCCGGGGGCCCTGCCTCCACGGAGGGAGATCAGCTTAGCTGCTCCGTGAAATCACCCAGTGGCTTTTCTCCTTGCCTAAGCCAGTAGCCGCCGCTACGCAGGCGCGACCCGCAGGCGCTGAGCGTAGCCACCCCACCGCTCCGGGGCCTGTGCCCTCACCTGACGCAGCCCCGTCTGCCGCCTCTTCTCTCCCTGCACGGCAGCATCTGCCTCATCTCGCCGGCAGCCCAGAAATTCCTCTCGGACATCACCAACGACGCCCTGCAGGCGTATTTTTTTACAAGGTTTCTGGCGCCCCCTTTAACCCTGCGCTCTAGGCAGCTGCCTAGTTCGCCTAATGGTAGCGCCGGCCCTGATTGTTCCCTGTTGTAAGGCAAAGTATTTTGGGGTGGGGTGGTCACCCAAAATGAAAAGAGATTAAAACTGCTAGAATTGGTTTGTGGGTGATATGGATCAACACAGCTGCCTGAATTCTTGGACTCTCCTTGGGGCCATGGCTATGGGGGACTATCATGATGAGTGCCACTACTTCAAAATTTACCACTACTCTGCTGTGTTCGTCTACCAAGGTGCAGAGGTGCACTTGTCTTCCTTCATATGGCCCCCATGACACTTTCCCTTTGTAAGGTTTTCATAGACTGTTTTATTTTGCATTCAGTGTTAATAAATTGGGCTTAGAGATAAAAGCTTCAGGGGAAAAAAACACGAATTAAGCCACTGAGAATGCAAATAATGCCATTGATAATAAGATCTTTTGTCCCTTCCATTCATTCCCTGCCTCTTTTACAGTTCCTTTCCCTTTCCAGCTTTGCATTGTTTCTTCATTTCTCTTTTGCATTTTTAGCTAAGCTCTGAAAAACATGTCTGTGTTATGTAATCCATAGACATATAATTAATTAAGAGTGGGCTCTGCTAGGAAAGCCAGCTGAGGAGTTAATCCTCTCCCCTGGCATTAATGCTAGTTGTTTCCTCATCTAAGACCTTGGCTATTAAAGCTTGAGGCTTCTACACAATTTAGAGATATACAGGACCTCTTTGGTATTTACAGAGAATGATTCCAAGCTAAAAAAGGATTAGTGCTCTATACACATACATAGTCTGTGTCTTATCTTTGGGAACTAACTCTGAATCACTTAGTTTAAACACCTATCCCTGCAGAATTCTGCTTCTCCCCCCCCCCACACACACACTCTGGTTGATGTGGTGAGGAGAACGACCCTGAGCATGGCTATTGAGGATGGGAGAGATGAGGGGGGGAAATTGCCTTGTTTTTTGCCATGTTGCCTGCCCTCTGCAGGTGCACCAATGGGAGGTGTGTATTTGACTAGTCATTTAAGGCTGTAAGGGACACCTTCTCTGGGCAGCTCTTGGTTAGCTTGGCACTCACCTACCCTTCCCAGCTATTGCAGGGAGGGATTAGCTACCTACCTGCCAGGATTGTGTAACAATTTTTTCTTTAACCAGAATTGGCCATGGAACAGGATCAACCACTCCCACCCTACTCTGTGCTGCAATGTCAGAAAGAGCCCTTTTGCTTTGGTCTTTGTTCAAGTTTAATCCAGTTGGAATGTCCTTTAAATTGACCACAACTTGTAGGGTCACCGTGGGTTAAGGGGCAGCATGATTAAGTAAGGTATGTGGTGACTGTTCTTGACTCATCACTTTTGGGGTGAAGGGTTTTTACCCAGACCTCCCTCTTTGGGTTATTAAACTCAGGACAAGGGGCATGTGTGTGTCAGGGACAGGAACTCCTTGAGACCTGCCTGCCTTACACAGCCAAGACCATGAGGCTTGGGGGATGATGATTTGGCCAGGCCTCCCTCAACTTATCTTTGATGCATGAGCTGTGATGGTCAAGGAACAGAACTGGTGAGTACTCCAGGCTTCTAAGTTCAGGTGAGATCACACACACATGGGAATGAGGATGGCAGAGGCAGACTCTATAGGAGACTTAAATGCCCATGCTGTGGTTGAGATTTAAATATAAACTCAATTAAAGTTTCAACTCACTGCTGATTCTTTAATATTAATAAAATTGTGGCCCTTATTTAACATTGGATTGCGCTGCCCCTGACTCAACCTTAAAATATATAGTATTCTTTTCAGCCTTGGTTAAGCATCAGTTTATATGTAACATTCTACCATCAGGACTAAAGGGAACACTCTGGCATTTGTCCAGTTTGCATACATGCTTATTTTGTCCCTTGCAGCTTCTCTGCATGTGTACAGGTAGTAAAAATAGAAATACATGTGATCTTCATATATGGCTCTCTCAGACTCTTCTTATCGCCCTTCATTTATCTATTTTAATCATGCCTTCTTGGCCTGCTCCTTTTTATTTGCCAGGACTATTTAACCCTCATTGAGGGAGCTGATTTGCATTACAGAACTGTGCAGGGAATAGTAGAGTTTGTACTTTTAAATGGATTCCCTGCTGGTGAAATGCTGTTGGATTGACAACCCTGGAGACTGAACTCTTGTCTTTTTCAATCGAGCAAAGAACAGATATGCCTACACTATCACCTGCTTTATGTATGCTGCTTACCTGCCAGTTTGTCTCTGTTCATGCTTCGCTATTAACATATCACCCCTGTCCCTCTGGTACCATATATTCCATATGCATATGGGAGTTTTGTGTGTGTTTCTATGGATAACATTGACATTTGTGGTAAGGTGTGCTTTTTCCCTTCAAACCACCCCTAGGGTTACAATCATGTGGAGAAATGTACTGTGTGAACTGTACACTTCACAGCAAATTCCAGAAATTCAACATCTTTATATATTTTTATGAGTGCTAGTACAGTCATAGAAAGTATGCAGTGGTACCACTGGGCTACCCTTTTTTTCAATATGCTATTGTGAGCATGTAGAGGCCCAGGGATGATTACATGGAGAAAATCTGGAAGTGGAAAATGAACCACCCTAATGATTTCTTAGATCAGGAGCCAAGATTGAAGAAAATTCACTGGCAGTGAAAGACAGTGATAGCCAGGTTGGATGCTTATTTCCAGCATCAGGTAGTCATTTAGATATATTGGTCCTCAAAATGAAAGTTATGTGGTTGGTTGTTTGGGCTAATAGCCACTAATAAATTTGTCATACAAGGATCTATCGATGACGACGACAACGACAACGACGATGACACTCATCACAACAGCCTATTCCGGTGAATTCCATGAGTTAATAATATACAGAGCAGTATCCAATACTGATGCTGAGCCTCTGCTCATTCTCTTGCACATGTGGGACCTTTCGTGAGCACAACAGGAAGCTAAAACAACCCTGGAAATGAGCTGAAATGCTAGTTTCTGGAATATGATGGGTCAGTGGTGCTCCCTTTTGCAAGCTCTGCTGAGCTCTCCTGTTCTGAAACTGAGCATTTCAGTTCATTTCCAAATGTTTTTGAAACTGCTAGCTTCCTGTTGCATGAGCAGAGAGGGTCCCGTCCTGCTAGCTTGCGGGCAGTGTTGGATACTGCCCGTAGAGTGAAGATGTACTTTAGTTTATTTTAAACATATTCTATGAGGAAAGGTTGTAGGAACTGGGTATTTGAGGCTGGAGAAGAGAAGACTGAGGGGTGACTTCAGAGTTCTCTTCAAATATCTGAAGAGCTATCACACAGAAGAGGGCAAAGACATGTTCTCTGCTACCACATTGGGCAGGACTAGATTTAATGGACATAAGTTATAGGAGGGTAGATATCAGTTGAATATTAGGAGAAATGCATTAGAAGTAAGAGCAGTTTGACAATGGAACAAATTATCTAGAGGGGTGGTGAGCTCAGCCTCTCCATCACTGGCTGTCTTCAAGAAGACATCTGTTAGGGACGCTCTAGCTCTGGATTTTCTGCATCAAGCAGGGTGTTGGACTACTAGATGACCTACGAGGGATGCCTGTAACTCTATGATTGTTAGAGTTATAAACCTGCTTAGCTATCAGTTTAGTTGGATGACTGATAGTACTTGGAAACGGAATGAATCCTACTCCACTCCCTCTATACCATTCCTTATAAAGTTTTTATCATAGCCTAGTCATCTTATCTTCCTAAGCTAAGACACCCCAAATCTTTACACCTTTCCTTGTAAGAAAGACGATCAGTATGTCTTCCCACCCCCCTGATGCTAGTGCCATTTTAATGTAATGGCACCTGTTTCCTATTAAAACTGGAAGAAATCCCAACCTGAGATAAAGTGTAGTAGTAATAACTCAGGGCTGATGTCTAGTTCTGGTATCTGGTAGTATAAGAGCTGGGCTACATGTTGCATTCACTACATAAAGAGCAGTCCAGCTCTGCCTGTCGACAATTTTGCAGGCTTTCTGGTTACAAGCAAAGAAAGCTGGAGAAGATTGTAGTCAAAACACACAGAAAAGGGCATCAATTTCCTGTTATCAATTTTCTGTAGCAGTTGGGAGAGGGGAAAAGGAACAAGATAATGGGATATTCCATTGATTTCTATAGGACATGCTCCTACGTAAGTGTGCAAAGGTTCACAGCCTTGCAGCCTAGAGCTCAGAGAGTAAGCCTCATTAAACAGTGCAGTGGGAGCTACTTCCAAATAAAAATGCATAGAATTGAACAGTTGATATCTTCTGGGCCTTCTGTTCTCTTCCTTACCTGACAGGGGTGCAATGAACCAAACGTCCATTCCATTCTTGAGCGACTCACCCGCCACCACCTGCATGACAGCTACACAGAGGTATCCAAGTTATACACACAAATTTTGGTCACTTTCACTTTGGGAGTCCTAATCTATTCCAGCTGAGCCCCTCAGGCTTTCTTTCAGGATGGATGACAAGGTATGATTGAAAGGCAAATACAGTGTGGAAGAGACATGGACGTGGGCCCTGTCAGCATGAAAAAGCAGCAGTTGAAATGACTGACTGTCTCAATGGAAAACATGCCATTTTTGCAATGAGATTAATGAACATATGCTTTCTGTCCCCAAAACTGATGCTCAGGCTTGTCGGCAAATAAACAAGACAACAGGCAAATCGACAGTGAAGGAAGAAAAAAAAACCCTGTCAATGACATGGGGGCAACGGCCGACAATTTTCCATGAGGGACAGTTCTGATTTTTAACGCAATGTCATTTTCCATAAGAAAATTGTGATGGAAGATTTTCCAGCTCTCTTGATTCCAAGCAAACAGGGCCCCAAATGGCAAAGTACATATTCTAGATTTATATGAATGCCACCTTTGGTATGTCACTTATTCCATAATCTAAGGCAATAAACCTAAGCACATTCACTAGGAAATGTCCCAATGAACTCAGTCAGACTTACTTCTGAGTAAACATACTTTGTATCATACCACATGCCATATAGGTATTTGTTTCCTTCATTTTAAGGTCCAAGTCTATGATGGCCTAGTTCTCACAAACAGAAGGCAAACCTTTCTGGACTGTACCAGATGACTGAATGCTCCTATAGTTTGAAAGATAACCCTTCTCTCTGACATCTAGTTTTCTATGTGCATTTGTTTATTTGGTATGGAACAGCATGCATTCATGTCAGTCCCCACCTGCCATGTGAAGTGGTACAGTCTTGACACAGATTTACCACTTTATCTCTGTTGGAGAGACCTAGGTCTATTTTGCATCTATTACATGTGTCCATGAATAGGATGGTGAGGCAGAGTCAAATGCCACTCAGTGAGCTTCTCCCATGCTGTAGATCAGAAGGTGGGTGGGTCACAGAAACTTGGGCAGCTTCTGGGTCTTCACTGCTGACTCATAAGCAACAGGGACAGCCACAGATGGGGAGAAGAGTGCTTATAGTTGAGGCTTCTATGGCACCATTGCCCTGCTTCATTCATGGAAGTTTACAGAGGGTCCAGACGATGATGTCTTCTGTTCATGTCCCTTCTGTGTTTTCTTACTGCTTCTTCCATCCTTTTCCCTTAATGCAAAATATCTGTTAAGGAGAAAAAGACAGAACAGCTGCACAATGCCTTCTAATCACCAGTGCTAGGAGCTGTCCATCTGGAAGCACCCAGAGAAGAAGGCTGACAGTGAGCAGCCTAAGGGTGTTCTCACTATTGACCATGGAGGAGGTGTTCCTGGGTCCTGACAGTAAGATCTGAGAGCTATGGGATGGAGGGAGCACATAAGGTTTTTGTCTCCTCCATGATGAGCAGGGTTTCTCCAATTTGAAGGAAAGACCAAGAAGGAAATTCAGCTTCTTCTCCTGAGACAAGCAAAAACTTAATTGAGCTCTGAGGGGTTACAGGCAGTCAACCTGTAAATATATTTGCAGGTTGCCCATCTGCAAATATATTACCACCCCTTCAAGACAACTGTTTTTATGTGACGGGAGGGGGATAAACTTTCATTGAATATCTCCTCAAATGCATATCTGGCCCAACACATTTGGCAGGACACATGTTGGACCTAGTCTTCTGTACTGGGGTGTGGGGTGGTGATCTGTGGTTGGGAGAGCCAACAATGACTCCATTATCATGGCCAGATCATTATCTGATCAGGTTTGGAATATATGCTGCCTCTAACATCCTCAGCAGTGGAGGACCAAATTCTATGGTCTGTCCAGGAGACTTATTCATGTAGAGGGTTTCTTGATGTTCCTGGGGGACTTTCCCATAGCTTTGTCCAGCAAGCCTGCTGAGGTCCTAATTGATTTCTGTAATCAGGAGATGATAGCCCTGTTTTGTCACAGGATCCCCAAAAGGGATTGGCAAAGGTTCTTTGAGGGATTTTCTGACCATAATAAATACTCCTCCAAGAAGTCAAAGCCAAACATGTTTATTGTAAAGTTAAGCCTGAAGTACAACAATGCTACTCCCAGTTCCCTGGTGGAATTCCCACCCCTTAGCTGCACAGTCACTGTTCAACCAACCCGAATGCTAAGTCCAGCAGCTCTCCGTCTGGGTATTGGGTTTCCACATTGGGCTTCTGGAAGGCTCTCTGCACAGCGTCCTCTGTTCCTCCTCGCTCCTTCCAGTTCTTCAGTACTCCAAACGCAACCGACCAACTGCCACCAACGACCACCGCACTCCCGCTAACAACCTCAGTCTGCACTTGCTCTTCTTAAATAGCACCAAGTTTCTTGGATTGCAGACCTCATGCTTCATTGTTAGCACCTGTGCTGTTTGCAGTGTCATCCCTCTGGCCAGCAGCCAGATCACGCGCAGGTGAGTTGCTCTTGATTGCATCAGCTTGGCAAACAGCCAAGTAATCAAGGCCGGTTGCTGATTCTTAAAGCAAACCTACTTTCTTAAAGCAAACCCAGAGCATAGAGGCAGAACTCTGTACAACACTCCTGTACTCCTCGCCATCTTCCGCGACTCCCAGTACAAGCCCTAGCACAATCACTCTCAAATTTCCTAGGCCAAGCCATAGAGTCTATTCAGCTCTGGTATTCTGAGGAGTTGAGGATGATGAAATGACAAGGCCAATGACTGGAGTACAGATGGCAGAAAACTTGCAAAGAATGATGACATGGATTAGAGCTCATCTTAGGGCCTATTCTTTTTTGGTGATGGTGGCAAAGAAAGCTGGACTCAGCACTCTCAATGGCGGTGCAAGTGGCATTGGTGACCAGCTTTCATGGGTTTGCCAACTGCAGCCCCATCTGGAGAAAGCAGACTTTGCCTCCATGATTCATGTTCTGGTTACCTCCAGGGATTACTGTAATGTGCTCTTGATGAGTTTCTTATTTCAATATGCATTTTATTAATCTTATTAATTGCTGTCCTGTGGATTTTAGTGCAGTTCGTTTAAGAGCCATTTGTATATACATTTTAAGAATGATGATTTTGTATTTGTATTATTATATTATGTCCAATTTATTGTTTGTACAGAGCCTTGTGAGGGCTTTAAGTCCCCAAAGGCAGTTTAGAAAATCTGTTAATATATACATATATATAAAATAAAGAAATATGTTTTGCACTTGTCAAATTGAGTGGCTTGGTTTTCAAAACTGCAAATCTGAGCAAAGGTTTGGGCTATACTCAACACTGATATTTGCAGGACACAGATAATGAATTGAGTTGGCTACAATGGGATTTTGAGTAAATATGGCAGGCCAGGTGAGATTTTGCTTAAAATTAAAGAGCAGGAAATACGCCTCCCGCCCCACTTTGGTATAATAGTGGATTTAAGCAGAGACGTGATAAGTCAAGGGAATTATGCATACTTATGATAAAGGGTAAAATACTTTCTCATAAAGAAAGTTAAGAAAATTGCTCCACTTGCTACATCATGGTCGAGGAGAACATTCACAGGTTCCCCTAATGATTGAAAGCAAAACTATCTTTTCCCTGCCTTAACAAATGATAATACTTGAGATGTTTAACGGGATCAAATGGTTGGGGGTGGGGGTGCTGAAGGAGATAAAGGACAGTTTCAAAGGAAACACAGAAAGTCTCCACGTTGCACAGACCAAAGAGCATGCCTGACAAGGCCGGTCCTATCATTAGGTAGAGTGAGGCAATGGCCTCACATGACAGATGCTGGGGTGAGGGGCAGCACCCTCCCAGCCTTTCCTCCCAAGCATCTCCAGCCATTCATCTCTGTTACAGCACAGAGCTGTGTGAGCCACATAGCCTGCCCTGCACTCCCCAGTTAACCTGCTGCACAGCTGAGGAAACTGTCCTGATACCAGTGTTGAAGTAAAATTCAACTGCCAGTCCAGTTCACTTCTATAACTGGAATGGAGGGGATGTTGTCCTTTGCTTCAGGCAGCAAAGCATCTTGGGCCGGCCGTGATGCCTGAGCTTGAAGCTTTTATAGCAATCAGGGAGTGGCACAGGATTTACAGCAGCCTATTGTTAAGAGGCTACTTTATTGGTCTGGCTGGTTGGTTTCCTTGTAGTTAGTTCACCCTTTTGGCCAGAGCTGGGTCTCTTGATTCCCCTAAAGAGGGGAATGGGTGAAAGGTATCTACCAGCACCTGTTCCACGGACAGCATGTTCAATACAAAAATGACAACAATTAGGGATGGCAATGCGATGTGGCTGCAAAGAAGGCAAATGCAATTTTGGGCTGTATTAATAGAAGTATAGCTTCCAAATCGCGGGAAGTGATAATTCCCCTTTACTCGGCACTGGTTAGGCCTCATCTTGAGTACTGCGTCCAGTTCTGGGCACCTCACTTTAAGAAGGACATAGACAAACTGGAGAGGGTTCAGAGGAGGGCAACAAGGATGATAAAGGGACTGGAAACAAGGCCCTATGAGGAGAGACTGAAAGACCTGGGCATGTTTAGCCTTCAGAAGAGGAGACTGAGGGGAGATATGATCGCACTCTTCCAGTATTTGAAGGGATGTCACACAGAGGAGGGCAAAGATCTCTTCTCATTCATCCCAGTTTGCAGGACACGGAATAATGGGCTCAAGTTACAGGAACCTAGATTCCACCTAAACATCAGGAAAAATTTCCTGACTGTCAGAGCAATAAGACAATGGAATCAACTACCTAGGGAGGTCGTGGGCTCTCCCACTCTGGAGGCATTCAAGGTGCAGCTGGACAGCCATCTGTCAGAGATGCTTTGACCTAGATTCCTGCATTGAGCAGGGGGTTGGACTCGATGGCCTTGTAGGCCCCTTCCAACTCTACTTTTCTATGATTCTATGATTGATTCTATGTTTCTTTCTTTTTTTTTTTTAATATAATTTTTATTTAAATTTTAACATATATGTGAAGGACCAGCACCCGGGTCCTATGCATGAGTTCGGCGCTTAATGGGTTAACCGGCACTGAGTTACAGCCCGTACAAGCAGGTGAAACCAACTAGGAGGTTTGCGCACACAAGAGGAAACTCCAGCCCTTTGTATGACCAAATAAGGCTTTATTTACTTACACAATATACGGAGCGGAACTAACAGCTTATAACGTCAACATGACCTGACGTGATCCCCAAGTTTATCAATGAACAGGCTCCCAGGCTAGCGCATTGGGATTAGTCAGTTACCTTAGACTAAAGACTTTACGCTAGTCAATTTCAGCCTGACTCCGGGTCTGTCTGATCCGGGGAAGAGAACAGCTTACTCCAGCCGCTGGAGGACGAATCTTGATCAAAGTACCCCGTGTTCCCAACAACCCCCAAAAGGAGGGGAGAGGGGTTTTCTACCCCTGATTTTCCCACTCTCCCCGCCCTCACGGTCAGGTGGGGCTTATGCCTACCCCTTCGTGTCAGGTGGGCTTATCCCCGCCCGGGAAGAAGGTGACGTGTTGGGTACTTTCCAGCTCTTTGAGACTGCCCTGTTAGTTTGATGGTCTTGATGGTCCTTTCCTGGGTTTTGTGGAATCCAACCGAGACTCTCCATTGTTGGCATACCGGTCCGTCTGGCTGTTTCCCTGTAACCCAATCCCCCTTCCTCGCCCCCCTCCTCCCTGGAAGGAGACTGGTGTGTGCGTGTGCATGTGTACTCGTGTCAGGCTTTCTCCACAATATAAACTACAAAGACATAAACCTACAAATTATATAACAAACACATAAGAAAACAACAAAAACAAATACTAATAAGTGCACACACACCCCCACCGGGACCAAATAACTACATAACTATTCAACCTTCCAAAACTGTAATGACTCTTGTGAAGGTGTACACCCTTTCCCACTTAATAAAACAAAATCTACAAATGATAATGCTCTCCAGAGGCCATGTGTTTCTTTTACAGAGGACAATCCTCTATTTGAAGGGCCACCAGAGGACCATCCTCTGTTTGAAGGGCTGTCCTGTCCAGTTCTAGTTTAAAGATAAAGAGCTATAAGAACTGTAGCCCGTTGAGGGTTAGCACCTGGGCAGCAGATGGAAGAGGCTGGCATACCCATACCATGGGTGGGTAAAATACTTTCTCATAAAGGAAGTTAAGGATTTTTTTCCTAAGTGGTACACACAATCTTCCACACAATGGTGAGATTTCCTGTATTTCTATTTAAATTAGAATAGTTATTTCTAAATTTGCATATACACATATAAATGTACACATGCCGTTTCAATGCAAATTTGTGTTCTCCTTTTCCCTCTTTTTGGGATGATTCATAAGTGACCTCCCTAACAAGCATACACATAACGTGGCCATATATCGGTGTCTGACAAATGCTTAACAAGCTCTTGAGCAATTAACATCCTATGGTTTGTTTGCTCACATATTCATGCACTTATGATACCTGGTCTAAGAACATTAAAAAAAAAAAAAAGCATTATCCAAACCTGTAGAGCACTCCCTCCTGCCAGAACCTTCATCTCCCCTATTGTGCAGAAGATCAATATCAAAAGGAGAAGAGCAAATTCTCTAGTTTGGCCTTTAACTTCTGCTGGCAGTGCTGTTCTAAGGGGAAGGGAGAGGGGGCAGCCTGTAAAATCTCAAATTCTGATTGCAGCACCAGTCACCTTTCCCATCTAAGATGTAGGATAATAAAAGTAAACTATAGCCATGTCCACACCTTCCACTAAATGATCAAGGGTGACCCACACATTCAGTGAATGCAATTTGATGTGTAAACATTCAAACTGCATTCACTGAATGTGTGGGTCACCATTGATTATTTAGTGGAAGGTGTGAAACTGTGAATGGTGCCCCATGAGCATTCAACAATATGCCCATGGGGTCTTCCACACAATTGGAAACCCTGCCAATGGCTTTACTGAGCCAGTGTGGTGTAGGGCTTAGAGTATTGGTGTGGGACTTAGGAAATCTGGGTTCTAGTCCCCACTTGGCCATGAAGCTCACCAGGTGACTTCAGCCTAACCTACCTCACAGAGGTGTTGTTGTGAGGATAAAATGAAGGAAGAAGGTTCTGCTATCTACCTTGGGTTCCTTGCAGGAAAAAAGGAGGGATATAAATATAATAAATAAATAAGCATGCATAGGTAGGGTTCCATTCATATACTCTGCTGAACACAGGGAGATTGGAGGCAAGGCCAGTGAGCATAATCTCATGCCCTCCTTCATATGCTCAGTGGACAAATTTTGAAGGTGGGAACAGGACTATTGTGAGAAAAGGATCAGCAGCCATTTCAGCAGGCTGTACAGTGAAGTAGATGAGAAGGGAAATGGGGCCATACCACCAGCCCTGCAGGAAGACTACTTATTTTTTTTCCTCTTCCCTCCCTATTCCTTTTTCCTTGTGTGTTGTGTCTTTTTAGGTTGTAAGCCTGCAGGTCGGGACTGTCTTATTTTACTGATTGCCTTTTTTTTGTGTGTGTGTGTGGTGAGGAGCAGGATAAACAAAATACTTTAAAAAAATCAATCAATAAAAGGGAAGTGTAACTCCCCAGGCTAGCCTGGGAGCCTGACAGGACTTGTACTATAGGTATTCCACCCCAGTCATGTAAAAGGTAGAAGAATTTCAAAAAGGGGAGGAATATTGGAAATGTTTTCTTTGATAGAAGCGACATCTATTGTGTTCTATGGATGGGCATCTATTCTGACCTGCTGTGTATAGGATGGCACAATGGGATAATGATATTCCAAGGTAAATGGAGTCAGAACTTTAAAATACCTCTGGCAAACCTAATTTGAGCTTCCAGAAGCAAAGATTGTCCCAGGGCCAGCTCTGTACGCATGCCAGAGTTCTTGAGAAATTCATTGCCAGTTTCATGAGCAGGCAGCAAAGTGAGTTATGCAGATTGCCTGAAGGAGCATGTTCCTGGGAATTTATGTAAAGGAGCTTTCTTATTTAAGAAGCAGCTTTCTTCTAGAAATGGATCAGAGGAATCACATTTCAGACATCTCCAGCTCCTGTTAGCTGAAAATGAGCAAAGCTATAATTATTTGTACTGCTTTCCCTTCTTCCCCTTCTTACATACTATTCAGAGATTGCTGGCAATGGCTGAGGAATTCAGTATAGCATGGAGGGCACTCTGGGCACGCCTAACTGTAAAAATAAAAATAAAGAAAAATAATGCAGTGCATTCTAGAAAGGTCACTGTTTAAACTTTGCCACAGTTTTCATGACAATAACAACAGAAGAAGAGCTTATGTTAGGCCACTGACATCAGAAATAGAGAGTATTGGACAAAACAACAGTCAGACTCTGCCAATGGGATGGGTTTTTATTGATTTTAGATTTTCATAAAAGTGAGAACATTTGATCCTTATTTAGAAAATCAGTTTGCTGATGTGTAATTTTGTAAACTACTGTTTTGATTCACACTTCCCATTCAGATTTCATAGATTTCATAGATCATAGAATCATAGAATCATAGAAAAGTAGAGTTGGAAGGGGCCTACAAGGCCATCGAGTCCAACCCCCTGCTCAATGCAGGAATCCAGGTCAAAGCATCTCTGACAGATGTCTGTCCAGCCGCACCTTGAATGCCTCCAGACTGGGAGAGCCCACCACCTCCCTAGGTAGTTGATTCCATTGTCTTATTGCTCTGACAGTCAGGAAATTTTTCCTGATGTTTAGGTGGAATCTAGGTTCCTGTAACTTGAGCCCATTATTCCGTGTCCTGCAATCTGGGATGAACGAGAAGAGATCTTTGCCCTCCTCTGTGTGACATCCCTTCAAATACTGGAAGAGTGCGATCATATCTCCCCTCAGTCTCCTCTTCTGAAGGCTAAACATGCCCAGTTCTTTCAGTCTCTCCTCATAGGGCCTTGTTTCCAGTCCCTTTATCATCCTTGTTGCCCTCCTCTGAACCCTCTCCAGTTTGTCTATGTCCTTGTTAAAGTGAGGTGCCCAGAACTGGACGCAGTACTCAAGATGAGGCCTAACCAGTGCCGAGTAAAGGGGAATTATCACTTCCCGCGATTTGGAAGCTATACTTCTATTAATACAGCCCAAAATTGCATTTGCCTTCTTTGCAGCCACGTCGCATTGCTGGCTCATATTCAGTTTGTGATCTACCACAATTCCAAGATCCTTCTCACTTGTAGTATTGTTGAGCCAAGTGTCCCCCATTCTGTAATTCTGCATTTGGTTTCCTCTCCCTAGGTGCAGCACTTGGCATTTATCCCTGTTAAATTTCATTCTGTTGTTTTCGGCCCAGCGCTCCAGCCTATCGAGGTCACTTTGAATTTTGTTTCTGTCTTCCAGAGTATTAGCTGTTCCACCCAACTTTGTGTCATCTGCAAATTTGATAAGCATTCCCTGTACCTCCTCATCCAAGTCATTAATAAAAATGTTGAAGAGCACCGGGCCCAGGACCGAGCCCTGTGGTACCCCGCTCGTTACCTCTCCCCAGTTTGAGAAGGAACCATTGATAAGCACTCTTTGAGTCCGATTCTTTAGCCAGTTGTGGATCCACCTGATAGTTGTTCCATCTAGCCCACTCTTAGCTAGCTTACTAATCAGGATATCATGAGGCACTTTGTCGAAAGCTTTGCTGAAGTCCAGGTATATAATGTCCACAGCATTCCCACAGTCCACAAGGGAGGTTACCCGATCAAAAAATGAGATCATAGAGTTGGAAGGAGCCTACAAGGCTATCGAGTCCAACCCCCTGCTCAATGCAGGGAACTAGAGGAGGGGTCTCCCATCCAAGTAATAACCAGGCCTGACCCTGCTTAGCTTTCCACACTCAGACAAGCTGAGCCAGCGTGAGCCACAGGCCTGTTTTCATTGTTATGATTTTGCATCGTGAACACTGCTTTTTGCGTGGCTCCATATCAAGAAGTGTAAAAGACATCTTAACAGGCATTACATAATCAGGACGTAAAAATACATGGGCGTAGCATTGCTGCTTTACAAAATACATACATCTTGTTATATGCGGGTACAAAAATGAAAGTGGGAATCATCCTTTTTATAAGCTGAATGCAGTTTCTTTCTCTATTCTTACCTGTCTGATCCAACTGAATGTAATTATGTAACCCTTATGAACTATGAGTTATGAACTAATTCTCTGTCCTCACCAAGGTGTACAGATAGAAAGGTCATTCTATTTTTGGTCTGTGTCTATTTCTCACGTGTTCATTCATAAGTTATTTCCATCCTGTTTCTGCCTGAATGTGCCACTTAAAAAAAAATCCATCTGAAAATTTGCATTTAAATGCATATTTATTTATTTATTTATTTATTCATTATATTTATACCCCGCCTTTTTTCCTGCAAGGAACCCAAGGCAGCTTACATAATCCTCCTCTTCTTCTCCATTTTATCCTCACAACAACCCTGTGAGGTAGGTTAGGCTGAGAGTCAGTGACTGGCCCAAAGTCACCCAGTGAGTTTCATGCCGAGCAAGGACTAGAACCCAGATCTCCCGAGTCCCAGTCCAACACACTCAACACTACGCTACACTGGCTTTTTTCAAGATATGCATTTCTAAATTTATTTTCTCTCAAAATGCGCATTTCTAAGAATATTTTATCTCAATAAATATTTTAAAAACATTTAAAAATGCATTTTGATTTTTTTGATTTTTTGATTTTTTAAATTGAGAACTGCACTGCAAAATTCACAGAAGTGCAGAATCCAAGAGTTAGCTACATTGGTCTACACATAAGTCCGGGAAGTGTGAATAAAGTCAGTTTGTAACAGAATGCAAAAAGATCGAATTCCTTAAGCAGCCCTGCCTAATTGGTCACCCATGTTTGGGCTGGGTCACTTTGGATGATGATGCTTCTTTACACCAAATATTTTTTAAAAATACCTTCACACAGAAGACTAGAGGCAGTCACCTCAGGCAGCTGATTTTGGATGTCAGGATAGGGCAGTAAACTGTTAGATATTTATTATTGTTGTAATTTTACTGCTAGGGAGGAGGAGAGGCACATGTGGGATTTTCTGTCTCAGGTGCCAACATAAGATGACCAAAATTAGATGACCAGCCTTGACTGTCAGGGAGTGGGCACCATTTGTTGCTCCACTCCAGGCATCAAAATTATTATTTATTTATTTGATTTGTATCCCACCTTTCTCCCAAGAAAAATGGCAGAAAATGGCACTTTATCACAAATAAAACTTGATTAAAACAATAATGAAACAGACACATTAAAACACAATTAAAAACATAACAACAGAATAAAAATAGCATCCAACCTAACAGACCCTCTTGCACACCAAAGACCCACTTGAATAAAAATGTCTTTGCCTGCTTGTGGAGGGACAGCAGAGAGGGAGTGAACCTAGCTTCCCTCAGCAGGGAGTTCCACAGCATGGGAGTAGTCACCGAGAAGGCCCTCTTTCGCATCACCACGAAACATGCCTCTGAAGGTGGTCTCAAAAGATGGGCCTCTCCCAAGGATCTTAAGACCCAGGCAGGCTCATATGGGAGAAGGCAGTCTTTCAGGTATCCTGGTCCCAAGCTGTATATTTCTTGGGCCAACACTGTAGTTTTTGAATATGTGTGCTCCACTTGCAAACTGAAGTGATGGAGGCAGCCCAGACATAGGAGCATAGGAAGCTGCCTTATATGGAGTCAAACCATTGGTCCATCTAGCCCAGTATTGTCAATATTGGCAGCTGCTTTCCAGAGTTTCAGGCAGAGTTCCTTCCTAGCCCTACCTGGAGATGCTGAGGACTGAACCAGGGACCCTCTGCATACAAAGCATGTGCTCTATGGTCCCCACACTATACCAACTCAGTGTGAGCTAAGCCTACATTTCATGCCCAACACTTGAAGCATCACAGAAAATATGTTTTGCCTTTGAGCCTTCAAAGGTGAGCAGAAAGCCTTTGAATGTCAAACTTCGGAAACAATTTTAATTTTTCAGAATGCTTATTTCAAGTGGGAACATCTGTGAACTCCCTCTCATGTAAAGAAATGAAATGTGGCAACTCCCAGTCTTGGTCTCTGTTAAGGAAGGGAAATCTTTCCTGCTGACATTTACTGAAGAGGTGAGTGCGGCAGAGATCATAATTTGCTGATTAAAAAACTAATCCTCATCTTAAGGTCAGAAAGCATCAATGAAATGCCAGATAAGAACATGATGACCTGTCAAAGTTTCCAAAACAGAGCCTCAAAGAAAATAATAGTTACAAAGCTTGTGGAAATAAGAGCTGTGAATGTTGTTTTTAAAGATAGGCAGTGGAGTATCCTTGACTGTCCAGTCCCTTTACTTGCTTGTGATGCAATACCTATGGGTTGTATGCAGAAGGGTGCCTCTTTGCTGCTGGAAGGCTCTTTGGTCCAGTGGAGGCTTCCATCAATGGAATGGGGAAGGAGGGGTTCTTTGGCAATTCTCCCTCCCCCATGTAGCCCCTTGTGCCACCTCTCACACTGTTTGAAGGATCACCTAAATCTCCAGAGCAGATTTCAGGGCACAGAGAGGCTGCGGGGTGGCGGCGGCAGGGAGAATTGGTAAAATTGCCTCCCACCCCGTTCTGTTGAGGGAAGCCCCTGCTGGATCAAAGAGTCCTATTTTAAAAAGTTTTATTTTAAATGATTTTTAGATGCCTTTAAGGGTAGAAACATCTCAAGGTGAGCCCTCTGAATTAGATACAACCCTGCACATCTATATTGTGATAATGCTTATTTAACAAGTATATTTAGCAAGCAGATACAGAATGGTCTGACTGCTGTCTCCCAAAGCAGTTACTTTATTCCCAACTCAAGGACGGAAAGCGGAATATCGGTGGTCAATATAAGAGGTTTAAAGATGTTCTTAAGACTAATCTAAAAAAATGCAACATAAACATCGAAAATTGGGAAGCTCTGGCCCATGAACGATCTAAATGGAGGTTGGCCTTTCACAAAGGTCCCATGGACTTTGAAGAAGCCCGAGTGCAAGGCGAAAGGGGGAAACGTGCTAAGCGAAAAGCACGTCAAACGAATCCTTTACTGGACCATCTTCCATCTGGTAACCTGTGTCCTCACTGTGGGAAGCTGTGTGGATCTAGAATTGGCCTCCACAGTCACTTACGGAGCCATCACTAGAGCCTACACAATTTTTTAGAATTTCCTCCTTTTATAATTTTCTTTTGTAATTTTATCCTGGAAGACAATCTTACTTGGTCACGAGTGATCGCCTACTACAGAATGGTATACAACGGATGGCCCCTTTAATCAGGGACCACTGCAGATATTAAGGGTAAAATGAATACATATGGGGGTGGGGGTGGGAAAGATGAGGGATCCCCCAGTCTGACATCTTCCCAAACTCTCCAAAGTGTGAAGGACATCTGCACAAATCAGCAGATGGATAAAGAGAAATAGAAATGTCAGTCAGAGCAGAGTAATCATGGTGCATGTGTCTAAAGGGGTGAACTGGTCATGTTTTCAACATAGCTTAGGAGTTCCTCTACATTATGGGTTTCTTAAGCATGCCAGAGCTCTGTCCTGGGTTAGGATTTGGGGAAAACAAGTTTGGATTAAAAAAAAATAAATCTACAGCAGAGTTAGGGAACAGTTGGAAATGTACAGATAGATGAAGACCTGTTTTGACAAGCCAAGACTTGTGCCAACTCTCAAATCAATTCCATGCTTGAAAATCAGTCCCTCTTCCCCCTGTTGTATATCTGTGCCCATCATACAGATACAGCCTCCATCTTTAATTGAGGAAGGAGACAGAAAACACACAAATCATATGATGACTTGGGAGGCATTTTTCAGGCTGCAAGTTTCTTCTGTCTGCCTTAGCTTAATCAGGCATTGCTGCAGAAATGACTAAGTGGCATTCTTTATTTTGTCTTCTGTGGAAGATCACACCAGTACTTCCTGATGTCATATTCTTTTGTCCTAATTGGGATCCTTGGGCCTTTCCAGGGACAAAAAAAAATATGGTGCAGCAATTAAAGTATCAAGCATGAGGACGGCAAAAGGAACTTCCTGTATCAGGCTGACCATTATCTGCTATTGCTGTATGTATGTCATTAAATAATATTTTGTCTATTTCATACTCAAATGTCTAAAGAATAATGGGTATTTATGGATTTTTAAATTTAATTCTCATGCAGCATGGATAGATAGATCACTCTCTCTCTCACACACACACACACACATACCATCTAGGCTGAAAATGAATTATTAGTCTCAAATTTACTGAATTCCCCCCAACCTCTTTCATTATACAGGTACGCTGATAATAACCCATGTTTCTTGTTAATTGTACCATAATACCTACCATCTGCTACTGTGTGCCAGATTTGAGGGGGGCACAGCTGTATGGAGAACACTTAACACACAACTGCAAGGTTTTAGAGATACTTATAACTACTGCAACAATGAATCTCTACCAATTAGTAGAGGAAATAAATGTTTATGATGTAGAAAATGACAATGTCTACATTTATCAGCCAGCTAATAACTCACTGTTCTAAGATTTTAGGCCCAGGCTACATATTATGAATTGCAATGGATCTTTTAGGGAGTATGGGCAGGATGCTAGTCGAATTATTAGTGGCTTTGATTGTAAGTTAGAAAAACTTGGGTAAAACTCTGGGTCTCTGTGATTCATTTACACATCTGCCCAACAATATTTCCAGTATCAAGGAATATTTGGAATATTTCCAAATCTTTTAGAAGTGTGAAAGGACTTTTTTTTTTTTTTTTTTTAATAGAAGCCTTAAAAGCCTTAAATACTAAGTTGAAAGGGTGATGGGACAGCTGCAATGAAAAAACATAGCTACACTAAAGAAGCGGTAATGAAACATGGAACAGTCAAAGGAAAAGGGCACAATGGTGCATTCACACATAATGCTAAACCATAGTTTATCTACGTATTAAACTTTAGAGCTACATGAATGAGCTTCTGGTAGCTAGGGTCCTGATCCAGAGGTCCATGCCTACTCTAGAGTAAAAATGAAAAAAGGTTGTAGCTGCTAGATATGGATTTAAAGTAATGTCTATTTTGTCCCTTAGGCTTCTCTACATGATGAGGTGTTTAACCCAGCTCTTCACTAAGGCTTCTTCCGTTTTCTTTGTAGGAGTAAGACCACATCATTTACATGAGGTTTTTTTCTGGGGACTTTCTTTCTCTGCCTTCCTATATGTTCTATTACACAAGCACAAAGTGGTGCTATGGTATAGTGCAATTCCAGAAATACACAGGCTTTTTTTTTTTTTTAGCACAATAGCTAAAAGATAGTTGATTATCCTCATTTTAAAAAACAGTGCGAAAATGGCTGCAAAACATGGGAGAGGCCCTGGAGGATGCCAACGTCGTGTAAAGCCCCCACAAACTACTGTGAGTAAAAAAATCACAAACATACAATCATCATCATCATCATCATCATCATCATCATCATCATCATCATCATCAGGTGATCACTCGTGACCGAGTAAGATTGTCTTCCAGGATAAAAATTTACAAAAACGAAATTTTAAAAGGAGGAAATTCTAAAGAAAAATTGTGTAGACTCTAGCGGTGGGTCCGTAAGTGACTGTGGAGGCCAATTTTAGATCCACACAGCTTCCCACAGTGAGGACACAGGTTACCAGATGGAAGATGGTCCTGTAAAGGATTCGCTTGACGTGCTTTTCGCCAGGGATGTTGAAGAGTCCTTGGTTTTGAGTCACGAGTCGAGTCACGAGTCTCTGGACCCGAGTCTCGAGTCCGAGTCCTTGGTCCAAAATGGTGACTCACGAGTCACGAGTCATGAGTCACTCCCAAAGCTGACTCCACGAGTCCCTATTAAAATCAATGGGGTTTTTTCCCCAACAAAATAAGGCTATTTCAGATGTGTGGCTTAAATAATTTCTAGGCACAAGTGTGCCTTTTTATTTCAAAACTCTGCAACTGATTTTGGCAAGAACAGACCAGGCAGACAAACCCAAAATAACCAGACAGGCAGAGGAGGCAGGGAACCCCAAAGCAGGCAGGCAGAGGCCTTTGTCTTGGACAATTCAAACTGTGGAACTGGTTAAGAAGAGACCAGGCAGGCAGAGGAGGCTGGGAACCCCAAACAGGCAGGCAGAGGCAGCCAAACCCAAGATGTATGAAAGGTTGCATTTTAGGAAAATGATTTTAAAAAATAAACATGCTGTAATTCCTAAAACATATCCATGTTGCATTTGAGGAACACGAGTCCTTGGTCTCGAGTCCCGAGTCGAGTCTTGAGTCCCATTAAAAATATTGGGACTCGAGTCTGACTCGAGTCAGAGGGGGGACTCAGTCCGACTCACGAGTTGAGTCCTGGAGGCTGAGTCCCCATCCCTAGCACATTTCTCCCTTTCACCTTGCACTCGGGCTTCTTCAAAGTCCATGGAACCTTTGTGAAAGGCCAACCTCCAGTTAGATCGTTCATGGGCCAGAGCTTCCCAGTCTTCAATGTTTATATTGCATTTTTTTAGATTAGCCTTAAGAACATCTTTAAACCTCTTATATTGACCACCAATATTCCGCTTTCCATCCTTGAGTTGGGAATAAAGTACGTAACTGCTTTGGGAGACGGCAGTCAGGCATTTGAACAACATGACCGGTCCACTGAAGTTGGCGTTGAAGGATCATTTTTTCAACGCTAGTAGTCTTTGCTTCTTCCAGTACACTGACATTTGTTCGCCTATCTTCTCAAGTAATTCGCAGGATTTTCCAGAGGCAACATTGATGAAATCTTTCAAGGAGGTGGAAGTGACGTTTATAGATAGTCCATGTTTCGCAGGCATACAATAAAGTTGGCAATACAAAGGCTTCATAAACCAGTGTTTTGGTCTTCTTACAAATATCCCGGTCCTCGAACACTCTATGTTTCATTCGAGAAAATGCGGCACTTGCGGAGCTCAAACGATGCTGGATTTCACTGTCGATGTTAGCTGTAACAGAAAGATAGCTGCCAAGATAGAGAAAATGATCGACATTTTCCAGTATTGTCCCGCCAAGCTGGATAGATGGCATCACCAAAGGGTTAGCTTGCACTTGCTGATGAAGCACATTGGTTTTTTTGATGTTAAGTGAGAGACCAAGTTTTCCGTATGCTTCTGCAAAAGCATTTAGGATAGTTTGGAGATCATCCTCTGAATGTGCGGAGACCACATTATCATCAGCATACTGAAGTTCCACAACGGAGGTTGTAATTACCTTACTTTTTGCTTTCAGCCTGCTGAGATTAAAAGCTTTCCATCTGTTCGATATATAATTCCCACACCAGTGGGAAGTTTCCCCTCGACAAGATGTAAAATCATGGCGATGAAAATAGCAAATAATGTTGGGGCGATAACACATCCCTGTTTAACACCTGATCCCACTTTAAATGGAGCACCATGAGAGCCGTTGTTGTCCAAAACCATTGCTGTCATGTTGTCATGGAGAAGTTGCAAGATATTCACAAATTTATTGGGGCATCCAATTTTCATAAGGATAGTCCAGAGAGCTGTTCGGTCTACAGTATCAAAGGCCTTAGCAAGATCAATAAATGCCATATAAAGGGGTTGATTTTGCTCCCAGCATTTTTCTTGGAGTTGATGTGCAGTAAAAATCATGTCTACTGTCCCTCTAGAGGGGCGGAAACCATACTGAGTTTCAGGGAGGATCTCTTCTGAAATAAATAGAAGACCATTTGCGAGAATCCTAGCAAATATTTTACCTGCGGTAGCTAAGAGAGAAATGCCCTGATAGTTTCCACAGTCTGTTCTATCACCCTTCTTAAAGAGGGTGATAATTATGGCATCCCTGAAGTCTTCTGGGATCTCTTCTCTTATCCAGATTTTTTCAATGAGTTTATGAAGATGTTGTACAAGTTCGGGCCCCCCTTCTTTAAAGATTTCAGCAGGAATCCCATCTGGTCCACTAGCTTTGTTGTTCTTCATTTGATTAATGGCTTTTTTTACTTCATCCAAAGTGGGGAGTATTGCAAGTTCCTCTCTGATTTGTTTTTGCGGGATTTGCGAAAAAAATCTCATTATCCACCTTAGACTTACGATTTAAAAGGTCATAATAATGCTCTTTCCAACACAGTGCAATAGACTCTTTGTCTTTTAAGAGTTTGGTGCCATCTTTTGATTGTAAAGGGTTTGTACCATAGGTTTTGGGTCCATAAATGGCCCTTGTGGCCTTAAAAAAACCCCCGTGCATCAAGAGATTCTGCAAGTTGTTGAATTTCTTCAGCTTTCTTTTTCCACCAAGCGTTCTTAAGTTCTCTTGTTCTTCTTTGGACCGCAGCCTTTGCACTAGCGTAGATTTTTTTCTTGGCAGCGCAGTTAATATCATTTTGCCATATTTGGAAGGCTTTCCTTTTTTGGTCAATTATATATTTAATCTCATTATCCTTTTCATCAAATCAATCCTGATGTTTCTTAGTTTCATATCCAATAGTTTGTTCACAAGCTGCAGTAATGGAGGTTTTCAGCTTAGACCAATGGTCCTCAATGTTATCAGGAGGTTCCGTAGGTAGATGTTCCTTAAGAAGTCATTCTGTTCCTGACTCCCAGCTGAGCAGGAGCACAACAGGAGAGAGGCTCCAGCTGTTTCTGGGACTGTGATAAGCGGGCAGGCTCCCAGAGAGAGAGCGAACAGGGAGAGCAAACAGGAGTTTGGCAGTGGAGTAGAACGACAAGTGCTGCAACAGCAAGTGCTGCTGTACAAACAACAACTACTAGTGCTGCAAGGGAAGGGTGTGGCCTGGGAGCTGAAAGGGAAGGGTGTGGCCTGAGAGCTTAAAGGGAAGGGTGTGGCCTGGGAGCTCATTCTGTTCCTGACTCCCAGCTGAGCAGGAGCACAACAGGAGAGAGGCTCCAGCTGTTTCTGGGACTGTGATAAGCGGGCAGGCTCCCAGAGAGCGAGCGAACAGGGAGAGCAAACAGGAGTTTGGCAGCGGAGTTCAGGCAGGGGAGGTCAAGGGGGAGGTCCCTAAGAAATTTTCTAGAAAGGCAGAAACATAAAGGGAACAGAGCACTATGGAAGGAAAGGACTCAGCAGTGGTGGTGACCTGCAAGGGGTGTGCAATGTTTGTTTTCCTGCCGGAGATCAACATGGCCTACACGTGCAACAAGTGCAAGCTGGTCACGCTGTTGGAAGAAAAGGTCAGAGGACTGGAGCAGCAAGTGTCAACCCTCAGGAGCATAAGAGAAAGCGAGGAGTTCTTAGACAGAACGGTGGATCTACAGCACCAAAGCACAGTACAGGAGCCAGAAGGGCAACAGCAGGATGAGGCGGAGTCAGAGACTGCAGAGGCAAGGGAAAATAACGTAGGGGGAACTCCCTGGAAAAGGGTGACTGTTAGGAGCAGAAGAACTAGAAGATATTCTGCGCCTGTGGAAGCAGTGGAGCTATGGAACCGCTTCCATGTACTTGAGGACGAGAGCAGAGGACAGCCTGCAGAGGACGGATTACCGGGCACCCAACGTGACAGCGAGCAAGAGGCTGAGGGTCAGTCAAGTGGAGGCAATCAAACCAAGGCCTACAGCAAGAGGAAGAGAAGAGTACTCGTAGTGGGAGACTCCCTCCTGCGGGGGATCGAAGCCAAAGTATGTCGCGAAGATCCATGGACTCGCCAGGTGTGCTGTCTCCCCGGGGCACGGATTAAGGATGTCAGAGCAGCTGCCGAGGCTCATGCAGCCCACCAACACATACCCCTTTCTTCTCTTCCACGTGGGTACAAATGATACTGCCAAGGGGAGTTACAAAGAAATCATGGCAGACTTTGAAGAGCTGGGAAGGGAACTCAAGAACTTCGGGGCCCAGATAGTTTTCTCATCCATCCTTCCAGTACTTGGAAGAGGCATAGAAAGGGAAAGAAAAATACTCCGAGTGAATGACTGGCTACGAAGGTGGAGCCGACGTGAGGGATTTGGATTCTGGGACCACGGGCTACACTTCCTGGAAGATGGACTGCTGGCAAAGGATGGGTTGCACCTCACAAGGACTGGGAAGAATGTGTTTGGTCACAGCATGAGGAACTTAATCAGGAGGGCTTTAAACTGAATCCAACAGGGGAGGGAGACATAAACTCGGGGGTACCAATGGAAGAAGGCCTCTATGCCACAATGGAGAGAACAGCTCCAGCGGTGCCCATTGATAGTCTACCACAAAATGTAGGGGGAAAGTCGGACTATAAAGCACATAGTCTTCGATGTCTCTATACTAATGCCCAGAGTATGGGCAACAAACAAGACGAACTTGAACTCTTGATACATGAGGGCAAGTACGACTTGATAGGGATAACTGAAACCTGGTGGGATGACTCCCATGACTGGAATACAGCAATTGAAGGGTATAACTTGTTCAAAAGGAACAGAAGCAACAGAAAGGGAGGTGGAGTTGCACTGTATGTTAAAAATACATATCTCTGCACAGAGATACAGGAAGAGGAGCTTGGCAGCCCCATTGAGAGCATCTGGGTTAAAATAAAGGGGGCAAAGAATAAAACGAACATGGCGGTTGGAGTCTACTACCGACCACCCAATCAAGGAGAAGACGAGGATGGAACTTTTGAAAAGCAAATTGCCATTGTTTCAAGGAAGCACGATGTGGTAGTAATGGGTGACTTCAATTTCCCTGATATCTGTTGGGAGACTTATTCAGCCAAACATGGCCCCTCCAAGAAATTCCTGAGCTGTGCTACTGATAACTTCCTCCTACAGAAAGTGGAGGAAGGAACTAGAGGATCGGCTACCCTTGACCTGATTCTAACCAACAGAGACGAGTTAGTGGATAAAGTGGCAGTTTCGGGAACTCTGGGGGAAAGTGACCATGTTATACTTGAGTTCTTGATTCTAACGGAAGCAAAAGCTGAGTGTAGCCAAACACGTACCCTGGATTTTAGGAAAGCCAATTTTAACAAACTCAGAACAATGATTAGTAAGATCCCATGGCAAGCGACTCTCACGAGAAAGGGAGCCCAGGAGGGGTGGGAGTTTTTAAAAAAGGAAATTTTAAAGGCACAATTGCAAACAATTCCCACAAGGAAAAAAAGCAGAGGGCAACAGAAGAAGCCAATGTGGCTTCACAATAAACTCAAAGATGACCTGAAAACAAAAAAGGACACGTATAGGAAGTGGAAGGAAGGACAGGCTACAGGGGAAGAGTACAGGCAGGTAGCACAGAACTGCAGGAATAGTGTCAGGAAGGCTAAAGCTGAGAATGAGCTAAGGTTAGCGAGGAATGCTAAAAGCAACAAAAAAGCTTTCTTCAGATACATGTGTGAGGGTTTGAGGCCTACACAGGATTGGGTTTGTTGAGGCCTACACAGGCTTCAGTTTGTTGAAGCCTGAAGGCTCAAACACTCCACGAGGGGAGGGGGAGTTTGAGAGTTTTAAGTTACCCAATAGAAGTTTAGAATCAGTTCTCCAGTGCAAGGTCACATGGTTATAACCTTCCAGTCCTGGGAAGACTATATATGTGGGGTGTGGTCAGCTAGCAGTCAGGGAGAGTGTGTGCTGAGCAGCAGAGAGAAACAGCAGAGAGAGAAGCAGAGAGAGAAGCAGAGAGAGAGAAAAAGAAAAAGAAAAAGAAAAAGAAACTGGCTTACTGACTGCACAGGAATTAGGTAGACTGAAGTGAAACTAGAGAACATTGTTTGTTTGTTTGTTTGTTTTATTTTATCATACCTGCTTTTGATTTAAAACCACTCTATTAAGTAATTTCCCTAATACTATAAGTAAAGTTTGTTGTGTACCCTGGAGTTTGGAGTGACTTATTCACCACGCCTACAGCCTACACCCACGTTACTGGAGGAAGCAGGCAAAGGACTGGGTCTTTGGGAAGAGGCAGAGATCTCCCAAAGGGCAGATCAAGGGGTCCTTGCAGTAGTGGAACCTTGACAGATGGTGGCAGCGGAGCGATCCTGAACAGGGAGATTAAGCACTCCAAACAGTAAAAGAGGGTTTTACTAATAGAGCTGGCAAAAGCAGTGTGTGTGTTTTAACTTCAGGACTGCAGAATAGGGACCCAGTGAGGCAAGTAGGATGAGCCAGTATCTCTCCATGAATAAAACTGCCCTGATAGAGCAGTGTAAAAAGGACAATTTGCCATGGGAGGAGAAAACAGCAGAGGAACTGAAAGTTATGCTGATCTCCCAGGCGGCAATGGAAAGAGCTGCACCCTCTAGCCCTAGTGTAGCTGGACCCCAAACAAAAGAGTGGGAGCTCCGTGAGCAGGAACTGAGGCTAGTGGCAAAGCAGAAGGAAGAGGAGACCCGATTAGAGTGGGAGAAGCTAAGGCTGCAGCAGGAGCAGTTTAAAGCTCAGGAAGAGCAACACAGACATGAGGAAAAGCTGCACCAGGAGAAACTGCAAGCCCAAGAGGAACAATGCAGACACGAGGAAAAGGCCCGAGAAGAGCAACGCAGACACGAGGAAAGGATGATGCAATTGAAACAGGAGCAGCCTGTCAGAGTTACCCTGAAGGACTTCACAGCATACACCCCAGGAGAAGACCCACAAGTGTTCCTGACCACTTTTGAAAGGGCAGCACAGAAGTGGGGATTGCAGGAGGGTGATTACATGAAGTTTGTGCCTAATTTAATTAAAGGGGAGCTGGCAGAGATTTATAATAGCATGCCAGAGGGGGAGGCTGTTTCCTATGCTCAGTTCAAAGAAACTGTGTTTAAAAGGTTCAGGTTAGGCCCTGAGCACTTTAGGAAAAAGTTCAGAGGGTTAATACCTCAACCAGGTAAATCTATGGTAGAGTTTGCAACAAAATTAAAAAACCTGCTATTAAAATGGGTGGATGAAGCAAAAGCTGACAACAGGGAAAAGGTGCTAGAGCTTATGGCTCTGGATCAGTTTTATTTTCGGTTGCCCAGAGAAATAAAACTGAAGGTTAAGGATAAAGATCCTGAAACTGTAAACCAAGCTGCAGAAATGGCTGACAAATTGATTGAAAACCAGGAAGGGTTAGGCCCCAGCATTGAGTCTGAGAAGAAGGGGGGGAAATGGGAAGCCCCAAGTAAAAAGGAGTTCAAAAAACCTCCTTTTGATCCTTCTCACCCCAGAGACCGTGCCTGCTATTTGTGTGGTCAGACAGGCCACATCAAGAGTAGCTGTCCCAAGTTACAAGCGGTAACACCAGCTAAACCAGGTAGTCCTAAACCCGAACAAACCAAGCCACAAGGTGTAGCAAGCATAAAAAAACCTTATAATTGTGGATTTGTGATCACCAACAGGGAAGAGGTTAATAATCAGTTTAAAGAACCTGTTTATGTAAAGGATAAGACCATTATGGCAATGTTGGATTCTGGAGCTGATGTTTCTCTGATCCGAGCAGATTTGGTGAGACCTGAAGATTTGGTACCAGGAATGTCTATTGAGATTCAGGGAGTGAATGGTCCCTCCTTTGAAGTCCCAGTAGCAAGGTTATCCATAGAATGGAGGGGATGGAGGGGTCTGTATGAAGTTGGGGTGATGGAACCTCCAACCCAATTTGCCCCTATCATTGTGGGAAGGGATATAATGGGACCAGAAGCTCAAATATGTGTGGTCAGTGCTTTTTTTCTGGAGAAAAGGGTACCGGAACTCTTGGATTACATTTCCTCGGGAGTAGATGGCGATTAAATTGTAATGCCATTAATAGAAGAAAAGGTGCTGGAACTCAGTTCCGGTGAGTTCCACCAGAAAAAAAGCCCTGTGTGTGGTAACCCGCAAGCAAAAGAAAAGGGAGGAACTTTCAAGGCAGGACCAGGTAAAAGCTGATGGGGTAAAAGAAAAGTTACTAGAGGTACAACCCACAGTGATTCCGGAAGGTCCAAAACCAACCCCAGACCCTCCCCAAACCGAAACAACAGAACAAGCCTCCATGCAACCTGGAGACCTGAAAGCCAGTGAAACAACCGAGGCAGGTGGTTCTGTAGAGGAAAAGGCTCTAGAGACCCCTTTTCCTGATTTAAGAGGAGTAGAGGAATTCAAGCAGGGAGTCCTCAGTGATCCTAGTTTGGAGCCTCTGAAAAGAGTAGCTCTCCCTCAAGAGAAACCCTTCTCTGAGGAAAGAAGGGAGCAGATTATTTGGGAGAAAGGATTGTTGTATAGGCTGTGGTTGCCAAAAACCCAAGAGTTAACCTGGGAACCACTAAAGCAACTGGTAGTACCTAACCAATTCCGGCTAAGGTTGCTAGAACTAGCCCATGATGTGCCTTGTGCAGGACACTTGGGGAAAAACAAGACTAAACAAAGGCTCATGGCAAACTTCTTTTGGCCTGGAATTGCTAAGCAAGTAGCAGAGTACTGCAGGTCTTGTGAAACCTGTCAGCGTGTGGGGAAGGCAGGGCATCACAGTAAAGCCCCTTTGCAGCCTCTGCCTATTATAGGAGAAGCTTTCTTCAGGGTGGGCATGGATATTGTAGGGCCTTTCACTAAACCCACCCGCAAGGGAAAAAAGTACATCCTCACAGTGGTGGATTTTGCCACAAGATACCCAGAAGCTGTAGCACTAGCCTCTATAGATGCTCCGTCTGTAGCTGAGGCTTTGCTTAACTATTTTTTGCAGAACTGGATTTCCCTCTGAAATCTTGACAGATTGTGGGTCAAATTTCCTCTCCGAGATAATGGAATGCCTGTGGAAGTGTTGTGGGGTAAAACACTTGAAAACCACTCCTTATCACCCACAATGCAATGGAATGGTGGAAAGATTTAACGCCACACTCAAAGGAATGATCAGAGCTTATGTAAACACACACCCAAATGACTGGGATGACAAACTGCAACATCTACTTTTTGCCTACAGGGAAGTTCCACAGGAATCAACGGGATTCTCACCTTTCGAGCTGTTGTATGGCAGAAGAGTGAGAGGCCCTCTTGATCTCCTGAGGGAAAACTGGGAAGGTAAACTCGTAGAAAACAAAACCTCAGTGGTAGATTATGTGTTAAAACTTAGACAAACCCTTGATACACTCTGTAAACTAGTTCAAGCCAATGTAACCAAAGCCCAAGAGGTGCAAAAGTTCTGGTATGATCAAAAGGCACGCTCTAGAGTATTTGAGGTAGGGGATCAGGTAATGATATTTCTTCCTCTGCGCAAAGACAAGCTTAAGGCTGCTTGGGAAGGCCCCTACACAGTCAGAGAGAAAATGGATGATTTAACCTATGTGGTGGTTAAAGAAAAATCTGAAAAAAGACCAAAGGTAGTACATGTAAATATGATGAAGCCACACTATGAGAGGAGTAGAGTAGTTTTACAGGTGCAGAAGGTGCCAGAGGTAGTATTCTTAGGGGACAAGGTTGAAGCTATCAGAACCTGGGACATACCTACAACCAAGAAACAGGTCAGGTCATTCTTGGGATTTGCTGGGTATTACAGGAGATTTGTTCCCCATTTTGGTGAAATTGCTGGACCTTTGACTGATTTAACCAAGAAATGTAAACCTGACAAAATTGTGTGGACTGATGAATGTCAGAGAGCTTTTGATAGACTAAAGGACATTTTAAGCTCAAAGCCTGTGTTAAGAGCACCTGACTTTGAAAAAACCTTTATTGTAGCTACTGATGCCTCTGAGACTGGCATAGGTGCAGTATTGTTACAAGACTATGACTCTGTTAAACACCCAGTAGCCTACCTGAGTAGGAAGCTTCTACCCAGGGAGAGAAACCTGTCTACGATCCAAAAGGAATGTTTGGCAGTAGTGTGGGCTCTGGACAAGCTCAAGCCTTATGTTTTTGGACAAGAATTTACTTTATGGACTGATCATCATGCCTTGCAATGGATACAAACAATGCAAAATACCAACTCCAAGCTTCAGAGATGGTCTTGGAAGTTGCAGAAATTTCAAATGAACATTGAACATGTGCCTGGGAAGGAGAATGTGATAGCTGATGCATTGTCTAGGAAATAATAAAAAAAAACAGTTGCTGTTTGTGTAGGTTAACGTTTCACAATTCTCTTCTGTAAAAGGGAAATTGTTCCACTTGAGAAGAAGGAGGGGAAGATGTGAGGGTTTGAGGCCTACACAGGATTGGGTTTGTTGAGGCCTACACAGGCTTCAGTTTGTTGAAGCCTGAAGGCCCAAACACTCCACGAGGGGAGGGGGAGTTTGAGAGTTTTAAGTTACCCAATAGAAGTTTAGAATCAGTTCTCCAGTGCAAGGTCACATGGTTATAACCTTCCAGTCCTGGGAAGACTATATATGTGGGGTGTGGTCAGCTAGCAGTCAGGGAGAGTGTGTGCTGAGCAGCAGAGAGAAAAGCAGAGAGAGAGAAAAAGAAACTGGCTTACTGACTGCACAGGAATTAGGTAGACTGAAGTGAAACTAGAGAACATTGTTTGTTTGTTTGTTTGTTTTATTTTATCATACCTGCTTTTGATTTAAAACCACTCTATTAAGTAATTTCCCTAATACTATAAGTAAAGTTTGTTGTGTACCCTGGAGTTTGGAGTGACTTATTCACCATGCCTACAGCCTACACCCACGTTACTGGAGGAAGCAGGCAAAGGACTGGGTCTTTGGGAAGAGGCAGAGATCTCCCAAAGGGCAGATCAAGGGGTCCTTGCAGTAGTGGAACCTTGACAACATGCACAGTAAAAGACAGAAGAAAGAACTGGTGGTTCAACTACGCAATGAGGATGGCAAATTGATAACAGAAGACAAAGAAAAGGCAGAAGTGTTCAATTCCTACTTCGGCTCGGTCTTCTCCCAAAAGAGGGTCTATGACCCCCCTGGCAAACCTGAAGTGCAGACTGAAGGGGCAGGATTGCAGCTTGAGATTGATAGGCAAATGGTCAAGGAGCACCTGATTACTCTCTGAACGAGTTTAAATCTCCAGGGCCTGATGAGCTGCATCCTAGAGTAATAAAGGAACTGGCAGAAGAACTCTCAGAACCACTGTCTATTATCTTTGAGAAATCATGGAGGACAGGTGAAGTGCCAGACGACTGGAGGAGGGCAAATGTTGTTCCCATCTTCAAAAAGGGCAAGAAGGAGGAACCTGGGAACTATAGGCCAGTCAGTGTGACATCAATCCCTGGGAAGATTTTGGAGCAGATTATAAAGAAGTCAGTCTGCAAGCACCTTGAAAACAATGCAGTGATTACTAGAAGCCAGCATGGATTTGTCAAGAACAAATCCTGTCAGACTAATCTGATCTCATTTTTTGATCGGGTAACCTCCCTTGTGGACTGTGGGAATGCTGTGGACATTATATATCTGGACTTCAGCAAAGCTTTCGACAAAGTGCCTCACGATATCCTGATTAGTAAGCTAGCTAAGAGTGGGCTAGATGGAACAACTATCAGGTGGATCCACAATTGGCTACAGAATCGGACTCAAAGAGTGCTTATCAATGGTTCCTTCTCAAACTGGGGAGAGGTAACGAGCGGGGTACCACAGGGCTCGGTCCTGGGCCCGGTGCTCTTCAACATTTTTATTAATGACTTGGATGAGGAGGTACAGGGAATGCTTATCAAATTTGCAGATGACACAAAGTTGGGTGGAACAGCTAATACTCTGGAAGACAGAAACAAAATTCAAAGTGACCTCGATAGGCTGGAGCGCTGGGCCGAAAACAACAGAATGAAATTTAATAGGGATAAATGCCAAGTGCTGCACCTAGGGAGAGGAAACCAAATGCAGAGTTACAGAATGGGGGACACTTGGCTCAACAGTACTACAAGTGAGAAGGATCTTGGAATTGTGGTAGATCACAAACTGAATATGAGCCAGCAATGCGATGTGGCTGCAAAGAAGGCAAATGCTTTTTTGGGCTGTATTAATAGAAGAATAGCTCAGCTTTGTCTGAGTGTGGAAAGCTAAGCAGGGTCAGGCCTGGTTGTTACTTGGATGGGAGACCGCCTCCTCTAGTTTCCTGCACTGAGCAGGGGGTTGGACTCGATAGCCTTGTAGGCTCCTTCCAACTCTATGATCTATGAAATCTATGAAATAGCTTCCAAATCGCGGGAAGTGATAATTCCCCTTTACTCGGCACTGGTTAGGCCTCATCTTGAGTACTGCGTCCAGTTCTGGGCACCTCACTTTAAGAAGGACATAGACAAACTGGAGAGGGTTCAGAGGAGGGCAACAAGGATGATAAAGGGACTGGAAACAAGGCCCTATGAGGAGAGACTGAAAGAACTGGGCATGTTTAGCCTTCAGAAGAGGGGAGATATGATCGCACTCTTCCAGTATTTGAAGGGATGTCACACAGAGGAGGGCAAGGATCTTTTCTCGATCATCCCAGTTTGCAGGACACGGAATAATGGGCTCAAGTTACAGGAACCTAGACTCCACCTAAACATCAGGAAAAATTTCCTGACTGTCAGAGCAATAAGACAATGGAATCAACTACCTAGGGAGGTTGTGGGCTCTCCCACTCTGGAGGCATTCAAGGTGCGGCTGGACAGACGTCTGTCAGAGATGCTTTGACCTGGATTCCTGCATTGAGCAGGGGGTTGGACTCGATGGCCTTGTAGGCCCCTTCCAACTCTACTTTTCTATGATTCTATGATTCTAAGTGATTGAAGACGGCAAATATGTTGTTATGTCATTTTCAGAGTTGTCACAGAATTTCACCTAATGTTTAATTAAGGTGGACCCTGCTCAATCAAAACATCAGTAAGAATTTAAGGAAGGCAAAATAATTTCAATGAAATCTGCAAACTTTGTCAAGGATTTCCCCCCCCTCCTCCTCCTCCTCCTCCTCCTCCTCCTCCTCTTGCCTCTTCTTCTTCCTCTTCTTCTTTTAGCATACTTCCATTTCATTTCGAAATAGAAAAGAGTTTGCATGCCCAAAGCAGCAACGGTGGCAACCTGGATCCAGATGACCCAACATGAAAGGCTATTTTAGGACTGATTTTATGAGTGTTTTCGGTAGTCAGGAATGAATACCAGAATACAAAATGCATGCATGGTGTGTAAAATATGAAGCATGGATGCATGTATATTTACCAAAATTTATCCTTAAAATGCATGCAAGTGGTGATTGAGCATCATTTAATAGACCCTTCCCCCTGGAATCTGGGTGAAAATCCACACATTCAAGAACAGCTCTACTTTTGCAGCTGTTTACATAATAGCTCATTACAGTGAATGGTATTTTCCATAACATTTTTAAAAATTAAGGCAGTCATTTGCAGTTTCCTTCCACTCATCATGGGCAGGCCCATGACTGGTTGCTTCTGGCTCCTCCATTGAGATATATGACAGATCCCAAGGTTGTTGGCCCCAAGTGCCACTTGGGTCATACCAGTGATAGATTTAAGAGCCATTAGCAATAGTGCAGAGGAGAGATGAGATCTATGTCTTTCCTTTCAACTGCTTTCAGTTGCCCAGTGATGATTTAATCTCTGTGATGATTATCTAGTAGATATCACAAAACAGCACATGTTATAAAGGGACAATGGCATTTCTTGCCATGATATAATAGTGAACATTTTAATTCTCTCAGATGGAGATATGATTAAAGATATATTCAAACTATTGGCATGAACCATTTATAGGGCATTATCTCCTATAAACTTTGTTCACATCTTATTGTTAACCCAAATGGGATAGCTGGTATTAAAAATCCAATACAGATTAGAACCTTATTTTCTGTAATTTAAAATGAGAAGAAAAATAAGGAACATATTAATAAAGGGGAAGGGGAATATGCCTTGTCAGGATATGTTATATTTTTGGAATGTGGAATTTAATTGATTAAGGGGATGGATGTATATTAGTTGGTCCCTAGGCGGGTGGGGGGGTGCACCTTATGATTTATTTTAGTTGTATGTTTGTGTTTTATAGTTTTGTATGTAGTTTATAATAACTAAATAAAATTTATTTTAAAAAAGAAAAGGAAAAAAGAAATAAGGAACAGTGAACACTTACGTTAAGAACTGTGTTAGGAATATCTTGACTGTATGTCCAGTTACACTGTTTACATGACTTGATCACATTGTCTGGCTCAGAATTAAATTTTCTGCAGTTTGCTTTTCATGCAGCAATGAATCAAGACCTTATTTTCAGTAATGCAACACTTCACAACCATTTAGTGTGTGCCTGGAATTTCTGGAGAGGACTAGGCACTGAGCAAGAATGAGTGAAGTGAAGACATATAATCTGACTGGCACCATTTGGGCTTTGACCCGAATCATTTTATTTTGTAGGCTCTAACATCAGCTACAAATATTGACCTACTTGATCAAAGGTTTAGAGAAGATGCAATATAACCTGAGCTCTGTGTTCTCTGTACAGTAAAAAATAACAACACAACTAAATTTTGCACCTAGTAATTTACATTCCCTGTCAAGAAAAGTTGTATCTGTAACCTACATAAATAATGCAAATCAAGCTAATTTGCATATATTTGCTCATTTTGCACAATGTGTTCTAGGAACATAAGAATTACTATCTTTTATCTTAATTTGCTCCAGTACTTACTTAGGAGTAAAATAAGTATACTCAGTTTATGGATTCATCACCTGTGGAAGTAACGTTCTTCTTTTTGATGTTTCCAACATTTAGAATCCATTGATTTATATACTTTATATACTTTTAGGTGTAATATACTAAAAATATACGGTATATATTTCCAAACAATATCAAGAACTACAGCAAGGATATTGTACAATAAAATATGGACAGCACCATGTTTTCTATGGGAAAACAAAAATGATGATGATGCCGTAATGTCAACATTGCCTAATTGGTGAGTCATGAGTAGAAATCTCCCCTGTGCCCCCTGTGCCCTCTATCTGCTTTAGGGGGTTAGGGGACCCTCTGGGACCATGTGCAAGGTGGTGCTCGGGGTTCCAGGGAGGAAGGGGAACTGGAAAAATGTTTGATCCCCACTTTCCTCCCACAGAAGCCTCTGCTGGATTGCAGTCCATTCCATGAAAGGAAGGAATTAAAACGAGTATATTGGATTCTGGATTCATCCATTATATTAAGAGCAGTATTCTTCAACACACTTTTCGATGGATATAGCATGCTTTACAGTGCAATCCTATGTACATCTACTGGTAAGTAAGTCCCATGAAGTTAAATGGGACTTACTCCCAGGAAGTGTATACATGATTGCTGCCCTAAGGATAAGGGGTCGGATCCAGGATCTGCCTTCCTTAAGAGAGAGCTTCTGCAAGAAAAAGGGCTTTGCTCACAGAAGGTTCCCCCACCCAATTTTGGGGGATTCTACCCTCCCCCCTACACCACAGCTCAGTCTATTCAGTGGAGTCTCCTGACTCTCTGTGTAGCATTTTCTGGAGGCTGGAGGGGCTGCCTCGGGAAGGAGGGGTGGGGAAGTCCACTTCCACCAGCACAGTTGATCCAACATAAATCAGCATCTAACCCAAGGATAGTGATTAAAAAAAAAGATTTCACTATCAAACATTACTTCTTTTGTATTCCAAATTTGTTTTAATAATAAAATACTATTTAAAACCAACCAACCAACGATGCAACCGAGTGGTGGATCAAACCCCTGCATTTTCCTTGAGATGTATTTTCAACACTGCAGCAGTAGCTTGATCCTGTGCTGAAGTGCAGGTAGCTTGTCCGGTGGGCTTGGGTCCCAGGTGGTCATGCCTTGTGAAGGAACGAGGACCATGTTTAGGGCCTTTTAGTGCCTGAGCAGCAGCTATTGGAGCTTTAGCAGCCACTCTCAGGCCCACTCTCAGGTGGGCCTGAGAGTGAGGTGGGGGAGGGGTTCTCATGCCCCGAACCTAGGAAGGCAGGGCCCAACCCCCTCTCTTGCAGTAATAATTTGCACTTCTGCTACCACTGTTTGCACTCCACCCCTGTGCTGGCACTGCCCTTGGGCTGTGGTTCCTTTAAAATGGAGGCTGCCAAGTGTCCTGTCCTTTGCAAATGGTGGCTGCCACATACTGTAACAAGTGTGTGTGTGTGTGTGTCCACCCATCCTCTTTCAGCCCGACTGTGCTAGTGAGAAACGAAATGGGGTGTGCGTGTGTCAGGGAGCATGTTGCTTTCTGGGTGGGAGGGGCCAGTGAGTCGTGACCTTTTGCTGCCCTGCTTGCACATTCATGCATCCTCCACCCTTCCTGCCACTCCTAGATCACTAAACCTCCCTGGAGAACAAGGAAGTTGTTGTAGCCTTGCTCGTGTCAGCGTAAGCAGCAGAGTGCGTGTGCGTGGGGAGATTTAAGATCCTGTCTCTGTGTGCTAGTGTGGTAAAATATAATTTCAGTATATGATTTTTATGGTATATAATCACATAACTTGCAACAAATATTTCCTTATGCTTTTACTTGTATGTAATCCTATGCTACTCTGTATGTAGAAAGTTCTATCTTACATAATGAAATGTAACACAATGTAACACTATGATGCTAATACAAAGGGCCTCTAAGGGGCCTCTTGATTTCTTGTGACCTGTTGAAATAAACCTGTGTCTAACAGTTAATTGGTATTGAGATAAGGAGAAGTTACTTCAAAGATGCCTTTCACTCCCTAAAAACTCCTCAGTATACACAGGTCAATTAATTGTTATTTACTGCTTGAAAGAGAGACCAGATATTGTAAAAACATAATTATGTCACAGTAGAAGGAAACAATTAGCACACATTGTAGAATTGTTAACACGCATGCGCGAAAGTAAGACGCTTGTAGAAAGAGTATAAAAATGCTTGTATTTCTAATGGTGGGGGTCTCACTCTGCTTTGGAGTGGAACCATACAGCGCTGTATTTGAATAAAGGAATTCTTTTTACCTGCTCTGGTTGATTTATTGGGCCATAAGTCAGCTGGAAAACGAACCAAGGATGTGACTTAACTTCCTTACCACACTAGCCGAACTCAGACATTCCACACACTGATCTTCCAGACCTCCCCCCTTTCCGCAGCGTGCTTTGTAAACTGACCTGCTTCCAGCTTCTCCGTTTGCAGATTAATTCATGGAGTCAGGAAACACTCTGTAACACCACAGGTCTAATTCTACCTGTTTATTCACTTAGCAAGTAAAGTTCTACAGAGTATACATTTCCTAGTTACAGTCCATATGCAGAGTGCAAATGCATAGCAAGCATTACATCCAGTGGAGTAAGTTGAGCTTCACTCCACCTCAGCAAAGGCGTTACATTGTTGCAGTAACAAAAGCCCAGCAAGAAAAACAAAGAAGAAGAGAGAAAGCAGTCCTGCCTCTCTCTAAGATGGCTTTAGACAGAAAACAAGTTAGCACGTCATCAGAACATACAAACCATGTGACTAGCTCATACAGTTCTCACAGTCCAGAAACCACAGTTTCTAGTAAGACATAATAAACCTGTTTACCTCGCCATTCTGTCCCTACCATGTATAAACAATGTGCTGCAGCTGGTAATGTGATACATATCACAACAGAAGTCTCCTCCAGTGCCAGAAGCCCTTACCGTGCACGCCGCCTGCTCCTCTCGCTGTTTGGCGGTGCTCCTCTTCCTCTGCTCTTCGAAGAGGAAGGTGTGCTCCTCATCTTTCTGGTGGCAGCGGCAGCGCTGCGCTTCCTTGCCTGGCTTCTGGAGCTCTTTTGCCAGCTCCTCCCTTGTTGGCAGGCAGGGAGGCACACTCCTCCTCGTCCTGCTCATCTTCCAGAGCTCTCTTGTGGACACAGCACTCTCTTTCTCCCACAGATTTATTCTTGAGGAAGTCAGCAATTGCAATGCTGCAGCCACATCAGAGGCCTGCTTTTAGGGGCCTCAGGTTGAACCAGAGTGAGTTTGAGAGTTCTCAGTCCAGTCGGTCTTCTCCTTTGGCCCCACGACTGTCAAGCCCATCAGAGCTCCGATTGGCTCAGCAGACCTCTCCCTGGGAAGATGCTGGCATTGTGGCTGAGCAGCCACTCCTTGCCAGCATTTCCTCCCTTCGCTGCTGGGTAAGCAGGGAACTCGGCTTTTTAAAAAAACAAACCGTAAGGTTGTCTTGGTGGATCAAAAACTAAGATCCAACTAGTCCAGCATTTTGTCTCCCAATAGTAGGCAGCCAGGTGGCTCTGAGGTCACAAAATAGGACATGATGGTTATTGCCAGCATCTGATAATCAAAAGTATTCTGAATCTGGGTATAGCATTTAGTTGTTGTGACTAATGGCCTTTGACAGAGCTATTTTCATGAATTTACTAAGCTAATGGCTATCACCACATTTTGTGGTACATCAGTCTATGTTAGTTAGGCACTGTGTGAGCAAGTGCTTCCTTTGGTCTGCCCTGAACTAACTGCCAATCAATTTCATTGGATAACCTTGAGTTCTGGTAGTATGCCAGAGAGACATTTCTCTCTATCCAGTCTCCCCGTTCCATTTATACTGTTATAAACCTCTATTATGACTTCCACTAGGTAATATCCCCCCCCCCCCAATGCAAAAGCCCCAACTTCTTCATTCTTTCCTATTTGGAAAGATACTCAAACCCTTAGATCATTTTAGTTGTATTTTTCTATATGTTTTCCAGCTCTATGATTTTCTCTTTGAGAAGTGTAATATTGTAAATGTGGATACTTGCTGTTTTATTTTCAGTCCTTTTCCGAATTACTTCTTAACAGCGAATTTTCCCATTTTGCTGCCACAGCTCACTGAGCTGGTGTTTTCAGTAAGATTTCCACCATGAGCCCAAGATTTATTTTGAGTATTCACAGCCAATTGACCTTCTTGAGTAGTCACAGCCAATCCCATAAAATTATATGCAAAGCAAACATTTTCCCTTTTTGCTCCAGTGTACTTCTCTTTGCCCTTACTGAGACTGAAGCTCATCTGCCACTCTGTTCCTCCTCATTCATAATCAGGGCTGGCATCAAGGGTTGATACAGTCAGGCACCTGCTGAGGGCCCACACACCCCAGCAGGGGCCCACTGGCAAGAGCCCCTGCAACCTGCTTGTTCACTTGGCTCTCACTCTGCCTCAGACAATGATGGTGGTGGTATAAAGCAAGAGCAGTAAATGCCACTGTCTGCTTGCTCATGGCCTCTCTGCCTGGCAAGCAAGTACATGGTAGTAATAATGAGGAAGAGCAGCAGCTGCTGCTGATGTCAATGCTGGTGAGCAGGTAGACTCACTAAGGGAGAAGGGCCCATTGTGGGTGTCTTGCCCAAGGGCCATCCAAAACCTGGCACTGTTCATAATATATGGAGATATCTCTCTGGAGTTCTCTGTAGCCTATTTTTGGTTCAGTGGCTTCAGACATCCTCTCGCATACTCAAAGTTCCAGGAAGGCCCCAGAGAAATCTTAAGAAAAATTATACAGCAGTCCATCTGGATTACAGTAATACCTTGGATTGCAAGTAACTTGGTTTGAGAGTGTTTTGCAAGACAAGCACATTTTTAAACATTTACTTTAAATTTTTTTGACTTGATATACAAGCGACGTCTTGCAATACAAGTACTGTAGACGTACTGTAGACGTCTTGCAATACAAGTCTCTGTACAAATTTTTTGGGGGGATTTCGTTTTGATATAAGAGTGTTTTGGATTACAAGCACGTTTCCGGAATGAATTATGCTCTCAATCCAAGGCATGACTGTATATCCCTAGTTCCCCCTAACTCTTGTCTTGTTGCCAGCCTGACTTTCTGGGAGAGTTAATTGTTTGAAGAGAGGCACACTTTTGGAGTATGCAGTAAAGGTGTTGATTTTGTCATGTCCGTCCCCCCTGCTGCCGCCCCCACTTTCTTTCATTTGCTTTTTGTTCTCCCCCCCTTTTTTTTAACACAGCTGCTGCCTAGATTTACTTTTTGTTTTGGCCACTATAAGGGGACAACAAACCTTGACAAGCTGGATTGATGGGGCTATTTGGAGACTGAGAGCTTAACAATAATGCAAAGCAGCTGGCACAGGCAGTTTTTCAAGAGGTTGTCAGCATGATAGAATGCCCAGACGGGCAGCCCCCACTCGGCACCAGGACGCGCCATCGGCTCTGAAAGTCAACACTCGGAAATGCAGTCTTGTTTCTCTTCTTCAAAAGTCAGCTCCACCTGCTACACACTCTCTCTTTCCAGTTCACCTCCGTATATTGCTAGCACATTCCACGATTCTTTAGTCAGATGATGCCTTTGAAGCCAGGACCAGAGATTGGTTTTCATTAAGGCAACCTGGTGCAGGGAAGGCTAGTAAATTCCAGATGAATATGTAACGTCTGTGCTGGTAAGACATGGAAAGAGGCTGGTCCTGGTGGGATTTTTTTTTTTTTACACTTCATTGGTGATACAAGTGGGAAGGATGATTATGATTTTGAATACATGAATCCATCATTTATTCTGGACTTACAGAAGGAAGGAGAAGCAGGAAGTCTCTTATGCTGTATTTATATTTTCTGATTTATATTTATTATTTTAGGGTGCAATCGTATGCATGTTTAGACAGAAAAAAAGTCTTACACCTCTCAGTATTCCCCAGCCAGCATGGGGAATAGGGTTTTTTTCAGCCTCAACAGGCATAGGATTGCACACTTCAAACACTTTTTGTAATGCTCTTCAGCTGAAAAGGGATCAAAAATCAATAATAAAACAGACCCTGCCCTCAGGTTTCTAATCTAATCCTTAGATTAAAGATTAACAGAGCAATGCTATGCACATTTATTCAGAAGTAATGGGGCTTACCCCCAGGTAAATGAGTATAGGACTACAACCTAAATATAATTCTTAGTTTCTTTGAGTTACAAGAGAATAACCCTAAAAGAAGTTGAGCTTGCAGTCTAGATGTAATGGGAAACCATGATTTCCCAGTACATGAATGAACCTTGGATTCATGCACTTCCCCCCTCTCCTCTCTGCCTCTGTCACACATCAGAGGAGATCAAAACCTTCCACTTTCAGTGTTAAACTAACAACAGTTTCCTGTGATGCCTCTTGGAGAACTGTGGTTTGTTTCATTCTATGTTAATTCTATGTGAATTACGCATTGTGCGAAGAAGTACTTCATTTTGTCTGCCCTCAACTAACTGCCAAACCAGCAGCAAGCCATGGTGTCCCATTACATCTGAATTAGCCTTTGTGTGTATGTATCTGTATTTGCACACTTCACATAAGAACCAAGAGATAGAAATGTGAAATAGCATGTCCCTTTACAGATGTTGTGAGAACATATCTATCAAGACAGCAGTCAGTTTCCTTTTTTAGATAGAGTAATTTCCTTTCCTATTTTACTATTTAGTTTTGAATCTTAATTATTGTTTGTTCACATTTATAGAACACTACTGAGTAAATTCAACACAAACAGAATGAACCAGGGATGAGACATGTGTGCCAAAAGGCTGCCTGTCCCTGCCTTATGCAGATACTAGACATTATTCCAATTATCCCAGTGCTATTAAGAAAAAACAAAAACAATAATATGTACTATTTCAGTTATTTTCATTAGCAAGAACTGGATGCTATGGGCTAACAAGTGTAGTTTTGTGTTTGTGAGTGTATGAGGAGAAAATGAAGAGCCAGGCACAGAAATATGGTTTCAAACAGGGCCACATTTATTAAATCAAAGGAGAAGTGCAGTTCTAATCTAAACTGGTCGTTGGCCAGTGAAACAAGTTTGGGTGAAAACATCCTAAATGGAGCAGCGGCGCCTTGACTCGCCGCCCTCCAGTTACACTCCATTTGGAGCTGGAGGGCCTTACTGGTGTCCCCTCCCATCAGTGCCTCAAGACAACCAATGTAGGTGAGAAGGGTAGACCCCAAAGGCGGCCCAATCTCCCTCATGCTAGGCCACATGACATTAGCAAGGGAAGCCTCGGGTTGTCGCCAGTCACCTTGAAAGGTGCCATTGGAGGTGCCATTGGATGATGAATATGTAACGTCTGTGCTGGTAACGTCTGTGCTGGAACCCTAGCCACCACTGCTTATTTCCGCACTTCCCGCAATGTGTGACTGAATTAAATAATCCCAATTGGAATAAATCAAAATTGAAAAATTAAGAAATCCCACCCTGACTCACAGTGTAGAGTAGGCAAAACTCACCCATTGCCTCCGACCAATTAAGACAATGAGCCAAAATTCCTACTTGGCCCCCAAAAGGGCAACCAGAGAGCTTACACTGTTGACAGGGCAGGAAAGGAGGGAGCCAAAAACGAAAGAGGCAGAAGGAGGGGAGACTGGCTCTTAAATGGCGATCCTGGCTCCCTGCCCCATGAAGCCCATTGGCGGCAAATTATGGCCTGACTGTGGTCTGACTCCCCATCCCTCCCCCATGCGCAAACCTCTCCCCAGCAACAGTTAGGCGTGGCCGGTGGAAGGAAAATGTATCTGTAAGACAATAACAACTTTGCATAACAGATTTCCCACCACCCAGTTCTCCCTGTCCTCCCGAGCAAGCAGTGCCAACCAATATGTCTTATGATAGATCCATTTTAGATTTCACATTGCCTAGATGTCAGGAATCAAAACGGCCTTGTCCAAATTGCATAGGAATCAATCTTGTAAGAATCTGGTGATCTCTACAGTTTAGGTGGCAATTTCTCTGTTGGCGTGTTGGGAACCTAGTGGGGATTGATCCTGCTCATTTTCAAGAGATAGAAGTTTAATTGCATGAGAAAGGGAAAATCCAATAATCAACTTTCTTCTCCATTTCGAGAACTCATATTCCCAGGCATAAACTTGGATAAATCACCTTTATTTCAGTAAGTCTAATGCAATTACTCTTTGCTGTTGGGGAGGATTTTTACACTTTTGCCTTGAAGAGAACAGTATAGCATCCCTGTATTCAATATCTCTGCAAAATTGTATTCTAACATGATTAAGGAAGGCTGAAGTACTCCTGTTAAGTAACATTTTCCAGGTCTTGATTTCTCTTCCAATATTTCCGCTGTCAATTAGCCAAAGCAATTTCCGCTGACTAATAAAGCAGTTGGTTAAGCTTATTTTCCAATCAAAACTCACTTAATTTCAGCAAATAACAGTTGGAAAGGAAAGAAAGAATTGATCAAAAAACATTTAAATAGCCAGTCTTCTCCGGTCTACAGGAAAATCAAACTGTCTGAGAGAAAGTAGAATGGCCATTTCAATCAAGACCTCATCTGCTAGTGTCCTAGCTTCAACATAGAAATTAACATTTCTTGTGTTTGTTCAATCACTAGATGTACAACACTCATAGGTGTAACAGTATATGTTGTCAGAGATACTGTTCTTCTGTAGCAGCTAACACCACCCCAGTCTTTTATGGAGATAAGAAAAGTGCCTCTTTTTTGTATACATAATAAAGTCACATATTAGGATAGAAGTTTCAAAGGGAGCTTAAGACATGTTGGGTGGCTGAGCATTAGAGGACACTTGGGCTTCAGTTGCCCATAACTCAGAAGAGAGCATCCTTTCTAGGGTTGTGTGAGGAATCCGTTAGGGGGGTGAAAATCCATCAGATTTCCATGATTCAGCACCCTGGATTCCAGTTCGCTGGCCACACACTGGCACTGACTTGCTGTAGTGCAAGTCGATGCAGCTCCTGGACTTCCAACTGTAAGATGGAGCACATTTTTTGTGTTGTTTTTTTAACCGCCAATTGAATTTGTGCAAACTGACACCTGAAAACCACATAGTTTTAATGCGACTTGCACGATTTGTGCAAATCGTGCTAGAGCCATGTGGTTTTGGGGTGCAGATTTATGCAAAAATGACTGTTTCTGCACAAAATAGCACCCAAAAAGCACATGGTTTAGAGCAATTTGTGCAAATCGTGCAAGTCACATTAAAACCACATGGTTTTCAGGTGCTGGTTTGCGCAAATGCCATTGGTGGTTTTAAAAAAACCCCATGCACATTGCGGTCCATCTTACAGACTGAAATCCGCGAAACAAAACTTGACTTCGCCCCCTTCCGATCATTGGATCGGAAGCAGGCAGTAGATCCAGTGAGCTCAAACAAGCTGGACTTCCCTATGTTGGTACATCCCTAAATTAGGCTTCCTTCATAAATTATGCTCTACTTGTATGTTTTGTAAGTAGGGATCAGTTTTCTAGTGCAAAATGTAGCACATGTAGTGTAGCTCATGCTGTGGAATCCTATACATGCCCATGAGTTCAATGGGACTTAGGGCCAAAACAGACATTACTTTAAATCTATGTCTAGCAGCTATGTCTTTCCTCCCATTTTACTCTAGAGTAGGTGCAGAGGGCACAATCCAGATCTTAAAATCCCACCTCTCCTCCACAGTAGCATCCCAATCCAGATTGGGGGCCCTGCACCTACTCTACAGTAAAAATGGGGGGGGGGGAGATGTAGCTGCTACACACAAATTGAAAGTAATGTCTTTTTTGGCCCTCACTCCCAGTGAGTACAGGATTGCAACCTAAGTTTCTTATAATTTCTGTGTAAATGTGTGATTTGTTGACTGTATGACACTCTGCTCCTGCAGGGACATATACTGAGTGTTTGCATTTCTGTTGAAATGTATTAGATTAGATGGCCTCATTCCCCCTATAGCTAGCTCCTCCTGGACCTGAGACTTCTCTACATAGTGCTCATCCTAAAGGGATGGTATAGTTCACCTAATTCATATTATGGATGGATGAATCAGTTAGTCTCACTTTCACCAACAATCAATTTTTAAAATAAAATAAAATAAAATAATGATAATGATAATGATAAGTTCTTTCTGTCCCATTTATGAAAAAAATCTGCAAATATTGGCATGTTATTATAAAGAAGCAAAACTAACAAAATCCTCACCCATCTATAGCAGCCAAATTCAACAGGCACATCTATTTCCACCATGGAGATGAGCATGTTGTGCCTGCCTGCCATGTAGTTGTTAAAGATGAAGAGCCTTTAAAAAAAAATAGTAGTGGCAATCCTAATTCAGCACCACAAACATAGTTGAATAGATAGCAGTTTAAACCCAGACTTTTAAGAGCTACGAACTGAAAGCCCTCTGCATGGATGGAAATATCTTTCAGTTTTTACTTTCTCTCACATAAGAATTTTTTTAAATCTCAAGGTTTTTTCCATTCCATTCTGTGTATGAAGAAATCTGAAAATGTTGATAAGTTCTTATAAAAACAACAACAAACCAAATGAAATTCTCACCCATCCATTGATCCTACACTTGTCAAGGAATAAACAGACTGATCTGATTAGTCATAGGAACAAAGGAAGCTACCTTATGCTGAGTCAGAGCATCGGTTCATTTAGCCTAGTACTATCTGACAGTGGCTCCCTAGGGATTCAGGCAGGACATTTTCCTGCCCTACCTGGAGGTACTGGGGATTGAACCTGAAACCTTCTGCATGCAAAGCAAGTACTCTACCACTAAGCTACAGCCTCCCCTCTAAGAGAACACCATCATGTTTCCAACTGGTCATGTTTCCAGTTGTAGAAATATGCTGTCATGAAGATCATGAGCCATTGACATGAAGAGTGTGTGCCCATGTACAAACATGTATGGTTTCGTAGGGAGGCACTTTATGGATCAGAGACTAGTGGGGCCAAAGAACATGAGTAAACATAGTGGTCTCATGTGCCTTGATCTGGCTCTGCAGCCTTTCATCCAACGTTCTGTTTTTGACTGATTGGTAAAGAGGAAGGATGCTTCCAGATGAGGCTTTTAATGCACATTTGCCTACCTCATTCACATAATTTTACGGAGAGTCCAGATGTTGATTGACTAGTAATCCTCCCCTGTTTTCCTGCTGCTTCTTCCATTCTTTTTTTCTTACTGTGAAAAATCCACTAGGAAAGTAAAGACAAAATAGCTGCACAATGCCTTCTGATAGTTAGCACTAAAAGCCAGGGATGGGGACTCGGACTCCAGGACTCGACTCGTGAGTCGGACTGAGTCCCCCCTCTGACTCGAGTCAGACTCGACTCGAGTCCCAATATTTTTAATGGGACTCGAGACTCGACTCGGGACTCGAGACCAAGGACTCGTGTTCCAAAATCGTGTTCCTCAAATGCAACATGGATAGGTTTTAGGAAGTACAGCAAGTTTATTTTTTAAAATCATTTTCCTAAAATGCAACCTTTCAGACATTTTGGGTTTGGCTCCTCTGCCTGCCTGTTTGGGGTTTCCTGCCTCCTCTGCCTGCCTGGTCTCTTCTTAACCAGTTCCACAGTTTGAATTGTCCAAGACAAAGGCCTCTGCCTGCCTGTTTTGGGGTTCCCTGCCTCCTCTGCCTGTCTGGTTACTTTGGGTTTGTCTGCCTGGTCTGTTCTTGCCAAAATCAGTTGCAGAGTTTTGAAATAAAAAGGCACACTTGTGCCTAGAAATTATTTAAGCCACACATCTGAAATAGCCTTATTTTGTTGGGAAAACACCCCATTGATTTTATTAGGGACTCGTGGAGTCAACTTTGGGAGTGACTCGTGACTCGTGAGTCACCATTTTGGACCAAGGACTCGGACTCGAGACTGGGGTCCAAAGACTCGTGACTCGACACGTGACTTGAAACGAAGGACTCTTCAACATCCCTGCTAAAAGCACCTCTGTCTGGAAGCACCCAGACCATGTAAGACAACTGCAGGACAATAGAATATTTCTTTCAACTCAATTTTTGTAATTCATTTCTAATTTGCAACAATCTTGTTCAACTGTGGCTTTTTTCTTTCCTGAGAAGTGTCAAGTGTCTGCTACCCAGTCATGGCTGCCTGAAGCATGTTCACTCATAAGTAATTATTAAATATTATCATTAGCAATTTGCACCTTATGAATGAGATGCAAATTAACCTTCCTTTACTGACTTAGTCTTCTACAGTGATTTGTATGTTTGGGCTCACATGTTCTTCTAGTGTTAAGGAGGAAGCTTAGAGGACATGTTCTCCGATATGTACCAGGAACACTTCTTAGGGCCCGTGTGTGTGTGTGTGTGTGTGTGTGTGTGAGTGAGTGAAGAAGTGGGATTGATATACTTTAACAGGGGCTGAAGGTCCAGAAGAGGCCATCTGGGCTATAAGTCCATTAACCTGAAGGAAAAAATGAGGCTAAATTGAAGATCATGCGTGAGGATGTTTATGCAAACATATTTCACTATATCTACACAGAGTATCCAGATCTTGTAAGATTTGCTGAAGCCAATCAGAAGCAATATTATATTAGAATACTAAGTTTGTTGCAAGTTTGCCCTGGATCCCGAGAAATTATGCTTGGGCACCAACTATCCCTATTTTATGGTACCTGTCGCAGATAAATCATTATCCGTATTTTGCCTGTGCCAGAGACTGTGGAGATGCCTTTAAATGGTATTTCAGTGTGTGGGCACATGTGCATTTAGAGTTTAATGGGGCCAGCCCTACCATTAGGCAGAGTGAGGCAGCTGCCTCAGGCAACAGATGCTAGGGCACAGGGAGCAGTGATGTGGTGTTGGTTCCTGTGCTCCTTAAGCTAGTCTGCTGCCCCCAAGGTACAGTGGAGGATGCTGTCTTATCCCCACTACTGAAGTCAGCTTCTCTGCATGGAATGGGAGGCACCATCTTCCCAGCCACCACCACACCTCATAACTGCCTATCCAGATAGTAAACTACTTACAGTAGGGATTTTAGTATGTTAAGTGGTTTAGAAGTATCACAAATAAATAAATAAATAAATAATGTCACTGATTGAATTTAAGTTTGCAGCTCTTCTGTAATAAGTACAAAACAGTTCCATCATGAGATTAAACATTCTATTAAAGAGTCCTACATTTCAAAAGACCGAAACCTCAGGTTTAAGGAATGAAAAGCAGGAATGCATTAAAAAATATAATATTTTTAAAGGAAAATGTCATGAGCAATTTGCTAAGAGGTTGCATCATAAGGAGTGTGGGACAAGTGATTTTGCAGAGTGAACTTGTCAAACACATCCTACCAGCAGCCAGTGAAGGGCCTCCAGCAATATGTAATGGTGTGGCTACATGATCAGATAGTGATCCTTGATGGGTGAATAGAAGCATTATAGCTACATAAGCAGGTTCCCAATTTTCTTCTGTGATATGCTGGAGGGCTGTTTGTATGCCTTGCTGTATGCAGTCCATGAAGAGGAAATGGAATTCAGGTCGTAGCTGTCAGATTCAGAGCTGCCAAACTTTTACTGGCATGGAAATACCTGCTGGAGTAGCCAGGTGTTTGCCTCTCACAGGTCAGGGCCTTCTCCCTTGGGCTGCTGCTATCTGTCACAGCTTCTGGTTTCTGGTGGCAGATGCAAGAGGTGTTGGGGGGAGAAAAGCATTCACAGCCTTCCCCAATCCTCAGATGTTCCACCTGAGGAAGGAAGGAAGAATCCGGAGTGGGGAATTAGGCCTTAGGCAAAATATGAATGAACAGATGGTGTCAACATCTGCTGCTGACGACTGCCCAGGGACCTCCCATCTATATATCTATATCTATATCTATATCTATATCTATATCCAGGATTGATACTTAGAGCAGTGCCAGGGAGATGGACCTAGCCACCCTTTAAAGTTCATTAGAGTCAGGCTGAAGTAGGGATGCTGGAGAAATCTGCAATGGATTCAAATGAGTTCAGATTTCTATGATTCTGATCTGCAGATTCTGCAGCAGACTGGCTTTTTCTGCGTTGCATGGATTCTGCAGACTTATGGATCTTTTTTTAAAAAACTTTTGCGGGTGGGGGATTTGCACAAATTCGCACTTGCACTAATGCACACTTGCACTAATGTGCACTTGCATGAGAGGAACAAAATTCTCGTACATCCATTAAAAAAATTCCAATTCCATCAATGAGCGGACAGCAGAATGAAAGATACCTGACAATCTGCAAAACACCATCAGAATGGATTTAACAAAATCCTAGACTCAAGGGGCCCTGGGATTTAGGTGGACAGTGATGTAGTTATTTCTTAAACAAGGGTGAATCAATTCTGCTACTCTTTCATTAGGATTGTATTGCCACCTGACCAGAAAACACACACAATAACCTAGCAATTTCCTCACCTACCCCACTTCCCTGCAGGTTTGCAGAGAAGTGAGGGGCAAGGCCATTTTCCCATTTGTTTTATATAGCTGTACTTTTATAAATTGCTTTTGGGCTGGGCTGTGCCCCAAACCCCTGGGCTCTGTGTCCTAGCCCCATTCCTAGTTCCACTCTGGACTCCTCCCTCTGGGACCCATAAGGCTTGTCCTCAGGCCTCACCTGAAACAAAAATTGTTGATTTCATGACTTGAAACCCTATTTGTCATTCATACTGGTAAGTGACTGGCTTGACAGAAAATATATTTCATCAATCACTTCTTTAGTGTATTCACAGTTATACTCAAAAGACATCCCCCCCCCTGTTGATTCTGCTTAAGGATATATATATATATATATATATAGAGAGAGAGAGAGAGAGAGAGAGAGAGAGACAGCTGCTGCAAGACCTTTCACAATATATTGGCATTATCAAGCATTTGTTGATTCAGGGCACTGATAATTAACACAGCAAACAAAGCTGTTGAAAGACCCATGATAGATTTGTATCTGTTTTCTCCACAAAACACCCTACCTAGAATATTAATCGGTCCAGTGACAGGCAGCGCATTTTTGCTTAGCATTAAAAGCAAGATTTCTTTACAGTTATTTTTTCCAGTATGCAATGATTAAAGATATCACTCCCTATCTTCTCTGACCTAATAATCTAGCACCATATAAGTAAATAACAACAACAACAACAATCAAATGGCACAAAATGGATCTGGGTCAACTATCCCCTGCAGTAAACAGGTTCTTACCTGGGCTTTTGGTGTGATTTTGATGCTGCAGTAGTAGTGATTTTATTCTGGTTTTCCTATTTTTATTGTAAGCTTCTTTGTGGGTTTGGTCCAGAGCAAAGACAGGGCACAAATTAATATGCTGCTACTACTACTGTTACTACTAATATGAAAATGCTTTCTTCTTGGCAAACACAGACTGTGCTGTATAAACACGGCACACTGATAAGGGCATTCTTTGTTGATCTGAGAAATGAGGATGAGGCAAAAGAACAGAGGCAGGCCCTAAGGTAAATATGGTGGAAGCCACTTAGTCTTTAAAGATGGATGCCAGTGCTTTGAATTTTCATAAGCCACTAGGAAGCCACTGGTGTACTGTGTTCTCTGTGACACAGTTGTATCAAGAGGAAGCTCAAGTATTCTACACCATATGAAACTTCAAAATAGTCCTCAAGGGTTGACCCATTTAAATTGCATTACAAGAGCCCAGCCTCTATGTCATGAAGTCATAATTAATGGTTATTAGACTGGAACCTGTTTTTTGTTTGTTTGTTTGTGCTTTTTGTTTAAAACAACAACAACAACAACAACAACAACAACAACAACCTGCTTCCATGGGCTCCTTCCAACTCTATCAGGTCTATGAATCTATGAATCTTTGAAAGTGATGAAAAGCACTGTTGCCTACCGCCTCAGAATCCAGGCACAGCAATAGAGCCAGATTCCTTCCCAGGCTCCGTATAAGAAAGAACGGAGGGTGCTGAAATTAACATGTATAAGATTGTTTTCACACTCATGGTTGTTGCCTAAACCCAAGTAGTGACCCAAACCCAAGTCACTGGATTCTTTTCAGTGTAGAAGATCTCAAGGATGTGGACAGGGTATCTGGAGTGGTGAGGGCCACCGCCTGTGTACTCGATTCTTCTTGTCCTTCTTGGCTGATTAAATTGGCCAAAGTGGGACTGATGCCGTGGCTAAAGCTCAACTTGCAGCTGGAAATGTTGCCGCAGCTGCTGTGCTGCTGCTGCTGCTGCTGCTGCTGCTCCTCTGACCACCACCTCCATAAAGAAAGGCAGGCAGATATGCTGCGCTTGCACTGCCTGCTGGGTGCCTCACCCTCACTGAGACAAGCCCCTTCCTTGCAGAAGGAAGGGGTCGTCTCTGATTCACCGGGCTGTTAGCCTGAGCGGAGCCAATTCCTTTTGTTACACTTCCCCTCTGGTGAGGGGTGCGTGCTAGCACTGCCTAGCGCTGGGGGCCAGGCAGACTCCAGACTCTTTCCACTCCAAGAGAAGGCCCTGGAGCAGCAGGAACACTCTGCATATGTGTGGGAGTTCGCACACGCCCAGTAGCGATTCCAAAGCTGCCAGGAGATCCAGCATGGCAGCACAGCAGCAGCTGACCACCGTGAAGAAGCCAGCGGTGGCCGTGAAGAGAACATTTTCTTTTTAAAAGGTAAAGCAGGCAGGGGAGAGGGGGAGAGAGATGGAGGAGCGGTGCCCAAAGTGTCCTCTGATCGGAGCTACCACTGCATTTTTCTGCCCCGTTCTCAGCATGTTTTATAGCTTAGTTTGAATTAATTTTGGTAGTGTGTTTGAGCCTGTGAGGTGGCTGAGGGTGCTGTGTGTGTTTCCCCCCCTTTCTATTACACATCTCTCCATCACTCTGCAGCCTCCCAGGCTGGTTGTGCTTCAGGCCTATGGGAGGAATTGCCTCATGATATCTTCCCATCTGCTTTAATTGAAATGTGGGAAGCTGAGAAGGCTTCAGACTGCCAGAGAGAGGATTGTGCAGTGAAAGACAGGACATTTGCGCACACACTCCTTGGCCACCTCATAAGTAAGGTAAGCCCAAGAACCCCAAATGCAACCCATGAGAATTTCTCTGAAATTTTCTTCTTCTTTGAATTTCTTTTTGAAAGCAATGTCTTTCCTATCAAATTAAATGAGAATGATTGAAAAAAAATTGGGAGAAATTTTTGGCACAGCACTAAGCCATACCCTTTCCAGACCAGGGCTCCAATTCATGTGGTGGAGGAGCAGACACCTCCCTACCACCACTATTCATTCATTCATTCATTTATTACATTTCCATACCGCCCAATAGCTGAAGTGCTCTCTATGATATGTACAAGATTCCACCTCACAACAACCTCTACTTCCCCCAACACAGTTTACGAACTGACATGATAAGTGTTTGCGCGGGTATAGGGGGAAATGAAGAGATGAGACAACTGTAGTGGTTTGAAAACAGGGACACATTTATTGAATCGAAGTTCTGCGAAGGTGAAGTGCGGGATTAACTAAGGCTGGCCAATAGGCCAGTGGAGCGCATCAGGGCGAAAACATCCCAAACTCGAGGGTGGCGCGGTGACTCGCCACTCTCGAATTCCACACACGAAGTGCTGGGGGATCTACCCTGAGCCACCGCCCCTGGCGCCGCCTGACAACTGAGGAGGGTGACCTGTGCAGACCCCAAAGGCTCCCCGAACTCCCAGCAATGGAGCCACAGGGCATCGACATTGGTGAGGCCCGGGTTCTTGCCAATCACCTTCAAAGGTGCCATGGGATGCACACCGAAACCCTAACCCCCACTACCTATTCACCGCACTTACCGCCTAACCTAAATCCAATGTGACCAAATTCGACTGGTAACCCAAAACAAGAAAACCACCACCCGGATCCACAGTATGGAGTAGGCGAAACGCGTACACTGCCCAGAGCCAATTAGGACAATGAACAAAATTCCTACTCGGCCCCGTAAAAGGCGACCAGAGGAGCTCACACTGCGTGGAGGGAGGGAGCTGCAAGAAAAGAGGCTTTGGGTGTGGTCACCTGTGCCTAAATATAGCCTCAGTGCCCCACCCTTTTAGCCAATCACAAGGGGGCAAGCAATTTGCCCCGGGCCCTGATGGGAGGTGAAATCACCTCATCTCTCCCGCGTCCTCCACTCCCCCTCCCGTGCAAACTCTCCCCCCCCACAGAAGCGTGGGGGGGAAGTTAATTGCGCGGGTATAGGGGGAAATGAAGAGACAAGACAACTGTAATGGTTTGAAAACAGGGCCACATTTATTGAATCGAAGTTCTGTGAAGGTGAAGTGCGGGATTAACTAAGGCCGGCCAATAGGCCAGTGGAGCGCATCAGGGCGAAAACATCCCAAACTCGAGGGTGGGGCTGGTGACTCGCCACTCTCGAATTCCACACACGAGGCTTTGGGTGGGGTCACCTGTGCCTAAATATAGCCTCAGTGCCTCACCCTTTTAGCCAATCACAAGGGGGCAAGCAATTTGCCCCGGGCCCTGATGGGAGGTGAAATCACCTCATCTCTCCCGCGTCCTCCACTCCCCCTCCCGCGCAAACTCTCCCCCCCCACAGAAGCGTGCGGGGGAAGTTAACTGTCAGTCTTGCTTCTACTATAATGACAGGGGATAGAGTACAAGATAGACTAGATTACACCCACAGTCATTTTCCATACAGTAAAGTCACTACAATGTGATTTTTTTTCCTCTGTTATTTTTGTAGGGTGAGAATTTCTTCTGAAAGAGCTGTCATTTGTTAGAGATGAGATTTACCATGTGGAAAACAAGCTTTGACTGATCTTCAAAAGGATGTAATCTTTCCACATCTTCAGGATGTGACGTGATCATTTGTAAACTGGAAACTACTTTTGAATATTTTAAATCTAGTCTGAATATGATGCAACACATTTTAATTATTATTAATTTCCTGGAGAAATAATGGATAACATTTTGCAGCCAATACTAGTTCACTGGACAAGAATCTCTGCTTTTGCATGTCATCCCATTGTTGCATGCTGAAATATTACCATTAGAAATCTTTTCATTTGTGCTGCCATTGAGTCCATTAGTAAGATGACTGCACACATGAGCATGCATCCAGATCACTTTTGCTATGTGACCATGTGAGTGACACTTATTTTCTTTATTGGTTATTGATTATCAAAGTACATTACCTTAAGCCAAATCACCTACTTAAGGACAAAAAGACCAAATGATTTATTTCTTCACTGGTAATTATGTTTCTTTCTTTTCACAGTGATGGATTCTAATTATTCATGCAATATGTGACATAAAGAGTGAAAAGCAGACAGAAACAATGCCTATAATGCCTATAATTGGCTCTATGTAGCATATTGAAACACCTTTCAAGACTAATAACAGACTGAAAAAAAGTTCTTGTTAGAAAACATAACCCTAGTGATTTATTTTTGTGTGTAAGGTTTTATGAGGTTCTCTTTTGTGTGCATGCTTTGTTTCTTTGTTGTTAGCATTTAAATAGGCAGCTTTAAAGTGCTCTGACCTCCTATTTTTAAAGGCTTGCACATTTTTAGGCCAATCATAGGCCACTATTCACTTGACAGCTTGTCCTCAAGGATGGGCCATGGCTAAATGGTAGAACACATGCTTTGCATGCCAACGGACCCATTTTCAATCCGAGGCATTTTCTGGGAAATTAGCTCAAGTAAGGGTGCAATCTCCCAGCACATACCCTCCAACATTTCACAGATGAAAATAGGGACACACACGTGAATTTCTAAGAGGTATGGTTAAGCAACATGGAGGTGTGATCAAGAGGGTGTGGCCAAGCAACATGAGGGTGTGGCCAAGGGTATGGCCAGGCAACCAAAGGGCATGGTCAAGTACAAAAGTTATTAGAGGAAACACACAATATCTTACAGATTATAATTATTACATTATTATATTTCATATTTTATAAGTGGCTTTTGTAATTTTTTTAACCTTAATTAAGCCCTGAATTGTTGATATCTGGTGTTTCCGGGGTGTGTGTCAGTGCTTGCAGGGCAATTTTTCTTTTTGTTTTAAAATTGTCAGGATTGGCACAAATTCAACAGGTGAAACTTACCCACTCACCCCACACCCCCAAACATGGCGCTTCAGAAAGAAGGGGAAGTTTCTTGCATTTCTTTCTGACACTGTTACCTCACCTGTTAGAGGCACAGAGTCAGCTCTGTTAGGAAATAAAATACTTGGCAATATAAAGATAGGAATCATGTGATAAATTCCCTCATTCACCTCTCCGTTGGTCCAGGCCAGCGGGTGCAGCCTCCACCTCCTTTTCTTTTCACCCAGCTAATCCCTTTCCACAGCAACGTGCAGCAGAGGCAGCAGGTAGAGCATGCGCACGCGCATACGCACACACGCACATCCTTGCCTGGTCCTCCCAGCTTAGCAGCGTCTGTTCCCTCCCTGCTTACTGCAGCTGTTTGAGCCTAAACAGAGCTACACTTAAAGGGGCCATGGGCAAAATTGCAGCTAAGCTAAAACTGCAAGCTTAGCTGCAATTTTGCCCATGGCCCCTTTAAAAGCACCTTAAGTAGCTTGCAGTTGTGAGAGGTAGGGGAATTTGGGACTCTGCATGACAAAGTGAGAAGCTGTGATGGGTTAAGGGTTTTCATGAGGGTCACAGCATTTTTGGGGTAATTGGAGACTATGCCAGCATGCCCCAGCCAGCATAGCTGGCTGCGGCATGAGAATTATAGGCCCTTTTCCTTTTAAACTTGCATAGGATCGCACCTTTGGAAGCTGGGGAAAGCCTATAGCTGAGTAAATGCAGAGCCAGTACAAGTTGGAGTAGACAGAACTAGAAAGATCAATGGTCTGACTCAGTATAAGGCAGTTCCATAAGTTTAGATCCCTGAGTGCAGTGTGTGTGTGTATGTACGTATGTATGTGTGTGTACACACACACACACACACACACACACACACACACACCTGGAATCAGTCTGGCTGTCATTTGTACATTTAAATAGCTGTTCCTTTGGCAAAAAAACATGGAAGTTAGGGGAAAGGACAGGATCCAATACCAGCTTATATATATTTTTCTAAGAAAGTGGCAATTTAAATGCATGTGTGCATTTAGAACAGACTTGCAGCACATGTATTTTTGTATTTGGGCATCGGCTCTCAGATACAAAATGTCAAGTGAAAAGCAGCCACTAGCAGCTGAAAATGGGAAATGTTTAGACGTGCATTTATTATTTATTTTTAAATGAAGACATGCCAGTGAACAATTGCCAGGATTTGTTTCTCCAGTGTCAGGATCACACAATTTCCCTGAAAGATGTCAATATGAAATTTGATGGGGTACCATTCAGAGCTAGTATGAACATGGAATACAGTTTCAGGACTGACTTCTAATGTCAGTATTCTGAGCACTGCTCCACTGCCTAGTTGATTCTCCAATGGCTTGTAAAAAGACTTCAAAGAAAAACTTCAGACCAGGAATCTTACTTGCCATCAGAATTTTTTTTTTTTAACCTTGAAAACATGCTCTAAAGACAGTGCTTCTGAATGCTAATGAGGCTCTGGAAAGAAAAAGGAGACAGAAGTGAGAAGTGCTGGTGAGGAGAAATTCTCTCATTAATTCTTTGAAACAGCCCTAAAGGACAAATAAACTTAATGAAGGGGTGAGAAGTGTAAAAGCTAATCCACAAGAGAAGTTCAGATATATGCAGTGACCCGAGTCTGAGATTTCACAACGAAAGAGTCCTGGGTGGGATTAAGATCTTCAAATGAGGAATGTAAATTGAATTAGGTGATTCGTGAAAGATCAAAACTAGGTGATCAAATATTCCAGATCTGCTTCCCTCCCCACCTTTTTTCCCTTTTTCTTTTTTTTAAAGCATCATGGAATCTCAGGTGCCTCTTCTACATTTCCGTCCTCTTCAGAACCATTTGTTAACTTTATCTTATTTTCCAGTATACTTGAGGTCATTTATATTTTATTTGGTAAATGCAATTCAATAAAAACAAGCCACAGCAGCACTGCCATCCAGTTTCTTCAGAGGTAGAGATTTAGTAAGTAAGCAAGTGAAGTACCCTGGAGTGCTCTGGTTAGCAGGTCCTGGTGTGTCTCCCACATGCAGCCCGGGATGTTTGTATTATCAGTACTGATGGGTGAACTTAACCCAAATGAGTTTGTTATTTCCTTGGAAAGTAACCAGTTCATTTGTGTAATCACAGATGAGAGTTCTCCTTTAATTCGAGATCTCATTCTGCGTATATGAGTTTATGTGCTGCACATTATCAAACTGCACCTTGGGAGCTGTAATTTGGAACTGCATAATGCCTCATGATGTCATGCATCACCACCTTATGTACCCCTTCCTGATTGGTTTTTTTTTCATGTGGTCTTTCTACATAATGTTAACCCACCGTCGCGAAGCATTTCAGTATGGAGGAGAATGAATGGCACTGCCAAGTCCTCACCGAGTCAGAGCCACAGCAGTGAAGACAGAAGATTAATCTGTCGGGTGACCGGCCAGATGGGTGATTAATAAATATAATAAATAAATAAATAAATCTTGGTTAATCCAACAAACTCTGTTTTTATATATGATTATTCTTTATTGTAAAATTTCAACAAAAAGAAACAAAAATAAAGGGGGAAAATTGTAGCTACATAGATTTGAATATATCAGTTTTAATGGATGCATATGAAATATGTATGTATGTATGTATGTATATGAAAATACAGCTTTCTAAGACCTATACATAAACTTCAACAAAAGCAGACCCAATAGCCATATAAGTATCCATTCGCCAGTGGTGTACATAGACCATCCGTTCAAATATTGAAAGTATCGTAAGGTCCTCAATTCATTGCATTATAGGAGGTGAGCATTTATCCTTCTAGTGTTGTTATATCAGTCTTTTAGCTGTCAAAAGGGCACAGAGAATCCATTTGCACTGACCGTGTGTTAACTTCCAGGAAACAGGTAGATAATTTAAGAGGACATGTATATCAATAAATATTAAAGATGTTCCAATACAAGGTTTATCCATATAATAACCTCCTCTGAAGAAGTGGCAACTATTGGGCATTGCCGAAACATAAGGTTAAAAGAAGCATTAGGTGTGTTACACCTCCAACAATTAACCAACTTAGACAAACCCTTATTAAAGAGATGTTGTGGAGTCGAATAGACATGAAACAAGAGTTTTTGCTGAATAACACATAACTTGAAATCCATAAACACTTCAGGTACAGATGCTAAAGAAGTGATCCATTGATTAGGCAAAATGGGATGATCCAGTTCCCTATTCCATTCCTGCTTAAGACCCTGTGTATCATATTTATTCACCAATAATAAGTATGTATAAACATGGATAATGGGTCAGTATGACTGATAGGTCTCAATAAGTGCTTCCAATAGTGAATAAAACTCAACAACACGTATGAACAGAAATGCTGTAATTTAGATGCAGACTTCATACGCTCCTAAGCTTGCAATCTATTCCAAAATTAATATCAAATTTGTAAGACAGTGATCCAAGGTCGCTACAAAGGTCAGCATTATGAATGCACAAGTTTCGACCAATGAGGCGACTAATTACAAAATTCAGCAACATCACTAGTTATCTATAACAACTGCACTGAGAATAACCACTGTTATTGTACTCCAGTTGCTGGGGAACATGGGTGGGAAGGTGCTGTTGCACTCATGTCCTGCTTGTGGGATCTCGTGGGCAGCTGGTTGGCCACTGTGTGAACAGAATGCTGGACTAGATGGACCCTTGGTCTGAGCCAGCATGGCTCTTCTTATGTTCTTAATGTGATTGTCATTGTCAGTACTTCCTGCATTTAACTTCCTTCTGACCTCACTGTTTACAATTTAACCCCCAACCCCACCATGTTTACTGTATATTAATTGGAAACTCCATAATAACCCATGCATTTGATGAAGTGGGTTTATGCCATATAATAAATGTAAACTTATGCCAGAATAAATGTGTTAGTCTTTAAGATGCCTAAAGACTCTTCGTTGATCTTAGTGTGATAGACTAACATGGCTACCCCCTGAAAAATTCTGTTTTACTCTAAAGTAAGTCCTGCTATGGGACGTATTCCCAAGTAAGTGTGTATAGGATTGCATACTGTGTCGGATTTGGGACTGGTTCTCACTTTTCATATACTCAGGTACACACACCCCATTAAGTGCAAAATGTCTGCACATGTAGAATAGATGTGTGTTAATTTTAAAGAATTCAGAAGTGGCAGCTGATTCCTTCTTACTTGTTGCTCCAAAACATTTTAGACATGTACCTAATTCTACTTCATAGAGTGATGAATGACTTTGTACTTGATGGGCATATGCATGCATGCATTTTGTACTTGACTACAAAAAAGAAAAGTAAGAATGGATCCCTTCATTCTTTGTTTGGTTGACTTATCTACAGTGCTGCGAAAAAATGGCAGCCTTGTATTCTGAGTGGGGTTCAGAGCCTACCCTCTCATGGGGCATGGCTAGGTAACATGCTTCTCAACAGCCCCCCCCCCCGCAAGCATTAAGAGACAGAGGAGGCAGCAGAAATCCAGGCAGGATTCTCCTACACCCCTATAAATTTGTACCTGGAGTTGTGGGCCTGAGAATGAAGGTATTCAGAGAAAAGTTAGTGAAAGCTGAGTGTGCTCAGTGTCATAATTTAACATGCCCAACTCCTGGGAGAAACAAAAGCTGTCAGATTCAAAAGAGTTTCTATCACTCTGTTCTAAAGCAGCCATCAGCAAAAAGGTTAAACACACCACAGGACCTTGTTAAGTCATTTTAAACTCTGGCAAAGTTTACTATCTCTCTGAAGCACAGTCAGATTACTACTTCTAGCGCAATAAAAATGATTGCTAAACAAAGGAAACATGCCCGCCTGACTTGTTACAAAGTAGCACAGGAGGGGAATCACTATTTTGCCTGACTAAAACAACAGGGGGCTCATTCTCATTTCTCTTCCTCGTGGATTAATATCCCCAACACTCTTGTTTATCTCCATATTGTCTTCATGAGGAGTAGCAAACAGAAGGTGAAAGGCTTCTAAAGCAGAGTTGCTGATGAATTCAACCTAAAGTGAAATTTTGAAGCGAATTTGGAGGCTTTCGCTCAGGTGGAACTGCTGTGGAGTGTCATTTGTAGTGAATTCTGTTGAATTTGAAGGTTCTCGTTCAGGTGAAAAGTCAGAGGAATTTTGAAAGAACCAAAAAGGGGATTCATACACATGCCCTACACAAAGAATAATCAATTTCTACCCACTTTACTATGTTGTTATTATATAAGGCTTGCTTTTAATGTTGATTAAAATGAAATCTCTTTGAAAGTATGTGTCTGAGAAGTTACTGATCCCATTTAGAGGACACGAAAAGTACTTCTACATTACTATCTTATATTTTTTACAACCTCTGGACTGACCATGTGGATGTGGAGAGTGTGAAGCTGGGGGAAGGAGAGATCAGTCAAGGCTTAATGTCTTACTCATGTGGAGAGTAGACATTTTTGCTGAAAAATAGCAGGGGTTGAGAATGCTGTGAGGCAAGGATCACCTCACAGGGGGTGAGGACAAAGAGAGGGCAATATCCTCTTCTCTTTCCAACGTTATACCCTTTGAGTTCCTTGCAGGTCCTAATTTCTTCTTGTTGATTATAAAGCACCTAAAGCAGCATACAGATGAAGGGTGCTTTCAGACCAATATTGCTGTGAAGGACCGCTGCCAGTCCTTTGCGTGAGTTTGGGAGTTAAAGGGTTAACCGGCACCGAGAAAATGCCCTTTATGCGGCTCCCATAAGAGTTAAACTCACCCGCGGCAGATATTGACGCTGAATTGTATTGAAACAGAGAGCCGGCTATGTTTATAACACCTTTAATGGAGCAGAACTAATAGACTACCAGGAATTTCACACTGTCAACAGAAGAGTCCATAAAACTTAATGGAGCGTAGTACTCCAATCCACAAATGGTCTGCAGAGTTCATACAAGGTAGCAGGCTTGCAAAATACAGGGAAGTAATTGACATACACAGGATGTAACTTACTAGGCTAGTTTAGCTGATCGGACAGCAGGTCTCCAGGCACCGTGCCCGGGATTGGTGTAGCTTCATCTCTGACCGAAGTCAGGGACCTGATCCGTGCGTTCCTGCGCCATGCTTCCAACAACCCGTTCTTCCAGGAGGTCCCTTATTTACCCCTCCCTCGCCCCCTCCCCTTCTTTGATGACAAGTTGGGCTGGTTCTGCCCAGCGGGGCTGTGGTGCTTTTCTGGAACTTGGGGACGCTTTGCAGCTCTTTGAGACTGCGCCCGCTCCCCACCTGAATGTTATGCACTTCCTTGGGGGTACATGTAAATGTGCCCTATTGAAGTAGGAGATGCAGATGTAGCCATGTAAAACCGGTCTGCCCAGAACTGTGTCTCCTCTGCCTAGGGTGGGGATTATGCAAACAGATGGAGGGAGATGGGTGGGCAGCGGAAAGGAAAAAGCGTGTCAGGGTTCAGAAAGTGTGTGGTCAGGCTTTCTCTCCACAATTGCCTTGGCTAATTCAGTGAATTTTATGGAGGATCCACATGATGTCATCATGCTCCTCCTGCAATCCAGTTGTCTTTTCTCCCCCTTCCCCCATCTTTTCGCACGTTGGGAGAAACAATTACAATCACCTTCCTGTGAGGTTGGAAATAGGGCAAGGGGGTGATGGTAATTGTTCTCTGGAGGGAACCAGAGGGAAACAAACTAGGGCAACAAGGAAGCTCCCTATCAACAAGAGGCCCACACCCGCCAACTCATTTCACAGGTAAAAACAAGGACACTTCTAACATACCTGTTCTCTACTCAAAGCCTTCCCCCGCCATTGCTGCACATTAGTGAAGGCTCTACAGCGCTGTATGTGGTATCAGGCAGGCAGCATTCCTGGGCAGCTGTCAGAGCCCCAGCACACTTGCAGGGCCTACAGCTGATGCCTATCCTCCTGGCCCCCTTTTAAAAAGCAGGTGGGTCTGGGAGCAACCATTTTAATTTCCTGCAATGCCTCCAACGTACTGTTGCTCTGGGACATTGTGGGAAATTTGATGGTGGCTTGTAGCTACCTGGCTGAACACTGCTGCCGCCTGCTCCAGCACTTTCACCAGTAGCTACACAGCCACCAGGTAAACCTGCCATGGCCCAGTAGAAGGCACTTTGCCAAGGATGCGCAAAGTTCACCCTGGAAGTTCGCCCTTCTCTGTTAGCTAGAGGCTGAGGGAGGGACTGAGCCCTGAAAGAAACTCCCCTCCCCTCCCGCAATACACACTAACACAATAAGGCATAGTGAAGAGGTAAAAATAATGTGATTTACCACGGACAGTGGTCAGAATGCTGTACCTGGTAAATATGTACAGCTGGAGCATGTGGGAAAGGGCTGGTTACATAATACTTCTTTTTCCAGAAGGAGTTCAATTCTGTTTCCTGGGACTTGAATCTTGAATTGGGATTAAGGTATGGTTTGTTTTTTGTTTTTAAATTAGACTACATGTGTTAATTAGCTTACCAAGTGCCAGGATGTCTGTGCTAACACCAGCAACTGCTTTGTTGATCTCTATTTTTAATAATGCAATTGCCGTTTTCTGTGCTTTCTGCATTGCATTTCCTTCTCACCTCACTGTTTGCTCCCCACCATGACCACCACCACCACATGTATGTATATACCTGCAGCTCAGGAAGGATAAGAATTCATGCATCTGATGAAGTGGACTTTAGTACACAAATGCTCATGCTGTCAGGAATGTGTTAGTCTTCAGAGTGCCACAAGACTCTTTGTTGTAATACTTCTTGACTCCTATAAATTTGCTTTCTGGTATGAGCAACAAGGAGACTTTGTCACTGTTTTCTCTGTGGGAGACAGCCCTCACCTTGCCCCCCCCTTTGACTACAGCATGGGTGGGGAACCACTTTCAGCCTGAGGGCTAAATTCAGTTTGGGAGAACCTTTCAGTGGCCACATTCCAGCAGGGATGTTGAAGAGTCCTTGGTTTCGTGTCACGAGTCGAGTCACGTGTCTTTGGACCCGAGTCTCGAGTCCAAGTTCTTGGTCCAAAATGGTGACTCACGAGTCACGAGTCACTCCCAAAGCTGACTCCACGAGTCCCTATTAAAAGCAATGGGGGTTTTTCCCAACAAAATAAGGCTTTTTCAGATGTGTGGCTTAAAAAAATTCTAGGCACAAGTGTGCCTTTTTATTTCAAAACTCTGCAACTGATTTTGGCAAGAACAGACCAGGCAGAAAAGCCCAAAATAACCAGGCAGGCAGAGGAGGCAGGGAACCCCAAAGCAGGCAGGCAGAGGCCTTTGTCTTGGACAATTCAAACTGTGGAACTGGTTAAGAAGAGACCAGGCAGGCAGAGGAGGCTGGGAAGCCCAAACAGGCAGGCAGAGGCAGCCAAACCCAAAATGTCTGAAAGGTTGCATTTTAGGGAAATGATTTTAAAAAATAAACTTGCTGTACTTCCTAAAACCTATCCATGTTGCATTTGAGGAACACGATTTTGGTAACACGAGTCCTTGGTCTCGAGTCTCGAGTCTCGAGTCCCATTAAAAATATTGGGACTCGAGTCGAGTATGACTCCAGTCAGAGGGGGGACTCAGTCTGACTCACGAGTCGAGTCCTGGAGTCCGAGTCCCCATCCCTGCACTCCAGTGGTGAATGGGGCCAAGTAGGGACTAGAACACAGATCTCTTGAGTCCCAGTCCAACACTCTAACTACTATGCAACACTGGCTCTCAACATATAACAGTATTTGGTCTCTTGCTGTGGGGGAACAATTTTCAGCAAACAGCATTTGTGGGGCTATAACCTTTAAATCACCTCCTCACTGTAAACTGTCTCTTAGTTTATATTTTATGTCTTTCTACATCTCTGATTGCCTATCTGAAGTTTTCTACCCCTCTTTCCCCAAAATATGCTCTCAGAGCAGCTGACAAATATGAGATAGTTAATGAGATAGTTAGCTATGGAGTCATTCCTCGTTTATTCCAATGGCCTTTTAGCATTCTAAATCTAACACTGTTTGCATACCTCAATGTTACTGAAGGTCACACTGACGACTTTCTACATAATAAGGAAAATAAATGCATAACAACTCCCATGTAGACAGGAGGGAAAGATACCTGACTGCATGTGAGTATATTGCCAGACATTTTTTGGATATTTTTAAACTACATAAATAAACTTCAGGCTAATATTTATTTATTTATTTATTTATTTATTCATTCATTCATTCATTTTCTATCCCGCCCAATAGCCGAAGCTCTTTGGGTGGTGTACAACAATAATTAAAAATAAACAATAAAATACAGTTAAAAATATAAACAATAAAACATTATGAAATCTTTAAAACCAATTTTAAAAATATCTCTAAAACAAGTTAATAAAACACGACCGCTAAAAACAATTTACCACCCCACCATATACCAACTTTACTTATTGGCTTATTTAAAATATTTGAATCCACTTTTCCCACAGTGTACAAATTAGATCAGCAGGGGCTGGGAGTGATGCTCACCAGTTCCAACCATTCTAAACATCCCAAATTGTTTTACCAGGTATATTGGGAGTGGGGAACCTCTGGCCCGGGGGTGGGGGGCAAATCTGGCCCTCAAAGGTTTCCCACTTCTTGGGGAAGAGGAAAGGTGATTTAATAACTTCGGGTTTTGATTTTTGAATAGTAGTAAAGGTGATAGCAATCCTTTTTGTGAAAATAGAGAAAACTTAGATTGGATATGGATTGGTAATGTTTGTCAGACAAAGAGGCAGAAGCCAAATATGATTTGTTTTTGTTTTGGAAAATTCAATTTTAAAAAGTTTTTTAAAAAAAGGTTTCCTAGATGGCCTCACCCCTTCCTCCTGGCTCCACCCCTTCCTCCTGGCTCCACCCCTTTCCCCAACCACTGATTGGTAGTTTCCTGGCTTTTGTGCAGTTCTCCCCATTCTAAAAGGTTGAAATGCCTCTCCTAAGGCTTAACTGCTGTTAGTAAGAGCTTTAAGCTACAGTATTCTGGGGGCTGGGTGGTGTTTTTTTTTTATTATTATTATTTTGGCCCCACACCTTTTGCTTTGAACCCACCCACGAAGAGGCCCTTGTGCCCCCCAAGAGCTTCTTTGAAATTGAATTTGGCCTTCCAGGTGAAAGAGGTCCCCCACCCCTGAGGTAGATCAAGAAAGATGTCTTGTTAGAAACTAAGAGCCACACTTGAAGCAAAACAAGAACTGGAGAAGACATGCATGGCAAATGTGTAGACTTATTTTACTTAGGAGCAACATAGTGTACATTTAGTACTGATGTTCCATCTTCACTTTCCTTGTTAGCACAATTAGTACAATTTCCTGTGTGTCTATGGAATGGATCTAGATTTAAAATCATGATTTGCCCTGTGCATATTATGGAAAGAGGAATATCATTTATGTTCTGTTCTTCAGTCTTTTGTGAACAGTGCAGCTTTCTTCACCTTCAGTCATGGTACATTGAACATCCTGTGCTGACACAGTGAAAGGATCAGTAAACAGTAGATAGTCATGCTTCTCTGCTTTAAACCTGGAAACTCATTCTTCACACTCCAAAGGTGGTATTTTCACATTTGCTGGTTACCTTTGACACTAAGCTCTTCTTTGCATATCATTTCAGCAAATAATTGCTAATGTGGGGCCCACCATTTGTTTTCTATTGGCTGTTTTTTCTGAATTTTGCAGTTTCTGGGGTGCTATCTATCTATCTATATTTCTGGGCCACCCTTAAAGGTGGAACCCTCTCTGCTATTCAGAGAGCAAAGTATTGAAAGGTTTACTTCAGGCAACAGTCATGTTTTCTATAATGTTATGTGTATTTGGTCCCTTTAAGGGAAAGGAACACACACATACACACACACACACACACAGCAGAAAATATTTAAAAAGCTAGTTTATGAGTGACTGAAACACCTAGACAAAACCATGCCAAGGCTTAGCCTAAATGAAGATTTGTAGTCGTGTGCAAAATTGTGAAGCTGAAACAAAGTTTTATGTGTTCTTAAAAGTCTGGCAAATTTTTGGCACCTGAATTCAAACGTTTGAATTTTGCAAAACTTCAAATTTTGTTGTGAATGTTTTTCTAGTGGTGGAAAAATGGTTACAGTGACAAGATTCTAACACCTTTCAAATGCAGTGCTATTACACATTGTTTTTTCTAACTCCACTAACAGCACCCATAATTAGGAATGGTACGGAGGACAAACTGTTCAAATTAGCAGAATACATATTTTAAATTTGCAAGTATGTTCAATTTAGCAGACTGTTGGGGATGCTTTGCCCCAAATTCATTTCAGCTCTACAAAACTGCAGATCTTGCATTTGGCCAATACATTAAATTACCCACTGAAGAGGAAGGAGGGAGTCAGAACTAACAAATTGAAAGGGTGAAGGAAGGAGGAGGGTGGTTGTTTGAATCAGCTATCATGTTTCTTCTTGGCACTGGGAGCAAAAGCTGGTCAGATATTTTTTTTTTTGCCCCGTCAGGATATGTTTACCTGACACTAAAGCACTCTTCTATCACAGCAACATGATCATCTGATGGAAAACATAGGCAAGACATTCAAGCTTCACTTGGTTTTGAAGCCAGTGGTGGCAGAACAGATTTTTTTTTTTAAAAGAAAAACTTTACTGGCATTTCCAGCAATGTCATTTTCTAAAAATAAGTGGCAAAAATGACTATTTCTCAAGGGAATTGTGCAGGCTACACACACTACACACACACACACAGAGAGAGAGAAGGAAATCGAATTAGAGTCTGCAGTCTGTCCCCTTAGCCTAATAAATGGTTTTGTGACATTTATTGGAATAAGAGAAGAAAGGAGGGTAGGGGAAAAGAAGACTTTCCAGAATTAATGCTGATTATTCACTACAAAAGAACAAGGAGCTTCATGGCAATCGAAGGATTAGTGAATTCACACAGTAATCCCCTTTACAAGTGCACATTCAAGGCATTTTCTCTTGCTGAGTGAACAAAGGAGTAATAATCTCCAAGGCTGTTCCTTGTAATAGATGACACACAGCCACATTTGCATTTGTCATCTCCTATAACACCTTTAATGTTGCTCTATTATTGTAATGGCTCACATGAGTTGCCCAGCACACCTCATCATCCACTCTGCTCCAAGCTGGCATTTATCATCTGGCTGAAGCGAAAAATTAATAATGAAAGAGCCCTCGCTAAGGAGGGGAGGGAAGCAAAGGGGTAAAACCAAGAATAGTTTTGGGATTGTGAACCTTCTCTACATGTGAGCATACCTTATACCAGCCTTCCCCAACCTGATGCCCTCCAGATGTTTCAGGCTACAAATCCTATCATCTCTGACCATTGGCCATGCTGGCTGGGGCTGATGGGAGTTGCCATCATACAGGCCTGTTGCTCATGCTGGCTCAGCTTGTCTGAGTGTGGAAAGCTAAGCAGGGTCAGGCCTGGTTATTACTTGGATGGAAGACCCCTCCTCTAGTTTCCTGCATTGAGCAGCGGGTTGGACTTGATGGCCTTGTAGGCCCCTTCCAACTCTATGATCTATGAAATCTATGAAATCATTGGCACAAGGCACCCTCACCCAACCTGGTGCCTGTGCCTTATACCAATGATTTAACTAGCCCAGCACTTTGATGGAAAATTGCTCTCTAAGGTCTCAGGCAGAGATCTTTCCCAACACTACCACCCAAGCTCCTTGTAACTGAAGAGGCCAGGGGCTGAAGTGGTTTGTGTCAAGCCATGTGCTTTACCCACCATCATGCTCTCTTTGAAAGGCCCAGAACCTGTTCCTGCGTTATATGCACAGGGAAAGGAGGAAGCATGAGTGATTCCTGCTTTCCCCCATGATTCCCACCCTCCATGTCATATGTAATGTGTAGCGTGGAACTTCTGTATCTCATCCACAATCAACTCCAGAGTATGTAATGTACGAATATATCTTGTGGCACCTTAAAGACTAACACATTTATTGTGGCATAAGCTTTCATGTACTACAGTCCACTGCATCATAGGCATGAAGTGTCATCCTGAGTTACAGGTTTATACAACTTCTAACATTCCTGGCCATTGGCTATGCTGGCTGGGGCTGATAGGCATTGAAGTCCAAAACCTCTGAAGGGCACCAGGCTGGTCAAAAGCAACGGTGACCCTGGGACTGGATCGAGGCATTGAATACCTCTGAGAAGTATTCTCTGTGCACAACAGAAAAGTGGTTTCAACAGAGGGTTCTTTAATGAAAGGAGAGGGAAGAATTGTTCCTTCATGCAACAGAATACATGGTCTGGGTCTATGCATCCATAGTTGGAAGACTGTAGGATCCATGCATGGTGGCGGAGCAGCACATAGGACTCTACATGCATAGACCTAATTTAACCATTATGTGGGCATGGTAACCTGACAGTGGCCAGCTCTGGCCCAGCACCTACCTGCTTCCAGCAAAGAAGTGAGCTCCAAGTGAGCACATGAGCTGTTGTCATTTCCACTGAAGCCCAGCAGCCTCCCCCACCGCAGCTGTGCTGCTTCCCAACCAAATGTAAAACAGAAAGCAGCCGCCAGAATGAGGGCAGGAGGGGAAGAGGAAGAGGGGAAGGCGGGGCTTCCAGATAGGGTGGCCACTTATGAATCCCCCCCCACAAGAGGAACTGCATTACCCAAGAAGAGGACATACTTCCATAAAATTTGCATATGCCAATGTATATGTATAGATGAAAACTTAGAAATAATAATTATAATTTGTATAGAAATGCAGTAAATCTCATCATAGTGCAGAATACGGTGACCAGGTGACCTGTGTGCCAGCTGGTTCAGTCCGCTGTCCACGTGCTAACGGTTGGTTTTTAAAAAAACCTTTAAACTAGAATTGTACAGGATAGCCCTTCAAATAGAGGACACCCGCAGATAGAGGATAGTCCTCCAGCAGCCGTACAAATAAAAGACTGTGCCACCCTCAGAGACAGCTCCAGGTTTTTGAGGGCCCTTGTGCAAGATACCTCAATGGCCCTCCCTCAGTAAGTATCTTTTCACTGAAGTTGTCACCATCCTCTCTCTTATCACTGCTACCACTTGCTCGCTTGACAGGCAGAGAGCCAGTGAAGATTTAGGCAGCGGAAACTCCTCCTCCTCCTCCTCCTCCTCCTCCTCCTCCTCCTCCTCCTCCTCCTCACTGCTTCCGTTGTCTGGGCCAGGGCAAGAGGCAGGTGAATAAGCAGGTTGCAACGGTGAAGAGGAGGTGCAACTCCTGGAGACTCTTGTCAGTGGGCTCCTCCTGCCGGGTTGTGGTTCCTTGGCAGGTGCCCAACGATGTCCACCCTTGACACCAGCCCTGACCATCCTATATCCAGACCCTTAGACGTAAAACACACTTCTTCCAGGATGTGGGGAGGAGAGGAAGAAGAGGAGAGAGAGCAGTAGCCACCATAGTTGAGGAGAAAAACATTTAAGGATCAGCTCAGATGCAGACTATCAACACTTCACAGAAGCCCACTGTCCTGGTAAGGCAGCTGAGCTCACCTTGGAGCCATCCTGTTTCCCTGGGCCAGATGAGTAAAAGACCTGCCGTCTGAAACCCCCCACAAAGCCCATATTGGCTTCTTACTTTGGATCTCTGAGGTGGGTGAAGCAAATACACCAAGCATCTTTTGCTATCCATGTCCCTTTTCTTTTTTTTCAGTAGAGGGTTTATTCTGTGGGGACTAGAGAAGGTCACCACCACCTGTGTCAGGTGGGAGCCCAAAGTTCCAAGCCCCCTATAAAGTTCCAAGCCACTCTCTGTGGCATGCTCCTGTCAGTGGGATGTGCCCCCGAGACCCAGACACGCAATGGTGCAGCTAGGGCTGGATGCAGGGGCTAAAGTCCAGGGCCCAATAGGCCAGGGGGATCCAAAAGACCACCTAGAAAGTGGCAAGTGATGGGGCAGTGGCACACAGACTTGGCATCAGTGCCTGAGCAGGCATGGGCATGCTGGGGCCTACTGGGGCCGATGCTGCTTGCTGCAGCATCCTTTCTTCTTATTATTTTTTAAAAAAACATTTTATAGTCTATGGGGGTGGCTGGTTCGGCATGTATATACAGATGCTCATTTCATTATTTTTCACTTTAAAAATAAATTATCTTTTCCCACACAAATTATCTCTTACCACAAAAATGGTACTTATTCCCAAATAAGTCTTTCGCATCAGGGCAGCAGAAGCAAACTCCATTTTATTCTTCTAGTCACGATGGTGCGATGATTTAAGTGAGTTTAAAATGTGAAACTGCACATGCTCAGAGTACCGTATTTCTTTTTCCTTTTTAATCGGGGTTGGCAGGTTTTTGTTTGTTTTTTGCTCTTACCGTAACAGGCATGTAGAAGCAGTTGTAAAGCATGGGATGGTGAGGGGAGAAGAGAAGTGTGAGTTGATTGTGAAGTAATACACATGGCTGCCTAATCAGGGACAAAAATTACCTAACTGCACCAGCGCTGGCACATTTCCTGTAACAGGCATGATCCTGCTCTCCCAACATGGGTAAATCCCACATGCATTCAGATAGGTGTACATAAGGTCTCATTCTAGCAGGAAATCAGTCCTGTAGCAATTTGCATTCTCACCCGCAGCGCTCCTGCTCCTGCTTTTTTATTTTGCTTGAAATTGCTTACTGGCTTCAAATCCTTTTAAAATGGAGGTTATTATGCTTGATCAGAAGTGAATGAGCTTGGACTATGTAACATGTGGTGCAGTTGTAACTGTATTGAATGATATTTTGCTGACATCATCTTTCGTTTTTTATGTTGGAGTGGTCTCACAGTGGTCTCTCTCTGCTATATTGGCTATAGAAGGCGTAAAAGGAAGAATCCCCCCCCCCCCCATGAAAACAAGAATCTGCACCAAGGTCAAACTGCCACATTTCATTAGTAAAGTGAAGTTCACCTGAACCATTCTGGTTCCCTTAAAAGAACAAGGAAATGAAAAGTGTCGTTTGTGCTGGAGCCTTGTCAAGCTGCTTGGGGTGACTGGGACCAGAAAATAGTCAAAAATCACAACTTGGATCATAAATCACCAGACGGGCATGCAATTTAATCAATCAGTGTTCATCAGTAACATCATTGTCAATGATGTCAAAGGCAGTATTATGGTTCAATGGACGGTATATTGCATGTGTGTAGACTTAGTAGACCTGGTTCAATTCCTTCTGAGCAGTGGTGTACCGCTGGATTTTGAAGTATAGGCACTCATCATGACAGTCCCATAGCCACCCCCCCAAGGTGAATCCAAACATTCAGGCAGTTGTGTTGATTCATATCAACAAACCAGTTCTAGACATTTTTATCTCTAGGAGGAAGTCTTTTCAACACCAAGTTATACCAAAATACTTTGCATTACAACAGGGAACTATATACTGACATGGTTTGCATGATCAGTGGGGAAAAGAAGCCACTGTGGCTTCTTTTCCCCGCCCCGCGTATGCTGGTTGCGTGCTGTACGATTTGCATAATTACCCGTGCGGCACGCGACTTCCCATGACATCCAAATCCAGAAAGGTGCACTGCACAACATGTCAATGTATTGTGGATGACAAGCCACAGTGGATTGTCGTGTCGTGCAAACCCAGACTGTTTCCTGCAGGGTAGCTTGTTTGAGGGCAACATGCCACCCTGACAACCCATAGCTTGTTGTAGTGGTTATTATACACATGATGGGTTGTCATGTTGTCTGAACCCAGGCAACTGACCCCATCATGGGTACTGGGAAACGGCTAGTGAGCCGCTTGGCAAGAGCGGCACACATCTCTTGCTGCTCTTGCCAAGGTCGGGGGGGAGGGGAAGCAAACATTTGCACACACTGTGTGTGCAAAACAAACAAACAATTGTTTGCTAACCACTGACAGCCCCTCTCCAATGTGCTGCTTGGGCACTTTGAAGGGGCTGTCAGTGGCCGTTAAAATGGAGATCATGAAAACCGGCTGTCAAGCTGGACTTTGTGATCTCCGTGAAAAAAAAAAGGTTAAAGCGGGGAAAAGCTGCAACAAATGAAAAAGGGCTCACAATCACGGTATGGGGGTGGGTGGGGGAGAGCAGGCAAGCCAGTCCTGCTGCAGAGTCCCCTGGGATACCCGTGGTAGGACCAAGGGGGAAAGAGGGGGAGGGATGGGGTGAACAATGCACAGGGAGCCTGATCGTCTGTCAGGTGCACTGTGGATTGTTCGCACAACAACCAACCCACCATGGTTATTGCCAGGTTTGGTTAGCATGATGTGAGAACGCACCCACTGTATGTTCTCAGACTGGTTTCTGACTTTACTTTTCTACAGCTTCATTGTGCAACAGCATATCAAGAAGCAGGCAAAATTTGGGCATTATTTTATGGCTGTGTAAGGTGGAAGCATGAATCTGACACGCAATGTCAAGATTTTTCTCTCTGCCTTTCATTTATCATGGATTCTAGGCTGACCAGACCCACATTACAAAGATGTGAAACTGCATCTACATCTACCCTAGCTGCATACACATTAAGCCGTGTTGTTATGAGGGCAAACAAGATAAAAATTGTGGATAATTTTTACTACTAAAATGCTATCTGAATGAATTTTTTTTGTATCATCAGGATTGTAATATTACATAACCCTGTGTTGCTTAACCCTGTATTAGACTACTATGGCCACTGTAGGGAGCTACAATTGACTCTGGTACACAGTTCCGCAGTGTAGAGAAGGTTCTTGGTTTGTTTTTTTTAAGGAGATATGTATACCGGTAAGTCTCAAAAGTTGCCATTTTAGTGAGTATACAGTGTCAGTCTCTAATAAGTATCAGTTAAAATTATAGCATGTGAAGCAGCCCTAATCCTCTAACTCTTTGTTTGAGACAAATGACATGAGATTTTAGACTTTCAGGAGCCATTTTAGGAGACCATTCCTGGCAATAAGATTGTGAACACTGGCAAGGAAAAGTGACCTTACGTCAGCTGCCCAGGCTTGTCCAGCTCTAGCCTTTACATACATTTTCGTTTTTTATTCTCTAAAGGAGGATGATTAGTGGCAATCAGACAGCATTAGCTACTGGAAGCAACCAAATTAAGTGGCGACTGAAGTGACTTTTATCGCATTTAATGACTCAAGCAAATAGAGGCGAACTGCTAAATGGCCACTTTTCAGGACATGCTGTGCAGTGGTGCAGTTTTGACTGTGCCTCAGCACTCACTGTATTGCAGGAGATAACCAAGCATTCTGTAAATCATTCTGCTCCAAGCTTGTAAACTTTTATGTTCTGCATTGCGTGTGTCATTAAGCAGTTTGGGTTTGTGACTTTGCTTGTGAATGGTTTGGTGCCTTTTACAAGGGGGAGAGAATCCAAAGCTTGCCAAGGCTAGTTGCTTTCTCAAAGGCATGTTAGCGAGGTTGAGGTGTACCTACAGTAAACCCCTTCCTTTACATCTTCTTACCTTTCACATCAGTTATCCTATCAATCCACAATGGCAGATGCTTGCTTCTGCTGCAATTACAAAAGAGAACACCAAAATGTTACTCCTCTCTGTCATAGAATTGGGATTTTGTTTTCAAGAGGTTTTAGAATGACAGTAGGCATTTTAATGTCAGATCTGAATTTGAATAGGGCTCTTCTCTCTCCTTTTCCTTGAGTTATCAGATCATGGGTTACTAATTTGATGAGGAACAACTCCTGTCAAATGCTGAATGTCAACATAGCAAATATAAAGTAAAATTTAAAATTCAAAGCCACCTCAAAATTAAATGCACCAATTTTAAAGCTTAGAGGCCCAGAGTACACAAGATTTAAAAGGCCTGGGTGAACAGAAAGGTCTTCCCCTGGCATCAAAAAGACTACAGGGATGGTGCCAGGTGAACCTCTCTGGGAAAGCTTTTACATAACTGCCACTAAAAGAAGGTCCGTCTCCCTGGTAGCTACACTGCAAGTTATCCTGAAAATATTTGGTCCAATGTCATTTTCGGAAAACAAAATCTACTCTGCTTAAATTGTAATTTGTTTGGAGCAGAGAATCTTGTAGCTGTACTTGTCCAGAGTGTAGAACAGTGTTCTCCAACCTTGGGTCCCCAGATGTTTTTGGCCTACAACTCCCAGCATGCCCCAGCCAGCTACGCTGGCTGGGGCATGCTGGGAGTTGTAGGCCAAAAACATCTGGGGACCCAAGGTTGGAGAACACTGGTGTAGAAGAATGCACATTTGGTCCATTCACTGTAAATTTTGATGGTTGCAATCTCAATTGCCATCTCAAAATCCCTCCAAGAATGACTCTCTGTGGTCACTTAATTGCTTTCTCATTTGCTTCCCCTTACCTTAGAACATGAAGCAAAAACCCATGCTGATTTTTATCTGTGCAATGGGTGATTTCTTTCCTTGGCTTTATGAGAATTTATTATGCTGCTGTGCATTTGCCTCAGAGCTTTGTGTTCCTTAAGATAACCTTTTCTGACAAGGTTTAATTTGCCTAAGCAGCTGATGAAGTGAAAAAAGAAGTTTCCTCTGGCATTCTTTTTACCTTGGGAACTGGATCCACGAAATCAAATTAGACTTCTCAACCAAGGTAGAAAACACAGAAGGATCACAGCAGGCCCTATTTTGGCTTGGCTGCTGCTCAGAGTGATCCTGCCTCATGTGGCCCATCCAACATGGTGGATCAGAAAGGTCTATACAACAAGGGCTTTTCTACATGAATCATAGAATCATAGATTTCATAGATTTCATAGATCATAGAGTTGGAAGGAGCCTACAAGGCTATCGAGTCCAACCCCCTGCTCAGTGCAGGAATCCAGGTCAAAGCATCCCTGACAGATGGCTGTCCAGCTGCACCTTGAATGCCTCCAGATTGGGAGAGCCCACCACCTCCCTAGGTAGTTGGTTCCATTGTCTCATTGCTCTGACAGTCAGGAATTTTTTCCTGATGTTTAGGTGGAATCTGGGTTCCTGTAACTTGAGCCCATTATTCCATGTCCTGCAAACTGGGATGATCGAGAAGAGATCCTGGCCCTCCTCTGTGTGACAACCCTTCAAGTACTGGAAGAGTGCGATCATATCTCCCCTCAGTCTCCTCTGAGAGGCATTTATAAATGAGGCATTTATTGTGCGCTTCTCATTCCTTACTCACGGGTTCTTTAGGCAACATTGTGACCCCTCAGTTTCGCTTCTGTGTGGGGAAAATGGGGTAGTATTTTCGAAAGTGAAAGAAAATGTATTTTCCTACTTGTTCTGCTACAGCACAGTGCCACCTAGAGGTCATGTAATGCAAAAGCAGGAAAGGAAAAGCTCTTTGTATAGAGCTCTGATCTCAATTCTGCAATCAAACCGAAAGTAGATAGAGCAGATTAACAACCTCGTGTAGCTCAACAATAATGAAGAAAGAAAATGATATAGCTTGATTCCAACGTTGCACAAATAGACTTCCACTTTTGCAATGGGACTTCCCCTTGCTCTGTTATGCACCCCCCCCCCCATGCACCTTCCAAATCTCCTCTGGATCTGGTGGAACATGTGGGATGCTGCAGGCGGGAAGGGGAAACTGTTTTGCCGGCAGTTTCTGTTCCACTGGCAGATGGTCAGGGTTGAGTGCAACTCAGAGTATTTATATTATTTTTCTTTCCTCTTGAAGGGAAGATAGGTTTTTGTGAATGAGAGAGTGTGCTGGTGCATGCTGCCCATTTGTTCCTGCTGTGAGCGGCTGTGCTAAACAACTCAGGGATACTCTAATCCTAGTTGGTTATCATCATGCAGGAACCACAAACTTTAGCTTGTCTCTCTCACGACTGCTCACAGTGGGAGTGTTTCATAGATTTCATAGATCACAGAGTTGGAAGGAGCCTACAATGCTATCGAGTCCAACCCCCTGCTCAATGCAGGAAACTAGAGGAGGGGTCTCCCATCCAAGTAATAACCAGGCCTGACCCTGCTTAGCTTTCCACACTCAGACAAGCTGAGCCAGCAGTACTACAGCTCTATAAAGGCATTTGGCATACAAGGAGGGAGTGGGTAAAGGAGGAGGGAAACAAACAAAGCAGGGAAATAAACAACCCTGAGAAAACAAACCACTGTTCGTTCTAACATCTGACAGGCAAACCCTGGGTAGGGCAACAAACTCTGGGTTATATAAACCATGGGTTACCTTTATGTGTGAACCAGACTATAAGGTCTCTTTGTGTAAAAACTCTCTGCATGTTTTTACTCAATGAGCATTACTTTGCAGTAGAAATACCTAGCCTGAATAATCAGCCAACAATTTATTTATGGTCAACAGTGAGCGTTTTGCTAGTTGCAACTACTAAGTTTGTTGCTGACAGATAATGCTTGTTGCATCTCCATTACCCCACTAGTACTCAAAATATACAGGAAGGAAAACAAATTCTGGCTAAATATGGAGTCAAAGTTCATTATTCTCCACAGTGCAAAGTCATAATGTTGCTTCCTAGTAAACATAAAAGTCTGATTGAAATTCTTGGGGAGGGGGGATTTTATTGTTGAAGGCTAAAATGAGAGTGATGCCAATTAATTTTTTGATTGTCCACTAAGTCAAACTACATGAGGGTGGATGGGGCTGAAAGAAACTTTCTCTTTATATAAATTTATGAAAAATCATGACTGATCTTCTTATGAATCAGGTGAAAACTTTCAAAAGGGAAGAAATTTCCATAACAATGACTGCATGGCTTGGCTATCTATGAAATATTTTTACTAAAGGGGTTGTCAGAGCAAGCGGTAAGACAATCAGTGGTTTTTCACTACTCACTGTTTCATGGCCAATCCCTTTGGTGGAAGAAACATATAAAATATTCAGTGGTGACAAACCACATCTTACTATTGACTAGCTGTGTCTGCTTTTAAGTGTTGCATAGTTGTATGCTCTGCAAGAGAGAAAAGAAGAGGGGATGTTGGAAGATATCCTTACATTCTCTGTGGCTACAGTGGCTTCTGGCATGGTTTTGGGAATGATGGGCTGCTGATGGACCAATATTGTGTCCATGAACAGATATGTAGACAATTAATAGTAATTCACCAAACTGCTGTAAAAAAGCAACCCTTTGCTGGCAAAGTGGATAGCTGTCACCTGCCTATCTCTTACTTAATGCTTGACCATGTACCTCCATTAGAAAATATGTTGATGCTCAGGAAAGAGTGGTAAAGGCATAAAACAGTCATTGATTTCGCTGCCAAAATAGTATTTATGACTAGACTATAGAATAAAAGTATTACAAGTATTATTATCATGTTCAAACCAGTTGTGACAAACCCCTATTCTCTGATGTAGCTCAACAGTGTCCCACAGGGTATCTGGTAAGTTGGCACCACATTGGGGCACCGGAATAGGCCTATCTCACTTTTTTGTTCACCAGTGGACATGCAAAAACTTAAGTTCTTTTTTTAGAATAGGCTAACTGGTGCAAACCAACTGCATCTTTTGAGATGTGCGTTTAGAGTCATGAGGAAGGTGGGTTCAGCCACTAAGTAATTTTCTGATTTTCTGGCTAGACCACTAATAACAGAAATGGAAGCTGCTGCATGACTGGACAAAACAACAATCAATCTTTGCTGAAGTGGGAGGGGCTTCACTAAACTCAGATTCCCATAAAAGTATGGGTTTCATTCCCAGTAAGCCTTCCTTATACCATCTAACTGGAGACCAAGATGCTCTCTCAGTCTCAAACCATCCTCTCTGCAATGAACTCTGCAAGACTCAATTCAAGGATGTCTCATGCAACTAGGTAAGTTAAATTGATTTTTTAATTTTATTTGGAATTTTCTCTCTGCATGATTGTTGTCTTTTATTTTCCCTCCTTTCCCCCTAAATAACCCCCCCTCCATATTTGAACACTTGGCTGTGTTGTTTTAAATGGGAATTCTCACTAAACTCTTCCCTATGTGAAGGACTGCATGGTTACAAAATTACTGCTTCTGATCTAAGGATTTTGACAAGGTTTTTGTTTCTGGGCTTTGGGAAAGAAACACCCAAAGTGTCTTTCTTTTTATTTTTTTTCTGAGGCTGGGCTGAAGCAAGGGGTCCTTGGCAATAGGGCTCAGTAACTCCCCAAGCAGCCAGACAGGCTGGGTGTGTGTCAAGCGGCTCATCCTACTGGTGACAGCCTGTCAGGAATTCTTTTGGGGGAGGGCTTATAAAGAAAGGGTCCACCAGGAGGACCCCCCTCCCAGTCTGTAAGAAATGTGTTTGCAGCAATCAGCACTGTAAAGTGATAGAACGACTGTGGTTTGTAAGCACATGGGAGTGCATAGAAGAAACATGCCAGGGAGACCTAATGATTAAATCTGTAACTAATTACTGGAACTGGAAGACACAGGAAAACTGAAGCAAGAATATTTTTCTTCAAGAAAGATTTAGGACTACCTCACAAAAGCTCATTTTTGTACACAGGTGTCGCTTATTTGGAGGGAAAGGCACAAAAACTGCATGTATACCATCATAGATGATGAATGTACATGAGTCTATTTTGACATATGGCCCATCTTGAAATAGGCAGTGCAATTCATCAGAAGTAATAGCAGCAGTCCTTAATGAGCTGCGCACCAGAACTTTAAGTTCCAACAATCACAGTTTGGTATTTAAGTGCATAATTGGTAATGTGCTAGAAAAACAGCTAGAGGGTAGGATACGCAGTACATGGCACCTTCGCATGTGTGACATAGCCTCGGATTCTCCGTGTCTGTCACATACACAGGTAGACTGCATAAGGGCTCCCAGGAACCAAAAGTGTTCACACAGTAGCCAGAATTCTATATATATATAAAAGAAGAAGTCCTGACTAACTGACTGACTGACTCAGCAACGCCAAGCTCAAACCATTTAATCTAGGAATGTGAAATTTGGAAGGAACATTGTTTTTATGACATAGACACCCACTAAGGAAAGATTTTTGGAAATTCCGTCCCTAAGGGGGTGAAAAAAAGGGGGGGGGAAATCACCCCACTCTCATATCTCCTATGGGCAAAACAACAGGGCAGCAGTTATGCAAATCGGCCTCACCTCATAATTGCTGCAGGAGCCAATAGGAGCAGTTATGCAAATAGCCCATACAACACTTAGAATGTTTGTATGAATTCCTGCAGGGGCCAATAGGAGTGGGTATACAAATCTCCCCTAGACCATTTAGAATGTTCTCTAAGGGGGTGAAAAGGGAGGAAAACTTTTTAAATGACTGACTGGCTGAATATAAATGTGAAAGTTATATTCATGTGAAAGTTATAATGGGAAAGTTATATAAATGTGAAAGTTTGTCTGCGGCCGGCCGACAGGGTGTGTGTGTATGGGTGTTTGCGTGCATCACATAGGCTCCTACACGGTTGGACGGATCCGCCCCAAACTTGGCACGCATACTCTCCATCACCCAAGGACAAAGACTAGCGGGCTCAAATCTCCGAAAACCCCTCACTGTGCCTGTATGGCCCAAAATAGATGAGAGCCAATGGCGTCACTTAGAATGTTCGCAGGGGCCATTCAGGAGCGGTTATGCAAAGCACTCCAATGACATATGGAATGTTCGTATGAACTGCTGCCACAGGGGCCCAATCAGGAGCAGATATGCAAATCTCTCCTACATCAAAACAGAATGTTCATATGAACTGCAGCCGGGGCCTACACGGTGTGGGGTGTGGGGTGGGGAGCTGGAATTTCATTGTTGTGTAGTCCCGAGGGGGAGGGGGCAAGCAGGGATTTCATTGTTGTGTAGTCCCGAGGGGGAACAGAGATTTCACTGTTGGGTAGTCCCGGGGGGCAAGCTGGGATTACATTGGGATCAACTAACTAGGGATGTCCACAAACCTGGGGAGGGGCCTGCCCTGCCACGCCTCTCCTTTCCGTGGCGGGGCCCCATGCTGCTCAATCCTCCGTGCCCTGAGCAATTCTCCACGCCGCTCGAGCTGGTCACGCCGCCTGCACCAGTCCCGTCGCGTCACTTCTGGCTGGCCGGAAGTGACGCGCCGGGACCCTGCGCCAGCACGCCAGCACCCCAATTCTACGTATTTTCCGTAGAAACCAGGGCAACAGGGCTGTTAAGGGCACCTGAAGGGAGAACCACTAATGTAGTCTACAAAGAAGTACTGACATAGTTCCCCCCCCCCCTAGGTTGCAGATGCCAAATAAATAATTTTTAAATTTTTGATCTGTCTCATTGTCTGTTTCTAATAACACCACGAAAAAATTCATAGACGCATATGAATGGGACAACTATCTTTGTTTTGTAGCCAATACGCCCCGACTAATGTCTGCAATAAACATTGCTTATTACATTAAGACATCAACCTGTAAATTATATTTCGTACAGTTTGGACAAAAAGCTCATGTTTCTTTTAAAAACAATTGTACCAAATCCTTAAATCCATGTGAGCGAAGCCGCGGGCAACAGCTAGTGAAAAATAAAGCCAAGCCAAAATACTGGGGGGAGGGGGCATGGCTGAAATAGAAGCTTTCTGTGTGGATACTTGTAGGTTGAAATCTGACTGGTCGTTCATCACCATTCAAGTAAATGGAGTGTTAAGTATTTTGTTTTAAGGGAGGGGAGTCAAACTTCAGGCCTCTGGGCCAAATCCAGGCCACTTGGAATCTAAATATGGCCCTCAGTGGTTCCTCAGATGGCCCTGCTCCCTTCTCCAAGCCCCACTGCCTTTTGCATGACTGCCGAATGTTTGGTGGTTTCCTGGCTTTTGCACAGTCCCCCCCCCCCCCCGATTCTAAACGCCTCTCCTGAGATTTAGTCACTGGCAGTAAGAGCTTTTAACTAAAATACACTGCTATTTTTGGTCTTGCATGAAATGAGTACCAGCCTGGCCCAAGACATTTTGCTGCCTGAGGCGAAGAACAAGATGGCACCCTCTCCCATTCCATCTACAAAAGCAGACTGGACTGGCAGATGAATCTGGCTTCAACACTGATGATGGGACAGCATCCTTCACTGTACCTGAAGGCAGCAGGTTAACTTAGGGGGTGCAGAGCAGGCCACATGACACACAGCTCTCTCCTCCAACTCTTTGCTACTGCCCCCCAGCATCTGCTGCCTGTGGTGAGTGCTTCACTCTGCCTAATGGTATGGCTGGTCCTGAATGAATGTTCTCTTAGAGCAGGGCTCTCCAACCTTGGGTCCCCAGATGTTGCTGGCCTACAGCTCCCAGCATACCCAGCCAGCCTGGCTAATGGCAAGGGATTCTGGGAACTGTAGTCCAGCAACATCTGGGGACCCAAGGTTGGAGAGCCCTGTCTTATAGCATGTCCAAGAACGCTGCAGTTTCACTGAACCCTTGGGGTAAGTAAATAACTTTATTACAGTCAATGACCAGCAAATAAACATTACATTATAAATGTAATAAACAACATTAAATAAACATTGTTTTTAAATATTATACACATATACTAAAAGCCAAGTTATAAAATACAGATACAACAAATTTAAAACTGTCCCTTAGCCATTGGCACTACTGAATCAGAAAAGATTAAAACAGGATCGTTAGATTCAGCCAAAATCTTTAACATCACAAGCATTTCACCCCTTATAACTAATTCAGTACAAAAGTGTGTACAATCATCAGTAAACCACTGGAGAGAGGTTGCACCAATAACTGTCCACCACACAGCCAGCCAGAAACAATTACAAAGTCATGTGGCTGCGGCAAGCCATCGCTGCTATACAATATCTAGCCACATGACTTGTGATATGAGGACCCTTGTCAGAGAGAAGAAGCTTAACAAAGAATTCATCAGGTCTCCCAGGAAGTTTATGAATAATTGGAGACACGAGATCCCTACGCATTGAGCAGGGGGTTGGACTCGATGGCCTTATAGGCCCCTTCCAACTCTACTTTTCTATGATTGTATGATTCTATGAAATCTCAATTTAAAAAGGCAGTATAGGAGAACATGCCCCACAGTTTCGACTTGTCCACTGTTGCAGGGGCACAAGCAATCCGAGAAAGGCATGCGTTGGAATCTCCCCTCCAAAAGCTTTGAGGGTAGAACATTAAATCTGGCTAGAGTGAAAGCTCTTATACCCTTGGGGTGGGGTGGGAGGGGTTTTCTGGTGGATACTTACGGATTCCTTGGCAGATTGAGAACCCAGATATGGAAAGGGCTTTCTCAAGGTATACAGTTTTATACACCATTACAGTAAATGCAGCATTTCTGTCATTTCACCTCAATTAAGTCAAAAAGACCAGTTTCCAGATCCTGCAAGCAAAGAGCTTTTCTTATGTCATTCATTGCTTACAATATATCTGGAGTGATAAATGGCCAATTCCATGTTAGGGATCATAAGGAAAGGGATCAAAACTAAAACTGCCAATATTGTAATGCCTTGATCAGTGGTGTAGGAAGACATTTTGATGTGCAGGCTCTCATCATGACAGTCCCCATAGCCACACCTCCAAGGAGAATCCAAAATTGCAGGCAGCTGTGTTGATCCACATCAACAAACCAGTTCTAGGAGTTTTCATCTGCTAGGAGCAGATCTTTTGTAAAGCTAATGTGGGGCTGATTTGCCCATTCAAGACTCAGCCAACCCAAAATACTTTACATTATTACAAGGAACCATGTATTGTTTCTGGGAAAATTCACCCCCTCCCCCCAGGGGAGGCTGGTGACTCAGTGGGGCTCCTTTTCCATTACAGGTTTTGCAGCTTTTATTTGGAGCTTCATTGGAGCTATCCATGGTTCACTATGGTGGTGAACCAATTTGGGTGGTGCTGGTGGATTCAGCACCATGGATAGCTCCCATGAAGCTCCAAATAAAACCCACAAAACCTGCAATGGAAAATGAGCCCCACCAAAATAGGGGTCACCAGCTTCCTCTGCCCACCCCCCATCAGCTACTGTGAGGACTGCAGCTAAACTCAGAAGGAGCAGGAAATTCTGAGGGTGGTGGCAGATGATGTCAGCATCCCTGCTAATAAAAAAAGTGCTGCTGTTGCCTCCCTGTCAGCCTTTGTTCTGCTACACCACTAGCCTTGATACAAATCCATGGTGGATCCACATCTGAAATGCTGTGTGCAGTTCTGCTCACTGCGCCTCAAAAAGAACACTGTAGGGTTGGGAGAGGTGCCAAAAAAGAAAAGAAAAAAAAGACAACCAAAATGATCAGCGGGCTGGAGAAGCCCTTCTACGAGGAAAGGTTTGTCACTTTTTAGGTTAGAAAAAAAGGCAAGTGTGTGTGTACGTGACATGACAGAGCTGTATAAAATTATGCGTGGTGTGGAGAAAGTGGATAGAAAGAAATGTTGTCCCTCTGTTGTACTTGTGGAATGAAGTTTGATGGTGGAAGATTCAGGAAGGAGACAAGGATGACCTACTTCATAGAGGACATAGTTAAATTATTGCTTCCTGAAGATGTGGCTATATGGCCACCAACTTAGATGGCTGTAAAAGGGGATTAAATAAATACATGGAAGATTAGGCTATCAATGGCTTCTACAAGTTATGATGGCTATATACCACCTCCAGGTTCAGAGGCAACACATGTCTCTGAACACCAGTTGCTTGGGCACATGAGCAGGGGGGTGCAATTGCCCTCATGTCCTGCTTATGGGCTTCCCATGGGCATCTGGTTAGCCACTGTGGAATACAGGATGCTGGGCTAGATTGGCTTTTGGTCTGATCCAGCAGGGCTCTTCTTCTCTTCTTATGAATCCTGAACAAGAGAGATGATTTCAAAGCAGCCCTTAGATTGCACAGTTACTGCTCAATCACCGGAAGAGGAGGAATGCATGAGAGATAAATGAGATCTTCTCATTTTCTGCTGTTTCTCAATTTATTTCGCAGGGCATATTTCCTCAACCATTTTTCCAGACATCACTTTATCATAGCCATTTTCTCCCCTATTACATCTTGCCCATCTTTCAATGTCCTTTTTTAAAAGGTTCCCCTTTGTTTTATGCAGTGATTTTTCTACGCTGATTAAAAATGTAATTGACAAACTTTTCTGTCTTACATTTCCAGTGGCCCAGTTCACATGACACGAGTGTGGTTAATAAGCCACAGTGGATTGTTAACCACCCCTGCACATGCTGGTCACGTGCTGCCCAGTTTACCCAATTACCCTCCTCAGGTGTGGCTTGTTGTGACATCTGAACCCAGCAAAGGCAGGTGGCTGAGGTGGTTAAGAAACCCCACACAGAACCCATGGCTTGTTCTAGGTTGCTGGGTGGTTTGTTAACCATCCCAGCCACCCACCCTCACTGAGTTCGGACATCACAAGAAGCCACACCCACTGAGGGCAATTAGGTTAATTGGGTGGCATGCAACCAGCATGTGCGGGTATGGTTAAGCCACCATGGCTTACTGACCACCCTCGTATTGTGTGAACCTGGTCAGTGTGTTCTTCAGGGCATTTGGCAAATGCTCTTGGTTCGCTTGAGATGTAACACCAGCACAGAAGTAGTTGTTTAACATAGCAACATAGGAAGCTGCCTTATACTGAGTCAGACCATTGGTCTGTGTAGCCCAGTAATGTTGACACTGACTGGATTCAGTGACATGCTGGGGCTTGTTATGAGTTATTGAACCCACAATGAGCTACTGGACCCACAGGCACCAGGTTGCATATGCAATCTCCACTTGGGGGTTATCGTGTCATGGAAACCTGGGAAGTGTGGGTTATGTGGGGATTAAACAACCCTCACATAAGCCTAAAGCAGACCATAGGTTATGCGCAGGTTGTTCACCCTTGCATAACCCACGTTCACCAGGTTTGTGCAACACACCAACCCGTAAGCAGGGGTTGCACATTCAATCAAAATGGTGGTCACAGGCACCTTGCATGCGCCTCAGTCTCACTATGTGTTAAATAACCCATGGTGGGCTGTCGTGTTGTGAGAACAGCCCCTCTGACCAGCAGCAGCTCTCCAGGGTTTCAGGCAGAAATCTTTTCAGCCCCACTTGGGGTTGCTGGGGATTGCACTTGGGACCTTCGGCATGCAAAACATGTGCTCTACCACTGACCTGCAGCCCTTCCCCTATACCAGTGTTTCTCAACCTTGGGTCCCCAGATGTTTTTGGCCTACAACTCCCAGCATGCCCCAGCCAGCTATGCTGGCTGGGGCATGCTGGGAGTTGTAGGCCAAAAACATCTGGGGACCCAAGGTTGAGAAACACTGCCCTATACTATCATCTATTCTCAGCAAACAGTTCTAGAAAATGTCTGGCAAACTTAAGGCACAGTCCCAGTTTTATTGACAAGAGGTCTGGAATACTGGGCCAAGAAAATCCCAAAGTCTGCTGAGATTGGAATACATTGCACAGAACAGTAATATCTGTGCATATATTTACTTAGGGTGCAATCCAATGGGGATGCCCATAAGCCTCTGAATTTGGAGCATTATGGGCATCCTACACAGGGCAGGAGGAGTGTGGAGGCGATCTTCACTTCCACACTCCTCCAGCCCTACAAGTCAGCTAGACAGTTAATTTTGGCCGTCTAGCTGCGACGCTTCAGACAGGGAGGGAAGAAGGTTGGAATGCCACCAGGATATGTCATAGACGCTGTCTAGGGGGCCATAGGATCACTCTGCCCATGTCATTGTTTATCTGTGTTAAAGAAGTTTTTTGGAGTTTTTCTTTTCATAATTTGGAATTTATCTCATTTTTGTGTCACAGAGCAGGGAAATTGTTCAAGATTTAATATTTTGGCATTGGGCACTAGTGTGTAGAACAATGGAGAAATGGAGACAGGGAGCCATGCAAAGGGACTGAGAACAGTCTTGAGTAAAGGTATGTTAAATTATCCTATGGTGCCTGCACAATCAGATCTTTTCTAGTTTCTCCATTTTAAGCTAAAGCCTGAAACTATTCTAGTGAATTCATATTTTTCTCCTATAACTATGAGGACTAGATTCATATATTTTTCTAAACATAAACTCATGTTCTCAGAGGTCTGCAAAAGCCCTTTGATTCTGCAGTGTTGGGTTCCCCCCCTTCCATATTCTCCAATCCATGATGTAAACATGGATGTGCATATTTCTTCAGCTTTTGGTCTCTCATCCAACTGCATAGAGAGCCAGTGTGGCCTGGAGTAGTGGTGAGAGTGTTGGACTGGGACTCGGGAGATCCAGGTTCGAGTCCCCGCTCAGCCATGAAACTCACTGGGTGACTTTGGGCCAGTCACTGACTCTCAGCCTAACCTACCTCACAGGGTTGTTGTGAGGATAAAATGGAGAGGAGGAGGATTATGTAAGCCACCTTGGGTTCCTTGCAGGAAAAAAGGTGGGGCATAAATATAATAAATAAATAAATAAATAAATAAATAAATAAATAAATAGACATCATTTTGAAGATGACATTACAATTTTGAACTACAGAATTTATAGACTGAGAGGCATTATAGAAATTACATTTAATAAATACTTGGACTGAAGCTGATTCATACCTTGTACTGTTAGAAATGCAACAGTACATTTGCATTTCTGCAAATGCAAATGTATTTGCAGTTATTGAGTATATAACTCAATAACTGCATAGAGTTTGGCCTCTACACTGGATAGAGTAGAGTTTGGCCTCTACACTGGATAGAGTTTGGCCTCTACACTGGCTGTTTTGGAAACAATTGCTCCAGCAAAATAAAAATGGCATTTTTGTTGAATAGTGTAACTTACAAAATGCCTGTATTCTGTGCCCTGAGCTCCATTGACAAGAATATCAGGGTGTATATGCAACACAGGAGATCTGGGAAAAGATCTCCTGCATTAAAATAAACCAACAAATGAATAAAAGCAGCTGCAGAGATTTGGGGGAGGGGGCATTTTTAAAAAATGAAAATGAGATAGTTAGCTCATATAAATCACTGCTAAGGCTACTATTTGCCATGTGGGGGGAAATATCCGTATATATCCTTTTAAAACTATCAAGCATGCAAGAGATCCAGTTCATAGACCTACCACATCACGTCCAGTTTAACCCTCATTTTCACTTTTTTTGAAGATACCAAATAGTAAACCAGTTGCATCCAAGAGATAAACCAGAGTAGGTTGCAATCTTATTGCAAGCTGCTTCTCCCCCAAATTCAATAAATCTCTGATTCCTTTTTGCTTCTTTCCCCTATCTGTCAAAACCATTTTGAAAGGTACTTACTTCCACAGAGACCTAACCACTAATTGCTTAGGAAACCCTTGATTTTATCTGCTGTGAGTGGAATTCTATAAAAAGAGCCCTGACCTTTTCCATGCTCAGTCTTCTGCACTATCCTCAACTGAGGAAGTCCACAGTCTCACAGTGCTGATTACTCTGCACTTAACTAATGAAGAATGTGACATATAAAGAAACAGCAAGAAAATGCCAGCCCTGTGCAAAGTGGAAATGGTGGTTCCATCTTTCTCCCAAAGCTTTTGCCTTCAGAGCTTAAAATTCAATTTAATGGTACGATTCTATACATGTCCACTCAGACGTATGTACCACTGAGTTAAATTGGGCTTACTCACAGATAAGTGGTGTGTATATAGGATTGCAGCCTGTTTTCTTCTTTTTTTTATGTGGCCCTTTGCCCTGAGTGTTGCTTGCTCTATTACCCCAAAACATACTATCAGCCAACAGAGAACATTGGTTGTTTGCTGTACAAATCCCAGTCTGCAATCCTTCTTCTGAAACTGCTGAAATCTGACAGCCCCTATTTACTTTCCTTTGGAAAGATTTTCAAAGGCCCAAATCTCTAGTGAGATTCCCAATGTGTATCTGATTACATTATTAGGCTATATATGCCAAGATTTCCCCTCTGGCTGGGGAGTTTGGGAGGGATTTGTGGAAGATAGGTGGGTGAGAAGGTTCCCTCAACTTATCATAATGTGGTTGCTTAAATACATTCAGGTTAAATGAACCCATCTGCATACAAATCACTCTAAATCTCTTTTTCAGGTCATGTGAATTTTCAAAGGAGCTTTAGTTTCAGGCAAAGCCACAGATGCTACATTAGAAGTTCATTTGGCTGAGGAACTTCTGCTCAAATGGATTCCCCCCCCCCCCAAGAACAACTTTGAAACATAGGCTTGGGCTTTGAATTTTAAACATCTGCTTGTAAACACCAACTGGAGCATTGGAGGAGCATAATCTATAGCAAATGTTCCATCCATGCTGTCTTCAAAGGATATTTTAATGGAAGCATTTTTGAAATACTGCACTTGGAGCTGCAGTGTGATCAGAACTGCCATGAATTTCAAAGTAGTGTATTCTTTCCCATTCCCAACAGATGTTTCAAAGATCAAGGTGTGAATTCCTTCCAGCTAGAAATATTAAGGCTACCAAGGACAGAACATTTGACTCCCAAAGCTGCAGAGTTACTTGCACAGAAGACCCACTTAAGTCAATGGGACTCTGGGACTTTTTCACACATTACACAGGGACAATCCTAGCTTTGTCACCTGGTATACTTAACAGGAAATTGCAGCCCAAATCCTAAGGAGTGTTCCTCTATGATAGCTTTCCAAATCGGAAAGCAGCATTACTTGATGGAGCACTGACACACATAAATGTAAGTGTAGGAAGAAAAAGAACGTCTTGACTGAAAAAAAAATTAAAGAATGGTTTGGGGGCAATACAACATCATTGTTTAGAGCAGCCATATCTAAAGACTGTTTAGCCATGATGATGTCCAACCTTCGGTAGGAGAGGAACAACAACAAGAAGAAGCTTGTGTGTGTGTGTGTGTAATCCTAGCATATCTGTTTACTTGGAGGTAAGTCCCAACTTTCTGTTGTTGGTGCCTTGCCTTCATACCCACAAGCAAGCAGGGCTTGTTCTCAAAGGGGAGGATTTGCTCAGGATGCTCTATCAGATCAATCCTGGTTTCTGAAAGCTTGTTGTTATTGTCAAAACAATGCAGGTAAGAAGGCTTATTTACATTTCTATGACTTCCCCAAAAATCCTAGCAAAGCTTTCCCAAGCATTAGTGAATGGCTCTTCACAACTCAGTTTACAGCTGGGTCTGCTTTTGTTTTGTTTAAACTGTTGAGAGATTAACACAAGCTCAGATGTGGTATTGTTGGACAGATGGCTACTACCTGGTGGAAACAATTGTTTTGCATCTGTGAAGAGGAACTTATGTCTTTGCCTTTCTACATATGAATTTTGCTAGAAGGCTTCTGTTTGCATTTTCCCCACTGCTACACTCATACTTAAAGGCACCCAGTTGACAAATGCTCGAATAGTGATGCTTTTAACATTTCTAAATTTTATGAGTTCCCTTGAATAATTTTTGTGATGGAGACATTGACTGAGTTCACACAACACGCTAAGCCATAGTGGCCACAGTAAACCCTGGAACAAGCCATGGCTTTGAAGGGTGGGTTCAAAGCCATGGCGAAGAAACACTGACTGGGTTCACACAATATGCTAAGCCACATGCTAAGCCGCCATGGCTAACTGTGTTGTGCAAACCCAGTCAGTGTGTCTTAGCCATGGCTTCGAAGCCACCCTTCAAAGCCATGGCTTGTTCCAGGGTTTACTGTAGCCACCATGGCTTAGCATGTTGTGCAAACCCAGCCAGTGAGACACATTTTTGTTTATACCCTCAGCAGTTTGAAGGCAATCCCCCCAAACACAGAGGCGGGCACATTTTTGCATATAACCCCAACAATTTAAGATAATCCCACCCCCAATAACTACGAAGGGATGGTGCTCAAAGGGTGTTTTCTTACATTAACTTTTCTTCTTTAAAATGCTGTACATTAAGGGCCGGTTCATACGACCTGGGTGGCGAGCAGGGGAGGCACCACAGGCCATCTGCGGGGCCAGGCGGGGCACCACAGATGGCCTGCCTGCACCCTGCATGCATGGGCAGATCGCGGTGGAGCCGGTAATCCCTGCACTGCAGCACGGGCCTCCCGGCGCTAGGGGGTGGCAGCTCGGGATGCCCAGCAGGGGCATTTGCCCCTACAGGCCGGAGTGGCCACAGCTCCAGCCGCTCTGGACTGCTGCCTCTGTGTGGCCACGGGAGGCCCCCACGGGACGGCCGCCCGCTGTCCGCATGGCAGGGTGGCCACACGCGGTAGGGGCTTACCCCTTTACCACCCATGGTGACTTTCCGTGCTTCCCGATTTGATTTCCTCAGGACTTATTTATACAAGAGCATTACAGTAGGGATAAGTAGACCACATTGGTTCTTGTCTAGAAATAATTTGGCCACAGCTAAATTATTTCTAGACTGGGGATCCCTTGCTAGACCCAGGCTGAGCCCTGGAATGCCAAGATGGATCAATGCCACAGTACTGCTATGCTAGGTTTAACTACGTCTGGGGCCAGGCCTGGTGCACTGATGTGATGTCAACAATTCAAATCAATGTGATGCCAATGGTGTCAACAACTCAGATCAACAGGCCGGGGTTCTGCCCAGGATAGGGTGGTTGTACTTTCTGGAATGTTTCCAGACCATTTTCAGAGGGTAATAAGTGCCCCGCTCAGTGAGTTTTCTCCCAAATCTACAGAGGCAGACCCAAAGCTCATGATCAAAACATGATTTTGTTGTCATGTTTAGTCTTCTCACATATCTAATTGTTGACCGCACTGTTAAACCACAAACAGAAGAAGAAGCTTTTTTAAAAGTAGGGAGAATGTGTCTGGGGAGAAACTTGCACTGGCATCTCACCTGGGGTGGTAGCCCCACTATTCTGCAAGGGGGGGGGATTATTTTTCAAATTCAGCACCATGTATAGGGACAGCATACCATGGAAAGGCAGTCTGTATGGATGCTATCTGAAATTACCCTTTTGTATGTGCACATGTAGGTGGGGTTGTGCAGGGTATGTGCACATGTAGGTGGAGCACAATGACTGCATACATGTATTCTCCAAATGTGGTCTTTTGTGTAGTAGAATGCACCTCCCCCCACACGTAGCTGTGGCGGGGGGGAGCAATTTGCGTGTGGGAGGGGGACGAGTCGGACCACAATGGTGTGATTTCAGAGCGACCAATCACAGAGCAGAAAGGGAGGAGTGGTAGAGCCGTGATTAGGCTCACACACCTCTCCCCCTGGTTCTTTCCTAACGCTGGCTCCCTCCCTCCCATCCCTGTTTGCAGTGTAGGTTTTACTGGTCGCCTGTTTCCAGGGGCCGAGTTGGAATTTTGGTTCATTGTCCTAACTGGCCGGGGGCAATGTTCGTGTTTTGCCTACTCTACACTGTATTTCAGGGTTTGGGTGCTTAGTGGCATTTTCAATTTGGTCACATTGGCAGTTAAGTGCAGGATTAGGCAGTTTTAGGGGCTCGGTGATCATCCTATGGTACCTTTCAGGTGAGAGGCGTGCCCGAGGCTCCTTCCGCCGACTGCCTCACGGCTCAGGACTGTGGAGATAAGGCCGTCTCTGAGGTCTTCCTACTTCACCTACCAGTGCCTCACAGTCTGGTCGAGGCTGACTGCAGGAAAGACCTTCCAGCACCGTGTGGTGTTGAGCAAGGAGGGGATGACTTGGATGCCCTTGTTGGTGCGTGTGTGCGTGAGCAGCAGAGTGCATGTGCACATGGGAGATTTAAAATCCTGTCTGTGTGCTAGCAGAGGCCTGTTATTCAACACACAGATCTTCCAGATCTCAGCTCCCCACTTTTCGCAGCGTGCAGCGTGTTGTGAAGATGCCAGCCCAGCCTGCCTGTAATCCAACTTGCTTCCAGCTTCCCCGTTTGCAGATTAATCCATGGAGTCAGGAAACACTCTGTAACACCACAGGTCTAATTCTACCTGTTTATTCACTTAGCAAGTAAAGTTCTACAGAGTATACATTTCCTAGTTACAGTCCATGTGCAGAGTATAAATGCATAGCAAGCATTACATCCAGTGGAGTAAGTTGAGCTTCACTCCACCTCAGCAAAGGCGTTACATTGTTGCAGTAACAAAAGCCCAGCAAGAAGAACAAAGGAGAAGAGAGAAAGCAGTCCTGCCTCTCTCTAAGATGGCTTCAGACAGAAAACAAGTTAGCACGTCATCAGAACATACAAACCATGTGACTAGCTCATAATGCTCCCACGGTCTAGGCTTCCCATGCGAAAAACACGAGAACCCAGAAAGACATAACAAACTTGTTTACAGCCATTCTGTTCTTTCCATGTGTAAACAGTGTGCTACAGCTGGGGACCCTCCTTGCTGGATGTTTCGCCCTATAGCAATAGTGACCGGCTGATAGCCGGTGTAATTAGTACCCACACTTTTTCCCCTTCGTAGATCCCCAGTTGATTATTCAATAAATGTGGCCAATTATTTTTACCACAATTTGTACCCTACAATTGTGTCCGAGTGGTTATTTCTCCTCTGCGCGCGCAAATACACCCACAGATAGGTAGATCTGTTTGCCTACTGTTGCTCGTTTGAAAGGAAGAAACCACAGCAATAAACTTTCAAACCACACAGAGAGGAAGACAGGAGAGTCCAGTGATAGAAAGAAGGAATGTAGAAGAGGGTAGAGGGCTTAACAGCTACTAAGAGTATGGCAACCCTTCCTTGCTTTAGTGTTCTTGACACATTTGGTTGCTATGGCATTTAGACTATAACTGAGATGCAGTGTTTTGTTGCAATGTCACAATGATGGCCCATGTTTGTTGATATCTCTCTTCTGTTTACTATGAGAATATCTATAATTGTGACAGTTTCATAGCACTGATTATCTGATCTGTCACTTGTAGCTGATTGCGAGCATGACTAACGGCAACCAGTCTTTACTCTGGGATTGTCAGTGCTACCTTCCTTTCCCCATTTGACCCCTTCATTCCAGGGATGGGGACTCGGACTCCAGGACTCAACTCCTGAGTCAGACTGAGTCCCCCCTCTGACTCGAGTCGCACTCGAGTCCCAATATTTTTAATGGGACTCGACTCGACTCAGGAGTCGAGACCAAGGACTCGTCAACATCCCTGCTTGATGCCACCTGCAGGTGCTGTCTGGACCTAGTTGCAGTAACAATCCAATTTTATTTTTTAAAATCATTTTCCTAATGCAACCTTTCAGACATTTTGGGTTTGGCTGCCTCTGCCTGCCTGTTTGGGGTTCCCAGCCTCCTCTGCCTGCCTGGTTATTTTGGGTTTGTCTGCCTGGTCTGTTCTTGTCAAAATCAGTGGCAGAGTTTTGAGATAAAAAGGCACACTTGTGCCTAGAATTTATTTAAGCCACACATCTGAAGTAGCCTTATTTTGTTGGGAACCCCCCCCCCCCATTGATTTTAATAGGGACTCGTGGAGTCAGCTTTGGGAGTGACTCGTGACTCGTGAGTCACCATTTTGGACCAAGGACTTGGACTTGAGACTCGGGTCCAAAGACTCGTGACTCGACTCGTGACTCGAGACCAAGGACTCTTCAACATCCCTGCTTCATTCATAGAATGTTTGCATCGACCACAGTTGCCTTTGTCTCGTCCCTCTGCATTTTCCTTGAGCTGCTGAGTCCAAGGTTGATACTGTGAACGTGGATATAGGCACCAATCTATCTTATGAAAGGGCTGCTCTTTTATAACAACATTTCATATTTAGGAGGTACAAAGGGTTTCTAAGTCATAATCTTAAACTTTCCGAACTGCTCTTCTGTGAGGTGATATTTTCATCCTCTCCAGCACAAGGCCAGAAAATCTGGTAGAAAGGAGTGCAGTGAATTCTTTTGGGGCTAACTACAAATAGGAATGAGAGAGGATCTTGGTTATGGTGAGCAGCACTCCAAGCAAAGGTACTAGATGTGCTTTACAGTAAAGATGATCCCTAATTTTAATTTAAATGACTCTTTTATTCACAGATCTATAGAACAGATCCCTACATTTAAAGAAAATTACTGCAACATGAATTTGTATAAAGTAGCCCACTGTAGCTCTACTTTGTCCATCTATTTAGGCCACTCTTTTAGTTTAATTTAATTTCTATTTTTTCCTCTTTAGGGTTACAACTATTACATTTGCAAATATGAAGAAAACTTGTACCAACCACTCCACCCTTTACATGGTGCAGCCCATCCTCAAATGACTTTCTTTAGAGTGATCTCCACTAAGAAATCAGTCAGTCTGTTCTTTGTTCTCTGCCTTAAGAGAAAGGGGGGGCGGTTCGCATGACCCAGGCTGCGAGAGGGGGAGGCACCAGGGGACCGTCCACGGGGTCCAGGGGGGCGGCGCAGACGATCTGCGCCCCGTGCGCGTGGGCGGACCCCGCAGTCCCCGCACCACAGTGCGGGCCTCCCGGCACTAGGGGCGGCGGCTCAGGATGCCCAGAGGGGCCGTTTGCCCCTACAGGCTGGAGCGACCGCAGCTCTGGCCTCTCTGGGCTGCCACCTCTGTGTGGCCCCCAGCGGGATGGCCACCTGCTGTTCGCATGGCAGGGTGGCCACACGTGGTAGGGGCTTACCCCTCTACTGCCCATGGTCACGCGCAGCCATCCCGTAGGGGCGCCCCTGGTCTGTGTTCACATGACATGGGAACTGTGGGGGACTTCTGCTCCCCCGCGGTTCCCGTGTCGTGCAAACACGCCCAGTGTGTAGGAGAGGACAGACAGGCCGCTGTATTTGTCTCAGTGTCCCACTATGCCCAAGCCCAACACGTTGTATTCCATTATATAAAGCTTTAGTGTCTGTGAAGTGCCTTTGATCATAACATTGTTTTAAGTTCCTAGTCAGACAGTTGTTCTTTATTAACAGTAGTTCTTGAGCTGCATATCATGTATCCTGGGTCGTACCCTTTTAGGGACTGGTGAAGAGCCAACAAGTTGATATTAATAACTGTGCATGGTGCAAGAACAAAACTATGTCAACTATTCAGAGCTGGTTTCCTATTAGCATGGAAAACATATACTTGTTCACTGCTCCCCTCAACTGCACAGAAAAGGGCAAACAAAATGATCAAGGAGCTGCAGCAAGTCCCCTAAGATGAAAAGTTGTGAAGTTTATGGGCTTTTTAGCTTAGAACATGGAGATGTATAAAATTATGAATGGTGTGGAGAAAGTGGATAGGGAGAAGTTTTTCTCCTTCTCTCATAATACTAAAACCGACACAATAAAGCTGAATGGCAAGAGATTAAGGACAGATAAAAGGGAGTACTTCTTCACACAGCACATAGGGGCTGTCTGTATGACACTACAGCCCACTGTGGTTTATTTAACCCACGGTAAGAGTGCAGCATGTGCGGGGTATGTGCAGCCGCCATTTTGAAAATGCAACTCCCCACTCAGGGGTTGTCGTGTCCTACGAACCCAATGAGCATTGGTTATGTGAGGGTTAAACAACCCTCGCATAACCTGCGGTCTGTTTTAGGTTTGCATGGGTTTGCACGACATGACAACCCCTGAATGGGGGTTGGATATGCAATAATATGGTGCCTGTGGGTGCCGCAGCTCATTGTGGGCTAAATAACTCATGATGAGGCACAGTGTTAAATTATGTAACTCACTACCACAAGATGTAGTGATGGCTGGTCACTGTTAAGTTATGGAACTAATTACCACAAGATGGCTGTCAGATTGGATGGTTTTGAAAAGGTGATTTGGCCAATTTCAAAGCCATCCAAAATTTGACCAATTTCAAAGTCATCCAAAATTTGACCAATTTCAAAGTCATCCATAAGGACAAGGCTATCAATGGCTATTTGTCCGGATGGCTATGTATTGCCTCCAGTATCAGAGGCAGTATGTTTCTCAATACCAGTTGCTAGGGAACACAAACAGGAAAAGGCTATTGTCCTCATGTCTTACTCGTGGGCTTCCCATAGGCATCTGGCTAGCTTCTATGGGAAAGAATGTTGGACTAGAGAGGCCTTTGGTCTGACCCAGCAAGGCTTTTCTCATGTTCTTAAGCTAAGGGACATGAAGATCCCCTTCACGTTCTGCTGACTTCTTTACTGCAACGTCTTATGCTTTCTGTAGCCAGAAGCTTAGGATGAACATCAGCCTGATCAGTGGAGGGTGTAGCTATACAAATCAATATGCTCCTACCATCACTCATGCTTGGCAGTAGCAGATGTCAATCTCCACTGTAGCAGTTGAAGATCTAGTCACTTCTAACGTTAAGAATGTCTGTCACATAAACACTTCTCTATGGGAAAAAGCATGAAATCCATGATGTTGGTTTTGGTTTCCCAGCAAAAACATGCAGAGATATTAAAGTGTGTGACATGGTGTACAAAGTGTATGTTGACTTAGGTGATAATTGTATTAACCTTTGCAAGGCCACTATGGGTACAAACTCAGATCTCGAGTATTTTGATTTTTAATTCAAACTGAAGGCTGTTTCACTCATTACCAAACTAGATTTCCACTGAGTGTAGGAAGGTGCAACTAGGCATGGATTCTTGATGAGTGGACCTGTAAGAGCCATGTGTATTTGAAAATATAGGTTTACATTCAAATTCTTCATTTTTAGGCGTACGCTTCAAACATAGATTTCACATCTTAGGGTGAATTGGTCTGGACTCTGGAGCTAAGCACCACTTAGTTTCATCAGTGCCTAGGACAAGATGGGGTTAATGAGGTAATGGGAAGCAAAAAACACAGCTATTGAATCTCTTCCTGAAATCTTAGCACCTACAGTTGGAGATTGCTTCTCAGAAGAGTATGGGCTTTATTTACCCAAGGTACTGATAACTGAACTAGGCAAGATGCCAGGAGACATGTGATTAGTGTCCTGACAGCTCCATCCCCACCCCCAGCTGGTTTTCCACCTATGAGGGAAAGGATGCAGTCATCATATTCTTTTTCTCCATGGATGGGAAAACAGCCCCCCCACCAGCACCCACAGCTCCATTTTGATAAGAAAAATGGCCCAAGCAAAAAGGGATAAGAATCTTCTCTCAACCAGCTGCTGCTCTGACCAGGTTTGTATCCACCCTACCAATGACAGATCAGTTTTGGAAAGGAAAAAAAGCATTGGGAGACTGATTGCACCTCTCTCGGTGTCTCATTTACTTTGGACCAGGGTTCTTTACCCTGTGGGCCATTCTTTATTGCTCCATAAGCTAAGCAACATTGCAGGAGAAGCTGCTCAAAATTCAACATATGTGGACACTTATTACTGTGCTGTTTTCTATACTGAAACTGAACCCTTCAGAAGATCCAGCATTGTGGTTAGAGTGAACGATATGCCATAGTTTATGACCCCCACAGCCTCTATAATTAAAGTGGCTGGTGGAAGGAGGGGGCGCTTAGGTCTGGTTTTACCTTATTGGAGTTGCAAGGAGAAATTGTTTGCCTTTCCTGCCAAAAACAATTAATTAGAGCAATGTTCAATCAGAGAATTCAATTCCATAGTAATCAGAGAGCTCTCGATTATGTTCCTTGTGACACCCATAACTCAGCTCCCTTGTATGCTTTTAATTGCTCAAGTGCAGGTTGCCTGCCAGGCAAAGTATACATGCCAGTCAGTAAATATTTGTTCTATGAATATGGTTTAATTATGTGGAGGCACAATCATTGAATGCACTATCCATCCCACTAATATACAAGTGTAATAGTTCCAGTCGGACTTGATACATTGTTGTTAATATAACTAGAATTCTTATCCGAGCAGATAATGATCTCTCACTAATCATGGAGAATGTTAGCCTGTGGATTCTTAAGATAATTGTCTCTTTAATTAATGGTAGATCAGATAGTGGCATTACTCTGCTTGTCTGATCGATTAAAGGAGGAATGTAACTTTCAAGCATATAATGCGAAAGGCCCTTTATCCATATTATACAGGGAGGAAAAGCAGCGAGGGTGAATCCTGTAAAGAAACTAATCCCTCAGGGAAAGGGAATTTATCCTCTTCAGTGATTCTGGCATGTTAGCAGCTAAGCCAATGATCAACTCTATTGGCAATTGAGCAATCACGTCTCTGATCCTGGAATGGAGTAGGGCAGATAAATAGAAGGAACTGCTGCAATGGGGTTGGGAGGGAGCTGACCATGGCAGTTTTCAGCTGGACTTGTGAAAAATTACAAGAAATGATCTGTGTCCATGTCAATAATTGGGGGTGGGGTAGGGAGGATGCCTGAATAAGAGACAGGACCTGCCGTGGCAACTTCAATGCCGAACTGATACAAGGCACTAGGATGTTGTCCTGTGCAAGTGGCATGAAAGGTATGGAGCTGCACAAAAAGTTTGCATACCGGTAGTTCCCATTCCTTTGATTTCAGTGAGTGTATTTGGGTGAACTCCCTGGTGGATTGTGTGCATGGCATTTCTAGAAGAGCATCATACAATCCTATCGGAATTAGAACACACCACTTGTAGTGTAAGAACTGGGTAAGACCCTTCTGCAAAAATCCATATCCTTCACCACTGGTAGTAAACTGGGACCCTGACCTCATCAGCCCATCCCCACGGGGGTGCTCCATGTCAGTTAGCAGCTGCTGCATCATGTCTGTGCATTGCTGACCTCACCACCTGCCAGTAGGCCCTTTCCTCCTCAGTCACTCTTCCGTGGCAGTGGATGTTTACAATAGGGTGCATCACTTCATTGGCTTCCAGTATCCCGCACCAGGGAAACATAAATTCTGTGCATAGAATAAATTTTGGGTGATGGCAGAAACTGAATCTCAGATGTAGGCCTCTGACATGAGTAATGACTTCAGACAAGCTGAAATATGTGCACAGTGTGTGTTTGGGGGAGAGGAAACCTCTAGCCCGGAATAATTTTTAAAGAAGAAGAAAGGATGTCTTGAGGGCCAATTCAGACATTACATAGGGCTACCTTTTGCATGGATAGGAGCCATTCACGTGGACAAGGTGAACTGGGAGCTCAGAGTTGCCAACTTCAGCAAGCTCTGTAATCTTCCAGTGCTTCTGAAAGGGTTCCTTTCAAGATCAAAAGTTGCAGATACTGATGGCTATGAGTCTCTGCCTTACAGGTTGCAGCATTTCTCAGACAACTAAAGGTACCAGGAGAACTCTTATAAGAGCATAGATCTCAATGTAAGGTATAAACCAGCTCATTAATTTTATGCTAGAGACTATTTGAGATGTAGATAGGGTTGCCAGCTTGCAACCCGGAGATGCTATGTTTCTCTTGCAAAGTTGTGTGGCTGTGGGAGATGAGGATCCCATGGCTTCTCATACCCTTTTCTTCTACTTCAGATGTAGGTGGGACAGAAAGAAAGGCATTTTTCCTGACTTGGCAACAGTTATCCATGCCTTGGATACCGTACATCACTTTTAGACTTTTGCAATGCACTCTATCTGGGGCTACCTCTCATTCACACCGGAAGCTTGAATTGGTGCAAAATGCAGCAGCTAGGCTGCTAACTGTTGCATGGTATATTAGGACCATATTACACCTGTCTTGAAAAACTTGCACTGGTTGCCAATTGCTTTATATGCACTAATTCAAGGTGTTAGTTTTAACCTTCAAAGCCTTAAGGGAACAATCCTATGCAAATTTTGACAGAAAAAAAGGTGTACAATTTCCAGCATGCCCCAGCCAGCAGAGTTGGCTGTAGCATGCTGGGAGTTGTAGGCCTTTTTTCTGTCTAAACATGCATAGGATTGCACCTTAAACAGCTTAGGACATGGCTATCAAAGGGTTAGCCTGTCTTACTATGAACCTGTCTGGGTATTAAGATCTGCAGGAGAGGCCATTTTCAGGGTGCCCTTACCTGCAGAGGCCTGTTTGTCAGCTACACGTGACATTGTCCTGTGTTGCCTCCAAACTATGGAATGTGCTTCCCAGAACTACGATTGGTGCCCATTCTCCTTGCCTTTAGAAAGGGTGTAAAGGCACACCTTTTTAAACTTAGCCTGTTAAAATATGTAGCCTCAATGTTTTTGCTGTACTCTACCCCTGCGCCACAGCCCCTCCCCCCCCCCACTTCTCTAAAAACACAGTGGACATGCATCAGCAGTGGCAAAGTAGAGCCAGGGCTCATAGGGTCGAAGTGCCAGGACAGTTTGATTACCAGGGATGATGACACCATCTGTGACTCCCCTCAGACTTCCCTGTTCCCTCTGCAGTCCTCACAGTAGCTGCACTCTTCATAATAGCTGGGGGAAATGGATTTTCTCAGCAACCAAAGTGTGTGTGTGTGTGTGTGTGTGTATATATATATATATATATATATACACACACACACACACACACGCTGATAGATATGGATCTGTAAAGCTGCCTGCAGGCATGGCCATGGGGGCATGGCTACGTATGTCATTATGGGCACCTGTGCTTCAGAATTTACCACTGCACCTCGTACATCAGGGACCCACAGACAGTCATGTCTCTCTGATTGTGGAACGTTTAGGAATGCGTGGCTAGTGGCTACCTTTCACACTTCATGTGTTCACTGTGGGGAAACACTGGTGTAACACTAACGTAGCTGTGACAAACATGATTGCCACGTCAAGTGTGGAACAGTTCTAAATTAATATTTACATTGTGCCTTTGGGGTCCAAGCAGGAGGGAAAGGAGAGAAGTGCCAGTTATTATTAACATTATCCATCCTCCCAAATGAGAAAACAATCAAAGACTTGCTGCTCTGGGCTGATAGACTGACTTCAGATTAAACAGATTTGATGGGAATCAATCAGTTGTGATGGAGCAACACCGAGAAGTATTTTAGTTCCTAATTTTGTTCTATTGAAGGGAAGGAAATGCCGGCAGTCGTCGTTCTTTCCTGACACAGAGCAATTAGAGAGGAAACGTTAACTGCGCCACTTGGGCTTCAGGCTATTTCATATCCTTCTTTGACTAGTGCAAGGTCCCCCTGTTACCGGATTATAATAAAGAAGATTTACCAAGCAATTGATTATACAATATTAATACTGGCGCTGACAGGAGCGAGAATTGTTTTGCAGCACTAATTATAATGAAAATAGTGCTCTGAATATTTCTGAGGAAATGTTCAAACCAGCATATTAAACTCTTAATAGTCACAAATACATCTGAAAACTCAAAGACCACAAGTTTAGTGGAGAAAACAAGGGTGTTACTATCAACTTATCGAGCTGGACATGTAAAAACCAAGGGAAATTAATATTGCTCTTTTCCCTCACTGACTTATTCTTCCACATGTGGTAATGGATAGCTGATGCTGATGCGAAGATCAGGCCTTCGGTTGCCATGTTAGAAATGGAAACTTTATTTTATTTCAACTTCAATGTGTGTTTACCAGTTCGAGGCACATGCAACTCGATGAGATGCCACTCACGCAATAAGCAATCATAAGAATGGCTTTTTAAAAAGTAAAGAGGAGCTGGAGGGCCCCTGAGCCAGATTAAGACCTGGAGGGACATGGGCTGCAGTGCTGATCTGGATCAGCCCACCCATGCTTGCTATTTGCATTGGGGGAAGGGCTCTCTGGAAGGTTTTCTTTCAATGCCAATAGCAAGCATCGACTGAGACCACAGAGGGGGCAACTGGTTAAAGACCCCTGCTAGGGTACCAACCCATAGCACCCCCCATGCCTGCTATTTATTTTGTTGATATTGAATTCTATTGTTTTATTATGGAAGCCACCTTGGGAAGACCGCAGTCTTGAAAGACGGCTAAGAAATACATATTTTTTCCCCATTTATTTTTTATTGCGAATTTCACCAAAGCAAAATAAAACAAACAGGCAAACAAAATAAACAGAAAGGGGGCGGGGAGACCCTGGAATTAACAATTAGTAAATATCCAAATAAGCCCCCCAAAGCAGCTAAGAAATATATTAAAGAAATAAAATAAACAGAATGTTCAGGTCTATGTTATCTAATTCAAGTGACTAGGAACATGATCCCTGATCTTATTAGCTGGGGATGCCAGGGATTGAACCTGGGACCTTTTGCATGCAAAGCAAGTGCTCAACCACTGAAATGTAGTCACTACTACCCCAACTTCCTTCTTCTCTCTTAAGAAGAGCAAGAGTGAGGGGGGGGGGGAGAGAAAAAGGCTTCATCATTGAATGATGTCCCCTCCCCAGTGTGAATATTTCATATATTCCAGAGTTTTGTGTGCACAAAAAAGTCTGTTCTCATCTATAGGAAAAGAAATGTGTTTTAAATCTCTGCATGATGTATTTTTTAGTTTCTCACCTGACTGTGGCCTTAGATTACTCTGCCATATCATTGTTGTTTTAACCACATTTTACTTTATTGTTTAAATTCTCTGTGAGCTGCCCTGAGTAATTTTTTAATATAGAAGGGAAGGATAAAAAATTATAGGAAATAAAATAAATAAATGTGTGTATGGGAACTGATGGGTTTGGCTGGTAGATATGGATATTTATTTATTATATATTTATTTATTATATTTATATCCCACCTTTCTTCCTGCAAGGAACCCAAGGTGGCTTACATAATCCTCCTCTCCATTTTATGCTCACAACAATCCTGTGAGGCAGATTAGGCTGAGAGTCAGTGACTGGCCCAAAGTCATTCAGTGAGCTTCATGGCTGAGTGGGGACTAGAACCCAGATCTCCCAAGTCCCAATCTAACACTCTAACCACTATGCCACACTGGCTCTCATTTATCCTTCAAGCACCAGAAATAACCAGCTGATGGCCCAGGGCGGTAAAAGGTTCTCATCTGAATATGCTTTAAACAAGGGGTTATTTCATAGATTTCATAGATCATAAGAGTTGGAAGCAGCCTACAAGGCTATCAGGTCCAACCCCCTGCTCAATGCAAGGGGCTGATTCCTCCCTGCTGAACCCCACAGCAGGCTGCAGCTCTGCTCCCTGCTGCCATGCCACTGAATTTGTTGCCCAAAGTCACTTGTACAGCAACAAAAATGGGCCAATTTCCCCTTAAAATGGCCCTTTTTTGCTGCCACACCACCGAATGTTGGCAGCAAACCGCAACTTCTATAAATAAGGAATAATGGGCCCCTTTTTTTGCTGCTATGTTGCTGTATTTTGGCAGCTCATTTGGCAGGATGCTGCAAAAAAGGCCAGGGGTTGCCCACGTGCCACATGTTGCCCACGGCCACCTCTGCTTTAAATAACGAAGGCTGTGATCCTAAGCACACTTTATTAGAAGGAAGTTCTGCTGCACTGAGTGGGAATTACTTCCAAGCAAACGTGTTTAGTATGTCTTTGCATTAGGACTAATAATAGATGAGCCAACTATAGCTCATCCTATAGCTTAGTCCCTAAAAAATGAAATGATAATTTGCAGTTGGGATCATTAGTGGGTACCAGTGGGGGAAGCTTTGTTTGCTGGCATTCTTTAAAGGAGGACGTTTCACAAGCATGACTCTTTGAAAAGCGGCAAAACTTTTCTTTTTGTGAGCAGCCTCAATTTGCACAGAACTGATTCTCTGATGTCTATGTGCAGTCTTTACTTTCATGGAATAAAAAGGGCCTTTCAAACGACAACAAAGAAGTGCTGCATCAGGGTGGGTCTGACACTAAAAGGGATAATTTCGCATAAGCACGTAATTGTCTCACACACGGGGATCAAATCAGAAATACATACGAAAGGGCGCCTCCTTGCTGCTACTACTACCACTTGTCGCAATTGGATGATCATGCACATTTCCCATATACAGCTGGTAGTACAGGTGACCACTAACTAGACATGCACTTTACTCCCAGCACTAGTTCTCTTCTGTAATTTGCTTGTAATAGCCTCCTAACAACTACATCAGGGGTGCAGAACCTCTTTGAACCCTAAAAACTGCATTCCAATGCAGAGAAGATTTCAGGGGCCATATTCCAGTGGTGGTCAAAAGGTGTGGGCCCAAAAAATCCTACAAATACCAGCATATATTAGCTTAAAGCTCTTATTGCCAGTAACTAAGCCTTAGGAGACATTTCACCCTTTTAGAATGGGGTGGGGGGGGAACTGCACAAAACCTGGGAAACCACCAAACGATTGGTGGTTGGGGGAAAGGGGGTGGGGCCAGAGGAAGGAGATGTGGACATCTGGGGAACCCCACAGGCCAACTGATGGATGTGAAGGGCTGATCTCCTGACCAGCACTCCCCTCCCACACCTCATGACGGTAGGATTAACGATGCAGTGCTATGCATGCCTACTCAGAAGTGAGACCCATTAGTGCAGTGTTCTCCAACCTTGGGTCCCCAGATGCTGGCTGGGGCATGCCGGGAGTTGTAGGCCAAAAACATCTGGGGACCCAAGGTTGGAGAACACTGCATTAGTGTGTATAGGATTGCAGGCGCGATGTGTTTCTATGAACATAGAAGAAGTGTCCATGCAGGCAATCCAACAGCTCTGTTGGGGGAGACTATTTCTCGCCATATTATTTGAAGCTGCTCCCAGAAGACAGAATTTCAACTCTGAATAGCCATAAAAGGAAATGAAATAACCTGACTCAATGCAGTACAATGATATTAATGCAGCTCCATTTGTATCTGTTGAATTTAACTGTTGTTAGAATCTGAATACAAATTCACTTACCATTGAGAAATGACAATTTACTAAGTGACTGCTTTTAGATACAAGATTGTGTGTGTGTGTGTTAAAAATCATTCTGAGCCTTTGAGATAGGATGGACAACAAATGTAAAATTACACACACACACACACACACACACACACCAATCTTAAGCAATTATTTGCTGTTATACCAAGTCATAGGACTAGTCCCTAAGGCTAACGCAAGGGCAAAAAAATTGGTAGTGACCATAATGAAGTTCTTTCTTTCTTTCTTTTGTACACTTAATAAAGAAAAGCCAATTCTACAGGGGTACCCTTTCACATTTCATTGTGTGGAAAGAATGAGAGTTGAAGGGGGAAAGATTCATGATCAGGGTCAAAGGCCAGCTCTTGGATATGTCCATGTTTAAACTGCAAAGAAGAAGCAGTGTATGTTAAGTGCATTCATTGTTACCTATTTATACTTCATAACAAGCAGGAAAATTGGTGGTGCTGAGGAATAATCAGATGTGCTCTGGAATGCAGAGTAGAGGGTGTCTGTCCTTCCTGCCCACCTTAAATGGTGCCCTTGCTCTTGACTATGATGAAAAGGTTTTCTCACATGCTTAATCTAATAGTTTAGTTTGATCCAGAGTAAAAGTAATGTAATTACAGTTTGGGTAAATAGTATATTGAAAGTTCTGCTTAGATCTCCTGAAAGAGGCACCTGCCCTTAAAGACTGTGGGCAGACATCTTGCAAGCAGCATGTACATGAATATTACAAATGAATACAGTGACATTTTGGTATACGCTGTGGTGAAAAATTGGAGCTCTGTCTCCCACTTCATTGCACTGCTAGCCCCATCTATCACAGTCCTTTTAAAATGGCAACTCTCCTGGCCTGATTGACATGGGATAGATTTCCTGCCACAAAGTTTTGAGGTCAATCAATCATGTATGTGTTATTGACCTCCAAGACTTTGAAAGTGCACCTGGGGGTATTCTTCAGTAAACTCCTGATGCTGAGTTCGTTATATTTTAGAGGCAATGCGTGCCATACATAGGGTGCAGACCTGGAAAATGTCACCAACTATAACACAAATTTGCAGTGACATTCTCAATGTGATCATGACCCTTGGGTTGGGCTCTTCATGCTTGGAGATGATGAGGACATAGATTCCAATGAAGAGGCAGAGTGGGGAGAGACTCACCCTCTGCACAGCCCCTAGACAGCCTCACTTTCCCTGGAGCATGAGGAACCCTTTGAGTTCATCCTACCACCATCTCCCTGACTGAGGAGGTTGTGTTGCCATATTCCTCAGATTCCAAGGACTCCATCCCAGAAACGGCAGTTGAGCTGTGACCCCTTCAGTGCTGTCGGAGCCAGTATAGAAATGTAATAAATAAATAGTGAGGAAGATTGACCAGGTGACCTGTGTGCCTGCTCAGGCTGGTATCCAGGTGCTAATGCTTGATGAGAAACTTCAAGGCCCCTGCCTCCTCTCCTTTCTTAGGGTTCTTCAACTTTAAACCAGGCTTGGGCCTGCGTAACCCATCAAATAGAGGCCACCTTCAATAGAGGACTGTCCTCTGTAAAGTAGGACACATAGACATCCTACCTGATGCTGCTGCTGAAGCAACATCTGAAACTGCCCTTCTCATGTGTTGGTATCCAGACTGAGTTGTCCAATATCTGTTTGTGTCTGGATCTGCTTATGCCTGATCCCTGCTTGTGTCAGACCTTCTGCTTGGCTCTGAGCTCCTGCTGGTGCTTGAAACCCTGGCTGTGCTCTCCTCCTGAAACAGGATAAATATGTTGGAATACATACTCAGGTAACATACCGTACTCTTATGTTACCTTTAGTGGCTCTAGCGTGGCCCTCCATCATAGCCCTTATCCAGTCCACATCTTCCTCCCCCCCTCCCTCCAGCATCAGGGACCGGCGCTACCGCTAGGCAGACCCAGGCGGCTGCCTAGGGCGCGTGGCGGAACAGGGCGCAGCGTTTCTGTGCCCCTTCCTCGCCTCCGCCGTGCTCCTGCCCCGCCTGCCGCCTCCGCCGCGCCTCCCCGCCCACCTGTCAGCCGCCGCCCCACCGCCGCCGCCCCTCCCCCCCCGCGCGCGCGCGCGCGCGCCCGCCACCTACCTACCTTCCCGTCGTTTCCGGAGCCCCGCCGGCGTTGTTTTGCCGGGAAGAACCAGGGCAACAGGGCTTAAACAGCCCTGTTGCCCTGGTTTCCCCGGCAAAAAAAAAAAGCGTGGGGGTCCCGTCGCGTCGAAGGAGGAGGAGGCGGCGGCAGCGGTGGCAGCAGCAGCCAGCAGCGGGGGCGGGGGGAAGGTAGGTGGTGGTGGGGCGGCGGCGGCGCGGGGGGGGTTGCAGAGCAGGGCTGCTTTGCTCCGGAGCCCCCCCCCCACGGCACGAGAGGGGGGGCGCTAAATATAATTTGGCCTAGGGCGCCAAACAGCCCTGCACCGTTCCTGCTTTTCACTCCATTCTGTAAATGTACAACTCTTTTACAGCTGGGCAGCCAGTTCCACTTTTATCTCCAAACAAGTTCTGGGTGTTCTCCTGATTTAAGACTGGCTGGGGTGAAATATTTGGTATTCTTTTCACTTATGCTATAGAGCTCTTTTGCAGCTGGACAGCCAGTTCTACTATTATCTCCAAGTTCTGGATGTTCTCCAAGATTGGCATATACCGTAGATGGGATTGTTGTGTAATTGTATTTGTTTGTGTCTTTGTCTGGTATTTGGGAAAATGCTTTCCCCGGTTCCCCCCCACCCAGTCTTTTTAATATACTGACTCTACTTTGATTGTGCAGCTATGGAACACTATGACTTGGCATGTACTGTGCTTTTACATCTCTGTGGACTCTTGTATGTACAGAAACAGCAGCCGTTTGTGTCAATTTACGAGCCAGCTGACACATATTTTAAACATAAGTATTACTTTTCTCTTCCTGCAAGCTACTGTAATGGTAATTCACACAAGAATTGCCATTACAGTAATTCTTGTGTTAACCTTTGTGAGCAGAAGAACAGAGCATGTTATTTAATTCATTCTTCCTATTCATTTTTTAATTAAATTTGAATTACTGAATTTACATTGCTATTTCTATTTGCTTGATGTTGGCTTGAACAGATCTCAGGTATATATGAAGACCCATTAACCAAGTACAAATTTTAGTGAACAAAACATAAGGGTATTTTTAGTTCCAAGGGGGTGATTCAGGTGACCATGCAGTTATGTCTACATGGAGCTACAACCATGAAAATGGTTGCCAATAATTCCCTGGCAGAATGAACTTATGGTTTAGAACTACACAGAAGTTCTCATCCTAAAAGTTGTGCCCTTCCAGCTGAGTGTCAGTGCCGGGCTGTGGGCAGCAGTCAGGTAAGAGTCAGGAACTGGGAGCCATGGCCATAGAGCAATCAAGATCAAAGGATAAACCAGGAGTCAGAAGCTGAGGACAAACCAGGAGTCAGAACTGAGAGCAGGACCAGAAATACAAGACATACTAGAGCTCAGAGCAATGCTCAGTTAGGAAAGGAAGTCCTTTATACTCTTTCCTGCCCAGGAGGAGCCAATGCCCAGCCTGGCTGGGTGGACGCAGGATAGATCTGGAAAGTTCTTCCCCGAGAGGCTGCTGTTACGTAGCACATGACATGGGGCCTTACTCGCTCTTACAGAACGTACACAGACTTGTAAAAAAAGCTACACTTCTTTGTCCATAATTAGGCAAACTTCATCCACTAAGAAGGAGCTACTATTCTTGAAAATTACATCCAACCTTGCAGAAAGGTTTTTACAAAAATTATAGACCAGGGTGGGCAACTTTGGGGGATCCAAAGGCCATGTTTGCCCCCTGGGCTCCCCCCCCCATTGTGGGCTGCACTCAATGGAGAGCTGGGCCAAGATTGGCAGTTTGCTGCTGAATTTCAGTGCCAAACCACTTCGGTATGCTAAAAGGGTCCAATTTAGCTTCAGAACAAGCCAATTTTGACCTTCTTTGTGCTCTGTAGCAATAAAGCTGCCATTTTTAAAAAACATTATTATTTTTTTACCTCTGCCAAATTTGCTGGGGCAGCAGGGACTGCACTGGGGGGCAGCAGGGGCTGCACGCAGCCCACAGGTCATATGTTGCCCAGCCTTATTAAAAGACATTTGTTCATTTTCCGATAATGGTGAAGGGAAGATATACAAAGCTTCAGATTTCCAAGTGAGGCCATGCTTCAGACCCAGGGTGAAGTGGAGCTCGCCAAAAGCAATCTGAGGCAAAGCAACTTGCTATCCAAAGCACCAAAATGAGGTCCAAATCAAATCTTGTTTTCTCTGTTCATCCTTACTAGATCATAGAATCATAGATTAGAGTTGGAAGGGACCTAAAAGGCCATCGAGTCCAACCCCCTGCTCAATGCAGGAACCCAACTTAAACCATCCCTGACAGATGGCTGTCCAGCCGCATCTTGAATGCCTCCAGTGTGGGAGAGCCCTAGGTAATTGGTTCCAATGTTGTATTACTCTAACAGTCAGGAAGTTTTTCCTGTTGTTCAGCTGGAATCTGGCTTCCTGTAACTTGAGCCCATTATTCCGTGTCCTGCACTCTAGGATGGTCAAGAAGAGATCCTGACCTCTTCTGTGTGACAACCTTTCAAGTACTTGAAGAGCGCTAATCATATCTCCTCTCAGTCTTCTCTTCTGAAGGCTAAACATGCCCAGTTCCTTCAGTCTCTCTCTCCTCATAGGGCTTTGTTTCTAGCCCCTTTATCATCTTTATTGCCCTCCTCTGAACCCTTTCCAGTTTGTCTACATCCTTCTTAAAGTGTAGTGCCCAGAACTGGATGCAGTACTAAAGATGAGTCCTAACTACTGCTGAGTAGAGGGGAACTAGCACTTCCCGTGATTTGGAAGCTATACTTCTATTAACGCAGCCCAAAATAGCATTTGCCTTCTTTGCAGCCACATCGCATTGCATGCTCATATTTAGTTTGTGATCTACCACAATTCCAAGATCCTTCTCGCTTGTAGTATTGTTGAGCCAAGTGTCCCCCATCCTGTAACTGTACATTTGGTTCCTTTTTCCTAGGTGCACAACAGTGTAACTGTCAGGGCCGGCGCTACCGCTAGGCCAACTAGGCTGTTGCCTAGGGCGCGTAGCGGAAGAGGGCGCTGCCTCGCCTCCGCGCCTGCCTCCCCCCACCTCGCCTCCCCCTGACCTCGCCTCGCCTCTGCGCCGCCTCCCCCCGTGCCGCCTCCCCCCACCTCGCCTCGCTTCGCCTCGCCTCTGCGCCGCCTCCCCCCCGACACCTACCTTCTCCGCGCTGTTTCCGGAGCCCCGCCCGCACTCTGTTTTGGCGGGAGGAACCAGGGCAACAAGGCTTAAACAGCCCTGTTGCTCTGGTTTCCCCCGGGCAAAAACAGAGCGCGGGGTCCCTTTTCGGAGGAGGCGTGGGAAGGTAGGTGGGGGGCGGCAGCGGCAGCGTGCGGGGGGGGGGTCTGGTGGTGGTGGCAGCGGCGGCGGGAGGTTGCAGAGCAGGGCTGCTTTCCGGAGCCCCCCCCACGGCACGAGAGGGGGGGCGCTAAATATAATTTAGCCTAGGGCACCAAACTGCCCTGCACCAGGTCCTGTCCAGCATCATGTGTTTCCACTCTGGGGTGTTGGGATTTGTGTAGCTGCAACCTCCTTTCTTATCGCTGGCCTCAGCTGGGACAGGAGGTAGATGGAATGTCAACATATCAGTGCAGCATGGTAGACTCTATATAGCTGCCTTGCAGTTAAGTACAAAATATTGACCACTCCACATAAATATTTACCTGCCTCCCTATCCATAGCTGTCCTTGGTAGGGATGGATGGAATTTGTTAACTCTGTTCTGCCTGTGTTTTGCAGGATTGCCAGGCATCTTTCATCCCCTCATCCACTCATTGACAGAATTGGTTGTTTCCCTACAGAATGTCATTAATGTGTTAATTCAGATTAGCGCAATTGCTCATTTGCACTAATGTGCACTTTCAGAAATGCAAATTTGCCCAACCCCCGCCCCCCCCAAAGGTAAAGAAATAGTCCATGGAATCCGCATGACTTGCAAAAAGCTGGTCCGCTGCAGAATCCGCAGGTCGGATTCATAGAAATCCAAACACATTTGAATCCATTTTTGAGTTCTCCAACAGGTTGGATGGGATGTGCTACTTTCTCAGTAGATATTGTTGCTTATCCTCAGAATGTGGACAAATGGCTAATGGAAGGCAGATTTACCCTCACCCCATTCCTCATAGTGATTACACATGTACAGTATTCATATGACAGTCGCCATTTTTAATATGCTTTTTGATTCCAGAGGTCTGATTCAGAAGAAGTATAAGCTGATAAGTGAGTAATCTGCCTCATAATTTGTCTTTGTTATATCTGAGAAGGTTCAGATAGTAGGTGAGTGTTTTATGGTGTGTGTGCATGCGTGTTGCTTTACAAAGCCTTCTGCTAATAATTGAGAGAGACCTTGCTACTCTTGTGCATGCCTTCAGCTGGACCACTGTAATGCTCTGTGTGTGGAGCTGCCTGTGAAGGCAGTTTGGAAACCCAGTTGGTCCAGAATGCAGCAATCAGACTGCTGGCAGATGTTAGCTACCAAGGGCACATGACACCAAGAGTGCAGAGGCTCTATTGGTTACCTATTTGTTACTGAGCACATTTTAAGGTGTTGATATCAGGGTTGTGGAACCTCTTTCAGCCTGAGAACCAAATTCAATTTCAGAGAAGGTCTTGAGGGCTATATTCCAGTGGTGGGTGGGGCTGAAAGTAAAATGGGGGGCGCACCAAAATGCCAAAAATACAAAAATACTAGCACCAAGGTCCAGATTTGGCCTGAGGTTCCGCACCCCTGCCTTATCCATTTGTTATATTTTTGCTTATCCATAAGTGTAGTTAAAACTGTGAGATGTCTTGGAAGTTGCAGAGCAATGCCAAGGGGACAGAATGGGATGATCAGTGCAGGTGGGGAGAACATCTGGAATTATATACCTGAGGTATGAAGCAGACTTGCTTATTTGTAACACTGAGGTTCTACTGCAGTTAATGCGTCAGTTAAACTTTGCGATATGTTTTATGGTGGCGAAAGGCTTGGTAGGAGGACCGTGATTGTGTTTCCTGGGGAGAGGCAGACATTGTAATTGAGTAAATCAAAGTGTTTTAGGCAATCATCATACACTCCATATACCTGATTCCCGATACAGCCACTAAGATGTGCCGTTCCATGCACGGGCTCAGGGTTTTCAATTGGATTGCACGTCTGGCTTTTCAGCAGACAATGAGGCAGGCAGCATGTCCCTGAGTGGCAGCTACATTGCTTTTCTGTCATACATGTCTGATGGCCATTGATCAGCACGGCAAGTCGCCAGGGAGAAATCAAGCTGAAAGAATATCTTCGGAATATTATACAACCTACTTTACAAGTGTTGGGTTAAAGTAGATATTGAGCCTGAAGAAGCCGCCAGCCTACATTCCCTTCTGCCTCATTAGTGGGATGCCTTGCATGAATGTACAAGTGGAATTGGATGGCTTGCCAGAGTGAACACTTAAGAATTTCTTGGGCTATTTCAGGAACTGTATGATAACAGGGCTGGGAAAGATGGCTAGAGAGTGCTAGTGAGCAGGAGAAGAAGGATGCATTAATGGAAATTGCATGCTGGTAGTGGATAAGAAGTGGAGTGCGATGGAGCAAAGAGAGGCAGGCACTTTCTTTTCTAAATTTGTATTGCAGGTTTTCTTTACAACCCCAAAGCAGGGAAAAATAGACAAATATGTTAACACAACCAGTGAAAAAGCCAGTGTGGTATAGTGGTTAGAGTGTTGGTCTGGGACTGGGGAGACCCGGGATCTAATCCCCACTTGGCCATGGAGCTCACTGGGTGACCTGGGCCAGTCACTGACTCCCAGTCTAACCTACCTCACAGGAGCATTGTGAGGATAAAATGGAGAGGAGGAGGATTATGTACACCACCTTGGGCTACTTGGAGGATGGGTGGGATATAAATGTAAAACAAACAAATAAAATAAATAAACAAACACTATTAACCCTATTACAAAAAAAGAAGAAGAGAAAAGAGCATTATTTTATTCAGGGGTTTCTATAGACTGGGACCAGAGGGGACGGAGCTGGCCCCAGGAACAAAGCCTTCAGCCCTGGCACAGTACAGGTGGCATCGAGGCTCCCCCACTGCTCCCTGACCCTCCAGAAGTGGGATGCGACTGTTGGCCTTCATTATGCAGTTATGCACAGAGGTCGCATTGGGGAGGGACTGAGTGTGGCCGAGGGGGAGAGGAGAGAGAGGAGTTGGGCTGAGCTAGGGCAAGTTCTCATGTTTTGCGGCACACAGACAGCCTGAGTGGGGACGCGGGGGGAGGCAAGCAAACGCTGGCTAGTTCAGCAGTCCTTCAGCCTTGGCCAGTGACAGTGGGTTATATGCAATGGTGCTGTTCTGCCACCAGGAAGGAAGGGACTGCTGGTGGAATGGATTCCCACCCCTCCTGTAGCCCCCCGTGCCTCCCCAAATCTGCTCTGGAGAGTTGAGGGACTCCCTATAGTGGATTTGGGGTATGATGGGGGGGTCTGCAGGGGGAGAGGAAGGGTGGGGAAGTCCCATCAAGGGAGCAGAAGTCCTGTTGCATGACTGACTTCCGCTTGTGCGAGGGCTGGATCCAACCCATTCTCTTCCCATAGGAAGAAGAGGGAGTTCTCCTCTCCTACAGGAGTGGTCAGAGGAGTATTGGAGAACTTGAAGAAGTGTACAGATATGATCCCCTTGCCATGAATGAGGCTTCAGAGCATAGGAGAGAGCAAAATTGGAAGGGTGATTTGATATGACATCGGGACTTCTCTTTTTAGGGCAAGAGCCAGACAGAATTCAGAAATGAGGGAGAGATGTGCCTGGTCTTTTCCTCCAAGACTAAGACCTTTCTTACACAAGGCTGTTAATCCACTGTATTTACTTTAAGTTTTGTCACAGAATTGAGATCTGAGCACACACTACATGAAGAGCTTTTCCTTTCCTGATTTTCCATTGCATAACCTCTAGGTGGCACCATGTTATAGCAGAATAGTGTCAATACACAAGTGGAAATAGCATTTTCTTTTGCTTTCTTTAAATAATACCACATTTCCCCTACTCTTTAAAAAAAAAACCCTCACTGAAAGTGCTGTTTAAAAACAGAAGTGAAACTGGAGGGTCACAACGTCATCTAAAGAACCTGTAAACAACTGTGAATAGGGAATGACGAGAGCCCAATAAATGCCTCATGTAGAAAAGCTGTTAAGTTATCTTACATATTTAATTTTCTTTCAGGTTTGTTGATTTGCTCTATAGGGTGCTTTGCGGGTCTCTCTCATTTGGTTTGGGTCACAGTCAGACTAAGTTTTATTTCTTGCCCAGCTTAGGGGTAGGCGCCTTAGTAAGGGTCACAGTAACAGGCACAATGTTTCATTTCTTGGGCACCTGCCCAGCAGTGTCAGCTTTGAGCCTTTCTCCTTCAGTTTGGGGTGCACTGAGACAATATTTTCTTTCTCAGGCACCTGCCTAGTGACTACTTTGGGGCTGTTCTCAGCTAGCTTGGAGCAAAACAAACTCCTTGCACATCAAAAATTAGGATGTCAGGGAGAAGTGTTTGACAGAAGAGAATTCTATTTGACATGCTACTTTTTAATGAGCTTTTCTATGGGAAGCATTCATATAACTAGGTGGGGAGATCAGGGCAGTAGTGAATGCCTCCCTCGAGGAGGGAGTGATGCCAACAGCCCTTAAGGAGGCAGTAATAAGACTGCTTCTGAAGAAGCCCTCCTTAGATCCCCAAGATTTGAACAACTTTCGCCCATTCTCCAATTTGCCATTTCTGAGCGGGTGGTGGTGGCTCAGTTGAAGGCACATTTGGATGAAGCCGATTATTTAGATCCATGCCAGTCGGGCTTCAGGCCTGGACATGGGATGGAAACGGCCTTGGTTGCCTTGGTGGATGATATGAGGAGGGCTTTGGATAGGGGCGAATGCTCTTTTCTAGTCCTCCTTGATCTCTCAGCGGCTTTTGATACTGTTGACCACGGTATCCTCCTGGGACGCCTGGAGGGGTTGGGCATGGGAGGCACTGTATTGCAGTGGTTCTGGTCCTTCCTCTCTGGAAGGTTCCAGAGGGTAGTTCTTGGGGAGGAGGCTTCGGACCCTCGGCCGCTCACTTGTGGGGTGCCGCAGGGTTCCATCCTCTCCCCAATGTTATTTAACATCTACCTGAAGCCGCTGGGCGCTATCATCAGGAGCTTTTGGGTGCGCTGTCATCAATATCCAGACGACACGCAGCTCTACCTCTCCTTCAAGTCCTCACCAGGGTTGGCTGCTGAAACCCTGTCCAAGTGCCTGGAGGCAGTGGGTGGCTGGATGGGACGGAACATGCTGAAACTGAACCCCAACAAGACCGAGGTACTTCTGGTGGGAGACAAGGGAAGGTTAGGGGATGTTGACCTGGTGCTGAATGGGGTACATCTACCCCTGAAGGATCAGGTCCACAGCTTGGGAGTCATTCTAGGCTCCCAGCTGTCCATGGAGGCTCAGGTGTCAGCTGTGAGCCGGGCGGCGCTGTATCAGCTCCATCTGATGCGGCAGTTGCACCCCTACCTTCCTAATCATCTGCTCCTATCAGTGGTTCATGCCTTGGTCTCCTCTCGCCTAGACTACTATAATGCGCTCTACATGGGGTTACCCTGGAAGACAGTTCGGAAGTTGCAGCTGGTACAGAATGCAGCAGCTCGCCTGGTTAAAGGCTGCCACCGGCGTGATCACATCACTCCAGTGCTCAAAGAGTTGCACTGGCTACCAGTTGTTTGCCGAGCCGAATTCAAGGTGTTGGCGTTGACCTTTAAAACCTTGTACAGCTCCGGTCCAGTATATCTCAAGGAGCGCCTCCAGCTACATCAGTGCTTCTCAATTATTTTCTGTCATGCCCCCCTAGGAAGAAGAAAACATTTCGCGCCCCCCCGCGCGACTGTAAATAGTATCATTTGTCTATAAAATTGTTATAAGTACACCTCTGCATAACACTGTATCCTTATTAACGTATAAGAGAATAAAAAAAGAAAGAAATGTGGATCAATTTACAACAAAGAATAGCTTTATTAACTGTAGCAGAAAAGATTTAAAGGAGCACAGGATTTAAAGGAACACAATATTAAAAAAAACTTTTAACTGAGGTCAAACGAGCCCCCCTTTATGGAGCCTCGCGCCCCCCCTGGGGGGCCCGCCCCACTATTTGAGAAGCACTGAGCTACATCAAGTAGGCCGCTCAACAAGATCTGCCACGGATGGCCTTCTCCCTGTCCCATCAGCCAGAGAAACCAGGCTGGTGGTGACTAGGAGGAGGGCCTTTTCTGTGGCAGCCCCCAATTTATGGAACTCTCTCCCCAGTTACCTCCGCTATGCCCCTTCCTTGATTAGTTCCTCTGGGCATTAAAAACATGGCTTCAGGCGGGAATATGGGGTGGGTTAGGATATTTAAGTTTTGTAATGTTTTTAATTGTGTTTTATACTGTGTGTGTGTGTGTGTCCCCCCCCTTGTGTTTTATTGGACTGTACATCGCTCAGAGTGGCCGGATGTCTGGCCAGATGGACGATTCATAAATATAATAAATAAATAAATAAATATTGAAGCTTCCGTCTACAGCCTGAAGCGATACCGTACAGGAAAAAGTATTATCACTTGATTTCAGGGAATAAATAAACTGGCCTTCGGTCCACTCATCATATGATATTCCTCTTGTAACTTGGCTCTATACCTTTTATAACTTGAAATTACATCATACCACGCTTCCTGTTTATTAGACATCATTATAAATAAAAACAGGCAAATGGGCTTGAATCAAATCTGACCGGGCAAAGGCCTTTCTCCTTGATTAGAAGCCAAATTGAGCTCTTTTTGAGTTCTTTATGTATTTATATTGGGCTTTGTTTCATTTTCAAACACTGATGCTGTCTTTGCACTTCTTGACCAAAGCCAGAAAAACAGTCAGCAAAACATCGTGAGGAAAGCCACATTTCCAGCATTTCGGTCTCCACTCCCAATCAGAGGAAGCAAACAGAGATCAAGAAGGAGAGTGGGAAGAAACTTGTTGTGTGGTTAAACAACAAGAAGAACAAGAAGAAAATGCTCCCTGGGATTTTAATCTCCTGCTGTGGGAGGTGAAGTGAATCAATCAGATAATGGGAGAAGATTACCTTGGGGCTGTGGCAGCCTGCTAGCAAGCATACAGGTAGGAATACGGGCTGGCTGTGTGGAACCTTCGCAGTGCCAGCTCCACTAATTGCATCTTTTGCAAAAGCTGAGCGGTGTGATTTAAAAAAAGAAAAAAAGTCCTCTGGGGGAGGGATTTTAAACTGCTTTATTTTCTCCCAAATGAAATATGAATGTTCTTTGTTCCCCCCTTTGCTCCTGTGGCAGCAGGAAGACACTGTAATCTATGCCTTGGAAATGAGCACAGTGTAATTAACACCTCTCCTTAGTCTCAGGCACAAAAGAGGTCGCTAAGATGAACGGCATTCAGAACGGAGCTAAGCGCATCGCTCTGGCAATTAGTGCTTTATTAGAGCTCTGTGCTCAGACTCTCACCCATGCGGCCTCTTAAACTAATGCACAGAGCGCATCACACGCACGCTAATAACTCTTCCTAAAGAGGGTGTTTCAGCCATGCATCTGCCACTGACTCAGAGGGTTTTTCTGAAGCTGGAAAGCTTTTTATATTGCCGTTCTGAGCTTTTCTGGTTACACCCATGCCAGGAGAAAAAACACACAAACAGCTGCTACTTCACACAGATGACAGCAGTAGATTCTCACAAGTTCAGGAAAGCCAAGTGCCTCAAGGAACGTTGGGTATGTCCATACCACGGCGCTTATCATAGTGGGCCGCATTGAGCTGGTTTGCATATAATGAGAAACCACCATGGGTGAATTCCCTGCAGGGTTTCTTGTTGCTGCCGCCATTTTGAATATTTGGGCATGTGACGGGGGTGCGCCGTAGCTTGTTACGTGCAAACCGGGTGGGGGTGGGTTGTTGGGGTGGTTGACAAGCCATCCAGAACCAATGGACTATTTTAGGGTTGCAGATGGGCTTCTCAACCACCCCGACAACCCACCCCCACCCGGTTTGCACATAACAAGCTACGGCGCACCCCTGTCACATGCCCAAATATTCAAAATGGCAGCCACCACCACGATGAGAAGCCCCACAGGGAAATTCACACATGGTTACGTGCGAACCAGGCTATTATGGTATGAACGACAGGAAAGCTCAAAAGGGATCAGGAGGTTTTAAGTTGGGCTTGTGATCAAAGTAGATTCCTGGACCCTGGAGCCAGGAGAAGCAACCACAAGCTCAAGGTTTAGCAGTAGGGTGCTGATGTGGCAAAAAGATACATTTCATGTTGTGACCATTGTAGTTGTAACATGGCTGTTCCACTCATCAAGAGGATCTTTACTTGCTGAAATGCACATTTATATTTCAGTATAATGACTTCTCACACACTAAGGATCTTATAACCTTAAAAGCTGTGTAGAAAATGTGGTGTGAGTGTTTTTCCTTTTCTTTCTAGCGGCAGACTTTCCCACCATTATAATGTGAAGGGGCACAGCACATGGCAGCATTCTATTCAATTATGTTTTATTTATTAAAATATTAATAATCCACTTTTTCTGGAATACATTCTAAGTGGCTTAGAATATCAATAAAACAACCAATCACCCCTGCACATACTGCTACCCTGTCAACAAAAGGGAAACTAACTGCTTTGATCAGTAGGAAGCCTGTCCCAGGAAGGGTTGGTTTCTGTGTTTTTCTCAGGTGTGTATTTTGGAAATGCTTCTGGACCTGGTTTCGGTCCTGAACGGTCAAGTGGTGGCTAGGGCCAGGGGCACCTTTGCAGTTTTGGCCAGTGCACCAGCAGCAGCTTTTCCTGGAGAAGGCAGAGCTGGCCACTGTCCCACATGCTTTGGTGACACCCAGGTTAGACTCTTGCAAAGAGCTCTATGTAAGGTTGCACAAGTGGTGTAGAATACTGCTGCCAGGGTAGTACCGTATATGGGTGGTATAGAGGGGACCCATTATTTGGATCATATTATCCCAATACCCTTTTATGGAGAAAGCCCAAACACCAGTTGCACACACACACACACACACAATTCCCTCAAGGGAGGGGGCGAGGGAGGAGGGATGAGATCACCGGGGAAGCAACCAGACAAGTCATCAGCCCCAACAAAGGAGGGCCTCGGCGGAGATCCACAAAAGTCCAGGAAGGACCATCAAGGACCATCAACGAGCAGGGCAGTCTCAAAGAGCTGCAAAGTACCCCTACGTCACCTTCTTGCCTGGGCAGGAATAAGCCCACCTGAAACAGAGGGACAGGCATAAGCCCCCACCTGACCCAGAGGGCGGGGAGAGCGGGAAATCCGGGGTAGAAAACCCCTCTCCCTTCCGGTAGTTGGTTGTTGGGAACCACGGGTACACCAGGGCCAGATCCACCTTAACGCAAGCCGCCCGGGTACGCCATTCTCAGCCACACCGCGCCGATCTGGAGCTGGGCTGAAACGGACTAGGGGTATTGTCTTTGATCTAAGGAGAGACGAGGTTCACTCTGCTAGCCTGGGAGCCTGCTGATTGGGTAAGACGGGGGTCAACCAAGGTTGTGTTGACAGTAAGCGTATTCCTGAAAAGCTGCTAGTTCCGATCTGTACGATTGTATAAACAAATAAAAGCCTTATTTGGGCATTCAAAGGACTGTGGTTTTTCCTCTTGTACGCGAGAGCCGATACGAGCCGTATCTGTGGCCTGTGGCTTACGCTGGCTCAGCTTGTCTGAGTGTGGAAAGCTAAGCAGGGTCAAGCCTGGTCATTACTTGGATGGGAGACCCCTCCTCTAGTTTCCTGCATTGAGCAGGGGGTTGGACTCGATAGCCTTGTAGGCTCCTTCCAACTCTATGATCTATGAAAAATCTCCTTGCCGGTTAACCCTATAGTCGCCGAACTCACGCAAAGGATCCGGGTGCTGATCCTTCACATGGTGGCAGACGACGGGATAATTAGAAACCACATTTGACAGTCGGAACTAACAGGGCTTCGGGCAGGCTAGTAGATTGCTGGGAAGCGCTCAGATCAAAGAAAATGAATAGCCTGAGCCAAGAGCAAGCGGAGCTAGTGAGCAGCCCAGAGACCCCAACCCAGACCTCCACAATGGAGTGGGTGGTGCGGCCGAAGACTGCAAGGCAAGAAGGGGGGGGAGCCCCCTCATCTTTGTTAGTAGGGCAGGAACCCAAGCAGTGGGGTAGCCCCAGCCTTACCAGTAGCGGCAGGAGAAGCGAGATGAGGGACCCGGAGGTAGAGGAAGACCTCGACAGAAGGGTTGCTGGCGGAGCCATGGGGGGAGGAGGGTTGGATGCCCTCTTTCCCCAACTTAATTGGCAGCAAGCCAGGGAGTTGATGCAGCATCAACAAGAAATGCTCCAGCAGCAACAAGTAGCGCTACAGATGCAGCTGGAGTTGGCCAGGCTGACCATGGGCACCGGACAAGGGGGATCCCCTGCACCCCAGGGTGGGGGCACCATGACCCCTAAATGGGACAGGAAGCAATTCCCCACCTACCAGTCGGGACAGGATGTGCTGATCTTTTTCACCCTGTTCGAGGCTGCCTGCCTGGAGCAGCGGGTGCCGGACAACTTAAGGATGTCTGCCCTGAGGACTCAGGTCAGCGGGGAGCTGGCTGATCTCCTGGGTATTCACACCCAAACTGCCCCCTTGGACTATGGGGTGTTCAAGGAAGCAGTGAGAGAGAGGTTTGCCCTCACCGCCGAACATTGTCGCCGTAAATTTAGTTACGGACAGCCTACCCCAGGGGACACGTATGCCTCCTGGATGGCGCACCTGGGGCAGGTTTGGGACACATGGATCGGGGCCACCGGGAAGACCACTTTGGCGGAGGTGCGGGAGCTCATGATTCAAGAGCAATTTTGTGCCACTATCCCGGAGGACTTAGCTATGGCGGTGAGGGATCGGGACCCCCCAAACTGTCGGGAAATGGGCAAGTTGGCCGACCAAATGGGACTGTATCGGCAGCCCAAAGGAACAAAGGGGGGCAACCTCAATCGTGGCGGGGCTAAGGGGAGCGTAGAAAAGGGCAACCCCAAACCTCGGGAGGGAGCCCTAGGCAAGCCCAAGGAAAGCCCCAGCGCCAGTGGCTGTTTTTATTGCAAAGAACCGGGGCACCTCAAGAGGAGCTGCCCCAAGCTCATCGCGAAGAACCGCCACGCCAAGACATCACCGGGCAAGGTGGGGAGGATGCTTGCTCCAGAGTCCCGCGAACCGGAGGAACACGAGGAGGATCAGCAGTCCAGCTCGTCCCTCGAGGAAGACGGGGAAGATGCGGCGCGGTCCCTGAGGAGCGGAGGACAGCATTCGCTGGGGGCCATCTCACAGGCATCATTGATGCGCATTGCCTCACCGGAGCAGCTGCGGTGGAGCCAGGACAAATTCTGTGAGTCCATCTCTGTAAACAATGTTTCCCATGTGGGGTATAGGGACACTGGGGCGGACATAACTGCTTTACCTCGGAGTAAGGTAAAGAAGAGACAGTTGCTAAAAGGGCGCACCTGTGCCATAAAGCCCTATAACTCCCCCAACATAGCCGTTCCCCTCGCCCGGGTCTGGGTCAAGTACAAGGGGTGGGAAGGGGAGATGGATGTTATAGTGCATGGACAACAAGAATGGGGAATCATCATTGGGAACGACATTGCGTTCCGGGCTGCCCAGGACAAGGTGGGGGTGGTGACCCGGCGTCAGGCCAAGCAAGCCCCTGCCCCGCAGCCTCTCAGGTCCCCGGTCCCCCCTCCTGGTCGCGGTAAAGTGACCCCGGCAGAGGCAGCCAGCCGTCCCCCGCCGCTCCCCGCGGTTGTGGGGAGGAAAGAAGACCCTGGGGGGTTCGCGCCAATGGCCCGAGATTTTGGGACTCAGAAGGCGTTTCAATTTTTTTTTTTTTTTTTGGTAATAATTTTTATTTATTTTTAAAGATCACACATACACAAAAAAAAACCATAAACCTACAAATCATACACTACAAGTGCACCCGTCACCCCGGGGCCAAAACCAATTCTATCCACATGATCCATTATTAATCTATATTCCAAAAATACATCATATCATGACATGGCTTACTCCCTTTCCCCTTTACTAAAACATAATTTATTTATTTATTTATTATATTTTTTAATCGCCCATCTGGCCGGTCAAATGACGCCCATATTTCCTTAAAATTATTTTCCTTTAATTGTCCCCTTTTACATTTAATACTACATGTTAGTTTATCATTTAAAGCAATATCCCAAACCTCTTTATACCAGTCTATTATTAAATACTGATGTTGAACTTTCCAGTTCCTTGCAATCAATAATCTCCCTGCCGCTAATAAACTTACAATTAGTTCCTTTTTCTCTTGTGAGCACAAAAGTTTCTCCGTTATTGATAACAATGCTAATTTTGGACAGACCTCCACATTAATACCAATAATTAGTGAAATTTCTCCAAAAATTTTATTCCAAAAATCCAATACACTTTTACAGCTCCACCACATATGAGCATAAGTACCAAGTTCCTGACATCCTCTCCAACACAATGGAGCACAATTACTATCTATTTTATTTAATCTTACTGGAGTCAAATACCATCTCCAAACAGTTTTTAAAAAATTCTCTTTTATCCTTACCGACATATTTCTTAATATACGTCTGCCCCAAATATTTCTCCACCCCGCATTTGATATCTCCTCCTCAAACTCCATTTCCCACATCATCTTAAGGTTGTCTTTTTTCGCTTCAATCCTCTGCATCATTTTATATATCTCCTTAGTTAACCCTCTAGAAGAAACATTCCCTTCTATAAGTTCTCTAGACAACACTTTCTTTTCAAATCCAGTAAACTCCCTCTCATACTCGTTTTTCTTTTTCCATTTCTTAGTCCACTGATCTAATTGCATTAAATTTAACCACGAAATTCTATCTGGCCCAATCATTTCCAATATTTGTTGTCTAGTCTCAGTTTTTCCCATCCAATCCATTAATTTGATAACTTTATTTTCCCTAAATATTGCCTCCCAATGCTGTGCATTTACTGGAAAGTCCTCCATTGCTACAACTGGAGTTAACGGTGATATCCCTGGTATAAAGATCTGTCTGTTACTGTTCCAAATCCCTACCATATTTTTCAGGAAGGGATTTTCTATTCTTTTTACACTAGTAATACTTTTTTTTGAAAATAAAAATTTTTCCATCCCCATTTCTATTTCCTGCGTTTCTATTTCTACCCACAAAATATTCTTCCTAACTAAAATATCCATAATAAACCTTAACTGATTAGCTATATAATACCACTTGATATTAGGAAGGCCAAGCCCCCCTTCTTTTTGGGATTTATACCATTTGCTCTTAGTAATCCTCGCCTTTTTCCCCCCATTACAAAAATTATTAATTATTGCTTGCCATTCCCTAATTTCCTTCTCTGATAAACTACTTGGTATCATTCTAAATAAAAAATTTATCTTTGGTAATATCTTCATTTTATCAAAGCTATTCTACCAAACCATGAAAGTCCAATTTTCTTATATTCCTCTATCTTTTTTTTTACCTCATTCTTTAACTTTCTAAAATTTTGTTCTACTATTTTTTCTAACTCTTTTAAAATATCTATACCTAAATATTTAATCATACTTTTTACCTTAATATTTGATCTCTTTTTAATCCCTTCTAATTCCTCTATTTTACTATAATTAAACAACATAATCTCAGATTTATCCCAGTTTACTTGCAACCCGGTAACTTCCCTAAACTCCTTTAAATGATTCTCTAACCTATCCATCATTTTCATGGGATTTTCAATTGTTAACAAAGTATCATCTGCAAAAAGATTAATTTTTATCTTATCCTTTATCCCTATCCCTTTTAAATCACTATCCTCTCTAACTACATTTGCCAAAACCTCCATAACTAACACAAATAAGATTGGTGAAAGGGGACAGCCCTGCCTGGTACCTCGGCCTAGATGAATTTGATCAGTTATACCATCATTTACTACGACTGACGTCATGTTTTGAGCATACAATTGATCAATCTCTCCTCGAAACTTTTCACCAAACCCCATAGTTTTTATTATCCTCTTTAATGCTGGCCATTCCACACAATCAAAGGCCTTGAAAATATCTAATGCTAAAACCCCTGCCTTCAAATTATTTTTCTTAATTAAATATATTATATTTAACACTCTTCTAGTCAAATCTGCCATTTGTCTACCTTGTACAAAACCACATTGATCCAAACCAATATACTTACTAACAAAACTATTCATTCTTCTAGCTAATATTGCAGACATTAATTTTGCATCTTGATTAATTAATGAAATTGGTCTATAGGATCCTGGATCTGCCGGATCCTTATTCGGTTTCAAAATTAAAATGGTCAAAGATTGTTTCCAAGAAGGAGGGATCTCTCCCCCCTGTAAAATATCATTAAACAAATTTTTTAACTTGGGAATTAACATTTTCTTGAGAACCTTATAATATTCAGCCCCTAAACCATCTATTCCGGGAGTTTTACCTCCTTTTAATTTATTTATAGCAAACTCTATTTCTAACTCCGTAAAAGGTTGTTCCATATAATCCCTATCCTCTTCTAATATTTTTATTTTCAAATTTTTTTCAATATATTCTATAATCCTTACTTCAGAACATACCCCAGCCTTATACAATTCAGAGTAAAATTCATGAAATTTTTTTAGTTTATCCTTCATTAAATTGTATCCCTTACCCTTCTTATCTTTAATCACCCCCACTAAATTTTTCTCTCTTTTTTTTTGCGCAGATCTAGCTAACATTTTAGAATTTTTATTACTATTCTCAAAAAACTCTCTTTTCATATATATCAGATTCCTTTGCACTTTATCTATATCTTTATTCTCAAATTCTTTCCTCTTAGCTTGCAGTTCAGCAAATACCTTCTTATCCCTATTCTTTAAAAAAGATTCTTCTAACTCCCTAATCTCTTCTTCTATTTGTTTATTAAAAGCCTCCTGTTGTTTTCTTAAATTAACTCCCTCTCTTATTCCAATACCTCTCATAACACTTTTCATAGTGTCCCATATTATAGCTTGACTACAATCCTCTGTTTGATTAAATTCCCATATTTCCATCATCTCTTTCTCTATCTTTTCAATTATATGTTTTACTTTAAAAATATTACAAGACCCTCCAAAAAAAAAAAAAAACCCAGAAAAAGAAGAAATATCTCACAATCACCATCTTCATTTTCAATTCTTTTTTTTTTCTCCTTTCTTTTCCTTTACCTCCCCTCCCTTTCTTTCCCTTCCCCCCTTCTCTTTTTTCTCCACTTTAGTTCTTTTCCCCTTTTCTCCATCTCTACTCTTCTGGAGCAAAAAAAAAAACAAAAAAAAAAAACAAAAAAAAACACCAATTATTCAATTTAATATTATTATTATTATTATTATTATTATTATTATTATTATTATTATTATTATTATTATTATTATTTTCCTTCAAAAAAAAAAGGGGGGGAGGGGGGGAAACAAAAAGGGAAAAAGGAAACAGATAACCAACAACAACAACAAAAAAACACACAACGAAGACAAAACAACAAAGACCAACATATAGCTCCATCTCTTCTTTCTTCGTTCTTCTCTGCCACCACTCCTCTCCTTCTTGACTTAGATAGCTCCTCCCACAGCTTCTTCTGGACTCTTTATTTCTCCAGGCTGTCCATCCAACAATCCCATTTCTCCCAGCAGGCCCATTCCTTGGTTATATGATGTAATTTTACATCTCTTGCCATCCAACACGAAAGACAGAAATACTGGATACCCCCAATTGTACTTGATACCTTTCTTTCTCAACACTTCAGTACAGGGTTTCACCGTTTTCCTCCAGGCAATTGTTTGAGGACATAAGTCATTATAAACTTGTAAAGTAGTTCCACTGTATAGAATTTGATCTGATTTCTGTCTCAGTGCTTGCATTACAGTATTCTTCTTGTAAAAACTGGAAAAACATACTATAATATCTCTGTTTGTCATTCCTCTCCGAAAAGCACCCACCCGGTGTGCTCTTTCAAGGTCATGATCCTGCCATTGTTCTTGGGGAACAACCCCCCCAAGCCATTCCAAAATAGAAGCCCTTAAACTGCTTGCAGTCTCCCCTGCCTCTCTTGGGAAACCTCGAATCCGAATATTAAGACGACGTTGTCTGTCCTGTAAATTAATCATCTGTGTCTCCACTTCATTAAATCTCATGTCATACTGAGCTGTTATTTTTTCCAAATCATCCACTCTAGAAGTCAGCTGAGTAGTTTGACTCAAAACGGAATCCAGAGATATCTGCATTTTATCTAATCTTGCTGTCAGCTTTTCCTCTCTTTTATCCATTTTCTCTGAAAGTGAAGCATTTCCCTCCGTGATAAGAGCTGTCATGTGCGTCAGCATTTGATCTATACTTGGTAAAGCCTGCTGAGTTTTACTTGGAGACTGTCCAGGGATTTTTGCCCTTGCTCCTGGCCCTTTGCCAGATTGATCCGCCATTTTATCTCCCTTAGTCTTTCTTGCTTCAGCCTGTGACGCAGCTAAATTTCCCTTTTGCAGCTGACCAGATTTAAACTGTAAGTTATCTTCTGTTGTTGAACTAGTGTCAGCTGACAATCTAGTTAGTCTGGATACACTAACATCGGACGGGTGCTTTTTCTCTCTCCTCCACTGCGGACTTAATCTTTGTTTTTTATCCCGTGCTTTCATAAGGATTTCTAACAGCCCGGAGAGACACAGTAACTCATTCTAATTACAACTTTCTCCACTTAGATCCTCCCCCACAGACTCGTTAGAGAATGAAAAGCCGGAAAACAAAAGGAAAGGTTGAACACTCACATTTCTCTCATTATTTTTTTTAGGTGATTTATGCTTTTAATCAGTTCATTCTTGGGAGCTCTGTGGAAGGCTGCTACTCCATCTCCGGCGTGGCTCCGCCCCCCCAGAAGGCGTTTCAAGAGGAGCAGCAAAGCGACCCATCCCTCCAGGGATGCCGGGATCGGGCCAGTCAAGGGTCCGGGGTAGGGGACCAGTCAGAGCAGTTTTTGTGGGAGGCAGGAGCCCTCTACCGAGAATTCTGCCCAAGGACTGAACCGGGTCCCCAACCAAGAAAAAGACAGTTAGTTGTGCCTGCGAGGTACCGCCAGGCTGTGCTACAGCTGGCCCACGATGTGGCGTGGGGAGGTCACTTGGGACAGAAACGGACATTGGCCAGGGTGACAGAGGGGTTTTACTGGCCCATGGTGGCAAAGAAGTGCGGGAATATTGCCGGTCCTGCGACGTCTGCCAGCGGGTGGGGCATAACCGGGACCATCCGAAAGCCCCCCTGCAACCCCTACCCATTGTGGGCATCCCCTTTGAAAGGATAGGGATGGATATCGTGGGACCCTTGAATCCCCCCACCAAGACGGGGAAGAAGTTTATATTGACTGTTGTTGACTTTGCCACCCGTTACGCAGAGGCTTTTGCTTTAGCCTCTATCTCCGCCACCAGCCTGGCTAAGACTCTCCTCTCTCTTTTCGCCCGCCTAGGAATGCCCCACACTGTGGTTTCGGACTGCGGCACAGGATTTGTGTCCAAACTGTTTAAAAAAATGTGGGAACTGGGGTGTGTGGAGCACCTGACTTCGGTGCCATACCATCACGAGACCAATGGGCTGGTGGAACGTTTCAACCAGACTCTTGAAAAAATGATCAGGGCTTATGCGGCTAAGCACCCTGGGACTTGGGACCAAGCCCTCCCCTACTTGTTGTTTGCCTACCGGGACTCCCCCCAAGAAAGCCTGGGATTCTCCCCCAACGAACTGATGTTTGGAAGGGAGCTCAGGGGACCTTTGGCTCTGTTACGGGCGGAATGGGAGAGGGTTGCCGCAGAAGCCTCCATGCCTGTACATACTTTCATGCAGCACCTCCAGACTGTCCTTCGGGAGGTGAGGGAGACGGCGCAGCAGCATCTCGAAGCAGCACAGCAGCGGCAGAGCGCGTGGTACAACAGGACGGCTGTGCCACGGACTTTTGAAGTGGGGGACCAGGTGTTGGTACTGTGCCCCCAAAAGACGGACAAATTGTGCTTGAAGTGGGAGGGCCCAGGGACCGTGATTGGAAGGTCGGGGGAGGTGAATTATCAAGTGGCTTTCCCGGGACAGCCGGGGAGGCAAAAGGTATTCCATGTAAATATGCTGAAATTGTATGTGGAACGGGGAACGAAGGTGGGGGGAGTGCAGGAATGTGTGGAACAGGGAGACCCGGACGGAGGGTTGTTGGCCGAGTGGGGGGAAGGGGGAGGAATGGAGGAGATCAAACTGTCCCCCTCCCTGTCTGAACAGCAGCGGCAACAGATCACCCAGGTCTTAGAAGATTTCCAGCCCATGTTCTCGGACCGTCCGGGATGCACCACACTCATACAGCACACCATCGACACAGGGAATAGCCCCCCCCTACAGTCCCTACCCTACCGAGTGGTGGGGCCCCATGCCCAAGTCGTCGCCGATGAAGTCCAAGCCATGCTGGACTTGGGGGTCATTGTCCCTAGCTCGAGCCCTTGGTCCTCCCCGATTGTGTTAGTAGCTAAGAAAGATGGGGGTGTCCGGTTCTGCGTAGACTACCGGAAAATAAACAAAGTGACCGTCCCTGACCCCTACCCCATTCCCAACATGGATGTGCTGTTGGAGAGGCTTGGGGGGGCCAAGTACATCACTACCCTGGATCTGACAAAGGGTTATTGGCAGGTCCCGCTCGATTCGGATGCTGCCCTGAAGTCTGCTTTTGTGACCCACCTGGGGTTGTTCCAATTCACCACCCTCCCTTTTGGGGTCCGCAATGGTCCGGCTACCTTCCAGAGGTTGGTAAACGGAATGTTAAATGGGCTGGGGGAGTTCGCCTGCGCGTATTTAGATGACATCGCCATTTTCAGTTCCACCTGGGAGCAGCATTTGCAACATGTCCGCCAGGTGTTTCAGAGGATTCGGGATGCAGGGCTGACGGTGAAGGCGAAGAAATGCCAGGTCGGGAGGGGGGAGGTGGAGTATCTGGGACACAAGGTAGGGGGAGGTAGTGTCAAGCCCCTAGAAGCCAAGATAGAGTTGGTGCGCACCTGGCCCCAACCCCAGACGAAAAAGCAGGTCCAAGCTTTTTTAGGGCTGGCTGGCTATTATCGTAAGTTCGTGCCCCATTTTAGCCAGCTAGCCGCCCCCCTGACTGACTTGTGCAAAAAGCGGCAACCCGTTAAGGTCCAATGGTCAGCCGCTTGCCAGGCAGCGTTTGAAGGGCTGAAAGCCTGCCTGATGGCAGCCCCTGTGCTGCAAGCCCCAGACTTTGAAGCCCCTTTTGTTCTGCAGACAGATGCCTCGGAAGTGGGGATGGGAGCCGTCCTGCTGCAGGAACAGCCAGAGCAGGGGCTGTGCCCGGTCGCCTTTTTGAGTAAGAAACTTTTGCCTCGGGAGCGGAACTTGGCCACTGTTGAGAAAGAGTGCCTAGCGATAGTGTGGGCAGTGACCCTACCTGTGGGGCCGCCGGTTCCGGCTGCAGACCGACCATTCCCCCTTATGCTGGCTGGATAGGGTGAAAGGGTCCAACCAGAAGTTGTTGCGGTGGAGCTTGGCCCTACAGGATTTTGATTTTTCCGTAGAGCACATCAAAGGTAAGGACAACATCGTGGCAGATGGGTTGTCCCGGGCTTTCTCAGTAGAAAACAGTTAGATAGGGATTGGGGTGGTGGACCCCAATGCCATCTTTCCCCAAATGGGAGGGTGTGGAGAAAGCCCAAACACCAGTTGCACACACACACACACACAATTCCCTCAAGGGAGGGGGCGAGGGAGGAGGGATGAGATCACCGGGGAAGCAACCAGACAAGTCATCAGCCCCAACAAAGGAGGGCCTCGGCGGAGATCCACAAAAGTCCAGGAAGGACCATCAAGGACCATCAACGAGCAGGGCAGTCTCAAAGAGCTGCAAAGTACCCCTACGTCACCTTCTTGCCTGGGCAGGAATAAGCCCACCTGAAACAGAGGGGCAGGCATAAGCCCCCACCTGACCCAGAGGGCGGGGAGAGCGGGAAATCCGGGGTAGAAAACCCCTCTCCCTTCCGGTAGTTGGTTGTTGGGAACCACGGGTACACCAGGGCCAGATCCACCTTAACGCAAGCCGCCCGGGTACGCCATTCTCAGCTACGCCGCGCCGATCTGGAGCTGGGCTGAAACGGACTAGGGGTATTGTCTTTGATCTAAGGAGAGACGAGGTTCACTCTGCTAGCCTGGGAGCCTGCTGATTGGGTAAGACGGGGGTCAACCAAGGTTGTGTTGACAGTAAACGTATTCCTGAAAAGCTGCTAGTTCCGATCTGTACGATTGTATAAACAAATAAAAGCCTTATTTGGGCATTCAAAGGACTGTGGTTTTTCCTCTTGTACGCGAGAGCCGATACGAGCCGTATCTCCTTGCCGGTTAACCCTATAGTCGCCGAACTCACGCAAAGGATCCGGGTGCTGATCCTTCACACCTTTGATCTGCACTTGTTTATGGTTTGTTTTGGAGACCAATTAAAGATGCTGGTTATTACCTCTAAGTGGCTTGGATACAGGGTATCTGCAGGATTGCTTACATCTATATGATACTGCTTGCCTGTTGGAATCTTCAGAGAAGACTGTGCTCCATGTCCCACTACTATCTTGGGTGAGACTGGTGGGTATATGGGACAGGACCTTCTCAGCAATGGTGCCTATGCTCCCTCTCCTGGGATGAGCATCTGGCTCTCTCCCTTTCTTTGATCTGATGGAAGATTAAGACTGTTCTCTTCCATCGGTCTTTTTGCAATGACTGAGGTTTTCCCCCCCCTCTTTTATCCCATGATGGCTGTTTTTTGTTTGCTCCTGAATAGTTAAAAATTTAATTGCTGTCTATTGATAAGTTTTTATTATATATTTTAACTTTTTGTACACTAGTTAAAAGTGACATAAAAGTAACAGAACAGAACAGAGCTTTCCACTGCCTCTACACAGTCAACTTGAACCTGCCTTACCAGTTGTGGTCAATTTACAGAATAAAGGGCTCAGATCAAACAGAGCCAATCAAGGATTTTAAAATTTTATACTGTTTTAAGTGTATTTTATTCTGTTTCGTTTCATTTTATATTGTGGGGTGGGCTAGGATTTTAAAATTTTATACTATTTTAAGTGTATTTTATTCTGCTTTGTTTTATTTTATATTGTACATTGCCCAGAGTAGCCGGGTTCCAGCTAGATGGGCGATCTAGAAATACAATAAATAAATAAATAAATAAATAAATGGGACCCCTAACTACCTGACAGGGCAGAGTACTTGAAAAAGGACTCTTAATCTAGGAATGTGTACTATTTCAGGCTGAAGGTCCTGTCAAGGTCCTGCACTGCCTTAGTGGTGGTGAGGTCTTCATTTATTTATTTATTATATTTATACCCCGCCTTTTTTCCTGCAAGGAACCCAAGGCGGCTTACATAATCCTCCTCCTCCACTCCCCCATTTTATCCTCACAACAACCCTGTGAGGTAGGTTAGGCTGAGAGTCAGTGACTGATCCAAAGTCACCCAGTGAGTTTCATGGCTGAGCAGGGATTAAGACCTGGATCTCACGAGTCCCAGTCCAACACTCTCACCACTACGCCACGCTGGCTCATGTTCATGTTACTGTAGCTTGGGTTGCAGGGATCTACTGTGGCTCCAGTCGTGAGCAAGGATCTCGGTGGGTCAGGTTTTACAGGGAAGCCAGATGGGAATAGATAAGCACAACAGAATGTTCCAGCTGATGTTGTGGCTGGAAGCCAGAAAGGGTTGTTTGTATGATGCTCTAATGAGGACCAGAGCAAGACTGAGCCCTAAATACAAGTTTGGCTGCCTTTAGGCTGGTTGGCCCCATCTCCATACTGACTGATGCTTTGTCTCTTAAAGTGGCCTGGTCTATTTTAGCAATCTTAGGCTGAAGTGACATGGGAGTGGCTGTGACATGCTAATGTTCTCATGGCTTGAGCCCTCAGAGACTGAGGATGGTAATGTGACCACCTCTGTATTTAGGGGAGCCAATCCCTGACATCTTTCTGGAGGACTGGGTCCTGGGGAGGTGGAAACCTCATGACACCCTTCCATGGCCAAGTCCTCTCCTTGAACCATCTGAAGACAAGGGGTTGGGTTCCTCTGAGGGTTCGGGGTATATGACAGAATGTAACCAAAGTGTTCCTACTTGGCCCTGCTGCTGATTGGATAAACCTGCCCTGTCAGGTGGTTGCCTCCATATTGGGAAGTACAGGTCAAGGGAGGCACTGATGCCCTAAAGCAATGTGGCTGGTTCTTCCTAATTGGATGGGCTACATGAAGCAGTGTGCTGGGGTGAGGCCATTTCATGTGAGAATGTAAGGGCCAGGGCCAGCAGGTATGGCTCCAGTTTTCCCCACATCTATACCTTATGTGCAGAGTGCTAACAAGTACCCTGTTACCTGGAGGGGCATGGATGCTCTCCCATGGAGTTATTCAAACGAAGCACCTAAAGCATAGTGCCTAGTTTATTCAAAAATACTTATTTGTATCATAAATTATATTCATAGTTAGTTATCAAGATACACTTGGATTAAAGTACACGTATGGTTACTTTTAGTGTGCTTTGCTTTTAACTAAGGCTTTATCTGCTGCTGATGCTATTTTATTTGTTTTATTTGTTATAGTTACTTTAATGATATAATGATGTACTTTAATGATGATGTATAGTTACTTTAATGATATAATGATGTATGTATGCTTTTAAGGGTTTGATTATGTATTTTGTTTTTTGTTTTACAACCAAGTTGTAATCCACTTTGTAAGGAACCTCTTTTTTTAAATAAAAAATAAAACCCTGAAGAGTAGGCTAGCAATCTATGAAGTAAATAAAATATTACCAGTAATTAAATTTGGTTATTTAAGCCATGGTTAAATACGGTTTAAATATGTTTAAAATATAGCTACAATTACACATATGGTTAAAAACATTATTTTATGAATCATCAATATTTCTTTCTCCTTTATATCTAGATAAATAAGGTAGCAGAGCAAAGACTTGGGACTCCTGCTACAAAAGGCTGAGCTCCTCAACAGGCAGCAGCTCAGTTTCTGCAAACAAATCATCTCTCGCTGACATCACACACACTTCCTTTGAAGAGAGCTTGGGTTTGCCTTCTATTTTGCTAATGGCTGGAAACACAAAGCCCTAAAGTGGTTCCTGTTGAAATGCTGTGTGAGTGTGAGCCAGCTTGGGAATAAATGCAAGCGCCCACTTCACTGCACATACTGTGCTGTAGTACTGCCTCTCTTGAAAGCCGCTCTCATTGATATGTTATTTGGTTATGAGCACAGATCACAGCAGTGATTTGGATGGAAGGTTAAAAGAGGCCCTTGTTTAACTTATGGAAGGGCAAATGATGGATTTTACAGTCTGCTGATCAGAAATTGGCCAATATCCCAGCAGCAAGTGATGTATACCTCAGTCAAATGAACAATCTGTTGGAGGAGGATGTGTGGGTCAAAGGGGCCTCTTTTGCAAATCTTAATACTTAGGCAGTATTAGGACAGGTGGTCCTTTGGATAGCTAGGCTCTAAGCCATTTAGGGCTGTAAAGGCTAAAGCCAATGCCTTGAATTGAGCATGGAAAGCAATTGGCAACCAGTGCAGGACTTTCAAGACAAGTGTAATATTGTCCCAATACCATGTACCAGTTAGCAGCCTGTCTGCTGTATTTAGCACCAGTTATAGCTTCTGGACCCTCTTGAAGGTAGCCCCATATAAAGTACATTGCAAAGTCTAAACATGATGAAACCAAACTTGGATAACTGTTGCCAAGTCAGACTGACCCAGGAAGGGTCGCAGTTGGCATACCAAACGTGATTGTGTAAATGCACTCCTTGCCACCTCTGCCACCTGAAACTCCATGGAGAGTGTAGGATCAAGGAGCACCCCCAAGCTACAAACCTGATCCTTCACTGGGAGCACAACCCCTTCCAGAACAGATTCAATCCTGATTCCCAAAGTCAAGCTTCCTAGTAACCAAGAACTCTGCCATCTTGTCATAGTTTAACCTCAGCTTGTTCACCCTCATCCAGCCCATTATTGAACCAGGCTATGTTCAAGGGTTTTGACTGCTTCCTTGGTGTTAGGTGACAAAGAATGATAGACCTAGATGTCATCAGCATATCAATGACACCTCACTTTAAAGCTCTCAGGGACCTCTCCCAGTGGTTTCATGTAAAAATGACCTCTCACAGGGACATCCTTCCCAAAGTACTTGGCTCTGAGGAAGGACCCCTCAGAGCCAGGCATTTGGGCCTGGTCAGCTCTGTTAAGAAGCAGTTCTTCAGAGAGTTCACCCATCAGCCACTTACTCTGAGAGGTTTGACAGGGCATGCATAGGCAGTGGGGAAAGGGCAAGGAGGGGGTGGGAGACATGGTGGCAATGAAGTAGGGTGGATGGGGAAGGGGAAGGGGAAGGGGAGGAAGACAGACATGGTGGTGGGCAGCAGGGCCGGCGCTACCGCTAGGCCAACTAGGCTGTTGCCTAGGGCGCGTAGCGGAAGAGGGCGCAGAACGCTGCGCTCCTCTTCGCTGCCGGCGCGCTCCTGCCCTGCCCGCCCGCCCGCCTCTCCGAGAAAGCCAGGTCAGTGCGGGGGATTGCGCCCGGAGTAGTGGTGGGGCCGAGCCTGGATGCCTCCCCCCCACCTTGCCTCGCCTCCGCGCCGCCTCACACCTCGCCTCGCCTCGCCTCTGCACCGCCTCCCCCCCACCTCGCCTCGCTTCGCCTCTGCGCCGCCTCCCCCCGTGCCGCCTCCCCCCACCTCGCCTCGCTTCGCCTCTGCGCCGCCTCCCCACCCGTGCCGCCTCCCCCCCACCTCGCCTCGCTTTGCTTCGCCTACGCGCCGCCTCCCCCCCGCGCCGCCTCCCCCCCACCTTGCCTCGCTTCGCCTCTCCTCCGCGCCGCCTCCCCCCCCGACACCTACCTTCTCCGCGCTGTTTCCGGAGCCCCGCCCGCGCTCTGTTTTGGCGGGAAGAACCAGGGCAACAGGGCTTAAACAGCCCTGTTGCTCTGGTTTCCCCCGGCCAAAAACAGAGCACGGGGGTCCCTTTTCGGAGGAGGCGTGGGAAGGTAGGTGGGGGGCGGCAGCGGCAGCGGCAGCATGCGGGGGGGTGTCCGGTGGCGGTGGGGGGGTGGGAGGTTGCAGAGCAGGGCTGCTTTCTGGAGCCCCCCCCATGGCACGAGAGGGGGGGCGCTAAATATAATTTAGCCTAGGGTGCCAAACTGCCCTGCACCAGTCCTGGTGGGCAGATGAGAAGGAGAGGGAGGGAGGCAGATGCAGCAGCAATGGAAGAACATGTGTGGCGATGCCAGGCAGTGGCGTATGTGTACTCTCCCACCTCAGGTGGCCAGAGAGCTTGGATCAGTGTGGTCTGTGGGACACTCCTTCACCCTACACTACAGACTCCATTCTTAAAATGGAGGGAATCCAGTTGATGACCGGGACGCAATACAAAATAATAGAGGAGGACAATTCCATCCATAAAGCACACAAATTTTGAACAATATCAGGGCAGAATGTATGCCCCATGCATCCAAAAGTGTACGAGGATGTAGCCTAGGCATACGTTCTACAAAAGGAATTCTACAAAAATCCTGCAGACCTTTCTTAGTCTTCACACACATGAAGTCTGTTAGCAGCCAAGCAGTGTCGGTTTTCAGCAGGCTATGAGCATGAGGGGAAAGGACCTTAAACCTCCTATGCTCTTTTTTGTGAGTATGAAAGGCATCATTCTGACTTGACCTTATTTTCAGATTGCTTACGAGGCAGTAAAAAAAGAGCAGGATCTCTTTCTCTTGGTCAGCAGTATGTTTGATCACCTATCATTCTTCAGTGCATTCTGGTACCCAGTAGCTCAGCCACTTCTGGGAATTTAAACTCCAGAGACTTTTAGGATAAAAGAGCAAGACTCTCTCAAGCTTGAACAAAAGAGATAGTTTCTGTTACTATCTCTATCAAGCAATGACCCTGTGAATTTAAAAAAATGCAATGCATACTCCCCAGTGAGTTGTTGTATTTAATTTGCAAAGGAATCTGAAACTAAATATCAAAAATTTAAGCACATTCAGCCAAATACACTTACAGAGCCCTTTTCAGACCTTCGTGCTCAATGCATGAAGGTCTGAATGGCAGCCAGGCATATGGGGATGTTGTGCACGTGTGTGGGTTACATGCACACCCATGTTCCCTTCCCACTTTAGCCCTATATATGTGCAGGCAAATACCTGCATAGTGCTTTAGTAAAAGCCATCTCCTTTTTAATTAACACTTTTCTAGACCCATCTCCAATCCGAAAAAGTGATCAAAGGTTTCTGTTGGTCCATCTCCCGGTATGAACCTAACCATACACTGTGATCAACATCTGAGGCCCTCCTCAGAGTGCCTCCACAGAAGGAGGTTCAGAGGACAGCAACAACAGAGAGGGCTTTTTCAGTGGCCCCCCAACTGCAGAATGCTCTCTCCAGTGAGGCCCATCTGGTGCCAACATTATGTAATTTTAGGATTATGTAAGCCGCCTTGGGTTTTCCTTGCAGGAAAAAAGGCGGGGTATAAATATAATTTAAAAACAACAACAACATTGTCATCTTTTCAGTGCCTGGTCAAGACTTTCCTGTACTCCCAGGAATTTGAAGACGTATGATAAGCTTTTCTTTCTGTACTAATGTTTTAGTTCTTTTATTATGTTTTGGTAATTTAGTGGAAATATTTTAGTTATTTTATATTTTATTTGTTTTAATATTTTTTTGTAAGATGCCTTGGGTCTTTTTAAAGAAAAAGACAGCCGATGATGATGGTCTTCTGCTTATGTGTCACCCTTTGATTAGTGAAACCTGTTTGGCAGTGAGAAGAGAGTCTTCCTGCTTACGTGATGGACCCAAGGTGAGAAGAGGGTCTTCTTGCTTATGTGTCAATCCTCTGATTGGCGAAACTTGTTGGGTGGTCACCCCTACCGACCCTGGCAAAACAGGCAGCAGCCTATTATTATTCCATAATAAAAATGGAATATCGTTCTTCATTCCTTTGTCCCTGTGGTCCTTCTGGTCATCTCCTCCTTTGAGCACCTCAAGATGGAGGTATCTGGAATGCTAGTGTAGAGATGTCAGTGGCTAGTGTCAATTTTTACTATGGAGATCTAGCAACAAAACTTCATTGCACCTTTTAAAGTGAAAGTCCCACTTAACCTCCTTATGCTGCGCCTGCAACTATCTCTTTTGAAAGTACTGTCAGGTCCAGAGTGACTATTTGAGAAACATTGCCCTATATAATGGTAATCCGCCCCCAAACATTGTTTCCTTATTCAGAATAACATCTTGTCCAATATATGTTCAAGATATTCCCATGGGCCGTATTACTCTTTATTTAACGATATCTATCTCTCTGCCACCCAACTTACCAACTTCTATTTTAAAAAATCAAAACTGAATTTAGATTTAAACATGGAAATTGAACAAACCCATGCAAAGCAAAATGTGCATGTGTTATTCATTTGCATTTTGCATATTGCAATTTGAAAACATAATTGGTGCAGAATTGAGGTTTTCTTGGCATAACATTGAGAGGTTTATAAATGAATAGCTTTGATTGGGGAGGGTGGGAATGGTTTCTGGCGCAAGTAAGTGAGCCTGGAACAAATGCAAAAATCTATTTACAAAAGCTTTAGGAACATCTATTGCTGAAGAGAGTAGGCAAGTTGCTAGTGTTAAAGACAAGTTTTTCTCTCATTTTTCTACTCCAACCTTTTCAAGTTAAGAAAATTGTTTGCTGGTTTTGGTATTTGACATCTAGCACTGGGTCAGCACCATCACTATTTCTCTCCAGCTAATGTGACTTTCTGTAAAATGTCTTTGTCCTACTCCATGCTGCTTTTGTAGTGCTGATAGCCGTATAGTTTGTCTTTGCCTTATTGATGAATAAATCCTTTGCCTTGCTGTGTCTGCAGGATCTTTTCTTCCAATGAGCAATGTGTTAAACTAAGCAGGGCAATATCATCAGCAGAATTGAGGTCATCCAATTGTGTTTTATCATTTTGTCCCAGGGAACAAAATCATTTATTTGAGATGCTCAGCTACCTTTTTCCTCTTCACAAATTTCTCTGCAGCCTGCAAACAGTCTTCTTAGATTATGTTCATAATTTTCAGTGCTTGGCTGTATATCCTTGTTCATGCTTATAGGCAGGAGGTTGCAAATATTTTTATATGGTATTCGTCCTGCATCGGTTATTTCCAGTTGTAAAGCAGCACCCAAAATAGTGCCTTTGTGATCTGAACATAAACCTTAAGTATTCATTTTTTACATTCTCCCAGTTAACTTGCCATGAATACCTATAGGCTTTCAAGTGTTGTTGGATGCCATGCTGCTCATGGCTCTTTGGTGGCTTTGCCGTCTAAAAGAAGCGGCCAGGAGTAAACATGACGATGGTGGAAGCAACATGGTACCACCAATGCTGATGCACAGACAGGACACTCTTGGAGATGAAGGAAGCTCTCCTGAGGCTAAGCAGAAGGAGGAAGGCAACTGAAAGAGGAGTACAGACACTGGAAGAACAGAGGTAGTGGCACCAGGGGAGGAATGGGCAATCCCTCTTGTCTGCCTGAAGGGATTGCAGAGAACAGGAGTCTGGATGTCATAAGTAACCTGTGTGCTCTGAGGTAAGGCAGAAAAGGAGAAGCCCAGGCTGAAGAGCTCATACCATCAGCTCCTGAAGGGACCATCAGCAGTCTGAGAGGACTTTGGAGCAGATCCTCCACCACCTTCTCTGGGGCTACTTGATCTGGGTGCCCTAAGGAAAGGCAGAAGGGAGGAAACCCAGGCCAGGGAGCTCATGCCATCAGCTCCTGAAGAGACCTTCAATCAACCTGAAAGAACCATAGTCTCATGCTTTCATTTTTTTGTAACTTTTGTTTATTTCAATATTTAAACATTGTAAATTGGGTGCCTTGGCAGAAAGGTGGTATAGAAATATTTTAAATAATGAATAAATAAATAATTGAAAATGGAAGCTTGTGAAAGTGATCTTCTATATTTAATTATGAGGAGGTGTGGGTAAAGCAGGGCCTTGTGTGTAGCCTTCTACAAACAGGGCCATTCAACAGGCATCTCGAGTTCCCACTACTGTCTCTACAGCCAGGACCACCACCACTCCCTGTCCCTCTGAGGGTCCTTTCAACTTACATGAAAGGAGAAAGCAGCTATGGAGGTATTCTGTTTTGCTTCTGCTGTCATGGAGGCTTAGCATTGATTAGGTGCTGATGAGGTCTGATTTGCAGGATTCACAATGGTTTGGGATTTTCAGCAAGCTCCGAGTGGCGCTGAATGCACAAAATGTGCTTTCACCCGGTTCTCCCCACAACTTCATCCCATATAACTTAGCAGTAAACCAACCAGTAAGCATGGAGCATTGGAGCAAGGTGGACATTAGATGGTGCGTGGCTGGATAGTTTCATGACCAAGGGAACATAAGCCTCACTCACTACACTGTCACTATTTTATCTGTGAAATAGTTATTCCTTGAGCCATTTGGCTTGCTTTCTTTTAGCCCGCAACAACTTCTACCTTGTTCCAAGTTGTTTCTTCTAGCTGGTTGAGAAACAGTATAAGCAAAATGGCATAAATTTATTTCTTTGTGGGCCCGATGAACAGAGGACCCTTATTTAGAGCAGGGCTTTGAACTAATAGCCTCCATGTTCCCTTCAAAACCTATAGTTCTCTGTTATCCTGTGAAATTGGCTCAGGAGCTTATTGTGTTTGCTAAGTCAATTATAGGTTTTGTGACATGTGAAAGCATTCCATAGAATGGATTGCTGGAGACCCCTTATATCTTAAGCAAGTTTAACTATGAGAAGAAGGGTCATCATCATCTCAGGAACAAGCTGCATGCAAAAGTTCCACTTTTATGTCTTGGCCTTGTGTCAATGGGAGCTTGCAATAAAGAACTTATGAGACGTTGCAAATGGTGCTACTAAAATATTATTATTATTTGGGTTTTATTTTAGAACAGCTATTCATTCAACAGCAAAATTTTATCAGGCCAATTGAAATTCTCCAACTCTTCTTTGGGGAATAGCTCAAGGCTGCTGATTCCTGAGTGCTTTTCAGTTTCTGTTTATCATGAAATAATTTCCCAGCGCTATGTTTTCTAAACTGCATTGAGAGAAACAAAGCAACGGGTCTGAGGGTTGGTTTCAACAGACGGCAGCCTGGCGGAATTGCAGGTTTGACCTCATTTTATCCTCTGAGTATTTAGAGATTGCTTTCATGCCCAGCAACCATATGAGAAGAATATAGATTCTTTCCTGAGTACATTGAACTTGGAAACAATAAGTGACCTCTAAAGTTGAATTCTACAGCTGCAGGAATAGAGAGATTATTATTTCTCCCTCCCCTCTTTTCTGAAATGATGGAGACAAGTTTTATATCAACACAAAGAATGAACAGCTGTTCGACTAAAAATAACCAATAAAGTGAAAATAAGAAAGCTATTTCCAAATTATACTCTTTTGAAGAAATCGTTATGTAGCTCTGTGCCTCCCTTATTCTATCCCTATCTCTGCCACTATCTAACAGCAGAGACAGCAGAGCATAAGGGGCTTGACAGAGAGTTGAGTTGAGACAGAGGAAGCTATCTGTTGTTTCTTTGCAAACATTAGCCTGCAAAAATACAATTCATGCCAGCTCAGGCTCTGTGCTAATTCAGTATTGTAAAAAGGAAGCTGAAAAGAAGGAGGAAAGAAGTCATAGAGAGCTACTACTGCCACAACCACTTAATGTTGATTTAGTACAAACAGTCCTGTACATGAGAGCTAGATAGACTCAGGCTTGAAGGATCTACTTTGTTGTTTTTTTGTTTTTACTAGAACCCCAAGATCCACCAACTGCAGCCTCATGCAAAAAGCCCAGAAATTTCTTTTGAGTACCAGAACTGAATGGAGCTCACAGTCCTTCCACACAAAAGTCAATTTCTGGTTACCCTAAGCTTTCTTTATTTCAGCAGTATAAGTGTGTGTGTGTGTGTGTGTGTGTGTGTGAGAGAGAGAGAGAGAGAGAGAGAGAGAGAGAGAGATTATTTTGCAGTGATTCTATTGTTAAACAATTGGGAGTGAGAAATCCTTGCTAATCTACTGCAAATCACTCAGAGATATACCTGCTGCCCACTCCTGTACATTACCTACAAGTTAGACCTGTGTTTGCAAGTCCTCCATTCAGTGCCACCAACTCTCTGCCTGAATCACATATAGCTTAATCTGAAGACTCAGGGTTCTTCCAGATAAGGCTTGTCTAGTGCCATAGCTAATCACTGCACAATGCCTTCTGATTGGGTAGCATTAAAAGCCCCCCCCATCTGGAAACACCCTTGACATCCCAATGAAAAGGGTTTAGGGTGGTGTGTACCAAATGCTGCACTAGTGCAATATCACAAAAGAGAATGTTAAGCTAACGTGGTAGCCAAGCAAGCACGCTAACACAAAAGTTTAGCGCTGGGGTCTGAACTGGTACTAAGTAGGTCTGTGGGCCTACTTTCAGATTTCAATGAAACTTTTCAAGTGGAAATATTTCAAAATTATCATTGAGTTTTCCTTTAACTCTCTAATGGGGATAATAGCAATTTGCTCCCTGACTGTGAGAATGAGTATATAGCAATTTTGAGGGGATGTGTTAATTGAGGGTTAGGTATATTGAGGCAAATCCATAAGGAGTACATGGCCTTTTCCACATGACAGTCCAGCTCAAGAGATTTTAGGTAGCAAACTTGGGGGAAATAGTTGTCATTCTGAGATTCTGGGACACTTCTCAGTCTTGCATTCAGAGATGCTGGTCCTGGATTAGACTATAAGTTTGACACACTGTAAGATTGCCCTTTACTTATTTATATTCTATGCTTTGTATCTCATCTTTCTATACTGATATATACTCAAGTTGTCTGAAATGCCTGTGGCTGGCCATTGGCAGCCAACCATGTAGGGAACTGAAGCGCAAGTCCGTACAGGCTATGGACTTAAGATGGATGGAGTGCTTGGGCAGAGCCATAGGAAGATCTGTCAGGGGGCAGAGTCAATCACAGGCCATGGTCTGAGTTGAGAGGTCCATCTAAGCCAGGGGTACATGGCATTTACAGCCCTGAGCTGCATGCGATGCTGGCTTGGGGTTTGTGGGCTGCACACATGCATGCACACACATGAATGAACACACACATCCCAGCAATCCTGCTACAGACGGCTCTTTCCTCACTGCTTGTAGGGATGGGCGAACAAGTGCTGTTTGAGATCACTAGGATTCTCCAAACATTGTCTCACCACTCTTCTCATGTCCGATTCCTGTTTGTGTTTGCTGCTCGCTTTGTGTGAATGGGCGCTTTGTGCAAATTGAGTAGCGGTCGAACAGGAGATTTGCGCAAATCTCCCGAAATTTGTGCAAATTTCTAATTTGTGCAGATTTCCTCCATAAACTAAAGTGGGGTTGGTTCAGTCTACTGAGGGAATTTGCACAAAGTAGGAAGTTTGAGCAAATCAAAATGGGAATCGGGAGCAGGACAAACACGAGCAAGTGTTTGACAATTTGTGAATATTTTTAGCAGACATGTGCTCGCACTCACATTCAGGGCTTCGAATGGGGGCATGCTAACATACATCCCTAATTATTAGCAATCTGTATCAGGATGTTTGTAGGTGGGAGTAGAGAGCTAACTTTCCATCCCATTCCTCCAGCCATCCTGGTGCAGATAGTTTTATCCTCGCTGCTGCTAGAAGCAATGGAAGAGCAATCTGTATCAGGCTCACTAGGGAAGGGATTTTGGAAGTGGCAATGGAAGGGTTTGGACACCCATGGAGGCTGTATGCCGCTCCCAGGCTGCAGATTGTGCATCCCTGCCTTAATTTAAGCTTTCACCTGGCCATAATTAGAAGGATTTGAGAATTCTCAACACTTCTCATCACTTCTTCATATGGCAACATGCAGACTGTAATGATAATTTAACAGTAACCCAATGGAAAACACAGGAGAAATAATGAATGGGGTAGAGCATATGGATGTATGGATGAGTGTGAAATGGTGTGTAGGATGTGGACTTTGGCTTTGCATGTGGCTTCCAGAAGGTTACCCGTGAGAGAGTGCAGCCTTGGGCTGAAAAAGGTTCCCCACTCCTGATCAAAGGGAAGCTGTAATGAGGATACAGATAGTAAAACAGAGCTGTGTAATTACTACTGAAGACATACACAGGCCTGTGGCTCACGCTGGGTCAGCTTGTCTGAGTGTGGAAAGCTAAGCAGGGTCAGGCCTGGTTATTACTTGGATGGGAGATCCCTCCTCTAGTTTCCTGCATTGAGCAGGGGGTTGGACTCAGTGGCCTTGTAGGCCCCTTCCAACTCTATGATCTATGGATCTATGAATTTAGTCATGGAATACTAGAGTGAATAGAATCATCTTCAAGAGGATACAGGATACAGACAGGGAACTTGGTGGACTGGTTGGGTGGTGGGAAGCAGATAGGTAGGGGGATAGAATAAGACCAGGCAGTAGTGCATTCATCAGGAGGATCCTAGTTCAAGTCCCAGCTTGCAGCAGGGGATGCTGATCTGACATCAGTATCCTGTGCTGCGAAGAAGGAGGGGACAGCCTTGCCTCCAGCATACAGACTTCAGACAAGGTGTGTTGGTGACCAGCCTGAGGCATCAGAGTTGGGAAAGGAGGCTTAGCCAAACCAACCACTCACAGCTTTCCAGATTGAAGGGAACTGGGATGGGAACTTCCCTTGGGCACTGATGGCATCATTGACCCCAAAGATTAACTGACTAGGAGACTGATTCTGCTGCTAGGACCTTCCTTGGCACATCTTTAAGGTGGGCTAGGAATGAGGAACAAGGATCAGTCTTGGGATTGATCTGAGGTTTTAAGCCAGGGTAGAGTCATCTGAACAAGTCAGACAGAAGGAGACATTGTTTCTTAGCTCTCATCTTAGAAGTAGGCACCCACACTGAGGTAGTTTCTGGGGTAGGAGATGAGTTATCTATAGTCCATTGAAGATCATATAAGGTAATTGATAAAGTTGTGGCCCCTATTTCAATCCATAACTCGTGTTTTTTGTCTTCATTATGGGAACTCTGGAGAGCTTCAGATGTCTCTTGAAGACATCTCTATTTACTGAAGCATTCCCTGACTTGTAATTGCCTCCCTCTGTTTTATTGTTTGTGTAAATTTTTTAGGGTGTAATCCTATGGGCATGCCCATAACCCTCCAAACTCAGTGTGGTGTAGTGGTTAGAGTGCTGGACTGGGACTCGGGAGATCCGGGTTCTAGTCCCCCACTCGGCCATGAAACTCACTGGGTGACTTTGGGCCAGTCACTGACTCTCAGCCTAACCTACCTCACAGGGTTGTTGTGAGGATAAAATGGAGAGGAGGAGGAGGACTATGTAAGCTGCCTTGGGTTCCTTGCAGGAAAAAAGGCAGGGTATAAATATAATAAATAAATAAATAAATTATGGGCATCCTATGCAGGCAGGAGAAGCGGGGAGGTGAAGGTCACCTCCGTGCTCCTCTTCCTCTGCAAAGCACTCAGATAGCTGATTTCAGCCATCTAAGTGCAGTGCTTTGGAACAGGAGGGAAGGAGGCTGAGGCACCAGTTTAGTTACTCCTTTGAGTGAAATGTCTGTAAGCAGTCAATTTATTTATATTATATGCTATTGTCTCATGTTATGAGTACATGTTCTTTCATTTATGTTGACATTTCCAGATTTTGTGCCTACAATTAATTAATTATAATTAAGTTTACTTACTTACCGTAATCAATTTAATTAATCAATTTAATTAGTAACTATTTTGTTAGCTAAGACCAAAAGAAAAAGGGAGGCCACATTGTAATGTGTAACAAAAGCTATTAAAAAGCAAACAAACTTGTAGGGAGGCTCAAAACATGGAGAACTGTGTTCTTGCTATCACTGTATGTGTTTTAAAAACTTTACACTGTATAATTTAAAAACAGTAATAGAATACCAACGAAAAGCTGAACTGGCACACAGCGCACAAACAATACTATCGGTTGAATTATTTGCTTCATCATTCAGTGATGGCTTAAATTTGCGTGCTTCTGTCCATGACGCTGAAAACATGTTTCTATAGAATAAGAAATGCTTTGACATTAAAAAGGCAAAAAGTGAGTTCAGAAAATGCCAGTTACAAGATGCCAGTTACAAGATATTTAACTGAGTTTTGCTGATCAGTCAATTTTTTTCCTGCTCATTTCCTTTTCTCTTCTCCGCCTTTGCATTTTTCTTTGCTGATGTTCTCAAATCCTCAGAGCTGGATTTTCTTGGGTCATGACATTAGTTAAATGTTTCAGCTTCAGGTGACTTTATTAAGCAGTGCACAACTCAATGCCTGTCTGCCTGTTTTACCTATGCTTACCCATTATTTCTTTAATGGGCATACACTGTAAGACTTTCAATTCACAATACATTTCATTGTACATTAATACAAATGCAGGGGAAGTTGCCTGTAATGCAGTATTAATGTGCCATGAAAAATCAAATGAAAAGTCTTACCTTATTAAGCATAATTGACATTAACTTGCAGAAATTTTGGAAGCTCAATAGATGGAATTATGGCTCTGTCAATAGCACTGATTGATATACAGAAGACCAGAATTTCATGAGAACAAGAACTATGGGTCATGACCTTCCAGTCATATAGCCTCTGTACAGAACTAGGTGCTTTAGGAAAAAATGTATGAGAAACCACAAAGCAAGGTTTATTCTTGATAGGTTTATTCAAGCCCTGTCCTGCACTCCCAAATAAAGATAGTCCCAAAGATTTAACTATGGGAGATTTGGAGCATAATGTTACACTTTTCTATACACCATAAACGCAACCAACCTCTTTCCAAAACAATTTACAGCACCATCTTTCACAACTGCATGCACAACGACTGCACACAGGTAACAGTCCATTCAACTATATCCATCACCACTTAGATTCTGTGCCAAATTTCAGGCGGTTGGAACAAATCACATTCGTTTTATAATTATTGGAATTTCAGGCTTTATAACAGTAGAACAGACAATATTTTCCTATCAAAGATCCTGTAGCTAATAACATTTTTTGACCTCAAAAAGATGTTGGAACTTTTATTTGTAAATAAAAAAATCATTACAAAGACACCTTAAAGTCTACACTGCATGCTATGTTACTTATTTTACTTTTGTGTAGGTACACAGACTCTTGATCTGGATTAGGACCACCATGCACTGGTGGGGGGAATAAGCCTTCCCATGCAGCCCCTTTTTCTTTAAATTTATCCTCCTCTTCCAGCACGGGGACTTAAGGCAAAAAAATTCAATTGGTGCAAATTGGTGTCCCTAACCATGTGCAGTGGTCCCAATCAGGACCAGGGCCCTATGCACTTACACTTACACAAAACTAAAAAAATAATAAAAAATGATCACCTAAACACTATGCATTTGAAATAGCATGTAGTCTAGATTCCAGTGTTCTCATTCATCCAAAGGAAACAAAATCCTGCTCCTTGGGGGACTGGGAAGCATGTAACAATATTTTATATTAAACTAGCTTTTTTTACCCGGCGTTGCACAGGTCGTCATTTTCCTATAGGCATTATTTGTTCGAAATACCTTAAGGTATCTGTCAGCTGTTTTGAATCCCTCAATAGGAAAGGTCCCCCGGGATTACATAATGGAATCCCGGCTCCCCCAGGATTACACAATGAAATCCCACCTCCCCCCCCCCGGGACTGCACAATGAAATCCCTGCTCCCCCCCCAGACTACACAATGAAATCCCTGTTCCCTTTCCCCCGGGACTGCACAATGAAATCCCTGCTCCCCCCCCCAGGACTGCACAATGAAATCCCTGCTCCCCCAGGACTGCACAATGAAATCCCTGCTCCCCCAAGACTACACAGTAAAATCCCTGCTCCCCCCTGGGACTACACAGTGAAATCCCTGCTCCCACCCTGGGACTACACAACAATGAATTCCCTGCTCCCCTCTGGGACTACACCCAGCTCCCCCCCCCAGGACTATACAATGAAATCCCATCTCCTTCCCCAGGACTACACAACAGTGAAATCCCTGCCCCCCCGGGACTACACAACAGTGAAATGCTGCTCCCTCCTCGGGACTACTCAACAATGTAATCCCAGCTTGCCCCCTCCCCCTCGGGACTACCCAACAATGAAATCCCAGCTCGTTCCCCCCCCGGGACTACACAACAGTGAAATCCCTGCTTCCCCCCCCGGGACTACACAACAGTGAAATCCCTGCTTTCCCCCCCCCCCCCCGGGACTACCCAACAATGAAATCCCAGCTCGTTCCCCCCCTCAGGACTACCCAACAATGAAATCCCTGCTCCCCCTCAGGACTACCCAACAATGAAATCCCAGCTCGTCCCCCCCCCTCGGGACTACCCAACAATGAAATCCCAGCTCTGCCCCCCCCCCCCGTGTAGGCCCCGGCTGCAGTTCATATGAACATTCTGTGTGGACATTGGAGAGATTTGCATATCCGCTCCTGATTGGGCCCCTGTGGCGGCAGTTCATACAAACATTCTATATGCCAGTGGAGCGATTTGCATAACCGCTCCTGAATGGTCCCTGTGAACATTCCAAGTGATGCCATTGGCTCTCATCTATTTTGGGCTGTACAGGCGCAGCGAGGGTTTTTCAGAGATTTGAACCCACCAGTCTTTGTCCTTGGGTGATGGAGAGTATGCGTGCCAAGTTTGGGGCGGATCCGTCCAACCGTGTAGGAGCCTATGTGATGCCCGTACCCAGCCAGCCAGCCGGCCGGAGACACACTTTAACATTTATATAGTAAGATAATCATCTTAGCTTTCCTTCCCCTTGATTTCTTTTAGCTGAAGTGTGTAGGGATTACAAGCTGTTTGTATATACCTGCACTATTTCCTCAGAGACCCCTTTTGTGTTTGCTTTAATCAAGCACTGTTTATTAGAGATCTGTCTTCCTGTGCTTGATCAACACAAATGCGTACAATTCCCTAGATAGTCCATTAAATTGGTCTGAAGGGAAATGGGAACAAAAGAGCACCATTGGAATGCCAGGTTTAGTTATGCAACAGAAGAACAGATCATTGACGCAACCAGTTGGGTTGCTCTGGAAAGAATACCAAGTGTCAGAGTTTCCTTTGGGAATCAGTGGATTGTGGGGAGGGGGAAGATATACATGATCTTTCATCTGAATGAATGATCTAAGATCAAAAACCCTTTGGTTTAAGAGAAGAGTTAGGACACTTACAAAGTGACCCATGCACCAAAAGCTCCAAAATGGTCAGTTCAGGAACTCTCCTTAGCTTCCATGCCATGTAAGCAGTAAACTTGTTCTACAATCTCATCTATATTGTACTTGCTTACTATTTAGCCTCCATTCACCCACACTTTTTCTTGGTCTTTCAGCTTGAATCCTCTTTCTCAGCAGGTTAGGGAATGCTGATGCATGGATCAGTGCTATATTAATGTTTAATAAGATATATGCTTTTAGATTCTCAACTCTTACTTCTAATAACCAACCTCTTGGGTAGCTTATCTTAAGGTGCAGATCACAATCTGATGAATGTTTAACAACGACTTTGTTTGCTGTGCTTATCAATTTCTAAACCTTTAATTTTGACAACCAGTGCCTTGCAAACTTTATTTTAAGCTGCAGAGTGCAATCCTATGCATGTTTAACTGATCAGGATCATACAGTATTTCTGATGTTCAAACTTGCTCTGCTTGTACAATGTAAAGATGTAATTGATTTGCTTAAAATAGAGCCAACCTTGGCAAAGGCCAATCCTAGGCATGTTTAGTTATAAGTACAGAACTTGCTTACTCCATTCTCTTGTAGATTTCTGTGTCCCCAAATGATGATATAGACCTTAGCCATAATGCCTACCTGCCTCCAGTCTTGTGTTCTCTCTGCATGCATTATCAACTTTGTCTCCCTGCCATATAGAGTCCATCAGTATGAACACATTCCATTTTCTCTAACCTTAATTAAAGAATAGCAGGAGAGCAGAAGATTATTCAAAAGACTGTACTTCTCAGCTTAAAATAGGCTATCCAAGAGGTTGGTTACAAGAATTTAGAATTTAAAAACATATAAATTATTGAACATTGATATCACACTGATCCAAGATTTAAGGTACAATCATATGCAGGTTTAGACAGAAAAAAGGCCTACAACTCCCAGCATGCCACATTCATGCTGGGTGTTTATTTATTTATCATATTTATACCCCGCCTTTTTTCCTGCAAGGAACCCAAGGCGGCTTACATTATCATCCTCCTCTCCATTTTATCCTCACAACAACAACCCTGTGAGGTAGGTTAGGCTAAGAGTAAGTGACTGCCCCAAAGTCACCCAGTGAGTTTCATGGCCGAGCGGGGACTAGAACCTGGATCTCCTGAGTCCCAGTCCAACACTCTCACCACTACGTAGGCCTTCTAGGATTTAGGATTTTAGTGTTTCAGAGGTTCAGGGTTGAAAGACAAGGGAAAGTCTGAATGCATGGAGGCTAAGTTTTAAGCAAACATAAGATTTGAGAATGTAAACATGTTAACTGTTTACATGATCCGGGTTCTAGTCCCCGCTCGGCCATGAAACTCACTGGGTGACTTTGGGCCAGTCACTGCCTCTCAGCCTAACCTACCTCACAGGGTTGTTGTGAGGATGAAGTGGAGAGGAGGAGGAGGATTATGTAAGCCGCCTTGAGTTCCTTGCAGGAAAAAAGGCGGGGTATAAATGTAATAAATAAATAAATAAATAAACCAAATGGGTTTCTTTAAAAAAAAAAAAAAATCCTAGAGTGCCCTACCTTTTTGGGGATAAGAAAATTTATTAAATTATATGTGCCCTCCCTCCTCAAGGTGGTAGCTGGGTACACAATTTAACTTCACCAAGTCTCTATAGTAGTTAAAATGCTCAGCAGGTCTAACAGTGCACCGAAGGAAGTGAAGTTTTGGGCATAGAAGTTCAGCTCCATGTTTAGCAGTGTAGCTCTCTGCCTGGCTTTGGACAAAAATCCATCTTAAGATTTTTTAAGATGTTACCTTATAACACAAGATATGCTGATATAAACAATCACAACACATTATTTTAGAGTACAGTAGATGTTAACCACAGTAGCAAACGATACTTCTACTGTGATAATTTCCTACATAGCAACTACCCTTGAATAAATCATCAATATGTAAAATTATAGGTGAAGACCAGGTTAAACTGCTTCCATAATCAACATGATCTAGACTATCTAGGTTAGGCTAGATAGTCAGTCTAAGTCTAACCTTTTAGGGGCAATTCTCACAAACCCACAAACATATAGACCTTCTCTCTTACACTCACTCATGTAACAGAAACCAACATACAAATCACTTTACACAACCCTGCCTCTTGCCCCTACCCTCTTTCCCATTCGTATGATGGGAGCCATTTTTCTTTTGGGAAGAGGCTGCATCGTGGAAGAATCCCTCTGGCTCTGAATTGACTTGTCCTTAATTACTGATTAATTTAAATGGGGACTTAAAAGCCTCATATTATTATGAATACACAACAGAGTTTCACCAAACTAGGAAGGGAAAGGCCCACACAGTTTACTTAAATTTTTGAAACAATATAAACCTGCTAGAGGAAAAATAGGCATGCAATTGCTACGGGTGCACAAAAATGGTCACAAACAGGAGAAAATTGCACTTCACTAGGAAATCTTTACATTGCTGTATAGCAGCCATTTTTCATCAGATTATTTTGAAATTTGGTCACCGTATAGCCCTCATATTATAGATTATCTGTGCAAAATGTCAGATAGTTGAAACAAGTTGTCAATTTTATAATGATTAGAATGCTAAGGCTTTATAATGATAGAATATTTTTGGCTGATCCAGCTTAAGTATTCTTAGCATAAGATTAAATAAAGTATGATTGCTGTTAATATTCAGTTTCCTTCCTTCCTTCCTTCCTTCTTTCCTTCCTTCTAAACATATAAGTTTAGGGTTTTGCAGATATTATGTAATGATAAGTGATATAGCTCATCATTTTGTAGTTTATCATTTTCTATATTTATAAAACTTATTTATTTATTACATTTATACCCCTCCTTTTTTCCTACAAGGAACTCAAGGTGGTTTACATAATCCAACTCCTCTCCATTTTATCTTCACAACAATCCTGCATATTTACTGTAGTTTTCAGCTTTTCAGAAACACACACATCAGATATGAATTGGCTTGTGCATGAAAGCACTGTGGCAGCCCAATATACAGCCTAGTTATGTTACAGCATTTGGTTTTAAACCAGTTGGTACCCTGGCTCTAATCCATGGCAAAGGGCAGCTTGTGCTGACAGAGCAACCTAGCAACCTGTGCAAGCCATATGGATCAGGTCCACACAGCTGTTCCAGCTTTCAGTTGCAACCCTGTTATAACATGTTGCAGCTATATATCATGGTAGTAGCAATCTATCTGGTTGTTTGGTAATAGTATGGAAAGGAGATGAATTTGTGTTACCCCCACCATTTCCAGTCTTGCTGTGTCTGCCCACTTTTGAACCCTGGTTTGTGAAAAACTGTATCTGATAAAGGTTGCTCTTCATAGGACCAAATTGCCTTAAAGCTTAGTATTTTACCTTAATACCTTAACTTAATACCTTAAATTAGAATTAAGTTGTAGAGGAGTAATTTTGCTGGCAGCTGTTTATTTTTAGAGCGCTTATTCCTTTAAATCTGATAATGTTCTCAAAGTGATTTATACATTAAGATAAAAAACAAACATTATTAAAACAGCATAAAATCAATATACAAAATAAAAGAATACATAGCAGAAGACCCATTATAAAATATGATGAGCCCCAATAAAACATAAAAGCAACTCTAATAAATCAATCCCCATTCAGTTAACTGCATGGACATTTAACATTGTTTTGATCTGTCAGCTAAAGCTTAACAGGGTTGGCATCAGGCAAATATGCCAGGAGGAAGGGAAGAATGGAGATTCCACAACTGGTGTGCCACCACAAAAAAGGTCCCATCTCTGGTAGCCATCTACCTAACCTCCAAATATACAGATAACCAGAAGAGGGCTTCCAAAGAAGATCTCAACATCTGAGCAGGTTCATAAAGGTGCAAATGGTCCTTTAGCAGATGGCTCACACAGCCTGATAAATGGATTTAGACTCGGAGATGGATGTCTCAAACTGAGGCCTTCAGTCCAAGCCTGGTGAACTTGTGAACTGTGATTGTTTTGGGTAATTGCTACAAGGACAGAATGCCAACACTCTTGAACCTGGTTGATCTGAAGCAATCCCTAAAACGTCTGGCTGCTCGGAGTATAAACAGTGCAGGAAAATCAGCTGGTAAATGCTCATTTACCAGTGGTCAGTGACTCACAGTTTGTGTTCTTCCTCTTTCTTTCTCTCTCTCTCTCCCACCACCTGATCTCCTGAATTGGCTTTATTCCTGCTGGATTCCATTTGATCTGAATCATAGAATGGTCAGCAGTTCTTATCCCCTTCCAGGCACTTACAGCAGAGCCTTACTACTCTATTCAATTCCAAAGATATTTCCTTCTTTAGGCTGAGCCTGAATTGGTTTCTAAGCCTTTAGCCTAAATGATAGGATGGCAGAGAGAGCAATCGCATGAAAACACCATCTTTCCAGAGAGTCACAAATTGCAAATAGGATTACAGTTCCCAAGTGATACTACCTCTCTAATACACGTTAAACAGTGTGAAATGCAGCTATTGGACTTCCCTTCAGTCCCAAAATATAGTGAATAAAATACACTTACAGGCTGGTGCTCTTTGGACATCCTATTTTTCTCATACAAATAAATAGAATTCCTTTTAGAATTCTACTTCTACTTCTTTCTATATCTCAGCTTCCCCTCCCAGTGTTTTGGACCAACTCCAGTGGTCTGGAATCCTTGGACTTATAGTCCAAGGCATCTGGAGGGCACCAGGTTGGAGGAGGCTGCTATATCTCTTTATGTTTGCAGCCCTGAAAATACATTGCAGTGGAGGCTGGTGGCTCCAGTGTCAGTGGGTAGTGTATCCACATTGGGCTGCAGTCTGAACTTTTAAAGGAGCTATCCATGGTGCTGAACATATCCGGTTTGGGATTCAGCACCGTGGACAGCTCCTTTAATGTTCAGACTGCAACTCAAGGTGGATGGATGGACCAGTCCTCTGACATTGGAGCCACCAGCCTCCACTAGAGTGAAGTTAGCTGGGAAGGGCGCAGTGTTTCCCTGCAAGGCTTCTGGTGGTCAACCAGCATGGCAGACAGTACGGCCTGGGTGGAGCTTTCGAAATGAGAGAGGCAGGCTGAGGCAGCTCCTTGAGGAATGAGTCATTTCCAAGGAGGCAGTTCAATCAGGCACAGGGGCAGAGTGACTTGCAGATAACAGTGTAAGGCCAGCATGCAGGGGGATGAGTTAGAGGACAGTAGGGCTGAAGTGAAGTACTGAGTCTTCTTCAGGAGTAAGGACGGGAGAACCAGGGATGCTCAAACTTGCTGAGATTCTCCAAACTCCACTTCAAAGCTTGGTTCCCCTCATTCCATTCTCATTTGCCAGCTGTTTTTCTTTTCATTTGAATGGGATCAGTGTGCATTTCTGTGCACATCCCCCCCCCAAAAGTGCACACTTTCCCCTGTAGTGGAAATGTGGGAGACAACTGTTATTTCAAAGAGTTAGTGGTGTACAAATTCCCTTGCCCATGTCTAGAGATCTGTTTGGACCTGTTTATTGAGTTAGTTAGCTATGCTTTTTCATTAGTTCCCAGGGCCAATTCTATTGACACTGTACAGCTTGAGGCTGGTAGATAAGCCTCTAGCATACCCTCAAGCTTAGGCCATTTGTTAGCAGAGAGCTGGGATGGGAGCTATCTGGGCCGGCTTCCTGCCAATTGTTGGGCCCAGTCCGTCCCCCGTCGCCCCCAGTAAATATATGAACATTCTTGAGGCTGGTGGGAGAACATTGAATATATGAACATTCTTGAGCCTGCTAGATGTACATAGATCTCTGAGACAGTTCTTGAACTGCAGAACTTCGGATCTGGCCGTGCAGCTAGGCTGTACAGAGTCATGTTTGCCACTGATGTGATAAAGATAAGGGGGTTCCCAGTGGCAGAAAGGATGTTTATGATTTTGTGCTATACTTTCTTCTTGCTGCTGTTATTATTCTGTATCATTTTGCTTTATTCTATTTATTAGCTTGTTCTTGCTAATAAAACCTTAGCCTTCACCCATTGGTGTGTTCATTGTGTCCTGAATCCTTAAAAGAACCATTTGCCTTTTGGCAAAACAATTTTCTAAAGTGTGATGGTGCATATTTTTGGGGGAAATGCACATTTCGAAGTGCACATTTTTCAAGAAATATGCATATATTTTTATATTTTTAACCCAAGTGCAAGTTTGGGAATTTGGGAGCTTTTTCGGGAAATGTTTTTGTGTTCATGTTTGCAAATGGGGCAAGTTCTGATGATTTGCAGACAGAAACAAAATTCTCATATGATTTTGTTGTCCAGGCAAAGTCTACACAGGAGCAGGGAAAGCCAGTGATAGACCAAGTCAGAGGAGTGCGGAAGCCACTTGGAGTCTAGGTTTTTAAAGAAGAGGTGGTGGGTAAGGGGACAATTTTCCACTTCAGTACCCAGAAGGTTTCTGGTCTGAGTTCTCCCTTCAAGTGTTCGGAAACTGCATCCAGTGCAAAATGTGGCAGCATGATTGCTTTCTGGTGTGTGTGCTTTGCTGAACATATCACACCAGTCCCATGCCAGCTGCACTGACTTTCAGTCTGTTTCCAGGCATAATTCAAGGTGCTGTTTCTTACTTATACAGCCCCAAACTGTTTGGAGCCAGGATATATGAAAGACCATCCCTTCCCATATGAGCCTGTCCATAGTTTAAGATCTGTTTTTGAAGGCCCTGTTACATGTTCCCACTACCAAGAGAAACTAGGCTGGTGGGAACATGGGACAAGGCTGTCTCTGTGGCAGAATCCTCAATTGTTCCTTTTTGTTCTTCCTGACATTTGAATCATTTTAAATGTAATTCTGTATTTTGTTTTAAAGATTCCCCCCACACACACCTGTTTTGATTTGTTTAGTATGTTATTTGTTGTGATATAGTTTTATATCTTTTAATTTGTATGCCACCTTGGAGGTGTTTTGCGTGTGAAAGCCAACTAATAAGACAATTGACCCTGCCATAGATTCATAGATTCATAGATCATAGAGTTGGAAGGGGCCTACAAGGCCATCGAGTCCAACCCGCTGCTCAATGCAGGAAACTAGAGGAGGGGTCTCCCATCCAAGTAATAACCAGGCCTGACCCTGCTTAGCTTTCCACACTCAGACAAGCTGAGCCAGCGTAAGCCACAGGCCATGTCTAATGCCATTTGAAATTGGATCTGTATTCATGCAGGAGACCAATTTTGTGGACAGAAATAAGGTGCACAGATATGTAGGACCAATCGGGCATGATGTTCTAAACATCATTGTGGTTCGAGAGCAAATAATACAGGCCACATGCTGAAGCTAAGCAGGTATGAGCCGGGTCAGTGCTTGTATGGGTGACTGCCTGGGTTCTCCTGCATTGAGCAGGGGGTTGGACTCGATGTCCTTATGGGCCCCTTCCAACTCTACCATTCTATGATTCTATGTGAGCCAAGACTTGCTCCTGAATCTCCCACAAGTAGTATCTTGTTGGCAAGTTTTATGATGAAAGTTTGAAGGAACTGGGTATGGTTAGCTTGGAGAAGAGAAGACTAAAGGAGAACATGATAGCACTCTTCAAAAATGTGAAGAGCTGCCACATAGAAGAGTGCAAAGATTTGTTTATTTTGCTGTCCCAGAAGGCATGGCTAGATCTAATGGACAGTAGATTTCAGCTGAACGTTAGGATAACCTTCTTGATGGTAAGAGCAGTTCGACAATGGAATCAATTTTAAGGTGTGGTGTGCTCTCCTTTGCTGGCGGGGGCACTTCAAGTAGAGGTTGGACAGCTAATCAGGTGGGGATGTTCTAGTCTGGATTTCCTGCATTGAGCAGGGGGTTGGATTAGATGGTTTACAACAGGGATGAGCAGAAAGTAGATCTCCAGATGTTTTGGACTTCAACTCCCAGAAGTCCTTTTCCAGCATGGCCAGTGGTCTGGAATGATGGGAGTTAAAGTCCAAAATATCTGGAGATCTACTTTCTACCCACCGCTGGCTCACAAGACCCTCTCCAACTCTGTGACTGTGTTAAATGAGAAAGCATGAACTCACAAATGTAATTATTATGAATTTCTATACAAGTCATATTATATTCACTTTCCCCTTTCCAGCAATGAGAAAAAACCAAGCAAGGTCATTGTAACATATTCCCTTACAGGTCCCAACCAACCTCCACCCACGAAGACATTTGTTTTGCTACAGATTTATTGCATCAGGCCATGTTAAATTAGAAAACATGGTTTCATGGATTTAATTTTCACCACATTTTGAATCAGTAATTCCTAGCAGAAGGTTCCCTTTGCTCCCCAGTCCCCTACTCCAATTTTCTGCTGTTAAATTAATCTGCTTTCAGATTGTTGGGGAGGGCATTAAGAGCTCACTTCAGAAGGCTGCATTGTTATTATTCAGGTAAAGAAAAACATTTGCTGGAGCATTATTAGCTCTTATTTGTTAATGGATTAAAGGGATAAAAAAAAAAAAAGCCCACCCAGAGCTATTGAGGCCCTTGTGAAGCATGTTTTGCTAATGGGCCTCCTACTCTTAGATGGGGAATTGTTTATCCGTATTCTGTACTTTGGGTGGGGAGGGGGAGGGCAGTGGGTATCAAGCTGATGGATACGATTTGAATTATTTTGCCTTACCTGCCATGGAATATTATGGCACCAAAAATGCGCTCTCCTGATGATAAAGATGACCATGTTTTTCTTCTGCTCTCATCGTTACAAGTTATCATGTGTGTTCTAATCAGTGCTGGATGTAGAAACAGTTACTGCTGGCTCTTATTATTTTTCAAAGGGACAGTGGCCATATCTTTTTTTTTTTATTCTAGTATGATTTTGTACAACCTGAGCTCTTTTGCACTTCGCACAAATTAATTAAGGGCACAATCCTATCGATTCCACCCTCACCGCTCACAAGTCCCCGAACTTGGAGGATTCTGAGTTCCCTGTGCCCTGCCAGGCTGAAGCCGTCAGTGTGGGAGGAGTGGTGAAGGTGATCTTCACCTCTTCATCCTCCATCTTGGGTGTTTTTCACCAGACAAGCTTTTTAACCTGTCTAGCGAGGGTGCTTCAGCGTGGGAGGGAAGGAGGCTGGAGAAGGCTCAGGATAAATTGTATTCTGGTCTCTCTGGTTTCTCTGAACCAGCAACATCTTTTTCTTGTTCTGCTCACCCTGTTCTTGTTTAACATCTACCTTCAGGAAGAGTTCTCAAAAGCGTTTTCATTATTCTGTGACTTTCAACTGGTACTAGGGGAAGTAGGGCTGCTCCATCAGCTCTGCTGAGAGATCAGCTCCAACAGGCTTCTCCAGCCATCAGCTGTCACCTGGCAGCCACCATTCCATCTAGGTGAGGAGAGGGGGAGACCAGGAACTTTTGGTTCCTCCTTTCCTTGAACTGCTTCCATCCTGGTTGGTCATTAGAAGAACTTTGTAACTAAGAACTAGTGCCTGTGTTTGTTTGGTTTTTTTCCTCCCTCCCTATCCCTTTTCCTTTTGTGTCATGTAAGCCTGAGGGCAAGGACTGTCTTTTTACTGAACCAGTTTGGAAGCTTTTTTCAAGCGAAGAGTATGGGGGAAATGCTTCAAATAGTTAAATAAATTACATACATAAAAGTATTATACTATGGATGTTTGGATCTCCCCCCCCCCTAAATAGACCAACACAGCTTGCTGACTTCTCTCTTTTTGTTTAATGATGCACCTGAAAAGTAGAACTAAGTAGGGATTCTCAACTTTTTTGTTGGTCTCCAGCTGTCTGTGGGGGTGCTGGAGGTGGCGTGGGTCCTTGAAAGCACTTTCCGTTGTCTAGCTTGTAACTTGTGTGCTATTGTCTGTAGTAGAACAGAATATGTGAATGAACCCCTATCCATGGTATGGAACACAATTCCTAGCCTATAATGGCTCATGATCATCAGTGTTGCTCTGCTCCCTCTCTGTGATTGGCTGCAGCTGCTGCTCCAACCTCATCTGCTCCAGCTGCATGTCAGTGTCAATTTTCTTTCCCATCCAATTAATCATGTCTGACATTGCCTCTGCAGTCTAAAAGAAAAGAAAATGCCTTGCTGTGTCCTAGGATGTGCCTTCACACAGTGGGAGAAAGCAAGTGTTTGAATGGGTAAATGAGCGAAGTAATGAGAAGCAGATTCGTCTGAGCGTCAGTTTTTAATGGCCGCTCTGCAGTGCAGCACCACTACCTGCCATGAAAACAGGCAGCCCCCTCTTGACTTGGCAAGCCTGGTTACTCTGGGTAGGCTTGTAGCAGGCTGACCTTGGCCCCAGGTGGTCTGAGCCTATGTACATTTACTTGAGTTCCATGAGACTTACTCCCCAGAAAATAGGCATAACTCTGCAGCCCTAAGTCACCCACAACAAATGCTCTCAGGGGGATAACAAATTTATCTGGCGATTGAGGCTGTTCCTGCCATCCCCCTTATCAGGCAAACACAGATCCGTCTTCACTGTCTGAATCCTATGCACACTTTCCTTTGACTTTTACCTATTGAACTCAGTGGGACTGGCTTCTGAATACATAAGAAGAGCTGTGCTGGATCAAATTAAAGGCCTATCTAGTCTAGCAGACTCTCCCCACAGTTGCCAAATAGATGCCTGTGGGACAAGCAGGGCACGAGGGCAACAGCACCCTCCTGCTTGTGCTCTTTAACAACTGGTATTCGGAGGTGTGCTGTCTCTGATACTGGGGGTGATTTATAGCCATCATCACTAGTAACCAGAGAGCCAGTGTGGCATAGTGGTTAGGGTGTTGGACTGGGACTCGGGAGATCCAGGTTCTAGTCCCCGCTCGGCCATGAAACTCACTGGGTGACTTTGGGCCAGTCACTGACTCTCAGCCTAACCTACCTCACAGGGTTGTTGTGAGGATAAAATGGAGGAGGAGGATTATGTAAGCCGCCTTGGGTTCCTTGCAGGAAAAAAGGCGGGGTATAAATATAATAAATAAATAAATAACTATTGATAGCCTTTAGTAACTATTGATAGCCTTCTCCTCCATGAATTTGTCCAATCCCCTTTTAAAGCCATCCAAGTTGGTGACCATTGCTACATCCATAGTTTAACTATCCCACTGGTTCTCTCCATTCTACCAGGTTTCAGTTTTGCTCACTATGTATTTGATTGCCTTTAAAACCAAGCACTGCAACTTGGCTTGGAGGCTTCTAGAAGTTGCATAGAAACACCAATACATGGTGCTCCTCTCCAGATTCTCTGACATGTTTATTTTCTGTGGCCCTTTAGCCTGGCTATCATGTTTTACCGTATGCTTCTAGGCTATTTCTATCCCATCCCCATTTGGGCAGTTTAAAACATATTCACCCCTCATTCCCTAAAGATGATTCAACCCAAACCAGAAGCTCCTCAGCTTCTTTCTGCCAGGGCTCACTTTAAATATTGCTATGCCACCTTTTTGATGTTAAGTGCCAGCAGTCTAGTTCTATTCTGGTTCAAGTAGAACCTGTCAGCTACAGCCAGACGCTCCTGACATTTCTGACCTCAGACTTGTACCTTTGAACCTTGGAACGACCCTGACCACAACTTTGCCTGATCCCAAACTGATTTACGTTTGCTTTGTTTTGGACTGATATGTTTTGGCTTCGACCCTCGGACTGTGATAACAACTACCCGACACTCAGTGACTAACAAATCCTCTCCACCCTACACCATTGCCTCATCCATGCATTGAGACATCTCAGCTTCACCTGAGACCTCTCAGCTTCAGCTTGGAGGTCCTGGCTTTCAGCCTCCTTAGAAACTTAAGTTTGGCTTCCAGGATCACACAACTAGCATTCCCCCATGTCATTGGTGCCAACTGCACCACCACCACTGACTCAACCCAAGCACTATCTACCAGGCTATCTAGCTGATGCATTATATCTACATCCTTTGCACCAGGCAGACAATTTACCATCACAAACCCAGCTATGTAATTATCAAATCATCCTACTACTACAAGCCCCCTGACCCCCAGAGGCATATCCTTGGAAGGGGAGGATATTGGTTTGTCCCCCAATGAATGGGTCTCTTCTAAGGGATCATTTTCCTTTTCTTCTGAGTGATGTCTTTCTTTTTTGAGACTCTCATTGTCCATGACTGAAGAGGAGCTGTCACCCTGGCAGTGGAGTGCCCTTACCACATCACCCAAAACCTTGTCTACCAAACTCTTTGCCTCTCTCAGCTTCTCCAGGTGAGTTACCTTGGCCTCCAGGGTTCCCATAGAGCCAGGAGCTCATTGCACTGAGCACACACCAAGAACTTTCTGTCCAGCAGGAAGATAGTCATAGATGTGACATTCAGTGCAATACTCCAGATACCTCCCCCCACACACACCTGCTGTTCTGCTTGCTACCTTTATAGCTGCTGTTGTTCTTATTGTTATACTTACTCTTCTTCTTTGCCAGACTCACCAATCAGCCATTAGTAGGCCCTTCAACACAAGTCTATAAAAAGAAGCTCCCTTAGTATCAGGATGCACCCTATTATTTAGAATTTGATTGGGTTGCACAGCTAATCAAGGAGGCAGCAGTGCCTGAAGTGTGTGGGAGGGAGAGAAAGAAGTGTGACGGTTTTGAAGGAAGTGGGAAGGTTTCAAAATGGGAGAAAAAAGTTGTGGGAGGGAGGTGGAGTCTCTCACAACTGGGAGTTGTTTGCTGGTCTCAGTCCCTGACATCCAGTCAGAGCCCCGCTCTGCTTACCTCCTTCACGCAGGAGTGGGAGGCATGTCACACAACCCCATGTTATTTCCAGTCCAGTAGTAAATAACAACACTGATCATTCCCAAGAGGCACATCCAAGACCCACTATAGCGTAGCGCCTCACACTGTGGTAAAAGCAAACTGAAGTAAGGACTGAATAGTCCAAGGGGAAGAGTAAGATAGGAAAAACAACAACAATGCAGAGTTGCTGGGCTGTGGTGTAGGAAGGAGCTGGGGTGTAATCACATGGTATTTCATACTCTCTAAAGGGCTTGTTGGTATTAGAACATGATAGCTTTTAATCATTTCTGCCCTAAAAATAAACATACATTTCTGCTAGGATTCACAGACGCCTTGATCTATATTCCTTTGACCATAGCCTGATGTGATGTTTCCTGTGAGGAAGGCATTCTACATCATAACAAGTGTTTGTTGTCCTTGATTGGATAGAAATAATCTTCCTTGGCAGCTAGGCTGCCTTGTCTGTCGTATATAGCAATAAGCCGAGGAAGCATTTCAAAAGCTAGACCATTATCTAGCCTACTATTTAAACAGCTGCTTCTCTGGGAAGGCTTAGCAGCATCCACATGGTAGCCCACAGTGACATCATACCAGAAGGAAAATAACAGCCAGGGCACGAGGAACCTGTACTAGATGCCGCCTGTGCCAGCTACACAAGCCAAACTTAGGATGGTGGTAAACACAGATGTCTCAGGACAAGTTGCATATGCCTGGAAAAGGGTGTATGTTAATTTTGATTCTGTTCCAAGCTTTGGATCACATCCAACCTGCCATAATTAACAAAATGTCAAGACTTCCAGTTCATTTCCCCCCCCCCCAAAAAAAAAAGAGAAGAAAAGGGTCCTAGGGCATGGTCTGAAGGCACCTGAGGCAGTTATCTTGCTGAAGCTAGGCAGGTCTGGATCTGGTCAGTGCTTGGAGAGGAGAACTCCTTGGATTCCATGTAGCCACCTTGAGTTCCACAATGGAAGAAAGGTGAGATATAAATGTAATATAAATAAGAACGTCAAATGTGGGGTTTACAATAGGCAGAAAAAATAGGCAGTTTGTTTTTGATTAAAAACAAAAATTGTTTTGTTTTTAATCAAAAGGAAACTGGGTGTGCACTTATTCTACTATGTGTACTTATTTTCCTCTCTCATTTCCAGAGGAGCCTGGACTTCCTATATTATGCTGCAGGAGAGAGTCCAGCCCATTAACATTCTAGAAGCATAAGAAGGCAGGTTCTTTGCTTCAGGAATCACTGTGTTAATGTTTTCTCAGTCTATACTCAGAGATTTACCATAAGCAGCCTTCCCAGATCTTAAAGCCCCCAGCTTCCTTTTGAAATGGAGTCCTTCTGTTTAACCTTTATGTAGCACATCAAATTGTAAATCTCAGAATGACACTTGTAGCCAAACTCACACAGCAGCAGGGCCATGGACTCAATTGACTTAAACAAAGAATCAAAGTGCTGTCCAAATCTAACCAGGAGCTGCCCTGGCAATTTATCCCTTTCCAAACATGTGTGTGAGGTGTCACAAAGCTAATCGCTCTGGAAATGTTTCAAAGTGACTCTCCCCCCCCTCCCCTCCACCCAACACAGGGGGAAAGCTTTACTTTGCATGGCTGTTGTTTTACAGGAGTATGGATCAGTATCTAATGTAGAGCTAATCCATCAAAAGCAGCAGCATGCCCATTTGCTCTGCCTTTTTCTAATTATGACAATGGTAAGTGATTAATAATTCAGTGTAAAATGTCCTTCAGGAGACCTTCATATGGGCAATAATTAAAAGGGACCTTTTCAATCCTGAATGGGTTTCTATATCTACAGGATTGTATGGGAAACCAACAGACTGCTATTTATGACCCTGCCAAATTGGTGTTCAAGTGCCAAGCTGAGTCCACAGACGGATAAAACAAACAGGTCCAGTTAAAAAGCACCTCAGAAAGAAAAGCATTTAATACAAAGGCTATTCCAAGCCACTCAGGTTATTGTTGCAGAGGTTAGTGTTGAAGGAATGTGATGGAAGGTAGGAAAAATGTGGAAAGAGACTTCGCAATACATGCAAGTTTGAATGTTTGTTCTAAGACTATGAAGATATTCACTGTATTATTATTACCTGTTTGTTCTCAAAGCTTTCAGAAGATGAAATAATAACACCACCATCCAGCTGTATTGAATCAGTAAACAGAAGGAGTGATCAGCTAGGAATAATTCATATATACCAATAGTGTTAATAATGTGGCATAGTCCAAGTAGGCATAAGATAATAACTGATGAAATACAATTCAAAGTATGAGAGCTCAAGATCTAAAGATTGCTGAAAAAAAGTCCAAGAATTGCAGAGGCTCAATGGATAGCCCGTCACTTGACCAATCTCAGACAATCTTTATTAAGAGGCAGTTAGATACAAAGTTTCAGCAATCCATATAACATATCACATAAGGACAATAAAAATCCCGCATGTTCCCGGTGCGGGCTGAGCTGAATTACTTCTTAGGGGTTCACCAGACATATTCTGTGATTACATTTTTTTAAACTCTGGGAGCTATATAATGGAAAAAGCTTCCCCAAGGGGGACACTTGGCTGATTCACATGTATGAGTTTCTGCAACTTATAAAGCCAATTGTAAGAATCTGTGAATTCACCATTGTTGTAAATCTGTAAAAAGTGTCAAGAGGAAGCGTTCCATTTTGGGTCACTGTGAAGTTTATTAGCTGTGTCAGATCTCAGAAGCTGAAGGATTTTCATTATACTTGTATTCAGGGACAGTGCCAACACCTGGTACCCTTGGGCAGGTGCTGGGCCCCCAACTCCACAACAGGATCTACTGGTAATCTGATTCCCCCATTAAACCTTTTCCTGTTGTCAGATCAGCACTGGGCAGCTGGGTCTAGCTGTCATTTAAAATTCCCCCAATGCCCCCAATGTAGTGTGGGGCATTGTGGGACATTAAAATGGCAGCTAGAACCAGCTGAGCCAGAAGGTCACTGCTGCTCAGACCACTGCAGCCACCACCAGGTAAGTCTGTCAAGGCCAGCCAATGGACAGGGCTCACCAGAGGGTGCTTTGCTCAGTCAAGGTCCCTTCAAACTTGGAGCTGGCCTTGGTATGTAATGTGGATTACCTCTTGCCTTGCTTTACAATCCATGCTGAAATAGGTTAAGTGACAGTTGTACCTTGGACTTCCTTTCAGCAGTCTTTAGTCTCATCCATGCTGAATTGTGTTCTGTCATCTCATTGGCAGTTGTTCAAGGCCTTTCCCCTTTAAGAGAAAGATGCCCAAATTCTTCATTTCAAACCCCCCTGAAAAGTTCAGCTTTCTGAAGACAAAGTTATATGCAATTATTAGATAGCATTTGTGGCATGCGCAGTGCCTTCCAATCGTATTCATCATCAAAACAATCTGTAATTAACATTATTCACATTTGATAAGAGACTTGGTTTGAAAGACCACTGTGGTTCAGTGTAGATTTTGCTGCATGTTTGGGGACGTTTCTCTTCCTGTCGCAGCTTGGTTTCATTTCCCTCTGGTGGGGCTTGTCAGAAAGGAAGCTGAATGGCTCTGTGAGAGATGCACATCCTAAAGCTGAAGGCAAGAACCCTGACCTTAGATCCCAGCTTAGAATATAATGATGAGAGGTTTCATTCTTTAACTGACTGCATTACCTATATTTAGCTGGCAAAGTGCTCCAGCTGCCTCAGGCCATGTGAAGGAGAGAGAATATCATATTGCACATCTGTATGTGTGGACAAAAAACCATTCCCATCCCCGCCACGTCAGGAAAGAAAGATTCATGCGACAATAGCAGGTACAAGAAACACAATCATCACAGGATAATAGCATATTTGGAGGGTTGCCAGGTTGCAAACTGAAGAACAAAGCTTGGATCCTGAGATAAGGAAGTTTACAGAAGGAAAGGTCCTCATCCCCGTCTTGCTTCTGCAGCCAGCTGTGCCACGTGGAAAAGCCTATTTGGAGTGTTGGGGAGCATCCTGAACAATGGGGAATGGCATGCAGTGGGCTGCTGTTGGGGAGGGAGGAATTGCCCCAAATTGTGTGAAGATCTGCCCAATTTTGGGCAACTCTTCTCTCTCACACTCCCTCCCACATTGTTCAGGAAGGCTGCCCCAAGCCTCCAGAGAGGAAGGCACAGGTGGGTGGGGAAGAAGGAGGAGTTAGAAAACTTTCCTTCCATGAACTTCCTTATCTTAGGATCCACACTCAAGTTTTTAGCTTTAAACTTACAATCAAGCGAGAGAGGAAGTAGCTGCACCTGCCTATTCCCCCTAGTTGGCTGGGGTTCCTTGCAAGAGGGGGGGGGAAGGTGGGGTATAAATGCAATAAATAAATAAATAGTCCTTTTGTCAGCTCACATCTCTGTGAAGGGAAAAGCAGCCTGAAATGGGTGTTCTGATTTTGAGCAGAATATCAGCTGGAGAAGAAGGGGATAAACAGCCCCTTTCCTCAGCCACAGATCTTCCTCTCAAGTTTGCAGCCTCCAGAAGATCTATTTATCCATCAAGGCTAAACACTGCTGAGAAACCAGGCCTTTATGAATTCACATTATTATTATTATTATTATTATTATTATTATTATTATTATTATTATTATTATTATTTTCATTTTTATACAATATGGGCCCAGGCTATTTGAAGAAATGCTGGCCTCCACTTCAGCCTGTCCATGCATGTGCTGAGATCATTACCTGAGGCCCTCCCTCAGTTTCCTTGCCATCAAAAGTGAGGTGATTCTTCTGGTGGCAGCTGCAGAGAGGGACTTCTCAGTGGTAGTACCTGCTTAAGGAATTATCTCTGCAAGGAGGTTTGCCTGCTGCCTACTTTACTGTCTTTTAGGCAGAAGGCTATTATATTTCCTAGGTTTTAAACTGAGATTATTATATCACTGCTGTTTTCTTATCCACTGTTTATATATTGTTATTAATAAAATTGTTATTATCCTGTTTTATTGGCTGGCTTTTATTGTGTAAGCCACCCTGAAGATACTTATATTGAAAGGTGGCGCAGGAATATATATATATATATATATGCTTTAAATCTAAGTATGGGCCCAGGGGCCATATAATTCATCAGGCCCAATATAGTGCAGTGCTGGGCTTTTACTTCAGAAAGACCCATATCAAAATGCTTACAAAGCTCTGAGGCTCACTGGGTGACCTTAGGACAGTCTCCCTCTCTCTCAGGCTAACTGACCTCACAGGGTTTTTGTGAGGATAAAATGTGGGCATTATGAATTCCACTCTGAGTAGCTTGGATAAAAATGGAGGAAAGGGAAGGATGGAAGGAGATAGCTAGAGAATTTACCTGATAATTCCAGTTCTGGAGTTCCACCCCTAGAAATAGAAACCCAATATCACCCATCCCATCTTCAAAATAGACAAAGATGGAGTATATAAAGACGCACAAAAACCATTCATCCTTGCATCAAACTGTTATGGTTTGTTTAATCAAGAAACAAAAAGAAAAATTGAGTGTCCTCTGTCAAGGAGTGGGAATCCTTGTTTTTTTATATATAAATAGACCCCACAGGCAGAGAAAAGAACTGACTAGTATTGCAGTTTCCATAATGCTTTCTTGTATTAGGCCAGGCTCAGCCATCCAAATCAGGTATATAAGGGGCTAAGTACGTATTACATGCAGACATATGTAGCTGAGCACCAATGTCCTTTAAATAATAATAATAATAATAATAATAATAATAATAATAATAATAATAATGAAAGGCTACTTTAGAAATGGGAATTCAGGGCAGGAGGAGGGAGTGGGCTTATTCCTTTCCCTACCTGCTGTTTCCCCAAGTGGCTCTCCCCACTCCCCTGAAGTTCCAAAAAATGTGCATGCCCTTCTAGAATTTATTCAGTTTTCTTAGTCCCTTTGTATTGGTATCCAATAATTAACATTAATTAATATTTATTTTTATTGTTAATGAGTTCTCATTGTTAAAAGCACACTTGATAACCCATCTTGAATGTGCTCAGCTATGATCGTTTAGACCAGTTGTGTAAACATGCAACTGTAAACATGGTGCTGATGTACATTCCTCCAATGTACATATGTGGAGGGGGGGTTTCCCACCTGCAAGCCTATTAAAAGGTTCAGGGGAGGGGGCATTTTTTTTAATCTGTGGAAAGGCTTTAATTCCTCATCCTTACTTCTGCAACCCTGATCCTATTTGCCTCCTTCTTGGCGGCTTTTAAGAATTGAAAAAGACCTTGGGAGATGTCCAATCTCATATTTCCCACATATCATCTAGCTTGGCCCTTGCTTAAAATGAAGTATAAACAAGTGGCCTGCCGGAAGAATAGATCCTCACAGAGAGAGCTTATGCACAAATGCAGCTTCTCTCAGATACATCCCTTTGCTTCTCCTCAGAAATCACATGGTTTGTATTGTTTAGCAGAACAACTGCCTTAAAGGCCACCTGGAAATACAACTCTGAAGAGGACTGGCCTATATCAGTGTATCAGCACAATCAATGGGTTAATTTCAATGGTTGCAATCTTTCCGGTACAGTCATGGGATTTTTTTTTTTCCTGGAAGCGATGTTTGTACCCAAACATCTGGGGCTTGTTAATGGCATTCTGCTCCATTTAACTGCATACTTTCCCAAAACATTTACCTGGGAAACTTAGAGCACATAGCAATTGCTTGCAATCTACTAAATTATGCACTTTAACTGCTATCTACTTTCCTTAAGGAGGAAGAGTGCTTGGGATTTTATTAGGTTATTTCCTTAGCCCTCCAGTTTTCTCATGATCATCTGCTAGTGAGTGGATGCTATATATATTTCACTTCCAAATACAGGAACCTGAAGGGAACTTTTGTGTTTGGCAGAGCAAGAACATATGCTAGGTCAGATTTCCCTAACCTGGTATTCTCCAGATGTTCTGGACTTCAACTCCCATCAGCACTAGCCAGCATGGCCCATTATCAGGGATGCTGGGAGTTGTAGTCCAAAGCATCTGGAAGGCACCAGGTTGGGGAATGCTATGCTAGGTGGTTGCTAGCTCTGGAAGAGTGGATACCTAGGGAGGAATTGTCCTGAGAATACCTCCTTTCCCTTTCCCTTCCCTAGTCTTAACTCTACATAAAAGATGAACTGAAGGAGTCCGTTACTTGCACCATATTACTGACATCTAATCCAGGCTAGCACAAGAACTTGTGACCTAGCAAGCTGATAATTATCCACCAGCCATAGACTGATAACACTTCTGTTTTTCCTGCCTGCCTGGGACTGCAAAACAACAACACAGAGTGACTGGGTTCAGACAACATGATAACCCACACTCAAGGGTTGAGTATGGGTTGAGTGTGCACTTGTTGGCACAAGCTGAAGCAGTCAGGCCGCTGTGTTGCTGCTCACTGAAAACGTGCCACAGACTTCAGACTTGTGGGATCTTCTTTGTTTTTTTTATTGGAACCCCAAGATCCATGAGCCAGAGCCCAGCGCAAAGGACACCTGCTTAGCATTAGATAATTCTGAGCCCAGGAATTTGTTTTGAGTGTTGGAACTCACAGTCCTTTTTTATTTATTACATAGATTTATATGGCATTTTCCAGTAGGCTATCAAAGTGGTTAAAGGAATGACAAAAGTGCCCAGCTGACCTTAAAGAGGCAGTAATGTGGCCATTTCTGAAAAACCCTTAGCTGGATCCAGAGATTTATAACAACTATTGCTTGGTCACTAATACCACCCCCGCCTTTTTGGGCAAGGTGTTTGAGAGGGTGGTGGCAAATCAGCTGCAGATGTTCTTGAAGGAATGGATGATCTAGACCCATTCAAGTCTGGACAGAATCAGCCTTGGTCACCCTGCTGAATGACCTTTACAGGAGAGGCTATTACTCTTACTAAATTTCTCAGCAGCATTTGATACCATTGACCATGGTGTCCTCCTGGACTGGATCTATGGATTGGGAATTTTGGGCAACTTTTTGCAGTGGTTCCATTCCTATCTGTAAGGCAGGGTCCAGAGAGTAGTATTGGGTGGCTGTACCCCAGCCCTCTGGCATTTATACCGTGTGGTGCCACATGGTACCATTTTGTCTCCAATGTTGTTTAACATATAATTGAAGCCATCGGGTGCAGTCATTAGGAATTTGGGGGAAGGTGTCTCCACTATGCTGATGACACTCAGCTCTTTCTCCATTACATCCGAATCAGGAGAGGCTGTGCATGACCTGCACCGGTGCTTATGTGCTGTGGTGGGCTGGATGACGACCAATAAGCTGAAGCTGAATCCTGATAAAATGGAGGCACTGTGGGTAAGTGGTTCCAGGGTCTGGGAATTAGAGAGTTTACCTGTTCTGGATGGGGTTGCACTCCCCCTGAAAGGACGGGTATGCAGTTTGGGGGTGCTCCTAGTTTCATCATTGTCATTAGAAACTCAAGTGGCTCCCATAGCATGGAGCACCTTTTACCAACTTTGACTGGTACATCAACTGCACCTGTTCCTGGACAGGGATAGCTTAACCACTGTGATCCATGCATTGGTAACCTCAAGACTGGACTACTGTAATGCTCTCTATGTGTGGCTACCCTTGAGACTGGTTCAGAAGATGTAGCTAGTGCAGAATGCTGCAGTGAGGCTGTTGATCCTTGCCATGCGCACATAACACCTGTGCTGAAAGAGCTGCACTAGTTGCCAGTTTGCTACTGAGCCAGGTTCAAGGAATTATTATTGACATATAAAGCCCTAAACAACTTAGGACCAGGTTACCTGAAAGATCATCTCCCCCTATAGACCTGTTAGACCACTATGGTCCTCAGGGCAGGCCTTAGTGTCCATGCTATAACATCCTGCAGAGTTCCATCTGGCAACAGCATGGCAATGGGCCTTCTCTGTGGTGGCACCCTCCCTCTGGAATGACCTCCCCTCTGTGACACATCAGGCATTGACAATCATGTGCTTTTGACAATTATTAAAAACTTACTTCATCTTGCCTTTTCCCAACCATTAACTTGTCTAAATGTTGTTGTGCTTTTATAATAATGTATTGTTTTATAATTTGCTGTAAACCACTTCAATTTTTTTAAACAGGAAGCAGTACATAAATATTCAAATAAATAAATAAATAAATAAATAAAATGTGACAATAAAAGCACATTAAAATAATCACTGGTTGACTATACAGTACTGTACTGTAGGCGATCACTCGTGACCGAGTAAGATTGTCTTCCAGGATAAAAAATTACAAAAAGAAAATTTTAAAAGGAGGAAATTCTAAAGAAAAATATTGTGTAGCGACGGGTCCGTAAGTGACTGTGGAGGCCAATTCTAGATCCACACAGCTTTCCACAGTGAGCACACAGGTTACCAGATGGAAGATGGTCCTGTAAAGAATTCGTTTGACGTGCTTTTCGCTTAGCACGTTTCTCTCTTTCACCTTGCACTCGGGCTTCTTCAAAGTCCATAGAACCTTTGTGAAAGGCCAACCTCCAGTTAGATCGTTCATGGGCCAGAGCTTCCCAGTTTTCAATGTTTATATTGCATTTTTTTTAGATTAGCCTTAAGAACATCTTTAAACCTCTTATGACCACCGATATTCCGCTTTCCATCCTTGAGTTGGGAATAAAGTAACTGCTTTGGGAGATGGCAGTCAGGCATTCGAACAACATGACCGGTCCATTGAAGTTGGCGTTGAAGGATCATTTTTTCAACACTAGTAGTCTTTGCTTCTTCCAGTACACTGACATTTGTTCGCCTATCTTCCCAAGTAATTCGCAGGATTTTCCAGAGGCAACGTTGATGAAATCTTTCAAGGAGGTGGAAGTGACGTTTATAGATAGTCCATGTTTCGCAGGCATAAAATAAAGTTGGTAATACAATGGCTTCATAAACCAGTGTTTTGGTCTTCTTACAAATATCCCGATCCTCGAACACTCTATGTTTCATTCGAGAAAATGCGGCACTTGTGGACGGAGCTCAAACAATGCTGGATTTCAGTGTCAATGTTGGCTGTAACAGAGAGATAGCTGCCAAGATAGAGAAAATGATCGACATTTTCCAGTATTGCCCCACCAAGCTGGATAGATGGCATCACCAAAGGGTTAACTTGCACTTGCTGATGAAACACTTGCTGATGAAGCACTTTGGCTTTTTTTATGTTAAGTGAGAGACCAATATTTTGTATGCTTCTGCAAAAGCATTTAGGATAGTTTGGAGATCATCCTCTGAATGTGCGGAGACCACATTATCATCAGCATACTGAAGTTCCACAACGGAGGTTGTAATTACCTTACTTTTTGCTTCCAGCCTGCTGAGATTAAAAAGCTTTCCATCTGTTCGATATATAATTCCCACACCAGTGGGAAGTTTCCCCTCGACAAGATGTAAAATCATGGCGATGAAAATAGCAAATAATGTTGGGCCGATAACACATCCCTGTTTAACACCTGATCCCACTTTAAATGGAGCACCATAAGAGCCGTTGTTGTCCAAAACCATTGCCGTCATGTTGTCGTGGAGAAGTCGCAAGATATTCACAAATTTATTGGGGCATCCAATTTTCATAAGGATAGTCCAGAGAGCCGTTGGGTCTACAGTCAAAGCCCTTAGCCAAATCAATAAATGCCATATAAAGGGGTTGATTTTGCTCCCAGCATTTTTCTTGGAGCTGACGTGCAGTAAAAATCATGTCTACTGTCCCTCTAGAGGGGCGGAAACCATATTGAGATTCAGGGAGGATCTCTTCTGAAATAGATAGAAGACGGTTTGCGAGAATCCAAGCAAATATTTTACCAGCGGTAGCTAAGAGGGAAATGCCCCGATAGTTACCACAGTCTGTTCTATCACCCTTCTTAAAGAGGGTGATAATTATATCCCTGAAGTCTTCTGGGATCTCTTCTCTTATCCAGATTTTTCGATGAGTTTATGAAGATGCCGTACAAGTTCAGGGGGGCCTTCTTTAAAGATTTCAGCAGGAATCCCATCTGGTCCACTAGCTTTGTTATTCTTCATTTGATTAATCGCTTTTATAACTTCATCCAAAGTGGGGAGTATTGCAAGTTCATCTCTAATTTGTTTTTGCGGGATTTGCGAAAAAATCTCATTATCCACCTTAGATTTACGATTTAAAAGGTCATAATAATGCTCTTTACAACGCAATGCAATAGACTCTTTGTCTTTTAAGAGTTTGGTGCCATCTTTGATTGTAAAGGGTTTGTACCATAGGTTTTTGGTCCATAAATGGCTTTTGTGGCCTTAAAAAAGCCCCGTGCATTATGAAATTCTGCAAGTTGTTGAATTTCTTGAGCTTTCTTTTTCCACCAAGCGTTCTTAAGTTCTCTTGTTCTTCTTTGGACCTCAGCCTTTGCACTGGCGTAGATTTTTTTCTTGGCAGCACATTTAGTATCATTTCGCCATATTTGGAAGGCTTTCCTTTTGACTATAACCATACTTTCTCAGGGAAAGCCTGCATGAAGAGGTGGGTCTTGAGCAGATGTTGAAAGAAGATGCCTGTCTAATGCCACTGGGAAGTGCGTTTCAGAAGGTGGGAGCTGCAACACTAAACACTCTGTTACAGGTACTCCTGAGATGAACCTGTCAGAAATTCTCCTGCTGAGAACTATAAAGGCTGGGCAGGGACATAAGGATCCCTAAGGTAACCTGGTCCCAAGTTGTTTAGGGCTTTACTTATTAATATCAGAACCTTAAACTTAGCCTGGTAGCTTATTGGCAGCCAGAGGTTACAGCTTTTAGTAGAGGTGTAATACACTGCTGAAAAGAGGCCCCTGTTAGTAGCCTCACAGTCTTTCCACACAAAAATTCACTCCTGGTTCACTCAAAGTTTTTTTTCATTCCTGTAGTACAATTGCAGGGGGACGGGGAGAGTCATTCTGTTGTTGCTTTGTTAGACAAGTGGGAATCAGAAATCCTTGTCGATCTACTGCAAATCACTCAAGGATCTACCAGTAGATCCAGTTCTACTTTCTGCCCACCCCTGCTGTACATTACATGAATTGGCCCTCCATCCTCGCCGGGGCAGAACGAGGCTGAATTTGGCCCCGCTCACGCCCCGGCGAGGCCTTGCCTTTTCTTCGGGGCAGCTCGCCCACTCCGCGATGACCCACACACGCTGCCCGATCCGTCCCGTCGCGTCACTTCCGGGACCGGAAAGGTGCGTTCTGCGCCTGCGCAGGTTCCATTTCCGGGCCCGAAAGTGTTGAGCGAGGTAGGAAGATCGAAAAAACGAGGCGGGTAGGAAAGCGCAGCGAAAATAGGGCTCGGGTGGCACGCCCAGCCTTAAATACACCACTAGGAGTCACCATTCAGCATCAATGCCAGAGCATTAACGGAAAGGCCTCCAGGGCATGTGGCTTACGCTGGCTCAGCTTGTCTGAGTGTGGAAAGCTAAGCAGGGTCAAGCCTGGTTGTTACTTGGATGGGAGACCCCTCCTCTAGTTTCCTGCATTGAGCAGGGGGTTGGACTCGATAGCCTTGTAGGTTCCTTCCAACTCTATCTATGATCTAGGACAATATTAAGCAGGGCTTCAAAGAACCTAGAGGAAAAGCATCCCAGTCATTCTGCTGCTTAGGACATACTCACTGATGAGAATCTGCTGTTCCTTTCCCAAATGCTTGTGTATGAGCCAAGGATCTAACAGTGCAACATTCTGACCTGCCAACCATGACTTGGGTGTGGGCCACCGAAGGCTGAAGTTTGCCTGCAGCTGAGGCTCATGGCAAACAAGAACCTTTATTGTGCCCAAAAAAAGGCACTGGCCCAAAGCAGTAAATGTGCTAACCCACTTCTATTATTCCTTTTTCCAGCATTCTTGGCTAGCTTCCTCATGCTTAGTAGAGGTTGGAATAGGCTAACATTTTTGAATTGATAGTTTTTTAAAAAAACAACTTATAGTAGCCTTGAGGCACCGCTACCATAAGGGTTGAGTCAAAATTTCTAAGATGTTGAGCATTTGTCATACCCATAAGTGACAGAAATGGAGTGAATGAAAATAATTGCAAAGCCAAAACGTGAAACCTTATGGCATGGATCTAAGCCTGCTTTGATTTCTCTTCCTTCTTTCTTGCCAATGTTATTTGGCAACCTCTGCAGGAAGTGGCAAGATCTTGGAATTTTTCTGCTCATTTAACACTTGATGAGATACTCCTCGAGCACCTTGTCACTGCCATATGTGACCCCTTTTAAGTGGCATTAATGCTAATTCTGCTCCCAATTAAGCTATAGCTGTTATTATTAGGCTGTGTCAGCTCCCTGGAAAATGCCCCGGTATATTAGCCAACCCAATTAATCCAGCTCCCACAGAAGAGGCTAAGCTGTACTATATCTGTATAGCAACTTCCATGCTCCAGTCAGCCATAATGGATAGCAAACCAAAGTCTGGTCACAAGGCTGTTTGCTTTATACAACATGAAAGCGGTGACCATGACACACATTTCTCACTGACTGATTGTTCGTATATTGTACAGCCGATTGTACAGCCACTCTGAAGGGCACATCCATATGGTTCTGCCTTCAGGGATCAGATGTGATGTTTTGGAGCATATTCTGAAGAGCATATTCTGAATGTGTATAGTTCTCCCGGCTAATGTGGTTTTTCCACTAGTCCCAGGACCCACTCTCCTGTCCTGCCTGCCATAAGGTTAAATCAAAGTCCAGCTTGCTATTGCAGGTGAGGGAGGAGGCAAAGATTCCCTCTGCCTCGAAACTTTGGTGTGTGTTTTTTTTTTTAAAGAAGCAGGCTATTTGGGTTGCAATGTGACAGCTATGCTGCCAGCATGGAGCCAGTGCAAGCTATCTATAGTGAGCGCAGGTGAGCTCTGACCAGGGAGCACAGAAAGGATAATAGCACTGAAAAATACTTTCTGGACATGGCCTAACATGAAAATGGCAAGCTTATCTGCCCATCTAGGACAGGGTCCAAGCACCATTTTTGGGAGCCCTGTACAAACTTGAAACACACAATCCCATCCCATACATACAATGCCATGAGTCATGAAAGAAAAGTTTCTATTTTAATTCTGAAATTACATTTTCTACGATCTTGACATTACATCATGGCCCACATTAGGGCTTTTCTGCCATGTCCCCAAATGCCCCCACCCTTTTCGCGATGTTTATTTAATGTAACATCCCGCCTGAAGAAGAATCCTGCAAAACCTGTTGACTGTTTTGTAACATTTTGGTTGGTCCTAATACCGGTAAGTGACATTTTGTTTTTGTTTTCTGATGGACCAGCATGGTTGCAAGCATTTTATAAATAGACCAATTTGCCTTAAGGCTCCCCCCCCCCCCCCAGCCTTGTTCATTGCAAAATCATTAATGACCTGTTAGGTTTTTAGGCCACAAGCCTGGCTTTGAAAATATGAATCAGATAGGAACATAGCATAGCACTACTCCTGCTTTTTGTGAGCATTCTTCTGAATATGGTGATGCTAATGCTGATATTACCGAACTGTCTTTTGAAAGAATTAAACTACAGTTACATGATGCATCTGGCAGCTTCTCTTCATCATTAATTGCCACAGACACAGGGTGAGTGCACATGTCACGCTAAGCCACCCTGAAGGTAAGCCACCATTGGTTGGTTCACTGAATAACCCACATCACTCATGACAAACAATTGCATGTACTGCGGCTTGCCATGGGTTGTTTCTTAGTCTTCCTGCTTGATCCTGGTATGCCATGGAAATCTCATTTCCTCATTCCTTACATCAGCACCCTTTTTGCAATTGGCCTGCTGGCTCATGAGGGAAACTCCCCCCTCCCTCCTGCATCAGATCACCAAATACATATAATTTTTTGAACGCGGTAATGCATTCACAAACTTTTTAATTTTTTTATTTGGGTGCAAGACGGCCAGTCCACTATTTACCAATATGCCCCTCTTGTCAATAGCCTTGTCAATTTCATCCTCCACCTTGGTGCTTGCCTTGCTAGTGAACACTTTTTTTTTTTTTTTTAAAGGCTGCTTCACATACTACTGAAGTAATTACACCCAGTGGAAAAGCTCCTTCTTCTGTAGCTGCCAGCAGCTTTCAGTTTCCCCTTCATGCTTGTCGCTTCTGTCCACTGGTCTCTGTTGTTAGCTGTCAGATATACATATGGGTTACAGAGCAGTAATGGGGATACACAAATTTCAGTGCAGAGGAGGGAGTGAGGGGGACAGATAAAGATTCACAAATTTCAAGGTAAAGATACGCAAATTTCAACGCAGAGCAGGGAGCGAGTGGGATTGGTAAAGATACATGCATTTCATGACAGAACAGTAAAGTGGAGGGGGAAAGTATGCAAATTTCATAGACACAGACTTTCAAATGTGTGCGCTTCTACAAGACAATTTTTATTTTTATTTTTTAAAGGCTGCGAACACATTCAGGACATGTCCGTCTCAGTTTTTTGGAGAATGGGATGGAGGGTGCTGATAAGGGATAAGGGAGAATGGCAGAGTCACTAGTGAGATCGTGAGGAGTGGCAGGGGTTTTCACCACTCTTGCCAGAGGTCTTTCTTGCTGTTCCCGACAACCCATGATGAAGTTGCCCTGCTAGGTTCAGACGTCATGACAAGCCACCCTGAAAACAAGCCTCCTTGAACAACCCAACAACAAGCCATGAGTTCTTAGGGTGGTTTGTTCATGGAAAACAACCTACGATGAAAAAACCACTCCGGGTTCAGACATCACAACAAGCTACCCTGAAACAACCCACGGTGACAATCCACCATGGTTTGTCATGTCATGTGAACCAGGTCATAGTCTCTATACTGAAGTAATTTTCAGCTTGTTTTTGCTTCTCTACTTCCTTTGTTAGTGTATTGTCTGAGCCACACTGCAGAAAGGATTGGTCTGTTTTGAAAAACTGGAGGATCAATTGGTATCCTTTAGCTTCTTGTAGTTCCCTTCGTTTAACTTCCTTACATTTCTGACTGCCTGGTTTGTATTTATAGCCAGATATGGTAGTATAGTGGGTGGGTGTGAACTAGACATTTACTCACATATATTTTGGGCCTGTAAATTCTACCAGGAACACTGGCTCCCACTGTCCATCGGATCAATTATGGTGCTCTGTTTCTCCCACTGGCTGTTTCTATCTCTTGCCTAGGTACAAGGAACTCTGGGCTGGTAGTTACAAAGAAGCACAAATCTCTCTGTCTCTCAAATGACTTGTCCTAATTTTAGCCTTACAAACTCTGTGTTCTAGAGAAGAGGACTGGGCCAGCAAGTCACTGTTCAGAATGTTGATTGTTCTGCTCCAACTGCTTCTGATTAGCTCCAGCAGATCTCACATGATCTGAAAAATAGGTACGTAGATACAGGGAAATAAGTTTCCATTAATATCCTTAAGCATAATCTACAATTGATTCTCAATACACAACGTTTTTCCTCATTGTAATGGAGTTGTGGCCTGGGTGAGCCCTCCTGGATCTCTGGGTCCCAGTAAGGAGAATCCTCACCAACCCAACCCATGCTTCGGGTCCTGACCTAAGAAATAAAATATAGCTAAGAATCAGGGTTATGCATGCCACCAGATAAAACATGAAGCTGCTTACATAGCAAATTTGGGGCTTCAGAAGAGCTTAGTCTCAGGTAAGTGTGCATATGTACATACTGAACAAACTTATTAGGGAGGAAGCCCCATTGGATACAGTGGATCTTACTTCTGAGTAAACATGCATAGAATTTTGCCACAAGAGTCAATGGATTATCAGATCGATGCTTAGAGTGAAAATTCCTTTTGTCCTTGCGTAGCAGAGGAGAAAAACCTACCTCCTTATTAAGAAAAAATGACCTTGATGTAGAGTGACATCACAACAAACCCAGGTGGATTAAGGTCTGTCTCTAGAACCACATTTAATATGTGGTTTAATGGGGTGGAGCAGGATGAGGAAGTGCCTGGCTTAAGCATCTGAAAGGCAAAATCAGTCAAGGGTACAGGATGTTGACAGAGAGGTCCCTATAAGAAAGGTCAGAGTTCAAAGTCAAATATTGGTGTAACAACCCAAAACAAAAAGTACGGTAACTTAGGTGGCTGGGGTGTGCTGGGAATTGTAGGCCTTTTCTGTCTAAACTTGCATAGGATTGTGCCTTTAGTCAGAAACATATAACATTTGATCTTGCACAAGCTGAGGTGCAATCAAGTACAACCAAGGTGGCTATTTTACAGTCAAGATGACTCATATACATTAATATATAAAACAGGATTCAAATTCATATTTCCATAGCACACTATTTTATACTGAATGGTTATTTTATTTCACTTTTATAATACTTTTATGATAGTGTTGTTTCTTATCATGGATCTTTGAGAAGTTGAAATAAATAAATGTCCTTAGGCAGATCTCGGGCTCAGTTCTCCATCTGTAAAATAGAAATAATTGGATTACAAAAATGATTTGACTGTTTTGACAATGAATGAGGACTGGAAAACAATTGCTTAGTCAAAAGTGAATACATTGGGCAGTAAATTACGTTGCTCTAATACAGTGTTCTCCAACCTTGGGTCCCCAGATGTTTTTGGCCTACAACTCCCAGCATGCCCTAGCCAGCGTAGCCAAGGTTGGAGAACACTGTTCTAGATACAGCTGTTATTATTACATACTTACTAGAAAGGAAATAGTATTTTGGGTTTTTCTGCTTTAGTAACAAACTTTATTGGGATGTCCCCAGATATTCTAATTAATTCATTCTGAGTGGAAATAAATATCTTCAGACTTGCTTTGTCGCTTCCAATCTCCTTTTCAACTCCCATCTGCTTTCCTCGTGGTTTGTGAACTTTTAAAAAAATAATAATAAGGATGCCATTGATTTGAATTCTTCTTACTGAAGGCAGTTACCATAGTTAGGCTCTTGGGATCCCAGGGAAAGGTTGCCTGAGCCTCTACTGAAGTATAAACAGCTGTGAGAAATGCCCTTTTCTTATAGAAGCCAAATGGAAGGCATTAATAATCTAGCGTTTTTCATTAGGTATCGGTAGGCATTAAATCCAGTGCACAGTGGGAATAACTGGGACCCACACTGTGTTATCAGTGTTTAAACCTGGGCACTTTGGAAAGTTGGTTTAGGCTTATCCATAATCTCGATTGCCCCAAATTGCATATTTTAGAAAATGTTTGGCATCCCACAATAGATTGGACATCTTTATTAATATTAAGGATACTATAAGTGGCAAACAACTTATATGGGTTCATGGGTGTTCAAATACATATATATGTTGTCTAGGCTTTACATGCTTTCTACAGAAAACACCAGTATAATACCAACAGACAATTGGGTTTGCTGTATAAAGTATGGAGCTGCCCTTAGCCCTAGGACAATTAACATATTGGTCTGATTTGCACATAACAATAACTCATGGCATGGGTTGCTGAATTCTGGGTTGTCGTGATGTGTGAACATGGCCGCAGTAGCAAACAATGGTTTGTAAACTGTGAACAACCCAGAAAGAGAACCCATGGTTTGTTGTTGGTTTGTGAAGTCTGGGTTGTTTAAACCATGGGTTGTCATTGGGTGTGAACCCAGAACCAGGGGTTGTTCATGGGTTGTTTTGCCAGGCTACAGAGGCAGCAAACAAGAGTGTTTTTTTAAAAAGTTTTTTAAAGTATTTAGGATTCAGGGAGGGAACAAACAAAGGAGGAGGGAAACGAACAACCCAGAGATTGAGAAAACAAATCAGTTTGATCATCTTCTAGACTTCTCCTCCATTCATGGAGGAGGAGGCTATCAATGGCTACTAGTCCTGATTGGCTACATACAACCTCCAGTATCAGAGGCAGTATTCCTATGTACACCAGTTGTGGGGGAACATGGGAGGGAGGTGCTTTTGTACTCATGTCCTGCTCGTGAGATCCCATGGGTAGCTGGTTGGCCACTGTGTGAACAGAATGCTGGACTGGATGGACCCTTGGTCTGATTCAGCATGGCTGTTCTTATGTTCTAAACAAACCCTGATTAGGCCAAAAATCATGGGTTAAATAAACCATGGGTTAGCATTATGTGTGAACCAGACCAGTATCACACACCATGCTATGCACAGATGTGATGAGTGCAAAAATGGCACAAGGGAGAGCAAAGCATAGGGTTACAGTAAAATCTTGGGCTTTGAAATTAAAAAGACCCACATCTCAACAACAGCCCCCCCACACACACACAGTGGGAAATCTGTGGGCTGTACCTGCACACTATGGAGATTCTAGTGGGGGAAGAAGGGCAGTTGAGGGCAAATGCAGGTGATTGAACATAATCAGTGGGAGAAAATGGTAGGCAGAATAGAAAGGGAACTCCTCATGCTTGCCATTCCTCCAAAGCACAAAGAAGGCAGAAGAAAGAGCTAAATTGGCCCAGTGGCTTTTCACTTAGCTAGCCACAGCAGGTCAGTCAGCTTCTCCACTTTCCTGCCTGAACAAATGAGCAGTGGGATTTTAGACATTTTTGAAGGGTTTTCTGCACATATCAACAACTGGATAGGAAACCAAGGTGCAAGCAGGATCTGTCTGCATAGGGCCATAGCAATAGCCCATCCAGCCACTGATAAATGCAGGGGACCCTTCCTCCACACACATTGTATTTCTGGACTAAAATACTTCAAGGTGTCCAGGTTAGTGCAACAGCAATGGATTCAACTCATTGGCCTGGTTCACACACACTCACCTTATTAGCCATGGTGCATTGCAGCATCCCATGGGCACCATGTTGCTGATCCAAGCTCCTACCACTGCAGCTTCTCATGTCATCCGAATCCGGCAAGGGTGGCTTGTTGGGGTGGTTAACAAACCACCCCACAATCCTACAACAGGCCATGGGTTCTAGGTAGTTTGTTACTCACCCCAACAAGTCACCCTCACTGGGTTCGGACAACATGAAAAGCCACACCTGGTGAGGGTAATTAAGCAAATCAGCCGGCATGCAACTGGCACGCACAGGGTGATTAGCAAGCCATCGTGTTAACCACCCTGTGATCGTGTGAACTGTGCAAACTGGGCCACTAAATTACTATAACAAATTTTAAAATTAATATATTTTGTAAATATTTGTTTAAAAAAGACACATTGGAGAAAAAAAGGATAACTTTAAATGTAAAAGGACAGTCCCGTTGTTTGCATGTTTATGTGCAATAGGACTTAACAGGAATACAACCATTGTATAGAAGCTATTTAGCACAGATATGGACAGATTTTTTTTCTGTCAAGGACCCCACTCCAGTCCAAAACAATAGGATAGAGACTTAACCCCCCTTTTTGGATGACCTAATTCAAAGGTTAATCACACAATCACATTTATTCATTCATTCTATAAATGAATTCTGTAATCATTGAGTAATTCACATACAGTAGAGTCATCATCATCATCAGGCGATCACTCGTGACCGAGTAAGATTGTCTTCCGGGATAAAAGGAGGAAATTCTAAAGAAGATTGTGTAGACTCTAGCGATGGGTCCGTAAGTGACTGTGGAGGCCAATTCTAGATCCACACAGCTTCCCACAGTGAGGACACAGGTTACCAGATAGAAGATGGTCCTGTAAAGGATTCATTTGACGTGCTTTTCGCTTAGCACGTTTCTCCCTTTCACCTTGCACTCGGGCTTCTTCAAAGTCCATGGAACCTTTGTGAAAGGCCAACCTCCATTTAGATCGTTCATGGGCCAGAGCTTCCCAGTTTTCGATGTTTATATTGCATTTTTTTAGATTAGCCTTATGAACATCTTTAAACCGCTTATATTGACCACCGATATTCCGCTTTCCATCCTTGAGTTGGGAGTAAAGTAACTGCTTTGGGAGACGGCAGTCAGGCATTCGAACAACATGACCGGTCCACTGAAGTTGGTGTTGAAGGATCATTTTTTCAATGCTAGTAGTCTTTGCTTCTTCCAGTACACTGACATTTGTTCGTCTAGGCAACGTTGATGAAACCTTTCAAGGAGGTGGAAGTGATGTTTATAGATAGTCCATGTTTCGCAGGCATACAATAAAGTTTGGTAATACAATGGCTTCATAAACCAGTGTTTTGGTCTTCTTACAAATATCCCGATCCTCGTACCTAAAAGGATATTCCTTATTCTAGTCTAATTTGTGAACAAAATCTATCATGAGATGGGACTCAAAAGGAGAATAATTTGTTTTGTATAAGCCTATATGATGCTAAGTCCTACTGGATACTGTCAGAGCTTCCATTCTGTCAGTGTGTGTGTTTTAAAGGCATGGCCCCATGGAACATTATCTTCATCACATGATGTACCTGTATCATTTTTCTGCTCCAATTGTACACCACAGCCTATCCAGACAGCAGTGGAGTAATGCATCTTAAATGCAAAGTATGAACAGTAATGCATGCACATCCATATGAAATGGTCTTCCTAAATTTACAAGCAATTGGGTAAATTGCTCACAAAGCATTATGCCTTTGGAACAGTCAAGTTCACTACCCCAAATATGTCGCTGCTGTGTCTTTGAATGTGCTCCAGGAATGCTCTGCATTTAGTGAGCATGGTTTTGCTTCTCTTCCATATAGAATTCCAAGTAAGAGCGAGACTTACACAGGGTTTTACAAATTCAAATTGAATTAAGGGGATTCGTTTCTGATGGGTCATCAAGATCCTCATTAGCAGTGCTTGTTGTCTTTACCCTTGGAGCCTGTAGGTGGGTGGGAGCAGGGGTGCTGTAAGGCCACACTGTCGGATCAGGAAGGTGAGATGAAATTGATTGGCGCATCCAGTGGGCACAGTACAGCCCTTGTCATGCAAGCACCAAATTGGTTGCTGTGCTGGAACTTAAACTGAGGAAAAGGAAAATTACTGTGAATGAGTGGGTGGATCAGCATCAACTTGCTTGCCCTGCTGCACTGATGCAACATCCCAGGCCATACAACAATACAACAGCCAACATCCTTGCAATGTGTTGTAACAACAGCCCTTGCGCTGGATCCTAAACATGTTGCAAACATGATCATTCATTGGCTTAGGCTGCAAAAGTAAAGTTTTTCAAAGATTCACTCTTTAGGACTAAAATATCAGTGGGAGCAGCTGGAAAATTAATCAATGGATCTGCAGAAAGTAGATCTCCAGATGTTCTGAACTTCCAACTCCCAGCATTCTTGACTATTGGACTTTTTGGCAGGGACTTTTGGGAGTTGAAGTCCGACACATCTGGAGATCTACCTTCTGCCCACCCCTGAACTAAAGAAGCAAACTGTATTTTTAGAATTTGATTATCCCTTATAAAAGCCTTTCCAGATTTTCAACAAGATTTTGGCACTGGATTGTAACTGACTGAGACATTATTAAATATGTGCCCCATAGTAAAACAGGGAATCCAAACCCACATCACCTGAAGAAGTATAATAGAAGAGAAGTAAGACCCAATACAACTACTGAGCCGTTCATTCTGATTATGATCAACTAGTAACAGGGATGGACCAGTTTTGGATCTCACATTTTGCTGGAATGTGGAAAGTGGTCAGGTAGGTGCCAAATATGCATGTCTTTGTCTGAATAATCCTATTTGTTACATCTGAAACAGGCATCAAGAAAACCTTTCTATAATGGTCTATGAAATGTACGCATAGACTTGTGTCTGACTACCTGTGTATTGCATTGCCAAGATGGGCTTCTTTAGCTGTTACCAACTGCTTCCCTACTTGTTCTACCTGTAGACCAAAATTAGAAGGGCAAAATGTAAGAAGCACTCTAAAAAGCTAGTTCTAATGGTTATAATGACGTGGTAGAGTGCTAACTGAAGTTTCACATGGGGAGGTCTCAGGATCCCCAAACATAGTCCTTACAGGAACAGGCCTTTTGTAAGTGTTGCAAAGATATGTTTTCTTGCTGATGGATATTTTAAAATTGTATTTTATTAGAACTGGTTTGATTTACAATCCTTTCTATTTAATACAATTTTATCCATTTTTTAAATATTGTTTTTGTTGTGGAAGCCACCTTGGGAAGGCTCTGGTCTTGAAAGGTAGCTTAGCAATGTATTAAATAAATAAATTGGTGCAAGAATACGAGTGGAGGATCAGCACCAAAGCAAAAGGATGAAATAGGTCTCTGGTCCAGGATCAAAGCTGAGAGTTTAGCTGAACTGGGACAAAGGGGGAAAGTAGCAGGAAGCTGGGAGCAGAAGAACCCTGGTCTGATGTACAAGCTGCTGATACATTGAGCCAGGGAGGAAGCAACCATATTCTGAGGATGTGGTACGCAAAGACTGAAGGATGCAAGTCACCACCTGATTTCAGTTAACAGATCTCAGTCAGTGGCTACAGGTCTAATGAGCCTTGATTGGTCCAGCTGGCCAACCATTATCAACACTACCCACTAGTTGCTACCCCCAAAGTCCTAGTTTGCTTTAGAGTGCTTTACAGATGTATTTCATTGAAAACAAGCCCATATGAAAATCACCAGAGTGTCACTTCAGAGAGAAGAGCTTATCTCTGACATAGTACATTTAAAAGAGGGGGGGGTGATTTGCATGTGTGGCCATTTTCAGTTGAACTCCTCCCTAATGTGAAACATTAGGTGGTACAGTCTCCATGTGAGAACTCTTGCACCCCACTGTGCACTTTTGAAGTGGTGTTAAGCAAAGGAATTGTAGAGCTCAGGTTTATGCGAAGAAAATGTCCTAGGTAATGTGAATCTCTGTTGAGAATAAAAGTCTTCAGTAAAATGGCCAAGATTATTTAAGTTAAGGATTGAGAGTTAGCTGTAATAGTCAGCCGTTGATTTTCATGCCTTTTTATATGCCGTATTAGCAGAGTAACAAACCTTGTTACAGTTTAATAAACCTTATTTCAGCTTCAACAGCCTTATTTCAATACTGGTTGATACTTATGGAAACAGGATGGATTGGTTGATACAGTCAAGAGGCCAAGGAGTGCCTTGAAAGCAAAACAAAAAACAAACCATAAGCAAAAAGGAGAAGGATTCTAAAGGTATACATGTTTACTGTCCATTGCAAAACTCAGTGTATTCATTTCTATTGTTATGAGTTTTCTATCAGATTTCTGTGAATTGGTTTTCCATTCTAGGTTGCCTACCTGGCCAAAGACTTGGACTTATCAATAATAGTCCTGACAAAGTTCTGTTTGTTAGGGAGATTGGCTGCTAGCTGTCAAGAAATGGCCTTTTGAATGGCTAGAAGGCACAGAGTGCGGGATCTCTCCCTACTCACAGCTAAGGAAGTCTGTGTAAAGGCAAGACTGTAGTGACAGTTTGAGATTCAGACTGAGAAAGGTCACAGAGAGGTGAGTTATTTGGGGCTCCAAAGCATCATAAGATGCTGGCAGCCCCCCTGGAGATCTGATATGGGCACAGAGAACTCTGGGTGTCTGTTGGAGCATTAAAGCTGTACCTGCACCTATGCTCGACCTGTGTATTCGTAAATAAAGACAAATATTACAAAATGCCAATTATCTTCCAGGGAACTCAAACGTGGGTAAGTGCTGCACCTCTGACAAACAAGTCTCACTGCTGAGAGAATTGGGGTACATTTAACAGTATTAGACATCAAAATACAGTATGCACCAAATAGTAAGTGGAAATGTGACACGAACATCATAAGAATGGCTGGATCATCCTGCATTCTGTCTACAACAGTGGCTTATCAGCTGCCTCTGGGATGTAATTAAAGCAAGGGTGGGCAACCTTTATTCTGTCGAGGGCCTCATTCTTTCATGGATAATCTATGAGGGTCTGCATGTCAGTGGTGGGCAAGGCCCAAGACAAAAGTGGGTGGGCCACCCACTTTTCACTCTCCCCCTCTTATTTCCCAGGCAGCAGTCTGCCAGGGAAGGGATAGATCGCTCTTGCAAGAGGTTTGCATGCAGAGGTCTTTTGAAATTAGGCTGAGAGCCCAGTAGGGCCCAGTAGGACATAGCCAACCCCGTGCCCACCAGTTCATACCCATGATCTGTTCAAACTACATACAGCCATCTCTGTTAGTTTTCTTGCAAGGCAACTGAGGAACACTCATTTTCTTCAGAGCTTCCACCCCACCATAGGGCTCTATGAGAAATTCATTTCAGTTTGTTCTTGATCAGCAATTTTACCCAATTCACACCTTTCGGAAGAAACACAAACTCAGATGCAATCTGCAGTCGAAGTCCGTACATTTCCGAGCTTGCCATGTGATTCGTGGAACCCCCCCAAAATGTGTTTAACAGCATGTGTACATTTCAAAAATGTGCATTAAAATGCATACTTTTGAAAGATGCACACAAAAATGCTTTAATCGATGGGAAAAGAATGTGTACATTTCACAGATGCACACAACTGATGTGTACATTTGGGAAAATAGGTGCAAAAATGCAGATGGATTTTCATGCAAAAAGAAAACAACAACAACCCCAAAGCTCACAATCTGATACAGGACTCAAGTCAGAATGAGCTATGAGGTGGAATTCGGAGAACTTTGGAGAGCTCAAGTTTTGCTGATTTGCACATCCCTACCGGGGCCAAGCAAGCAGCCCTACCTATGTTCTCTTTGATTTACAGGTCTCTGTCTTGACATAACCAGTCAGTCAAGCGCTGTGCAGGCACCAACAATTAATCACTCTCAGATGAAGACTTGCTCCTCCTGTAAAAAAAGAAAAGGAAAAAAAAAGGATGCTGCTGATAGGGCAGAGTAGGATGATGTCATGATAAGAGGAAAACCCAGGCTTAAGTGCTTTTCCATTTCAATTCCCCCCAGCCGGCTAAAAGTTAAGGCAATATTTACAAATTAAATGCCTGTGTAAAAGCAACACAGAGAGGCTAATGGTCCTGGATTTAGCCCTTGATTAAATTGCTGGGCTGGCCATCTGATTCCTTTCTACTCTCAACGACCTTTTGTGTTGCTTTTATTCATGGCAAAATGAATTTATACCCCATGTAATTATAGAAAGAAAATAGTTTTGACCTCAGTTCCATCCTCCCTATCTTAATGCGCATAATTGTTTTGCCAAGCCGTTTATTACTGTCGACATTTCCAGTCAGGTGCAGCAGAAAGCACCAGAAGGAGGGACGAATAGACAGGGAGGTCAGAAGGTTTAAAGCAATAGAAGTCTGTTTACCAATTGTGTATTAATTATAGATATGGGTCCAGAACCCGCCACAACTAGACACGAAACACTTAATGATGTGTAAACGCCAGCATGACAAATACTGTGTGTACTGTTCAGAAGGATCACAAAGCAACTGACAGTCATCAGTTAGGTCACCCATAAGACTGCTTTGAGGAGGGAGATGTTCTAAATAGCACGCAGGGATCTTTTTATTGCTGAAAATGTGTCATGCTTGACTGTGGCAGGCTCCCAATTCGGTGCAGCAAGCACTTACTGTAGGTCCAAAATTAGAATGTGCCACTGCAGTATAAAAGTAATATAGGATCATGTAACTCCATGAGCAGAAACCATATTTATACTTCCATGTATTGATGACCATCACTACAGCAGAGCTTGTTCAAAACTGAGATGTAGATGCCCTGCAGAATTGGTAGCAATGCAAGGACTCCAACTGGAAAGGCTGGAGTATCAATGGGGTGAAAAGTCCACCATGCAACCATCTTATCTATTAAATGTAGAACTGTATGATGGGCAGTATGACAAGAAGAACAAATGGGCATGTATGTAAAGATTTCACAGATCATAGAGTTGGAAGGAGCCTACAAGGCCATCGAGTCCAACCCCCTGCTCAATGCAGGAAACTAGAGGAGGGGTCTCCCATCCAAGTAATAACCAGGCCTGACCCTGCTTAGCTTTCCACGCTCAGACAAGCTGAGCCAGCTGCGTGAGCTACAAAAGAAGCCACCTTGCAGATCACAGACAACAACCAGGCCAAGCCCTCGGAACCCACATTCCAGTGGTGGCTGAGGCCAAAGGCGAAAGATACAAAAAATAAAAGCATATTGTATATTAATGCTCTTACTGCCAGTAACTAAGCCTTAGGAGAGGCATTTAACCTTTTAGAATGGGTAAAAATTGCACACAAGCTGGGAAACCACCCAACAATGGGGGTGTGGCAAGGGGAAAGGGGTGGGGCCATCTGGGGAAATCCAGATGGCCAGATTAGGACCCCAGGGGTGGGTCTAAGGTTCCCCACCCCTGCCCTAACAGGAAGTAGAACTAGGTGACTTGGTTCTGCCCCGTAGACTGGATGTAGCCAGCACCATAAAGAGCTAGTACTGCAGTACCGTAAACTATTAGAACAGTGCAAGCCAGACACCTAACTGACCTAAGTAATATTTGCATAGTCCAAAAAAGTTTTCTTCAAATGTTCAAATGCTTACGTTCTAATCTCAAAGGGTCGTTTGTCATTTAATAACTTTTTTATTGGTAAATTTGTAAGCATTTAGCATGGTCCTGTAATATTAATTGTGTATTGTGTATTAACCAGTTCATTATTATGATGATATTTATATTGTACCTTACTTTCATGATGGAACTGAAGGTGGCACACTTAAGATTCCCAGACAGTCTCTTATCCAGGCACTGACCAGACTCAGACCTGTTTAGCTGCAGCAAGGTGTCCTCAGATCAGACCCTGGGACTAAGCAAATATACATGCCCTTTCTTTCTAGCTCTTGAATAGCAGATGCCATATGGACAAGTAGTAGCCCACACAGGCTTTTCAGCAAGCAAGTGACTAAAATCCAATTCTGACAATTGGGACACTCATTGCTGAGAAAGTGGGACTGGGATCAAAGTTTTATACCAGCACTGGAAAACTCACCACCTTGTCACACCTTCCAATCAGTAGAAGAGAGTAGCATAAAGTCATGAGATTCAGCAAGTGAGAATGAGAGACAGGGTCCTTTGTGTGGCAGTACTGTGACACTGCAGTGTCCTCCCAATTGAAAATCATCAGGCTTTCTCTTTGTGTCTTTTTCTCCAGAAATTGAAGACACTTTTATTTCAATGGGCTTTTCATGTGGAACACCAAGTTATATTGCTGCCACTTTTAATGTGTAACATCTTTTTTACCCTTGCTGGTGTTAGGATTTTGTTTTTATTTATTTTTTTAAGTGTTGGTTGTATTACATTCTTTGTTACAGCTTTTAGAAATTGGCTGTTGTATTTGTTTTTTTATTGATTATATTATACAGCTTTATGATTATGTTGTATCCTGCTCTTTAGATTATGTTGCATACCACTCTTTATGTGTTGTTGTTGTTGTTGTTGTTGTTGTTGCTGGCTAATTAAAGAATTGCTATAATCCTTGCCTTGCTGTTTCAGATTAACTGCTTCTGCTTTTGTTTTGTTTTTGTTTTATAAAAAACCCTCTTCATTGCACATATCACTAAAATGGATGTGAAGTGGCTGCTTCAGTTTTAGCTGAAGTTGGCAAAGTAGAAGAAATACAGCTGAAGTGAATCAAAGATGTCAATGTGAATTAAATGAAACTGCTGAAATGAAGTGAATGAATCTGAGCACCATCAACAGAAAGAAATTCTTGCATTTGACAAACCTGCTTCTTCCTCCCCCCCCTCTTTTTTTGCTCTCATTTTGAGATACCCAGATGTTACAGTGGTTGTGTGTCCTCTTTCATGGAGGAAAGTCCTCTGTTTGAAGGCATCCTGTATTTGAAGGGCTGTCTTGTCTATTTCTGGTTTAAAGATAAAGAACCACAAGAACTGTTGCCCATCAACAGATAGTACCTGGAAAGCAAGCTGAACAGGCAGGTGGTACATGGGTGAACAGGCAGGCACACAGGTCACCCAGTCACAGTCTTCCACACAATAGGTTTTCATAGATTATAGAGTTGGAAGGGGCCTACAGGCCATCGAGTCCAACCCACTGCTCAATGCAGGAAACCAGAGGAGGGCGTCTCCCATCCAAGTAATAACCAGGCCTGACCCTGCTTAGCTTTCCACACTCAGTCAAGCTGAGCCAGCATAAGCCACATGCCTTGTATGGTGAGATGTACTGTATTTCTATTTAAATTACAATAATTATTTCTAAATTTGCATCTATACATATAAATTAGCATATGCAAATTTAATCCAAATCAGTGATCTTTTGTCCTTTTTTATGGTTATCCATTTCCTTTTCTTTTTTTTTAATATACATAAGTGACCACCGAACCAGATGATGTAACAACAGGCCACAATTACTTGAGCTCAATGGGGCTTACTTCTCCATAGACATGTACAGGACTAAATTGTGAGGCTGCAGGCCTAGGCACACACACTTACTTGGAAGCAAGCGACATTGAATTCAGTAGGAATTGTTTCCAAGTAAGTATGCAAAGGCTAAAGCTACAACACTAGAGTCTAAAGCACACTTACAAGGAAGTCAGTTCCACTGAACCCAGTTGGACTTACTTCTATTTAAATGTGATGAGGATTGGCTTGCAAGAAATGAAGCCACTTATGTCGATTTTCACTAAGCTTTAGGACTGTTCTAAGAGTCATTAAACCATATTCCTGTGAAGCTATTAATTTTGTATGCCTTGCTGAGCTTTTAAAAAACGTTAGTATGGAAACATATTGTGATCTTTTTGTTTAACATCGTTAGCAGAAAAGGGGAAAAATCAGTAATCAAGCTTCATTCTAGGGTGCCTGCTATGCCATAATGTGCACCTCTGAGCTGTTACCTTATGATTTCAATCCAACAGAAAACTCTTTTCAGAGTACTTGATTAAGATGGCCTCCGGGGGCAGGGGGGGCTGCTAATGAAGAGGGAAAGTGGAATAATTAATGCATGAGCAAGTCTTCCTGCCTTTCTATAATTTTATATAATACTGTACTATGTGGATCTAATCAAAGCCCAAAAGAAATAAAGAGAAAAATGTGGATGCAGGATTGCAATCTGAATCAGATTCCATCCACGTAAGATTTACCTTTGTTTAAAAGACCGTGAGGTGACAGGTGATGATTTGTTTGTGAAGAGAGCCTCCCTTTATGAGGCTGCAGTGCTTATAAGGAAGAGAAACACAGGATACTTGGTATGTTGACAAATAGTAATTCCTTAGCAATATATGGCAGAAAACATGGGGCAACAATATGAGAAACACGAATCTTCCATTAGTTAGTTCTACTGATATCCCACCCTTCATAAAAAAAAATCCCATGGCGGGTAACAGCAATATTAAAAACAACCAATGATAAAAGAAATGAAAAAAAAAAGCATGTAATAAAAATAGGTAATCAGTAAAGAAAACAATCAGCAGTAGGTCCAGTCCAATTCATTACAATGGCAGCTCTGCTCATAAATGCACAGGTAAACAAATGGGTCTTAGCTAGGCACTGAACTGATTGTAAAGTTGGCACCAGATGTAACTCTTGGAGGAGGTCATTCCAAAGTCAGGGTGCCACCATGGAGAAGGCCCTATTTTGTGCCACTACTCAATGAATTTCCCCCAGTGGTGAGGCAATGAGGGAGGCTTCTGCCACATATACCAACTACGTACTTATCTGGACAGAGATAGCCTAGCTACTGTTATCCATGCTCTGGTAACCTCTCGTTTGGATTACTGCAATGCTTTATACGTGGGGCTGCCTTTGAAAACGGTCCGGAAACTTCAGCTGTTCCAAAATAGGGCAGCGAGATTATTAACGGGGATTGCCAACGTGAACATATTATGCCAGTGCTTTCTCATCTGCACTGGCTGCCAGTCTGCTTCCGGGCCCAATTCAAAGTGCTGGTACTAACATTCGCCCCAAACGGCTTGGGGCCAGGGTATCTGAAGGATTGTCTCCTCCCATATGTACCTGCCCAGACACTAAGATCTTCTTCAGCGGTCCTTCTCCAAGAGCCCCTGCCAAAGGAAGTGAGACAGGTGGCTACCAGGAGGAGGGCCTTTTCTGCTGTGGCACCCTGGTTGTGGAATGGGCTCCCCAAAGAGGCTCACCTGGCGCCTACATTATACTCTTTCTGGCGTCAGGTGAAGACCTTTCTATTCTCACAGGCTTTTTATTCATTTTAATCATTTTAATTTTGTATTTGTTTTAACTCTGTTGTAATTTATTTATTTATTTATTATATTTTTGAATCGCCCATCTGGCCAGTCATCCAGCCACTCTGAGTGATGTACAGTCCAATAAAATACAAGAACAAAACAGAGTGTAAAACACAATTAAAAACAGTACAAAACTTAAAAATTCTAACCCACCCCATATTCCCGCCTGAAAAGCCACATTTTTAATGCACGGCAGAAGCTAATCAAGGAAGGGGCATGGCAGAGGTCACTGGGGAGAGAGTTCCATAAATTGGGGGCTGTCACAGAAAAGGCCCTCCTCCTAGTCCCCACCAGCCTGGTTTCTCTGGGCTGGCTGATGGGACAGGGAGAAGGCCATCCATGGCAGATCTTGTTGAGCGGCCTACTTGATGTTGCTAGAGGTGCTCCTTGAGAACTGCTGCTGCTAACTTTGTTGTTGCTTTAATCTGCAGTTTTAAATCCTATATTTATATTTTATTGTATTTTATGGTTTTAACTGTTGTGAACCGCCCAGAGAGCTTCAGCTATAGGGCGGTATAAAAATGTATTAAATAAATAAATAGTTTTTAATCTGTGGTTTTAAATCTTATTTTATTTATTTATTATTACATTTATACCCCATCTTTTTTCCTGCAAGGAACCCAAGGCGGCTTACATAGTCCTCCTCCTCTCCATATTATCCTCACAACAACCCTGTGAGGTAGGTTAGGCTGAGAGTCAGTGACTGGCCCGAAGTCACCCAGTGAGTTTCATCGCCGAGCGGGGACTAGAACCTGGATCTCCTGAGTCCCAGTCCAACACTCTAACCACTACGCCACACTGTTTATATTATATTGTATTTTATGGTTTTGACTGTTGTAAACCGCCCAGAGAGCTTCGGCTATTGGGTGGTATAAAAATGTATTAAATAATAAATAAATAAAGAAATATCTAAGGGCATAGGCTGGCTAGTACAGGAACAGGTGTTCAGATAGATAGATACAGATGTAGATGTAGATATAGATATAAAGGTGTCCTTCAAAGCAGCCCAAACAATATTGGGCTATTCCTGAAGCTTTGGGCCAGATTTAGAGGGGCACAGAAACACAGACCAGCCTTCTGCTGGAGCTAGGTGCTCACTGGATCCAAATCAATGTACTAGCAAGCCGAACAGCACTGTCCTATATATATTTACTGAAAGAAAGAAGTTAGTTCAGTGGGACTTATTTCCAGTAAATGTGCTTAGGACTGCTGTCTTTCTCTCTTATTTAAAGCTTCTGAACCTCAGCCTGTCACACTGGGAACCAATATATTTGTAGTATTTAGGTAATGCTATGACAAATTATGATTTATTTTCTGATGTATTTGTGATTGTTCCCTTAAATAAATTTCTTCTTGCCTGACACAGAACTGAATATAAAACTAAGCTTGATTTAATAACTCAGTAAAGTCTGGGTTAAGTCTTTGTTCACCTGGTTCCTGGCCTGCACACAATTATCTCCTCCATTGTGTCTGTTTTCAGCTTCTCTCATCAGTCCAAAGCAGCCCCAGGCATGGATTCAAGTCTATGATGGTTGCTCTTGGATCTCATGATGGAAACTAGTCCACTGATGACACCCTGACAATCTTCTCAGCGGTTTCACATAGATGGTAAATGGGATTGGGGATCAGGCAGAGCTATGGGACAAATGCATTTCCATACAATTGGAGGAATAGAGTCCAGGGTCTCTAAGCTCTTTTGCATATAGTATAAAGATTTAAGAATAAAGGAGGAAACATAAAGTCACCCAAAAACAGAAATATACAAGAAGGAAAATGCCCCTTTGCAAGGTGGCTCAAATACTAGAAGCAGAAAGAATCTACTGAGAGGTTTTTCTGCTAATTTTCCAGGATGGAAAAACTTCTGTTGTCCTTGGTATTTTTACCCATGCAGCACTAAAGAGATTTCTTCCCTATAAAAGAACATAAGACTTCAGTAGCTGTTGCAAGGGAGAAGTTTCCTCATTCAGAAATGAACTTTTAACTCTAGCACAATATGGTTGCAAGTGTATTAAACTAGATTGCTCTTACAGGGTAAACATCACAGAGGAAATTTATAAGATAGATACAGTAGCATTCCCCCCTCCCCAGGACTTATTTAGCATTACTGTGTTGCATGCAAGAATGAGTCCTCTCATAATAATGGAGACATTTATAACAGAGCAATGCCACTGGAATGCACGGATTATTACCTCCAGGCCAAGGTGTAAATATTTTGTTTCAGTTGCCATCATTTTAAAGAGTTATTGGAAGCTATGCTTTCCATGACAGAGAAATGAAGTCATGGGAAAAGCTTCACCTGGATAAATTTCTAACAGTCAGTCAGCAGTCACGGTGGACATGTGTCCTACTTTACAGAGGACAGTCCTCTATTTGAAGGGATGTCAGAGGACTGTCTTCTATTTGAAGGTGTCCTCTGTTTGAAGGGCTCTCCAGTCCAAGACCAGTTTAAAGATTAAGAAGGTTAAGAATGGAGAGCAGTGGCCTTGAAGTTGTGCACCAGGCAAGGCCAGCCCAACCATTAGGCAGAGTGAGACAATCGCCTCAGGCAGCAGATGCTGGGGGACAGCAGCAACAGCCCCCTTGCCATTCACATCTATTAGAGGACAGAGCTGTATGCCACATGGCCTGTCCTCCACCCCCAAACTAGTGTGCTGCCTTCATGTACAAAGGAGGAAACCGATACCAGTGTTGAAGTAAAATTCAACTGCCAGTCCAGTTCACTTCTATATCTGGAATGCGGGGGGCCATCTTGTCCTTTGCCTCAGGCAGCAAAGCAGCTTGGGCTGGCCCTGCCATCAAGAGTTAGATGGCGTGATGCAGCAGCCACGCAAGTTGCCTGGTCTCAGTCACCTCCACGATGGTGAGATGTATTGTATTTCTATTTAAATCACAGTAATCATTTCTAAACATGCTTCTATACATAGAAATCAGCACATGCAAATTTTATGCAAATCCGTGTCCCCTTTGTCATCATTTTTGGTGGTGCGTAAGTGGCCACCCTCGTCAGCAGATATTTAAAGGACAGCTGTCCTGCCAAAACTGGGGGGGGGGGGAAGGAAAACAAATTCCCATTGGCCTTCTGGTTGCTATGAAACTGGACTGTGAGGTCATTCATGGCTATACCTTATATAGCACTGCTTCACTGTGTTGTGGCCAGGCGGCATTTCTGGTGGATATTACAAGTGGCTATTACTCTACTCATTGTCAAACTATAGCACTAGCCCAGTGCTGGTGCAGGGAAACAAACTGGACTCGCACACCAGCACTAGGGCCTCTGTGTCCAATCTCATGAGATGCTGTACCACAACTTATATGGAAAGTAAGTGGGACTACTGTACCCACATTCCCCTCATGCAGCACATCACCTGCTAAGCTGGCTTCTTTGTTCCTTCCTCTGTTTGTTTAGGGCAAATCCTATTTGTTTTCGATTATTAGAGCTGTACTTCTCTTGCTCCACCCAAATGGTGGCAATTTCCTGTAGAAATGCACTTACCGTAAGCTAATCTTGTTTGCAGGTACTTTTGAATTCAATTTGCAGGAATGGGTGGGTGGGTATAATCAGGTTTCTGTAAAATTTCATAAATAGTCTGCAAAGATCCCATTGATTATGAGAAATGAGGGCATGAAAAATGCATACACTTTGGCATGAGCTCTAGATCTTGTGATGGTAGAAAGATCAAAGAAATAGCTTGCCTTTTAGCTGCCTCCACATTTGGTCATGAGGAGGGCCACATTTGGCCCTCCTCATTCCCAGTCACTAAGGGGACAATCCTATGCATGTTTAGACAGAAAAAACTCCTACAACTCCCAGCATTCCCCGGCCAGCACTGCTGGCTGGGGGATGCTGGGAGCTGTAGGACTTTTTTTTTTTTGTCTAAACATGAATAGGTTTGCGCCTTAAGAGAGCCTTCTTGGAGAGCTGGAAGCTCAAGGTTTTTTCCGAAAATCACAAGTCACTGAACCAGATGCCTCAAAAGAAGCCAGCTCATCTTTACACTGTTCCAAGGATGGAGCTGAAACGATGGGGTTATCTATACAGGGAGATGGTGAACAAAACTCCATTGCAAAGTTGGAAGGGTCAATAATATCCATTAGTGCTAATGGGAGGTCAGGAGTGAAGCTCAAAAATCCCTGCTCTACTGTGAGTCTGTTGCCCTGCTTTGTCTTGTGTAAAATCTTCTCATTATAAGGTGCTGCAAGGTGAATGCGCCTGAGCCTAATGAGCTATTGATTTGCAGATAATAGGAGTGGCTTTGCTCCTAATGACTTGCTTGTTTACTGGTCTTGGACCACTTCTACAATACTAATTATTGCAAATATGTTCTTTGTAAATTATACTTTGTGTGTCAGGGAGGCTGTTGATGTAGCTCAGAGGAGAGTGAAGCTGTGTGTGAAGCTATAATAGGGAGTAGCATGCTCCCAGAAATCTCTCTGAGGGCCAGACTGGACACGACTCAAGAGATCCAAGATGAGGATCTCCAGTTCTGTGTGTTTTTGGCAATTAGCAATTGTGTGCATCGTAATTAGCAGCCCCAAATGGCTGCTTTGAAGATTGGAGAAGTGGCACTAAGGTAGGTGGCTATGTGACCTATTTTATAGAACACAGTCCTCTTTTTGAAGGGCTATCAGAGAACAGTCCTCTATTTGAAGATGTCCTCTGTTTGAAGGTCTGTCCAGTCCAAATCCAGCTAAAAGGTAAAGAACCATAAGAAGGGAGAGCAGGCCAGGGGCCCGAAGTGGCCCAACAATGGTTAAGCACCTGGACAGCAGCCTCAGCAGGTGCACAAGTCACCTGGTCAGTGGATCACAGCCTTCCCCACTATGGTGAGATGCATTATATTTCTATTTACATTGTACTAATTAATTCCAAATGTGCATCTATACATTTTAGCAGGTGCAAATTTTATGCAACTCGGTATTCTTTGTCCTCTTTTTAAGTAATGCCTTTCCTCCTTTTTTGGTGATGTCTGTGTGACCGCCTTAGCTGAGGGCAAGGGCATTTGGCCCTCCACCCAAAAAAGCTGCTGTTCTCTCAGCAGGGGGAAAACGTACAGATACACGTATAGTTATGCATAAACAGAGTAAGATCAATGCATGGGTCTGCCTGTATAACTTGGTGCAGAGCAATACTTTGCTGCTGCTTTCCCTGGGTGTTTTCATTCATGTACGTTCTTTTTCAGATGCAAATATCACTAAGATACTGTCCCCAATTCTACTGCTCCAAAGGTGGAGAACTACTGAATATATTTGTGAGTCTCTAAATCTACATGTGCTATGCTGTACTACTTTGGATTCAAACATTAATGAAATAAGATTTGGTCTTGGAAGATTTACTCTTAAGCATAATTCAGCTTAATTTAAAATATAATTGGCTACTTTGATTTTTTTCATTCTGTTACTTTAATTGATATTATGGCATCAAATTATTTTAAATAATTGATTAAAATTGATATTAATAAAATATAGTTATAGAAAAGAAATATGTGAATATTTATCTTCAGTCATCCCTATCAATTACCATTTAATTGCAGCCTCAAGTAAGATACAAGTAATGCAGCCTATAATGAAGCCAAATTGTTAGTGTATTGAAAGTTGAAAGCAAATGACCACTTCTGGGAGATTCTGTATGATAAGATGTCTCAAGCACAAAATGTCACATGTTTTAGAGTAAAGGCGAGGGCGGAAACTAATAACATTGCCAACCAGATGATATGTTGGAAATTCTACCCTAAATATTTATCTTCGGTGATTCTCCAGCCATATGAGGACATTCCACTGGTCAAAGACCAACACTGAAAAATTGTTCCACCTCAGCGTTAAACCAGATAGAGTAATAGTCTCATCTCCAACTGTAGGATCACAATATAAACTTTTCTTAGGCTGCAATCCTATGCATATTTAGACAGAAAAAAGTCCTACAACTCCCAGCATTCCCCAGCCAGCATGGCTAACTGGGGCATGCTTGGAACTGTAGAACTTTTTTCTCTGTAAATATGCATAGGATTGTGTGCTTAGTCACTTTCTTAAAGTGAAGACATGCAGTAGTGACTTGATTGCTGCATATGGAATAAGTGCTGGATAATGGCAAACCTTTCAGTCTTGCAGGTCAAGATATAACAGGATCAGTAGGGAATAGCTGATACTAAACACATTCAACCTCCTTTCAGATACAGTTCCCAGAACTGAACATAAAGTAAGTACTGGAGTTGCTTTTGGGAAAGATGCTGGGTTGGATTCAATGTCACATGAGCAGAAGTCTGCTCACACGATGGGGCTTCCCAATCTTCTCTTCCCTCCTTCAGCTTCCTGCGCACACCCCAAATCTACTCCAGGGGGTCCCCCTATCCTGTAGTGGGGGAGGAGAAATGCAGAGGCAATTATATCAAGTGGTGAAGACAATCATTTCAAATGTATGTCTTAAGATTCAGCTGTCAGTATATTTGATTTGAAACCTTAGTATATATTTGTTTCCCTTTTCACTTTATAGCAATCAGAGCTGGTTACTAGTCTATCATCAGCAATTAAAAAAGCCACCAACCATCTATAATCATTCCTATTATTTTATTTCCCTCAAAGGCAAAGTCTGGTTCTAGTATCTAAACATATATTCAGGGACTCTGCTACACTCTCACAGTGGGTGACAGACTACATGCAATTCACTTTGTAAAAACCTATTAAAAGTGACACTCAAAGAGTCAATAAACCGATAGCTCCACTTTGGTTGCTTTATCAGTATTGATTCAGCTCATAATTATTTATCTTAATCCTGAGCTCTCTGAAGCTGCCTGATTTAACCCTTTGCATAAATATATCAGTAGGTTTTCTGGCTATCAGCTTGTCTCTCAACTTCCATGAAGCCAGAAGCTGTATTGGCCTCTTAATGAAATTCCTGGGCAACTTTAGGAAAGGTGCAGCCTAAATTGATCAATATGAATTGAAGATAAATGTTAGAATAAGCAGATCTTATAATGGAAAACGAAAAGATGGATTGAAGGGAGTTTTCAATAAGGAATACATTGGTCACATTCAAATATAGCACGTGTTAGTTACCGAATATGCAGTTTTGCCTCAATGTGCGCATTCAGACATGAAATTCTGACATGTGTAGGGATCTTTTAACCTTGAGGTACCTAGGTACCTAAGGCTGTCCTTTCCAATATGCATGTAATTTTTGGTTTGTGTATTGGTTCAAAAGTGTGAAATTAGGCAAGTTTGCATTAAAATTTAATTTCTCCCCCATCCCTATTATGTCCCCCCCACAATGCGGGTACACTCCATAATAAGTTATCTACCACCTAAGCCTCTATACAAGCAAAGAGTGAGTGCTAAGACATTTCCATAAACTACCGGACACTGAGATAAGCTGGCCTAAGGCTCATTCATATTGCTACTCACCTCTTGCCAGGGCCGGCCCCAAACTAGGGCAGAGTAGCAGTAAACCCCCAATATTCATAAATTAAATAACTAACAACTAGAGATGTTGGAAAAACCCGCAATGGATTCAAATGAGTTTGGAGTTCCACAGTTGCAGATTCAGTAGATTCCAGTTTTCTGAGCCACGTGGATTCTGAGGACTGGTTGTTTTTTTTTCCAGTTTGGGGGGGATTCACACTAATGCTCATGAACTAATGTGTTTTAACACCAGTAGAGCAAAATTGTGGTTTAAAAAATCTGTTTCCATCGGTGAGCAGATGACAGAACAAAAGATGCCACAAAACACAGACAGAACGGATTTAACAAAATCCATACATCCCTACAGTAACAACTTTCTGCCCTTTCAGGACACCCAAATCAGCTGCCTGGGGTGGGAACCTCACTCTGCCTAATGCTAGGGCCAGCCTTGCTTTGCTGCATGCTTTTAAACAGTAAGTATGGAACACATAACTACGGTAACTGTTCAGTTTGATACAGATATACACAATGGTACAAGATCCCAAATAGTCCATGCTTTGCATGATGCTTGTGTTTCTTTCTGCCATTACTCTATAACCTCCTGTCCCCTCCCTCATTTGGAGTAGTGTCCAAGCACCTTCAGTTAATTTTTTCCTTCTGCAAGGTCTCCAGCATTGGGTTCTTATGATAGAACATTGCATTTCTTTTTCCCTGATAATCCTCTCTGATAATCTTTTGCAGGGATGTTGAAGAGTCCTTGGTCTCGAGTCACGAGTCGAGTCACGAGTCTTTAGACCCGAGTCTCAAGTCCGAGTCCGAGTCCTTGGTCCAAAATGGTGACTCCCGAGTCCCGAGTCCTGAGTCACTCCCAAAGCTGACTCCACGAGTCCCTATTAAAATCAATGGGTTTTTTTCCCAACAAAATAAGGCTACTTCAGATGTGTGGTTTAAATAAATTATAGGCACAAGTGTGCCTTTTTATTTCAAAATTCTGCAACTGATTTTGGCAAGAACAGACCAGGCAGACAAACCCAAAATAACCAGGCAGGCAGAGGAGGCAGGGAACCCCAAAGCAGGCAGGCAGAGGCCTTTGTCTTGGACAATTCAAACTGTGGAACTGGTTAAGAAGAGACCAGGCAGGCAGAGGAGGCAGGGAACCCCAAACAGGCAGGCAGAGGCAGCCAAACCCAAAATGTCTGAAAGGTTGCATTTTAGAAAAATTATTTTAAAAAATTAACTTGCTGTACTTCCTAAAACTTATCCATGTTGCATTTGAGGAACATGATTTTTTCTAAATGTTTGGCCCCCATTCTGGAACGGTGAGATCGCATCACAATTCCACCCTCACCGAACACCCGCTCCACTGGTGATGAACTTGCTGGAACCAGAAACACACTCAGAGCAGCCACACAGAGTAATCTCAGGTCCTTCTTCTGCCTCTCCCAAGTACGCAATACATCAATCAAAATAAATCTTGACACACTGTTGGGGCTGCACTCCTGGTAGCTGTCCATAGTGGCCGAGCAGCGGCACACCTCGTTTCCATGCGCTCTTCGCCGGCAATGACGCTCCTCTCCACTCCTTCTGGCACAGCCCAGGGATGTTGAAGAGTCCTTGGTCTCGAGTCCCGAGTCGAGTCTCGAGTCCCATTAAAAATATTGGGACTCGAGTCCGAGTCGAGTCAGAGGGGGGACTCAGTCCAACTCACGAGTCGAGTCCTCGAGTCCGAGTCCCCATCCCTGATCTTTTGTCCAATCACTGATAGGTGGAGCAAATCCATCCCCAGCACAACACGGGCTGTCAGGTTATGCATCTGGTTATGCATTTCTTCACAAAGTATCTAGGATGAAGCTTTAAACATGTTTGCTTATTTGTGGGGGTTTTCAGCCAAATGTTTGTAGTCATGGTGTCAGTTATTTGATTTATAACAAGCCTACTTACCTGTGTGTGGATTCCACCTCAAGACGACATCAGAGGCACTGACTGAAAGCTAATAAACCCCACTGTGACTTGAAGTGATAACCTGCAGGGCTTGGAAGGAAGGCTTCAAGCAGAGAAAGACAACTAACTTTGGTGCTGCATTGCTTTGACACTGATGGTAAGGTGCGAAAGAGGGATTGCTTTCTTTTACTCTATTCGTTTATATTTGTATAGCCTACCATCAAAGTCCTGTATATCAAAGTAGTGCTGTAGTTCCCTGGAGTTATACTACTGTTTTGATGGCCAGCTGCTAGTATGCGGGAAGTGCCTCATCTCTGGCCCCCAGTCGTATCCTGTTAATTTCAACATGGTGATTCTCTGAGCAAGCCTACCCATTTGGAAAAAAGCTGGCAGCACAGCCCTGTGGGGACTATACAGATCTAGGTGTGGGATAATTTGTTTGAATGACTGGCCATGTTGTTGTTGTTTTAATACTTTGCTCACAAACTAGCATGTCTAAGAGAAGGCGAGATCAGAAGTCAGCAGAGAGAGTGGGTTGTAACTCCAGGGAGTGCATTCTAGAGTTTGGGAGCAACACAGGAGAAAATCCTTTCCCGTGTGCCTGATAAGCAGGCCGCTGAAAGTGAGGGTATCTTCAAAAGGGCCTCTCCTGCTGATCTTAGTAACTGAGCAGGTTCATACCGAGAGAGCCTAAGCCATTTAGAGGTAAAAATATTGAACTGAGCTCAGAAAACAACTGGCAACCAGGTGCAGATCGTTCAGTATTAGAGTGATGTGATCACAATACTGTGCACAGATTAGCAGCCTAGCTGCCACATTTTTCACTAATTGAAGCTTCCAGAAGTTCTTCAAGGATAGCATATAGAGCACATTGCAGTTTTAAGTGGTACAGATCCAGAAGAACTGAGTCATATTCATTCTCCAGAAAACATGTAGTTTGAGCCTCAGTGTAACTTCAGCTTCTGGTTTATAGCATCTCTATATTAGTTTTTGGAAGGACAGATATCAAATTTCCTTCCCTTTTCCAGCCTAGCTTGTATCATCTACTTTGCAATTCTATATATGTCTACTCTTTCTGGATAGGCTGTCTGAGTTTGGATGTGGGAACACAGGATAGCAGTGGTTCCTACTCCTACATGGATGGCCGATTCCAGAAGGTGCTGCTGGGGGAATATTGCTCTGCCCCACGGCAATTGTGGTATGAGGTTCCTCAGTTGCTTGGCCCTCATCCAGCCCATGATTGCAGCCAAGTACCAGTCCAGGTCATGCACGAATGTAACAGATGTAACAGAGAAATAGAGCTGCTTGTCATCCACAGAGAAATAGAGCTGGGTGTTGTCTGGGTGTCATCTGCATCCATAAACCTAATAGATTCATATAGATGTTGGAAAGCATTGATGACAGGATTGTGCCCTGTGGCACCCCACAGCACAATTGCTAGAGGGCCAAGACACAATCCTCCAGTGTCACTTTATAGAACCAACCCTGCAGGTAGGAACAGAGCCACTGCAATACAGTGCCCCCTCATTCAACCTGACACAGCTGGTACCAGGAGTGAACCATGGTTGATGGTGTCAAAAACCACTGAGAGATCAAGGAGAAGCAACAGGATTGCACTCCCCCTGTCCATCTCCCAATAAAGGTCATCCATCAGGGCAACTAAGGCCAATTCCTTCCCCAAACCAGGCCTGAATCCATTTACTAATTAATTATCCAATGTACAGGATATTTTTGTGAGGATACCTTCTCCATACGGAAAGATGTGCTTACTTTGATATGTGTATAGTATCTTATATAGTTAATGTACATTGATGTAATACTTAACTGGTTAGCTGCCAATTAAATGAGGTTACCTATACATGTGGCTATGACTGGTGTGCTTTTTACAAGATCACAGGGAGAAGAGACAAGACATTTGGCACCGGCATGCTCAAACATCTTACTTTATTTATACTATTTTAGCTGCAAATATTCATGGTTTTTGCCTGTTATTTCTTTATTTCCAAGTTTCATGCAAAAACAAACAAACAAACAAAAATACTGGTGAAAAATGGTGCGGAAATTTGGAAGGTTCTTTGGGAGGAATTCACACCTGTGATAAGTTTTCAAAGACTGATATACACACATGTCCATTGTGAATACTTGTATTTATCTATAATTGGATTTCCACAAGTGGCTCTAGTGGATCTAGCATTTATTCATGTACCAGATATATACCTCAAGACAGGAGCCTATATATTTTAATGATGTACAGCACCTGGCATACTTTGCATGCTTTTATAAGTAATAAATTATGGTGCTCTATACAGGATCACAAGCTCAGAAAGCCCCGAACCAGTATACTGACATTATTAAATTATTTAGTACAATTTCTAGTATGTCACAATCATCTATAACCACAATTTCAAGCAAAACTCCAGAACACAGTTTTTAACCATTCAAATGTATCATTTCTTCTAGCGAATTTCCACTTCTATTAATATTAGGACCTCTGCTTCTCTCTAGTCCCATTATTTCAACAGAAATGCCCTTCTATTTTAACTTCTAACAGCTTTCCTAAAGCCATAACCTGCTTTGTCTGCTGTTTAATAGGAAATCAATATTGTTGTAATACAATGAAATTAACATTGATTTATTTCATTGTAACTGGCAGCTAAACCAATAAGGTATTAGTCAATGTGCTCACCGTGGGAGGTCCAACTGGTCTCTCCAAATCTAATGTATTTCTCTTTGCTAATAATTAATTGCAAAATCTGGCATGGGGTTTGCAGAAGAGATTAAGACAGAATTTCAACTACTAATAGTTCTTGGACCTAATGAAAAAAATGGAGTCATCAAATTGAAATGCATGTCAAGGTAGGCATGCTATGTGCAATGGCTTACTAGTTCCTCCTGGGGATATGAGCTCCGAGCTAGTTGAGTGCATACAGCAAATGAAACTGGCAAAATAAATGTAGAAGAGCTTTGGTATCTTGAAGCTGGTGAGGGGAAGGTTAGGAAAGATTGTTAAACTATCTGTTACTCTGGAGACCCAGACTTGGCTTCCTTGACATTCATAGACTCCCTCTGTGACCTTGGACAAATACCTCCAGTCCCTATTTCTCTAAATCAGATGCTTATTTTATGTGATTATCAAACAAACACATACCTAATCCTATCCTTTAGGCTTCAGACAATAAGGTAAAAACATAATCTTATTCTTTGGTTTGTATATTCTTCCACCTGCATATTGTATCTAGAATTAACTCTTCCTTAATCCATCTTTAAAACATATTTCCCAATCTCATTCTCTTGTCACCCAATCCAGAGAGCCGACAGACCTACTCATAGAGGTTCAGAATCTTTCCCACTTCATGTCCCCAAGGAACCATAGCTATTTCTCTCCCCCTGCCCTCCCTCTCTATATATATTTGAAGAAATGAAACTGTTCAGCCATTTGTGTTTATTCTCATTTATAATAAGCTGTCAGAAGGGTGCGTTGGAATAGTGTGTTTAAGTGAAGCTGGAAAGCAGAGGGATCATGAGGTAGAAATCAGAAGAAGAAGCTAGGATGGAGAGTGTTGCAGAGGACCCAGACTCCAGTGACAAAAGAAGCTGAAGCTGAAAGCAAGAAGGCTGGAGGCTCCATTGCTAAAGGATTAGGGTTAGCTGAAAGAAATGCATTAGTGGTAGGAAGGAAGTAGGGAAACAGCCTGTCAGAATATTTTGTATTCTGGATTACCTTTGAGTCAGAAAGCTAGCCTTGGAGACAGGTGACAATTAAGTCCAAGGACGTAGCATTTCACATGTGCACCAGTTAACGTTTTTTCTATTGTGCTCTCAAGGACACATAGATAAGTGGAGACTGGTGATTTGTTCAATTACATGCAGGTGTGATTAACCACTTGTAATTTGGAGGACTTGTACATTTTGCATATAAGCTTGTTATGATTGTATCTATCTCTCTCTCTGCTCTGTTTTTGCTCTCTGTTTTTTGCTCTGTTTCTTTGCTCATGTCTGTGCAGATACTATCAAGCCAAAAGCCTTAGTAAAACTTTTACTAATGAGTAATTGGTTTGTGTTTTCCTTCACATGGACTAGCCTAATCCACGGGTCCAATATTCCTGCAACTCTGCTTCCTAGAGCAGTGATGGCGAACCTTTTTGAGCCCGAGTGCCCAAACTGCAACACAAAACCAACTTATTTATTTCAAAGTGCCAACACTTGCAATTAAACCTGAATACCAAGGTTTTAGTTTCAGAAAAACAACTCATACAGTTGCCCGAACTAATTAACATCTTTTGTCTTTAAAGAAAAACACAATAACAGAGCTTTCAATGATGCAAACAGTTTTTTGTTGAAAAAAAATCAACTCAAAAAATTATTATAGTACTACATTGTACACATAGCCTGAAGGGATTTATACAAACTTTTTAAATAATAAGGCACATGTGTTTTTGGATAAGGGATTCTCAACTTGTAATATGATTATATGCCAGACTGAAATCGTATGGGGCAAGCTTTACTCCAGGTCCTTTCCCTGCTTCTACAGGTGTCGGATTAGTAAAAGTAAAAGTCAACCTGTACTAGGATGAGCAAGATAAACAAGAAAACTAAACGTGCTTAACACATTTTAAACACTTTATGTCTTGGACTGCAAACACTGCATTAGGTAAAAGTTTGTATTGGGCATGCTTTTGCACAATTAATGTGATTTTTGCTATTGCATGCATGCTGATAATTTGTCAAACCTTGGCTCATACTCAGTTAGTTTGAGAGCAACACATGCAGCACTCAGGTCAACTGTTAGGGCTTTACATCCAAGCCATGCTCTGTGCATCATTCTTCAAAATCTTTTAAATGTGATAACAATGTAGAAAAGAATTCTGTAACAGGAATTCTACAATAAAATCATTCTGTTCCACACTGTGAGAAAGAACAAGATCATTAGTGTTTTGCAGAAGGGGACGGTCTTTTCGCGATCTGGTGACCAATGGCTCGAGTGCCCACAGAGAGGTCCCTGCATGCCAGCTGTGGCACCCGTGCCATAGGTTCGCCATCACTGTCCTAGAGGGACTATTATTCTTCAAACTTCAACACAGCCTACAGAAGATTTAGATAGGAAGCATTCTGTGTGTGTTCTGCACACACACACCTATTATTTTCATTACCTAATTTTCTTATGGTTAACTGCTAAAACTGTTTTAAAATCTGTTTCCCCACCCACCCTAGAAATAGAAAAAATGCTAGTTTTAACTGCTGCTTTTCAGAAGCTTCAGCGAGGCATTTTTTTTTTTTTGTTAAATGTCTGATGGAGAAGGAGAAGAGCTACTCCTCCTCACTCAGCTTTCAGGCACTCATCAGGCAGCCCTACTGGAAAGCCCCAAGGAAGGACGTCCTACTTAAATCCCCAGGCTCAGGCAGCCAGAGGGGCTGCAAGGACAGAACAGGGTAAAAATGATAAAATAAAGAGTACACACCCACCCACCCCCCTCAGCCACCTCCGCACAGTAACATAAGCACTGAAGCCCTGCATGCACACTGATAAACTTCTCCGAAATTCTCACCCCTCCCCACAATTTTTGGGTTCAATTTCTTTTGCCCCTCCCACCAATGAATGGTCGAAAATAAATAGATCGACACATTTGTCACAGCGCTAGCTTTCGCATCACACAAGCACAATACAGTATTAAAGACTGAAAAAAGCTGCTCTGCTATTAGTCCAACAGAAACAATGACAAGCAGAGACAGACAGCCACATGCTGTGCTATATCCCTGATTGGAGACGATCTCATGAATCCACAACTTGTATTCAATGTTTCTTGCTCAGTGTGCAGCATCGGTAAGTACGCTGTTGCATTCATCTCAGAGCCTGAAACTTGCAGAATTTCATAAAATCATAGAATAGTAGAGTTAGAAGGGGCCTTAAGGCCATTGAGTCCAACCCCCTGCTCAATGCAGGAATCCAGGTTAAAGCATCCCTGACAGATGGCTGTCTAGTTGCATCTTGAATGCCTCCAATGTGGGAGAGCTCACCACCTCCCTAGGTAATTGGCTCCATTGTCGTATTGCTCTAACCATCAGGATTTTTTCCTGATGTCCAGGTGGAATCTGGCTTCCTGAAACTTAAGCCCATTATTCTGTGTCCTGCACTCTGGGATTGACTCTGGAATCGTTCAAGAAGAGATCCTGGCCCTCCTCTGTGTGACAACCTTTCAAGTACTTGAAGAACACTATCATATCTCCCCTCAGTCTTCTCTTCTGAAGGCTAAACATGCACAGTTCTTTCAGTCTCTCCTAGTGATGGGCAATCCTCCCACCACCTGACTCACGGTGCGCTCGGCGAGCACTGCTGCCACGCCTGCAGAGCTGGGCCGAAAGTGAGCGCCAGCTGACTTCCAGGTTCCTGCCGGAGCGCTTTTTACATAGAAAATGGTATAAGATACATTAAAAGCAGTTGTGATGAGTGGGGACCACATCCTTCTCTTTGATCCCAGGCACGTGAGAGCTGCCAGTAGTGCAGAAAAGGTTCTGCACCTGTTCTGTGCCCTCCGGGGCTGATTCCTTGCTCAAATTAGGACACAGATGTAGTTAACAATACTTGATGGGCTTAACGGCTGCCATGTAAGTAAAGGAACGAATCCAAATCGTTTTGCCAGATCGGTTTTCAAGTGCTCTAATTGGCATTGGCATCAGCAGTCTCTTACCATCCAGCAAACAGGCAGAGAGAGACCCAGGTTTGTAATCAACTGCAGGGATGCAGCCAAGTGATTTCTGACCCTGGAATTGATGGTCTTATGTGGGGGTGGGCTTTAGATGAACATGTGTATTCCTTCAGTTGTGAAGCACACAACTAACATTTCTCTTCTCCCATCCCCCACCCGCCACCATTCCCTGCTTTATAACTGCTTCTAAATTACTGAAATGTTCGAGCAAAAAAGAAAAGTTTGCCAACCCTAATTTAAAATCATCATCATCATCATCATCATCATCATCATCTCTGAGCATGCACATTTTTGCATTTTAAACTCACTTAACTCATAGCACCATCATGACTACAGGAATAAAATGGAGTTTGCTTCTGCTGCTCTGCTGCTAAAATAATTTACGGTACTTGGGAATAAGCACTTTTTTGTTGTAGAAAAGGGTAATATATATTACAAGTAAAATATTAAAATGAGCATCTGTAACCACGTACATGCCTATCCATCAGATGTGGTGTTGGGGGGCCCACTAGGGTTGGAGCCCCGAATCTTTCATTTGGAGCCCTCAATCTCTGGGAGGCCATCTGCCCCATCACCCTGCTGTCCATGGGCATCTGCTGAAGGAAAGGTCCAGGGGTCCTGATGATCTCTGCTGCATCGGATCCCCCTGGATTAGCTGGCTTTTTGCCCACATGTGCTTCATCTCCTCCTGCCCCCCCCCATATTTCTTCTTGAGGGTTTTTTTCTGAAATCAAATGCCCTCCTCTCTCCTGTCCATACATCTCTTTTTAGAATAGGGGTATCCTTAGGAGACTGGGTCCTTTAAAGGCACACACAGGGAGACCTTAGAGCATATGTAAATTACCATATGCAAATTTGTGCTTTTTTTTTTTGTCCTGTGGGCCTGAGCCCCAGTTCTTTTCAGTATCTAGAACCACCCCTGCCATCCAGCCACCTCCTTTTTTTAAAAAAAAAAAAAAAGCTGAGAATGCACTCTGCAGCAAGCAGTGTCAGTCCTGGTGGGCCCCAGCATGCCCATGCTGGCTCAGATGCTGAAGTCAGGCCTGTCTGTCATTGCCCCCATCACCTGCTGCTTTCTAGGTGGTCATTTGTGGGGGCCTGGGCCAGGGGCCATGGCCTTCAGCCCTGGAGTCCAGTCCTCACTACACCACTGATCAACTATTTAACAACAAAACACAGGGATAGTTCCTAGGTGGATTCACCCTAAAAACATTATTAACCATTTAGGAATACCCTAATCAGCAAGGCCAGGGGATGCAATGCAAATGGGATTAAGCTTTGATTGTATCCAAGAAATTAAAGCCGATTGCTGGCGATGGATAATGGAAGGCTTCAGGGTCAGCCAATATTTAAAGAAGGCAGAAATTTCAAGGATCAAGAGTACGTAAAATCATCTGCTAATGTTCCAGTTTTGTTTTATTATTTATGTAGCACCATCAGTTTATGCTCCATAAATGCTTTGCAAAGTATAAAGGGACAGGTATCTGTCCCTAGGAGCTTACAGTCCAAAACTTGACACAGGGGAAACAACAGAAGAAAAGCAGGAAGATGGCAGCAGGGATAAACAGGGGAAGAATATCATTGTGCATTATTCCAAAATCCATATTATGTAATACCGTTATTAGGGCATCATAATAGGAATTATTAAATGCATTATACACATATTTTGTGACAGATATATAATCACTACTATACGAATATGCATCAGGTAATGTCCCCATGTTGCCAGTGTATTCCTTTTATGAGTCATTGTGGCTCATGAGCTCCATTACCTGATTTAGAGGAGATACATGGATTTGATCCAGAAGCATTTTAAGGGACGTTGTTTTAATGCCTCTGAGGGCCAATTCAGATAAACTTTTATGTGCACTGATTTTGAAAATAGGTTGATTTTCCTTCTGTCAACCTGGTTTGGAAGACAGCACTTTAGGGCCACATGGTCTTTCATCTTAGGAGCAATACCGCTGGGTGAAATTAATATTTAAATATTAAACACACATGTGACAAATATATATAAAGTCAAGCTGTTTACATTCTTCACAAGATACAGTATTTTCCTTTTATGCTGCTTCCACCTTGGGCACCTTATTTGGGAATTCACTTGCACTTATATTTGTAAGTGTTACCTAGTGTATTTCTGAGCCCAGTGCATTTAAAGTGCTGTTTTTGACCTTTAAAGCCTTAAATGGGGCCACATTGCTCGAAAGACCACCTTTGCCCATAGCAGCCTGCCCGCACTATAAGATCAGCACAGAGGCCCTTCTCACTTGCCCACCTTTGAGGGTAGGTCAGGTGGGCAAGAACACTAGAGAGGACCTTTTCTACAGTGGCACCAAACCTCTGGAATGTGTTGTCATCAGGGATCATTCAGGCCCCATCATTGCAGGCTTTTGGGAAGACCCTGAAGACTTACATGTTTTCTTTGGCCTGCCCCTGACTATGTTTTATTAGACTGTTCTAGTTTGTAACTGGAATTGTATTGTAGGTTTTTTAGTACTGCCTAGGCCAAGTGTTTTATTGCTGGTGTTTAATGTTTCAATGAATTTCTGCTGTTGTATTACTGCATCGATTTTTTTAAATATAGGATTTTGTTGTTGTAAGCCGCCTTGGGAGGGCTGCTGCCCTGAAAGGTGGCCTAGAAATATTTAAAATAAGTAAAAGCAGGCAGGCAGGTAGGTAGGCAGATCCAAATCCTCCCCCCCCCCCCAAGCTGCTCCTGGCATGCCCCTTTTAAGCCATTACTTTTAAATTTCTATAAAAATGCCACAGTCCCCAGAGCACAATGTGTTCTGTAGTATCAGGAACTTGTTATGCTTAAGTGCCTTGTGAGAAGAGACGTTCCATGCATCCAGAACGTAGCTGAGAATTGTTCCCTTAGACCTCCTGCTCTGACTGTGGACCACTTCAAGTTCGGAGAGGGGGATCCATGATCTCCTCTGTTCCTGAGATGCCCTTCCACGAACCATAGGATTGCAGCCAAACATTCCCAAGCTTTTACGTACATATAATGAACATCTTTCTTAAAGAAATAATGTTTGATTTACTCCTAATCCCCCATTTGAGTATCTTCCATGTTCATAGTCAGCAGGCTTAACTGCCATGTTACGGACTGAGCTAGCAGTGCTCTACTGGAACTGGAAGCCACAAGGGGCAAACTAGAAAACATGCAAAGCAGGAACTTCCCTATTGGCTGCTTGTACGTGTTTATAACACTCTTTCCTCTCACGGACTAGATAGTATAATGGCCTGACTCAGTAAAGCAGCATCGTAGATCTATATAAAAGTGCTTTCACACTTTGCATTTAAGTGAATCAAAGGGCTATTAATGTTTCTCCCCCAATCTTGCCCATTGCATGACGGGGAAAGTGTGTCTGCTCCACCTCTGATGCCCCTCCTGCACATCCATGTGGGAATATAATATTAAAATACGGCCTACATGTGTAAAATCCAACAAACATCATCCAAAACGTAATTAATTAATTAATTAATTAATCATCTCATAAAATAGATTTCTCTAGGTATTGTACAGCATAATTTAAAATGTAATAATGAGATATAGCAATACAATAAAAATACAATTGAAACAATAACACAATATAAGAAGCAATAGACATACCAACACAGCATAAAATATAATACGGATGCAAAAACTAAAACCGCATCAGATGCAGGAGTTAATACCACACCACAGGGACTAAAATAGTAGATCTGAAACACTAGAAGTACTAAAATAGCCTGGGAGAACAGAAACATCTTAGTCTGGTGCCAAAAATATAGCAACTGTGGGATCCAGACAAACTTTCCTTGAGAGAGCATTCCAGATCTGGAGTGGGGGCCACCACTGAAAAAGCCCTCTTTGTTGTTGCCACCCTCTGAGCCTCAGAATGATGGGGGTCTTCGAGGAAGGCTTCTGTGGATGACCTTAAGGCAGAGTTAGGTACATATGGGAGGAGGTGTTCCTTCAGGTATCAAACTGTGTAGAGCTCCCCCCCCCCCCAGATAATAATAATCAGCAATGGATGCACATTGGATTTGACATGTGATGGCCATATTTGTCCTGCATGGAGGTGCAGGAACATCAGTGGTGGGAGAGATATGGTGGGTGGGTAGGGTGGACAGGTATGCTATTGCTGCCCCCATGCAATCATCCATTTAGGGGGGAGAAATATTCTGACATGGCCCGAAGTGAATCACACTGCAGCCTAATACAAAACCATGACAAAAACTGCTTACATTCATTTCCCAAAGCACATTGTTAAATTCAACAGCTGCATTGTGTCTCAAAGTCTGGTGGAGCCTCTGGGTAATGTGAATAATGAGGTCCTACCACACAGGCAGACCCTCAAAAAATAAATCACACTTGATTTTTTCTCCCTAAGCAAATACGGTACAAATTAAAGCTTGGATTCTCAGGATGTTAACCAAAAACCTCCATTACTCATTTAAAAATTTCACTTGCCAAAGATAACTAGTCAGCTGAAGATTTGCATTTGTTCATGATTTTCATTTCCAGAAACATGCCTACCCTCTCTCATGCTATTCATTTTAACAGAAGTTACAGGGTCTTGACCTTCCAGCAGCTCTACTCCCCAACCTTGCAGGCCCATGCCTTAAGGCAGGTCTTCATTTCAAATCACAGTTCTGATTAAAATGTGGGAATCAACCACAGTGATAAATATACTAAACTCCCCTCCGCCTCAGTACATACTGATTCAAGGTCTGTTGACAACAGAATCACATGTTTTGAGAATGAATATATGAATACCTCCTTTTGCACTTTAGTGCATGAAAGTATCATAAACCTTTATGAAATGAAGAAAAAATCAATGTAGGCATACTCTTTTAAACCCAATATTAATATTTATTGTTTCAGGTTTAAATACATATTACACGCAAATGTATGTAAAGATGTTATTTTTAATTTGAGAAGCTGCTTTGCGAGGGGATGATTTGGAGTGGGAAAATGGTAGGAGGGAGGGGGTGCCTAACCCTTTCCCCACCCACCATGTTTCTACTCAACATTGTCTTCCCTCCCCAAACCTGTTGTTTCCCCCCCCCCCCATTCATATGGTTCCAAATATGTTGGAAAATATTTTTGTGGGCAAACACACATTTGAAACCCAGCAAGGTGGAGGGGGGACAGATAGTAGAAAGGATGACTTGGAGTGGGATATTGGTGGATAGAAAAACAGTTAAGCACCGCTTCCCTACTGCTTCTCTGCTTTCAAATGAAGGAAAGAGCCTCAATGGCTCAGGAAGCCAATCAAAATAAAGCCACAATGAATAACTAGAAAGTATAGAAAAATAGTATGTGTGTGTGTGTATATGCCTCTCTGTGTGGTGGAACAATGGGCAATTGTGAAAAAAGCTTATTTATTCCATCCAGAACTACCAAATGCATCTGGAAAGCATTGTGGCTGTTGTCAGTTGCTGCAGGTAAGTTAATCAAAAGCTCAGAAATGAAATCTTGAGGCCCTAGCTTCAGGTTTTCTTGTCAATAGACTGAAGCTGGGGAGCTAATTCTGATGAGCAGTAAAACACTTGATGGACTGTTATAACACTAAGTTTATATTTTAGGAACATAAAACTGCTTCTTGCTGTTGCCTGTATCTCAGAGAAAAGTGTTGGTAAGTAGGTGGGTAAGTGGGAAGGAAGGAAGACATAAAGATATTTAGAGATACAAGTATTATTCATTGCAAAAGAAAAGATTCCATATTTCTATTGAGATTCTACCATCATACTTTTAATACTTTACCAACCATATATTTTACAGTCAAAGTCTGCTTTTAAGAAAACTTGGTATAGCTTCCATAATCTCGTTTTAGGTGATAGACCAGGGATACTGAACGTCTTTCAGCCTGAGAGCTGAATTCTATTTTGGAGAAGCTCTTGGGGATCACATTTCATTTCAGTTGTAGGTGGGACCAAAGGCAAAATGGGGTAGGTCCAAAAGCAAAGGAGGCCGGGCCAAAATACCTACATGTTTTAGCTTAACGCTTTTACTGTGGGTAACTAAGCCTTAGGAGGGGCATTTCAACTTTTGAATGGGAAAAAAACCCTGCACAAAAGTCAGAAAACCACCAAACGATTGGTGGGGGGGAAGGGGGGGACCAGCGGAAAGGGGCATGGCCCATAGGCAGGCTGGATTTGGGCCATGGGCCTGACGTTCGACACCCCCGTCCTATACTGATCATCAGCTGTGTTGACCAGTGGGTGCCCTGTTACTCACAGATTTGTTGAACACATAAGCCCTATGTATATTCTCCATGAAATTTACGTTGTGCAGAGAGATATCAGGGCTGCATGCACTAGCCCCATCCCCAACATCACATCCTGCGCTGCCACACACACACACACACACTGCACACACACACACACACACACACTGTCCACACATTGGGAGAAGGTCTGGAGGGAGGGAAGCCTGCTGAATACATATATGCGGCTGGAACCCTGAGTGCCATCTTCCATCTTCCAGGGACAGGCCTATGCACATTGGGAAAGCTTTCCCTCTTCAGGCCTTCTCCAGGATGCAGTGGTGGGGGTAAATATGGTCCCCCTCCCTCCCTCCCTCCCTCTCTCCAGACAATGTAAATTGCACGGAGAATATAACGCTTGCATAAGGCTATGTTTAGGATGTGTACAAGATCATTGCTTGGACTAGGAAGGCTTCTCAGGATTCCATTGTCAGCAACTCAAGGGTTAACAAGTCTATGTAATTGGGAACAGGGATAAGGGACCACAGAGGGGGAAAAGATACAACTCAATTTTACTCAACGGTATAATAAAAATCCCCACATGGTCCCGGTATAATAAATGCACTCACAAGGCTCTACTGCAATGACTTCAATGAGTCAGTAGTAGTCCCAGGTTTGAGCTTCAAGTTCACATTTTCTTGGAGCTTAAGGGGGTAAGGCAAGGGGGAAATATTTGGGATGTTTGCTTTGATGACTGGCAAAGCAAATCTCCACAAACGTTTGAATAATTAAATGATTCATTTGGAACAGGAGGGAGTATTCCTCTGAGATGGACAATACTCTTGACAGCACTTTATGTCAAATTTTCAATGATTCTGTTGTATTAATATAATTACCAGGCAATCAATTACAATAACTGTAATCATGGACCCATATTTCATTCCTCAATTACCGCCCTTATTAGAATTGTTTCTAAATCATCACCTCCTCAAAGAACCCATTGCTAAAATGATTTCTGAAAAGAGAACAATGCAATAATTACTCTCCATGTTAAGCCAATTAGCCCAGTAGCAGCAGAGCAGAAAGGCATTCTGGCTCTCTGGGACTTCATCAGTGATAACCGTTGAAACCTCAAGGTATCAAAGTAGTGCTGTTGCTCTCTCTCTCTGTGTCTCTCTCTTATTACTTTTAAAGGATTATTTCCCCATAGCCCAAATGATAAATGTGAATGTATGAAACCACTTCAAGTCACAAAATAGGAAAACATATATGGAGGTAATTATTGTAATGCCACATTGTATTGGTTAGCTCTTAGATGGTCCCATTGTGTACATTTTGCATGTTGTATGTTGGGCTGACACACACACCCTCCATACATAGGACATTTACTGTGAACCAGAACTTTCATGAGTACATTTATATGCCAGTGGATCTCATTTGCAACCATATGACCAATCCAGCCTTTTTTTGGGCTCAGACAGATCATACGAGCAGGTCCTACATGATGGCAACTGTATGCTCATTTATTCACAAAATACCCTAGTGATGATGGACATTTATCATATGTCCCACCATGGGTACAAAACAAAATACATGCTGGGACCGTGTATGAAACAGTTCAGTTTTTTAGGACACAATCCTAAGCATGTTTAGACAGAAAAAGGTCCTACAACTCCCAGCATTCCCCAGCCAGGATTACACCCTTAAATATCCAGTCAAGAAATCCTGTTTACAGACATCCATTTTAAAAAGGTGTTTAAGCATCCATTCAAAAAGTCATGTTCCAAATCTTTGTAATGATTTCAGTACATTGTTGGGAAGAAACAGGAATGGTTTAGTTTCACTTAACAGTCTTATTGTTCCATATTATTTATGTATCTATTCTCTTCATAGGTGGGGCTTAAGTTTGATGCTTTACAGTGCATGTCTACTCCAAAGTACAGTACCACTGGGTTCCATGGGACTTTCTCCCAGTTAAGTTTAAATAGGATTACAGCCTCAATGGTATCAGTGGGGTATTTTACATCCTGGTTCATGTGTATAGGATTGAAGCCTTAATCTTCTTATTCTGTATGGTACAAGTTGTTGTACCAATGTTCTGTAAGAAGTTGAAATAAGCTTGTCATGCTGCCAACATATTATTTTCCTTTCATCAATTGAAATATGTTATTCACAGTAACGGGAATTTTCAGCTACCATGGGACTAGTTGAGCCCATTGGAATAAGTAAGAGAACAACTCTTCACCTTGATGTATACACTGCCCTCACAGCTTTTCTTTTTCAGTTTAATTTAATTATTATATACCATTACTTGTCTCCAATCTGCCATCCCAGTCTTAAACATGTTCAACTTCACATGGGAGTCTCTCTGATTTCAATGGAGCTTATTTCCAATTAACTGTTAGGTTCTTCTGCTTTCTTCTCTACATGAAGATGGACTGAATGTTGCACTGCAACCTTCAACCAACTTCCTACAAAGTTCAAAGGAACTATGTGTATGTGAATTTTTCCTGTTTGATAGAAATCACAGTTTCTGCACAATCATGGGCAACCAAATAAACCCTGCACTGCAATTCTAAGCACATTTATATGGTCATATGTTCACTGAAATAATTCACTTTTCACAATATCACAGCCATTTGAGCTTGTAGCAGTATGTACACTGATGATTTCCTGTGAAGTTCTAGGAAAGATGGTGAGATGAACTCGATGTCCATCCAATGATACCTCCAACATCCCAAGTTATAGCTAAGTAGCTATGATGATGATGATGATGATGATGATGATGATGATGTGAGCATCATCAATGTACATGACTCTTTACAGTATAAGAAAAAAATATAAGTCCTTGTCCCAAGAACCTTATAGTCTAAAGTTTGACCATGTTGGGATACAAGAAAGAGAGAAGGGATGGGAGAAACAAGGGTAACGAGGGATGGGTGTGATCAAATACAATTCTCTAGATGTTCATATTTCTTGCCAAAATAAAATCAGACCTGCCAAACATGCAAGATTCTCCTGAAACAATGAGTTATCTTCTCTGTTAAGCAGTCCACAAGGTTTTAATACAGGGCTTAAACTTGCAAGTCTCTAAGCTGTCATAGCATTGTTGCACGCTGGGAGCTTTTGGAATATTACATTCTCAAGTGCTATGCTAGAAACAGCCCATTTAAATGCTTTAAATTCTAACAAATTACATTTCCAACTGTCCGGGAGATCACAGTAACACACAATGAATGCATTTCTGCACGCTTCAGGTACAGAATTAAATAGCAGAAATATGATTGTTTGTGGTAAGAAAGCAGTTCAGAAAAGAGTTGCATATAATACATTACCATGTTATACATGATGGTTTTGCACTGCAGTCCTCTGAGATTGTAATGAATAAAATCTTGACAACATTCTTTCCTGCATTAATCATTTTAAGCTGATCCTACAGGATACAAGGGCAAATTAAATTCTATTTGCAATTTCATGCATGGAGCACAGGAGCGGGCAATTCCTGAGCTAGCAGTTTTTCAGTAAGACAAGCGTGTAAGTTGCAATTATGCAGCTACTTTCTCCCATGTGCCAGCTCTCTTATTACTGACAAATTTGTAAATGAAAATGTATGAATGGTATTAAATTCACCTTCAAGGAGGTAGCAAATTAAAATGAATAACATCAGGCCATGTTTGTGGGGGGAAATCCCACACCGCTTTTAATGCTGAAAATGACAAATGGAAACCCTTCGTATCTTGGGGTTGCTTAATCTGCAGACTGATCTTTCTTAGTTGTTCTTACATGACCTGTACATAAACAAAACAACAACCCCAAACCTCACTCAGAATCATTGGTACAAGCAGAACTGTTTCAAAACGAAGTCCAAATGGATCACTTTCTTTCAGCAGTTGCCTGGAATTATATTGTCCATTGTATTTCCCCACCACAAACACATCTTGCTTAAAGGGATGATAGACATGCTTTCTGTTAACCAACCAGTGATGATAAACACTGTTTCTGCTGCTTTAACTTGCTTGAAGTCCAAAGACTTGCATTCTGTTCCCTGCTTTGTCCCACTCCTGCTGCAGTTGTTTTAGGACAAGTCTCTTTCAACTCAACTCTTTTAGGCAGAGTGGTGGAAGAATTTATGTGATGATATATGTGAATACACTCTAAATAAATAAATAAATAAATAAAGTGCTAGATGTTTCATGTTCTCCACTTCCCTGGGTTGTAAGGACTCCCTGGGGCAACCTTTGACAGGATCAGTTCCCTTATGAGGAATGCTCATCAGAGATTTACGATGGATCTGTAATATCTGTTTATTTATATGTATACATGCTGAGCACAGGCAAGTGGGGATGTGGGATGCTGGCAAGCTGATGTGTAAAGCAGCATCACTTTCCCCCAAAGCAAACAGCACGCATATACACCTCACTCTCCCCCAACCTCACCAAAGTCTGCTTCATACCAGCCAGCCAGCTACAAAATCTTGCTGGTTACATTCCAGTCTCTGAACTGTTACTCTCAGCCACCAATAGCCACTAAACACCACCGGCCATCAAAAACACCAATGCTCATTTGAGCAAGCAAATGTCTTTTAGATTTCTATTTCCATTAAAGAAATATAGCTGGCTGTTATTCTAGAGATAGTTATTCTCTTCACTTGACACAGTAGCATTCCAATTATATAAAGAAGTGGTGCAGAACCCCCAGCCTGTGGATCCAGCCTGCCAGGCTCCCCAATCCAGCCTGCAGAGCCTCCTAGGGTTCCTCCAGTGGGTGGGGCTGGACCATGAAGCCACACCCTCTGGAGAACTCCCTGCTGTCATCTCCGATCTAAGGGATAAGAGAGTGGGGATGTGGGACGTTGGCCAAGTCTTCCTTTGCATGCCTCTCACTGCCCACGCGGAGGACACTGAGAGGCATGTGGAGGAGTTACCCAGCAGCCAGCTGAGTCTGTTCACATTCCATTTGCCATCTCCATGGGCAGAGGTGGTGTTAGGGGGTGGCCCACTAGGGCTGGAGCTCCGACTTTCATCTGGAGCCCCGAGTCTCTGGGAGACCACCTGCCCCACCACCCTGCTGTCCATGGGCACTTGCTGAAATAAAGGTACAGGGCCCCTGATGATCTCTGCTGCATCTGATCCCATGGCATTAGCTGACTTTTTGCCCACAAGAGCTTCATCTCCTGCTGTCCCCTGCCCCCTCAATCTTTCTGCCTGAGGTTTTTCCCCCTAAATGTCCTCCTCTCCCCTGTTCATACATCCCTTTTTACAAACAGGGGTATCCTTAGGAGACAGGGTTCTTTACAGACACACACACATACAGACCTTAGAGCATGTGTAAATTAGCATATGCAAATGTGTGCATTTTTTTTGGTCCTGTGGGCCTTTGATCTTTTCGTTACCTAGCACCACTCCTGTCCATTGGGACTACAAGCGCTGGCTGAGTCCCTTTCTCTGTGCCTCTCCTTAGCACAGAGAAACTGAAAATGGTCAGGAGGTGGGGTGCTGATGTCAATGATTGTGGCCACACCCACTGACATAATCTGACCACTTACTCAATTAATTAATAGGTGGGACTCTTGCCAGGTATACATAGCAGTGTGAGGCCCCCAGACGCCTCTTTGATCACCTACTCTTTAACCCAATCAAACTGCCTATGGCACCTCCAGAACTGGTTAATCCGGAGCCCTGACAGGGGTAAAACTCCCACCTCCAATAATAATAATAATAATAATAATAATAATAATAATAATAATAATAATAATTACAGCCACTAAGAGTAAATACATTAGCAGTCATTCAGGTTAGCAACCTCCAACCAGGGTTTGCCCATGGAACTCCTGTTGCAGCCAAGGCTCTATCTCAGCCTAGAACTCAATTTTGCATGGTAAGAGAGTTTAGGACCCTAGTTCTTTTTTTCCACTTTGCACACCACCCCCATGATATGGAACAGACCTAACTTAAGCTAGGAGTGGGCAGACCTCAAGCTTGTGGGAACTATTTTGTTTTTTACTGGATCCATGAGATCCATCAGCTGGATCCTGGTGCAAACCCCCCCCCCGCCATACGCTTCAAATTAAAGCATTCTGAGCCTGGGAATTTGGCTGAGTACAGAACTGAACAGAGCTTACAGTCTTTCCACACAAAATTCTACTCATTTCAAATAATTTCAGTCATATCATTATGGGGCACCGGGGGCAGGGACGAGGGAAGAGACAATTTGTTGATGCTACTGTTAAACAATTGGGAGTAATAAATCCTTGCTGATCTATTTCAAATCATGCAGAGATCTACCTTTCATAGATTTCATAGCTCATAGAGTTGGAAGGAGCCTACAAGGCTATCGAGTCCAACCCCCTGCTCAGTGCAGGAAACTAGAGGAGGGGTCTCCCATCCAAGTAATAACCAGGCCTGACCCTGCTTAGCTTTCCACACTCAGACAAGCTGTGCCAGCGTAAGCCACAGGCCTACCTTCTGCCCACCCTAGATCTAGTCTTCCTTTGATCTAGGAAAAACCTCAGATAACTGAACCTATATAAAGTTACCTCCTTTTGAAACTCAATGTACAGTCTAGAATAATCAGTGGTCTAGCTCAGTCAGTACAACAGGTCAGGTTGTTCCGGTGGACCTGCTAGGGATGTTGGAGAAATCTGCAACAGATTCAAATGAGTTCAGATTTCTATGAATCTGACGTGTGGATCCCACAGCAGAGTTGCACAGATCCCTTCGACCTGCAGCCCATTTTTTTAAAACTGGGGGGGGGGGTTTCATGCAAATTTGCATCTGTGCTAATGCACATGAACACTAATGTGTGCTTGTGCTGAGTAACATTAGCACTAATGCACACCTGTACCACTGGAACAAAAGTTTCTTACATCCGTAAAAAAAAAATTCAGATTCCATTAACGAGCAGACGACAGAACAAAATACAGCTGACAATCTGCAAAACATAGACAGAGTGGATTTACCAAAATCTGTACATCTCTAATCAACCCCACCCCACCCCAAATACACTTAACCTACCCTCCTTCCCCAGTTTTCCTTCCCTTGTAGCCAAGTTTGTTATTTTGCTTTTGGTGCAGTTAGGGTTCCAAGGGAATGCACAGGTTAGCAGTGCTTGGGTCTACCTTTTATGGGACTTCACTAGAGGCTTGTGCTGCTGCAACAGAATAATGGGATCTGCAGGGGTCCATGGGCCTCAGCTCCTCATCCCACCCCCTTTGCCCTAGGAGAGATAATATGTATGCACTCTGATTTCTTTCTGCTTCTTTCCCTCTTCACTATCCAACTTGCAGCCTTCTGTGTCTGAGTCATCCCAAGCCTCACATCACCTACGTTATATCTTCAGTTTGCCCCATTGAAATTAGGCCTATCACACACACACCTCCAAAAGCAAATAAGCTTCTTTATAGGAGGAGGGAGGGAGAGAGAGAGAGAGAGAGAGAGAGAGAGAGAGAGAGAGAGAGAACATTGAACTATTATTTTCTATGGGTCTGCCAGAGAAGCACAAAGGGTACCACCTTCATTAATTTTAATGGGGTTTAAAGTTGAACATACTGTAGACAGGCAAATACAGTTGGTGCAGCACCAGCACCTGGTGGGGTGTACTGAACATTTTGGTTGCTGCTACCAGCACTGCCAAAAGGATCTTAGGGACCTCATATCTTTAGAATGAGTACAATATGAAAGAAACAAAAATTGGTTTGCATAGTCCACATTGTCAGTAAGGAGAGGTTTCCAGCAGATGAGCTTCAGTTGCCTCTAAACAGACTTTTACAGGCGGTTTAATTCTCTCAGCCAGAGAGGCCATTTTAAGCGAGGCTTCTCTGTGCGCTTCACCGCCTCACGCTGAAAGCTGGCTCTCTAGAAGAGATTTACAGTTACCATCTGACCTGTTAAGGCAACAATCTGTCACTTCTGTGAGATTAACTATGTCTGTCCAGGCTGACAGAGGCTCATGTTGCTAATTTTCGTATGATCTACCACCCTAATGGAGCTTTTCATTTATGGAAGAACCAAGTGTGCCAGCCAAAGTGGTATGACATAATGGCCCCCCTCAGTGGCATAATGGGAGGCATTTAGAATGATCTGAATGACTTTGTGGAGAGCCAGTGCTCAGCAGGTTGGGCTTGCAAGTTATAGGTTCAAGGCTCACCTCAGCCATGGATTGACTGGGTAGCTGCATGGAACTTGGTTCCCTGTCTATAAAATGGGTACAATGATATGCTGCTTCACACGGCTGTTAAACACATGGTTTCACATTGAAAAGCACTATCAAAATGACAACAAACATAGCAAGGCTGTGATGAAGTCAGTATAGACTCTGGTGCAAATATGCAGCTTCCCTGTTACACACTGCTAATGTTGCCATTATTAGCCTATGCGATTGGGCTCCTACTTGCAGTACTGGCTACTGAAGCAAGTATTGACTATTTGTTTGCTCTTTGTACATTAAAATAAAAATAGGGTTCAAGCCATTAATACTGGCAGCAAACAACCACTTACACAATTAACATAACTTCAAAACCATAAAAAGGTAAAATCTATTTACAACCGATATTTAGGCAGAGCCTGTTAGTCTTTGGCTGCAAACCTAAATACATTTACTTAGAAGAAGCCCCACTGAACACAGTGGGTTTTACCTCTGAAATTAACATGCATAGGACTGTACTGTATGTTGTTGATCTCACTCATCTTCTCGTTTTTGTTGCTACTAGTTTTAATTTAAGATTGTCACCCCCTTCTAACTCTGGGATCTTTGCCCTGCTTCCCCAGCACTTACGGTAGATGATTTTCAGAGGGATGGGCAAGAAAGTAAATAATTTCATTTACAAGCAAAATACTTGGTAAAGGTATGCCAGGTGATCCTGTGTGTGCTTACTTTGGAGTAAGCCCCACCAAACACACTAAACACATCATACCCATGGCAGCCTTAACATTTCTGAGATTGCCTTTCACAGTTAGGAATTTGGTCAATGTGGTGTTAAAGTTTGTATTGGCAGTGTCACCATGTCAGATGTGAAGTTCGTCTCTGCCTAAACTGTTTTGGTGGTGGCAGCGATATAAGAATTAGGAAACAATTCCATTCATCAAACGCACCAGAATGAATATATTAAATGCACCAGAATGAATATATTAAAACGTTAATTGTTTCAAAATGGTTGATTCTGAGCCAGTGATGCAGGTAGGTAATTTTAGACCCTAGATGTAGGCTGGGGAATGCTGGGAGATGTAGGACGTTTTTCTGTCTAAACATGCATAGGATTGCACCTTTAATGGTCTTATTCCCCCTGGCCTTTAGATGGTGGTTGTATTATTTCACTTACTTCAAAATATGGTAAGCCAGCCCTACTGCATTTAGGGGGGTTCTCCTGCTCATTCTGCTGAGTGGGGCCCTGGACATCTGCCCCAAAGCCCTGCCCTGACAGCACCAATTCTCCTAACCAGATCAATTGGATTCAGACACCATGAAGCATCTTTGTGTTGTTCGGGGGACAGTTTGAGCAACACACACGTCTTCTACTGACAGACCAGTTCCATTATGTCCTTTCTTTTCTTTTCCCCCCTCCTGACCATCCCTAGGATTACAAATGAAGCAGAGAGACAGAACAGCCACTTCTGAGCCAATTAAAGGTACCTTGTCAAGCCTCAAATATCAGCTCTTCCAGCCTGATATTGATTCAGGGTTCTAAACTGCGGAGCTTTGCCAGGGAAACCCCCTGGAAATAATAACTGTAGACATAGCAGGAACAGTCCAGAAAATTTGATGGGTGTTTTGTAAAGTCATCTGTGTCCTTTGTGTGCTAATGATTAATTGTTATGGAGACCACTCACACACAAAATGAGCAATTTTGTTGAGAGCTGTGGATCAGTACATGTTACTGTTTTCAAGATCAACATCTAACTTGTTCCATGATCTGTGATATTACTTACATTGATAAATAATAGCTTTGATTCCTCCTGCCTCTTGGATCAACTGAATTCACACAATTAACACAATGTAAAGAGCTGCCATGGAGGGGAGGGGTGCTTGAACAATGGAACTTCAGCAGGAGAGGAGAAATAATTTAACCCTTCCCCTCCTGCTGCAGTATCTTCCTTCCTGGATAATTATAGTGTGCATTGATTCTTTTCAAATTTTTTTTTTTATTTATTTTTGCTGATCATACTATCTTAGGCAAATTAATGAACAATTAATGAGAAAATTAATGAACAAGAACCCTTTCCACTGGAACACAGCTCTCCCTCTTTCCTCAGCAGACCACCATAGGCAAGTTCACACAACACCCCCCCACCCAACAAACACACATACACATGGAAAGAACAGGTGAGGGGCATCATGGGGCCACACACCAGTCCACTGATTCCCATGGTGGAAACACTTCTTCAGCATCCATGTGTTTGGCTGGCATGGGAAAGGTGCCAGCTGGCCCTTTGGCAAGACATCCTCAATGGGCCCACTCTACCTTCTCACTGCCATTGTCACCAGCTGCTATTGCTCCTCATGCTCTGTCTCATCATTGTTACCACTTACTTGCTTGACAGGCAGAGAGCCAGTGAGCAAGCAGGCAGTGGCATCTACTGCGCCTCCACCTCACCACCACCATTGCCTGGGCCAGAGCAAGAGGCAGGTGAACAACAAGCAGGTTGCAGTGGTGAAGAGGAGGAGCAACTCCAGGGGGCTCTTGTCACACCTGCTGGGGTGTGTGGGCCTTTGGCAGGTGCCCAAGCATGCCTTCTCTTGACACCGGCCCTGCGCACATGCATACAGGCCCTACATACAAGGGGCGGGGGACCTGGATCAACCCTCTCTTAATTATGACAAAATCTTTGCATGCAGCTACCTGCCTGCCTCATTCAGCTCAGCTTTGTCGTGAACTATGCTCCCTCACAGGCCTGCTGGCTGCTGCCATTTAATCAGCACAGCAGAACCCTATCTCCAATCCCCTTGTCTCTCGACGTGCCTTGATCTGCACTTTGTAGGAATTTCATTGCTCTCTTCTCACCAGCTAGCAAAAGCTGCAGACTCTTGTGCTTCTCCACATTGTGCAGCAATGTATGCTGATCATGCTCTGTGCAAAAGTTCAAAGCCATTTTCAAATGCATTCGCAAGGCGCCTGGGTGTTAATCAGGTTCTAATGTAATATGCTGCCCAAACCTCTGGAGGATAAACTCACACTTTTCTTCAAAGCAGCCTTCTCTGATAACTTATAACCTTCCCCCCACCCCTTCTGCACATTCTCTCCCCAGTGGAAGGAAGTAGTTTTCTGCAAAGGCATCAAGGAAAATATCATGTGCTGTTTTCCTCCCCTTTGGGCACGTCTCTATACTATTGTGCCTCTTATTGGTTGAGCGTTATTGAGGAAAATAATCCAGTTGTGAGCCAATGGATCTGGTGAAATGCAAATCCAAATAGGGACATGTCATGATGAGACACTCCATTTTTAAGGGATTATTTTCTATCTGTGTCAGTGCTCCAGAAGTGTTCAGTTTCATGTTTTTGGTCGATGTTAATGAGTCCTCTATCTGTATTTAAATATGGCTTCCTCATTTTGGCATTAGAGGTTTGCATTCATCTTGTAACAAATGAACACTTAAAATGGAGAGGGCCTATTTGTTGGAATATGGCGTTGCATATTCTGGTTTTGCCTTCATGCAAGAAAAGTCTGCCCAGAAACAGCAATTATGTCCAAGGTCGTTGAATGAGATAATTTCACCTTTGGCACAGTTAACATGGCTTACAGTTTTTTCTTACGGGCTACAAGGTCATTCAAGCCGTGAGGTTTTGCAGCTGGCATTACCTCATACCATGGGTGTGCCTATACAGGATTGTATTTAAGGTGTTTAATGTGTCTGTGTTCTTGTTGGGAGAAAGGCGTTGGATTATGAGTAAGCGTTGTATTGATAAGAGATAATTGTGTATGTTTAGACTGTTCGTTTATTTTTGTGTCTAACATACTGTTCTCTAGTATTTTTGTATTTAGCACTCTGTATATGCTCTGTTCCTGTTTTGTTTTACAAGTCTTCGTTTTTTAGTAAACTTTTGCTAAGTAAACTGGCTTGTGTTTTGTTTTGCCATACTGGACTAGCCTAAGCCACTAACGCCACGTTCACACCGCTGCTACATCTGCTGCTGCTGGGGAACATAGTTTTTGACTTTGTTTTTCCCCCAGGAGCTCAAATTCCAACACTATTTGTTTCATTTGTTATTATGAATTAAGAAATGAATGCCAGACTCACAAATGAATTCAGAATGCCTTCTATTCCTTTGCTATTCTTTTGGAATGTGTTCATTTCTCTTTCATATTCCTCTAGAGCAGGGCTGTCCAACCTTGGGTCCCCAGATGTTGCTGGCCTACAGCTCCCAGCATACCCAGCCAGCATAGCTAATGGCAAGGGATTCTGGGAGCTGTAGTCCAGCAACATCTGGGGACCCCGGGTTGGAGAGCCCTGCTCTAGAGCAAGTATGGGTCAAGTGGAGCTTATAGGGTTAGGAAGAGAGCAGGGAAAGGGAAGTTGCCCAATCACCCCTCAGACACATTTTAGCAAAAGTATTCAACAGTCTTCTTCCCATGTGGAACCCTCCAGTCAGAGTTATGAGGGGAGGGAAGAAAGGGAGACAAAGGCTTGTTTGTTGCCTAGTTAACTTCTTTCTCCATGGTTTGAGTTGTCCTGTCCTCAACTGAAGCCTTATATCTCCCTTAGGACTACTAGGTTCTGCCCATTCCTAAAGAATGGAGAGCTTTAAAGAGGTAGTCTTCTACAGTGCTTTTTTTCTGGAGAAAAGGGTACCGGAATTCTTGGATTACATTTCCTCGGGAGTAGATGGCGATTAAATTGTAATGCAATTAATAGAAGAAAAGGTGCTGGAACTCAGTTCCGGTGAGTTCCACCAGAAAAAAAGCCCTGGTCTTCTATGGGTTGCTCCTTCAGAGGAATGTGGCCCATAGGGAGCTGTCTCTGGAGGCTCCGGTTTGGGGATCTCTGGCTCAAAGGCTAAGAGCTCAGGCTCAGTGTCAGGACTTGGGTCTGGCTTGAGCACCTCCACAGCTGATGCTGTTGGCCTTTCTCATCCAGTTGGTTCCTCCTCCTCTGTGGCCTAGTTCTATGTGCCTGAAATTTGGCAGTTCTGATCCCTTGGTGGGTTTAGGAACATAGGAAGCTTTTGTATACTGAGTCAGACCACTGGTCCATCTAGACCAGAATTGTTGACACTGGCAGTGGCTCTCCAGGGTTTCAGGAAGGATTCTCTCCTAACCCTACCTGGAGATGCCAAGGATTGCATCTTCTGCATGCAAAGATTGTTCTCTCTCACAGAGCCATTGTCCCAGTATCCTTAAAGAAGTAGTCTTCTGTGGGTTGGTAGTGGGAATTGGATGGAAAATCCAGAAATTACAGGGAACAGAAAAGCTGGGTTTCCTATTGAAATCAATGGGAAATTAAAACAAATAAGAATGAGCATGAATGTAATTTTTAACAATAGTGGAACAAATATGGTGTTAACAAATTAATAATGGAGTGAAAGGGGCTTTTAATAGTAAAAATAAATAGAACAACAAAACAATCATTTTCTTTTCAGTATGAGTGAAACTGTGGGCAAAATGTCTTTAAGCAGGGCTGCTAGCATAGTGGCCAGGTAAAACTGTTTCATTGACTGACCTAAGAGATCAGAGCTGTAACCTCATCTGAGCCATGGACTCACTGTGTAGTCATTATGCCTCAACTTCGGAATCTCATCTTTTAAACTGGGACTCGCACAGACCTAACTTACTGCGTTGGCTCAAATAAGAATGACAGTGAAGCAAATTAAAATGTTATATAAATGATAAATAGTCACAGTAATTGTAGTGCTTAGAAGCTCACGTCTTCGTGTTTGTGATGTCACGTATGGAAAAGGAGGTAGTGTAGACAGATGCAAAGGACAACAGGGCTCCTTTAATAACGGTGCAGAAAGGGGAATCTTGGCTTAGGACCAGTCTACCCAAAGGGGTGCCTTCTCCCATATGTTCCTGCCCAATTGCTAAGATAGCCCTTGGAGGCTCTTCTCTGGGTGCCACTGCCCATAATGGTGCAGCAGGTGGCTACTGGGAGAAGAGTCTTCTCTCCTCATCTGTGGAATGCCCTTCCCAGGGAGATCAGCCTGGCATCTTCATTACATATGTTTAAATGCCAAGCTAGGACCTTCCTCTTGCAGCAGGCATTTAATTAATCTTTAATCAGTTGTTCTGATGATTAATTTTACTGCTGGGTCCTCAATTGTTTTTAAAATATTGTTTAATGTTTCTAATTTTTAATATTGTATTATTTTGATACTTTCATTGTTGTATTTTTGTTGATGATATTATTTTGTTGGTTGGTTTTATTACTGTAAACTGCCCCAAGGGGATTTGCCAGCTGGGCAGTAAACAAATCTAATACACACACACAAATTTCAGCAGGTGCAGCATTCCCCACCATTGCACATCTAGCTGAATCTACCAAAACATCCCCTTCTACAATGTTATCAAAAGGAACAGGATTGCTGTCCTTCTAACTATCTAGCTACCCCAAGAGGAGGAATGTAGGGTTTAAGATATAGCCATTCCCTGATCCTGGCCGGTATATTTCAGTAATTGCTTGCTATCCCATCCTAGGTTTTATATTGGACTAAAACACACACACACACACACACACACACACACGGCACCTTGCACCTGGGGAGAGGAATTGGAGAGTGGTTTGAGCTGTGTGTGTATGTGTCTTGAGACAGTGAATTCTCTGGTCAGCACTGGACGCTTAAATATTAAACCTTACTGCCTGTTATTTCTAAGGCTCTCAGGCAGTACCTTATAACACAATTCTAATACATTACAGCATTGCTTCAAGATTCCTGTTTTTGTGTTCTTGATCTTGCAAATTAAAATCTGAGCTTGTCAGACCCCAGATGTTTCAAGTCTCTGGGTGGAAACATGCATTAATCCAGAGGTGCCCCAGAGAAAACTTAAGTATGCTATTCACTCCCAACTTTTTCCACACCTGCCCGCATCTTAAGCATTGAACAATCATTTGAAATTAAAAGATGAATAGCTGTTTTCCAAAATGCTTGGTGGTGCAATAAGTTATTATTTTGAGGGTGGACAGATGCTCACCATTCTCTTCCTATCCTCCTTCTCTTCCTGTCATCGCACTCCCACCCCTTTGATAGCTGATGGCTTGTGGGAAAGCATCAGTGATTTCAGATCATTTCATTTCCCTGGAATGATGGCATACATATCCCTGGCAGCACCATCCCTATATTTTCAGGAGAATCCCATCATTAAAATAATCACATGAATGTACCAATGAGGTCCAAAAGGACGCCTGTGTCAACCCAGTACAGATTTCTGTCTTGTATCTTTGTGTACCAGCTAATCTTAGCTATTTAGAATTAATGATAGAGCATAAAAATGCTGAAGCACTAGAAATATTGGACACACTGCACTGGGAACTACACTCATGCAAACTTCATTGAACTAAATGGGTGTTGTGGGAAATTGCAAAAACCCCATTCATTTCAGTGGGGCATATGGTCCTGATGGATTATACAGCTGCTGACATTAGCAAAGGATCATTGGAGAACTCTCAAAACCTATTAGTGCAGCTAGCTTTCCCCCCTTCCTAAAATTGTTACTTCATGCTGTCCAAAATCTTACTAAAGCACTGGTAAAGCATTGTTTCTGTTCAGACACATACAAACTTGTTCACATTTTAGGCCATGATGAATTTTTAATCTATCTTTAGTCAGCCAGAGCTAATAATGTTAGAGACAACCATGTAAAAGCCTCTGGCTGTAGCTGAGAATTGCTTTTACTCTGTTTTCCTTGCAAAATCTGTAGTCCCACTTTTGTTGCACCGAGGGCTGAATTGTTTCAATACAGGACAAATACACATCAAAATCTGTCAGTGCAACACACCGATTGTTATTTATTTTGGTTTAAATTGCCAAGTGGATCCAGGGCATGTACATTGGGACAAAACATTATAATCATAGCAAATGAACTTATTAAGGAGCCCACAAAATTATTTTTAAAGTATAAAAGGCTGGGGACAAGATGATTCTTCTTACCGACATTTCCTTGTGCTCTTGGCATGTTGCTAGCACTGCATCATTAGTGCTAATGTTGGGGCACAAATGGATACTACCTCTATTCCAATATTGTACAAGCTTCATTAGTTCCTGTTTGTTTCTAAACACATTTTGAAATGTATGCCATTACCTCGAAAGCTCTACATGGTTTGGGTCCAGGACATTTAAGAAACCATATCTCTACATGAATCTGCCTGCCCACTGTAGTGATAGATGGAAGCCTTGCTCCAGGTCCCACCATCAAGTTAAGAACATAAGAAGAGCCATGCTGGATCAGGCCAAGGGTCCATTTAGTCCAGCATTCTGTTCACACAGTGGCCAACCAGCTGCCCATGGGAAACCCACAAGCAAGACATGAGTGCAACAGCACCCTCCTGTTCAAGTTCCCCAGCAACTAACTGGTGTACATAGGCCTACTGCCTATACTGGAGGTAGCATATATGGGCATCTGGCAGAGATGCCGGACAGAGCCGTTTCTATTATAGCATTCAGGCTGTAGAACTCCCTACCCTGGGAGACCCACTTTGACCCCTCTACTGGCATTTAGATGCCAGGTAAAAACCATTTTGTTTCTTGAGGCCTTTGATGTGCTTGCGAACTGAAAGTCCCCCCCCCCATTTGTGCCATCATGTTATTTGCATGCTATTTCTGCTACTCTTATACTTCTTTTATATTTCCTGATAGGGTGTTTGTTTCTGTTTTCATAATGTCATGTTGTTGTTGCTGTTGTTGTTGTTTTTACAATTTGATTGTTAGTCACCTTGGGGTTTGTTTCTTGTCACAGAAAGGCAGGATACAAATGTTCTTAATAAATAAACAAGCAAACAATGGTAGGTGAGACCTCCAGTATATTTACTGTTATCCTGCTTTATAGACAACTAGCTTTTTTACCCGGCGTTGCATGGGTCGTCATTTTCCTGTAGGCACCATTTGTTCAAAATTCCTTAAGGTAGCTGTCCGCTGTTTTGAATCGCTCCATAGGAAAGGTCCCCCGGGACTGCACAATGAAATCCCTGCTCCCCCCGGGACTACACAATAAAATCCCAGCTTTCCTCCCCCCTGGGACTACACAATGAAATCCCTGTTCCCCCCTTCGGAACTGTACAATGAAATCCCTGCTCCCCCCCCCCGGGACTACACAATCAAATCCCTGCTTCCCTCCACCCCGGGACTACACAATGAAATCCCTGCTCCCCCCCCCCCCGGGACCACACAATGAAATCCCAGTCCCGTCCCCCCCGGGACTACATAACAATGAATTTCCTGCTCCCCTGGGACCACACAAAAATGAATTTCCTGCTCCCCCCAGGACTACACAATGAAATCCCTGCTCTCCCCCCCAACAATGAAATTCCAACTCCCCCCCCCCCGCTGTGTAGGCCCCGGCTGCAGTTTATATGAGCATTCTGTTTGGACGTAGGAGAGATTTGCATATCCACTCCTGATTGGGCCCCTGTGGCAGCAGTTCATTCCAACATTCTATATGTTGGTGGAGTGATTTGCATAACCACTCCTGAATGGCCCCTGTGAACATTCCAAGGGATGCCATTGGCTCTCATCTATTTTGGGCTTTACAGGCACGGCGAGGGCTTTTTCGGAGATTTGAACCCACCAGTCTTTGTCCTTGGGCGATGGAGAGTATGCGTGCCATGTTTGGGGAGGATCTGTCCAACCATGTAGGAGCCTATGTGACGCACGCAAATGCCCGTATGGACATACGGACATATGGATGGACGGACAAACTTTCACATTTATATAGTAGATTATTGGTTCATATCAAGAAGAAAAAAAGAGAGACTGGTCCTGCCATCAGATGAACTAAACACAAGACAAGACACACAAGGGCAGGGGAGTAGAAGGGAAAGTTAGAGAAGGGAATTCAGTTTTTCAAGTCCAGAACAAACTGGTAAGCTATAAATAGGCACTGATATCCACTTGGTCTGACCTTTTTCCTGCTGTTTTTTCCTTGCTTCAATAGCATTTGGTAGCTCTTGTTCCTTTGGCCAATGGATGGTGACATAAAGTTTTCCCCACTTGCTTCTGCATTTCCAGGACAACAGGCAGTTGGACCTGAGCAGCTCTCCTTCATGGCCAATGGATGGAGCCAGGCTGTTCTCCTCCTTGTCTTGATGTTATTCCTGGGAGGCAGGGGTGCAGGCTCTTGATGGCCCTAGTTCCCCTGGGTGAGGGCAGAAGCCAGAGTGTGTAGAGTGGCCATGTGTCCTATTTGACAGAGGATAGACCTCTGTTTGAAGAACTGTCTAGTCCAAGCCCAGTTTAAAGATAAAGAACCATAAGAAGGGAGAACAGGGGCCTTGAAATGGTTCATCAACAGTTAGCACCCAGACAGCAGACTGAGCAGGCACCCAGGTCACATGGTCACAGTCTTTGCCACTATAGTGAGATGTATTACTTTTTCTATTTAAGGTATAGTAATTATTTCTAAATGTGCATCTATACATGTAAATTAGTATATGCAAATTTTATGCAAAACTTTGTCCCTTTTTCAGGTGATTAATTTCCTCTTTTATGGAGATGAATAGGTGGCTACCCTAAGAGTGTGCTTTCATTTTGCTCTCCAGTCCCAGGGAACCCTAGAGCAGTACCTTTTGGGGAGCCCATTGTGACCACCTGCTTTTTGCCTTAAAGGAATACATTCAGTCCAAATTGAACCCACACTCAAAATTCAGCACAGTCTATCTGCCCAAGGCCAGTTTTGATGTATAAGCCTTCAGCAAACTGGAAGTGAATTTGGTGATGCACTGTCATGGAAGCCTTAGAGAACACACCAATCAGAAAGCTAGATAAGAACTTAATTGTCCCTCCCCAACAAGAACAGAACAAGAACAGGAAATGCCTGATTCCACCCAAATACAACTATGTCCAGTGCCACCTAATGACTAAACTATATAATGACACCATCCACACATGCACAATAGGAAATGCCACTGGCCACCATGACATAACAAGTGGCACTGAAGGAATGAGAAGATTAGCCATGGTGATTTTTTTTTTTTGTTGCAAAAATGCAAACACATTTTAGAAAGAAACTGCATTGAATTATCATATGAAGGAGAAGTGGGATATAAATAAAAAAATAAACTCCACGCTGCCAAATGGGTAGCAGCCATTGGAGTAGGAGCAGGAGTAGTGGAAATATGTGTAGTGTGGAGAAGCTCCTGACTGGAGCAGGTTGTATGGGAATAACAGTGTCTCAGCTGTCATTTTGTACTGCCAGCAGCATATCTGTAGAAGAGAAACTGTGAAGCATTTCCTAATGAACAGTCATATGCTCTTGCTCCCTTGGCCACTTGGGTCAGCAGGTCTCTGTTAACACCTTTCTAGAGCAGAGAGCCAGCTGACGAGGAGGCCAGGACTCAGACTGCCTGCCGGTGGGACTTGTGTGGATACAGGTTAACGAGACAAGATTTCAGTATGTGAGGCTAGCACTGAATTGCTAGCTTTCAGGTACAGGGAGAGAGTAAAGAGGTGGAGATGAAGAGCATATCTTCCATTTCCTGAGAAAAGGCAGCAAAAAAAGCCAAAATGAAAAGCTACAGCATTGATGTGTGGCCTTTCCTAGCACAGTATTCATTCAGTTTGTGAATCCTGGAAGCCATGGATGTGCTCATACAATATCCCTGAATGGAAGAGTTCTACGTTATTTGACTAATGGTTTTAAAAAAGGGTGTGTGTTTTTTACAAATGTATTGATTAATTTTGTGGGTGGGCAATGCTTCTAAATCAAGTTGAGTTTGTTCAAGACTCAACTTGAACAAGACTCAAGACTCAAGAGCCAGTGTAGCGTAGTGGTTAGAGTGTTGGACTGGGGAGTCAGGAGATCTGTGTTCTAGTCCCCGCTCGGCCATGAAACTCACTGGGTGACTTTGGGTCAGTCACTGACTCTCAGCCTAACCTACCTCACAGGGTTGTTGTGAGGATAAAATGGAGAGGAGGAGGAGGAGGAGGAGAATTATGTAAGCCTCCTTGGGTTCCTTTCAGGAAAAAAGGCGGGGTATAAATATAATAAATAAATAAATAAATAAGACCTCAGGAGATGTTTGTGGTAAAGTCCAAAGTAATCAAATATATTTATTCTTTCTAATGCACCTACAATGGTTATGTACTGTATGTAAATAAGTATCATGACACAGACTCCAGCCTTAGGCTTACAACAGAAAAGATTAGGCACACAAGGGCAATGAAGTCAAGGAAGAAGTAGGTGGAGGAAGATGAATTTCACACAATCCTCAGATGAAGAGGTGAGTTTTTAAAGATGCAGTCCTATGGCTTGCCCCCTCGGCTCTCATAAGCCTCTGAACTTGGAGGCTTATGAGCATCCTCTGCAGAGTGGGGGAAGCGGTGGAGGTGATCTCTGTCTCCCCACACCTCCTGCTCTGCAAGTCCCTCTCTGTGGAGCTTCAGACAGGGAAGGAAGTTGGCTGGAGCAGTTTCCTCCCCTCCACGCCCCTCCAGAACAACCTTGGAGAAGCAGCTGGTGTGGTTCTTTCCACACTGGCTATGAGGGGGATTTTAGCATGGATCTCCAGCTCCAAGGTCAGAGCTCTGTGTCTGACCTTGGATCTGGGAACCTTAAGTATCGTATGGCCCCCCTAGATGCTGTCAAGGGGCCATAGGATCATTCTCTAAGCAGCTTTTAAATCCATTTGGGGACAGGTTGATCTTCCCTGGCTGACGTTCATGTTAGGATGTCAGTCCAGTTGCCCAGAAAGAATATAGCAAGCAAAGCCAATACTATGCAATAGCTATATGCCAATGGTAAGAACAATAAAAACAGCTTTTACCCTATCATAAATGTGTTGATTGTGGAAGATTTGAGTGAAGTTTTTTTCTATTGTGTATTTTGGATTGGTCGGAGAAAAACTCCTTTTGTTGGATTTACAATGTACAAGGCTTTGTAGAATGTGTATATCTTTACTGAGTTACCAATTTATGAAATAGTTATATAATTATCATCATGCAGTTACAGGAACCCAGATTCCACCTAAACATCAGGAAAAATTTCCTGACTGTTAGAGCAATAAGACAATGGAACCAATTACCTAGGGAGGTGGTGGGCTCTCCCACTCTGGAGGCATTCAAGGTGAAGCTGGATGGCCATCTGTCAGGGATGCTTTGACCTGGATTCCTGCATTGAGCAGGGGGTTGGACTCGATGGCCTTGTAGGCCCCTTCCAACTCTACTTTTCTATGATTTCTATGATTCTATGATCTGGTTGCAGCTACTCAGAATACTAGTGTTGTCAATCCTTGAACTAAAACAATCTAGCATCTGGTTTGGTTCAGGCTTAGGGAAGCAGAACCATGTGACCCTAGGGTGTAGAGACACAGAAAATGTTCTGCTGATTTAAGGTGAGCAGCTATTGCATCTGCTTACAAGTCCCCTGTTACCAAGCAATACCAGCCACACATATCTGGTCCCCAAAGATCACAACACCAACTAGCATACAAGCGTGCCACAATCAGCAAAGCTGGAAATAGTCTACATGCAGAAAATTAGGCAACTCAATCAAGGGAGCAAAACTACAGACTAAAAAGCACACCTGATCCTTCACCATTATATAGTCAAAGAATTAAACAGGTAGGGAATACCCCATTTTACAGTAGGGAAACACTGAGGCTGAGTAAGAGACAGAGAAGCTCTGTCAGACAACCCAAAATGCATAGTGGTGAGAGTGTTGGACTGGGACTCGAGAGATCCGGGTTCTAGTCCCCACTCGGCCATGAAACTCACTGGGTGACTTTGGGCGAGTCGCTGCCTTTCAGCCTAACCTACCTCACACAGGGTTGTTGTGAGGATAAAATGGAGAGGAGGAGAGGGATTATGTAAGCCGCCTTGGGTTCCTTGTAGGAAAAAAGGTGGGGTAAATACAATCAATCAATCAATCAATCAAAATAACTCAAGAAGGGGAGCCAAGTCACAGACTTCCATCAAACGTATGAACTGTGTGGTCAAGGAATGAAGCATACAGGGAATACAAATGCGTATGCTCTTTCCCTCAGTCTCTTCTCACACATGCACACGTGTGTACGCACACACAAACCAATGAAACTTAGATAACTGAAGCCAGTAACCCTTCGCCCCAAACTTGGCTACTGCCTGCCACTGCTCCACTTGCTGTCTTTCTGCTGAGGCTGAGCAGCATTCCTCCACCATTGCTGGCCACTGCTCACCTACAACAGGGCACCAGGCAGTCAGGCACTCGGGCTGGGGCCGGCAGCCGGTGAGTTCACCTCAGACAGGGCTGATAGAAGAGTCGGACTTGAATGTGTGAGTGGAGCAAGCCCACCAGGCAGCCAGCATGCCTGCTCACTTTCTTCCACACCATTCTTCACATGACTGCAGCAGTGCCTCTGCTTCTCACTCTGCTCAGCCTCATATGAGGAACAGGCATGTGTCATCTCAGTGCCACATGACTGGCTTAGAGCAAGTCAGTCCGACCAAGCAAATGTAGAGGCTCCTGTTCAGGTGAAAAACCCAAGAAGCTTTTAGGAAAGGCAAAAGAGTTTGGATAAGAGTAAGACTAGTAAAGTATGTTCTCATAGGATCTAGAAGATTTGAATTGACCCTTATTCTGAGAGGCAAAGCAAGGGAACCTAATTATCCAAGGAAAACATAGGTTTCCAACTAATTTTAGTCACTGATTAACAACTTCATCTCATAAACAGGTCAGACATTTAACATGCATTAAGGGGCAGTTAATTACTTTAGGATAATCAATCATAGAAACAAGCTGTAAGAATGCCAATGAGCCAATCAGAGTTTAAATAATACATTTTTAAAAACTCATGGTATATTATGCATCATCAGCGATGTATGCCAGGTTATTTAATGTAAGGAAATGGTAGAAGTTGAGTAAGATTTACTCAATAATAATAATATTATTATTAGCTGACATCTGAAAACTGTGAAAAAGGGTATAGGATAAGAAAGAAGAAATGAGAAACATTGAATAGATCCATATGAATTCAGCTAACATGGAAAAAAAGACTGATGCAATTCTCTGAAGCGAACATCCCATAGAGTAGGTAGATATGTTCCTTAGCCACCAACTCTTCTGATTTGACAGAGACAGCTTCAATTTACAGAGTTCTGCCTCAGGAAAAAAAACCCATTTTATAGCAGTCCCAATTTTAAACATGCCACTTAAGTTTTTTTTTAAAGAGTTTTCATATCTGTCTGTCTGTCTGTCTATTTAGGGATGTGCATTGGATTCAGCTGAAGCCTGAGTTGAATTAGGCCCCTTTGGACCATGGTGCTTCCTATTGCAAAATGGATTTCTCTTTCTGAAGCGACTAGAACCAAAGCTGGACCCTGCATGAGGTTTCATTTGCAATTCGGCTTCAGAATGGCAGACAGTGTGTCTCCAAAAATAGCATGTTTTGCTTATGTTTCTCTAAATGCTGATGGGGCGGGAGGGGGTTGAGTGACTGAAAGATTTGCCTTCTAATCATCGGGCATATTTTACCAGAGGCTCTCCAATCACTGTGGAGGGCAAACGTGGGAATATGTGATGGCCATTCTTCCAACACCACCAGGCTTCACTATGAAAAAAGCCTTAAAATTGTTTTCAGTCATCATATCTCCCTAGCCCCTGCACATATCCTTCTGAAACATTACCATTTTCTTGCCTGGAGACACCTCTATGATGTGTGCCATTTTCATACAAACTGTCCAACAACAACAACAACAAAACCCTCAGGGAGAGGAAAGGGGAAGTAAATCACTCCCCCACTCCAAATTTGAGGACTCTCCTTCCACACGAACCACTGAACCTATCCTTCTGAAATTGTGCAGGTTTCTTACTTAGGGACACCTTTAGGCTGTCTGTCATTTTCACAAGAATGGTCCACAAAGAACATAGGGGGATAAACAGTTCCCTTAAAAAAGATGATGATGATGATGATGATGATGAATTAGGCCCCTTTGGACCATGGTGCTTCCTATTGCAAAATGGATTTCTCTTTCTGAAGCGACTAGAACCAAAGCTGGACCCTGCATGAGGTTTCATTTGCAATTCGGCTTCAGAATGGCAGACAGTGTGTCATCATCATCATCATCATCACAATATACAGGTGTGTAGCACAAAAAGCACCGCACTTTAAAAAAAATATATTTGTCAGGCATAATTCTCTCCTAAGGGGTCACTACTCCTGCACATTTCATCCACCTCTGACAAACACAAAAAAGGTAAAGCCATTTTTTTAAAAAAAAATTCCCATAATAATCAATGGGAGGCATGAAACCCCAGCTTTCTAAATTTCAACTTTGGTTTGGTACCTGAGTCAAAGTTGACAACTTCCAACCCATTCAGAAAGGCCATCTTCTGATCCCCTGACTAGGGGTCCAAGTTGAATCTTGTGGTCAGGGCATACCTCTACTATCTGTCTGTCTACCTGTCTGTCTCTACACACACAATTTTAGCTTCATTGCCTAGAATCTAATCTAGTTTTGGACATGTATATAGAACAATTTCAGTCCCCCCCCCCATCCTAGATCCATCCTATCAATGTGAAATCATATAATATGCAGCAATAAGCTTTCTGTATTATGAAATCACTCATGTTTAATGCTCAGTATAGTAAAATGTTTGTATTTGTGGAACTTAACAGCCGAGGATATTTTTTAACAGCTGAGGATTATTATTATTTTACACACTGACTGAGCACACGTTTTATTGTATTACTTGTTTGTGAACATAGGAAGTCTCCCCCCCCCCATAGTTTTAAAACAAAATATAGGGGGCATTTTTCACTGGATCAACTTTTCTAAGTGCAGCAGTATGCAGAATTCTCACAAATGGAGAACATCAGGATCTGCTTCAAGCCATGAGGAATTCTTCCTAGCTCAGAATTTGTGACACAAACAAAACATGATCTAATGATATACAACACATTCTGGCAATCTTTAGTGATTTTCTCCTCATTACCAATAATCTTGCAAGACTGAGATTTGAATGAACTGGAATATGAGGTGATCTGGAACATGGGTGTAGTTTCACACACGCTGTCTATTCAAAACCACCTAATGTGGAATAGTTACCTATTATGTTCTTTATCTACCACATCAAATTATCTGTCCAAGTGGTGAATGAATGAATGAATGTTTCCTGTCTCTTATGCCTATGTGTGTATGTGATGCCTCCCCCCCCCCAGTCTTCCCTCCCACCACCACCACTGACCTCTTGGCTATGGCCATAACTCAACCCAAGTAGTCAAGGCCAGGAGTGATCCCTGTTTTCATCTGGAAAATGTTGGAGTCCAGTATTCCAAAAGCCCTCTCAATTTTATTGTATTCTTGTTAATGTTTTATTGTATTGATTTCAAATTTTTATGTATACTGCTGTGAAATCCATTTTTGGGTGAAGGTGTGGTTTATACATTCTTAAAATACATACGTAAATGTATGGTGCTAGGCTAGCATATTCTAGTGGCCTATTCATTAACACTGTGCTCTGGGGGGGGGGGGGGATGTAGCATTCCATGGTACTGTAGCACAGCATTGCCTATTGTTCTGGGCCTATGTTTATCCAGAAGATTTCCCCTGATTTCTCCACTGAAAGAAATAAAAACCTCTAAGTGTATCCTAGCTCTTTTCCAGGAAGCCTTCATGGGTTTTCTCAGCCTCTAACACTACCCAGCTGCAGCCTGATTTGTCAGTACTAATTAAACACAGTGCATTCTTACAGGATTAAGTGTTTTACTTATGAATAGGTAATTTATAGAGCAACAAAATAAGGCCACAGGCTATTAACATAATGTTGCAAATAAAACACAGCATGTGTGGCCTCTCTCTCTCTCTCTCTCTCTCTCTCTCTCTCTCTCTCTCTCTCTGTTTAACAAGGCTCCTCCTTGGGGTCCCATCACCTAAATCACCAGAAATCTCCCAATGTGCAGGCAGAAAACATCTCGTAAAAATTATTACCGGTAAGTGTTTGGAGCAGCACTCCAGGTCAGTTAAAATGGTGGGTTCATTACAGAACTCCAGCAGAGGGATTTTTAAAGCATTGTGCGCTGCGCATTATGCCCATTCCATAGCAATTCAGCTTTGAGGTTCTGTTGTCATATTCTTTGAGGTAGCCCATGTTGATGTCAGTGTGTGCTACTGTCAGCATGCAACATGTAGTATGGCTAGATGTCAGAACAGGTTGACTGAAAACCACAGCTGTCATATCCTTAGGAGGCTATAAGGCTAAGCTCAGAGTTTGCTCTTCATCCCACCACAGAATGAACATGAGATGGTGAATCCTGCTCTTGCAGCTGAAATAGAAATATGGGGACAGTTTCTATGGGGGTGTTTATTCAACCATGTCCAACTTGTTTCTATCAGTCAATTACTGTTACTGGTAACAGTACCAGTAACAGTGGGTACCAATTACTGGTGCCCACCTAGCTTTGCTGCCTTTAAATCAGAATCAATCTTTCTAATGCATGCTAAACTCAGAAATCCTTGGCATGCTGGCTTGCGACACTGTTGGAGAGGCATTATTTAAATGGTCTTCGTGTTTGGAATCATAACAGACTACCATCCATATCACAGCATTGGTGGTGTATTTTGTATGCCTTTAGCCTGACGTTGAAAGATGTCTCCTGAAGATACTTATCCAGTGCACAAATTACCAGGTGGGGAAAGAGGATGCCCAGCCCCCCCTACCTTCCTTGCTGGCTCTCTTGGCTACTGGTTTTACAGGGAAATGGCACAATGGTTAAAATGGGGGGGGGAGTCATTAAGAGACACCCCATGTTTCTCCTCATGATTTGAGAACTGTGCTCATGTCATGACTATTCTTTAGACAATTCAGTAGAATAGTGATGATGGATTACATTAGTTAGTAAGGTGAAGGAGTGGAAGGGGACAGGATTCATGGGAGATCCTGCCCTTAAGGGCAGGGTTGGACCTGACAATCTTTTCCACCCTTATGAGTCCTAGGAAAGCCTAAAACAGGCATTGAAATACACATGGATAAGTGATGCAGAAAAACAAATAATCCAAATGGCCATAGAACATTGTTTCTTCATTGGCTGAAGGAATATCAAACCACTTGACCTTGACATGTTAACTTCAGGCTTTTCAGACTGTACACTGATAAAGATAGATTTGGGCTGTTTTGAGTAGTAATATGTAAGGTTGTCACCTGATTAAAGAAATCTTATTCAAATAATTGTAAACTGAAATACAGTTAACTCCTGCTGCCCCAGGAGGCTGTTCCAAGTGGTTCGGAGCCTGGTCAGTCCAGTTGCTCCGGATCCGATGGAACAATCCAAAGCCTCCTGTGAGGCTTTAGCGAAGCACTTTGCAGATAAAATTGATTGGATTAGGACTGGGATTTCGCACGTCGTGGATACAGGAAGTGAGCGGGAGGAGGCCAATGGCAGACCGGTCTTGTGGGATCGGTTCCAGCCTCTTCCTTCTGATGAAGTGGACAAGGTGCTTTCATCTGTGAAGCCAACCACCTGCTTGCTTGATCCTTGCCCGTCCTGGCTCGTTATGAGCTGCAGGGAGAGACTGGGTGAGGGGATCAGGGCGGTGGTGAATGACTCCCTCGATGAGGGAGTGATCCCATCAGCCCTTAAGGAGGCTGCAGTAAAACCACTTTTAAAGAAGCCCTCCTTGGATCCCCAAGACCTGAACAACTTTCACCCAGTCTCCAATTTGCCATTTCTGGGCAAGGTGATTGAGCGAGTGGTGGGGACTCAGTTGAAGGCACATTTGGATGAAGCCGATTATTTAGATCCATGCCAGTTGGGCTTCAGGCCTGGACATGGGACGGAAACGGCCTTGGTCGCCTTGGTGGATGATATGAGGAGGGCCTTGGATAGGGGTGAATGCTCCTTCCTAGTCCTCCTCGATCTCTCAGCGGCTTTTGATACCGTGGACCACGGTATCCTCCTGGACCACCTGGAGGGGTTGGGTATTGGAGGCACTGTATTGCAGTGGTTCTGGTCCTTCCTCTCTGGAAGGTACCAGAGGGTAGTTCTTGGGGAGGAGGCTTTGGACCCTCGGCTGCTCACTTGTGGGGTGCCACAGGGTTCCATCCTCTCCCCGATGCTATTCAACATCTACCTAAAGCCGCTGGGGGCTATCATCAGGAGGTTTGGGGTGCGGTGTCATCAATATGCTGATGACACGCAGCTCTACCTCTCTTTCAAGTCCTCACTATGGTTGGCCATTGAGACCCTGTCCAAGTGCCTGGAGGCAGGGAGTGGCTGGATGGGAAGGAACATGTTGAAACTAACCCCGACAAGACCGAGGTACTTCTGGTGGGAGACAAGGGGAGGTTAGGGGATGTTGACCTGGTGCTGAATGGGGTACATCTCCCCCTGAAGGACCAGGTCCACAGCTTGGGGGTCATTCTAGACTCCCAGCTGTCCATGGAGGCTCAGGAGTCAGCTGTGAGCCGGGCGGCGCTCTATCAACTCCATCTAATACGGCAGCTGCGCCCCTACCTTCCTAATCATCTGCTCCCGTCAGTGGTTCATGCCTTGGTCTCCTCCCGCCTAGACTACTGTAATGCGCTCTATGTGGGGTTACCCTGGAAGACGGTTCGGAAGCGTCAGCTGGTACAGAACGCGGCGGCTCGCCTGATTAAGGGCAGCTGCCGGCGTGATCACATCACGCCAGTGCTTAAGGAGTTGCACTGGCTACCAGTTGCTTGCCGAGCCAAATTCAAGGTGTTGGTTTTGACCTTTAAAACCCTACACGGCTCCGGCCCAGTTTATCTCAAGGAGCACTTCCAGCAACATCAAGTAGGCCGCTCAACAAGATCTGCCACGGGCGCCCTTCTCCTTATCCCATCAGCCAAAGCAGCCAGGCTGGTGGGGACTAGGAAGAGGGCCTTCTCTGTGGTGGCCCCCATGTTATGGAACTCCCTCCCTAGTGACCTCCGCCATGCCCCCTCTCTGCTGAGTTTCCGCCGCTCACTAAAAACATGGCTGTTCAGGCGGGAATATGAGTGGGTTAGGATTTTAAAAGAATTTTTATACTGTTTTAATTATCATATTTTATTGTATTGTTTTATTGTATTATTTTAATTGTACATCACCCAGGGTGGCCGGGTGGCCGGCCAGATGGGCGATTAATAAATATAATAAATAAATAAATAAATAAAGGTAATGCAATGTTCATGACACAGCACTACAAAAACAAAACAAACAATAGCACATACAGTTTATATATTTATACATTTCTAGAAATTATAAACCAAATTCAAAAATGTGAAATGTTTTGACATAAAATGCCAGCCTCAGTCACGAGTAAGAGCATGCTACAATACCACTTATAAACCTAGCCACAAGCAATCAGGAGAAGGTCAAGTCTCAATGTTGTATGAGTTTTACAGTAGGCATTTCTACTCAAAGGTAAGTCCCATTGGGTTCAATATGGCTTAGGATGCAGCCTTAGGGCACATTCCAATCCAGAGGCCCAGAATCCTCCAAACGTGGAGGATTATGGGCATCCTATGCAGGGTGGAAGGAGCACAGAGCCAAAAGTCACCTCCATACTCCTCCCGCCCTGCAAAATACTTAGATGGCCAATTTTGACTGTCTAAATATGGTGCCCAGAGCACAAGAGAAGGATGCTGAGGCATTGCTAGGATACCTCGCATCTTGGTGGCACCAGTCTCCTCCCCTCCCTCCCGGAATGCCCACTAAACCCCATGCCCACTAAACATGGTTCTTCTGCGCTGGCTCTGAGGTGGGGGGAGGGTGCTACAAGCTCAGAGTCCCACCTCTGACCACAGAGTGAGTTTCTGAGGTCGGAGCTGTGACTCCGAATAATCCTATGGCCATCTAGACACTGTCCAGCTGCCATAGGATAGCACTGTTAGTCAATCAATCAAGTGGCATACATTTTCATGTGAGTAAAAACAGCAAAAAGCATACTTTCTCAGTCGTTAGGTGATGTACACCTGTGCTGTAGCAGACATTATTGTAGACAAGATATTTCCTCTTGTGTGAGAGAGGAGGGGGATGCCTCTTTGAGGAGGCTGCCTTATGCCAGGTCAGACTCTTTGTCCATCTAGTGTGGTGGCTCTCCAGAATCTCAGATAGAAGACTTTTGCATCACCTGCTATTTGTTCCTTTTTTAACTGGAGATGCCAAGGATTGGATCTGGGACCTTGGTGTGCAAAACATGTGCTTTATCACTGAGCTACTATTCCCCTCCAGGTGATGGTTGCCACCTGCATTTTTTTATAAGTACTGGTATTTAAATAATAGATCTTTTAAAAAAAATCTGAACCTTTTTAGACAATAGGTGTACTTACGGATCACCCAGTCTCCAGACTTACCCCTCCTCCCTGTCTTCCCCCTTGACCAAGGCCCAAACTAGATGTGACGTTCAATGTGTCACTAGCAACCACATCTATGCTTTTTCCTTAAAAAAATAAAAGGAAGCGTGGGGAGCCCTAATTTTCATAACTATAGCACACAGGGAGGGCTTTCTTCCCCCGACATGGTCCTGCTAAAAATCCACCCGAGCTTTTATTAGCCCAGAAGGAAAGTTCCGATTAGACTGTGGCAGTTAAATTCTTCTTCCCTGTGCAACATGATCTTGACAAAAATTGGGTGCCCTTCACACATGTGGCATACTTAATATATGATTTGTTTGCTAATGACATATTTAGCATGTAATATGTCACGCCTGTCAAGGAGCTGCATATAACCTTGTAGTAAATCAGTTAACAGTGCAATCCTAGGCATGTCTACTCAGAGGTAAGTATCATTGATTTCTATGGGGTTTAGCCCCAAGTAAATGTGCATAGAACTGCAGACCAAATTATCAATATCTGTGCGGAGCCTGTATACAATCAATAAAATTTCACAGACATCACATACAGCCCTATGATCAACGTGGAGAGTTGGGGTGCAAACCTATGCATGTTTAGACAAAAAAAAACACCCTACAACTCCCAGCATCCCCTAGACAGCATAAGTTGTAGGACTTCTTTCTGTCTAAACATGCAGAGGATTGTGCCCTTGTTTTTTTGGTGGGTGGGGGTGACTTACCAAGAAAAAAAATCTAAGAATACCTTTTCTAGGCTTATTAGGGCAAACCAATAGCATATATGAGACACAACCAGTCTCCCTATTCCCAGCTATGTGCATGCAACACCCAGCTTCATATTGGCCTCCTGGCTGCCTTTTACTCTGCAAACACTTCTGTAATTTTGCTTCTCCATAAATACGTTCCTTGTTTCTTACTCTTTTGTTTGCCTACCTGTTTTTCCATTTGGTGTTGCACTTTAGTGCATTTGAAAAGCTTCCCTCCAGATTTGAGTCACCTGATAAATGCATTTTGGAAACATAACCCTTAATCCTCAGTTCTATATTCTTGTTCACAGAGTTATGCCATAGGAGCAGCTGGCAATTGACAAACAGCAGATTCTAAGAGGAAAAGGAAATACCAATGCTAATAGCTTACAGAAGGGTCTTGGCTCATTTGTGCAAGATAATGGTTTATTGCCACTATAGAAAGGTGATTCGATTAAAATAGACAGCAAGACAGCAGCAGGAAAAGGACACTGAAAGAACCGCAAGATAATAACTACATTTAAAATATCACTTAGCAGATTGATTCACCTCTTGGAAATACAGCTGGTAGATAATACAATCTGCCATATCCTTTGTAGTTCTCAGGCACTATATGTTGATGAATCTGATATAAGTACTTTTTAAACAAGCAGATGTGCTTTCTGTTAACTGTATCAAAACCTAAAATGCAGAAATGGGTCTCTCAAGCCTCAGACAATATCTTTAGCATTTCCCAAGGCCTTTCATTTTGGTATATGCTTGTAGCCTTTCATATAATCATGGAGTTGGAAAGATGAATTTTCTAGTCCAACTTTCTTCCTTAAGAAGGAATATCCCACATTAAACATCCCTGGGGAACATAAAACATCATCTGTCATCTGTCCTATATCACACAAACATCCTCTCCAAAGAAAGCAGGGCCAACCCAAGAGTGTTTGCTGCCTGACATGGAATAGCATATGGTGCCCTCCCCACAACCCAAGGTTGGCCAAGTTGTCTTTGCAACTGTGACAGAAAATCCCACAAGCATCTCTCTCTCCTCATCCCTGGGAGTAAAAATATAACAATAATAAACTAAATAACAAATTGCTGTCTGTCATGACACCCAAAATCAGCTGTCTGAGGACATTGCTTCACTCTTCCAAGTGATAGGGCCAGCCCTGAAATGGCATCCCACAACTTCCCTAGGGTGCCTATTGTAAGCACTGTCCTACATTTGATAGAGTTCTGTCTACTATCTAATCGCTTAAAGAGATTGACAGGATATGAATAGGCAGAATGCTGGTCTCACAATGGACTGATTCCTTCCAGCATCATGTTTTTTTCCACTATGGAAGAATACATGTGAGACTTATTATATTGGAATGCAAAATCCAAGTGGATGTTACAAGAAATTCTATGAGCAGGAATCTAACCTACCGATCTAGTATACACACGATAGCAGAGACCAGGGATTAGTCTCTCTGTATATTACTAAAATGAGCTATTGGGGGCTGTGAATTTGATTGGAGGAGTAGCATAGAGGGAGGGGTGCTTAGCTCTTTCACAATGGGCAATTTTGGTGATAGGAACATAGGAGGGTGTCTTATACTGAGTCAGAGCATTTGTCCATCTAGCTAGGTATTGTCTACACTGATTTGGTGGCAGCTCTCCAGGGTTTCAGACAGGAGCTTTTCCCATCCATACCTGTAGATGCTGGGGATTGAACCCGGGACCTTCTGCATGCAAAGCATGTGCTCTACCACTGAGCTATGGCCCTTCCCCAAATCAATCAAATCAACCCCTCCAGCTGCTCTCCCATCCAAAGGGGGGGGATATGTGTATCTTTTCCATTGTGAGAAAGTGGCTAGAAGGGAATGGCTCACAGAGAAAAGGTTAAATACCCTTCCACACCCACCACTTGCCCCTAAAACCAGAAATGGCACCCTTGTAGTGTGCTAAAAATACTAGGTTTGGGGTGCAAATCCCTTGTAGTGTGCTAAAAATACTAGGTTTGGGGTGCAAATCCCAGGGGTAACAAAAATTGAACTAAAAACAGAATTCTTCTCACAAGAAAAGTGAAAGCTAGATTTATTGTTTTTAAGGAATTCTGGGAAACGAATTAAGCAAGGGAAGCTTTTAATTGTTTTTATTGTTACGTTATTTACTTGTCATGAGCTGCTAAGAAGTCTTGGAGATAAGGCAGGATATAAATGCTTTAAAATATGCAAATAAATAATTTGCACAGGCAGGTGACAAATTCAGAGAAGTGGATGCTCACAAAGATACATACTTGGTGCTGGTGGAGGTCATTCACAGCTACCAAAGGTATTTACGGCTGAAATCCTAAACTCACTACCTGAGGAGTAAGTCCCACTTAGTACACTGGAGCTTACTTCTGCACAGACATGTTTGGAACTGTACTGTATTGCAGGAAAGGGTGAGAAAATTAGCTGGCCAGTAACTATCAGGTATTTAATAATAAGTTCTAGCTTATGTTCTGTTTCATAGATTATAGAGTTGGAAGGGGCCTACAAGGCCATCGAGTCCAACCCCCTGCTCAATGCAGGGAACTAGAGGAGGGGTCTCCCATCCAAGTAATAATCAGGCCTGACCCTGCTTAGCTTTCCACGCTCAGACAAGCTGAGCCAGCTGAGCCACAGGCTCAAGACCATGAAGTTCAAACATAGCTGAGGTCAAAGATAATATGATTTTGGGTTCCCTTGTTCTCAGGAGGGCACATCGCACACACATACACACCTTTGTCTCAGAACTGCAAGGGTCATGGGACACGTGGAAAGACAAGAAAGTGTTTCTCAGGGCAGGATTGGTGTTTGCTGACTTGCTCTTTTGCAGGTTCCTGAAACACTGCCACAGAAGTAGACATTTTCTTATTCATCTCATGGCCCATGAGTTATCAAGGACGGGGCACTAATAATTACTGAGACTGAGAGTAGAATCAGCCAACGTCAACCTGATTCATTTGATGTAGAAGGGAAGAGAGCTGCATTTCTAGTCTCAGGTAAACCAGGAGAAATTGTCCTGGGCCAAATTTTCCCATGGTGTAAGTGGCCACAACTCCAAAAATGCATCTGTTTTATGGGCAGCCATTTGTATTTAGGGGCCAAGTTCCTCCAAAGAAAAAGTCAAAGTGCTTTGTAATTGAAGATCCACATATTTATGGAAAAGTGGTCCAGTGAATTTCATACCTATAACTGCAGCTATTTTCTTACTGTGTTTATATAGGTTATCACCCTCTTTAAGAAGGATGATAGAACAGACTGTGGAAACTATCGGGGCATTTCTCTCTTAGCAACCGCAGGTAAAATATTTGCTAGGATTCTCGCAAACCGTCTTCTATCTATTTCAGAAGAGATCCTCCCTGAAACTCAATATGGTTTCCGCCCCTCTAGAGGGACAGTAGACATGATTTTTACTGCACGTCAGCTCCAAGAAAAATGCCGGGAGCAAAATCAACCCCTTTATATTGCATTTATCGATTTGGCTAGGCCTTTGATACTGTAGACCGTACAGCTCTCTGGACTATCCTTATGAAAATTGGATGCCCCAATAAATTTGTGAATATCTTGCGACTTCTCCATGACAACATGAGAAGGTTTTGGACAAAAACGGCTCTCATGGTGCTCCATTTAAAGTGGGATCAGGTGTTAAACAGGGATGTGTTATCGCCCCAACATTATTTGCCATTTTCATCGCCATGGTTTTACATCTTGTCAAGGGGAAACTTCCCACCGGTGTGGGAATTATATATCGAACAGATGGAAAGCTTTTTAATCTCAGCAGGCTGAAAGCAAAAAGTAAGGTAATTACAACCTCCGTTGTGGAACTTCAGTATGCTGATGATCATGTGGTCTCCGCACATTCAGAGGATGATCTCCAAACTATCCTAAATGCTTTTGCAGAAGCATACGAAAAACTTGGTCCCTCACTTAACATCAAAAAAACCAAAGTGCTTCATCAGCAAGTGCAAGCTAACCCTTTGGTGATGCCATCTATCCAGCTTGGCGGGACAATACTGGAAAATGTCGATCATTTTCTCTATCTTGGCAGCTATCTTTCTGTTACAGCTAACATCGACAGTGAAATCCAACATCGTTTGAGCTCCGCAAGTGCCGCATTTTCTCGAATGAAACATAGAATGTTCGAGGATCGGGATATTTGTAAGAAGACCAAAACACTGGTTTATGAAGCCATTGTATTACCAACTTTATTGTATGCCTGCGAAACATGGACTATCTATAAACGTCACTTCCATCTCCTTGAAAGGTTTCATCAACGTTGCCTCCGGAAAATCCTGCAAATTACTTGGGAAGATAGACGAACAAATGTCAGTGTACTGGAAGAAGCAAAGACTACTAGCATTGAAAAAATGATCCTTCAACGCCAACTTCAGTGGACCGGTCATGTTGTTCGAATGCCTGACTGCCGTCTCCCAAAGCAGTTACTTTACTCCCAACTCAAGGATGGAAAGCGGAATATCGGTGGTCAATATAAGAGGTTTAAAGATGTTCATAAGGCTAATCTAAAAAAATGCAATATAAACATCGAAAACTGGGAAGCTCTGGCCCATGAACGATCTAACTGGAGGTTGGCCTTTCACAAAGGTTCCATGGACTTTGAAGAAGCCCGAGTGCAAGGTGAAAGGGAGAAACGTGCTAAGCGAAAAGCACGTCAAATGAATCCTTTACAGGACCATCTTCTATCTGGTAACCTGTGTCCTCACTGTGGAAGCTGTGTGGATCTAGAATTGGCCTCCACAGTCACTTACGGACCCATCGCTAGAGTCTACACAATCTTCTTTAGAATTTCCTCCTTTTATCCCGGGAGACAATCTTACTCGGTCACGAGTGATCGCCTGATGATGATGACCATGAACATTGGTGGTCATGTATTTGCATTGATGTTTGCATAAGATCCAGTTTTGCATGTGTTATTGAAAAGAGCTAGGAAATGCATGCAACAAAAACTATTATGCCTCCCATTCATCCTATTCTGAAAATTCCTGGATTCTATGGATTTAGAGAATTATATGGAGGGCTTTTTTTCTGGTGGAACTCACTGGAACTGAGTTCCAGCACCTTTTCTTCTATTAATTGCATTACAATTTAATCGCCATCTACTCCCGAGGAAATGTAATCCAAGAGTTCCGGTACCCTTTTCTCCAGAAAAAAAGCACTGATTATATGCCCATCTCCTATGCATCATTCTTGGGCAAGGTAATTGAGTGAGTGGAGGCTAGGCAGTTCCAAGCATTATTGGATGGCACCAGTTTACGTACATCCATGCCAATCAAGATTTAGGTCATGGTTTGGAATGCACACCACTTTGATTGTCTTAGTAGACAACCTAGAGGCCACCTAGAGATCAGATAGGAGATTGTGAAACTGCTGGTACTTTTTGACATACCAGCAGCATTTGATATGACAAATCATCAAATCCTTTCTGGAGGACATTGGTGACACTGTTTTGAAGTAGTTCTGATGCAACTTACAATGGTGGTGATGTCAGAAAGTAGAATGGGATTGCAGCTGTTCTATCCCATGGAGGTTTTCCTGCATTGTACCCATAAGATTCTTCTATCTTGTTCCTAACTCTGTTTAATATCTACATGTCATGCAGCCACAGGATGAGATCATCCAAAGTTTTGGAGTTCATCAATCAGCTAATATTTCCCCTTTGCATCAGGTCAAAAAGTGGTGGTGAATGTCTTGAGCTAATACTTGAACATAACTGGGGGCTAGATGATGGTGGGAAACAGATCAAAGTTAAATCTTGACAAGACAGTAGTGATGCCAGTTGCCAGTGCTCAAGAACTGGGAATCCCCACATGTGGGGAACATGTGGTCTTCCAGATATTGTTGGACTGCAATTCCCATTACCCTAGCCAGCATAGCCAATAGTGAGGAATTATGGGATTTGCAGTCCAGTGACATCTGGAGGGCCACACATTTGTCATCCATGGGATAGGACAACACTACTGGATGTGCAAGTGGTGGCAGTGGCTTTTAAACAACTGCATCTAAGAAGCCAGCTGTGGCCTCTCCTTAATGATTGGGATTATACTGTGGCTATCCATGCTTTTATTTATTAATATTTAACAAATCATGCTTTGATAACTACTAGCTGGATTGCTTGGGGCTGCCTTGGAAGCTTCAGCTAGTGCAGAACACTGCTGCCCATCAGTTAATTTGGATGGATCTCAGAGAAAGGACCTTTCTCTTCTTCTGACACAGCCTCAGTGGCTGCCAATTCATTTCCAGGCCCAGAACAAGGTGCTTGTTATTAATTATAAAGCCCTAAATAGCCTGAGTCCAAGTACTTTAATGAACATCTCCTATTCTATGTGCCTCCCTGTTCTTTGAGATGAATTGATGAAGTCCTTCTTCATGAGCTATCTTTAAGTGAAGTACAATCTGCTAGTTCGTGCAGAAGAGCATTTTCTGTTGTGCCATCCACTCTTTGGAACAGAGTTTCCAGGGAAGCCTGCCAGACTTCTCCACACTTTGCATTCAACTGAATTATGGTTAAACCTCCTCTTTCTCCATAGTATTATGGTTGTTGTTGTACCTGCTGCTGTTGTTATTGTTATTAGCTATAGCCCATCCTCAAGGCACCTTGGGGAGGTCAGAAGACACACAAACTATGCAGGAGTCTGGCAGACCAAAATCGCACAATTCAATCTATGGTCATACTATTCCTATCCTGAAAATTAGCCTTGTCTAAAGAAGGATTGATGCAAACAGTACCTGAGCCCATGTGTAAAGTACCTCTCCAAACCCCTGGGTATTACTTGGACATGGTTACAAGGCTTGACCAGTGATAGCCAACATGAAATGGATGCTTCAAGGGACAAGCTGCCATTAACACATGAAAAGCACAGCAATGTTGAGCCAGCCTTGGCCATTGCAAATAGGAAACAAGCCTGTGGAAAAGCTCAGATGAAGAAAGCTGGCTGCCTGTGAATTCCTGAGAGAAAGTAGAACTCTGAACAACCTGATGCCTATAGCCTACAAGATTCTAATCAACAACAGGGTGCAGAGTTCAAAATTCTGAAGCCTATTACGTATATACTTTTAGGGCAAGCTCATTTATTGGTCTCCAGCAGGAGTTGCCTTTTGGAAGCAGTGTTCCACTGCTTCCAAAAGGCAGTGTTGCCTTTTGGAAACAGCTGTAAAGAATTGTCCTTCCATGGGACCTTCAAAACAAATGAAAGGTCAGTGGAAGAAGCCCATTATTGCAATGGGCTGGTGTCAACCTAATCAGTGGAACATGCCACAATCCTCAAAGCAATACACAGTATTGCTGGTGGATCTAGTTTCCATGATTAAGTACTACAGTGTGAAAAGTTGCAGATCATGCCAACGCCTTCAGTCACTGTAAAAATGGATTCATCATCTTTTCTCATGAAATAGGTGGACGGACTTTCCAGTCATTAATTTTAGTCAGGGCTCAGTTTCAGAACCTGTTTATCTTGTGTGGCTAATATTGTTATAAGTTCCAAAGTTGAATCAGGGGAGGATCCTCAGTAAGGGGAGGGAAGCACCCTTCCACTGGCCAGAGCCCCCCTCCAGCCAAGTCTAGTATCCCCGGCACCTCTCTCTCTCTCTCTCTCTCTCTCTCTCTCTCTCTCTCTCATTCCCTGACCCTGTACACAACTTAAGTAGTCTCTCCTCACACTCACTTGCTTACCATGGTTCTGTAGCTCATCCCTCTTCTCCCCCCCCCATGCACTTGACCTTGAGAAAGAATAAAACAGTGTTTTAAAATGGTCTCTAGTGGGGAGTCCAAGATGAATGCTGAAGGAAGTGGTTGTGAGAGAAAGGCTCCCCAGATCACCTCAGATATGCTGAGTTTGACAACATCACAGTCCATGAGTCTAGGGGATTCCTTCAAATACTGGATGATGATGGTGAGTTCCTGTATCTGTTGCCCCTATTCCAAAGAAGAATGACCCATGTAGATATCTCCTACAGCAGCTCCAAAGAACAGCCACTGATTCTGTTGAAGTCAGGAAGTCAGGAGCACCATCAGTTCAGTCACCGGAAGCTTGTTCTCTTAGTTACTTTAGGAATCTCAGCTGCCCAGAGGCAAAACGAAGGTCAGGAGACCCTGGATCGAGTTGCAACAGAAGTCTGCAACATCATCACTGCACTTAGAAAATAATGTTTTGCATTTACCCATCATCTAGCAAGTGAAACAGTGGTACAGGGGAGTTTGCTTCCAGCACATCATCGAAGATTCCCACAACAGGCACTTGATAAGCTATAGAGGCATACCCATCCTTCATACCCTGCAGAAGAATAGAGTGAAGACAGAGCTTTACCTCTTGTACAAGAGGGAACCATTCTACAGTTGGGGGGCTGCTTCAGCACTCCTGCACATGCTTTTGAAGAACAATCTGGAGTCAACTTTGGAGCAAACAGTGACATTGCTAGGAATCCTAATCACCAGTGACCATGACAATGGCAGAAGCAAAGCAGACTTTCTCAGTTCTGAAGAGGATACTTTCCTGTAGAATACCATGTTAGATGACAGATACAACATCTTGTAAATGTTGGCCATTGAGAGATGATTAAGGAAATTTCAATCAGAGGACAATTGAACTGTTCACAAGACAGAAAGAGCATTAGGTCAGCTTTCTGTTCAGAAGAAGAGAAGAGGAGGAATGGCTCCAAATACTTTTTTCAAAGCTGAGTTTTGCTGAAAAGCTATGTTTCAAAGAGCTAGAGCCAACTCCAAGGAGTTGGGTGCCTAACTAGAGGATTGTGGTTGCTGGACACACACCTTTTCTCCTAGCACAGAGCCAAGTTTGACAGTATGCAACTTCTCTGAACCAAAGTAGGACACCATTCTTCAATTTCGTTAGATCCCAAGTAATTTTACTCTGATTGCTTAACTGTCCTTGCAAGGAAGGATAAAGGGGACAAAACCAGAATGAGTTGGCTCCTCCTACCATTACCTTTGCCTATAATTACCCCTGGCTCTGCTTATTACTCCTGATTCCATCTACCTTTGCCTCCACCTACTGCCCTTTCCCCCACCAGTCATCATTGAGTGGAATCTAATGCATAATGTCATGGTTATGAGCCCTGAAATTCCTTGGTTAGGGTTAGAGAACAACGTAGCTTTAGTGGATAGTAAGGAAAACCAAACACGAGCACCAGATTATGCTCTACAATAACTGGTCCAACAGGTCTTACAGGAGCTAACCAGAAACAGATAAGTAGATTCTGAGTAACCATCTCTAATATTCATTAAGAGAATTTTTGATGATGTGTTTCCAAGTTGCTTGCCACGGCAATATCCTAAAGACTAATTTTTAATACCCGAGTATTCCCTTGGTTGTTCTAGAGGGGTAGAAACTCTACAGTATTCTGCTCGAGTAAGAACATGAATAATTGCCAATCTTCAAGTGTGGGAGGAAGAGGGCTGTCAGCCTTGTGTTTGTAAAATGAGAGATGTTTGCTCAAGCCAGGGGGGTATTTTGGAGACGAGCGCTTCCTACAAGCAACATCTAGTGTAATCAGCCTTGATCAGATGCACTGGATTCAATTCTGGTTTTCCTACCAAATTTGTAACCTTCCAGTCATAATGTGATTCATTCCATGCTCTCTCCCTCTATCAGTGTCATTCTGATGTGTGTAAAAATAAGTAATTCGATGATAACATTAACCGCTTCAGTTTGCACTAATGGAATATCTAACTGGGGTCAGTAATTGAACATCAATGAAAGAGGAGACGGAGAGCTTTGTGTGAAGTCGCCAGCACAGATATTGTTAGTGGCAGATCAGCCAGCCCAGTTTCCGCATCAGAAAGAGTTTGCTCTGCCATGACGGAAAATGTAAGAGAAATATTACAAGAAGCATCAAAGGGGATCCTAGGAAAGTATTGTTAACCCACATCAAAGATGGAGACCTGAGCAAGTAGCTTGGCAGAGAGAGTCGGCGTCACTGTAGTAAGATCAAACGGAATAAAATACAAAGACGTGCAATATTCCTTCATCAGCCATACAGATAAATAAGGGAGCTTCTTCAAAGGCATTTCCTGCATTCATGAGTGACTGGTAAATAAATAAATAAGATGGCTGGCTCCTTGGGAGTCTAGCATTAAGGAGGTGGGGAGCAATAAAGTGTGGCAACTCTGGCGAGGCCAGGCAATTGCACACAGGCAAAATAAAAAACAAGTGGGACATTTCCCTCACCACCTTTTCACATTACCTTTTACAACTGCTACAATTGCTAGTGTACCTCTTTATCCATTAAACACACACGCGTTTCTAGTTCTTTCCCCTTCAAAGAAGGAAAATCTTGGAGACTCAAACCTCTGAAATGAGGTGGGGGGTGAAGAGGATTTGCAGTGGCAGTGGGTAGGATAGCTCTTTGCCTCATCTGGAGTAGCAGAGCAGAATAAATAATGATAAATAGGCAAACAGTTGGTAGTACAGGCAGTCCCCAGGTTAAGAACATCCCAACTTATGGACAACTCATGCTTAAGAATGGACCGCCAAATATGTAAAAATCTGAGTTAAATACAATTGTTCGTACTTACGAATGCATGCACTATACTTTGCAACACTTTGCAACACTCTGAAAACATTGCACGGCTTCTGTTCCGACTTATGTACAAATTCGACTTAAAGACAGACTTAGGAATGGATCTCATTCGTAACCCGGGGACTGCCTGTATATACAGACATAGAATTCACTGTTTTGTTGGCGCACAATTTGAGTTAATTCTGAGAAGAATTCTTTGCTGGTTTGTTTTATTATGCAGTACACTAAGCACTGCTTTGGTAATATTGCACTGGTAGTATGATAAATGCAAAGATCAGAAGTAATGTGGTCCCTATGCAGAGGACCTTATAGTCCAGGATTGTTGACTGAAACAGGGACAGTGGGAGAGGTCAAAGGGTTGTGTTAGGATGGATAATCAAATAGCAGTTGGGCAGTAGGTTAGGTAAGGGTTGAGACAGAAAAGGCACTGTTAAAGACATTGGTCCTGAGAAGGGACCTAAAGGAAATAAGGGAAGCAGCAACCAGAGGAGCATATTCTAGCATGACTGAAAGCTCAGATATGAGACTAAGAAAAGGGTTTGAAGATACATGCAATTATAGGTGGCTGAATTTTCCACTATGTCCGTCTTCCCCAACCTGGTGCCCTCCAGGTGTTTTGAACATCAACTCCCATCAGCCACAGCCAACTTAGCCAATTATCAGGAATGCTAGGGATTGTAGTCCAAAATGTCTGGAGGGCGCCAGGTTGGGGAAGGCTGCACTATGTGACTGAGTAAGTACAGCATGCAACTACATTGGCAAAATTTAAGCTTATACACTTTATAAACTGTCAGCTGCCTCCAGAGTCCTTAAAAGACACCGCAATAAGCCTGCAATGGACTGCAGAGAATTCACATATTAAAGTAATAAAACTGAGCATCTCTTTTCATTATTCCTACTAAACCGTGGTGTGTGGCCGCACTGAACAGGCTGGGATGGAGAAGCTCACATTGAAATTCTTCGACTGATAGCACTTTTTTCATCATCCATCACACATCAGGGGGCTGGAGGCAATAACCTGTAAATGGGCCACAAGATGTTTGCTCTCATGAAAAACGCCATATAAAGGAGTTTTCATAATACTCACAAAACGAGGGGGAGGCAATGTGATATCCTAACAGCTTAAAAGTGGGTACACAGCATCAGTGTATGGAGTTGTGGCAAGAAAGGAAACTGGTTGTGTAAAGATATAAGGGGCATGAAAAAATGGCACCGGGAATGATTTACCTATGCAGTATTGGACTTGTACCAGCTTGAAAGAGGGCCCACTTTTTGCCTAAGCTTTTGTTTTTTGCAAAAAGTGCCCCCCCCCCCTAAAATTTATTAGGAGGAAGACTGAGAAATAGGGCAAACGTGTCTGCCCATTCAAAGTGAGGGCAGGAAGTAGCACCCTCACTCTAAATTAGCTTTGTGATATTTTCATAGTCAAATCTGATTGGCTGCCTGGTTGTTCCATTCAAAACAGTAGAGAGCATTGTCCCACCTAAAAATTAAAACAGAAAATTAATCATAATGGAAATAATAGCACCTAATAATAGAAAAGAAGAAAAACAATTGCAAAATTTGGTGTAAAGTAATTTAAATAAATGCAGATTACATGAATTTGGTGAAAAGAAGGGCACGTAGCATTTTAAAGAAGAGTCAAGTGAAATATTTAGTCCCCAAAACTTTAAAAATATGTTGTTAGATACAGTAGATAGGTAGATGCATAATGGTATGAAGGCACTGATCATTCATGATAATTCCTGACCAGGACAATTACTACTTCAGTGGGGAAAATAGCATTGTATGTGTTTTCCATGGAGTTCAGTGACAGCAAAAAATTGGTCAATTTTCTTTTAGTCATGACCAATTTATAGGTCCAATAGTAAAATATAAGCCTCAATGGATGCTGTTAAAAACATAAACATGAACTGCTATTATTTCTCTTCGTATTACCAATGGTGAGGAGCATTTAGTGAAATCAAAACAAAGGCCTAAAAATTGCATCTGTTTTTCTGTTCCGCAGGATTCCAGCATCTTAGGGAAATACATTCTGAGAAGCAATGCTGACCTTTACAACAGCAAACTTCTAAAAGGCTCATTTCTCTGCAACAGAATAATTTGAGAGTTGTTCCCATTTTAAGCCAGTTCATTTCCCGGCTCATTATCAGAATTTGCTGTTTAGGCAGCAGAACTACTTGGCTTTGTTCAAATAACATTTCTGGATTTAGGAGGCTTTGTCACATTTCTGCAGCAGTGGAAGTAGGAGAGAGGGGAATAAATGCATGAAAGAAATATTAAACACGGGAGACTCTCTCATACAATGGCCAGAAGTAGGTGGTTCCTGTTAGTCAAACCTATAATAATTCTACCTACTCTCCGTGTTTTATTCTGGGATTGGTTTTGTTAACATGCAAGGGAAGTTTTATGGAGAAAGCATAAAATGTGGCATTGGAAGTTAACCATCCAGAGTATACAGCCTACACACACACACACACACACACACACACACACAGAGAGAGAGAGAGAGAGAGAGAGAGAGAGAGATCATGTGGTGAGAGCTGTTGCGCAAGCAGAATAGCTTTCCACATGCACATACACTGCAGGATCCTGCTTTTTGTGAATAAAGGGTTTGATCTAAGAATCTGTCTTTCCCACATGCAACTCAACACAGAAACCCAGTGAATACAGGAAAACCCCTTCCATAAATGTGGGAGTTAGGCCCCATGATGAGTAGCCTTAGCCAAGAGGGGTGGGGGTGGGAGTTATTCTCACTTTATTCCTCCTCCCTGGAAGTTGATTGCATCCCCTCTGCTGCTTCCTCCAGGCTGCTGCTCTTATTTTATTCCCTCAGCTTGCTTTCCCCTGGATTCTCATCAGGAACCAATATTAACAGCAGTCCCAGGGGAAACAAAAGTTCTGACAGGATCTCAGCATTCCTTTCATGTGGCTGTTTAAAAGTACATAGCATGCCGTGACCACAGCAGGATGTGGGTTTTCCCCAAAGGTCTCTGCCAGGACCTAATGAGCCCCCTTTTTTTCTACAACAGAATATTCTGCACTGATTCTGCTCCATATCTGAGTGTCCAAGGGACTGCACATGTGAAAGGCATCTAGGTGGCCTAGTATTCATTGTAGGGTGTCCACATATGCATCACCAACAAAGAGGAAAGGCATCATCAAAAAAAGAGGGGGAAAGAGGGCACAGCTTTGCATAAGCTAATTTATAGTTATAGATGCACATTTAGAAATAGTTACTATAATATAAGTAGAAATACAATACATCTCCCCTTAGTGAGGAAGACTGTGACCAGGGCCGGATCCACACCTAAGGTTTATTACAGTACTGTATTGCTGCCGTGACTAGCAGGGCATGCTCTTTTCAGTGCCAGTTGCACTAACCCTGCGTAATCATTCTTTGTTTATTCTGGAATTTCCCAGACTAGGTTTATCACGGCTTCTTCAGTTATGCTGTCATTGCCCGCCCAAAGTGAGGCCACAAAAGTGTTGTCACTGGAGTTAGCCAGTAGTTTTTGAGAGGCGGGGGAAATGCGGTGTGACGTGTGTCTCCCAAACTGGTGGGGAAGAGAGGTGACTGCCATTTGTTGTTGTGTGGTGGTTCGACTTCTTCCCCAGAAGCTTCCTAATTTTTGTTTGTTTGTAACTGTTCCTGTGCACGTCTGCACCTCCAAGCAGGCTGCTTCAGGAAATCACGTTTTGGGTGCTTTTTTTCTTTTAAAACAATTTTGCTGCAGTGCATGTGCACACCTCCACATAGACAGAAGACCGGGGGGGGGGGGGGCGGACCTCTTGTGAAATGGCCTTTCCCCTGCATGTGAAAGGCAGTACCCCTAGTATAACCGCCATGGAGTTTGAGAGGGGACAGGAGCAGGAGGCTTTCCCCCCTTGTTTTAACAGCCTCATTCACCCCCTTGCCAAAAGAAGGGGGAGCTGTAAATTAGCCAAAGGGCATGTCTGCTCAGAAGCAAACTGCAAATCGCATTCTCTCCAATGCCTTTACTCCCTAGTGTGTCACATTGATTTAACAGGAGCCTTGTGCTCGGGAAACTCAGAACGGGAGGAACACTGCTTTGGGAAATTGCATTTCAGTGGAGGGGAGGGGTTCGACACGCTGATCCTGCTGGATTCATCCCGACCCCGTGGGAGGGTGGTGGCGGCGGCAGCATCCCCCTTCTCCTGTTTTTCAGTGAGGGGCCGGAAGAGCTTTTTCCTTTCTTTCTTTAAAGATCGCACCTGTGCTCATTCGCACCTGCACAGAGACGGTGAAACAATTTTTTTTAAAAAGGGGGGGAACCCTTTTCAATGGTACACCCAGTTCTACCACTATGGAGTTAGGTGTGGGGTGGCAAACTGGGATGACTACAGTACATTTAATGAGAACTAGCTTATTTACCTGGCGTTGCCTGGGTCGTCATTTTCTTATAGGTACTATTTGTTCGAAATTCCTTAAGGTAGCTGACTGCTTTTTTGAATGGCTCCATAGGAAAGGTGAAACAAAAAATTCACAACACCTTTTTTCTGTTTTTCTGAAATCCCAGCTCCCCCAGGACTACACAATGAAATCCCAGCTCCCGCAGGGCTACACAATGAAATCCCAGCTCCCCCAGGGCTACACAATGAAATCCCTGCTCCCCCAGGACTACCAGCTCCCCCGGGACTACACAATGAAATCCCAGCCACCCCCCTGTGTAGGACCCTGCAGCAATTCATATGAACATTCTATATGACATAGGAGTGATTTGCATAACTGCTCCTAGGACATTTTGCCCATTAGCTATCTGAGAGTGAGCCATACAGGCACAGTAATTGTTTTTCGGAGTTTAAACCCCGCCAGTATTTGTCCTTGGATGATGAAGAGTATGTGTGCCAAGTTTGGGGCAGATCCATCCAACCGTGTAGGAGCCTATGCGACGCACACAAATGCACAAACAAACAAACACACAAACTTTCACATTTATATAGTAGATGTGCCCTGTGAGGTGTGACTGCGGAACGTGAATATAGCAGTACCGTTCTGCTAATTTGACGATATACAGAGTAATGCAGATCCACCCCAGGTGACCTGTGTCCCTGCTCAGTCTGCTGTCCAAGTGCTAACTGTTGGGCGATTTCAAGGCCCCTGCTCTCTCTTCTTATGTTGAAACTAGACTTGGGCTAGACAGCTCTTCAGATAGAGACAGCTTCAAATAGAGGACTGTGCTCTATACATTGCCACCTTAAGTCATTGGAGCAAAATTGGGTAAGTCTCTGGCAACAGAACTACATTTGTCATTCAGTACAATGTTGGTGTGATAGCCTTGGGGCATGATAGTTCAGTATATATCTGAATTCCTCCCTATTTTGAGTCTTGAAAATTCACTGACAATGCACCTTTCCCCCCCTCCTCTGTCCACGATATTTGGAGCCTTCTCCCCACCTCACCCCAGAAACTACCAGTTTTCATTGGTATAAACCTCAACTTTTAGTTCAAGATGAAAACATTTCCAGTCTTTGTAGATGACCTGAAATCTGAGAAACAACAAGAAGAAAACAAAAAGTTTTATTTGATGACAATAAGATTATCACTTTGATCATTCATGGCTAGCAAGTGCTGAAATAAACATTGGCCAAATGCTTCAGTTTAGAAATTAATTTAGAGTCCCTCCAAGTGAGAGAAAAACTAAGTTTGGTCTGTAAAAGATCACTTTCATAGTTGGATAGCAGCACCTGTTAATTAGTTCTCTGTGCTGGCGCTGATGGCTGTCAGCTTCTGCAAGAGTGCGAAAACTTGCAGTTCCAGAAAAGTCTTTTAATAGTCCTATTAATTTGACACAAGTGGAGAAGATTTATACAAGAAGTCACAGTCATTTCAAAGAGAATCTCTTTAAAATATAGACAAACAAATGGGGGTACAGTCAGTAAAATGTGCAAAAGAATGAGGTCAGGTTTGGCATGACTGAGTACAGTAAAAATAATAATAAAGCTATGTGCATAACTTTAAGCTCAGAAAGTTCAGCAGTAAAATCAGGTCTGGCTCTAGGAAATGGCTAGGACAGTTTGGATGCCCCAAACCAGCAGCCCCAACAGAGACCTAATCCTCACTCCAGACAGAATATGCAAGAAGGTCAGAGAAGCAGCATGGGGAAATCCTTATTTTACAGTGTGATCAGAGATAACAGTGGGGATTCCACTCCTCTCATCCTTTACAACCCCTGGTAAGGGTGGGGTGAGGCTTGTGGAGGAGGAGGAGCCTGTGGAGGGGGCTCAAGCCTCTGTGGGCCAGATGTAGAGCCTCCACAGGCCAGATTAGACTCCTGGTCCAGAGGCTCTGACCCCTGGTTTACACACCCTGCCTCTTCCAGGCTGAGAGACAGAGGCTTGTGTGACGATTCTGGTTCTATGCAAAGGAAAAATAACTATTGAGGTTTGTATATAGTTTGCCTGGGATGTATGATTGACAGCCAGAGTGAATGTAATGTTCAGATGCAGCTTGCATGTGATTGGCTGGGGAAGGAGTGACTGGATTTTAAAAGAGAGGGCAGTTAGTCTGTTAGTCAGTTAGAGAGAGAGAGAGAGAGAGAGAGAGAGAGAGAGAGAGAGAGAGAGAGAGAGGTTGTACTTGGTTGGATGAAGGGAGGTGGGAGGTAGAAAGAGATAAGAAGGTTTGAGGAATTAGTCTGTTAGAAGAGTAGAAGTGTTATATCTAGAAGATTATTATTTACCTGTATTTACCTGAGATCCATATTTGACCCCTTAATCCCTTATTTTCCCTGACCCTGGTTTCCTACCCGTGTTCCCAAAATAAATCTTGTTCTTTTTATGTGTAAGCAGCCCGTTTTCCATCTAAGATTTTAGATAAGGCTTTGGTTAACCCCACGTGCCTCACAAGAGACACACACTACTGAGGTGTTTGGTGGCAGCATACCTGAAGGGAAAACCCCACAACAGGTGGGATAAAATAGTAAGGAACAGCCTCTATTAAGTTTGCCAGGCTGGGTGGTACGAAAGCCCCGGGGGTGGTAGCTATATCCCAATAGCGGTGTGGTGATAGGCACTGGCTATCTGGGAGGTGTACCTGGGTGGCATGGCAGATTCTGAGGAGAGACAGGTGTCCTCAGTCACTAGGTGAAGTGGGAATACCCCACCTGGGTATAGGGTGAGGGGTGGTTGTTGCAGCTTGCCTAAAATCCATCTAATGATCTCATAGCCAATGTGAGATTTGAGCTAAATTGACAGGTCAGGCTCCTAGGACCAAACTATACATTATGTTGGAGCTCCATATTTGGAACTCCACAAATAATTTTCTTTTTGTAAAAGCAGCCCCAGGGCCTCTGGGTGTAGTGGGGAGACAAGCTCTAATCCTTCCCCCCCACCCCATGATGCAGCTGCAATACAGATCACCTTCACCCCTTGCCCAGACTTACTCATAGCCATGGAGTGGAAAACCTGCAGGCTTACATTTGTATGGTTTCCCCTTCTATGGCTAATAGTAGCATCAATGGGGAGTGAACGGTATCAAGGCCACTGTGGGTGGGAAAGAGGTATGGCCCCATACTACAGCCCTGACCAAAATGAGCCATCTACACAACAAAAAAATTACATCATCCCACGTCACATGTAGTTTGGCCCTAAACCACTTATGCTAGGGCTGGGGAACCTCAGGCACATGGGCCAAATCTGGCCCATGAATCTGAGGTTCCCCAGAAGGCCATGCCCCCCTTTCCTGGCCGCCCCCCTTTCTGCTGACCACCTATCATTTGGCGGTATCTCAGCTTTTGCATGGTCTGTTTCCCATTCTAAAAGATTGAAATGCCTCTCTGAAGTCTTAGTTCCCTGCAGGAAGATCTTTAAGCTAAAATATGCTTGTATTTTGGCACCACCCTTTTGCCTTTGGCCCCACCCACCCCTGGGATGGACCCACCAAGAGCTTCTCCAAGCTCTGACCAATTCAAATATGCCTGTTACCTTCCTCTGCATTATGCTAAACTAGGTCAGGGGGATTCTGAACCTGACAGGGAAGTCAGTCTGGAGGAGCCTGACCAGAGAGTTGCCTGAGGAGGTGTTTCGTGAGAGGCTGGGTAGCATGATGAAGAGGCCTAGCTGAGAGCACATGAGGAAGAAGCTAAAGAAGGTCTGCAAGTGGGGAGAGGAAGACTCCTGGGCCAGCTTTCAGAGGAGAGAGCTGAAGCCTGAGTGAGAGCTGGTGGTGGGGGTCTGAAGACTGAGCAGCTTCTGGGCCAGACTGAAGACTTCAGGAGAAGCCTTGTGAACAGCATTGACGTTCTAGGTGGAAGTCAAACCCAACCAGAAAGAAGATTGCCATTCAAGCTCTCATGTTAGGCCTGTGAGTTAACTGAGGTGGAGCTTGATAGGGGAATTGACTTAACTTTGGTTAGGTATAGGAACTGGGGTTTCTAACACCTGACTGGTGCTAAAAGTACCTGTATAGAAACCCTGTTTAAAAGTAGTGGCATTATTAAATTAATAAGCTTTCTTGTTTTCTTTTTAATAAAATATTATATATCTTTGTTTACTTTTCTGGCACCTCTGATCTGTTTTGTCTCACACCTATGACCAGTTTGATGGTGGCAGCAGAAGTGAAGGGAGGGATTACCCAGTGATGAGGGGTGATCCTCCACATTTGGGGATAGGGGTGGGTTTGCCCTAGTGTACAGGCCCCCACCCCATGAACCAAGTGTTCCATACACCCCTCAAGCCAGATAGCACAAAATATATATTTATTGCTCAAACAGTATAAGACAATAACAAAATGTTGCAATAATGAACAAAACATGTTACTACATACAATGCAATTAGGACAATTAGAACCATAATAGAAATAGCTAGTATATTTCCTAGTAAAATTAAAGTTCTATTCCTCTCAACCAACAAAGCAGTTATCATTAAGATCTTATAGTTACCTTTCTGGCAGGCATGACTGGCAGAGCTTAGGTAATCATGTTTGGTAGGCTTCTCATTCTCACAGGATATCTCTGTTCAACAAGGTAAATAACTTACTATAACATTCTACCTAGCAATAGCTCTAGTTCCTATTAAACATACATCTATGCACCTTGACTACTTGGATTTAGTCATAATTCCTATTCATGACCTCAGGAGGGCCTCTCCATAATGCAGCCAGGCATACAACTAGCTCAGAAGCACCCCGTGAAGGTCCATCTCCTCATGAGGTAATGAGCTTTTTATTTCCAAGAACTAACCACCATAGCAAGTTTCTTTGCCCCAGTTCCAAGAACACAATTTGCACTTAAAAGCTAGCTCACAGCATCTATAGCTAATTACTCTATGCTTACAGTTAGCACACACAGATTATAATAATGGTCCTATGAAATACAATGAATTCTTATCAACAATACATGTTACATTTATACTTTGTGACAGAACTTTTGAGTTTTCTAAGCACTCGACACACATTATCTTGTTCTAATATGTACAACATCCCTTAGTTGCAACAGTGTGCAGAGATACCAGGTTGAAACTGAATATAGTTCAAGAGTGCACCTGAGGAAGAACCTGTTCAAAATGTTTCAACTCAAACCATTTTTTGTGCACCTGAGGTGGTCACCTTTTCCCCCTCCTCCCAATCTAAGCTGTTCAGTGCTCATCAGAGCACTGCTGCTGCCCACCTCTGCCACCAGGTAAGCCCATTGGGGGAGGCACAGTCATAGGAGAGGGCCCACTTGAGGGACTTTGTCAAGTAGTGAGTAAGTGGCAATATTGCTATCCCACCAGTTGAGCCTAACTAGAATTTTAAGGCATACATGCCCTTCTCCTCCTTTAAGAACCCATCCATTGTCCCCTAGGTAATATTTAGTTAGAAGGCATAGTATATGATGTTGTCATCATCATACACACAGCATCCCACCAGCAAAAGGCAGCCATAAAGCAGAGCAGGGGTAAGAAAATACTAAATACAATAATGTCACACCATCCATCTTGATTAACTAAACATTACTGTGAAGACATGGAAGAGATGTGGGATCGTAGCAGCCATGTATCTCCCATAATATGGTGCTTAAGTGAAGTCATACATGCACATTAATCACTCAATGATTGCAGCATGAACTTACTTGCATGTGTGAAGCCCATCACATATTAAATACACAGATATCACTTCTGTTGCAATAATTAATGGAACCAATTCACACATTCGAATGGAAGCCACTGAATAATGCCTGTTACATGCATGTGTGAATTAGCCTTACAGTGTGTCAGAGAGGTAGCTGATAGTCTACAGCTAGGATTTTCAAAATTATCCTCTGACTAGTTTCCCCGCTATGTTTGCTGTTCTAAACTGTTTCCTTCTCCTTCTTTAAGAGTCCATTTCCTACATTCTTGTTGAAAGTTCTAGACAATTGTAGTCACCTATTTAATGCTGGGTTTTGTTTTGTAGAAATTCATGTTTGATAATATATGAGAAGGTTTTACAAGGCCTGCATCTTAGAGATAAAAAAATAAAAACATCTGAAATACATATATAACTAGTGTACATAAGACAGTGTATGTCAAAAATAAGTCTTTCTTGTAGAGAAGAGGTGGTATCCTGCTCATAAATGGCATAACAATTGTGAGATGTTAGCAGTGCTTCGAGGCCAGGGATGCAGCAAACCTTGGCTGAAAACATAATGCATTTTTATCTGGATCAAAAGAAAGAAAGAAAGAAAGTGCCTGAGAGCCTGCACGTTTTTGAAGCCCTGTGCATTTGCATTATAAAGCAGCAGGATCTGGATATAAATTATAATACCATGTTTCAACAGTATCTTTAAATATTACAGACACCCCCTTTTTTGAACCCTGTGTTCTGAAGAACCCATTTTTTGAAAGGGCCACATTGTACTTTCAAGACAGCTCATGACCTTTGGACACACTCTAGTTCTCTGGGATTGCAAACTGTCCAGTTAAGAAGGTACTTTTTCTTGGGGGTGCTGAAGAGGCATTATCCCAGTATCTGCCTTATGACAGTAATTGCACTGGGCCCTGCTACTGAAAAAGCCTCACAGTTGAACCAATTTAATGATTTCCCAAATTCAGTGTGTGAACTGTGGGGTTACTGACACAGAACAGACCAAATGGCAAGCCCTTATTTTTCAACCCGTGAAGATGTTTCTTGCCTGCACAGATTGAATATGGATATGACTGACAAGGTGCACACATCAGCCTGCCATGAGATCAAAACACTGTCATGCCTGCAATGAATGAAAAGTGTGTGTGTGTGTGTGTGTGTGTGTGTTGTCAGTGAGGGTTGATGCACAGGACTAGTTAGCCAGACTCCCATTTAGTCTGGGATGGAAAGATTGTTTACATATCTGCCTGGGGTCAATTATTTTCTTAATCGCTGGATGTGAAGAGCAAGACTCCCTTCCTCCCTCTGTGCTTTTATATTCAGTTGTAAGGGGTTCGTGTTTGAGAGCCAATTGCTGGGTACACAGCCATCTGGGGTGCTATTATTTACTTACAATGTGAATCAGCTCTCACTGTTATTTCCAGCCACCTCCTACCCTATCCCTGGCAGGGAGAATTGGTATGTAAACTGCCCAGCCATACAGTGTCTTCCTCTTTTAATCTTGCCCCAGTCATTGCACTCAGATACTGTCCCGTACCCTCTGCTTCCTGGACCCAAACTCTTGCCTGGGTCCTGAATTGCCATCATCCATAAACCTTGTGCAGGAAAACAGAATCTAGTGCTGCTGACCTTCTCTGTAACAGACCTGGGGATACCAGTGCATGTTTGGAAGTACTGGAGGATGGCCCTGTCAACTTACATGCAAATTCACAGTGATGATGCGGTGGAGTTTACCTATTTCAGTTGAAGAATACTGAGATGCTGCAGCGTTTGGAAGAAAATGCAGGTGTGCACACAGTCAGAAGTCACTGTGGTGGAGGCTAAACTTACCTTCTGCTCTTGATGACCAAATTGTCTAGAGCGGCTTAATCCCTCCCAATTGTGTCGTAAAGCTGGTGTATTTTGTCCTATATAGAACTCAATGGCCACCACTTATAACTGAGCCTGCTTTTATCTGCGTGGTCCCATTCTTTCATCTACATCAGAGGTAGGCACCATCTGGCGGTCTGGGGGCCAATTCCCCCCCTGCTTCCCCATGGTTGCAGCATCAGAGCAGTTTTGCCACTGCTGCAGCAATCCCCTATTAAAGCCATCTAAGCCATTAGCCATCATTACCATATCTTGTGGCAGCAAAGTGGTAGAAGTCAGGTAGTAAAGTGGGAAATTTAGTACTCATGTCTTCCACAGTACGAAAGTTGGTGGCACATCCCCAATCATCTGATCTGCACTCTATGTGTTAAATCTCCTTAAATTTAGGCTCATTTCTCTTTTCCATTGTAAAAAAAATTATCTGTTCTGTCAGACCATGGAGGGAATATTCATGACTTGAATTGTAAAACTCAGTAAAATTTACTTTTAATGAGATTGCATAGTAATTTATCCATTACATCATTTTTATTGAACTTATTTATGTTCATTATACTTTACAGTTTCTATTAGTGGCAGTGAAATAGCTAATAAAATCACATTCTCCCCTTCTGCATTATCCTCTCATTCCAGGTGCGGCTACACAAAACAGAGGGGACTGAAAATAATGTGTCCTGACCTGATCTAGGGTTCATGGCAATGTGAAATGTATTCATTGCACTTTCACAAGCTATTGCTAGATATACAGCCCAATGTACATACCCATGAAGGCAAAGTACAGCAAATGAAGCTAGCATCCTAGTACCCAATATATTGATCTGAGAGTCAGTTTCATAAGGAGAGCCATGCTAGGTCAGACCAAGGGTCCATCTGATACAGGATCCCTTTCCAACAGTGTCCAAATGCCTCTGGGAAGCTTACAGGAAGCGCATGAAGGCCCTCCCCTGCCGTTTGGTCCCAGAATGTAGTATTCAGAGAGATCTGCATTCTGCATTTATTTCCATTGATTTAGGACAGCACCATGCATTTAGCAACACAGAGGGCCGGTGTAGTGAAGTGGTATTTATTTATTTTATTTAATTACTGTACTTTTAAAATGTCCAGTAGCCAAAGTTCTCTGAGCGGTAGAGGTAGAGTGTTGGACTAGGAGGACTGGGGAAACCACAAGCTGGCCACCAACTAGGAGGGTCTAAGAGGCAGTTAAGCCAATGCATGGAGAATAAGGCTGTCAATGGCTACTAATTATGATGGGCATATACCACCCTCAAGATCAGAGGCAGTATTTTAGCGGGGAACATGAGTGGGAAGGTGCTATTTCAACCATGTCTTTCTCATGGGCTTCCCATAGGCATCCGGTTGGCCACTGTGGAAACAGAATGTTGGACTAGATAGACCTTTGGTTTGATCCAGCATGGCTCTTCTTATGTAGATTGAAATCCCCATTCGGCCATAAAGCTCACTGGGTGACCATGGGACAGCCACCATCGCTCCCCCTAACCTACACCACAGGGTTGTTGTGAGGATAAAATTGGGGAGAGAACCATATATGCTGCGCCTTGGAGGAAAGGCAGGATATAAATGTAATAAATAAGTAATTAGTTTAAATCCAACTACTTTGATTTAACTGGGGCTTGGAATTAAGTATAAGTGAAATCTAGATTTATTTATATGGCCATTGGGTCCAAACTGAATGTGGTTGCAGCAGTTCTGCATTTATGGGCAGCACTGCTCTAATCACATAGAAAGAGGGGAAAACGCAGGGTTTTGATGGAAAAAAGGGGGCACACATATGAGAAGCATTGAACCCTCCTGCACTCAATTGCTTACCTCCTCAAAATTTCTCTCCCTAAGTGCTTTTTGCCCATCCAAGGTCATGTTCGGTATCAGAGCTCATTTGAGGAGAACAGTGTTCAGGGAAAGAAGCTGTGGGAAGGTAAGGATTCTGCAGCCTTCACCCATACACCACCACATACCTTCCCTCTTTCTACATTATTGGAACCTTTCTGTGTTCATAGCTCTGCAACTCATGGCCCTGGCACCATCATATCTAGTTATCATATCTCATATCCAGGAGATGACCAGTCAAATTCCTCTCCTACCCACCCACTCAATCCACTTTTGGTTTTTTCCCTGTCACACTGAGGGCTACTTCACACTTAATGCACTGAGTGTGACCATGTGGAGAAGACTGTAAAGTCTGAAGGTGTGCATCTGGATCTCTCCAAACAAGATTAACAGGAAACAAAATGGCAGATTAGTTTCAATGTAAGTAAGGGCTAATTGACGCATATTGTGACCAAAAAACTCCTGCACATATATACAGATGGAGTCTGAAGTTGTGGTGACTACCAACCAAGGAGAGAGAGTTCATTTGAGTCTGTAGCCATAGTGAGGGAATGGCTTTGTTCCTTGGTTTTCCAGTAACTAGTTCCAAAGGGGAGAAACCCAAAAACAAATAAACGCACCTAGGCAAGTTCCCCCCACACGTAATGGGTTGATGGTAACCTTACTTTCATGTGAGTTAAGGGGAAGGTAATGCTCTGGAACTTCAGTGGTGCAGTTGGGTAATTTTAGACTCGGTAGAGTCTGTACTCAGGCCTGGAGCCGCACGTCTGGCTGCCCTTGGGCATCGTACCACCGAAGGTGCCCTCCACTCCTCCTCCTCCTTTTGCTGGGGGCAGGGTCTTTAGAAAGTGATAGCTATTACAGGACTTACTTCAAATGTGTTGCTGCATTTGGAGGTTCTCCTGCTCATTCTGCTGACTGAGCTTCAGACTTCTGCTCCAGAATCCTGCCCTGAGTGTATCACAATGGAGCCAGCCCTTTTTGGCAAAGATGAGCAGAAGAGGCTTATAGGGGTAGGGTGGAGTACTAACAGAACAATGCTCATGCACATCACCCAGCACAAACAAACACTCACACATTCCAAGACTGCTGTGTTTAATGGTTAGGGCATTACCCCAGTGACTAGGGTAGGGACCCAGAAAATCATTAACATGCCACTGAATGACATCCAGTTTCTATCCCCCGCCCCCAAAATGTACAGATAATTACCTGAAGGCTGCCCCAGGATTGCATTTGCAATCCCCACCTCCACCCTGCATTCTTAATCTTTGTGTAAAGTGGGATGAATAAAACCTTAACATATTAGGAAGTCAAATCAGCTCCATGATGTACATATGTTCTTTTACTCCTGGAAAATGCATTTTGGGGAGATGTTGAGGTCAGCATGAAATAATACAAATGCTGTTTAAAGAGAAATACATTTTTCTGTCTCGGCTGGCTACACAACTCACAGCCAACTGTGCATTAAAATCCCCCGGCTCAGCCTTTCATATAAACCGCTTTTCTTATTTTTTTGTTTCCATCTAAGTGTGGCCATCATTCAACCTTATAACTGTAATATAAGGTTGTCAAAAAGCTTCCAAACAAGCCAGTGTGATATGGCACAGGCAGTTAACCCACATCAATTCTCTTAGGAAATGTCATGTTGGTCTGTATAATACATTCTCTTTGCAATTATTCAGATAGGTTGTTGCAGAGGGCACTGCTGCACTGCAGGAGGAAAGGCAGAACCCTAAACAAAGCGACTTGAACAAGGCTTGAAATATGCGAAGTGAAGGGGAAGGCAAGAAACTTACCCCCACACATGCAGGAGTTACAGGTACGCCACAAACATTTCAAGCATAAGCTCATTGCAAAGGTACAAAATAAATAAATAAGTAAATAAAAACTCCCAGGGATTTGAGTTTGATTCAAAGAGAAATGTATTTAATTTAAAACAACTCATTTTCAAGAGCTCCAAACAGGGATAAATGTGCTAAATATTGATCAGCCAAGGTCTAGCAAAGAAGGGGGGGGAGCAAAAAGAATTCAAGTTGAGATGCTGTAGAAGACTGTAACTAGCAACTGAAAAGAAGAAAACACACAAAGATTTTAACATTCCATACATACCCTGCTAATACATTTCTGGCTTTATTTGCCTCAAGCAGGCATCAATAATATAATTAGTGAGGGCAAGCAAGTCCCAGAATGGCAACCATCCTATAATGTCCGGCAATATACTGTCAAGATAGGGTGGGCTCAGCAAGAGCACCTGCAAAAGCCAGCAGAAGCAGACCTGGTCCTCTGCAGAGGCCTTGTTTTACAGTCAGAAAGCCCCTTGGGCTTTTCATTATATTACAGTCATGCCTTGGATTGAGAGCATAATTCATTCCGGAAACGTGCTTGTAATCCAAAACATTCTTATATCAAAACGAAATCCCCCCCAAAAATTTGTACAGAGATTTTTAATTTAAGCCGTACTACAGTACTTGTATTGCAAGACGTTGCTTGTATATCAAGTAAAAAAAAATTAAATAAATATTTAAAAATTTGCTTGTCTTTCAAAATGCTCTCAAACCAAGTTACTCTCAAACCAAGGTATTACAGTAGTTTGCTTTCATGTTCCTGAGAAAGTTTTTCTTTCTCCTTTCTATGAAATAAAATCACAGAAGCAAGAGCACGCTAAAGATAGCAAACTTAAAACAGGGCCGGTGCAAGGCAGTTTGGTGCCCTAGGCAAGATCAGATATTTAGCGCCCCCCCTTCCCACTTGAGCCCTCCCTCCCTCCAGCCCTATGCCCATTATGAAATAAAAGTCAATTGGCAAAACCTTAAAAAATTATTATCATAATAAATTATTATCCTCCTCCTTAGCATATTTGATCACTAGGATTCTCTGGTCTGTCTTCCCCCTCTTCCTCCCCCCCTCTCCTTTTCTTTTCTTACCCCTTCTCTCTCTTTCGTTCTCTCTCCCTCTCCCCCTTTTGCTCCCCTCCCCCTTTACCTTCTTTTTTGTGTGTATGTGCAAAATTTATCTCTCCTCCCCCCCCACACCCCATCTCCTCTCCTGCAAGCTCCTCTTCCCCCCACCCTCTCCAATTTCTACTTTCGTGTGCATGCAAAATTCTGGTTTATTTTTTGCTTCTGATATTTATTATTAAATAAAAAATTATTATTATTATTATTATTATTATTATTATTATTATTATTATTATTATTATTATTTTCTCCCCCAGCCACCCCTTCCTCCTCCTCCCCCACCCCTACTCCTTTTATCATTCTCCCTGGCTAGGGGTGGGGGCTAGCTTGGGGAGAGTTCACTCAGCTTGGGGAGAGTTCACTCTGGTTACCCCCTCTCTCTTTCTGCCTCCCTCCCTCCACCCACCCACCTCCTCCAGCGCCGCCGCCACCTCCCTCCCTGACCGCCCCCCCTCTTCTCCTCCCCTTATTGCCCCATGTGCTGAACTAGAAAGCAGATTTGCTAAAGAGACCCACTTGCGAAAGAAACAGGAGCGGCATAAGGCTCGGGCAAGCGGCAGCGGCAGCAGGAGGACGGCGAAAAAAAGGAGAGAGCCGAAGTAGCCACAGTGGGGAAAGAAAAGGAGGAGGGGGAGAGAGGGGGGGAAGAAAGAAAGAAAGAAAGACAGAAAGAGAAAGCAAGCCTGGGGACAACAAAAACAGAAGAGACCGGCACACGGAGAGAGAAAGAAGCGAAGCGAAGGGGGAAAAACCAGGGAGGCTTCTGATTTGGTGTGGTTTCTGCGCCCCATTTAGCCATGCGCCCTAGGCAGCCGCCTAGTTGGCCTAATGGTAGCACCGGCCCTGACTTAAAACATAGTCTCCAACTGCCCCAAAAATGCCGGGACCATGAAGAAAACCCTGAAGCCATTACAGCTTCTCACTTTGTTATGCAGAGTCCCGAATTCCCCTGCCTCCCGCAAGGTACTCTTAAAGGGCCATGGGCAAAATTGCAGCTAAGATAAAACTTTTAGCTTAGCTACAATTTTGCCCATGGCCAGGGATGTTGAAGAGTCCTTGGTCTCGAGTCACGAGTCGAGTCACGAGTCTTTGGACTTGAGTCTGAGTCCTTGGTCCAAAATGGTGACCCAAGTCACTCCCAAAACTGACTCCACGAGTCCCTATTAAAATCAGTGGGGTTTCCCCCCAACAAAATAAGGCTACTTCAGATGTGTGGCTTAAATAAATTCTAGGCACAAGTGTGCCTTTTTATTTCAAAACTCTGCAACTGATTTTGGCAAGAACAGACCAGGCAGACAAACCCAAAATAACCAGGCAGGCAGAGGAGGCAGGGAACCCCAAAGCAGGCAGGCAGAGGCCTTTGTCTTGGACAATTCAAACTGTGGAACTGGTTAAGAAGAGACCAGGCAGGCAGAGGAGGCAGGGAACCCCAAACAGGCAGGCAGAGGCAGCCAAACCCAAAATGTCTGAAAGGTTGCATTTTAGGAAAATGATTTTAAAAAATAAAATCTTCGCTGGCGATCGCACTTCTCTCCACTCCTTCTGGCACAGCCCAGGGATGTTGAAGAGTCCTTGGTCTCGAGTCCCAAGTCGAGTCTCGAGTCCCATTAAAAATATTGGGACTCGAGTGGGACTCGAGTCAGAGGGGGGACTCAGTCCGACTCACGAGTCGAGTCCTGGAGTCTGAGTCCCCATTCCTGCCCGTGGCCCCTTTAAAAGTGGCTCTGCTTAGGCTCAAACAGCTGCTCACAGAGAGACAGGGAACGACCTGCTGCCTTTGCTGGGTGAAAAGACAAGGATGTGGAGGCTGCACCTGCTGGCCTGGACCGACGGAGAGGTGAATGAGGGAATTTATTACATGATTCCTATCTTTATATTGGCAAAGATTTTATTTCCTAACAGAGCTGACTCTGTGCCTCTAACAGGTGAGGTACAGTGTCAGAAGGAAATGCAAGAAACTTCCCCTTCTCTCTGAAGCGCCATGTTTGGGGTGGGGGCGTGGGGGGTGAGTGGGTAAGTTTTACCTGTTGAATTTGTGCCAATCCTGACAATTTTAAAACAAAAAGAAAGAGATTGCCCTGCAGCACAGATCCCCCCCCCATGAAAAACACCAGATATCAACAATTAAGTAAGGTAAAAAAAAATATTACAAAAGCCACTTATAAAATATTATAAAATAATATATAATATAATAATGTAATAATTATAATATATAAGATATTATATAGTAATATAAGTCTGGAAAAGTCATCCTAGCACTGGTGCTGCTGCTGCTGCTACCTCTTCTTCTAGCAAGGAGCAGCATTTCACAATTATCCCTCAATTACATGATACTTCTTCACACAATGCATAATCAATTTGCTGCTACAAGATGTGATGGTCAGTGTTGTAGATTGCTTTAAAATATACATGCTTTCCTGTGAGTAAGTCCTATTGAACTTAATAGGACTTACTTCTGAGTACACATGCATAGGATTGCAGTTATTCTGTTTGCAGAGCAGTGGTAAATTTTACTTGGCTCTACCAGTGTACCCCATGTGGAAGTCTTTTTCTAACACATGCTGAAGTGCAATGGAGAAAGCTCTCTACTGATTAGGATTATTCTGCAAGGGATTTTGGATATATATATATATATATATATATATATATATTTAAAAATGCATTAGAAGGTCGTTAGCAGAAAACACACCCTCCTCAAGAGAAAGAAAGAAAAAATCCAAACTACCTCAAATAGAAGCAACAAACATCATCATTTCATTTTGGCATTATTGTTCTACCACAGTGTTGTTGTTCTCGCTTTTTCTTTAATAAAGTACAATAGAGCCCACATGTTTTTTTTCTGAGTGGAGAAAATAGGAGCTTGCAGGGTGGGCCTGTGAACCACTTTGCACACTCAGAGATACCTCAATGTTAAATATTATTATTTCTTTGGCAAACTACTAATGAGAACAAAGCCACCATTGAGGGATCCATTTTTAAAGTGGGATAAAGCACCATGCACATTGATGGTACAATAATACTAATGACAACAACAGCAATCAACATCATCATCATGGGTCTGGAGATCAAAGTGGTCAGAGCCCTTAAATGTTTAGAGTATCCTGGGGTGGGTGGCTAGGGCATTTTTTTCTGTTTTCTTTTGTCTTCCAGCTAAAATTCAGCCCATCCAGATCAGGGCCATGGCATTGGGGAGACTTCTGGTCTCCATGTTCGGGTCTCTGTGATCTGTTATGGGTTATTAGCTGTTTCAGGCTGGTGATTGACAAGCCAAGTTGATATAAATATACAATAAATAAATAAATAGGCATGCCTAGATGTTCAGCATTATTTACCAACACATTGAAATAAAGGATGCATTTCTGCACAAAGAGGAAATTTGTAGTTGGGCCAAATATTATAATATGGCAAATACTTACAATATAATAAGAGTTAAGGATAAACACTTCATAACTATAGCCTTTTACCTGTTATTGCAGGGAAATTTAAGGAGAGGCAGAACATAAGGAGGATCAGAAAAGGAACATATAGCATCAGAAAGAAAGTAGTAGAGTGACGTTTGAAGGCCTGAGTACAGGATACAGGAGAGCAAAGAAAAATACTGAGGGTTCAGCACCAGTCAAGGTTTTCAATTTTCAATTTTGAGATCCAAACCCTGAGAGGGAGGAGATTCCCACCATGTCTAAGGCAACATCTAAGCAGAAACACTGTCCAACTTCTTTCAGTGCTTCATATTCTGCAGAGGGCAGGGATTTTATAAAGCCATCAAGGAAAAGAAACAAGTACCTATGCCTTCTGTGAAATTTGTGTTTGTGACTTCTCAATATCCCATGGTGGAATTAATGATGTAAAGATCCATCTAGCCCAGTGGTTCTCAACCTTTTTTGCCCCATGCACCCTTTTCACCATATGTCAGAATGTCATTCCCCCCTTTCCAAGATAGTCTGACTTAATCTGTGCCATACAATAAAGTGTGATGCCCTATAGATTATGTACAATCTGTAGAATTGTAATTTGTAGAAAGATCAGTATTCCAACAGTTTGAATCTGTGGTCTCAATCCCGCCCCCCCAAAACCCTAAAATTCCCCCCCTGGAGGGAATTCCTCCCTGGTTGAGAACTCCTGATCTAGCCACTCACTGCCAAGCACAACACAAATGCAGAAAGCTATAAGAGTTTAATGTCCTCCAGAGCTCTGATGAGCTTCTGGTCCAATCCTCACAACTAGACTTGCCTCCAAGGCCAGGTCACGCCCCCGACCCGATTCTCCGGGGGAGCACCGACCCGACCCGATCTTCTGAGTGCTGCGGAGAGGTTCTCCGCGCCGCTCGATCGGGCGTCTTCTGCCCCGTCCGTCACTTCCGAGACCGGAAATGACGCGACGGGACCCTGCGCAGGCGCAGAACGCACCACAGGGTTCCGTCGCGCCTACGCAGGGTTCCGTCGCGTCATTTCTGGTCCCGGAAGTGACAGGACGGGACGGACCGCACGGGCGGCTCACCGCGGAGAGGGTGAGCCGCCCCGAAGACCAAAGTAAAGCCTCGCCAGGCATGAGCGGGGCCAATTTCGGCCTTGTTTCTGCCCGGCAAGGCTCGTTTTCGCAAGCCTACTCACAACCCAGTGACTGAGGGGGCAGTACATGCAGAACTTCTTTTTCAGGGTTTTGTGCTGCAGCACAATTTACCGTTTTCTGCAAATGACAGTTTCAGTAAACTAGTAAACACAATGTTTCCAGACAGTGCAATAGCCAAGAAGTATGCATGTGGACACACAAAGGTCAGTCACCTTATCCACGGCATTGGAAATGAAAGCATAGCTGACATCAAAAAGCAATTGTCACAGAGTTGCAGTGAGAAAAAAAAATATTCCCTTAGTACAGATGGTAGTTCTGACAAGGATGACAAATACTTCCCAATACTCATCACCTTTGAAGATTCACAAGGTTTCATAAGGACATGCTTCCAGGACATGCCTACCATAAACCATTCAGATGCAAAAAACATTGCTACAGCCATAGAAGAATGTCTCTCTGAACCAGGGCTTAGCCTCAACAGTTTTGCTGCTTTTGTTTCAGATAATACCTCTGCAATGACTGGTAAGCACAACAGAGTTCTGAAGCTTCTCCAGGAGAAACAGACTAATGGCAAAATTTATAGCATTGGTTGTGCTTGCCATTTAGTGCATTTAGCAGCAAAACATGGGGCAAAGGCTCTTTCATTTGATCCATGTGATTTTTTGGTGGATATATATTATAATTTTGAATAAGGTACCAAACGAAAAGAACTGCTAAGAGAAGACATTTCATTTTGTAATGAAACTATCAGGAAGGTACAAAAACATACTTCAACTCAATGGCTGAGCATGTCTCACACACTAGAATGGCCTTAGGTGTTGTTGTTTTTATCCCACTATGATGATGTCAGTGCCCATCAAAATGTCACAAAACAGGAGGAACAGATGGGTCATCTGAAACCCATGAGAGAAGACTGGCAAATATATTCAAAGAGCATAAACTCCATACAAAGTATATTCAGAATATAACCACCCACAAACTGTATGTTCTGTTTCTGCATGCAGTTACACCTTGTTTTGAAGCATTTAATATCTTGCTTCAGCATGAAGAACCTATGATCCACAGACTGCAGACTGCCATGGTGAATCTACCGTATTTTTCGGACCATAAGACGCACTTTTCTCCCCCAAAAAAGGAGGGGGAAATGTCTGTGCGTCTTATGGAGGGAATGCTAAAAAAAAAAACAAAAAAAAAACACCCCAATGATTTATTTTTCCCTACCTTCTTCTGCGCGCCTCAAACTGGTCCGGTGTAAGAGCGGAGGGCTCCTGGACGGAGCGGGGCAAGGCCGCCCATGCCTGCCACAAACTTTGCCATGGCGGCGGTGCCCCCCCCCCAGCAGGGACGTGGGCGGGCGCAGGGCCAGCTCTGCTTCGCGTGGCTCCTGCGCAGAGCGGGACAAGGCCGCCCACTCTCCCGAAAGCTTTGGCGCGGCGGTGGTGCGGCGCCAGCGGCGGCGCCACCCCCCCCCCCATGGCAGCAGGGATGTGGATGCAGGACCAGCTCTGCTCCGCGCCGCTCCTGCGTAGAGCGGGACAAGACCGCCCGCTCCCCCAAAAGCTTTGGCGTGGTGGCGGTGCCGGCGCCCCCCCCCATGACAGCAGGGACGCGGGCGGGCGCAGGGCCAGCTCTGCTCCGTGCGGCTCCTGCGCAGAGCGGGACAAGGCCGCCCGCTCTCCCAAAAATTTTGGTGCGGCGGCAGCGGCGGCGGCGGCACCCCTTCCCCCCCCCATGGCAACAGGGACGCGAGCTGCGCGGAGCGGGACAAGGCCGCCCGCTTCCAAAAAACTTTGCCGCGGCAGCACCGCGCCGCCCCTCCCCCCCAGCCCGGCAGCAGGGACGCGAGCGGGCGGGCACAGGGCCAGCTTTGCCGCGGTGACTTCCGGAGCCCACCGTCCCTGCCCCGCCCACCGGCGGAAGAGTGGAGGCCTCCTGGGTAGAGCAGCGCAAGCCCCTGCCTCCCAGCTGATTCCCCCCCTTACCAGCTGATTCCCGGCCGCTTGATTCCCGGCCGCTTGATTCCCGCCAGCAGCAGCGCAACTCCCAGCCAGCCGCGCTCTCATTGGAGGCGCCGAGGGACGGAGGGGGCCGGCCAGTGGACAATGCTGCCGCCGCCACCAACACTGAAATCTTGTGGCAGCGCGGGCAGCAGGCTAGGTGGGGAGTCGGATTTCTTCATAAAACCTACGTGGGTATTATTACCCTACTGCTTTAAAATGATCCTGGAATTACGGTATGTAAGAATATCCTATCCATTATTGGGAGGGAAATGTGAGTTGTACCATTTTGTATACCCCACCTTTTTTCCTGCAAGGAACTCAAGGCGGCTGGTACTGATAATCCTAATCCTCCTCTCCATTGTATCCTCACAACAACCCTGTGAGGTAGTAACATTATAAACATTTTATAAACACAGTACTAAATTAAAGAAATTGCTTAGCTACTACACCAGTGCTCAGTGTAAAGCTGGCAAATGTACTCAGAGGCAGGCACCTTTATTCTTTTATATCTCTTCCATAATTGAGGTGGTAACAATAACAATCTCATAACAATGAAGGACACATTACTGATAGTTCCTTCATTAACTGTAGTATTTTCTTGCAGAAAAATACCACCGAATATTTTTTTTTCTTGTTTTCTTCCTCCAAAACCTACGTAAGTGCATCTTATATTTTTTCCCCTTGTTTTCTTCCTCCAAAACCTAAGTGCGTCTTATGGTCCGGGGCGTCTTATGGAGCGAAAAATACGGTATATCAGGAACTTTTGGGTTGCTTCATCAAACCAGCAGTCATACATGAAAACAAGGATGAATCTATTGATATCTATTGATATCACCAAAAAAGAGAGTTTCAGAAGACAGAACATGACTTGTTTATAGGGTTTGCTGCATCACAGCTAATAAAGAAACAGGACCTTGAGGGACCTCCTGAGGTTGCAAAGTTCCATGCTGAGGTGAGGAGATTTTTTTCAGAAGACTCTGGAATATATGAAGAAAAAATTCCCACTTGATTATCCTGTATTGAAGGCTGCAGTTGTATTTGGTCCCCTAGGAAGAGAAAATAAAAGCTTCTCTTTGACTGAGACTCTTTTGGTTCAGTTCCCTGATGTCTTAACAGAGGGCAGAGAAAATGATCTTTGAATGGAGTTTACATGCTATCAAAGCTACACAGATCTACCTGTCATGTCCCCTGAGGAAGTAAGGATCGATCAGTTTTTGGCATCAGGTTTCAAAGCTGCAGGATCCAGCTACTGGGCAACCACAGTTTAGGTTGCTCTCTCAATTGGCCAAATATGTCTTCCTCATCCCACACTGCAATGCTTTTTGTGAAGGCATTTTCAGCATGTTCAAAAAGAACACAAGTGAGGTTTGAAGCTCTTTAGTAAAGTCAGCAGAAGTACATGCTTCAACTGGAGCATATGCAGAGCACACAAGAATAAGAAATAGTCTCTGTGCAGTGATGGCAGCAAAAATCAATCTATTTAAGAGTTCCAAATGCACAGACTGGTCACCAACCAGTGATCTGATCCACAGTGCAAAATCTGCTACATACAGAGGCTTGATGGCAAGAAAGGAGCAAACTTCTCAACAAACTTAAGTTGAATAGGGGGATTGGCTGTGCTCGTGTTATGGCCTTAGTAGCATAAATGTTCTCTAAGGGTTCTGTAGGAAGTTTTGTTGTTTAAAAACTCCAGTTGAAAGTGGAAGCAATAGCATTGAAGAGCAATTGTTTGTTTGGTTACATGACTGTTGGTTTGTAATGAAGACTTTTCACCCATGTTGTATTCATTTATTTATTTTATAATAATGTTTATTTTTATAATAATGTTGTATTTATTATTAATGTTGTGTGTGTATACACACACACACACACACACACAATTAGTTAGTTGTATTTATTGATTTGGGGTTTTCTTTTTCCCTCAGGCTTCCCTAAATGCAATTATTTATTTATTTATTTATTTATTATATTTATACCCCACTTTTTTTCCTGAAAGGAACCCAAGGCAGCTTACTTCTGTGCTTAAAATACTGCAGTTTTGTGTGTTTCCTCTAATAACTTTTGTACTTAACCATGCCCTTTGGTTGCCTGGCCATACCCTTGGCCACGCCCTCATGTTGCCTGGCCACACCCTCTTGATCACACCTTAACCATACCTCTTACAAATTCACATGTGTCCCTATTTTCATCTGTGAAATGTTGGAGGGTATGCTTAAAACTACCTAGCATTTCCTTCTTTCTCTCCCAGAATCAGAAAAGCAGAGCAGGTGCAGAAATAAGAATGCAACTGTGTGGGGAGGGTGGTCATTCTGAAGGCACTCTCCATCCAAACTTTCAGTTTTAGATGGGGAATGTCTTCAAATGGGGAGTATCTTCAAGAGGAGAGTCAGCTGTTTTGATACACAGGATTCTTTTGAAAGCCAACACACACTAGACAGAAGCATCCAATGGCAGTGTTATCCAGTCCAGCAGAAAACTACCTGAAAGGAAATTAAAATGATGGGAAATTTAACACATAAAGGCAGAGCTGGCCCAAGACATTTTGCTGCTGGAGGCAGAGCAGCAAAAGCAGACCCCACCCACGCACCCAAGTGAAGATCCACGGTATCCAAAGCCTGTCAAGTTATTTTGGCATATGAGGCAGAAAATCCCACAAGTACCTCTCCCAATCCCTGGTAGTAAAAGGACAATAATAACAAGGTAAATAACTAACAATATGCTTTCCTTCCGTGACACCCAAAATCTGCTGCCTGAGATGGCTTCCTCACTTGACCTAATGGTAGGACCAGCCCTGCATAAAGTGAGAGAGGTTTTGCAGAGATGTGTTTACAAGGAGGGAAAGATGCATATGTATGATTGTAGAAGATGATGCTCCACAGGGGATCCTTCAGCAGCTGTATTAAATTCAAATTGTTTGAAAGGAGTGAGTTCAAGGTTGCAGACTATGAGCCAGTGTACATAAACAAACAAAGTGGCTTCCAAGCAGTAGCTAGGCCACATAATTCCCCATGGCAGCTGTCTCTACACAGCAAGCCGTTTATGTGAAACAGTTCTGTATGCTAGTGCAACTCTTTAAAATGTTAGTGGTGACGTGAAGAAAATACTTCCAACTCCAGTGTCAAACCACTTGGAGGCAGCCATCTTGGCAAGTCAGATATGTCCAATGGGATATGCATTGTCTACTTTGGCCTGGTTTACGTGCTGTTGAATAAATTATATTTTGGATTGCATGGCTGGAAACACAGACATGGTTCCCGATATACAGATTGGAAATAAATAGAATCGCTCCGCGCCGCTGAGAATCAAGCGACGGGGGGGCGCAGCACAGAGAGGCAAGGTGAGGTGGGGCGCGCCCCCCCCAGGTACATGAACACCCCTACATGTGGGGTAAAAGCCAGGGGAAGGTTATTTAGGGTAAATTGGTTACAATGGAGGTGGGAAATAAGAGAAGGGAAAGAAATAGAGAGATACTTTGGCACACACAGTCAGAGCTACAAAACAACAAAGCTAGTTCCCTCACTAAACACCCAGGCAGTTTCACTTTGCTTGGGGGGTTGATCTTCTTAGGACTTGCCTTAGCAACAGCCCTACTCCACAGTTCTTAGCGTCCAGAACAACAAAATCCAGAATCCACAGGCTGGCTGTATAGCGATTTCCCCCCCCGCCCCTCCCTTCGATGGCCCGACTCCCCCTTGGCCAATCATGACTGTTTCATCAGAGCTAGGTATGAGGGGTGGAGTGGCTGCTAGGTGTCAGATGGCTGACTTCCTGACCATACCTAGAGTGCTTGGGCTGATGGCCTTTGTCCATTTGCATACAAATGCGCAGCAGCAGACTCTGAGGCGCCACAGGGGCCCCTGGAGAGGATTATGCAAAGTTTACAGGAGATTCCCAGTCTCCAGTTGAGGCTAAACTTATTTACATTTGTTTTGTTAGGGAGAACATAGACACAGCCATATGCTTTTCTTCACCATTTGTTTCACCTAATGTTGCCTTGTTGTTGTCTCCATCCCTCCTCCTATACTGTGGTGCCCGAGGACTAGCAAGATGTGACCACATCACCAGTTGTCTCACAATTGGCTGGCTGCAGAAAGTGCATAAGGAACATTAATGCTGTTTGGTGATCTTCAGCAGTTCTTAGTGCACCCCTGAGCCTCCCTCCATGCTCCCCACGAAGGCTTGCTGCCCTTTATGTTAACACTTTCATCCAAAACAAAAGTCCTTCTTATGGCACACACCCAGGCTTTTTATGCAATTTACTAGCAGGCTGCAACCCATAGTAGCTTTCACTTCCCCAAAAGTTGACTGATCAACAGCACAGGGCTATCTTAAACTTTTTGGCTGCACACTATCTCCCAGCACCAGCTCAGAAAGGTCCCTGGCTTCAGTGACCCAAGTCTCCCACAAAGCACACAAGGGGAGCTTGCCCGTGTGTTCCCATCAGATCATCCTATAATCCCAAATGCCTCTTCACCTCTACCTGTCATACGAAGTCACCTTTGAGCTGCAAATGAGCACCCAACTTCCCAAATAAGAGCCATGCAAAATGGACCCACTCCCTACATGACATTCCAAGTGATCTCTTCTTCCCCACAGCCATCAACTTCTCCCAGCACACCTGAACAGAACTGAAGTCAGCACCCAACCCCAGACTCTCACCCCACCCAGTACCTTCTATCTCCACCTGTGGCCACTCTGAGCTTTTCTACACAAGGCTGTTAATCCTCTGTATCTACTTTTGGTTTCATTGCAGAACTGAGATTCCAGTTCTACACAAGGAGCTTTTCCTTTCCTGCTTTTCCACTGCATCACCTCTATGTGGCACTGTGCTATAGCAGAGTAGCATATTTACATAAGTAGGAAAATACATTTTCTTTCACTTTCAGAAATAATGCTCCATTTCCCTTGCTCTAAAAACCTCCATGGAAGTGCTCTTAAAAAGCAGAAGTGAAACTGGAGGGCCACAATGTCATCTAAAGAACCCATAAACAACTGTGAGTAAGGAATGATGAGTGCACAATAAATGACTCATGTACTAAAAGCAGAAGAACAGGTGTTAGCAATAACTTGGGACCTTAGGATATAAAAAAAGGTGGGCAGATTGTTGCAGAAATAGAATTTAGTGGGAAGTGAGTGGGGAGGGGGGGCTTTGGGTCAAACTGTGCAATTGCATGTGTTGAGCCATTAGTACAGCTTGCTAAGAATGAAGGTGTGCTTTTAATGCATATCTATTGTTAGATATGGGTAAAAGTGCCTATGGTTTCGTTAAATCTCCCCACCCACCTAGCAAGGCTGCTGTGAGCTAGATAGCCACACTGGAGAGGGAGACCTTATCAGAAAAGAGTGGGGTGGGGAAAGGAACCTATTGTGAGACAGAGTGAGGAGGGATGGGGAGGTCTAAGAAAGTGCCAGCAGGAGTCTTTTAGCCACTTGAGCAGCTTGAATTTTTTGCTGTTCTCTTGTGTCTCTGTAGCTAGGTGAGCAGTGCAGGTGGAGCATTGCTGCAAACTAGGTTTAAACCAGGATACTGAGTCCAGACATAACATCAAATCACACTTAGTGCAATCTGAGATTCACAAACTGACTTCAATGGTTTACGGTCCTAGTTTGTTGACCCTAAACAAACCAGGTTTAATAAGCTTGGTCGACTTTGGATATACAAACAAACCAGAGTTAACCTAAACAAACCATGGTGTAGCATTATGTCCAAACTAGGCCAGAATCAATATTGTGAAGATAGAGCCAAAAATTACCAGTCCCCTTCCTTCCAATTATAATTGTCATACGTGTTTCCCTCCCATGAGTTAAAGTGAGATTGTAGTCTGGGATTCTTCCTCCCTTCTCCCTAAATCCATGTGGAGTTGTGGACATTTGAAGTTACATCCCTTGACAAGAGGAGATTTGAGATGTCCTACATGTCAGCAGAAAATGTACAAAGAATTAGAAGATGGGCTCTGGAAATGTCACTTGCTGACAGCTTATTCTCAGAATGTACCAGATACTGGAGAGTGGAGGCACAAAAAAAATCTTACGAATTTAGAGAACAGTCTTTTCTCCAAAACGGGAGGGAGAAATATTCCTACATAACCTTCAAAGCATCTTTTTCTTGCCTGAAGCCATTATTTAAGTTGCAGTTTAAGACACACACCCCTTTACACATTCAGTGGTGCGATTGGCACTACCTTTGAGGCTGCTCCCAAGCCAGTTCAATTATATGTGAAGAGACTTTTGCCCAGCTTTTTCCTCCATGCAAGAGCTGGGCTTAAATGGACTTCTTATCTCTTCCAAGCATTTGATGAAGTGCAGGTCCTTTCTCTCACTGCCCTGCCCCCATGGAATAAAATCGGTTGTCCAGGGATGATAGCAGCTGGGATCCAGGCTAGCTTTTCTCCATTGGATAAATGATGTTTCTGCCTGGAGATTGCTTTGTATCATGTCCCCCAGTCCCAGTGACTGGCAGCCTATTTCACTCCCCTGACAAAGGTTGTGCAAAGAACAGAAGAGGGAATAAACTAAGTCTTTGTGGCAACAGACATAGTGATAACAACTGGGACTGGTAACAAACCAATCCATCCTGCCTTTGTAGAGTGTCAGCCTCACACAGTCTTTCCTGTGATACGGACCAAGGTCAAGAGAATTCTAGATGTTCCGTGATAACCAATTAAACCTATCCGCGGATGAGATTAAACTTCTGTTGCCCTCAATAGGATATCTCTTTAGGACAGTGTATTGTCACTGCCTAGTCTGCTCGCTGGAGCCTCTGAGGTATTAGTGCCATTACACTGCTGTCGGTTAAAGGGAAATTCTGCACCTTCCTGAGGTGAAGAGCAGCCACTCACACGAGAAAAGCAAGACAGCATGTTTAATGAAATGGTATCAGGCTGTTTTCTTTTCCCGTGCCCTCTGTTGACCTCACCACCACACTGTCTGTCTGACATTTGGAAAATGGCATTAAGAATGGTAAACTCCTTGCTGAAGTCATGTGTGAAGGTTTTTATATACATAGGCATATATACAGGTGAAATGCCTCTCACTGCATCAGGACCTATTCCTGAAGCCATTGGGTTATTCTCACATAAAGACACAGCTATGAAAAACTGTTCCATATTGAGTATCTGACATACAACCCCAGAAAAGGACAGAAAAGGCAGAGGAACTGTTACAGATCTTGTTCCCAAACAGAAACAGAAAAGTGGAAGGCACAAAACAAAGGGGAATGAGGCAGGAAGCTTCCAGGTGCACAGAAATAATGTTTACTGAGCACAGTACATTTCGAATATAAATCCTTCTTTTTGCAGCAGAGTTAGAGACTAAAGACTCAAGTTGGTTGTGCCTAGGACTGCCCCTGAAAAAAGATTTCTATTTGAAACATGGTGGGGAAATTCTGTTCCTGCCACAAGATAGAGGAAAGGAGGCAAGAGTAGTAGTTAACCCAAAGAAAAGTAACGTATCCCCACGACCCTCTTTAGGAACATTGGGAAATGATTGTGCATGTCTGAAGCAGCCCCAGCTCCTTTTCACTCTCCTTGTTTATTATTGTCCTTAAGCTTTCTGAATTCCTCTTTGGGTGGTTCATGCAAGCATGTACATCACTTAATTTCTCATAGATAGGAGTCTAGTAGCTGAATATCTATTAATGACTCACTGAAAAGCATTGTGTTTGAGGTGGCATGAGCATTCTGACAGTAGTATTAGATCTGGGATGACTAATTCACTTATTCCAATTATCACTTAATGTTGCAGTTGTCAAGTTATTAACATGGATATGTGAATACGTCAACCAGAACTTTCTTTGAATGTTTCTTCTGTGGAGAAGGCAAAGGACTGTCACAAGTGAAGCCAGACGGGCACTTGGCCAGTGTTTGCAGGAGCTCTTGAAGGTGCCAGCTGAGTCCCTTCCCTTCATGTGCTGCTTGCTGCCCTAATGGGTGGTGGTGGTGGCTTCAGTGTGCACAGGCCTTCCTCAATGGTGGAAGCCCATGCACAGTGAAGTCAGCTCCTGGCTGACATACTAGGTGGATCATCCACCTGGCATGTCAGATGGGGACCAAATGAGTAGCCACATGCCCAATATCATTTGGCCCATGGAGGGCTGGGTGGGGGGGTCATTTGGTTTGCACACCTTCGTTAGAGCTTGAATGCCAGAGGGATAGAGAGAGTCAGGTGGTGTCATCAGCCTACCCCACCAGCCCTTGGTAATACTAGAAGTCAGGGCAGCCAGTCTTGGCCCAGTGAGGGGAACACCAGCTTCTGTTCCTAATGCGAAGTGACTTTTACTCCTTGCTGTATGTCTATAGAAGTGCTGTACTTCTGTGGAGATTTATAGGAAAAAAATAATGACAATATACAATCTGTGCATATGAATGTAGAGTGATGAACCAGTTTCCTAGCCTAATTAGTTATAGTTATGATTTCTATTCGGAACCAAAATGTTCAGTCCATGTTGGTGAGAGGGAAGCAGTTTGGGGAGACATTTTACAAGAATATAAAGCCCAGAGCAGCAGCCATTATTATTTTTATAATTCTGAAACTGTATAATTCTTAAACAGTTGCTCAATGTTTAAGAAAAGTGCCTTTGTTTCTTAAGTCTGTTCTCTGCTATGTTTAATTTAAATAGTTTGTAGCAACAACTGTTAGAATAATCAAGTCATTTTGATAGACTGTGTTGTCATTATAAACCAAGCAATATGGCAGCAGTGGCATGTTGATGTCAATGTATGTCCCTTGGGACATCACTGAGATGTCTTGGTTATGTCAAAGGAAGACTTTTGATGTGAGCAAAGACAAACCAAAGTCAATGCAAGTCTACAAAGACAACTTGATGGATGCAATGAGAATCAGGTCATTTGAAAGTCAGAATTAGGGCATTGCACAGCATGGACTTGAGCCAACATTGCTATCAAGTGCCAGTCAGGTATCTTAGATTTTACAGGGTCTAGGAAAGTCAGAAAAATATTTTTTTACAAGAAAAAGTTAAGGCATTTCCCATGTACATACTAAAGAATTATTTTCATAGGACTTTAAAATAACAGGAATTCATATTTTGTTTAAATAGAATTTAAAATTATTACAATTTAGGTGTTATTATAGTTGAAGATAAGCCTTTTCTTTTGAGTAGCAAGAAATAGCAAGAACTAGTGGGAATTTAATGAGAGGAAGTTTTGTTCCTTCATCATGACAAATGAAAATTTAAAAAAACAAAACTGCTTAGGATCATAGAGTTCGAAGGGACATAAAAGGTCATCTACTCTAAGTAGGCATGTCAGAGAAATCCGCAACAGATTCAAATGCATTCAGATTTCATAGATTTCACAGATTTCATAGATCATAGAGTTGGAAGGAGCCTATGAATCCAACCCACAGATTCCACAGCAGACTGGCTTTTCCCAAGTCACATGGATTCCATAGACTTGCGGACCATTTTTTTTAACTTTCTATAATTTTATGCAAATGTAGTTATAGAAAAATATGAAGGGGAAAAAAAACCAACTGAAAATACGCATTTCCTCCATTGACTAAAGCATGAAAATATTATTGTTTGGAGCTGTGTGCATGTGCATATTTTGCAGGGATTTGCACATTTTCAGAAGTACACATTTGTGCTAATGCATACAAATGCATTTGCACAAAATCTGATTCCATCAACAAGTGGACGACAAAATGAAAGGTGCCTGGCAATCTGTGAAACACAGATGGAACGGATTTAACATCCCTAACCCTGCTGATACAGGAAATCCACTGCTACAGCACCTTCAATAGATGGCCATCTAACCTCTGCTTTAAAACCTTTAATGAAGGAGAATCCACCATCTTCCAAGGCAGTCTGTGCCACTGCTTGTACCATCAGGAAGTTCTTCCTATGTTTAGTCTAAATCCTTTTCCTTATAATTTGAACCCTTTAGTTCCAGTCCTACCTTGCAGAACAACAGAAAACAAATTTGCTCCATCATCTGTGCCTCATTAGTGTTATATAAGAAATCAAAAGAAACAAAGGGTTGGGGCAAAAAATAAATAAATTACATATTCTCTGAGCATGGCTATTTTAATCCACATTATTCTTACCCAAATTCTAGCTTTTTCCCAACTAAACTGGTAAATGGACTCAGTCAGCTCCATCTCCATCTGACTACCATTCTTAAGCATGACTATCACATTTCCTTAGATTAATGTGTAAGTTCATGATTGACCTGTCAACACCTAAGGCACTTCAGCTTAGATAAGAGTGCAGCTGGCCCTGTTGTTGTTGTTGTTGTTGTTATCTTGACAATTGGTATGATCATAAATCTGAATATAGCATGCCTATAGGCTGGATGCTATTTAATTCTTTATTTATTTTATAGCATTTATTGCTGCTGTTTGAAAAGTAGCTCAGAGTACTTAACAAAAGCAGCAACTTCAGCAATCCACTTTCAAGAACTGCTGGGATCTGTATACACCTGGCCCATGTGGTTAACCACAGAACTACAGGTGTCGCCTTCTTAGTGAAGTACCCCAAGCCCTACATTGACTCTGCCCACCCAGGCTGGCCACTGGATCTTCCTGGACAGGAAGGAGCATAAGAGGACTTCCTGTCCCAGCTGTTGCTTCAGCATCAAGGTCTTCCTCGTTAATCAAGGATTATTGTTTTATTATATTAAAATATAATAAATATTTTATGGATTCCTGTGCTGTTTATTGTGTTATATTGTTTTGCATTGCATTCTATTTTATTCTTTTAAATATTTGTATTATGTGTTATATTTTTATCTGTTTGTATGGCATTTTAGTCTTTTAACTGTTTGTAATCTGCTCAGAGAATACTGGTTATTGGGCAGATTAAAAATATAATAAATAAATAAATAAATAATATTTGATTTGTAGCCCACCTTTCTACCAAGAAAAATTGCACTCAAGGTGGCTTACAATGATATCTGACTCGCTTCTCAATCCTGCCTCCTGGTTTGCTCTTTGGTTGTAACTACAGGCTTTGTCCGTGGCGCTCGAATCATCACAGACTGCTGCCCATTTTTTAACTTTATTTATTTCTTTATTTCAAAGAATTTATGTATGGCTCCATATATAACAAGGTTCATGAGCGGTAAATAATACAAAGAAAGAAAAAAGAATGAAAATGCAGAATAAAAATTGCTTGTTTAAATAAAAATGTTTTCAGCAGGCGCCGGAAACAAAACAGTATCAGTGCCTGCCTGACATCAACAGGCAGGGAGTTCTGCAGGGAAGGAACCAGTATACTGAAGGCTCCACTCCGAGTGGACTCCAAACAAGCCATAGCCCCATGCAGAACTGCCAGTTCATCAGATGACCTCAGTGACCAGACAGTAGGGAGGTCAGAGAAATCTGCAATGCATTCAAATGAGTTTGGATTTCATAGATTTCATAGATCATAAAGTTGGAAGGGGCCTACAAGGCCATGGAGTCCAACCCCCTGTTCAATGCAGGAAACTAGAGGAGGGGTCTCCCATCCAATAATAACCAGGCCTGAACCTGCTTAGCTTTCCACGCTCAGACAAGCTGAGCCAGCGTGAGCCACAGTTCTATGAATCCAACCTGCAGATTCCTCAGCAGACTGCCTTTTTCCAAGTTGCACAGATACTGTGGATTTGTGGGCCATTTTAAAAAAAATATTTGGGGAGGATTTGCACAAATGAGCATTTGCAAATAAGAACAAAATTCTTGTACATCTCCCCCCCCCCCATCAATTCCTTCCATCTGTGAAATACAAATGGAAGATATTTAACAAAATCTGTACATCCCTACTGGGCAGGTTGGTAAAGGAGAAGGCACTCTCTCAAAGATCCTGGTTCAAAATTATTTAGGGCTTTATACACCAATAACAAACCCTTAAGCCTGCCTATGGCCTAGTCATGACACTCCCTCTATTTCCACTCTATCATGGACCAGGGTCAAAAAGACTATTCTCGGTTCTTACCCCTATGCATGCCAAGTTAGACCTACATTCTTCACAATGATCTGACTTGCAGACGATGAGACATGAGGTGGCAATGATATTTGGTATTTGGCAGGAAAACTACCACACCCATCCTTTCCCTTAAAAGTGCTCTATTTATTTTATTTCCCCCCATAGTAATTGGGCATCAACTCAGACATCTGCAAATGATAAGGGACTCTTCTCTTGAAAAGTCCTCTCTTGCTCAAAGAGTACTCTACATACAGAAGCTAAAATGTAGAACTGACATTAAAACATGGCAGATTCATAGGCAAACAGTTGACACATGGGTGATTATATTAGGACAAAGTAGCTGCACTAAGATTTGTAGCACAGGAAAGACCAGTTTCTGAATCAGAAAGGTGCGGGTGCTGGTGAAGTCAGAACTGGACTACAGGTCAGAACAGGACTACAGATCTAAAATACATTTCCAATAAGCATCACAGAACCTTGTCTTGAAGACCTTAGGATGTGCTACCTCTTAGAATCATCTATCCTGGCTGTGGGTATGGACTTAGTGTACTTTGTGTGTGATAGATGTTCCTTAGTCTACTCCATAACACTGTCACATCCCTCAGAACACCAGAAGAATGCTAATTTAAAAGAAACTAATTTAATGGTAATATAAACATAAGCATTATGCACGTCATTGAATATTATTGTTAACTGCAATATTAGCCACTCAGTGTTGTTAGGAAAAATATACGCTTCTGTTCCTTCCTTTACACTGTCTGTCTTTATAAAACATTCACAGCCTGAGATGTTGGGGAATATGATGTAGCATCATTCTAAAGACAGAGAGAGGGCAGAGATTCCCGCCCTCACTCTGGAAAACATGGGAAAGAAAAATGGTGGTTTCAGCCACTGAGAGGTTGGGGAGAACTATCACTGCCATAAGGACTCAGAGGGCCGGTTCACACGACACGGAAACCACGGGGGAGCAGAAGCCCCCCGCGGTTTCCATGTCGTGCGAACGCCAGCCAGGGGTGCCCCCGCAGGATGGCTGCTCACGCAAAGCACACAAAGTGACCATGGGTGGTAGAGGGGTAAGCCCCTACTGCGTGTGGCCACCCTGCCGTGCGAACAGCAGGTGGCCTGTCCCGTGGGGGCCGCACAGAGGCGGCAGCCCAGAGCGGGCTGGAGCTGTGGCTGCTCTGGCCTGTAGGGGCAAACAGCCCCTCTGGGCATCCCGAGCCCTCGCCCCCTAGCGCCGGGAGGCCTGCACTGCAGTGTGGGGACTGCCGGCTCCACCGGGGTCCACTCACGCAGGTCGTCTGCGGCGCACCACCAGACCCCGCGGACATCCCCGTGGTGCCTCCCCCGCTCGCCGCCTGGGTCGTACGAACCGGCCTAGTGCCTCTGCAAGGACATGTGGTATTAACTCCTTTAATGAAACATGCCTCTTATGATCACCAGCAAAAGACCTAGGAAGAAGTTGGAAATCAAACCACAGTCCCATCCTTAGGGATAGTCCAATTGCCAGCCACAGGGCAACTCAGTTCATGCAGTCAACAGGTGTGACGAATGGGAATGAGCAAACAGCCCATAAAATAGGATGTAATCAGCGCAATGCAAAACTGCACAAACAGAAGCAAGAACCTGAAAATCAGACATGGTTTTTAATTGGATGGACCATATACAGAAAGAAACCAAATGTAAATATGAGATAGCTGGTCATGTTTTCTTGGATGAGTTTCAGTTGGTACAGCTTAAGGATGTTGACAAGGTGCTTGGACAGGGTCGTGCAACCACATCAGCACTAGATCCTTGCCCCTCTTGGCTTATAATATCTAGCAGGGAGGGAACAGCCGGCTGGGCCAGGAAGGTAATCAATTTCCTCGCGAGAGGAAGTGGTCCCATGCTGCTTGAAAGAAGCAGTGTTAATAATAATAATAATAAACGTTTATTTATAACGCCCCTTATACCAAAGGGCGGGACAAATAACATATACAGTAAACATAACAATACAATAAAATAACCAACACCAACCACTTACTATGCAGTATCAAATCCCAGCAACCACCACATTAGCCCAACCACTCATTCTGGCTGACTAAAAAGATAAGTCTTTAATCCTGTTCGAAAGCGGGAAAGATCCTCCTCCAATCGGAGGTCCATGGGAAGCCTGTTCCACAAAAGTGGAACCAGGTCCTGAAAGGTTCGCAGCCTTGACAAGGCAGAGCGTGTCGGTGGGACTGCTAATAATCCCTGGCCCACTGATCTTAAATTCCTACCAGGAACATACCAGGAAAGCCTAGATGATAAGTAATGAGGGACATTAGAGCGCAAAGCCTTGAAGGCAAGAACCAATAATTTAAATTGGGCCCTAGTCCAAATGGGTAGCCAATGAAGATTCCTACGGGCCATAGTAATATGGGAGTATCGGGGGCAAGTTCAGAACAACACGAACAGCGCTGTTCTGAACCAGAACCAGTGGAAGAAGCACAGAAGAGGGCAAGCCAGCTATTACAATAGTCCAAGCGGGATACCACCAAAGCCTGAACAAGCAGATGGGCTGTTTCAGGAGACAAAAACTTGCGAATCCTGCGAATGTTCAAAAGGTGAAAATTACATGCCTTAGCAGTCCTATTAATAAAAGGACGCAAGGACAAACGATCATCCAGCAAAACACCAAGGCTCTTGGCAGCTGAAACCGGGGCCACAACTGAGCCCTGGATATGCAAAGAAGGACATAATAAGGGATCTGACACACGATCAGGTTGAAATACCAGAATTTCAGTCTTATCCATGTTCAATTTCAGATGATGTGCAGTCATCCATGAGGAAACACCTGACAGGCATTCCGTCACGGACTGCCACACTGCAGTATCAATGGATGCAAAGCTTCGATATATCTGTGTATCATCTGCATAGGTGTGATACTGAAAACCCCGATCAGAAACCAAACGTCCAAGAGGACAAGTATACAATGAAAAAAGAAGAGGACCCAAGACTGAACCCTGTGGAACTTCCACTAATAATGGGAAAACATCTGAAACTGAACCCTGAAACAAAACAGAACAAGAGCGATTAGAAAGGCCACTCCTGAAGAAACCCTCTCTGGACCTGGAAGATCTTAACATTAGGCCAGTAGCAAATGTTCCTTTCCTGGGCAAGGTCCTTGAGTGGATGGTGGCCAACCAGCTCCAGGAGCTCTTGGATAAGATTATCTAGATCCATTTCAGTTGGGGTTTAGGCCCGGTTTTGGCACGAAAACAGCTTTGGTCGCCCTGTATGATGACCTATGTCAGGAGAGAGACAGGGGGAGTGTGACCCTGTGATACTCCTAGATTTCTCAGCGGCTTTCGATACCAGTGACCATGGTATCCTTCTGGGGCAGCTGTCTGAGTTGGTAGTGGGGGGTACTGCATTGGAGTGGTTCTGCTCCTACTTGGATGGATGGCTCCAGAAGGTGGTGCTTGGGTGGTGCTTGGATATTGTTCAGCCCCAGTGGACTCTCCAGTATGGGGTTCCTCAGGGGTCGGTCTTATCCCCCATGCTATTCAACATCTACATGAAACTGCTGAGTGGGGTCATCTGGAGTTTTGGAGTGTGTTGCCATCAGTACGCTGATCTATCTCTGTCTCTCTATCTCCCCTTTTCATCTTCAGTAGGTGAGGGTGGATGTGCTAAACTGGTGCCTGACTGCGACAATTGACTGGATGAGGGCTAACAAACAGAAGCTCAATCCAGACAAGACTGAGATGCTGTTAGTGGGTGGTTCCCCTGACCAGATGGAGGGTGTTCAACCTGTTCTGGATGGGGTTGCACTCCCCTTGAAGGAGCAGGTTCAAAGCTTGGGGGTTCTCCTTGAGCCATCTTTGTCACTTGAGGGTTAGGTTGCCTCAGTGGCACAGAGTGCCTTCTACCAGCTCTGGCTGGTGGCCCAGCTATGCCCCTATCTGGAAAGGGATAGCCTGGTTTCAGTAATCTATGCTCTGGTAATCTCTAAGCTTGACTACTGCAATGCACTCTACGTGGGGCTGCACTTGAAGACTGTTCAGAATCATAGAAAAGTAGAGTTGGAAGGGGCCTATAAGGTGCAGCTTGTGCAGAATGCAGCCAAATTATTAACTGGGGCCAGGAGGTCTGAACATATCACACCAGTTCTGACCCACTTGCATTGGCTGCCTATATGCTTCCGAGCCTGATTCAAGGTGCTGATTTTAACATATAAAGCCCTACATAGCTCTAGGGATGTGTGCAGAGCTCGATTGGGGGGTGGAAGTCCAGCGAACTCACCGGGCTCACTCCCCCCCAGCTCTGCTCACCTTACCTGCTTCACCAGCTCAACTTACGTTCTCGCAAGCTGAGCTGGGGAAGCGACTTCTGGGTTCCCAGCGGTATGCTTTTTACATAGAAAATGGCATAAGATACGTTAAAAACAGCAGCAATTTGCGTAACTTGTGCAAATCGCGGCCATTTTTAATGTATCTTACGCCATTTTCTATGTAAAAAGTGTACCGCCAGGAACCCAGAAGTCCAGCAAGCGCCTCAGCTGGCATTCGCTTTCGGCCCGACTTGGCAGGCACAGCAGTAGCGTTCACCAAGCACCCAGTGAGTCGGTGGTGGGCGAATCACCCACCCCTATTTGGGACCGCAATACCTGATGGAACGCCTCAACCACAATCTACCTGGCTACTACGCTCAACATCTGGGGCCTTCCTCTGACTGCCACCTGCAAGGGAGGCTCAGAAGGCAGCAACAAGGGGGAGGGCTTTTTTATGGTAGCCCCCCCCCCCAACTGTGGAACAAGCTCCCCACTGAGGGCCGCCTCGTGCCAACTTTACTATCCTTTCAGTGCCAGGTTAAGACTGCCCTCTATGCTGAGGCATTTAACAGCTCCAAATAGTATAGGGGGGGAGTTATGTCACCTTTTTAACGTCTACATTTTATAAACTAGTTCTTAGCTATTTAAGTAATTTTTAAATTGTTTTAAATGTCTAGTGAATTTTTTACAATATTTTTATTGTTTGTATTTTATATTGTATTTTATTGTGTTTTATAATTGTTGTAAACCACCCAGAGAGCTTCGGCTATTGGGCAGTATAGAAATAAATAAATAAATAAGCTTTGTGCACTGTGAAATCGGATCAATACAAGGTATCTGGGAGTCAATGTTATGATATAAACTTCTATAAAATGTGCCCACCAATTGATCATCACCTTGCTGCATGCATTGCCTTTACAGAATATGGAATTTGTCCCAGAAATGCATAGGACTTTGCATGGGCAAGATTCAAACTGCAGAATTCAGTCTATGGTAAGCAAGGCTTTCTAAGACATCATACTGAAGGATGACTCCAAGAGAAACTTGCAGGATTGTTTTAAATCCGTTCTGAATTTGTCATCTCATGTGCCTGGCAACTCATCCCATGCGGAAAGGACATTGCTGTAGAGCTATTTGTTTACAGTTTTGAGAAACAACAATGGAATAAGAGGAGAGGTCCTTTTATGGATCAGTAACTGGTTAAAGAACAGTAAGCAGAATGGATGGTAAATTCTCCCAATGGAGGAATGTAAACATTAGTGTCCCAGAGGAATCTGTACTGGGACCAATGCTTTTCAACTTATTAATACATGATCTGGAATTAGGAATGAATAGTGAAGTGGCCAAGTTTGATGATGATACCAAATTATTTAGGGTGGTTAAAACAAAAAGGGTTTGGAGGAGTTCCAAAAGGATCTCTCTAAACTGGAAGAATGGGCACCAAAATGGCAAATGTGGTTCAATGTAAGCAAGTGTAGTGATGCATGCTGGAGCAAAAAAATCCAACTTCAAGCGATCTGAGCTAGTGGTGACTAACCAAGAAAGAGATTTTGCGGTTGTGGCGGACAGCTCGATGAAAATGTCAACCCAGTGTGTGGCTACTGTGAAAAAGGCAAATTCAATGTTAGGCATGATTAGGAAAGGAATCGATAATAAAACTGCCAAGATCATACTCCCCTTATACAAATCTACGGTGCAACTTTGAATATTGTATACAGTTCTGGTCACCGCACCTATAAAAGGATATTGTAGAGTTGGAAAAAGTGCCGAAAAGAGCAACTAAAATGGTCAAGGGACTGGAGCAACTCCCCTATGATGAAAGGTGACAACTTCTGGGATTGTTTAGTTTAGAAAAAAAGGAGAATAAGAGAAGACATGATAGAGGTGTACAAAATTATGCATGGTGTGGAGAAAGTGGATAGGGAGAATTTTTCCCCCCTCTCTCATAATACTAGAATCTGGGGTCATCTCATGAAGCTGATTGGTGGGAGCTTCAGGACAGATAAAAGGAACTACTTCTTCACACAGCACACAGTTAAGCTATGGAATTCACTTCCACAAGATGGAGTGATGTCCACCAATTTGGAAAGCTTTAAAAAGGGATTGGATAAATTCATGGAGGACAAGGCTATCAAGGGCTACTCGTCCTGATTGGCTATATGCTCCTTCCAGTATCAGAGGCAGTATGCCTTTGTACACCACTTGCTGGGGAACATGGGGGGGGGGAGGGTGCTGTTGCACTCATGTCCTGCTTGTGGGTTTCCCGTGGGCAGCTGGTTGGCCACTGTGTGAATAGAATGCTGGACTTGATGGGCCCTTGGTCTGATCCAGCATAGTTTTTTTTATGTTCTTATGTTCTTAGAATTGCTGTCCCTTGGCAGAGCAGATATGGGACCATCACCAGAATGATGAAAGGTAAGGGCCTTTTTTGATCCTTAAAAGGGCCACATATTATTTCTATATAGTGATAGTCCAGGACCTTTAAGTCAATACTTACATGCTGAAGTCAATGGAGTTCTGGCAGGAAAGGTTGTCATGTTTTACATAGCATCCTCGCCTCTTTTTTTGTGGTATCTGCCATTCTCATCATATTAACTTATCACTACAGAATCATATTTTATTACAAAGGGACAAATGGATGCAACAGATGGATATGGCAAGGTAATATGAAATATTTATTTATTTATTTATTTATTTATTATATTTATACCCCACCTTTTTTCCTGCAAGGAACCCAAGGCGGCTGACATAATCCTCATCCTGGTTGCCGGCCAGATGGGCGATTAATAAATGTAAATAATAAAATAATAAAATAAATCCTCCTCTCCATTTTATCCTCACAACAACCCTGTGAGGTAGGTTAGGCTAAGAGTCAGTGACTGGCCCATAGTCACCCAGTGAGTTTCATGGCTGAGTGGGGACTAGAACCTGGATCTCCCAAGTCCCAGTCCAACACTGTCACCACTACGCCACACTGGTTCTCAAGATACCCTTGCTCACTGTGAAATCAAACTAATCTAGAGTATCAAGTGATCAGTGTCATGACACACATCAGTAAATGTGTCCTGTTCTAACCTGCAGAGGAATGGGGCAACTGACTTAGAGTAGGAGGCAGTCAGCAGCAGCAAGAAGCAGATAACAGAGAGCTACTGCAGGCCCTGCAATACCTTTGAATAAAAACCACTGTGTTTCCAGCCTAGCTTTAAGCATGCAGGGAAACAAAGGGGCTAGATTTTGAAGCTGAGCAAAGGAGAAGTAAGCAAAGCTGACCTTTGCCTAACAGCAACACATTTTAAACTTCCTGGGGTTTCCATAAAGCTGAACCAAAACAGAATTTTTCTTTTCATTTTCGTTATTGTCAAAAAACAAACAAAAAATCCAAAACAGCGTGCTTTGGCCATCCTCTTGAAAGCTCAGTGTCATCGCTGTTTTCCATTCCAAGGTCTCAGTGGGTTCTTTTTCTGGGTCAGAATAACATAGGCCATGATAGATAACATCAGATAGCTCCTAGCTTCATTTCTTCCGAAATAAAATTGCCCACTTTTGTCCACGTCTAGGATGTTCACAAGAGACGCTTCCCCACATACACCCAACACATGGAAGGGGAAGCAGGACCATGCCCACTGCCCCTGCTCCCTGACATCCACCCTGCACACTGAGCAGAATGTCAGCAAGGACCCTCCTATATATTTACTACTTCACTTGGGGATGTACAGATTTTGTTAAATCCATTCCATCTGTGTTTCGTCAGGGAACTTTCGTTCCATCGTCTTCCCATTGACAGATTTGGATTCCCTCCCCCTTCTGAAAAGTCCGCCCAAAAAAAAAGTCCACCACAATTTATGGAACTTTTGCTGGCATGTAACATTTTGCATATTTTTCTTAGCTCAGCATACAATCAATGAGCAGAGAGCACAAAAAATAAACTGCGACACAGCAGAAGCTGAAGAGAGATCAGAGATTTATAAAATGGTGTGTGTGGGGGGCTGTTTTCAGTGGTGTATATATTAGCGTATTTTCCAGCAATGCTTGTTTTTTCATACAATTACATTTGTGTACAATTCTGGAAAGTAAAAAAAAAAAAAAAAAGCCAATCTGCAAGTCCATGCAACTTGGAAGATATCATTCTACTACAGAATCTGTGGGTCAGATTCATGAAACTCCAAAGTCATTTGAATCTGTTTTGGATTTCTCCAACATCCTTACTTCACGTACATAGGCTACCTTGCTGAGATTCTACTCAGTGCACAGACCTTGTGCAGCATGGCTACATGAAGGTACGTGAAGATTGGGGGCAGGGCTGGTGGATATGGAGCCACTTCCCCATCCACCTTTTGGGTATAAACATGGAGGAGACTCGTGTGAGTCTGCCTTCTATTTGGCGGTGTTAATGCTGCCGACACACTTATCCTTGGCATCCTACTGGGCTCACCACTAAAAAGCAACACACACACACACACACACACACACACCAGTGCATCCAAGAGTGACATCACTTGTCAGCAAAGCTAGAACCAGGGATGTTGAAGAGTCCTTGGTTTCGAGTCACAAGTCGATTCACGAGTCTTTGGACCCGAGTCTCGAGTCCGAGTCCGAGTCCTTGGTCCAAAATGGTGACTCACGAGTCATGAGTCACTCCCAAAGCTGACTCCACGAGTCCCTATTAAAATCAATGGGGGGGTTTTCCCAACAAAATAAGGCTATTTCAGATGTGTGGCTTAAATAAATTCTAGGCCCAAGTGTGCCTTTTTATTTCAAAACTCTGCAACTGATTTTGGCAAGAACAGACCAGGCAGACAAATCCAAAATAACCAGACAGGCAGAGGAGGCAGGGAACCCCAAAAAAGGCAGGCAGAGGCCTTTGTTTTGGACTAATTCAAACTGTGGAACTGGTCAAGAAGAGACCAGGCAGGCAGAGGAGGCAGGGAACCCCAAAACAGGCAGGCAGAGGCCTTTGTCTTGGACAACTCAAACTGTGGAACTGGTTAAGAAGAGACCAGGCAGGCAGAGGAAGCTGGGAAGCCCAAACAGGTAGGCAGAGGCAGCCAAACCCAAAATGTCTGAAAGGTTGCATTTTAGGAAAATGATTTTAAAAAATAAACTTGCTGTACTTCCTAAAACCTATCCATGTTGCATTTGAGGAACACGATTTTGGAACATGAGTCTCGAGTCGCGTCCTTGGTCTCGAGTCCCGAGTCGAGTCTTGAGTCCCATTAAAAATATTGGGACTCAAGTCTGACTCGAGTCAGAGGTGGGACTCAGTCCGACTCACGAGTCGAGTCCTGGAGTCCGAGTCCCCATCCCTGGCTAGAACTTGTAGCAGGCCGGGCTTGCGATGGCTGGGGAGGGTGGCTATTGTGCTGGCAGCTTGGACATGGAAGAAGCGGAGCTCCAGCCCTGCTACCCACGTGAGGACTGGGGTATAAGGTCAGATCTGACTGAAGCAGCGAAAAGGAGAAACAGAGTGAGCAAGCTGGAACAGGAAGGGACAGAAGAAAAACGACTAGTCTTGGAGGTAGAACAGCACCCTGTATCTTACTGAACGAAATGTGGTGGTGATGATGATGATGATGATGATGATGATGATGATGATGATGATGATAAATGGGACAAAGCCTGTGGCAAGTTGTCCTAACTACAGCTCCAGTGAAGTAACTGAGGTGCTCTTAGAATATTAATTTCCCACTCTACAGTCATGAAATATTGGATATTTGCATGAATAAAGTTGGCAATGTTCTTGTTGGCTCACAGGGAGATTGGCCCATCTCCTCCTGTCACAGGATGATATGAAAGCCATCAGTGCTGTGTTATGTGAGCCACTTCAGTCCATGGCATGTAGAGTTCACACTACACACAGGACATCTACTTTTGTGGACAAATGTGATGTGCAACTGGGCGATAATGGGCTTTTCTACACAAGGCTGTAGAAATCCGAGCTCCTACACGAGGAGCATTTCCTTTCCTGCTACATAACCTCTAGGTGCAGTGTGCTATAGTGGAAGTATCTGGAAAATGGCCAACCCCACCTTGAGCCAGTGATGAGCTGGCTAATGGAACTAGACACCAACAGTCTGGGTGAAGCTGTGCTGGTGAGCTGGCTGAAACAAGGAATGTATCACTCGACTCAGTGACACCTCACTCATGTTTCTCTCCTTGTCTGATCAAAAAAGCTGCAGCCCCTTGAACAGCATATTCTGTGTCTGAGATGAATGAATGAAAGATAAGGAGCTCAAGTAGCCTGAAATACTGACCCTGCATGTTGTAGCTGACAAAATAACTGCACCCTGATCTTGGACCAGCTTCGTTAGCAACCAGTTTGTTTCCAGATTCAATTCAAGGTGCTTGTTTTAAACTTTAAGGCCCACATTGGCCTGTGACTAAAGTACCTTAACAACCGCCACCTACGCAGGGCCAGGCCCATGACATTTTGCTGCCTCAGGTGGAACAGAAAATGATGTGCCCCTCCTCAGGTCAAGGTGCATAGTGCATGCCCCTTCCCCCTCCGCCAATGCATGCAGCTTGGCTTGCTCGCTTGAGCCCCTTGGAAGCTATTTGTGCAGCATGACTTAATGGGAAGGCTGGGCCTGCTCCAAAGCTGCCCATGATCATTCCTCCTCTACTGAGACCCTATTTTTTTCGGTGTGGCACCAAGATTATGAAACAGCCTCCCCAGAGAGGTATACCTGTGCCCATCACTGTCTGCTTTCAGAAGGGAATTAAAGACAATATTGTTCTAGTGAGCTTTTAGCTGTGGAGGCTGGTGACTCCAATGTCAGTGGGGTACTGAACCTAATGGGTTTTGGGGGGTTGTTAGGATTCAGCACCATGGATAGCCCCTTTAAAGTTCAGACAAAAACCTGGAGTGGATAAACCACCCCACTGACATTGGAGTCACCTGCTTCCACTGGCTTTTAGACTTTCCTTAAAATGATAGATAGTTTTCACCCTGCTGCATTCCTACTGCCCCCTGAAGATTATAGCAATCATCAGCCAGTCATCAATATCCCCTCTTTGGGCAAGGTACCCAGGTGAGTGGTGGCTGTACAACTCCATGGTCTCTTTGATGAAACTGATTTTCTAGACTCACTTCAAATGGGATCCAGGCCCGATTTTGGTACAGAAACCTCCTTGGTCATCCTGATGGATGACCTATGCTGGGAAAGAGATGGGGGGGGGAGTGAGACCTTGTTCCAGTTGGACTCTCCCTTCCACTTGCAGGACCATTTATCACCAACTTCCCTATGGAAGGATTCCAGGAGAGAGGGAGGCAGGCGAGGAAGACCTTAGTGCCTGCTCCACCTGGACTTTCCCCTCTCCCCGCCCCCCCACCCGCACCTCCACAGGGTCATCTACCACTAGCTGCCTTATGGGAAGGATCCCAATGACTTTTGATATGTTAATATTGCTTATTGTGATTGTTTATTCATACTTTAGTTTATTCATTTATATTCCACTTTCTGTATACAACACATGTATACAACACATCAAGGTGTTGTATGTATACCAAAATGAGAACAACATGTAATGAGTCAAAAAAATTGACTTCATTATTGTGGAGAAAGCCTGAGCACGTACACACACAGTGACATGAACCCTAACACAGTTTCCCTTTGGCAACTGCACATAGTTTTCCCTTGGCAACCCCTGCTGCATAATCCCCACCCGGGGGACAGGAGAGGCAAGTCTGGCCAGACAGGTAATACGTGACCCCATCTACATATCCACAATGGGCATGGGCATCAAGTAGGCCGCTCAACAAGGTCTGCCACGGACGGCCTTCTCCTTATCCCATCAGGCAGAGCAGCCAGGCTGGTGGGGACTAGGAAGAGGGCCTTCTCTGTGGCGGCCCCCACATTATGGAACTCCCTCCCTAGTGACCTTCGCCATGCCCCCTCCATGATGAGCTTCCGCCGTGCATTAAAAACATGGCTGTTCAGGTGGGAATATGGGGTGGGTTAGGTTTTTAATAAGAATTTTTTATATTGTTTTAATTATTATATTTTATTGTGTTGTGTTGCTGTATTTTGGTTGTACATCGCCCAGGGTGGCCGGGTGGCCGGCCAGATGGGCGATTGATAAATATAATAAATAAATAAAATAAAATGGGCACATCTGCCCAAATCCACAAGAAGAAGCATGGACCATCCGGAGGTGAAGGACAGTCTCAAAGAGCTGCGAAGTATCCCATGAAGGGCACCGGTAAATCCAAGGCACCACCTTTTCCCGGGCAGGAATAAGCCCACCTGATCGCAAGGGGCAGGAATAAGCCCACCTGATCAGCAAGGGACGGGAAAGGGGGAGGACGGGGGTAGAAAACCCCTCTACCCACCCAAAAAGGGTTGTTGGGAACACGGGACGGGCTGTCATCTTCAACCCTAGCTTCGACTAGCTCAAGCAGCTTCTTTCCCTGAGCGCGGACGGGCTCTGAGCCAGGCTATGCAGACCGCTACCAGAAGCTCGTGAGTGTAAAGTCTTTGGTGCGAGGTAACTCTCTTGCTGCAATACGCTAGCCTGGGAATTGAAGGTTTCTGATCAGTCAGGTCACGACCTGATTTTGTTCATGTTGTAGTATTCCTGGAAGTCTATTAGTTCCGCTCCATTAATAAAATTCTATTCTTTGGTTTAAATACGGTTACAAGTGATCTTTAGGTCGCGGTTGGGTTTAAATCGCTTGATATCCCTTTGCAGGGTAATATCTTGGTGCCGGTTAACCCGTTAAGTGCCGAACCCGCGCAGAAGACCCAGTTGCCGGTCTTCCACAATTATAAACAATTGAATACAAAAAAGCAATTTGAAAAAAAGAGAATTACAATTATTTTGGCCCTCTAAATCCAGAGGTGCAAAACAAGTGAGGCTAACAACAAGAGTTTGCTTCCAAGTGTAAACTCTGTCTGTTAAAATGTGTTTACTCCATGTCTTGTACCCTTGTACTCAGTTTGTCACTGTAATTATTTAATGACACTTGTTCACCAGTATACATCATATTATATTCCACTTTTGTTGTTGTTGTTAGCCTCATTTGTTTTGCACCTCTGGATTTAGAGGGCCAAAATAATTGCAATTCTTTTTTTCAAATTGATTTTTGTATTCAATTGCTTATAATGAAGTCAATTTTTTTGACTCATTACATGTTATTCTCATTATAAATTACTTACCTGGTTTATTGTGTTCAACATTTTGAGACTTTGTTCCTTTGTGTGTATATATATATTTAACTTTTTGTAGTTGTGTGCATTTTGGCACTCTTGTTTATTGGCTGTCATTGTATGTATACAGCACATCATCATCATCATCATCATCATCATCATCATCATCAGTTATTTATATCCCAGCTTTCAGGATACAAATCCTTCCAAGGCAGCTTCCAGATAGCATCAAAATATATTTAAAAAAACAACAACAAACTAATCAGTACTGCTTCTCATGTGAAATCATGAAAAGCCTCCAACTTCTGTCTCTAAATTCATAAACTGAGATGGGCATATACCCACATCTAGCCGTGAGCAATACATGGGCATGAAGAACAACACTTAGATTTGCTGCATGAGTGTACTTCCCTCATGAGCAGAGCTCTCCTGTGACTTAAAGTTATATTGTGGGATGTAGCCTCAACACTTTACAGAAGAAAGCATGTTACAGTAAAAGAAAAAAGAAAAGGTCTGCTAGAGGGGACTTTCACATCTAATTTATAACATGAGTCATATTGATTCACATTGCAACCAGACAGCAAAGTGCTGGAAGAATTATGCACATACAGCTGCTGCAAGAACATTATTCCTCTCATGTCAATGGATAATTTGTGTTGCATCAGCTTGACCCATTGAAGTAAATCGAACCACATTCTTAGGGGAGATATATGCAAATGGTTATATCGCTGCTTTGGTATCAAGTTACAATGCAGTCTAATTGACCTACAGGCCATTGTAAAGCTATCTTATAACCCTATTATTACAGAAGTAGCCACAACCCACAACCCAAGTAGACCTGCTATGCTCCCAGGAACTTGCTCCATGAGTATGGCTATCCAAGTAAATGTTTTTTTTAAAAAATGAAACATTAGAGAAAGGCAATTAAATTGGAATTTGTAGTTAACTCTCTCCCCCTCCCCCCTCTCTCTCTATAGAGAGAGGGGGGAGGGAGAGAGAGAGGGAGCAGAATGGCACATGCCAGGGGTAGGAAAACCAGGGATGTTTGAGCTTGCAGAAATTTTCTAAACTTAACTTTGAAGCTTGGTTCAGCGCGCTCCCATTTTCATTAGCAACCTTGTTGTTGTTGTTGTTCAAAGGGGAAACGTGCACATTTTTTTCAAAAGTGCATACGTTTCCCACATTGACTAAAGCGTGAAAATGTGTTTGTTTTTTTTAATGTGCAGTTCAGAGTGTGAATTTTTAAAATATATGTGTGTGCATTTTTCAAACACAATTGCAAGTTCAGGAATGTGCAAACATTTTTTGAAAAATTTGCTCCAGTTTGTGTTCATGTTTGTGAATGGGGCAAGTTCGGATGATTTACAAACTGAAACGAAATTGTCATACATCCCTTCATGTCAATGACCTGAATTCACTGAAAGCTATGCAAAAGAAGATTTGCTTTCTAAACCAGTGCCATTAAAACTGATTTCTTCTTGTCACAATTGGCTAAAACATGTCTGCTGCCTAACTATATACACACACAACTAATAGCATTGCTTGAGATGCTGTGATGTCATAGAATGTTCAGTCTCAGAGCCAATTCAAATGAACAGGGAGGTTCATGATACAGGGGAAGATGTGGGAACTTTCAAGCATGTGACCTTCATGTGCATTTTGAGGTGGCACAACAAATCCATAAGAGAGTAGTACCACAGGAGTCCCTGTAACTTTGAATTGGCTCTCAGTTATGCAGTGTTGAAAATCAGTTCAGCAGCTTGTGAAGTCAGTGTAAGTGTAAAGTCAGTGTGCCTGTCTGAAGGGGAGAAAAACTGTTAAACAGGATCTATGTACAGTGGGGTGGGGATGCAGCTGAGATAAGGAATGAAGCTCAGGGCAAAAGAGGCAGCATACAGATGGGAGAACTGCTTAGTCAAGGCATAGAAACAGGAGGGACTGGGTGGGGTATTGCTGTGGAAAGTGGTGCAGAGTGGTAGGAAGAAGACAAAATAACCAGGCAAATCTTTGGCTGCAGGTCTCTAGTCAGAATAAATTATGTGTCTCAAGTAAGCTAAATTATTAAAATAGGCACATATTTTTTTCCTGAATACTGAATAAGGATCTCTGCAGCATACAATTTGGGCTTATTTTAAGCAGAAGCACAGGACACTGCTTGTATGATAATTTCTGACTATTGATGAACGAGCAACATTCTACAAGTCATGACACTTTACAGCACTTTAAAAATTGTTTTTTAATTATTCTTTCCCCTTCATATTCCTTATTTCTTCTGGGCATTGTTTCACTATATTATGATCGATAACAGGGACATGTCATTTTACTCAATTGTGTGCTTTCAATCAATCAATCAATCAATCTGATGGCCAATGGCTAGTTCTGTCTAGTTTATGGCCTGCTGTTGATTGCTTCTTGTCATTATATATTAGAGGTATTGAAGCCAGTGATTGTGTTTCAGATTTTTTGTTGACTTCAAAAGAGCTCTACAAAGAATTTACTAAAGTAGTGACTGACGAGAAGAGCTGGTGATTACAATTTACACTTGTGGAAGTCAGTCGGCTAAAAGTGTATTGCATAAACACAAGTGGATTCCTCTTGGTGCATTCATAATGAGCTATATAGTTGAAATAGGCTGTGATGATTGTCACTGGTTTGAAATTGGGCTTTCAAGGTAATCAGTATGATGCCTCCATGCAATTGTCTAAAGGTGCTGCTCATGACCCAGTGGGGATTGCATAAAGGCACCAACTGCATAAACTGGTGTCTCCATGTGTGGGATCTCGAGCATGCCTAGACCCTACATGGAGATGCTGGTTCATATAATCTGCCTTCAATCAATCCCTACTGCTGGGTCATAAGCCCTACAGTGGCCCTGTGCACTCCAACAGACAACTGTGTGGTCACCACCAAGCAATTGATCTTGGCCTTAGGTTCTAGGGAAACCTTTGAACTTCATCTTCCTACTTTGTATTATCTTCAGAATTCAGTTCCACTCCCTCTGGTCTTCCATATCCCTTCCCAGATTTACAATCTAAAATTATGGATGAGAAGTGGGAATTCTAATCTGCCTTAGTGAGTTTGAGTACAAAACTAGGGGACTGGTGGTTATTTAAAGAATAATTTTAATTCTGTAATTTAAGGAATCTGCACTTAGAGCAAAGCACACCCAGTTCCTTTCACCTTTTCTCATGAGATTCGCCTTTCAGGTTCCGTTATCAACCTTACACTTAAAGATTTCACTTCATCTGGTTTCTTTTGTTACAGCATCCTAATCACTGAACCGGAGAGAAAACTGGCAAAATAAGACGAACATCCAAGCTGCTGTTTACAAGACATGTGAGAGGAAAACAGACATATGTCTGATGGTGACACTAAATAAGTTATTTCTCTGCCAACGTGCTACATAATACGTTTGCATTATACGCAGCAAGCTTGGGTGTGAAAACTACTGTTAGTAATCTCCAGGGTCTGTACGCTGAGCTGAATGAGCAGGGCTGACAGCCAAACAACGGTTTCCTGCTTTCAGTAAGCCACCAAGGAGCAGATATATTTTGAACTCATTTTCTCTGCTGGGACTAGGTCAACCCTGAATGCATAATAGAGAGCTCATTCCCCCTACCACAGGCAACCCAACTCTAGCCCTCAATTTTAGCTGCTGCAGCAGAAGCCGAGGAGTGTGCCATAACAGCTAAACTGGCATGCAGCCCCTGGCAACTGGACACAAAAATACAACTCTTCATCACACCTCTAGCTCTCCTCACTGCAACAAAATCCTAGAACCCCCTTACTGTACACTCTCTAGGAATTTGTCAAACTTTGTCCTCCCCTAGGCCTTTGGTAAGGGATGTTCACTCCATTCTAGATTCCAACATTATTAAAGCGAGCTACCAAACAGTTTTCGGGGGGGGGGCATTTTACAATAGTCCAGCGTGAATGTGACAATGCCATGAATAATGGCTACTGGGTCTGCATTTGGTTAAAAATGGTGCCACCTTCACATAAAGTAGAGTTGGGGAAAGGCAACTGCAACCACTGCAACCTGGGATGTCCGATGCAGTGATGACTTCAGGAACCCATGCCTGTGAGCTCAAGCAACAAGGGAAGGCTAAGGCCCATCAGTGCCAGGAGTCCCAACTTACCACTCCACCTGCTAACCATCAATACTTCAAGGGGAGAACACACAACTCCTTCCATGCACTGAATGAATGTGTGGAGAGTGTTGTGGGGCCTCCTGAGCTAGCCCCCCACACTGCTGTCCACCCCGGACCACCACCATACTCCCCCCAACAAATGTATGTTTGATGTTGGTCAGAAGGAATTCTCCACAGGTCCAGATGTACGCATGGAAAGCCCTTAATATGAGGAGGGACCCTGATTGGCCAGCGTCATTCCTCTTCATGTGTGGGAGGTTTCCACACATAAATCTGTAAGTGTGTTAAGCTGAAGTACTGTAATGGTTTTAGATTATTGTACTGGAAAACAAAGTTAAACATTTACATATGGAGAAGAACTCTTTCTAATGAGCATCAAAGATGTTTGTCAGGGGAGAGGGGTGGTGATGTGCACCAATAGTGGTGGACAGGGCTAGCCTGTACAGCCCCGTGACCTCCTACACACATTCATCAACGTTCTGAAGGGGTTGTGTGTACCCCACTTCGGTCATGAATAGATTAGGTTTCAGTCAGCTCAGCCACACCAAAACTGCAGGAACGGGGGACAAGTGATGAGGGAATTGAGGCCATCTGGCCCTCCGTCCTCCTCAAATGAAGTACAGTCATGCCTTGGATTGCAAGTAACTTGGTTTGCAAGCATTTTGCAAGACAAACAAATTTTTAAATATTTATTTTTAAAAATTGACTTGATATACAAGCGATGTCTTGCAATACAAGTACTGTAGTACGGCTTAAATTAAAAATCTCTGTACAAATGTTTTTTGGGGGATTTCATTTTGATATACAAGTGTTTTGGATTACAAGCACGTTTCCGGAACGAATTATGCTCTCAATCCAAGGCATGACTGTATTAAGCACCCAGTGTTCCCTGAATATGCCTCCCACCAGCCAGGATTGGCATGTTAAATTTGCAAGGGTCAGGCATGCCTTCTATGTCAGCAGGCAGAACTGATCCAAATAAACAACATAAGTCTGAGCTTCCAAATCCTAATGCTTTGAACAGCCTCAGTATTTACATTGGCAGCCCCAGTGAATGCAAGCAGTTTTGCCCGTAAAGTAAGTGTTTCCATCTCTAATCAGCTATATACCTTTGCTTTACCAGACCATTTACCTTTCAGAGAAGTTCAGCTGGATAAAACTGTGCAGACATAATGTGAATTATTTATGCAACCTTTGTAAATCATCAGATATTACAAAAACACCATTAATCTCCAGTACTCTCTCCTCACAAGAAAACAATAATAATAATTTTTTTAAAAAAAAAAACCTTCCCCAGATGGTTTCCCATTTCTCAGAGAAATGGTTCACATCTCAAAGGAATGGGGAATGCAAAATAATATTCTGTAGATCAGGTACCTTGCAGAATGCACAATCGCCATCTGTGGATTATGCTTTTATTTTATTTTTATTTTTAATCATCTATATCCCACTTCAGCAATTCTTACAAATTTTCATCACAGCTTATATATCCACCATACCGCCTTCTATCGGAGGCAGTTCTGACAATTTCAGTGTGCTCCATTGTGCCATCATGAATGGTCCTTTAGCAAAATATCTCTATTAGCTAGATGTTCCTGGTTCACATCTCCACTCAAGTTGCCTTAGGCAAATAATTCTCTTTCCTAGCTTCATCAGCTCTCACCTGCAGTAGGGAGACCAGTATACTAACATACTTTACAAGATGTCATAAGGATTACGGAAGTTATGTATAGGAAGTGCTCCCAATTTTGGGAAACGGTATATTAAATAGTATTTAATCAATAGTATTTAATCAGCCAATGCATAACTCTTTTTATATCAAAAGATGTCCGTGAGGGAGAAGTCACCAGCAGCCCTTCCAGCAGGCTGTACAGAGGGAGATGAGAGAGAGCACCGGGAGGACCATTCCACCAGCCCTGCCAGAAGACTTGATTAATTCCCCCCTTCCATTCCTTTTTCCTTGTGTCCTGTCTTTTTAGATTGTAAGCCTGTGGGCAGGGACTGTCTTGTTTAATTGATTATATGTAAGCCGCTCTGGGAGCCTTTTTGGCTGAGGAGCGGCATAAAAATATTTCAAATAAATAAATAATAATAAATAATAAATAAGTCAGCCCTTTTAAAAGTGGGCCTATAGAGCTTTGATGATTGCCCTGACATGCAGCCATGTATTGTACCTGAGCTAAAGGAAGAAAGTTGCCAAAGATGGGCTCATAACAGAGTTGAGGAATTGAGCACATAAGGTTGTTTTTGTGGGGCAAGCTGGTATCTCAGGATAATCTAAAGCTCTCTCACATCCTGCCCCATGTGGAGAAACCTTTATGGGAGATTCTTATTGATGTACCAGAAAGCACAATACAGAGAGACACTGAGCACAGGAACAAATGTGACGGCTATGTCCAAAGCCCAGTGAAAGATACTAATAGAACCACCATTCAGATAAATAGAAGAGAAATGAACAGAACAGAACGGAATGGAACGGAACGGAACAGAATAGAATCTACAATCAGATACATTAAGGGCCCAATCCTATGCATGTTTAGACAGAAAAAAGTGCTCCAACATGCCCCAGTCAGCATAGGGCATGCTGGGAGCTGTAGGATTTTTTTCTGCCTAAACAAGCATAGGATTTCACCCTAAGAGTGTGTTTGGACCCCAGTATATTAGACATAGTGAAGCCCCCTATTTCATGCCATTCTCAATTCTCCACAGTACTTGCCAACTATGGTTTAATTCAGTCTCAAAGCACATTATCCTGCTCCACAACTATGGGGTTCATTTAAAATGTTCCCATTTTTCTAAGCCCCGTTTTTGTAAAATTGCAGATGAGAATGATTAATTATCATCTCCCCATGTGGGAGGGGAGAATCCCAAGTAAAACTGACTCCCAAGTGTAAAAACAAAATAAACCCAGACATAGCTACTTGGTGTGTGGGCTACTTGGGGTCCCCCTCCTCTGATCATTCAGGTGTCATCTCACTGCATTTAAAAGAAAGAAAATTGCAAGGGGAAGAAGAAAGATAAAAAGAGTCAGAAAAACCCCAAAGTTGAACATTTGTTTCACATGAATCAAGGGGGGAAATATCCAAGATAGAAAATTACTTGTACAACAGGAAAGAAGGAAGGAAAGAGAGGGCCGGTTCACACAACACGGAAACCGTGGGGGAGCAGAAGCCCCCCGTGGTTCCCGTGTCGTGCGAACACTGGCCGGGGGCACCCCTGCAGGACAGCCGCACGCACGAAGCACACAAAGTGACCATGGGTGGTAAAAGGGTAAGCCCCTACCGTGCGTGGCCACCCTGCCGTGCGAACAGCGGGCGGCCGTCCCACAGGGGCGCACAGAGATGGCAGCCCAGAGCAGCCAGAGCCGCAGCCGCCCCAGCCTGTAGGGCCAAACGGCCCCTCTGGGCATCCCGAGCCACCGCCCCCTAGCGCCGGGAGGCCCACACTGTGGTGCAGGGACTGCCGGCTCCACCGGGGTCCACCCATGCACGCGGGGTGCAGGTCATCTGCGGTGTCCCACCGGACCCCGCAGACAGCCCCATGGTGCCTCCCCCGCTCGCCTGGGTCGTACGAACCGAGAGAGAGAGAGAGAGAGAGAGAGAGAGAGAGAGAGAGAGACACTAACTCATCACTAACCCTCCACAATAAAATGTGGACAACTGTCGAAATATCTGAACTAGTATCGCCAGACAAAATGCACATTGCCTCAAAACTACCAGCTATGTCTGGGTTTATTTTGTTTTTACACTTGGGAGTCAGTTTTACTTGGGATTCTCCCCTCCCACATGGGGAGATGATAATTAATCATTCTCATCTGCAATTTTACAAAAACGGGGCTTAGAAAAATGGGAACATTTTAAATGAACCCCATAGTTGTGTGTGTGTTGGGGGGGGGGTTATTCAAAAAATTGTGGCTTGGGAGGAAAGGATTAAACCTCACCCCTATACACACCCCCACATGGGAACCCCACACTTGTAAAAAGAAAAGAAAAAGAAATATAATGTATAATTTGATCCTCAGGCTTTGGTTTGGGTACTTATTCTCATAGCCTCAGGGTGACAAGTTTAATCTCAGGGTCATCAGCTAGTTTGGTACACCTGTTCATGGAATGTTTTCTTCTAAGTGTGTAGACGTGTTAGACTAGGTGACTTGCTTGTGGTACTGAAAAACTGGGAGGAAAGGATGCTTCCAGATGAGGCTATTATCACACCATCACCTGTTTCAGTGCATGTCAAGAAAATAAATGAGTTGGTTTCTATTGTGGGTTCATCAGACCTCTTCTCTGCTGGTCTTTAGGGAAGCTCTGAAAACCCACCTGCTCTTGCCGGCTTTCCCATAATGTCTGGGCTGCTGGTTTTATTGGTAAGTTCTGTTTTTATGGATTTTAATTGGTAATTTTTTTAATGGATTTTAACTGAATTTATTGTATGGATTTTTATTGTATCTATTTTGTGTGGGTTTTATCTTGTATGTATGCCACCTTTTAAGCCCCTTAAAGGCAGCCTAAAAATAATATTAAATAAATATATAAATGTGATGATTCAAACTAAAAATCAAATGGGAAGCACCAGAGTTTAACCACCACTACTGCGTGCTCCAAATAAACCTATAAGGCTCAAATGATTCTCTGTTATGCAGTGTTGATAAATCAAGGATGAATATCCTTATGAGTTCCACTATTCCCATGAGAACTGTTTTATGCAGCCCATCATTTCTTGAAAGTTACAGTGCTAAGAACTGAAATAAGTTCCATTCGTTCCAACAGGACTTCCATGGAAATGGATTTAGGAAAGGCATGCCTATGTGGTGATTACCTTGAGTTCCTACTCAACAGCAGATCTTGGAACAGAATAGGCATGGTGCATCTTGAAGTTTGAGATCATTACCTTCTTAGTCATAAGTAGGGAAGTTTGAGGTTTTTGCTTAGTCCACATTTCAAAGCAAACCAACCTGATCTGCACTTCCCAGGCTAGTGTTAAGATTGGAATGCAGCTAACTTTCCTATTTGGTGCTTCTCCAAATTTTGCAGTGCAGCTCTTGACTCAAAAAATGTACCAAAATGAATGAAACATTTTATTTAGGATAAAATATATTTAGAAATGTGTACTTTGAAAGAAAATACATTTAGAAATGTATTTATATGTTGTGAGAAAATAGATTCAAAATATGGCTTTAATATGAATTTTCATGTGGTATTTTTTAAAGTCACAGATGATTGCAGAAATGGAATGGAAGAGGCATATGAATGAACATATGCAAAACTGACAGAGACCAAAAATAGTCTGATCTGTTATTGCGAGTCATGAGCATGAATGCAAACTGGACTAAATAGTTTTTTTAAAAGTCTTGAACAGAGTGGTTGTGAGAACCAATCCTTACCTGGGTCCCCAACAGCTGTCTTTCCCTTGACTTGGATAATCCTGCTTAACAAATCCATCTCCTGATTGTTGCCTTTTTGGAGGAATTACCGTATGTATTTGATTTCCTCTTTCAGGACTGTGTCGTTCTCTGTTCTTTTCTCTATCGCTCACACTCTATAAGTGTCAGACACTCCGTCTCACTTTACTGTTTTACAAATCATTTTTCCCCTGGATTTTTTCCCCTCTCCTTTTACCTTGTTCATGTGAAACAAGTGTTCATCTTTGTTTTCTCTGACTCTTTTATCTCTCCTCCTCCCCTTGCAATTTTCTCTCTCTTTAATGTGACAAGATGACACTTGTAAAATAAAGGGGGTGGAGTGCCACTGTATTCCCTTGCCTATGTGTCTGCCAAATAAACAGGCTTCTAATTGTCTCTGTGTATGGCTTGGAGTCATGGCTAGCTTTTAAGGGCTCAACACTAGCTCATCTCTCTGACTGCTTTTGTGACTACCCCTGACATTTAGGGGATTTTATGCTGTTACTTACAGAACAGTTTAGCTTGAATAGTTAAAAAGGCCACATGGAAAAGGAAGGGGCATAGGGGAAATGCGAACAAGGGGACTCAAGCGTCAGCAAAGCATTCTGATTAAAAATAATACTGACCTCCCTATGGGAGAGATGGTGGTGGGTAAAGAGACTTGCCCTGTGGAAGCAAATGCTTACGACTAGCATATAATAGTTGCCTGCATCTCGTGGCTATCAGTTTAATGGAGACAGAAGATTTGGTTGGTCATTCTTTTGTGCATACTCACCTGCTGCCTACACTTAAATGAATGGGATAGCCAACATTCATGCACATCAGACCTCAAGCAAGGCTCTGAGTAGGAGCAAGCTGGCAACATTTTAGAGATGAAAGGGTCTCAATTCCCTGATGAAGCTTATGTAGTTAGTAACCCACTATATCTTGATCGCTTAGGGATTATGTGAATAAGGAGGATTGTTATATTGTTATCCCTTTGCCAACTGCCTTGGTAGATGCTAGTAATGGGTGAATTCCTCTTGGCTCAGTTTAGAATGGGCTCAGCTAATACAGCCACTCCCCACTCCCCAGAAAATGGCTTTATCCAGCCCGCTTCCAAAATTCAGAAAACCTATTTTACTCCCAATGACACTATTGAGAGTGTGACAGGGACCAAATACCTTTCCCACAACCTGTAAGCCCCTTTATTCACCCACAAGCCCCACCCACAGGTTCTTGAGCCCTGCTTCATGCCCCCCTCTTCTTCCAAACTTTGCCTGCTGGTGGCAGCAACTGGGAATTCTATCTTCAAGGTTTCCATGTGTCTACGTGGTCTCACAAATGATGAAATGGACCCAAGGAAATGTAGTTTTCCAGGGTTCCAGAATACTCAAGAAGGACATCAGATACCATAAAAACTACATGTCATGGGGCTCCTTGCACCTGTGTCGCTGCTAAGAATGCTCACCACAACATCCAAAGTGCAAGGGGCCCTGGAAGATATAGTTTCCAGGGTGCCTGACATCCCACTGACTACTCTGACACACTGGAAAATTACATGTCCCAAGACTCCCTGCTGACCTGTGCATGCTCAGTGATCACTCAGTGAACATTCGAAGTTGAAGAACTTCCTGGTGAACTGATACTCAATTTGTAATGCAAACAAGCATTCTGAGCTGGAAAAATTCATATTGGAGTCATAACAAACTTTGGTGACATCACTAGTAGAAGCAACAGCACTCTCTTTTTGGTTAAGCTGTCAGAAACATGAATGTAGAGCAAGCAATGTTTTTTTTTAAACCCAAAAGTATGTCCTTAGTCAGAAATGTCATGTTCCCTGGTTCTGAGGCTCTGCGTTGCCCCAAGGAGGACTCAGATTCAGACAGGTCATGGGTCACCCCACGTCAGGGGGAGCCCTTGGCACTCCCTTCTATACCTTCCTGCCCTGGTGTTGTAACTCTCGCATCAACATCTGACTCTGAGGTTGTCCCCCCTGCCCCTGTCCATTAGCCATACAGGAGCATGAGACTGCAGAAACATACGCCGGCCTTTTAAGAACTGGGATGGAGCCACTGAAAGGTCAGGCTCTGCCAGCCTTCTTAAAACCTCCATTGATCGCAATCCTTTGCTGAGACAACAGTTCCTTGTAGGAGAATACTCCAGCCAGCACTTCCTACAGTGTGCTATCCATGGCCCTGCTGTGACTCCTGCCTTGCTTAATATGACCCAGAAGAGACAGTGAGTGCTGTGTTGCAAACCACTTCTCCTTGCCCTCATGCCTAGACAAGACAAGAACGGCTTTTCTCTGTTTCTCTCTGACAATATATATATATATATATATATATATATATATATATATATATATAAATTTCTTTCCCCTTAATTCCAAAAAATATATATTCTGAAGAATAACTGTGTTAGTCTGCTTAAAGTACAACAACAAAGAAGGGCCTTGTAGCAAGCCTAAAACATATATATTGTGGCATGGGCTTATATAGGTAAGAGCCTACTTCAACAGATATATTAAGTCAATAGTGAAGGTGTTTCTCTCTCTGTGTGAGTGTATTACCATAAGTTGTGGAGGGCAGAGAAGAAAAAACAATTTTGCAAAATGAGATTTAAAAATGAGTAACATATAGCGAAATCAGAGATTCTATGCATGAGTCAATCAATTGAAGTGAACAAGATCCAATCATCTTTCTGCAACTTCAAGCAGTAGCTTTATTAATCCAGAGACTTCATTTGCTGTATTTCTCTACAAATTTACAATGGGGAAAAAATTATTAACTGGTCATTTTGTATCATTTCAGTTCTTGCAAAGTGTTTTCAAGCCTGTTTTGCTTTATGCCAGAAGAATCCACACTTAGAAGAAACAAGGAAGAGATCAACGTTGCTCTTCCAGGACCAAAGCTCTGTTAATGAACTCAGTGTACGTATTACAGTGTTTTGGTTTCTGTGCTTGTGACATTTCTCTCTCCCTCAGCCTTCTCTCTTTCTGTTTTTCCAAGGGTCTATTTGCTTCTTTCTGGAAACTCTCAATTCCCTTAACAAGCTAATTGTTATAATTAAAGCCAACTGTTTCTATGTAAATTTAATTAAAAGCTGTTTTCGGCTGATTGTCAGTGTTTAATCAGCTCATTAAAAGTATTAATCTTTTTTTAAAAAAAATATCAGCAATTACAAAGCACAGAATTTATTAACAGCTTATTGAGGAATCCTTGCAGTGGGGGAGCCATATTCCAGAATCACAAAACAGGCCTGCATAGACACACGAGGTAAGGAAAGCATTTGATCATTTGGTAAATATTGGCCTTGTACATTTTTCTCATTCTCAGGGCTGTGCACATGACTTTGGCTAATATTTGTTTATTTATTTAAAGTATTTATGGACTGCCTTTCAAGGTAGGAGCCCTCCGAAGGTGGTGCACAAGAATTATTTATTTATTTATTTATTATATTTATACCTCACCCTTTTTCCTGCAAGGAACCCCAGGCAGCTTACATAATCCTCCTCCTCCTCTCCATTTTATCCTCACAACAAGCCTGTGAGGTTGGTTAGACTGAGAGTCAGTGACTAGGCCCAAAGTCACCCAGTGAATTTCATGGCCAAGTGGGGACTAGAACCCGGATCTCCTGAGTCTCCAACACTCTCACCACTACGCCACACTGGCTCTCTTATACAAAATGCATATAATTAAATTCACAATAAAAATGCAGTAATAAAAGTAGCAAAGGGTCCACAAAATAACAAACACCAACATAAAACAGAACCAACAACACAACTGCAGCTATAACGGAGTCTGAAAAAACAAAGGGCAGAGTAAACAAGTAAGTCTTCAGGGCCTTCTTAAAAGCCTGCAGTTATGGGGCCTGGTGGATCCCCGATGGCAAATTATTCTAGAAGTGTGGGCTGGTGTGGCAACGGCCTTCTCTCTACACGCCAATTTATCCAGAATTGGGACTTGGGGCTGCCATCTTTGTCCCTAGGTCATTGGCTCTCAACCTTGCCCCCCCCCCACACACACACACAGAGGAGATCAGTAGCTTGTCAATTCTGGATGCTTTTGCTCTTAGCCTAAGTTATGTGCACAGCTTCACCATGCACTCAATTTGCAATTCAGGACACAATTACTGGGTTCAGACAACATGATAACCCACACTCAAGGGTTCAATATGGGTTGACTGTGGGTTGTCATTGAACCATGGGTTCAATGTGTTCTTGGCCTTTGTTGCAGCACTGGCCACTGAATTTGCCACCAATATTTGGCAGCATGGCAGCAGAAAAGGAAAAGGGCCAATATATATTTTTAGAGAAAAATCAGCCCTTTTTGCTGCTGTTCTGCTGAATTTTAGTGGTGACTTTGGCAGTGCAGTGGCAGCAGGGACAAGGGTGCAGCCACTGGTGGGTTCTGTATGTGTGTGGGGGGTGAATTGGCCCCCAGACTCCCAGAAGTTCCCTACCCCTGTATTAAGCTGATCACAGAAGGGGAGAAGGGAGTATGCAAGAACAGAGGTTATTCCCAGTCTTCCAAATTGTAGTTCAAAGGATTGTAGGATATGATGTCTGAGAATGCAGCCAATGAAAAGAGCACATTGATTCTCCGCAATAGTATAATGGTGCATTTCAATCACGTGAGATTATTTTTCTCCTTTAGTGTGGTGACTATAATTTGGCATTTGGCATGTTTATGATTCACTGCCTTCTGAATGAATCCCAAAATTAAAAGAATTGTGAGAAGTGCTGATGTGGCGGAAGTGACAGGCAGAAGCCCAGGGAGGGGCCAAGCTGAACATTCCAGAGGCTCTGATTGGTTGAAGCAGAGAGCATAGAACCCCAGGGAGTTGGCAGTTAAGAGGAGTTGGTTGTCAGTTGGGGAGAGAGTGGGTTGAAGTGAGAGAGGGAGTGGGAGGTTAATAGCGTAGGTAGGGAAAGGTGGTACTGAAGAGAAGAGTTCAGACAGGAAATCTAGTACTAAGTTGTGAGAAAGCAAACGTGAAGGTGTTAGTGTAGAACAATTCACAAGAGTCTCCACTTAGGGAGTGAAGGACCTTCTGTCTGAGGAAGAAGATGAAGCTCTGAACTAGTGACAGGGACAGTTAAGTTCACTGGTCTGATACTATAACTTCAAGTAACCAAGCCAAGTTGATACAAAGAGCACTGTATTGCGCGTGTATAGGTGAGATAAAGAAGAGTCAGACACAGAGTATATGGTTTCAAATCAGGGCCACATTTATTGAATTGAAGATCTGTGAAGGGCGAAGGGCGGTACTAACCTAGCCCGGCCATTGGCCGGGAAAAAACCAATATTTGGCGAATACATCCTAACCGCACCGGAGGTGGGCTGGTCCGCCCCCGGCCAGTTGCCCTCCATGTGGAGCTGGAGGGCCTTACCATTGTCGCCTTACTTTGATGCCTCCAGGCACCCAATGTAGGCGAGAAAGGCAAAACCCCAAAGACGTCCCAATCTCCCTCCTGCCAAGCCTCAGGGCATTAGTCAGGGCAGCCTTGGGTAAATGTCAGTCACCTTGAAAGGTGCCTCTGGATGATCACCATAACCCTAAGCCATACTGCCTAATCCCGCACTTCCCGCAAATGCGACCAAAGAGCACTGTATATCATCTACCTACCTTGCTTGCCTTGAACCTGAATCTAAGCAAAGAACAAGTTTGAATGTAACTGTTGAAAATCCAAGTTATCTGTGCCTGAGTTGAATATCAGTTTTGAGACTTTGTTTGAATAAAAAGATTGATTTATTGTTCTAAGTTCTAAGTGTCCAGAGTCTGACTGGTAGACAGGAAAGTTAGAAGTGAATTAACGGAGGGGCACCCTACTTCAAGTAATCAAATAAAACAAACTGCTCTTAATAAAGACAAACAAACGTGGGTGAACAGCTACATATAAGACCTAAGACATATCATCGGCTAACGCAGCTTAAGAAGACAGCTTCAAGTCTGAAGTGACCCATACAAGGTGGCACTTGGTGAGAGCAAAGTACACATTGAGCGTGTGGGCTTTGGAGGAGGGGTCCCGTCCGCTACAGCTGACACAATTGGTGATATTTGCATTCAGAGGATGATCTCCAAACTATCCTAAATGCTTTTGCAGAAGCATACGAAAAACTTGGTCTCTCACTTAACATCAAAAAAACCAAAGTGCTTCATCAGCAAGTGCAAGCCAATCCTTTGGTGATGCCATCTATCCAGCTTGGCAGGACAATACTGGAAAATGTCGATCATTTTCTCTATCTTGGCAGCTATCTTTCTGTTACAGCTAACATCGACAGTGAAATTCAGCATCGTCTGAGCTCCGCAAGTGCCGCATTTTCTCGAATGAAACATAGAGTGTTCGAGGATCAGGTTATTTGTAAGAAGACCAAAACACTGGTTTATGAAGCCATTGTATTACCAACTTTATTGTATGCCTGCGAAACATGGACTATCTATAAACGTCACTTCCACCTCCTTGAAAGGTTTAATCAACGTTGCCTCCGGAAAATCCTGCAAATTACTTGGGAAGATAGGCGAACAAATGTCAGTGTACTGGAAGAAGCAAAGACTACTAGCATTGAAAAAATGATCCTTCAACGCCAACTTCAGTGGACCGGTCATGTTGTTCGAATGCCTGACTGCCATCTCCCAAAGCAGTTACTTTACTCCCAACTCAAGGATGGAAAGCGGAATATCGGTGGTCAATATAAGAGGTTTAAAGATGTTCATAAGGCTAATCTAAAAAAATGCAATATAAACATCGAAAACTGGGAAGCTCTGGCCCATGAACGATCTAACTGGAGGTTGGCCTTTCACAAAGGTTCCATGGACTTTGAAGAAGCCCGAGTGCAAGGTGAAAGGGAGAAACGTGCTAAGTGAAAAGCACGTCAAATGAATCCTTTACAGGACCATCTTCCATCTGGTAACCTGTGTCCTCACTGTGGGAAGCTGTGTGGATCTAGAATTGGCCTCCACAGTCACTTACGGACCCATCGCTAGAGTCTACACAATCTTCTTTATAATTTCCTCCTTTTATCCCGGAAGACAATCTTACTCGGTCACGAGTGATCGCCTGATGATGATGATTTGCTAGAGCTTTCTCACAATTAGACACTTTGCCAAATGAGTCCATTCATGTTCACTTCATCATGTAACCACCATTAAAAAACAAACAAAAATACCCAGCTCTGATAAACAGCTATGAAGTTGCAAGCCCAGGATGAGAAGTCCATCCATCCTGTTCTACCCATTCTTGGTAGGTGCTCTGATTCTCCACTCACTTCAATAGAATTGGCTTTGAACTACTACTAAGCTATAGCTCCTCCCACAAACCATGACATCTGAGAGCTATTGGATACATTTGTATTCTGCTTCTCCAAAATGCTCAGAGCAGCTCACATGTGGCTCCCAAGTGATCTGCCATCCAGTCAGTGCTAAGTTCCTCTTAGCTTTAGTTGTAGAACCACCTCATGTGCCTGCTAGCTTTTTAGCAACACAAGAATCTTGTAAGGTAAATTCAGATAAGTGATACTGACTGGCCAAGACCATGCAGCTGAATGGATTGAACCCTGGGTCTCTCCCATCCAGAGCCAATGCTCCGCACCACACTGTCTCTTATCAGGCATTACAAAAAACTTGCAATCATTTCAAAAGCCACTTTAAAAACTTAGTTATGAAGGGCATATGAGTTTTGTCTTTGCCATGCCTCCCCCGCAAGCAGGAAACATTAGCATGCATTAGCTTGGACGTTGCAAGTCCTATGCCCTCTTATAGCTTCCCGCAACAAATATATTCCTGGGGAGAAGTATTGATTAAATGAATACAGACTAATGAGGTGCAAGCAGTACTGATGAAAGCAGTTAATTGCTTATTGTGCTTTCTGTTGCCTTCTCCCTGGTGGGTTTTTTCCCCTCCAGTGAATAATTAATTTTTCACTAACGCATAAATAATGGCTCCATATTTGCATCTAAGGATCATTCATTAGAAACTGAGCCTGCTCATTGGCTAATAGCAGGCCAATTTATACCCTGTGGGTGCCACACCTTCTGGGATAACCAGAAGGATCTTGGAGATGTGCAGTGCTGATGCTCTTTCACAACTACCAAGGATAGGCAAATGTCCTCTTACATTAGGAATGTTAAAGAGTCTTGCGGCATCAGTTGGTGTGGGCTAGAGCCCACTTCATCAGATGCAGTGATACATTTGTTAGTCTTTAAGGTGCCATGGGATTCTTAATTGCTTTTACTGCAACAGACTAACACAACTGCTCCCCTGAAAATTAGGAGTCTTGGCAATGCTGCAAAGTTCCAGTTTAATCTCACATCTCCTCTGCACCTGTGAAAGCTTCCAGTTTTGCTTATTCTTGCTTGGGGGAAGTGGAAGTATTTCATCACACTGCAAGGAAGAGATCCTATGAGTAGTTCTGGAGCAGTGCTTCCAAATGATTGAGGAGAAGTGTAGTAAGAAGAGTAGTTAAAGTTCTCAGTAAATTAAATGTTAAAGCTCAGAAAGTTCTTTTATATTTTAATTACATAAGCTGCCAAGGGCGGGAAATATTTTTGCTGCAACTTACATGGCTTGATATATTTTCTTCTAATATAAAATGCACAACTATAAAACCCAATCCAACAGCGTATTTTTATGGTACTGAGCAGGTGGGAAATGAAACATTCCACTGTGCCAAGATTTATATATTCCATATGGGGCAACATGACAAATGTATCTCAACCAGAAATTTTAGTTGATTAATCAAATTAGTTTTAACTAATTAAATTATTAATGGTTATATCTGCATAAATTTGCATATGACTACGACAATAGTTTTAAAGAAAAAGGGTTTTAAAGAAATAGTTTCCTTGTTTTTGCATGGTTCATGTTTCTGTCATGACAGGTATATTTTTAGAACAGGCATCTTTCCCACCACCCTGTGAGGGTGAAGATTGAATCCCACTTCTCAGATGGTACCCATCGCCTGCACTTTTATTTTAAAAATAATTAACGTTTGAAAAAAGCATTCCTCAGTTAATAGAGGATACATTGTAGTCAATTAAAAAGGTTTTTAACTCATTTATCTATCTAGCTAATCAATGAAAGTTTGCACCCCTAATCTCAAATAGTATCCCAAAACCTATTATTGCTTTTGTTAGTATTGCATATCTGCAGTAGAATGATGGTTGAAACAAGCCCCAGAATAAATCCACTTTTCTGAGGGCTGCCTCAAATCTTACTTGGCAATGTTGTTTGCTATGGGTACATCAGGGCAAATACATATAGTTTGACAGGTATGCATCCTTAAGCACCCATATATGAGCATTAGGTAGCCCTGGCCCAATCAGGGCTCTGGGTGCATATACACAGGTGTTGAAGGATGCACCTGCATTGCTCACATCTTATATGTTTTGCTGCAGGGGCTACTAGTGTACCTGGGTAAATAAACATAACTGTCATTTTGTTAATCCCTCTTCCCCATATAAGCATCTTGAGAGATTAATGGAAGAGACTGAGTGGGGCAGATACAATTCAGAATAGCCATTGTGAAGTCGAGTTTTGTAATGATGTATATATACACAGTAGCTACTTGTAGTCTATGGTGATCATATAACAACTTTTCTTTGGCACTGAGTCCAAATGACTAAATTCCCTCTCCTTTCTGACTCCTCTCTGCATTGTCAGCCCTTTCCATCCTTCATCTCTTTAGGATTTTTTTTTTTAAAGCTCTGTATCTGGTTGCACACACGTTGCAGTGCTTGGATTGATCTTCAGAGCTTCTTTTCCTGTCATCTATAAAATGAGATTCACTCGCTCAGGCTCAACAGCTCAGTATTACCAGTAGCCCACATGGTCTAATTGCACTCTGGTACTTATAGAGTGCCATACATTTTTCTCCTTTTCACACATGGGGCTGAATCCAGAGTAGCACTTAGCAGAGTCACAAAAATTTCCTCCCAACTTGCTTCCTCTGGGGAATCTTGGTGCCTTCCACGTACAGAAGATGACATTCTATACACAGAATAGCCGATATGCATCCAACTCATAGTTCTCAAAGCATTTTCAAAAGGAAATGGCTAGTATAACCTCAGTTCAGTCAGTCAGTCAGGCGATCACTCGTGACCAAGTAAGATTATCTTCCAGGATAATTTATTTATTTATTTATTTATTTTTTACAAAAAGGAGATTTCAAAAGGAGGAAAATTCTAAAGAAAATTGTGTAGACTCTAGCAATGGGTCCGCAAGTGACTGTGGAGGCCAACCCCAGATCCACACAGCTTCCCACAGTGGGGACACAGGCCACCAGATGGAAGATGGTCCTGTAAAGGATTCATTCGACGTGCTTTTCGCTTAGCACATTTCTCCCTTTCACCTTGCACTCGGGCTTCTTCAAAGTCCATAGAGCCTTTGTGAAAGGCCAACCTCCAGTTAGATCGTTCATGGGCCAGAGCTTCCCAGTTTTTGATGTTTATATTGCATTTTTTTAGATTAGCCTTAAGAACATCTTTAAACCTCTTATATTGACCACCGATATTCCGCTTTCCATCCTTGAGTTGGGAATAAAGTAACTGCTTTGGGAGACGGCAGTCAGGCATTCGAACAACATGACCGGTCCACTGAAGTTGGCGTTGAAGGATCATTTTTTCAACGCTAGTAGTCTTTGCTTCTTCCAGTACACTGACATTTGTTCGCCTATCTTCCCAAGTAATTCGCAGGATTTTCCGGAGGCAACGTTGATGAAATCTTTCAAGGAGTTGGAGCTGATGTTTATAGATAGTCCATGTTTCGCAGGCATACAATAAAGTTGGTAATACAATGGCTTCATAAACCAGTGTTTTGGTCTTCTTACAAATATCCCGATCCTCGAACACTCTATGTTTCATTCGAGAAAACGCGGCACTTGCGGAGCTCAGACGATGCTGGATTTCACTGTCAATGTTAGTTGTAACAGAAAGATAGCTGCCAAGATAGAGATAATGATCGACATTTTCCAGTATTGTCCCGCCAAGCTGGATAGATGGCATCACCAAAGGGTTAGCTTGCACTTGCTGATGAAGCACTTTGGTTTTTTTGATGTTAAGTGAGAGACCAAGTTTTCCGTATGCTTCAATACACATAAGTGTATAACTACCAGGCTGATAAAACTGACTGAGAAACAGTGAATTGACAAAGCTGATTTATTCTGTTGGACCTGATCTACTTGGGCTGCATACTTGGCTTTGGATAAAACATTAGATAAAAAATTGGTTTGCCTCTAACAGCCCTGGGTTTCAGATTCAAGGCCTCAAAGCAGAGCAAAATATCCATGTACAAGATTAAGTGCAGCCTTAGGACATGATGCATTGTGTCTGTGAGCAAAAATAAAAAATAAATGCATGTACAAAACCATTCAGTAAGCACCTGCCAGTACTGAAGAAATGCTAGTTCAAATGGAACTGGGCAATTGTTTTTGAATAGACAGATGGATTCTCCATCGATATCCATGAATTGGGGTTAAGAAAACAGAACTACAAAAAGAATCCATCTGCAGTACATACTCATGAGACCAACTGATGCTCACAAAAACATTTTTTAAAAATCAAATAGCAAATTGTTTGGGTGGTTTAAAGCCAGCAGAGAGCAATGCTATCAGCAAAACTGCACCTTGGGCCACAGAAAATGGCATTTTCAGAATAGAGTTTTGTATCTCCATCTAGGCTTCAGGCTCAGCTCTACAGCTGTTCATGTGGGTAATAGTGAACTCAGTTGTTATCTGAGTTGTTACTCAGTACATTGTTTGCATTTGCAGGGTATTTGTTCTTAACACCAAAAAAAGAAAGTAAGAAAAACCTGACCAAAGAGATGCTAAACTAGGCAATGTCCTTGTAAACTAGCAAAGAAAAAAGAAGGAAAAGGCAATTAACCTGGAATCCAATTAGTCAGCAGAGTTGATATCATTAGACAAGAGGACTGGTCCAGAAGGTTACTAATATACACCAAGGCTTCTCAAAGGCCCAGTGTCATGATTGGCTCCTCATGTAAAATAGTGAAGAAAGTGCCACAGAGATTAATTAGTGTCACCTTGCAGAGAACTCTTTGCCTTGTCCTGCTCCCAACCCTCCCTTGCACAACTGAAGGATCTTTCCACTCAAGCCATTAATGGGAACAAGGAGCAGGTGGGTGGCCAGATAGCGGTTGGGGCATTTTCCTCTGTGCTTCAAATAGGGTGCCACAACCCCGGTAACGTTCTGCATCACTGCTCTCTCTGTCAGCAATATGTTGTACAAGGCTGAGACATCACGCACTTGTCTAACACAATTTGTTCATGACAGGGAACAGGCAACATTCCATCTAACAGTCACTCCAAGACTGACAGCTGCTGAGGGAGGAGGGAAGGTCGAGAGAAAGAGGGCTTGCTGCTCAGAAATAAGGCTAGGTATTGATCTTATCCATTTGGCTTTCTGAATCACTGGATACTATGTGGTTCTGATCATCAGATCTACCGGAAGATGTTCCCTAGCTAAATGCCTAGTGGCAAATCCCTCCTAATCAATTTCTTACACTTTTTATTTAAAAAGGCCTAAAACTGTGTGCTTACATTAGTCACATAGTTTTACACCAATTTTTTTTTTTAAATATTTTATTAAATTTTAAAACAATACAAAGAAAATAACATACACACATAACTAATATTGTGCTCCCATCACCATGGGACCAAACAATCCAATAACTCCATAATTGTTCATTATTCCAAAAATACAATAAATCTTGACAGGGTAAATTCCCTTTCCCCCTTTTAAACACATATTCCAAAAATAAACCCCAAATATCCTTAAAATTATTTTTCTTTAATTGACCCCTTTTGCATTTAATATTACAAGTCAACATATCATTCAAAGCCATATCCCATACTTCCTTATACCATTCATTAATAGTGAAAACTTGCTGGATTTTCCATTTCCTTGCTATCATTAGTCCTACCTGCCGTTAACAAATTTATGATTAATTCTTTAACATTTTGAGAACCGATCACCTTTTCCGTTATTGTTAGCAAAGCTAGTTTAGGGCATACCTCTAAATCAACTCCAACAATTTCTGATATTTCCTCAAAAATCATTTTCCAAAAATCCATTACATTTTTACAACTCCACCACATATGAGCATATGTACCCAATTCCTGACATCCTCGCCAACACATTGGAGAACATTTATTATCTATTCTATTTAATCTCACTGGGGTCAAATACCATCTCCAAATTAGCTTATAAAAATTCTCTTTAATTCTTATAGACATATTTTTCAATATTCGCCTATCCCAAATCTTATTCCACTCATCCTTTGATATTTCCTCTTCAAACTCTGTATCCCAAACTATTTTAAGATTTTCTGCTTGCTCTTCTGATTTCTGCAACATTTTATATAACATCTTTGTAAGACCCCTAGCTGATGCATTTCCTTCTACAAGTTCTCTAGACATAACCACCTGCTCAAATGCAGTGAAATCCCTTTCATGCTCATGTCTCCTCTTCCATTTCTTACCCCATTGTACTAATTGAATTAAATTTAACCAAGAAATTCTTCCTGCCCCAACCCTATCAATTATTTGCTGTCTTGTCTCCATTTTTTCCAGCCAATCCATTAAAGTTATCACCTTTTTCTCTCTAAAAATTCGTTCCAAATGTCTAACATTCTCGGGAAAATCTTCCATAACCACCACTGGAGTAAGCGGGGATATACCTGGTAAAAATATTTCCTTATTTCTACCCCAAATTTCTAACATATTTTTTAAAAAGGGATTTTCTAATCTTTTTGTCATAATATGTCCTTGTTTTGTAAATAAGAATTTATCCACCCTATTACCCAATTCAAATGCTTCTATTTCCCACCACATAAAATCTTTTCTAACAATAATATCCATGATATATCTAAGTTGATTAGCTATATAATACCATTTTAAATTAGGGAGACCAAGTCCCCCTATTTTTTGAGCTTTATACCATCTATTCTTAGTAATCCTTGATTTTTCCCCCCCATTACAATAGCTATTTAACATTACTTACCACTCTTTAATTTCTTTCTCTGATATCTTATATGGTATCATTCTAAATAAAAATTAAACTTCGGTAAAATCTTCATTTTAATCAAAGCTATCCTACCAAACCACGATAATCCCAATTTTTTATAATCCTCTATTTGATTTTTAACTTCATCTTTTAGTTTTTTAAAATTACATTCCCCTATTTTATCCAAATCTTTTAATATATCAATACCTAAATATTTAATTATATTTTTTATCTTTATATCCACTCCCCTTTGTTTAAATCCCCTTTCCTCCAGTTTACTATAATTAAATGTCATTATCTCCGATTTATCCCAATTAACTTTTAACCCTGTTACTTCTCTAAATTCATCTAAATGTTTCTCTATCCAATCCCAATTTTCTATAGGCCTTTCTAATGTTAACAAGATATCATCTGCAAAAAGGTTTATCTTACATTTGGTCTCTATTCCTATCCCCAGTAATTTCTTCTCCTGTCTTATCGAATTCGCTAACAATTCCATAACTAACACAAATAATACTGGGGAAAGGGGACAACCCTGTCTAGTTCCGCGGCCTAGGCTAATAGTTTCTGTTATTCCATCATTTACAATTACCGACGTGACATTATGAGTATATAATTGGTTAGTAATACCTATAAATTTTTCTCCAAACCCCATAGTTTTTATTAACATCTTTAATGCTGGCCATTCCACACAATCAAAGGCTTTAAAAATATCCAATGCAAGAACCCCCGCTTTCAAATTATTTTTCTTTATTAAATAAATTATATTCAGAACCCTTCTTGTTAAATCTGCCATTTGTCTTCCTTGAATAAACCCACATTGATCTATCCCTATATACTTATTTAGAAAACTATTCATTCTTCTAGCTAAAATTGCTGTCAATAGTTTAGCATCTTGATTAATTAATGATATTGGTCTATAAGAACCTGGTTCTGCTAAATCCTTCCTTGGTTTCGGGATTAAAATGGTCAAGGACTGTTTCCATGACGGGGGGATCTCTCCCCCCTGTAAAATATCATTAAACAACCGTTTTAACTTCGGAATTAACATTTTTTTAAAGACTTTATAATATTCCGCCCCCAGACCATCCAGTCCTGGCGTTTTCCCCTGTTTTAATTTATTTATAGCACTTTCTATTTCAATTTCTGTGAATGGTTGCTCCATTTTCTCTCTATCTTCATCCTGGATTTTTATTTTTAAATTTTTCTCGATATATCTTCTACTCTCAGCTTCCGACCATTTTCCTGCCTTATATAACTCCGTATAATATTCATGAAAAATTTTCAATTTATCCTTTACTAGATTATATTCTTTACCCCTCTTATCTTTAATCATCCCCACTAAGCTTTTTTCTTTTTTTTTTGTGCTAATCTAGCCAACATTTTAGAGTTTTTATTACTATTCTCAAAATACTCCCTTTTTGTGTAAATCAAATTCCTTTGTACCCTGTCCAGTTCTTTATTCTCCAATTCTTTCCTTTTACCCTGTAATTCTGCAAAAATCTTTTTATCCCTCTTCTCTAAATACTTCTTTTCCAAATCCCTAATCTCCCCCTCTAGCTTTTGATAAAAAACTTCTTGTTGTTTCCTCAAATTTATTGCCTCTCTCAATCCTATTCCTCTCATTACACTCTTCATTGTATCCCATATTATCGCTTCAGTACATTCTTCTGTTTGATTAAATTCCCAAATTTCCCTCAATTCCTTCTCTATTTTCTCTGTTAAATGTTTATAACGAAAAATATTACAATTCAATCTCCATCTTTTCGCTTCTCTATAATCCTTATGTATCTTCAAATCCATGTTAACCAAAGCATGATCTGTAACTTTTATCACTCCTATCTCTGTGCCCAGTACCCTTGAAAACAGTGTCCTGGACACAAAAATAAAATCTATCCTAGAATAATTCTTATTTGCTGATGAGTAAAATGTATATCTTTCCTCATTCCCCTTGACCCCTCTCCAAACATCTAGCAAGCCTTCCTTACTAATTAACTTATTCAAGATCGTTAGATTATTTCTCTGATCTTCTCTCGTCGGATTGGATTTGTCTTTTCTTCTATCCAATACCATGTTAAAGTCCCCAGCCATAATAACCCTTTGATTTTGAAAATTACCCATTTCTTTAAACACATGTTGATAAAATTCTCCTTGATTTTGATTGGGAGCATAAACATTAACAATAACATATTCTTCCCCTCCCAAGGTCCCATACATTATAATATATCTACCTGTATCATCCTTTTTCACCTTTAAAACATTAAAACCACAATTCTTTGAAATTATAATTGCTACTCCTCGCGATTTAGATGATCCACATGCTATCTCATATATTCTAGACCACCTCAATTTCAATTCATTGACTCCTTCCCTTGCCTGGTGCGTTTCTTGCAAGAATATAATATCTGCCTTATCCTTCTTTAGAAGTGCTTCTATTCACCTTCTCTTAGTAACTGAACCTAGCCCCTTAACATTTAAAGTTGAAATTCTTAACTTATAATCCATCTATTAACATCATTTTTTCTTTTTTGGTCCCCAAAAGTGAAAATAATACACAATAACATACCCCTTAACCCACCCCCACATTCATCTAAACTATCCCCCTGCTTAGCCAGGGCAACTTGCCCCACCCTAAACCTACCCACCTATCCCAGGGGGGGGGAAAGGACCCATCACCAGCCCGAACAGCAGCCCCTCATTCCCTCCCGGATAACTTCTTTATAAAACATTTTCTATTTCTTTTTTCTTCTCGTGTTGAAACGACCTCTTATACAATTCCTCCACTGGCTCCTTCTTCTTCCAGTTGACCCATCGATTCTGGACCCTCCGCATCATCATGAAGCCCCAACTCTCCCAGCAGGCCCATGCCTTGATCACATGATGAGATCTTGTATCTCTTACTGTTCCACACAAAAGTAAGAAAAACTGGGTAACCCCAATTGTATTGTAATCCCTTTCTGATCAAGACTGCTGTACACGGTTTAACACTTCGCCTCCACTTTATTGTTTGCTGACAAAGATCATTGTAGATTTGCAAAGTAGCCCCCTTAAAAGCTACTTGACCTTTCTTTCTAATCTCTTTCATGAAGACATCCTTCTTGTATAAATTTGCAAATTTCAGTACAACATCTCTGGATGTCATACCACGCCTTAATGCTCCCACTCTATGCACAATCTCAATGTCCATATCATCCCAAAAAATTGTTTCTCCAGAGACAGCTTCATTCATCCATTCCAAAATACTGCCTCTTAACTTATATCCAGTCTCCCCCATCTCCATGGGGAAGCCTCTGATCCGAATGTTGGAACGACGTTGCCTGTCTTGCATGTTAATCATCTGTATTTCCATCTCATTAAATTTCATTTCATACTTTTCAAAACTTTTTTCATCCTTCACCTGGAGTTTTTCCACCTTATCCACTCTAACTTGCAGCTCTTTAACTTGAACCCCTAATTGATCTATGGTCTTTCACATGTGCTTCATATCCTCTTGATGCAGATTTTGAAATTTCTCAATTGCTTCTATTTGTTTCTGCTGGCCTGCTTCCATAGAGCTTTGAAACTGTAATAGAATTTTCTCCCAATCTGGTGCTGCCCCTTTAAGCTTGGCTGGAGATGTTGCCTTTGGCTTGGCACCAGCAGGGAATTTGCCAGCTGAATCCGCCATTTTTCCGCCCTTCCCCCTCGCTGTCTCGGAACTTTCACTACCTCGTTTCTTCTTATCAGGACCCAGTTGCTCAATTTGATAAGAACATTCAATATCTTTAGTGTCAAGGATCCTAATTAGCCTTTTCAAACTGTTATCCGAGGGATGCGCCCGATCGCGTTTCCAAAGAGGGGGTAGGGACTTTTTCACCCGTCTGGAGCTCATAAACAATCCAGAGCGAAGCACATCAAAAGAAAGCTATTCTTGTTATTTCTTTGTTAGCTCTATATCTGCATACCTTCCAGAAAGTAAACAGCAAAGGAGTTCAAACTCACGATTTGTCTTTCCTGTGTATTTGCAGATGTTTTCAAATCATTCCGGGAGCTCGGCAGAAAAGCTACTGCTCCATAGCCAGCGAAGGCTCCTCCCCCACCAATTTTTAGTTTTGCTTTACCTTAAAAAAAAAAGTCTTCCTGTTATTACAGTTATCATTAATATGATATGCTATTGCGATATCCTCATGTTATCTTCTATTTGAGACACCCATTTGTTGTGTGCAAAAGTTCTATATCTGACATGATTGAAAGGTGGGGCAAGTCTAAGGTAAGCAAATATAAGAAGAGCCATACTGGATCAGACCAAAGGCCTATCTAGTCCAGCATTCTGTTCACATAGTGACCAACCAGATGCCTATGGGAATTCCACAAGCAGGACACAAGTGTAATAGCCCTCACCACGTTGTTTTCCCCAGCAACTAGTTTTCAGAGACACACTGCCTCTGATACTGGAGGATATATGGTCATTATAGCTATTAGCCTTTGATAGCCTTATCTTCCATAAATGTATCTAATCCCTCCCTTTTTTTTATTGTCCAACTTTTATTTCTATATTCTAATCCCCTTTTAAAGCCATATAAGTTGGTGGTCATCATTATATCTGGTGGTAATGAATAAGACGTACTGCCTTTTATCTATCCCCTGCCATTCAGCTTCATTGGATGACCCTGAGTTCTAGTATTATGAGAGAGGGAGAAAAAACTTGCTCCTATCCACTTTCTCCAAACCATGCATAACTGTATATACCTTTATCATGTTCCCCCTTACTAGATTTTTTTCTAAGTTAAAAAGCCCCAAATGTTGCAACCTTTCCTCACAGGGGAATTGTTTCTTCCCCAAGATCATTTTGGTTTCCCTTTTCTGCACATTTTCTAGGTCTATGATATCCTTTTTGAGATATGATGACCAGAACTGTACACAGGATTCCAAGTGTGGTTGCACAATAGATTTGTATAAGGGCTTTATGATATTAGCAATTTTATCTTCAGTCCGTTTCCTAATGATCCCCAACATGGAATTTACCTTTTTCACTGCAGCTGCACACTGTGCCAACATTATCCACCACAACCCCCAAATCCCTTTCTTAATTAGTCACCGCCAACTCAGACTCCATCAGCATATATATTTATTTATTGCCCCAATGTGCATCACTTTTGCACATGGTTACATTGAACCATTGTCATTTTAATGTCCATTTCCCCAGTTTGGAGATATCATTTTGGAGCTTTTCACAATCTCTCATTGTGAGCAGTTTTACAGCTTGAGGCTGGGCTCTCATCAGTGGAATGTATTGCTTGGTGTTGGGTATTTAGATACTGGCTAAAACTTGCTTATACAAGTTCTGAATCAGAATATTTGTCTCTTCTCCAGAAAGACAATTAGGTAAGTCAGTAGTAAAGCTATCAGAGATAAATTACAGATGTTAGGTTTCTCTGATAGCTTTCTTTCCACCCAAGATATTTCTCAAGTAAAATCTATCCTTGCACTCCAGGTTAAAGACACTGATATCCAATATTCCCTATCTGATGCCTGTACTACTTGTTCTCCAGGGTTTGATATTTGATATTAAGAGTTGTGCAAAATATCTCGAAAATTTGACTATTCCTAAATATTGGATATATTTTTTCTAAAGCCAGGTTTAACACAATTTCTTCCGCTGTATTGGATGGTCACTTCCAGGGAATTCCCTATACAAATCATCTCTGCTCGTGTGGAGATGAAGCCTAGAGTCTCTATCCCATTATTTTTTTGTAACTGATGAGCAAATAAGACATATTGCACCTATCCTAAATACATTCCCTGGAAGATCCTCTGACTGGTGTGTGACTTACTGACTGATGCTAATAAATATGTAACAGAGGCTGTTGCAAAAAAAATATTTTCCACTGTTAAAATTCGTAAGGCTATTCTTCAGATTCATATTTTAACATACAGTGTTGTTGTATTTAGGTTTTAAATATTCTAAATATTCTAAATATTTATTTATTTATTTATTATATTTATAGCTCACCTTTTTTCCTGAAAGGAACCCAAGGCGGCTTACATAATCCTCCTCCTCCTCTCCATTTTATCCTCACAACAACCCTGTGAGGTAGGTTAGGCTGAGAGTCACTGACTGGCCCAAAATCACCCAGTGAGTTTCATGCACAATGGTACAACAACACAAATAGTTGTTGTACCATTGTAGTTTTATTTATGTATTCTATTTTTTGAATTATTTTGTGTTTTAAATGTTCTGTGACTGTATAATAAACTGATTGATACTGTATATCTGAACAAACCATGGTGAGTGCACTTCCACTGTGGGTTTGCCACTCAGATTATGTACATCTGGACATAACTTAAAGGCCTTGTGGTGGGATCAGCTTTGCACCAAGCTACAATACCAAATCTTCCTCCTCAAAACACTCCTCCAGTTTTATAAGACCCCATGTTCCATTGCACATAGTTGTTGGGAATAGAAACAATCACAAATGTGAGATAGAAAGTTAAACTCTCTTTAACTCTTTTCCCTTTTAAGTTTTCATCGGCTCTCTTAGGTAATAGGTAAACATCAAGAACATATTTCAACACATTTTACAGAATAGAGAAATTGGAATACCATAAATTCCAGATAAAAATGCCATCTACAATGATAATGTAAAGTAAAAGAATAATAGGAATACAAGTGAAATAACCATAGATCATGCAAAGACATAAGAATGCTATATCAAAACTTATCAATAAAGAACGGCAAAGGAGAATGTTTATGACAAATCATTTTGTCTCCATGCATATCATACTTGTTTCTCTAAAAGTGGGCTCATACCACAACCTCACTGCTGCTAATAACAAAGTGCCACAAGATTCTTTGTTGTTTTTGCTGCAACAGACTAACACAGCTACCCCTCTGGAAAAGGCAAGGTTTTGTAGCCATTGGAGAGACAAATGAAAGAAGCCAGAGCTCAGGTAGGATCAAAGTATGGTGTGCCCAGATGATGTTTCTGAAGGATAATGGATGTCCATTTGCAGTGCACATTTGAGGAGTGCTACCATAATCACAGTAACCACAGTGACCGCATGTCACATGGAGGCATCCTTTGGTGCCTCTGTGTGAGTGTGGCCAAACCACAAGTTCAATGGCAGCCCTGCACACTCCCCAGGTGATTGAATAGAGGCCCTTCGATCATATGTGAACCAAGTGAAAAGTTCACTTGATTCCTTTCTAATGAATATAAGACATTCTATACCCCCAGTGTAGTCAGTTCTTCCCAAAAACTATACTAATGATTTACCCTTGGTATGACATTATTTACCCAGGAAGGAAACATTTGAGATCTTGCTTTGATCTGGAGCAGGAGTCCTTCAAAGGAATGGTAATTGAGCCACCAATTAGCACTTTGTGTTAACAGGGTGGGAGCCTATAAGCACCAGAGCCAAGCAAATCTAGGAAAGGCCCTTCAGTACAGTAAGCACCCCCTGAATTAATCAGGATAAGCAACTTCCTTAGTGATTAAACTATTTGAGCCATTTTGCTTGATGGCTCAAATAGTTTAATCACTAAGGAAGTTGCACAATTCTTGAATGTTGCTATTTTGACTAAGCCTTCTATGCTTGCCTGATTCGGTTTTATTGTAAGTTTTTATTCTGAGTGTACAACTGAGAGCTGGTATATCTTGTTTGTAATATATATATATATATATATATATATATATATATATATTGGTGTGGTCAGTAGACCGTAAATAAACATTGTTATTATTAATCAGGATAAGCATATCTTAATTCTAATACAGAAGAACTATAAAACCTCTTTTTCGTGACCCATGTCTATTTTTCTGGGCACATGCACAGAGTATGCATAGTGAACTGAGTGTGCAATTCTCACACATGACATTGCATGTTGTTTCTTACAAAGATGTGCTTTCCATGTAGGAATTTTGCTACATTTGGAAAGGCTCCAAGAAACAGAAAGATCCACAGGAACAGTAAAAGAATAACTTTAAGTGGGGCCAACTATAGTTCATGATACATTATGCAAGCTTTAAGTTACATAGAACAGTTCCTCATGCTGGGGTGCAAAAAATAAACATTGGAAGGGGGAATAAAGATTGAGATGTCATGGGTTTATGCTTGGCCTACAGTTTATTTCAGTCTTAAGGTGGTAATGTTTACTGACTCTGTAAATGATCTAGGCTTGAAATCTCCCATATCCCAAACACTACCCTTTGGAGTACACTGGACTATATCTTCTGGACCATATTTCTCACACACACATGGACACACGTGAGAGAGAGAGAGAGAGAGAGAGAGAGAGAGAGAGAAAGAGAGATGTCTCATGCTGTTGAAAAATGTGTGTATGATTATCACAATCACATGGGTAGACTTGATTTTGTGGGTCTTTTCCCACCCAATCAGAAAAAGAGTAAGCATGAAGTGGGAAAGATCCATGTGACGGTCTCCACTCATATGGTTCCAGTAGGCACACATGTTCCACGCTGTACTAATGTTCCATCACTATACTAATGATTTACCCTTGGTATGACATTATTTACCCAGGAAGGAAACATTTGAGATCTTGCTTTGATCTGGAGCAGGAGTCCTTCAAAGGAATGGTAATTGAGCCACCAATTAGCACTTTGTGTTAACAGGGTGGGAGCCTATAAGCACCAGAGCCAAGCAAATCTAGGAAAGGCCCTTCAGTACAGTAAGCACCCCCTGAATTAATCAGGATAAGCAACTTCCTTAGTGATTAAACTATTTGAGCCATTTTGCTTGATGGCTCAAATAGTTTAATCACTAAGGAAGTTGCACAATTCTTGAATGTTGCTATTTTGACTAAGCCTTCTATGCTTGCCTGAAACATAGAAACAGAACCACACCACTGTGAGTATGTGTCTGTGCCTCTGAAGGGAGCCTGTCATCCTAAACACACTTCCTAGAAAGTAAGCCCCATTGAAAACTAGTGTGGCCACTTGTGAATCACCCCAAAAGAGGAAATGCATCACCAAAAAAGAGCACAAAAGAAGACACCAAAAGTTGCACATGCTAATTTATATATATGAATGCAAATTTATTTTAAAAATATTATAATTTAAATAGAAATACAGTACATCTCACCACAGTGTAGAAGACTGTGACTATGTGCCTTGCTCAGTCTGCTGTCCAGCTGTTGTTGATGGGCAACTTCAAAGCCCAGCTCTTCCTTCTTTATCTTTAAACAGGACGTGGACTAAAAAGCCCTTCAACAGAGGATGCCTTCAAATAGATTACTGTCCTCTGGCAGCCTTCAAATAGAGGATTGTCTTCTGAAAAAGAGGATACATGGCCACCCTAGGCCTTACTTATGAGTGCATAGGATTGTGCTGTGAGTTTCCTTTCTTCCTATGTATCTTTCACTTAGACAAATATCCTCCATCAAGGAAATTGCATATATTCTCTGAGAGACTATTACCTTTCTTATTGTTTTCTATAGTGCCTGGTCTTGCTGCACTTACTTTTCTTCTGCTCATTCCCATATGTCAGGAGGGTTAGTTTGGAAAGCACACTCTGCTGTGACCTGATAGAGCTGGAGGAACAAGGAGCATTCTTATTTCTTAAAAATGCATGCAAAAACTAAAAATAAGACAGAAAATGCAGCTGGAAGAGTGGCTGTAAAAGCATTAACTATTTAGGACACTGACACAAGTAAAATGTTTCCAAATGATACTTTCAGAATTCATCACCCTTTCTCTGGAGGATATTTGGACCTTGGTAACTTTTTAATGGCAGGTTTCTTAATAAGAATGCATAATACTCCTACTGCCATTCTTAAAACAACTTGTGCTAACACAATGGTTCTCAACCTTTTTTGCCCCATGCACCCTTTTCACCATATGTCAGAATGTCATTCCCCCCTTTCCAAGATTGTCTGACTTAATCTGTGCCATAAAATAAGGTGTGATGTCCTGTAGATTATATACAATCTGTAGAATTGTAATTTGTAGAAAGATCAGTATTCCAACAGTTTGAGTCTGTGGTCCCAATTCCCCCCCCCCGAAACCCTAAAATTCCCCCCTGAGGGGAATTCCCCGCTGGTTGAAAACCCCTGTGCTAACACTTTAACAGGAAGCCTTAATCTACATTGAACCAAATGATTTCAGGCCTTTCCAGATGTTAAAAAAAAGTTGCCACATTTTATCCTTAGCACAGCAGGAACACCAGGCCTGATCCAGCCATGGTTTTTGGCCTCCACAGGCCTGCCTCTGCCCTTCTGACTTGCAGTGGTGAGGCAAAGATTGACCCTACGTGTTCCCCATGTTCCAGGCTTAGGATGGCCATTTGTGAATCACCAAAAAAGAGGAAATGCATCACCCAAAAAAGAGGACAAAGCAGGACACCTATTTGCATAAAATTTGCACAGGCTAATTTATATGTGCAGATGCAAATTTTAAAATAATTAATATAATTTTAATAAATATACAGTGCATCTCACCATAGTGTGAAAGACTGTGACCAGGGGACCTGTGTGCCTTGCTCAGCCTGCTGTCCAGATGCTGTTAATGGGAAGCCTCAAGGCCCAGCTCTTCCTCCTGGTGGTTCTTTATCTATAAACTGGACTGGACAGATCTTCAAATAGAGGACGTCTTCAAAATAGAGGATGGTTCTCTAGCAGCCCTTCAAATAGAGGACTTTCCTCTGTAAAAGTAGACGCTGCTGGAGGGCCACGCCTTCCCCATCCCTGACCTAGCAAGTTATTGGGTTAAGTATAATTTAAACCAGGGGCTTCTCCAGCTTACATCTGAAGCTCTTAGCCACTAAGCTGCACCAACTCTCAGCTAAATTGTAATGCGCAAAGCTTTGTGTAAAGAGTTTGAAGACCGTAGCTAACCGTATCCCTTTCCTCAGTTCTGTATCCATAGAATGGGGATAATAGCTGCATCTTGCAAAAAGTGGTGACGTGCTAATGCTTGCTGCTAACTTGAGCCCAGTAAGAATCTAAAGGTGTCAAAACAACGTAATTAAATGTATTCTCTCTCTAAAATCTGCCACTTGTTTCCATGATTTTTTTCTTTTTCTTTTTTTATCCTGCATGCCTTTACTGCCACCTCACTCAGACAGATGCAGGAAATTACTATTACCAAAACAGTGTAAGAATAAATGAATATTTTAACATTGATTGCTCGCTGGTAAATTAACAGACAAAGCCTTGAGGGCAGAGCACGCACAAATTCACTGCTACTTTTTATATTACTATGAAATGAAAATTGTTTTAGCGCATTCTTACTATTTTTTTGTACAGGAACCGTTTCCAGTATTGTTTGTCAGATTTCAGGATAAAATTTTCAGGTGTGTTTTTCTTGCAGAATTTTGCTATAACATACAGTAATACCTTGGATTGCAAGTAACTTGGTTTGAGAGCGTTTTGCAAGACAAGCAGATTTTTAAATATTTATTTAATTTTTTTTTTACTTGATATACAAGCGACGTGATATCCAAGGCATGACTGTATTTTGACATACGACTTCTTTATCTTTTTAAAGCAGCAATCTGATGCACGTTTATCCAGGAGTAAGTCTCACTGAGTTCAGCAGATCCTTCTTCTGAGTGAACATAAAGAAGGGAGGGCTTCATGGATCATGTAGAGATTAAACAGGTCCTTTAGCCAAACCCACAGAGGGTACCTCTGCATGATCCTTTGAACTTGCCTGAAAACTTCACAACTGGGAAGTTAGTTGATCCCCTTATAAATTGTTTTTAAAAACAACATCAAAACCTTGATTGTCCTGATTCTGTATTCTTTTTTTTAAAGGTCTACCTTTGCTGAAAGAACAACTTTCAATATGAACATTTAAATTGAGAAATATGCAGCTCAGCCCTATAATCAAAATGCATTTGTGCTGCTCTGCTCTTGTAACCCACTGATTTCAAAGAGGCTGTACAAGTCAGCAAATACCTATTAAAAGTGTGTTAGCTATCAAGAGAAAGAAATGTCCTCTAAAAATAAGGCCTATTGGCAGGGCCGGTGCAAGGCAGTTTGGTGCCCTAGGTAAGATCATTTATTTAGCGCCCCCCCCTTCCCACTTGAGCCCTCCCTCCCTATTTCTGGCGCCCCCTTTAGCCCTGCGCCCTAGGCAGCTGCCTAGTTGGCCTAATGGTAGCACCGGCCCTGCCTATTGGGAATGGTGTCTAGAATCTGAGCCAAAGTGATCTGTATCCATGGCCCAAATGTCCAGGAGAGACAACAGGCTTCTTGCCTATAGAAGTCACATACTTTCTTGGAGCAGACTGAGCCTCATCATCAGCGGCTTCCATGACCTCCTATAAAGACTCACCTATTAAAAATAAAAGCAAAAGCCCAGTATCTTAGCAGAGGGATTGGAGAGAAAAGGAAAATATTTCATTGGGGGCTACTAGTCCATAAATTTGCAAGAGTAAATAAAAACCACCACCCTGTGGACAATCTGAGTGTACTGGGGAGGAACAATAAATTATAAGGCTTGCAAGCCCTTTCAATCAGCCAGCCGCTATATTATGCAAAATGTCATTCTATGCCCAGCATGTGCAACTGAAATAGGACAAAAATTAATTACTTTTCCCCCCAAGTAATTACCATATGTATAAGTTTGCCCACTGCTCTGAGCTCCCAAAGAACACCAATGTCAAGAATCAAAATGTGGTACACAGTAAGAAGCCAGCTCCCTACCAACTTATTTAGTAAGTCAGCAGGTTACCAACCCTAATTAATATTTCAGCAGTAGCCTTCTCTGCTGTTGAGTTTGTTCCCTGAACCATTCATGGCATGTTCAAAATCTCAGTGGAGACATAGAGAAACAAAATGTCTTGTGCTGAAATGACTTTTTACATACAGCTGAGGTCATATCCCTGGAAACTATCTCCATTTTGGTTCACACAAACATAGCAGCAGGAATCAACAAACCCTGTCAGGTTCTCTTCTGTCAGGATATACTCCAGGCCTACCAGATTATTTTCTTAGATGTCTGCCAGATTGCCAGAAATGATGTGGTAGGTCCAGAATGGAGGCTGAGTTTCACCATACCCAACCTAAAGCTTGGCCCAGTGACAGAAGGTGACATAATTATCATGTCAGCATGCCAGACCTCAACCAGGCCTGGCTCACCGCTGCCCCACTCCCAGGGCATGGAGGGAGGCCATTGTCACTAAACCAAGGCCTCGGATGCTGGTAAGCTGGATAACATCATGAATCCGCATCAGTGATTGAGTCTCAGCTGATGGCACCATGACTGCTGCCACTGTCTGATGGATGCAAAGGAGGCCCATCCTTCCTCTGAAGAGATAGGCAGGCCAGGCTGGAATGAAGTGTGCTATGCTCAGGGCTTTTTTTCTGGTGGAACTCACCGGAACTGAGTTCCAGCACCTTTTCTTCTATTAATTGCATTACAATTTAATCGCCATCTACTCCCGGGGAAATGTAATCCAAGAGTTCCGGTACCCTTTTCTCCAGAAAAAAAGCACTGGCTATGCTGGTAGGGTCAATTATATAAACTGACATCAGAACACCAGCCTAGTGAAACCCAATGCAAGGGGAGGCTTAGTGGACACTTTTCAGACCATTTATGGCTAAGTCCTCCCAGTATCCAGAATCCATGTTATTCCAGATTTGGGCAACATAGCTGTAATAAAATGTATAATACTGAAGGAACCTGTAATGAAAGAGTCCACCTTCCTCTCTTATACTTGCTGGTGTGCTTCAGTGCCACTGGGGGTGGCTCTGGTTTGTTCCATTGTGTGTGTATATGAATGTGTGTAAGGCTGTATGTCAGGGCTCTCCAACCTTGGCTCCCCAGATGTTGCTGGCCTACAGTTCCCAGCATACCCAGCCAGCATGGCTAATGGCAAGGGATTCTGGGAGCTGTAGTCCAGCAACATCTGGGGACCCAAGGTTGGAGAGCCCTGCTGTATGTGCTGCTTTCCATTACTGTGTCCATGTGTTTTTGCTAATTTATTTATATTATTATTTTTATATCCCACTTTTTTTCCCTCCAAGGAACCCGAGGCAGTTCCATTTTATCCTTTTCATTTCAAAAAAAGAAAAGAAAAGAAAAAAGGAAGCTGTCTCTGCTGAGGGCTGACCTGGGAGCAGAGCCTATTGGGTCATGAGATCCTGAGTAAGGACTCCATTTCTGGAACTCCCAAAGAAATATTATACATAGAGTTTGATCCAGACTTAGTCATGCTTAGAGGAGACCCACTGAAATAGATGGGACAATTTAGCCATTGAAATGAAGGGGACTTAAGTTAGCCATGACTAATTTGTTCCATTCATTTCAATGGGTCCACTTTAAGCATGACTAAGTCTGGATCCAAACCCATAGCACTTACAACTTCATGATTGTCAGGTGTATCTTTTCAATATACAGGTATTTAAGCACAGACATTAGTTTGAACATGCTTAGAATGGGAAAGCAGGATCATATGTTCTCTCAGACCTCTACGCATATTTATTTTTCACCATGATTGAAAGAGCTTATCCATGTATGAACTGTTATGTGCATACACTTTATCAACATGATCAGGGAAACTTTGAATAGACAGGGTCTCAAATTGTGTGGACAGAGGTAATGTGTGTACAGTTTGTACATGCATAGTTTCCTTCAGACATTGCACTGAATATGGGAAGGGGAGGGGCCAGCAGTAATGAGTGGGCACAATTCTGCTTTTTGTAGGACTTTGATTACTAAAGTTGTTCTCATCAACTGCCTTAATTGTTTGTAATGGGCGGGCAAGAGCAGTTCTTTTTCTCAGAGGAAAATAAAATTTGCTGTAGCTGATAGACCTGGAAGGCCTGGCAATTTGGGAGGCCTGACTTCAGCAATGAAGGGTGCAGTCCTATACATGTTTAGACAGAAAAAGTATTACAACTCCCAGCATTCCCCAGCCAACATGGCTGGCTGGGGAATGCTGGGAGTTGTAGGACTTTTTCTGTCTAAACATGCACAGGATTGCGCCCTAAGTCAGTGAGGTAACCTTCAAAAAGCCACTCATGTCTCAGCCTCAGTGCTTTCATACATAAAATGGAACAAGAAAAGATCTATTTCACAAGCCACTATGAAGATGCATGATATGTAGATTTTTACACACTCAAAATGCCATACAAATAATTAATAAAAAATAATAATAAATTAAATCTGGTAAGGCAAATCAAGGTGATGACCAGATGACTTATTCAGCTTTGAGAGGATATTTTAGCATCTAGTTCGAAAACATCCATATTTTTTACTCACCTACAAGCTCTGCTTCTTGATATTTGCCAACACCTAAACTTTCCTATGTGGTGGTGGTGGTGGGGTTGTTTTGTTTTTTTGCATGTCATTCTGTGACAGATGGGACAAAGGAATATGTCACACTGTTTATTCTTATCGTTATTTATAGACTAATTACACTTCTGTTAGACAGTGCAGTGTCCTAAATCCCTTTGACAACATCTCAGTCGGCTGCAGCCAAGCATGACTGGCTGAAGGCAGACACTTCCAAGTTGCTAAAGGGTAATTTTCTTTCCTCTGCTTTAGTACTAAGGACTGTTTTACACAAGGAACCTGAGCAGATTTGGGTTGTGGGGGAGGGTAGGAAGGTAGGAAGTGTGTTTCAGCAAGGTGTTGAGCTGGTATGTTGCTGCGCGTCTCGTTCTGCAGGGAGAAGGCCAGTCGATTAAGCAGTGTAAACCTCATTAATTCTAATAACAGTACATCTTGAGGAACCAGTACACAAGGGTGTAATCTGGGGCCAATTTCATAAAGGACCAAAGAAAGTGAAGCAAGGGCAGAGTTTTAATCTTCTCCTTCCAAGGGGTTTATCCCCAACGTGAAGTCCAGGAAAGAGTTAGGATGCCAGATCTTGATGAATTTGCAGCCAGGGATTATCAAAATACAAGGGGGTTCCATTCTGGGTTACAACTATGATTCATTCCTTTTTTAAAAAACAACAACAACTCAATATTAGACAATCTCTCCTGTGTCTTTTCAGTCCACTTCAGGAAGAGAGTGTAAACTAGCCAACGGCTCACTGAACACCAGGTGAGTGATAATATGTTATGAATGTCACCAGTCCACAAGTACCCTGTTAGAACACAGCACAGCCCTCCCCCGCCCCCCCTGAAAAACACATTCTATTATATGTACATGGTCTTGAGAAAAGAAGCTCAGACGGAGAGAGAGAGAGCTGGAGGGCTTGTGTGTGGGAGAATTCATTCATTCAGTGATTTCACAGTTGAGAGAATAGCCATCTCTGCAGAAGCCCTGGGATGATAACAAGGACTTGCTCCTTGATATGATAATCCCAGGAGTTTGAGATGTGGAGTAATGGTTAATAGGAACATGGCAAGGAAGTCAGGCATGGGAAGAAAAAGAGAAGTGTTATGGCAGGTAAATTGTGCAATCTTGAGCTATAGATTCCGAATTAAGAACATGAAGCAGTGCAGTGGAAAGATGGTGCTGACAGTTGCCCGGAGCACATAATGAGACAAACAGCCCCTACTGACAAGTTGGCTGCTGTATTGCTGAAATATTGCACGATGCTTCGCCTGAGCCAGGCATCGGCCTCTCTACCAAGCCACCCCAACCCCACCAAGGTAACTGAGTAAGCTTAAAGCTGCACACTGTTTAAGAAGCAGATGAATACGGTCACTTCCATCCAGTAGCACCCCTGTGGGCTCACTGCATATAGGGACCATTTGCTTGCCAGTGCCCTGCAGCGCAAAATGAAGAGGCAACAGCCACTTCTGCCACCATGCATTGTACTGGGGCAGGAGTAGGAAACCTTGTGCTCTCCAGATGTGTTGGACTATAACTCCCATAATCTATGACCATTGGCCATGCAGGCTGGGGCTGATGGGAGCCATAGTCCAAAACATCTGGATGGCACCAGATTGCCTACCACTGTACTGGGGTTCACCCACATTGGTTTGGATCCAAATCTTCTCTGGGACAAGTGGAAGTCTGCAAGGTGCCCTTCCCCATTTCTGTTGATTCCCCACTCCCATTGTAGCCACCTTCAGCCCAGCACACCCCACACCACATCCCATCCCAACCCATTCTGAACATAAGAAGAGTCGTGCTGCATCAGACTAAGGGTTCATTTGGTCCAGCATTCTGTCCATACAGTGGCCAACCAGCTGCCTATGGGAAACCCTCAAGCAAGACATCGGCTGCAACAGCACCCTCCAGCTCATGTTCACCAGCAACTGGTGTGCATAGGCATATTGCCTCTGATACTGGACATAGCATATAGCCATTGGGACTTGAGCCATTGATAGCCTTCTCCTCCATGAATTTGTCCAATCCCAATCCTGGTGGTGGTCTGCATGCTGGGGGGAAGGAGCTCATCCCATTTCCCCACCACACTATTGTAGAGCTACTGTGATGTGAATAATAGTATGAGGAACTGGAGCTCAGACAGAGAATGCCTCACTATCGGAGACACCGGAGACTCCAATCAGTGAGATCCTTTTATTACAGCTAATCCCACAGCATAAGTTTAATGGTTATAGTCTTCAGAAATCATATAGCTGATGGCATTTTGAAATTGTTCTATAGCAAGGACTGGAATGTCTCTTAAAGACCAAATTCCCCGACATTCCACCCCAAGGGAAGGATCGCAGCCAATCCCTAATGCTCCTCAGACAAGGGAAGGATTGGAGCCTTTCCAGATGCTCCTGCGACAAGGGAAGGGATCTGAGAAACAGGCCTGACCTACCCACACACCCCCATGGAGAGCTGAACCAACCTTGCCACTGAGTTGGAACCTCTGGGGTGCTGTACATCTTGGCCTTAGGATCTGAGCAACTCCTAGCTGTTCCTCCGACAGGGGAAGGATCGGAGCCCTATTGTTCCTGTGACAAGGGAAGGGAATTTAGAAGAGGACCTGAACCAGCATGCACACCTCCACAGAGGTCAAAACCAACCCTGACACTTTGGTTGGCCCCTCTGGGTACTGTGCGTCCAGGCCTCTCGACAATTAGGGTCCAGAACAAGATCAGACTTGAGTCCAAAATACTTCCCCACACACAAAGGTTCCAACGTTCAAAGCTCCTAGCCTTGGAATCTCTATGCCACATGGGTCAAGGCACAGGAATATCCAGTAGTCAGGAAATAGCCCCATCCAGCTGGGCTGTGGGCTCCTCAACGAAGACACATCCATAGCCACGAGAATGCACGGTCTATGAAAAGTACAATAGTCCTTTTCATGGCAAGTTCTTGACAGTAAAAGTCCAAAGAGAAGAAAGTCCAATTTAGGTAGAGTCCATGTGCAGAGAGCTCCCAATAGCTCTGTCGGTGATAGATCCAAACAGAAGGATGCAGACAGGGAAGACGAGAGAGATGTTCCTAGCAAAAGTTCTGGATACTAAGCACTGACTTAAAAGCAAAGGTGTGGCCATCTTAACCCTCCTTCCAAACTACTAATTGACAAGGGAACTGGCCCATCCACGAGGCCCCTATCCCACCTGGATGTCTCCCTTCTACCCTTCAGGGATGAGGCTTCAACCAGAGTGACACCTCTGCAGACCACCCCTCCCCTCTCCTAAAATTCCCAGAGAAGGCTGCCAGCTCTTATCTCTGTAAGGTCAACGTTACAGCTGGACGGGGGACTCCCGCCTGCTTTCTCCTGAGAACTCTGAGAGTAATAAGCTCACACTGTTCTTGACATTCCACAGACTGACTAGGCCCCAAACCCTTCCAAACTATTGGTGACCAGTTTCTGGTTATGAACTAGAAGGCCCACTGTATTACTGACACTGAACCCACAGAAATATTTTATGGATATTTGATATTCTGAATGAAAGAACTCTTAAAAGGCAGTAATTATTATAAGGTTATAAAGTAGTTATAGTTCTAGGTGGGCTGTAACAAACCTCAAAGCCCTAGGGTGGATTTAATTTCATTTGTTTTGTGTCAAGCTTTTAAAAAAAAAACAAAACAGCTCTACAGAAGGGTGGTTAATACCCCACAGTGGGTTGTTAACTACCCCTGCAAGTGCTAGTTGTCTGCCACCTGATTTATCTAATTACCCTCACCAGACACAGCTTGTCATGATGTCTGAACCCAGCAAGGATAGGTGGTTGGGGTGGTTAACAAACCACTCACAACCCTAGAACAGGCCATGGGTTCCGGGTGGTTTGTACTCACCCCAACAAGTCACCCTCACTCAAGACCGGTGCAGGGCAGTTTGGCGCCCCAGGCGAAATAATATTTAGCGCCCCCCCCTCTCCAAAGCAGCAAAAAAAAAAACCCTGCGCCGCCACCACCAACCTACCTTCCCCCCCCGCCCTGGCTGCGGCGGCGGCGGCGGCGGCGGCTGCTGCCTCCTCCTCCTCCTCCTCCTGAAGTGAAGCGACGCGACGCGACGGGACCCCCCGCGCTGTTTTTTGCCGGGGAAACCATGGCAACAGGGCTGTTTAAGCCCTGTTGCCCTGGTTCCTCCCGCCAAAACAACGCGGGCGGGGCTCCGGAAGTGACGCGACGCGGAGAAGGTAGGTGACGGGGGGGTTGGGGGAGGTGGCGATGGCGGCGGGAGGCGCAGCGGCAGCGAGCGAGCAAGCGGGCGAGCGGGCGGGCGGGGGGAGGCGCAGCGGCGAGCGAGCGAGCGAGCGGGCTGGCGGCGGCGGGCGGGCGGGAGGGTGGGGAGGCGGAGGCCTGGTGGGGGCGGCGCAGCGGAGGCGGAGGCCTGGCGGGGCGGCGCAGTGGCAGCGAAGAGGAGCGCAGTGTTTCCTCACCCTCTTCAGCCGCGCGCCCCTCTTTAGCCACGCGCCCTAGGCAAGCGCCTAGTTTGCCTAGCGGTAGCGCTGGCCCTGCCCTCACTGGGTTCGGACATCACTGTGCCCAGGGACGGTAATTAGGTAAATTGGGCAGCATGCAAACAACACTCATGGGGGTAGTTAATAAGCCACTGTGGTTAATAAGCCCTCAGTTAATGGACTGGATCCAGATTTTTCCCTGTTTAGAACAGACCCATTGAACTCAATGGGACTTAAGTGAGTCATGACTAACTATTCCATTGATTTGAATGGGTCTGCTCTAAGCATGACTAAATCTCTATCTAACCAGTGAAGAATTTTATTTTAAAGCCATGTTACTCTTTATGGTTTTTACAAACTGAGAACTTTCAGTAGTTGTATTTTTCAGCTGAACCATTTTGTGATTTTTCTAAAGGTTCCTATCTTAAATAAATAAATAAATAAATGTGTGCCTTTCTGGAAGCCCTTCCTTACAAAACAATTTCAAAATGATTTCTGGAAAAGATTTGCATACGAGTATGAGGAAGTGACTCACAAGTGTGGTTGCGACTGGATTCATAGATCTATAAGTATGATGGCTGAAAATAACCTAGGCATCACAGGATCATGCAGAATGATATGAAAACATATCAGAATGAGAACATCAAACTTATAAAGATGTCCTAGTTCATAATTTTTGGAAGACAAGGGATCTTAGGTGAGGTTTCAGGAACACAGAGCCAATCTTGTTATAGTTTCTTTAGGGTTGGCTTATTTTTGTGCTTTGTGTATGTCTCAACAACACTAGTGCCAAAAGCACCAGACTGAAAGTTTTTTTCCCCACATGCCTTTCTGTATATATGCTAGAGGTGTATATTTTTCATTAGTCCCTCATAAAGGAAATGCCATGAAGAATGCAAAGAATAAAGGCAGCCACTGAGTGAAATGGATTGTTGAACTATGAAAAAAGGCGGAGGCCAAACTTTTGATATCCAGCAGGTGCAGAGTCTGACCTTTACATGGGAAAACACAGCTTGAATCTAAATGGCTGCTTAAAATAGGTGTAAGGTATATAATATCCACCACTTTGTGTTCTGCATCTCAACAGATGGCTCAGATATCTAACAGCCTTTTTTAAAAAAAGGCATTTGCCTGCAAAAAGAAAGGATTTTAATTGGAAAGGATCCAATGCAAAGGTTAAATAAACTAGTCTTTCAGGGCATGATGACAGCTCCAGTTTCCACTGAAGTGACATGTGTAGCAAGACAGGTGTCCACTGCAATCATTAGATTACAACTGTTAAACACTTAAATTTTCTATTTCTAACCCAGGAAATTGTTCCCCTGTGTATTTAGTGGTGTGTACCTATTTGCAAGAGGTGTGGTGGTGGCTTATAGGAGTATCATAAGAACATAAAGAGAACCACGCTAGATCAAACCAAGGATCCATCTAATCCAGCATTCTGTTCACACAGTGGCCAACCAGCTCCCCACGGGATCCCACAAGCAGGACATGAGTGCAACAGCACCCTCCCGCCCATGTTCCTCAGCCACTGGTGTACATAGGCATACTTCCCCTAATACTGGAGGTAGCATTTAGCCAATCAGACTATATATAGTCTGCATATAGGTATATATAGCATATAGCCAATCTCCCATTTTTAATGCTGAGTTCCTGAGCAAATGTATTCACTTTCAAAGCAGTGCTGGACAGCACTCCCCACTCCAACATACATCCCCCCCACTGATATCACATGGTCCTGGCAGCACTCCTGGTGCTGTAAGTCACCATTTTCTCCTTTATTTTTACCCACAGGTTGTCAGAGCAGAAATCTGACTTGGCTTCATGATGAAGCCAATGAAACAGGTCTATGTGGCAGTAACTGAAGGCAAATCAGAGCGAGGGCAATGCTTTCTCCCTTCACTTTGCTGACTTGTGGGTAAAAATGAAGAAACAAACAGTATTTCCATTTCCAGCAGGGAAGCACAATTGCGCCACCTTCAACAGGACTACCAGTAAGTGCGGCAAACTTTGTAGGACCTCCTTGCACCCCACACGTATAATATTGCTAAAATCTGCCCCGCCCCTGCCCCCACCAGCTTCATAGTCTGCAAACAATGTGGTATTGCAGTCCTACCAATTTTAAACAAACCTGGCTGAATTGGGTGTGGGTGGTTGTCATCATCAAGATGACTGTCACAGTCTCGTAGTTAAATATCCAAAGTGAACTTAAAGACAGCCAGTTCATGAACATTGCAGACTGAGTGCAAGGCATGCAGTCCCTCCACTTTCTCAAATAATGGGTTTTGTGTTGGATAGGCATCTTTTATCATTTGTATCATAATTAATATGAATTTGGTCGGCAAATTGGATACTGGCTCATATTGACACAGAGCTGCCTCTACTCCAGAGAGATTAGATTGTTCTCTTTCAAACATCTCCTGTCCGTTATGTCTTATCTACATCATGGAGGTGGCAAAGCAGATGGCTGCGCAAATGATACAGGAGCCCGTTTTATCAGCAACACCTTTCAACATTCTCCTGCCACTCAGTTTTTTAATCAAGTAACTCAATGTGTCCCCATAGAAACCAATTGCATCTTACTTTAGTGTCATGGCATCCATCTGAAAAGGGTGATTATCAGAAGTTTTTTTTTCTAGATCTAAAAGTAATTTTAAATAGATCTTTTCTAGATTTAGTTAAGTGTTCAAATTGTCCCTTACATGAGCAGGTATGAGTATGTTTACATAATATATGCCATTCCCATCTGTCTGGGTGAATTGTATGAAATTATTTTTTGTGGCCCTACATTTGAGTTTTGAAAGCAATTTGTTATCATTGCAGGTATGCTGCTGACCCTTCACAAAAAAAGCAAATGATGATAACATGTATGAATCTGCAAAGTGATTTACCATCAACTCCGAGATCCATGTATTCTTTGATGTGAACATGAACACTGAGCTCCAACGAGCTCCTTTTCCAGATGCTTTTCGAAGGTAATCCCAAGTAGAGTATGTTATGTTGGTTCTATACACTTTAGTTGCTTCTATAGAAAAATAGAATAAAATCTCCTCAGGGCTGAGGACAACGATCTGTCTTTTTTGCTTATGTCATTATGTAAAGTCATCTATACGATGATGATGATGATGATGATGATGATGTACCATTAATATTTACAATACTTTTTTTAAAAAACCACCCTCTCACTATAAACCTATCTGTAACCCATATTCCCACTTGCAGTTTCTTCCCTAGATACCCAGAAATCATATGTGCTAGGGGTGTTTCATAGCCAACCCAATGCAGCATGAGATGCAAATGTCAGAGATATGTGTTTTATGGAGTGATTGGCTGTCTAATTTTAGCTGTCTAATTTGGCTGTCTAGTAGTCAAATAGGAGCTAGGTGACCTAGCCTGCTGAATGGTTGTCCTGTTGATGGAGCCATTGATGTCCTGGCAAAGTGCAGGCTCATGTCCTGTGTAAGTTTCAGCCTTGGCTGTGTGATAATGTAATATTTCCCAGTGAGGCTGAGTGAGAGAGTTCTTTGTGGTTGAACAAGCACTGTAGGGAAAGGCAGGGTTTACTGTCAGTCAGGAAGCATGTAAACAAAGTTCTAGTTGAGGGAGTGTTTCTTTAGTCCAAGACAGATCATTTAATAATTTATCTTTACTACAGACATCTTGGTGTAGAAGAGCCCCTTAGCAAGTACTGAATGGTACTCTGATAGCAGTGACAGAAGATGTATTTCTATAATACAAAGTGCTGGTGCTAACATTTAAAGCCCTAAACGGCTTGGGGCCAGGGTATCTGAAGGATCGTCTCCTCCCATATATTCCTGCCCGGACACTAAGATCTGCATCAGTGGTCCTTCTCCGAGAGCCCCTGCCAAAGGAAGTGAGGCAGGTGGCTACCAGGAGGAGGGCCTTTTCTGCTGTGGCACCCCAGTTATGAATGAGCTCCCCAAAGAGGTTCGCCTTGCGCCTACTTTGTATTCTTTCCGGCGCCAGGTGAAGACCTTTCTGTTCCCCCAGGCATTTTAATCATCTTAATCATTTTAATCTTGTAATTGTTTTTAATTCTGTTATTGTAACTGCTACTGCTAGCTCTGCTGTTCGTTTTTAATCTGTGGTTTTAAATTTTATATTTTATATTGTATTTTATGATTTTAACTGTTGTAAACCGCCCAGAGAGCTTTGGCTATTGGGCAGTATAAAAATGTATTAAATAAATAAATATAATAAATAAATAATGCCTTTTAAAGGAGGGGGTTAACTCTCATGTCTTTCTGTGAAAGGGTGGCTAGATCAAATAAAGCTGAGTCCTTAGGAAAGACACCACCACCAGTCTTGAACCAGTACAACCAACAGATAGAAGGAAGTACTTCTTCACACTGCATAGTTAAACTATGGAATTCACTTCCACGAGATGTAGTGATGGCCACCAATTTGGATGGCTGGGATTGGACTGATTCATCAATGGCTTTCAATTGCTACTAGTCCTGATGGCTCTATGCTACCTCCAGTATCAAAGGTAGTATGCCTATGTACACCAGTTGCGGGGGAACATGGGCAGGGGGTGATGTTGCACTCAGTCCTGCTTGTGGGATCCTGTGGGCAACTGGTTGGCCACTGTGTGAACAGAATGCTGGACTAGATGGACCTTGGTCTGATCTAGCATGGCTCTTCTTATGCTCTTATTGACAAACTGGAGTGCAACCAGAGAATAGCAACCAGGATGGTGAGGGCTCTGGAAACCAAGTTCTATTTTTTTTTTTGTAATTTTTTTTATTTTAAAGTTTAGAATCCATAAAAACAAAATACCAAGAACAAGACAAAACAAAAACCAAAGAAGCATACACTACAAAAACAAAACAACATTAAACTAAAAAGTACTTCCGATTTCTCCACAACCAAGTATAAGTAACATCAGATATTCTATATAATGATTATAAAGGAATTGCTTCCTTTTTTCCCTTAAACAAACAAAAAAATCAAACGAAAGATTTCCCCCCCTCTTATTCATCAACCTCACAAGTTCACAAAACCTTGAAACCTTACAGCAATTTACTCCTAAGCACGTATAATAATCCTTCTAGTTAAACAATATTCAATATTTCTATTTATATTTAATAAAAATCTCTCTATCTTCTTTCCCTCCATTTATAAACAGACAACCTAGCTTTTATTTTATTTTTAAAATAGTTTCACATTTCCACATTACTTCACATCTCCAATTCTATTCCATATTTAGTTGGTTCCTTTCCATTAGTTATTCTCTATGCTATATTTCATCTAGACTCAATACATTTTTACCAATAACAACCACCTCAAACTGGAAGTTCTCCTTTTCTCTCAAAGGGGTTCCTCTCACTAGCCCCTACTGGTTCAGATCTATATATATTTTCTTTGGATCACTATCAGCAATCCATTTTGGTTTATCCCATCTGAATTTCTCTCACCAATCCATTTGGGAAGCTGAACTTACTTCTTTCATAAGAACCTCCCACTGCCCCCAATATTCAACAATTATCATAATATAAGTCCAACCATTTATTCCATCAAAAGCAAACCATTTTTATCTTAACACAGGTCAAACCATTTATCCCATCCAATAATCAGCAAATCATTTTCCCCGATCAAACACAGTATTCATGATGTGCATCTTTTTCAGGCTCATGCTCCAGAAAAGATAGCTAGGGAGCCCCCCCCCCCATGTGAGCCTCCCTAGCTATCTTCTTCCAAGTAGCCCAGCAGCTATCAACTTTCCAGTTCTCCCTGGATGGCATCTCTAAAGCGTCTTCACTGTCCGTTTTGCTGGCATCTCTCCCTTTTCTGCTGTCTCTCTTCAAAGGTCCAGTTGTTATCTCTCCCAGTATATCATTCTTCGCCTCGTCCTCCCTGCTCTGCACTTCCGACCTCGCCAGTCCCCCCAACAGTTTATTTTGGAAAGTTTGAAATAGTTCCATCAGCTCTCCGGCCAATTGCAGCAGTAAATCATAAGTAGCCATCTTGTCTGTGACGCAGTTAGAATTTACAGCTACTTTAAACTCTTCCAGAATTCAAAGTAAAAGGAATTACAGTACCTCTTTCTTTCTCGTTTCAAAACACATTTGTTGATCTTCCCATTATGAAGTTTTAAAGCACATTTTCTTTTTAGTATTCCAGATGAGGGTATTTAATCCTGATTGTGGATAAAATTCCTCTTTATTACCAATTGTCAATAAATCTTTAAGAAATGGAGTTGTCGTTCTTCAGGTTCTAAAAAAAAAAGAACTCCAAACGCGGCGGTGAGCGATGATGGCTTCTCCCACACTCTACCCCTCCCCGAGAGAATCTGCAGAAGTGCAAGCAACTGCAAAAAAAAAACTCACAGAGGCCAATTAAGAGCTATACTGGGAATCACTCTTAGATCATCCTCTTGTTCCGAGGAGATTAAGCAGCCAAGATAACCTCTTGACTGGATTTTTCGCCGCGTTGGTTTCCCTCGATTTCAAGAGATTTCAAGGGAGCTTCAGTCCGACATTAAGCTCCACCCGGAAGTCCTGGAAACTAAGTTCTATATGAGGAACAGTCAAAAGAGCTGGGTATGTTTAGCCTGGAGAAGAGAAGGTTAAGGGGAGACATAATAGTGGTCTTCAACTATCTGAAAGGCTGTCATGCAGGAGATGGAGAAGACTTGTTCCCTGTTGCTCCAGAGGGCAAGACTAGAACTAATGGCTGGAAATTGCAGGGAAGCAGATTTCAGCTAAACGTTAGGAGAAATTTCCTGAGGGCTGTTTCAGTGGAATGGACTGCCTTGAGGGGTGATGGGTTCTCCCTCAATGGAAGTATTTAAGCAGAAGCTGGACAGTCCATTTTTCAGGGATGTTGTGCATTCTGCATTTCAGGGCCTACATAGAGCAGGGGTTTGGACTAGATGATCTCCAAGGTCCCTCCCAACTCTATGATTCTATTAATTGGAGGGGAGAGGCAACGTGACACATTTTTTAAAAGATAAGGCTATAGACACAACTTGCTTTCCATAGCCTAGGACCTAAATTGGCATCGTTCGTTTGTTAACTTCTTCCAGGAGTGTGACATATGCAGTTAGGATTATGAAATCACAACAGCTATCAGGCTCATTGAATCGGGAGATTCCCTTTCAGGCAAAATGTTCAATAGAGAAGATTAACTCTAAGATCTTCCTCTCCAGTGGGAAGAAGAGCAATAGAAGAAAGAAAATCTTGGCATTGATGCCAACGAGAAATCTCAGACAGTTTTGCCTTGAGTTGTGTTTCTCCATCAAATGCTCTGAGTGTAAATATTTACTGGCAACTATTCCCAGTCTATTAGCAGCACAGCTTTGTGCTGCCTGTGTTACTAGGGGAACTACTTCAAAAATCTGCTTGATGTATTCAAACCTTCTCCAATGTATTCATTTAATTTGTTTATATCTAACTTTTGCTGCCACACATATGGCTTTTGCTTATGTTCCTGCTTGATTAGCTTTTACATTTACATATATAATTTGAGGCAACTTGATTACAGGTGCATACAAAAACCCATGTGGACATTTAAAGAATACCCTATATATGCTCTGTTGCACATTCTATATGAAACTATTCTCTGTGGTGCATCACAACAGCTTTACTGATAATATAAGCCTCTAGCATTTGGTGTGGGGGAAGTGCATTTGCTGAGATGTGAAGGGGTCTTGACATGTGTTTGTGGGTCTTGTCCGCATAGTATAACAATTAGGAGTAGACCTTATTTAGAACTTTTTTCAGGCCTGCTGTCAATCGATAGTGTACTGGAGAGTGGGTAGGTAGTATCTTTTTCTTGCAATTGGCCACTCTGTGGGTTAAGTTGAGAAACAGAACAGAGCAAGAATTTTATCCTTTGGTCTAACAGTCACAAACTATCATTCAATATTGCCTTGCTGGCAGGGTCCTCATATAATATGGTCCATGAGCAAGTTTGCTATACATTGCATTCAGGGCCAGCCCTCCCATGAGCCCCAGTAAGCCCTATGGCTCAGGTGGTGGATTGGGAGGGATGATGACTCCCATCCACTTCCTGAAGGGTTACCCATCACCACTGCAACTGTCTTTCTTAGGTCAACTGTGGTGGCTCCTGCTACCACCACCTGCCTGCTATGTGGTGCCACCGCTACTTACTGCTGTAGTATTTGCTGCAGCAGAAAAGCAGTTGGTGAGACTCTCCAGAGTGTCCACCCCATGCCTCATTCTGTGGTGTCTGAACTCAGGGTGTTACATTATGGGCAAGGTGGCCTGGAGACTGCCTGCACCATTGTCACATTGTTGTGATTGTGGCAAATGCTGTTTAAAGTAACTTTAAAGTAACTTTAATCAGTATCTGCCACCATCATGGCAAAGCAATGGCAGTGTGGGTGGTCTCCATGACCACCTCATCCATAGTGCATCACTATGAGGAAAGACTTTTTGGAGTGATGCATGGGGTGGGCAAAATCACAGATGCAAAATCACCATTAATGCAACAGCCAAAAGAAGAAGAAGAAGCCAGGAAGAAGTGGAGGAGGTCGTGGTGTCTTGGGCTGGCCCTGATTGCCATAAAAATGTGGCTCCTCATGTTATCCTACATCACCTAGTCAATCCATGTACTCAGAATAGGAAAAATACATGTGCTTTATTTCTGATGTTAGTGTAAATATATGTATTTTCTATATGGAGAAGACATTATCTCCTCCATTTAGGAGAAATATAGTGTGTGAAAGCTGCTGTCAGAACACTTTTGGATGGGCAGAGATTTGTGGCGGAGACCATATGTCTTGCATGTATAAAGCCCCAGCTTAAATCCCTGCCATATCCAAATAAAGGGTTACAAGTGGCAGAGATGACCAAGCCCTTTATCTGAGACTTTGAAGGAGAACTGCTGGGTGGTCAGCCATCATACTGGACTAGATGGAACATTACCATGGTCTGACTCTGCATAAGGCAGCTTTTCAGGGGGACTGGCATATTTTTTTGTCACCTGGCATTTTTAAACTCACAAGTACAAGAACAAGATCTTACTCTTGCTACATTTAAACTTAGCTCCTACAGCCATCAGTTTCATATGGATGCTTTTTCAGACATATGGTCTGCTTATATTAACGTATATATTTGAAATGGAAGTGTTAAATCCTTCCCCCCTCTTTTTCTTCCCCCTCCCTTTTTTGCTTGTTGTTATTTTCTTTTTTTAAACACAAGAACCGCAGAAGTTCCAGGGCATCACAGTTTGGGAAAAACAAAAAATGGCAGCTTCAAAGAGAGCCACTAGGGGCCTATTGAGCACTCTGCGAACAGCCCACTCAACCTCGGAGCTGGCTCCAATGTGGACCCAATGGGGAAATGTCACCTGACCCTTTTGCTTCAAACAAATTGCAGTGCAGCTGAGATAAAAGCAGTTGTCCTGGGCTCCACGATGATCTGAACTGGCCTCAAGAAACAGAATTTGCATGGATGAACTAAACAATTTTCTTCCCATTTTTAAAATAAGTTATTAATCTATATTTTAAAGGCAACTGTGGCGTAACCCCACAATTCAGTTCCCTGGTGTATGTCTGCATTGGTATGTTTAGTGAGTATAGAATGTTGAACTGAGTGGGTGTGGTTTGTGATGTCTTGGAAAGGGTGGGGGGAGGAGTATATAAGGAGTGTTTGAGTGATGTCAGAGTAGTTGAGTTAGTTGAGTGTAGAGTGTGTTGGGAGTGGTTAGGTGGTTAGAGAGTTAGGGAGTTGTGGAGTTAGGTTAGTTAGAGTTATTCATGTCTTGTCTGTCAGGAGTTTTAAGAGAAATCAGTCTGAAGAGTGAAAGTATATAGAGTTATATGGACTTGAGTTAATTATAAAGTGTTTGGGGTAGGCAGGTTTAAAGTTATTTTCTGGAACTAAGATTTTGAGAATTAAAATAAACTTATTTTTATTTTGTTTGCTATCCAAATCCTACGTGTCAGCTTGGCGTTATTAACCTGCATTACCATTAAATCTACACACACACCCTTTGTACCCACAATATCATAAATTTAAAATAGATCCTTAATAACCAGTATTAAACTTTTCTGTCATTAGTAGGGGAAAGGTTTCATTTGACCCTCACCTCAGGTTTTTAAGTGTTGGTGCTTAGCCTGAGAAGGGTTTATGCGTCGAGTCCTAAAGTGTAAGGACGGTGTCATCGCAGCAATGTATTTATCTCTAACAACAGCCGATATTCTTGCATTCATAGTAGCATGAACACTTCTACCAGTGGCAATTCCTTAGTAAATACCATTGGTCTGTACAAACATGTGGCACACTGTAGCTGCAACAGAAACAAGTAACCTGTCACGTTTAAGTTCACTGAAATTAATGGGTGTATGTGTGCTTAACTCTGTGTTGGATTGTGGCCTATATATCTTTTCAAACAAGGTGAAACTCCTGTCTGCACACTAGTGCTCCGTAGTATACTGATTTGTCTCAAAAGGCCAGGACTCTTATAATGCTCAGCCCTATCCAAATACTTCTAACCCCAAGAATCAGTTTTTTGCACAAGCGAAAGGTGGCTCAGGAAATCACAGGATACATATGATTACTCAATCTTATTCTTTTCAGGGAAATGCTGTGAGGGCAGTTGACAAAAATCAGGCAGTTAAAGCATTCCTCAGGCAATAGTTGTGTTTATGCTATTTCCCTGTGTATAATATATGAAAGAAGATTATTTCCCCAGGCCTTCGTCTATCCCCAGCCTTCCTCCCAGTAAATCGTTTCTGCATTGCAGAACAATTTGAGGCACTAATATTGCCTGAGCTCAGTTGTTCCAAGTGGTGGTTTGTCATTATAAAATCACATAGGCTACAGTCTGAAAAACTGAGTATGAACAGGTTCCATTGTCACCTGTGCAAAGAATTGTGAGAGAGAATACGCTGTTCAACAGCTGACAATAGGAATCCCATTCCTCCTTGCTGGCTTTGCCTAGCACAGGAGGCATATTTGCAGATGGGGGCGGGGGCAGGGAAGAGAGAAATTCTGCTTTAGGGTAGAATTAACATGCCTGCAGAGCTCTTCTCTGCCAGTGGAGGAGCACTTCTACCCTATCCTAATTCTCTCCTGCTGTCTGTTCGAGGGGGTTAGTATTGCTCTGTTATTCTGGTTATATCTATGTGTGTGTTTTTCTTTTGTTACCCAACTTGAGCCTTCAGAATGGGCAGGAATCTGTGTGCAGTTTCTAGCAAGAGCTATGCCTTGTCAGTCAATAAATATATGAAGAGTGTCCTGTCTATCTATGCTGTATCTATGCTGATACTTACTCTCTGAGATGCTGCTGCTGGCCAAGTTAGGATGGGGAAGAAAGCAGATCAAGGAAGGCAAAAAGGGGTTCAGGGCATGTACACATGGAATCTTCCTGAACTCCCAAGTCTAGTGGTGCTTATTACCCTCTGCTCTCTTTATGTGGCATCAGGTTCCTCCCTTCTGTCTCCCTCTCAGCCTTTCCATCCCCTGTCAACCTTGTAGATTTAACCAAATACTTGCTGGTTCAATCTGAATGCAGTCTATGTAATCAACCTTTCTGTTCCTGCAAAAAAAAATTGTCTTTTTTCAGTATTCTAAGCCCAGGTTGATTGTCTATTGCTTTTGCCCCATCTGCGTGCCCCAGTTCTTGTCTCAGTGCAGTGCACTGTGATTTTTGGTGTAAAAAAGCCTAAACATGGTGTTCATTCAGATACATGGACATGATTATGCATATGTAGATCAGGACACATGGTAACAACAGGTATGGATGGACACATTCCCCTTCATTTGCAGGAGTAAGGTGAGAACAAGGCTTCTCATGGAATGACCAGGGATTCTTCTTGATTGCAGTGGGTTCTGGGTGGGGCCTGAGAAATTCATATTTCAAAGAGGAAGAAGTGATGATATTTTAAGACGTTGGGCAGGTGTCTGCCTGAGGAGGAGGTGAAGACAACTGAGAAGGCAGATGAGATGTGACAGGGAAAAGAAAGAGGCAGAATTGGAAGATGCAAACAGATGAGCTGACAGCAGTAAACAGGTTGAGACTGAAAATGGGTCTTTAAAAAATGGAAGGCAAAAGATGATTTGATTAAGATGAGTGAATGACAAAAAGGAAAATGAAATGGGGAGAAGAGCCCTTCGGCATCACACGCAGCAAAAGGAAGAGCAGATCATTGTTGTTAATAAGGGCTCGTGCCCATCATGCTCCTCGTCCTCGCTAGCTTCTGTCTGGAGCATTTCGCCCCAGAGGCAGGCTAATGCACAAGGCTGCATGCAGAGCGGTGTTCTGCTTATAGTCCAGTCTAGCATTGTCCTTCCCGTTTACTGGAATGGTGGGCTTTTAAAGGTAAGCTTCGTAATATGCCCTGAAACTCTGATACATTTAAGGCGCAATCCTATGCAAGTTTAGACAGAAAAAAGGCCTACAACTCCCAGCATGCCCCAGCCAGCTATGCTTTTTTCTGTCTAAACCTGCAAGTTCAGGACCCCACAGCCAAGCTCCCCACAACCAAATGACCTCCCAGAGAGCAGCAGGTGATTGGGGTGGCAGCAGCCAGACCCGGCAGCAGTACCTGTTCCTGTATGGGACATGCTGAGGGCCCACATGACTGATGCAGTTCACCATAGTACCTTTTCTCTCTTCTTATTTTTTTTAAAAAACATTTTATAATCAGGGCAAAAAGCTGGCTGCGCCACGTACATGGTTGCAGATGCTCATTTTTTAAAATCATTTTTACTTTAAAAACTCATTATTTTCTACAACAAAATGATGATCATTTCCAACTAAATGTGTTTAGCATCAGGGCAGCCAGTTTATTTCTACATCCATGCTTTAAGTGAGCTTAAAATTCTGAAACTGCGCATGCTCAACGCGAGTATTTCATTAAAAAAAAAAATCAGGCTTAGTAAACAGTGTTTGCTTGCTCTAACATATCAGGAAGGTAGAAGCAGTTGTAAACCGTGGAATGGCAGTAGGGGGTGAGTGAAAAGAGAAATTTTAGTTGTGTGCTTCACAGCTGAAGTGATACACATGGCCATCTAAGGAGTGCCCCCATAAGATCATCAAGACCATGGTTCAAAATTACCTAGCTCTCACCACTGTCTGTGAGGGATTTAGATTGTGCTGCAAAATAGATTTCCACCACCAAGGTACATTGACTAGAGGAGAGAGGAGTCCCCGAGAATACAGATGCTGTTCGACATGCTGTTTTGCACAACTCTAATCATGGCCAGTTCTATCGAGAGCAAACCCCCTTTCATTGGAGCTTCCACATTCAAAGCTGCTAGTGCTTAAAAACTGTAGTGAGGTGGAACTTAGAAGCTTCTGAATCACTAGATAGTTACAGGCTACACACCGGCGCTTCTGCTGCACAAGCTAAAAGACGGCAATTATGGCAAAGCCCAGGTAATTCAATGAAATGTTCACATAAAGGCTGCCTGAGCACACACGCAAACAATTAAAAAATAACATAACATAAACCCCCAAAGACTTACTGAACCAAAGTCATCTGTTCTGCTGATCTGTCCATAATCTGTGATCCTGCACTTACTCGAATTGCTTAGAAATGTTCGTGATGAATATTATCATGCATTGGCCTCTCTGAGATGGCCATTATACAATTTCAACAGCTTGAGCATTGCTCTTGTGTTTCCAGGGTGAACCTTGTTATATGTGCCTTAATCAACCTCCTTGCACTTGGCCATCAGCAACGTGGAACGGAATAGTTCAGGTTGAGGGGGTTTAATCTTGTGTGTCACACTGTAACCCTGATTGCAATATAGCTGTGATTTAATCTAGGAAAATGATATGCATCTGAATCACATCCCATCAGCGAGGCTCTGGCAAGGGCAGGCACTTCAGCAGCGCTGGGGCTGTAGAATGAACAGATGGCACAATGACAGTGACCGTGTTTCCTGAAATACCAAATACCTGTGTACATAAGTGGTGCTCTTGTTATGTATGCATGCATGTGTGTGTGCACATCACATGCACACCACACATGCACACACACACACACACACACACTCATTAAGGGCACTGCATAAGGAAAGCTAAAAGAATATAGAATTCTTATACAGTAATACCTTGGATTGCAAGTAACTTGGTTTGAGAGCGTTTTGCAAGACAAGCAAATGTTTAAATATTTATTATTATTATTATTATTATTATTATTATTATTATTTACTTGATATACAAGTGACAGTCTTGCAATACAAGTACTGTAGTACGGCTTAAATTAAAAATCTCTGTACAATTTTTTTGGAGGGAATTTCATTTTGATATAAGAGTGTTTTGGATTACAAGCACGTTTCCAGAACGAATTATGCTCTCAATCCAAGGCATGACTGTATTGGATTGCAAAGAGAAAGTACTCGAATTGCTTAGAAATGTTCATGATGAATATTATCATGCATTGGCCTCTCTCATTATACAATTTCAACAGCTTGAGCATTGCTCTTGTGTTTCCAGGGTGAACCTTGTTATATGTGCCTTAATCAACCTCCTTGCACTTGGCCATCAGCTATCTGCTGCATGTAGCCACATCTGAAAAGGAGTACACAGAGTACTCATTGTGAGCCCAATTTGTGAGGGGCTGGGCTATGCCTGTCCAGAAATCCCATATCTTTGTGTTTTTGTTTTTAAACTTTGTGTGTGTTCGGGGGGTGTAATCCTGGAGTTTGCTCAGGCTGTTTGTGTGCATGCAGACTGTCATGTCATACAGTGTGATGATGTCATGTCCTAGGCTAGAAATTATGAAGGGAGGGGAAGTAGACGCAGGCAAGCTGTGTCTCTGTTTTCATCACACCCAATTATATCCACACATAGACAGACAGACAGACAGACAGACATGCAGATACCTACAAATGTTTTGTCTCAGATTATTGTCTACAGGTTAATTAGCCTTCGTAAGGATTTAAGAATGGGTAGTTACCGTGCAAATATTACACAAACACCCATACTGGTATTATTCCCTGAAAGTGCAGATTAAATGTTCAAATAGGGCCCTGATTTATAAGGTACCTCAAATTTCAGATTGAAAAAAAACATATGATGGATTTCTCAGGTGTCTTATTGATTTATTGGCCATATGGCAATTTATAAGTCATGTCAGTAACTTTATAAGTAACACAATTAATTCCAAAGTTATTCCTGAGTTATCTAAGTTGGGTTGCTGCTGATGGATAAGCGATGGGACTGACTTATAAGTTGGTGCTGAACTATAAATCAGGTAGCCGAGTAATAAATCATGAGATGGATGGATTTGATTACAACACTGAATAGCAAGTCATGCAACTGTATCACACATGCTGAGCAGTTCGTCCGATGTTTCACCATCCATTTTGTGCATTTGTTTGGAAATGTGCAGATTGATTTAACTAGCAGACACACAAATCATCACTCCGCTTTGTAACCCGAGCTGCTTTAAAAGCTGTGTTTATCCAAACCATGTTTATCTATGCACTCTTGCTTTAGCACAAAGGTGCCTGGTATACATAATGCACATTTGCTACTCTGCAGCTGGGGGTTGAACACACTAAAAGGCAATGTTGGTTGTCTCTCTGCCTTTTGTTGTGCATGACATAAGAGATATGGACTGGTGACACATGCTTTGTAAACAGAACTATAGGGCGTTAAATCAGGAGTGTTAAAGCCCTGACAGCAAATAGCTCAAGAATGGTTTGCTCTTGCTAACTACCCCAGACAGTCATTTCAGAAGGCCTGAGAACTTCAGTACTGATGCCTGTTAGTTTTGATAGGGCATGTGAATGAATAATGCCTGGGTCATACAGTAAGGCATCCCAAGTGCTAGGTCAGGTGTCCCTAATGTGGTGCCAGTGGGCACCATGGCACCTGAGGCACCTGCAATGGTGTCCGTGAAGGGGTCCCCAATGTGGCACCCACAAAATTTATTTAGTTATTTATTTATTTATTTATTTATTTATTTCCCCATTATTTTTAATATACATACATTTGTTGTTTATTTATTTATTTACTGCCCATCAGCGAAAAGGCCCCCTGGGTGGTTTGCAAGAGAAACAGGATAAAAACAATCTTAAAACCAAAAGTATCATTAAAATAGAAATAGAAATACAATATAATACAATACAATAAAACAAAAGCAGCCAGATGAATCAGACCTGGAGGTACAAGTAGTGATAATAAAAATGGGAATAAAAATCTGACCATTAAAATATTGGGTAAATAAAAAGGTCTTCACCTGGTGCCTGAAGGAATAAAGGGTAAGCGCCAGGCGCACCTCCTTGGCGAATTGATTCCAGAGATGGGGTGCCACAACTGAGAAGGCCCTTCCCCTAGTAGCCACCCTCCTAGCCTCTTTTGGAAGGGGCTCTCTGAGAAGGAGCCTCCAAAGAGGATCTCAGTGTTCGGGTAGGCATGTATGGGACGAGGCGTTCCTTCAGATAACCTGGCCTTAAACCAGTTTAGGGCTTTAAATGTCAATGTTAGCACTTTGAATCAGGATCTGGACTTCAATTGGTAACCAATGTAGTTCATAGAGGACTGGCGTAATGTGTTCTTGTCGGCCAGTCCCCGTTAGCAGCCTCGCTGCTCTATTTTGAACCAATTGAAGTCTCCGGACCATTTTCAAAGGCAGCCCCACGTAGAGGTGCATTACAATAGTCCAAACTAGAGGTTACCAGAGCATGAATCACCATTGCTAGGCTCTGCCTAGTCCAGATAGGGTCGTAGTTGGTAAATCAGCCTAAGCTGATAAAAGGCGCTCCTTGTCACCGAGTCCACTTGTGACTCCAGCGACAGTTCGGAGTCTAGGAGCGCCCCCAAACTACAAACCCTACATACATGGAGTTGTATATATCCATAGCAGTGAATACATATGAAATGCATACAACTTTCTAGCAATTATACATAGGCTTCAACAAAAGTGGACCAGATATCAAAATAAGTATCCATTTGAAGGTGGCGTCTATATGCCACCCATTCAGATATTAAAAGCACTGTAAGATCCTCAGAACATTGCATTATAGGAGTGTTTATCCTTCCTATTTTGTAATATCAGTCTTTCAGCTGCCAAAAGGGCACAGAGAATCCATTTACACTGACCATATGTTAATTTCCATGAAGCAGGTAAATAATTTAACAGAGCTTGTACATTAGTGAATATTAAAGACTCTTCCAGTACAAAATTTATCTGTGTAATAACCTCCTCCAAAAAAGAAGCAACTACTGGACATTGCCAAAATGTATGTTTAAAAGAAGCATTAGCTGTATTTTATTGCCAGCAATTAGCTAAATTAGACAATCCCTTATTAAAGAGATGGTATGGTGTCCAATAGACACAAAACAAAAGTTTTGGCTGAATAAGACTGCCTAAGATCCATAGACACGACAGGTAGATGCCAAAGTGGCAACCCACTGATTTGGCATTTTGTGGTGGTGCCCACAGCAGTTTCTCAAATTCCCAAATGTGCCCACAGGTACAAAAAGGTTGGAGACCCCTGCTCTAGGTTGTAAAATGAAGCCACGGTTGCCCATAATGCTGCCAAGTAAATGGCTGCCACCTGTTCCAGTCCCTTCCTATCATCATCGGTCATCTTTAGCCCTATTCAGAAGCCATTACTCATGTGTAGACTACATGGTCCCACTAGCCCCACCCCCTGGTGTTCTTGCATACAGTGTGACTGTGAACTCCTGCAGGGAGGCAGCCTTTATGAGTACAGATGTACACACAATGAATACCAGTGCAATCTGGAACACTGCACAATCAAGGTTCCAGGTTGTGTGAATGTGTTTGCGCTTCCCTGCAGATGTTTGCACTGCATATGATATGTGGATGCCAGAGGTAGGGCTAACTGGCCTGCATGACAAATCAGAGATGGGGCTAGTCAACATGCACCTGCTCATGCACTGGCCTATGTGTGAGTAATAACTTCGGAATAGGGCTGATTTCTCTTTGTCATCTGAATCAGGTGAAGCTGTGCAACTGCTTAATTGGGTTTGTAATGTGAACATATAACTTACATTGCCAGAATTGTCACTTGTATTACAAATGCTTATCCTCTGCATGCATGACCAATGATCATCAGACAGTAAGAAAAAAAGTACATGAGAAGCTCAGCAGTGATTGCGGACGGGGTATGCAGGAGGTAGATTTAGATCTACTGGAAGATCTCTGGGTGATTTACAGGATTTCTGACTCCAAATTGTTTAAGCATAGCACCAACAAAATTACTCCCGCACCTCCCCCCTAAATTATATTGCTGAAAAATGAAGAAAGCTTGGGGTAACCAGGAGTCGATTTTTGTGTGGAAGGTCCTTGATCTCAATTCAGTTTGGGTACTCAGAACAGATTCCTGGGCTCAGAATATGCTCGGAGGCACCCGTGTTCTTTAATTCTAAGTGTAGTGGGCTCCATTTGGTGGATCTAGGGGTCCGGGGGGGAATCCAAAGTAGATCCAACAAACCTGAAGTCTGCCCACCCCTGTTGTAGATGGCTGAGGATGGAGGAACAATGTTCACAAGCAGGGATGTATCTGAATATAACAGCAGAGAGATTGGGGTGGTGGGGAGGCCATGGAGGGATTTGGCCATGGAGACCAAGGAGCTTGTGTTGAATCCAAAAGTGGACATGAAGGCAATGCCATGAACCCCTGATTTGACAGGTTTGTGGTGGAATGCCCCATCTGCTATGACCAGAGGTGACTGCGATGTACACAATCCACGTAGCAGAGCAGACAACCAGGCACAAACCTCATTTTTGTTAAGAACCCTGCAGTGATATGCCAAGCCAGGATCTTGAAACTGAACCTGAGTAATCCTTCTTAAGGGGCAGCTTACCTCTAAAAACCGGGTGCATGCACAATCGAGACAGGCTTGCTGCCTTCATGTTCTGCCCACAGGCTTCCCGGAGCATCTGGCTGATGACATATCATCATCATCATCATCATCATCATCATCATCATCATCAGTCATGTAACCAAGAGTTACTCTAACAAGGAAGCTACTGAACCATTTGTTTAACCCCATCCTGAATATGCCTAGAGTGCTATCTTCTGCGCCCTCTTCACACATGCCCCTATAACTGCCCTTGAATCCAACCCCTCAGCATTGACAGCAAGACTGAGCGTGCACAGACACTCTGTTGTGTTGACTTAAGAATTTCCTGGGGCTGGCCTGGCATGCTGCCCATTCCTTGTGCTCTGCTCCTAGCGCTATTGCTCCCTCTGGGGCTGAACCACATTTCCAGGGCCAGAGATATCCTCCTTCCTTGTGCTACCTTGTTGTCTTGTGACGGCACACATGGTTGGATTCAGGTAACATCCATTTCAGTGGTGCTGCCTAACCACACTGGAAGCTTGGTTACGTCTGAAGGTACTTGAGCAACTTCTACTCTGTGTGTGTACCTGCTGCCTTGGGGCTGAGGAACCTTGTGTATCAATCCCCTCGGAAATCCAGGGAGACCTGTGCCTCACAGAGGGTAAGTGGCAAGACTGTTATGTGTTGGCTTTAAGCTCAGAAGTTCACCCTTCCTGTAGCCAAGTTAAGACCCAAGGGTATTTTGCCAAGGCTTTGCTGGGTCTTGAGCTGGGCTGCATGTCCAACACTTATCTAGCTTCTCTCCCTTGCTTCCTTTTTTCCATTTCCCTTGCCTCTTCTCTTTGTTTTCCCCCCTTTGGGTCAGTTTGAATCTCAGTTGAAGAATCGCTTTCCTACCCTACTTCTCCAATTCTATTTGGCAACCACGGTCTGTGCCATGCAGGGCTCAGGATTTCCTAAAAATGGCTTTGGCTGCCATCAGTCCCCCATCATTGCCTTTCTTCTGGATGCTTGTTGATAACATGGTGCATCCTCCCATTATCATCAAGATTGGGGTTGTTACCCCATTGTGAATCGATGACCAGAAGCTTTGTAGGAACCAAGGTAGCCATTGCCCTCTGTGAATTTTCAAGTGATTGTGAACAACCAGGAAGTGAAGTTCTTCTTTCCTTTCCTTTGACACAGGTAAATACGCCTCCAATTCTCTATAAATATGTGCACCTGCTATGACTTTATTTCTATCTCTTTCTCCTAATGCCATGGTCTGCGTCTCACGTAGCCAGTCCTGCACCATTGAAACTTGAGCTTTCTCCATTGCATGTAGGCTTCCAAAGACCACCTTGCCATTGCCCTTGCACCCTTCCCCGCTCCTTATTTGGCAAACCATAATTCCCTGCCTCCATTTTTTTCTCACTTTGTCACTGCAATCAGGTACCATGAGGGAATAAGCTGCCAGTCCAAGCTTAAGGGTGGAAAACCAACCAAGCCTTACTTTTTATGCACGTTTTTGGTAAAATAAAGCCTATATTATTCATGCTTAAATGTTGTTGGTGTTCTTGTGTGCTACACCCCTGCTTAAGAGCCAGGCATATCCATGACACTCAGGTACACATGTATAGATATGTGTATACATACATGTGTGATCAAATACATCGGTAGCAGATTCGGTAACAGGGAAGTGGCCTAAGTCTAGAAGAACATGTGTTTTAGAATGCCCAGTGATTTGATTACAAATAGTAGCACCCATCCTCAAAATTCACTACATCTGGACACTTCAAAGGCTGAGTGGGGTTTTTGTAACAGGACATGAAGGAAAGGCCAGCTGTACATTGACTCCCAAGAACAGCCTGCCACCCTATAAGGCCCACTTGACTTGTCTATTTCCCCAGCTGAGACAGGTGTCTTCCTGATAGAGGACTCTTGTCAAGGACAGAGAAGTGCCTCCAAATCCCTTGGGCAGTCACCTTGTTGCTTCTCTGACTGTCAAAATGTCTGAGCTGGATGTTTCAGACATGGCACTGCTTCTCAAATGGCTGTCACCTCTGCTCCTGACTCAGCAAACTACAGAGCCTTGTTTGTTTAGGAGGCAAAATGTCCTCTCCGAATTTCTGCTCACCAACAGCTGCCTCTAAACATCAGCAAATTACATTAATCATCAAAGCCATTCCTTTCAGCTCTGTCAAGAACCGGGAGAAGTCGCGACGATGCAGGGCAAACTGGGGCAGGAGCTGCATGATTGATACAAGGCCACAGAGAGGAGAATGGCACTCAGGTTAGGATGGGACAAAGTCAATAGATTTCAAAGTGCCAGTCTGTGAATGCGAATGCGACACTCAGCAAGGCACACCAGCTTTCGGTGTCCTCCTTTCATTCAGCTGGAGGCCACGCTCCACAACCCCCTGCCACCCGCCTGCACTTCTGTTTTTGACATGCATAAATCATAGCCGCGTTATCTTCTCTCTATATATAATTATCTCAAATGCAGTCAGCCCTCTCATCTCAGGATAGAGCTCTGAAAACCTGCCCTGCAAATAAGAAGATGCATTTTGTATATGTAAACAGTACATTAACATACAAATTGGTTGTTGTTAGTGGTACTGTTCATTACAATGTTAAAATATACATTTTGTGGAATGGAAAACAGCTTGATTTGAAAAGATTAATTTTAAACAATTATCTGTTCCTGCTAATGACCTGTTTATTACAGCATAGTTTTTAAATGTATATTTCCCCAACCCAAAATGGGTGAAAAATTAGCTTTTGGACCAAGGAAATTGTTTTAAGGCCATTTTCCCTGACTTGCAGCATAGTAAGCATGTGGGATGGGTGATACCAATGGTATTATGGCTGTATGATTGCTTCGCCTCAAGCTTCGCCTGCAAGTCCAGCCCACATTTACAGCATGAGCACTCAGTAGCTGTCATAGCCCAGGAGTCAGACCCCTTTGATATCAGGGGAGGGGTCTGAGAACACAGGATGGATGCAGAAGGCACCACTCCTCTATGACAGGGAGTCCAAGGAGCCAACTATACTTTCACCTCCATGGCCTGAAAAGGTAGCCCTGCCCTCTGACTCAAAGAACTCCTCCTCAGAACCCTTGATAGTGCAGGAAGGCACCTCTCTGCTACCACACCATTTCCAGGGGCAGCAGGAGAATTTACTGGAGCCAACACCTGCAGAATAGACAATGCCCCTTTAAGAACCAACAAAGGGCGGAGCTGAAAACACCAACCTGACAGAAGATTACTTACATCAGGGATGGGCATCTTGTGGCCCAGTAGGTGTGTTGGCCTACAACTCTCCTCAGCCCTAAGCTGCATAGCCAATGGTGAGGGATCATGGGAGTTGTAGGCCAAAACATCTGGAAGGCCACAAGTTGCCCACCCCTGACTTACATCCTCAGTTTGCTCCAGATCATTGCTGAAGAAACATCTTGGGTGCCTTGCATCCAGCCTGACTCCACCCAGTTCTACAGTGAGCTAACCATGGTCCTGCTCGCTTGTATTCAGCTGGACTCTAGCCGGCTCCACAGTAAGTTAACCATGGTCCTGCTCTCCTGCCTGGGCTCTTGCCAAGCATCACTAGTACCCCCTGTGGGCTTCAGCTTGAAACAGGATTTAGCTCCTCTTTTGGCAGTGGTGCAGTAAATGTGGGCTGAGTTGAAAATTGTGCTCATGATAAAGCTGCCACATAAACATCTTCCCAGGTATGCTCAACCCACATTCTTACCACACTAATTTGGTCATGTGGGAGCTGATCTAAATGTTACTTCCACCACTGGGATGACCTATGGCAAGTTTCCCACCTCCCAGCCATATTGTGAAGCAGAACCTACAGTGTGTGTGACTCAGGGCCAACCTACACAGGCTCCACCCATGATCCCATGGATGGCAGCTGGCAGGGAGTGAGGAAACTACATGATGGTTCCAGCTCCCTGAGTTTGCCCAAGAAGTGGAAACAGGGATGCTGATCCTTGTGGCAAAAGTGTCACTCAGCCAGAACAGCTCTGACTGGGCTCTTGTTAGTGGTAATTTGTCCTACAGGTCCCTCTGGCATGGAGCACTTTGATCATTTCTTTTCTTTGTATGGAAGACCTCGAAGGAATGATGTGACAAAGCACATCCTCATGGGAGTTTCCCAGGCACATGGTTCAGTGCTGAGCACTAAGCCAGTAGTACAGGGAGCAGCACCAAAGGCAAGGTATGCTGTGCAACATTTCTCTCCCACCGTCTCTGATTTCTTCCAGTCTGTCATGAAGACAAGCAGGAATCTGCACACAACATGTGAACACAAGAATTGCCTTACAGAACTGGATCAAGAAGTTCTAACTAATTCTGAACAGTTTACAATAATGCCTTTTGCCATTTACATCATTCACCGTTTTACACTGTTCCTTTATACATTAGAACCCATCTATGTATGGTTTAGTTCATTGGAGGGTAATTGCTACAGAAAGATGCAAACTGCAGTGCATTCCATGTGCTAGTAATGATGGGTCTTCCTCCTACTGCCTCTTCTCTACTTTTCTCATTTTCCAGTCTCTGATTTTCTCTGTGGCAACTGCAAGGATAAGGTCCTAGGATTCTTGTCCTCATTATATCTGTGGAGTTTGGGAGTGACCATCCTATGGTTTTCACAGTGAGATCCATCAGCAAAGCTTATGAGAAGTAATTTATTAAATGGGTAGATAATCCTTTGTGGTTAAGCATAACAATATAGTTAGCCTTTTCTTTATTGATGAATGCCTTCTTAATAAAAGGAAAAGCTTTTCATAAAGCACCTTCTATAAGTCTCTAGGCTCTTGGAATGAAAATACACTGTCTGGCAATGTGTTTACTAATAGAGAGCTCACCTAATACAGAACAAGCATTCATCCTAATACACACAAAAAGCTAAACTGGTGGCAAATCTTGGTCCAAGAAGGCTAGTGCTAGGTGTCCTAGCATTAGTATACATAGGCTTATTTTTATTTTAAGTTTCCTAGTGTAGGCTAAGATGCAAGCTCCATGCAATACTTAGTGGCAGATGAGTATTGCAAGCTGCCATTGTTTATCCTATCTACCACTGCTGGCATCTTCTTTTTCCTATATATTTATCTCATATTATTCAGAAGAATCCTCCCAATCCTCCAGAGAGGCTTTCCTTCTGTGAACTTCCTGAAGTTAACTTATCTTAGGATCCAAGCTATCGTGGCCAAACATTCTTGAAAGTCCTTGATGAAACCACAAAGTGTTTTTGAATAAAAGCAGTAAGTAGAAGGTCTTGTAAACCATCAACAGACACATTTCATGGTGGATTTCACCCAACCTTTTCCTCTGATTCAGTCAGCTATTTAATTTAGTAAATTACCAAAATAGCTGGAGTTAGGGAATATTGTAAAAAGCCAGAAAGGATGGTGTTTCAATTGGAGTAATTTAGACCACTTTGTTTTGATGACTATGAACTCATCTGCAAATATTCATTTCAGTTTCAATATTGAGCTATCATTCTCCTATTCTATATGTTAGAGTCATAGTCCTGTGGACTGCTTATGGCATGGAGCTGGCATCGAGTGACAGGACAACAGCTTTAATACTGATGTGCTTAGACGTGTGGAATTAATAGGCACAACTGTGAAGGCCTGGGGTTGACTCTGATGGTATCAAAATGCCAAAAATGGCCTCACATGGACATAGAACAGATGAACAGATACACTATAGGCCAACTTAAATGCTCTAAGCTTGTACCTGGGAAGATTCAACCACTGAGAAGTTATAGTGAGATGATACCTGTTTGATTGACAAGAATGAATTCCAGGGTATGAGGAACAGGCTTAAATGTGCACTGGCATGTTTACAATGCAGTGGATGCCGAATATGATCTGTGATATGGAATTTTGTGTTGCTCTGGAAGCCTGAGAATCTCAGCTTTAATTTTAAAACAAACAAGCAATTCTATATCTCATGAAAACCTCCCAGCAGTTTCTACTAAATGCTTCAAAGTTCGAGTGGGCATTCAGTAGTCAACTTGTGATATTTCTTCTCCTACCAATGCTCCCAAATGCCATTGATGCCTAATGGAGAAGGTGGCAATGTGCTTTTTGTATACAAAGTCCCAGTTTTTATGTACAAAGCCCCCAATACTTGACATTTCCACCTAATGGATCTCAGGTACCAGAACTGAGATAGAGATTCACCAAAGACCCTTGAGAGTTGTTGCTAGGAAGGTGTCAAAGTACAGGACTGGGACGACCATCATGAATCTCCCCCTCATTATAAAGCAGTCCCTTGTATCCTCAGCTGGTGTGCATTTTCCTCCACATCATACATTCTTACTTCATACTTCAGTGACTGAAGTCTGCAGCAGCCAACACCAACGCCTGGACGTGGTCACTCTCAGGAGAGGAAGGTGAGAAGACCTGGGCTACCTTTTCCCATCCTGCCAGCCCTTCCACCATCCTGCCAGCTGCCTGCTTCACAACCTCGTCAGCCCTCTGTCTTGGGCTGACGCTGCTGCTGCTGGCTGGATTGGGCCCCTCTCCTGGGAGAAGCTCCACTGCCAGCAGGAGGAGGGCGACTCCCCCAGGCCTGCCGGCCTGCCTGATTAGGACGCCTGCCACCTGGGCTTGCTGGACGCTCCGCAGGCCTTTATCTGCCGGCCCGGAGCGGGGCGGCAACGCCCCGGCAGCGACGGCCCCGAAGGGGACGACACCAAAGGGGGTTGCCCCTCTGGGGGGGAGCCACTTTGGGGGTGCCACAAGGGCAAGGGCCTCCCCCCTAACACTGCTATTGTTGCTCGGTGCCCTTGGTGGGGGAGATTGTTATTCCCTGTCTAGGGCCTGAGCATGTGCCTTGGAGGGGAGTCATGTGGTCAAGTGGGGGGTTCTGTGGGGCCCCCGATTAGTGTAGTGACGGGTAGAGGGAGATACGGCGTTGGGAGGAGGACTAGCCAGGTAAGGGGAACACGGCCCAGACACTTAATGGCTGTGCCGCTTTCCCGCCCTCCTCGCACCCACAGGTTTGTTGGTTGCCCTATCAGCCTGCCCTTGGGTCTCCGGATGCTGCTTCTAAATGCCAGATCGGTGCAAAATAAAACCTCCCTCATCCACGACTTAATAGTGGATGAGGCGGCCGATCTGGCATGCATTACCGAGACCTGGGTGGGAGAACAGGGAGGAGTTAGTCTCTCCCAGCTTTGCCCACCGGGGTACTTGGTGCAGCATCAGGGTAGACCTGAGGGCCAGGGAGGGGGGTTGCCATGGTCTATCGGAATTCTATCTCTCTCTCCAGGCGCTCCCTGTCCGTCTGACTACTGGTCTGGAGTGTTTGCACCTTGTGTTGGGCCAGCGGGACAGATTAGGGATTCTGTTGGTGTACCGTCCACCCCGCTGCTCAACAGACTCCCTGGCTGAGCTGACGGAGGTGGTCTCGCTGGCGATGCTAAGGTCCCCCAGGCTGCTGGTCCTGGGAGATGTTAACATCCATGCTGAGGGCACCTTGTCTGGTGTGGCTCAGGAATTGATGGACTCCATGACAACCATGGGTCTGTCCCAACATGTCATCGGCCCAACACATGTAGCAGGGCACACTCTAGATCTGGTTTTTTCAGCCGGACATGGAGATAGTGATCTGAAGGTGGGGGACTTTGAATCGGTCCCCTTGTCATGGTCAGATCACTACCTGTTGAGATTTAGGCTAACGGCAGCTTTCCCCCTCTGCAAGGGTGGGGGACCTATTAAGATGGTCCGCCCCCGGAGGCTGATGGGGGGTTTCCCCAAGCACCACCCTCTGGAGCCGGCCATCCAAGTAGGAGCGGAACCACTGCAATGCAGTGCCCCCCACCCCCAACTCAGACAGCCGCTCCAGAAGGATACCATGGTCAATGGTATCGAAAGCCGCCGAGAGATCCAGGAAACCCTTGGGGGGCTGATATGGTTGGCGGTCCTGTCGAATCCTGGTTGATCTCTGGAATAGAGAGATGACCCTGGCGGTTGACACGATCGCTCCTGAGCGCCCTCTCTGTAGTAGAGCTCGTACGGCTCCGTGGTATACCCCGGAGCTGAGAGTGATGAAGCAAAATAGGAGACGGCTTGAGTACAGGTGGAGGAAAACTCCTAGTGGATGCAATCGAGCCCTGGTATGTGCCAATAGCCAGGTATACCTAGAGGCAGTGAAGGTGGCAAAGAGACACATCTCACTGCTTCTATCCAAACATCTCTCTGCCGCCCAGTGGAGCTCTTTAGGGTCGTCCGGGGCCTGTTATACGCTGGCCCCAGGGACATCATCGACCCATCTGATACCCGCTGTAATATATTCGCTAGGCACTTCCAGGAAAAAATCTCTTGCATCCGCAGGGACTTAGACTCCAATGTTATAACAGTAGAATCAGGAGAGGTACCCGGAGCACAGCCTGGTCTAATTATTTTGGATGAGTTTCAGTTGGTACAGCTCGAGGATGTTGACAAGGTGCTTGGACGGGTTCGTGCGACCACGTCTGTTCTGGATCCTTGCCCCTCTTGGCTTATAAAAACTAGCAGGGAGGGAACGGCCGGCTGGGCCAGAGAGGTGATCAATGCCTCCTTGCGAGAGGGAGTGGTCCCATGCCACCTGAAACAGGCGGTGGTGAGACCACTCCTGAAGAAACCCTCTCTGGACCCAGAAGATCTTAACAACTTTAGGCCGGTGGCGAATGTTCCTTTCCTGGGCAAGGTCCTTGAGCGGGTGGTGGCCAACCAGCTCCAGGCGCTCTTGGATGAGACTGATTATCTGGATTCATTTCAGTCGGGGTTCAGGCCTGGTTTTGGCATGGAAACAGCTTTGGTCGCCCTGTATGATGACCTATGTCGGGAGAGAGGCAGGGGGAGTGTGGCCCTGTTGATACTCCTGGATCTCTCAGCAGCTTTCGATACCATTGACCATGGTATCCTTCTGGAGCGGCTGCCTGAGTTGGGGGTGGGGGGCACTGCATTGCAGTGGTTCCGCTCCTACTTGGATGGCTGGCTCCAGAGGGTGGTGCTTGGGGAATGTTGTTCGGCCCCATGGACTCTCCAGTATGGGGTTCCTCAGGGGTCGGTCTTATCCCCCATGCTATTTAATATCTACATGAAACCACTGAGTGGGGTCATCCGGAGTTTTGGAGTGCATTGCCATCAGTACGCTGATGACACGCAGCTCTATTTCTCCTTTTCATCTTCAGCAGGTGAGGCTGTGGATGTGCTGAACCGGTGCCTGGCTGCGACAATGGACTGGATGAGGGCTAACAAACTGAGGCTCAATCCAGACAAGACTGAGTTGCTGTTAGTGGGTGGTTCCTTTGACCGGATGGAGGGTGTTCAACCTGTTCTGGATGGGGTTGCACTCCCCTTGAAGGAGAAGGTTCGTAGCTTGGGGGTGCTCCTGGAGCCATCTTTGTCACTTGAGGCCCAAATGGCCTCAGTGGCAAGGAGTGCCTTCTACCAGCTTCGGCTGGTGGCCCAGCTACACCCCTATCTGGACAGGGATAGCCTGGTCTCAGTAATCTATGCTCTGGTGATCTCTAAACTAGACTACTGCAATGCACTCTACGTGGGGCTGCCTTTGAAGACTGTTCGGAAGCTGCAGCTTGTGCAAAATGCGGCAGCCAGGCTTATTGCTGGGACCAGAAGGTCCGAACACATTACACCAGTTCTGGCCCATTTGCACTGGCTGCCAATATGCTTCCGAGCCGAATTCAAGGTGCTGGTTTTAACCTATAAAGCTCTACTTGGCTTAGGACCACAATACCTGACGGAACATCTCTCCCAACCACAATCTACCCGGACACTACGCTCAACATCTGGGGCCCTCCTCCGATTGCCACCTCCAAGAGAGGCTCGGTTGGTGGCAACGAGGAGGAGGGCCTCCTCGGTGGTAGCCCCCCAATTATGGAATCAGCTCCCCACTGAGACCCACCTGGCGCCAACCTTACTATCTTTTCGGCACCAGGTTAAGACCTCTCTCTATGCCAAGGCATTTAGTTAGGACTTGGAATAGCACGGGGGGGGGGTGTCACCTGTAGGCTCAGTTTTATTGGGTTTTGTACTGTTATTTTAAACTGTGTTTTTAAATTTGGTTTTTTAATTCTTAAACTATTTTGTATGTTTTTATTGTTTTTATGCATAAAGTATTGTGAACCGCCCAGAGAGCTTCGGCTGTGGGGCAATATATAAATGAAATAAATAAATAAATAAATAAATTCTGTCTTTCATATTACTGCTATGCATTCCCCACTTCCCTGAGCAGTGGGAACTTCTAGGGGCAGCAGCACTTCCTGGGTTTGGTTTCCTTTTAGAGAAGAGATCACTCTTTGATTCATTTAGAAATATGCAAGTAAAGCATAGATGGCAAAGCACAGCACTCTTACAAGCAGCAAACCCATTGCCCTTCATCAGGTCTCCAAAAAGAGGCACCCCAGCACCCAGATACTTTTAGTTTACAAACTCTCAGCTCTCTCTCGCTCTCCTTCCCTGCTTCTCCCTGTCTCTTTCTCTCTGTCTCTCATTATAGCTTCTTCCTCTTTCCAAAAACTTATTCCCCCACACATGCACACATCTTAGCCAGTCCCCCCCCTTCAGTCGGGAGTGCTCTGTAAAGGTGTGTGACCTTCCTCAAATTTCAGGAAGCCTGTTTTCTATTCTGAACATAGCAGAGAACTCTCCAACTATTTTCTAGTCCTTTGCTCCATTAAGGTACCATCAAGGAAACATTAAGATTCTTTTTCCTGACAAAGGATATGGCTAGGCCAGCATCCATACTCTGATGCCCCTTCATCTGCAGTGTACACTCTCTGCTTTAAAAAAGTACAAAATAAATTTTGTGAAGCAAACAGAACCCGGCAACAAAGTGGTGCCCAGAAGACATCACATCCACAAGCAGCAAGAGTTGTCTGAATGTGTTCCTGGAAAGGCTCTGAATGCTCCGTGGATGTGTATAAACTGTGACTGCTTCTGACATCCAAGAAATGACTGATTGTGCCAGGCATTGTGATTTGGAGGCTGGTAGGGCTGAGCCTGAATGCATCATGCCCTATATGTGTCACGGTCATGGACTGAAAAACCTCTGAGCTCTCCAGCAGCAGCAGTCTGAGGAGGAGTCAGACCGGTTCCCCAGTCCCTTCCATGGAGGGCCCACTGCCTTGAATCCCATACCCCACCCACTAAGTCCTGAGGAAGGATCACTGCTCTCTGATTCCAAGCAATGGATCTCGGCAGGGGAGGCTGGTGACTCCTATGTCAGTAGAGCTCCTTATCCATTGCATATTGTTGTTTGAGCTTTACAGGAGCTATCCACGGTGCTGAACTCTATCCCAGAAATAGGTTCACCACCATGGAGCACCATGGATAGCTCCTACAAATCTCAAACAACAAGATGCAATGGATAAGGAGCGCCACCGGCACAGGAGTCACCAGCCTCCCCTGAATCTTGGGTTCCTCCAGTGCGCAGGAAGGCCCTGAGGAATGTTCCCTGGCCATATCCACATTATTTTGACCAGGGCTCGGCAATGGGCTCTTGGTGCCCACCAAGGTGCTCTACCCCTCCCACTTTAAGAAAAAAATAACACATTTTCTTACCAACAGCTGAGATTGCTGTGAAATAGGTTTCTATTAGTGTTGAAAAGTATGGGTTCAAAGGAGTTGTTTAGCATGTTGGGGATCAGATCCTCAGCCTTGTACTCAGTCTTTTGGGCAGATTACTTGTCCTTTGCCACACCTCCCATGGCAGCCAGGACAGCTTCTCAAATTGCCCAATGTGCTCATGGTCCCAAAAGGTTGCCTAACCGAATAACAGATCAGCTACTATGGCCAGACCTTACACATTCAGCCTATAGAACAATCAACATGCTATTTTTGCATTGCTCCTTCAAGCTCAGTGAATTCCAAGGTTCTTCCTTCCCCCCCCCTACCACCACCACCACCACTCCTGGCCTGTGAGAGAAGACTGGGACAAGAAATCATCTCAGGGAAAAGAACTTAAATATGCATGATAGTAATTTATGGAAATCTGCACAATTTGTTCCACTAGCTGGATCTGGGGATTTTTACATGCTGAATTCTAGACCCCCTAATTATGATACTCTCAAGCACCTGAGTTACAATGTATCTAACCTCTTCACCTCTTCAAACCCCCAGTGTGTCATTGGTGACCAAGTATATGGGCGCTTCTCTCATCTGCACACTCATAGCAGAGAGAGAGACACATCAGTTGTTCTCGGCAGGAGCCTCTATTAATCACTGCAGGTGCATATGTGCTTTCTGCTAATGCGTCTCTCCCTCCTCATCGGGACTCCCTTGCAAAACTGGCTGCCACCAGCAGATATCTTCGGCAATTAATTAAGATGTCATTTATAGGCCCATTGGGTGACCTTAATTAAACTGTGAAATGGTGAACACTAATAAGAAAGATGATATCCCTGTAGGTGGCAAATCAAGTGTATTAACCTCCCAGTAAGGAAGCTTGGCTTCATTTGATAGAGGGTTTGAGGAGCAACCAAGGCAGTGGGGCTCTGCTGCTCATTGCTTCCCCCTCTCCCTGCTAGCAGAGCATTGGTGTTCTGCTGAAAGGATGCTATAGTGAATGCATGTGTCTGGAAACTCCCCAAAAGCTGGCTCGTAGTCATGCTGCACTCCTCCTGAATATTCCTTACATGGTTGTCCCATGTCAAAGTAACACGATGGCGATGGCACCACCAGTAACTGGAGCTTCCAATTGTTCATGCTTTGGATGTCTCCCAAGCCATTCTGATAAATGGCATTATAATGTACATACAACACGAACAGTGGCCCATATTTTATTTATACGCACCTTGCAGAATTGAGTGAATAATTTACTCTAGAGATGATTTCTATTCAATATATTTTTCTCTTTGACAAATTAGCCACCATAAGTAAAAACTCAACTTGCTAACACTGGTAGAGATTACAGAATCCAGGTTTAATTCAACCTGGGCAGCGGGATGAAAACGGAGCAAACTGGGGCCATTCCTGGAGCTAATTTTCAGAGCGGGAAGGAAGACTAGATCCACTTTATGGCCCATAAAAAAGAAAAGAAAAGAAAGAACCTGTCTGCCTTACGTGGAAGATCATGCCTCCTTGATCTAAAGCTCTATCCCCTTACAGCACAGAATCTCACCCACAGAAACACTGACAGGAGAACAATGTGCAGTATAGAACAATACTCAAAGTAATAGGATTTTTTTCTTCTTTCGAATGTAGTTGAACAATTTTTTCTACATCTCTCCAAGGTGAGATCTTTTCCAAATGATAACACCATCACATTCTTGTTCTGCTCCTTTACCCCACACATCCGCCCAGTCCTGGTTACATCCAAGGCCTCTCTGATCTGCTTCTTAGTTACATTTGCACTCTGAGAGGCACTTTTGCTTCACTGACCAAAGGGGAAAAAACTTACTGGGAAGGTCTCCAAATTCACTCCTGGTCCTTAGGAGCTGCTGGTGTTTTGTTTTGTTTTTTACTAATTTTATTTTATACATTTATACTATATACTATACCTTTCGAATTAATTGTCCAAGCAAGCTTACCCTAAAAAATAGGGAAGTCCATAAAACCAACCATAAAACAATCCAGGATGTCATATGGTAAAACAACAATTAGATGAGCAGTAGTAAAACCAAAGCAATAAAACAGGGCACTGGGATCGCATTACACCTGTGCTTCTTCGGACACCTCCACCATAGGAGGTGCAGAAGGTGTCTAGCAGAGAAAGGGCCATCTTGGTGGTGGTGTGTTAATCACAGAAAACCTTCTCTCTAGGAAAGCTTTCCTAGCACTTTGATTTCATTTCAGCACCAGACAAAGAGCTTTTAAGACACATATTTCAGGGCTTTTTCATCTGACCTGTTTTATCTCTGCTGATCACTGTTATGTTGCTTTGGTTTCATTTCTGATAACTGCTTTTATGCTTCTCTTTTAAATTGTGTTGTTTAAATGTGCTTTGTTTTAGATGTGTTTACTGTAATTGTAATTCTTTGTAAATTGCCCAGGGAACTTGTTGAAGGGGAAGGTATAAATCCCTAAAACAAACAAACAAACAAACAAATGCATTAAAACAAGCAGCACACTCTACTAGAGAAAACATAAGAAAATAAAATAGTTTGGACCTGCTGACTGATGGTGAACAGCATAAGCATCAGATCGTCTCTCTGGGGTGGGTGTTCAACAATTAAGGCACTGCAAGTGAAAAAGCCCTATTTTCAGTAATCATACACACAGCACTTGCCAAACTGGAATAGCTCTTATTTGTGCCAACAGAAGTAGAATATGCAACTCTTCAATCTATTTGAGAATCCAGATTATCCAGTAGATCAGTTGATTCGCTTCTGCTTTCTCTTCCCCATTAATTTGATTTGGGAGATTGGGATTCAGTCTCTGCTCGGCTACAAGTACACTGGAAGGCCTTCAGCATATCATTATCCCTTAGCATCAATCCTTTCTGGTTTAATACAGCACCAATAATTTGTTTCATTTCTGTAACAACTTTACTGAGTTGTTACTCAGAGTTGAGACTAAGAAAAGGATTGCAAAGCACTTGGCACAATGTAACTGATACAAAAATAATAACTTTCTGTACTTTATTTAAGTCTTGTTTGGATTATGTTGAAAGGGTAGCAGATTACTGACAGCAATGAAAAAAATAACCTTCAGGGATAATTTGCATCCTGCCCTCACCACCCAGTAGACTTCTGATGCTTCCAGATGAAGCTTTTATTGAGAAATGACCCTGCCACAAACAGACTTTTATAGGGGGTCCAGACCCCAGATAACCTTGCCCTACCATGGTTTTCCACCACATCTTCCATCTTTTTTCTTACCACAAAAATAATAATCATCTTCCATGAACGGAGGAAAGATGGAATAGCTGGCCAATGTCTTTTGATTGGTAGCACTTGATGCTATCCATCTGGTAGCACACTTTGTGTCAATATGGGAATATCTTATGGCCAAAAATGGGTGGAGATGGGCATAATGGTGTAGTCCCCGGCTATTTTGGGCACAACACCCCATAAAGTGTATTGTGGCATGCAATGACTACCCTTGCTCATTTTTGGTGCATCACTGGTTGAAGCTTTTGCTAGAACCAAATTTATAATCCGAGGTAAGGGATGAATCAAGTATTCAAGTGGAGAGAGCTCAAATGTGAGCCCTCTTGAAGAGTTCAGCCTATGACTTACTCAAATCATACCATGTCTCCATAATGCCCATTGACACCTGTTAGTCATTCCCCCTTTTCTAAGCCAAAAAACAAACAAACCCTTACTTTGGGGAAGAGGAAGCAGTCAAGTCCTCCTTTCCGAATAGAAGAGGATCCATGGGATCTCTCCTTTCTTGTGAATGACATGAGGAGTTGTCATTTGTAGATGGGAATCATGGAGTGTTACAAGCCCTATGGTCCCCAGGTGCAAATTATGGTCTGTGTGTCAGGATTAGGATGGCAACTCACAGATCATCTGCCCACAAAAGGGAAATGCATCACACACACACACACACACACACACACACGACAAAAGAAAGCACAGATTTTATAAAATTTGCATCTGCTAATGTATATGTCTATTTATTTATTTTATTTATTTATTATTATATTTATATCTTGCCTTTTTTCCTGCAAGGAACCCCAGGTGGCTTACATAATCCTCCTCCTCTCTATTTTATCCTCACAACAACCCTGTGAGGTAGGTTAGGCTGAGAGTCTGTGACTGGCCCAAAGTCACCCAGTGAGCTTCATGGCCTAGTGGGGTCTAGAACCTGGATCCCCCAAGTCTCAGCCCAACACTCTAACCACTACACCGCACTGGCTCTAGATACGCATTTAGAAATAATTACTATCATTTAAATAGAAATATTATATATATATGAGACATCTCATCATAGTGTGGAAGAGTATGACCAGGTGACCTGTGTGCATGTGCTCAGTTTGTTCTCCAGGTGCTAACTGTTGATGGGCAACTTCAAGGCTCCTGCTCTCTTTTCCTATGATTGTTTATCTTTTAAATCAGACTTGGACAGGTCAGCCCTTCAAATATAAGACTGTCCTCTGAAAGGTAGAGTGAATGGCTACCCTAGTCAGAAGGTAAGAATTTGGAGGCTTGGAGGAGGGGATTATTACAGGGAAGGAAGAACATATGAAGCACCATTTACTCCAACATGCTGCCTCCCACACTGGCCAACCATATGCTTCTAGGGATCTTACAAGCAGAGCTTGAAGAAAATAGCCTTTCCCACTGTTTCCCCCCAGAAACTGGTATTCAGGGGCACACTGCCGGCGCCGACTTGAGGTTCCACATGTCCCTCAACTCTGTCTAATAGCAAACTCCAGTGGTGAATGCCAACAGAAATGGAGCCAAAACTGGGCCCCTGGGAAACGAGAGGGAGGAATCCTCTTGCTTATGGCAGAATGTGGAGATTTTCAGAAGAACAAAAAATATTTAACCAAAACAAAAGCCTGAGGGGCAACCCACCCTCCTCAAAACCGTCCCAATGAAAAGTGAGCATGCTCCATAGTCATGGAACGCTGCATGTCAATCAGAAAAGAAAAACAGAAAGGGGGAAATTAAGCAACCCTTATTGGAGGGAATGGCTAACTGGAAACCTGGACTAGAGCATTCCTGTTAGGAAGGAGGGTACAATGAAACAATGGTTGCAGGTCCCACTTTTATGTATGTATGTATGTATGTATGTATTTTAAAAAACACACTATAGACTGCCTTTAAGGATAGAAACTAGGGGTGTGTTCCACATTCTGCTAAATTAAGAATCCAGAACTGAATTGGGTTAATTTGGACAAATTTGGGGGATGTCCAAATCCAAGCAGGGTTCCTCCAAAGTGGACCGAATCCAAATCTGAACACTCCTGAAGTTTTGGGATTCAGAGGGACATAGAGACACAGACAGCATGTGTCCAAAAATGGATGCATTCCTCCTCAAGCTCTGCATATAAGGAAAACCCCTGGGTGGGAAGAGGAGGGGGTGTAGTTTTGTGGCTGGCAGCTCCAGCTTCACATCACAGTGAATGCTGGATGTTCAAGTCCTCCTGCCTCTGCCACTGTATGCTGCACATTTAGCATCCACCCCTGTCCTATTGCACTTTCTGGGACTTTGGTGCCAATTGAGCAGAAAACAAACAAAAGGAGTCTTAAGGCACAATCCTATGCAAGTTTAGAAAGAAAAATGTCCTACAACTCCCAGCATTCCCCAGCCATCATGGCTAGCTGGGGAATGCTGGGAACTGTAGGACTTTTTTTCTGTCTAAGCATGCATAGGATTGCGCCCTTAAACTGCTTTTCATTCATCACAGCTCCCTGGTCCCTGCACCTGTCCTTCTGAAATTTTCCAGGTTTCTTACATAGGGATATATGCAAATTGCCAAGAAGCCCATGGGGGGATAAGGGGGGGTGAATCACTCTCCCTCAAAATTTTAACACTCTCCTTCCACTAAAAATGCTGCACTGGGACACCTCTATGCTGTATGTCATTTTCACTGACCACAAAAATGTAGGCGATCACTCGTGACTGAGTAAGATTGTCTTCCAGGATAAAATTACAAAAAGAAAATTATAAAAGGAGGAAATTCTAAAAATTTGTGTAGACTCTAGCGATAGAGGGGGATAAAAGCAGATGATGATCAGTTGGCAGGCTGGGTCCCCTCAGAAGAGGCAACTATTCCTGCAAATTTCATTCAGTTCTGCCAAGAAATAAAAATGCTATCAGCAGTTCCCTTAAAAAAATAAAACAACCCACCCACCCCAAGATTCGGACTTGAGTTGAAGTATGCAGCCTCAGAATCAGTCTGATCTGAGTCAGGTTGTTTTCCAAATCATGGTTTGAACAGAATCGGCAACAAAATATTCCTTTGGTCTTCCTGTTCAGGGCTCCAAGCAACCAACCAGCTAGCTATGCTCTTTTCCAGGATAATCTATTACATCCACAAACACACTCCCCTTTGGAGGGATGGGTAAGAATTTTGTTCAGTTTGTTTTTTGATAAGTATTTCCCAAAATTCACAAATTGCATAAATATGCCAGAAAGAACTTGAGCTCTTTTTTTCTGAAGCAAATGTAGGAGAAAGCAAAACAGATTTGTTCATCCCTAATGGTCACTGAGCAAGCTCAGTCCTTACTGTTCCTCTTAGGGTTTTTTCCTCAAGTTTTTAAAATACTTTTGCAAACCTTGGGCAGTATCCAACCAGCCTGCTGCACTTGCATTTGTGCAATGGGGAATTAGCATTTCTAAAGGTAACCCCAGAAATAAGTGGAAACGCTTGTTTCCAGATCAGGACAGGTCAGTGGAGCTCCGTTGACCTGCCCCATTCCCGAAATGAGCTTTTCCACTCATTTTGGGTTGCTTTTAGAAATGCTAAATCCTGTTGCACAAGTGGTCACTCCCACTGGCACACAGGCACAATAGGCTACTGCCCGTTGAGTTTCCTGTGAGCATGCTGATATACCTCCCTCTTCTACATGGATAGTGCCATTTTGGCTATATAAGGATCTGTATTCACCCCGAGCATTGCTAATAAAAGGAACAAATGGGACCTGAAACAAAAGTTTGCATTGTGAAATGCTCCTGTTCAGTGTTTCAGTCAACACGCGTTCCTCCAGGATACTCCATGCGATTCCCCAAGCCTTCAACTCTCAGCATTTTGCTGCCATTGACTCTGTTCAGTCCACATTGGGCTGCTTTGAGGGGGATGCCCCTGAGGGCCCCCCCACCAAGATTCATAGATTCACAGATCATAGAGTTGGAAGGGGCCTACAAGGCCATCGAGTCCAAGCCCCTGCTCAATGCAGGAAACTAGAGGAGGGGTCTCCCATCCAAGTAATAACCAGGCCTGACCCTGCTTAGCTTTCCACGCTCAGACAAGCTGAGCCATTTCTACTTTGCAAACCTTGGGGTTCCCCTGAGCATGCTGATACCTCCCTCATGTTTCTTAATAGGCCTGTTTGAGCTACATTGTCACCGTAACTCATGACCCGAGTTAAGTGTGTGTGTGTGTGTGTGTATGATTATCAATTAACAGAGAATATCTTGATCATGTAAAAAAAAATTGGTTGTTTCTAAATGGAAACCTGATAAAGTACTATCTATTATAGAATTGATAGACTGTGGCTAAATTGTAAATCGGATCATGGATAAATTATAAATTGTGGCATATGTTGATAAAGTATGTATAAAATAGACAGAATCTGTTGAAGAGTGATTGTTTTTATTTAACACAGGGACCTTTGTGAGATATTGGATGAGTGATCAACATAGAGGTACGTATATATGCTGAGTTTTTGTAGTATAATATGTTTTAAATGCCCTCTTCTCTTGTTGCATCCATATTCTGTTCATCTGCATTATATTAATATTTATTCATGAATTCTGTGCAGGCTATAACACCTGCATGGCAAAGTCCAATATTTTTAATTGTAAGCTGTAAAAGATAATAACCTTTTTTTTTTTTTTAAGGTGGTATTTGTACTTATAAAGCACCTTACTGGAGCCTTCCTAGAAACAGAGATGCAAGCCTCAAGGAATGGAGGGTTGATTTTTCAGCATCACCAGAAGACAGAATATTCAGCAGGCAATTATTCCTGCTGGTGAACCCAAGCAGCATAGCGGAGTAGCCGATAACTATTGCTTACCTCATGGCTGCCGAAGAGCACAACCCTGGACCACTTCCCAGAATATCAGACACTTGAAGGAAAATCAAGATTGATTCTGCTTCTCTTGCCAAGCCTCTCCTCCCCTTTCAATTTATTTGGACCTCTTCAGAGACTCTTGCTGAGAAATGCATCAATGCTACATATTGCGAATTCTCTTTGGGTTTTTTTTACCAGTACTCCGGGGCCAAATTCATAGCCAGACTCAACAGCAAAGGTGTGATGAATTTACGCCATGGATCATTTGGGACTCTGTGTTGTCACTGTTAACTCCATGGTGACTGAAGGGTAAATCTCGAGTTTCCTATAGTGTAGGATTAAAACGTTCATATTCTTTTCCAAAGGTGAACACCTCAAATAAAGAGATGTTTAAAATCATTTTATACCATTGAATGGCTTTATTTGTGTTTGATGAGAAGCACAGAGGTGAAGGTAATTTCTCACTTTAGCAAGCATACCCTCCAAAATTTCACAGATGAAAATAGGGACACACACATGTGAATTTGTAAGAGGTATGGTTAAGCAACATGAAGGTGTGATCAAGAGGGTATGGCCATACAACATGAGGGCGTGGCCAAGGGTATGGCCAGGCAACCAAAGGGCACGGTCAGGTACAAAAGTTATTAGAGGAAACACACAAAACTGCAGTATTTTAAGCACAGAAATCTTTGAATTTATGCATTGCATTTAGGGAAGCCTGAGGGGAAAAGAAAACCCCAAATCAATAAATACAACTATGTGTGTGTGTATACACACACAGTATTAACAATAAATACAACATTATTAGAAAAATAAACATTATTATAAATAAATAAATAAATAAATAAATAAATACAACATGGGTGAAAAGTCTTCATTACAAACAAACAGCCATGTAACCATGACTCTCCTCCCTCTCAGGATTTGGATCTCAAAATTGAAAATTGAAAAACCTTGACTGGTGCTGAACCCTCAGTATTTTTCTTTGCTCTCCTGTATCCTGTACTCAGGCCTTCAAACTTCACTCTACTGTTTGAAGTACTACTTTCTTTCTGATGCTAGATCTATATGTTCCTTTTCTGATCCTCCTTATGTTCTGCCTCTCCCTAAATTTCCCTGCAATATTAGGTAAAATGCTGTAGTTATGAAGTATTTATCCTTATCTCTTATTATATTGTCAGTATCTGCCATGTTATAAGATTTGGCCCAACTACAAATTTTCTCTTTGTGCAGAAATGCATCCTTTACGGTAATTCAATGTTTTGGTAACTATGGCTGAACATCTAGGCATGCCTATTTATTTATTTTATGTATATTTGTATCAACTTGGCTTGTCAATCACCAGCCTGAAACAGCTAATAACCCATAACAGATCACAGAGACACAAACGTAGAGACCAGAAGTCTCCCAAATGCCATGGCCCTGATCTGGATGGACTGAATTTTAGCTGGAAAACAAAAGAAAACAGAAAAACACCATAGTCCACCCACCCCAGGATGCTCTAACTGTTTAAGGGCTCTGACCACTCTGAAGCCACTTTGATCTCCAGAACCATGATGATGATGGTGATTGCTGTTGTTGTCATTATTATTATTATTGTACCATCAATGTGCAGGGTGCTTTACCGAGTATCAGAGAACAGTTCTCTGCCCCAAAGAGCTTACAATCTAAAATGTAATACAAGCGACAACAAATGGTAGGAAGGGGTAATCCGGGGAGGAATATGCAATTATTTCAGTCAAACATTACCCCAGACATGGAGCTTCAGAGAGAAAGGGAAGTTTCTTGCATTTCCTTCTGACACTGTTCCTCACCTGTTAGAGGCACAGGGCCAGCTCTGTTAGGGAAAAAAATCTTTGGCAATATAAAGATAGGAATCATGGGATAAATTCTTTAGTACAGTCTGGCTTGAGAAATATCTTGCTCTGCTGGATATCTTGCATAGGCAAAACCATCATCTAAAAGTCTTCTGGCACCTTTAAAGCTAACAGATGGGCAGAGAAATCCTTAGTCCCCCTGTATGGGGTGGGTGGGGGGTGGGAACTCCTCAGCAGAGGCACTGCTGTATCAAGAGCTCACCAATTCACAGCCACTAGGGTATAAGGAGGGACCTGCCTCTGGCCAATTTCTTGGTGTTGTGTGTGAGTGTTTTTAATTTTTCCCTCATTGAAACAAATGAGAGGGAATCAACTATGTCACCCCAGGCCTAGTTCAATTTTGGGACCTGCAGATCTATGGCCTTCCCTAGCATGCCCCTGGAATGTCCCGTCTGGCCCACACTGTAATGCAGTACTGATGGTGTACTGCATTACACCATCAGTGGCTCAGCAATGGTGGCAGATCTTTCCAGCGATGCACCATGGAGACCTCTGCTCATGGACCTCCCTCTCTGCCAGTGCAGAGGGAAGTCCAAAGCATCCTATGAACACCACCACCCACCTCCTCTCAGGAAGCATAGAATTGTTCCTTTATTGTGACCTAACATTTTATGGATTAGAGCAGGGTGAGCAGAAGGTAGATCTGGATCTGCTGGCAGATCTCTGGATGATTTGCAGTAGATCAGCAAGGATTTCTGACTCCCAATTGCTTAATAATAAGCAGCAGCAAAATGACTTGCACCCAAACTAAATTATACTGCTGAAATGCAGAACGCTTGGGGGGTTAACCAGAAGATGGGTTCCATTCAGTTCTGGTGCTCAAAACAAATTCCTGGGCTCAGAATTCTTTAATTCCAAATGTATGTCTCCTGGGGTTAGATATAGAATTCTGACCCATTTCAAAAATTCTGCATGAAAGCTGAAATTACTCAATGTAGTGAAAATAAATTTCCAATGAATTTTGTCAAAGGCCTTTTCAGCTTCCAAAGAAACAATGGTAGCCTGGTCTGTTCTATCAGTATTTAAAGCTATCAGATCTAATCTAAGCTATCAGATCTAACAACTAATCTAAGATTATTAGCCCCCTGTCTATGTTTAAGAAATCCCACCTGATCTGATCAAACCAGTATTGTGATAACTTGTTGCAATCTATCGGCCAGAATTGCAGTTAATATTTTAGTATCTATGTTAATTAACAAAATAGTTCGTGCCATAAGTGTGATTCTTGCCAGGTTTAGGAATCACTGTAATATAAGCATCATTTAACGATGAAGAAAGGGAGCACATCTCAAAAATATGATTATAAAGATGGTGACGCTTTGGAACTAAGAGATTGGAAAATAGTTTATCCCACTCAATTGGAAACCCGTCTGGACCAGGTGATGTCCCAGAATTCATATTCATAATTGCTTTCATAATTTCCTCAATATACAAAGGAGCTGAGAGAAACTGCCACTGTGAGGAATCTAAACATGGAAGATTAACATGGGGGGGGGGGAGCATCTATGTCCTGCTTTGATGTTTCACTACCCGTACTATACAAATAAGAATAAAACTTTTAAAAATGTGAGTTTGCATCTATGAGAGAGCTGTATATCATATCTCTCTCATCTCTAATAGCTGAAATAACATTTCAATGTTCTTGCTGTTTAAAATGATGTGCCAGAAGAATCTTGCTGGGATGTTCACCATTTTCCCAATATGCCTGTCATAAACAGGTTAAGGCAAATTCCACCTACTTTGAAAGAATATCATTCAGGTCCTATTTAATGTTCTGCAACTCCTGATAAAGTTGCACAGTTGGGTAAATAGCAAACTAGGTTATAAAGATTTCAACTTCTTATTTAAAGATATTTGTTGCATTTTTAAAAAAATTCTTATAGGAAGCATAGGTGATAATTCAGCCCTGTATAAAAGCTTTATTGGCTTCCCACTCAGTGCCACAAGAATCAACAGTATCCTCATTAATTTTAAACTACTCAAGTAACTCAGCAGAAATCTGATTTTTAAACACCTCCTCATTAAGAAGAGAAACATTAAACCACCAGAGCCTGGGGGGCTTGGCAAATCTGAAAATTGCAACTCCAAGTAGACTGGGGCATGGTCTGAGACTACCAGTGTATCAATCTCATAAACTTTTATTTGATGTAGTAAGGATGTAGAAAACAAAAAAATAATCTTATTGAAAGCAGTTATGATGGACAGGTGAAATTAAGGTGTAGTCTCTGCTGCCAGGATGGATGCAAATTTTTTCAAGCATCAATCAAACCAGGTTCAGCAATATAGGCCTGAAGTGTTTCACCACTGTTTGTTTCTTGAGAGCAGGCATACTCCTATCCAGCGAAGGATATAAAATCTCATTAAAGTCCCCACCCACTTCCACTGGGAAGTGGTCCAGGGTTGTGCTCTTCGGCAGCCATGAGGTAAGCAATAGTTATCGGCTACTCCGCTATGCTGCTTGGGTGGGGACTTTAATCAGATATAAGCAATATGAACCAATTTGCTAAATTCATGAAACATAGCCAGAGAATCATTATAAGGCCCATACACATTAATCATGGCAATTACTTTATCATTATATTTCCCAACCAGAATCCAAAAGCAACCATCAGGATCAATAATCACCTGTTGAATTGAAAAGAAAAGTCACTTATGAATTAAAATAGCAACCCCTTTAAACCTTGTCGAAGTATCTGTTACATAGACCTCCTAAACCCAATCTTTTCTCAATAAACATTCATCTGCAGCCATCAAATGGGTTTCATGTAAAAAAAAGAAAAAAGAAAGAAAGGCCACATCAGCGTTAAGCTCTTTTAGCTTAAAGAGAACTCTGTTCTGCTTATTTAAATTCTGCAATCCGTTGACATTCCATGAAATCACATTAAACATAAAGAAAGAAAAAACATATTGTCTGCCCCTTCACACATACAAATCTTACTAATTTTACAGAAGTTACCTACCGGTACTTTTAAATGATACAACATATAAATCATAGATGATACATTTCAGTCCAAAAATTCTTTAAAAGTTCGAACTAATATTTATTATGCTAAACCTTACAGAACCTCTAAAGTTATATATATATGAAAATAAAAACAAAAATAATAAAAATCAAATATCCCACATAGTGCGAACATCCCCCAGCAAAAAAGACCCTCAAAATATAATGAAAATGGTATAAAAACAAACAAACATAAAACAGAAACAAAAAATCAGAAAAGAACTTTATGGCCAATGATCTCTTCTCAGCTTTCTTTTCATTCAGGAGACGTACCAGACAGGGATGTCCACTTTCTCCATTGATATTTGATTTATGTTTGGAACCCATGGCATGTACCATCAGATGGAATAGTAGCATTCACAGCTTTGTACACTGTTAGGGCTGTGTGGCAGATAATTATCGCATCAATTACATTTTGATTGATTTTTGCATGCTAAATTGACTTTATAGTGAAATCCAGAATTAAAAATTGGTAAGAAAATGTTTTTGTGGTGGACTTGGATGGATAAGTTGTTTTTTTACTTTGGATCAATTAGTGAGGGTTGAAGATGAGTTTTTGTTATTTTTGGATTTGTATGCCAAATACGATTTGCCTGCTATGGCTGAATGGCAATACTTGCCACTGCAACGTTTGTTAGAATCTAGGTTTGGCCCTGCTGCTTTTACAGCTTCACAGCCTCCTCCACTATTGGAAATACTTATTGAGGCTGATCAATCATATCAACCCATGATCCATATTTACAAATACTTATTATCGGTGAATAAATATGGTACGCAGGGACTTAAGCAGGAATGGGAAAGGAAATTGGACTGTCCCATTCTGTCTAATCAATGGATTGGCACTTTAGCGTCTATACCGCGTCCAGTGGGGTCACCATTTTAGCGGTCGAAAAAGACATTTGAATTTTGGAACATGGAATATACGGACATGGCTGGATAACATAGATAGTGAACGCCCTGAGCGTAGGACTGCTATTATTGCAAGGGAGCTGAGACGGTTTAAAATTGACATAGCAGCACTTCAAGAAACTCGAAGGGCAGGAGAGGGACAGCTGAAAGAAGAAAAAGGAGGTTATACCTTCTTCTGGAAAGGACTACCTGAGCAGGACCGACGAATACATGGTGTAGGCTTTGCCATCAAAAATGAACTAGTGAACTCTTTGTCAGAAGTTCCTGCTGGCATTAACGAACGCCTGATAACTCTTCGATTAAAGCTCGCCAATAACCAGCAGGTAACTATTTTGAGCGCTTATGCACCAACATTAGATGCTGATGATGACATCAAGGAAAGTTTTTACAGCCAGTTGGACACTCTCCTGTCAGAGATACCTAAGGAGGATAAAATTATCCTCCTAGGCGATTTTAACGCAAGAGTCAGGCGTGACTTTGATTTATGGCCAGAAACTATTGGAAAAGACGGAGTTGGTAATAGCAACCCGAACGGACTCTTACTTTTGTCTATATGTGCAGAGCATAATCTCACTATCACAAACACGCTCTTTCGACAAAAGAATAAGTTTAAAACATCATGGCAGCACCCACGGTCAAAGCACTGGCATCTTCTGGATTATGTAATTGTCCGTGCTAGAGATCGCCGCGATGTACTTCTTACTAGGGCCATGGTGAGTGCCGACGACTGCTGGACAGACCACCGACTAATCCGGTCCACTATGGTTATCAACATTGCTCCCCAACGTAGGCTTCAAGGAAGGAAACCAAGGCGTAAAATGAACATCCAAGTCCTTCAAGATCCTATTAAGCAAACTCATCTTCAATCACTTCTTAAGGAACATCTACCTACGGAACCTCCTGACAACATTGAGGACCATTGGTCTAAGCTGAAAACCTCCATTACTGCAGCTTGTGAACAAACTATTGGATATGAAACTAAGAAACATCAGGATTGGTTTGATGAAAATGACAATGAGATTAAATATATAATTGACCAAAAAAGGAAAGCCTTCCAAATATGGCAAAATGATATTAACTGCGCTGCCAAGAAAAAAACCTACGCTAGCGCAAAGGCTGAGGTCCAAAGAAGAACAAGAGAACTTAAGAACGCTTGGTGGAAAAAGAAAGCTGAAGAAATTCAACAACTTGCAGAATCTCATGATGCACGGGGCTTTTTTAAGGCCACAAGGGCCATTTATGGACCAAAAACCTATGGTACAAACCCTTTACAATCAAAAGATGGCACCAAACTCTTAAAAGACAAAGAGTCTATTGCACTGCGTTGGAAAGAGCATTATTATGACCTTTTAAATCGTAAGTCTAAGGTGGATAATGAGATTTTTTTCGCAAATCCCGCAAAAACAAATTAAAGAGGAACTTGCAATACTCCCCACTTTGGATGAAGTAAAAAAGCCATTAATCAAATGAAGAACAACAAAGCTAGTGGACCAGATGGGATTCCTGCTGAAATCTTTAAAGAAGGGGGGCCCGAACTTGTACAACATCTTCATAAACTCATCGAAAAAATCTGGATAAGAGAAGAGATCCCAGAAGACTTCAGGGATGCCATAATTATCACCCTCTTTAAGAAGGGTGATAGAACAGACTGTGGAAATTATCGGGGCATTTCTCTCTTAGCAACCGCAGGTAAAATATTTGCTAGGATTCTCGCAAACCGTCTTCTATCTATTTCAGAAGAGATCCTCCCTGAAACTCAATATGGTTTCCGCCCCTCTAGAGGGACAGTAGACATGATTTTTACTGCACGTCAGCTCCAAGAAAAATGCCGGGAGCAAAATCAACCCCTTTATATGGCATTTATCGATTTGGCTAAGGCCTTTGATACTGTAGACCGTACAGCTCTCTGGACTATCCTTATGAAAATTGGATGCCCCAATAAATTTGTGAATATCTTGCGACTTCTCCATGACAACATGACGGCAACGGTTTTGGACAACAACGGCTCTCATGGTGCTCCATTTAAAGTGGGATCAGGTGTTAAACAGGGATGTGTTATCGCCCCAACATTATTTGCCATTTTCATCGCCATGGTTTTACATCTTGTCGAGGGGAAACTTCCCACCGGTGTGGGAATTATATATCGAACAGATGGAAAGCTTTTTAATCTCAGCAGGCTGAAAGCAAAAAGTAAGGTAATTACAACCTCCGTTGTGGAACTTCAGTATGCTGATGATAATGTGGTCTCCGCACATTCAGAGGATGATCTCCAAACTATCCTAAATGCTTTTGCAGAAGCATACGAAAAACTTGGTCTCTCACTTAACATCAAAAAAACCAAAGTGCTTCATCAGCAAGTGCAAGCCAATCCTTTGGTGATGCCATCTATCCAGCTTGGCGGGACAATACTGGAAAATGTCGATCATTTTCTCTATCTTGGCAGCTATCTTTCTGTTACAGCTAACATCGACAGTGAAATCCAGCATCGTCTGAGCTCCGCAAGTGCCGCATTTTCTCGAATGAAACATAGAGTGTTCGAGGATCGGGATATTTGTAAGAAGACCAAAACACTGGTTTATGAAGCCATTGTATTACCAACTTTATTGTATGCCTGCGAAACATGGACTATCTATAAACGTCACTTCCACCTCCTTGAAAGATTTCATCAACGTTGCCTCCGGAAAATCCTGCAAATTACTTGGGAAGATAGGCGAACAAATGTCAGTGTACTGGAAGAAGCAAAGACTACTAGCATTGAAAAAATGATCCTTCAACGCCAACTTCAGTGGACCGGTCATGTTGTTCGAATGCCTGACTGCCGTCTCCCAAAGCAGTTACTTTACTCCCAACTCAAGGATGGAAAGCGGAATATCGGTGGTCAATATAAGAGGTTTAAGGATGTTCATAAGGCTAATCTAAAAAAATGCAATATAAACATTGAAAACTGGGAAGCTCTGGCCCATGAACGATCTAAATGGAGGTTGGCCTTTCACAAAGGTTCCATGGACTTTGAAGAAGCCCGAGTGCAAGGTGAAAGGGAGAAACGTGCTAAGCGAAAAGCACGTCAAATGAATCCTTTACAGGACCATCTTCTATCTGGTAACCTGTGTCCTCACTGTGGGAAGCTGTGTGGATCTAGAATTGGCCTCCACAGTCACTTACGGACCCATCGCTAGAGTCTACACAATCTTCTTTAGAATCTCCTCCTTTTATCCCGGAAGACAATCTTACTCGGTCACGAGTGATCGCCTGATGATGAGTTCTTACTCAGCAAAAACTCATGTTCTGTGTCTATTGGATGCCACAACATCTCTTTAATAAGGGATTGCCTAATTCAGCTAATTGCTGGTGGTGTAATACAGCTAATACATCTTTTAAACATAGGTTTTTGTAATGTCCAGTAGTTGCCTCTTTTTCGGAGGAGGTTATAATGTGAATAAACTTTGTATTGGAACACTCTTTAATATTGACTGATACACACATTCTTTTAAATTATCTACCTGTTTCTTGGAAATGAATGCATGGTCAAAGTAAATGGATTTTCTGTGCCCTTTTGACAGCTAAAAGACTAATATTAAAACATTGGAAGGATAAATACACACCTCCTATAATGCAGTGGATTGAGAACCTAATGATGCTTTCAATATTTGAATGGATGGCATATAGACGCCACTCTCGAATAGATACATACATGGATATTTAGTCTGCCTTTGTTGAAGCTTACGTATAATTGATATATTCAAATCTGTGTCTATCTATCTCTCTATCTATCTCTCTGTCTATCTCTATATCTATCTCCTTTTTTTCTTTTTATGGTTTGGTTTTGTTGAAACTTATATTAAAAAAAATTTTTTTTTAAAGGTTACATCGTATTTGGACAAAAAACCCACTCTTGTTCCATGTCTGTTGGATGCAACATCTCTTTAATAAGGTTTTGTCTAGGTCAGCTACTTGCTGGAGGTGTAACATAACTAATGCATCTTTTAACCATATGTTTTGGCAATGCCCAATAGTTGCCTCTTTTCGGGAGGAGGTTATTATACAGATGAACTTTTTGCAGCACCTCCTATAATGCACTGGATTGAGGACCTAATGACACTTTCAATATTTGAATAGGCAGTATATAAATGCTACTTGCACATGGATACATATATGCTTATTTGGTCTGCCTTTGTTGAAGTTTATGTATAATTCTTAGAAAGCTGTACAGTAATACCTTGGATTGCAAGTAACTTGGTTTGAGAGCGTTTTGCAAGACAAGCACATTTTTAAATATTTATTTATTTATTTATTTACTTGATATACAAGCGACGTCTTGCAATACAAGTACTGTAGTACGTCTTAAATTAAAAATCTCTGCGCAAATTTTTTTGGGGGGATTTCGTTTTGATATAAGAGTGTTTTGGATTACAAGCACGTTTCCGGAATGAATTATGCTCTCAATCCAAGGCATGACTGTATTTTCACACACACACACACACACACATTTCATATGCATGTATTGAAACTGATATATTCAAATCTATGTAGTTACATTTTTCCCTCTTCATGGTTTTGTTGAAATATTATAATAAAATTAATTTTAAAAAAATCTAAATTATGTATTTTGCACCAAGCTCCAGTTGGTGCATTTCAGAGTTCCAGTAAAAAACACACAAAGTAGATCCCACAAGCCCAAAGTCTGCCCACCCCTGGACTAGAGCCCACTTCATCAGATGTATGGAATAGTATCCTCAGTTAGCAGACACACATACACACAGGATATAAAGAAGGGGGAACGGAACAATGAGTCAAAAGGGCCATGAGATAGAAGGTCTGTGAGGACCCCATGTAAAGTTTTAATATATATGCATGCATGAAAATTAGTACATATTCTCTACTATTTTTATGAATGTTTTAAGAAAGTTATAGTTACAACTACACGTGGTCAGGTAAATATGAATATGCTGCACACTTGAGCCCTGTTCAGCTCTTTGCCTGAATGTATGAGGACTTAAATTGGGTACAGAGATGTAGCTGTGCACACTGGCCCCACTGCCTACATTTCCGGGCATGCCAGCCTGACCCCCTCCGTTCACATCTATCTATCTATCTATCTACCGGTATCTAAAATTATTTCTAGCCTGCTTTTAAGGGTGGAAGTGTCTCAACACGACCTTCCCTTGTTGAACTGGCAAGCTGTGAATGGGAGTTCTACTCGCATTCCCTTGAACACATGTAGAACTTTCCAAATGATTGCCTTGTCAGGGTTCCTGATTGTGCAGAGAGTTCTACTCACATTCATCCAAGTGAATGTGAGTAGAACCCCCTTTCAGACCTTGCCAGTTCAACATGGGCAAGGTCTGAACTGGGGTGGGGGCAGCATGTCTAGAGATGTAGGGGCAGAGCCAGCATACATAGCCCCCTCCCTGTACCCATTTTTAGCCCTCATGCATTCAGGCAAATGCCTGAACAGGGCTTTGGCCAAAACTCACCTTGAATTTTATCTTTTATTTGGATCCCAGCCAGCATGGAAAGAACCGCACTGGCTGCGAGAAGGTATTTCCAAGGTTGCAGCGCCTTCCAGGCCCAACCCTATGTCCCCCCACCCCACCCCGACAAGGTTGGAGAGACAAAATTTATAAATGGCTCTATATCTAAAAGAGATTCCTGAGCAGTGAAGAGTGAAGCAAAAAAATACAAAAGAATAAAAATACAAAAGAATAAAAATGTTTAAAATCAATTATACCAGAAAACCCAACAACTGTTTTGTAAATGGCCCTTGTTAAGGTAATTATCATTGTCTCTGCTTTCTGCATTTAATTCCCTCTGACATCAGTATTTAAAATTCCCTCCCCCTCCCCAACCATGTGTGTGTGTGTATAATATATATACATTTGGAACTTGGGATAACACTTTGTGTATTCGATGGAGTGGACTTGAAAAGGCAAGCAGGCTCCCAGAGAGCGAGCGAACAGAGCGAGCGAACAGGGAGAGCAAACAGGAGTTTGGCAGCGGAGTTCGGCAGGGGAGGTCCCTAAAAAAAAACAACAACATATATATATATATATATATATTCTAGGAAGACAGAAACAGAGCACTATGGAAGGAAAGGACTCAGCAGTGGTGGTGACCTGCAAGGGGTGTGCAATATTTGTTTTCCTGCCGGAGATCAACATGGCCTACACATGCAACAAGTGCAAGCTGGTCACGCTGTTGGAAGAAAAGGTCAGAGGACTGGAGCAGCAAGTGTCAACCCTCAGGAGCATAAGAGAAAGCGAGGAGTTCTTAGACAGAACGGTGGATCTACAGCACCAAAGCACAGTACAGGAGCCAGAAGGGCAACTGCAGGATGAGGCGGAGTCGGAGACTGCAGAGGCAAGGGAAAATAACGCAGGGGGAACTCCCTGGAAAAGGGTGACTGTTAGGAGCAGAAGAACTACAAGACACTCTGCGCCTGTGGAAGCAGTGGAGCTATGGAACCGCTTCCATGTACTTGAGGACGAGGGCAGAGGACAGCCTGCAGAGGACGGATTACCGGGCACCCAACGTGACAGCGAGCAAGAGGCTGAGGGTCAGTCAAGTGGAGGCAATCAAACCAAGGCCTACAGCAAGAGGAAGAGAAGAGTACTCGTAGTGGGAGACTCCCTCCTGCGGGGGATCGAAGCCAAAGTATGTCGCGAAGACCCATGGACTCGCCAGGTGTGCTGTCTCCCTGGGGCACGGATTAAGGATGTGACAGAGCAGCTGCCGAGGCTCATGCAGCCCACCGACACATACCCCTTTCTTCTCTTCCACGTGGGTACAAATGATACTGCCAAGCGGAGTTACAAAGAAATCACGGCAGACTTTGAAGAGCTGGGAAGGGAACTCAAGAACTTCGGGGCCCAGATAGTTTTCTCATCCATCCTTCCAGTACTTGGAAGAGGCATAGAAAGGGAAAGAAAAATACTCCGAGTGAATGACTGGCTACGAAGGTGGAGCCGACGTGAGGGATTTGGATTCTGGGACCACGGGCTACACTTCCTGGAAGATGGACTGCTGGCAAAGGATGGGTTGCACCTCACAAGGACTGGGAAGAATGTGTTTGGACACAGCATGAGGAACTTAATCAGGAGGGCTTTAAACTGAATCCAACAGGGGAGGGAGACATAAACTTGGGGGTACCAATGGAAGAAGGCCTCTATGCCACAATGGAGAGAGCAGCTCCAGCGGTGCCCATTGATAGTCTACCACAAAATGTAGGGGGAAAGTCGGACTATAAAGCACATAGTCTTCGATGTCTCTATACTAATGCCCAGAGTATGGGCAATAAACAAGACGAACTTGAACTCTTGATACATGAGGGCAAGTACGACTTGATAGGGATAACTGAAACCTGGTGGGATGACTCCCATGACTGGAATACAGCAATTGAAGGGTATAACTTGTTCAAAAGGAACAGAAGCAACAGAAAGGGAGGTGGAGTTGCACTGTATGTTAAAAATACGTATCTCTGCACAGAGATACAGGAAGAGGAGCTTGGCAGCCCCATTGAGAGCATCTGGGTTAAAATAAAATAAAGGGGGCAAAGAATAAAGCGAACATGGCGGTTGGAGTCTACTACCGACCACCCAATCAAGGAGAAGACGAGGATGGAACTTTTGAAAAGCAAATTGCCAGTGTTTCAAGGAGGCACGATGTGGTAGTAATGGGAGACTTCAATTTCCCTGATATCTGTTGGGAGACTTATTCAGCCAAACATGGCCCCTCCAAGAAATTCCTGAGCTGTGCTGCTGATAACTTCCTCCTACAGAAAGTGGAGGAAGGAACTAGAGGATCGGCTATCCTTGACCTGATTCTAACCAACAGAGACGAGTTAGTGGATAAAGTGGCAGTTTCGGGAACTCTGGGGGAAAGTGACCATGTTATACTTGAGTTCTTGATTCTAACAGAAGCAAAAGCTGAGTGTAGCCAAACACGTACCCTGGATTTTAGGAAAGCCAATTTTAACAAACTCAGAACAATGATTAGTAAGATCCCATGGCAAGTGACTCTCACGAGAAAGGGAGCCCAGGAGGGGTGGGAGTTTTTAAAAAAGGAAATTTTAAAGGCACAATTGCAAACAATTCCCACAAGGAAAAAAGGCAGAGGGCAACAGAAGAAGCCAATGTGGCTTCACAATAAACTCAAAGATGACCTGAAAACAAAAAGGACACGTATAGGAAGTGGAAGGAAGGACAGGCTACAGGGGAAGAGTACAGGCAGGTAGCACAGAACTGCAGGAATAGTGTCAGGAAGGCTAAAGCTGAGAATGAGCTAAGGTTAGCGAGGAATGCTAAAAGCAACAAAAAAGCTTTCTTCAGATACATGCACAGTAAAAGACAGAAGAAAGAACTGGTGGTTCAACTACGCAATGAGGATGGCAAATTGATAACAGAAGACAAAGAAAAGGCAGAAGTGTTCAATTCCTACTTCGGCTCGGTCTTCTCCCAAAAGAGGGTCTATGACCCCCCTGGCAAACCTGAAGTACAGACTGAAGGGGCAGAATTGCAGCTTGAGATTGATAGGCAAATGGTCAAGGAGCACCTGATTACTCTGAATGAGTTTAAATCTCCAGGGCCTGATGAGCTGCATCCTAGAGTAATAAAGGAACTGGCAGAAGAACTCTCAGAACCACTGTCTATTATCTTTGAGAAATCATGGAGGACAGGTGAAGTGCCAGACGACTGGAGGAGGGCAAATGTTGTTCCCATCTTCAAAAAGGGCAAGAAGGAGGAACCTGGGAACTATAGGCCAGTCAGTCTGACATCAATCCCCGGGAAGATTTTGGAGCAGATTATAAAGAAGTCAGTCTGCAAGCACCTTGAAAACAATGCAGTGATTACTAGAAGCCAGCATGGATTTGTCAAGAACAAATCCTGTCAGACTAATCTGATCTCATTTTTTGATCGGGTAACCTCCCTTGTGGACTGTGGGAATGCTGTGGACATTATATACCTGGACTTCAGCAAAGCTTTCAACAAAGTGCCTCATGATATCCTGATTAGTAAGCTAGCTAAGAGTGGGCTAGATGGAACAACTATCAGGTGGATCCACAATTGGCTAAAGAATCGGACTCAAAGAGTGCTTATCAATGGTTCCTTCTCAAACTGGGGAGAGGTAACGAGCGGGGTACCACAGGGCTCGGTCCTGGGCCCGGTGCTCTTCAACATTTTTATTAATGACTTGGATGAGGAGGTACAGGGAATGCTTATCAAATTTGCAGATGACACAAAGTTGGGTGGAACAGCTAATACTCTGGAAGACAGAAACAAAATTCAAAGTGACCTCGATAGGCTGGAGCGCTGGGCCGAAAACAACAGAATGAAATTTAACAGGGATAAATGCCAAGTGCTGCACCTAGGGAGAGGAAACCAAATGCAGAGTTACAGAATGGGGGACACTTGGCTCAACAATACTACAAGTGAGAAGGATCTTGGAATTGTGGTAGATCACAAACTGAATATGAGCCAGCAATGCGACGTGGCTGCAAAGAAGGCAAATGCAATTTTGGGCTGTATTAATAGAAGTATAGCTTCCAAATCGCGGGAAGTGATAATTCCCCTTTACTCGGCACTGGTTAGGCCTCATCTTGAGTACTGCGTCCAGTTCTGGGCACCTCACTTTAAGAAGGACATAGACAAACTGGAGAGGGTTCAGAGGAGGGCAACAAGGATGATAAAGGGACTGGAAACAAGGCCCTATGAGGATTTCATAGATTTCATAGATCATAGAGTTGGAAGGAGCCTAGAAGGCTATCGAGTCCAACCCCCTGCTCAATGCAGGAAACTAGAGAAGGGGTCTCCCATCCAAATAATAACCAGGCCTGACCCTGCTTAGCTTTCCACACTCAGACAAGCTGAGCCAGCAAAAGGACTGGGCATGTTTAGCCTTCAGAAGAGGAGACTGAGGGGAGATATGATCGCACTCTTTCAGTATTTGAAGGGATGTCACACAGAGGAGGGCAAAGATCTCTTCTCGTTCATCCCAGTTTGCAGGACATGGAATAATGGGCTCAAGTTACAGGAACCTAGATTCCACCTAAACATCAGGAAAAATTTCCTGACTGTCAGAGCAATAAGACAATGGAATCAACTACCTAGGGAGGTGGTGGGCTCTCCCAGTCTGGAGGCATTCAAGGTGCGGCTGGACAGACATCTGTCAGAGATGCTTTGACCTGGATTCCTGCATTGAGCAGGGGTTGGACTCGATGGCCTTGTAGGCCCCTTCCAACTCTACTTTTCTATGATTCTATGATTCTTTAAGGTGCCACAAGACTCTTCTGCTATTTTTTTTTTTTTTGATACAGTAGACTAATATGGCTACCCCTCTGGAAATTATTAGTATTATTCCACCATCTCAAAGCAACTTCATTTGAAGTACAATTTCAGTCCAAGCCCAAGAACTTGCTTCCTTTTTGTAGTGTGGCAGAAGGCTGTAAAAATAACCATCTCAGTGTTGCTCTCATTTCTTTTGGATTGCAAAATATAACTGTGATTAGTTGAGATATCTTACAAGCCTTAAAAAAAAACATAAGTCTGAATGTAAAAAATAAAATAAAAAAGTAAACTGCTTCTTATTCTTGAGGAGCATGGCAGATGTGGTATAAGTACAGCACATGTCTGCATGTATATGGCAGTGCCGAACCAAACTTAAGCTCTTTTAAGTTCCATTGTTATCAGTGGAAATGTAAAGCACATGCTTAACTCTCCTCCCATTGTGGGACTTAAAAGTGCTCAGCTATGGATGAATAATCACACCCACATTTTGTAATTCTGTTTTGTTTTCCCATTCTGTGTAATGCCATATGTATGTCATTCTCCATGCTTTTAATATTGCAGTTTGCTAGTATCTCATTGTATCATACCACACATCTGCAAGCATGAAAGGGGTTACACTTAATTGATGTTATGTTCCCAATACTGTGGATGGATGCTTTGATCTGTAGAGAAGAACATCAATCCTAAGACCAGCTGAGGACCAAGACTCGGAACACAGTTAGAAAACAAATTACAGTAGATAGTTGTGTTAGTTTATAGCAGATATAGATAAAGATATTTAAGACAGAATCATGTGGCACCTTCAAAACTACCAAAATGTATTATGGCATGAGCTTTCATAGGCAAGATTCTACTTTTATTAGATGCATGAAATGAATAGGGAAGATTTGGGAATTTGAAAAATAAATACACACAGCTACAAAACAGTTCATAATTCATTAAATCTTCTAAGAGTGACAGGAAGTGGTGAGGAGAAGTGGTGAAATGTATAGACACTCCAGCTCTGTAGATTCACTACAAAACATGTCTGAATTGTACATTTCAGAGGAAGAAACAGCATCACTGCATAGAGATGATGTGGACACACTGTATCTGGAAGATTAGAGACTGGTTACAAGTGTCTCCAAAATAGGCAATGAATATGGCAATCCAGATAGACTAAGGGCACAATCCTATCGATTGTGCCATTGATAATCGGAAGCCCCTGAACTTGGAGGCTTCCAATCAACCAATGCAGGGCAGGAGGAGCAGCGGAGGCAATCTTGGCCTCCCTGTTATCCTGCCGTGCATTTTTCACGAGACGGGCTTTTTTATCCGCCTAGTGATGGCGCTTCGGAGAGGGAGGGAAGATCGCTGGAAGAGGCTCAAGAGGATAGCTTGTATCCTGGCCTCTCTGGTCTCCTCCCCTTCCCCTGGAATGCCCCCTTTCCTCCTCCTCCAAGGTCACTTTCCCACCCTTGGAGGGCAGCCTGCTGAGAGGGAGCAAAGAGAGGGGAATCAGATCTCCAACTTCTCCATCCGAGGTCAGATATATTCCAAGGATGTCAGCTGACAGGTTCACTGTTTACTCAGCCAGTTTCCTGTTTCTTTCTATGATGTTCCATACACAATGGCAATAGGAGACATGGATTTATTTATTTATTTATTTATTTATTTAATACATTTTTATGCCGCCCAATAGCAGAAGCTCTCTGGGCGGATTACAACAGTTAAAACCATAAAATACAATACAGTAATACCTTGGATTGCAAGTAACTTGGTCTGAGAGCATTTTGCAAGACAAGCAATTTTTTAATATAAATGTTGACTTGATAAACAAGCGACGTCTTGCAATACAAGGTAGGGATGTAACCGCTCGCCTCGAGCGGGCATAGCAGGCCGAAATCGGCCCCCGCTCACGCCCGCCAGAGACTCGCTTTGATATAAGAGTGTTTTGGATTACAAGCACGGTTCCGGAACTAATTATGCTTGCAATCCAAGGTATAATATAAATATAAAATTTAAAACCACAGATTAAAAACAAACAGCAGAGCTAGCAGCAGCAGTTCAAATTACAATAACAGAGTTAAAATTAAACAACTACAAGATTAAAATGATTAAGATGATTAAAATGATTAAAATGCCTGGGAGAATAAAAAGGTCTTTACCTGGCACCAGAAAGAGTACAATGTAGGCACCAGGCGAGCCTCTTTTGGGAGCTCATTCTACAACCGGGGTGCCACAGCAGAAAAGGCCCTCCTCCTGGTAGTCACCTGCCTCACTTCCTTTGGCAGGGGCTCTCGGAGAAGGACCACTGACAAAGATCTTAGTGTCCGGGCGGTACATATGGGAGGAGAAGACCCTTCAGATACCCTGGCCCCAAGCTGTTTAGGGCTTTGAATGTTAGTACCAGCACTTTGAATTGGGCCTGGAAACAGATTGGCAGCCAATGCAGATGAGAAAGCATGAGAGTGCTGTGCCAAAACTTTCTTCCACCTTTTTTTAAATCATTCATTCTGATAGAAAAGAAGTTGCTTTTGAAAAAAAATATTCAAAGAAGAAAATTTTGGAGAAATTACCATGGATGGGGTTCAGGGGTCTTGTGCTAACCTTACTTATGAGGTGGCTGAGAAGTGTGCGTGAGTGCCCTGTCTTTCATTGCATAATCAGTGCCAGTGTGGCAAGTGGTGAGAGTATTGGACTGGGACTTGGGAGATCCAGGTTCTAGTCCCCGCTCGGCCATGAAACTCACTGGGTGACTTTGGACCAGTCACTGACCTTCAGCCTAACCTACCTCACAGGGTTGTTATGAGGATAAAATGGAGAGGAGGAGGAGGAGGATTATGTAAGCCACCTTGGGTTCATTGCAGGAAAAAAGGTGGGGTATAAGTATAATATAATAAATAAATAAATAAATAAATAATCTCTCTGTCAGCCTGCAGCCTCCTGTACTTCGATTAAAGCCCAGGGGAAAGGAAAACATCATGAGGTGACTCCTCCCCTATGGCACTTTTTCAGATCAGGAAGAACAGGCAACCAGGGCAGCTGCAGAGTGATGGAGAGATATATGACAGAAAGAAAACACACACACAACAACCTCAGCCACCTCACCATGATAAGCTAAGCTCACAACCAAAAAGGATTCCAAAGCGCCCTGAAAATATGACAGAAAAATGGAAGCCTCTTTCACGAAGGAGGAAAATTTGGGGGAAATCAAAGGACAGATTTTGGCGCGGCAATAGTTATGTCTATGTTATTAATCTGTCTTTGGGATGGGATAAAGAAAAAAAACCCTGTAACTAAGGATATGTAGACCAACATAATAGGTCTCGGTATTTACGCAGCTTGTATTATTTTCTTTTGAACATTTCTCCTTTTCTGATTTTCAAATGCATGTAAACTGTGATTTCCTTAAATAAATTCTATGTTATGTTTGATTATTATAATTCTGGGCTCAGGGTCCATTCACACTTGCCCTCCCACACACCATCTTGGCTGAATGTGCTGCCGAGAGTTTGGGATATCCTACAGTTCCTGAGTATACTATTTGTGATACATTACAATTATTCTTAGTTCTTTCGGGCCCAGGATATACAGACATTCTTAGGGGCCTATTCAAATGAATGAAATGGTAGCAGCAGTTAGTTTAAAAAAAGTTTCACAGGGTCCCCTACCATTGTGTTGAACCTGGTCCTCCACACCTTCCTTCAAAAAGATCAAGATGTCCTACACAAGGTGAAACCATTCTATCCACGCAACAACCTTATGAGGTAGGTTAGGATGAGAAAGATGACCCAAAGCCACCCATTTGAGAGAGAGAGGGGGGGGAGCCCAACCCAAAGTCACCCAGTGAGCTTTAATGGCCTAGCAGGAAATCAAACTCAAGATTCTCTGCCATAGATCCAACATACTCACCCTTGTATTCTAGCAGAATTAGGTATCCCTTTGGTTACATTTCAGATCCTTGCTGAACTGAAGATGGATTAAAAGGGCATATCGACTCCTTAGATGAGAAAATGAATGCCTATGTGTGTCCTGCCCCCCACCCCCAGTCTGGTTAAAATAGGGTGTCCAATGAAAACATTTTCAGAAACTTTTGTTAAAGGGAATCAAGCCATTATAATTCTATACATGACCTTCTGTGTCGTGGGAGTCAAAGAAATCCACCTATTCGCCCCTACATCAAGCCAAATACTTCTGAAACAACCAGGGAATGTCCTTTTTAAATGAAATACAGTTTTACTTTAAACAGTTTCCTATGGGAGGGCAACCTTCACTTGGCCTGCAAGATCTCCCCGCTCACAGACCACACATGCAGATTTTAAGAGAGACGAACTGAACACTTTGCTACAGTCGATAACTGTGCTCTGTTTTTCAGGAGTAAAATATCCATAGAATGTTGAGGTTTATATGCAGACGTCTTTCATACCATGATTCTGGTTATGAGACTATGGGGGACTGTTCACAGACTATGTGCACTGATGTATTCCCACTGAAGTCAGGGCAAGTGGTCTGTGAATTGTCCCCCAAGTTATTTAAATGCCTCTGTTTTTCATGCTCTTGACACTAAACATGAACGGCTAGTTCAAGAAAGTTAAGGAAAGAGCAAAACCCTACCAGCCTGGAATGTACGGCAATCAGAAACTGATCTGTTGCTATATTTGTAGTTCATCACTATTAAGACTTTGCATTATGCAGGCTTAGAGCAGAACTACATGCTATGGGAGGTTCCCAACAGAGCAGTAATGCAGAGGGAGCTGGTGCCCATCAGTTGTACCCTACAAATTAGGGTGGCTCTGTGTCCTGCTTTACAGAGGATAGTCCTCTGGTTGAAGAGCTGCTAGAAGATTCCTTCCTCTATTTGAAGGAATCCTCTGTTTGAAGAACTGTCCAGTCTGAGTCCAGTTTAAAAATAAAGAACCCTAAGAAGGGAGAGCAGCAGGGCAGGGCCTTGAGGTTGCCCATCAGCAGATCGCAGCTAGACAGAAGACTGAGCAGGCACACAGGTCACCTAGTCATGGTGTTTCCCATAATGGTGGGACATATTTTATTTCTGTTCAAATTTTAGTATTTCTTTCTAAATTTGTACCTACACACATAAGTTAGCATAAGTAGCCACCTACTGCAAATGCCTCCAGGACATCTTTACTGTTATTCCCCCAACCAGACCCTGAGGCCAAGCTATGGAGAGAAAACAGTTGGGGTGTATTTGCAGTATGGATGTGCAAATCAGCAAAACCTGAGCTCATTGAGGTTCTCCGATTTCCACCTCATAGGAACATGGGAAGCTGCCTTATACTGAGTCAGACTATGGGTCCATCTAACCCAGTATTGTTGGCACTGACTGGCAGCGGCTCTCCAGGGCTTCAGGCAGGATTCCTTCCTTGCCCTGCCTGGAGATGCTGGGGACTGAGCCTGAGACATGCTGCATGCAAAGCAGGTGCTCTACCACTGAGCTACCCTCCCTCAAAGCTGGTTCTGACTCATGTCCATATCAGGTTGCAAGCACTGTTGTTTTCGCATGAAAATTCATGTGTAATTTCATGCACTTTTTTTTTTCAAATGTACACATCAATTGGGCATGTTTTTAAAATGTACACATTTTTCTCTCATTGATTAAAGTATGTTTGTGCGCACATTCCAAATGTATGCAATTTTACATGCGCGTTTTTTAAAGGTATACATTTCTGAAAGCATTTTTTGTTGTTGCACATATCACATCACAAGTTCAGAAATATATAGACTCCAAGCACAGATTGTGTTCAGGTACATGTTCCTTTCCAGAAGGTACAAATTGGCTAAATTCTGGTCAAAAAATGAACAGAAATGATTTTTTCATACATCCCTAATTTTGCAGGAGAGAATTACCAGCATGCGTGGGGGAAGGTCTAAGCAGCCCCCTCTGCTCACTAATTGTCTTTTTTATACACACACACACACACAGAGAGAGAGAGAGAGAGAGAGAGCACCTGCAGTTTTGTTAACCAGGAGATGTTTGGACAAAACATATTTCAAACCCTCAACATTACACCAATGAAAATAGGGTCATGTTTGTAACACCCCAAGTCACATACTAAAGATCACTGCCCAAGGGCACAAACACACATTAAACTTTGCTAAGGGCTCGTCTGGTGTATGCTGTATTCATTTATGCTGCAAGAGCCTATCTTCCACTTATTTAAAAGCCAATATAGGACAGGTTCGCATGACCCAGCAACAATCGTGGTATGTTACCACGATTGTTTGCCGGATCACCCGAAGCAACAACAATGAGCCCAACAGATGATCGATCGGCATCATTGTTGCTTCGCTCCCTCCTTTCACCTCCTTCCCCCTTCTTCCTCCCAGCGATATCCCAGGAGACACCGCGGGGAGGAATGAGGCTCTGCTCTTTGACAGCCACATCACTCCGATTTCAGCTCACAGCTGTCAAAGACTCCCTGCTGTGCAAACAGGGCTTGTGCCCTGAAGCACAATGGGGAGGTGGGAGGGAAGAGCCTCTCACCTCCTCGAGAGGTCTCCTCTCTGGCAGGAGGCAGGAGTGCTGGTTCCACTCTCTGCAACTGCTCCGTGAACGGAGCAGCCGTGGAGAGTGGATCACAGCCTCCTGCCAGAAAGTTTTACTGGCAGGGTAAACCCTTCCTGCTGCAGGCAGTAACACAGTCCCCACAACTGCTGCTTGCACGGAGCAGCCGTGGGGACTTCGTCCCTGCCTACAGCAGGTAAACCTCTCTGGCGGCAGAGCGGGGTGGCAGGAAGCGCCTACACACTCTGCCCTTTGCTTTCTCCTGGTTCTCCAGGGAAAGTAAATGGCAGTGTGAGCAGGCACCTCCCACCGCCGGAGAAGTTTACCTGCTGCAGCCAGGTAAACCTCACCGGCAGGAGAGCAGGGTGGGGCTTGCTCCTGGCACTTATGCGCCTGCGCCAGTGACAGGAGCAGGCCCCACCTCGCTCCACTCCTGGAGAGGTTTCCTTGCTGCAGCTGGGATGCGGTCCCCAGCTGCAGCAAGGAAACCTCTCCAGCAGTGAAGCAAGGTGGGGCTTGCTCCTGGTCCTGGCGCAGCCACAGGTAAACCTCTCTGGCAGAGCAGAGCGGGGTTTGCTGCTCTCACGTGCGCACCCATGCCAGTGACAAGAGCAGGCCCTGCCCCACTTCACCACCAGAGAGGTTTAACTGCTGCAGCCGGGGATGCAGTCCCCGGCTGCAGCAGGGAAACCTCTCCAGCGGCAGAGTAGGGCTGTGGAAAGTGCCCTCTCCACTTCGCCCTTTGCTTTTCCAGGTGGGTAAAGTGAAGGGAGGAGTGGGCAGGCACTTCCTGCCACCCTGCTCCACCGCCAGAGAGGTTTACCTGCTGGAGGTGGTGATGCAGTCCCCGCCTCTAGCAGCTAAACCTCTGTGGAGGAGCGAACAGCGGGAAACCCCTGCCCTCTCCTTTTCCGGGGTCTCCTGGGAAAGGAAAGGGCAGAGAAGGCAGGTGCTTTCCTCACTCACTTGGGCAGCAGCACTGGTGACAGAGGGAAGCCCCTCTGTCCCCATGGCTGCTCGGCACATGGGGCAGCCACAGGGATCAGAGTACAGCCTGCTGGGAGAAAACCTTTCAGGCAGGAGGCTGTGGTTTGATCCCTGCAGCGGCTCAGCGTGCCAAGGTCTACTCTGGAGGAGGAGGGGGGGTGCCTGATCCACTCCCTGGAGAAGGAGAAAGACAGCTCTGACAGCTGCCCCCTAGCACTGTTTGAGCACTTTGGGGGCAGCTGTCAGCCGCGCTCTGTGGCTAGCCGCTTGGTAAGAGCGGCAATGTCTGCTCTTGCCAAATGGCTCATTGATTCTGGGCCTTGTGCCATGATGGATCGTGTCGTCCAGGTTTGGATGACATGACAAGCCATCATGGTACAAACAAACCCTAGAACAGACCATTGTGACTTATCGCTGTTCAAAACAACGATAAATCACAATGGTCAGTCACAATGACTGGGTTCGAACAACGCGCCCAACAAGCAATGGTGAGTCCATTCTTTGGATTAAAGATTTAATAGGAAAACGTTTTCTTTTTTGGAAAGTTTGGTTTAAGAAAAAAAAAGGCACTTTACTGCTCTGCCTCATCCATTTCTGAACAGCCCTTTGATCTGGAAAATATTCAACATCCGACTTTGCAAAGGACAACTGGGAAGCAAATTTATTTGAGCTCTAGGGTAGTAACACTGTTAACATGGTCCTGCCTCCAATCCAATTTGGTAAATGCAGCAGGGGACAGACCTGTCGGCCACAGGTCCTTTCTACCCATCTGGTTCCCAACTGGTTCACCCATATGGAAGTGGGATTTGGCCTATGTAGTTCTGCCAACCTCACAGTCGGGGATACAGATCAGGAGGATAATTTTGTAAATAAACAAATAATGCAGGCAGTGACACAGCCTGTTAAGAAGGCTTCACAGAAGAGTCAGTGGTGGACTGCTCCCCATCTTCTCTAATCAGAAAGGTGGGGTTAGAAAGGCTGCTTTTTGTACAACTTGCAGTGAATTTCAGACCATAGGCTTCAATACTTCTAGGGGAGATACAGTGGTAGAGCACATGCTTAGCTCAGTGGTAGAGCACATGCCTTTCATGCAGAAGGTCCCAGGTCCAATCCTTAGCATCTCTAGTTTACAAAGATCAGGTAGCAGATGATTGACAGCAGGGGGGGGGGAGCTCCAACTTGAGAAACTGCCAATCACTGAGGACAATCCTAGGATAGATGGATGACTGATCTGACTCTCATGTGTTCTGTTCTGCAACATATTTTTGTAATGAAGGAAGAAGCAAGAAACTTTAGAGCCCAGGGTTGTCATTGCCTGGAACTTGTCCCTCCTTTATACAATTCTTTATTGTGACTTTGTGTTTTCCCTACCAGTGGTCCCATGTCAGGCACTACAGCTCTTTCTCATTTGGCAAAAGGTCCTTGTTTTAGGGTTGTTTCATTAATGCTGAATTTATTCCACCAAAGTGTTTAAAATATTCATTACTAGTCTTGTCACCTTTAAAGTTCTGCTCTCCCAGTGTACTGTCAATAATTGTTCACTGCAGGCAGAGAACTTTAGAATGTCAATACCCCAGGAAAAAAAAAAAGTCTCAAATGAAAAAGGTGCTAAGAAAAAAAAAAAAGTCAATCAAAAGTTGCCAAAATAGCTCATGCCAGAATGAATTTCCACTTGGGTGCATTCTAAGCAGAGAAATTATTAGCAGATACATCTGGAGCAAGTACATTAGAAAGAAGTCTGTAGAAAGAGAAAATTAATATATATGTATATTACTAAACATATGAAATTGTAAATAAAAACACTGAGCAACAGGGCAGAAATCATTCCAAATGGATTTAAAAAAAAAATCCTGGCTGTTTTCATGAATCCCATCCAGCAAGGACATATAATAAGCCCAGTACAGCTATTATCCATAGTGATAATGCTTTCTTTCTTTATTTCATTTCATTTCATTTTACTTAGCACATTTAGGGAGTGATCCTATTGCCACTACACATTGTCTGAGTGGCCATAGGATTTTTCAGATTCCCAGCTACATGGTTGGAGAGAGTGCTCCAAACTTGGAGCTGGGAATCGGAGCTCCACTGCCCTCTCCCCTGCTCCCTTGCAGCTGGCACGGAAAGAACTGCTCTCTGAGGTCAGGAAAGGAGCCTCAGAGAGGGGTAAAAGGGGGCAGTTTGGAAGAGGGGAGGAGACTGGGGAGGCCAGGAAAACAGGCATCCACTCCAGATGCCTCTCCAGCCTCCTTCCCTGCCCCTCTGATATGCTCCAGGTACACAGGGCAGAAAAGCCTGTCTAGCAAAAATGCAGAGTGGGAGGGTGGGGAGGCAAATATCACTCCACTGCTCCTCCCGCTCTGCATTGGATGCTCATAAGCGTCCAAGTTCGGGGGCTTACAGGCATCCTGATAGAATTGCACCCTTAGTCTCTGCCCTTTGGTTCTGAAGAACTCCCAGGGTGGTTTGACATAAATTAAAATGATTAAAACGGAACAATACAAATGATACAAGACTCGACTGATTATGCTGCACCAGTGGGACCCACCACTGGCACAACAGGAAGCTGGCACTTCCTAGAGCAACCCCGAAAACAAGCTGGAACACTCATTCTGGAATGGTACAGGTCAGCAGAATTCCCCTTTGTGGGTTCTGCTGACCCATTCCATTATGGAAATGAACATTTTGACTTGTTTCCAGGGTTGTTCTAGGAAGCACTTAGCTTCCCATTGCACTGGTGGTGGGTCCTTCTGCACAGGCAGGTTTGGCTATTGCTCAATGTTAATACAGTACAGCAGCAAGATTATCAGCAGCATGAAAAGTAGAGAAAAAAGACAGAAAAGACCCTGGAAAATAAAAAGGTTGTTACCTGTCAATGAAGAAGCACAAGTCTTGATGCCAAACAAACTTGTCTGGGGAAAGACCCTATCTCTTGTCACTAGTCTGAAGGGGGGGAGAGGTGTCGTGAATTGGTTTGGCCTTTTTGCTTTCATCCTAAGTTATTGAGAAAACACTTCAATGAAGGTAATATCAATGTAGACATACTCTTGTTGACCCCTCGCTGGATCGTCACCTTGAAGTGGTGGGTGGGCTTGCGTGTTCCGATGAATCCTGTGAGCAATGCCGTCGGGAGCTATGTACTCCCAGTAGGGTCACCCATGGCGGTAAGGTCCAGGGGAGAGGAACCAGACAAAGAACGATCCAAAACATAAAGTCCTCAATGGCAGAACAGGCGGAAGATAATTAAACCTAAATTACAACGGCTGTGAAGGCGGATGAAGGCTGCAGCAGAGAATGGTTTTCCAATCATCAGGGTAACCGTGCCATTGGATCTCTGCCGTACTCTGTCAAGTTTGTGTAGTGATTCGTTGTGCACCGATCTCCCCACATAAAACAGTTTCACGCACAGGCGTCTTCCAACCCAACCCATCCAACCCAACCCAACCCAACCAACCAAACAAAAAAAAAGTCCCATGGTGACTGGCGAATGGCAACGGGGGCAGGACTGTGAATCTGGAAGCCCCTAGTCATGGACCAGCACATGGGCGGTGGATGCAGACTCAGTCGCCCTGTTCAAGGAACGAGGTAGTCCAGCAGCTCGGCAGCTGTATCCATGACTGAGCAGCCCTATTTAGGATCCACTCTGCTCACCCCGTATGGGGAGGGGGCTAGAAAAGGTGCCCTAAACATAGTCTACCTCTTTCTCCCCTGACTGGATTACCGCGTCCAGTGGGGTCACCATTTTAGCGGTCGAAAAAGACATTTGAATTTTGGAACATGGAATATACGGACATTGCTGAATAACATAGATAGTGAACGCCCTGAGCGTAGGACTGCTATTATTGCAAGGGAGCTGAGACGGTTTAAAATTGACATAGCAGCACTTCAAGAAACTCGAAGGGCAGGAGAGGGACAGCTGAAAGAAGAAAAAGGAGGTTATACCTTCTTCTGGAAAGGACTACCTGAGCAGGACCGACGAATACATGGTGTAGGCTTTGCCATCAAAAATGAACTAGTGAACTCTTTGTCAGAAGTTCCTACTGGCATTAACGAACGCCTGATAACTCTTCGATTAAAGCTCGCCAATAACCAACAGGTAACTATTTTGAGCGCTTATGCACCAACATTAGATGCTGATGATGACATCAAGGAAAGTTTTTACAGCCAGTTGGACACTCTCCTGTCAGAGATACCTAAGGAGGATAAAATTATCCTCCTGGGCGATTTTAACGCAAGAGTCGGGCGTGACTTTGATTTATGGCCAGAAACTATTGGAAAAGACGGAGTTGGTAATAGCAACCCGAACGGACTCTTACTTTTGTCTATATCTGCAGAGCATAATCTCACTATCACAAACACGCTCTTTCGACAAAAGAATAAGTTTAAAACATCATGGCAGCACCCACGGTCAAAGCACTGGCATCTTCTGGATTATGTAATTGTCCGTGTTAGAGATCGCCGCGATGTACTTCTTACTAGGGCCATGGTGAGTGCCGACGACTGCTGGACAGACCACCGACTAATCCGGTCCACAATGGTTATCAACATTGCTCCCCAACGTAGGCTTCAAGGAAGGAAACCAAGGCGTAAATGAACATCCAAGTCCTTCAAGATCCTATTAAGCAAACTCGTCTTCAATCACTTCTTAAGGAACATCTACCTACGGAACCTCCTGACAACATTGAGGACCATTGGTCTAAGCTGAAAACCTCCATTACTGCAGCTTGTGAACAAACTATTGGATATGAAACTAAGAAACATCAGGATTGGTTTGATGAAAATGACAATGAGATTAAATATATAATTGACCAAAAAAGGAAAGCCTTCCAAATATGGCAAAATGATATTAACTGCGCTGCCAAGAAAAAAACCTACGCTAGCGCAAAGGCTGAGGTCCAAAGAAGAACAAGAGAACTTAAGAACGCTTGGTGGAAAAAGAAAGCTGAAGAAATTCAACAACTTGCAGAATCTCATGATGCACGGGGCTTTTTTAAGGCCACAAGGGCCATTTATGGACCAAAAACCTATGGTACAAACCCTTTACAATCAAAAGATGGCACCAAACTCTTAAAAGACAAAGAGTCTATTGCACTGCGTTGGAAAGAGCATTATTATGACCTTTTAAATCGTAAATCTAAGGTGGATAATGAGATTTTTTCGCAAATCCCGCAAAAACAAATTAAAGAGGAACTTGCAATACTCCCCACTTTGGATGAAGTAAAAAAAGCCATTAATCAAATGAAGAACAACAAAGCTAGTGGACCAGATGGGATTCCTGCTGAAATCTTTAAAGAAGGGGCCCCCGAACTTGTACAACATCTTCATAAACTCATCAAAAAAATCTGGATAAGAGAAGAGATCCCAGAAGACTTCAGGGATGCCATAATTATCACCCTCTTTAAGAAGGGTGATAGAACAGACTGTGGAAACTATCGGGGCATTTCTCTCTTAGCAACCACAGGTAAAATATTTGCTAGGATTCTCGCAAACCATCTTCTATCTATTTCAGAAGAGATCCTCCCTGAAACTCAATATGGTTTCCGCCCCTCTAGAGGGACAGTAGACATGATTTTTACTGCACGTCAGCTCCAAGAAAAATGCCGGGAGCAAAATCAACCCCTTTATATGGCATTTATCGATTTGGCTAAGGCCTTTGATACTGTAGACCGTACAGCTCTCTGGACTATCCTTATGAAAATTGGATGCCCCAATAAATTTGTGAATATCTTGCGACTTCTCCATGACAACATGACGGCAACGGTTTTGGACAACAACGGCTCTCATGGTGCTCCATTTAAAGTGGGATCAGGTGTTAAACAGGGATGTGTTATCGCCCCAACGTTATTTGCCATTTTCATCGCCATGGTTTTACATCTTGTCAAGGGGAAACTTCCCACCGGTGTGGGAATTATATATCGAACAGATGGAAAGCTTTTTAATCTCAGCAGGCTGAAAGCAAAAAGTAAGGTAATTACAACCTCCGTTGTGGAACTTCAGTATGCTGATGATAATGTGGTCTCCGCACATTCAGAGGATGATCTCCAAACTATCCTAAATGCTTTTGCAGAAGCATACGAAACACTTGGTCTCTCACTTAACATCAAAAAAACCAAAGTGCTTCATCAGCAAGTGCAAGCTAATCCTTTGGTGATGCAATCTATCCAGCTTGGCGGGACAATACTGGAAAATGTCGATCATTTTCTCTATCTTGGCAGCCATCTTTCTGTTACAGCTAACATCGACAGTGAAATCCAGCATCGTCTGAGCTCCGCAAGTGCCGCATTTTCTCGAATGAAACACAGAGTGTTCGAGGATCGGGATATTTGTAAGAAGACCAAAACACTGGTTTATGAAGCCATTGTATTACCAACTTTATTGTATGCCTGCGAAACATGGACTATCTATAAACGTCACTTCCACCTCCTTGAAAGGTTTCATCAACGTTGCCTCCGGAAAATCCTGCAAATTACTTGGGAAGATAGGCGAACAAATGTCAGTGTACTGGAAGAAGCAAAGACTACTAGCATTGAAAAAATGATCCTTCAACGCCAACTTCAGTGGACCAGTCATGTTGTTCGAATGCCTGACTGCCGTCTCCCAAAGCAGTTACTTTACTCCCAACTCAAGGATGGAAAGCGGAATATCGGTGGTCAATATAAGAGGTTTAAAGATGTTCATAAGGCTAATCTAAAAAAATGCAATATAAACATCGAAAACTGGGAAGCTCTGACCCATGAACGATCTAAATGGAGGTTGGCCTTTCACAAAGGTTCCATGGACTTTGAAGAAGCCCGAGTGCAAGGTGAAAGGGAGAAACGTGCTAAGCGAAAAGCACGTCAAATGAATCCTTTACAGGACCATCTTCTATCTGGTAACCTGTGTCCTCACTGTGGGAAGCTGTGTGGATCTAGAATTGGCCTCCACAGTCACTTACGGACCCATCGCTAGAGTCTACACAATCTTCTTTAGAATTTCCTCCTTTTATCCCGGAAGACAATCTTACTCGGTCACGAGTGATCGCCTGATGATGATGATGACTCTTGTTGAATCACCAGAGACATGCTAAGAGTGGGAAACTTGGCAGCAGCTAGAGCAGTGTTCTCCAACCTTGGGTCCCCAGATGTTTTTGGCCTACAACCTCCACCATGCCCCAGCCAGCATAGCACATTAGGACTAAAGTGAAATGGCCAACTCTATTCACAGGTGTGAACTAGAGTAGCCACATTGATTATTTTCTGGATGGAGATGGTGGCTGAACCACTTTATCCAGTTCAGGGGGAAGACACTTATTGTAAAGGTGGAGATGCTCCTTTTCTTTACTTTCTTTCTTAGACCTTTGAAATGTGGCACAGGACTCCCCTCCTCTCCATTCAGCTGCAGCTGAAACAATGGCTCTAGCCCAGTGTTCTCCAACCTTGGGTCCCCAGATGTTTTTGGCCTACAGTCCCAGCATGCCCCAGCCAGCTATGCTGCCACCATCTCCATCCAGAAAATAATCAGTGTGGCTACTCTAGTTCACACCTGTGAATAGAGTTGGCCATTTCACTTTAGTCCTAATGTACATGTGCATTGAGAAAGCAAAAAAAACACACCAAAAACCAGTCTTGATGTGATGCTACAAATGGTTTTATCAAGGTTTTTGTGAGTGTTGTGTATCAATAAGAATGTGCAAACTAGTAAATCATCACACATAAAAGGACCTTGATGAAACCATGCATAATATAATAACATCAACCTTGCTTTTTCTGCATTGTTTTATCATTGCATTCATGCACACTGATCAGCTGTTTGGGGAGAAAATGTTAGCTGAACATCTGACCAGGAGGATGTACTTAACTTTTTAACTCCTATGAGCATGTAGCTGTAGTATTTAGTAGGGGAATCAAGCATTGAGCATGCTTTTGAACATCCACGTGTACATCTCAGTAAGATCAAGCACACTGGAAAATTGGGTACTTACCATGACGGTCCATTCTGATTTAGTGCACAGGAGACATCCATCATGGGTTAATTCCTCCCACCACCCAGGACAGGCAAGGAGCATGTGACCAAGTTTTTTGCCTTGGTACTGGCCTCTGTGGCTCCTCCCAGCCAGTTTTGCCTTGTCTCCATCCAAGACAGAGCTTGTTGTTTCTCTTTCAACAAACTCTCTACTCAGGCCTCTTATTATCTTATTCTCTTTTTCTACTCTTTAACTCTACAAACCATGGAGTTTATCTCCTCTCCTTTTCCAGTTTTCTGTTCTCTGTTTTCTCTCTAAAACGCAAGCTTTTAGACAGAGTAGTGATTGAGGATCCAGAAACAAAGAAGGAAGGAAATGTAGAGAGAACTGAAGAGCAAGAGCAAAAAAAAAAAAAAAAAAAATTCTCTTAGGTATCGACATACTCCCCTTGGGGAAATATAATTAATGAGATTGCTCAGCCTGCCACAGGGTGCAGTATGGATGTCTCCTGTACACTGAACTGAAATGGAATTCCAGTAGGGCAAAAATATTCAACTTCTTATTGTTAATAATATCCTCTACCCAAATGAGAGAATCCTCGGTGGGACACGGGTGTTGGCTTTTGCCTGGACACAACAGCCCCCCAGAGAGACTCCTTGCGATTTGAAACAGCAGCCATGAACCATTCTTCTGATTTGAGGGAGAGAGGTGTTTTATGAGCAGCAGCTTGGGTCCAAACAGCTCTAATATGAGTTACTGAACTTTCTTTTTCCTTTCCATATTTGCTACAAGTCATCTTGTAGCAAAAGAAGAAAAAGCCAAGAGAAGGAAAAACAAAAAAAAACAAAAGCTTTGCTTTTTTCTAAAGCAAAGAACAGAAAAACTGGAAAAGGAGAGAAGATAACTCCAAGGTTTGTAGAGATAAAGAATAGGAAAAGAAAATAAGATAGTGCCTGAGTAGAGAGTTTGTTGAAAGAGAAGCTAGAATAAGCTTTGTACTGGATGGAGGCAATGAACAAACTGACTGGGAGAGGCCAGGACCAAGGCAAAAATCTTGGCCACATGTTCCTTGCCTGTCCTGGGCAGTGGGAGCTGTTGACCCATGATGGATGTCTCCTCGCACCGAGTAGAAATGTATGCTTCTTACTCTGAAGAAGTCACAATAATACCTGTGACTGCAATCATTTGGACGCAAGTGGTTTGATGATTTCACCTCTTGGCTATTCCATATTTTTATTTGATTTGATTCTTTTCTTTTAAATTCCTTTCTATGGCACACCAGTATCTCTACTTTATATTTCCCAGATATAAAGTTGCCCTATTTTTCAATGCTTGTTTGTTCCTCTCCTACTCCCTGTCTCCCCTGCTCCTGTTAGCCCCTTCTTTCCCTTCAGTGCTTAACAATGATTTTAATTTTTTTAGAAATCCTGAGTCTCAAAAGTAGAATATATTCAGCAGAATAAGTAAATATATGCATGTTTGCATCATTCCTTCTGCGTGCATTTTTGTTTTGTGGAGGAAGGGGGAGCAGTCATGCCAAGAGCTCTGAACACCTCTAGCTATAAAGCCAAGCAACATAATTCAGTCTCCCTGGGAGCACTAATGTGTACATAGAGCTCAAGTGCACAAGAACATCCAGACTGTTTATGCGATGGGAGATGTTTCATGCATTCAGGGGAATTCAGTGTGTGACATCACCCCACTTCAGCATGTGCTGAGTATTGCCTGGCTCATAGAAGACAATAGGCATGCCATTGCATAGAAAGCTCCATGTATGTATCAGAATACTCACTCATGCAGGGCAACCACTGCAGACCCTAACTCATAAAAGGAGGCCAATTCCGGTTCAGTGTTACCCAACTGTCCAGAATGCTTCTTGAGAGTCAGATTTGACTACTGCTACTCAGAAGCAAGCAGGGCTAGGCCAACATTTTGCTGCCTGCGGCAGAGCAGCAAATGTTGCCCCTTAGCCACCCGCATCAAGGTATGTAGTGCTCAAAGCCAAGCAAGTTAGTTTGGCACCTGAAACAGAAAATCCCACAAGCACCTAATAAAAATACACGAATAAAAAACTAAATAACTAAAAAAATGCTACCCTTTCTAGGGTGACCATAGGGTGACCCTTGCAGTGGGCTGGGAAAGAACTGGGCTTTTGGTGGCAGGGAGAGGAGGACTCAGGCTCCACCAGTATATGAAGTATCCTGGCGGCGCCTTGCACTCCTTCCTACCTGCTCCGAGGCCAAACACTTAGATGGTTGAATAGGCCGGCGTCTAAGTGTTTTGCATGGCGGGAGAAGCACAGAGGTGACTTTTGCCTCTGCGCTCCTCGCACCATGCATAGGATGCATGTAATACTCCGAGTTCAGGGGGTTATAGGCAGCCTCATTGGATTGCGCCCTAGCTCTGCCCAGATTTCTCGGTCCTGCTTTGTCTTTGTAGCACATTGTACTAGTCTGGGTTATGGTAGATTGACAGCGGTGGCTGTAGGACTCTACCGTGCCATTGGGTTAGAATTCCGCCCCTGCCTTGACGTTGATAGTTTTATATTGGCAATACATTTCTGCCCCCAAATAATTTAAGTAGGCTAGGAAAAAGCAATGCTGCCATCCTTATAATAAGAATGGAAACAGATCAATAACTTCACTTGTTAATACCACACAGGACATGCCACTTGCTCATGACAATGGATCAAAAAGCTAAACAAACAGAAAAATACTAAAACAGAACAAACTGAAACACCAATGAAAGGATTAAATTCAGTGTAAAGGAAACAGATTAACAATGTGTGAAATTCAAAATGGAATGTGGAATACAAATGTACCTTTTCAATGCCAATGGTGCTTCCAGATTGACGGCTCCTAGTGCTAATAAATCTTTGCTCTTCCACTGTAGGCTACAAGCAGAATTGCAGTTGACTTTCCATACTGTTGGAGGATATTGTGCATTTTCTGTGTGTGTACATCCCACTTTCTTCCATCCACACCAGTGCCCTTAATGCTACTTTTCTGTCTTTTAAGGGGCTTAGTTTTGACATGGGTAGAAAATTGTCAGGCAGCTGAATTTATCACAACTCTATACACATTCCCTATACCAGTGTTCTCCAACCTTGGGTCCCCAGATGTTTTTGGCCTACAACTCCCAGCGTGCCCCAGTCAGCGTAGCCAAAAACATCTGGGGACCCAAGGTTGGAGTACACTGCCCTATACCTTTTGTGGGTGCCATTTTTATGACCAATTTGGGTTTGTTTTTTTTACTATCTTTTAAGTAGTGCTATATAAACACTTTTTCTAAGTGTGTGTGTGTGTGTGTGTGTATCTATCTATCTATCTATCTATCTAAGCAAAATATTATTTAAGTGAGTGTTATTGCACTATACCTCAATAATGCCATAATACAATATATAAAACTTAAAAATGATAGGCGGGAATCCTTTCAGTCACTATCCTGTTAGCAAGGTGGTTAATGGCAATGACCAGAAAGGGGTTTTTGAACAGTGGAGGCTCGTGACTCCTATTTCAGAGGGGCTCCTTATCCATTGCAAGTTTTGTTTGGAGCTTTATGGGTGCTATCCATGGTGCTCCATGATGAACCTGTTTTGGGGATGCAGTTCAGCACCATGGATAACTCCCATTAAGCTCCAAATAAAGCCTGCAATGGATTAGGAGCCCCTCCAAAATAGGAGTCACTAGCTTCCTCTGATTTTGAATGACGCTTTGTTGTTTAACATGACAACTCCTCTGGAAATTGTTACACCTGTGGAGATTATGTTATTCTTTCATCCTTCACACACACACCCCAAAAGTGAGATTTTCTCTGGTAAGAAAAGAAAGATGGAAATAGCACTGGGGAAACACAGAAGAGTTACAAATTGATGACAAGTGTGTGCGAATCTACAGTCAAATGTGAGTAAAGGCACAATCTATGCATGTTTAGATAGAAAAAAGTTCTACAACTCCCAGCATTCTCCAGCCAGCAGCGCTGGCTAGGGAATGCTGGGAGTTGTAGGACTTTTTTCTGTCTAAACCTGTATAGGATTGCACCTTAAATGAGCCATGGTGAGTTCACAATAAATCCTCATCTCTAGAAACAGGAAAAATGTGGAAGTCTTGAATTTGTTAAATTGGGAATTTGCAGCACATATTGGCTTTAAATCTGCTCATCCACACATTTTTAAAAAATGGACATGGCCTGCAAATGTTTTAAGCATTTGACTGTGTGCTTCAAATGCAGTGAAAATTATTCCTTGAATACTTCCCACAATTCCCAGAAGGATTCCAACATTTCTTGTATTTCTCAGGGCAATTTAACAACAATTATGCAGTCAGACAAATTCAAATGCTTAATGGGCCCAGAAATCGTCATAACGCACAGACAGTATACCAATTACTTCTGTGTACTTTCCATTTTCCTTTCCGATAAAAGAGCAGGGTCTTTGTTGCAGTCTTTTTCAATCAGAGTTTTCCTTCTAAGGGATTTCCGTAGGGTTAAAGAAAGCAACAAAGCCCCTGCCACAACTAGGACAGGAAGCTGCACAGGTCAGCCAGCAATGACTTGTTTAAATAGTGTGAAATTGTTCTTTATGAGGCCACTCACCTTTTGGCCAGAGAGGCTGGCCTTTTGCAGTGTCTAATGTTCTCTGTTATCCCAGATGTTATTTGTTAGAGAGAGGGGGAAAAGAGAGTCCAATTTACGCCCAGTTGTTCAGCATTTAGATTGCTAAATGTTAAGGGCTTAAAGATAAAATGGCCTGCATTGTAGGTGAAGGATTGACAGGTATGGAATTCACGGGTGGTTAATCTTTTTGTTCCCTGCTGGGGATTTTAGCAGCATTTCCTTTTTGGAATTGCAATTTATATTGTTTATTGCTCCTGTGTTTGGTGTCTTGTAGCATCTTCAGTTCAAAGGAGAAGAAAGAGAAGGGAAAACTGTCGAAAATACAGAGTCTTCAGCTTGCTAAGAAATAAAGGACTATTGGTTGCCATTATTTCTTTGCTCGATTTGGACAGCCATTTCCAAGGATGTGGGGCAACTCGTATTCAGGAGCATTCTCACTGAAAATCAGGGGCACTGTTTCAGATTTCAACAGGGCGCTGCAAAAAATACTCCTACAGGGGGAGGCAAGTTTCTCAGAAAGATTCATCAAAGGCCTTCTCTTTGAATAACATATGGTCAAGATTAAATTGCATAAACCAGTGTTTGTTGTGACTACTTTCAAACTTTGTAATAACTTTGTAATAACCATATAAATGTTTCAAGGAGGCATGATGTGGTAGTAATGGGTGACTTCAATTTCCCTGATATCTGTTGGGAGACTTATTCAGCCAAGACAAGCAGCAAAGCACTGATAGGTCACTCACTCTGCATGGCTTGTGGTACATGTGTTTAGCTTGGTAGATCACAGGTTGTGCAAGCCTGCTTTATTACAACAACTTGGCATGAGTCTACTCCTGATCACAGTAGTTCAAAATAATAAGACTTATCTGGGGGGACCCCATCAAATCATTTTGTAGAAGTAGGACTAACTCCCTGAGCATCCACAAACTTTCCTCAATAGACTAAGGATGACGTGGAGGTTTGGGTAATGGATACTAGTCACACATGCACTTAAAAACCAGTTACATGGATCAGTCCATGGCACATAGAAGGTGAACTCATTTGGACAAGGTTAGTGAATCTACAGACACTAAATTGCAAACTGAAGAAGCGTGTTGCTTGCCAACAATTAGGTTTGCCACCTGGCTGATGGCCTTAAGCCAACAGGTTGTGTTTTTTTTTGTATTTTCTGCAAGGAGTGATTTTCAGTTTGGATTTTGTGTTATAATGGGCACCTGAAAATTAGAAAAAGAGCTAGGGAAAGGGCGGGGAAGAAATTTCTTCACTTCACATTTTAATGTGAACTTACCTATTTTACACTTTCTAACTGATACGTGATAAGTAATCAGGATTGGAGTGGGTATATTTTATAGGCTATCAGTAGTGATCAAAATAGTCATTCCTTATTATTTGTAATGAAAATATTTGGTGGGCCTCTCCATGTTTGCAGAACAAAAACAAAAAACAGAAACCACCAGCCAAGCCACATGGGCATTGCCAGAAGCCAACATAGTGGTTAGTTTGGGAGTTGGAAACTAGGAGGTATACTATTTTCTGACTTGAATGTGCTGTTTTGCTGAACCGATGGAAACTTTGAGGAGTGGGTAATAGGCAGATTAGATGTTTAAATAAATATTGTGTTTGGTTGCCCTGAACATCCTGCTTCGTCCATTCTGGCTGGCTGTGGCCCAACCTAATTTTCTTATCCCTGCTGTCGATGATATAATGACAGTGCAATTTGATCCTGTCTTTGCAAAATAGGATGCAGGTTTCACTCCTCATATTTATTTTGTCTGCGGATCTGACAGACCTGGCACTTGGTTTGATCACTAAATCATTGGGCTGACCTCTCAGGCCCTCTCACTTGATTCCTTTTTAATGAAACTGTCCTGAGGAAAACTCTTTAGAAAAGATGGCAGAGGCGACAGCGACATCATCACATAGGGGACAGACATATACCTTCTCCATATAAATATATCCCACAGATTTCCATACATCCAAAAGCAGCACACATGATTTATCAGCCCAGTCTCTGCACAAAAGGTGCAATGCTGAATTGAATAATAAGTGTTGAGGAGGTGTTGTTAAACTAATAACAATGAGGCACACATAGGATACTTTCACAAGTCAAATTCTGTAAGCAGCAAGTGGGCTTACTGTTGTGTTCTTCAAGAAGCAGGAAAGATGCTCAGGTGATTCAGCAATGCTGAGAAAGTAAAAGACTTATCAGTTCTCAGAAACTTTAGAACTGGAACATCTCATGAACATCATGCCAGAAGCACAAGGCAGTCTCTCAAGCTGTTTCTGGTGTGACTGACTCCTTATGGATGCTGAGGAGGTACCCGATTCTTCTGTGGTGTCAAAGGCAGTTTGAGGTGTATTCTCAGCATGGAACACCAGATATAGCAGAATCAGTGGTGTCCTCATGGCAGGACTTTTGGGCAGAAGTCCAGGGGCCATTTTGAAGTAACCAAAGTAATAAACTTTGCCATCTAAAGAGCACACACGCACTCATAACACCATTAGTCCAGAGCCAGTACACATTGAGCAGAATCATGCCAGGATAACTTCCTAGATTGTACCACAACATATGTTTGAAAGCTCCCCAATTAAAAACAACAATACCTACATGCAGAAAATGAGCATGTCAGGGAGAAGGCTAGTATGAATCACTATTCATACTACATGTTAGAGAGGCTAGTATGAATCACTATTCTCCACAAGGTACTTGTGCATGTGTATATGCGTGCACGTGTGTGTGTGTGTGTGTGTGTGTGTGTGTGTGCGAACCATCAAAACACACTGTGAATATCCTGGTTCAGTCCAGGAAAATATGCATCATGATTTCGCTGCAAGTGTCACTTTGGGCACCATTGCCTTTATGCCCCCCCCAACAAGTACAGGTTGCCCCTCCCCTAAAAAAAAACCCTGAGACTCTTCAGCCTTCTTTGAGTGTACCTTTTTTGCCCTGTCAAAGTTGGAGAATGCAATACAGCAGCGGCTGTTGGTGTATAGCTGTTGACATTTAAACCAATTTCGAGGGATTAACATGGAAAATTCGAGAAAATTATCAGGCTGCTGAACTTATCACAACTCTATACACATTCCCTATACCTTTTGCAGTGGGTGCCATTTTTATTTATTTATTTATTATATTTATGAATCGCCCATCTGGCCAGACAACCGGCCACTCTAAGCAATGTACAATCCACATTTTTATGACCAATTTGGGTTTGTTTTTTTTACTTTTGGTCAAAGTATAGAAAAAGCACTTTTGCTTTGAAAATGACATTCAAATTGTTAACCTCCCAAAGACCTGCACACAAAATATTCTCAAAATCCACTAGCGTGTCTGCGTGGAGAGCAAATGTCTTTTCTTCCATTCGTCAGATCTGTGAGCGTGGTACATACATAGCTCACAGGGCCTATAACCTCAGACTCTCCCAAGTTCAGTATAGAAATAGATAAAAGCTAGATGCACGGTTAGCTAGATGCATAGTATATGTTTGGGATATATGGAATACTAATGACTCAGGACAGTGGTTTACAGAGAGGGTGATCTGCTGCTCTGGCTCCTTTTCCTGAAATAAAGCAGAAAATTGCAAACTGGAGAAGCGTGTTGCTTGCCAAAAATTAGGTTTGCCACCTGGCTGATGGCCTTAAGCCAACAGGTTTTTTGTTTTTTTTTTGCTATTTTCTGCAAGGAGTGATTTTCAATTTGGATTTTGTGTTATAATGGGCACCTGAAAATTAGAAAAAGAGCTAGGGAAAGGGCGGGAAATAAATTTCTTCACTTCACATTTTAATGTGAACTTACCTATTTTACACTTTCTAACTGATATGTGAACCAAAATTCAATTTATCCTTCTAAATTCACACTTCTCTGGATGTTGTGATGGGGTTCTCCAATCAAAAAAATGGGTACAAAAATGCATATATAGAAAGATGTGCACACAACAATGTGTATGTTCATGAAAGTAATGTTAAAATGCATTATATTAGGGGAAATGGTTTGCAGAAATGTGTATATTAGACAAAATTGCAAAGAAAAATGCACATATTAGGAGATTGCATATGTATTAGGAGATATGTACACAAAATGGGGTACACGTTTTTGTGTGAACATTTTTTTATAAATATTCTCAAACAGATGTGGGAAACAGAGCAAATAGAACAAGATTTGAAAAATGAGAAACTGCAAGAAAGTGAAATCGACAGATTCATCCATCCCTCAAGAGAGCGTACATGATATGTGAGGGAAGTAAACTGTATACTAACATAATGCTTAAACAGTGAGCTGTGAATGAGGCCATTCCTAGTTCAAACCTCACATCAGTCACCATCTCAATAGGTGGTTTCAGGCAAGTCACTCATTGTCTCAAGCTCAGCCCTCACCCTACGATCAACACTCCTCACAATGTTACAGGGCTGTTGTAAAGATTAACGGAACAATGCATGTGAAACAATGCATCACATAGCACTTGAAATGAGCTATATAAATGCTATTATAGATAAGTGCTATTAATGATAAACTTTACAGTTGTGAGGGGTGGGTTGGATTCAGCATTGCTTATGGATGCACAAAGTGGCACCCATAGCTCATAGGGCCATTCATGAACAATGGTTAGTGCACCAGCCGTGTTCCTTCTTGGAAAGAGATGACCTGGCCACAGATATCCATGCTCTAGGAATATCCAGGTTAGACTGATGAAACGTGTTGTAAGTGGGGCTTTGAAAGGTGTGCTGCCCATGAATGTACTCGGAGGAGAGACTATAACTCAGTGGCAAGGCACATGGAGAGTGCATACAGGAAGTCTCAGGTTCAGTCTCTGGCATCTCCAGCTAAAACTAGGATCAGATAGCAGGCAATGTAGAAGACCCCCACCCCAGACCCTGGAGAGGTGCCACCAGCCAGAGCAAAAAACACTGGGCCAGATGAACCAAACACCTGACCCAATATAACAGAGGTGGGCAACATCCAGAGGTTTGGGGGGCATTTTATTTTTATTTCATTTATTGCATTTCTATCCTGCCCATTAGTCAAAGATCTCTGGGCGATTTACAAGAGAAAACTTAGAACCATAAAATACAATAACATAGCAAAACATCATATAAAAACAGAAGTTTAAAACAGAATAAAACCAAAGAAGTAACCAAGATGAAAGCTAGCAGCTTAGTAGTGCAAGAATCTAAAAATGCACTAATGCTACTTTTAAAATTGAAGAGCTAAAATGCCTGGGAAAATAAAAAGGTCTTCATCTGGCGCTGAAAAGACCACAATGTAAGCACCAGGCGAGCCTCTCTGGGCAGGCCATTCCACAACCAGGGTCCAACATTGAAAAGGACCTCTCCTAAGTAGCCACCCTCCTCACTTCATTTGCCTGGAGAACCCAGAGAAGTGCCTCTGAGGATGATCTTAGGGTCTGTGCAGGTATATACAGGAAGAGACAATCCTTCAGGTAACATGGCCCCAGGTTGTTTAGGGCTTTGTAAGTTAATACTTTGAATTTGGCATTGAAATTGACTGGCAGCCAGTGCAGATCATAAAGCACTGGTATAATATGATCTTATCGGCCAGGCCCCGTTAATAATTCCAGTGCCCCATTCTGGATCAGCACAAGTTTCCAGATCATTTTGAGATGCAGCCCCACATATAACACATAGGAGTAATCCAGATAAAAGGTCATCAGATCATGGATAATTAGCTAGGCTATCTCTGTCCAGATAAGGACATAGTTGGTATATCAACCTAAGCTGATAAAAGGTGCTCTGTGCCACCAAGTCCAGCTGCACCTCTAGTGACAATGCTGGATTCAAGAGCCCCCCCCCCCCCCAAACTACAAACCTGATCCTTTAGAGGGAGTGCTTCTTTTTGCGAGTAGATTATTACACAGATAAATTTTGTACTGGATCAGTCTTTAATATTCACTGATGTACACACTTGTTTAAATTATTTACCTAATTACCATAGAAATTAACGAATGTGCCCTCTTGACAGCTAAAAGACTGATATTGCAACATTGGAAGAATAAACGCTCCTATAAGACAATGGATTGAGGACCTTAAAACACTTCCAACATTTGACCAGGTGGCAAACCACTCCATGGCACTATAGAGCATTAGAATGGTTAAATTCAGCTTATTCCCATGCTAAATTTAACCCTTCTGGCACTCCGTAGCAGCTACGGGCATCTTTTTTTTTTTATTTTTGCAAACTTTTTTTTTTTTAATTTGGGGGGCGGCAGGGACCACATTCAGTAACTTAGTCCAGCTTCAGCTCTTTGTTTTTATATGGATTTGTTTTGTAAGCCATCTTGCGAGCACTTGTCAAAAACTGGGATATGAATTGCATAAATGATGCACAGATGGAAGAGAAGCACTATTCAGGCATTTTGAAAGTGACAAAAGGAATGCACAAAGAGGGGAAGTGTGCTAGCCCCGCCCCATCCATTACTATTTCTATCACCCTATACCTATGAAGGGCAACGTTCTGAAGAGGAGAGCCACCTTTATCTGCAGAGACTATCTATGCAATGTAGAACGCTGGAAAATTAGCATTCAAAATCTCACGGAGAGCCTCCATGGATATATGGAGATTTCTTCTTCAGAACGTTCTTTCCATAGGAGTAATGGAAATGATGATGGGAGCGTGGAGCTAGCACACTCCCCTTCCTCACACAATTACTTTTATCCCTTTCAGAACACCCGAACAGGGCTAGAAAGATATAGACCAGATGCCGTGTTCTACATTATATCAGTATCTAACCCTTTGGAAAGACATTGGTTTTGAAGAACTAGGATAGGAGAAATCCAAAACAGCAGTGACACACCCAACCTAATATGAAGCCTGCACAGGTCTATGTGTTGTTGTGGTTTTCAGAAACAGGCAGAGTTATTACAATGCAGGAGGATTTTTTGCATGTGCATGTGTATTATTTTCCTAAGTGCTTAGCAGTGGGACATTAAGCAGTTGAAATCTGTCAAAGAAAGCTCTCTCAGGACTCCTCTGCGGCAGAGACAACCAAGCAAAAGAGACACTGAAGTCTATTTTAAACATGCTTAGGCATTTTTTTTTATTTCATATGACCTACTTCTTTTCTAAAATAATTGAAGGAAGCAACCATGTGACTGCCATCCTCAAGGAGAACTACCAGCACCTCTATGCAAACCAGGCCTGTCATGGTGAGTAGTGAATAATGAGCCATGCTATGCCTTGGGAGACAGAGTCAAGAATGTTATTGTGACATTTGTTTTCAAAATTAAAAAGCAGGTCCAATTAGGATTTATTTCCTCCACCACCACTTATGGCAATAGAGATATATACCGTATATAAAAAACAATAAATATCCATTTCTGACTAACCTAATTCAGTTTCAGCTCCGCAGACCCACTGACAAATGATCAGAAGAAGGAGTTGCTGCTTTCCGCCCCGCCCCCCCTTTTTTTTAGCATGGTCACTTTTCAGAGCAAAGTTAGACAGACATAAAGAAAACTCTTACAAGAATAGATTTTTAAACTCAACCTAACCTCAAGCACCCAGAGTGCACAACCATCCCAGAAGTCTCTTTGAAATGGGGTGTTGGGTTGGGAGAGGTAATGGGTTCTGGCATGTACATTGCCCAATATTGTTTACTATGGCTATTATGAGACCAGTTATTCATTTCCTGGGGACTTGCAGTAAAAAATGTTTATTTGCTGAGACAATGGGTTGAAGAAAAGTCTTCAGGCTCTTGATATAGGATGAAAGTTCTGTTTTAATTTTTCTCCCAGCCTAGACTTCATGGGCAATGCACTGGCCCTAAAAACCCACTTCCTCCAAAAGATTATCCAATAACCCACTTCAGCTGATGAAATCTACCACACGCAAACACCTTAATCTCGGATTATTGCCAACTGTTAACATGAAAATGTTTTCATCTTTTTCTTCATGATTTCCAAATCCTTAATTATTTTAGTTACCAAAGATAGAGAGAAAAAGATAAACAAACAGAATGTTTTCAAAATTCTTGGAACTTGAGATTGTGATCCATGATAATTGCTGTATGCAAATGGCCTTTCAAAATCCTCCCCCCTATTTGTGGGCAGAGAAATTGGGGGAACAATTTTACCAGATTTCTCCGGGGGGGGGGAGGAGAAATTCTACAACAGTTTCTCAAAGGTAGGGTCACCGTTGGCAGAGGTTGAAGCACAGCTTCTTTCTTTTCCCACCCTAAGGTTTTTGTTTGTCTGTTTGTTTTGCACCGCCACTGCAGTGGCAACAGCATCAACTGTGTTGGCACCCCATTTTGCAGGTGTGAAGCAGCCAGTGTTGTATCCAGCTCCAGGGGAGAGGTGGAGCTAGTGCTGTGCCAAAATCTGGCTTCCAATTTCCTGAAAGTTTTCTTCCCTCATTAAAGAAGCTCCCATTTTTCTGCCTCATTCTCCTGGCATTTTATAGCTTATTTTGAATTTATTTTGGTAGTGTTTTTGAGCTTAATCACTGTGAGGTGGCCAAGGATGCTGTGCATGTATTTTCTTTCCATTAGCAACCTGTGGCTTATGCTGGCTCAGCTTGTCTGAGTGTGGAAAGCTAAGCCAGGTCAGGCCTGGTTGTTACTTGGATGGGAGACCCCTCCTCTAGTTTCCTGCATTGAGCAGGGGGTTGGACTCGATAGCCTTGTAGGCTCCTTCCAACTCTATGATCTATGAAATCTATGAAATCTCTCCATCACCCTGCAGCCTCCCGGGCTGGCTGCGCTTCCTGAACTGAAAAAGCCCTATGGGAGGAATTGCCTCATGGTGTCTTCCCCTGGGCTTTAATTGAAATGTGAGAAGCCGAGGAGACTACACCTACAGGCTACCAGAGAGATGAGTGTGTAATGAAAAGACAGGACACTCGCACACACTCCTCAGCCCCCTCATGTGCAAGGAAAGCACAAGAACCACAAACCCAAACCATGAGAATTTCTCTCAAATTTTCTTCTCCTTTGAATTTCTTTTCAAAAGCAATTTCATTTCTATCAGATTGAAAGAGAATGGTAGACAAAAATGTGGGAGAAATTTTCAGCATAGCACCAGCTATGACACTAAACCCTTAAAATGAAGCAAAAAAATCAATGCTGTCGTTTCGAAGGTTCCAACAGCGTTTAAGCAAAATTAAAAATCTCCATTTAAATATTGCATGCTGCTTTTTGCCGTTTTAGAAAGAATGTTATTCTCTAGTATTGGTGGCACTGAATCTCAAAATGGAGAGGAGAGTCCAAAATTAGATTTCAGCACTTGAACACGCTGAATCCCTTTCAAATCAGGCCTAGGCTCTTCCAAAGTCTGGGCCTGTTTGAGGGCTCTTATTCTGTACCAGCAGTCCTCCCTCCCTCCCTCCCACCTACCCCCACCCCTTGCCAGCTCGTCCCAGTGCTGCTCCCTATCCCAAACTTACCTTGGCATAGAGCAGGGGCGCACAACTTTTTAGGCCTTGAGGGCCGCATCAGGTGTGCGTTGGGGTGGTGGGAGTCACACATGTGCACTTATCTGCACGCAAGCATGCACACACATTCACATACAACACACACACCACTCACTCACCCACCCTGAGCTTGCCTTGTATAAATTCTAATATCTTTTAGAATGTTTGTTTGAGACAGAGGTGGGCAACTTGCACTGTATTCCCTTGGGGGTAATCTATCAGGGGCTAGGGTCCACATATGCCACCTCTGCACACACAAAAACTACCTCCTCTCACATACACTCACTTCTCCCCTCATTCGCAGTCACTTCCCCTCACTCACTCACACACCTACTCATTCACAGCCTTAACCCTTCCCTTCCCTCTTCTGCCTCCAAAAAAAGGGGGGAAATGCTCTAAGAACAGGTGTGGCATAACCCCACAATTCAGTTCCCTGGTGTATGTCTGCATTAGTATGTTTAGTGAGTATAGAATGTTGAACTGAGTGGGTGTGGTTTGTGATGTCTTGGAAAGGGGGGAGGAGTATATCAGGAGTGTTTGAGTGAAGTTAGTGTGTGTTGAGTGTGTGTTGGGAGTTAGGTTAGTTGGGTTGTTGTCTGTCAGGAGTTTTGAGAGAAATCAGTGCTTGTCTGAAGAGTGAAAGTATTTAGAGTTATAGGGACTTAGGTTAATTACAAAGTGTTTGGTGTAGGCAGGTTTAAAGTTATTTTCTGGAACTAAGATTTTGAGATTAAAATAAACTTATTTTTATTTTGTTTGCTACCCAAATCCTACGTGTCAGCTTGGCGTTATTAACCTGCATTAATGTTAAATCTATACACACACACCCCTTGTTGGTACCCACAGTATCATAGATTTAAAATAGATCCTTAACAACCTGTATTAATCTTTTCCCTCACTGGTAGGGGAAAGGTTTCATTTGACCCTCCCCTCAGGTTTTTAAGTGTTGGTGCTTAGCCTGAGAAGGGTTTATGCACCTGGCCCTAGTGTGAAGGGACTGTGTCGTCTGCAACAGGCTCTATGGTTTTTGCCATAGTAGTTTCATTCCTACAGCATCCCCAGAGCATGCTGAGAAGCAGGCAGGGACATTGGAGTTCAGCTTTCTAGGACACTCTAGGAATGAGGCTTCTATGGCAGGAACCATGGAGCCCATTCCTAGAGCATTTTTCTCCCTCCCCCTTTTTTTGACCCAGCCGCATCAGATGCCGCGGGAGCTGCCAGACAGGGCTTGAGAGAGTGCACTTTTTTTGCACCTTGGCATGATAACATCACACTTTAGACCATCCGTTTGAATTAGGAACACTACGAGGTCAAAGAGCAGGAGGTGCAGGGCCGCTGCTTTTGGTGGCAGCCACACAGTGTACATAACATCTCGTTCTAGGCTACGTGGGTGTTCATTTGTGAAGGAGAGGAGGCATAAATTGGTATCCAATGTGATGATCAGACAGTCCAAATTTATAGCACAGTATCCCCAGAAGCTGCTTGTTAGACATGGCTATGAAAGAAAGTTGATTTTTAAAAACTTTCAGCGCAACTAATTAACCCAGTGTTCTTTTCAAACAAAATATCACAGCCTTTAATTATTTCCCCCCCTGCTAACTGTTGGCAAATATCATCCATTACCTAAACATGACATAACTGCCTTTTGTGAGCCACTGGAATCATATTCAGTGTCACTCTCTTGACAGGAGGATGGTAAAACTGCATTATTCAAATTGCATATCAGTCACAAAAATTGAAGAGTAATTTGTCAAAGTCACAGCTGGGCTCAATAACCATTTGGAGACGACTAAGTAATTAATCAATAATGCATTCTCACCTTTTCATTTCCCTAGATTGCAGGCACTGCTGCACCAGGATGCCTTGAAATAACAGAATGAGATGTTTGATGTCTGCCGGGTTGGCAGCTCACATTTGCAGAAGGGAGTGTTTAATGTTGCTTGTACCCAGGACTGGGATGCAGTTGAAATACAGTCAGTAATTCTGTCTGCATTTAAAAAAATACCTCATGATCACAATTATTTATGGAGATGGAGATTCAATAACCTTTTGATTGGTAGCACTAGCAGCCCACCATATGGAGACCCCCATGTATTCAGATTATTATAACCTGAATTTGGGACTGATGGGTATATATGTAAATATATAAAATTGAAAAATCCCAAATAGAAATCTGAGGATCTCAAAAGGTTATTTGAGAGGCCATTTTCAGGCTCCCAAATCAAATACATTTAGATCTATGCTTTCAAATATATAGATGTAGATACAGATTTGAGTATAGCAAATTGTGAGTCCTGAGCACAAGCCTGAGGAACATGAAATGATATTCGGGCACAGGGCATGTTTGAAGGAAGCAGGTTTGGGATCTAGGGCTGCAAAATATGGGATTTGCTATGCCTTTTTGTAAATGTTACAAAATAGGGATTTTATTGCAATAAATTTAAATCTACCTTTGCAAATTTGTTTCAGCTCCTCTGAATATCATAATCATTGTCCCAGAATTAGGAACTAAACACTGGTCTGCTGTGTCCATTCCTCTGCTTAAGCCATATCAGTTGATTTACATTCCTTTTTGTGCAGTTTCCTCTACATCAAGAACTAGCTGGAAAGCTTTTTGCATGTTCTCTGTAGACAGCTGAAAACAAATTATTTAAACCAGCAAAAGATAATTAAATCTAATGAATCTGGATTCTGCCCAGGTTATAGCTCTAGTAAGGCATTAATCTTACTAATTACTTAATTTTACTAACACACTATTCAGTGAGCTCAAGAATGCATTCAGTGGATCCAGCACTGAGGAATGAATGCATCACAATTGATTTTTGAGTTTAAAAGCCCTTCAGAATTGCAAATCTCACTATTTTATTAATCAAATTATCACTTTTGGGGTATTTGAGATAAAACTCCTCAGAGTCTCAAAGGCAAAATCATTTTATTACTCTAGCAGGTTATTCTATGCCATTTTGAGAAACATTGAAAAAGAAAAAATATTTAGTTGAAATTAACATCCTAGCCATTAAAGAGTTGTTTCGATAACTGGGAGAACTCTTGAGGTTAAACCATTGCTACATTGCTACATTTTTTAATCTCCCTCTCCTGTTTTAACTGTTCTCTTTATCTGGCTAGTTCATTATTATGGGACAAGATGCCCCCTACCCACTTCCTTCCCTGTAGAGGGAATCAATTCTAATATTAGCCATATTTGCTTGGAAAACTACCAAGGGGATAGTTTCAGCATTTCAGACTGCATTATGTTGTTTCCGGCTTGCATATATATTTGTGGGAAGTGAGGTCTATAAATGTGGTAAATAAACAAGCCATTATCTTCTTTTGCTAGACCAGACACTTCTTACAGACACATCCTACAAGGGATCAAATCCATGTCAGGTGGCAAGGGGCTCAAAATGGAAGTCTTGCGAGTCAGACGCTGGTTTCTTTTCCGCACCATCAGGGCTGCTGGCTGGAGGAGGAAACTGGAGGAAGTTCAAGCTAGGATAATCAGATGATACCAGACAGCCAATCCCGTGTCACTGCCTGCTATAAAGCTTCCAGATCTGCTGATGTCCCTCAGGCTGAGCAACGTGTTACTAAGGAGGCAACCAGGCCATCCTGTTAAATTGTCTAACCTGCTTACCCATCCACGAGTACTTGCTAGCCCTTGAAGCTGAGCACTGGACAATCATCTGTACTGACTATTCTCTTCCTCTGACTATGGGCTCAATCTGGATTGTGCCCCCACAGTTTATAGTGCCAAGCAGCGATCCATTAAAGAAAATGGATCACTATTTGACACTATAAATTGCAGGCACGCCCCTGCCTGCCCACGGATTGGGGCTGCAACAGGGTGGGGGCGAAGGGTTAAAGCCCCCTACCCTCCACTCTAGGGTCCCAATCCAGATCACCCCCTGTACTTATACTAGAGTAAAAAAGAATGAAAGTAATGTCATATTTAGCACTAATATCTCGAGTCCTTTGCTGAATTTGAAATGTAATTGAGACACTTTGTTTGGCTCATAGCCTCATATATGTGTGTGTATATGTGTATATATCTTTTGGCTGCCTTTGTCCTCCTTCAGCCCAGCATACCTGAATGGAAATTCAAAATGTCCATGCAGTGAACATTTGTGGCATCTAAATTTGTGTATGCAACCTCAAGCACACACTAGACTTGCTGGATCATAGCTATCATCTTGCACAACAAAATCACTGGGTTAGGAAACGTACCACTCTACTAGCTCTTTTCAGCTTCTTTGCCCCTTTTAGATGTTCAATGAATGTGTAATGGTGAGAAACAGGATCACACATGCTGAACCTATTCCCAAACCCTGCTGGCTGGGAAGCCACAATGGCATGGGTGGCATTAGGGAAGGCCCACTTGGGCACAAGCCCTGGATCTTCTGAACTGTGCTCCGGATCTTTAGAGCTGCCCCAATTGCCATCATCTGCCTTAATACAAGACTGCTTCTTTCCTCTGAATTCAGTATCCTTGCAATTACCAGGACACCTTAGGATTCACTCCCTTAGCAGACTAGTAGGGAGTGTAGTAGCATGAAGGCACCAGCCTTTTAAACTAGAGGGGAGACTGCCACCTTTCCTTCCATAGTCTGCTCATTATGTTCATTAAGTCCAGAGTCCAAAATTGCCTAACTAGCACCACTGTGACCTGGCTTTCTTGGAGTGTGACACTGCATAGACCTGCCCAGCCAATTGCTACTGAGCAAATGCACTTGTGCCCTCAGCCATTGTGCAGTGAGGCCCTGTCAAGAGGAGGAGGAGGTGCATTGGCGACTCACATATCAAATAGGGTGCCAGAGACCTTCGTCATCTGTTGCTTCCTCTAAGCTGGCCCAGGCCCCTTACCTTGGAGGAAAGCAGAAGTTGGTTTGCTTGCAAAAAGAGTTTGAATGAGCAGCAATGTCCAAATTTGGAGCAAGGTAATGTATGAGTGTACGACTTGCCCTGGCTTGCTGGCTTAGTTGAGTGTGTCTGGAGCTCCTTGGTTCTGCAATCAGTTCTAGAGTGCACCTGCTTTTTGCAAGATCCATGTGGCTAGGTTCCGGTGTGTGCATGGTCCTCCTTGGCATCAGGGGTTTTGCATTAGGCTGAAGAAGGGTGAATAGATGTGAGAGGAGAATAGGGGCTTCTTGCTCTTTTGTGTTCAAAAGCCACAACGCCTTGTGGCACGTTAAAGACTCACAAAGTTACTGTGGCATAATAACTTCCATGGATTGGAGTCCATTGTACAGAAAGTTATTTTGAAAGATGCTGCTTTTCGTGTAACTGGCAAAAAAATGACACTTGCTGAAATAAAGGTACAAGAGCCCTGATGCCCTCTGTTGCATCTGATCCTCCTTGAGCAGCTGGCTTTTTGCCCATATGTGCTTCCCCTCCTGCTGCTTCCCTTGAATCTTTCTGCCAGAGGTGTTTGCTTCCCCCCCCCCATGCAATGCCCTGCTCTCCCCTGTCCATACAGTACATCCCTTTTTACAAATAGGGGTGTCCTTAGGAAACAGGGTCTTTTAAAGACACACATACACACACACATTTTAGAGCCTCAGACAGCTGCCTCAGACATCTGATTTGGGACATCATGACAAAAACAGCAAATTATTCATTATTTAATTTATTAATAATTATTGCATTTTTACTGCCTGGGAAGAGGCCAAAGGGGCCAAAACAAATTGACTGGCTTTGAGTACTACTATGCACTTAGGGGTGGAAGAAGGAACCATTTGATGCTCTGCCTCAGGTAGTAAAATGTCTTGGGGCCAGCCCTGGACATGGCTATAGAGACCTGTGGGGTGAGAAAAGGTAGCTGAGATGGCATAGGAAATTATGTGGGGTAGGGAAAGAATTGGGGGTACAGAGAGATCTGTGGATGGGGAAACATGTTCAGGATCACATCAAATTTACTGTGTAATCCTAAACATGTTTACTCAGAAGTAAGTCGTACTGAATTCAGTGGGAACTACTACCAGGTAACTGTATGTAGGACTTGGAGTCTTACTCCTTAGTAAATGTGCTCACAGCTGCAACCTGCCTTATCCAGCCTGAAGAAAGTTCCAATATCTGGATCTAGAGAGAAACCTGGGGATCGATAACTTTAGTAAATAAAAACAAGCCGCCTTGAGTGCCATTTTTTGGTAGAAAGGCAGGCTATAAATCAAATGAATAAATAAATAATGTTTCTATACTCTTCTTTGAGCAAAGCACTATTAATAAGGATTCGATCTTAAAAACAACAACAGCAGCAGCAACAACAACAACAACAGCAACCAAAAACAAAGGTAGCCATGCTTGTCCATGAGAAATAATAACCCCAAATCCACAGTTGGGCAATACCTTGATTAGGGATTTTTGTTGGTCCTAATAAAGGTATCCAACTATGCATTTTGGTACCTTAAGAATTGTATGATGATGAGGTTGCTGTCTGGCTCCTCATCTTGAATAGCTAAATGGTAGCTAGGTACAACATGGTCTTCTCCATGCTGGGAATAGCTTTATCAACTGAATTTGGCTTATGCAGATGGGTGAGGATTCATTTGCTTTGTTTTTGATAAGAATTTACCAAAATTTGCAGATTTCTTCATGAACGGAAAGAACTTGAGATTTATTTATTTTTTAATTGAATGTTGGGAGGAAGACAAACAGATTCATCTATCCCTGTCTTAAGGAAGTGGGAGATGCTGATTTACTACCAAACTCAACTTTCTATACCTTCTCTAGCTCACTGGCCTGATCAAAGCAAATGAATAGACTAGCAGAAAAGAGCAGTGTCTGTTTTTGTTTGACAGAGTACATCGGGCAAATCACACCCTCCACCAATGATTCATGAAGGTGAAACTAGAGATTTGTGCAAGAACATCCAGCCATCTGGACTTGGGAAACAGAAGTACTTAGTCAGGAGAGCATCCTCCAATGAGCTCATCCTTGCATACTTCCTTTCATCACTCAAAGAAACATCTGATGCATAGCCCCATAATGTCCTTTTGGGTTGGTTTTATGAAGATGCATGTCTCAAGCAGGGGCTTCCACATGCTGCTTGACTTGGTTCCTTCTGCCACTTTGGAAACAAAGTGGCTTTGTATGAAAAGATTAATCTCTGAAAGAGGATAAGAGGGAATAGGAAAGGATGGCAGGTAGCAAGCATGAGCTGTATATGAAGATCAGTTGTGCAGACTGCGGCAGCAAGAGCAGCCATTTCCTCCTTCTGCATAGTACACAGCTCCATAATCATTTATGCTAATTGGGCTCCCAGGTTACTTGGCAGCTTTCTGTTTCTGAAAAGAGTTTATTTTCCAGTTGTCTCTAAATAAAGTTTCTGATGGTTTCAGTGTGTTCTGGGACATTTCCTGGCCATTGATAGAACAGAAGTGGGATTTACTGCTTTATACCAAAAATCTGTGTTGATTTTTGGTATAAAGCAAAAAAATCTGTGTTGATTTTGTTGTATAGTGTGCACTTCATTTGCAACAATCCAGTCTTAGAGTGACCAGATGCAAAAGAGAAAAGGGATCCCACACTTCTAGGTGTGTGAAAGGGGTCTGAGGTGCCTTTGTAATATGTGACAAGGCCTTAGAACCTCATTCTGGCTACCAGATGTCACGTAAATAGAAAAAATGCAGCAATTTCCAGAGGGGTAGCTGTGTTAGTCCACTGCAGCAAAAAAAAAACAACCCAAAGAGTCTTTAAGGTGCCACAAGACTAAGACATTTATTCTGGCATAAACTTTCATGGACTATAGTCCACTTGAGAATCAAAGATGCTTGTGCTTTAGCAGTTCTCCTGGGGAAGGGAGTTATTGCATAGCTGCAGTGCATCCACTGAGAAATGCAAGCATGCCTCCCTGTGTGTCCTTTCTGTCTCAGCTTGGTACATGGGTGATAGAATTAAGAGGACATTGCTATTCCTACGAAACCAGCTGTATCAGAGGAGAACAGGGTTTGTTTGTTTTTCAGACTGGCAATGATTCTATTAAGACAAATGTATTGGTATGCATTGCAAAATGTGCACGCCATACAATTGCTTCTTTGGACCATCAAATAATTTAAACATACTGCAGAAATGTCTGAACATTCCAATAAGACATTTTTGTAGTAATTTATGGTCAAGATTTTCATATTCTACATTTTCTTTTCTTGCAAAATACTGAAATGCCATCTAACTGTGTCCCATGGTGCCGAACTGTATAATAATTCTGCTGTTCCATATTCATACCATCTCGGCTTTGCGATTCAGGCATAGAATCATAGAACATTTATTAGAAGCATACATCTATAATGTTTATTATTGTTATGAATGGAAGACAATTTCAGTCCATTTAATAACTGTAGGATGAGATTTCCAGTATTTTTAAATAATTGATTGACATAAAACATTTCACACTAATACAAATGCATCAACAAGTATTTAATTGGATCCCTGTTTGATCCCAGCACCGTGCTTTGCATCATGTTCCCTGTAAATCAATTTTACATTTTATTCTGTGTGTTTTATATTTCTAAGGAAATATCGCAGCAGCAGCTCAAGAGAGATTACTACTTATGCAAAGTATTCATGCTATATTGTGACAGTATTACTTCTATAATTCTGTACCCCAAGAGGTTAGGTCATCTTCTCTTTTATCTGTGTTCTGCCAGCAAGTGAAGACATATTTTAAACAAGCACTTGATTCTGCTGCTGTTAATTTGCAAAGTGCTCCACTTTGGTTGAATCACGCTCTTATTTTCTGTTGTCTAAAAATGTAAGAATTGCTGTGCTGGATTAGACCAAATTCAATCAACCCCAGTCTTCAGTTTCTAACAGCTGCCAGATCCTTCTCAGATCCTTCTCTATGCAATCAAATCCCTGCTTCCTCCCCCCCCCCCCGGTACTACACAATGAAATTCCTGCTCTCCCCCCCCCCCGGGAACTGTGAGGGATTGAGGCCTACTCAGGCTTGAGTTTGTTGAAGCCTGAAGGCCCAAACACTTCCCTCGAGTAGTGAAGCCTGAAGGCCCAAACACTTGGATGGGAGGGGGAGTTTGAGAGTTTTAGTTCACCCAATAGAAGTTAAGAATTAGTTCTCCTATTCAAGGTCACATGATTATAACCTTCCAGTCCTGGGAAGACTATATATGTGGGGTGTGGTCAGCTAGCAGTTAGTGTGTGCTGGGAGAGAAGCAGAGAACCAGCAGAGAGAGAAGCAGAGGGAGAGAGAGAGAAACTAGCTGCATAGGATATAGGTAGTCTGAAGTTAACTAGAGAACATTGGATTGTTTGTTTGTTTTATTTTATCATACTTGCTTTTGAATTATAACCACTCTATTAAGTAAAAACCCTAATATCATAAGTAAAGTGCTGTTGTTTACCCTGGAGTTTGGAGTGACTTATTCACCACGTCTAGAGCCTACACCCACGTTACTGGAAGCAGGCAAAGGACTTGATAACCTAGAGAGGGAGAGACTTTGGGAAGAGGCAGAGATCTCCCAAAGGCAGATCAAGGGGTCCCTGCAGTAGCAGAACCTTGACAGATGGTGGCAGTGGAGCGATCCTGAACAGTGAGATTAAGCACTCCAAACAGCGATTGGGTTTTTTTACTAATAGAGCTGGCAAAAGCAGTGTATGTTTTAACTTCAGGACTGCGGAATAGAGACCCAGTGAGGCTAGTAAAATGAGCCAGTATCTCTCAATGAATAAAACTGCCCTGATAGAGCAGTGTAAAAAGGACAATTTGCCATGGGAGGAGAAAACAGCAGAGGAACTAAAAGTTATGCTGATCTCCCAGGCGGCAATAGGAGGAGCTGCACCCTCTAGCCCTAGTGTAACAGGACCCCAAACAAAAGAATGGGAGCTCCGTGAACAGGAACTGCGGCTAGTGGCAAAGCAGAAGGAAGAAGAGACCCGATTACAGTGGGAGAGGCTTCGTCAGCAGGAAGAACAACGCAAACACGAGGAAAAGGCGCGGTAGGAGCAACTTAAAGCTCAAGAGGAACAACGCAGACATGAGGAAAAGCTGCACCAGGAGAAACTGCAAGCCCAGAAAGAGCAACTTCAGGCCCAAGAGGAACAACGCAGACACGAGTTAAAGGCGCGGCAGGAGCAACTTCAGGCCCAGGAGGAACAACGCAGACACGAGGAAAGGATGATGCAATTGAAACAGGAGCAGCCTGTCAGAGTTACCCCGAAGGACTTCACAGCATACACCCCAGGAGAAGACCCACAAGTGTTCCTGACCACTTTTGAAAGGGCAGCACAGAAGTGGGGATTGCAGGAGGGTGATTACATGAAGTTTGTGCCTAATTTAATCAAAGGGGAGCTGGCAGAGATTTATAATAGCATGCCAGAGGGGGAGGCTGTTTCCTATGTTCAATTCAAAGAAACTGTGTATAAAAGGTTCAGGTTAGGCCCTGAGCACTTTAGGAAAAAGTTCAGAGGGTTAACACCTCAACCAGGTAAATCTATGGTAGAGTTTGCAACAAAAATTAAAAACCTGCTATTAAAATGGGTGGATGGAGCAAAAGCTGACAACAGGGAAAAGGTGCTAGAGCTTATGGCCCTGGATCAGTTTTATTTTCAGTTGCCCAGAGAAATAAAACTGAAGGTTAAGGATAAAGATCCTGAAACTGTAAACCAAGCTGCAGAAATGGCTGACAAATTGATTGAAAACCGGGAAGGGTTAGGCCCCAGGATTGAGTCTGAGAAGAAGGGGGGGAAATGGGAAGCCCCAAGTAAAAAGGAGTTCAAAAAACCTCCTTTTGATCCTTCTCACCCCAGAGACCGTGCCTGCTATTCGTGTGGTCAGACAGGCCACATCAAGAGTAGCTGTCCCAAGTTAAAAGCAATAACACCAGCTAACCCAGGTAGTCCTAAACCCGAACAAACCAAGCCACAAGGTGTAGCAAGCGTAAAAAAACCTTATAATTGTGGATTTGTGATCACCAACAGGGAAGAGGTTAATAATCAGTTTAAAGAACCTGTTTATGTAAAGGATAAGACCATTATGGCAATGATGGATTCTGGAGCTGATGTTTCTCTGATCCGAGCAGATTTGGTGAGACCTGAAGATTTGGTACCAGGAATGTCTATTGAGATTCAGGGAGTGAATGGTCCCTCTTTTGAAGTCCCAGTAGCAAGGTTATCCATAGAATGGAGGGGTCTGTATGAAGTTGGGGTGATGGAACATCCAACCCAATTTGCCCCTATCATTGTGGGAAGGGACATAATGGGACCAGAAGCTCAAATATGTGTGGTAACCCACAAGCAAAAGGAAAGGGAGGAACTTTCAAGACAGGACCAGGTAAAAGCTGATGGGGTAAAAGAAAAGGTACTAGAGGTACAACCCTCAGTGATTCCGGAAGGTCCAAAACCAACCCCAGACCCTCCCCAAACTGAAACAACAGAACAAGCCTCCATGCAACCTGTAGACCTGAAAGCCAGTGAAACAACTGAGGCAGGTGGTTCTGTAGAGGAGAAGGCACTAGAGACACCTTTTCCTGATTTAAGAGGAGTAGAGGAATTCAAGCAGGGAGTCCTCAGTGATCCTAGTTTGGAGCCTCTGAAAAGAGTTGCTCTCCCTCAAGAGAAGCCCTTCTCTGAGGAAAGAAGGGAGCAGATTATTTGGGAGAAAGGATTGCTGTATAGGCTGTGGTTACCAAAAACCCAAGAGTTAACCTGGGAACCCCTAAAGCAACTGGTAGTACCTAACCAATTCCGGCTAAGGTTGCTAGAACTAGCCCATGATGTGCCATGCGCAGGGCACTTGGGGAAAAACAAGACTAAACAAAGACTCATGGCAAACTTCTTTTGGCCTGGAATTGCTAAGCAAGTAGCAGAGTACTGCAGGTCTTGTGAAACCTGTCAGCGTGTGGGGAAGGCAGGGCATCACAGTAAAGCCCCTTTGCAGCCTCTGCCTATTATAGGAGAAGCTTTCTTTAGGGTGGGCATGGATATTGTAGGGCCTTTCACTAAACCCTATTGTAGGGCCTTTCACTAAACCGGGTGACCGGCCAGATGGGCGATTAATAAATATAATAAATAAATAAATAAATAATAAATAAATAAACCCACCCGCAAGGGGAAAAAGTACATCCTCACAGTGGTGGATTTTGCCACAAGATACCCGGAAGCAGTAGCACTAGCCTCTATAGATGGTCCATCTGTGGCTGAGGCTTTGCTAACTATATTTTGCAGAACTGGATTTTCCTCTGAAATCTTAACAGATTGTGGGTCAAATTTCCTCTCCAAGATAATGGAATGTCTGTGGAAGTGTTGTGGGGTAAAACACTTGAAAACCACTCCTTATCACCCCCAATGCAATGGAATGGTGGAAAGATTTAACGCCACACTCAAAGGAATGATTAGAGCTTATGTAAACACACACCCAAATGACTGGGATGACAAACTGCAACACCTACTTTTTGCCTACAGGGAAGTTCCACAGGAATCAACAGGATTCTCACCTTTCAAGCTGTTGTATGGCAGAAGAGTGAGAGGCCCTCTTGATCTCCTGAGGGAAAACTGGGAAGGTAAACTCGTAGAAAACAAAACCTCTGTGGTGGATTATGTGTTAAAACTTAGACAAACCCTTGATACACTCTGTAAATGTAACCAAAGCCCAAGAGGTGCAAAAGTTCTGGTATGATCAAAAGGCACGCTCTAGAGTATTTGAGGTAGGGGATCAGGTCATGATATTTCTTCCTCTGCGCAAAGACAAGCTTAAGGCTGCTTGGGAAGGCCCCTACACAGTCAGAGAGAAAATGGATGATTTAACCTATGTGGTGGTTAAAGAAAAATCTGAAAAAAGACCAAAGGTAGTACATGTAAATATGATGAAGCCACACTATGAGAGGAGTGGAGTAGTTCTACAGGTGCAGAAGGTGCCAGAGGTAGTATACTTAGGGCACAGGGTTGGAAATGGCCATATCACACCTTTATGGGACAAGGTTGAAGCTATCAGAACCTGGGACATACCTACAACCAAGAAACAGGTCAGGTCATTCTTGGGATTTGCTGGGTATTACAGGAGATTTGTTCCCCATTTTGGTGAAATTGCTGGACCTTTGACTGATTTAACCAAGAAATGTAAACCTGACAAAATTGTGTGGACTGATGAATGTCAAAGAGCTTTTGATAGACTAAAGGACATTTTAAGCTCAAAGCCTGTGTTAAGAGCACCTGACTTTGAAAAAACCTTTATTGTAGCTACAGATGCCTCTGAGACTGGCATAGGTGCAGTATTGTTACAAGACTATGATTCTGTTAAACACCCAGTAGCCTACCTGAGTAGGAAGCTTCTACCCAGGGAGAGAAACCTGTCTACGATCCAAAAAGAATGTCTGGCAGTAGTGTGGGCTCTGGACAAGCTCAAGCCTTATGTTTTTGGACAAGAATTTACTTTATGGACTGACCATCATGCCTTGCAATGGATACAAACAATGCAAAATACCAACTCCAAGCTTCAGAGATGGTCTTGGAAATTGCAGGAATTTCAAATGAACATTGAACATGTGCCTGGGAAGGAGAATGTGATAGCTGATGCTTTGTCTAGGAAATAACCTGAAAAACAGTTGCCTTTTGTGTAGGTTAACGTTCCACAATTCTCTTCTGTAAAAGGGAAATTGTTCCACTTGAGGAGAAGGAGGGGAAGATGTGAGGGATTGAGGCCTACTCAGGCTTGAGTTTGTTGAAGCCTGAAGGCCCAAACACTTCCCTCGAGTAGTGAAGCCTGAAGGCCCAAACACTTGGATGGGAGGGGGAGTTTGAGAGTTTTAGTTCATCCAATAGAAGTTAAGAATTAGTTCTCCTATTCAAGGTCACATGATTATAACCTTCCAGTCCTGGGAAGACTATATATGTGGGGTGTGGTCAGCTAGCAGTTAGTGTGTGCTGGGAGAGAAGCAGAGAACCAGCAGAGAGAGAAGCAGAGAGAGAGAAAGAGAAACTAGCTGCATAGGATATAGGTAGTCTGAAGTTAACTAGAGAACATTGGATTGTTTGTTTGTTTTATTTTATCATACTTGCTTTTGAATTATAACCACTCTATTAAGTAAAAACCCTAATATCATAAGTAAAGTGCTGTTGTTTACCCTGGAGTTTGGAGTGACTTATTCACCATGTCTAGAGCCTACACCCACGTTACTGGAAGCAGGCAAAGGACTTGATAACCTAGAGAGGGAGAGACTTTGGGAAGAGGCAGAGATCTCCCAAAGGCAGATCAAGGGGTCCCTGCAGGAGCAGAACCTTGACAGGAACACACAATGAAATCCCTGTTCACCCACCCACCCCGGACTACACAATGGCGTTGCCCGGGTCATCATTTTCCTATAGGCACTATTTGTTCAAAATTTCCCCCCACATACACACCCCCGTGTAGGCCCCGGCTGCAGTTCATATGAACATTCTGTTTGGACGTAGGGGAGATTTGCATATCCGCCTCTGATTCAGCCCCTGTGGCAGTGCATACCAACATTCTAAATGCCGTTGGAGTGATTTGCATAACTGCTCCTGAATGGCCCCTGCGAACATTCCAAGTGACGCCATTGGCTCTCATCTATTTTGGGCCGTACAGGCGCAGCGGGGGGGTTTCGGAGATTTTAACCCGCCAGTCTTTGTCCTTGGGTGATGGGGAGTATGCGTGCCAAGTTTGGGGTGGATCCGTCCAACCGGATAGGAGCCAATGCAACGCACGTGAGCCGTTCAGACACACGTACACACATACAAACATTCACATTTATATAATAGATAGAATTGGAGGGGGTCTGGTAGGCCGCTTAGTCCAACCCCCTGCTCAGTGCAGGAAATCCAGGGCTACAGTATCCCCAACAGATGGCTGCCCAGCCTCTGCTTGAAGACCACTCAGCAAGGGAAAGCCCAGCACCCCTCTCAGTAATTGTTTCCATTGTCCAACTTCTCTTGTCGTCAAGACGTTTCTCCTAATGTTCAACTGAAATCTACTCTCCTGTAGCTTAAGCTTATCATGTATCTATTATTAATTTATTTACTGTATTATTGTCTCCTAATGTGGCTCACACCCATTCTATCTCTAGCTCTATCATCAGAAACAGGCCCTGCCATCAGGCTTACAATCTAGAAAGACAAGACACGCAAGGAAAGGGAAGTGAAGGAAAAGGGAAGAGGATGGAGATCGTTTTTTCAAGGCCAGAACAAGGTGGTGAGCTGTAAACTGGCATTTAAAGCACATTGGACCAAGCTGATGTTCCCTTGCTGGTGTTCTTGCTTGAATGGCAGTTGGTGGCTCTTGTTCCTCTAGCTCAGTGTTTCTCAACCTTGGGTCCCCAGATGTTTTTGGCCTACAACTCCCAGCATGCCCCAGCCAGCTATGCTGGCTGGGGCATGCTGGGAGTTGTAGGCCAAAAACATCTGGGGACCCAAGGTTGAGAAACACTGCTCTAGCTGATGGATGTGGCCCGAGCATTCTTTCCGCTTCCTTCTGCAGTCCCAGGACAACAGTCAGTTGGAGCCTAGTGTTCTTTCTGGGAGGGAGGAGGAAGCGAGCACCCTGCAACTGCCCCTTCTCTGGCCAGTAGATGGGCCAAGCTGGTCTCCCCCTTGGCTTGATGTTATTCCTGGAAGGAGGGAGTCAGTGTCCCAGCGGCTCTAGTTCCCCTGGCTGAGGGCAGAAGCCAGAGTGTGCTTCCCTTCTGCTCTCCACTCTCAGATCAACAGAGATTAGATTAGATTAGATTAGATTAGATCTAGTCCTGCCCTCTGGGAAGAGTAGAGGACAAGTGTTTGCCCTCTTCTGTGTGAGAGCCATTCATGTCCACCCTCAGTCTTTTCTTCTCCATGCTAAACAGACACAATTCCTTCTACCTTTCCTCATAGGACTTATTTTCCATACCTCTGACCATGTAAATTGTCCTCCTCTAATCGTGTTCCAATTTGTCTACATCCTTCTTAAAAGTGTGGTGCCCAGAACTGGACACTCCAGATGATGTCTGAGTAGTAAAGAATAAAGTGGAATTATGGCTCTATTAATGCAGCCCCAAAACACAGCATGGTTGGTTGGTTGGTTGGTTTGTTTGTTTTGCAGCCACAGCACACTGCGGATGGGCAAACGAGCAATGTTCGAGATCGCTAAGATCCTCTGAACATTGTCTTACCGCTCATCTCGTGCTCAATTCCCATTCTCATTCGCGATAACTGCTCGCTTTGTGTAAATAGGAGATTTGCACAAATCGAGCAGTGATCGAATGGGAGATTTGTGCAAATCTCCTGAAATTTGCTCAAATCTCCTGAAATTTGTGCAAATTTCCACCATAGACTAAAGCAGGGCTGATCGAGTCTACTGAGGAAATTTGCACAAATCAAGAAATTTGCAGTCGAGCTTGGAATTGGGAACGAGACGAACGCAAGCATGTGTTCGACACTTTGCGGACATTTTTGGTGGACATGTGCTCGCATCCAGGGCTTCAAACAGGGCAAACACGTTTTTTGATCAAAAATGAAATTCTCATACATCCCCCCCATGAAGATTCTAGTTAGCTGCCGTGGCTAATACAGCTATTGATGGGGCTCTCTTGCAGGATTCTGTTTTAAGGCCATCACTAAGCAGATGCGCATTATCACAGCTTGCGGCAGTGAATTCACATATTCTGTGAAAAAGTATTTCTTTTGTCAGACCTGAACCGGTTGTTATTACAAGCTGGGATTCCTAGTTGCTCTCGTGGATGGGGTAATGGGGTATGCATCTCCACTGTAGCATTAGCCTTCAGAATCTGAAATCTCTAAAGTTACAAAGGCTGAGTTCTCACTGAATCCTTCTTCCCAAGTGGGGGACGCTAAGATAGGAAGCCAAGACATTATTAGAAGCAATGGAGCATGTGCTAATTTGTTCGTGTTTGTGATTTCTAACTTCATTCATATTCCGGTCAACTTAATAAATAATATTATCTTAGTCTCAGATGACACCCATGGAAACAATAAAAGACCTACAATATTTTACAGAAGGTAAAATATATCTCTTGAGATGCTCTCCAGACAGCCACCAATTATATATACCTTTCCTATTAAATGGGAAATGGGGAATTCTGGAGGGTTTAGTGTGTGGTGTTTTGTCCCCAATTTCATTTACATCACTCTTTTGTGTGTGAGAGAGCTGAGAATGGGAGGTGGGGGTTACTGGTACTTGTGTTAAGCTGAGAGAGAGACCTGTATTTAGGGAGAAGGAGAGCAATAGGGGACCTTAACATGCTAGTGAGGGGAGATATGTGTTATTCTCCCTAGTTTCCTCAGTTACAGCACCATCCAGTGTGGCTGCCCATAACCTTCCGAACTCGGAGGATTACGGGCATCCAATTGTGGATGGAAGATGGACAGAGGTGAAGGTTGCCTCCGTGCTTCTCCCACCCCACAAAACAGATGGCTGATTTTGGCCATATAAGTGTTTTGCCCCTGCTCTTGAGAAGGAGGGGCTGAGGTGCCGCTGGGATACGTCATATCTTGGCGGAGCATCACTCCTCCCCTCCCTGTCCCTGGAATGCTGGCTCCAAAGTTGATCATGTGACCTCAGAGCTGCAGCCAGCACGGAAAGAACCACACCAGCTGTGAGGGTGGAGGGGGCCCTCCAAGGTCGGAGTTCCAGCTCCAACCTCAGAACGCATTTCTGAGGTCAGAGCTGGAACTCTGACCTATCCCATGGCCTATGGCTTAGTAGTGGCCATAGGATTGATCCTATTAATATTTGGGGGGCAGTATTCCATAATACTTAGAAATTGCTGCAAGGCACCATAAGACAGCCTTCCCCAACCTGATACACTCAAGATGTTTTAGAGTTCAACTCTCATCAGCCCATGCTGATGAGTTCTCACTTGTGGCCAGGTTCCCTGAGAGGAGCTGCAGCCTACAAGGGAAATGCAGAGTTTCCAACTGCCCATTTCCCTTCTAATGCGAATGCTGAGGTGGGCATTTAGAAGAGAGAAAACATAGTCAGGACCCACTAGTTGTCCTCTGCAAATGGCCCCTAGCTGGTTTTGTACTGTATTTTCTCCCAGACAGTCAGTAGACACCAGGTTGCAGGGAATAACAAAAGAGGGTGCATTTGCAAGGGATAATAAATAGAACGAGGAATCCACACCCCGTGCCTGTATTTGTGTCAACTGGCTGGCATATATTTAACAACTATGTGTTTGGTGGTATAATGTGTATAGAGACAAGCTCAAGAGGAGCTCAATAAAGCTGAGTAAGATGAGGCTGAAAGTAGAGATGGGGGACAAATTCATTTAGGGCACAATCCAGCCGGGATGCCTGGTAAACTTCTGAACTCAGAGGCTAAGTTGCAGGCATCCTATGCAGAGTGGAAGGAGCGGTGGAGGCAATCTCCACCTCCCTGCTCCTCCCACTCTGCATTTTCACTAGATGGCCATTTTGGGGGTGCTAGCTGGGGTGCTTTGGAGGGGAAGGGAAGGAGGCTGCAGAGGACACAGGATATGTCGTACCTTGGCCTCTGCAGTCTCCTCCCCTCCCCGCCCAAAGGAACACCCCCTTCCCCCCCTCTCTGAGGTCGGGTTCCCAACCTCAGAAAGGCAGCCAGTGCAGTTCTTTCCATGCCGGCTGCGAGGGGGTCGGAGTGCGGATTCCCTCCCAGCTCCAAGGTCGGAGCTCTGTCTGCAACCTCGGATCTGGGAATCTGGTCTCCTATGGCCCCTCAGACGATGCCTCTCAGGGCCGTAGGATCACTCCCTTAGTTTGCATTTTAATGCAAACTTGCCTAATTTCACACTTTTGAACCACTATGTGGAACAAAACTCAGTTATCATTCAAAATTCACACTTCTCTATTTGCATTGCAATTCTCCAATCAAACAGTGTATGCAAAAATGTGTGTACTAAGGGAAAGTGCACACAAAAAAATTATTTATTTCATTTAATTTATTATATTTCTACACCACCCATCAGCCAGAAGCCTCCCTGGACGGTTCACAATCAATATAAACAATCATCATAAAATCACAATAATACCATCATTTATTATTATTATTATTTATTATTTATTATATTTATACCCCGCCTTTCTTCCTGCAAGGAACCCAAGGTGGCTTACATAATCCTCCTCCTCCTCTCCATTTTATCCTCACAACAACCCTGTGAGGTAGGTTAGGCTGAGAGTCAGTGACTGGCCCAAAGTCACCCAGTGAGCTTCATGGCCAAGTGCGGATTAGAACCCGGATCTCCCGAGTCCCAGTCCAATACTCTAACCACTATGCCACACTGGCTCTTAGGGAAGGCCACTTACCACCACCCCACTCATCCCGCAGCGCTTGGCGCCCAGCAGCTGCAGCGCTCGGTGGACTTCCAGGTCCGTGGTGTGTCACTACCGAGTCCCCAGTACTGCGTTTTTTTATGTAAATACCAAGGTAAACTGCCTTAAAACTGCTGTGATTTGCTATTTGTGGCCGTTTTAAGGAAGTTTACCTTGGTATTTACGTAAAAAACGCAGCGCCGGGGACCCGGAAATGACGCGCCAGGGACCTGGAAGCAGCTTTCCCCGTGGGAACTTGGGACGAGCTGGGGCCAGGTAAGTTTCGCTGAGCTCAGGGGGGAGCTCCCCCCCCTCAAAATTCTCGGCCATCCCTACAAAATACACTAGTGCAATAGAACACCTAAATAAATAAATCTGGAGGTACAGTAGTAAAGTACAGTAAAAAAAATGAAAGTAAAAATCTAACTATTAAAATATTGGGGAAATAAAAAGGGTTTTACTTGGAGCCTGAAAGAATAAAGAGTGGGTGCCAGGTGCACCTCTTTGGGGAGCTAATTTCACAAATTGGGTGCCACAACTGAGAAGGCCCTTCGCCTAGTAGCCACCCTCCTAGCTTCCTTTAGAGGGGCCTCTCTGAGAAGGACCTCTGATGAAGATCTCAGGGTTCGGGTAGGCACGTACGGAAGAGGTATATTGGTGAAAATAATGTTCCAAAATGCATTATATTAGGAAAATTGCTTGAAAAATGTAAAAATTACATAAAATTGTGTGTGTTTAGGAGAAATGTGTGCAACAATGTGTACAAATATTCATGCTTTTTCTCATTTTTTCTTTTTTCATTTTCAAAGCTCAGGAAGAACTGAATTGAATTTTTGGAAAATTGAGAAACTGAGAGAAACCGAAATTGACAGATTATTTGTCTATCCCTAGTTTAAACTTGGTGTGACATTAGTGTACCCAGTGCAAACATAATTGCACAAAACTGCTCTATTATTTATTTATTTCATTTTTATACCGCCCAATAGCTGAAGCTCTCTGGGCGGTTTACAGCAATTAACAAGACAGTCCCTGCCCGCAGGCTTACAATCTAAAAAGACACGACACACAAGGAAAAAGGAATGGGGAGGGAAGAAGGGGGAAATTAATTAATACTTTTGGCAGGGCTGGTGGAATGGCCCTGCGCTCCCTCTCATCTCCCTCTGTACAGCCTGCTGGAATGGCTGCTGCTGGTGGCAGTTGAGGGAGGAGGAGCCTTCAGGAGGGCAGCCTTTCAGCAGGGCTGGTGGAAAGGCCCTGCGCTCCCTCTCATCTCCCTCTTCTCAGCCTCCTAAGTATAGAACCATGTGTTATGCTTGACATGGGGCATCCATAAACAACAGCAGCCCCACATCAAGTTTTCTTCCCTCTCCTTGTATAATTTAGGTACACTAACCCAATGCTGGCTCCAGGTTCTTGAGGGCCCATCCTCAATGGGCCCCCTCCATCTGTGCATCTACCTTCTCACCACTATTGTCACAAGCTAAAATGGATCCTCATCATCTTTCCCATCAAAGCTACCATTCGCTTGACAGGCCTGCACATTGAGCAAGCAGGCAGTAGCATCTGCTGCTCTGCCTTCTAACCACTGCTGTTGACTGGGCCAAAGTGAAAAGCAGGTGAACAAGCAGGTTGCAGTGGTGAAGAGGAGAAGGAAATCCAGGGAGCTTTTGGCAGTGGGCCCCTGCTAGGGTGTGGGCCCTTGGCAGCTGCCCAACCATGCCTACCCTTGACTGCCGGCCCTGGATTAACTGTATCACTATGTCATTGTGTCATACATTTCCCACCCACCCCACACACACACCATTTCATTGGCTGCAGATAGTGGGGGCAAGGAAACACAGAATATGGGGATATCATGACACTGCTGTGTGTGCTTATCATTGCAGGGGAAAGATGGGAGAATATGGCACAGAGCTGTACCAGAGCTGCCATTTTTGGCAGCAGCCCAGTCTTCAGCATAATACAGAGTTTCATCCTTAAAGTTCTCCTTACATCACAAAACTCAGCATCACTGGGGTGGAAATAGATATTGCTTTGCCTAATCCCTAGCCCAGGAACTCAGTCATGGGCTTGTCTTTTTATTTATGCCACACTGAAAAGTGCCATGCAGATTGATGGACCTATATAAATAAATAAACCAACCAATCAATAAATAAAACTCTTTCCTTCCTGCCATTTCCTGACTTCCTCTGCTTTGTTTTGACATTATACAAGTCATCAAGGTTTTGCTAAAGAAGAATCACAGGAAAAAGCACAAAGCAATTCTTCACCTGGGCATGATGAGATTTTGACTGAGTGGCTGTAACCTGGAGGGGACCCAGAAGCCATCCTGCAGTGAGCAAAGAAAATGAAAATGAAACCAGTGCGAAAGATATTTTCTCTTACTGTCCTGGATAAAAACACAGACATCGTAGAGAACTCTAGGGCAAAACTAGCCTCTGCCAAAAATAGTTGTCAGAGGTCTGAAGCACATAGCAGGCACTGAACCTCACCAACAAAACAAAACAAAACAAAAAGCTGGTGTAAACCTCAGGATTTATCACCAACTGGAGGATGGAATAACACTTTGAATATCTGCAACGCTTGTATAAGTGCCACTGCGGTGTAGTGGCTAGAGTGTTGGACTGGGACTGTGGACTCCTCCTGGGTTCAGTTGCCCACATGGCTATGAAGCTCACTGGGTGACTTTGGGCCAACCACTGGCTCTCTGCTTAATGTGTCTGTGTATTTATTTATTTATTACATACATACATACATACATACATTTTTATACCACCCAATAGCCAAAGCTCTCTGGGCAGTTTACAACAGTTACAACCGTAAAATACAATATAATATAAATATAAGATTTAAAACCACAGATTAAAAAACAAACAGCAAAGCTAGCAGCAGCAGTTCAAATTACAATAAGAGTTAAAAACAACTACAAGATTAAAATGACTGGGAGAACAGAAAGGTCTTCACCTGGCGCCAAAAAGAGTACAATGTAGGCGCCAGACGAGCCTCTTTGGGGAGCTCATTCCACAACTGGGGGGCCGGTTATATTATTATTGTTGATGTTTTTGTTTTAGTGTTGCTTTGTTTTGTAAACCACCCAGGGAGCCTTTCAGCTGATGGGCAGTGAATAATTATGTTAAATAAATAAACCTATCTCACAGGGTTGTTGTGGGGATAAAATGGAGAGGAGGAGGAGCATGTATACCGCCTGGGGCTTCTTGGAGGAAAAGGCAGGATATGGGGCTTCTCTACACGAGGCATTTATTGTGCGTTCATGATCCCTCACTCACAGAAGTTTTCAGGTCCTTTACACGATGCCGTCATCCTCCTCCAGGGCCTTTCCCGTGTTTTCCAGCCACTTTGGCCGCTTTTTTTAGAGCAAGGAAAGTTAGGCATATCCTGGATGTCACCATGATTCGCTATCCAAGCCTCGTTTTTATTGGCAATTCCGCTCTATACTACAGCGCCATTATAATATAATATAATATAATATAATATAATATAATATAATCTACTATATAAATGTGAATATTTGTCCGTTTGTTTGTACGTACGTACGTGGGTCCGCGTCGGGGGGGTTCGTGTCGCCTTGGCTCCTACCCGGTTGGACGGATCCTGCCCCAAACTTGGCACGCATACTCCCCATCACCCAAGGACAAAGACTGGCAGGTTAAAATCTCCGAAAAACCCTCACCGCGCCTGTATGGCCCAAAATAGATGAGAGCCAATGGCTCGCTTGGAATGCTCACAGGGGCCATTCAGGAGGCGTTATGCAAATAGCTCCAACCAGCACATAGAATGTTGGTATGCACTGCCTCCACAGGGGCCCAATCAGAGGCGGATATGCAAATCTCTCCTACGTCCAAACAGAATGTTCACATGAACCACAGCCGGGACAGCAGGGATTTGATTGCGTAATCCCAGCGGGGGGGAGGCAGGGATTTCATTGTTGCATAGTCCCGGGGGGGAGGGGAAGCAGGGATTTGATTGTGTAGTCCCGGGGGGGGGGACACACACAGGGATTTCATTGTGTGGTCCTGAGGGATGACGACAGGGATTTCATTGTTGCATAGTCCCGGGGGGGAGGGAGGTTTCAGGGACGGGGGCATTGTGCATATCCAGGGGTGGGAAAGAAGGATTTTTTGTCTGTCCGGGGGGGGAATCTTGTTGCATAGTCCAGGGGGGAGGGAAGCAGGGATTTGATTGCGTCGGGGGGACACAGGGTTCATTGTGGCGGGGGGCAGGAATTCATTGTTGCATAGTCCCCGGGGGGAGGGGAAAAGCGGTATTGATTGTGTGGTCCGGGGGGGGGACACACCACGGATTTCATTGTTGCATAGTTCCCGGGGGGGGGGAGAAGGCAGGGATTTCATGTGTAGTTACTGGGGGGGCACAGGGATTCATTGTTGTGTCAGTCCCGGGGGAGGGGCGAAGCAGGGATTTGATTGCATAGTCCGGGGGGGGGGGCACACAGGGATTTCATTGTGTGCTCCTGGGGGGGGCAGGGATTTCATTGTTGCATAGTCCCAGGGAGGAGGGAAACAGGGAATTCATTGTTGCATAGTCCCGGGGAGAGGGGAAGCTGGAATTTCATTGTGTAGTCATGGGGGGGAAGCAGGGATTTCATTGTGCAGTCCTGGGGGGGGACAGGGGACACAGGGATTTCACAGCGGACAGCTACCTTAAGGAATTTCGAACAAATAGTGCCTATAGGAAAAGGACGACCCGTGTAACGCCGGGTAAAAAAAAGCTAATATAATATAATATACAGTCATGCCTTGGATTGGGAGCATCATTCGTTCCGGAAACGTGCTTGTAATCCAAAACACTCTTATATCAAAACGAAATCCCCCCAAAAAAAATTTGTACAGAGATTTTTAATTTAAGCCGTACTACAGTACTTGTATTGCAAGACATCGCTTGTATATCAAGTAAAAAAATAAATAAATAAATATTTAAAAATTTGCTTGTCTTGCAAAACGCTCTCAAACCAAGTTACTTGCAATCCAAGGTATTACTGTAATATAATATAGAATGTTCCTTTATTTAATTATAGTTAATCTGTACTTAGGTTTTTAGGCTATGGAGCTTGGGGAGGATAGGCAATTGGCTTGCTTTTCCAGTTTAGTTTTTTTTTAAAAAAAAAAAGACTAGCAGCGCAATCCAATGTGGCTGCCGGTAACCCTCCAAAACCGGAAGATGACAGGCATCCTGGGACTCTGACTTCTCCTATGGCCATTTAGACTCTGTCTAATGCATCCTAGGTGCATATTTTTCAGTGATAATTTTGGTTATTAAAAAAAAATCACAGAGACAAAACCTCAAGGTCACTAGCCATTCTGACCACAGGGAAAATTTATTCCTGGTGCCAAGAATGGCACTCAGTTGACATCTATAAGTTTTGCCAGCATGTATGTATAGCTCTGATCTCCAAAATCACACAGCCAGCTCACATTCCTGTATGCACTGCTGTTCACATGGCTAAAAGATTGTTAGCTTCAGCATTGTGTCTGCCTACTGAAATATTTGGATTGGGTTGGTGTGTTTGTTTGTTTGTTGCAGAGACCACTACACAATATACCAGGCGAAAACTATTGAAGTATGTGGATGTACACCATGGTTGCAGCCTGAATTAATTATGTAGGATGAGATTCACATGTAATGAAAGAGGCTAAGGTTCAATGCCATAATCAAATTAAGTCATTCTGAAGAAACTGGTCCCACTTGAATAACCCTGGAGGGCTGGTAGATTATAGGAGAGGTCATAACATAATGGAAAAGAAAATGATTTTGAGCATACAAAGCAGCAATGAACTTGTCATTGGGAAAATACTGTGACGGGACTGGGTTGTAACTGGCATTAGTGATCCCAGTTTTACTACAGTATTAGGGCTGTGGATGATACTGGAGTGGATTGGCTATCACTAAAACGCTGTGGGCATCTCATAAGGGAAAGCCATTCATGCAAAATAGTACCCACTTGGTTCGGGTGATTTTAACTAAGCTAGTAAACACACCTCCCCCTTCCAAGAGCAAGAAGTCTCAATTATGTGTTTGAAAGGTTCCGCCTTGGCCAGAATCTGGAAAAGGGGCTCTTTGTTGGTAAACATCATTAGCCCTATTCAAGCATTTCTCCCCATGCAGTCACATGGACTCCCCACTTGGGCTGTTGCACCCCATGCCAGCTCCTCCCAGGCAGGGCAGGCTGAAGCGAGGGAAGCCTGCAGAATGCACATAGGTTTCCCTGTGAGCTGAATCCCTGAATGCTCATTCTAAATTAGGATTTGTGCATGTGTGTGTGCGCACACACGCATACATCTATATGCATATGCATATGCATGCATATACACACACACACACTTATTTAAAAAGGTGAGAACAGAAATATAACATCAGAGGCAACCTGGTGTGTATTCTCCTGGGATTCTACAAGCAAGTTACTTCTTGAACCTTTCTTACAATTGGAATGGCCATTACCTATGGGCTGACCATGAAGCCTCTCAGCTTTGTCTTTGAGTGCATTTTCCTTGAAACAAGACACCATGGTCCCATTTCCTAGCTAATGTTTGGCCAACAAAATGCAAGAAAGAAGGCAAAGGGCAGAACAAGGACTGGCTGTCCTCTGAGCCGATTCTATTTACTGATTGGATCAAGGATTAAAGTAGATGTTCATTTTTATAAAGTGATTTCTAACCTTGTTTTGTTGCTGCTCTGGATGGAGCCAGGAACAAAGCCATTGGTTTGTGCAAGGCACAATTTAATTTGTACATTTCCCAGCCTGTTATTAATCTCCTGATTTATTGCAGGCATTTGATTTCTGCAGCACTGTTCTATAATAAAGGGATTATCAAGAGCCAGAAGTTTCTCATCCAAAGCTCATCTGCTGTTGATTACATCTCCATTTTGTAGTTAATTAATGGGTCATATAAATAAAACTGCAGGCCTGGAAGTCAATGTTTTCTTGGGTCTGGAAAAGAGACCAAGGCTATGAGACAAGTAGCAAGAAAGGTGTTTAAGGTAGGAACTGGAAATGCAAAAAGCAGTTCCTTGGTCTGATGGCCACAGATCCCTTTTCTGGCCCTGAGTACTTTACTTCATCTAACTGATCTTCAGTTTCCCTTATGCGTTGGATATATTGGGAATAGCCATTAATGCTCTAGTTCAAAGGGGCATTCTGAGGAAGGATGCATTGAATGTTCTGAGATTAGATTCTGTGGGATGACAGACCAGAGTCCAGCAGGACTCATCCATCAACTCAGTCAATGGCACATCCACCCAGAGTTATTTGAATTTTCCATCCCCAGGTGTCAGAAACACAACCAGAATCCAGAGGTTTATGAGGTTAGGTTTGATCAAGCCCCCTTTTCTCTTGCTATCAGTCTAAAAAGTTGAAATGTACTTTTGCTTTGGTAGTGTTTTTTTTTTTTAATGCATTAGTGTTCAAGCTTGTTCTGTAATGCTTTAGAACGTGCATTCCAGCTAGCATGGTCTGGCTATTGCACTCTGATATTTAGAGACAAATTCCAATCCTAATTTATGATGATGATGATGATGATGATGATGGACGACCTCACAATCAGCATTAACAATAATATTGTAATAACATCATCTCCTTCTGCAATTATGTTTAAGAATAACAAAATGATGCAACAGCTACAGACTCGGTCTTGATATGCTATTCAAGCATAAAAAAGAAACAATCTTTGTCTTCCAATATTTTTCAGGTCTGAACAGTTAAGAGTCTAGCCTTGAAGGAGATTTTCTCTTTTTCCTAGTTACATGTGCACTTTTACAGCTGCTATGAGCTGTTAACTCAAATTTAGTTTCAAGAGTCTCCATCTAAAGAGGTCACTCACAAATGTGTCACTGTTCTTTTCTAAATTGACTAGCATACAATGCTCTTAAAGTTATTGTTACATGCCCCAATTCTCTGAGCAATGAGAATTCCCAGCGGTTTAATACTTACCCTGGGTTTGATTTCCATTGGAATGAGATCACTCCAGGGGTGTACTGGGCTAGCATCTTGTAACATTTGGTTTATTTATAAATAGATAGGTTGAGCTTAGGTGGAGGTACAGCTTTAAACACCCTGAGAGATGTTTCATAATTTTTGTAGGGAAACAGCCAGCACCTTCAGAGCTCTGAAAGGATCCCAGATCTGTCCTTCTCTCAGTTTGTCTCAATCTGCCCCATTAACAAAATAAGTGAAGGTCATTGAGAGTTGTGCATACAGTAAAGTGGGAATTCCTCTGGCACGTCTTTCTTTTTCCTCATAAAGGCACATTAGGTTTGCCTTATGTCTTTTGTCTTTGCTGCAGCTGGCGGTGTGAGCAGTGCTGTGGATGCGTTCTGTAAGTGAACCATACTAGACTATTTTGCTGGATATTGATCAGCATGGCGAGGGCAGTGATGCGCTCTCTTCCCTTCTCCTAGTGGGTATGCCCTCTGGCTAACAATGCTGCAGGCACAGAACTGCCTGAGGGCGGGAAGAGGTGTGTGATGAAAGGCAATCCATACAAGATGCAAACTATTTTGAGCACTCTCTAACAGCTGAAGTGCCTTTGCTCGCCCATGCAAGAGCATCGCACACACAGCCCATTAGCAAAGCACTGGAGTCCTTGCGGATCGCTTTTAACCACCAACATATTTCACAGGATGCTGAAATCATCAGTATCCAATTTGGAATTCATTTGGAGAGTGCATGGAAGCCAAACGTCAACTGGAATCCTTTGTTTAACAAGCTGCAAAGGCAGAAGAAATAGAAGAATGGGGACCTGTTTGGATTTTAACCAAGGCAAAACACCTAGGATTTTTTTTCTTCCCTGTTTCTAGACTCCTCTTATTTTATAAGAGCCAGTTCACACACTGTATTAGAGCCAAACTAAACATTTTTGTAATTATGCATAGCTGAGCTATGCATGATTGATTTACTCCAGAGTATGCGTGCACAGCCCCAATTCAGATCAAGACTGTGGCACTCTGGGAGGGGTGGTGAAGCTTCCCCCACCTGTTTTCATCCTGAAATTCCACCCTGTTTTTTTCTTTTCTTTTCTAACCCCTCTCTCCCATAGGGGGCATAGAATTTTGAGATGAAAATGGGTGGGTGGGGGAAGCTTAACCCACCCTCCCAAAGCACCACAGCCCAGATCCGAATCAGGGCCACGTGTGCTTACTCTGGGGTAGATAAACCAATCACGATTCACACATAGCTCAGCTATGCATAATCACAAGGTGGTTTAGTTTGACCCTTAGGACCGAGTTTCGTTTGTTTGTTTTTCAAACAAGTCACCTATTCATATCCAAAATGTAGAGCTTGTTTGCAAGTTAGAACCACTTAAGTCTCATGCTCAGATGGAACCTCAACAGACTTATAGTTTGTAGGTGTGTCAGGCTTACCACCCTGAGCGCCATGCAGAAAAACAATCAATCAGTCAATGCATTACCATTTCACATATTATGCTTAGCTAGTAGATATACAAGTTTTGGACAATATCAATGTATGGAAGCCAATATTGAATGCAATCTCACTTATATTTGGATGTAACTCTCATTAAGTTCAAAGAAGTAGCATCCCTGCACTTTGTCCTGGTTTCCCATGTGCTTTCTTGTGGGCCTATTATGTATTACATAGAATAGCATGTGCAGTGGTGGTTTTACAGAGCCTTCAGTGACTAAATGTGATCCTAGAAAGTTAAAATCACTTCTCCTGAGAGATGAGTGGCACCGTTATGGAAGAACTCAAAGTTCACAAAGGGGGAGGGGACATCAAATAAATACAAAAATAAAAGTTTGGGTGGCATATCTAGAAGCTTTTAAGGGAGCTTATGTTCATCAGATGATTGCAATTGCTGGCTGGGGCATGCTGGGAGCAGGGCCGGATTAAGATAGGGGCTATTGGAGCTGCAGCTCCAGGCCCCTACCATAAAATAGGCCCACAGCCGGCCCGGCAGCGCACGGCGCGCCCACTCGCCCGAGCCGCGCCGCCGCCTGCTGGCTGCTGCCGCTGCCGCGCTACCGCACTTGCCCTTGCGTCGAGACGCCAGGCAGCGGCTCCCTCGTGGCGGCGGCAGCGGGCCCGCCCCTACCAAAATAGGCCCACAGCTGAGCCGGCCCGGCAGCGCGCGGCGCGCCCACTCGCCCGAGCTGCGCCGCCGCCTGCTGGCTGCTGCCGCACTTGCCCGTCGAGACGCCAGGCAGCGGCTCCCTCGCGGCAACGGCTCTTCCCGCCGGGGACCTGCTGACTCTGCGAGATGCCCCGTCTGTCCGGCTCGGGAGAGCCAAAGCCACTCCGGCAAGGTAAGGTGGTTGCCCGCGCGCGCGCCTGCCTCTGACCCGGTTCTCTCGGCCTGGTGGCAGGACTGGCGTGCCGGCGGCGGCCCAGCGGGGAAGCAGCAGCGTGCACGGCTCTGGCTGGGCGCCGACGGACTCCCCCAGGGTCAGCCTTCCCCAACTGAGTGCCCACCAGCGGTGTTGGACTACAACTCCCATCGTGCTGGCTGGGGGTGATGGGGGCTACAGTCCAGTTCACCTGGAGGGCGCCAGGTTGGGGGAGGCTTGCCGGGGGTGGGTGGGGACAAAATCCTCAGCACCAGGCCCATAATGGTCTTAATCCGGCCCTGGCTGGGAGTTGTAGGCCAAAAACATCTGGGGACCCAAGGTTGGAGAACACTGCTGTAAAAGATAAAAGAAAATCAATCCGTCATTTAGGGCGCAACCCTATCCATGTTTAGACAGAAAAAAGGCCTACAACTCCCAGCATGCCCCATGCTGGGAGTTGTTGACCTTTTCTCTGTCTAAATATGCTAGGATTGCACCTTTAATTTTTTTAAAAAGAATAATAGTGTATCCCAAAAGGGCAGGCTGATATTCCTAAGGAGAAAGACCCACCAGTCCTAGGGCAAGGGCTACAGCCTTGATCAATATTTCGATATGAACTTCTCCATCCACCACCATCACCAATCAGAGTCCACTCATTGCAAAGAAAGAAAGAAAACTAGACCTGGGCTTTACTCAGCACATTGAGAATCTGGGCACTGAATGCCACTGATCTTCTTCATCCCCAGCTTCTTCTTCATTTTCATCATCCAGGCTTTCTGATGTACAAGGTAGTCAATGAAACACCTGTACAGCAGAGGAGACAAATCCGAAAACAAAGTAACTATGAAACCTTTTACTAAATGGGGCACACAATATAAAAGCCAAATCGATATAGCAGATAGAATGGCAGAGTTGGACTGGGAAGGCCTAGCGTCAAATCCTCAGTTAGCCATGAAACTCACTAGGTAGCCTTTGGCCAGTCAGTCTTACCTGCCTCACCACACTGTACTCAATATAAAACTGAATGATCTGTATATACTCCTGTGCTGCTTGGAGTAAGGATAGGATACAAGTGTAAGTGTGTGTGTGTGCGCGCGTGTGTGTGCGCGCGCGCATGTGTGCGCGTGCGCGTGCGTGCCTAGCTTCAAATGTGTGTGTGTGTGCGTGTGTGCGTGCGTGTATGCGTGTGTGTTCAATTATGCATTAGGAAGAAATCTCACATTAGTGCCAGATTCAAAAGAGAAATTTTCTTCAGGACCACTGCTGGGCAGTCAATGTTTAAATTCCCTCCATGTGTCTGCTCTGATCCTGTTAATTATCAGTCTCCCACTCAATTTGCATTTTTAAAAACCTACTGGTTAGATGCAAAGACACATGTCAGGTCGCCTGTAGTTTGCTGCAAAGTCATTCAAGTAGGAAATGTGGCTTACCTGTCTGCATATAGCAAGGTATGATATCAGGAAGCCAAACTGACTGACATTAATTTGTCAGAAGAAAACAGTTGATTCTTCTGGCCTAAAACATATCCTTTTGCTCCAAATTTGAGTAAGCAAACTTTCATCTGAGTTTAAAACACACACACACACACACACACACACACTTTTACAGGATCTTTTGCTTTTCAGGCCATTAATGAAGGGACATTTATCTCCCTTCCTCCTTTGGCTAAAGGGGTCACCTCTCTTGCCAGCTGTATCCGTGGCATTCCAAGAGAAAGGGCAAGCCAGTGTGACTGGCACTGTGTTTCTCCATGGTACCACGGCCACTGTAGAGCATGGGAGAAAAGACTGCAGTGCTAGGGGTGCTAATCCTTGAAGGGGGAGACCGGAAGATTGTGCACTGGTCGGATGCCTGCAGCAGGGCACCACCCCATCCAATGGCTTTTACTGCACATTAAGTTTGGGCATGAATATTTCATGCACTCTGTTCCATGAGAACGTCTTCACTGATATGCACTTTAATAAAACATGAGTCCATGTTTTTGGCATCTCCTTGGTTGCGTCCTGAATGGGCCCCATCACAGTTTCATTAAGCAGAACAAACACTTCGGGTTCATATCCTTAATAGCATTGTTCCAAGGGAGTCATATACCGTGTAATTTAACAGCAATATGTGTTCCTAGGAGCCTTAGGTGTGCCGGAAAAGTAAAATGTGTGCAGTCATCAATAAAAGCTCAAAATATGTCACCCAGAAGGTGAGGACTTATAGAAGAGGGGAGCTATCGTTTTCCAAGTCAGGAGTGGGGGGGGGGAGTATACTATGGAAATGGAGAAGTAGGCTTTGGGAGGTCTAACTGTAACAGGGTGACCTCAGGTTTCAGAGGCACAGGGTGGATCATGGGAGAGGCAGATGGACAGATTTAGAGCTTTAACAGAGAAAGAGAGAGAAATAAAGTCAGAGTAAATATATTTATTTTGTGTCATGGAAAGGGGAACACAAATGACTTCACTTCCTGGTGGGACACAGTTAAGTGGAAACTGGCAGTGGGCAGTTTGTATTGTATTTATATCAGTCATGGGACACAGGTTTGGGCCTTGGTCTGGATGGTACTGAGAACCACAATGTGCTGCCACCATCTCAGACAAAGGCTGACATGCCCAAAAATGGTAGACAAAGGTGATGATGGAAAGACTCATTTTGGCTAGTCTATTCCTAGGGACCCTAAAGCCCTGCAGAAATGTGGAATGCAGTTCAAAAATAAAACTTGGAATAAAGAACACTGGAACACAGTAGCATACATGAGACATTTACCATGTGTTCATCACCAGCAGCAGCAGGCTGAGAGGAGGGAGATGAGAGGGAGCGCAGGGCCATTCCACCAGCCCTGCTGAAAGGCCGCCCTCCTGAAGGCTCCTCCTCCCTCTAACTGTCACCACCACCAGCCATTCCAGCAGGCTGTGCAGAGGGAGAAGACAGGGAGCCCAGGGCCATTCCACCAGCTCTGCCAGGAGTATTAATTAATATTCCCCCTCCTTCCCTCCCCATTCCTTTTTCTTTGTGTGTCGTGTCTTTTTAGATTGTAAGCCTGCGGGCAGGGACTGTCTTGTTAAGTGCTGTAAACCACCCAGAGAGCTTCAGCTATTGGGCGGTATAAAAATTAATTAAATAAATAAATTCCCTACTCACCGTTGTTTACAGGTTCTTTAGATGATGTCACAACCCTCCACTTTCGTTTCTGGGTCTAACCAACACCTTCGGCAAGTTTTTTTAGAGCAGGGGAAATGCAGCTTTTAATTGTGAAAGTGGAAAGCACTGATTTCCTCTTGTGTATTTGTGCTATTCTGCTATACCACAATGCCACCTAGAGGATATGTAGTGGGAAAGCAGGACAGGAAACACTCTTGCTGTACTGCTCGGATCTCAATTCTGTGACAAAACCAAAAGTAGATGCAGTGGATTCACAGTCTTGTGTAGAAAAGCTCAGTATCTCCCTGAACTCTAACTCACCCAAAGAAAACAACAAACATGGAAAGAAGCAAGGGAACTGTGTCTATCTCTTACAGAGTTCCAAGCCATTCCTACTGACTATATATTTCTGAAGTTCAGGGGGTGAGTGTGGATCATTATGCAGCCAAAACAGCACCACCCACACACAAGAGGAAGGTATCAGCAGACTCAGGGAAACTCAAGGCATGCTGACCAAGTATTGGGGAAGGAAACAGAAATGTGGCTGAGAGGGGGAGTGGAATGGAATGTCTTGTCGTAGGTCAGCCTGCCCCAACCTGACACCCTCCATGTGTGTTGAACTGCAACTCCCATAATTCCCAAACAGCAAGGCCATCTCGAGGGTGTCAGGCTGGGGGACGCGATTCTAGGTGGACATAGCTGACTGACTGCAATATTGCATAGGAGCACTCCACATGGCGACATTTTGTTGAAGGTCTCATTTGTAGTTCATATTTTTCCATCATAGACAGAATAACCCCCGGTACATTTTCGGTTTATGTAGTCAGCCACACCCTGCCTATGAAATTAACACTTGCTATTTCAGAAGGGCAGCGTGGATGGGGGAAGCATTTTGTTTGAGTACTTCAGAAACAAGGATTAAGTACCATTAAGTTGGTCACCAGCCCCACACCATGCAAAGCAATTCCCTGTCCTTAGCTAAACCTGTATCATCCCAGATAGATAGAGATGATTTATAAAGCAGAAATAATCTGGAACTGGCTATACTATTTCACCTAATTTCGTCTCCCATTTCAATTTTACATCTTTCAGCATAATGCTGGGTGGTTAATTATGTTTCCATCTTATTTCTTGGATAATGCTCCTCTTGTTCTTTGTCTCATAGCTTCTCAAAGGTCCCCCCCCTTTCTTTCTTCATTTTACCTTTCATTTCACCTCCTAACTCAGCTCTAAATTTAGTTGGCTGGTAATTTGGAGATATTTTATACATGATGCCTTTATTATTGTGAAATAAAATGGAATCCTTGCTTTTTAATTCAGTTACTAATAATTCTCCATCAAGGCTTTAATACAAAGGTTTTTTCCCCACCCCTCCCTAGAAACTAATTGAGCTAGAGATATAATTATAGTATCCCAGGAGATGATAGTGCAACTGTGACAATTCTGGGCCTAAAGCCCCCTCAAAGTTGCCACATCAGTGAATGCAAAATGTGCTAAGAATCAGGTGTATTTATTTATCTATTTAATATATTCATAGCCTGCCTTTTTTCCATCATGGAACTCCAGGCAGCATATATTAGATTCCTAGGCAGTCACCCATCCAGGTACTGACCAAAGCCAAACATGCTTAGTTTCAGGAAGGTGGCTACATCATGTGCCCTCAGGACATGACCTACCTTGGGTGCACTGCTACTTGCTAGCTGTGTGATCACAATTATTTTAAAGATTGTCCACTCGGCAGTCTTAGGATTTTCCAGATCCAGGAACCCTTTTTCTCCTTCTCCTCCTCCTTTACATACCAACCTTCAACACAGGACTCCCTTTACCTTATGTGCCTGTATATCTTTGCCTCTCTCCCCATCCATCATCACCAAAAACAGCCTTTCCATGGCACATTCTCCATGGCCCAACAGTTAACATTTAGAATAACTATCCTTATGGATCGCCACATCACATTAAGAACATAAGAAGAGCCATGCTGGATCAGACCAAGGGTCCATTTAGTCCAGCATTCTGTTCACACAGTGGCCAACCAGCGGCCCACAGGATCCCACAAGCAGGACATGAGCGCAACAGCACCCTCCTGCCCATGTTCCCCAGCAACTGGTAAGTCATTTAACCCATGATCTTCAGGTGGAGGCAAGGGCCCACCATTTTGTAGAGACATTCCTGATATGATAGCAGGGATCCACTTTGTAAGCTTTTTCTGCTACACCCAGAGCAGAGAGAGAGAACTAGTCACAGCAGGTGGCATCAACATGCCATCCTACTGTACCTCCGGACTGATTCTTTTTGGCTGCTTGGTTTTATTGTGTGATTTTATATTGTTCTTTTGTTTTTAAGACGACTGTTTTTATCTTGTTTCTCTTTGTAAACCGCCCAGGGAGCCTTTTGACTGATGGGCGGTGAACAAATATACTAAATAAAATAAATAATGTACAGCCCCCGCACCGCCCCAAGCCTCTCTCATTTCAAAACACTGAAGCTCCAGCCTTCAGTATACTAATGCCAACTATTCAAAGAATTGCTTATTTCTATTTCTGAAACACAGGAGAAATCATAATAAAACTAATTCTAGAAAGAAAAGACCTTTCTCAGAAGACTATTCCCATCCTATTATGTTCTCAAAATTAAATTGTTCTTTGCACTGTAAATCCGGTGTCATTTAATTGTGGGCTATTCAGAACTGATTCTATTTTAAATTTGCTTTTTTGTTTTTAAAAAAAATAGTATTATTTTGCATTTTTCATAAGAGATTCTTTTCTTTATGAGACAAATTGGAAAAGGGTGTGGCAATGAGGTATGCCATTGACTTCCTTTTGTCTAGCAGCACCAGCTACTGTTTTCTGACAGCTTTGAAATTAGTTACATTCCAGCACAAGAGCTAGTGATTTTCTGTATTTATATGTATTACCTTGGTGGCAGGCTAGAAGATGCAAGGTCAGCACTTGGTGCTGACACCAAGGGGCTATTGCATTGCTGAAGAACTGCAGGAAGGGAAAAAATAAGCATTCGAGGTGGCTGTTAAGTGAACAATAAAACGGCTTTATAACACCGAAGTCAAGTCTCCCAAAGAACAGGTCCTTGGAATTATAAACAGGTTATCCATAATGCAAAATCGGGCAGCAGTTTGAGCCGCTAGAGAAAGGCAATGCTGTACATGCATTAGGACAGATATTGATAAATATTTACAGTATTAAGAACCACCAGTCAGAATCACATGTCCTCCAAATGATAGGCAATGCATCACCTATAAAGGCAAGGAACTTGTCTTGAATAAGTCAGAATCATGAACAAGCAAAAGATAATAGATACTGCTTAACTCTGTATAGCTTACACATACACTCTAGGGCTGACACATGTATCAATTATCACAATATGCAGAGTTTTAAATGTGGATTTTAAACACAAATGCTAAAGGGTCTTCAGTGCCAAAATCACTGTTGTAGACAAGTTGCAAAAATCTCTTAATTCAGAGAAGTATAAAAATGTGTTTATTAAACAACAAAATATTTTTTAGTCAAGAGAAATGCATCTTCATCAAAGAACCTCAGACTATCTGTATCAAAATTCCATAACATATAATTGGCTAATTAATTATTTAAAAGCAAGTCAGTTTCCCTAAAATTGACATCTTCGCTATACATACATTCTTTAATCACAATCAGCCAGTTCTAAGGCAGACAGTACTGGGCATATTTTATCTTAAAACTCCAACACCTGTCTTACTACATTCCCATATTGCTGCAGAGGAAACTTCAAAATATCATAAAAGATAAGCAACTGAAAAAAGATTGTGTGTGCATATTTCTATTTTATGAATATGATTTTGTGAATATCAGAAATTGTAAAATCATAAACAACCTTCTATAACGATTGGCAGTCCAGAAAAAACATAAAAAGTCATTTTTAATATTCACAATTTCAATAGAAAAAAACAAGACTAAGACAAAATACAACTTCATAATGTGGCAAAACCTGATTGACTATGTAGCATTGTCAGGGTATCTATTCAATGTGAGGGCAATGCTTCCCTGCCCTCACTCTGATTTGGCTTTAACGTCTAGGGTCTAGATGAGAATTTCAGCCTGGCTATTTTTGCTGTTTTCAGGGAGGCTTGGGGGCAGCAAAACCACTCCCAAAGTCCAGAGGGATTGCAAACATTTGGGTGAGGGGCAGACATTCAGTAGGCAGGTGGGTACTACTTTACTTACTTCCAAGGTGGACTGAGCACTTCCCCCCCCCCATTCCCCCTTTCTTTCTTTAAATTTTAAGGAAGATAATCCACTACTCCAAGCAGTGGTTTGAGTGTATAAGGCAGACCCTTTGTCAAACCAGTTGGTAATGCCCAAGGAACAATACTATGTAGTGTTGTTCCCAGGGTGATTGCAGCTATTTTTTCATAGCTCTTGGCAGCCAGGCAGCTGTGAGCACTCAAGGCACAACTTAGACCAGCAGATTAGTACTTTAAAGTTTAAAAAAAATAAAGGAAGTCCTTGGACCAGCTTGTAAGTAAGTAAAGTAAGCTCCCACCTACCTGAAGTCATGCAACTTTAATCCCCCCACAAAAGTCCCCAAACTCACACACGCTTGCTGGGAAACAAGGCTGACCCTACTAACATCGTAATGTAGGCAAATATGGCTGACTGCATGACAACGTAACATCATCAAATTGTCTACATACAAGATCATTGATCAGCTGGGATTGCATCAGAGAGCCAGTGCGGTGCAGTGGTTAAGAGTGTTGGACAGGGACTCTGGAGATCTGGGTTCGAGTCCCCGCTCAGCTATGAAGCTCAATGGGTAACTTTGGGCCAGTCACTGACTCTCAGCCTAACCTACCTCACAGGATTGTTGTGAAGATAAAATGGAGGACCATTATAGTTTCCTTGAAAGAGGAAAAAAGGTGGGATAGAAATGTAATAAATATCCCTGTTTTAAGGGGGGGATGGTGCCAATGCTGCTCATAGGGACTTGTGAGGTGGATGAATAAGAAGAAAAATGTTTGACACTAGAAAAAAGAGAAATTTATTTGTAAACTATATATATAATGTTACTTATACTTTGTTGTGGGAAAAATCGGAAGTCCATTTTTTTTTTAGTGTTGTGTTTCTCATTATGTTTGTCCGTTTTATTTTCCTTTTTGAAAATAAAAAAATTAAAAAATTAAAATAAAGAGCACATTGCAGCAATGGACTACATTCACAGGGACTCGTTATTAGGCACCACAGAACCACTAATGAAGCTAGCTTTGATCAGTGCTCATCCAAAGATTAATTTGAACCAGGGCTTCGAACTAGAACCTCTGTTGAAGGTCAGTGCCCAGCCCTGAAGTAACGCTGAAGATTAGAGTACTTTGAAGCTTGTGCAGATTGTTTTTGTTTGTTTGTTTTCATTACTGTCTAATCCCGATCAATGAGTAGGCCAGAGGCAGCTCTTTATTCATTGAAACCCACCATGTTGGAAAAGAGCACTGTGTGTGTGTGTGTGTGTGTGTGTGTGTGTGTATGTGGGTGAGGATCAGTGCACACAATATTTAATGGAATTATTTTGCCTCTTCCCTCTTTTTTTAGACTCTAGGGATGGGTGAATGTCAAACTCAATTTTGCTCAGGTTCTCATTTTTGGGGTGGGTGGGTAACTTTCCGTTTGTTCTGTCTCATTTCTGCATCGGATTAAGAATTATTGTTTTTGTCCACATGAAAATTTCTACAGATTTGTGGTGCAAATGAGAGAGAAAAAATTACAGATGTTTGCACACATTTTTAAATACATGCATTTTATGCACACTTCACAGATGTACACATTTTTAAGCAAGTTCCCAATGAATGAAGTGTTTTGGTCCGTATCTTTCCAAATATACACATTTTGTGCACTTTCATAAAAACAACCAATACACACTTTTTGTGCACATTTGTGCACACACTTCAGAAATGTACGGAATTTGACAGCAAGCAGCATTCTGGCTCATGTTTTCACAGCTTTCATAGATCATAGAGTTGGAAGGAGCCTACAAGGCTATCGAGTCCAACCCCCTGCTCAATGCAGGAAACTAGAGGAGGGGTCTCCCATCCAAGTAATAACCAGGCCTGACCCTGCTTAGCTTTCCACACTCAGACAAGCTGAGCCAGAGTAAGCCACAGGCCTGGTTCAAGTGGTGCACATTTGGTAAGTTGACAATGATAAGTGAACCGAATAATTTCTCACTCATCCCTGCCTCTGAGTTGTTGGTGCCAGTGCAGAAGAACAAATCGGCCACCTGCCCTGTGAGACAGCAGAGGCGGGATTGAGTGGTGGAGTCAAACTGGCTGTCAAGGCATTGGTGGGTGGCTGCTGACTTGTTCTCCTGCCTAAAGGCAATGCCAGTGGAAAATACACTTTAGGATTCGTCTGCCTGGGTGGGAGAAGATGAAATGTTTGTCCTGGGTGATTCTGAACTGAGTGAGAAAAATGGGGATTGGGTTGCATGGAAGAAACAGCTGGTGGAGAGTGTTCTCTTTCTTTCTGAGGGGGAAGCAGAGAGGACAATCAATTGATTTAAGGTATTTGAGGCACCCAGATGCCCCTGGAAGCTTATATGCAGGGCATGACAGTGATGGCTCTACCTCTGTTTGTACCTAGCATTTGGTATACAGAAGTACACTGCCCCTGAACATGGAGGTTTGATTTAGCTATATTGATAAAAGCTGTTGATCAGGCCTATCTTCTACGAAGCAATCTAATCCTTTTTTTAAAAGCCATCCAAGCTAATGACTTACACCATACTTCGAAGCACTGAGTTTCATAGATTAATTATGAGTCGCACGAAGAAACAAGTGTGCAGCATTGGCTTGTGAGGCCATTAGCTCTTCACATTCTGTTTTGCATTTTACTGTCCTGAATACTTGGGTGCCATCCACAAACTTGGTTTGCTCACTGCTTACACACACACACACTCACACACACACACACACACACACACACACACACACTCCAATTCCAGCTAATTTAAGAATAAGATAGATAGCACACCTCTCAATACCAGTCCTTGGAGAATCCCCACTGACTGTTTACATCCATGTAATGTAAAAGCTGTCAATTTGTCCCTGCTTTCTGTCTCTTTATCAGTTGCCAATCTATAAGTGGATCCATCCTCTTATTGGATTCCTAAGGAAACGTAGATGTCTTTTCTTAAAGGATTGTGTCTAAGGCTTCTGAAAAGCCAAGCACAAAATGTCCCCCAGCACTTGATCCTCCCCACTCCCCAATCTGTGTTTGTTGACACCCCCAAAAATTGGGCAAGAGTAAGCCTTTCCTTTGAAGAAACTATGCCAATCCCTCCTCAGCAAGCCTTTCCCTTCTATGTGTTTATTAATTCTAACCATAACAATGTTTTCCACCAATATACCGAAGACAAAGTTTAGGCAAATAGGTCAATAATTGCCTGAACTATAGGGCCTCCCTCTTCAAGTTATGCTTCAAACAAACAAAACCCTGTGATTACATTAACTGCTATTACATTAACTGCTGTTACATTATCAAAGGGTTAGCTTACACTTGCTGATGAAACACTTTGGGTTTTTTGATGTTAAGTGAGAGACCAAGTTTTTCGTATGCTTCTGCAAAAGCATTTAGGATAGTTTGGAGATCATCCTCTGAATGTGCGGAGACCACATTATCATCAGCATACTGAAGTTCCACAACGGAGGTTGTAATTACCTTACTTTTTGCTTCCAGCCTGCTGAGATTAAAAAGCTTTCCATCTGTTCGATATATAATTCCCACACCAGTGGGAAGTTTCCCCTTGACAAGATGTAAATAGCAAATAATGTTGGGGCGATAACACATCCCTGTTTAACACCTGATCCCACTTTAAATGGAGCACCATAAGAGCCGTTGTTGTTGTCCAAAACCGTTGCTGTCATGTTGTCATGGAGAAGTCGCAAGATATTCACAAATTTATTGGGGCATCCAATTTTCACAAGGGTAGTCCAGAGAGCTGTTCGGTCTACAGTATCAAAGGCCTTAGCCAAATCGATAAATGCCATATAAAGGGGTTGATTTTGCTCCCGGCATTTTTCTTAGAGCTGACGTGCAGTAAAAATCATGTCTACTGTCCCTCTAGAGGGGCGGAAACCATATTGAGTTTCAGGGAGGATCTCTTCTGAAATAGATAGAAGACGGTTTGCGAGAATCCTAGCAAATATTTTACCTGCGGTAGCTAAGAGAGAAATGCCCCGATAGTTTCCACAGTCTGTTCTATCACCCTTCTTAAAGAGGGTGATAATTATGGCATCCCTTTGATGATGCCATCTATCCAACTTGGCGGGACAATACTGGAAAATGTCGATCATTTTCTCTATCTTGGCAGCTATCTTTCTGTTACAGCTAACATCGACAGTGAAATCCAGCATCGTTTGAGCTCCCCAAGTGCCGCGTTTTCTTGAATGAAACATAGAGTGTTCGAGGATCGATATATTTGTAAGAAGACCAAAACACTGGTTTATGAAGCCATTGTATTGCCAACTTTATTGTATGCCTGCGAAACATGGACTATCTATAAACGTCACTTCCACCTCCTTGAAAGATCTCATCAACGTTGCCTCCGGAAAATCCGAATTACTTGGGAAGATAGGCGAACAAATGTCACTGTACTGGAAGAAGCAAAGACTACTAGCGTTGAAAAAATGATCCTTCAACGCCAACTTCAGTGGACCGGTCATGTTGTTCGAATGCCTGACTGCCGTCTCCCAAAGCAGTTACGTACTTTATTCCCAACTCAAGGATGGAAAGCGGAATATCGGTGGTCAATATAAGAGGTTTAAAGATGTTCTTAAGGCTAATCTAAAAAAATGCAATATAAACATCGAAAACTGGGAAGCTCTGGCCCATGAACGATCTAACTGGAGGATGGCCTTTCACAAAGGTTCTATGGACTTTGAAGAAGCCCGAGTGCAAGGTGAAGGGGAGAAATGTGCTAAGCGAAAAGCACGTCAAATGAATCCTTTACAGGACCATCTTCTATCTGGTAACCTGTGTCCTCACTGTGGGAAGCTGTGTGGATCTAGAATTGGCCTCCACAGTCACTTACGGACCCATCGCTAGAGTCTACACAATTTTTCTTTAGAATTTCCTCCTTTTAAAATTTCCTTTTTGTAAATTTTTATCCTGGAAGACAATCTTACTCGGTCACGAGTGATCGCCTGATGATGATGATGTTACATTATTGAGTTACTTTTTTTAAAAGTAAAAAAGGTCCATTGGTTTCACATTTGGATTCTTGAAGAACTCCAAGATGAATGCCATCCCGTTCTGCTAACTTTTTCTTTCATTTGTCAGTAATAAACCTTCATACCCCATTCCCTCTATCTGACATAGTTCTTCAGATGCACAATTGTTCGAGTGCATGTTGATTAATTCAGCTTCTTTGCAACCCGTAATTCCTTCAGTGATTTTTACCAGCGGCTATCTTAACAGTCTTGCTGTTGCTCTAGCTTACCCTTCCCCAACCTGGTGCCCGCCCCCGATATTTTGAACTTCAACTCCTTTCAGCCACAGTCAGCAAGACTAATGGTCAGGAATGCTGGGAGTTGTAGTCCAAAACATCTTGAGGGCACTAGGTTGGGGGAAGCTGCTCTAGCTGGTTAGCCACTTCTAATGTACTTTAAACAGTGTGATCCTATGCATGTTTTTTTTAAAAGACAGTCGTACTGAATTTAGTAGGTTCACTCCCTAATAAATGTGCTCACAATGGCATCCACATAAATGTTTATTATTGATTTTTATTACTGGAATCCTAATTTTCCTTCTGTGAACAGAACACAGTTCTGTTCATGGAACGGGTCTTTCCCAGCTTCCCCTTCCCTCTGTGGCCTTCTGTGCCACCTCCCACAGGATGGGGGACCCTTGGGACTGGTGGAGTGGGTTGCAGACAGAGGGAGGAATTTGACAGGAATCCCCCTCTTGCGAAAATGGAAGCACAGCTTAGGATCCAAGCCTATACCTTTAGCAAAACTTCTTAGCATGTGATCCTATGCATGTTTAGGCAGGAAAAACTCCTACAACTGCCAACATTCCCCAGCCAGCTATGCTGGGAGTTGCAAGACTTTACTATTGTACTTTTACAAAGCCCAGCCCCAGATCATTCAGAAAAATGAAACCTAACCCAGGAGGAGAGAATGTCTGCAAACTGTAACACCAGCTTCCTCTGTCACAACTGCCTTAATGCCACTTTTTGGCACATCTGCAAAGGTATGTGTTTGGGTTTTAGAAATGGCTAATCAATTGTTTTCCCAGCTGAAAAAAAAAATGTAGCTGTTTGCTTGCATCTGAAGATAAAGGATCTAAAGCAAAAACTGTGGAAGACAGTAGCACAGAGGAACACATGGCAGGCAGCCGCATGCTGTAGAATCCTTTGATTGCCAAAAAGGCATTCTGAACTTACTCACGGCCTAATCTTCAAATAAACTCAATGCTTTGGGGGTATGAAAAAATCACTAAACAAAAAAGCCCAGTGTGTTTTCTCACCTACCCCCTTCCATGAAGTAATGAAGGCAATGAGAACCTGGTGAGCAGCCAATTCCTACACATGGAACGAGATGACAAATACTGTTGATTAACATTTGCTGAGGGGACAACCCTGCCCACTTTGTCGGTTTCCCAGGGATGGGAACTCGGACTCGAGGACTCGACTCGTGAGTCGGACTGAGTCCCCCCTCTGACTCGAGTCTGACTCGAGTCCCAATATTTTTAACGGGACTCGCGACTCGACTCAGGACTCGAGACCAAGGACTCTTCAACATCCCTGGGCTGTGCCAGAAGGAGTGGAGAGGAGCGCGATCACCGGTGAAGAGTGCATGGAAGCGAGGCGCGCCGCTGCTCAGCCACTATGGACAGCTACCAGGAGCGCAGCCCCAACAATATGTTAAGATTTATTTTGATTGATGTGTTGTTGTGGGGGGTTAGGGTTAGGGTCAGACATTTTGGGTTTGGCTGCCTCTGCCTGCAGTTCAACAGTTGAATTGTCCAAGACAAAGGGCACTGCCTGTCTGCCTGTTTGGAGTTCCCTACCTCCTCTGCCTGCCTGGTCTCTTCTTAACCAGTTCCACAGTTTGAACTGTCCAAAACAAAGGCCTCTGCCTGCCTGCTTTGGGGTTCCCTGCCTCCTCTGCCTGCCTGGTTATTTTGGGTTTGTCTGCCTGGTCTGTTCTTGCCAAAATCAGTTGCAGAGTTTTGAAATAAAAAGGCACACTTGTGCCTAGAATTTATTTAAGCCACACATCTGAAGTAGCCTTATTTTGTTGGGGGGAAACCCCCATTGATTTTAATAGGGACTCGTGGAGTCAGTTTTGGGAGTGACTCAGGACTCGTGAGTCACCATTTTGGACCAAGGACTCAGACTCGGACTTGAGTCCAAAGGCTCGTGAATGACTCGTGACTCGAGCCCAAGGACTCTTCAACATCCCTGTGGTTTCCACTCTGTCTCCTCCAAATTACCCAGGATGCTAAACTTCAGACGAAAAAGGGTTCACACTGGAGGGGAGGGTCAAAAGGCAAGAGAAACTTTCTTTTAAAAGTAATAATACGAGAAATATTTTCCCGTGTAAAATTCAATGTTCAGTCAACCAGTCCTATTGATTGCCTGGTTAGTCATCTGTCAAGGCTGTTTATGCTTAAGAAGCATACAGCTGCTCCCACTTGAGTATCCTGGAAGCAGACACTCATTGCATAAAGATTAACCCCCATCTGCTCTTCACCACTGAGCACACTTGGAAAATCTGCGCACACACTTAGCTGCCCACATAGCTACAGACTACACAGGACCAGCAGCTCAGCTAGCACAGTGCAGTCAAGCCCTGCTGGCACCAGAGGGGCTCGCCACCTAACTTGATTGCCTTTCTCTTCCAAAAGCTAACTGGGATCTTGTTGCAGATGTGTACTGATGGTGTGATGTTATTACCGATTTGTTTTACAAGACATACGGAAAGTCTTCTTGGCTAGCTTTAAAACTTTGTTCTCTTCCTGAGGAAGATGTTGCAAGAACCATGAAAATGCTGGCGGCTAAACTAGTTAAGCCTTTCCTGGAGACCAATCCATTTCCTTTCATCCTTAGGTACTAGTCTTTATACTGATAGTTTACACTCACTTTTCCCAAGCGAGTGCCCTCCTTATATGTTGGACTACAGCTCCCATCATTCCCAGCCATGATGGGAGCTGTAGTCCAACACATCTGGAGGGCACTAGCTTGGGGAAGTCTGGTTTACAAAGTTCCCATTTTTTGTATCTGCATTTCTGGTTTCAAACCTGAGCTCACTGCATCAGGCTGCTACCACTTCAAAATAGAAGCTGTGATTGGGTTTTGCGTTTTATTTTGAGATCTACATGTCACTGGTGAGTCACGCTGAGATTAGGTTCAAGATATGGGGGGAAGACTTCTCAAGCCTCCACTCTTGCTACTTTTACATTCTAAGGCAAACTCCTATAACGGGATATACATGCACAGGGTCTTCAAACCCTCTACCATCCAGATGTCATGATGGGACTGTTGGCTGAAGATGATGTAGTCAGGGTATTGTCTGATGAAGGATCATGATAGTATTAGCCCTGCCTGCTACAAATGTCTGAGCTGGTAACAGGCTTGACAGCAAAGGGTTAATGTACATGGGGCATACAATAGTGAGAAGCAGCCAGCATAGCTCCTGGTTGTGGAAACAAAACCAATCGACAGTGCAGGACTTGGGGAAGTGGGTACATAAATGATGAAACTCAAAGGATGGAGTGACAGAAGGAAGGCCCAAGACAAAGAAAGTTGGATGGATCAGTCTATTTCCACTCTGCTTCTCACTTTTGCATGTGTACATTCCTAAAGATGTCCCATTTCTCCATTAATCTGTGATTTTTAAAAAAATATATATATTAACATGTTAGATGCATGGGCAGCCCCATCCTATGTGGGTGCCCGTAGCCCTCCAAACTCGAGGATTCTGGACATCCAATTGAAGGCAGGAGGAGCGCAGAGGATAGGATTGCCACCACATTCCCCTCACCCTCCAAAACATTTAAATGGCCAATTTTGGCCATCTAAATGTTTTACCCCTCCTCATGAGCAGGAGAGGCTGAGGCACACCTGGATTCAGCGGAAGATGGCGGTGCCTTGCTCCTCCCCGCCCCTAGGAATGCTCCCCCCATGCTGGAATGAAGAGGGTCTTCCATCTTCAGTTCACAGCCGGCACAGAAAGAACCGCACCAGCTGAGAGGTGGCGGGTGAGGCTGCTCCACAGGCAGACTCCCCACTGCAACCTTGGAAGGGAATTTCCGACCTATCCTATGGCCCACAGGTAAGGTTGGGGGGGGCATAGGATTGCACCCTAAACATATTCTTCAATAATATTTTTAATGTACCGGTATTTTGCCACAAAGTAGACATTTCTAAACTATTTTCTCTCAGTTGTGCTTTTCTAAAGATGTTTTATTTCTAAACACATTCTTAAATGCATTTTTGAGCCAAGTACTGCACCACCAAATTTGGAGAGGTGTGAAAGGATAACTACATTCTGATCTGCATATTAACCTGAGAGGTACAATTCAGGTCAGTTTGTGAAGGAATTTACACAGATCAAATTCCTCAAGCACTGGAAGTTGGACTGACACTTGCTCATCCACTCAGCTATAGCCCATATTTATGGCCATAATACCATATAATTTCCACTATTTGGTTTATTTATTTATTTATTCATTTTCTATACCACCCAATAGCCGAAGCTCTCTGGGCAGTGTACAACAATAATTAAAAACAAACAATAAAATACTGTTTAAGATATAAATAATAAAACATTATGAATTTTTAAAAAACCAATTTTAAAAGTATCTCTAAAACAAGTTAATAAAACACGACCGCAAAAACAGTTTACCACCCTACCACATACCATTTAATTATTAAAAGCCTCAATGTAGAGGGCAGTCTTAACCTGGCGCCGAAAAGATAATAAGAGTTGGTGCCAGGCGGGCCTCAGGGGGGAGCTTGTTCCACAGTTGGGGGGCTACCACAGAAAAGGCCTTCCCCCCTGTCACTGCCCTCCGAGCCTCACGTGGAGGTGGCAATCGGAGGAAAGCCCCAGATGTTGAACGTAGTGTACGGGTAGATTGTGGTTGGGAGAGGCATTCCATCAGGTATTGTGGTCCCAAGCCATGTTTGAGAATTACTTTCACAAAGTTAACAAAGGGTTGTGTTGACGAATTAGTTTTTGTGGCCAATGGCTAGTAATAAGCTCATCTGTATAACAGACCTCAAGCATCTGCAGTCTGCTGATTTTCACTCAATCCCCACCCCCACACAGGGACTTGTTTAAAAGGATAATTAAAAAGTTATTTCTTGAGCTAATGTTTGTTCTCTCATCAATAAATCTTCTTTCTTTTCTTTTTTTACTTTTTAGTTCAAGGCTCATTTGCTTTATGAAGGGATTATGCACAAAGGATAAGCCAAAAACAAATTCACCGGAGACAAACTTTCATTAATGCAGAGTTAAAAGTAAACCTCAAACTAAATGCTACAAAGATGGGAAAGTCAAAGCACAGCTAGTCCTTGTATTAACATCCAATCATGCCAACATAATGCTTTGGTTAAAGCTTTAAAGAAATAACCAGTACAAGAGTTAAACAGTAAAATCCAAAGCTTAGAGAGACTTTCAGAAGCCATATTAATGTATCTTAAAATACCTTCCCCTCCATACCTGTTTGTTTATTTATTTATTTTGTTACATTTATTTATCGCCCATCTGGCTGGCACACCGGCCACTCTGGGCGATGTACACATGATAAAATACAGGATAAAATACATTTAAAACAGTATAAAATTTTAAAATCTTAGCCCACCCCATATTCCCGCCTGAACAGCCATGTTTTTAGTGAGCGGCGGAAACTCAGCAGAGAGGGGGCATGGCGGAGGTCACTAGGGAGAGAGTTCCACAGTACGGGGGCCGCCACAGAAAAGGCCCTCTTCCTAGTCCCCACCAGTCTAGCTGCTCTGGCTGAAGGGACAAGGAGAAGGCCGTCTGTGGCAGATCTTGTTGAGCAGCCTACTTGGTGTTGCTGGAGACGCTCCTTGAGATAAACTGCACCGGAGCCGTATAGGGTTTTAAAGGTCAAAACCAACACCTTGAATTCGGCTCGGCAAGCAAATGGTAGCCAGTGCAGCTCCTTGAGCACTGGAGTGATGTGATCCGCCGGCGGCTGCCTTTAACCAGGCGAGTCGCCGCATTCTGTACCAGCTGTAGCTTCCGAACCGTCTTCCAGAGTAACCCCACGTAGAGCACATTACAGTAGTCTAGGTGAGAGGAGACCAAGGCATGAATGAACCACTGATGGGAGCAGATGATTAGGAAGGTAGGGGTGCAGCTGCTGTATCAGATGGAGTTGATACAGCGCTGCCCGGCTCACAGCTGACACCTGAGCCTCCATGGACAGCTGGGAGTCTAAAATGACTCTCAAGCTGCGGACCTGGTCCTTCAGGGGCAAATGCACCCCATTCAGCACCGGGTCAACATCCCCTAACCTCCCCTTGTCCCCCACCAGAAGTACCTCGGTCTTGTCGGGGTTCAGTTTCAGCATGTGCCTTCCCATCCAGCCACCCACTGACTCCAGGCACTTGGACAGGGTCTCAATGGCCAACCTCGGTGAGGACTTGAAAGAGAGGTAGAGCTGCATGTCATCTGCATACTGATGACACCACACCCCAAACCTCCTGATGATAGCTCCCAGCGGCTTTGGGTAGATGTTAAATAACATTGGGGAGAGGATGGAACCCTTGGCTGCCCACAAGTGAGCAGCCAAGGGTTCGAAGCCTCCTCCCCAAGAACTACCCTCTGGTACCTTCCAGAGAGGAAGGACCAGAACCACTGCAATACAGTGCCTCCGATACCCAACCCCTCCAGGCGGTCCAGGAAGATACCGTGGTCCACGGTATCAAAAGCCGCTGAGAGATCGAGGAGGACTAGGAAGGAGCATTCGCCCCTATCCAAGGCCCTCCTCATATCATCCACCAAGGTGACCAAGGCCATTTCCGTCCCATGTCCAGTCCTGAAGCCCGACTGGCATGGATCTAAGTAATCGGTTTCATCCAAGTGTGCCTTTCCAACTATTGATTCCCTTTCTCTACCACATCAAAGAGTCTGAAAATCAGCCAGATAAATTATTTACATTTACAAACAACTGATCAATGCAAAAGCCAGACAAGGTTCACTCCTTGAGCAGGGCTTCATCTTTTCAGACTGTCTGCCTCACACAAAATAAAAAATATATATCCCATTTCTCTAACAGTGGCCCTCATCCAGCAAGGCACTTAGGGGCACTGGGGTAGTCTTACCTTAAGCATGTGAGAAATTTCTTTAACACCAGAGAAACAGCTTTAGAGTTAGTGTTGCCACCCTTTCCCCAAGACAGAAGCTTTTGTGCCACATAAATTCAACATGGTAGAGATTCTACCATGCTAGGAAAAGGTTGCACCTGTTGACTTTCTTCCTGACATGCAACCATTAATGACAGAGAGCCCTTGCCAGGAAAAGATGGTAACACTGTATGAAAAAGTATTTCCAGTAAACAACTTGCCCACCTTTCACATTTTAGATCTGTAATGAAAGCGGAGATTCTCCCTAGAGCAGTCTTCCCTAACCTGGGTCCCTCCGCATCTTTTAACCTACAACTGCCGATGTAAGATTCTGATAACAAACAATTTGATTCCATTATATAATTGCAACCCACGGCCAATGGGCTGTTGACTAGTATGTTAATGTTTTAGAATTCGGAGCATTATAAATATCACTCCATTACCGCTCTCAGAACTTAAATATTAAGCACTCTGTAGAAGTAAATACCTGTATGGTGCATCACAATAAAATTTAGGACATGTCTATATTCTCCCCTACAGTTCAATGGAAAAAGATTAGATGTTCCCAATGGATGGAATGGAGAGCAGGTGCTGCTGCATTACTCAGCTGGTTCTGCCTGGACATTGGACAAGGCTATTTGGATTACAAATTAATAACATAGAGCCCTCCTGAATCAGACCAAAGGCCTATCTAGTCCAACACTCTGTTCTCACAGTGGCCAACCAGATATCAATGGGAGCCCACAAGCAGGGCATGAGCACAACAGCATCCTCCCACTCATGTTCCCCAAGCACCTGGTATTCAGAAGCCTCTTGCCTCTTGATACTGGGCCTTCATGACACATAACCTTTGATCAGGACCGGTGCAAGGCAGTTTGGTGCCCTAGGCAAGATCAGATATTTAGCGCCCCCCCCTTCCCACTTGAGAGCACTGTGTTTTTTTTCAAGGCGTTTCTGGTGCCCCCTTTAGCCCTGCACCCTAGGCAGCTGCCTAGTTGGCCTAATGGTAGCACCGGCCCTGCCTTTGATAGCCTCATCCTTGGTGAATTTGCCCAATCCACTTAAAGCTGTCCAAGTTAGCAGCCATCACTATGTCGTGTGGTGGTGAATTCCATAGTTTGAGTATGTGCTGTGTGAAGTACTTCCTTTATCTGTCCTGAATCTCCCACCATTCAGTTTCATGGGATGACCACAAGTTCTAGTATTATGAAAGATGAAGAAAAATGTATCTCTATCCACTTTCTCCACACAATGCATAATTTTATACACCTCTAAGCACGTCCCCACCTACTCACCTTTTTTTTCTAAGGTAAAAAACCCCAGAAGTTGTAACCGTTCCTCATACGGGCATTGTTCCAGTTGCATGATCATTCTGCTTGCTCTTTGCTGCACTTTTTCCAGCTCTACAATATCTTTTTTGATGTGTGGTGACCAGAACTGCACATGATATTCTAAGTGTGGCCGCACCATAGATTTGTGTAAAGGTACTATAAGGTTTTATTTTCAATTCATTACCTCCAAACATGGAATTTGCCTGTGTTGGATAATTAAAATTGCAGTCAAAACCTATGGCTAATGTTTCACCAGGTAATTGGGTGAAATGGTTAAGATCACTGATACCTTCTAGGGTGGTTTTCTTAGAAGGTACTAATTGAATTATTAACAACCTGAACAGGAAGTGGGCGTTGCTCCCAGCTTCTTCCTCTTTCTGTTCAGACTCTAGTGACGTGGAACCACCAGGTTGTTGTCTCCACGTGATCCTTGTAACAGCATGTAGCCAGAGTTGCTGGTCTGAACTCCACAAGTTCAGACCCCAAGTATTTCCAAATGAACTTGTAACCAACTGTAAGAAACTCTTTTAAGCCTGCCTGAATGAAACTGCATAATCTGAGTGAGTAAATGTTACTTTTAACTTTTACAAGACTATGTCTCTGATTATTGTTCTGAGGGAGAGAAAAGGGGGCAAAACCAGGGGAATCCAGTCTGCCTTAAAGCATCCTGGATTACCAAATGCTAACTGGCTAACACTAGCCAAATCTAAGCTTCTTTTAAGCTGGAAAGGGACTCTACTCTGATCTCACTAACGTGAGATAGGAAGGATATTACTCCACAATATATCCTCTCCTAGTATCTTTTTCAAGTCCCAACAGCCTGACTTCCTCAAAGAAATCCTAATACCTGTAGCATTATGAGGGTGCTAAGAACATTGAAAATGTGCAAGCTGCCTCACAATGCTAGTTTTCAGGGTTGTTTTAGAGCAGTGTTCTCCAACCTTGGGTCCCCAGATGTTTTTGGCCTACAACTCCCAGCATGCCTCAGCCAGCATAACTGTTTTAGAGGAAGGAGCCATGAGTTTATAGTGCAGACATGCCCTTAACCACCCCACAGATTTCAAGACCACCTTGACAGATGGTTGACCTATGTTTGCCAAGCCCTTTGACTCCTTGATTCTGACTAAGATGATCCTGTGGCATGTCTTTTAGATCATACCACTAGTACACGATGCTTTTCCACTGAGTCAATTTACACATTCAGCTCCCAGTCCTCAGATGTAAAGAAATCAAGAGAGGTACTTGCAAGAGCATACCCAGATCATGATCCAATACCTTTGTATCCAGCTTTATTTTTAAATGCTATAATTCAAGTGTGCTGTGAACATGGTTACATTTACAATGAGAACTACTGTAATGGTTGATAATTAAAGCTCCCCTGTCTGATTTCCTTCCAACCTATTTGCCAAGTATTCAAATGCCACCTTCCTATCTTCTGACCTTTTTCTATATCCAGTTTGCACCCACATGGATGGGCACAATATATTACTCCTTTGTTGACTTTTATTAAGCCTGGGCACACCCATGACTTTCTTGTTATCTTCTTTCAAAGTTCTTGGATTCCTTGCTAAATTCCCACTCATAGTTTTTTTTAATCTTAATAATATCGCTGTTTGCCAGTGTTGCATTCCCCACACTTTCCCAAGTGATAAGAAGCTCCAGGGGCATCACTAACCAGATCTGGTTTCCTTTAGATGAGATCACAGGAGACTTAAGGTGTCTTTGCTAACATTTGTATTACTTACAAATATACAAACATAATTGCAGAGGAGCACTCCTACAAGTCTGCAAATCCACTGCCCAACATCAGATCCCCAGAGAGAGGAGCCCTGCTTCCCCAAGATGCCTTCATCCAACTCACAACTCATTCTCATGTTCTCTCTCTCTCTCTCGCACGCACACACGCACGCACGCACGCATGCACACCTCTTTGACAAGCCCCCAATTATTTATTATTTTATTGAAGGGATTTATCCTCTGCCCTTCAGAAAATTCCAATGGTGGCTTACAAAAAGTTATAGTTTCATCCCTTAGGGTAGGGATGTTCATTTCCCCAAGGTCTGATAGGTATATCCTTCACACATCAGTGGTGCAGCTACGTAATTTCACACCCTAGACCCTGGTATTACTTCAGTTGTGAAGAACACCACTAACATCTCTCTTCTCCTCCCGCCCCCACTGCCATTCCATGCTTTACAACTGCTTCTAGTTGTTGAGATATCAACAGTCAAGCTGGGAGATTTTCTATTGTTATGGTACTGGCTGTCTCAAGCGGATGTTTACGTCTGAGCCATCGGCATGTTATGTTATGCTATTCTTGGCTAAAGCGTGGGAAAGGCTCTCTGGGAACCAGGGGCGGTCACGTGTCTTCTCTGATGTATTGTACTGCTGCAGACAGAAGCCATCTTAAGGGGAAGAGCTTTAGCTTTGACTCTTTGTTCTTGCTTTTCTACAATGTAACTCTTTGGGTTGGTGGGGTGAAGTTCTCCTTCTCTTCACTGGACTTATGCTTGCTGTGCATATATACTCTGCACGTGGATTGTATCTATGGAATGTATACTCTGTAGTGCTTACTTTGAATAAGTACGGTAAATAAACAGGTAGACCTGTTGCTGCTGTTTACAGAGTGATTCCTGAGTCCTGGATTAATCTGCAACTGGGGCAGCTGAGCTGCTGGGTTACTGCTGTGTGAGAGAACTCTGCTGCTGTGTGTGGACAGCCTGGCAAGGCTAGCACACAGATTACAAATTCTTTCAACACCAACACTAGTTTCCTGATATATTAGAGTAAAACAATTGTTGGCCAACCCTGATTTTGAACAAAATACTCTGAGCATGTGCAATTTCGCATATTAAACTCACTTAAAGCATAGCACCATCATGATTACAGGAATAAAATGGAGTTTGCTTCTGCCAAAAATGTTTACTGTTTTGTTGCAGAAAATGGAAATTATTTTAAAGACAAAATGATAAAATGAGCATCTGTCACCAGCTGGCCACTCCCAAACTATAAAATGTTTTTAAAAATATAAAGGAAGGATGCTGCAGTAAGCAGCATCAGCCCCAGTGGGCCCCGGCCTGCCCAGGTGCTGGTACTGGACATGTTTTCTACTGCCCCATCACCTACCACTCCTCTGGGTGATCATTTGGGGCCCTCGAGCCAGTGGGGCCCTGGACTTTGGCCCCAAGGTCCAACCCTAGCTGTGCCACTGCAACAGATTCCTAACTATCTCCTAATCACCCCCACTGAAGGAACATCAAGCAACCATTCTGATCTATGGACCATCAGTCTAGCTAAGACTATTATTGTCAGCCAGAACCCACAACATCAAGTTCCTACTAGGGTCAGAATAAGCAGTCCCAGGGATTGTCATTCTGATTAGAGACTTACTCAGTCATTCTTCTCATGTGTAAGCGCTATGCCCTGGGAAATCTTGGCTCTCAGAGACTCTCCTCTGCTACAGTTACTGTCCTTGTGAAGGGGTCAAGGAGAATGATGGAAGGGGCATTTGTCCTCACTCCCCTTCCTTGTGTGTAGAATTTACGTGTGAGGAGAATGCCTCAATAGGGTTTAAGATGATCAGGTATGGTCAGATCTCATGGCAATGAAGTATGACCATAAAAACTGTACATAACTTCCTGACACACTGTTATGATCATCTTGTTTCTCAAGATCAAGGGGGTGAAAGTGGTCTTTGCTTGTGGAAAGCAGAAGAAAGAAAATGATTGGGTTTATTTTTTATTATCAGATCAGTCTATTGCACAACTGTGAAATGTCATTAGGAAAGTAGTTTAGCGAGCCGGGGAAATTAAAGGAGCATTTTTATACAGTATATCATATCTAGTGAAATGTCAAGCTGCAGAAGCTTTTGTTGGCTCAAACAATGCGATATTTATATGAATACTAAAAATGTCTGCAGTTCATGAAGCTAGTCTAAGATGTATTAAAGGATACAAAACTGTCATGTACCACCAAAGCACAGAATGAATGTAATGAACTGATAAAGTTTTGGTGAAATTTTAACCATAGCTAAGGCTGGTATTCTGCAATTCCTCATAAGGGGAGGGCATGTACAGAATTTAGCTTAGGGGCAGAATTCAGCATACAGGACATCCCAGCTTTGGGGGGGGGATTGTTTTTACAGTAGGTTACTAGCCCTTATGGTGTCAAAGTTTTATTGTCCTGTGTAGCTCTTTGTCCCATGATGAGATGAAGCAGATTATGCAAATTATTCCTGCTTTGCACAATTAACTAATCACAGCTGTTATTTTTACTTAAGCAAAATATATACATTTAAAAAATACTCCTAAGGCTGCAGTCCTTGGGAATAAATCCTGCTGAACTCAATATGACTTACTTCTGTGTAAACATGCATAAGATGAGGCTGCATGACAGAGTACATGTGTTTCTAACAGCAAGCCCTTTTGGCCACCACCGGGGCTGTTCTTCCTGCCTATCTGGGGCTGCAAAAACAGGGAAGGTGGGGTATGCCACACAATAAGCAAGGGAAGGAATAGACAAGGCTGAGGTGGTAACACAGGTAGGAGAAGTCGTGTCTGCATTATCTCCTGCAGCATCAAGAGATATAAAGGAACTTATGCATGTTTTCTGACTCTGAATCTGCCAGCTCTATTGTAGAGGGCACGTTACACCTTAAAAGTGCACTTTATCATTCATTCCATTTATTTAGAGCAGGGCTCTCCAACCTTGGGTCCCCAGATGTTGCTGGACTACAGCTCCCAGAATCCCTTGCCATTAGCCATGCTGGCTGGGTATGCTGGGAGATGTAGGCCAGCAACATCTGGGGACCCAAGGTTGGAGAGCCCTGATTTAGAATATTTGTATCCTACTTTTTGACCATAAAGTCTGTAAGGTATCTTACAAAACCAAACACTAGTAATAAAAATATAAATAATCTACAATTGAACAGAAAGCATTAAACAAAGAATCATCAACGATCATTAAAATGAATAACCACTAAATGCCTTGGGGGGGCAGCGGGGGGCAGCTAAGCTCCCAAATACTCAGAGCATTGGTGCCTGGCGAATCATTCTGGGAAAGGAGTTCTACAGCCAGGGTACTACTACAGAAAAAGCCTTATCCCTGCTGGCCACCCATTTCAGCTCCAAAGGTAGCGGCATTGAAATCAGGGCTTCTGTAGAGGTTCCTAACAATAAGGCAAGTTCAGAGGGGAGCAGGCGATCCATCAGTTACCCCGGTTCGAGGCCATTTAATGCTATATATGCCAAAGCATATCAAGCCCAATTCTAAGTGCCGGTTTTAACCTATAAAGCCTAATATGGCTTAGGACCGCAATACCTATCAGAGTGCCTCTCTCGACCTAAATCTACCCAGACACTACACTCAACATCTGAGGCCTTCTTCTAAGTGCCACCTCCGAGGGAAGCTCAGATGGTGGCAACAAGGAAGAGGGCCTTCTCAGTGGTGACCCCCCAATTATGGAATGATCTCCCCACCGAGGCCCGCCTAGTGCCAACTGTTATCATTTCGGCGCCCGGTTAAGACTGCCCTCTATAATGAAGTATTTAATGGCATATGGTGGTGGGGGGTATATGCCAGCTGCTTTTTCTTTTAACAGGTCCAGTTGTCTTGAATTTGTTTTAGTTGTTCAAATTGTTTTAAATTCTGTTTTAAATTTTGTATTGAAATTTTATGCTGTTTCTATTGTATTTGTATTTTATATTGTATTTTATTGTGTTGTATGAATTGTTGTTAACTGCCCAGAGAGCTTTGGCTATTGGGCACTATAGAAATGAAATGAAATAAATAATGTAACATTATGATCACCACCATGAAAACCATTTTGGGGGGACGGGATGGTGGAAAGGCAGGGTAGAAATTAAATAAACAACAAACTGGTAGCCAGAGCAGATCATCAAGACCTGGTGAAATATGCTCAGATCCTTTTCCTAGGTAACAGCCTGGCTGCTGTACTTTCCAGATGGCTTTCCAATAGTCAAGTAAAGCCATGGCTCAGATAATTATAGCAAAATCATACCTCTCTAGGAAGGGCCATAGCTGGAGCATCAACTGAAGTTGGCAGAAGGTGCTAAAAGCCACAGGCGCTATTTGGATATCCATCTGCAAGGATCTAAAAGCACCCACTACGCTGAGCAGAGCAGGAGTGTGACTGCATCCAGCAATTCCTTGCTTAATTGTAGTACCGATAAACAGCACCTCTGTCTTGTCTGGATTGGATAGTTAGCAAGTTCTCCCTGATGTTCACACCTTGTGCAGTGCAGCTGGAAGCAAAAGGCCCTGGGTGTAACTTAGTGCAGCAGGCCAGGAATTACTCAGAAGCCACTCTGTGCCTCTTCTATATAAAATGATAAAGGTGCATAATCCATTCTCAGCCACAGTCCACAGATCAGCATCCACACATTTAAAAGCTCTATGTTCACTTTTAGCTGCTCAACCTTTTATTGAAATAAAAGGAACATTAATGTTCCAGGAGGTCTGAAAAATGCAAAAGGAATAAAAATGCAGCAGTACGATATAATACACTAGGGAACTGGAGAAAAATCCCATCACTTTCTGGAAACAAAATTTCAATTTTTAACATTTTTGTTCACTATTTAAAACCTTGAGTAGGAAAGAGGGAGGAGGTTGGCCCACCATTTCCAGTCAATAGTAATGCAAACCCACAAAAAGGTAGCACTTACTTCAGCAAACACTTGGTAAGAGAAAAAGGTCTGGCTATTCTTCATGCAGTGAAGCAAACCTAGAGCTTGAATACTCACTAAAGGCTATTAAAAAAAAAATCAGAATGTGCTGTTCCCTGTCTCTCAGAGACCCTGGTAACTATAGTTTTGTTATTTAATACAATACAATATTAAACATGAAAAACATTTTAAAAATATTTATTTATAAAATCTGTCACCCTTCCATTAACACATTAGGTTGGATCCCAACTTGTACTCTGCATATGCATTACACTCACATAATACTCCACTGAAGGAAGAGGGCAAGGGATTTTTGCGGATTCCTCCGTGCAACTTCCTGAGCAGGAAAGCCTCTGCTGGATCTAATCCCCAGTTATGAATGGCAGGAGTGCTCCCCTTTGCAGAACAGCCATGCTGGGTCTAACCCAAGGTGATTTGTAGCAAATTAAGCTAGAAACTCAGATAATAATAAAATATTAGTAATAGAATATTAATATTAACCCCATGTATGCCGCCTTGAGTTCCATGGTGGGATATACGTAGGTAAATGTACCAAACAAATACATGGATTAATACATTTTAAAAGGAACAGGAGAATTAGAAGGGTTTAACCTTGCACCTAAATATTACTAATAACATGGCCCGGTGGATGTCAGCAGGTGACCAATTCAAAATTAGCATCACCACCACACACAAAAATAAAAAACTGCCTTGCCCTGGGCTTCACTAGATTTTTCTTTGTAGATTGAAGAACAAAGACTTTCTAGCAGATCATGGAAAGCAGAGAGGTTCATATGGGAGGAGACAATCTCATGGCTGTGACAGGCCCAGCCTGATTAGGACATCATTTATTTAATGAAATTCCTCATAAAAAGCATTTCTCTAGGTGTTTTATAATTTAAAACAAAATAATAACAATAACAACAACGATGACAATGATGCAATAAAATCAATAATATAAAACTGATAAACGTGCCAACACAGCATAAAATACCATGTCAGGTATAAGAGGTGGCAATTTATGGCTCTCCAGATGTTTTTTCCTACAACTCCCATCAGCCACAGCCTGCATAGCCAATGGTGAGGGAACATGACAGTTGTAGGCCAAAGCAGCTAGAGCCATACAGTGAGGTAAAACCACATTGCAGGAACTAAAATAATAAAACAAAAAATATTAAAATATATATAAAAAAACCTTTAAAACACTTTAGAAGCCTGGGAAAACAGAAACATCTTAGCCCGTCGCTTAAAAAATAGCAGTGTGGACATCTGGCAAGCTTTCCTTTGGAGAGCATTCTAAAGCAGGGGGGCCACCACCAAAAAAGCCCTTGCTCTTGTTGCTACCCTCTGAGCCTTGGAATGAGAGGGCACTTGAAGACGGGCTTTGGTGGACAACCCTAAAGTACATGCAGGCACGTATAGGAAGAGGTGTTCCATCAGGTTCCATTGTTCCATTTAGGCCCCAAGCTGTGGAGTGCTTCAGAAGTCAAAACCAGCACTTTGAACTGGGCCCAGAAACTAATTAAAGGATATCAACTTAACCCCTACAATTGAGCTCAGTAGCAGAAAACAGCTATCACAAATTGGCCAACAAAGGTTTAATATGTTTCCTATGACTAAGACTCATTAATAAAGGAGCTGCAGCATCCTGTACTAGCTTCGCTTCTTGTAACCCTGCATACAATGCATTAAAATAATTAATATACCCTTGCTTAAGCCTGAGTATTTTTAGGAAACTGCAAGATCTATTTCAGATGTGAGACTTGAGGGCCTTCAGTAGAAGGCTGTGTGTGTGTTAATAATAGTTAATAGCTGTAGCTTTGGGGCTGGATTTGTTTAATAATAGATTCTACAGTTAACTATTTAATTTGTTGTTACCCACTTCCAAACCTTTGGGAATGGAAGCTTTATATTAAAATGAATAAAATCTGTTTACTTTATTTCCAAATACACCTTCTGGATCTCCCCCTCCCCCCATCTAAAAGTATTTCCCTTTTCTAATACCAGCCTGACTTCTTTGGAGCTCTCAGTGAGCAAGTCTGAATTATGCTTTCTACATTGCTTTCAAAGCAAAAAGAAAAACAAAACTCAGAAACTCTTCAGTAACAAGGCTGAACCGTGGGGGGGGGGGGTTGCTCAAAGACTGGCTCAGTACAAAAGCATGCATTTAACCAGGTGTGTGCGCATGCACATACGCACATTCACTTGAAATGACAATCCAACAATTAACTCATATGTCAACTACAGAGAGGTCCAGATGTTAAGTGCCATTATCACCTTTGGCCATAGTTAATAGAGGAAGACAAATAACAAGGATATTCTGGAGAGGATACATACCTGAAGGAGCAAAGAGTGCATGCAGCTGCTACATGTATGCAATGAATTGCCTGCTTCCAAAACCAATTGATTGAGCAAATGGCATCACATCCAAATGACCTTGATCTCCTAGGCAAGCTGTTTTTGACAGCAACAAGAACAGTGCAGTCAAAGGAACACACCTTGCATCTCTTTATTTTCATATTCTGTCTCACACTCCAGAACTGACTTACAAACCAAAAAAAAATGTATTAATCATTCAGCTGCACATAAAATAAGCATCCTTTATGGATTAGGTTCAATTGTCTGAATTCATTCTTCTTGTGTCATTTTTAATTGTATCTTAAAGCCAGGTAGCAAGACTTTTGTCATTCCATTTAACTGCTTGTCTGGGAAGATCGATTTAGACACCAGAGAAATACATAGTTCAAAGTGTAAGTTAGAAGTTCAGGAAACTTCCCAAGTCTGTTCTTGGACAGAGGTATAGGTCCATTCTGACCTTTGCTCATCTCTAGCCATTAAAGTACCTTCTCAGGTTCTTTACGCCATGTTCTTTTTCTCAAATAACTTTAGCTCTGATCCTGTGCACACATCCATGGAATTATGGCCCAGCTTGCATGATCACCATGGCTTACACGAACCACAGTGGCTTGTTTAAGCCGTGGCACATGCTGGGTGCCAGTTGCCTAATTACGCAGCCAGACACGGTTTGTCATGTCATCCGAACCTGGTGGCATAGCTTGTTGGAGGGAGAAACAACCTTCAAATAACCCATGGACTGTTGTTGGGTTACTTGAGGGTTGTTTGTTTCAAACAAGCCACGCTGCCTGGGTTCGGATGGCATAATGGGCTGCACCTAGCCAGGTAATTAGGCAAATGGTGCGCAGCACACATCGCAGCTTAAACAAGGTTATTGTGCAAACCAGGCCAATGTATCCTACTTCAAAAGTATGCCTTTTTTGAGCTGGGAAGTAGGGCTCCAGAGGTGTAGCTCAGTGTTACAGCATGTATCTTGCATGTAGAAATTCCCAGGTTCAATCCCGGGCATCTTCATGGAGGGCTTGGAAAGAACCCCGATCAGCTGCTGGTCAGAGCAGGTAATACTGAACTAGACAGATCAATAATCTGATTCAATACATAGCAGCCTCCTAAGTTCCTAACTTTGATGCTTGCAGACAAAGAGATGCAGAGGATCTTGTGCAAGGAGAGTCTTTAAAGTTTGGAGGGGGGGAAAGGGATTCACTTCTCCTCCCCAACCCATGATATTTTTTTTTGGGGGGGGGGGCAATTTGTAAGAAAATAACATTCATTTTAGAGAAGCCTCTATGTATGTAGTCTGTAAAATTTCATAATGACAGGTGGGTGAAGGGGCTAGCGGGGGCTACGGAGAATGAAAAACAGCCTTGTTTTTGTTTTCTGTTCAACTGACAACAATGGATAAGTTGTTCCCTCTACATCCATCCCCAAAGCACAGCAATTGGAGGAGTGCCCTGGTAAAGCTAGCCCCTGGCTGGAAGCTAGAGCTGTCGGTCACAAAAGTCCCCATGCTTACTTTGGGGTAAGGAAAGTACCATTTAGTTTGACTCTAAGACTGACTGACTCTGTCTGTGTCCTCTGAATCTCCAAGGCAGACCTGAGGCTTAGGAAGCAGTCCTATTCACTTCGAGCTGCTTTAGAGAAGCCCTGGTTTGCCTTGGCAAAAGCCCAAATTGCTCCAAAGCAGCCCATTTCTGTTCTGGATTCGGGCTTTGTCTAAAGTGGACGCACGCCCCTATCTGATGAATGCTTCCCAGTACCTGTCATGCTTCTGTTCCCTCCTACCTAGGCCTGCCATCAATACTCTCATCTGCTGGTCTTAAGTACATTTCCTTCCAATTTAATCAGAATTCCCAGGGCAACAATTTAATCATTCAGCCACCAGTGACTCATCTACTCTTCTGAAGAATGTAATTGGCTCCTTACGCATGAGGAAATACAGCTGAAGGCAAATGAAAAAACAACAACTGACTACGCGGCCTCCACTGCTTTAAACACTTACCTTTTCTAGATACATTTCAGACTTAATAAAAAACACACCTGTATGATTTGATGCTTTATAAACCTACACATCTTGAGTCTTTAGCTACTCTCAAAGTGCTTCTGCACATTTCCAAGTTTGGCAAAGCCCTGATTGTTCACCGGTCCATTAACTCACTTTAAAAGCTGCCTTAAAGATTAATGAAATTAATGCAAGCCTAACACTTTGGCCAAATTTCCCCAACGGCAGTGATGTCTTTCGCAAAGTGTTTCAGTGGGATGTTAGAATCCCAGCACATGGAAATTGCTTCAATATTCCCACACAGTGAATGCAGCCCAAGATCTAGAATCCAGAGAGAAGCTAGGAGTAAAATCTAGAGGGCCAAAGAGGTAATTTAGTCTCACTGCAGCTATATAACCAGAGAACCTGTTGACATTTTGCTAGACTTTTCATACTCAAGGAAATGTAAAATATAGCACTACTTTGCCAGAAGACAAGGCAACAGAAAGGCAAGTTTTAAATGAGAACATATCACGAAGAGTCTTCTTCCCCCCACCCCCAGCATGTGATAAAATGCTCCATCACATTTTCATTCACTCAAAGATGACTTTAGAAAGCCCACAACCTTTTTCCCCACTTAGCCTAAAAATACATTAAATACTCTCATATTTAAATGAACAAATCATCATGCAGAGATTAAAACGAACTTTAATATTTCACAGTCTGGTATTTACATCGCATCCGAAGCAGGTATAACATAGTCTGTTACAAAAAACGTTTAGATAACAAAGTCAGCAGGTTGTACAGTCACAGCATGGAGGCCAGACCACTGCAAAACAGGACAGGTCAGGGCAGAGTTCTGAAGGTGCAGCTGTTTGCCCACTCCATTCTCCCTGGGTACTCCTGAAATTCACCTTATTTTAGTTAAAATTAGAAGTTCACTTGGGGTTATACTTTGCAAGGTATGCAATCATTCTCAGCCCCACCCCAAAGTTAAATCAACAGACCTTCATGAATCAAGGTAGCCATAAGAAGACACGGACATGGACCATGTTTACAGCTGTTAATTAACTGGGAGTGGATAACAGTCCACTTGGAAAGAACAATGACTCATGTCAAAGAAAGCCTGTCCCTTCTATGCCTGATGTTCCCATTAGCCATGGAATGTTAAGTAGAGTCTGAATATGCATTTCTACTTTGGGTGCCAGATTTCCTGCACATCAAAATTTGAGATGCATTTACCAAAGCTATGCTATTTCTTTGTGTCTGTTGATTTCCCCTACTTTCCTTGGAAAAATACCTCTCCAAAAGCTTGTCCTAACCCATGGAAGCAAAGTGGATTCCCCCCTCCCCACCCCCAATATCAAAAGAAAAAGCAACAAAATCATAAGCTGGGAAGTTTAACATAGTTCTTATAATATTTTCTGGTTTGGAGGAGCAGATTATTAAGAGCAATAATTTGGTCCCTGAGAGGGATCTGCACTCATTAGAGCTGAATACTATATGTAACTAAGTCACCTCCATCCTCCAAGTAAAATTCAGACTGTACCAGACACAACATAGCAAAGAAAAAGAGGACACCACTCTTTGTAATATTTTCAATAGACTTTGACAATAAATTATCCCTGTGACTCTGAAGGAACAGAAGAGATGAGAATATAAGCCTGATTAGAGTAATTCCTGAAGTGGGGAGGGGGAGAAAGACCAGGAGAGAATATTTCTTGATCTTTGTGGAAAACAAACAGAATGCACTATATTTGTTCACATCTCTTGTGTTTCCAACAAGGTGTAATGAACTGCTGTCTGTACTGTTGATCCTCCCATACTCTAGGTAAAGAATCTGAAGCTGGTATCTAGATAAAATGATGGAGCAACTGTATGGTCTTTCTCAGAGTTCCTCTAGTTTTACACAACTCAGGATCAGAATTGGGTTCTTTGTTTCCAGAACCCTTACTCAAAGCCTGTCTTCTATGAAGGCAACAAAACATAAATTGGGAAGATTTTGTAAAAACAACAATTTTATTTTAAACTGTGAATGCAACACCCACTTCATTCTTTTAGCAATCATCATAACCAGCCTACAGACACAGGAGAATTAAAAGGAAGGGAAGCTGCTTTTCTTTGTAGCCACCAAGTGATTCTATGTAACTCCAATATTTAACTGAGCAGGAGGGGAAGAAATGCATTTTTCTTGCAGGTACATCCACAATATGGAAGGAAAATGTGAAGAAGGGAGTTCTTGTAACTGCATTCAAGACCCAGAATGGTAGACTTAGTAGCAATTGATGGTTAAATACCTTAGCGGCTGCACTGAATCAGTAGTTGATGCAATATTTAATCTTCAAAAACAAGGGAAATTTTCCAAGATCTCTACCCAGACAGGTGTGTCAACCCTTTTGTGTAATCCTTGGTGCTGTTCTAGCAGGAGGGAGCAGACTGTGGCACCACTCCCTTGGCAGATGTACTTGAGGAAGAACAATAAAGTGCCCATAAAAAATAGCCATCCTATGCCACAATTGCATTCTATCCTTTGCCAAGGAAGTCCTCCTGTTCCCAGCTCTGCAGAGCATTCAAGGAATATCTTGCATTTGAACAAAGGCTACATTGTGCCATTTTTGCAAAGCTGGCCATGTCAACGCAGATCATATCGGAAAAGAGTAGATCTTCCAAAGTCTACCGTGTGACCTGTAAATAAAAAAGAATGCATCAGACAGAACTCTGCCAACCTATGGAATAATTTCTGATCCAGAGCCTCATGTATGTTCCAGTGCATACACAAAGTCTTACATGAATTGGCTTTCCAATTCACTTGAGTTGAGGGGAGCATCCTTTTGGACATGCAGAGATTCTCCCTCCAGTTGGATAAATGGGAAAACCCTTGGCAGGCTGCTCTGTGTGTGCACTGGATTCTCCTATGCTGAGATGACTGGAATGGAATGAGTCAAGTGCTTTTCAGAGAATTTCAATGGACGTTTAGATTATTTTTCTTTCTATAGACCTGATCTATTCTTTTTTCCTTATATGAGCACCATCCAAAAATAGTTAACATTCTCCTTTCAGAAATTATTCCGTGGCGCTTAGTTGACTGAAACATGTACTCCACATAAGACAACATTTTGGAAACAAAACCCAGTTTTAAAAAATGGCAAAATGTTCTGGAAGAAAATCAGATAAAAGTCAACAATAGTTAGAGGCTGGCAATTTTAGTCCATGACTAAAGGTGTGTCATGAGGTGTGTCAGAAGAGTAGCTATGTTAATCTGTTGCAACACACACAGTCCTGTGGCACACTTTTAAAAGGGTAACATTGATTGTAGCATGGACGTTTACAGGCAAATGCCTACTGCATTAGATGCATTAAGTGGACACTTGATGTCACATATTAGTTGAGATTTTGATGAGACTGATGGATTTCCACTTCATATGGCTAAATACAGTGCCTTTCATTTGTAATATCCAACACCAATGTCCACTGAATGCATCTGATGAAGTAGGCTCTTGCCTGTGAAGACTCAGTAGTGTGGGATCAATAAAAAAGCCAGCCCTGGAAAAGTATCATTGAGAGCTAGAGACTTGACAAGTTCAGCCTCATAGCAACATTCCATAGAATCATAAGGCTGGAAAGCAGCCAAAAACAACCTAATGCAATCACCTCCCTTAAGACAGGATCCTCCATCCACCATATGAACATGACCTTATTGTGGGTTTGCAGGGTGTTCAAAATAGTACAGTTCTGTGCATGGCTGTTGCTTTATGCCAAGAAATGCATTTTCTTGCATGTATATTCATAAAGGAAAGTAATGGAAGATACCACTCAATCAAATTTAAAGTGCCCACCATGTATCCAAGATTCAACAGCAAAGAGGGAAGGTTGTACTGAGGGAGAGTTGGCATGTGATTTATTTGGAAGAGGGAGAATCTATTCCAAAATGCTTAAATATTAACATTTCTTAAAATTTTAATACCCTCAAGCACTTCTTGGCTTTCAGTTCCAAGATAACCTTACATGACCTTTTTAGCAGCCAAAGTGCAAGGTATTTTTTAAAATTTAAAATTCATCTAACATAGCTACATTTACTTTATTCTGTCTGAAAAGAAAACATAGTGTGTGCAAAAGAATTTTAAGGAAATGCATATGCATTTCACACACAAAAATAATTAGTAAAAGCCCTGGGCAGGGGAGCAAAAGGAAAGGTCTCTTTGGTGTGCAGGTAATGATTTATGTGAAGCCCAGTGTCTACCCCTCTTTGGTTCCACATGCCCTGTGTACACAGTAAATAAGCTAAACAAATTCTCCCTAAGTAGCAGCCTGAAAATTGTGTTTCAGCCTTTGAAATGTTAGCTTATTCTGATGGCTGTGGATGATTTTATAGTTTTCAGACATTCCATACCCTATTTACCCATTACAAAGTCCTTTCTGATGGATTTCACAGTAGGACTAGTGATTTCTGTCAAGACAGCCATCAGAACTGTGGATGCATTTGAAATATTGCAATTTGAATTCTATCCCTGGCCTTGTGTGCATGCCAAACAAGAGACACATTCAGGCAGGAACAATTTAGCAAATCCATTGCAAAATGGCAGAGAGATCAAACTGAGAGCATTGGATGGAAAAAGGAGCTCAATTTGTACGCAGCAGAGACCCATGGCCAAGGAGGGAAGATATGCTTATTATTTGACTGCCCAGCTAGTAATACCGTAGCAGTTATATCCCAGGCTTCAAAGAGGACAGAACAAACAGAGGCATTTGCTTTAATGCAGAGATTGGGATGATCAGATCAAGAAAAGCAACTTATAAATCTCATGTTGCTCTTTGAAGCTGTGAGGGTGGATGCAGAGATACGGTAAGGTGGAAAGGCAAATCCCCCCATCCATTTTCTGGACAAAAGTCACATTCTATTATATCCAAATGTACATATTCTTAGGAAATTAGAAATGTTCCTTTCTTTTTCCATACTACCTATGTGTGCTAGAACAGACAAAAAGTACTTGTGCCTTTAAAAAATAATATGGGGAGCAGCTCTTCACAAATTATTGAAGGTGGCAGGAGCACCAACAGAACAGCTGAGCAGAAACAGCCCCCTTGCAATGACTGATTTTCTCCCTTGTCACCGCAGAGCACATCAAATCCTAGGTGGATACCTCACCTGTCTTCCTCAGCTTGCTCATTACTTAGCTCTGCCTTGCCTCCCTACAGCAAAGCAGTAGCATCAGGGCTGCTATTGTTCCTTCAACTCCTGCCATTTCTGTGCAGCAGAAGCATGCGTATGAAAAACCGTCCATCTCCTGCTGCTGTGAACAGGCTGCCCCAACTGACCCAACTAATAAAGACTGGGCTACGGTCCATTGTTTCCAGTGGCTGCTGTTTGCAATTTGCCTTTGGAGTGCATACAGTCTAGATTGAAAGATGGATCAAGGCTACTTTAGAAATGTGCCGTGAACATCGTTTCCTGTTGGAGGGGGTAAGCTAGAGTGTGGCTGTGGGCCAAAGGGGTCCCCCTGCCAAGATCTCAGCATTGCGAGAACACACAACAGGGTGGCGAACGACACCAAAAGACAACCGTGCCAATAACAAGTGGGAAATAATCCAAATGAAAGGGGCAACAGGTAAAACACAGTTGGTGGTGTGTAGTATTACTCAGCAGTGTTTAGATGTCTGAGTCAACAGAGGCTGCTCTGATATTCTTTTTTAACACTTTGGTGTGAACATGCTTTTTGTAGAGTAAAAGATAAGGAAGAAACAAGACATTGCTATTTTACAGGATAATTTTTTATGGGGTGTTTGTGTGGAAAGGAGATGGAAGCACGAAGCAAGCAAAGCCTGAAGAATAATTATGCTCCACTGTATGAACAATGATTACAAAATTATGCAACTGATTAACCATGACATACATGTAATTACTAATGAGTTTGATAAAATTTTAATTATACCTTGTTCTTCAGGGTATTCAGCAAGCCATGAAAATAATAATCATGTAGCTCTCTGTCACAGATGATTGCTCCAGCTGAGGAGCTGTGACAGGCGGGAAAGTCCTCGGCTGGATTGCAATGCAAAGAAGAGGAAACCTGCTGCAACAGGCAGTGGCTGGCAGAAGTCTTACAGAGACAGCATTGCCCACTATTAACTTCATTGGGATATTGGTATGAACTTCATCTACACATTTACTGCTCCAGCAAGAGATGCTACTGCTAAACACTCATTAGAAGAGAAGACCTACAAATCCATTTCCATTTCCATCTACTGGATCATGAGTCCTTTGATGAGGCAACTGACATTTTATTATCAGCACTATACTTGTCACTTCCTATTTTGTCATCCTGCTCCTGAATGCTAGCCAGAATATATAGGATAACTGGTAAAAATGCCTGAATGAAGTTATCTGCAGTGGATAAAAATAATTGTTTTCTATTTTTGAGGAAAGCAGTATTTAGCTCTTTTTGGGAAACATATGGTGACAGGGGGGGGGGAGTTTAAGTACACTTTCCCTCAATTTTCTGCTCACCTCTAGATTTTCTTTTTTACTACTATGTAGATTCTGATGAGCGATGTGTCTTCAAATCACTCCTTCTAACAGTGAACTCAGGTGGTGCGTGCTGCCAGGATTGTACCAAAATGGGCCACAGAGAAACAAGAGGGAGATATTAGAATGCTCGTGGGAACCCCCAAGCAATGATTAAAAAATCTTTAGAAAAAAAATACTTAAATCCAAACAGCCCAACGAGGGCGGAGCATGTTCAGTGGCTGCAGAATGCTGAGTGTTAGGGGGCAAAACACAGAAAACCAGGGAGGGGGAATGGAATATCCTGGAAGTGGGCCTGGCTGGCTGGCTGGCTGGCCGGCCGTAACCCTGAACAGGAGCACTGCACAATGCAACATTTTGTTGCAGGTCACACTTGTGAGTTAATAACAAACAAACAGTTTCCCATTTTGAATAAAAAGGTTTTGTTCAGAATAAACTTGAGTGAGCTTTAGACTAATAAGTTCAATCACGTATTTTAATCACATGTTTTAAAAAACAAGAAGCAAAATTAGCCTGCAACTAAGGCATGCATGGCAGCATCTAAGGTTTCCCAGAGTTGCTTCAGATATGATGGCAGTGTGTGTGTGTGTGTGTGTGTGTGTGTGTGTGTGTGTGTGTGTGTGTCTGTCTGTAGAGAACAGGAAGTACCTTGCACTTCCTGTCTCCTCTGTACAATCTCATTTGAAATGCCTGTCACATTTATTATTATTTATTATTTATATTTATTTATCGCCCATCTGGCCAGCAACCGGCCACCCTGGGCGATGTACACAGAATAAAAACAATAAAATACATTTAAAACAATATAAAAATTTTAAAATCTTAATCCACCCCATATTCCCACCTGAACAACCAGGTTTTTAATGAGCGATGGAAGCTCAGCAGAGAGGGGGCATGGCGGAGGTCACATCTAAATTTGCTTTGCGTTCTCTCAAAGTATCTGCCACCCCATCAGCTGTGGATCTCACTGCTCTCCTGACAAACAGCTTCTTCCATTATTCTCTTGCCATACCTCCTGCCATGACAATCCTTCTTAGTTAGGCACTATAGTAGCTACCTAACAACAAAAAATAGACACAAAAAGTAAAGTGATCCCCTAATGTTAGAATAATGCTAGGTTTGCCTACATGTTTCAAGCTACATTGAGATTTTTATCAGGCAAAACCTCACAATTACGAAATACCTTGGTTGTCTTTACTTTGTTTCCAGTACTGCAGCTCCATCCGGACAAATCTGGTAGCACCTTACATTCTTCTCCTTCTAGACATGGCTGCATTTGGCACCACCACTTCTGAAGCACTATTGAAGCTAGGGGGAAACAAATGGTATATTATATTTAAAACAAAAACAAAACCCATCAACAGAGGACTAGACACTACAGTTCTTTACTCCTCTGGTGAAAGCATATGCAGTCACTGAAGCAGATGATCTATTTTCTGTGGCCTCAAGTAAATTTACACCCCACTGAGCTCAGTCTTAAACTTTACCAGATCAGCTCCAGATTGGTGCAACATGAACACTCAAGTCAATTCCCTATGAAAGCAAAAGAACATGAGGACTGCGTAGATCAGGAGGGCAGAGCCTCAGGCCTGAGGGCCAACTCCAGTCCCCTGGGGTACCCCAGAAGGCCATGCTCCTCTCCCTGACCCCACCCCTTTCCCCCCCAACCACAGATCATTCGGTTTCCCGGCATGGAAATCCTCTCCTGAGGCTTAGTTACTGGCAGTAAGAGCTTTAAGCTAAAATACACAGGTATTTTGACCCCGGCCCTTTTGCCTTTGGCTACACCCACCACTGGAATGTAGCCCCCGAGAGCTTCTCCAAAATGGAATTTGGGCTGAAAGAGGTTCTGCACCCCTGGTGTAGACAAATTATCAACATGTTCAGTGAAAATGTGAGCAGGTAGTGCAACACAGCTCACTAAATCTGTTCCTGAGGCACCGTGCTGGCCATGCCCCACTGGTGGTTGCATCTCAGTGTTGCCATGCGACTGGAAACTCTAAATTGCCTAGGGTTTCGAAAACCACAAAGCATAGAGCTGTACATGCATAGGGCATTATTGTGGGGGACAAGGCTTTAAATGGCTACTAGGCATGATGGCTGCATGCCACCTCCAGTAACTGTGGCAGTATGCCTATGTACACCAGTGGCTGGGGAACATGGGCGGGAGGGTGCTGTTGCACTCATGTCCTGCTTGTGGGTTTCCTGTGGGCAGCTGGTTGGCCACTGTGTGAACAGAATGCTGGACTAGATGAGACCTTAGGTCTGTTCTAGCACAGCTTTTCTTATGTTTTGATTCTAACATTCTTCACAGCAGAACAGCTGATGTGATAGGGGGAAAGGGCAGATCTGTTCTGCACCTTTTCCAGCTCTACAAATATCCTTTCTGAGGTGCAGCAACCAGAAGCATACTTAGTAATCCAGGAGTAGTACAAATCCATAGATTTGTATAGAACAGTGTTCTCCCACTAGCTGGGGCATGCTGGGAGTTGTAGGCCAAAAACATCTGGGGACCCAAGGTTGGAGAACACTGGTATAGAAGCATTACAAAATGCATTTTTGATCCCCTTCCCAACAATCCCTGACATAGAATTCACTTTTTGTTCATAGCAGCCACACCCTGGGTTGGTGTTTCCATTGTGTTTCCACCACAACCCCAAGATCCCTACCCTGAGCAGTCACCACCAGCTCAGACACAATCAGCATATATTGTGAAGTTAGGAACACACACACACACATTGCATGTGCATCACTTTACACTTGCTTACGTTGAACTGCAGTTGCCATTTTAACGCCCATTCCCCCAGACTGTACATGGGGGAAATGCCATAAAGTACAGTGGTTACTCCCAATAAAAAGGGGGGAAGAAGATCTGGAACAAGTTGCCGAAGGAAGCGATTTGTTTACTTTGAAAGATCAGAACGGTTTTCTCTACCATTGTACTCACACTTAGTTGTACAGGTACCTAATAAAAACACGTTAACACAAATTAAAACCTCCCAATTGTTAAAATTAATCAGAGTCTGCTGCTACAAATCTACAGCAAAACAGTGAAAAGAATCTAGCCATAGAACCCTAATGCACTTAGGAAAACAGATTTATTTATTTTTTAATAGTGTCTGAGAGCCAAACTAGATGTTATACGGCAGACAAATGTAACACTCTCCAAACAGTTTTAATAAAAAGTGCTGTGGAAGGCTGTGAGGTTGAGCAGATAAAAATGGTGGGGGGAGGGGTGCTTAATCTTTTCCTACTCAAAACCACCCCTCCCCCACTGTTACTTTTCTACCCACAGGGGGAAATCTTTTTAATTGGAGATGTCAGGGACTGAACCCAGGACATTCTGCATGCAGGTGGAAAAGCAGAAATTTTGAGCCAGGGGGAAAAGATGGACAGAGAGAAAAGGGTTAAGCCAGTCTGTCCCCCATTGTTCCACTGCTTAAACTCACAGCCTCCTGCGGCTGCTTTTCACTGACACTGTCAGAACACTGTTAGCCCAAAACTATATAAAAAGGAAGCTTCACAGACCTCTCTAGGGAACCCTGCATGTTTTTTCACTGATCATGCCTTGCCTAGAGTTGAATCTTAAGTTGAACTCTTTTGGTCTTACCCATAAATGCTAGCTTATTTTCACTCCTACCTTACCACAAGGTATTCCTTTCCTCCCTCCATGCCATTTTCATTCTGTGGTATGTGTTGTTGTTGTTGTTGTTGTTTTAATAGCGTCAAATAAATATTTGTAAGGGCGTGTGTGCGTGTGCGCGCGCGCACACACACACACACACACACACACACGTATATCCTTTCATTGGGAAGAAGTTACAAGCAAGTAACTTCCAGAACTCCCATTCAATGCATTTGAAGACAGAGTGGTGATATGGTGAGAACATTGCATTTGGACTTGGGAGGCTCAGATGTACATTGTCACTCAGCCATTAAGACCACTAAGGAGTTTTGGACATGTTATCTTTCAGGGATGCTTCTTTCCATTATGCCGGGTAGCACTATTGGTGTTGCGCAAGAGGCTGTTTACTCGAGCACACCGTAAGTTATGTTAATGCTAATGTTGACTTGGATACTGCCCATGGGATCCATGCAGTCGTGGGACAATCACATGCAAGGAGCACAGGCACATGAAATACACGTACTGGGAAGCTGTGGACAACTGCAGCTCGATAATGTATGAATTTGACTGCATGCATATTCAATTGCAATAATCGCATGATGATCTCCATGTGGGTTTCGTGCATTTTCCTAACACAGAAAGTACCATGCGTGAAGCATAACCGAATTTACAGGACTGATGCAAGGACAAAAGCGATAAAAATTGCAAAACGCTGAACACTTAAAAATGTGGTAGAAATAATAAATGACCAGATGGATAGGCAGCTAAACTCAGTGGGCTGGAATTAGCTTAGCTCCTTCTGAGATCAGATTATATTTCTGACAGTTCTATGGCACTCTCTTTTGGTGGGGAAAATCTATATTGCACTGAGTCTTTAGACTGGAGCAAACTGAAAGCAGAAAGCATGTGAAGTCTTTTTCAAGGAAACTTTATCGCATTTCCTACTCCCCAAGGATGCAGTACTGGAATCCAACAGAGCAGTCCCAAAACATATTTTATCAGTTATTTCTCTACAGGGTGTGGGACTATCGACCATGCCAAACTGCAGTGGGACACCAGAATAATCTAAAGGCAGAGCCCATAAGGAAGCCCATCTCCATGGAAACCCAAAGTTCAGCGTAACATGATCAAAGTTGGAAGGATCATCAAACCCTTCCAGGGCTAGAGAGGAAGAAACACAGAAACAACACCAGTGTTCCATTAATAAGGAAGGAACGGAGGATTGAATGAGGTTGGCAGGAAGCACACACCATGAGGGAATTGGTGGGAAGAGCTGTCTTGCAGCATTAGGGCTTTCCTGGTTTCTGACAGCTTCAAAGACAAAAGACATGTTAATGACAACCGACCAGGAGCAAGCAACCTTGAGAGGCTAATTGCAGTAGAGATTTTGTGCCTAATGGTACCAGGGGGCCTAATTTAATCACAAGGATGCCTACTTTTTCTCATGGCTTGTGCCCCCAAATGCCAAGGATGTTTCCGGCCTTGGAATCTAAACAGAAGCCAGGAAAAGGAACTCAGCCTGCCCTCCTCTGGCATCGTAGGGGACCAAAGCTGCACACATGCATTCCATTCTGCCTGCCTGTCAGCTCATGTAAAACTCAAGGCAACACAGCTGAAATGCAAAGGCCGAGAATACAAAAATGAAAAGTCTTGAAAGGAGCAACAGAAAACAGATTGGCCCAGTTCAGACATAATGTTAAACCATTGTTCAGTGCTATATGCATGAGCACTAAACTATGAGCAACTGAGCCTCAGTCTCATGCGTTTCTCCCGTCCTCCAGCGCACTCACTTCTGCTTCCTATTTTAAACTAACTAGAGTCTCTCATTAAGTCTAAACTTGGGGAAATCTGCTTAGTTTAAACTATGGTTTATTAACAAGCTAGACTCATAAAGCATGGCATGATCCTGGCTTTCTTTTTTTTTAACAAAGCATAGTTTAAAAATTAACCAAAGCTTCCCTGCAGTTTGGATGTAATGAGTTAAAACAAGAACCAAAAGCTTCCAATCCCCTCCTCCCAGCCACATTGGCAGAGGCAGAGTGCCCGGGCCTAAGGATTGCTGCTGCTACACACATCCAGAAGAGCCACTATGTCCTGGGAAGTGACCCAAGCAGACTTGCTCAGTATAATGTGGGAGATCAGTATATTAAAATCTACCCAAGTTTGGCTTAACCAAGTTAGGGACCTTTATAAATGAAAAGCCTCAAATCTCAGGTAAAAGCAGGGTAACTAAACAGAGGATGCAGTGATTCTGAGAAGAAGACATTTTTAAAAAGAGGAACCTAGAAACATAGAAGAACTATACATTTGCAGACTAGTTCCACGGATGTGTCATCTTGTGCTTAAGACTAGGCAGAATGCAGTTCTCTTGGTGTATAAATTTTAGGATAAAGGCAACTGGGAGAAAGGGGTGATAAACAGGTAAGGTGAAGGGGAGGTATGGAGAAATGTAAAGAGGTAGGAGTAAAAGAGTAGAGTGGCCAATCAGAGAACAGTAACCAATCACATCACATATCCTGTTCAAATGTAAAACTATATAAACAAAAGGGAAGATACTGGGTGAGGTCACTCCCAGCAGGCGGTAATCTTTATTAACAAAAACCTACGTAGGGATGTCCGATAATTTCATTCCTGTTCACAAATCATGCGAACATGCCCCATTTGTGACCCCAAATGCAAACGCGAGCAGAAACACAATACGCGGGAAATTTTCACAATTTCCCAAATGTTCAAAAGTGCGCACTTCCTAAAATGCACAACTGGGCACATTTGCACAAAGCCCCACAAAATCTGCATTTTCACAGTTTAACCTATGGGAGAAACTGCATATTTGGTTGGGGGAAATGCATATTTTTTTCAATTGGGAAAAATTGAGCACTTTTAAAAATGCACATTTTTTGCTGATGGGGAGGGAGAAATGCTCACATTAGGCAATGCAAACAAGGTGAAATGAGCTTTGAGGAAGAATTCAGAGACCCTTAACAAACTCGAACATTGCATGTTTAAATCTCCAGGGCCTGATGAGCTGCATCCTAGAGTAATAAAGGAACTGGCAGAAGAACTCTCAGAACCACTGTCTATTATCTTTGAGAAATCATGGAGGACAGGTGAAGTGCCAGACGACTGGAGGAGGACAAATGTTGTTCCCATCTTCAAAAAGGGCAAGAAGGAGGAACCTGGGAACTATAGGCCAAGTCAGTCTGACATCAATCCCCAGGAAGATTTTGGAGCAGATTATAAAGAAGTCAGTCTGCAAGGACCTTGAAAACAATGCAGTGATTACTAGAAGCCAGCATGGATTTGTCAAGAACAAATCCTGTCAGACTAATCTGATCTCATTTTTTGATCGGGTAACCTCCCTTGTGGACTGTGGGAATGCTGTGGACATTATATATCTGGACTTCAGCAAAGCTTTCAACAAAGTGCCTCATGATATCCTGATTAGCAAGCTAGCTAAGAGTGGGCTAGATGGAACAACTATCAGGTGGATCCACAATTGGCTACAGAATCGGACTCAAAGAGTGCTTATCAATGGTTCCTTCTCAAACTGGGGAGAGGTACAAGCGGGGTACCACAGGGCTCGGTCCTGGGCCCGGTGCTCTTCAACATTTTTATTAATGACTTGGATCAGGAGCTACAGGGAATGCTTATCAAATTTGCAGATGACACAAAGTTGGGTGGAACAGCTAATACTCTGGAAGACAGAAACAAAATTCAAAGTGACCTTGATAGGCTGGAGCGCTGGGCCGAAAACAACAGAATGACATTTAATAGGGATAAATGCCAAGTGCTGCACCTAGGGAGAGGAAACCAAATGCAGAGTTACAGAATGGGGGACATTTGGCTCAACAATACTACAAGTGAGAGAAGGATCTTGGAATTGTGGTAGATCACAAACTGAACAGCAATGCGATGTGGCTGCAAAGAAGGCAAATGCAATTTTGGGCTGTATTAATAGAAGTATAGCTTCCAAATCATGGGAAGTGATAATTCCCCTTTACTCGGCACTGGTTAGGCCTCATCTTGAGTACTGCATCCAGTTCTGGGCACCTCACTTTAAGAAGGACATAGACAAACTGGAGAGGGTTCAGAGGAGGGCAACAAGGATGATAAAGGGATTGGAAACAAGGCCCTATGAGGAGAGACTGAAAGAACTGGGCATGTTTAGCCTTCAGAAGAGGAGACTGAGGGGAGATATGATCACACTCTTCCAGTATTTGAAGGGATGTCACACAGAGGAGGGCCAGGATCTCTTCTCGATCATCCCAGTTTGCAGGACATGGAATAATGGGCTCAAGTTACAGGAACCTAGATTCCACCTAAACATCAGGAAAAATTTCCTGACTGTCAGAGCAATAAGACAATGGAATCAACTACCTAGGGAGGTGGTGGGCTCTCCCACTCTGGAGGCATTCAAGGTGCAGCTGGACAGACATCTGTCAGAGATGCTTTGACCTGGATTCCTGCATTGAGCAGGGGGTTGGACTCGATGGCCTTGTAGGCCCCTTCCAACTCTACTTTTCTATGATTCTATGATTCTATGTTCACCCATCCCTATTTTTGTCTTGTTTTCTTTTCCTGTTTAAACTATGTTAACAAGTACCAGGGTACCATCTTCTTTCTATAATTGTCTTAAATATATTTGCTTTTTGCTTATAAATGTTTGAAAATGTAATCTAAGCATATGAGCATCTATTTATAAAGTAACTATATAAATAACAATCAAAACAAATTCACGGCAAAACGTTTTTAAAAACCCAGCATGAAAACAAAACAGAATGAGAAGTCCTGGGCAAATAAAACAGTTTTCACTTGACACTGAAAAGAAAATAAAGGTGGCAACAGAACATCTGGTAAGGGAATCGCAAAGGTGGGGTGCCACGACTGAAAAGGCTCAGTCTCTGGCCACCACCTGCCTTACTTCAGATGTGGGAGGAACTGGATGACACATTTGAGGGAGAGGTGAGAGAAGCGTTCTATCCTGTGAAGCTAATGCCTTTTTTAAAAAAAAAAAAAAAGCATACACCCTGCAATTAATAGCCAATGCCATCCTTTTTGTTGGGGCAAGTCTACTGATAATACAGGACGTTTCTTCTCTGGGGGAGTGCGGGTACGAGAATTTCCCCTCCCCTGAACTGGCAGAGTGAAAGGATTCTTCTGACAACAGCAAGGGGCTCTACCCCCTCAGAGGAAGCCTCTTGTAACCTAAGTACTGATTTTTAAAAAAATGTTTACAACAGAGCTAGTTTACCTACCAAGTTATACCAAGTTAGTAAGCTGCTAATTAATGGGAGCATTTCAAACCAACTGAGTGGCCATTTCACTGAGACAGCTTGTGGGAAGAAGTGTTGCCATTTACTGACAACTGAATTCCTGGAGCCAAGATTTTGCTAGGCTAGCCTTCCGAAACCTGGTACTCTCCAGATATGCTGGACTACAACTTCCATGACAAGCTGGGGGATGCTGGGAAATGTAGTCCAACTCATCTTGAGTTGGGGAGAGCTGGGCTAAGTGGGTCAAATCCAAATGTAAAATTCAGCTCCCTCAGTCTTGCACATACTGCATCTTCAGCCTCTCTGCCCCTTTGGGCCCTGAGGCATTGGGCTCGTAGGACACTGAAGGGCTGTTTCATGCATGACACTTTCTCTTTGCACATGACACCTTCTCGTCCTTTCACCCAAACCGGCGTTTCATTTCCTTCCTGGAACCTGTGGATTTTTGACACCTTTCTCCTGAGAAGTTAGTGTTTCTAAACATTCCATGCAATCACAACAGCTTGATCAAGAGCTTGGAGGATGAGGTACCGGTAATAGGAAGACAATGGCCATATTATACATTATATTATATTAGAAACCTTGGCAATCTCTTTTTCTGCTCTCTTTGCACTTTATTTGCTGAGGTACGTTGATTGTCTGTCAGAACTTTATGTCTGGGTTGCAACTCACACCTGCACTATAATTTCAATGGAATTCCAGTGGATAAATTTAGGGGGAACGCTTTGTTCACAGAAAAGGAAGCACCTTAGTGAGGCTGCTTGGGGATGCAGTCTTTCATGGGAATTGTATCCTGTGTTTTTAAAGTAGTTTCTTGGCATCATGTACAAATCCATTTGCACCAGCCAAGCTGCCAAGCCAATCAATAATGCACAAGCAGAGGCTTCCAGCCACTTCAGATAGATCCAGAATGACACTGCTCAATAAAATATAGATGGGCTGCATTTTTTTAGTGCTTTGCACAGGTGATTAGACAGCATGGTTTTATTCATGTGTTCTACATCTACACTGCAGTAACAGGTTTTCCTAAGTAAAAAAAATCAATGGTAGACCTTCCAGGCCAGGCAGCCTTTGCTACTATGGGCCAGTTCAAGAGAAAAAAGGAGACAGAGTTCTGTGGAGTGAATCCCTTTCTGAGTTAAACTAAGAAGCATTCGTAAAGGCCATTCAGTATTGGCATCAAGTAGCTAACTCAGAAGCCATTTATTTCAAACTAGTATTTTTTAAAACCAACAGGTATCTTTCAGAGTAAGCAGAAGGCTGATTACCTGTGCTGCTTTATGTTCTGCAAAAGTACAGGATTTTGAAATATCATGGAAAGACTCCTTCTACAGCCTATCCTCTCCATATATGCTGGGGTCCCACCCACAGCTTATATTCCCTAGCCTTGTCAGTCCTGCTTTACCTGGGATAGAGGAAGATCACCGCCTGAAATTATAAGCTGTGGGCCCATTGTACCACTTTACCTTTTAAAAAAGAGCAGTGATAACATGCCATTTTGGGTCAATGCTTAAGGATCTATGGGGACCATAGACTGGCCTGAGACTGGCCTGAGGATCCCGGCCTGTTTTGTGTATTTCTATTCCACATCTGATTCCCTTGGCCAGCGATAGCAAGGTGTTGGTGGCCTTAATTTTCTAGGAAAAGCAGAAAACAAATGAGTATGTCTCCCCAACATGCACATCCACATGAAAATGGAGGTGAGCCACTAGTCAAGGGCATCAAGTACTAGAGCGCTCATGCTGCGTCTGATTTGAGGCTCAGTCCCAAAATGGTAAGAAACTATTGGTTCAGGTCTTTTGAAGATTATTACTGATTGTTGCTAAATACACAGCTGACTTTGCTTAAACTATAGGGCTTGAAGTATTTGATGTAGATGTCCCAGCAGGCACACCTATCCAGACTTAAAGGCTCCAGAACTATGAGTGAATTTCTTCATCCATTCCACAGCTACTCCCAAATCCAAATGCTCACTTTACAGAGGCGTGTGTACTTACCATCTACACATGAAGGAGCAGCATGTGTCGTCCCAGCCACCTGACCTGGAAAGCAGGAACATTTCACTGTTTGTGAGCGCTCTTCAATCTTGTTCTTGTTGCAGCATCTGTGGGCAGCAATGACTTCACATGTGCCAGGCTCTATGTGCACTGCAGGGAAGGAAAGCATGGCAAATTGCACAGGGATGTGGTAGTCAAGTGGGGTCAAGCACTTATGTTAGAGCAGCAAATAGGCCACATAGCAGAGAAACAGTTTTAAAGGGACAAATGGGACACAGAGTAAAAAGCCAAATAGAGTTTAAGACCCTTCCTCATTAGTTAAAAGATACCGCATAACAGTAAAAAAAAAAGTTATAATCTCTCAGGAGCCAAATATCACAAAAAGATAGAAACAGTACAAAAATCTAATCACACCATTCACAAATTGTCACTGGGCAGGTAGGGCTTAGCTGACTTTGGAAGCACAGCTGGCATTTGGAAAGATAATAAAAGAATAACCAAGGTAAAATGGGCTCAACACATAAGCTAGAATGTGTAAAAACTTATTAATTCTAAAGATGGTGCCCATGGCTAATGTAGAGTCCAGCACAAGGTCCCTCAACAAAAGGTTTTGATTTGAAAAAGGCCATTGAGAGGATATTCTTGCCATAATCTCTGCTAGTACACCAGCTGCCTGAATATAAGGTGGTACAAGCCACGAAAAGTTACTTTTGCATACCAACTATATCTAGATGAGCTGAATATCCTATAGATCTACCCAGTGCTTCACTCCCTTCATAATCCCAGCATGACCAGAAATTCAAGGGGTGAAAATGCACCCCATCACACTGGATGTGACAGGAATCAAGCTCAAGCCAGAGCTATGACACTCACTCCCCAGATATAGTTCAAAGTTAGAATTGGCCTTGTACACTCCCATTCCTTTCACTGTTATATTTGATTTCTTCCGCTTCTGTCCCAACTTTAAAATTTATCCTTTTGGAACATGGATAAGCAAACCAGGATTCAGGATTCCATCTACAAGTGCATTTGCAGTTCATCACATTAGCAGTTCACAGATGTCATGCAATTTAACCCAAGACCCTCCGGTTTTCCGTATCTGTCTCTGTTATTTCCAGCAGGTACCAAAAATGTTCATGCTATTGCACTTTGCACTATTAAGTTACACCCCCTTTCTGTTGCTCAGTTGATGAATCATCCAATACATTATGCATACTTTCCCAATTCTCAACTGAAATGACTGTTCTTCCCAACTAATTGTCATTTCCTTGACATATTCTTACTTCTATTGCTAAAGTTGTCAACAAAAATACTAAATAAAGCAGTCTTGAGATTTGCTCTTGAGACTCAACTGGGAAACACTTTCTTCAACTCAAAGATTTGTCTTTTATTACTACCACAGATTTTTTTTTCATTTAAGTAGTTACTTTTCATTTCACAATACACCTGTCATTCAGGGGCTATCTGTTCCAATTTAAGCAGTCATTTCCCTCACAGTATTGTAATCAGACCTGGAAATATAATCTCCCTTGTCTCAGTTTTAAAAAACATTGCTTAGCTGTAACTGTTATCCTTTGAGTGGTCATCCATGTAGTCCCACAGTTGGGATCTATACCTGGGATCTATACAGTAATACCTTGGATTGCAAGTAACTTGGTCTGACAGTGTTTTGCAAGACAGTGTAGCGTAGTGGTGAGAGTGTTGGACTGGGACTCGGCAGATCCGGGTTCTAGTCCCCACTCAGCCATGAAGCTCACTGGGTGACTTTGGGCCAGTCACTGACTCTCAGCCTAACCTACCTCACAGGGTTGTTGTGAGGATAAAATGGTGAGGAGGAGGAGGAGGAGGAGGAGGAGGAGGAGGAGGAGGAGGAGGATGAGGAGGATTATGTAAGCTGCCTTGAGTTCCTTGCAAGAAAAAAGGAGGGGTATAAATATAATAAATAAATAAACAAGCAATTTTTAAAAATAAATTTTGACTTGATAAACAAGCAACGTCTTGCAATACAAGTGTAGGGATGTAAGCGCTCACCTCGAGCAGGCGTAGCAGGCTGAAATCGGCCCCACTCACACCCACCAGAGACTCGCTTTGATATAAGAGTGTTTTGGATTACAAGCACGGTTCCGGAACGAATTATGCTTGCAATCCAAGCTATTACTGTATATGTATCTATTCTCCAGATTGTCAGACACCTGACTAGAGGTTTAGATTGGTTGCAGAGACTGGTCTTAAAGATGCATAACCCCAATGTAGGACTGCTCAGAGACCACGAAAAAGAACAAAACAATTAACTGAAGACATTTATCTAGCATTTTCCCCATTATTTGTATTGTGAATTTCATTAACTCAAAACAAAAAGAAAAGAACATAAAAATAAAATAAAATATTACAGTTTTCTTACATGAAATCTGAACAGAACAATTACAATTGATACATATGAAATGTATGCCCCTTTATATTTTATATAAAACAAGATATACTACTATCCATAAGCATAGTTATGCATAAGCTTCAACAAAGGATAAATATCCATGTATTTATCCAATCAAAGGTTATTTATCTAGCAGGATCTAACTTGAAAAAGGAGACGCTACATTATATTACATCCTCTTTGTCATTTTCTTCAATATCTTTAAACACTCTCTAAGCAAACTAAGCAACAAATCCTGAGTTATTTAAATCAAATTCTTAAACAGCCACTGTTAATTTTTCTCCAATAACTTTGTTCAGATGATGGACATAACTATATGAGGAGGAGGAGGAGGAGGAGGAGGAGGAGAAGGAGAAGGAGAAGGAGAAGGAGAAGGAGAAGGAGAAGGAGAAGAGAAGAGAAAGAGAAAGAGAAAGAGAAAGAGAAAGAGAAAGAGAAAGAGAAAGAGAAAGAGGGAGCAGCCCAAACCGTTATTTGGAAGATTGTCTGAACTGATGGTTATTCTTTTCTGTCAGGTCCATGTTGCTATTACAGAGTGACCAGCTGCAATACTCTCATTTCACCTCACACCAATACTCACAAGAGGCTAGACATCCCACTTTGGAAAACTACAGGTTTCACTGACTTCCTTGTGGTTTTCTGTAATCCTCATGAGCACATGTTCAGTTAGAGCCCATGCCAACATCCACAATTAACCAAATCTAAAGGGTCATCATTTATTCTGATTACACACTAAATCTCATTAACCATGGAGAAAAGAGTCAGGGACATTTACTGTGTAACAAGTTGCTTCTTCTCTACTTCCACTAAAGTCCATTTTCTTTTGCGTATCAAAAAAGGATTCAAGCTTTCGTTAAAACTGAGTTATGATGGTATTTAAAGAAAGAGAGTCAAATTTATGGCCAGGAATGTTATTACTAAATGCTTCCAGGATAGGTAATTGTGTAATTATTATGGGCAGAAATGAAAGTGATGGTTCATTAGTAGAAAACGTCCATGAAATAACAATAAATAAACCTAAATGGAACTGGTAGTAATGCAGAACCTACATTGGCTCTGAGCCACGGACTTCTCTGGGTATGCAGATTCTTGTAATGGATTATTCTTTAATAGCCTGATCTTCTGCATATTTACCTAGAAGTAACTTCTACTGAGTTCAATGGGACTTACTCCCCGGTAAGTGTGCATAGAGTCCCAGCTTAATTCTGAGTGTCAGAGCTTTGGAGTCTCAAGGTTTAGAAAATCTTTTCTGGCCACTGGATCTCTCCCATATCTATGCAGCTGCGCTCTCTTCTATGGTACTGATGAAGATCAAACAGGGTTTAGATTTGCTGGGTCCCACTGGACCCAAACTGGACAGCAATTACTTGCCCATAAGCCTTTAGAAATAAAGGAAGCTGCTTTATACCATGTCAGACCACTGATCCATCTAGCTCAGTATGGTGTACTGCACTGACTTGCAGTGGCTCTCCAGAATTTCAGGCAGGCAGGAGTCTTTTCCAGCCCTTCCTGGAGATGTCAGGGATAGAACCTGGGACTTTCTGTATGCAAAGTTTGTGCTCTATCACTGCACTACAGTCGTTCCAGCCTTTATGGGAGGAGTAATGGCAGATATACACCTTAACTGTCTTGGTCAAACCTTGATATCAGGAGAGTTGTGAAATCTTTGGCTTTTTTTTTTTAAGGCTCAGTAGCAAATTATGGGCTGCATATTGTCCATGCATATCTGTGGATCACAAATTCAAATAGGATGCCTGTGATTAGTCAATCACGGAGTGATTCATTTTAAAACTGTTCTCTCTTTCTGGACATGTGCTTGCATTTATGACTGGTTTTTGGTTTGCACCATGCAGGGTCATTGATGAAAAGCATTTGTTTCCACCGATTTTCAGGTTGTTATCAAAAGCTAAAGGTTTCTTGGATTATAGCAACCCAAACAAACAAAATCCACTTACTTTAGGGGGAAATGTTGAATCTCATGTAGCCGTGCTCTGTTTATTTTGAAAACACAAGCAAACACTGAACGTATGAAGTTCTAGTTTTGAAATAGTTACTGAAACCAGTCTGTTTCATAGTTTTAGAATTGCATTGCTGAATCATCTGGATGCTTCCGCTGATTTTTGTAGGCATTCTGTTTAAACCACTGCTTATCAGTTCTCTATAATCTAATAAGCAACAGTTTGGGGAGGCAAGGAGCAATATACTGGGAGGAGCTTTTGGTAAACTTCTGAAGCATTAGACCTACTCCTTGAGGACACAGCCTTAAATGTTTAAAAGCAGGATATTGTAACCTGCCGTCAAAGCAATCTTGATAGAAAATGTTAATGAAGGAGCTTCTATACTATTGTGCAGGAGATACAAAGGAAATACCTTGTATAGAATTGGTAGCCCTTTTCTGTATTAGAGCTAAAGCCAGACAACATCAGTGGTGATTACGTGCACCTTCCAACCTCTTTTCTTTCTGTACTCTCTGCTGCCCACTGGCTGATCAGTGAGGAAGATAATTGCGTCCAATTTTCCCACCTCATTCCCCTGCAGACCTTGTAAAAAAGCTCTTCAGAGGCTCCTTTGGAATATTTGGGGCCATTGTTCAGATGACAGACAAGTTTGGCTGAAATGTTCTGTCCATTCTTTCAAACTCCCTGTATTTTCTGAGTCACTTTGATGGTTCTTCTCAACATTTCCTCCCCGCTAGTTAAATTTAACTTTTTACTTTTTTGCTTCTCATTGCTGCAGCATTCTTCAGCAAGTTCATCTATAGATAGTGTCAGTATCACCTCAGTCCAAAATGATCTGTAGCCTAAGGTCAAAAGCAGTAAGTGTCCTGTCCTAGCTCAACTTAGGGCTCCTAGGGGAAACTGGGTTGTAGCTGTGGCACTGGAAGGGCCAAATCACCTCTGGTAAAGTAAGATCATGTCCAATGAGGTCAGATCAGGCCTGTTAAGACCCTGGACAGATCACTGTGGCAAGTATGGGCAGGAACTCATTCAACAAGAGCAGTTGTCTCAGCAACGTGCAGAGGCCTTCTGAAGCTTTATGAAGGCTGGCAGGTCTGGACCTGCTGTTAACCCCAGCCACTCTGAGAAGCTGTCTGCTTCTTAAAGGGCCACTGCCAGATTCTGGAGCTGCTGGCTCCTACAGTGTTGGGCAGTGAGAACTGCATCAGAAGAATGCCCTCAGAGTCCAAGAAGTCTAGTAAATAGTAAAGCCACATACTCTGGCCTGGAAGGCCCCAGAATAGCAGATAATTGGTTACGGGATGAAACCTCTTCCCCCTCTGATTCCTTCTCCACGTTACGGGGGGGGGGGGTTTCAAGGCTGGAAAACATGACACCAAGCTTATATATTTTGTAAGGATGCTTATTTAGATATATGGACTGCTTAAATCAATGTATATATTTAAAACAGAAGTGTAGAGTTCCTTCCCCCCTTTTTTCCTTCTTACTTTTGTTTTTTTAATTATTGGCATTGTAAAATGTTACTGCGAATGGACATGACTTTTTGTTTGCTATATTTTGTTGCCATTGTCACTGTTTCTCCCTCTTTTTTTTTTTTAAACTTTTATTTTTTTTTTTAATTCATAATAAAACAAACAAACAAACACAAACACAATAATGGACTTCCAATCTTCTCCACAGCTTAATCAACCACAGTTAATCTTAAAATCTTTTCTGTTAACAAAAAATCACTTCCAGTTATGGCAAAAAAGAACCCTAAAAGGAACAAACACCAGAAGTCTCCACTCTCCCCCAATAAACATCAACTATTTAATCTATTAAATTCAACATTTATGGATACTCCAAAAAAGAAAACCTATAGTTTCATTAAATAGTGTTTTCAATTCCAAAATACAGTATATTAAGAATCCCAAAAGTAAAAAGTAACTATAAACTAATTAGCAAATGACCACATTCCAAAAGCATTTTGTATTTCCACCGCTCCTGCACTCTCTAGTACCTAACCATCGAATCAACACATTTGTATTATTACAATTACTCATTATTCCTTTCTATCTAAGCAGAAATTCCTTCACTTTTAATCTCCAAGATATATTTTTTTAAAAGAAAAGAAAGATAAGTCTAAAAAATTAAGAAATAAGTGACGTCTGACAGAACAGCAGAAGCACATAAGCCATCATGCTACTTATAGAACAAAAAAACAAAAGACCTTCCCCTTTAATACTTCAAAGCCTCCACAAAACAACACCCCCAACAACAACAACAAATTATTATTATTATTTAAATAAATGTTTCCAAACAGACCAAATATAATTATACCTTAATTATAATAATTTCTCTTACATCACCATTAATATTTAAAATTCAAATAAGTCATATAAGCAATCCCTTTACCTTTGCCATTAATATTTAAAATCAAAAGATTATTTATATTCCAACCAGACATGTAGTTCAGTATACATCAACCCTTTATCTTTTGCCAATAAAAGACCATGAAGATAGTCCCTTTCATTGCTTTCCTCTGTCAAAGGGGTAGTCATTAAGTTCCAGGTTTTGAACCAAGAATGAAATCAGCTTGTTCTTTTGTTTTGTGGGCTCCTGCATACCGATCAGCTTGTTCTGTTGTTTTGTGGGCTCCTGCATACCGATCTCCGGCTCCGCCATCTTAGATTTTAAAAAGTGCGTCACAACTTCTTCCTGAACTGTCTTCTCGTGCCAATTCAAACTAATTAAAACTTCAAGGTCTCTGTGAATTTCTGGTAGGTTTCCCAAGTCCTTATTTACTTCTTCTGTCTTCTCCTCTGCCGGTCCTGTAAAGAAATCCATCTTACGTTGTTCTTCTGATTGATCCACTTTCAGATTTACGTTCAAAGCCTGGATTCTTATTTCCAATCTGTTTAGAATTTCTCTCTCCATTTCATTCCACAGGTTTAAGAATGCTGCAACTGCAAACATCTTGCCTTGCGTATAGATATTTCCAAGACGCTTCCAAACATATAAGATTTATAGACCTCCTTTCAGGTTTCCTCTCTTATCTTTTTCGCCTCCCAGATAAACATAGTCTACTTACAGTTAATTATAAATCCCACTCTGCTGCCGAAAGATTCCAAATTAGCCACTCCAGATGTACTCCTTTATTTTGGAAGCGAACATGCAAACTTCTGATGATCGGTAAAACCGGTCTCTGGAAGCAGCGCCGTTTTCCCCCACCTCAGGTCACCAACCGCCTTTATCCGTCATAAGACACACAAAAAGCGATTTATTACCCTATGAGATAATTTGGGGGTAACCTCAGATCTTCGCTTCTCTAATGAGAAGTAGATCCCACAGCCTGAGACATTCTCTGGCCAGGAAACGCTGTACCAGCTGCCCACAGAATTTCTGTGCGGCTTTCAAAGCTCCATGTTCCCCCGGAAGTCCTCTTTTTTGTTTTTGTTATAACTGATTTTTTTTAAAGCTCATATATATATATATATATATATATAGTTCAAAATTTATCTAGCTCTTATGTTTACTGTGGTTTGCTCCAGTTCATGGGTTTTAGAGAGGTGTCAGCCAATCTGCTTTTGAGGCAATTTAATTTGTTGCTTTAATTAATTAATTGACTGAAAAACCATTATGTTTATTTTTAATACAGACTATTATTATTTCCATCCATGCACATGGCGCTTTACCAACTAGCATGAGCAAGAGACAAGTCCCTGCCCAAAGGAGACTGCAGTCTAATTGTAGTGAGTTAGGGCAAGGTGAAGGGGAGGAGGGAAGAGATGAAGGATGGCAGGACATTAATAAAGATATTTCAATGAAAGCCTTCATAGCAGGTCAAAGGCCAAGCATAGCCATATACAGTAATACCTTGGATTGCAAGCATAATTCGTTCCAGAACCGTGCTTGTAATCCAAAACACTCTTATATCAAAGCGAGTCTCTGGCGGGCGTGAGCGGGGCCGATTTTGGCCTGCTACGCCCGCTCGAGGCGAGTGGTTACATCCCTACCAGGGATGGGGACTCGGACTCCAGGATTCGACTCGTGAGTCGGACTGAGTCCCCCCTCTGACTCGAGTCGCACTCGAGTCCCAATATTTTTAATGGGACTCGAGACTCGACTCGGGACTCGAGACCAAGGACTCGTCAACATCCCTGCTTGATGCCACCTGCAGCTGCTGTCTGGACCTAGTTGCAGTAACAATCCAAGTTTATTTTTTAAAATCATTTTCCTAATGCAACCTTTCAGACATTTTGGGTTTGGCTGCCTCTGCCTGCCTGTTTGGGGTTCCCTGCCTCCTCTGCCTGCCTGGTCTCTTCTTAACCAGTGCAGTTCTACAGTTTGAATTGTCCAAGACAAACGCCTCTGCCTGCCTGCTTTGGGGTTCCCTGCCTCCTCTGCCTGCCTGGTTATTTTGGGTTTGTCTGCCTGGTCTGTTCTTGTCAAAATCAGTGGCAGAGTTTTGAGATAAAAAGGCACACTTGTGCCTAGAATTTATTTAAGCCACACATCTGAAGTAGCCTTATTTTGTTGGGAAAAGAACCCATTGATTTTAATAGGGACTCGGGGAGTCAGCTTTGGGAGTGACTCGGGACTCGTGAGTCACCATTTTGGACCAAGGACTTGGACTTGGACTCGAGACTCGGGTCCAAAGACTCGGGACTCGAGACCAAGGACTCTTCAACATCCCTGCCAGGAACAGCTGGTGGGAGGTGCTGGTGAAAATTGGATGCCCTGCTTTGTGTGAGTATAAGTTCTTTCTACTAAAGCAAAGCCACCATTAGATCCATCTCATTATGATTTCATATTCCTGTCAAGTGACTAGTTCCGACTAGGCCTTAACAGCAAAGATTGGGTGGGTGTGGGGGGTGGTGGCAATGACAAATACAGGTTTGTAATTGCTATTAATTTATTTGAAGGATTCACTCATTCTTAAACCAAATAGCCATTTAAAAAGCATTCCATAAGCAATTTATTTATTTATTATATGTATACCTCGCCTTTTTTCCTGCAAGGAACCCAAGGCGGCTTACATAATCCTCCTCCTCCTCTCCATTTTATCCTCACAACAACCCTGTGAGGTAGGTTAGGCTAAACTATAATTTTGACAAGCATGTTAAAACATTAAGACTGCTTTGAAATTAAGAAGATCAAGCAAGTGCTCTAAAGTGGTGTGATATTTTATTAAAGATTAGAGACAAAAAATTGTGCATTTGTTCTGTTTTGCTCTACAATAAGGTTTACACACTCATGTTGATTCAAGGGATCTCACATGCTGCTTCTAAAGTGGTTAATTATTTACCGGTAAGTATTTAGTCAAAAGAGCCTTTAAGAGCAGCTCTTTCGAACACTTAGTACCTGGAAATTAGGATGGTTCACAAAGCATTTTAGCCTTTATTTTGATTGAGTAATACATCAAATGCTTTTTGTTTTCTGATGTTGTTGAACAGTTATTCTGGTGTTCACCCTTAAAGTAGGCAAGAGTGCTACCATTTAGATAAAGATGACCTGAGATGAGCTCCACCTCTTGTTGGTCTTGTGAAAATGCACAAGAGATTCATAAAATACCCAGATTTGAGACTGTAGTACTATGATGCAGTGCTGTGCATTAACTGTTTATTACAGGACAGGTTATGTTATCTTGTCTGGGAAAAGGGTGTTTGATGGTGTGGAAATTCTTTCACTCAGCTGCATGGCTCTAATCTGCAGTTTGACAGATGCTCAATTTAAATAAACATCTGGGGTAGAATATTAGATGCCATTCTTCTTCCACGGTGCTAATTATTTACTGATATAACAATAAGGAGCATTTGTATTGGAAATGGTGCCTTAGCAGCTTCTGCTGTCATCATGAGTGTGAGTCAAGAAGGATGCAAAGCAATATAGGTATCCAGAACTCTGCCATTTCAAAATGCAAGTGGAGAAAAGACATACGTATCTGGATGGACCTTCACACCAAACACTCTCTAGGTATGGAAAGCTATTTATCTAAAATATTTCTTCTCTGTCTTTAAACTGTAGACTGCAAGGTAGTTTACCGCAATTATTTGAAACAAAAGCATAATAAAAATCAATATAAAAAATAAGCAGAACACAGCCATAAAGAAACAAACAAACAATAACTATGACCCAACTGCAGGGGCAGCAGCAAAACGAAAATGATAGCCATGATGAAATGCCCACTAAATGCACAAGGGTGCTTCTAGATGGATGGCTCCTAGCACTACCAAGCTATTCTGTGTTTTCCTTCTTAATGGATTTTTTTTTTTTTGTGATAAGGAAAAAACAAACAAACAGAAGAAAATACAAGAAGGCTACAAGTGGAAGATGATAATGTCTGGACCCCCCACACTATAAAATTCTGTGAATGAGGCAACGGCATAGTAAAAGTCTTGTCTAGAAGCACCTATGGTTAAAAGAATGGTTTTTACTTGGCCTCTAAAAGCCAGAGAGGGCATCAGGTAGATAGGCATGGGGACTATTCTACAAACAAGGCACCATCACAGAAAAGGCCCTGCCGCTGGTACCTACCAACATAACCTCCAAAGGTGCTCTGATGGAAGTGACTGATGGAAAATCTTAGCAATTGGGCAAGTTTGTATGAGATCAGGCAGTCCTTCAAGACACCTAGGTCCCAGACCACTTAGGGCTTGATATGTCAAAACTAGCAGTTTAATTTGTGCCTAGGAACAAATCTGGGGAGGGCCCCTGTAGCTCAGTGGTAGAGCACATGCTTTGCATGCAGAGGGCCCCAGGTTCAATCCCTGGCATCTCCAGGTAGGGCTGGAAAAAAAACCCCTGCCTGAAACCATGGAGAGCCACTGCTGCCAATCAGTGTTGACAATACTGGGCTAGATGGACCAATAGTCTGACTCAGTATAAGGCAGCTTCCATGCTCCTAAGCAGCTACTTAGTGAAGCACATCAGGAAGAAGAATTGTATGTGCCATGATAGCTTTCAATGTTCTGGGAGTTTTTGACATAAGCAAGCATTCGAATGTGCAACAACAACCCCCCCCCACACACACACACATTACATTATAAGCGGTACAGTTCTGGGAGGACTGTAACACATGCTTTTGCTAAACATTTGACTGTACTCTCAAAGAAATCATTCACATTCTTAAACTTTCCTTTGCTATTATGAGAATTAGAAATAGACTTTTCTTATGAAAAAAATCTGGTACTCAAGTCTCAGGGAACTATTCTGTGAGATGACACCAGGAAAAATACTAAACATTACCAGAGCTGAACCTATTAATTAAATGGCTGGTTTGATTAATCAACTAAGTGCAGTTTTGCAAGTGTCACTGACTACATTCTTTTGTGTAGAATATGTCACTTCCAAATGTTAATGCAATGCAGCATATAAAAGGCAGTAGGAAGCTATTTTTAAATCAAAATGTACCAACTACTCAATGCAGGCTTTCCACTCGTATTATGTGGGGAATGCAGAAACCAATTTAAAACACCACATGTGTAAATGGCCTAGTTTATTAACAGAAAATTTAAAATGTGGATTTGAAATATGATCTTAATTGGAAGTACAGCTTGTAAAAGGGGTTGTTCAATGAAGATCATAATGGTGTAACGACTGAGATGTAGCTTGATAATCCAGACACTGTGTTTCAGACCTTCCTGCAAAATTGCATCCTACATTTTAGTCACAGTTTGAAAATTCCCCAGGCAACTTTTCAATGACAATAGTATGATTGCAGGGGGGCAGGTGAGGTGGGAAAAGCAATGTTCTTAGTCTTTACTTAGTCTGAAGTAATAACTATTTCCCTTTAAAAGTCACAAAGTATAAGTGACATTGTTAGATTGTTGTATTTGTTTTTAAATCGGTTGATCTGTTAATCTGATGAAAGCAAGAGATAAAACCTCCAATTGTTCGACATAGTTCAATCCTGATAGCTGACCGCTCCCAATGGTTTTGCTTCCAGAGGAAAGCATTGGTTGCTAACTTGCCTGTAATTTTTCATTCCTTTGGAGAAAGGAGATTCTACCTAGAAGTGTTGGGGGGGGGGGGCATTGGAAGGGATTCACCTTTTGTACTATTGATCCTTGCACAGACTCAAGTGACTATCATGTTTTCTTCATGAGGTCTGGCCTATCACTCTGGGGGTATGAGTACAAATAGAGAACACACTTTGAAAGAGGGACTCATAACTAGAGAATGAGCAACTCTGAGTCTACAAATTGTGCCATTACACTACAGACTTCCACGGGCCCCTCATCTGGGGCCGGGGATCATCCAGTGGCACCTTTCAAGGTGACTGACGTTTACCCAAGGCTGCCCTCGCTAATGCCCTGAGGCTTGCCAGGAGGGAGATTGGGACGTCTTTGGGGTTTTGCCTTTCTCGCCTACATTGGGTGCCTGGAGGCGTCAAAGTAAGGTGACGATGGTAAAGCCCTCCAGCTCCACATGGAGGGCAACTGGCCGGGGGCGGACCAACCCGCCTCCGGTGCGGTTAGGATGTATTTGCCCGAATATTGGTTTTTTCCAATGGCCGGGCTAGGTTAGTACCGCCCTTCGCCCTTCACAGATCTTCAATTCAATAAATGTGGCCCTGATTTGAAACCATATACTCTGTGTCTGACTCTTCTTTATCTCACCCATACACTCGCAACCAAGACTCTGGCAATAGGATTAGCATGTTAAGAAGAATTCCACACCCATTATCTTTGCTGCTGATTTTTTGTTTTTGTTTACCTCTACTCCTACTAAGGAAAAAAAAACAGAGTCTTGTAACACCTTAAAGACTAACACATTTATTATTATGGCATAACCTTTTGTGGACTATAGTTCACTTCTAAACCCTGATAAGAGTTGTCCTGGGAGCTGAATAAACACCAGGCCTGCTATTTATTTAATATATTTATACCCCACTTTTTTCCTTCAAGGAACCCAAGGTGGCTTACATAATCCTCCTCTCAATTTTATCCTCACAACAACCCTGTGAGGTAGGTTAGGCTGAGAGTCAGTGACTGGCCCAAAGTCACCCAGTGAGTTTCATGGCTGAGCGGGGACTAGAACCCGGATCTCCCGAGTCCCATTCCAACACTCTCACCACTACGCCACACTGGCTAGCTGGTTGTCCTCTTCTTGGGCCCTAGGGAGGTCTTGCTTATGCTGTTAGACTGCTTTAGATTTGTTCCAAGTTAATATGTTGTTCAGCTGACCTGAAAACAGTTTTTTTTTTTAATTTTGGAAAATATTTCCTTAACCATGATCCAAGAAACTGCAAACAAAAAATTTATGTTAACCTCCAGCTTGGCCATAATGATCATGTATAGTTTAAGACAGACAGTCCCTTGACAGTTTTGCCCATTCCTCATGTCACTGAAGTATACAAAATTACACTTGGTTTGTGGGAGGTTCTGGGTGGAATGGTTTCTTACACGTTTTGTTGAATAGTCATTGCCCACATGGGGGAAGGGGGCGTCAGTGGCACAGCAGGGCATGCCCACTTCCTTTTAGTTTTAGACCAATGCAGAGATTGCCAAAAGCTTTAGTAACAAGCCTTTTTGGAATTAGTTTGTTTTTGTTCCATTTCTAATCAGCAACCAGCAGTATGTAGCACAGCACAGACTGAATTGGACCCAGGGCCATTCCCAAGACATTTTGCCGCCTGAAGTTAAGGACAAGATGGTTTCTCCCCACTCCCCAATACCACATACAGAAGCAGCAGGCTTGCTTAGGGGAAGCAGGGAAGACCATTTAGTGAACAAAGCTCTGTCTTAGGGGGCTCGGGAGAAACAGCTGGAGGGGCTGCCACTGTTCCCCAACACACACGTCAGCATCCACTACCTGAGCCGGCTGCCTCACTCTTCCTAATGCTTAGGCTAGCCCTGGCTGGATCACTGAGCCAATTTGCAGAAGGCAGGGGTTAAGTTTATTTTTATTTTTACAATGAAAAGTTCTTTATTATGAAATTGATGCTCCTTGTTCAGAATTCAGCTTTAAAAATACAGCCTGTTTACATATTACAAAGGAGGGAGAAGATCAATTATTATTTTATGGAAGATAGCCAGGAAATCTTTAGTCAATTGCGGAGTATCATAGGCCCATTAAATTGAAGGTTGTTTTACAGGTACAAGGGATGATACTTGCAAATCTGTCAGATGCATTTTCAGATGTGGCAAGAGGCACAGGAGTCAGTAACAAATGGCTCAACCTGTGCTCCTCAGGAAGCTCAAAACTCTCACAGTCTACCTCACAGGGTTGTTGTGAGGATAAAATGGAGAGGAGGAGAATTACGTAAGTCGCCTTGGGTTCCTTGCAGGAAAAAAGGTGGGGTATAAATATAATAAATAAATAAATAAAGTCTAGAGCAGTGCTCTCCAACCTTGGGTCCCCATATGTTTTTGTCCTACAACTCCCAGCATGCCCCAGCCAGCTATGCTGGCTGTGGCATGCTGGGAGTTGCAGGTCAAAAACATCTGGGAACCCAAGGTTGGAGAACACTCGTCTAGAGAATTATAGGGAAACACATCCTCCTTTTCTGGGCAGTCTTCGGTAACTGTGCAGCAGCCTTTAACTTTGTATTCTCAGTAGCCTTTTTTGCAGAGACATACTTTAGCGAAATAACTCCTTGTTATTGCTAGAGCCCTATGCAAATTTCCTAGATCCTTCCTGACTGATTGGGATGTTGGTGAATTCACAATAGCTGTCATTCTGGCAACTGGAGTCTTACAGTGAGATTGTTCAACAAAAGCCTTTGAAGGTGCAGACAGAGTCTCAGCAGATCCTTAGAAAGAACAGTCATGCCAGTTTCATCATTCTACTTGTCTGTGAAGATACAGAGTCGTGTTTGCACATCACGCTAAGCCACCCTGGAAATACGCTACGCAGTGTTGGTTGTTCATGGAACAACCCCAAGTGCGCCCAATGGATGATCAGGCTCACGGTGGCTTGTCTTCCCACTCCTTCTCCCTCAGTCCTCCAGTCGGTATCCCAGTGTCCTTTTTGGCAGGGCCCATCTTGTCCCCCCTTCCTTGCTTGGTACCCCCTTTTAGTTTGCGGGTTTGTTTTTTTGGAGCCTCAAAAATTGGGGTCGTATTTTCCCCCCAGCCCCAGAAAATTGCACAATTGTTTTGTAATGTTTTGAATTATTTTTTTGGTTGGTCTTTCACAAGTGCACTCTTATGTCTGTCTGATATGTGCAGTCTTCCCTGGTCAATTTCTTTGACACTTCGCAGCTGTCAAAGGGAGCTGCTGAAGTGCAGTAGGTAACATACATGGGAACTGACAAGGCAAAACTGCATACAGTATAGGGCGTATTGCACATAGTTGCCAGGGACCAATTGCCAAGTTGTGAATTGAAAAGCACTGGTAAACGGGGGGAATGTGAAAAAGTAAGTGCACCAAAATGGGGGGGGGGGGGAGAGAGAAAATCTCCTACTTAGCAATGTAATCCTCTCCATTTTAAGTGTTGAACTAACACTTCTCAGTGCTTACTGCTGCAGTTACTGCGGTTCACTAACAGTTTTAAAAAAATAAGAAATGTACACAAATTTACGGGCTGGGTGGGAAGTAAATGGAAGGTTAATTTGCACACCTGCAGTAACTGCTTCATTACTGCAGGTGGGCAAATTTCCCTTCCATTTACTGCCTTGCCCTTAAATTGGCACAGATTTCCCCTTTACTTCCCAACCATTAAATTTGTGTATATTTCCCAGTCCAAAAAATTGTGCAAATATTCCCAACCGTAAAAAAAAAACCCAACCCCCCCCCAAACCCATTACAACTGGTAGAACTGGATGAAGCAGATGGGGTGCCAGCACTAGCAGTAGTTACACCTGCCCCGCCCCCCATGGGACCCCATTCTCTCCGTCCCAATCAGCCGCCTTCTCAGGGTTTGTTTGTTTTTTAGAAATGTCAAGGAACTGCAGTAACACCAACAGTAAATGCTCTGAAATGGAGCTACGAAAAGGAGAGGAAGCCAGTATAGTATCTCCCATTTCTGAAGTAGCTGGAGACTTGGAGAAGTGTTAAATGGTGGAAGACACTGAGAAGTGTCAGTTCAACATTTCAAATCTACAGGATTACATTTTTAAGTGAGAGATATTGTGCCTTGCTTTTGGTGTGCCTTCTTTTGCCACTTTCCCCTCTTTACCAGTGTTTAATTGACAAGTCAGCAATTGGTCCCTAGCAACTGTGCACAAATAAGCCTAGACGCAGTCTCGCCTTGTCAATTTCCATGTATGTTACCTACTCCAATGTCTCCCTTTGACAGCTGAAACATACCAGAAAATTGACCGGGCAAGACTAAACGTATCAGACAGCCATAAGTGTGCACTTGCATACTTGTAGTAGTAGTAGATGATGATGATGATGATGATGATGATGATGATGATGATGATGATGATGATGATTAAGAACACATTTGCACAATTTTCTGGGGCCAAAAAAAAGGTGGCAAACCAGTGATGGTCGCGCCAAAGTGCTGCTTGGGCATTGGTGGAGGGGCAGTCAGTGGCAGCAGCAAGGGCAAGATCTCAAAGAGTGGTAGAGGTTTTTGTCACTGCTGCTAAGTGGCAACACTGTTTCTCTCCCAGGGTTCAGATGACAAGACAACCCATCATGGACTGAACAACCCCTAGAACAAGCCATGGATTGTCAGGGTGGATTGTTGCCAAAAAAATAAGCCACCCTGTGGGAAGCAGCCTGAGTTCAGATGACATGGCAACCCATCGTGGCTAGTTACCCACGATGGGTTGTCATGTCATGTAAAACAGTCCTATGGCTCACGCTGGCTCAGCTTGTCTGAGCGTGGAAAGCTAAGCAGGGTCAGGCCTGGTTATTACTTGGATGGGAGACCCCTCATCTAGTTTCCTGCATTGAGCAGGGGGTTGGACTCGATGGCCTTGTAGGCCTCTTCCAACTCTATCTATGACATCCTATGACAAACCCAGTCAAGCCAAGGTGGGGGGGGGACACCAACCTGGCCCATCCATCAGTCAGAGAAGGAGCCATTGCAGGGAGCTTTCCTCTCTTCCCCCCCCCCCACCAGAAAGAAGATGCAGCTCCAACTGACAGTTGCCCTGAGACTGCAGAAGTTATGGAGAAAAAACGCTCTGGCCCCATCCATTGGCCTGAGGAAGAAGAGCCTCGTTCAAGCAAGAACACCAGCAAAGGAAAATGCCGGCTTATAGCTCACCAGCCTGTTCTGGCCTTGAAAAACTGACACGCACCCCTCCTCTTCCTTTCCCTTCCGCTCCTCCTTCCTTGTGTGTCTTGTCATTTTAGTTTGCAAACCTGACAGCAGGGCCTCTCTCTCTCTCTCTTTGTTGATGTGAGCCACTTTGAGAGACAATAATTGTTTGGAAAGCAGGACAAAAATGAAGTAATAAATAATAATATTTTTATTATTTATTTAAAGCATTTTTACCCTGTCATTTAGCCTTTCCCTCTCAATCCATAAATGAATCATTTCAGAAAACTAACAACTAACAAGAGTCTGTGACTGTGTGTTGTCTTTCTGTGTGTCTCAGAGAGAGATGGATGTAGAATGTGATGGGGATTAGTAAGAGGACCAGCAGCCTCTACCAGAGTTGTTTCAATCTTTGGGACTTCAGAATTTGTGCCTGTCAGTCTACCATTATCCATCACCAGCGCCACATTTCTTAAATGACATAGATATTGCTAAATTAAAGTAAGAGCTTACATTTGGCTGCTTAGTTCTAATAAAATATTGATTAACTAAAGAGAAAGAGAGAAAAGCAATAGAGGCATGTGCTTTTCCTTCCCCAAGGGCATGAAGACACAGTACTACTGCAAAAAGCTGCAGTGTGTTGGTGGCTCCCAAAAGAGTCAGATTTCTGGAGCCCCTTCTTTAAACTTAATCTGCAAACTATCCAGGAGTGTGCTTGGAATGAACTTTTCAACAGTCACCTGCTAAAGCTGCACTGTGTTCATCTTACTTATTAATTAATTTACTTGCAATATTTATATACTGCCTCTCATTTGAAACAAATCCCAAAGCGGTTCACAAAAGAATAAAATAAACAAAACAAACAGAAACTACACACAAAATATCATGAGGCTGGTACAAAGATAGCTCATGGCTGGGGGGAAAGCCAAAGCAAACATATATGTTTTCAATAAATGCCTAAACACACACCAGCATTGAGGCCTGATGTTCCTCAGAGGGGGAGATAATTCCACAGGGCAGATGTGATGCCGCTGCAGAGGAGGCCCATCTCCGTGTCATTGCCAAATGAAAATCCATAGGCCACGGCATGGACAACAGGGCCTCCCCTAAAGATCGTAGTGTCCTGGGAGGTGGGTATAGGGAGAGACGTTCCTTGAGGTAATCTGGTCCTGAGTTGTATAGGGCTTTGTAATATCAGCAGCTTAAACCTAGCTTGGTAGCACACTGGCAGCCAGTGTAGATCCTTTAGCACAGGTGTAATATGTTCATTGTAAGGCACCCCAGTTAATAACCTAGCCACTGCATTCTGCACTAGTTGCAGCTTCCAAACCAGCCTTACGGGTAGCCCCACATAGAGCACATTTCAGTAATCCAATCTCGAGGTTACCAATGCATGGAACACTGTGGCCACGCCATCCCTGTCCAGGGACAGGTGCAGTTGTAAGAGCATATGCAAAGTTCATTTCTTACTGCTTTGTATGTCTTCATGGAAGTATAAACACAGTAAAGAAGATGCTTGTATTTGCTTCAGACGTTTAAAAATAGAAACAAAAAGGTCTGATTTCTTTTAACCATGTACTCAAGCTCAATCCAGGCCCTACTGGGTCTCAGCAGCTAGTGTGCACCCATGTGGAAAAAACAGCAAACCATCTTGTGGCAACTGAAAGACTAACAAATTGATTATGGCATAAGCTCTCAAGTTCCCTTCATCAGATACAAAATATGGGGAAATTCTAGCTAGGAGTGATATGGGGTGTTAAATGTGTTTCCACTTGCAAGTAAGTGGAGTTTGGGAGGGGAGTTGAAAATGGAATGAAAACTAAGGAATTTTGGTTTTAAGAGACATATGTTTGTGAAAATGGAAAGGTTAGATAAATAAATTAGATGGAATGAAGAACTTGGAGGTTCTATTGGAGAAAGCTGTTATTTCTTAAAATTTACCATACATAGATTATTCACAATCTACATACCAAGACAGTGGGGGAAATGCATGGTACATTTCCCTACACCTAAAGGGATGAATAACAATCTTTAACAGAATATTACAAAAGAAGGGGGCAGAATCCTGCCAAGGGAATGAAAGCAGGGCTGATCACTAAAGAATTATATGGAACAGGTCCCAGGAATGTAAGAATAAAGATTGGTAAAATATCCGTTGAAGCCCAACCTTGACCAGAAGTGACAGAGAGGAGGAGGATTAATAATTAGCATACACAATAAGAAAATATATCAGAAAATAAGTAGGGCTACTACACATACTGAAGATGGGGGGAAATGGGAAAACGGGTATTTCTTAAGCATTTCCCTACTAAAGACCAATGTGTGTGAAGATATTATTCACAGGTCACACAGAAAGAGCTACTGATGCCAATAACTAGATATATCAACATTGCTGAATTTGAGGTTCCAGTTTAAGACTCTTGGGGCGCAATCCTATGGCTGCCTGGCCTTGTCTGGGTGGGCCATAGGATAGGTCGGAGTCCCCGCTGCGACCTCAGAAATGCCTTCTGAGGTCGCAGTGGGGACTCTGCCCACGCAGCACCCTCCCTCTGCACTCGCAGCTGGCGCGGTTCTTTCTGCGCTGGCTGGGATCCGAAGATGGAAGGCCGTCTTCAGAACTGGCACTGGGGGGAGGCATTCCCAGGGTTGGGGAGGAATGAGGCACATCATCCTCCATGGAATCCAGGCAATGCCTCAGGCTCTCCTCCTCAAAAGTAGGGGGGAAACATTTAAATGGCTGTCTAAATGTTTTGGAGGGTGAGGGGAGTACAAAGGCAATCCTACCTGACGCGCTTCTCCGGCCTCCCATTGGATCATAGAATCACTGTAATCCTATGAGTTCGGAGGGTTACAGGCACCCACATTGGATGGGGCTGCCCCTGTGCCAAATTTGGGGGGATGAAGAGGCAGGCAGTGCCTGTTCAATAACAGGGTACGCATCAACACTAGTTCCCCTTGCCACATTTATTTCCCCCAGGTTTTTCCACATGTCCTGGTATGAATTATTGTGCATTTCCTCTCAATCCATGTGCTTTCTTCTTCTGCTGTTGTAGGCTGATTGCTTTTTTAAATAATGCTAAATGTGAGGGATTGAATAATTTTTATTCAATGTGAAAAAGGGAGGCGAGCCTTGTGCTGTCTTTGTGGAGGTCACACAGTGACTGGGAATGTGCCAGATCAAATGGTATCCCTCTCTTCTTCCCTCAAATGAAACCAATTGAACAGATGAGCTAAGTGAGTATGATGAATAGGTGGATGTGCAAAAATTCAGCTGTTTATTCAGCCAGTGTGGCGTAGTGGTGAGAGTGTTGGACTGGGGACTCCGGAGATCCGGGTTCTAGTCCCCGCTCGGCCATGAAACTCACTGGGTAACTTTGGGCCAGTCACTGACTCTCAGCCTAACCTACCCCACAGGGTTGTTGTGAGAATAAAATGGAGAGGAGAAGGAGGATTATGTAAGCCGCCTTGGGTTCCTTGCAGGAAAAAAGGCGGGGTATAAATATAATAAATAAATAAATAAAAATATTACTGTCTTGGCCTTTAGAAAGGATGTAAAGATACATCTTTTTAGTTTAGCCTTTTACATGCTGAAGCTGAACCCTGACAAGACCGAGGTACTTCTGGTGGGGGACAAGGGGAGGTTAGGGGATGTTGACCTGGTGCTGAATGGGGTACATCTACCCCTGAAGGACCAGGTCCGCAGCTTGGGGGTCATTCTAGACTCCCAGCTGTCCATGGAGGCTCAGGTGTCAGCTGTGAGCCGGGCAGCGCTTTATCAACTCCATCTGATACGGCAGCTGCACCTCCCTAATCACCTGCTCCCATCAGTGGTTCATGCCTCGGTCTCCTCTCGCCTAGACTATTGTAATGCGCTCTACGTGGGGTTACCCTGGAAGACGGTTCGGAAGCTACAGCTGGTACAGAATGCGGCAGCTCGCCTGGTTAAAGGCAGCCGTCGGCAGGATCACATCACTCCAGTGCTCAAGGAGCTGCACTGGCTACCAGTTGTTTGCCGAGCCGAATTCAAGGTGTTGGTTTTGACCTTTAAAACCCTATACAGCTCTGGTCCAGTCTATCTCAAGGAGCGTCTCCAGCAACACCAAGTAGGCCGCTCAACAAGATCTGCCACAGACGGCCTTCTCCTTGTCCCTTCAGCCAGAGCAGCTAGACTGGAGGGGACGAGGAAGAGGGCCTTTTCTGTGGCGGCCCCCGTACTGTGGAACTCTCTCCCGAGTGACCTCCGCCATGCCCCCTCTCTATTGAGCTTCCGCCGCTCACTAAAAACTTGACTGTTCAGGCGGGAATATGGGGTGGGCTAAGTTTTTAAATTTTTATACTGTTTTAAATGTATTTTATCCTGTTTTTATCTGATATACATCGCCCAGGGTGGCCGGTTTGCCGGCCAGATGGGCTATAAATAAATGATGATGATGATAATAATGATGATGATGATTATTATTATTATTATTATTATTATTATTATTATTTAAAATGTATAGTTTTAAATGTTTTTACTTTTTTAATGTTCTTGTTTTTATTGTTGCAGGGTTTTGTTGCTTTAAATTGTTGTATACCACCTCGATGGCTTTTTAGCAGAGGTGGTGGTATGTAAATGTTAATAACAAATAAATAATACACAATGTGGTACAAATTCTCTTGGGACTGCCCCACCTTTTAGAATATACGTAGCCAGAAAAACTGTATGTTTGAATGCTCTCCCATAACAGGATCCCTCTACCAATTTATGTGTGTAAGGAATTTTTTTTAATGTGGGAAAGCAGTCAAACATGGGAAAGCATTCCAACATACAACTTCCCATCAAAATACCAAATTGGTTCAGTCGGGCTCTCCCATGTGCATTTTTCCTGAATGTGTCCATTGGCCCTGAGCAGCTTAATGTGAAAGGAAAAAAGGTCTTTACCTGGCACAGAAAAGAGCGTAATGTAGGTGCCAGGTGAACCTCTCTAGGGAGGGCATTCCACAGACAGGACACCCCCATTGAAAATAGCTGTGATGTGTTGCTGTAAATCTAGTTAAAATCCCAAATGTATATCAAAGCCATGGTTTAGCTCACCAATCCTTGTCTCCATAGGGGATTCACAAGCAGAAAGCAGCAAGACCGGTAACCACCTTGCAAACAGAGAGACTGGACAAGTAGTAAAATAGCATTAACGAGGCTTGGCTAATGGTTTACAGCTATAATATTTAATCATGGTTAATACATACCATGGTTTGCAAACCAATTCAGGCCATGATCCTGGTTAGTGGCCTTAACCATGGTTTAGGTATTCAGCTACAACACATAATGCTTAAAATTAAAATATGAAACAAGTAACCCTGGTTCAAATCTCACCTCTGCTATGACCTCAGTAAGGGTTACCGGTATATACAATGGTGTCAATGGTGACAGAACCAGGAGGGGTGCGATTCCCTCCCCCATTGGAGCCCCCTGCATGCCCTCAAAATCTGCTCCAGAGGGCTGTGAAGCCCCACACAGCAGATTTTTGGGTGGCATGGAAAGCTGCAGAGGGGAAGAGGGATAAAGTGCTGTTGCACTAGTCGATGTTTGGTAGCACATTAGATTTAACCATACATGGCCTAAGAAGACACATTCTCTCAATATCACTGCAACTCATCTGCAATATGAGGATAATAATCTGAGCTACCTTACAGGACTGATACAAGGATTACAAGATAATATGAACACACTAACGTGGTATATAGATGATGATATGATGATTATGATGGTGATTCAGTATAGAGCCATTCTGAAGCGCTATTCCAATCCATAATCAGCTTCGGAACTCTCCATAGAAACAAGGACATGCATCCAAATAAAAAAGTTCTTGCATGAATCTAATGGACTAAAGAATGCATTACTGGATGGCAACCCCAAAAATGGCATACAGTCATGCCTTAGATTGAGAGCATAATTCGTTCCGGAAACGTGCTTGTAATCCAAAACACTCTTATATCAAAATGAAATCCCCCCAAAAAAATTTGTACAGAGATTTTTAATGTAAGCCATACTACAGTACTTGTATTGCAAGACGTCACTTGTATATCAAGTAAAAAAAAATTAAATAAATATTTAAAAATTTGCTTGTCTTGCAAAATGCTCTCAAACCAAGTTACTTGCAATCCAAGGTATTACTGTAACTGGTTTTATTCTTATAGAATTCACTGTTCTATAATGATAAAACCATACATAACAGGAAAGGGTACTTGGCCACCACACAAAGCCCATTTAGCAGACTGTGGCTCGCTCTCACCTCAGTTCACCAGAGTGCTGCTTATCTTTTTCACATCCCTCTTTCAAGTCCTGTCAGCTTCACACAAGCTCTTAGTAAAGAATTTTGGCCAGCTGAACTCCTTTGTTCACTAGATGTGGCAACCAGGCTAGGAAGCAGAAAGAGCTCAAGATAATAGCAGGAGCTCAGAGATGTGCAAACTGCTGAGGAATCTCAGGTGCTCATTGAGCCATAAACAGCTTCAGAAATCCATGCAAGAACTGCAGCTGCCTCCACACAGCAATAACACTGCAGAACAAGAGTCAGAGACTTAGAAGAGAAACTGGCCATGTGTGGGAGGTAGCTGGGTACCTAGACACAGAGAGAATTAAAAAGCTAAGAAATAAATCAACAAGTCCTCCCCACAAAAAGAGGACAAAACAGTCTAAACATAGCACTGGACTGACTGGGCATGCAGTTGATGACAAGACTTTTCTTCTCAGTACTTCATGGAACTTACAAATGTCCAATTTGGCCAGGATTATTTGGAATTATGAGTCGGTCATCTTTAGGCTTGCAGTCCTTCCAGTTTTGTATCTTATACAATCCCATAAGCATCCTCTCTGTTCTTTCAGCCAAGTTATTAAGCAAGATGTTGAACCATTATGGGGAAAAGACAGACACCTATCATTGTTGTTACTGCTTCTTGGCACAGCTCTTTAAATGTATTCTTCAATTAGTTTTCGAACACTTTCTAATCCCATTTTTATTTTATATACGAATGGCTATAATTTGATGAGCTACATCCAGAAACCATGATAAACTCAAGCTATATCTATTATTTCTATTTCCCCACCCACTCCTTCGCCCGGTCTGAACTATCTTTCCTGGCTTCATAAGCCATGGTTTATGGAACCAGAAATGAGTGTCAAGGCACTCTTCTCTTGCCTCTCACTTCCACTCTCTTGCTTGCACACCAGCTTCGGCACTTCATTCCTAGCTTGTATTAAGCCAGAGTTCTCTGTTACATCCAAACTGTTGAACTCTGGCTTAATGCACACCAGGAGTGGAGGGGTAAGGGAGGACTGCTCGTCCCCAGCACTTGTTCCTGGCTTCATAAACCATGGTTTATGAAGCCGGGAAAGATAGTCTGAACATAGCCTTTGTAGCTTATAAGGCTCTTTTGGGGCACAGACTGGCTCTCACTATATCTGTATAAGTGACACAATAGCTGGTTTACTGAACAGTGAAGGAAGAAAAACCTCCCCTTACAAATTAGCAGTCTCCAGATAGGCAGAGGATGCTTATCATTCATGATCCTCAAGAAGCTCACTCAAGTTTGAGGCAACTAAATAAGTAGCCTGGGGGATGTGAATGCCTGCCTCAGGGGTTGCTGGGAGCAGCCACTAAGTATTTTTTTGAAGGGGGAATGCCTGAAGACAGTGGAGCATTCGCTGATTCTCAGAGGAGAGAAATGGAAGAGAGTAGGAAGTTAATACAATTTCTCTTCTGTTCTTGCAAAAAATGAAAAAAATGTTCACACCCATTTCTGCATTTATGGGTCTTTTAGGGAACATCTACCAAAAGCAGCTAGCAGAAAATAACAGAAGAGAAAATTAATCACAAGAACTTGGTTTGTGGTGGGTAAGATCCAACACCCAGGAAGATGGAGACTCACTCCAAACACCACAGCTTATACTACTCCAAAACAAAGATGCTGGTGAGACCACACAGAAGTTCCAACTTCTGGTCTTGTGTTCCTCCTAAACTATACATTCCCCGAAACAAGGCTTCTCACCATATTCCAAAATAAAAGTTACTGACAGTACAGTCCTATTCATGCCTACACAGAAGTACCGTATTTTTCGTTCCATAAGATGCACCGGACCATAAGACGCACTTACCGTATGGTATTTTTTTTTAAATCAGCTGTTCCGCGGGGAATCAGCTGAGAGGCGGGGATTCCCTGCCCTGCCCAGGAGTCCTCTGCTCTTCCGGACCAGCAGAGGAAAATAATAATAATAATAATAATAATAATAATAATAATAATAATAATAATAATTTTTAAAAAAATTATCAGCTGTTCCGCGGGGAATCAGCTGAGAGGCGGGGGCTTCCCCCGCCCTGCCCAGGAGTCCTCCGCTCTTCCGGACCAGCAGAGGAAAGCTAACAAAAAAAATTTTTTTTTTTTACTATATTCGCTCCATAGGACGCACAGACATTTCCACCTAGTTTTTTTTTTTTTTTTTTTTGGGGGGGGGGGAGAGTGCATCTTATGGAGCGAAAAAATACGGTAAGCCCCACTGAGTTGAATGAGACTTCTTTCCCAGTAAGTGTGTATAGGATTGCAGTCTGAAGCACTTAAGCATACTAGGTTGAATCGAGACTTAGCCATACATGACTAACCTAAGTCCCATTGATTTCTGCTCCAACTGTAACTAAGTTTGGATCCCATCCAATGCTTAGAAAAGATAATGCATCATAGTCCTATCTACTTGCCAAAGATAAAGCCTCCGTTCTCTTCCATCTTCTGTAGGGTACATTCTTTTAAGAGCCTCTCTCAGAATGTATGCAAATGCACCAATGCTAATATAATCTACAGCTGTATGTATCTTACATGGCCTGCTCCATACGTGAGGTCTGGCATACTCATACAACCACAGGCACTAGCTTTCTTATGCTTCTTGGTGATGGAAGGTAACATTTTTTTATCATTAGCAGGGCTTTCTATCAGAGCCTCTAAGCCAAAAAGAATGACAATTCATCCCAATCTCTACTTTGTTCTTTTTACAACAAAACCATAAAAAAAGAAACAAATGTAACTACATAAATTTGGATATACCAATTTCAATTAATACAAGTGAACTGAAAATACAGCTTTCTAAAAGAATATATACATAAACTTCAGCAAAGGCAGACTAAATATCCATATACCGTATGTATCCATTCACAAGTGGCGTATATATACCACCCATTCAAATGTTTCATAGATTTCATAGATCATAGAGTTGAAAGGAGCCTACAAGGTTATCGAGTCCAACCCCCTGCTCAATGCAGGAAACTAGAGGAGGAGTCTCCCATCCAAGTAATAACCAGGCTTGACCCTGCTTAGCTTTCCACACTCAGACAACCTGAGCCAGCGTAAGCCACAGGCCTGTATGTTGAAAGCATTGTTAGGTCCTCAATCTATTGCACTAGAGGAGGTGAGCATTTATCCTTCCAATGTTGTAATATCAGTCTTTTAGCTGTCAAAAGAGTGTGGTGAATCCATTTACGTTGACCATGTGTTAACTTCCAGGAAACAGGTGGATAATTTAAGAGGACATGTACATCAGTAAATATTAAAGAGTACAAAGTTTATCTGTTATTATAACCTCTTCCCCAAAAGAGGCAACTACTGGACATTGCCAAAACATATGAGTAAAAGAAGCATTAGCTGTGTTACACCATTAGCAGTTAGCTGATTTAGACAACCGCTTATTAAAGAGACATTGTGGTATCCAATAGCCACAGAACAAAAGTTTTTGCTGAATAAGACATAACCTAAGATCCATTGGTGCTTCAGATACAGACACTAAAGTAGCAATCCATTTATTATTTTATGGTTTTAATTGTTAGGAACTGCCCTGAGAGCTTTGGCTACCAGGCAGTATAAAAATGTAATAAATAAATAAATGTGCAATGAGCAATTGCATGAATTATTGTATTTTTAACTTAAAGCTCTTACTGCCATTAACTATTAGGAGAAGCATTTCAATATTTTATAATAGGGAAAAACTGCACAAAAGCCGGGAAACATCCAAATGATCAGAGGTTGCGGGAAATGGGGGGGCAGGAGAAGGGGGCATCTGGGGAACCCCGTAGGACCAGATTGGGATCCCAGGAGGGCTGGATTTGGCCCTGGGCCTGAGGTTCTCCACCCCTGCAAAAGATGCATGGAAGCAGGGGTGGGGAGATGAGATGTCTGCATAGCACTATGAAAACCTGATGGAACTATCAATGGGATACAGTTACTCTGTTTCTACAACATCCAAAGCACCTAAAAAAAGAGAAACAAGTACTATATAAAAGCCACCAGAATACAATCAACCAGTTATTAAATGTAACTAACAGAACAGAGATCAAACTTAAACCAGCAGAACAGAATCAAAAATGAAACCAGCAAAACAAGAAGCATGGTCATTAAACTAATTTATTCTATGCTACCCAGAATGATAATGGAGATGGAGGAGGAGAAGAGGAAGAGGAGGAGGAGGAGGAAGAAGAAGAACAACAGCAGCAGCAACAACAGGAACGTGAACATCCTGAGAGAGAGTTGCAAAGTCTTATTTTCCCTGCAGCTGGACTGTTGCTGTTGTATTTTACCAACTAACGCTTCTGAACACCTTTCAAAGGCATAGCCTTGTAGGCTCCTTCCAACTCTATGATCTATGAAACTCTATTCAAACCCCACATAGAGGATGTTACACTAATCTACCCTGGATGCTACTGAGGCATGGATGACTGTGACCTGGTCAGATCTCACCAGCAAAGGATGCATTTGACATACCAGTCCAAACTAGTAGGAAGCACTCCTGACTACCTCTATTTTCAGGGCCTCAAAGATAAAACAGCTGGACCTAGGCACATCCTCAAGCTGCTCCATCCAGGGGAGGGGGAGTGCAATTGCCTTATACACAGGCTGAACACCTAAACCTGATTTTAAATTTCTCACAGTGCCACAATACACCTCTCATGTCTGGATGAAATTTCAATTTCTTAGCCCATATATGAGGGGTGGGCAACTTGTGGTCTCCAGATGTTGTTCGACTGAAACTCCCATTAGCCCTAGCCAGCATAGCCAATGGTGAGGCATGTGGGCATTGCAGTCCAACAATATCTGGAAGGCCACAAGTTGTCCACCCCTGCCATGTACAGTGTTTCACTGATCTCAGGCACCAGTTGAGGACCTTCATTGCCTTCCAGGAATCTGACTGAAATTAGTTATTTGAATACTGGGGATACTGCACTCCACTGCACAGAGGTTTGTGGGAGGGAATGACTAGTTTCCATTTTGTATATGTGCCCACCAAATTTAACACAATTATTTTTAAAGTGTAGTTCAATTTTCTTCAGTAAAGTTGGTTCTCCCTTCCCCTTATATAATTCATGCAGTTCAACAAATTCAGCCACAATATTATCCATAATAAAAACAAAAACACACATGAAAAAGCAATTATCTCCACAATTGTGCAGATACTTTAAACGGTGAGGCACAGAGATCTATAGCACCCTTGCATCAAAATAAACTGATTGTATCAGCAAAGACAGGATTCTCTAATACAGAAACACGGTACAGGAGCAGGAAAGCTCGCAACAAGGCAACATCAAAACAGATATAAGCTAGCATGCTTGCAGGCACTCTCAGTCTTAGGGCAACTTCACATGCAACACTAAAAAGCACATTTCAGCCTCTTTTGCATTTTTTCCTGAAAGTGTGACTGTTCCTGTTGATGCAGGAGATAATTTGGAAGATAAATGGAATGTACACTGCAGCCAGTGGATGTTTTATACTTTTGTAAGGAGCCAATTTAAAATGAAGTGAATTTAAACCTCGCTTATGAAAATCTCTTTAGCTGAAATGTGAATACAGATGCTACAGGACAACTGATACTTAATCCTTGGTTGTTTCAGCACTGGTGAGCAATGGTGCTGCAGGGGTAGTAAGGCTAAATCCAGTTAGAAAAGAGCTGTTAGTAAGATTTCCCAGTCACCAACATTTGGGGTAATCATCCTTGCTTACTCAGTTTGGATGAACCAATAGCTTCCCATAACAAAAGTGGGAGATCAAACAAGGATGAGCACTGATGCTGGGGTGGGGGAGGGGGGACCTGGCAGGAACCCAGCTGTTCCCACATTGCACCATCATAAAACATCATCCATAGAGCTTTGGGTAAAACTATTAAGCTTAGAGCAGTCTTCCCCAACCTGGGGCCCTCCAGATGTGTTGGACTACAACTCCCACCATCCCCCAACCAGCATGGGCATGCTGCTTGGGGATAATATAAATTTTAGTCCAACACATCTGGAGGGCCCCAGGTTGCGGAAGGTTAGCTTAGAGTCTATGATGTAACAAAAGGTTACCTTCCAGCCATAACATGCCAGCCATGATACTTGAACATTCTTCCCCAATGGCGGAGGGAGAGAGGACAAGCTCCGCCACAAATTAAGACAGAAGACCTAACCAGTAACTATCTCAAAGCACCTACAGCAGATCTGAAGGTCTCAAAATATCTGACAGGGGATGGGTGGAATTAAGATATCATGACTGACAGTTAATGTTAGGATTAGCTGAACTTTGCATTTCCTCACTTTGTAGAGTTTAAGCTGAAGAGTGTTTTAACCTGAACTTTGCATTAAAAGCTTAGCGTAACTGAATCTGAAGTTACTCTTAAAAGTTTCTGCTGTACTTAAGCATCTGGGAGACTTAACTTTTGGTGAGGACTGCACGGAGAGTAGGCCTGTCTATACCATTCGCAGATTTCTTATGAAGAGTATGAAGGCAGAATGTAACAAAGCTTAAACTGTTAGAACAGCACTCAAGTGTAAAGGGTATGTGATAAAATTGATGAGAGATTGTAACTGTATCGTCCCACAGAATGGTTGCAGAAGGAATATCCTCAAACAGTTGCCAATGCAAATAGGTACACATTTTATAATTATGAGAGTCAACGTGCACAACAGGATGGAAAGCTGTTTCTATGTGTTTACTCATTCCAGAGGGCTGTGATTGTTTTGTTCATTGGAGACTGACAGATTTATTGTGGCATAAACCTTTAGTAAACTAGAATCCACTTCATGTCCTTGATCTGTAGGCAGATTATATATCTCATATATGCACGAGTATTGGGGGCGGGGGCGGAGATTGTGAAGTGCTTGGCAAAAAGGCTGTGAAATATTACGTTTGTATCATGCCCTTCCTTCTGGGAGCTCCAAACATTTTGGCCTCATAAAACCCCTGCGAGGCAGATTAGACTGAAATATACTGATCTGCCCAAGGCGTACCAAAAGGTCTAATAGCTGATCATGGATTTGAATCAGTATTTTTCACATGCAAGCCTAGCACCCCAGCCACTGCATGACACAGTCTCTCCACAGTGGGTTATCTTCTGGCCCACCCCGTTAAGTAGTATTGGAAGTTTTACTTTATCACCCACCTACACAGGGAATAGATTTTCTCTCATGTTTATATACCACAAGTTGGAACTGATCCATCTCTGAAATACTATGATTTTCAGGATTTCAAAACTCAGCATATGCTAGCAGAGCATCTATGTGTAGTAAAAACAAAAACTGATATTCTAAAGAGCAAAACACATAAATATACTAGGAACCCACATATGCTCAAGTTGTCTCTATTTTACCATGGACAGTCCTCAGGTGGCCATTTGCACATCACCCAAAAAGAGGAAACAGGTTTGCATATTTTTATTTATTTTTATTTTATTACATTTATATCCCGCCTTTTTTTCCTCTTGCAAGGAACCCAAGGTGGCTTACATGATCCTCCTCCTCTCCATTTTATCCTCACAACCACCCTGTGGGTTAGGTTGGGCTAAGAGTCAGTGACTAGTCCAAAGTCACCCAGTGAGCTTCATGGCCGAGTGAGGACTGGAACTCAGATCTCCCAAGTCCCAGTCCAACACTCTAACCACTGCACCACACTGGCTCTCTAATACTTCAGGGGAATGCATGAACACAGTCTCCCATTACCACAAATCATGCAGTCAGGTTTTCTGCATTTGGGGAAATTGCAGGGGTCAGCATACCCAGACTGCAATGGATGAGCCTCACCCTGGGAAAACCACCTTCATGATCGTGGTTTCTCCCCTGCCAGGTAAGTCTAAAATGTGCATGTACCACTTTATATGTAAAGTTTACATATAAAGATGCACATTTACATATTTGTAAATGTTTACATATAAAGATGCACATTTACATATTTGTAAATGTGCATGTACCACTTTATATGTAAAGTTTACATATAAAGATGCACATTTAGAAATAATTTATTATAATAGAAATACAATGCCTCTCACCATAGGGGGGAGGACTTGGGCCAGGTGACCTACGTGCCTGCTCAATCTGCTGTCCAGGTACTGACTGTTGATGGGCAACTTCAAGGCCCCTGCTCTCCCTTCTTGTGGTTTGGGAGGACCTAGCGGGCCACTTGTCCAGGGGCCCCTTAAACCTGGCAACATATCTGGTAAACATGCTCTGGTGAACAGTGGCAATTTAGTGTCATAGGTTTCATGAAAGTAAGTGTTGTCAATATTTTTTCCTGAGCACTATTCCAAGGATGAAGATGCAGTGATGGAGAAAACTGTACCTATTTAATTTCTGCCATTTATGCACCTGTTAAAGGGTGCCTCTGTCTGAAGAAGAAAACCCCCAACAATTCTAGCTCTAAATCCATTGAAATTTAGTTTTTTAGGTATATAATTTGTAAAGACAACAACCATAAACACACACACAACTGTTCTTAATATAGTAACAAGATCAAAGAACAAAGTAATGTTCAACTTCTTTAAAAAAAAAATGGATTGAATCCAGACTTAGTCATGCTTAGAGTAGACCCATTCAATGGGACTTAATACCTTAAATCCCATTGATTTTAATGGGTCTACTCTAAGCATGACTAGGTCTGGATCCAACTCATAGTTACAACTCAATTTTTAAAAGGCAGCAAGATCAATAGCTCTTGTTTACAATCCGCAGTTTTATAGCAATTTCTACAATTTCTCAGTGTGTCACACCAGAAAGATTAGATACCATTTGAATCTCAGGATGATACCAATATTTTCCCATCTGACCTTCTTCATTTCATTAAACTAAACAACAACATCAAGGGAAATATAGTGCTTGGGGAGAAGGAAACACATGCCCTTCAGAGAAAAAGGAACTCACAATGGTTCTTGAAATGGATGAGCACAGCTGCAGATAGATAAAAGAATAAAGGCAATGCATTTTTTTTTCTTTCCTTTTGTAAGGTCTACAGGCAGTCCCCGGGTTATGAATGAGATCCGTTTGTAAGTCTGTCTTTAAGTTGAATTTGTACCTAAGTCAGAACAGGTACATATGGTTCCCTGGCTCTACATCATCTACGTAGAAAACGGCGTGAGATACACCGTTTGCGTAGAGTATAGTGTAGAATACATTAAAAACGGCATTTACGCAAATTGCGGCTGTTTTTACGTATACTATGCTATACTCTATGTAAACGACATAGAGCCAGGGAACCAGGAAGTCTGGTGAGTGCCTCAGCTGGCGCTCACCAGAGGCTCAACAGTCTGTTCGTAAGTACGAGTTGTCCATAAGTTGGACGTTCGTAACCCGGGGACTGCCTGTATATGAGCAGTCATGTGTTAATGCAATTGGCCCTCTCTCTTCATTGTTCTTTTTAAAGTCCTTTAAAAGCCATTCCAAAACTGCAGGGGGGGGGGTAATTATGTCCATCATCAGTGACGTCACAGAGACTATCCAGTAGGTGCCCCAGTGCGAGTCATGCACACATAAAAATATACATCTCAATCACACGAACACTATTTGCACTTCAAGGGGAAGGGATTCTGGATTATAGCAGGGACCATCTCTTAAAGTTAAATTAAGAAGTAATAAATAGATATCACAGATAACACAGATAGCATATGTTATTTCAGGGCCGGTGCTACCATTAGGCCAACTAGGCAGCTGCCTAGGGCGCAGGGCTAAAGGGGGCGCCAGAAACGCCTTGGGGGAAAAAATACAGCGCTCAAGTGGGAAGGGGGGGGCGCTAAATATCTGATCTTGCCTAGGGCACCAAACTGCCTTGCACCGGTCCTGTGTTATTTTATGTCTCAGCTAAGATTGAAATGGGGGAAGGAATTTCTTAGAAAGTGAAACACTTATGGAGTTTTCTTTAGACGATCCTTCATCACTGCAAGCTTTCCAACATCTCTTCCTACAGAAAATTGGGCTTGTGCCGTGCTACCTTCTCTGAAAGATACACAGACCAATGCTTCATTTGTAACTGTAATAACAATCGGAGAACAGGCTGCACAGAGCACAGAATCGATAGGCAGCATAAACAGGTGACACAGTGAGGAGATTAGGCCATAAAGAAGAGGTATGAAACGGCTCTGAATCCCCAATGTGGGAGTGGGTGCCATCAGGGTCCACTATTTATCCTGCTGCCAGTTTGTTTTTCTGTGGCTAATTGCATTTTCCCACTTGCTAACGAGCTCCAGATCTCCAGGCAAGGAGCCATGAAAATCCAAATGAGCCCCAAGCTCCATCAGAAAGGGGGAAAACTGGGTCAGTCGTGGCATGAGCAAATTAGGCACCTGGCATGACAATCGAACAGAGGCCTTTTTCCAGGGAAGGAAAACTAAGCAGGCAGTCAGCAAAATTTGCTCCTGAAGAGACTATGCATCGCCAGCGTACTAATTTTTTTTTGCCAGCTCAAAAAACCATATCTACTCCAATTCCTGCAGATATAACACAATGGATCCATATAATTATGGCCAGCTTTTTACTTTTATTTCACCCCATCCAAACATTATCATTAATAAACTATTTATTACAGTTCAGCAAGGAACATTACAAAAAGTATACCTAATCAGCATAGGAACAGCAGTTTAACTCAAAATGAAAGAGAAAATGTTACCCGACATAACGATAATTTAAAAAGAAATTTAGAAACTAGCTCCTCAGTTATTGTTTATGAAATAGATGGATCCAATAACAATCACAGAAGTGTTTACTTTTTAAATTGGTGGAATTGGTTTTTCTCTCCTCCTTATGTGAGCTACTAGATTTGTCATTCATGTACCTTGTTTTTGTTTTCAATGGTTAAAATAAGCCAAGTGCTGTACTGTTTTCAATACACTGATTGGGAAAAAAAAGTAAATTAAAGTAGGGATGTTGGAGAAATCCTCAATGGATTCAAATGGGTTCGGACCTCTATGAATCTGAGCAGCGGATTCCGCAACGGGCTGGCTTTTTCCTAAGTCATGCAGATTCTGTGGACCTGCAGACAGTTTTTTTTCACTTGGGGGCGGGATTTGTGCTAATTGGCATTAATGCTAATTTGTGCACTACTGCAAATGCACTAATGTGCATTAGCTAATGCAGATTTTGTGCAAGTGTGTATTCAGCGCAAGTAGAATGAAATTCTGGTTAAAAAAAATAAATTCTGATTCCATCAAAGAGCGGATGACGAAACAAAAGATGCCTGACAATCGATGAAACACAGGGAAAACAGATTTAACAAAACCCATATATCCCTAACAATGGAAACTGAAAGGTGTAATCAGCCTAACAACAACAAATTATGACATTGTCAGTGTTCAATAAACACAATTCAGATGGATTCACAAGAGCCCTGTTGAGGTGTTACTCCAAACCATGTGGAAATAATGTGTGAACAGGGTGTGGGAATGCATGTCCAAGCCTCACCCCCAACATCCAAATATCTGCCAGCTCAACTCCCGATCTTCACGGAATCAGCATGAAGTTCTCTAGGGAGATGGTGTGTTCAGCTGAATGTGCGTAGAAGCCTTCCCACAATCGGGAACCCCTGTATTACCAGGGTTAAGGCTCACAGGAAGGCTTCTAAGTGCATTCAGCTGAATGCACACAGCATCTCCCTTCACCTTTTTTTTTTTTTTTTTGGTCTAATTTATATTCCACCTGTCCACCAAAAATAGCACAAGGTAGCTAACAATAAAATCCAAATTTAAAAAATAAAACTGAAACACAACATAAAAATCAATGAAAAATATAACAAAAAACAATAAAAGAAATAAACAGCACCAAACAATTAAAATACTCTTTTGCAACAGACCAGCTTATATCACACAGGCCTCCTTGAATAAAAACATTCTTGCCTGCTAGTGGAAGGACCACAGAAAGGAGACCAACCTAGCCTCCCTCAGCAGGGAGTTCCATAGACTGGGAAAGCAGCCACCAAGAAGGCACCCATGTCCTCCCCAAATATATCTCCAGTTGTAGCAGTACCTCCAAGTACTACACTGGAGGCAAACATGCCTCTAATGGTGGCAGAAGGGTCTCCCCAGAGGAACTTAAAACCCAGGCAGGCTCATATGGGAGAATGAGGTCTTTCAGGTAGTCTTGTTCTAAGCTGTAGAGCAGGGCTCTCCAACCTGGGGTCCCCAGAATGGTGTTGCTGGACTACAGCTCCCAGAATCCCTTGCCATTAGCCATGCTGGCTGGGTATGCCGGGAGCTGTAGGCCAGCAACCTCTGGGGAGCCAAGGTTGGAGAGCCCCGCCATAGAGGCTTCAAACCTTTGCGCTCAACATATAAAGGTCAGGGGTAGAGTGGGTAGGTCCAGCGTGCCTGGGACATTAGAGGCAGGGCCAGCATCCATATTCCTGTGCCTCCTTCACGTATTATTTCCACATGGTTTGGAACCATGCCCAAAGAGGGCAGAAGTATGAATCAGATCTACATAAAGACCTACCATAAATTCCCCAGAAGGACTTTGCCTCCCATGTAAACACTTTCCTTCTATGGAGACCTTGTTGGGCAGAAAAAGACGAGGGGTGTGAGGGATTATTTTTTGACAGCAGTCCTTCAGCCAGCATAAAGCTGTCTTTAGCCATAAATGCCCAAGAAACAGGGCCCTATGTCTGGGAACGTCTCTGAAGCACGCCCATTCTTAAATGCTATTGTTTTGTTGCCAGACAAAGGCTACAATCCTCTACACCAGTGTTCTCCAACCTTGGGTCCCCAGATGTTTTTGGCCTACAACTCCCAGCATGCCCCAGCATCTGGGAGTTGTAGGCCAAAAACATCTGGGGACCCAAGGTTGGAGAACACTGCTCTCTACACACTTATCTGGGAGTAGGCCACATTGGGCAGAATCCAACGGAGCACTGACACCCCTGCCAATTCCTTTCTGCCTCACTGATTCCCTTCCGCAAGCAGAGGGTTCCCTCCAATTCTGTTGTGCAAGTGGGACCCACCGATTACACAAGGGAGATCTAGCACTTCCTTGGGGAAGCCCTGAAATGAGCAGAAATGCTCATTTCTGGAAAGAGGCAGATTGGTGGAACTCCCTTATGTGAGCTCCGCCAACCTGCCGCCTTCCAGAAACGAGCGTTTCCACTCATTTTGGGTTGCCCCAAAAGTGCTAAATTGCCATTGTGCAAGTGGTGGGGGCCACTTGCGCAATGGAATTGGTGGGAAAGAAGAGAATCGGCAGGGGCGGAAGTGCCCCATTGGATTCTGCCCATTGAACACAGTGGGATTTATTTCCAAATAAATGCACATTGGATTGTGCCTCATGTTGCCATTTCTGCTGCCTGCACAAGGCCGCCTATTGGTCTTTCTGAATTCTCTGATACATCAAACAGGTGGCAATATCAAAGCCCTCTCGACATGCCAAAAGCCTCTAGACATGGCAGGCAAATGTAACATGGCTGGGGATAGGTAGCGTTAAACTGGGCAATATCCAATGGAGCGCTTACACCCCACCAATTCTCTTGCACCCCACAGATTCCCTTCTGCATGCGGTGCCCACCAGTCATGCAAGGGAGATTTAGTGCTTCTGGGGCAACCCAAAACAAGTGTAAATGCTCCTTTCTGGAAGGAGGTAGGTAAGCAGAACTTGGATAAGGGAGCTCTCCCCACCTGCCTCCTTCTGGAAACTAATATCATCATCATCATCATCATCATCATCATCTCTCTGGGCAGTTCACAATTCACAAAATCACAAACCACAGATAAAATACAGCATAAAATTTCAATATACAAAATTTAAAACAATTTAAATAGCAAAAAACAATTTCAATGAAATACTAGACTTAGCGTTTCAGGGCTTCCTCCAGCACTAAATCTCCCTTGCGTAAGCAGTGGATCCCACTTGCGCAATGGAATCAGCAGGACCCACCACTTGCACAAGGGAATCAGCGGGATGGAAAGGAATTTGTGGTGGCATATGCGCCCCATTGGATTCTTCCCACATCCCACTGTACTTTCAGAAAAAGCCTGGAATCTGCCATAAAGCAGTAGGTGCTAGGCCCTCTCCCAAAATGCCTCTGTTCCAAACGGAAGCCATTGTTCCAAACAAATTCCTGCTGGGGCAGAACTCCATCCCATCCCTACATGAACCAACTAAGGGGGTCAACTTTTTAAAGGCTTCTTATACATCAGTCTCCATTTATATTTAAAAAAAAAACACTCTGCAGTTGCTGTTTTGTTGTTTGCATACACTACTGACTATAGCAAATAAATAAATAAATAAATCCCCTTGTCACAGAGCCAATTCTAATGTGCCAATTTATCCAGAATGACACTAACTGCCACCATCACAATTTCATCAGAACATTCGTACCATCCTTGTTACATGGGTAGAAGGTACCCACAGTCAGTCCTACCATTACACCTCGGGCAGCATATGCTAGGGGTGGCAGAAGCCCCTCATTGTTCACCCTGAATCCCCTAAATTAGCCTGCTTTGTTGAACTCCCAGTCTTCCCTGCTGTTCTCACGTACAAGGGAGTATGTTGTCACATCACCAGGGTTGAAGTAAGAGTCAAGTGATATGTGGAATGGAGGGGGCACATCAGAATTTCCTGCCTTTCAAACTGAAGAGCTTTGCTTTATTCCTTAATCACAAACCCATGTTTGTCACTTATTTGGGGTTTACTGTGGCTCCCTGTCACACACAAATACAATCTGATCTACATGTTTCCAAATAAGTCTTTGTTGCATTCACACTTTACATTTTTAGGAGCATGTTTTTTAAAAAAAGGTTTACCCACCACCTTGTCCGCAAAAAATGCATAAAGAAGCGGTCCTGCATATTTGGATTCACTAAATTTCTCCATGCACCCTGGCAATGGCCAGTGACAGGACAAGAACTTTCATGGCTATGCTTTGGGGCATATACGATAATGGAAATATAGAGATTAAGGTGGGTTTGGGGCTATCTCAGTAGTGTCAGCTAATGCTGCCAACAAAGCTCCAGTGATATGCACAGGGCTTTCATTTCGTATCATGCCTCTGTGCAAAGAGAAGGACCTGCTCTAGAGAGCATGTATAATGAGTATAATAGGATTTTCCCCCTGCAACTGCCCCCCCCTTTCTTTTTCTTTTTTGCTGAGCTGGAATAAACCTCCTATCACTTTTATCTGAGAAGGCAAATCAGAGTGAAACTGCTCAGTGCTTAATGCTGAGCAGCAGGAAACCCTTTGAGAGCCCGGGACAATTTCCTGCACTGTATGCACCACTTTTCACTCCAGTTTTGCTATTATTTTCTCTCCAGATCATTTTTTTTTTTTAATGAAAAATCCTATCTTGCAGGACCACATATGCATTGTAAAAGCACAGACCTTGTGAATCCCGGATATATAAATAAAATTAGAAGCATGTCCGATTCCGGTTGACCTTTAAATGAGCAGCCAAACACATTTTTTAATGGCATCATCTGGAATGACACAGGCTGTCTATCTCCAGAAATATGCAATTGCTCCTCAGATCATTCAACAAAAATTAAACACCACCAAAAAAACAACCATGCTGACTACAAAGAGCTTTAAGGAATGAGTACAGAAAATCATTTCCATTTTGCCAAAGTTAAACCATACTGGGAATTCCACCTCCTATGTGTATCTAGGGTGGCCTCATATGTATCACTGGTGTGTGTGTGTGTGTGTGTGTGTGTGTGTGTGAAAGAGGACACTGATTTGCATAAAATTTGCAAATTTAGAAAAGATTAGTGTAATTTAGACAGATATACAATAAATCTCACCATAGTGGGGAAGACTGTTGACAGGTGACCCGTGTGCCTGCTCAGTCTGCTCTCCAGGTGCTCACTGCTGATGAACAACCTCTTTCTCTCCCTTCTTACGGTTCTTTATCTTTAAACTGGACTTAGAACTGAACAGCCCTTCAAAAGAGAGGACTGTCCTCTGTAATGTAGGACACATGGCCACCCTATGTTTGTGACACCGTCTCTGATCATCCAATGAGCTGATCTGCACCAAAAAGGGATCTGAGCCAAGAAGTTTGGTGATCAGCTCTTAAGCATTTATGCATGGAATTAAGATGCAACATTGTTTACATGATGCCATATGATTCAGGACACCTGGACTGTATTCCTGGCTCTGCTGATAACACTGGACCAGTCACATTTCCTCCACCCATTTCCCCATTCTTTGGTTACTTATTTCTCAGGAGTTTGGAGCCAATGTGGTCCAAACGCTGGACTTAGATCAGTGTTCAAATCCCACCTTTGTTGTGGACTCATTATATAGCCTTGGGCAAAGCACACACTCTGAGCCTCAGTTCCCCATTCACCCAATGGGAATGACAAGGTAGGGCCCATCATCTCAAGGGCTATTGTGAGGCTGAAAACAAGCTAACCATGAAATTATAAAAAGTGGTAGTACACACATTCAGTGCATCTGTGAGGTTGCTCCATAATCACAAAAGTTGTAATCCAGGGCAGCATTAATAATCTCAACTTTTAGCTTTTTCTTATTAAACCCAGCACCTAGCTATATGGCTGCAAAGAAAAAATTCAAGCTATTTCAGGAGTGACAGAATCACCAGTCTCAAAAGAACATCAACTGGAACTGGAAGCTTTGATGTGAATTGGCAGACAAATCCATGAAAGCTTTAATCACGTAATAAAATTTGCTTCCCTGATTTATCAGTGGGACTGAGATTGTGGGGCACACCACTGTCCAGGCCATATTGCAGACGCAACTGCTTCCTTCTCCTTGTGGTGTATTTGGTATCTTCCAATTTGCATCTAAAACTAGCAAATTACTTTGCATTTTAGGATGAGATGTACTATGGCTATTCCCTTCAGCAATATGAATGGAAGGGCGTTAAAGTTAACAGTGATCAGCTGAAATTAAGGTCAATGTGTCTTTTAAGATCTTGACCTTCCACAACACTGATGGTTTTTCAAGGATCTTTCTTTTATTTTACTTTAAGCTCTGGGGTTAAAGCTTTAAGTGGAAATAAATCTATATTCCAGATTCCTATTACATTATAAGTTTGTATTGAAACTCCTCTCTCTCAATGTCCTCAAATCAGGCCTTGCAATATGCAAATTCATTTAAGAGTAGTTAATCCATCTGTTAAAAAGTCAGATGACTAATCAACTAAAAAAATGATTATTCAGTTGACAGCTCTACATATAATACAAATTAGAGACGCTAATACAGAAAAGAGCAACAAGAATGGTCAAGGCTATAAGAACCTTCCAAATAAGTATGGGGAAAAGGCATTAAGACTGTGTAGTTTAAATTAAAAGAATTAAATTCCGTATTTAATTTTTATTTTATTTTTAAGACTGAAGCATATTCCTATTCATTCGTGATTTGATATACAGTACTAACAGGAAACAGACACTTCATGTAATGCTGAAAGGACACCTGATGAAATTAACACAATGCATTATTGACCTATGGAATTCTCTTTTTCCAGAACCAACCTCAAGATACACAAACCAGAGCATGGCACCAAAGTGATACACTTAGAATCAGGGTTGCCAAAAATCATAATTTTTTGCAAAAAAAATCGAAAAAATCAATTTTTTAAATTTAAATCAATGATATTTTTTTTTATTTAATCAATGTCCCCCAAATTTTTTTAGTAAAATTAATTTCAGGCAACCACATGTACAAGTTTCAGGCAACCACATGTACAAATAGCCTACACTTAATAGTTAAGAACACCAAATTACGGTATACAGAAAACATTAATCAAAACAGGTTTTATTTAATAGAGTCTTGTTGCATTTTTGCATATTTAAAGTGACCTCAACAGTAATTATTTGTCATACACTACATGTTACTTAACTTAACTTACGTTAATCACTTTCACTTAATTTTTCCTTCACTTTCCTTTTTGATTTTGATTCATGGCTTTAAACAAAAACACTAATTTGGCAGCTTTGTCTAAGCCTAAACGATTTCGCAGTTTTGATTGTAACAAAAAGAGTGAAAACACTCTTTCCACATCTGCTGTGGAGGCAGTTGCAGTCAGCAACTGTTCTGCGACATCGATCACCTCCTGATGCAGTTTGTCCTGCTGTGAAGTCCACCATTCCAGAGGCTGGACTGAATTGATGACGTTTTTGCTGAACATATACTGAGAAAATGGCTTGGCTTTAGCTTTGTACTTTATTAGGACTGGAACTATATTTGGATAGTTTTCATTGGCCCAATCCATCCCCGAGTCATACTCCTCTTCTGTTAAGTTTTTGCCCATGACAGATGGAATCATAATGTTAGCCAGATAGTGAGCTGGTGTTAGTGCTTGCTTGAAACAGGTGTGTAGATTGCTTTGATCATTTGCAGTCAATACTCCGCAAGCTGTCAGATCTTCCGAAAGTTGCTTCAAAATGTCAACTGCCCTACCAATACTACATGAATCTCTCTGTAATTTGTCCGATGCCACAGCAATAGGTTTGAGCTTTTTAAGGAGATCTTCAGCATTTCTTTTAATTCCCAAGTTAGAGACCTTGTTTTTGATGTCTGCATCAATCTTCTCTGGATTTTCCTCACAGATTTGCATGATGATGGGCCAGTTTTTGATGTAGGCTTCTAAACAATCAGCGACAGTGTTCCAGCGAACATCTTGTGGAATCAGCAGTATTTTTGCTCCTGTTGCCCGGTAAGCAGCTGATGCGAAATGGTTGTTTCTAAAGTACTTTACAATAGCAACGACATGGTTCTTGACATTAGGAATATCCACATCTTTAGCCAATAGATGCATTAGATGGGCACTACACCCATATGTAAGGGTCTCCTCTTTATCAAGTTCTTTCCTCATTATTTTTTTTTACGTTACCAGTATTATCGGTTACTAGGCCACCTACACGACAATTGAATTTTCCCCTGCAATCACGAATAGCCTTCCTGGCTACCTCTGTAAAGTATTCACTGGTATGAGCGTGTCCAGATGTGTCTACGGTATCTGTCAAATAAGTGGTTTGATCGGAAGTTGTTACTTATGCACACGCTACAGGTTCATTGTGAACATTGCTCCACCCATCCAGACTCAGACTCTCTTATTTTTTAGGTGTTTCCCAGACTCTTGCAGTTGTTTATCATAAACTTCAGCCAGTAATTTGTTGCCAATGTCATTTCTGTTAGGTGGGCTGTAGCCTGGCCTTAACATCTCTATTGCTAATTTGTACTCTGGATGTTCCACAGCTCTGAATGGAGTATTCGTTGCATATATATTGTGAGCAACTTGAATATCCAATGCATTTTTTTGGTCCTTACTTGTCTTTATAACATAGGGGTCTAAAGTAGGTCTTTTTGCCCGTGATGATGAAGAAGCAATTACACTCCTTTTCAAACTTTCATAACGACTAGATTGCGATGCAACTGAATTCAGTGATGGAGTTGGAGACATGAGACTCCTTGAACTGCTAGGCCTAGATGAAATGTTTGAATGAGGGTGAGGGCTCTCTTCTACCTCTATGGCCGCTGTATTTAGATCCACATCAACCACATCAGCAAAATCTAAATTTAAAAAATGGTGCTATAGTAAAATAGGTAGTGCAATAGTTTCTACAACAGTGTTTGACAATTTTCATGATTTACGGTAACTTCCTTTAGCTTTGCTATTACACTACACATCAATTCAATTTAAAAGTGTTAATGCTGTTTGAGTTTGACATTGTATTTTTTTTACAGTAAATAATTTTTAAACTAATGTTAGGTTCCTTGCAGGCAATTATTGCTAAGGTATTAAAGTAATATATTAAATTAAAATTCGGGGGGGGATTCAACTTTACATTAATTTCACATGTTTTTTACCTTCTATAAAATAAACATTATAACTTTTTACAGCTCGCACTCGCAGAAGTAAATTAGATTTGCCTACCTTCATTTTCTTACTCTTCATTCATCAGTTCAGGTTCCTCTTGCTGTATTGTTGAGTCTGTAGTACATTTGACACTCCTCTGTATGTGATCCTTCAAGCGAGCTACTAGTCCTTGCATTTCCTTGCCACAGCTTTTGCATTTTGCTCTTACACCCTTATTTTTCTCTGATGGAGGAAGTTCTGTAAACCATATCCATACAGGATCTTTCCTGCAGCAACCTCTAGTTGACATTATGCTTCTTCTGTCTGGTGGTTTGGCTCCTGTTCAGTAAGAGCTCTCTGCCTGACAGACTCAGACTTGTTTTGTTGTGGTCTGCTTGCAAGTAACTTCCTGCCCTGCCCACAGAGGGAATTCCCGTCTCACTTTCAGTTTCGTTTTAACTTTCAGCTTGTGCTTCTTTTTGAAAATTTTCATTTATCGTTACTGCAGTGCAGCAACTCTTACTCAATTTATTTTTTAATTTGATTTAAATCAATGATTTTTATTTATCATTTAATCAATGATTTAATCAATGATTTAAATCATTCTGATTTATTTATTTATTTATTTATTTATTTATTTAATACATTTTTATACCGCCCAATAGCCGAAGCTCTCTGGGCGGTTTACAACAGTTAAAATCATAAAATACAATATAAAATATAAAATTTAAAAACACAGATTAAAAACAAACAGCAGAGCTAGCAGCAGCAGTTACAATAACGGAATTAAAAACAATTTCAAGATTAAAATGATTAAAATGCCTGGGAGAACAGAAAGGTCTTCACCTGGCGCCGGAAAGAATACAAAGTAGGCGCCAGGCGAACCTCTTTGGGGAGCTCATTCCATAACTGGGGTGCCACAGCAGAAAAGGCCCTCCTCCTAGTAGCCACCTGCCTCACTTCCTTTGGCAGGGGCTCTTGGAGAAGGACCGCTGAGGAAGATCTTAGTGTCCGGGCAGGTACATATGGGAGGAGACGATCCTTCAGATACCCTGGCCCCAAGCTGTTTAGGGCTTTAAATGTTAGCACCAGCACTTTGAATTGGACCCGGAAACAGACTGGCAGCCAGTGCAGATGAGAAAGCACTGGCATAATATGTTCTCGTCGGCCAGTCCCGGTTAATAATCTTGCTGCCCTATTTTGGATCAGCTGAAGTTTCCGGACCGTTTTCAAAGGCAGCCCCACGTATAACGCATTGCAGTAATCCAAACGAGAGGTTACCAGAGCATGGATAACTGTAGCTAGGCTATCTCTGTCCAGATAAGGACGTAGTTGGTATATCAGCCTAAGCTGATAAAAGGTGCTCCGTGCCACCAAGTTGACCTGTGCCTCAAGTGACAGTTGGGGATCCAAGAGCACCCCCAAACTACGAACCTGATCCTTCAGGGGGAGTGTAACCCCATCCAGAACTGGTTGAATATCACTTAGCCGAGCAGACGAACCACCCACTAACAGTACCTCCGTCTTATCTGGATTGAGTCTGTTTATTAGCCCTCATCCAGTCCATTACTGAGTCCAGGCACTGATTCAGAACAGCCACTGCCTCACCTGGATTAGATGAAAAAGAGAGATAGAGCTGGGTGTCATCTGCATATTGATGACACCTCAGCCCACACCTCCGGATAACCTCTCCCAGTGGTTTCATGTAGATGTTAAACAGCATAGGGGATAAAATAGAGCCCTGTGGCACCCCATGGCATAACTGCCAAGGGACAGAGCAGTAATCCCCCAGCACCACCTTCTGGAATCGGCCGCCCAAGTAGGATCGGAACCACTGGAGCGCAGTGCCTCCAACTCCCAACCCAGACAACCTATCCAGAAGGATGCCATGGTCGATGGTATCGAAAGCCACTGAGAGGTCCAAGAGAATCAACAGGGTTGCACTCCCCCTGTCCCTCTTCTGGCAGAGGTCATCCCACAGGGCGACCAAGGCAGTTTCCGTTCCAAAACCAGGCCTGAATCCAGATTGAAATGGATCTAGATAGTCCGTTTCATCCAAGAGTACCTGGAGTTGACCAGCAACCACCCGCTCAAACACCTTGCCCAGGAATGGGATATTAGCTACCGGCCTGTAGTTATTAACATCATCCGGGTCCAGGTTAGGCTTTTTGAGGAGTGGCCTAATCACCGCCTCTTTCAAAGAGGCTGGCACCACTCCCTCTCTCAAGGAGGCGTTTACAACCTCCTGGACCCAGCCGGCTATCCCCTCCTTATTTGATGTAATAAGCCATGATGGGCAAGGGTCAAGCACACAGGTGGTAGACCGGACTTGGCCAAGCACCTTGTCCGCATCCTCAGGCCTCAATAACTGAAATTCATCCAATAAAACCGGACCAGACGGTGCTCTGGACACCTCTACTAAAGGAGCTGCACTAACTGTGGTGTCCAATTCATGACGAATTTGAGCGACTTTATCTTCAAAGTGCCGTGCAAAGTCGTCACAGCATGCTACCGAGGGTTCTATCATTTCTCTCGCTGGCCCAGAGTGTAAAAGGCCACGGACCACTCGGAAAAGCGCCGCTGGACGGCACTGAGAAGATGCAATGGTGGTGGAAAAGAATTCTCTCTTTGCCACCCTCACCGCCACAGAGTAGGCTCGATAATGAGCTCTAACCTGTGTTCGGTCAAATTCAGCACGAGTTCTCCTCCACCTGCGTTCCAGCCGTCTTCCCTCTTGCTTCATTGCCCTCAGCTCTGGTGTGTACCAGGGAGCTGGCCGGGCTCTGCCCAGGGGGAGAGGGCGCTTGGGCGTGATCGTGTCCACCGCCCGGGTCATCTCTGCATTCCACAGAGCAACCTGGGCTTCAACAGGACCGCCAGCCATACCAGCAGGAAAATCCCCCAGAGCCCTCTGGAATCCATCGGAATCCATTAACCTCCGGGGGCGGACCATTTTAATAGCCCCCCCCACCCTTGCGGAGGGGAAACGCTGCTGAAAGTCTAAACCTCAATAGGAAGTGATCTGACCATGACAGAGGAACAGATGTTAATTCCCCCACTTTCAGATCACCATCCTCCTGCCCAGTCGAGAAGACCAGATCAAGTGTATGTCCTCTTACATGTGTTGGGCCGATTGACATGTTGGGACAGCCCCATGGTCGTCATGGCAGCCATGAAGTCCTGAGCCGCCCCGGACACAGCAGTCTCGGCATGGAAGTTGAAGTCCCCCAGAACCATCATCCTAGGGGTCCCCAACACCAAGTCCGAGACCACCTCCGTCAGCTCAGGCAGGGAGTCTGCTGGGCAGCGGGGTGGGCGGTACACCAGCAGAATCCCCAGTCTGTCCCGAGTACCCAACACAAGATACAGACACTCGAGACCTGCACTCGAATGAACAGGAAGCCTAGAGAGGGAGATAGAATCCCTATAGACCACAGCAACACCCCCTCCCCGACCCTCGAGTCGATACTGGTGCTGCACCAAGTACCCAGTAGGGCACAGCTGGGAGAGAGTAACCCCACCCAGTTCACTCACCCAGGTCTCGGTAATACATACCAGGTCAGCCTCCTCATCCACAATCAAATCATGGATGAGGGAGATTTTATTTTGGACCGACCTGGCATTCAACAACAGCACCACCAGACCTGAGGGCAAGCTGGTAAGGCTACCAGGAACCATCTGGTTGGGGGAAGAACCAGAAGAGGGGATAGCCGTAAGGTGTCTAGCCCCCCTTCTCCTCACCTGGCTCGTTAATCCCCTAACGCCATACCTCCCCCTACCCGTGACCACAGCAATAGGGGCACCCCCTCCTCCCCCTGAGTCACAAAGTACATTCCCCAGGCACATATTAAAATTATAAAAATGTAAAACAGTGTAAAACAGAGAACAGCAGCTGACCAGGAGCAAGTGGAAATCCACCCTTGCTCCTTCTTCTTGTTCTTCTAGCTGCCGCCACCTGCTGCTGTCAATTGCTGCTGCTTGCCATATATAAAGCCCCAGGAGGGAAGGCGGGTAGGTGTGTCCCCTTCTGTGTGACTACAAGCGACTCCAAGTGCGACGCTAAGTGCGCACTTAGTGTTGCACTTTGCGCGACGCCGAGGTGTGCGCAGAGGCGCTGCCTCTGGCAGCCCCACCCTTTAGTTCCTGGGGAGGAAGGAGTGGCCGTTGGTCCGGCTGATGTCAGACAGGTGGGGGAGGAGCCACAGCAAGCTGGATCCAGCAGAGGATCCCCACCCAAACACTCCAACCTGAATTTAAATCATTGCAACCCTGCTTAGAATTGAACAATTCTGGGCCCAGGATTTGCCCAGAGAACCAGAATGGAACAAAGCTTCCACACAAAATATATTCTTAGTTACCTCGAGCTTTCTTAATTTCGGCAATGTAGTCTGCGAGCAGAGGGGGTGGCAGGAGGAGGGAGAGAGACTTTGTTGCTATCAGAAATCCTTGCTGATCTACTGAAAGTCACCCAGAGATCTACCAGTAGATCCAGATCTACCTTCTGCCCACCCCTGCTCTACGTAATCCAACAGGATGGAAACTGGGTTCAAAGCAATTGTAATACCCTGTAATGGATTTTATATAGCTAAAGATCCTTGACCAGTATTGGCTTACCTTTAAATTTATGGTTCATTTTAAGAAATGTGAATACCGCTTTATATTCAAAAAAGAAACCCCGATGCCAGCCAGGGTAGTCACCACTGGCCTAGATTAACCAATGACCTCACTCAATATAAGGTAGCTTTCATGTGGTCGCTATATGTTCATATGATGAACAGGCAAGCATGCCAAATTTTACTCCGCGGTCTCCAAAGGAGCAGGGTGAGATTGACCCATCACCCAGTGGAGACTCTCTGTGCATTTGGAATGAGGACCAAAGCAGGCAAGGAGTTATATGGCCATGGGCACACAGTGGCAGTGAGCAGGGGTTACAGTGACAGCAGCAATGAACAGCAGGCAGTGGAAATGCCAACGTACACTGCGCAAAGACACTCATTACTGGGCAACTTTTATGCAATCTGGCTCCCATTTATGGACTATGCGCTGCATAATGCAGCAGATTTAAGGCCACCTGTGTCTCATGGGAACCTTTGGGGAAATCTCTTGAGATGAACTGATCCTATCCCAAATCCCACCCCCCACCCCCCAACCCTCCTATAATTCTTGCATGACAATGAAGCTTTTGTAGATGCTGGTGTTGGAGATATAATGTCTCTCATAACTGAGTGCTGAACTGGAGTTTTTGGTTACGTATGTTATTCTGTTATTATGTCACGTTGAAGAAACTTGAAAAGAAAAGAAAAGAATTATAAAAATGATGTGAGGTCCGTAGCTCTTGGCTAAGTTTGTAAGTTATGAAGAAACTTGGGCTTCGCCGCCTTTGGCATCTAAAAATATCCCCCAAAAGCAAGCAATGGGGAAATTTGCCATACTTTCTGCACTTCAAAGTAGAGTTGGGGTTGCTTTAAACTTAGTATATGGATGTAGCAGCTCTCTTGGCACTATCACAACACTGCTAATAATTCTAACCCTTTCAGGCTACTGACCTGGGATTTGGCAAACTTCTGTTTCTTAACTATCTGTCAGTCATGTCTCAAATCCGAAAACTAATTTTGCTAATTTCCTCCCCAGCCAAATGCCAAGTGAGAAATCTGTATTCCATGCTCAGCATGGTACAATGCTGCTACTAATATTCAATGAATAATTTAAAAAAAATTAAAATCACTTCTGCCTTTTGCACATATATTATTAAATGGCTACTAGAGAGAAGTAGACCTGTTTTTATTGCTCATTACTACTACACCTTAACAGAGCACAGAGAAAAATGGATTTTTACCATCTTGTCGCATCAATTCTACAAAGCATATTGTAAAAATAATTCGCATGGGATGATTCCTACACTCATCTCTTACATCACAGTTCATATGAGATTATGTATGTGAATTTCTGTCATGCTGGCAAGACGCTGCTACATGGGTATAATTCAAATCATACAGACCTATGCATACCAGTGTGAAGACTGTGCACATTTCTACTTTACCTCATATATACATGTCGGGAAGTCTCTGCCAGTCATGGCTTTATTACTACCACTACTACTGAATTCATATGGCCAACCACCAGCCTATCCTGTCTGAGTGGCTCACAGAAGTAAAGAACAAAATGCAACATAAAAAACAAATGCAATAATTAAAATTCAAGAGAAACAATAAAATACAGCACAAAAACCTTCTAGGGTAGAGGACTGCAACTGGCAGCCCCTGGCCCAGATTCAGGCCATGCCCCCAAAGGGAGCAGCCTCACACGGACGGACACACACACACACACACACACACACACACTGCTAACACAGAAGTAAAAGGCAACTATGGAGAGAGTGGTAGTGATGAAATAGGATGTAGAATAGGATGTAGTGATGGTCCTCCAAACCATGAACCTATGTCCTGACAGGCAGGGCTAATTTAAAAAATACTGCAAGGACCATCCACACTGGTTCCCTAGTACAGAAGCACTCTGTAATGCAGGTGGTTCAGAACTGTTTTTGGTGGGGGGACTGGATGACATCACCCACTGATGTCATCCCCCCACCCATTTTGCCTTTCTCCATTCTCTCAGTACAGAGAAAGGGACTCGGCTGGCACTGGGATGAGCAGTGGTATCAGCCAGAAATCATCCAGGGGTGAAGCTTGAAGATCAAGGGGACTCCACCCCATGGGGGAACCCAAGGAGATTCTGCAGGCCAGAGGTGGAATCTCCACAGGCCTGATTAATCCCTTGGGCCAGAGGTTCTACATCCCTGCTATAAGGCTATGTTCAATCTTTCACCATCACTTTGAGCACCGTTGGTACTCTCCTAGAACATGATGCATGTGAATACCTCCAGAAATCCTAGCATCTCCAATTCTAAACACAGCATTAATAGCTGGCTAGACATGCTGTATAAATGTGCACAGATAAAGGACAATTCTATGAATCGTCTGCTATGGACAACTTCTCAGGTGAAGAGGCACAATGTGGGACAGGTGACTGGATCAGGAGGAGTTTTAGTACCACGGCCAGCACTGCCAGTACCAGTCCAGGACCTGGAGTTGATTTCAGGACCGTGGAGAGAAGTCCTGCAGCTGGGATACCAGCGTTACTCCAGCACTGAGAGGGAGCAACTGGCAGGATTTATAGCCAAGCCAGGAGAGTCTGTCTGGAAGCTCCAACCAATCATGTGCTATATCTGGCTGTTAAAGGGCCAGTGTCCTTTTTCTGGAAGCATTGGCTTCTTCTAGGAAGTGAAGGCTGGAGGAATGAGGAGCCAGTTGTGGACTGTTCCTTAGAGACCAAGGTCCACTCCTCGGAGTGAAGGGGTAGTGGTAACTCCTGGAAGTTGCATGGATAGGATATGAAACCCGAGGCAGTAGGCACCAGTTCAGAAGGAGCAGGGACTTGTTCTGGTGTATCCTCAGAGTCACTGCTGCTGGAGCCCTCAGTCTCCAAATTCTGACACCAAGTATGGGCCCAGGTATGAACTTCAGGGGTTCAAAATGCAGAACTCAATGGAGAGGTGAACATTATAAGGATCCCAAATTCTTTTCTACCTCAGATTAAAATCTAAACTGGAGAAAAATTTCCACCCACCGCTTCTGAAGTTCCCCAACCCTCTCTTCTTTCTTTTAAAGCAATATTTACACAGCTCAGGCAGCAGGAGCAGAACTCCAGCCATAGGAAGAGGGAAGGAGGGATATCCGTTCCCTTCCTCCCTCTCTTTTCCAGCACACTGGTCAGGAAAAAGGCTCCAGAGGCCTTGGGACATGTAGTTTTTCCCATGGTTACTGCAATTCCAAGCTCAATTTCCAAATTCATATTAGTTCAGAAAATAAGACAAGCTTTTCCCTATTTGGGAGGAAATGGCTCAGTTTATTTTTCCAATTCAATCCAAAACGGGCAGGCGTGGGGGGAAGAAGTTGCCCATCACTAATTCTACTGCATTTTGGAAGAACTAATTTCTATAGTGAGGAACTCAGAAACTGAAGTACTGTTTAAGGCTCTCAGATCCGTCAGCTGTTCCAATCTTCACTTTTCAGTTAATGTGTGCTTGTTCAAGCAAAGTACTTTTTCTAAAAATCTGTTTTCTGAAACTGGGTCTAACAAGTAAGGTCCAAGCAGCAGATGGAAAGCATGATCAGAAAGCATCAGGAATTGATTTCAGTGCATATAAACAGATGCATTCATCAAACAATGTGATTAAGATATTTCCACATGAAATAGGAGTAGCATTAGGCTCAACGAGGCAATGAATTTCCAGCTTAAGTTGCCAATGGTTAGCTAAATGGATGCAGCCAGCAGCTTCTGCTTGCAATCATTAGTCCTCATCACAATACCATCACAATACCATGCTTACAACAACGAGGAAGTGGAATCTGTTGTGCATGTTCTATTTCACAGACACGCTTAGGTCTTAAGCGATTACTATCTGGATTTGCTGAGTTCTGTAATAAAAATCTTTTAACAATCAATTACTCCAAATCTAAAGTTATGGTATTTGCAAGGAAGAAGGTTAGACATTCTTGGGTTATGGATAACAGTAGACTTGATCAAGTTGACTCCTATAAATATCTGGGTATTTGGTTTCATGAGACTGCTAACTGGAGAGTCCAGGCAAAGCTTGCTAAGGCTAAAGCCGAACAAAATCTGAGTGCCATATTGCGCTTCTTTTTCACTAGAGGTGGGAAATTTATTCCAGCTGCCATCTGTGTTTTTCAAGTTAAGATAATATCCCAGATTCTTTTTGGAGCTCCTATCTGGTTTCTTTGTCTTAAAGACTCTCTCAAAAGCATTCAGTCTTACTTCCTTAGATCTATATTTGGCGTGCCCAAGTGTGTTGCTGGTGCTGCCCTTTATCTTGAAGCTGGCCTTAATTCTCTCAGTTGTCTGGCTTGGATACATTCTATTCACTTCTGGCTTTGTTGCCAGCTTTTGGTTAAGCCAAATTCTTTTGTTTCCCAGGTGATGTTAGATTCCTATGTGTCTGCTTGGAATAAAGCAGTGGGGCAAAAGGTTGCCTCAATTGGGCTGTCTCCTTCCTATTTGCTATCCTTGTCCTGGGAGAAAGCTAAATTTCTAGTCAAGCAGAGACTGACTGACATCAATTTTCAAGAGCTCCATGCAGCGGCCCAGGGCCCATGTTCCCCTCTGTCACTGGGTTTGTCGGGCCTTTATCCTAAAAATGGGATGCTCTATTTAGAGTGGTTATCGATCCCTAAATACAGGAGAGCATTTTCCTTAGTCCGATTTAATGTTTTACCCTCCAAACTTTTGGATGGCAGATACAGTAAAATCCCAGTGAAAAATAGATTCTGCCCCTGCAACAACGAGGAAGTGGAATCTGTTGTGCATGTTCTATTTAATTGCAGTTTCTATCAAGGGGCTAGAGAGACTCTAATACATCCAATCACACAAACTTTCCCTGGACAATCTTTAGAGTCTCTTTTGACCATTTTGCTTGATGGCTCAAATAGTTTAATCACTAAGGAAGTTGCAACATTCTTGAATGTTGCTATTTTGACTAGGCCTTCTATGCTTGCCTGATTCGGTCTTATTGTATGTTTTTATTCTGAGTGTACAACTGAGAGCTGGTATATTTTGTTTGTATTGTGTGTGTGTGTGTGTGTGTGTGTGTATATATATATATATATATATATTGGTGTGGTGGTTAGACCGTAAATAAACAGATAAAAGGAACAAAAATAATACATTAAAAACAAACTAAAATTACATTGCTGGTTAAAGAGCAAAGAAGGCTTCCTGGAACAAGGAGGTCTTCAGCAGGAGCTGAAAGCAGCACAATGTCGGAGCCTGCCTGACCTCCAGAGGCAGGGAGCTCCACAGAAATGGAGCCTGCCACACTGAAGGCTGTTCTCCTAGTGGACTCCAATTGGGCCAAAGGTCCATGAGGAACCACCAGGAGCATGCCATCTGATGACCTCAGCGACCAGGCAGGTTGGTATGGGAGGAGGCGCTCTCTCAGGTAATCTGGTCACAAGTTGTTTCAGGCTTTGTACACAAGTACCAGAACCTTAAACCTGACCCGGTAGCAAATAGGTAGCCAGTGCAGTTCCTTCAGCAAAAGAGTTGCACGCTGAAAAGGGGCAGCTCCCGACAACAGCCGAGCTGCTGTATTCTGCACTAGCTCCAGCTTCTGGAACAGCCTTAAGGGTAGCACCACATAAAGTGCACTGCAGTAATCCAGTCTTGAGGTTACTAGTGCCTGTATCACTGTGGCCAAGCTATCCCTGTCCAGGAGAGGCCATAAATGGTGAACCAATAAAAGATGGTAAAAGGCACTCCGAGCCGCCACAGTCACTTGGGACTCCAGCAACAATGATGGATCTAGGAGTACCCCCAGACTACGATCCCCATCTTTCTAAGGGACTGCAACCCCATCCAGAACAGGCAATGAGCCTATCAGGAACCACTCACCCACAGGGCTTCTGTCTTGCCAGGATTCAGCCTCAGTTTATTGGCCCTCATCCAGCCCATCACTGAGTTTAGGTACTGATCCAGGACTTGCACAGCCTCTCCAAAATCATTTGTCACAGGGATATAGAGCTGTGTGTCAGCGTACTGATGGCAATTGGCTCCAAATCCCCTAATGACTGTTCCCAGCTTCATATAGATGTTAAACAACATTGGGGACAAGATGGTACCCTGTGGAACCCCATAGTGCCATTGCCAAGTGTCAGAGGAACAGTCACCCAATGTTACTCTCTGAAATTGATCCCGCAGGTAGGACCAATTTGAAGCAGGAAGATATTTGCTGTATATGTTTGAAGCAGGAATAAAAAGAACATAAGAAGAGCTATGCTGGATCAGACAAAGGGTCCATCTAGTCCAGCATTCTGTTCACAAAGTGGCCAACCAGCTGCCCACAGGAAACCCCCAAGCAGGACATGAGTGCAACAGCACCCTCCCCTCCCCTTGTTCTCCAGCAACTGGTGTACATAGGCATACTGCCTCTGATACTGGAGGTAGCATCATCATCATCATCAGGCGATCACTCGTGACCGAGTAAGATTGTCTTCCGGGATAAAAGGAGGAAATTCTAAAGAAGATTGTGTAGACTCTAGCGATGGGTCCGTAAGTGACTGTGGAGGCCAATTCTAGATCCACACAGCTTCCCACAGTGAGGACACATGTTACCAGATAGAAGATGGTCCTGTAAAGGATTCATTTGACGTGCTTTTCGCTTAGCACAGTTTCTCCCTTTCACCTTGCACTCGGGCTTCTTCAAAGTCCATGGAACCTTTGTGAAAGGCCAACCTCCATTTAGATCGTTCATGGGCCAGAGCTTCCCAGTTTTCGATGTTTATATTGCATTTTTTTAGATTAGCCTTATGAACATCTTTAAACCTCTTATATTGACCACCGATATTCCGCTTTCCATCCTTGAGTTGGGAGTAAAGTAACTGCTTTGGGAGACGGCAGTCAGGCATTCGAACAACATGACCGGTCCACTGAAGTTGGCGTTGAAGGATCATTTTTTCAATGCTAGTAGTCTTTGCTTCTTCCAGTACACTGACATTTGTTCGCCTATCTTCCCAAGTAATTTGCAGGATTTTCCGGAGGCAACGTTGATGAAACCTTTCAAGGAGGTGGAAGTGACGTTTATAGATAGTCCATGTTTCGCAGGCATACAATAAAGTTGGTAATACAATGGCTTCATAAACCAGTGTTTTGGTCTTCTTACAAATATCCCGATCCTCGAACACTCTATGTTTCATTCGAGAAAATGCGGCACTTGCGGAGCTCAGACGATGCTGGATTTCACTGTCGATGTTAGCTGTAACAGAAAGATAGCTGCCAAGATAGAGGAAATGATCGACATTTTCCAGTATTGTCCCGCCAAGCTGGATAGATGGCATCACCAAAGGATTGGCTTGCACTTGCTGATGAAGCACTTTGGTTTTTTTGATGTTAAGTGAGAGACCAAGTTTTTCGTATGCTTCTGCAAAAGCATTTAGGATAGTTTGGAGATCATCCTCTGAATGTGCGGAGACCACATTATCATCAGCATACTGAAGTTCCACAACGGAGGTTGTAATTACCTTACTTTTTGCTTTCAGCCTGCTGAGATTAAAAAGCTTTCCATCTGTTCGATATATAATTCCCACACCGGTGGGAAGTTTCCCCTTGACAAGATGTAAAACCATGGCGATGAAAATGGCAAATAATGTTGGGGCGATAACACATCCCTGTTTAACACCTGATCCCACTTTAAATGGAGCACCATGAGAGCCGTTGTTGTCCAAAACCGTTGCCGTCATGTTGTCATGGAGAAGTCGCAAGATATTCACAAATTTATTGGGGCATCCAATTTTCATAAGGATAGTCCAGAGAGCTGTACGGTCTACAGTATCAAAGGCCTTAGCCAAATCGATAAATGCCATATAAAGGGGTTGATTTTGCTCCCGGCATTTTTCTTGGAGCTGGCGTGCAGTAAAAATCATGTCTACTGTCCCTCTAGAGGGGCGGAAACCATATTGAGTCTCAGGGAGGATCTCTTCTGAAATAGATAGAAGACGGTTTGCGAGAGTCCTAGCAAATATTTTACCTGCGGTTGTTAAGAGAGAAATGCCCCGATAGTTTCCACAGTCTGTTCTATCACCCTTCTTAAAGAGGCTGATAATTATGGCATCCCTGAAGTCTTCTGGGATCTCTTCTCTTATCCAGATTTTTTCGATGAGTTTATGAAGATGTTGTACAAGTTCGGGGCCCCCTTCTTTAAAGATTTCAGCAGGAATCCCATCTGGTCCACTAGCTTTGTTGTTCTTCATTTGATTAATGGCTTTTTTTACTTCATCCAAAGTGGGGAGTATTGCAAGTTCCTCTTTAATTTGTTTTTGCGGGATTTGCGGAAAAATCTCATTATCCACCTTAGATTTACGATTTAAAAGGTCATAATAATGCTCTTTCCAACGCAGTGCAATAGACTCTTTGTCTTTTAAGAGTTTGGTGCCATCTTTTGATTGTAAAGGATTTGTACCATAGGTTTTTGGTCCATAAGTAGCATATAGCCATCAGGACTAGTAGCCATTGATAGCCTTCTCCTCCATGAATTTGTCCAATACCCTTTTAAAGCCATCCAGATTGGTGGCCATCATTACATTTTGTGGAAGTGAATTCCGTGGTTTTACTATGTGCTGTGTGAAGAAGTACTTCCTTTTATCTGTCCTAAATCTCTCATCAATCAGCTTCATGGGATGACCCCAGGTTCTAGTATTATGAGAGAGGGAGAAAAATGTCTCCCTGTCCGCTTTCTCTACACCATGCATAATTTTGTACATCTCTCATGTCTCCCCTGCTTGCCTCTTTTCTAAGCTAAACAATCCCAGCTGTTGTAACCTTTCCTCATAGGGAAGTTGCTCCAGCCCCTGATCATTTTAGTTGCCCTTTTCTGCACTTTTTCCACCTCTACGACATACCGAACATGGAATTTGCCCCTTTAACAGCAATCACACACTGGGTTGACATTTTCATCAAACTGTCCACCACAACCCTAAAATATCTTTCTTAGTCAGTCACTGCTAGCTCAGATCCCACATGAAGTTGGGATTTTTTGCCCCAACATGCATCACTTTACACTTCCTTACATTGGTGGCCGGGTGACCGGCCAGATGGGCGATTAATAAATATAATAATAATAAATAGTTCCAGATCATTTATGAACCAGCTGAAAAGCATTGGTCCCAATGCAGATCCCTGTGGGACCCCATTAGTTAAACCCCTCCAGTATAACCTAACTTGCACGTGGGAGTAGTCCCTGCTGCAAGGGACTACTCCCTTGCAAGGAGGTGGCAGTAGTTTCTTCATAGTCACTCATGAAGAAACCCTCCCTGGATCCAGAGGTTTATACTCAATGGTGAATTCCACCTTTTGGGGCAAGGTGCTCAAGAGGGTTGTGGCGGCTCAGCTACAGACATTCCTCAAGGTACCATCTTGTTTCCAATGCTGTTTAATATCTATATGAAGCTGCTGGGTGTGGTCATTAGGGGATTTGGGGTGAGGTGCCATCACTATGCTGATGACACCCAAGTCTACTTCTCCATTACATCTGAATCAGGAGAAATCATTCACAACCTAGATCAGTACTTGAACACAGTGGTGGGCTGAAGGGGGGCCAATAAGCTGAACCTGAATCCTAGTAAGACAGAGGCAGTGTGGGCAAGTGGTTCCCAGCTCTGGGAATTATCCACTCTGGATGGGGTTGAGCTCCCCTTGAAAGAACATTTTTACAATTTGGGGGTGCTCCTGGATCCACTGGAGGCCCAAGTGACCTCCATGGCTAGGATTGCCTACTACAAGCTTAGGCTGGTACACCAACTGCATCCATTCCTGGACAGGGATAATCTTGCCACTGTGATCCATGCATTGGTCAAGAAATAATTATGTAGAAGAAAAGCCAAACTTTTAAGGGCTATTTATGCTCCAGTTTCAGAACCAAACATGTACTATACCTTATGTTTTGGTGGTATAAGTAATCTATTTGCTTGGCTCCCATTTGGTTAATTAAACTCTAGGTAGCAAATTGCACTAACCTGAACATTATGATGAAACAAAAATCCTGTATCTGAACAATCACATTACAAATCTTTTCTACCCGCAAAATGCAAGCTGGTTCTACACAAAATATCCCCCCAACCGAGGCTCCTTTTTCTCACTGTAATTATATTCCTAGTAATCCCCTAACAGATCACACCCAGGAGATCACTCAGAGAAATTGTAAATATCCTAGCAAGCATGGTGCTCTCACCAGAAATAATTCCAGACATTACTATGGAGGTTTATCTTCACATGTACCTGGCTACAGGTTAGCAAGAGGATAAAGTAAGTATATGTTCACTAGTTGTTTGAAATGGTCAGGATCTAGGTTGGTTTTAAACAATGAGGCTTGGGATTATAGGATTAAAATCTATGGGGTGAATGGCAGAAATGGAACAGGGAACAGATGAAGTTCATACATTAGCAAATGCAGTTGCAGCTTAACTCTTCTGTATCTTCTCCCATATGCTAGACACACCTGCTTCTACTGCTACAAAGAAAGTTTTAAAATGTCAGTGCACAGGCCAAATCTCTCCTTGCACAGATGGAAAAGTTGGCAGCTACTGGGTGCCAACTGAATTTTGCACAGAATCTGCACATCAAGACAGAACGAGTGTCTGTGCTCATGTATCAAGCCAAATGCAACGTACCATTAGCTGTCCCACATGAAGCTGGTGGTCAGATTCCTAGAATGTCTGCACCCTGAGGCTGGCAGAAAGTGACACAAACGTAAGACAATCCACAAGTTCTTCCATGTCCACCATCAACACTGAATAAGAGAGTCTAATACAGCTTAGCTATAGAACCAGCAACCCTGTACTAGCTTGAGTTATAAAAGTGTTACTTCTGGATATTAATAGGAATACAGGCAGAGGGGGCCAATTCTGGATGCAGACACAAAACCTTTCCACCCAGTTATGGGCTTCACCCAGCAATCTATGTTCTGGTAATCTCTAAGCTTCACTACTTGCATGCGGTCTACATGGAGCTGCCCTTGAAGACTGTTCGGAAGCTGCCGCTGGTGCAAAATGCAGCAGCAAGATTAATAACTGGGACCAGGAGGTCTGAACACATAACACCTGATCTGGCCCACTTACATTGGCTGCCTATATGCTACCAAGCCCAATCCAAGGTGCTGGTTTTAACCTATAAAGCCCTACATGGCTTGGGACCGCAATACCTGATGGAATGCCTCTCCCAGCCATAATCTACCTGGACACTACACTCAACATCTGGGGCCTTCCTCCGACTGCCACCCCTGAGGGAGGCTCAGAAGGCAGCAACAAGGGGGAGGGCCTTTTCTGTGGTAGCCCTCCAACTGTGGAACAAGATCTCCACTGCGGCTCTTTGGCACCAACTTTACTATCCTTTCAGCACCAGGTTAAGACTGCCCTCTATGCTGAGGCATTTAACAGCTCCAAATAGTACAGGGGTGGGTGGGTTATGTCAGCTTTTTTATCCAGTCTACTTTTTATAATCTTGTCTTAGTTTATAAAAACTTTAAGATTGTTTCTAAAATGTCTAGTGTACATTTTTTGATGTTTTTATTGTTTGTATTTTTATATTATATTTTTATTGTAAAACTGTATTTTATTGTAAAATTTTATAATTGTTGTAAACTACCCAGAGAGTTTTGGCTACTGGGCAGTATAGAACTGATAATGATAATGATAATTTACCATGTAATCCCATTCACTATGATAAAAATAGAAAACTATAAATCAAGGGTAGGCAACCTCAGGCCTGGGTGCCAAATCCGGTCCTCCGGGGGGCCAAATCCGGCCCTCTGGGGGTTCCCCAGATGGTCCCTGGCAGTGAGAGCTTTAAGCTACAATATGCTGGTATTTTTTGTATTTTTGGCCCCACCTCTTTTGCCTTCAGCCCCACCACCTCTCTCTTCAGGCCTGCCCACTAGTAGATTGTGGCCCCCGAGGGCTTCTCCGAAAAGGTATTCAGCCCTTGGGCTGAAAGAGGTTCCCGAACTCTGCTGCAAACCTTTGCATACAGCCCAGATAATCTAAGCAGCATGCACGAAATTTGGAACTGTGTCACTCACTTGCCCCAATGCTGTCATCTTGGAAATCCATGGACATGGGGACAATTATTACTTCTCCAATGCAAAGAGAAAGGCAATTGTATGAACCAACATGATGAACAAGCAGGTACATTCATCTGGGACTGTGCTGCAGCAATTTGAACTACATCCTACTATTTCACCTTTCTTTATTTGGTGCACACACATCTCATTTGTCCTTGGGAAAGCTTAGAATGGTTTATTTGGGTTTCTAGGAAGTCCCCCTTCCAGGCATTAACCAGGCAGAGACCTGTCTAGCTTCAGGCTTCCCTTGCTACAATTTCCATGCATGGGAGTACTCCCACTAGTAATTTTTGTGTCTGAAAATGTTCTCATGGCTCTAAGAAAATACAGACGTATTGCAAGCCTCTGGGAACATCTTGGCAATATTGATGTGCCTTTCTAAGAGCTTGTCATATGTAGCTGATCCTCCCACATTTGGTTATTAACCACAGAAGCAATTTGGAAGGATGTTCCCATGCCAGGAAGCCAAAATGTGACACAGGCCCAGTGTCGGCAAGCTCTCTTGCCTCAAAGCCAGACCATTACAATCAGAAGCGAAGCACCCAAGCAGAATTACTTTAGAAGTATCACTTTAGTGTGCAAGATACAAGTATGCAACAGAAGTGCATAAAATTCTGATCCAAATCAGTAGATGCTTTGCCCAACTTCCTTCAGCTCTTGCCATCAAAAGAAAGAACTCCATAACTTGTATATGAAAAGTGGCAGAACTGTATTTACAATTCAGAGGGTTACAATGCAGATATACCTCTGAGGCTGGAGCAGCATTTGCCTTTATTCTTCACAGACAGGTGCTTATTATGCATTTCTTGATATCTCTCTCTCTCGCTTCATAAATTCCTACCACACTCTGAGATGCATGCTAGACAGTAGCAACGGGATTTGTGCACCTGCAGTAAACTAAAGAGGCTCCCCCCAAGCCTGCAAATAGAAACAGCTCCACAACTTCCCTAAGCAGCCACTCACTTTTAATTGCTCCCTATAGCATGGAGCAATTAGGGAAGTAAGTCTCAGGCAGAAAACCTTTGAAGTCATCACATCCTGAACTTCCTATGCCTACGGTGGCAATATGGCAGAAACAGTGGGACAGGTTATTAGCATACAAGATGAATGATTGCTGTTCTGTTAACTATGTACAAACTATCCACTTCTGAAAAATACAAACTTCACACCACAACACTGAGACTACTCCCCACATTGCCAGAACTTCATTCCCCATTCAACAGCATACTTATGGATTTGTGGGATTTGTGACCTGCATCGGCGCTGGGATTAACACAAATAAAAATTTAATATGACTAAGTAAATAAGAGTTCCTTAGAATTCACTGTGGTTAAAAATAAAAGGATCATTTTTTAAAATCTAAAAATGTAATGAACAATGTTATACCTGCCAAGGCAATATTCATACATTTTTCAAGTTTTACCAGTCATACTGGCAAAAAGATTGACCACTTACAGCATTCCTGTTGGACACAATCAATATGTAAAGAATATAAATACCAGAAGAATTAACCTTGGGTTTAAATGCAAATCTTTTTTTTTTTTTTAAAAGAAAGAGTTCCATACCATAACGAACAGATCCCGCCATATTTTACTATTGTGAAAAAACTGAGTTTTGCATTCTGTATAAGCACAATTCTGCATGCAGCAGGGTACATTTGATTCAGGGAACTAACCCTTCACAACAAGAAGCCTGGTTCTATTACAGTGGCGTGCTGTCGGGAGTTGCATTTATTTGAAGTCCTTTTAACATGTTATACTGTGTTCGGTGAACATTCATGCGTGTGTGCAAGCAGCAAAACAGCAGGGTTCTGTCCCTCAACCTACACATTTTTGTTGTGACGTCTGAAAACTTCTCTGTAAGTACAACTTTAGAGAGCTTTAGAGAGCTCTCTCCTGGAAAAGCAGGATTATCAAATACACAGGAGGAAAACCCCTCCACATGTACAGCTGGACATTACACTGAATGTATGTTCAGGGATAGAACCTGCTGCTACAATGCCTCACACCACTCTCCATGTACATTCCTTGTACATGCTAGGATGTCTAAAAAGGCTTGGGTTCTCAAGAAAGGAAGAAAACTCTAGAAGGTCCTGACATTTGTGTGACTTCTTTCTAAGAAGGCACGCTTGCGATTTGCAACTGGCTCACTTGGCTGGGGCAACTAGAGTCACCCTCAAGCAAGCACATGGGTGGCAAACTTCAGCCAAGTTCTAGAATTGGCAGAAGCCAAATCACACATGCACATGTCAACTCCACCCAACAGAAGGCAGTTCTGGCACAGGAGCATATGTGAAGACTTTTAGTTTGGCCTTTTGCATCTGCAAGTAGAAAAGGGGCAGGACCTGAGCCCCAGCATTACTGATTTCAATACTGGGCCATGGGCATATTGTTGTGAGGCTGACTTGAGAAAAAAAACATTTTTTAAAGTAACCGCGGCATTCCGCAAGCTACATGCCTCTAGATTACATCGGAGTATACCTCTCAAAGGCCCTTACTCTATACAGTAATACCTTGGATTGCAAGCATAATTCGTTCCGGAACCATGTTTGTAATCCAAAACACTCTTATATCAAAGCGAGTCTCTGGCGGGCGTGAACGGGGCCGATTTCGGCCCGCTCCGCCCGCTCGTACATCTTTTCCAGAAGATTGAAAAGCATTTTAGAGAGTTACAGTAATACCTTGGATTGCAAGTAACTTGGTCTGAGAGCCAAGACCTTGCTCGTTTATCAAGTAAATTTTTTTAAAAAAAATTTGCTTGTCTTGCAAAACGCTCTCAGACCAAGTTACTTGCAATCCAAGGTATTACTGTAACTCTCTAAAATTCTTTTCAATCTTCTGGAAAAGTCTAGCTGGTGTTGTCCTGCAACTTCTCTAAGTTCTGGAGGTGCATAAATTCAGATGACTAATGCTGCACACATGCGCTAAGTCAAAGTTCCATCACAACAACAACAACAACAACACCACAAGGTTCTGCATATTTGAAAGGAGAGAGATCACTGGGCCTACCTGAATGGCTTCTGTGGTGTAATGAGGCCAATGTCAGCCTTCCCCATAGTGTAATAAGGCAGAGAGAGAGCACCAATACCCCTTTGCTCAAGCTTCGGATGTCCCTCTCACTCATTCTGCCACGAAAAAAGAAATAATATTAAAAATGCACATCATGAATAGGCATTACTAAGCTATTTTTTACCTCCAACAAAACAGCAATTCACACACATTCTTTGAAAATTTACAATCAGCTAAAACCATGGGTTGCATCCTGACTTAGCCTTCTATCCATAACAGGCTTTTGATCCAGCAGAGGATCCCACTGACAGAATGGTGGAGGAGGAGATTTTTATTGACTCTCCTTCCCCCTGCAGTCCCCGCCGCACACACACTGTTCCAAGGGTCCCCCAACCCTTTGAATCAGATTTTTGGAGGGTGCAAGGAGTTGTAGAAGGATGGAGGAAGTGGGGAAAATGCCCTTCTTCTGCCAGTAGGAGCATTCCCTAAGCAGAACTCTGCTCAGGGAATACTGCTGCCAACAAGAGCAAAGTCGAGATCCAAGCCTATGTCTTTTTAAGGAAAAAATATGTTCATGGCATTGTTATGCATGTACATACATGTGCAGACACGCAAACACACACCACATACTCTTCACAAGGGGTAGGCAACCTGGTGCCCTCCAGATGTTTTGGAGATCATTGGCCATGCTGGCTCGGTCTTTCATAGATTTCATAGATCATCGAGTTGAAAGGAGCCTACAAGGCTATCGAGTCCAACCCCCTGCTCAATGCAGGAAACATCCAAGTAATAACCAGGCTTGACTCTGCTTAGCTTTCCACACTCAGACAAGCTGAGCCAGCATAAGCCACAGGCCTGTATGGGAGTTGTAGTCCAAAATGTCTGGAGGGCACTGGACTGCCAACCCTGCTCTACACCGTCATACTCTTCAGTGGGGCAGGGCAATTGCCTGGCAATTCTAAGCATCGGGACAACTACACAACTGTCTCTATTTGCCTGATTTAGTTGCACACTAAAGCTAAATTGTGTGGCAGCCATCTCTGGGTTGTGACCTGTTATGTGCAGTTACTCACCATGAGGAGTCAACAATTTCTGCTATGCTACTGTCAACCAAGAAAGGTATTTGGAGGGAGGGACCCAATGGAACCATGTGGTAAGCAGCTACATCGTCATCAAAATCATGTATAGCTCACCTTTCCTCAAAAAGTTTCCAAGGTGGCTAACAAGAAATAACAAGTAAAAACAATGTCCACACACCAAGAAAAAAAACAACCTGAGTCCAATGGAATAGAATCTTCATGTCAAGAACTTACAACAAAAAAATTGGAATGAGACCGCTGCATAGTTTCTTCTAGTTTATAAAATGAGATTATCAGATTTTCTGGTGTGCTGCTAAATACTGGTTGTACAACTTACATGGTTGCACTTGAATGTGTTGCCACACATATGGTAGTGGCTGAAATGTTCCCAGGTCAGGCTGATGCAACATAATAAATTTGGTTAGGATAACTCTGAGAATCACCATTACAACAACCTGTTCTTGAACACAGAAAATGTCATGAATGTTTCACATGCTTCCTGTGATTGGCTCAAGAGAGGAAGGAAGGTCAGATAGCACCCCTGTGCTCTGAGAAACTACAGAGATCCACAGTGCTTAAATTCCACAAGTATCCAATATGCTGTTGTTTTATCAAAATGTTTGCATCTTCTCCTTTGCCTGCCATGTGAAGAACCAGGTTCACTAGCAGTTGCACAAATATAGCCTCACTAACTTCAGAAGGAAGCAATCCTCCTCTTCTTTTCTTTTTGCACCAAAAGAAGTAGGTGCAAAGTTCAGCCCATTAAAATGCTGAGGCCCAGGAAAGGGCCATCCATCCATCTATCCACCCACCCTACCCACCTATTTATTTATTTATTGTATTTCTAGATCACCCATCTAGCAGGAACCCGGCTACTCTGGGCAATGTACAATACAATGTACAATGAGACAAAGCAGAATAAAATACACTTAACACAGTATAAAATTTTAAAATCCTAGCCCACCCCTTATTCCCGCCTGAAAAGCCATGTTTTTAATGAATGGCGGATGCTCATCAAGGAGGGGGCATGGCGGAGGTCACTGGGGAGAGAACATAAAGGCACCGGGCCATTTCAAAGCTCTGTGTCTTCCACAGAGTTTTGTTGTTGTTCCAAGCTGGATACATCCAGCTTTCTTACATGATTGCTTGTGAAGGCACAGAAAGCCCCAAAATTGAAATGAGCATTTAAGCAATTATACTTACCTCCTACTGGGGCTTCACAGCTACTGTCTGTGCATTGGCCAATCTCAGATAGACTCGGTATTTGCAAAGAAGGGCAAACATCTGGGCATCTAAAAATGAAGAAACAGCAGCTTAGATTTTCAGAGTACAGAGCCCATCTGAAATTGGTGCAGAGCAATGTGCAAATATAGAAGCTGAGCCTCCCCATAAACTAGGTTTCTAAATATATGATCAGCTATCCCTTCTCCTCCTGCCCTCCCCATATTTCAGCCACCAGCCACTCCTCTTCCTTTCATACCTGCCAAGGACTCATGGGACACCAGGCTCGTGGGAGCATGCCAATCAAACAGATCCATGCTGATTTCATGCACAAGTTGAGGTCTTATGAGTGTTTCTCTATGCATATCACTCCCATGTTTTACAGTGTGCCAGTCTAAAACACTGGCATTTCAATGCACATCAGGATATGCTCATGCAGCAAAGCAATCAAATAATTGCTCCCCTACACTCACAAAGTCAGCATGGATCGTTTCAATCAAACGGTCACCCCAAAGCTAGGATACTCTGAATCCCCCCCCCCCAACCATTTGGGACAACAGGGAAGAGATGATGAATTCCAATCTAGAAGCAAGGTATCTATCTACAGTTGTGGATGCAAAACTGTGGAACAACCTCCCTCCAGAAGCGAGGAAATGTTTCTCTCTGCTCTCATTTTGGAGGGGCCGCAAAATTATTATTATTATTATTATTATTATTATTATTATTATTATTATTATTATTATTATTAATTTATTTATCGCCCATCTGGCCAGCAACCGGCCACCCTGGGCGATGTACATAGAATAAAAACAATAAAATACATTTAAACAATATAAAAATTTTAAAATCTTAACCCACCCCATATTCCCGCCTGAATAACCAGGTTTTTAATGAGCGACGGAAGCTCAGCAGAGAGGGGGCATGGCGGAGGTTACTCGGGAGAGAGTTCCACAGTACGGGGGCCGCCACAGGAAAGGCCCTCTTCCTCGCCCCCACCAGTCTAGCTGCTCTGGCTGAAGGGACAAGGAGAAGGCCATCCGTGGCAGATCTTGTTGAGCGGCCCAATTGGTGTTGCTGGAGACGCTCCTTGAGATAGACTGGACCGTATAGGGTTTTAAAGGTCAAAACCAACACCTTGAATTCGGCTCGGCAAGCAAATGGTAGCCAGTGCAAATCCTTCAGCACTGGCGTGATGTGATCCCGCCGGTGGCTGCCTTTAACCAGGCGAGCCGCTGCGTTCTGTACCAGCTGTAGCTTCCGAACCATCTTCAAGGGTAACCCCACGTAGAGCGCATTACAGTAGTCTAGGCGAGAGGAGACCAAGGCATGAACCACTGATGGGAGCAGGTGATTAGGAAGGTAGGGGCGCAGCTGCCGTATCAGATGGAGTTGATACAGCGCCGCCCCATGGACAGCTGGGAGTCTAGAATGACCCCCAAGCTGCGGACCTGGTCCTTCAGGGGTAGATGTACCCCATTCAGCACCAGGTCAACATCCCCTAACCTCCCCTTGTCCCCCACCAGAAGTACCTCGGTCTTGTCGGGGTTCAGCTTCAGCACGTTCCTTCCCATCCAGCCACCCACTGACTCCAGGCACTTGGACAGGGTCTCAACGGCCAACCTCGGTGAGGACTTGTAACAGAGGTAGAGCTGCGTGTCATCCGCATACTGATGACACCGCACCCCAAACCTCCTGATGATAGCTCCCAGCGGCTTGAGGTAGATGTTGAATAACATCGGGGAGAGGATGGAACCCTGCGGCACTCCACTAGTGAGCGGCCGAGGGTCCGAAGCCTCCTCCCCGAGAACTACCCTCTGGTACCTTCCAGAGAGGAAGGACCGGAACCACTGCAAAACTTCCTATTTGTTTATTTATTTATTTATTACATTTCTATACTGCCCAATAGCCAAACATTTCTGGGCAGTTCACAACAATAAAATACAACATGATAAAACTTAATATAAAACTTTTAAAAAGTTAAAAACTACAGTATAAAACTAAAATTTATACTGTACTAAAAATTTATACTAAATTTTTTTTACTTTATACTAAAGTAAAAAAACCAGCAACAGTAAAACTTCTAAAAATACAATAAAAGATTTTTTTAAACCAAAAACTGAAGGACTAAAACGCCTTTCTTAGGCATTCCTCCCAAGAGGAATTGTCTGGAAGACTTGCCAATGTACAGTTTTAGTTGCTTTACTATACAGTTATGTTTTTCTTGTTTTTATATCTTCTGTTATAAGCTACTTTGAATATATCTTCTGTTACAAGCTTCTTTGGAAAGCAACATATATACCCATGTCTGGGTAGTTACAATCAAAGGCCCAGGCAATATAACAGGCTGCATTTCCATTCAATAAAATCTCCTCCTCAGGTTCTGACCTCTGCCTGCTTTTCCTCTCTTGAGTTCTTTGACTGATCTGCTCTGATGTCCTCATGAACTTTGATTGGCATGGTTTGTCAGAGGCCCTCTCTGTCTGCCATTGGCTAAGAGGTGCTAAAATGGACTGTGACTTCAGAGTAGATCACACAATGACATAAGAGAGATTAGAATTCTAAAGCCCATTAGCAACTTCTATGAAATTAAGCCCAAATGGCCCCATCTTCCTAGGCAAAAACTGAAACTGTAGTTAGAAAGCCAAATGGTGTGGAGATTTTTCTTGCCAAATGGTGTAGAGAATTTTACTATGTTTCTGCACCTAAACAGAAGTGATAAAAGTCTGTCAGCTGCAAAATATTGAGAACCAACTTACCGAATAATTACATGGATACTTTGATAAGCTAACTATTGCATTCAGCACTAAAAAGAGAGAAAGATGGAAACGCCCAGTCTCCGAGCTTCCCTTCAACTATCCAACTGTTCATCTTTTAACATTATATATCTAGATATGGACTAAAACTCCTACCTCAAAAAATATCCTAATAGAGAATACAGATCATATAGGCAGGTCTGGTTTTCCTTACCATCTATACAGAAGGGGGATGCCAAGGAATCATGACTTGCAGAAAGCCACCAACAGATGCCATGGAACAACAAAGCACTGTATTCAGATTGTATTCTGTTTTAACTACTGGGTAATTTTATTTTGAATGCAGCTGCAAGACTGACTGGCAAGTATCTTTCTTCCCCTGAGGACAGAGCTGGCAGCCATTTCTGGCAGAGGTAGCCTACTCATAGGATAAATGGGACATCTGCACTGTGAGCCAGCAGGTACGAGGCAGAGTGGAGGAAAGGAAAGTGTGCCAAGCAGCTTCCTGCTAGGAACCTTTCCCAGTTCCAGGGCCAGCCCAAGACATTTTGCTGCCTGAGGCAAAGAACAAGATGGCATACAGTTATGTTTTTCTTGTTTTTATATCTTCTGTTATAAGCTACTTTGAATATATCTTCTGTTACAAGCTTCTTTGGAAAGCAACATATATACCCATGTCTGGGTAGTTACAATCAAAGGCCCAGGCAATATAACAGGCTGCATTTCCATTCAATAAAATCTCCTCCTCAGGTTCTGACCTCTGCCTGCTTTTCCTCTCTTGAGTTCCTTCCCATTCCACATAGAGAAGCTGACTGGCAGCTGAATCCTACATTGACAGTGGTGACAGGACAGCATCTTCCACTGTCTGCACCTGAGGAGGGCAGAATGACAGGACAGGCTGCATGGCACAGACAGCTCTATTCTCCAACACCTTGCTGCTGCTGTGTGGCCCAAGCATCTTCCACCTGAGGCGGCTGCCTCACTCTGCCTAATGGTACAGGTGGCCCTGCCTGGTTCTTTCTGGACCTTGCAAAGTGAGAACAGCAGGGATATAGGAAGCAGGTTGGCTGCAGCACCTGTAGTAGGTGGCTAGAGTCAGGGGAGTCGGGACTGCAGCACAGCCGGTGGGCAGATTAGAGCCTACGGCGGCTGAGATAGAAACATCATTGTCTGACATAGTATTCAGAATTTTATTTTCTAGAGTTTCTCTCTCTCTCTCTCTCTCTCTCTCTCTCACACACACACACACACACACACACACACGCTCATTTTCTTCCTATTCATTCCATTCTTGGTCCTTTGGTCAGGAACATCTCAAGGACCGGGAAATGCAAGGGACAGCAATCGGCCACAGAGCAAACAGCCCTGCCCACACATGCTCAATTTACCAGGGATGGGGGAAATGACATCTTCACAGCCTTATATATCACCTGCTGGATTTAGCAGGGTCCAGCGTGAACAGCCACAGAAGCTGTAAAAGTTTAGTGCCCAATCAGAATTTATTAAGAGTGAGCTAGATAGTGAGTGAACATTGTTTGTGATGATGTACAGCCCCGACTGGGCACAGGGCCAGCTCACCACTGTTCCTTGTCAAAACATGCACTGAATCTATACTGATTTATCTGTAAGCATTTTAATCTTTCGTTCAGTGGCAGCAATTCTTAAACTTTGCTTTATTGTGGCCCATTATTCCAGTTTGTTTTTCTTTGGGAACCACCACATTTTCTAAGAAGCTGCCTGAAAAGCTTCCAATTTTGGTCTTGGTTCCTTCTAAACTCTGAAGCTGCTGTTGTGAATGCAGAGAATGAGGACAAAGGGGGAAGTGCTATGTTTGTGAGTGCACCATGGTACAGAGCTATATTTCTCAGTCAAGCCACTACTGAGTAAGTGAAGCACAGCAACTTTTACCCACCACTTAAGAAAACTTCACACTTTTCTGACTCAAATTTAGCTGCAGGAGACTGCAAATGTAGCTACATCAGAGTAGAGAGGGTGTGTTTGCTCTAAAAATGCTTTCTGCGTGTTTCCCATTATTTTTATCATGGTCACGGTGACCTCCTAAATGTGGCCCTGTAGTCCACGAACCACCATTTATGAATCAGCACCCTATGGGGACACAGGTAAACTGTACAAGGGTGAAATGATAATGGAACTTGGAATAAGAGTTGTCTAATGCAACACTAGCCAAATGGAGTGGCTGCCCACCCACAGTGGAATAAGCTACCCATCAAGGAAGGAGGGAGAGGAAATTCATTTTTGTGTGACTTCCAAACAAAGCCAATTTGTCAACAAGTGGTGGCAGCGTTAAGCAAAAACAGCCACAGGAGCCCTTTTAAGTAGCAGTGAGATCATTCTGGCCAGGGGCAGCAAGACCTATTTTTCTCCTGCATTGGTCATTTAATTCAAGACATGCTGCAGTCCTCCTATTCAGGCATTCCTAATATGGGTAAATGTGTGAGGAGGGGAAGCAGGGACGACCGCACTCATTCCACCCTCCTTCTGTCACTGTTCTCATCACCCTCCATGCGTAGAGGATGACTTCCTGAAGGGGAGAGCCTCTTCTACACATGGGCTCTCCCAATGATTTGGAACCCTGGAAAATCAGAGTTCCAAATCATGGGGACAGCCTCCACAGGTAGAAGAGGCTCTCCCCTTCAGAAAGTCACCCTCCATGTGTAGAGGGTGGTGGAAACTCTTGAGGAGGGGGCAGGGCTAGTGTACTCATCCCCCCCTCTCCCCCCCCCTGCACATTTCATCCACATTTAGAACGCATGAATAGGGCGTACATCTCAGGAAAGATCGGCAGGCCACTCAGGGTAACAGGCGGCACCATCCAATAGGGCTGCCCGTAACCCTCCGAACTCAGTGGATTACAGGCATCCAATGGAACACAGGAGGAGCGCGGAGGCAAGGATTGCCTTTGCGCTTCCTCCACCCTGCAAAAGACAAAGACGGCTGATTTCGGCCATTTCTATCTTTTTCCCCTGCTCACGAGGAGGAGGGGCTGAAGCACTGCCTGGATTCGTCGTAGGATGGGGGGAGCCTTGCTCCCCCCTCCCCCCCCCCGTGCCTGCTCTGAAGACAGTCTCCTGCCAGCACGGAAAGAACCATGCTGACTGCTAGGGCAGAGGGAGGGCCCTCCGAAAGCAAAGTCCCCACTGCGACCTTAGAGGGCTTTTACGGGGTCAGAGCAGGGACTCCAGATTTTCCTATGGCTGGCCAGACAATGTCTACTAGCCATAGAATTGCACCCTTAGTGATCTGCCCATGGAGATATTTTTTTTCTTTTCACTGGAGAGAGAATTTTAATTTTACCTGCTCCTCTTTACAAAATGTGTGAGAGCAGTAGAGCCTGGGTGAACAAATCTCCCATTGTTTGCATTAGATGTCACAGCTCCAGGAAGTAATTTAAGGCCACATTGAATTTGTCAAATTCACTTCTACAACTCTGCAGTCCAGCTCTGCTGCTTCTTTGAAAACTTTGGCAAAGGGATTGGAAATGTGTTTTGCCCCAAAAGGCTTATCTAACCTCAACAGAACTTAATATTACTTAATCCAGTGGTGATGATTCGTTAATTCAATAGAATTCTAGTAATTTTAACAAATTCAAATTGAACCAGAATTCTGACTTTATCAAGAATCAACTTAATTATATGTGAAGTTGAAGTGGGATGAGCTCCATTCATTTCAGCACATACCCTCAGCACCTGAACCAAGCAAAAGCCAACCGTCAGACTTTATGCGGACATACTGCACAGATATACATACCCACAAGCATAGAAACCAAATGTCAAAAAATGAGAGATGAGAGTCAGAAGCGCAGTGCATAGCTGGGGAAAGGGTACACTGAGAAAAAGTCACACTGGAAATCTAGAACAAAGGGCTAGAACAAATACTTCCCAGCCTAAAGTTGCTGGGCTTAATTCAGAAAGGTGACCTGGTTTTTCCAATAGTTGTGAAAGGAGAACTTCAGCAGGTGAAAACCATCATAGCACAATAATGGGAAACACGCACACCAATGGAAATACACGCCCTGTTAATCAATTATATTCACAAAATGTTACGTCAGTGGTGGTAAATGACGGTTTAAAAGAGCAAATTTACCTAGGTCGAGGAACCAGACAAGGTTGTCCCCTTTCTCCTATTTTGTTTGCATTAATAATGGAGATTTTAGCAAATGTACTTAGAGAAGATAGGAATATATGTGGGATAGGGATTCAGGAGAAGACCAAAATAAATCTCTTTGCAGATGATACTCTTTTAACAATTGAAAATCCTATAGAAAATATGGATAGGATGGGAAATCACTTAAAGGAGTTTGGGGAAGTAACGGGGCTACAGATTAACTGGGATAAGTCCAAGATTTTGTTGTTTAATTATAGTAAAAGAGAAGAGATGGAAATGTGTAGGAAAAAAAGTAATGTTAAGATTAATAATGTAATTAAATATTTAGGAATTGTAATTCCAAAAGATATAGATAAATTGGGAGAACAGAATTATAGGAAATTAAAGAATGAGGTTAAGAATAAAATAGAGGAGTATAAAAAAATTGGACTTTCCTGGTTTGGTAGAATAGTTTTGATTAAAATGAAGATTCTGCCCAAGATTAATTTTTTATTTAGGATGATACCAATTGCGATATCAGATAAGGAACTTAAAGAATGGCAAACAATTATTAATACATATTGTAATGGAGGGGAAAAGTCTAGAATTACTAAAACAAGATGGTATAAAGTGCCAAAAGCAGGGGGTTTGGGGTCTTCCAAACTTAAAATGGTATTATATAGCTAATCAATTAAGACATACAGTGGATATGTCTTTAGGCACAGCCTAAAGAAATAATGTGGTTGGAGTTAGAAACATCTGAATTACGAAATACTTTGGAGAATATACTTTTTCTTAAAAAGAATAACAAAATGATAAAAAAATATAGACAACCCCTTTTTAAGAAGTTTGTTAGAGATTTCTCCTTTAACTCCGATGGTGGCTCTAAATGACTTTCCCGAAAATTTAAGAGTGGATTTGGAGGGTATATTAAGAGAAGCAAGGGTTATTAGATTATCGGATTGGGTGGAAAAGATGGGGACTAGAGACCAAATAATGGGAATTGTTGGGAGAAGAAGAGTGTCGTGGTTAAATTTATTACAGTTAGAACAGTGGTCGAAGAAATGGAAAAGGAAAACCGAGGATGAGAGACATTTAACTAATTTTGAAAATATTGTTATGTCTAGAGATGGTTTAGAAGGGAACACGTCTACAAGAGGTATAACAAGGGATTTATACAAATTGATTCAAAAAGCAGAAGAACAAGATGACCATCTAACGATAATATGGGATAATGAATTTGAAGAGGTGACCTTGAAGGTGGGCTGGAACAATATATGGGATAGACGAATTGTGAAAGTTATGTCAACTAGGATAAAGGAGAATTTCTATAAAATAATATGGAGATGGTACCTAATTCCAGTAAGATTAAATAGAATAGATAACAATTGCTCCGCACTTTGCTGGAGAGGATGTCAGGAAATAGGTACATATGCTCATATGTAAAAATGTTCTGGAATTTTGGCGAGAGGTTTTTACAGAAATATCGGAAATTATTGGTATTAATCTAGAGGTCTGTCCTAAACTTGCTTTGTTATCAATAACCGATAAAGTCACTAGTGCCCAAAATACGAAGGAACTAATTGTAAACTTGTTAACTGCGGCTAGGTTAATGATAGCGAGGAAATGGAAAGTACAACATGTTTTCCTAATAACTGATTGGTATAAGGAAGTTTGGGATATAGCCCTAAATGATAAATTAACTTGTAGTATCAAATGCAAAAAGGGACAGTTAAAGAAGAATAATTTAATGGATATATGGAATCAATTATTAGACTATGTATTAATAAAGGGGAAGGGGAGTATCCTTGTCAGGATATGTTATATTTTTGGAATGTGGAATTTAATTGATTAAGGGGATGGATGTATATTAGTTGGTCCCTAGGCGGGTGGGGGGGTGCACCTTATGATTTATTTTAGTTTTATGTTTGTGTTTTATAGTTTTGTATGTTTTTTTTAATTAAATAATAATAATTAAAAAAAGGAAATACACGCCCATCAATACACGCCCATGTTGAACCTCACCACCTTAGTCGAACCCCAACAGTGTGACTCATTGGTTCCTTATCACACAGGAACCAAGACCAGTAGTTCATATTATTTGTTTTTAATTAACTTGAACACCTCTACTCAGGGACATTTCTCTCACTCCTTTTTTTGGGTATGGCTTACAGTCAGTTTGTCTAAATTTGACCTTCTAAGGCAGGTTGGGGAACGTGTGGCCCTCCAGATGTTGTTGGACTGCAACTCCTATCAGCCTTAGTCAGTACAGCCAATGGTGATGATGGGAGTTGCAGTCTGACAACATCTGTAGAGCCACACATTCCTCATCCCTCTTCCGTGGAGTACCAGCAGACACACTTGGCCCTACTCTCGATCTCCCTACATGCGCTAAAGGAAAGCCCCTCTGTTAATTTTCCTGCATCTGGCCCAAGTTTGAGACTGTTCATCCTCCCTAGCCAATAATGACTATAGTCTTGTGCAAACATTACAATGAATGTGTGTTTTGCGGGGGGGGAGAGAAAGCAGGATCATGCATGTTGACCCTGTTCCTACATGATCTGCTAGATGGCTAAATAAAGCTGATGCATATATAGTTGCATGCATGTAGAGTCCTCTCCACACAATCTGGGAACCTTAGAAAAGCAGGACCTCTCACTTCACCATTCCCTACCCCCATCCCCTAGCCAAAAAACCCTGTTTAGTGCCAAATGCCTCAATGTCCCAAAGGGGCATCCCAATGTAGCTGCACCTTGGCATCATTTTATCTTGTCCGCCCTGGAAGCTCCCCCTGCAGTTGGAATCTTTCAGCAGCAAAATGTCAACTCTTCCCAGCCAGGTTATTTTAAAATATAAATAATGTTATTTACAAATCATTCGTCCTAGCTCAGTGTCCTTTCAACAGTGCTGCCCACAATGACTAGAGCTCCATACTAAAATATATAGGTATCTTCTTTTCAAAGTTCTGTCAGGATTGTCATGGGGTATGCAGTGCACATCATCCCATCTGCATACATTTAAATGATTTGACATCTGCAAAAGGGCAAGCAATTGCTTTTACCTATCATTATATATGTCCTTCCTTCCTTCCTTCTTAACACTCTTGAAATGGCAACCAGCATGATTGGTCAATTGTATGTAGTACTAATACGCTTGAAATTAATACAGATTGCAAGGATGTGTACCGGTATATTACCACTCTGACTGATAGAGAGTCATGTGCAAAAGGTCAAGTGGCTGAACCTCAGACAAAAGAAAGATGGGATAATGGAAGAGCAAGGGAAGCCCATGGAATTAACGCCATTTCCTCAGGGCTGAATTTGGAGGGCTCTTGTACCTTGTCACCAGTGGGAGAGAAAAGCTCTTTCCAAGGAGGATGTGTGTGTGTATGTATATATAATTTGCAATTAGCAGCCTTATCCTACTGTCCTTTCAAAAGTGATGTTGACAGAACCTGGAGGGTCTGCACAGTGTTGGCAACTTTGGAAGGCTCAATTTGATGAGTTTCAGGTGTCAGAAGGGCATATGAAGGCCCTGCAGTTTCAGTCAACCTCACATCTGAAAGGACAGCAAGCATCAGGCTTCATTTACGGTATTTATTTGTTTATTTGTCCAGGCTTTTAATTAGTAATTTTAATGTGCTGCTGTTTTAATCCTTGTACAGTAATACCTTGGATTGAGAGCATAATTCGTTCCGGAAACGTGCTTGTAATCCAAAACACTCTTATATCAAAGTGAGTCTCTGGCAGGCGTGAGCAGGGCTGATTTCGGCCCGCTATGCCCGCTCGAGGCGAGAGGTTATATCCCTACACTACTTGTCTTGCAAGACCTTGCTCGTTTATCAAGTCAAAAAATTTTAATTTTTTTTGCTTGTCTTGCAAAACGCTCTCAGACCAAGTTACTTGCAATCCAAGGTATTACTGTACTGTTTTACTGCTTCTACTGCTATTTTAGCTTGCTGGTCATATGGATTGTGTTTTTAATGTTATTTTATGCTTTACTGCTATTTTAATTGAATTTCTGAAAGATGCTCTGACAATATGAAAAAAAATGCTGCACTTCTGAACTTGGGTTTCTGTGCAATTGTTAAAGGTCCAGGAGCCCTGCCCTCCTTTTGATCAGCTAGAGCAGCTTTCCCCAACGTGGTAACCTCCAGATGTGTTAGGAAAGCCAATTTTAACAAACTCAGAACAATGATCAGTAAGATCCCATGGCAAGCAACTCTCACGAGAAAAGGAGCCCAGGAGGGGTGGGAGTTTTTAAAAAAGGAAATTTTAAAGGCACAATTGCAAACAATTCCCACAAGGAAAAAAAGGCAGAGGGCAACAGAAGAAGCCAATGTGGCTTCACAATAAACTCAAAGATGACCTGAAAACAAAAAAGGACACGTATAGGAAGTGGAAGGAAGGCCAGGCTACAAGGGAAGAGTACAGGCAGGCAGCACAGAACTGCAGGAATGGTGTCAGGAAGGCTAAAGCTGAGAATGAGCTAAGGTTAGTGAGGAATGCTAAAAGCAACAAAAAAGCTTTCTTCAGATACATGCACAGTAAAAGACAGAGGAAAGAAATGGTGGTTCAACTACGCGATGAGGATGGCAAATTGATAACAGAAGACAAAGAAAAGGCTGAAGTGTTCAATTCCTACTTTGGCTCAGTCTTCTCCCAAAAGAGGGTCTATGACCCCCCTGGCAAACCTGAAGTGCAGACTGAAAGGGCAGGATTGCAGCTTGAGATTGATAGGCAAATGGTCAAGGAGCACCTGATTGCTCTGAACGAGTTTAAATCTCCAGGGCCTGATGAACTGCATCCTAGAGTAATAAAGGAACTGGCAGAAGAACTCTCAGAACCACTGTCTATTATCTTTGAGAAATCATGGAGGACAGGTGAAGTGCAAGATGACTGGAGGAGGGCAAATGTTGTTCCCATCTTCAAAAAGGGCAAGAAGGAGGAACCTGGGAACTATAGGCCAGTCAGTCTGACATCAATCCCTGGGAAGATTTTGAGCAGATTATAAAGAAGTCAGTCTGCAAGCACCTTGAAAACAATGCAGTGATTACTAGAAGCCAGCATGGATTTGTCAAGAACAAATCCTGTCAGACTAATCTGATCTCATTTTTTGATCGGGTAACCTCCTTTGTGGACTGTGGGAATGCTGTGGACATTATATATCTGGACTTCAGCAAAGCTTTTGACAAAGTGCCTCATGATATCCTGATTAGCAAACTGGCTAAAAGTGGGCTAGATGGAACAACTATCAGGTGGATCCACAATTGGCTACAGAATCGGACTCAAAGAGTGCTTATCAATGGTTCCTTCTCAAACTGGGGAGAGCTACAAGCGGGGTACCACAGGGCTCGGTCCTGGGCCCGGTGCTCTTCAACATTTTTATTAATGACTTGGATCAGGAGGTACAGAGAATGCTTATCAAATCTGCAGATGACACAAAGTTGGGTGGAACAGCTAATACTCTGGAAGACAGAAACAAAATTCAAAGTGACCTCGATAGGCTGGAGCGCTGGGCCGAAAACAACAGAATGAAATTTAATAGGGATAAATGCCAAGTGCTGCACCTAGGGAGAGGAAACCAAATGCAGAGTTACAGAATGGGGGACACTTGGCTCAACAATACTACAAGTGAGAAGGATCTTGGAATTGTGGTAGATCACAAACTGAATATGAGCCAGCAATGCGATGTGGCTGCAAAGAAGGCAAATGCAATTTTGGGCTGTATTAATAGAAGTATAGCTTCCAAATCACGGGAAGTGATAATTCCCCTTTACTCGGCACTGGTTAGGCCTCATCTTGAGTACTGCGTCCAGTTCTGGGCACCTCACTTTAAGAAGGACATAGACAAACTGGAGAGGGTTCAGAGGAGGGCAACAAGGATGATATAAAGGGACTGGAAACAAGGCCCTATGAGGAGAGACTGAAAGAACTGGGCATGTTTAGCCTTCAGAAGAGGAGACTGAGGGGAGATATGATTGCACTCTTCCAGTATTTGAAGGGATGTCACACAGAGGAGGGCCAGGATCTCTTCTCGATCATCCCAGTTTGCAGGACACGGAATAATGGGCTCAAGTTACAGGAACCTAGATTCCACCTAAACATCAGGAAAAATTTCCTGACTGTCAGAGCAATAAGACAATGGAACCAACTACCTAGGGAGGTGGTGAGCTCTCCCACTCTGGAGGCATTCAAGGTGCAGCTGGACAGACATCTGTCAGAGATGCTTTGACCTGGATTCCTGCATTGAGCAGGGGGTTGGACTCGATGGCCTTGTAGGCCCCTTCCAAACCAACTCTACTTTTCTATGATTCTATGATTCCCATCATCCCTATCCAGCATGGTCAATGGCTGGGGGCAATAGGAATTGTAGTCCTACACATCTGCAGGGCGCCATGTTGGGGAAGGCTGAGCTAGGGTAAACAGATGCAGCCAACCTCCCTTGTTTGCCTGTACATTACCCACTTCAAAATATCTGTTGAAACCACAAGGGAGCAGATGATCTGGTTCTGCATCAAAGCAGTTATGATAACTGTTAAAAGTGCATGAACACTGTTATCATGCAACAGATAATGAATGGATGAATAGGACCCTCCATGAACCTGATGGCTGCACACATGGCATACTCCCAGTAAGATTGTTTGACAGGTCCTTGCCTGAGGTCATAAGGTTCCACAAGGCAACCCAAGCTCTGTCCTTAGCAGATTGCTTAATCTGCCTGCCTTGGACCATCCCTATGAACGGTTGAAAGAGCTGAGTATGTTTAGCCTGGAGAAGAGAAGATTAAGGGGAGACATGTAGCAGTTTTCAAATATCTGAAAGGCTGTCATGCAGAAGACGGAGCAAGTTGTTCCCTGTTGCTCCAGAGGGCAGGACTAGAACCAATGGTAGGACATTGCAGGGAAGCAGATTTCAGCTAAACATTAGGAGAAACTTCCTAACAGTGAGGGCTATTCAGCAATGGAATGGACTGCCTCAGAAGGTGGTGGGTTCTCCTTCACTAGAGGTATTTAAGCAGAGGCTGGATAGCCATGTGCCAGGGATGTCATTAAGCTGCATCCTGCATTACAGAGCCTACACTGGGCAGGGAGTTGGACTAGATGATTTCCAAGGTCCCTCAACTCTATGATTCTATGATCCCTAGCCCTGCCTTGAGCTTCATCTCAGCAAAAGTATCACCAAACCTAAACAGAAGCACATACCTCCAGAGGAGCTATGCGCGCTCCCACTTCTGGGCTTTAGTAGTACACTGGAAGGGCAGGAAGAAGCTTCCTATCATAAAGCATACCATGGGAGAACTTCATGTGGACTATGCCCCTCAGATGGAGAAGACTACCACAGGCAGGCTTCCAATCATGCTATATACTGTCCGATCACAGCGCAAAGGGTCAGAGGCGAACGCAACTCAACATAGGCACTCTGTGGCCTTTGAATGAAGTGAAAGTTTGCATCTGATTGCTCAGACAGTGCCCCTTACAAACATGTCCTGAGAAAAGCTCTCTCCGTGCTACAAATCTGAAGCTTAAAAACAAGCATTGTGTGAAAGAACTAGATGAGGGAAAGAAAAACACACAGAGACTATCAGTCAATCCCTCCCCCTTCATTTGGATTGAAAGCCCTTGTATATCACACAGTACTTGTTCTGCAAAATATACATCCCATAAATAGATCGTAGCACATAAACACACCATTATATGATGCTGCTCAAGAAAGAAGAAGTAAAAGAGCTCTGTCTATATTGTGGGGCCTGCTGTGCTATGTGTTGTTCACACACAAAGAACAAGAGAGGATCTCAAGAGCTTACTGTGCTGCTGCTGACCTAGCAGTGTGTGGTGGATTGAACAACCCTAAGTGGATTAAGGATGGGAAAAGAGCCAAATCATCCTTTCTTTAAGAAGAGGAAACACAGAGAGAGAGAGAAATACCGGTAGCTAAGATGTCCAAAAGATGCAGTATTATGCTCTTTTCTGTAACCAGTTGAGGTGAAAATTTAAGACACACTGAATATGATTTAAACATTATCTTATGCAGCAGGGAAGACCTGGGGGGGGGGGGTGGAGGGCGGAGTCGCAGTGGTCTATTGGGACACCAGGATAGAATCACATCCTGTAATCTTCCAGTTTCAAGTGTGTATATTTGACGGTGGATGTTTGGGACAGGATAGGGTTTCTGTTGGTTTACCACCCACCCTGCTGTCCAACGGGTCTCCCTTCCTGAGCTTGCCGGGGTGATCTCGGGACTGGGGCTAGAGTCTCCTCAGCTTGTTGTATGGGGGACTTGAACATGCAAGTCCTGCCTTGTTGGGAGTGGCTCAGGATTTCATGGCCTCCATGGCAACCAGGGGTCTGTCCCAATTGCTATCTGGCCCCACACATTCAACCAGGCACACTTTGGATTTGGCCTTCTGTGTTGGGTGGGATGATGGTGATCTGGGGGTGCAGGAACTTTTCATAATTCTGTTGTCATGGGCAGATCACTGTCTGGTGGGGTTTAAAGTTACTGGGATTTGGAGCCTCTGCAGGGGTGAAGAGGCAATTAAGATGGCCCGCCCCAGGAGCATGATGGATCCAGATGGCTTTCTGATGGCTCTTTGGGATTTGCTGGATGGGGTTACATTTCCCCTGAAGTCTCAGGCTCGCAGTCTGGGTGTACTCCTGGACTTGGCCCTGAACCTGGTTGCCCAGATCTTGGTGGTGGCCAGGAGCACATCCGCACAGCTGAGGCTAGTGCGCCAGATTTGCCCATTCCTAGAGAGGTCTGATCTGGCCACAGTCATGCATGCTTTAGTTACATCCCATTTGCACTACTGTAACACACTCTACGTGTGGCTGCCTTTGAAAACTGTTCAGAAACTTCAGCTGGTCCAGAATGCTGCGACCAGACTGTTGACTGGGACCAGTTACAGCAAGCACGTGACTCCCTTGTTACAGCATCTTCACTGGCTACCAGTCAGTTTCCAGGCACAATTCAAAATGCTGGTTATAACCTTATACGGCGTCAGACCAGGCTACCTGAAAGACTGCTTTGTCCCATACGAGCCTGCCTGGGTTTTAAGGTCTTTGGGAGAGGCCCTTCTCTCACTATTGCCACCATCACAGGTACATTTGGTGGTGACATGAGAGAGCCCTCCCTTGTGCCTGCTCCCAGGCTCTGGAACTCCCTGCCAAGGGAGGCTAGGTTGGCTCCCTCTCTGCTGTCCTTCCACCGGCAGGCAAAGATGGTTCCATTCAAGCAGGCCTTTGGCTTGTAAAATGGTCTGTTGGGTCGGGTGCTGTTTTTATTCTGTAACGTTTGGTGTGTACTATGTGTGTTTTTAATGTATTTGTTTTATTACTGTTTTTAATTATGGTGGGGGGTTTTAAGTTTTTATGATTGTTACCCACTTTGAGCATAATTTTCTTGGTGGAACGGCAGGATATAAATAAAATAAATAGAAAGATATTTTCATTGGAATACTTGTAAAAATTTAAAGACAACAGGATGTATTCCCCTGACATTGTTTAAGAAAACACACACACAAAGGTACTGAAAACTGTTGACATACTAATAAATTTTAGCAACCCAAAGAACTGTGCATGATATGCTGACAACCACTCATCTATTTCAACAGAGTTCAGCTATCTTCCACTAAAATTGTTGAACAACCTTCAGTTTTGCTGTCACGATCTATTGGTTCTATTTCACACTCAGACATCAACCAGGTATGTATTGTTGTGATATGTATCACATTACCAGCTGTGGCACATTGTTTACATATGGAAGGGACAGAATGGCGGATTTATTATGTCTCTTTAGAATCTCGTGTTTTCGCAGGGGTTACTAAAGTGTGAGAGCAATATGAGCTAGTCACATGGTTTGTATGTTCTGAGGACGTGTTAACTTGTTTTCTGTCTAAAGCTATTTTAGAGAGAAGCTGAACTGCTTTCTTTGTTCTTCTTCATGGTGATGCTTGCTGGACTTGTTACTGCTACAATGTAACGTCTTTGCTGCAGTGGAGTGAGCACAACTTACTCCACTGGATGTAATGCTTGCTATGCATTTATACTCTGCACATGGACTGTAACTAGGAATTGTATACTCTGTAGAACTTTACTTGCTAAGTGAATAAACAGGTAGAATTAGACCTGTGGTGTTTACAGAGTGTTTCCTGATTCCATGGATTAATCTGCAACGGAGAAGCTTTGCTGGTTCACGGGCACACACTCTGAACGCTGCAAGCGGGAGGAGGGAGGTGAGATCTGGAAGATCCCTAAAGTCCAGTTCGAACATGTATTTCAATTACCTATATCATGCTCACTAGGGACAATCACCTGAAAAACATGAATTACAACTGTGTAACTGCCAAGCTTGCCTAACATTGTACTTGCAATTGGCATACATTCATTTTTACTAATGAACTTACAAAATGGAACTTTTTCTGCAGAAAAATAAAGCGCTGAAAAAAAAATTCATCGCACATCTGTAACTAACAGAGCCTTACTGAACTCACCCAGAGACATTTTGTACTGTACATTACATGGCATCAAACTTGTATTTGCTACCAAATTAAAACTCATTTGAGGGCCATGGCTGATCCCAACTTCCTAGTGATAGCACTTTTATTTTGCACACCGTGTTTGCAATTGTGTGCTTTGCACTTGCAATGACTAGTGGCTAAAACAATAAAAACTGAACTGAACATGGGAGTGAATTCCAAAGTGGGAGAGCTCAGAATACAAATGTTGACCATTTGAAAAGCCTCAACTCAAAACTGATTCAAGCCTGGGCCCTTCTGATTGGGCTCGTATAGGGAGGAGGGGTCTTGCCCTGCCAAAATCCTTCCTTCCCTGCCCCCAAATTTACTTCATGTTGCGTAGTGATGGGACTCTCCAGAAACCTCTGTGCAGGTCCTCTCTGCCTGGTGTCTGGAATGCTACACTGATAGCATCCATGCATAACCTGTCTGGGAAACCGGTGGGGACTCAGCACCCTGAATAATCATGTATTCCAGGTTCTCTGGTGCCTAGAATAGTGCCACAGCAGCATTCTAGGCATGAGAAAAGTAAGCCTCCAGAAAGATCCTGCAGTTGTCCAGCCACCACACGTAAGCTTAGACAAGGGGAAGGTACAGCAGTGCAGGGAGTAGGGAAGAGGATTGGGCTGGGGAGGTGTTTGGATCCCATTGTGCTCCCGATGGCATCAAGGGCACAGTGGAGTTTTTAATTCAGAATTGGGGTCAAGAAATAATGAGTGGGGTTTTTTGTTGTTGCTGTTTACTTTGGGGGGATTTTTGCCAAGCCCAGTTCTGGACTGAGTCAAGGGGAGTTCATCCATCACTAAGTTTTGTGTGTCTGATCCAGCATGGCTCTTCTTATGTTCTTATGTACTATGGGTATACCTCTTGACTATGTGCTATTTGGAGGAGGCTGTGAGGAAAAGGAAGGGGGTAAAGGAGGGGGAAAGTGTATTCACTAATGCAGGTTAATTGATCCTCTGGAAGAAAAAAACCAAGAACAACAACACCCACCATGCAGATGAGATCTCGGTTACACAAAGGCTGCTTCACATTGCACTGTCAGTGTAAAGAGCCTGAGAGCAAGCATCAGTGTCATTTACACTCCTTTATGCTGGCAGAGAAGTGAAATGGGATCTTGGTGACACAGACCCTTAAGCAAGCAAGCCCATCCTGTCCCACAGGACTCTCTATTTAGCCTGTGAGTTCTGGACAGGTCCCCACACCGCACCCCCAGGCACTCTCGCCACTGGTGGGATGTGATCCTACCCAACATCCAGGCCCTGCTACAGAGCACCCTGACTTAATAAATGATTCAAGTGGAGCAAAGTGATGGTGTGGGTAATTTGCAGCAGTAAACGAAACGTACACTGCAAGCCACTCGGAGCTATCAGACATTGCTCTCTTCCTAGATGATTATTTTATTACAGCACTGTGCAAGTATGCGCAGATATACATGCACAGTGAATATTTATGAATGAGGCATGCACACAAGCTGCCTCTGGAAAGTGGGGAAGAAAAGGAGGCTCAGGTTTTGGGATTCTGGGGTAGAAAGCCCAATAAAAGTTCATCCTCCCCCCCCCCATCATTATCTAAAGGTGCAATCCTATGCATGTTTAGACAGAAAAAAAGGCCTACAACTCCCATGTCTAAACATGCATAGGATTGTGCCCTAAAAGTCATGGTGTGGACATTCATGTAATACTTGGCAGTTTATTTTGGATTATCCAACTATTTTTTACCTGCCCCCAAGGTCATCTCAAATGGGACTGTCCCAAAGTTCACCCAGGGAAAGGAGATCAAAAGGGAGTGATAACAAGATTTTTAAACAGCAGTCAGCTTGGAGTATGCAGCTCAGAGTTCTAAGGCAGGTAGCAGGACATAGGAAGAACAGTCCAACAGCTCTGATGGCAACAAGGAACATGCCTCAATTAAGAGAGCATGAGCCTGCAAGCCTATGATATGATTCCCCCAAAAGGGGTTTACTTCAAGCCATATGCTACAAGTCCCAGGTCTCAAAACTGAATTCACTAGAGTACAAACTAGTATCTTGTCCAGGGAGCTACTATCTGGTAAAGCGAGCCAGCTACGACTCAAACCCTCTTGTTCACCCTCTTAACTCTTCAGGGGCATTTGCCTTGTTTTCAGGACTAGCCAGTGACAGGTTGCCCTCTTAAGGATGATGGAGTACGGTATTTTATCACCAGAGACTGAGCACTCCCCACTGTACTAAACCAGTACAAGCATTAATGCACCTTTAAATTCTTGTTCTCTCTCTCTCTCACTCACTCACTCACTCACTCACACACACTCACTCACAGAGAGCAAACCGGCAATAGCAGTATTCCCCTTCCATTTCATTAACCTACGGTATTTTGTTTTGGTTTTTTAAAAAATAATCCCAAGCTATGCTCCGTCATTTCTATCTACCGGTATCTATTTATTGAGAGAGTATATAACTACGTAGATATAGATATAGATTTCTATACCACTTTTCATTTAAAACAAACAAACAAGATCATGATAAAATACAATAAAACCAATCATTAAAACAATAAAACAGTAATAAAAAAATCTCATTAAAATAACTAGGGGTAGCTGACAATGCTAGCAGTCACATCTGGGCAAACAGATGTGTTTGAAGTTGTCAGCAGAAACACTCCACACTAGGAGCCTGTCTGAACTCAATGGGAAGATCTTTCCACATGGTGGGCACCACAATTGAGAAAGCCCTCCTCTGCAACATGGCCAAACAAGCCTCAGTAGGCTGGGATACCGTGAGCAAGGCTTCCGCCTCAGAATGTAGAGACCAGGACACCCTATATGGGAGAAAGCTGTGTCTAAGATATAGATATACATACGTAGATATCACCCACAAGCACGCACATGCACAAGCATACATACATACACACACACACAATCTTTGCATATAAAATACCCAAGGTGGCTAACAAAATGAAAGACCCCAAGAAAACAATTAAATCATATGAATAATAATGTAAAATGACAATTAGGAAGACATCATAGCAGCATAGCAAGTTAAAAACAAGGACAAGTAAATAGGAAATAGACAATTAGACTGCAATAGCACCAGAGACTTTGAAATAAAGTATTTACTCTCACTGGGCAGATCTCCTGAGAGAAAGTGTCCCAGAGCCAGGGGCAACCACTCAAAAGGGCAGCCCACCTTTTGGAAGATGAAGATGAAACAGGCCCTTGAGGACAGCCTGTGCTAAACTGATAGGATAGAGCATACTTTTAACCTGCTTTTTAAAACTAAAACAAGCTATAAACATCACTGTTTACACTGTAGCAAGGTCAATTCCCACCCTAAATCCCCTTATAATAGGAAAGATTGGGCTACCGGTACTAGACCAAATTAGGTTTGTCCAACTTTAAAGCCAGAGGCAGCTTGTCCTGCCAAACAAAAAACAAAAAACACCATTATAGCCGCAAACAAACTACACACAAAACCTATTTCCATTTCCTTCTGCGAAGCATCCCTTTTTCATGGAAAGGTTAAAAATGCACACTCTCACTCAGAATTTATTTTTATATATAAAACATGTTTGCTGTTCCTTTAGAAAATACCCGAAGCAATGAACAACAAAACAAAACATAAAGCATCTGTTTAACACAAAACATTTCAAACTGGTTGCTGTTTAGAACCAGCAGCAAAATGAGATCTTCCTTTACAATCAAGTTCAGCTCAGCTATCAAGCAGCACTGCTGTGAATAAACAAAAGCAATGCTGTTCCTGAATTTAAAATACGTGAACTAGCTGGTAAACAGAGTACAAGAATGGAGCCCGGCAGAATTTTTGGGGTGGTGAGTCCCAGGCGGAAGGCACCACAACTGTGAACATCCCATTCTAGGCCCTCAGAGCTCTAATACGAGAACCTTCCCCTTCCCTATTTACTTGACTGGCATCTGCTCTGATGGCTTTGGGGCTCCAGGTAAAAACAGGTTTGTTTGTCCAGGCATCCAACAACCTTTAACATGATTAATCAAATTTTCTGCTGCTGTCTTGAGATCTGTTGATGACTATGTTTCTTGTTATGTTTTTAAATATTTGATTGCTTCATTTTTTGACATAACTAGGTTATGCGAGCTGCCTCGGAAAGTGTGGTTGAAAGGTGAAGTATAAATGTATGAGAGCAAAGCCCTATTCAGGCACTGAAACAACTCATGTGGTGAGGGAGAGCAGGAATGAGCTCACTAGCTCTACCTGCCCCCCTCGGTGGCCATCCTTGTTGTTCTCCACAAGCGAGAGAAAACATCTTCTGAAGCAGCTTCATGTGAAATTTAGAAGCCTGCTTTTCCAAGGGCAACAAATCGAAAACTGTGGTGATCATTACCACCTGGAGTGATTAAATGAAGTAGCCTTTTTTTAATAGTCAAGGAGTCTAGCAAAATTATTAGCCATAACAGCTGTTAGTATTGAGCTGGTTCACACGCAATGACAACCCAGAGTACAGATTGAGTATGGGTTGTTGTTGAACCATGGGTTGTCATTACGTGTGAATCCTGCACTATGGTTTAACTATGGGATGTTAACCATGAACAAGGAGAACACATGGCCAGGTTCACACGTCTGCTCGCCCATATCTCGCGGGAGGAGGGCAAGTCAGGGAGGGGGAGCCCCACTGCATCGGCAGCCGCTCACACGGCTGGGTTAAACCAGGCCTTGCGAGGGACCACTGCGTTGGCTCCTCCTTGCCCAGCCCCAGCAAGGAGTATGAGGCGGATGCCAGTGGCAGACAGCAGCATGGAGGGGGGGCCTGGGAGGAGAGGTGCGCAGCAGCAGCGGACCCCAGTGGTTTCTCTGCATGCTCCTGCCGATACAGGACATCGACAGAGACATGCGGGGAAGCCGATGACAGCCAGCCAAGTGCCGCTTGACCAGCTGTCATTGGCCAGAGCCCTTTGCCCACAGCAGCAGCCCTTCTTTGCTACTCTGGCCAAGGGACTCTGTGCCTTTTTGGGTTGCGGGTAGGTTAGCATGAACCAGACCAACGAGCAGCTTTCATCAAAAAACACATTAGGTTGCAATCCTATGGATTGTGCTCCCAATAGACACAGGCAGGAGCCAGGCAGGGTGAGAGGAGGACAGCTAGACAGGCCTCTGAGTCCATCTAGCTTACTTACCTTTTGGCAGGCAAGGAGGGGACCGGCCTCTCTTCTCCCCTCTCTGCACACCAGCATGCCCCCTTTTCTCCCTCTCTGACTTCTCTTACAAGTTGTGGCCTCAAAAAAGAAGCTTTCCACAGTGGCTGGGGTGCAGGAGAGGGTGTGGGAGGGAAGATCCATGATCAGATCTCCTTCTCTGTTCTCATAGCTCTGTCCACGGGTGTAAATAAGAACTGCAGATGCTGTCTAAGGGCCATAGAATTGCTCGATTATGTTGTTGTTTTTTTAAAAAAAAAGTAAAGAAGAAACAAAAAAAACAGAAAATACGTAATACTACAAGTTTCACAATTTTGGCCTAATTAAGGCCCAAAAAGGCTCAAACTGACCAGAAAAAGATCCACAATGTACTGAAATAATTTTTGGGGAAATCACCTAAATAGATGCAGCACAAACCATGCAAAATCTGTAAATCATGCATGAAAAGATATTGTTTTTTATATTTCACTTATGGATGAAATCATTCATAGAGGCAGAGGGGTGGTCAGTCTCCTGCATATTATACACCAAATTGTTCCTCCTTTATCCTGCTGACACTGATCAGTGACTGATCATCTCTATTGAGATAACATTCCTGGTGTAAAACAACACTTCCCCCCACTGCATCTGTCAGCACAGTTGCTACCCAATACATGGCCTGTACCAACTTGAGAGATTAAACTAAGTACGTACTTCTTTAAAAATAGCCTATGGCTCAAGTAAAATTATTAGCCATGGTGGCCATCTGTAATGAGTAAGTTTCACTGGGGGGAAAAGCTCCTCCTGTGCTAAAAAAAATTACTGAAACTATGTAATACTCAAATGTCAGGAAGAGGTGACAAAACAAGTGACTGACTGACAAGTGCAAAGCATTCTATGCAAAATTAGTCAGAGAGATTAAACTTAAAGAGAACTTGATTCCATGACAATGCTTCTTATGCCAGTATGTCACTCCCATCCTGGCATTCATAAATCCACAAAATCAACCAAGTTGAAGTACAAAATTCTCGAAAATGTTTTAGCTGACCATAAAAGCCATTCTCCCTCGAGGACAAATTCCAAGTTATTGTCATCGATAGCTTGGTTGATCTAATCTAGCATCCCATTTCTCACAGCGGACAAGCTGATTCCTCTGGAAGCCCACAACTAGGGCATTAAGGCAATAGCTCTCTGCCTCATTGTTGTTTCCCAGCAGCTGATATTGAGGGATATACCACCTATGAATCTGGCGTCATCATGACTAGTAGCCATTGAAAGACTGATTCTCCCTGAAATTTTCTAATCCCCTTTTAGAGCCAGCAAATCTAGTGGCCATCATCATATCTTGTGGCAGTGAATATGTTGCACAGCAAGCAACTGACCTTGAATTCCAAAGGACTCTGGGTTTTTTGGTCTCTATCTCAAGGAACCCCCATGTGGGTGCAAATTTCAAGGTTTGGCAGCTCATTTGCAGTGCTTACCATCTGTACAGCTGACATTTGCTGGACACTTCACACACACCGCACCCTGCCAGTCAGGACAACTGGCAAAACCAAACTGGCCTAAACTGTGGTGCACAGACAATACAGCTAACTTTCTGAGCTGAGCTTTGGGCAATCTGCGGGGAATGGCTGTCCAGATGGACCTGAAGAACTACAGTGCATTAAACACAATTGGTTGGACCCAGACTTAGTCATACTTAAGAAGAGACCCACTGAAATGACTAACTTAAGTCTCATTGGTTTCAGTGGATCTACTCAAAGGATAAGTAAGTCTGGATCCAGCCCAAAGAATTGGATAGTTGAGGAAATCAATGGTTCAAATATGGCCTTTATCCATATTTAACAGACATATTTATTGCATTTATATCCCAACTCCCTTCCATGGAACTCTAGGAAGTCTACAAACACTTCCCACATAATCACCCAATCCAGGCAATGGCCACACCCAGACCTGCTTAGCTTCAGTAAGGTTACTGAATCCAGTGCCTTCAGTCTATTTCCATCACCATGTATGCACTGAAAATAAAAACCAGATCAATCTCAAACCACTTTTTCCAGTGAAGTAAAGATCTGTACTCTTCAGAATTTTCTCACATTAAGAATCTTTGTTAAATTTTATTGCCTCAGTATTTCTTGTGTGTACTTGTATAGACTACGGTAATATGTTTATTTTATTAAATGTATAACCCATCTTTCCATTAAAATAGAGCTCAAGGAAGCTAACAATAAAATACAGATAAAATAACAGTTATTCTAAAAATGTTAAAAATCAAATAAAAATGCATCAAAAAAATATTTGAAGTAAATAAGCAAAAGAATCCAACCCCTCTTCCATTTGCTTGATGTATTTACGGTAACTGATGACTAAACTATTCAAAAGAAAATCTTCATGTTCCTCCCTGCATTCCATACTTATCCTACTACCCTCGGGGGAATCCCTGCTCTTTCTCTCACAATTGGTGGATAGATATCACAACCACTATAGAGGTCCAAACTCCAAATGATAAGAGAATCACAGCTTGAATGCTTATTGCAAAAGCTTCCTCCACCCCAGATAAACATTTTTCAAGACCATCTCTGAAGTTTCAGTGCAACTGATTTCAGCCTCAGCTGGAGATGTATGGGCGGGAAGGGGGAGATGGCTAATTTGGGGCCAGGAAAGAAACACAACATGAGAATATTTTTAAAGAGACTTTGTTTGAGCCATAAAGGGGATTCAGTTGAGCCAGGCAGAATCCTGGGTAGAAGCAGCAGGGAAATGCCACATCTCAGGAAGCGCTCATCATAATTTAAAGATAAGCCGGTGCTTCTCTCCACACTGCTGGCTGTAATTAATTGTCTACAATGCTGGAGAAAGTAGCGAGACTAAGCAAGGCTGGGGCACTTCGGTCTTCCAACAACACAGATCCAGCATGTAGCTATGGTGAGCATCTAAATGGCTCACTGAGCAAAGAATCACTGACATCTTGGCTGTCCAAATTTATCCTTCAACTCAATTGAAGGATAAATTGATAAATTTCCTCATCTCTACTCAATATAGAGATGAGGAAAATGAAGCCAATTTTAATTTAGGTTAAAAAAAATATCAAACAACAATCTGCCATTTCAGAGGGGTAGTTGTCTCAGTCTGTGACCGCAAGAGAGAGAGAGAGAGAGAGAGAGAGAGAGAGAGTGAGTCGTGGCACCTTAAAGACAAAGCCATTTATTATAGCATAAGCTTTCATGGACCAGAGCCATGGCTGAGGGCGGAGGGAGAGAGAGCTGTATCCACCGTTCATGATTCTGTGATGGGTTTGGGCCCTGCCAATCTGTCACTTTGGAAAAAGAGTCAAAGCCAAGGCAGGGACAGCTGCAGCTAAGGCAGTCAAAATCCCCATGCAGCTTTCCCTTCAGGCTTGATCTGAGCTAGAATTCACCAGGACTCAGCTCCCAGATATATTTTCAATGCCAGCTCTGATCCCCAGTGCATGTGAAATAGGATGTTAACACATTTGCATTGGCCATCTCCCATAAAAGAACAACCCCATAGCGACACCTTTCCCAGCTACTCTCTCTCTCACTCACTCACTCACTCACTCACACTCACACACACACACACACCACCCTTCTTCCAAGGGGAGAAAGGTGGCATATATAGAGATTACCCGGTTTTAGCCACTCAACCAGCCTGGCCCAAGATAACCCAAGATTAGCTTTATGGCAGAGCAGGAAGTTGACTCCTGGACTTTTTGATCCAAGTCCAACATTCCTGCACAGGCTTCCCCAACCTGGTGCCCTCCAGATGTTCTGGACTACAATCCCCAGCATTCCTGACTATTAGCCATGATGACTGAGGCTGATGAGAACTGAAGTCTAAAACATCTGGAGGGCACCAGATTCAGGGAGGCTGCTCAAACCACTATGCCTTATTATCCCTCACACCTCTGTAGTCACCACTGCAAAGCACTACTACATTGTGGAGCACTAATCTGGTTGGGCAACTCAGAGTACTCAACTGATTCAGGGCCCACATTTTGCCCACAAGTAGGGAATGGAAACAAAACACCACCCCTTCCACATATTGATTACGAGAACAACGGGGTGATTAAATGGAATTAAGCCATAACTATTCCAAGTTACACTGTCAATAGGAACATCAGGGCCAAAGCTATACTATGCACTGCTCTCCACCAGTGGTTGGTAATATGTCCTCCAGACAGGTGTGCTTATTTAGGAAGGTCACCTTCTGAATTTAATGAATAAACAGAACCTTAATTTGAGTTTGATGTTGAGTCCCATCCTCTATTCCAGCCTTCCCCAACTTGGAGCCCTCCAGATGTGTTGGGCTACAACCCCCAAAATTCAACACATATGGAGGGCACCAGATTGAAGAAGTTTGGTCTATTCCAGGGGTCGGCAACCCGCGGCTCCGGAGCCGCATGCGGCTCTTTCAAGCCTTTGCCGCGGCTCCGCTCCGGCAGCAGGGACACGAGCGTGAGAGAAGATGGCGGCCCGCGGCGCCTCTGCGAAGCGTGGAGCCGGGTCCGGGGGCTCTCGGGGGTCCGAGCCCCAAGAGGAGCCGCCTCCACCGCTCCAGGCCGTGCTGGTCGCCGACAGCTTCAACCGCCGCTTCTTCCCCATTTCCAAGGACCGGCCCCGGGTGAGTGACGGGCAGGCGGCGGAGGGGGATGCGGGCAGCTGCCGCCGAAGGCCTCGGCCTCCTCCCTTCGTTCTCCGCCGGGGAGGCGCTTTCGGTCTTCGGCGAGCTGTAGCGCTTCTGCAGAAAGCGCCTCCCCGGCGGAGAACGAAGGGAGGAGGCCGAGGCCTCCAACCGCCGCTTCTTCCCCATTTCCAAGGACCGGCCCCGGGTGAGCGACGGGCAGGCGGCGGAGGGGGATGCGGGCAGCTGCCGCCGAAGGCCTCGGCCTCCTCCCTTCGTTCTCCGCCGGGGAGGCGCTTTCGGTCTTCGGCGAGCTGTAGCGCTTCTGCAGAAAGCGCCTCCCCGGCGGAGAACGAAGGGAGGAGGCCGAGGCCTCCAACCGCCGCTTCTTCCCCATTTCCAAGGACCGGCCCCGGGTGAGCGACGGGCAGGCGGCGGAAGGGGATGCGGGCAGCTGCCGCCGAAGGCCTCGGCCTCGGCCTCGGCCTCCTCCCTTCATTCTCCGCCGGGGAGGCGCTTTCGGTCTTCGGCGAGCTGTAGCGCTTCTGCAGAAAGCGCCTCCCCGGCGGAGAACGAAGGGAGGAGGCCGAGGCCTCCAACCGCCGCTTCTTCCCCATTTCCAAGGACCGGCCCAGGGTGAGCGACGGGCAGGCGGCGGAGGGGGATGCGGGCAGCTGCCGCCGAAGGCCTCGGCCTCCTCCCTTCGTTCTCCGCCGGGGAGGCGCTTTCGGTCTTCGGCGAGCTGTAGCGCTTCTGCAGAAAGCGCCTCCCCGGCGGAGAACGAAGGGAGGAGGCCGAGGCCGAGGCCGAGGCCGAGGCCTTCGGCGGCAGCTGCCCGCATCCCCCTCCGCCACAAATCCCTTTTGCTCATATATAAAGCAGGGGCCAGTTCTGGGCAGCATTTGAATTGAAATCCACTCCTTCCTTGCCAGCCACCTCTTCGTGCCTTGCCTCCAGTTAGGCTTGCCAGGATATTCTCCATGTTTAGACATGAAAAAAATCCTACAACTCCCAGCATGATAGCTGGGGCATCCCGGGAGATGTAGGACTTTTCCCCTGTCTTAACATGCATTGCACCCTAACATGCATTGCACTTTACTTCTTGCAAGGAACCCAAGGCAACTTACATAGTCCTCCTCCTCCTCCTCCTCCATCTCCATTTTATCCTCACAACAACCCTGTGAGGTAGGTTATGCTGAGAGTCAGGGACTCTTATAATGTTCCCCCTCCCATTTTATAATGTTCCCCCTCCCATCCCCGCAGCGATATTGTAATTTGTGTTTTATTCTTCTTTATAACCTGTTTTGGATTGTTTTTAAGAAATGCAGGGTTAAAAAAGCAGTTAATAAATAAATAAATTTATGGAGATATAATTTTGTTCTATTGCTATTAGTTTTCCAATAATTTGTACATGAATACATGATCCTGTATATATAGCATTAAGGTAAGAAACAATATATGCAGTGTTATATTTGTTTTAAATGTCACAATGGTTTTGCGGCTCCCAGGTTTTTTTTTTCTTCGGAAACGGGTCCAAGTGGCTCTTTTTGTCTTAAAGGTTGCAGACCCATGGTTCCATGCACCAGTGTTGAGTTATGAGATCTAACCCTGCGTGCTACATACTTCATTAGCTGTGGCTATTTCTCTCCCCAGATGTATGTTTGCTGAAGAGCACAATGAGCATCTGCAGAATGCAAGAAGTCTCTGTGTTGCAATGATAGAGAAGATACCACATGAACATGTCATTCTAATACAAAATTTGAAGTACGCAAGAAACTTCATATTACTCCCTGCTTTTCCCAAGAGTGGCTATTTTATCTTTTGACAACCAGAGGAAAAAAATATTCTTTCATTTCTTTTCTCCAGTCTTTCCCCAAAGAGGTTAGGATAGCATCTGTGGGCCTCCTTTTTATCCTCACAACAACCCTGTGAGGTCACCTGCACAATCAAATACAATAGCATTCAGAGTGACTGTACAAATATGTTTCCCAGCCTTAGCAAACAAGGCTGTTTTATAGGTGACATAAGGGCTGCAGTCTGACAGGAACCAGAAAATCTTCGCATAGATACTTGTACCCTGAAAAGATACGTGTTGATATAAAGGGCAGTGCAGTAAATAATGTGAGATATCCTCTAACTCTCCCAGACCACAGATAGAGCCAGTGTGGCGTAGTGGTTAGAGTGTTGGACTGGGACTCAGGAGATCTGGGTTCTAGTCCGCGCTTGGCCATGAAACTCATTGGGTGACTTTGGACCAGTCACTGCCTCTCAGCCTAACCTACCTCACAGGGTTGTTGTGAGGATAAAATGGAGAGGAGGAGGAGGATTATGTAAGCCGCCTTGGGTTCCTTGCAGGAAAAAAGGCGGGGTATAAATATAATAAATAAATAAATAGAGAATTGTAGGTTTCTTGGAACCTGCCTATATCTCCCATCCATGAATGCTGTGGGCATAGTTTGAAGGCATAATTCTGTAAATTAAGTTCTCATGGAGCAAATGTGAGAGTTTGTATTGGGCTCTTTCATGATCCATTTTAAACAGGCTGTACCTTTGAGAAAAATTTGAAAGTTTAATTAGGTCTAAGTCCTGGTTATTATCCATCCCATATGTCCCTCAACTTGTTTTTGGCTCCTCGGATAGTGAAAATATCTGGTGGTAGGTTTTTAGAGACAAGCAACTCTTGACCAGCCACCCTTCTTTATTTGTTCTCTCAAGCAAAGGTTGGGGAGGCATATCCAAGACCACTCTTATAATACAAAAGGGCTACCTTCTGAGACCTAGTTTTTCTACTGATACCAAGCCTGTCTCTACCCTGAGGAAGAGAGCTGGAGTCCCTGGGAGTACTGCCACTACCACAGTAGATACGGTATGTCAGCAACTTATTTTGAAAAAAATTCCAGCTCCTTCAAATTGTTGTGCCTTAACTCCCAGTTCTCAATACCATATTAGATTTGAGCAACCACTTTTCCAAGGAACACTTTCAATGGTGGGACCACCAACTTACCTCCCCTGGAATAGAAAAAAATCAAGATAGCCTGAGTTGCCTTCTCTGTGGTTATTTTAATGTTCTGAAGCTGATTCTTCCAAGAACTTGTCTCACCAAAGTATACACCCAGGTATTTGAAGGAGGAAATGGCTCTATCTTATTCCCACCTAACCTCCAGTTGTACCTGGAGGAACGTTTGCCAGAGACCATCATCTTAGATTAAGCAGTCAACAGTGACCTGTTCCACTTGGCAGAAATCATGATGTTTGTTTAAACTTCTCAGCCTTTTGGAAAAGCTGGTAGTATATTTATGAATTAAATGGTGCAAAACAAAAATCTGGTCTGCTGTACTACTGTAAGGATCTGCCTAGCCAGTGTAGTATCACAGATCCACCTGGTGGCTGCTGTCCAGCTAGCAACCTGGCTAGCACCCATCTCTTTGCAGGATCTGGCCCCATACCTCCAGCTGCTCTCAGGCTAGTTAATGCAGAGCATCTGGGAGCTGCAGGAAGGCCTACTTAAGGGCTTCCTCTTGCCTCCAGCCTCTACCATAGCAACATGATTCCTCGGGCTGTCTACAGCTAGCTCCTGACTGGCTGTGACAAGTGCTAGCCTTACCTTGACCGTGCTTGAACCTCGCCTGCTTCTGACAACTGCTTCTTGCCTCTGGTCCTTCTCTGCTGGTATGTGCCTGCCCTTAGTCTGCCTCTGGACCCCACCTCTGGCCCTTGCCTGACCTCTGTTTGCCTTCTGGACTTGCCTCTTGCCTCTGGCCCTTGTCTGAACTTGGCTGCCTACTAAACTCACCTCCAGTCTCTGGCCCCCACCTCACTTACTATGTGCTTTGACCTCGGCCTGGCTTCTGGACTTTGCTCACCCCTGGCCTGCTCCCGCCTCCATCACCCTCTGGCCCTGGCATTCCTGCTTGAGACCCTTGCCACCCACGAGCTGATGTAACAACTATGGCCTTCCCTAAACCCAGCATGAGAACGCACTGACTACAAAATGCCAAAGCAAGCATCCAGGAACAGTGGGATGAAGCTAAGTTTTGCTCCTGGTTGGCAGTGCTGTTTGTGGGTACCACTTCTGGAGTGACTTGGAATTTCTTTACTACAAGTGACCTAAGGCTGAGATTCCCCCTTCCCACTAAGGAACACCACATATTTTCTTTCACATTCTCTCTGAACTGGTTCACATATAACGACCACCCAGATCATGGGTTGAGTATGGATTATGTGAAGGACTGCCAACCGACTTGATTCTCTCAGGGCCTTGCCCTTGGTCTATGGACTAGATTTAGCACTGAACCACAGAGGAACCACACACACCGTGTGGGGTAAAACCAGGAAAGTTTATTTAAGGTAAACAGATTTGTGGAAGACCGGCAACCGGGTCTTCTGCGTGAGTTCGGCACTTAATGGGTTAACCGGCACTGAGATATAGCCCGTCAAGGGGATAGTAAGCGATTTAAATGCAACCACTACCTAAAAAGCACACAGAACCATTCACCTCAAAGAATAGACGCTTTATTTACAGTAGGTTAATGGAGCGGAACTAATAGACTTCTAGGAATACTACAACATAAACAAAACTAGGTCGTGACCTCATAAATTGGAAATCCTTATTTCGCAGGCTAGCGTATTGCAGCAATAGTTACCTTGCACCAGAAACTTTACGCTTCCGAGCTTCTGGTCTGCCTAGCCTGACTCCGAGCCCGTCCGTGCTCGGGGAAGAGAACTGTTTGACCCAGCTGGGGCTGGACTTGGAAGGTGTCAGCTCGCCCGTGTTCCGAACAACCCTTTTCAGGTGGGTAGAGGGGTTTTCTACCCCGTCCCTCCCCCCTTCCCGCCCCGTGATGATCAGGTGGGCTTATTCCTGCCTAGGAAAGGTGACGTTTTGCATTTACAGGTCTCCTTCAGGGGATACTTTGCAGCTCTTTGAGACTGCCCTTTACCTCCAGATGGTCCATGTTTCCTCTTGTGGATTCGGGCAGATGTATCCCATTGTGTACCTGTCTGGCCAGACCTGCATCTCCTGTCCCCCGGGTGGGGATTATGCAGACAGGGGTTGTCAAGGGAAGACTATGTGTGGCCGCTAAGGGGAAACTATGTCAGGGTTCGTGTCACTGTGTGTGTGCTAAGGCTTTCTCCACAAGATTACAATAAAAGGTGGAGAATAAAAGGGAAGAGGGAGAAAGGTGGGGAGACACTTTGGTACATACAGTAGAGCTATAAAATAACAAAAGCTAGTTCCTTTACTATATAAATACCCAGGCCCTTACTCCTTTACCTGGGGTTTGGTCTTCTAGCAAAACCCTACTCCCGCGAAAGTGTGCAGACAACAAAACCCAAAAGCCTCAGCAGCAGTATAGATTCTTCCCCCAACCCCTCCTTTCAGTAGCCCAGGTGTCTTTAGCCAATCAGGATGAACTTCATCTGGGACAGGCAGGGGAGGGGTGGCTCTTTGCCATATTTGCATGCAAATAGCTGTGGCACCGGCCATGGGAGACTCTGCTGGCATCAGGAGCCATCAGAGTAACTATGTACACTTTGCATTTCCCAGCCCCCAGCTGGGATTATACTTGTTTACACGTGAGGAGGTGTGCGTGCGTGCGTGCGTGCGTGCATGGTGCAGGAAACTCTGATGCTTTTTCTCCACAGATTATGTATGGGTTGCCACTGAATTGTGGGTTGTTGTTGAATCATGGGTTGTTATGTGTGAGCCCTGCACTATGGTTTAACTATGGGTTGTTAACCACAAAGAACCCAGAATTCACAACCCAACAAGCCATCAGTTATCTTCCTGAGTTGCTCATAGTTAACAACCCATAGTTAAACCATAGTGCAGGGTTCACAACAACTCACAATTCAACAATAATCCATACTCAACCCATACTTTGGGTTATTGTTACATGTGATCTCTCTCTCTCTCACTCACACACACACACACACACTGTGTGTGTGTGTGTGTGTGTGTGTGTGTGTGTGTTAGGTCATAGAATCATAAGAGTCTGTCAAAGCTAGATATGTCTAGCTTTAACATACTGCAAGCATTTTGCGCATTAAAAGCAGTAAATGATGGAGGACTCAATCCTATGTGCTTGCAAGACAATCTTTGATACCCTTGTGCTCAGAACCCATTGGTAATACTATACCAGTGCTGAGGAGGAGTCCTTATGTAGCATAACAATATGGGAGTGGTAAGAAACATGAGGGTTCATATAAACAGGTAAGGCAACTGGATGGTCCCTTGCTTCACACAAGATGCTGTTGCACAAGCAAAGGTTGGGGCTGCAACACAGCTACAGTGGGACACCGGATCAGGCTGTGCCAGCTGGGACCCACTTCAGTACACAAGAATGAAAAGCCAAGACATCTATTAGATACAGTTTAAGTCTGAATCTTTCAGGGGTGTCTAAATCCCGATTGTCTATCAATGACTATGGCAGGCAAAGAGTTACAAAGTAGATAAAAGCTGGTGCCTCACTTCAAGGCTGATTCCTCTCAGGCTCCCTCTTTTTCTCCCAATCCCAATCTCCCATTTCCTTTTCTCAGCCTTTTTGCATATCACTGAATTATCAATAGGCAAAACAGAAGAGAACTACAGTTACACAAAAATTACAAGCAACTACAGGCGAAGCTGAGAGAACAAGGGAGAGCCCCACACACACACAGAAATGCACCAAGAAAAAGAAAAAATGTAATGAGCAAAAGATCCATATGACATGGCAGAAGGCAGAGACACTAGGGCAAAGATGTACCAGCAGGGAATTATTGAAAAGTCCGTTCTGGGGAGGCAAAGAATTCATTATACCCCCTCTCTGACCTGTGGGTGAATGGGGTGGAATTGACCCATTCGCTACAGAGTCCCTAGAGAATCATTTACTGCATATGCACCTCCAATTTCCCTCTGAGACAAATAGGCCTGAATGAAATATGTATGAATATCTTATCTATGCCTATCTGGGTGATAGTCTATCCTACACACAAACACCACTGCAGACACAGGAAGCCATTGTGCCTTCTGTGATCAGCACTACAGAGATGTAATTAGGACAGAGAGGAATGGGGAGACGCTTCTTGGTGTCTCTGCTGTTTTTCATTTTACAGAGTATCGCCTCTTGACCTCTGCAAGTGATTTTATCTGCCTGGGCAGGGGAACCAAGTGTCACAAGAGCCTCCTCCCCAAAGCACTAGTTCTGCAGGATTAAACACCTTGTCAGCTGCACTTGCCAACCTGCCATGAGATGCCTGTCTCTCTCAAGGTCGCACACAGTTCAGTATTATAGGAGGGATGTTACAGCTGATTTATCAGCTTCCCAACAGGGCTCCTACAGGCCTGCAAGCTCCTAGAAAAAGAAACTGCTCTGACTGACGGCACCTCTCCATGACCCGTCTCCATGCTGGCTGGGGAATGCTGAGAGTTGTAGGACTTTGTCTAATGCATAGGATTGCACCCTAAAAGACTAAAAGCCAGTGTGGAGCACTGGTTAGAGTGTTCGACTGGGACTCTGGAGATCCAGGTTCTAGTCCCCACTTGGCCATGAAGCTCACTGGTTGACTTTGGACCAGTCACTGACTCTCAGCATAACCTACCTCACAGGGGTGCTGTGAGGATACAATGGAGAGGAGGAGGACTATGTAAGCCACCTTGGGTTGCTTGCAGGAAAAAAGGGCAGGATATAAATGTAATAAATAAATAAATAAAATAAAAGCAACTGCACGAAATAGCACCCAAGCATGGAAACAATCACTAGGCACTCCCCCCCCCCATAAGTAGTGGGCAGTGCAATCCTATGAGGGTACCCACAACCCTTCAAGCCCAGAGGATTGCAGGCATCCTATGGAGGGCAGGAGGAGGGCAGCACATAGGATATCCGCTATATTCCCGTTGCCCTCAAAAATATCTAGACACCGAATTTTGGCCGTCTAGATGCTTTTCCTCTCCTCACAAGGAAGAGAGACTGAGGTGCTGCCTGGATTCCTTGGAATCTGGCGAGCCTTGCTCCCCCCCTCTCCCCGCAGCCAGGAACATCACCCTCATGGGGGAACCGAAGATGGAAGACTGTCTTTGGTTCCCTGCTGGCACGGAAAGAACTGCACCAGCTACGAGGTGGGGGGACGGGTGCTCCATAGCACTTGGAAAAGATTTCTGAGGTCGCAGCGTCTTCCAGGCCAAATCCTATGTCTCCCTAGACAAGGTCAGAGGAACATAGGATTGTGCTCCAACTCTAGCAAGCCATTCCCCTTCCCAGCAGCAATAATCTATCTCTCCATGAAAGAAAGAAAGAAAGAAAGAAAGAAAGTTAAGATATGCCCTCCTGCTGAATTCCCTACCTCTTGGCTATTATTACATTTCTGTACTGCCCAATAGTGAAAGCTCTGTCCAGTTCACAAAAATTAAAACCATATGATAAAACATAATATAAAACCTTTCAAAGTTTTAAGGTTTTTAATTAGCCTCTGTTTCTCACCACTGCCAGCCTTGATTGCCACTACAGTACAATTGTAAGAGTATGGGGGGGGGGGATTCATTTGAAAAGACTCACACATGGATGTGGTTAAGCACAAATAAATTAAATGCACCAGATCAGCTATAAGTACTCAAGCTTCTACAGAGGTTGTTGAGGCCAGGGTGCTGTCCCCAGCAATCTTACAGTTTGTGATGCTGAAGGCAGACGGATGCTACAACCTCTTGTGAGGCACCTACATACTGACTGGGTTCCAACAACATGATAACCCACACTCAAGGGCTGAGTATGGGTTGAGCGTGGGTTGTCGCTGGACCATGGGTTGTTGTTGAAATGTGGGTTATCGTGCTGTCTGAACCCGGCTGAAATAACAAACCATAGTGAACAACCCACAGTTCACAACCCAAAAACAAACCATGGGTTCTCTTCATGGGTTGTTCATGGTTAACAAGCCATGGCTTGTTAGCACAACTGGGTTCAGACAACATGATAACCTATGTTTCAACAACAACCCACAGTTCAACAACAGCCCAACTCAACCTATACTCAGTGTGGGTTATCGTGCTGTCTGAACCCAGTCATTGACTTGCCCAGGAGAATAGAGACTGGGGCCATCAGGAGCTGAAGTCCAAGATAAACATATGGTCCAAGTCTGAGGGAACAGAGCAGGCAAGGGATCATCTCCTGCCCAGCAAGGCCAAATGGGGCAGAACACCTTTTCCCCTTCTGGTTCCAAAACAAAAGACTCCACAGGACACAAGTAAGCTATTTGTTGTCACTGGGCAGCAGAAGAGGCACAAAGGGTGTAGGCTTATAGAGCATGACAACGGGGGCAACCCAGACAGATTATTCCACTGTTATCACAAAGAAGAGAGAGATTCCCATTCTCACACTGCCAGACCAATGGCAATCTGCCTAGATCAGCCTTCCCCAACCCAGGGGACTACAACTCCCATCATCATTTACCATTGGCTATGCTGGCTGGGGCTGGTGGGAGTTAAAGTCCAAAACATCTGGAGGACAATAGGTTCAGGAAGGCTGGCTTAGATGCACAGAGCTACCACAGTAGATTTCTTCTCTTCCCCAACCCCCAAGGAATGTAGGAGACCAGGCTGCAAAGATAACACTGCATTATACACAAACAGGCAGAAAATACAGACACACACACTCATGTACATATTCACACACCGATGCAGAAATCTGCTTTTTAAGGAAGAGAAGACTCAAATGCTTCAGGGTTCTTTCACAGTTTATTTACACCATTGGGCTACAGTAATGAGTCACACTTTCCAACCAGTAAGGAGCACTGCTCTGCACCCCAAGAGGTACAAGAACAGAGACACCCCAACCTTTCCCTCTTTGGGTGCCTCATCCATCTGCTGAAGGTCAGTCAATAACAGCCAGATGTTTTCAGATCCTCCAGGCAATTGAAATGTGAGCCTCTGTCCTTGAGCAAGTCAGAGAAATGCTTATCACATGAATGAATTACTTGAACATCATCATCTGCATATAGAGTAACCAATTTACTTCTCTCACAGGGACAGCCAGGTTGCAAGAACAGAGCTACACAAGGCAGCTTACCACATGCTGACCTGTGCAGCCCATCAGGTTCTTGCCAAGTCTTGTTTCTGTTTCCATCATCAACCAGTGTCATTTTGACCCTCTGACCATATTCCAACCCCCCTTCCTCAGTGCTTTTGAATATGTGGGAAATATCTCCTTAAAAATGTTCCTCATTTTGAGTAAACGTTATTGCCTCTTATTGCCTAGCATGGTGACCAGAGTCAGGATCTTTAAACTTGTCTAATACAATCCTGTGGCAGGAGTTATATTCTTTTTTTAAAAGCTAGTCACTTGCCAGCACTAAGGGAGTCCTGTCGCATTCTCTGCAATGCAAGGGGCAGGCAAACCATCCATTGTAATCAGCTGATAAATGACAAGGTGCTTTCAAGTTGATTACAGTTGCCCTGCCCACACCGAATAACTCCCCATGCTCAGAGCAACTCATGGTTGGGCAACTATTTTAGCCCTTGCTGCTCATAGCTCCTGCTTAAGGGGAGGACTGAGCAAGGGGAGGGCTGCAGGCTTGCTCAGTAGCCCTGGGTTAGCCTCCGGGCCTTCAAGCTCAGTAGAAGCAGGCCCTGCCTTTAAGTCTGTGTATCTGTGTCTTGGGCCTTCTGTGTCTTGCCAGTGGATCGCTTTCAGGTTGGATGTGCTCGAATGCTCTGCCATGGATTCACTGACTTGCTCAGACAAGTGATCTCTCAGTCTCACTATCCCCAATCTATAAAATAGCTGTTTTGTATCCAGAATATTGTCTACTTGTTTAACTCCTTAACTATATATTTGACATGCCACTGGTTAAGAAAAGAAAATATCATACAAGCCTGAAATCTGCCCATCCCCCCTGTAATGTATATACATGGGATAGAGATCCAGAAAAAATGAAACCATCGTCTGACATAACATTGCCTCTATTATTATTTTTTTACAATTTGTGTTTAAGAGAACACACGTACAGTCAGTTCACCTCCGAAGGCATCCCTGTGAGTGCTGTCCGAGACATATAGAAATTCTGCACATTTCCTGAATCTCAGTTTGGCTTTCATTTGACCTGGACGCTATGAAACAATAGCAAAACGCTTATCACATTTAAATCCTGTTCTGTTCTTCCTTTTAGAAAGATATTCCATAGGGGCTCCCATTAGTCTCCCAGCCTGGCATTAATCAAGCCCACAACTAATACAAAGGCAGCTCCTACCACTTAAAGGGGCTGGGCCTATATAGGAAACAACATGCAAGTACTTGTCCTGGAGCTTTGGTAAAATGAATGCTTATTTATTTTATTATTATTTTATTTATTTATTCATTCATTCATCTTCTATATTGCCCAATAGCCGACGCTCTCTGGGCAGTGTACAACAGTCAATTAAAAGATACAATAAAATACAGTTTAAAATATAAACAATAAAACATTATAAAAATTTAAAACCAATTTTAAAAAACATCACTGACAAGTTAAAACATGACCGCTAAAAACAATTTACCACCCCACCGTATACCATTTAATTATTATTACATTTATATCCCACCTTTTTTCTGCAAGCAACCCAAGGTGGCTTACATAATCCTCCTCCTCTCCATTTTATTCTCACAATAACCCTGTAAGGTAGGTTAGGTTGAGCATCAGTGACTGGCCCACAGTGAGCTTCATGGTCAAGTGAGGACTAGAACCTGGGTCTCCCAAGTCCCAGTCCAGCACTCTGACCACTACACCACACTGGAATATTCATCCCCTGTTATTAATGACATTGCTGTACTCTGTTTGCATTGCTAACATCTGCTGGGATATTGTCTTTAGGTTTATTGTGACACTGGCCCTGGCGGAGGCCTCTGGTTATGCAAAATCCATGTATCAGTGTCCATATTTAAACTAGGATCTGTGGTTTCAGAGCTTTTCTTGAGCTACACCAGGCGTGGGTGGGGAATTACCCTATCTAGTCCATGATATAAACCAACCTTCCCCAACCTGGTGCCCTCCATATGTGTTGGACTACAACTCCCACCATTCCCAGCCAGCATGCAGTGCTGGGGATGGCACATATGGAGGGCACCAGGTTGAGGCTGATATAAATGGACAGCACAGCCTTCAGGTCTCCCAACCATATCCACACAGCACCCTGGGCTACATTTCCTTCTAAAAGAAATGTCAAAGGGAAGGAGAAAACTCCTTCCCCACATTCCTCGTGCTCTTGCTGGCTCCTCTGGAATCTTTCTGAGGGAAGTCTGCTCTCTACACTCCAGACATGAAAACATCCCTTGCCCAGAGCCAAAAGAGCAAAACAGCTCTTTTTTTGACTGGGGGGGAGTGACAGGCTCACTCCAGGGCCGAAGCCTGCATGACCACTGCTGAAAATGCTATATTGTAATCAGCAAATGAAGCAGCCCTGCCTGCAAACGAGACAATGTGCTTCATGACAATGTCAGTTAAGATACCGTGGACTCCTGTCAGCTCCTTTGCCAAAAGGGACTCTGACAAGAATACTAAAGAGAGATTGGGGGAGGCACATAATGCTTTCCGGGCGCTTGCTATCCCCTCACAGCCTTGCAACTTACTTTTATGATTTTCCTGTGTTCATCCCCCAACAATTTAGCACCCCAGGCGTGCTGCTAGCAAGGCTGTCAGACACTGATGAGATTATATCATCATGATAAAAAGGACATCCAGAGCCCCCATTCTAGCAAAGTATAATAATTACCAAGCAATGGAGTGATAGGCTTTAAAAAAAAAAAAAAAGGCACATTCTACTTGCCATTGTTGGTCCACTCAACCCCTATTGTGCCCCCATCATTAAAGCATTTTAATCTTTCAGTGGATTCATATTTTTTTTAAAGAGAGAGCCACAGCATAGAACTGTGAGAAATAAATTGCTACAGTGAGTTAGCAGAGGCTAATCACAAAGAGTCAAATAAATTATGATCTCAGCACTAAAGTGTTGATTTCATTTTTGAAAGATTATATGGTCTGGAATAAAGAGATTTTTTAAAATGTATCCCCCCCCCCCACCCTAAAAAAATAAAAAGCATTTGTAAAGTATAAACCTTCCATTTACCGCCAGGCTGCACAGAACTCTACTTGGCAGGCGGTGTGCTGTTAATGAGGGACTTTCTATCACACTGAATTACACTCAAAGTTCGGGGAAGTATGCAGACTGCTTACACAGTTCTGTGCGGTGCAGACAAGAAAGTTAAGCTTAACAGTAATTTATATCCCTGAAAATAAGAACAGCAGCACTGGGCCACACAAATGGTTCGTACAACCCAGTATCCTGTCCGTGTCAATCATCTTTCTCTCTATTCCTGATCTTCAAGCTTGAATGCTGATGCTTATGTAGCCAAAATGACATCGCCCACTCACAAGAGGGAGGTATTAGAAGGCTGGGCTGGCAGATGTAGTACATGAAAACTAGTGGAGGGGGACCCTTGGGGGTGGGGGAGAAACAGCTGGTTGCAGAGTGAGTGTGTTCAGTAGCCATGGACTGCTGACTGACTTTTGGTGGGGGGCGGAGCTGGAAAAGCAGGTGGGAGTGGAATTGAATATTGTATCTTAGAGGAGAAAACGGCTGGCTGGAATCCTGAACAGTAACACTCCACATTGCAACAGTTTGTTGCGGGTCCCACTTGTAAGCTGTAGTACAAGATACTTCAGACAGGACCACCCTAAAATACTCTGGAGCTCAAGCTGCAAACCCAAATGGCAGTCCTCTTCCACACATGAATACAGCACACAGTCCAATGGAAAGCTCTCCCACGCAAGGCAAGCCCCACTGAAAGCGGCCAACAGCTGCGCTCTTGCACAGCTCCCATTCATTACAACGGTACTTGTGCAGGAGAACTTCCCACCAGATTGCCCCCTTTGGCTAATATCTAGGTGTCTCCTACACTGCTGGAACCCAAACCTGCCCCTTGGGTCACTCACTTCACCTACCTCTGACTTCAGAACAAATGAATGAGAAATCCAATGAGAATGAATTTCCATTACGTCCCATTATGTCCCAGTTTTTAAGGACACCCTGACCATGAAGCTGGATCTCCTGGACATCCTGAGCTAAGCTAGACTTTCTCTCCATGAGCTCAATGATAATGTTAGTTGGTTTTCAAGTTCAATTGGAATTTTAAGAAGATTAACTTACCCCATCCTCTCTTCAAAGAGCACCATATGCTACAAAATGAACAAAAATCTGGAGGGCAAGACTGAACCATGTATTTCAAGCAGGGCCAGCACCAGATTCCAATGGGCCATCAGCATAGTGCTGCTGATGGGCCCCATACCCTCCTGCCGCCAAGGCCACCTGCCCAAGCCATTCACCTGCCCACCTAGGTGCCCCCCCAAAACAGAACTCCTTTCCTGGCCAAGCCCCTTTCCCACCCACTGCCAAGGCTGCCTGCCCTAGCCACCCACACCCCTGAACCCAAAGCCCTCCGCCTGCCTGCCCGCAGCCAAAGCCGCCCACCCACCCCCACCATCGCTGCCGGCCCTGCTTCCCCACCCTGCCAGCCAGCCAGACCTCCTGTCCATCCTTCCTTTTTTTAACCTGCAGTGGTTCCTGCTGTGGTTGCAGCAGGTGCTGCTGTTCCTCCTCCTCCTCCCTCAGCTGGCCCCACTGGAAAAAGGAAGCACCACAACAGCTGGCCAGACAAGCCTGGAGAGCCCGCACTGCTCCATTTCAACATAAAACTTTTTTTAAAAAAACTGTACATTTCAGTAGCAGTGGTAGTGGAATCAGATGCTGCCTTTGGAGGGGCATGGCCAATGAGGGCACAGGAGTGGCAAAGGGGCAGTGTTTTCACCGCTCCTGTGCCCTCATTGGCCGCCGCCGCCCCCCAAGACAGCATCTGATTAGTTCAGACTGTTGCTACTCAAACATAAGGTTAAAATATAGTTTTATGTTGAAATGGAGTAACACAGGTCCTGCAGGCTTGTCTGGTCGACTGCCACAGCACTTCTTTTGCAGACGGTGGGGAACAGCTGGGTAAAAAGGAGGACAACGACGACTGCAGTGGGAGGAAAAGGAGCCCCCACAGCAGCAGTCCAGACCTGGCAGGAGCAGTCCAGACCTGGGCCCTTCTGAACCTCTGGGCCCTTGGCAGAAGCCCACCCATGCCGACCTCCTGATGCTGGCCTGATTTAAAAAACATTCTTATTTATGTATGCAAGACACTCAGAATTCTAGGTGCCAGTATCACATTTTGGGCCCCCAGGATTTTGAATATTCTGCATTACATTTATTGATTACCTATGTGATCACAAGCCAGCTCTGATACCAGGTTTCCACATAGAAACTATTTCAATGTCTCCTCAGACCTGTGGAGTACATAATCCAGGTTCTCCACCCACCCACCCAATATCAAGATTTCTGGCATTCTAAAAGAGCAATAAGGAACCCTTTGCAGAAATGGATTTGAGATGCACAACTGGAAGGACTTTTACATAAATGGATTAGAGACATATAACTGTGAAGAAGAGATTTAACACTACTCCACATGGCATGGCATCAGCATTAGATTTATACTGAGTCTGGCAGTAACATTTAGAAAAATCTCTCTAATGGAACCTACAAATAATGAATCACTTCCTGTGGCTCCTTGTAAGTGCAACAAGCCTAGTCATAGCATCCTCTGGGCAAACCTAAAGGTGCTAGTTCTCTATCCCTTGCCACTTTGGTACAAAACCAAATGAATTAATATTTTCCTAGTTTTGTTTTGTTAATATACCCCACTTAATGTTGCACTTTTCAACCAATAGTCCTCAAAGCTGATAACAGTAAGACATGGGTCATCAAGTTAAAAACAACAACACCATTCAATACCGTAAAACAGGTGGCTCAATAGTAGTGGATTTCTAGTATACTTCACATGTTTCGTTAACTATATCCTGTATTTAAACTTAGCCCATTCTGTAGTCACCATCTGAAGGCATTTACCAAGCTCTGGCACACTTGATTTTTGTGTCACTCCAAAGCTCAGCATTCCAACAATTTGCAAAACAATCACCACCAGAGCCAAAACTGGCACCATGTGTCCACCCACCCACACATTCACAAGGTTTAATACCCTGGCTTGTTCCAAAGCTGGTAACCATTGTTCCCTTGGTCTGAATGAAAGACTTCCTGGTTTGTTTTTGGCCCGGGGTGCAGATCAGCCTGGGGGGGCGGGGGGAATTGTCCGCACCAGGCCCTCCGGAAGAGGGAGAAGGTGAGCAGGGGAATCCCTGCTCAGTTCAGAGATAACAGTGGGAGATTCCCTCCAGGGCGCTCCACAGGCCAGGTTGAGGAGTCAGTGGGCTAGATAAGGCCCACAGGCCAGGGGGTTCTGCACCTGTTTTCGGCTCACATGCAAAGGGGAGAGCTAAGTGGCTGCATGCGTGCCCAAAGGATCGTTCATGCCTCAGCTTATTAATCTGAGATATGGATTGTCCGAACATGGTGACTAAATGCTAACCAAAGTTTGCCAGTTCAGATGCAAAGCCTCAGAGGATATCATCAAGGGAAGGGAGAGGAGAACGATGAAGGAGTGCATGTGCCCAAAGCTCAACAATGTAACACCAAACCATCATTTGGTATTATAGCTGAACCACCCCAAAAATCACACCCGCAGCCTGATCCCATGCCTATTTCTTCGGAAGTAAATCCCACCAAGTTCACAGGGAGGAGGGAGTGGGGAATAGGACTGTTTTCCTTTGAGCTGCCCCAACTCTGTTTTGCTGCTGTTCTTTTCTCCACCCCACCTCCCACTCCTTTTCTGGTTATGCCATAAGAAGCCTGCCCATCAGAGAAGGGAGAGACTGCCAGTTTGATCATACTTTGCCGGCCCAGCAGAGCATATAGGAATAGGCTTGGATTTTAAAACAAATCATAATTTGGCCACAAAACAAACCAGCATACTGTATTACTATTGACCAATAATATGCGGACAATATTTTTACTTTCAATTTTCTTTGCTTTTGTAACCTTTGAAATTCTAGACGGAGCTCAGTTTTTTGCTAAAAAAAAAATATAGCTTTTTAAAAATCCTGCTTTCTGAAATTTGCCTATCTCTGAAATAAGCACAGAAATACAATAAATAAATAAATAAATCACAGCCCTTGAGTCAGCGCAATAGCCCAGCCCAACTCCCATCATGCACTGAGGGGCAAGGGGGAACAGGCTGGATCCCAATGACCACACCTGCCTCAAGGTGCATGCTGGCCATGCCCCCACAAGCCATGAGTTTGATGCACATGAGAAGGAGCTCTACATGCATACCAATCTATGTGCGTATACTGCACATGCCAAAAGCATAGACAGCAGAAGGTGTGGCTAGCCCACACAGCCCTGCAGCCTCGCATGTGTTCTTTGAACATGTGGGTGGGTGGGCTTGTCTGAATCCCCAACCATGCTGGGCCTACATACTTCTTTTTCCATCTGATGGGATATTTCCTTTTAACTTCGACTGTAAATGGACCTTATGAATAAGCTAGGGTGCCACCACTAAAAGGGCCCTTACCCACTTTGCCAAATAAATCTTAAATTTGTGGATGGGTCATAAGGGGAAAGGCAGCCCTTCAAGTTTCCAGGTCTCAAGGTATTTAACACTTTGAATGTCAAAGCCAGTGCCGTGAATTGTACCCGGAAACTCTCTGGGGAATCAGGCTGTCTTCTGAACCAGCTGAATTAAGAGCAGGGGTGGGCAGGAGGTAGATCTCTATGTTTTGGACTTCAACTCCCAGAAGCTCCTTCCAGCAATGTCAATGGTCAGAAATGCTGGGTGCTGAACTCCAAAACATCTTCTGTCCAGCCCTGATTTTGAGTACGGTATGTTTCAGTCATTTTTTCTTCTTCCCTTAAAACCATCTTGTATTAACTGATTATAAAGCTGGTTGAGGGGGAAAGAATTTATGAATTGATATTGGTGTTGAAGTTTCTTTATGTGGAAGAAGGGGGAGCTGGCTGACCCGCCACACCCCCACCCTTTCCTACCCAAAGGACCCAAGACCCCCCAGAGATCTCAAGGTACCAGACTGCCAAGCCTCAGCTCTTTGCAATCCTACTTGAATCTCTGTTCAGGGACTTGCCTTTGTCTATAACCTGGATTTAGTTACTGAACCAAGCAGAGCGACTACAAAACCCATGTGGGGTAAAACCAAGAAAGGTGGTTTATTCAGGTAGCATTTTACAACAACCAATAGGGAAACGAGAGAAGCACAAAATAGAGAGACACTTTGGTACAAAGTAAAGCTGCAAAATAACAAAACCTACTTCCTTATATCTCCCAGGCACACAACTCTGTTACCTGGGGGTCAGTTCTCTTCCAGGGTTAGATCCAGCACAGTCTTGCTGCCCGGGAGGACTACTACACCTACCCGAAGGTCCGAGATGGGTAGCCCTCCACAAGGCCTGTCTTTAGCAGAGCCCTCATTCAGCTAATTTCACCAGGAGCTACCTGGGGCCGGATCCTGAGGCCCCCCGAAGGCTTGGACCTCTGCCTGGCTTGCTGCCATTGCTCCACAGCCAGCAACCACGCGACGAACAAAGACAAAGACCAAAACCCACACGTTGGGAAATATACCTTTTTTCCCCCTCCCCTCCTTTCTGTAGCTTTGCTGCTTCTTAGCCAATCAGGATGAACTTCACCTGGCCAGGCAGGGAGGGGAACTCATGACTTACTGGGCCTGAACTACATTTGCATTTGAAAGCCGTGTCTCCGGCGCCATCGCCTCCTCCCAGCCTTACTTGGTTTACACATGGGGAGGCGTGTGCGTGTGTGTGTGTGTGTGTGTGTGTGCAGGAACCCTCAAAGGCTCTTTTCTCCACACTTTAAAAAAAAAAAACACCTAGGATGGAGTAGAACTTATGAATAATGTAATTGGCTGAAAAACAGTAGATAACCATAAAATCATAAATGGAAGGTAAATTAAGGTAATCAATTCTAAGCTGTCCCCCTCACTACACTGTACTCTGCATATATAAGAATCCACTGAAAACAAATTTGGATTTGCAAAGAAGCTCCTCATCCTCACATGACACAAAAAGGTTCAATTTGTTAGGAGTTATTTAATCCGAAATGGATAGTAATAGGATAGGAACAGACAAGAGGGTAGAACCAGAGAAGGGGCAAATGGCTGAAACATGAGCACGTGTTAAGAGCAGAAGAAGAGCCCTGTTGTCTCTCACACTAGGGTAATAAATGGCCATGATGACTAGTAGCCACTATCCTCCATGAATGTGTCTAACACCTTTTAAAGCCATCCAAGTTGGTGGCCATTATCACATCTTGTGGTAGTGAATTCTATAGTTTAACTATGTGCTGTGTGAAGAATCACACCCTTTTCTCTGTCCTGAATCTCCCACCAATCAGCTTCATGGAATGACCCTGGGTTCTAACATGATGAAAGAGGGAGAAAAATGTCTCCCAATCCACTTTCTCCATACCATGCATCATTTGATACACCTCTATCATGTACCCCCACTTACTTGTCTTTTCCCCTGTTAAATAGCCCCAAATGTTATAACCTTTCCTCATAAAGGAGCTTCTCCAACTCCTTGATCAATTTGGTTGCCCTTTTCTGAACCTTCTCCAAACAATATCCTTTTGAAGTGTGGTGACCAGAATTGTACATAGTATTCCAAGTGTGTGAGCTCATGACCACTTTTAATATAAAGTCGTTTGACATACATCAGTCCAAGGAAAACATTCAACATTAGAGAGCTACTCTTGCTGCTCAACAGCTCAGGGAGCAAGGTCAGGAATCCAGCAGGCTCAGGGCTAACTATAAGGCAGGGGTGGGCAACTTTGGTCACTCTCCCAGCCACCAGCCTCGCACCATAAAAGAGGGGGGAACAAGCTAAATTTGTCCCTTGTAAGCCTCCATACCAGCTATGGAGGCTCAGAATGGACAAATTTAGCTTGAAAATCAAGCTAAGTTTGTCCATTCTAAGCCTCCATAGTGGTTTGCCACTGAATTTCAGCAGTAAACCGTGACTTTTCTCCTCTTTCTTTTTTAAAGTAAAAAAAAATGAGATGGCAGGAGGCAATGGGGGTTGCACTAGGGGACAGAGGGGAGCTCGTGCTGCCCACCACTGCTATAAGGCAAGGATGGGCTACCTATGGCCTTCCAGACATTTTGGAATACAACTCCCATCAATCCTAGCCAGCACAGTCAATGGTGAGGTGGGAGTTGTAGGCCAAAACATCTGGAGGGCCACAGGTTGCCCACCACTGCTGTAAGGTATGTCTAGGTAAACGACAGCAGCCCACCGTAGCTCACTAGGTAGGAGGCACAGATGGAAGTGGTAGACTAGGATCCCAGCAAGAACTGCCCAACTGCCAGACATAGCTGTGGGGAGAGGAACTCACAGTCAGGCTGAATTAGCCACAGGAACAAGCAAGATGGAGGAGGAGGATGAAAAGTCCAAGACCCTCTGCAAGTACAAGGATCCAGTGATGCTATTTACCTGAGGCTGGTACTATCTAGAAGAGTTAGGAAGACAAGGAGCACTCATGTAACACAACAGGGTTACACCAATTTAGGCTGGGAAAGTAAAGGGAAAGGACCTTTGAAGTCTATACTTCAGAGGAAGATGGGCCAATGTGGTTAGGGATTTCTGAGGAATCTGCAATGGATAAAAATAAGTTTGGATTTCTATGAATCCAGCCCACAGATTTTGCAGACGACCATCTTTTTCCGAGTCACACAGACCTGATGACCATTTTTTTACTTCCTGAAATTGTACACAAATTTAGTTGCACAAAAAATACACAAGTTGCTGGAAAGAATGCTTATATGTGCCATTTTAAAAAACCAAAAAAACAAAGTTTTATACATCTCTGATATCCCTTCAGCCTCTGCTGTGTAGCAATCTTTTTTGTGAGTGCTCTGCTCACTGATTGTATGCCAAGCTAAAAAAAAATACACAAAACATTATGTGACCCTGAAAGTTCCATAAATTGTGGCAGATTTTTTTCCGTACTTTTCCAGAAGGGGGGGGGGGAGATCCAAATCCATCAATGACCAAGCTAAAGATGTCTGACAATCTGCGAAACACAGATGGAACAGATTTAACAAAAACCATACATCCCTAACTGTGGTGTAGTGGTTAGACTGTTTGGATTAGGACTGGGAAGAGCCAGGTTCAATTTTCTACTTAATCTTGAAGCTCTGTGTGAACCTTGTGGCAGGCACAGCCTCACCTACCTACCTCACAGAGTTCTTGAGGGGATAAAATGGAGGGGGGGACCATGTACGTGACCCTCAGCTCCTTAAAGGAAAAGTGGAGCATGCATGTAATAAATAAATAAAGGTGCAGGGTTATGCAAACGTGGCTGATGCTGAATAATCCCACAGTAGGAAAATACCATACAACAGACTGACTTTAGCTCTCATGGGATCAAAGTTCCCCTTCCCAATTTTACCCAGAAAAGCCTTGTCTATTCAAGAGCCCTCTAAGTATCTTTTGTCACTCTAGAAATGCCCCAAAATGTATCTTTATGTGCTTCATGTCTTCACTCAGGACAAAGTAAATTTCCACATCACTGTCTACATATGAGGTCATTGGTGGATTAAAAATATGAGTTTTCCTATACTTGTCATTGTCCAAGATGACTAGTCGGAGCCCTTGCCAACTTTGAAACCCCAGTGCCATTTTGTGGCAGCAAGTTCCACAAGCTGAAGAAAGACAAAAACAGTGAGCCCAAAGCCCTTTCCCTAAATAAATTGAAATGCTCACTGGTATGCTCATACCCACCCACCCATGTCTAAATAGAACACTGTCTCCTTAAGGAAACACTGTCTCCTTGAACCTCTTTCAGCCCAAGGTCCGAATTAATTTCAGACAAGCTCTCTGGGGCCACATTCCAGTGGTGAGCAGGGCCAAAAATACCAGCATATTTTACCTTAAAGCTCTTACTGCCAGTAACTAAGCCTTAGGAGAGGTATTTTTTAGAACAGAGTGGGGGGAGGCACATAAAAGTCAGGAAACCACCAAACTACTGACAGTCAGGGGAAAGGGGGGCAGGGGAAGAGGTCATAGCCATTTGGGGAACCCCAGAAGGCTGGCCTGGGAACCAGATCTCTCCCACAGGCCTGAGGTTCTCCCCCCCCCCCCCCGCCTTAAGAAGTACAGTTTTGTGGCAAAGTGGGGAAGGGCAAGTACTTCAAACAATATTGTTACTATTTCTCTATTACGCTGTTATGAGTTCTCTATTACGTATATTCTCTTTAAGCTGTTGGTGAATCAAGCTAAAAATATTGAGGATGGGATTCTGAGAAAGCATCATCTTTTCTCACCTGTGTGGCAAGGAGCTGAAGGGTTTTCTGGCACCAGAACCAGCTACGCCATTTTGGGGGGCCAAGCACTGGACCATTTCCTTTGAAATCTAGCTGTAAAGATGCACTCAACTGTTTTCATGGTGGTTCAGGCTTTGGCAGCTGAAAATGTGTGTGTCTTTATCATCTGGTGGTGGGCAGCCGGTAACCTCGTAACATTCTGGTTTCCTGTAACATTCTGGTTTCCGTGTGGTTGAGAGGCTGTGTAATTTAGACAGCTATGGAGAAGGGATTTGCTCAAAATTGCGTAACAGCTTAGTGGGCAAGCTGGGTTGACAACTCAGGATTTCTAAATCCCTTCAAAACTGAAAATGGTAGCTACTGAAATGGTTATGAGCCATTCATTTCCGTAGGACTACCAGATACATAGCAGCCAAGAAATGCCTCGTACCATCCAAGATATTTTGAGGAAGATTGCATCAGCGCTCAGCTGCCACCTACCATGAGACTGGCTAAGGTGGCGAACTTACTGCAGGCTTCCAAACATCTGGCTTTCTCCAGCTAAAAAGTGGCAGCTCCATGATGTTATCCATTTACTCCAAAGCCCGTCGAGCTATTTTGACACCCAAAACTGAAAATCATACAAGTCTCTCCCCCGCCCCCCGCCCGTCCCTCTCAGTAAGAATACAATAACTATCAATTTTAAAAACTAACAATTTGTTGCCCTTTTATGACACCCAAAATCAGCTGCCTGAGGCAGACTCCTCACTCTGCCAAATGGAAGGGGCAGCTCTGATTTACCTGGGAAAGGTATCAGCATTATTTACTCAAGAAAAATATCAGCATTGTTTAATCTATTATGTAATTGTTTAAAGTTTGGCCCCAAACTCCAAAGTGATGTCTAAAACACACTCTGCATTTATACACACACGCGCGCGCACACAGAATCAGACACACAATTCCTGAAATCACACAAAAGAGGCCTTTGCAGCTAAGCCCATCATGGTCCCTAAGCACAGACCTGAATGTCATTCTATCTGAATGTCCATCTCACCAGAGCAGGGAGCGATTGTCAATTCAGAACCCTGCCAACTTCTGGGAAAGCCCTGGAGCACCAGCCTCTTGTATGAGTCACTTTGCTAGCTGAGGGCTTCTCCTGCATCTAACAAATTGGGTCGGAAAAGACTGGAGGGAGGGAGGGAGGGAGGTAAACAGCCCCTTTGCAGTCTAAATTCTGGGAAAGAATTGTGTTGGCTGCACTCATGAACAGGAGAGTTCAGGAGACAGCAGTCAGTTTTTTAAGCAACAAGGGGGACTGACTTCTCCCTGGCAGCTTGTGTTGTGAGGGAGAGGGCCAAGGGGCAGCGGGGAAAGATTGGCCCTGGAAGATGCGTCCCTTTAGGCATGCACTTTCAGAATCCAACTTTCCCCCACCAATAGAATTGGACCACAGTGTGAACAGAATGCACATACAAATACGCATCCCAGTGGAGCTGTGCTTTCTACACTGCATTGCTTTCAAAGGAATGTGCACTTGCATGATGCACGCCAGAGTGTGCACTCCACTGAAAGCAACGCGGTGTGGATAGACAATCATTCCACTAGGATGCAGATTTGGATACACACCCCTACACAAAACTGCAAGCATTTTCATGACTCAACCCATGTCTTTATTATTGCCACTTTACTTATATCCTGCTCTTCCTTTAGAAAACTTAAGAGTGGCTTACCTGGGGGCTCACGGGGATCTCCCATCCAAGCACTGAGGGCCCAAAGTGCTATAGGATCAGATGCTCCCAGGCCAAAATAGGGCCACGCAAAACTGTATTTTGGCTTAGCCCTTACAAGCATTTATAGCAAGAAATGTTAGGCATAATTTCTGAAATGGCACCATATTTTGGCTTAATGCTTGGAAAACAGAACCAAATGAAACAGTGTCTTAACTTGCAAGAAAACTGGTCTTAGTGTCTTAGCCGAAAGGAGGCCACTGTGTCAGCCACAGGTTGTGTCTCCAGCCTTGAAGAAAACAGATATCAGCACAACTTGGCAGGCCTCAGCCAGGGGAATGCTGCAGCCACCATTCCCCAAAGTAGCAACCCGTCCCTCTCGAAGCGGTGACATCACTGTTATCACTAAGCTGCCTATGAAGCAACAAGGTCCAATTGTCACCCAGAAGAAGCAGCGCCAATTCAAACACACACACACACACACACAATATTGTGTAGACAGCCCAGCAGCACGCTGCCAAGAGATATATGGACGAATGCCTCTTCTACACACTAAGAGGATCCACTGGCTGCCCTACATTCTCTGTCCTAAAGCCTTCAGCCTGCCCTACCCCACCCCCTTCTGTCAGAAGCACCACCGCTTCCAAGCGAGCGCCTGCCAAGCCTCACGACATCCCGAGAGACCGTAAGGGAGCTGACAGCAACCAGAGCCTAGTATTTAAGTACGGGTGGGAATTCTCTTTCCCGATGCTCTGTGCTGGCTTTCCTTAGGTGTAGAGAGATCGACCTCTGCAGAGAGCAAAGAACACTGCGAAATCAAACCGCCGGCTTTTTGTGAGCTGACTTGAGAGGCTCATACATACCTCGACAAATCCTGGAAGGGAAGTCTCCACCTCTGAAGGCCCAGAGCTACACTGCCCCCCTCAGTGATTCCCCGCCCCCGTCACTGTGCCTTCTTATTCTACACATGGAAGTCTGCTGAGTTAAGAATACAGCTGAGGCAAGGGTGGCTTCCACTACTGTCACCAATGGCGGCGTGAGTTGTTTTTTTCCTTGTTAGCGCCGGGTGCTATTTAGTTTGCATTGAGAGTTTAATTGGGTTTTTTCTTTTTTTTACTTTCCACTGTATTTGGAACGCTCGCCATTTTTATCGCGCTCCTACCCAGCCCGGAATATCAGTTGTCTTAAAATGTGCACACCAGCAGCAAAAACGCAGCCAAAATGGAGTTCGCGAGTCACCCACAAGCAGACCCAGCTGGCCTCTGCCCGGCACGCGCGCGCACACACACACACACTATCCGAATTCTCAAGAACTCTGGCCGGAGCCCCACATTTCAACAAAGAGCCCCCTTTTCTCCACGCCCAGCATCGTGCCAACTACTAAAGCCTCGGTTTCCCTGTAAATAACAAACACAAAAGGAGAGGGGACAGAGAAACCACACGCACAAACCCCAAAGATCCGATTTCTAGAACCAGCCCCCGTGTGGAATCGTGAAGTTCCGTTCGCTCGCTCCAGCTGCCGTTGCCAGCCAGAGCTCGACGTCTGGGGGAGAGAGAGAAAGTAACGCAGCCCCCCGTCCTGCCCCGGCCTTCTCGTAGCCGGATCTCCAAGTTCACACACACACACAACACACACACCCCGCCGGCGCTTCGCCGGGAGAGGACGGACGACAGGCACAGGCTGACGCACATCGACGGGGCGGCGGCGGTCTCCAAGTGCAAGCACAGCGGCTGGGGGGGGGGGCGCCGACGAGGGCCCCACAAACTTGCGGGAGAAGCACGGCGGGCTGCTGGGCTAGCGGCGGAGGCCAAGGGCAAACTTTGCGAGCTCCTGGGCTACCCCCCGCCCCTGGGAGCGCGCCTGGACTCACCTCCAGCCGGGGCGCCACAGCCCCGGCTTGTCCGCCTGCCCAAGCGCAGCCGCTTACCTGTTGACGCCCTTCACAGCCGCTCCGCCGGCGCGTCCTTGCGACGGGCCACGCCGCTCCCCATCTTCTTCTTCTCCCCAGTGTGCTGCGCTCCGGGCGGGCCGTCCGTCCGTCGCGGCTGGGAGTCAGCGGCGCCTCCACGTGCCCGGACCCCCTCGGCTCTGACACCAGGGACCGGCTGGCATTGCCTCGTCCTCCGGCAGCGCTCCCCGGCTCCTTCGGCACCCGCGCGCAGCCTTTGGAAGAGGCTCCGCACGGCACAGCATCAGGGCTGCCTTTGCTCCGTGCGCCGCCAAGCTGAGCCTCAGCCTCCTCTGGGGGGCTGCGGGGCAGCAGGCAGAGCCGAGCGCGCGGAAGGGCCGCAGCGACCCCTAGAGGCCGTCTTCGCCGAGTGGGTTTACGCGCGCGGCGCCACGACGCTCGCTAGCGCTTGGGTTTTCTGGGAAAGGGCCGGTTTGGAAAAGCTTGCGAGGAGTTCCTCTCCTGAAACTCTGGTTGCCGGCGGGATTCCTTCCTTCCCCCTCGGTGCTGGGGGCGCCCTGCCCTACGGTTTATTCGTCCTTGTTCCTCTGACGGAGTTCCCGTGTACTTAACAGCTCCGTGGCAGGCAGAAATTCAACAAGCGGGGCTTTTTTCTCTGGCATGGAGATGCCGTGATAATGAAAGCTTCACCTGTTGAATTTGTCTGGCGTGCAACTATTAAAGACCAAAAAAGAAAAAAAGACCTTCCACAAACAAAATGGCCATCTTCTACTATCCCTTCCCTTCCAAGTCTACAAGGAAGGGGGATCAACGCCTTTATACTTGTGTGGTATACGGGCATTCTTGGAATGCCTTATGGGAGATCGATCCGGCTTGGATTCCCATCAGAGCGTAATTTGAATCAGAGCTCAGCAGCAGAATCTATTATCAATAATACCCAAAACATGAGCATCTTCTACAACTACATCTTCTACATTCATTTCAAAGCATGAATGAAATTCGCGGGAAGGCATAATCAGGGGTGGCTGAGGGAATCATTGGTTTTGAATGACAAATGAGAATCAGACTAACAAATGGGAGAGTCTCGTAGGCATGTTGATTTGGAAGTAGGTCCAATTCCTGGGTAAGTGTGCTTTGGGTTGTCCGCAGCCTTATTCTCTGGAAAGGGCTACTCCGCAGAACCTTCCACCCCGGTTTCTTTAGTCCCAACTGGTAGCAAAACCTGTCAAGATCTGCTGCATGACTCGTTGCAATCTTCCCCCTGCTCCCACGGCTACCCAAAGTTAAGTGGTGTGTCCTTTCGAATTTTGAAGGGCAGTCCCCATTGCCATGCCACCAAGGAGAGTCAAAACGGCAGGCTGCTGTGTTGACCCCTATCAACAAATCAGTTTTCATCTCCAGGAGAAGGTCTTAATTGCCTTAAATTTTAAAGGTGATTGGTCTTAATTGCCCATTCAAGATGAAGCCACCCCAAAAAACTTTGTATTGTGACAGGGAACAATATATAGCTGCTGGGAAAATCCGCCCCCGCCCCCGCTCCCGCCCCCCTAGCTACTGTGAGAATCGCAGCTAAGCTCAGAGAGAACAGAGAGAATCCTGAAGGGGGTGGCAGATGATGTCATTGCTCCTGCTGCTCAGAAAATTGTGGTACTTTGACCCTGCAAGCCCTGGCTCCATTGCACCACTACAAAAGTAAATAGGGTGTTGTGTTTTTGCCAGACTGACTGTCAAGAAGAGCTACCTGTCAGGAACTCTTCCTTGGGAAATTGTCTGCTTTCCTTTTAAAAGAGCAAGAAAACTCGACAGGGAGGGCATTTGTTGTCTAGACATTTGTCCAGATTTACTCCCTGGATCACAGTCTTCTCTCCCTCCCCTGGAGAGAGGGCAGCAAAAGTAGACAAAGTGTGTGTGAGCCAGACAGATTGTCAGAAATGGGTGCTTGAAAGTAACGGGGCAGCTGGGCTCTTAGGAAGGACCCAATCCCTCACTGTGCAGTTTATAGCCTGGGTGGAAGATTCTAGGCCAGGGGTGGGGACCCACTTCCGGCTTGAGGGCCCAATTCAGTTTTGGAGAAGTTTTCCGGGGTTGCATTCTAGTGGTGGTTGGGGGCAAAGGCAAAGGAAGCAGGCCAAAGGCAAAAGGGATGGGGCCAAAAGCGGCATATTTTAGCTCAAAGCTCTTGATGCCAGTGACTAAGCCTTCGGAGGGGCATTTCAACCTTTTATAATGGGGGGGGGAACTGCACAAAAGCCAGAAAACCAGCCAGTGATTGGTGGTTGGGGAGAAAGAGGGTGTGGCCAGGAAAAGGGGGCGTGGCCAACTAGGGTACCCCAGAGGGCTGGATCTAGCCTCCAGGCCTGAGGTTTCCCACCCCTGCTCTAAGCCCTGGAGTACACGCATTTATTTATTTATTTATTATTTGCATTTATTTATCGCCCATCTGGCCGGCAAATCGGCCATGACTTCATCAGCACGCACTAGGGCAGGGGAAGGGATTTTTTTCCCAGCTCATGGGTGGCACTCCCTCTGGGGGCACGTGCCAGCAGTGGAGAGGGCCAAAGCCACATGTGGGTGAGACCGATCCCACATACACCTGCACAGACAGGACCATGCACTTTTGTTTGTCACACAGACACCCCTCCCCCCTTGCCGCAATATGGGGATATCATCCTGAACTACTTGACAAGGTTGTAGTCAATCTTGCAAGAAAATGTATGTGGAATGCTTTGAACATTTAAAAGTGCAACAATTATTTGTGCTAGTTATTTAGACTGAGGTGCCTTTCCACCCACTGTTATAGCTGCAATGAGTGAGGTGAGGAGATAAGCACAGGCGATGGGGTGGCTGACCCTTAAGGATTCATGGTCCATTATGACATGCTCTACACCCACTTTAAGGGTAGGTGCCCTAAAAAATAATTTAAAATAAATGAAATGAATAAATAATTGCCTTGTACAGTGAGGCCAAAAAACAAGCCCACTTTAGCCCACAAAAGATAAAATGTGGGCTAAATGTGCCTAAAATCACAGTCTAACTTGACCTACAGAAGCCAATTAATGAGCTTCTGTGGGTCAAGTTAGACTGTGACGTTGGGCTGGTTCACAAAATACATTTTATTATGCCTGCAATGCAAGTGGTCCAATCCCAACCATTCCCTGGTATGTATTTGCATGAACAATGTAATGTGAACTGGGGCATGTCACAGATGCATGGCAAAAAGTGACACAATAACCATGCAAATTACTGCCAAATATCCACAACAGTATTTCTATGACTAGGTTCAGACAACTCGATAACCCACATTCAAGGGTTGAGTGTGGGTTGTCATTGAACCATGGGTTGTTTTTGAACCGTGGGTTATTGTGTTGTCTGAACCCAGCTGCGTTAACAAGCCATGGCTTGTTAACCACGAACAACCCATGAAGAGAACCCATGGGTTGTTGCTGGGTTGTGAACTGTGGGTTGTTCACCATGGTTTGTTATCTCAGCTAGGTTCAGACAGCAAGATAACCCATGTTTCAACAACAACCCATGGTTTAACAACCATCCACACTCAACCCATACTCAACCCTTGAGTGTGGGTTATCATGTCATCTGAACCCAGTCATTATTATTAGAATGCATTTTAATACTAATCAAATAATTGAAGGAAGCCCCCATAATATATACTCACAATAGCAATTCAGTAGTAAGCTTCTTTCCAAATCAAAATGTTTTATATTACAAGGTGGATAGCAAACTGATTCTGGTAGATGTCTTTTTTATCACTCAGATTCCTATTATGTTAGAAGATTATTCATTTGATGAAGCCTGCACAATTAAGGCTTCACTCAGGAGCTGTAAATACAAATATGTTTGTTTCCCAGTCATTTCACAGTAGGTGAGATCCAAATTCCACATGCAGCTTTCAGTTTCCAGATTTCACAAAGCTCTGCGGGTATATTAGAAAGGAGCTCGTTGAACCAATGTAGTTATTCTTCACAACTAACATAGGAACAGCTTCCCAGGCAAGGAAGAAAATGAAACCCTAGTGAAGATCATTCCACCCACAACCCCAATGGTGGTCTGATAGGAGAAACAATACAGAGATTGCCAATGAGCCCATGCAGATTTTCTTGAAAGACTGGACTACCCTTTACGCCAGCACTTTATGTAATCTTGTTGATTTCAAGACTGCCTCCTAATGTTTTTAAGACAATCAGTTAAGGCAGCCTTCCCCAACGTGGCGCCCTCCCGATGTTTTGGTGCCCTCCCATCATCCTTGACTATTGGCCATGCCGGCTGGGGCTGATGGGAGCTGTAGTACAAAACATTCCCTGGCATTATCTTGTGCACATAGATAAAATACTGCTGCCACTGTCCCTCTTTCTCAAGCACACCTCGGCCTGAAAGCCACCACCGTGGTGTCAGCCTTCCCTTTTCCACACTGCCCACCCTATCCCATGCCACTGCCTCCCAGTCTTTGAAGTTCATCCTGTATATCTCTAATCTACTTTGCTTCTCTGCATTGCTGCCCCCCCACCCCCCAAATCCTTCTGGCCTCCTCTCAACTTCCATCTTAGACCCTGATATTTAGCTTGCCTTCTTCCTCTCTGGCAACATCTCCATCTTGCTTCTTGGGGATTTCAGCATTCATGGTGATAATCTTTCTGACCTAACTGCTTCATGTCTACTCTCCCAAATCTCCTTTTTTTAATCTCAACCTTTGGACTGATTTCTACTGTCCTGTCATCCAAACAGTGCTCTGTCTCTGATCTCACTGCTGTGAGATTCGCTCTATCAGACCATTACCTTATCTTCTTCAACACTGCACACTCTCCACCTTCCCTTCGCTTGCTTCTTCCATGACCTGCAGTCCATGGATGCAGCAGCTTTCTCAGACATGCTGTCCCCTCTTTTATCTTCTGTCAATTCTGACTGCTGCTTATTATTTTTTTTATTTTATTATTATTTCATTTCTATACCGCCCAATAGCCAAAGCTCTCTGGGTGGTTCACAGGCTCTGCTGTCTCCCCTTCAAACCATTCCTGTCCAGTGTCCACCAGGGCCTTAGATCTCATCAGAACAGGGAAGAGTTGTTTTAACACTTTTCCCAGCCCCATTTTTCTGATCTAACCCCCGCTCCCCAGGCGGCTGTTGTTAGATTCACAGCAGGGGGGGGAAAATACAAGCATGCATGATACAAGTGTTTTGTTTTTCCCTGCTATAGGGCTTTCATAGATTTCATAGATCATAGAGTTGGAAGGAGCCTACAAGGCTATCGAGTCCAACCCCCTGCTCAATGCAGGAAACTAGAGGAGGGGGTAATGACAGTTTGGGTGGCAGACTCAGTAATACTGGGACGGGGCAGATCAAACTTCAGGGAAAGCCTGTGTGAAGAGATGAGTTTTAAGAAGATGTCTGAACATCAGAACTGTGGGGGCCTGTCTAATGTCACTTGGTAACGCATTCCAGAGGGTGGGTGCTGCAACACTAAATGCTCTCCTGCAAGTGCTCCTGAGGCGAGCCAGCAGCCAGGAGCATGTGGCACTCTCAGAAGTGCTCCCTCTGATGATCGCAAAGACTAGGCAGAGACATAAGGGATGAAGCAGTCCACAAGGTAACCTGGTCCCAAGCTGTTTAGGGCTTTCTATGTTAACAGCAACACCTTGAACTTGGGCCCGTAGCCTACTGGCGGGCAGCGCAGTTCTTTTAGCAAGGGTGTAGCTTGCTGTCGGAAGGAGGCCCCAGTTAGCAGCCTTGCTGCTGCATTCTGCACCAGCCGCAGCTTCCAGACCGAGCTGCCAAGGGCTGAACCTGTGAGGCATGTGCTTCACTCCTTACCTGTGGCCCCTCCCTTGGACTAGGGCTTTTGGAAAATATCCATTAGTGGATCTTTAAGTGGTGCGAATCGTTAAGTTGCATACTTCTTCACTGTTATCTCAACCAGCCTTTTACTGTCCCTGCGGTGATATAGTCGAGAAGAACCACTGTGAGATGACTCCAAAATCCTATACAACAGAACAGGTGGGATGGGTGCAAATTAAACTTTAAAGGCAAAGGGGGGGGGGAATAAGAAAGGCCAGTTCTGGGAAATGGTTAAGCAACTGGCAAAGCGGCTGCTTGAAGCATTTTGGAGCTAATACAAGAGGAAGTCTTCAGGGTCAAAGGTCATGTGAACCAGCAGTCTCTGTCTGCAAAGACCGGCAAATGAAATGACTGAAGGTACACTTGAGTCATTCCATTTTGGAGCTTCCTCCATGCAGGATGCAGCAGCAGCAGCAGCAGCAAGAGGGAAGAGGCACGAAATGAAGATGTGTGGTTGCAATCAAATTGCCCCATAAAAGGAATCACAATAAATCCTGTCCTTCCCGATTACAGGGGACAGGCAAACCTTCAGACCCATTAAGGGCTGCTCCTTCACTTGATAAATTATCCAGGGTGCATCGAGCTCTTTGCTGAGCTCTACTGTATTACACTAATTATAAATTAATATATTGCTCATTACACACTGAAGTCAACTAATGTGCTGCACCAAGGAGGCTATTTTAAAGCATCCTCTGGTGTTTTGATGGTTTAGAGCAGCTTTCCCCAACCTGGGGCCTTTCAGATGTGCTGGAATACAACTCCCATCATCCACAGCCAGCACCATTCTGCTGGCTGGGGATGATGGGAGTTACATTCCAACACATCTGGAAGGCACCAGGTTGGGGGAGGCTGACCTAGGGCAGTGGTATTCTTGAACTATAATTCTCATCAGCCCCCCAGCCAGCATAGCCAATGATCAGGCATTATGGGAGTTGCAGTCCCAAACACCTTGTGTTGCCTACCCCTGCCCTAGAGGTTTCATTAATGGGTTTTAAGGCCACCCAAAGTCTGTTTCACACCCCGTCTCCAAAATATCTCAATGGTCAGAAAGTGCCCCATGACTCCTAAGGTAACATTCGTTACAACAGCAGACTATAGTCCTCTTCTTCTGAAGCCTTTGTAAGGCACTGCAGCTGGGGAATTTTAAAAGGGAATGTTTGGGGCTGAAATAGAGCAAATAGCATTGTTTAACATTCTTTCTCGGGGAGGGGGGATGACCTCCATTCTTGCATGGTCTGCTTGATAATGTGCTTATGCTGGCTCAGCTTGTCTGAGCGTGGAAAGCTAAGCAGGGTCAAGCCTGGCTATTACTTGGATGGGAGACCCCTCCTCTAGTTTCCTGCATTGAGCAGGGGGTTGGACTCGATGGCCTTGTAGGCTCCTTCCAACTCTATGATCTATGAAATCTATGAAACACTTGTAAAGCAGGAGTGTTTAACTCAAGGTCTCCTACCACTTACCAGTTTAGGCATAACTAAACTGAATTAAGGGACTGTTACAAGACCAGGAGCAGGGATAACTTTTCCTCTTGGGGAACTCCTTCTTTACATGGGTTCGACAGGAAAATAATCTCAGGCAGCGCCATCCAATGTGGCTGCCCATAACCCTCCAACACTTAGAAGTCTGATCTTGGCCATGTACGTGTTTTGTCCCTGCTCATGGGGAGGAGGGGTTGAGGAGCTGCCAGGATGTGTTGTATCTCGGTGCAGCCTCACTCCTCCCCTTCCCACCCACCCCAATGCCTGCTCCAAAGTTGGTCTTCCAACTTATAGGTTCATAGATCATAAGTTAAACTATGTTAACAAGTTTACAAGGCTATCGAGTCCAACCCCCTGCTCAATGCAGGAAACTAGAGGAGGGGTCTCCCTGTTAGGTTTTGCATAGGCAGAACGAGATTATCACCTGACATGGAGGATGTCTCTTGAGTTCAAGTACACAAGGTCTTTGGTCACGAGACATAGTCTCAAGATGATATGACTCAGCAACCTTGGACAGATTTGGGGTAAACATGTTGATGAATAGGTTATACAACTGGGGTGAGTAATATCCTATTTATAGGTGCAGGGTCTGTGGTATAAAGCTAACACACTTGTTGATAGCTTCACTCCTCTCTCTTCTCGTCTCACTCCTCTCGTCTCGACTTGTTCTGGACTTCACTTCATCTAGCCTTACCATTGGGGTATTGGATTTGAGTCTGCAATGATGTAGTGAGTAAGAGATGCATCGCTTGCCTTAATCCCATGTAATTGGGTCTTACAAATAAACTCTTTAATCTTTATTAACTGCTGTTATCTCCTCCTTCCGCCTGCGTGACTGGGACTGAGGGTCACTGGCTAGGGAAGCTTTTGAACCCGGGTCAGTCCAGCTCTCACACTCCCATCCAAGTAATAACCAGGCTTGACCCTGCTTAGCTTTCCACACTCAGACAAGCTGAGCCAGCGTAAGCCACAGGCCTTTGGAGCCCCAGCCAGCATGGAAAGAATCATGCCAGCTGCAAGGGCGGAGGGAGGGCCCTCCGAGGTCAGAGCTCCAGCTCTGAGGTCAGAGTTCCAGCTCCAACCTCGGAACACATTTCCAAGGTTGATGCTGGAACTCCAACCTATCCTATGGCTGTCTAGACAGCATCTAGCAGCCATAGGATTGTGCCCTAATAGGCTGCCACCAGTCAGGATGAATCTCCTGACACACCCATGTCTGTGCAGCTGCTTGGGGAGTTTCTAAGCCCTATTGCCAAGAACCCAAACCTTTAGCCCAGCCCTAGGAAAAAAGAAAAAGAAGGTGCTTTGCATTTTCTTGCCTAAAGCCCAGAAACGGAGAACTTCCCCAAATCCTTTAAAATAATTTAAAACTCAAGCAGTACCTTTGTGACCATGTGATCTTTCATGTGGGGAAGAGTTCAGTGAGAAATCCCTTTTAAAACAACACAGCTAAATGTCCATTATAAGAAGGATTTTATTTGAGGGGGGGGAGAAAAATGGGGGGGGACAGGGAAGTTAACAATCACACACACATACAGAATTCCAAATAAAAATTAAAAAGTCCATCTAACGTATCTAGTCACTTTATGTACGGTACTTGAGAAGTGTCTTCCCAGAGTATATGCTGAGTTTATTGCAGAGAGGACGGTCTGAAAGAGAACATCTGGCTTTCAGTTAGATGGTTTAAACTTTATAGGAAAGCTCTAGAAGGACTGAGGGGATCTTTTTTATGGTGATCTCTGCCCAGTAAAAGCCAGCACCTTTGCAGAGGCTGATGGTTGGTCAGTCCAATACCATGATAGCCTCCATTTCTGAGGTCAGTGGTCTAGCCAGCAAATAAAAAAATTAACTAGTGGCTGGACCCACCTTCTTCAGGAGTGTAACTTACATCTCAAAAGCCCATGGTGGTTAGAACCAGTCAGCCTATACAAGATTGACATCTTGCTTCTGTTCCATTTTGGAGGACAAAGAAGTGAGATAGGGCTAGATAAAACTATTCAGGTTGCCCATCATCATCATCAGGCGATCACTCGTGACCGAGTAAGATTGTCTTCCGGGATAAAAGGAGGAAATTCTAAAGAAGATTGTGTAGACTCTAGCGATGGGTCCGTAAGTGACTGTGGAGGCCAATTCTAGATCCACACAGCTTCCCACAGTGAGGACACAGGTTACCAGATAGAAGATGGTCCTGTAAAGGATTCATTTGAATTGCTTTTCGCTTAGCATGTTTCTCCCTTTCACCTTGCATTCGGGCTTTTTCAAAGTCCATGGAACCTTTGTGAAAGGCCAACCTCCATTTAGATCGTTCATGGGCCAGAGCTTCCCAGTTTTCGATGTTTATATTGCATTTTTTTAGATTAGCCTTATGAACATCTTTAAACCTCTTATATTAACCACCGATATTCCGCTTTCCATCCTTGAGTTGGGAGTAAAGTAACTGCTTTGGGAGACGGCAGTCAGGCATTCGAACAACATGACCGGTCCACTGAAGTTGGCGTTGAAGGATCATTTTTTCAATGCTAGTAGTCTTTGCTTCTTCCAGTACACTGACATTTGTTCGCCTATCTTCCCAAGTAATTTGCAGGATTTTCCGGAGGCAACATTGATGAAACCTTTCAAGGAGGTGGAAGTGACGTTTATAGATAGTCCATGTTTCGCAGGCATACAATAAAGTTGGTAGTACAATGGCTTCATAAACCAGTGTTTTGGTCTTCTTACAAATATCCCGATCCTCGAACGCTCTATGTTTCATTCGAGAAAATGCGGCACTTGCGGAGCTCAGACGATGCTGGATTTCACTGTCGATGTTAGCTGTAACAGAAAGATAGCTGCCAAGATAGAGAAAATGATCGACATTTTCCAGTATTGTCCCACCAAGCTGGATAGATGGCATCACCAAAGGATTGTCTTGCACTTGCTGATGAAGCACTTTGGTTTTTCTGATGTTAAGTGAGAGACCAAGTTTTTCGTATGCAGGGTGCCAACTGACCAGATTCTCTATGGGGAACTGTGGATCTATATCAGAAATAGGGGGTTTGTCACAGGGATACTCAGCCTACACTCTTGCTTAAGAACATGAAAAGCACTTTGCTGGATCAGACTAAGATCCACTAATTCAGCATTCTTTGCTAGAATCCCAGCAACCTGCAGGCACAAGGTGGTCCACCAGAAATTAGGGATCTGCCTTGTGGGAATATCGGTTTGCCTCTGCTTAGGCTCTACTTGTAAATTTTGTAAAGCAAGCTAATATATTATAAAGAGCCCATAACTGTCAAGTACTCTCTTATGCAAAGGAAACTAGACCAAGTAGCATTGCCCTTGGAACGTCTCACTTCTCAGGAAGGTGAGAGCATGTAACACTACTTTTCCAGACCAGAAACAATCATTAATAAAAGTGTTAGGGGGAAGTGTACACTATGATATAGGAATTGAGGAACAAATTTCTCAGGAAAGCTCATAGAATGGCTTCTAGATACCTGTGGCTGCAGTGAATGTTTTTCATTCTCGATCCCCTGGGGAAGACAATATTTATTTAGTGCTGGCTCCAGGTTTTTGAGGGCCCTTGGGCAAAACACCTTCAATGGGTCCCCTCCCCCAATGAGTTTACTTTCTCACCACCATTGCCACCAGCTGCTGTTGCTCCTCATACTCTTTCTCATCACTGCTACCACTTGCTTGCTTGACAGGCAGAGAGCCAGTGAGCATGCAGGGAGGGTGATGGTGAAGTGGAGGAGCAACTCCAGGGGGCTCTTTTCAATGGGCCCCTGCTGAGGTGTGAGCCCTCAGCAGGTGCCCAATCATGCCTACCCTTGATGCTGGCCCTGACAATATTGGAATTAACCCCCTTGTAAAGCCATCCAAATTGGTGGCCATCACAACATCTTGCGGTAGTGAATTCCATAGTTTATGCAGACTTCCTTTTCTCTATCCTAAATCTTCCACTGATCAGCTTCATGGGATGACCTCAGGTTCTAGTATTATGAGAGAGGGAGAAAAATGTCCCCCTATCCACTTCTCCACACCATGCATAATTTTGAACCCCTCTATCATGTCTCCCCTTACGTGCTTTTTCTCTAAGCTAAACAGTTCCAGTTGTTGTAACCTTTCTTCATAGGGGAGATGCTCCAGGCCCTTGTTCATTTTAGTTGCCCTTTTACCAACTGTACAATATCCTTTTTTAGGTGCAGTGACCAGAACTGTACAGAATTGTTGCATTCACACACTACAGTGTTCCTACATTTTCCAAACAAATGTTAATGTCTGTGTCCAAGGAAGCCTATCCCACCAGATTGTTGTCAGAATGAAATGAGATATGGACAGATTAGGCCTTGGGATAGTCCAATCAAAAAGCCTAAGTGAAAAGAAATATGCGGACACACATACTCCACCAACCTCCACACACACACACATACACACACAACCAAAGCCTGAATACAAACAGTTTTGGGAAGCCTATTTTTCTTCTTCCTGAAATACTATTGCACTTTGATTAAAGGTTTGAGCAAACTCAGGAATAAATAAATAATGCTAAGAGCTCTGGCAGCCCTCCCTGCATGATCCTAGGATGTCAATAAACTAGCAAATGATACACAGAGCTGACAGGAAGAAAATGGCCTGTATCTGATATTGCATCGGTGTTTTGTGTTTACATTTTCAAATTGCCCAGGGAGAGCATTGTGAAAGCTGCAGAAAAATTGGGCGGGGTTGGGGTGTGTGTGGGGGGGGAAACAATGTAAGAACGGACAAAATGTAGAACATTTTAGTCACATTTTTGGTCTGATCATCCACTTATGATTGGCCGTACAAGATCTTTATTACTTCAATAAGGCAACCCGTATCATTCATACAGGGTAGGAAAAAAATAATGATAAATGCTACCAACGGGCACTCAGAATGAAGGATAGTTAATGGGTCAACCCACTATGGAGCTGGAATTGCACATTAGACACAGGGTTGCCTCTGAAAATGGCATCCCTGTGTCAACTCCTCCTCTCCCCTGTGACCTATAGGATCACTTACTCATTGTCATGGCATCATCATGTTGATAGTTTTTCTGATTGCCATTGATTGCCCATCTAAATGTTCTCCTATGTTTAGAGAAAATTGTAATTTTAGTTTTATCATAATAAATCAATAAATTATTCTTAGAACAATAAACAGGAAAAGCATCCAACAGGTGTACAAAAATGGTATTCCTTTTGCTGCCTGTATATATCCTTGTCAGACTGGAGATACTGAGGAGAAATTGAGGACACAATCCTATGCATGTTTAGACAGAAAAATGTCCTACAACTTCCAGCCAGCAGTGGGAGAATTTACCATTTATTCCTGCTCTCTGCTTTCTGTTCTTTCAAAGTTTGCTCAGGAGACTTTGGTGAGAGACTTTGTCAAAGCCTTTTGGAAGTCCATGTACTGGATTACCCCTGTCCACATGTTTATCGACACTCTCAAAGAACTCTAAAAGGTTAGTGAGACAGGACTTACTTTTGTGGAAGCCATGTTGATTCTTTTTCAGCAGGGCTTGTCCTTCTATATGTTTACTAATTTTATCTTTAATAACGCTTTCAACCAATTTACCCAGAACAGATGTTAAGCTAACCAGCCTGTAATTCCCCAGATCCCCCTAGATCCCTTTTAAAAAATTGGTTTTACATTGGCCATTCTCCAGTCCTCTGATACAGAGGCTGATCTTAGGGACATGTTACATATTTTTGTTAGAAGATCAGCAATTTCATATTTGAGTTCTTTAAGAACACTAGGATGGATACCAGCTGGGCCCAGTAATTAATTAACTTTCAATTTGTCAATAAGTTTGAGAACTTCATTGTTTGTCACCACTACTTGCCTCAGTTCCTCAGATTCCCTTCCTGAAAACATCAGTTCAGGCACAGGCATCTGTTCTATATCTTCTGGAGTGAAGACAAATGAAAATAATTCATTCAGCTTCTCTGCAATCTCCTTATCCTCTTGTAGTACCCCCTTAACTCTGTTGTTGTCCAACAGTCCAACTGCCTCCCTAGCTGGTTTCCCGCTTCTGATATATTTAAAGATTTTTTAAAATTATTTTTGGCCTTGATGTTATTAGTGATATGCTCCTTAAAATGCTTTTTGCATCTCTTATTGTCTGCTTGCATCTCCTTTGTGCAAGGTCATGCTCCCTTTTGTTTTCCTGATGTCCATGGGTGAAATGTGGAGCGATGGAGAGCTGCTAGTTGCTAATTGCTATGGACCCCAAACAAACTGTTATTGTTATAAACATAACACACACTTATTCCATGGAGAGTATATGCCCCCAGACTTGGTGCTGCTCATTTTTGGCTTGCTAATGCCATTGGCATAGACCTTGAGCAGCGCTGACAAGCCTCCCAGCTCCACCTCCCTTTTTGATAAACCTTTTCCCCTTGGCTCACATTTGCCTAGGCTGTAAATAAAGAGCACAATGAGCAGGCTCTTTCCATTCTCCTTAAATTGCTAGTTAATCACAAAGAGGGAGGCGGTGAGGTCCTCTGAGGATGATTTGAATAGATTTATCCTGAGCCAACATGCGTGAAAGTGGGTCCGGCGGCCTGAATAAAATTAATCCCCCGAAATGGCAGCTGTGCAGATAGGAAAAGACAAGTGGTGCTAACATGGGCTGCAGAGCACAAAACCCACTTCTAGACCCCGTTAAACCCATTGAAATCCATTGATATCAGTGGGCCGAAGTGCACATATCTGTGTGTGGCATTGAAAAGAAACCCAGGAATTCGGAGGTATCATGCGCATTCAGCTCAGCAGGTGGGGGTGTTATGCCAGATGTGATGGCAGAAGAACTGATGTAAGGCTATTCCCATGCTGGAGAGTTGGTACATAAAAGGCAGGAAAATTGGGAGCAGAGCTTGGAAACTTGGGATATTCCCATGTCTTTCTCAAGCCATATACTCAGGGTTGCCAACAGGATCTTCTGAGCCCATCTGCTATTTGTGTCATCTGCTTGTGCAGTCCCTCCTTGGCTGCATGACTGCCCCTCTCTGAGCTCTGGGTCAGTGCTCCACCCACAATAGGTTCACCTCTATCCCCACCCATCTGCAGCCCTGAGTACATCCTCCCCTCTTGGATATCTGTTGTCTCTTCTTATTACTTCAGTTCAATTTAGAAGAGCTATAAATGCCTTTTAAAATCACATTGAGAATCAGCCACTTTTTGCCCTCCTTTGTATGCCATGTAAGTTCCAATCCACTTTTTTCTACTCTGTCTAAGTTTCTATATCAAGGAAAGAGAGGTCGAATATAGCGGCTGAAATTACTCCTTTGGGTGTGGATGGGTGTGGGTTTGTTTGTTTTTAAACCTAAATCTATTAAGAACCTCTTTTAGTTTGGAATGTATTGCTTCTGTACATTGTTAATGTAGTAAGGAAAGTGAAATAGAGGCATTACAGAAAAACCCTAAATTCACATTCAGTCAATGGATATTTTTCCTCCACTCAATCTATAGGTGTGGGAAACGTGTAATCCAGTGTTCTCCAACCTTGGGTCCCCAGATGTTTTTGGCCTACAACTCCCTGCATGCCCCAGCCGGCTGGGGCATGCTGGGAGTTGTAGGCCAAAAACATCTGGGGACCCAAGGTTGGAGAACACTGGTGTAATGCAATGGCTTTAATGTGTCATGCACCTCTTGCACAGCCCAACCTGATGCCCTCCAGATGTTTTGGCTCTCCTACTATCCCTGATCATCATCCATGCTGGCTAGATTTATAGATCATAGAGTTGGAAGGAGCCTACAAGGCTATCGAGTCCAACCCCCTGCTCAATGCAGGAAACTAGAGGAGGGGTCTCCCATCCAAGTAATAACCAGGCCTGACCCTGCTTAGCTTTCCACACTCAGACAAGCTGAGCCAGCGTTTTAGTCCAAAGCATCTTAAGGGCATCCAGTTGGGGAAGGCAGCTCTCTCGCTCTCTCTGCATGCATGGATGAATGAATGAATGAATGAATGAATGTGTATGAATAACGGTGTGCATGAGAAAAAGGTGGTCATGCCCATTTTTTGCTTTGCACCCACCCACCTTTTACTTTCACTTCACCTACCTTTTTCTTTGCACCCATCCACTTTTACTTTCACTCTGTCCAGATTTTGCTTTGACACCACCCACTTTTTATTTTCACTCTACCCGCTTTTTGCTTTGGCCCAACCTCCCTTTTGCTTTCACCCGGCCCACGGTTTGCTTTGATGCCACCCACCAATAGCTCCCAGCTCCCAGAAGGTTAGTCATGATGGAACATGGCTCTTGGGCTGAAAAAGGCATCAGACGGGTGCTACTGGTTCCATCCAATCCTTCAGAATGGGGAAGAGGATAGATCCGGTTACATCGTATTTGTTACATATATATATGTACAATTTAAATTATTAAAGTTCCCACACACACACACACATCCTGTGCAGATGATGAAATCATCCTTGACGACATATACTAATAGCAAAATAATTCTGCCAGGCCTGCCCCTGAGCTAGCTTCAACCCTGATTTCCTCCCAGTTAGCTTTGCTCTTTCCAATACTGATCCATTTGGATCCCTAATGTTGTTTTACACTGCTTTCTGCTGTCTCTTGATTTCATTGTTTTGTGGGAAGATTTTTACTGGTTTTGCTCTGTATTTTTATTATTTCCCACATAGGCTGCCCTGGAAATATGTTATTGAAGTATGTGGTATACACATCTTTTAAAAACATAAATAACAACAACTTGCAGAATCTCATGATGCATGGGGCTTTTTTAAGGCCACAAGGGCCATTTATGGACCAAAAACCTATGGTACAAACACTTTACAATCAAAAGATGGCATCAAACGCTTAAAAGACAAAGAGTCTATTGCACTGCGTTGGAAAGAGCATTATTATGACCCTTTAAATCGTAAATCTAAGGTGGATAATGAGATTTTTGCGCAAATCCCACAAAAACAAATTAGAGAGGAACTTGCAATACTCCCCACTTTGGATGAAGTAAAAAAAGGCATTAATCCAATGAAGAACAACAAAGCTAGTGGACCAGATGGGATTCCTGCTGAAATCTTTAAAGAAGGGGGCCCCGAACTTGTACAACATCTTCATAAACTCATCGAAAAAATCTGGATAAGAGAAGAGATCCCAGAAGACTTCAGGGATGCCATAATTATCACTCTCTTTAAGAAAGGTGATAGAACAGACTGTGGAAACTATTGGGGTATTTCTCTCTTAGCTACCGCAGGTAAAATATTTGCTAGGATTCTCGCAAACCATCTTCTATCTATCTCAGAAGAGATCCTCCCTGAAACTCAATATAGTTTCTGCCCCTCTAGAGGGACAGTAGACATGATTTTTACTGCACGTCAGCTCCAAGAAAAATGCCGGGAGCAAAATCAACCCCTTTATATGGCATTTATCGATTTGGCTAAGGCCTTTGATACTGTAGACCGAACAGCTCTCTGGACTACCCTTGTGAAAATTGGATGCCCCAATAAATTTGTGAATATCTTGCGACTTCTCCATGATAACATGACGGCAACGGTTTTGGACAACAACGGCTCTCATGGTGCTCCATTTAAAGTGGGATCAGGTGTTAAACAGGGATGTGTTATCGCCCCAACATTATTTGCTATTTTCATCACCATGATTTTACATCTTGTCGAGGGGAAACTTCCCACTGGTGTGGGAATTATATATCGAACAGATGGAAAGCTTTTTAATCTCAGCAGGCTGAAAGCAAAAAGTAAGGTAATTACAACCTCCGTTGTGGAACTTCAGTATGCTGATGATAATGTGGTATCCGCACATTCAGAGGATGATCTCCAAACTATCCTAAATGCTTTTGCAGAAGCATACGAAAAACTTGGTCTCTCACTTAACATAAAAAACCCCAAAGTGCTTTATCAGCAAGTGCAAGCTAACCCTTTGGTGATGCCATCTATCCAGCTTGGCGGGACAATACTGGAAAATGTCGATCATTTTCTCTATCTTGGCAGCTATCTTTCTGTTACAGCTAACATTAACAGTGAAATCCAGCATCGTTTGAGCTCCGCAAGTGCCGCGTTTTCTCGAATGAAACACAGAGTGTTCGAGGATCGGGATATTTGTAAGAAGACCAAAACACTGGTTTATGAAGCCATTGTATTACCAACTTTATTGTATGCCTGCGAAACATGGACTATCTATAAACGTCACTTCCACCTTCTTGAAAGATTTCATCAACGTTGCCTCCGGAAAATCCTGCGAATTACTTGGGAAGATAGGTGAACAAATGTCACTGTACTGGAAGAAGCAAAGACTACTAGCGTTGAAAAAATGATCCTTCAACGCCAACTTCAGTGGACCGGTCATGTTGTTCGAATGCCTGACTGCCGTCTCCCAAAGCAGTTACTTTACTCCCAACTCAAGGATGGAAAGCGGAATATCGGTGGTTAATATAAGAGGTTTAAAGATGTTCATAAGGCTAATCTAAAAAAATGCAATATAAACATCGAAAACTGGGAAGCTCTGGCCCATGAATGATCTAACTGGAGGTTGGCCTTTCACAAAAGTTCTATGGACTTTGAAGAAGCCCGAGTGCAAGGTGAAAGGGAGAAACGTGCTAAGCAAAAAGCTCGTCAAATGAATCCTTTACAGGACCATCTTCCATCTGGTAACCTGTGTCCTCACTGTGGGAAGCTGTGTGGATCTAGAATTGGCCTCCACAGTCACTTACGGACCCATCGCTAGAGTCTACACAATTTTTCTTTAGAATTTCCTCCTTTTAAAATTTCCTTTTTGTAAATTTTTATCGTGGAAGACAATCTTACTCCGTCATGAGTGATTGCCTGATGATGATGATGATGATGATGATGATGATGATGATGATGATGATACACATCTTTTAAAAACATAAATAAAATACAATAAAGTAGCATTTCCTTCTGTAATGACATTGTTGTTGTTGTTTTAAATAATATGTTTGAAAAGCCAAGTTGTCTGCCTGCCAATAAATAACCATTTCCGCAGCTGATCCCCAGCCCCACTGCACTTCTCTTTCTGGCTTTGATGCCAAGCCTGCATCCTTCCGGTCCCACCTGTCACCCTCTTTGTCATTCATGTCTGTAGAACATGACCCGCCTGCTCCCAGAGTGGCTAGCTAATTATCTCCCACCAACAGCAGCCCATCCAGTCCACAAGCTGGCACTCACCAGCCACCCAGCAGGCCTTTCTACAACTGCCTTCCCTCCAACCCTGCAGGAGCCAGGTCTTGAGACAGATTGGCTGTGAGCGATCAATTACTGCACACAAACGAAATGGTTATGTATGAGCTGGGGGGCGGGGTGATTAACCAAGCAACCAGGAGGGGAGCTGAGCCTGCACAATGGCAATAAAGTTCTGAGGGAACTGGTGTTGAATATTCTTCTGATAAAAAGAGACAATGAAAGGGAGGTTCCTTGGAAGAGGTGGACTCCTGTTCAAATGCCCCTTAAAAGGACTTAAAAGGTATGCCCACACTTCCAATAATTATTTAGACAGGGACGGGGAATCTTTTTTTCTGACAAGGGCTGCATTCTCTTGGGGCAATCTATCAGGGGCTGCATGCCCATGATAGGTGAGGGTCAAAGTCAGTGCTGGGTGGCCACCCCTTTTCTCTGCCCCTCTCTCTCTCTCTCTCTCTCTCTCGCACCCCCTTCTCTCCTCTTTCTGGCTTACGCTGGCTCAGCTTGTCTGAGCGTGGAAAGCTAAGCAGGGTCAAGCCTGGTTATTACTTGGATGGGAGACCCCTCCTCTAGTTTCCTGTATTGAGTAGGGGGTTGGACTTGATAGCCTTGTAGGCTCCTTCCAACTCTATGATCTATGAAATCTATGAAATCTCTTTCTGACACCCCTTTCTCTTTCTCCATTTTTCTCCCTGCCCAGCAAGCTGCCAAGGAGTGACATATGATTCTTGCCAGAGGGCTGAACTGATTGCTTGCACAGGGCTTTTGAAATTAGGCCAAGGACTGCATGACATTAGGCCTAGGGGTGCAGATCGTCCACTCCTGGTTTCACTTGTAGCTGAACCAATAGCACAATATTACAGTTGCATCCTTAGGTTAGTCAAATGCCATGTGGCTACAGGGGCCAAGTGCTTCCTAAAGAATATTGTCCAGTGGTTCCATAGAGGCCAAGCATCTCTACTTTCAATGTGACGGGCATGTCTGCACAACCACCTTAACTCCATTTCAAACCTCTTTAACTGTCATGGTCCCCATTGACTCCCAACAAAACAACCATGGAAACTGTGGCTCTGTGGCCAAAGTAGGTGCATTCCCACAAGCTGTTCTTAGCCATATGACAAAAATGGCAAGAATAATCCCCAGGATTCTTCAGAGGAGACATCACTGCAATTAGTTTCAATCTTGTTCACAGTGGGGAGCCCACCTCTGCCCTAAGTAAGCATAGCAATAACAGGTTGTTTTTGAAAATCTGAATGTCTATTTCAGCATTCCCCAACCTGTTGCCCTCGAGACATTTTGGACTTCAACTCCCATCAGCCCCAGCCAGCATGGCTAATGGTCAGGAATGCTGGGGGTTGTAGTCCAAAACATCTGGAGGGCACCAGGTTGAGAAAGTCTGTCTACTCATACTAATAAGAATTTATATGGCAAAGATAGCGTATTTCCCCACCCCAGCTGATACTGGTGTAGGAGCCAATCTAGCAAAGGATCCAACACCTCTCCTGGTAGCAGTTCACCACATTCTGGAGGGGGGGGAACCTACCTAAATGGAATAGGAACACAGGAAGCTGCCTTATACTGAGTCAGACCATTGGTCCATCTAGCCCAGTATTGTCGACACTGACTGGCAGCAGTGGCTCTCCAGGGTTTCAGGCAGGATTTTTTTCCAGCCCTACCTGGAGATGCCGGGGATCAAACCTGCATGCAAAGCATGTATTTTACCTCTGAGTTATGGCTCTTTCTGAAACAAGTTATGGAAGTGGGACACACAATTCCTAGCAAAGGCGAACACTTAGACTGGGGACTGTGGCAGTTGTGCAGTCCGAAATGGGGGGCTCATTCTTTTTTACTTCCATTAGTTTGACCAGATAGAAAAACAGATCTTCTGCATTTGTAATAGTTGTGTAGAAGCGGTGGGGAGGGGGGGGGGCAGCTGAAACTTTTCATACAGGGATGAGAAAAGCTGCCCCTGTTGAAATTCCCACTTTTGCACAATTATTTAAAACAGAAAGCCTCTATCTTCCTTTGCATTTGGTCACCTTACCTGCCATATGACAGTAGTTTACTCCCTGCAAACAGTACCATATTCCTGCTGAGTTCCTGCTAGAGCAAATGATTGTTGTACCATGATGGCGCATGCAAAACACACACGCCAAAATGTAACACAAGAAGATTAGACAGCCGTGTGCTTTGATTTTAAATGCTTGGTGTGAACAAAGACCAGGCTGTTCTCTGAATTTTGTTATTTTTAATTTCATCCATGATTCCACACTTCAAACCTTCTGCCCGCCTGGAGCAAATCAATAGTTATGCCTCTGGTTCCACCCCACCCCCTGCCCCTCAGCTGCCCTCCCTCCCACCCCATATACACACATCAGCCTTTGCAGTCACACACAGTTAAAGCAAAGATTCTCAACTGTTATCAATTCACAGCAGCAGTGTTTGTCTTTGGTAAAGTTAATGCCCCAAGCAAAAGTTGTTTTTTTAAAAAATACACACACACATCTAATTTGTTTGGCCTTATCACTGGGCTTGGTTGCAGGAGCAGAGAATTCAATTAGTCCAACGCAGTGGGAACCTCGGTGCATCTCAGAAGCAGGAAAGGAGATTGTGTTGTGCTCTTTCATAGGAGTACTGTTTCTTCACTTTTCATGCTGGCCTTGCAGGGGGGTTGCATCAGCAGCAATTATTTGGATCTGACTCTGCGTGTTTTCATGCTGGTACCTTGACACTGCTTTGCTGCAGAATGTGTAAAGGAAATGCAAGCTTTATAGGTTTTCAAGTTAGTTTGGCATTAAACTCCAATCTGGATATTGCTGAAGAATTCAGCGTTTATTCTAAGCAAGGTAGTAGTCAGGGGAGGTTAGTAACTCCTATGTCAGTGGGGCTCCTCATCCATTGCAGCTTTTATTCTGAGCTTTATAGGAGCTACCCATGGTGCTCCATGGCAGCGAACCTACAGCACCATGGATAGCTCCTATAAAGTTCAGAATAAACGCTGCAATGGATAAGGAGCCCCACTGACATAGGAGTCACCAGCCTCCCCTGTTAGTAGTTAAAGGGGCTGTTCCTGGGTTAGGAGTGCCAGTGGCCTGGTTCACATGACCTGGTGGGTTATCGTGGGTTAAATAACCCACAATGAGCTACGGCGCATGTTGGGCATGTGCAGCCACCATTTTGAATATGCAATCCCCAATCAGGGCGATCAACGGTTGCACCATGTCGTGCGAAACTGGCCACTGTGGGTTATTCGAGGGTTAAACAACCCTTGCATAACCCTCAATTAATAGTATGTGAGGGTTGTTTAACCCTTGAATAACCCATGGTGGCCAGGTTCGCACAACATCAGTGCAATCTCCCATCGTCCCAATAGGGGGGCTGCATATTCAAAATGGCAGCTGCACACACCAGCACACACCATGGCTCATTGTGGGTTAAATAATCCATGATAGCCTAGCCATGTCATGCAAACTGGCCCAGTAGTAACCTAGAGATAGAGATGATCAGCTTACCACATGGAAGATGCCCAACCCCTGCCACACCTTAGAACGTGTGGCAGGTAGGGTGGCCACATACACATCACCAAAAAAGAGGAAATGCATCACCGAAAAAAGACAAAAGAGGACATCAATTTGCATAACATTTGCATATGCAAAGTTATATGCATAGGTGCAAATTTAAAAGTAATTACTATAATTTAGATATACATAAAATACATCTCACCATAGTGGAGAAGACTGTGACCAGTATGCCTGCTCACTCTGATGTTTAGGTGCTGTTGATGGGCAACTTCAAGGATCTGGCTCCCACTTATCTTTAAACTAGACATGGGCCAGACACCTGTTCAAATAGAGCACACCTTCAAATAGAGGACTGCCTTTGCTAACATATCTTTATCAAATGTATGCACCACCACCCCATCATGTTCCTTCACTTCCACTAGGCCAGGGATTATGGAATAGCCTTTCCCAGCATGAAGTGAGGGCAGGGGGAAATCAGGATGGGAAGCAAACCGAGATGTGTCCACATGTGCCTAACCATACATTCAGATCAATAACTGAGACCCTGCTCCATGTCCCCACATCTTCAGAAGTGTGGCACGTGGGCAGGAGAGGCAGGGCCTTTCCATCATGGCTCCACAATTTTGCAATGTCCTCCCAAGGGAGGCCTGATTGCTTTGATCTCTGCCCTCCTTCTGACTGGGGTGGGGATGAAGGCTTCAAGTGAGCCTTTGGCTTAGGGCAGGGGTGGGCAACCTTTTGGGGGTCAGGGATCACTTCGGCTCCTCCTGAACCCTTGCAGGGGGGGCACATGAATGAATAGGCATGGCTGGTGCAGAGCAAGACAGTGCTGGATAGGGCCAGGATGCATTCACAGACACATCTACAGAAACCTCTTCCACCTCTTTGACCTCCCCTCAGGTTTTTAAGTGTTGGTGCTTAGCCTGAGAAGGGTTTATGCACCTGGTCCTAAAGTGTAAGGGACTGGGTAGTCGCATACACCCCTGACTTATACTCTGTTTATCTGTAAATAAAGCAAGTACTATTAACATACCTAAGACACCAGTGTTTTCTCTTCTAAAAAAACCCTCACACCCTGGTAGTGCTGCCCCTGAAACTTCTCACTGCTTGGGGAGGTAGGAGGCATATAACAATAATTACCAAGTTCCCCAGCCAGCTTCAGATCCCCAACTAACTCCACTGCACATCCCAAATGAGAGCATTTATTTAGCCTAATAGTTAATCTGGCTCTGCTTTGGCCAAAGCAGCATCCTGCAGCCTGAACAATACATGTCTACTGTAGCCTTCCACAGATGTGACAGCATCGGGACTTCCCGCCTTTTGCTGCTGTTACAGTACAATTGCTGCAAACGACGCCTCTGAGCAAAGAAGGCATTAAATAGGGCAAATAAATAGGGATTGAGTCAGGGCCCCAGAGCTGCAGGCATTGGAACACTGATTGCAACGCACCAGACTCAGAGCAATTCTAGCTCCTTGTTGCCTCATTAAAAAGCATTTTGAAGCCCAGCAGCCATCCTGGCTGCCTGATTACATTTGCACATATGCAGGGCTGTTGAAAAGAAAATATTTAGAGAACGCACCAGTTTGGCGCCTTTCGCAGCCTTGCATTTTAATCAGCATTGCCATGTCAGCCCCCCCCCCCCCCCCGGGTGCTTGCAGAGTAGGACGTGTGACTCTTGACTCATGGAGAGGGGCTTGCGAGGAGAGTTAATGGTATAATTCAAGCAGCCTGCGTGCCTCAGGCGACTGCAGATTGTGTGTGTGTGTGGGGGGGGGGAGATCATTATTGGAAAGCAAAGGAAAAGAGCGCTGCAGGTCTGGATCTCAAAGCACATGGTTAATTAAGATTCATGGCATATGTCTTGCCCATCACAGAACCCACCAGGAGCTCGAACCTCACTCCCGTATTGGAGTCTGTGCTCACTGGTGACATTTAGGTATGGGCCATGTAGCACAGCAGCTAATAATATTGAAGGCCAGGCAGGTGCAACTGCTGAGGGGAAAGCAAAGATTCTTGTTAAAGGGGTAAGCGTCTTCTGTGAGGCGAACATAGGCCAAAAGAAGACACCCAGACATTTAATCCCTCCCTGTTTCTACATCTGTAATGTATAAGACAATGCCCAACTGTCACTGCTTTGCGCATTTCGTTATCCCTAACCAGCAGCAGCCAATCATGTGGGATGGAGCACCTTGCATCAAATATGCAGCTGCTGAACATGGTGTCGGGGCTAGCTCTCCAAGCCCCTCCAGTTCTGATTCCCTAACTCCCAAGTAGCACTGGTCAGATTCCGTGGGAATGGACTCTGGAATAGACGGGGAGGGGGGGGAAGAGGAGGCCGTGGCAGTGTGCCTCTCAGTGAAGATAACCAGGACCCAGCTGCGCAGTCAAGGTCCCAGCTTGAGGCTGGGGGGGGGGGAGAATCTCTTGGAACAGGGGAGGCACAGACGGGGGAAGTGGGAGGGGGGAAACCAGCCTCTGTAACTGATGCTGAGAGCGGGGTAAATGACGTAGGCAAGAACAGTTGATGTCTCTTCGTTGTTCAGCTCACTTGGCTAACAGGACTTTTGACCCACCTTAGTGGCGGAGTCGGCTCTCTAGTTTGAGGGTGAGGACTTGCGAAACACCTCAGTGCAGAATCAACTCTTTAACCTTCCTGACCTCCCATTGAGGGGATAAAGGGTCTTGAATCGCTTTCTTTACTTTTGTGTAACACTTTTCTGCAACCACCTGAGTTGCCCTGCTTTTGCTTAATAAATCTTTACAAAGAAACCCGTGAGCTGCTGCGTTTGATGTTTTGGTTGGAGAGAGGGGAGTAGGCGAGACACACACACACAACACATGCCACCTCTGCCTTTAATTCCACCCTCTTTCCTTTCCGACACATGGATCAATTAACATGAGATTGAAAAGGGGCTTTCACTGTCATGCAACCTTCCCTCACATGGTGGCCCCCAGATGTTTTGGCTTTCATCTCCCATCAGCCTCAGCCAGCAATGGTCAGGAATGCTGGAGGCTGTAGCCTCAAATATCTTGAGGGCACCAGGTTGGGGAAAGCTGCCGTAATACATGACCTCAGGAAACCAACTTCCTGAAGGTTTTGCAAAAGGAAGTGCTGTGGCCTTTACGCCACTCCTGTGCCCTCATTAGCCAGTCCCCTTTCCAAGCAGCATCTGATTGGTTCAGATCACTGCTACTCAAAACATATGTTTTTTTTTAAAAAAAATCATTTAAAATTGTGTGCCATGGGTCCTGCATGCATGCTTGGCTGGCCAAGTGCCATGGTGCTTGGCTGGCTGAATGAGGAGTTGGCACCACCTACCCCCATCAGGTTTATAATTTAAAAAAAACACACAGAGGAAGGGTTGGCAGGAAGGGGGAGGACTTTGGCAGTGGGCAGGTGGGGGGGGGCTTTGGTGGACGGCTCTAGCAGTATGTGGGAGGCTTCAGCAGTGGCAACAGGGGACCCATTGGCAGCACTATGCTGAGGGCGCAGTGCCATCTGATGCCAGTCCTGCTCCACTTTCTCCACCAGTGTGTAGCTGAGGGTTAGCTTTATATTTACTCTCATGTAAACATGTGCAGTCCCAATTTGGATCAGGACCACTGTACAGTGGCAGGGGGAGGAGGATTAAACCTTCCTCCACTGTTCCCCCCCCCCGCTGAAATTCCACACACATACACACACAGGGAGAGGTTAAAGGGGGGGTGGAGCAGGGAGCTTGGTGGATGCCAAAGGAGGTATCTGGGGGCACATTGGTGCCCATGTATGCAAAGCTGGGGACCCTCACTCTAAACCACTGGCTTGACTGAAAGATTCCAACTCTATGATCTATGAAATCTATGAAAACACTTCGCAAAAATAAAACAAGGTGAAAAGGATAGAGACAAAAAATCATGAGATTGAATTAAGCTTAAATGAGAATAAATCTACATCATCTTTTTATCTTACTTGAATATATATATATATATATATATATATATATATAATTAGGCAGGCTATTTAGGTAGCAGGTGTCTTACAAGGTTCAGGAAAATGCCAAGGTTCAGGAAAATGCAAGATGCCAGAATAAGGATGCTTAAGCAAAAGAACAAAGGCTTCTGAGACAAAAATGACTCTAATAAGAACAATAAAAATAAATTTGAGTTCATATTTTCTATGATATCCACAATACAGTATAATGATGGGCAGCAGAAAACCTTCACCTGATGTGCTCCCCACCTCTGGTGTGGCCACTAGGTGATTGGAAGTATCTCCTTCCATTTTAGATTAACCACAGCATTAATCTGAACTCTAAACTATGGTTAATCTTAACCGGTTTGTTGAACCAAGCTGTCTTCTTAAACTATCGTTTAAAGTTAGGTTGTTTCAACAAACCATAGTTAAGGTTAACCACAGTTTGTAAGATTGCACACTGCAAGCTGTGGTGGTTAACCTAAAACAGAAGTGATGCTTTCCCAGGTTCGTAATCATAACACTAAACTATGGTTTAGTATTACATTTAAACTGGTCCACTGTATTTTGCTAGTCCAGACAAATGATGTTTGCTGTCTCTCTCCAGCTCCTCACCAAGCGGAGAACTAAATACTTTCCAAAATGGCCATAGCCCCTTTCCAGTTCACAAAAACATCCAATATCCCGAGCCATTCTTTTTTTCCCTTTTCTTTTCTTACTTCTGTTTGCTTGAACTGCCTGTCTCCCCCTCCCTTCAATCTTCAATGAGATCTTCCCTTTCCGTTTGCTGTTTCATCTTGCATCCACAGAAATAGGCTGTGGATAGATTTCCTCCTTCTGTGCACACAAAAATTCACAAATGCAAATACTCCCAAGGCTGTTCTTCTAATAGCAGAATATTGCTTAGTCCCTATCAAGTAATTCCCAAATCCCAAATAGGCAAGAGACTTTGGAATAAATAGGCTCTCCCTTCATTCCCTCCAGAGCTCTTTGGCTGTCCAATCCTACCTCCAAATAACTGTTTCTGACAGTTGTAATCTAAACCATCCTGCCCTGTTTTGCTCTGGGACCCAAGCTTCATCTGTAGGGGATCATCCAAGTAAATTGCAAAGCAGAACAAAGCTAAACAATACAAATATCTGTCATCACTGAGCTGAGATAGCCACCATGCCCAGAACAGCTCTCTATTATCAGCTGAAGCAAAGGTAATATAGCAACAAACTAATATAAGCTGACTAAATGCCCCCAGGCTGCACAAAGTATATTTTACATCAGTGCTTTATGGCATAATGAGAGGAGACCAAATGGCCATTGGTCTTCATGTGGATGATGCCTTTGCTGCCATTCATCTTCTGCTGAAAATCTAGCCAGGGAGCAGCAGCTGTGCAAAATGCAACTACTAAATGTTGGAGTTATTGGGCATCTCATAATGACTAGTCACTAGAGCAGGGGAGGGGCAACACACAGCCCATGGGCCACATGTGGCCTCCACCACCCCCTGGTGAGGCCCCCACCACCCCTGCACCACTGAAATTTGTGGTTGTGGTGACAAACCACTACAGGTGGCTAAAATGGACAAATTTAGCTTGTTTTCAAACATCCCTCGGGGGGGGGGGGGTTGCCACCACTGAATTCACCGGCATGGTGGCAGCAGGAATGCAGCCTGTGGGGGGAGTTGGGGGGGCAAAATGGCCCCCTGACCACCCAAAGTTGTGGGTGGTCAGAAGTCTTACTCTCCTAACTCAGTGCATAGTAGCAGGGAGAAAGCTACTGTGTTAACTCTGTGCCTATTATGAGCTCAGGGCTAGCTCAAGGCATTTTGGTGCTCAGGTGGAGAATCCAGATGGCACCTATTAATTAATATGGGGAGTAACCCACCAAAACCACATTCTTGAATACCTGCCATTCATTTCCATGAGAGATCCACAGGAACATTTCACAGTGTATGCCCCATGGGTCACATCACATCTATCTTCCATGTTGTAACCCTGAATCGCATCCAAATTCTGCTGCCAGAGGCATGCACCTCACCTTTCCTCTGGGTCAGCTGCTCATGTACACTGAAGATAATTGTTGCTGAGTTCATTGTATTATTTGGGAGTGGATTTCAGTATGGTATTTATCTTATATTGATATTTTGAACTGATTTAGGAGTCCTTATGGAACATAAAAGCAGAAGATATTTATGATTGAAAAGGATTCACCTATCTAACAGTGAAATCCTGTACAGGTCTACTCAGAAGTAAGCCCCACTGAGTGGGACTTGCTCCCAAGTGAGTATAGGACTGCAGCCTAACTGAATTTGAAAGATTACTTACATTCAACATTGCACTTCCTAAGCATATCATTTCATGCCTCCATGAGTATTACTAGTGACTTATAAATGGAATGGTAACCCATTACATAGAAAAAGGTGGGAGAAAGGGCTCGGAAATTGTCTAGATGGACCACAAAAAAAATGTGGGTTAAGATTTGGTCCTCTGTACCTGCTCCTCAGTGCTTAACATTAGAGACCCAGGAATGGGGACTCAGACTCGAGGACTCGACTCGTGAGTCGGACTGAGTCCCCCCTCTGACTCGACTCGGACTCGAGTCCCAATATTTTTAATGGGACTCGAGACTCGACTCGGGACTCGAGACCAAGGACTCTTCAACATCCCTGGGCTGTGCCAGAAGGAGTGGAGAGGAGTGTGATTGCCGGCGAAGAGCGCATGGAAGCAAGGTGTGCTGCTGCTCGGCCACTATGGACGGCTACCAGGAGTGCAGCCCCAACAGTGTGTCAAGATTTATTTTGATTGATGTGTTGCGTACTTGGGAGAGGCAGAAGAAGGACCTGAGATTACTCTGTGTGGCTGCTCAGAGTGTGTTTCTGGTTCCAGCAAGTTCATCACCAGTGGAGTGGGTGTTCAGTGAGGGTGGAATTGTGATGAGATCTCACCGTTCCAGAATGGGGCCCAAACATTTAGAAAAAATCATGTTCCTCAAATGCAACATGGATAAGTTTTAGGAAGTACAGCAAGTTTATTTTTTAAAATCATTTTTCTAAAATGCAACCTTTCAGACATTTTGGGTTTGGCTGCCTCTGCCTGCCTGTCTGGGGTTCCCAGTCTCCTCTGCCTACCTGGTCTCTTCTTGACCAGTTCAACAGTTGAATTGTCCAAGACAAAGGCCTCTGCCTGCCTGCTTTGGGGTTCCCTGCCTCCTCTGCCTGCCTGGTTATTTTGGGTTTTTTGGCCTGGTCTGTTCTTGCCAAAATCAGTTGCAGAGTTTTGAAATAAAAAGGCACACTTGTGCCTAGAATTTATTTAAACCACACATCTGAAGTAGCCTTATTTTGTTGGCTACTTGAAAAAACCCCATTGATTTTAATAGGGACTCGTGGAGTCAGCTTTGGGAGTGACTCGTGACTCGTGAGTCACCATTTTGGACTCGAGACTCGGGTTCAAAGACTCGTGACTCGACTCGTGACTCAAGACCAAGGACTCGTCAACATCCCTGTTAAGAAACCTGGGTTTTTTTATTTTAAAAAATGGTTGGAACAAACTTTTTTATGAGCCAGGAATACTCAAATCAGCACTAGAAGAAGCGCCACCTGGTGAGCTCTCTGGTTCACTACTGGTGGACAAAGCTACAAAGGTTCTGGAACAGTATTATAAGACATATTTGAAATATAATAGAATATCTCTTTACCTTTGAGTCTAGAATAATTCTCCCGGGAGTTCTGGATGCAGAGAGAATTGCCAAGATTAGATATTAACTTATCTCCATCCTCTTGCTGCTGGCTAGAACTCAAATTGTGCTTCAGAGGAAAAGCAAGAATCCACCTTCATGTTTAGGTTAGTATCAACATTAGGAGATGTATTTACCATGGACTAAATATCTACTGCACTAAAAGTAATTTTAAATACTAAATACAATGACAATTCATTGTCCTATACAATTGTTATATAAACAAATGTTTCTTAAAATAAACACTAAAGAAGAGGAGGAGGAGCTTACCTTTTAGCACACTTTCCCATCACTTGATTAAGTGGAGTGCATGTAACAATGGGGACTGTGGGACTGTATTTCCTTGGAGAGGAACTGTAAACTGGTGTGACTGAACCTAGAATGGAGGTCTCACAGCAGCAAATGGAGGTCTCACCACAGCTGAATGAGGACCTTGGGACAAGATGAAAAGATGACCTCTTTGCCAGCCTCAATGCCTTCTTCAAGAAGCACCATGAGGACCCTGAAGCCCAGAGGATTATCCAAAAAAGGGGGAGGCCTTTGGATGATCTGCTTGTCAGGGTTGGGTGACCCGGAATCCATCAGGGGTGGCTGAAGCAATCCACAAAGCTCTATGTTGATACATGGAGGTCATTTTCCTTTTCCCCCATCCCTTCTCACCTTAATGGACCATGAATCATCTAGCTTGCTAGGAATTTCTCCTCTTGCCACTCTGCTTGCAGCTGGTGAATACAGGACAAATGGAGCTGGGGATGTATCCGGCAGAAGAGAACATAAAAGAGGGGGAACTGGGCTTCCTGAGGCCCTTTGACTCCACTCATCACCTTCAAAGAGCCTGGAAGCTTCAAGTACTTTGGATGCGGAGTTTCGGAAAGGGGGAAATGAGTTAGTTGTTTTGGGGCTTGTGCACATAACCATCTCACTAGTTACCGCCGGCTGGTGCTTCTTGCTTGTGATGCATAAATTTGCCACATGAATCTTGCACACCTCCATGTGGATTGAATAAGGCAGTGAAAAACTCCATGTTTTACTTGTGGCAAATTGGAGGGGGGCAGGAATTTAGTGACCCCTTGGCCCAAGTAGGAAGCAGCCACCTGAAGTGGGGAAAGGGGCCAACATACGGTAACTAGGCCAATTATGCATCACCCCTCGCTTCCCGACCTAGGGGAGCCAAAAAAAAAAAAAAAAACCAAGGGGAAAATATGTTCCTGGCTTCAAAGTTCAACCAACCTTAAAAGGGAGAGCCTTGAAGTTGTCTATTCACAGTTGGCACCTGGACAGCAGTGCACATGGGTCACCTGGTCACAATCTTTCCCGTTATGGTGAGATGTACTGTATTTCTATTTAAGTTATAGTAATTACTTCTAAACTTACATCTTGACATAAATTAGCATATGCAAATGCTATACAGATCTCTGCCCTCTTTTGTCCTCTTTTTGGGTGATGTGTTTCCTTTTTTGGCGGTGTTTAAGTGACCACCGATGATAAACTCCTGAAAACAAGCCCCTGGGAATAAGGTTAGCAGCTTCTTGTCCAAAAATGGCTCCTGTGCCTTTAAGAGCAAGATGGCAGGGGAAAGTTTGGTTTCTTCTCTTATTGCATTACTCTGATAAGAAAAGCAATACTTCTCTAACTTCTTCTTGGCAAGTGGTTTTGAAAGGCTAAGTCATATGGGCCGAGTGCTGACAATTCACCAATTGTCCTTGTCCTCTATAATAGAAAAGGGCCAGGGTACAACAATTACCCCAAATTAGGCATACTATGGGATACCTGTGACTGGATCTCCTAAGGTCTTTTGAGGGGGGGGGGGTTAAAATAGTAGCGGAAGGGTGTTGCATCAGGACCATGTTGCTGGGAGAGAGGTGTTAATCTCTTTTCCGGGGGGGGGGAGCATTTCCTTGATTTAAGCCCTTCTACCTCAAAGCTGCTTATACTCTGTCTGGTGAAGTCATCAAAGAAACCAACATATATTTCTGTCCAGGGAATATTCTCTGCACGGGTGGACATTACAGCAGAAAGTGGTAACATTCCTACTTCTAGCCACTAGATGGTAGCATACAGCAAGATCGGAGGTAAAGTTCCCAAAACACATTTCCTAGACTTTAGAAACCTCCTTGATCATGCCATCTCACATGATGTTTTAGTCGGCAGTGGCTGAATGAGGCAATATTCTGCACTTTTGAACTGTCTCTACCATCCATTTACGTACACACACAACAAGGAAACAAGCTAGATTGCATTTTGAGTCTACTGGGAATTCCAAGGACCAGGACATGCAGATTAAAAACAAGAACAATAGCACACACAGTCAAATTCACTTCAGTATGAAACCCAGGACCTATAAGGAATTGCACTGACAACCATAGATTTAGCTTCTTGGCAGGTGTGATACCCTTCCTTGAACAAAGGAAGCACTGCCAGGTAGGGATGTATGGATTGAGTTAAATCTGTCCCCTCTTTCACGGATTGTTGGGCATCTTTCATTCCGTCGTCTGCTCATTGATGGAATCGGATTTTTTTATTTTAGCAATGTATGAGACTTTTATTCCACTTGTGTTGATGCACACTTGCGCAACTGTGAATTTTGTGCAAATCTCCCCAAAATGTAAAAAACTGGTCCACAAGTACAGAGAATCCGCACAACTCGAAAAAAGCCGGAGTGATGCCATCAGCCCTTAAGGAGGCAGTAATAAGACCGCTTCTAAAGAAGCCCTCCTTAGATCCCCAAGATTTAAACAACTTTTGCCCAGTCTCTAATTTACCATTTCTGGGCAAGGTGACCGAGCGGGTGGTGGGGGCACAGTTGAAAGCGCACTTGGATGAAGCCGATTATTTAGATCCATGCCAGTCGGGCTTCAGGTCTGGACATGGGACGGAAACGGCCTTGTTCGCCTTGGTGGATGATATTAGGAGGGCTTTGGATAGGGGCAAATGCTCCTTTCTAGTCTTCCTGGATCTCTCAGCAGCTTTTGATACCATTGACCATGGTATCCTTCTGGACCACCTGGAGGGGTTGGGCATGGGAGGCACCCGTACTGCGGTAGTTCCGGTCCTTCCTCTCTGAAAGGTACCAGAGGGTAATTTTGGAGGGGGAGGCTTCAGACCCACAGCTGCTCACTTGTGGGGTGCCACAGGGATCCATCCTCTCCCCAATGTTATTTAACATCTACCTCAAGCCACTGGAAGCTTTCATCAGGAGGTTTGGGGTGTGGTGTCAATATGCAGATGACATGCAGCTCTACCTCTCCTTCAAGTACTCACCAAGGTTTCATAGAGATTTCATAGATCATAGAGTTGGAAGGAGCCTACAAGGCTATCAAGTCCAACCCCCTGCTCAATGCAGGAAACTAGAGGAGGGGTCTCCCATCCAAGTAATAACCAGTCCTGACCCTGCTTAGCTTTCCACACTCAGACAAGCTGAGCCAGTGTAAGCCACAGGCCTGTTGGCTGTTGAAACCCTGTCCAAATGTCTGGAGGCAGTGGGTGGCTGGATGGGAAGAAACATGCTGAAACTGAACCCCGACAAAACTGAGGTACTACTGGTGGGAGACAAGAGGAGGTATGGGGATATGGACCTGGTGCTGAATGGGGTGTACTTACCCCTGAAGGACCAGGTCCGCAGCTTGGGGGTCATTCTAGACTCTCAGCTGTGAGCCGGGCAGTGCTGTATCAACTCCATCTGATACGGCAGCTGCAGCCCTACCTTCCTAATCATCTGCTCCCATCAGTGGTGCATGCCTTGGTCTCCACTCACCTAGACTACTATAATGCACTCTATGTGGGGTTACCCTGGAAGATGGTTCAGAAGTTACAGCTGGTATAGAACGCAGCGGCTCGCCTTGTTAAAGGCAGCCGCCGATGTGATCACATCACTCTGGTGCTCAAGGAGCTGCACTGGCTACCAGTTGTTTGCCGAGCTGAATTCAAGGTGTTTGTTTTTACCTTTAAAACCCTATATGGCTCCAGTCCAGTTTATCTCAAGGAGTGCCTCCAGCAACATCAAGTAGGCTGCTCAACAAGATCTGCCACGGACAGCCTTCTCCTTGTCCCATCAGCCAGAGCAGCCAGGCTGGTGGGGACTAGGAAGAGGGCCTTTTCTGTGGTGGCCCCCAAACTGTGGAACTCTCTCCAGTGACCTCCGCCATGCCCCCTCATTGATGAGCTTCCGCCATTCATTAAGAACATGGCTTTCCAGGCGGGAATATGGGGTGGGTTAGGATTTTTAAATTTTATACTGTTTTAAGTGTATTTTATTCTGTTTGTTTCATTTTATATTGTACATCGCCCAGAGTAGCCGGGTTACCGGCTAGATGAGCGATCTAGAGATACAATAAATAAATAATAAAAATAAATGCTGCAGAATCCGCAGCTCAGATGCACAGAAATCCAAACTCATTTGAATCCTTTGCAGATTTCTCCGACATCCCTGTTGGGTTCCTCCAAATATCATCAGACCCAAGCGGTCATTCGTACCGCAGAATTTCCCCTTATCTTTCATCTCATACTTTCCTAGACTTAGGGTGCAATGCTATGCATGTTTAGCAGAAAAAAGTCCTACAACTTCCAGCATTCCCCAGTCAGCTATGTTGGCTGGGGAATGCTGGGAGTTGTAGGACTTTTCCATCTAAACATGCATAGGATTGAGCCTTAGAGCTCTATCAATAACAGTAAGATACCCAGCATGTGTTTTTTTTTAAGGTGCCCTGCATCAAGGTGTAAGGGCCTGAAAGTACTCTCATTCCATCACCCTCATCTCAAAGGTAAGGAGAGGACTTTTTCAGTGGTGGCACTCCATTTGTGGAATGCCCTACCCAGAGAGGCTCATCTGGTACTGTACATTGTGATGTTTTTAGGCAACAGGTGCAGATCTTTTTATTATTTATTAGAGAGCAATCCTAAGATCAAGAAGCCTGAACTACGGAGTGCTCCAATCTCCAAGGCTCCAATTTATCCATCGCTCTCTTAGTGCACATTTAGGTTTTAGCACTGCTGCTGGCTTTTACTTTGGTTTTATTCTGTTGTTTAAAACTGTTAAAGCTTTTTATATTATGCTTCATTATGTAGCTTCAGCAATTGGGTGGCATTGTATCTAATTAATAAATTAATAAAAGTATGACGCCTAGGAAATAGGGTAGCATAGTCGTAGTTAACAGTGTGAGCCAATGTGGCTGCCCGTAACCCTCCAAAATCAGAGGATTATGAGCATCCTATCAAGGGCTGGAGGAGCACAGCAGCAAAGGTCACTTCCGCGCTTCTCCCATCCTGCAAAACACTTAGACAGCTGATTTCGGCCATCTAAGTCATTCACCACAAGGAGGACAGGCTGAGGGATTGCCAGGATACATAATATCCTGGCAGAGCCTCACTCCTCCCCTCCCCTTGGAACACCCAGCCAGCACCAGCTCCAAGGTCGGTCTTCCAACCTTGGAGCTGCAGCCAGCACGGAAAGAACTGCACAGACTGCAAGGGCAGAGGGAGAGCACTCCAAAGTTGGAGTCCCAGCTTGGACCTCAGAGCGTGTTTCCGAGCTTGGAGATGGGACTCCAAATTTTCCTATGGCCATCTAGACTCTATCTTGCAGCAATAGGACTGTGCCCTAAGAGACTTATGTATGAACTAGGGTGCCCCATGTTCAAATTTTGCCTCTGCCACAAGCCAATGTGGTATAGTGGATAACGTGTTGAACTAGGACGGGGAAACCCATGTTCAATTCCCTACTCAGCCATGAAGCTCACTGGGTGACCTTGGGCCAGTCAATATCTTTCAGCCTAACCAACCTCACAGGGTTGTTGTGAGGATAAAAGAACCATGTATGGTGCCCTTGAGCTCCCCTGAAAAAAGGTGGAATATGAATGTCGTCGTCGTCATCGTCATCATCATCCTGGCAAGCCACTGTCTCTCAGCCTCCAATCTGCAATGTGGGGACAATAATCTTTGCAATATAATAATATATACAATATAATATATAATCATACTTAGAATTCTTGTAAGGATTGCAGGAAAATAATGTGAAATGTTTTGAACACTTATAAGCAAATGTTAAGTTCTAGGGCAGTTTGCATGGAACCATCAAGTATGTCAAGAGGATCCATCAGTTGTTTTTTTTCTGTTTGGCGTCTGTGCCCCATAATGTGAAGTAATTAGAATGCAAGGCCCTGGATTTAAGTAGGCTCCCACCACAAATCACACTTTCAAAGCAAAGCAGCAGACATTTCTGCAGTGCTCAGTGTTGTCATGGAAACCCAGAGCTACACACCGGTACCTAAGGCAATGATGCTAAAGCCTCTTTGGTGGAACTAGATGGGGAGAAATGCCCAGTCTCTAGCAATTCTGATCACACAGCTAAAAGTCTGTAGGGAAAAGTCACCTCTGATTATTTTTTTAAAAAATGTATTTGTGCTCAGCCAAGGAGACAGAGGGTTACTTTACTAAGGGGGTAATACTGTCACCACCCCCTTTTGGTGCACCTAGTACTTTCACCACTTTTCCCCTTTACTTTTCAGTTGACAGCTAGGCAATTGACAGCTGGCAACTGTGTGCAAATTAGCCTATATGCAGTCTTGCCTTGTCAATCTGTTACCTATTCTACTTCCCTTTGAAACTGAAATTTACAAGGCCATTGACAAGGCCTTCTACACATATCAGACAGCCATAAGGGCGCACTTGTGCACCTTGGAAAGGCCAACAACAACAAAACAAAACGATGAACACAATCACGCAATTTTCTGGGACCAAAAAATAAATAAAGTAGTGAACCAGTAATGGTGCTGCTTGGGCATTAGTGGAGAGGCTGTCACTGGCAGAGGCAAAGGCAAGATCGTGAAGCGCGGCAAGATTTTTTGCTGCTCTTGCTGCGGGGCTTGCTAGCCAATCCCTGCAACCCATGATGAATTTACTCCGCTAGGTTTGGATGACATGACAAAACATTGTGAGTTGAACAACCTCTATGACAACAAGTCATGGGTTGTCAGGGTGGCTTGCTGCCCCCAAATAAGCCACCCTATAGGAAGCGGTCTGCATTTGGATGACATGACAACCCACCATAGCTAGTTAGCTATGATGGCTTGTCGTGTCATGGAAACCCAGTCAGAGAAAGAGAAAACAAGCCAGCAATAGGTATCACACAGACTACACTTCCTTGAGGATTCCCTAATAGTTCAGCCTTCTCCATGACTCTGATGTGGTGGGCTGTTGTCTGTAAAAAGATTATGGAGCAACTGTGGCACTTTTTCACTTCTTGCCACCACTTGCTAATTTCTGATATGGACAGCCAGACATTAATTAAAGATTTAGTTCTTTACTAGCAGACTCTTCCAAGTTCATTAAAAAGGGGTGATGTATGTGATGACTGAATATCCCTTGCTGTGCAGAAGGATAAAAAATGTACCCCAATCACACATAAATTGTTTGACTGTCTTTTTCCAAGGTCTCGCTGTGGATAACAGCAATTGTTAGGAGCTCATAGTCTAAGGGCCTGTGTGTGTGTGTGTAAAACAAACACATATTGTTTCCAAGCTAGGGTAAAGGATCTGCACCTCATCTTTTAATTTTCTGGTATTTCCACAGGAAAAACATTTTCTCAGCTCTGGAACTGCAAAATTTTGTACTGGGGAAAACAGGATATCAAATAGAATGATTGCTGTGTAAAATGTGGCTGTGTGTCAAGGCAAGTAAGATGAAGGCCACAGTTCTCCTCTTGTAACTGCACTATACTGTAAACTTGTTTTAGGGTTATTGTTTTTAAGTCTTCTGAAACTCTGTACTCCCCTGCTGCCTGACATCAGTGATGTGCTCATCCAGCCAAATACTTTTTAAAAATGGCAAAGAACTGCAAGCGGTAGAACTGCTTCCTGCTACGCACCACCATTTCAGTTTTGAAGAGGGGAGGCATTCTGTTCTTTTTCATTCTTTTAAGGCATGGTCCTTGTGGTGCTTTCTTCATACATTGGATATATTTTATTGCTTTATGTTAAATGGAGAAGTGTTGATATGTAGAATTGGATCAAATGGTGCCACCCCACCCACTGGCGGAATGCATTTTCTCTCCCCCTGTGGTCCCACACACACACCCAAATCTGCTCAATGGTTGGGGGACCCTCTGACAGATTTGGGGGCAGGTGGGTGGTTGCAGGGGAGAGGGCAGAGAAGTCACATTGTGTGAATGACCTTCTGCTCATGCAACATTGGATCTGACCCATAACATGTAGTTGAAAGGCCAAGTCTTGGAACTATTTTTTTCTTAAAGTGAAACATGAAAAGCAAGATTTATTCCATGCATGTGATAAGACATTTTGCACTGTCTATTCTGCAGCTTTTCCATGATGCTTCCACAAATTATTTCAGTACCTTGCTGATCTCTTCCAGTCACCTTGAATGCCCTGAATGCCCAAATTGGACAAAAAGCATAGATGTTATAGCCTTAGAGATCAATCCTATGTCCATGGGTGACCATCCCATAGGATGGCTCAGAAAATCCCTTCCGAGGTCAGAGACAGACCTAGGAAGTGGGAGTTGGATATCTGACCCTGACCCCTCACAGCCAGCATGGAAGGAAGCACACCAGCTGCCTCTCCAAGGTTGGAAAACTGACCTTGGAGAGGGGGGAAAGGGGGCGTTCCAGTGGCCAGGAAGGGGAAGAGACTGGAGAGGCCAGGATACGGTTTATCCTGAGCTTCCTCCAGCCTCCTTCCCCCCCCCCACTCCAAAGTGCCATCGCTATATGGGCTGAAAAGCCCGTCTAGCGAAAAGAAAGGAGATTGGCAGATGGGGCAACAAAGATCGCCTCCGCCACTCCTCCTGCCCTGCCGGCTTCATGTTCTGGGGCTTCCGAGCTCAAACTCTTACACCAAGTGGGTACAAAATTCAATTTTAGGACTGTTCATTGAAATGTGTCCTAGCTAAACATACACAAAAAACGTTGCAGGAAATTTTGTGGAGAACTTTTAACCCAAGGACTTGGGGGCTGGGGTTATTGCATTTTAAAGGAATGCAGTGATTTTAAGGGCATGGGCAGTGGGGCTTGCCACAGGAAACAGCACAATAATGGGCATTGCCTCCTGGCCTATAAGGAAGAAATGTGTATCTGAATTATTAACTGGTGTGTTAAATACAGGTAATCAGTCTAAAGTTGTATATCTTCTACATAACAAAAAGAAATATGTGCCGTATAGCTTTGCTAAATTTGCAGCAGCTGCACAGAAGCTCAAGAAGAAGTCCTGTTACGCAAATGGACTTACATGCTATAAATTGCCAGAGCATCCATTTATCATTTATGTCTACAGTTTACCTGCAAGTAGTACCTTTGGGTTGTATCCAGATGAAGAGTGCAGTCCTATGGGCTCTGAGTCCAAACAGCAGAATGCTCCAATCTCAGAGTCCATGCAAAGCCTTGCTGGGCTCTTACCAGCAGGGTGGGAGGAACAGTGGATAGCCTTCATGGATATGTTCTGTAACCATGAAGTCCTGAAGATGGCACCGACTTTTTCATTTCTCATGAGGGGCAGTTTACCTGATTAAATGCACTTTTATTTATTTACAGCATTTTTACCCCACTCTTCAGCCCAGAGCAGCTTACAAAGATTAAAATGGTCCCCGTCCTCAGGCTTACATTCTAAGAGACACAACACAAAAGGAAAAGGGATTGGGAGGGAATAGGTAAAAAGCAAAACTCAGGCACTAATTCTTAGGTAGTTTCAAAGTTCTTATAGGTGTTCTTTCTGGCAGGAAAAGGTAAAACAAGGTTCCTGCAGCTGCTCCCTCTCTGGCAGATGCATGGAGCTGCATTGGTTTGCCCCTTGCCACAATGTTCTTCCTCAGAGGCAAGGGGTGCAGCCTCACAGAGGCCCTTGGTTCTCTGGCTGATGGTTGATCCCTGCTGGACCACTGTCTGGAGAACAGAGTGGCTCCTGAGAATACAGGTTGGCCATTCCTCAACTTTTACAGCAAAATCCTATGCACGTTTATTCAGAAATAAGTGTGTTTACTTTAGGATTGCAGTCTAGCAGTGCAATCCTGTACATGTCTACTCAGAACTACATCTAATTTACTGCAATGGGGCTTACTCCCAGGAAAGTGGGTATAGGATTGCAGCTTAAATCTTCTTTTTTTATGGTACTGAATCGGCACTTGCTGTAATGAACAGAATCATTCATCATCTTCAATGCTGAACCCTAGAAAAGAATTGCATAATTGACAATTGCAGAACTATTACTCTGATGGTCATTATAGATCTTTAAAGGATAGTCAAGTAATTATGGTCATCATAGCTGCTGCTATAAATCACCACTTAGAGTTATGATGAGTTGACTTCAGCAGTAATACAGCTGTAACAAGAACAGGCCCTCGGGGCACTGGAGTTTTTTGTTATTACAGTTGTCACTGAGCAATTTTGGTCATGCTGTCTGCCCTGTCAAGAAGGATCACCAGTGAGGATTGTCCCAATTAACATGGCCTTTCCCTGTTTGAGTGTGTGTTTTCTCCAGAGACTTACCTTGCAAGTACAGAATGTAGAATCTGGCAGACAATTAAGCATCCTGAGTATCCCAGCTTTCTGTTTCAAAGCAAGTTTCTAGTCCTTATGGTTCAAAAACATTCTGAAAACAACTAGGTTGGAAAGGGTTTTGGCTTCCAGAAAATCTCCTATCCACCCACGCCATATACTGTCCCCTCCCAAGTGTCATTTCCTCATTAAGGCACACAAGCAACGGCAGCCCGGGTCACTTACAAGTTCCAACAATAATAACCTTCTCTGTTTTGCAATTAATTTAAATATGAGATGACAGAAGGGCACTGGGCAGTCACAAAACCACATACCACATGTACATCAGCTAAAATTGTGGGGTGACTACTAGAGCAATACGAAAGATCCCTTCACAGCTCACAGTTCTACTTTTCCATGCACTCCTTGCCAAGGAACGTTGATATATCCTCTAGCTAGAACTTCCTTTCCTACCTCTTTTACCAACTATGCATTTTCGACTTGAGGTCTCTCCTGATTGCAAAACAAGCCACCAACCGTCTCCCATTACCCTGACTAGCCATCATTGTTTTGACTTTTTGCAGGATTTTCATGCCAAGAAAAGTGCTGCCTTAACACATTTATCCCCCTGGGCAGGTACAGCAAGGGCACAAGCACTGCAAAATACTGACGGCACAGCCATACTTCGTGGGGAACAAAGAGCTCATCATCTTTCTTGCCTGCATTGCCATGGAGGTGGCCAAATTGTTCAATAAATCTGTTGTATGTGGGTCTGAACCCACATGTGGGTATGTGGCACCAGTTCAAAGCAACTGACTGGAAATCAGAGCACTATTTGCATAGGAAAGAAAATATGGCCAACACTCTTCTCACCTTGGGAAATGTAATATTTCCTCTTGCTTCCTTGTTTTGGCAAGGAACAGAGTAATTAACAATGTCCTTTTACAGGACCATTAATGGCAGCCAAGGAAGCATGCTGAAATGAATGGAGAAGGTGAACGCTGCGGGCCATCATTCCAGGTTCTCTGTGAAGTCGGGCAGGCTTATTTTTACATCTTTCTACATTTGAAACATTAGCACAGTATTTCTCCAGAACAGTAAGAGAGGTTAGTGTGACAGATACGTTTCTCCGCCCCCCCTCCCTCGCAGTGTATAGGCCCATGTGCAATCCTGCTACTGTTTGACACCAGCGCAAGAAAGACACACACACACCATCATAATGTGCGTCAGCACTTTAATTGCCATTTGAGTGCATCAGCAAGCATACTCATTTGGGGCTATCAGTGTCTTTGTTTTGTTTTGTGTTTTTCAAAACAGCAGTAGGTACACCTTGATCCCATGCAGCTTGTTCAGGTGAAGCCAAAGCGGGATAAGTTCCAAGAGCAGGTTTCCAAGGCAGTCCAAGATCTAGGCCAGCTGGGTTCAGACGAAGAGTAACAATCTAGGTACGAGCAATCCGCAAGCAGAGTCACAAGGCAGTCTAAAGTCTAAGCTAGCATTGTTCAATCAGAGAACTAATATCCAGGCAACAGTGAGTCCAAACACAAAGTCACAAGACACTCCAATGTCCAACACAAAGGGGTTCGGTGTAGCAAGGGGTAGACAATCAGGGAGCATGCAAGCAAGGTCCAGAACAGCAGCACACCACACTGCAACATTTTGTTGCGGGTTCCACTTATACATACAGGCCTGTGGCTTACGCTGGCTCGTGGAAAGCTAAGCAGGGTCAGGCCTGGTTATTACTTGGATGGGAGACCCCTCCTCTAGTTTCCTGCATTGAGCAGGGGGTTGGACTCGATAGCCTTGTAGGCTCCTTCCAACTCTATGAATCTATGAAATCTGATTCCCTGTCTTTTCCTCTGCTAATAATCTCAGTTTGTCCTTGATATCTTTTGCTGCCTGCTCTGCACAGAACACAGCAACTGACCTCAACAACCCACTCAGACCTCATCTCCATTCACCACCTCTGCTTCTTGCCTCTGAACTTTGTGGTTGCAAGTCACACTCAGATCCTGCTGCTGACCTGGGTTGTGATTCTGCAACTGCATCAAAACTGGCAGCGTGTACAGAAATTACTGCTGGGTTGGTGTGTAATGCTACGCAATAAGCCAACTGACAAGCTAGATCTACAACTTCCTGGAAAAGAGGACTCAGTAAAAATAGGTCCTTCAAGAGAAATCAAATAAACCCTAGGCTCCCACATGACTCCTTCCTCAGCTTCACAAGGGAAGCCTACAGTTGCCCTTACTCACTGGACATAAGCAAGCAAGCAAAAACTCCTGTCTTCTTAACATCCCCCGAGGAGGGAACCCTCCAGGTAAAGACCAGAGTCCCTCATACAAGCAATCACCCAAAACTGAGCAAACCCAAGAGCAAAACAGAGCACTTGTCACACAACACCCAGCCCCAGCCAGCATGGAAAAAAGTCCTACAATGGCTGGCTGGGGCATGCAAGCAAGGTCCAGAACAGCAGCACACCACACTGCAACATTTTGTTGCGGGTTCCACTTATACATACAGGTCTGTGGCTTACACTGGCTCAGCTTGTCTGAGTGTGGAAAGCTAAGCAGGGTCAGGCCTGGTTATTACTTGGATGGGAGACCCCTCCTCTAGTTTCCTGCATTGAGCAGGGGGTTGGACCCGATAGCCTTGTTGTAGGACCTTTTTTCTGTCTAAACACGATAGGATTGTGCCCTTGATGATCTTATTTCCCCAGTATTACCTCAGTCTGTAATACCTCAGTTTGAAGCAGGCAACTAACATTTCTCTTCAGCCCTCCAACCACCATTCCATGATTTACAACTGCTTCTACATTCCTTATATGTTAAACTGTTTGCCAGCCCTGATTTTAAATACAACACACACACACACACACACACCATGTGCATTTTTTTAAAACTCATTTAAATCATAGCACCATCATGGAATTTACTTCTGATGCCCTCATCACTTGCTGTTTTCTGGGTAGTCATTTGGGGGGTCGTGGGCTGTGGGGCCTGCACTTTAGCCCCAAGCTCCACTCCACCCCACCCCACCCCACGAGTATAGTCACATGGCTGGGAACAAAGGAGAAGTAAAGGCAGCTCGTAGGAGCACAGCAAGGTTTTAGGGGTACACCTCAAGTTTCAGCCTTATACCTTTTGGGGGTTTGGTCTCTAACGCAGCCAGGAGCTGCTGGAAGCCCAGGGCAGAGTGATCTCCCAAGAAGGAGAGATAGGCACGGGATGGGGTGTGATGGGGGTCCCAAGAGGACACCACGGTGCTTCGATGAGGAGCTGTGTTTTACAACACAGGGGCGGGCAGGGGACTCCGAAGCCGCCCAGAGTAAAGAGCAGCGCTCGGGATGCGCCTGCGACGATGTGGGGGGGGGGGGAGGAGAGGGAAGGTGCTCGGAGATTCCCTGATGCGGCGGAGTTGCAGCCCGAGCCGAGGAGGAGGAGGAGGCGGGGAGCGGAGCCAGCCAGCGCGCCTCCCTCTCCGGCCGCACCGAGCCCGCGGCGCCCGGCTGCAGCATGTTGGGCAGGGTGCGCTCGGCGATGGCGCAACTAGTTGGGGGCCTGGGAGGCGGCGGAAGCCCCTCGAGCCCGCCGCACGCCTCGGCCTCCTCCTCGCCGCCGCCTCCGGCCGCTCCCCCCGGGCCCAGCTCCAGCGCCGCGCCTGCCGCCGCCGCCCCCACCAGCAACAGTAGCAGTAGCAGCAGCTCCTGTCGGGAGCCGCCCCGAGGCAGCTTCTCGCGACCGGCTTTCCTGCAGCTCACGCCGGAGGAACTTCTGCTGGCGGATGATCACACGGGCAGATCCGTCCAGAGCCCCCGCGAGAGTCGCCGCCGTCTGCCCTGGAGCACCGGCTACGCCGAGTAGGCGAGCAGCAGCGACTGGCGGTGCTGGAGGGGGGGGAGGGGGGGCACCTCGGGGGAGGCTGGGAAGAGAAGTGCCTCCCGAAGAGTTTGGGGCGGAAGAGCGGGGAGACCCTCTAGAAATCGGGGGAGGGCACGGATGGTGGCGCGCTGGGGGGAATTTGGACTGGGTCGGGGAAGGCTCGTGACAACTCTGTCCCTCCTCCCTCCGCTCCTTCTCTGGCCTGCAACATGTGATATAGCAAGGAGTGCCTCTGAGCATGTTCAGAGTCACCCCACCAGTAAGTAGCCAGAAGAAGCTCACCACCCACCCCTATTTTCGGATTAGATTGAAGGGCTTTCAGAGACGAGGGAAACCTTTTTGGTCTATCGACGGCTGTTAGCCCCAATAACTAATACCCGTTGCTCTGTCCTGCTTGTGAGCTTCCCGCAAGCATCTGTACGAGGAAAACACTGCGGACTAGGATGCTGGACAGGGGTGTGCACGTGCAGCCTCACCATAACAAGGTGCGCGACGATGAGGCACTTCCCTTCCCAGTCTCCTGACCAATCGATGTTTGCTGATCCCGCAGGCTCGACCTATCCAACCCCTTCCTCGCTCTCCCGTCGTAAGTCTTGGCGCAGCTGCACCGCTCTTAATCTTCTAGGCTGAGAGTTGGTCGTGCCCCCACCCTTGCCGCAGGGGGCGCTCTCCAAAGGCATGAGCGGGCGTGTGCGTGTGTGTGTGGGGGGGGTCGCGCTGTTAGGTGAAGGAGTGCAGTGCGGTAGCCAATCAGCTTTCAGAGAACCTTCACTCACCTTGAGCTGCGTGAAGATGGTCTGTGAACGTTTATGCGAAAGAAGTGGACGGGAGTGGGTGGTGTGTCTGTGAGTTGTTCCTAAAGCTAGCCAAGGAGAAAGAAGGGGGGTATATTTGCCCCCTCACCCTCCATGCCCCGATGATATGCATGTTTATGAGGAAATGAGCCCCCCTGCATTCAATGGCCTTTTACTCCTAGCTTGCAGCCTTTGGGTCATGGGTGGGGAAAGTGTTGGGCCTACAGATGTTAGGAACATAGGAAGCTGCTGTATATTATTATTATTATTATTATTATTATTATTATTATTATTATTATTTCCATTTCTATACCGCCCAATAGCCGAAGCTCTCTGGGCAGTGTACAACAATTATAAAATTACATAATAAATTGCAATTATACAATAAAAATGCAATTTACTGAGTCAGACATAGCCCAGTATTGTCAACACTGGCTGGCAGCAATGGCTCTCCAGGGTTTCAGGCAGGAGTCTTACCTACCCTGCCTGAACCTGGGACCGTCTGCATGAGCTGTACCACTGAGCAACAGCTATGTTGTTGAACTACGACTTTCTTCATCCCCGACCATTGGTCATGTTGGCATGGGCTGATGGGACTTGAAGTCTGACAACACCTGGGGGACTGCAGGTTCCCCACTCCTGGTCTAGCTACTGTTGAAGAGTGAGAGTGTCTCAGTCTTGTGTTAAAAATGTAGAAAAGAGTTCCAGGAATGGATTTGAGCTCTTTGCCACCTTCTGTAAAGCACTGGAAGGGCCTGAGCAGGAAATGTTGGGTGGCTTCTTGGAGTAGGGAGGTGACACCACCAATGTGAGCCTCCTCCCAATGTGTTCTTTAGAATGTTTGTGAAATACCCTTGAAAAAATGTATTTACTTGCAACAAAACTCTTCTCCCTCCTGTCCCGCATTTGTAAATACATGTGGACAGCTCCTGACATTTTCTTGGGCTTTGCCAGCAATATATTAAAAATGGGACAAAAGGGAGAAGATTGGCATGGCTCCAGATTCCAGATTTTTACATAGAGTGCTTTCATATGAGGCTTTTATTGTGCAATCGCCCTGCAATTGATATTGAGAGCATGCTGCCTCTGATGCTGGAGGTAATCTATAGCCATCATGACCAGTAGCCTTATCCTCCATGGGAACAGAATATGGGAGATTGGGAGAAAGGGTTAAAAACCCCCACAATAAATCCTCTCCATGTTCTACAGTCCCAATCCAGCCACCACCCTTCACAGTTGCTGTTGTTAAAAAAACCAAAAAACAAAAACCAGACACATCCCAAGTGGATTAATGCTCTTTTGGCCCTCACTTTCTGTCTCTGTCTCTGTCTCTGTCTCTGTCTCTCTCTCTCTCTCTCTCTCTCTCTCTCTCACACACACACACACACACACACACACACAGCTTTCTAGCTCCTGCAATTGGGAGAAAAGCTTGAAAATATGTCCCAAATGTCTTTTTTGGACAGAATCCAGAAGATACAAAAATAGTCAACTATTTTTTAATTTTTTAAAATGTTTCTGATGTTTAATGCCATTTTGTGCCTTGTGTGGGTGAATACATTTTTAATTTTTGTTTTAACTAACGTCACCATGTTTTATTTTCATAAAATTCCTGTTTCTTTAACAGCTACTTTCTGGGTAGAAATTCAGCAGGTGAAGCTTTTCTTGGCATGGAGATGCAGTGATATGGGAAGCTGACATCTAGCTGTTAAAGGCACAAGAGGTTTGCCAGAGAACTGTGGTAATGCTTGTTTTAGCTGGGACTAAAAAAAAATCTATTTTCTTCTTCAACTATCCAGTTTCACATTACAAAACACTCAAATGGCACTAAACAGAGTTTGTATTCCTTTCCACTTTTAACCTATTTGTATTCCTACATTCATTTCACATACAATACAGAATAATTATATTTTCAGTTTCAAGTGTGTTGAATGTTCCACATTTCTTCAGGTGGTCTTATGACTTCTCGCTGCTGTGTCCTGACCTTAGTTTGCCTTTGTTTGGCAGGAAAGTGCCTCTTGGTTGTAAGAAGGTTACTAGGGCTCAGCCCTAAGATAATGATATAGGCTCTAAATATAATTAGCTAGGCAAGGGAGGTGCTGTATTGCTAATCTGGTTTTCTTTTCATTTGGAACTTTTATTAGGGGGGGGCACCTCAACCATTGTTCATAGTTGAAGATTTAAGCTGCAATCTATTTCCTCTTGAGAAATCCTATTAAAATTGCTGGGATAATTCTCATAGTTGTAGAATGCTCCTGTGCAGTCCAACCCAGTGAATATTTACTCAAAAATAAGTGTCCTTGAATTCAGTGGGGCTTATTCCCATGTAAGTGTGCATAGGAGCTCAGCCTTAGGCCGCAGCCCTAAGCTTGCTTAACTTGAATATTGGACTGAAATCCGCTTATAAGTAAAAGTGTTTAGAATTGAGCTATTTGGCTCTAAACAGAGAAACATGTATGGGATCGTGGTGTGGGGGAAAGGGCTTTTCTTACTTGGGAATAAGCCCCATTTTTGTTGTAGAAAAGGATAATATATATTTAAAGTAAAAATAATAAAATGAGAATCTGTAACCATGTGTATGCATGGCTGGCTGCCCCCTAACTATATATAGGCTGCTGCTGCAGCCTTTCTTTATATATAGATTAAAATATCTGGGTGGTCATGGGAGTGGGCTATGGGGCCTTGGAAGTCAGCCCCGAGGTTTAACCCCAGCTGCACCACTGATTCCAGCCATTGTAGGATCCCTGTTCCCATTCCAGACCTGTTTAAACAAAATAGCCCTGATTTAGACTTTATTCTTAGTATGCCACTGCAGACCTATCTAAAAGGTAATCTGGCATTGTGTGCTTAATCAGCCTGTAGTGAAGCATTAAGACGGGTGGATCTGGACCACCTGGAGCCCAATGTACCCATTTCATTAGCTTGACTTGCAAAAAACAAGCAAATTAAATCTTTGTTCTTTGCTCTCTGTGAGCAACTGGGGTTTTGCCATCTGCAAAGATGGCACTTCACACACTTCTATGTCCTCTACATTCTCTTCTTCTTTTAAAACACTGTGTTGTTCAGAGGCACATGGTCGGTTTCCCTGGCCACTCAGCACTGGGAAAGTGTCTCTCAAAGGAAGTAGTTTTTAAACTCCCTTGAGATCTGTTCCAACCACACCTCCTCAACGTCAAACCTTCTCTGCTCTACAACTGGTATTGCTGCAAGGTCTTGTCTAGAGAACGCTTCCTGTTTTACATCTCTACAACTTCCTTCCACAAAGTCAGGTTTTGCAACTGCCCTCCTCCTTGTAGCAAAAACGAGGACAAACTAGCAAGAAAGAAACCATTTAACTACTATGAGCAACAATGCCTGCTTCATTTTGCTCATTAAGTTCTGCATTGTGAGATGTGTCTGCTGTTGCCAGTCAGATCTTTGAAGGACTCCTTTTTCAGGATTCTTTCAGCAGAGATAAAGGCTACCTCAGAGGACTTGAGCAAAGTTCTAAAGCAATAGTTCTCTCTGGGGAGCAGAGAAAGCAAGCAATGTCATGTCACTTGAGCTGGAGCTATCTTAATCACTGAGTGTAGTTTGAGAGAGACAGAGATTCCCATGGTGTAAGCACACCTTTCTTTTGTCTTTCACTGTTGCCTCTGGTCAAACAATCACTACAAAAACCAGGAGAACCTGTTTATTGGAGGTCAAAGTGTACACATTCAAACAGTAACAACAACAACAGGGACAGGGACAGTTTCTTAGGCAAAGTGAAGCAGACCACTTGCAGGAGCCAAAATGATATGCCAAAATGCATTGAGCTTGGTGTGCAAGTCCACTCTCAGATTGCCTTCCCGTCAGCACCAGCTCCAGTTTTTTTGAGGGCCCTTGAGCAAGATGCCCTCAGTGGGCCCCTCTCTCAGTAAGTCTATCTTCTCACCACCCATCGTCACCAGCTGCTATAGCTTCTCATCCCCTTCCTCCTCATTGCTACCACCTGCTTGTTTGACAGGCAGAGAGCAAGTCAGCAGTCACATCCACTGCTCTTTCTCATCACCACCGTTGTCTGGGCCAGAGCGGGAGGCAGGTGAAGAAGCAGGTTGCAATGATGAAGAAGAGGAGTAAGCCCAGAGGGCTCTTTTCAGTGGGCCTCTGTTGGGGTGGGCTCTCAGTGAGTGCCCAAACATGCCTACATTTGATGTTAGCCATGGTTCCATCTTCTTAAAATAACAACAGCATAATAATTTGTCCCCAGTTTTGGGTGCTCTTCGTGCAAGAGCTGAGGATGCATAGGCAAAATGAAATCCACTGATCAAATCAAAACATTTGTCCCTAACCCCATGCTATGCTTGTCTGCATCTCTCTTTCCTGCCCAGGGTGATAAATGCTGGCAAGAGCCAGCACAACGAGGATCAAGCTTGCTGTGAGGCAGTGTTTGTGGAAAAGAGACGCAGCCTGAGGAATAACCCAGCCCCCAAGGAAACTCTTGGAGGTCCAGAAGGGGTGAGCAATGTGATGGCTGGAGCTTCTTCTGACAGTTAATTTTCAATTCTAGAGCTACACTTTCTATCCTGGTTTGGGGGGCAGCTGGTTCCAGTCCCCAGCCACCGATGAGGGATGGTTCACGCAAGACGTTCAAGTCTTCATGGGTCTCTACCCTAGCAGGCAGAAGTGAGCACAGCATGAATCTGCAATACATGCATTTCTCTCTTTTTCCTCCTAAGCCTGACCCCTTTGCCATGTACATACAAAGTCTTTAAGTACTTCTTTCTCTTTCTCCTCCTGCAATTGCAGTGCAGGAGGTTAGGAAACCAAGGTTGAAGATGTCCCCTGAACAGGGCAGGTGCAAGGCAGTTTGGTGCCCTAGGCAAGATAAGATATTTAGCGCCCCCCCTTCCCACTTGAGCCCTCCCTCCCTCCAGCCCTATGCCCATTAAAAGTCAATTGGCAAAACCTAAAAAAATTATTTTCATAAACATTAACAAACATACATAAAATACATGTTGATGTAGTACCAATTTGCTACATTTCTTGAAATCTTCTATCAAGATATCCTCAGTTATCCCGTTGGATAAAGCGAAGACCCATTATACAGATTTTCACTTTCATATGAAGGTACCAAAGGGGACTAGAAGGGGGGGGACTTCCCTAAACAGTAGGCATTATCAGGGGCTGCGGGAGTGAATTGTCCATGAAAGGAATCACTTTAATATGTGTCTTTTGGCAGGATTTTGAAAATGGGGTGTGGGGGGGAAGGCTGGCTTGGTACTCCTTTTTCTTTTCTTTCTGCTGCTGGATTTTTTAAAAAAAGAAACTCCCCTCCCCTCTTATTTCTTTGTCTTTGTAACTAACAAACCAACGACAAACCCACCGACCCCCCCCCACCTTCGTCTCTTCCTGCTGCTGCTGCCGCTGCTGCTGCTGCTGCTGCTCCTCAGTTCAAGTGATCACAAAAGAAATATTTGGGAGAGTCGGTTTGTGTGTTACTTGGAAGCGAAGGCAGAGCAAGAGAGAGAGACGCGCAGGGGGGAGAGGAAGAGGAGGAGAGCAGCCAGCGACGCGCAGTTCAAACAACCCAGAAAGACTCTTAAAAAAAAAAAAGCTTTTCTTCCGTAGATATATGTGAAGTGTTTTTTTCAAGGCTTTCTGGTGCCCCATTTAGCCCGGCGCCCTAGGCAGCCGCCTAGTTGGCCTAATGGTAGCACCGGCCCTGCCCCTGAAGCATGTGTGCAGATGTGCACAGGATGGGTTAAATGGATCCCTGGCAGAGAAGGAGCTGAATGTTGCTTCAACCTTGAGCTGCAGAGTTTGCAGAATTGCACAGGAGCATCACCGTCTCTTGTCTCTTTTACCTTTCAACCTGTGTTTTATTTCTTTTGGCATTTCTTCAGGACAGTTCTTTTTTCATTTAATCTTCGCTTCTTTTTTCCTTCTCCCTACAGAGCAGCAAAGGCCTGTGCTTTTACTACTGGGGCTTGTTTGATGGACATGCGGGAAGCGGGGCTGCAATCATGGCATCCAAGCTGCTTCACTTCCATATCCGTGACCAGCTCCGGGATGTGATAGACATCTTGCAAGACCCGTCCCCTCCTCCAATCGCCCTGCCAGAGGGTTCCAGGACAGTTCTAGGAGAACCAAACAAGGCTCCTCTGGCAGAGGAAGATGCGGAGGTGCCCAACAGTGCCTTGCCACGCTTCCATATGGAAAAGGCAGTTTCCCATGAGAGTTTGGTGGTGGGAGCCATAGAGAATGCATTCAAGCAGATGGTGAGTGAGTTGGGGAAGGGGAGATGCTGAAGACTGAGAGCTAATCCGATGCTATAGGACAGCCTTCCCCAACTAGGTGCCCGCTAGATGTGTTAGACCTTCCACCATCCCCAGCCAACATGCCCACTAAGACCCAGCCAACATGGGATCACAAAGACCCCAGATCCATTTCCTGGCCTGGTGCAGACTTTGGAAAGTTGCTTGTGAACCAACATAATTTGCAGGTAGCCCATCCTATCTCAGTCTGGGCCAGCCCTTCCTCGCAATTGAAACTTGATCCCAATTCAGGAGCAGAGTGGGGTGGAGTAGATGGAAGTTTGGATTTGGACATGGGAGACCCAGGCAAAAAAAAATCCCAGCATATGTGGCTGTTGACAAGTTATTCACTCTCAGCCCAGCCTATCTCACAGCTTTAAGCAAGATAAGGATACATCTAATGCTCACCCTGCATCATCTGGGATAAGGCATGAAAGAAATCTACATACATACATGCATGCATGCATCCAGTTCTGTACTGGGCTGGCCCACACAGCCTCCACAGTGACAGGCATGGCATGAAGTGCAAACTGGAGAGGGCACCGGGATCAGGGATGCATTCCGATCCTGCCTGGCTCTCTTCCATCTGGAGTGTGCATTCACTTCCTTTTGCTGACATGGCGACCCATGACTATTTTGGTCTGACAGGGTATTTGCTTACCTAGCTGCAGATCGTGAGCCTGCTCTGGTTGGCTGTTCCTCTGCAGCTCAGCCCTGTGAATGTCGAGGCCCTGCCTCTGTTGCTGCTCAGGGAGTAAAGTACACAGAAGGCACATCCGCTATAAACACAGGACAGTCTTATACCAGTCATGGCTTCCCCTACAAAGAATCCTGGGGACTGTCGCTTAAAGAGGCTGAGAAGCTATCTGTGATTCCCCACCTCCCTCTCATAAAACTATAGAGAACAGTGGAAATTCCTTTCAAACTAGTTTAGCTGGTCTAGATGTTTCCAGAGTAGGATTTGTTTTATTTCATTTTTTTTCCCTTGGACATTTGAATTGGGCTCACTACAAGCATTCTGCGAATTGGTGTTGACTGAAGTCTATCAGTAGGTTCAGGCCAGGTTTGACTGGTGAGACCCAGTGGACAGAGAGGAGATTAGATTAGATGAACAATTAAGCTTGTGTAAAGATGCATTCAGCGGACTGGGTGGGATATGAGTGTCAGTCCTTTTCTGGAGACTGGTTTTGTTTTTTTTAGAATAAAACAGAGGTGTGGATTAGCATAAAGCTGCAAGCAAAACCATGTTACTGAGTGAACGATCAGTTAATGTAATCGAAATATGCAGTTTTCTGCATGAAAAACTACAGCTGTTGCGCAATGGCTCTTCCCCGTGGGGCTGTTCTTGGGAAGCCACAGTTGTAGATTATTCTTTCTTCCCACATGCATCTCTGGCAGCCTGCCCTTTTTAGGACCTGAACTGTTATGACTGAAAGAACGTTCTGTGGTAGCAGCTTCACACAGGTAATTGTGGGATGTTGCAATTTATCATGCAGAAAACAGTCCCACACATTATCTGACAGTATGAACTGACCTTGTGGGAACTTTACCTAAAGTTCACCTTTAACGGTGAGAGCTTGAGGCTACAATCTTTTACTCGCTTACTTGAAAGTAAGCCAAATTAAACTCAGTGGGGCTTACTTCTGGGTATATATGCATAGGATTGCACTGCTGTGGCTTCCAGCACAGAGTAAATGTGGTGTTATCGCTGTTTTACCACAACTTTAAAAAACATTTTTAGCCTTTGAAAATATCCACAGGTCTCTTTTCCATATTCATTTCTACCTTGCTGTAATTATTAATTACCTATGTATATTTCCACAGACTTGCAGCCCTTCTAAACAATAATGGGGAAGTGAATAGCTCTACTGAATTCTGATTGGGTTTTTTGTTCTTTTTATCTTTTTTCCTGGCCCACTCTTGGAGGAATTCCCAATGCATTCTGGGGTTGTTGTGTGGGCAGAAACTTCCTCGGTGATACTCAAACACCATGATATTATCAGCTTGTGATGAGAAGCTACCACACAAACAGATGACATCACTGGAACAGCACATGCTTCTTGGCTTTGCAAGGGTGTACTGCATATTAAAGCCATGCAAACTTCATCCCTTTGATAAGGGAGCCACTTCAGGAGAGGAGGCACAGCTGCTGGAAAGGAAATGTGTTCTTCCAGGCTCTCCCAAGGGGCTATTAGCGTTAGGATGGATGCTCCCATTTGGCACCAGTAACAGCTTTCAGAGGGGGGGGGGTGTTTTGTTGGGCATGCAGCGTGGGAGGAAAAGTGTAACCCTCCTTCACAACACGCTGTAGTCTCATCCCATCCCCGTGGCAGCTATTTAAAGAAAGCCATCCTGTTGATTGATTAATTGCTTACAATTAACACCATGTCTCATTTGGCCCAAAGAGGAGGGGAGAGGGAGGAAATGAAAGCCTAAAGAAAGCAGATTGCATAAAATGGGAATTATTTGCCTTTACAAGTAGATGAAATATGCTGGGGGGTGGAATGGGGATAGAGAGATGCAGCCCCCTTAATAAAACAAGGAATGGGTCTGAGAATGCTTCTGTGCTCCTTGCCCCAGGACAGGAACAAGTGAATGCAGAACAGAAACAGAGAGGCCACCAAAAGGAAATATGTAAACAATTTGTATATGGAATGCCAGGAAGCTGATTCCATGGGGATGGTAAGATTCAGAAAGACATCAGACAAAGCCCAGTTAGTGGATTCAAACAATAGAATGCAAAATACATGGACATCATCCCATCAGGTATAAATGGTATACACGTAGGTTATTTTTCTCCCAAGGTTTTCCCTTTGAAATGCAGGCAAGTAGAGACTGGGGAAGTATTAGGCCCCTGTGCACAGGTATCTTAAAGGGAAATGCTATGATTTATATTCATGCATAGACACTTTACAGCAGGACTGGACAATTTGTGGCCCTCCAGATGTTTTGACTTACAATTCCTATCAGCCCTAGCTAGCATAGATGAGGGATGATGGGAATTGTAGGCCAAAACATCTAGAGGGGCTACACAAGTTGTCCACCTCAGCTTTATAGCTAATTAGGGTGCCCATGTGTCCTGCTTTTGCTATTTGAAGGGCTCTTCAGTCCAAGCCCGGTTTAAAGATAAAGACCCATAAGAAGGGAAAGTTGGGTCTTGAAGTTGCCAATCAACCATTAGTGCCTGGAAAGCAGACTGGGCAGGCACATGACACCTGGTCACAAACTTTCCAATGATGGCAAGATGTATTTCTGTTTAAATCAGCCTTCCCCAACCTGGTGCCCTTCAGATGTTTTGAACTCAGCTCCCATCAACCCCAGCCAGCATGGCCAATGGTCAGGGAAGATGAGAGTGGTAGTCCAAAACATCTGGAAGGCACAAGATTGGGGAAGGCTGGTTTAAATTATAATAATGCATTCTAAATGTACATCTATGCACATGAAATTAATTTGCCTGTGCAGATTTTATGCAAATCTGTGTCCTCTGTTTGTCCTTCTTTTCTGATAGTGGATTTCCTTTTCTTTTTTGTAATCTATAAATGGCCACCATATAACTAAAGCAATGTTTTGTTCTTGGATATCTGTACTTCTCAAACTGTAAGAAGCTTTTTCCTACCCTAAAACAGACTTGCATGCTTAAATACGGGCTTGCACGTATTTGCATATAATGTGTCCTTTGGGCCTGAGTTCAAAGCATCTTGTAAGGAGCAGCCTTCATAAGCAGTGTACTAGGAGTTACCTGGGCTATGAAGTGACCCTTTGAGGCACTTCCTGTGATTGCTGCAAAAGGAAGTCTTACTTGATGCATGAGTATGCATCCAACTCGTTATACTCAGTATGCTTCCAACTCGTTATACTCAGCAACTGGATTCAGTCTGGGGATGGGAGAGAAATTCATTCAGTTCACATTTTAATGCACACTTAACTTAATTTCATACTTTCAAACCAATACACAAACCAAAACTCAGTTATCCTTCAAAATTCACACCGTTTCCAATTTGCAATGGAGTTCTCCAATCGGGAAAAAAAAAATGCTTACAAACACGTGCATATTAGGAGACAGTGCACACAAAAATGCATATACTGTATGAGTGAAAATAAAATTCAGGAATGTGTTTTATTACCAAAATTGCTCGCAAAAATGTTTATATAAGGCAAAATTGCATACAAAAATATGTATGAATTTTCATATAAACTCTTCTTTTAAATTCTCAAAGTTCAGAAGGAACCGAAGGTAAGATTGGAAAAATTCTCAAAGTTCAGAACAAACCAAATGAAAGCCTGGGGAAATGAGAAACTGAGAGAAACCGAAACTGATAAATCCATCCACCCCTAATTTCAGTCATAGACCCATCTCCTCTTCATATCAGAGAGTCATGTTCCACCTGTGCATTTGTTCTTCTGTCTCCTCAGGACAATCAGATCGAGCAGGAACGGTTGACCCGGCATGCATCAGGAGGCTGCTGTGCCCTGGTGGTGGTTTATCTCCTGGGGAAGTTCTATGTGGCCAACGCAGGTGATAGTAGGTAGGAGGGGCGGGGAGGCTTCTCTGTTGCTTGCTGGGTCACAACAGCCCAAGCCATGGTGTCACCAGAAGGATGAGATTTTATTTGCCACATAGCAGAAATGAGCCATAGTCTTTCCCATTTGTTGCCGTTGGGTTCGGGAGGGGAATGCACCCTTGTGAGCAAGTGACCTGGCTAAGATCAGGAGAAATCTGTCTTCCATGCAGACCTGAGACAGCTAGAAAGAAAGGGTTGTATCCAATGTTAGTCTAACTGAGGTCCCGTTCATTTCAATGGGTCTACTCTGACAGTGAATACAACCCAAAGACAACTGATCACAGAAATCTGTAGCAGTTCTGGGTAGATCAATAAATATGCGCTCAGCTAAACATAAATTTTTGAGGAAGCGTCCATACAAATTTTTTTTAGGCTATTAGGTGCACTTTGTACTCACATCTGCTCTGTCCTTGTAAGAGATGCAGTAAACTACTAGTGTTGGGAAGTAATGATGCTGATGTATGAAAGTCCAAGCATCAGAGGATCTTCTTTTCTCAGGCATAGGTTCCTCCATTTCCAGTTTTTTAAATGTCCTGTTTTGTTAACAATTTTTTCCCCTCATCAGAAAATTGGTATATCTAATTATTAGATTGGGCTCAAAGTTCTTAAAAGATTTCCCTTGCAGTGCGTTCAGGGTTTCATCAAAACCCAACAACTTAAATCCATTTTTATTCCTCCACCCTCCTACATTAAATAAATGGACACACAAGCTTTGGATCAGGTGATTTCCTGCCCCTTATACTCTGAGCTCCAAGGCATTACATTGCTATGGACAACCATGCAGGGCACAGATAGCAGGAGAGTAGGTTCCAGTGCATGGTCTCCAGGGCATGTGGGGCAGCCATTTTGCTGAAGCTAAGCAGGAGTGAGTCTGATCAGTGCCTGGATGGGAGACCCCTTGGGAATCCTATGTCATCCACCTTTAATACCATGATGGAAGAAAAACAGGATATAATTGTAATAAATAAATTACAAGCTTGCTCAGATTTGAGGCTGGTAATCCCCAGTAGAGCTTAGTCCCAGCTGAATGCAGCTCCACCGGGTCAGCTGTGAACATGCCTGCTGCAGAGGCGCTCCATGCTAGGCAGGGCACAACTGCCCTGGCCAAGTTAATGTGAGCAAACTCTTAGAGGGATGTCCTTAAGTAGTGGTTCCAGATGTCTTTATCTGTAGGATCTGTGACTATAGGTAGCAGGAACATACCTGCCCAAGTACACATTTGCATGCTACAAGGGCAAAAGCAGGAGGATATATGGAGGAGGCTGATCATCTGTTTAGATGCTACAAACTTTTATATAAGTCAATTTTTATGACTACTTATGACCAACAATCTTTGACCTGTTCAAACCCTCTTTTAATCTCAATCTGCAACGTGGGACTCTCATGCTTAATGTTGTTGCCGTTGTTATATGTCCATCTTTCTCCCTCCCTCTCTTAAAATATCTCAAATGAATGAAACAAGGTCACTGTGGTGATGCCAGTGGTGCAACCCACTTCAGGCCAGGCCATGACCCAGTCGTGGGTCCCAACCGAGGCGTTTGAGACAAATGCTGTAATAAGTTTTAAATGATACTGTGTGTTTTGGCTATTGGTTATACACTGCTTCAAGGGCCTTTAAGGCAGAAAAGATGTATATAAATTTAAATATAGAGAAATGTAAATAATAGACATCAGAAGAGGGGAAGCGGCTGTGCATTGGTGTTCACATGATCTGGAGCCCTGGTCATGCAGGGTTCCACCTTGCATGGAGGCCGATGCACTTAGAGCTCTATTCACATAGGCTTCCCATATTGAGGGCTGGGGCTGGGGAGCCATACAATGTTGGGGGCAGGGCCGGCAGTATGGCCCCACCACCCTTTCTACTGTAGAACCCCCTTCATGTGGGTAACACATAAAGGGGGCTAAAGAATAGTTGTTAAGGGCACAATCCTACACATGTTTAGTCAGAAAAAAAGCCTTACAATTCCCAGCATTCCCCCAGCTAGTTGTAGGACCTTTTTCTGTCTAAACATGCATGGGATTGCGCCCTAAGCTAATTTCAGTCTGTTGTGTAGATGCCCCCTTGATAAAATGTTGATTGGTATAATTGCTTTTAATGACTCAGCCCTAAACCTGGGCTGTCAGTAGTTTCTGGGTGCCTTGCACCCCATTAAATGTATTTCAGTGACCTTTATAAAACTCTTACAGCTGTCGGATTATTAATGAGTTAAAATGAAACTTTGATAGTAATGAGGGCAAGGGTTCCTGAGCTAGGGAAACCATTGCCGTTTACGGAACCAGTGAGTCTTGGCTTTGTGTCCCCATTGAGTCTTCTGTTCTTTCTCTTCTACATGCGCATGCTAGTCTTCTTCATGGTTCTGCACTGAAAACACTGATAATACCCCTTCTCTGGCCATAGTGAACACACCAAGCAGAAGACAAGATAGGTAGGGACAATGCATTAGAACTGCCTCTTGTTCTGGTTGGTGTAATGAGCAGAGCAGAGCTTGACCCAGTGGGAGCTCTGAGCTCAAGCCTGTGGCAAGTTCTTTCTGCTGCAGTTCCTGTCAGATGCAACCTTTTAATCCAACCAGCATCATTACTTAAAGCTGTCATAATCCATGACATAAAACCAGGATCCTGATGAATGGCCATCAACAAAGCAGAGAATTTCGACCATAGAGCTCAGCTGAACTCTGTGTCTTCTCCCTCCCCCGTCCTGCAATAAATAGGGTTGGCTGGAGTGTGGATTGGGCATATGCCACTTTATGTATTGGCAGGCACCCTTGGGTGCCAGGTCTCTTAAGAGTTTGGTTGATGGTGACCCACGACGTTGGCCATGCTTCTCTTCTCATGGTCTCCATTCTTTCTGCTCTGTTTTCTAGCCTGATTTTCCTCTTGCTCTGCTTCCTTTTCTCATCTGTCTGAACTAGGAATGTGTTCCCCAACCTCCCACATTCCCACTCAGACCCTGGAATAGGCAACTAAAGTCACCTGGAGGTTTGGCTCAGCAACTACAGTAGAATATAAGGTTTTCTAAGGGTGCAATCCTATGCATGTTTTGACAGGAAAATGGCCAACAACTCCTAGCATGCCCCAGCCAACCATGCTGGCTGGGGCATGCTGGCAGATGTAGGCCTTTTTCTGTCTAAACATGCATAGGATTGTGCCTTAAACAACTTACATCATTTGGAATGTTCTTGCTCTGGATTTCCCCCAGCTACACCCACACACTGCCCTATTCACTAAAGCCCAGTGCTGGTCCTGCTAGATATGTGGGGGAAAACAGGCTGCAAAGGATTTCCCAACTTCTAGAAGGGTAGCCATGTTAATCTGTTGCAGCAAGCCGACAAAAAGTCTTATGGCACCTTAAAGAATAGATTTATTCTGGCGTAAGCTTTTGTGGACTGGAGCCCACTTCATTAGATGCATCTTCCATGTTCTGTCTTTTAGAGGGAATTCTGGTAAGTAGGGGAAGGATCCTCAATACCTGTGCCTGACAAGACTGCCCCGTTTCCCGCTTCCCTAACTTCACGTGCCCCTCCCACTGGCACCTGCACAATAGTACTGGGACAAGATGTGACAGACTTAGCTTCGAATCTTTACTCATCCATGAGCCACATTGAAGGACCCTGGACAGGTCACTGCCTCTCGACCTACATTTCCTTATAGGGTGGCTTTAGGGATGAAATAAGGAGCTGTTATAATCCACTTTGAGCCCTTGGCTCAGGGCAGGAAGGAATTCTAAATCAATAAAATAAAATGAGGCGCAGCCAGGTAAAGAGTTCTCCAAGGAGCCTTTGTGGCAGCAAAAAGGACCCGAGGCCACGAGGGCATCTTTAATTGACAGATCTCTGGTCTTCAAGGTGTAAAATACCATAGAACATGAAGCCTGGAGTTATGCTCTTCTGTAAACAGCAAATAACCACCCCCATGGGAAGAGGCTCAGTAGGGGAGGGAGCCTTAGGGCCTCTTGATATGTGATATTGTACTGCATTTGTCACCTGCCCAGTCTATGTGCTTGTGCCACACCTCATACATGTGCTTCCCCACCCCTGCACAGAGATGATCTTTCTGCATGGAAAATGGCCATTTCATAAGAATATAGAAAGCTGCCTCATACCAAGTCAGAACATTGGTCCATCTAGGCCAGTATTGTCAACAGTGGCTCTCCAGGGTTTCAGGAAAGAGTTTTTCCAGCCCTACCTGGAGATGCTGGAGATTGAACTTGGGACCTTCTGCTTGCAAAGCAGGTTCTCTACCCCTGAGCTATGGTCCCTCCCTACATCCAAAGTGGTCCTTAGCTAACACTGCATCCCTTTGCCCTCTTATGTACGTATCTGCTGCTAGTCCTTCCTATGCCGTCTCTTTTCTCTCACTCACTCTCTAATGTCACCATTCCATGTTTCATTGCAGGGCCATTGTCATCCGTAATGGGGAAATCATTCCAATGTCCAGGGAGTTTACTCCAGAGACAGAGAGGCAAAGGCTGCAGTTTTTAGTAAGAAAGAACTTTCTTCCTATCTGATGTATTTTTTTCCTAATCCACTGTTGCTATCTCCACCACCACCCAGCACTGCCAGAACCAACCCATCCAGGCATACACTTGAGATGCTGATTCTGTATTAACAATGACTTCAAGAGTTCCAGAGAGTTGATCGAAGAAGACAGCTGCCTGTGGGAAAGGCTAGCTAAAGCAGAATTTTTACCAGGCAAACCTAACTTGGGCGGCAGTGAATAGCGCAAACTAGTTTCACATGCCCAGGGGGTGTTGTACTTGCATTTCTTGAACAGCATCCTCTTGCAGGCTACATGGCAAATTGTTTTTGAGGCTTAGGACGCAATCCTATGCATGTTTAGACAGAAAAAAGCCCTACAACTCCCAGAATTCCCCAGCCAGCAGGGTTTTTTTGGGTTTTTTTTTTAAATACACTTTAGCATTTGCTAAAGTGTAGTCCTATTCCTACAGCCTTTCAAATTGCAGAAAAGAAAGCAGTTTCCCACAGCAAGCTAGAGAGAGAGGATGACTGAGGAACCATCATTCTACTAGCCCACCCTTCTCCCTAGTATGTCTTTTCCCTTAAAATATATATAGTAGACTGTATACTGATGGGCAGGACCTTGATTTTTATTGTACAGTGCTTAAACAATTTGGAGATCAATACTACTACAAAGGCAGAAGACCAGCACTTCCAGAGACTCTGGGCCAAACTAGATATGACATTAATTGAGTAAATGCAGTTGACATGCACATTTTAAAAAGTGTTGAGTAAATGCAGTTGACATGCACATTTAAAATAGCAGCTATGAGGGAGCCTGGGAAGCATTAAGACTGCAGGGTGTCCCCCAAAGCCACTACTTGCATGGGGAGGGAAGCTTCCATTGGAGACATCCCATCCGATGCAGTTAGCAATGGGGGTGGGGTGTAAATTCTCCCACTGCTGTGATCCTGGTGCTGTCTGGGCCTCTCCTATTTACATTACAAAAAAGTGTGCACATTACTTGCATTCAATGAATGTCACCTATAGTTTGACCTTCTCCCTCCTTTGTACCTTCACCAAGAGAGTCCGGAAATGCGGAAGGAAAAGATTAAAGATAGCACTATTTTTAATGTGCTTGATCTCCAAGTGCTATAACTCACCCTGGATCTTCAGCATAGGGTAGGACAACAAATCTTGAAGCTTCTCAGGCTCCTTCATAGCTGCTTTTTACATTTTTTTTAAAATGTCAACTGCATTTACTCAATGTCATATCTAGTTTGGCCCAGAGTCTCTGGAAGTGCTGGTCTTCTGCCCTTGTAGTAGCCTTTGTAGTAGTAATGATCTTCAAAGCATTTTAAGCACTGTACGATAAAAATCAAGACAAGTCCTGCCCATCAGTATACAGTCTACAAATTATTTATATATTTTCCCTTAATATATATATATAATCTTTTCCATATATATATATATATATATATACACACACACACACACGCACGCACGCACGCACGCACACACACACACACATATATATATAAAGGGAAAAGACATACTAGGGAGAAAGGTGGGCTAGTTGAATGATAGTTTAAGAACCATCCATGGTTCCTCAATCATCTTTTCTCTGCAGCTTGCTGTGGGAAACTACGGTACTTTCTTTTCTGCAAGTTGAAAGGCTGTAGGAATGGGACAACACTTTAGCAAATGCATGTATTTTTTAAAAAAAAACAACAACTGGCATTTCAAGGGGAAAACATCTTTGGGAGGGGGGCAGTTTGAAGCAAAGAAGTGGCAGATGTGAGGAGTGCTAAACCCTTTGTTCACCCATAGCTTTCCCCCTGTGACTTTGCTTTGCTTCCAGACTTATGTTCACTAGGTAAGCACCCCCACTCCTACGCACACAGTACCCAACTTGCTTGCCCCCCAAACTGCTCTTCCCTAGAAGCAGCAGCTGCCAAGGTTTTGTTAAACTTGTTTGGGTATAATATGAGTTCCCTCTTAAGACAGTGAAGAGGAAAGAAAACCTGTGAAGCACTGAGATTCCCAAGTGTGCACAAGCGGAGGTGTTGCTGGCCCATGTTTCCTGGCTCAGAGTGCTTCTCCTTGGCAAAGCACCAAATGGAATCTTATCTGCTATATCCAAACAGCCTCCATGCCTTGGAAGGGAGGAAATGGCATTAACAGATCCTCTTGACAGATCCTCTTAACAGCTGTGATAAAGAAACTGAGCACTCCGAAAACCAATCTTGCACCCCCCCCCCCGGGTTGAGCAGTTTGCTTCGAGCCAAAGCCCTTTTATAGCTCAAGCGCGGCAGTGACGGCCCTTTGCACTGTGCCAATAGGATCCGAGATGCTGCTCTTAATCATTCGTTGTAAGAGAGAAACCTGATGTGTCGTCTTCTAGAGCTATGTTTTTGTACCATAGAACAAAAGGCACAGGATGGGGTTCTCTGTGTTTTACCTCCCCATGTCTTCAGTTCAGTTCCAATTGTAATTAGGGTGCATGCTTAAGATTACTTGATGTGGATTAGTTTCCCCCTTTTACACGCTTTACTGTCAAACTCACAAGAACAGGAGGTAAACGCGCAAACTTTGCCACCCTTTCAAGGCATGTTTTAGGGTCCCACTGATCCAACCTTTGCCAGCTTTTCTCTCTTGGCTCTGGGGCGCATTCTTGTGAGGCTCAGCAGGTTGCTGAATGGAGATACTTCCTTCTGGGCTCCTTGGCTGAGGGTTGGCTGGCTGAGTAATTTCCTCTTTTTAGGAACTTGACCAGTCATGGAGCCAACTCCAAAAAGTAAGCCCTGATTAGGGAGCAAGGCCGAGAAGACAGAGAAGGTGACCTCCTTTCCTTTTGCAGGATGAAAGAGAACACAAACCTTAAAGATACCTTTGAAATGCACAGCTTTAATTTCGTGTGTGTGTGTGTGTGTGTGTGTGAGAGAGTGAGAGTGAAAGAGAGAGAGAGAGAGAGAGAGAGAGAGAGCATTACCATGGTAAGAGCTTTTATCAAATTGGGGGTCTGATCTCTGGGCAGAGTACAGGGTCCAAATTTTGACAAACACGCACTGCTTCATCAGTTTCCCTAAAATGTCTCTTACCAGTTTCAGGTTCTGTTTCCATTTCGGATGCTTGTTCAGCCTGGGGGCGGGGGGAGCCCCCAATAACCAATTGTGCATTGTCTCTCCAGGTTTCTCTTGTTGTGAGAGACGTGAATGGGGTGTTATCAAACAGCTGAGTAAAAAGTGGGATAAGAACCAGACCCTTTCCTACAAGAGAGAGAAATCACAGCATCTATGCACAGACACCCATTTGCTCTGAGAAGTAACGTATGGAATGGAAAGTGAACCAAAGAATCTTAGCATTGGTCCAAACAAGCTATTTATTCCGGTCTCCTGCCCTTGGTGTCTGTATGTGCCCAACTGCTTTGGAATTCCCCTCTTCAGTGCCCCCCCCCCCCATCTTCTGGAGTATAGCGCTTGGCTTTCTCTTGTTTCAGTGAAGAAAATTCAGGTGATTCCTGTAGCTAAACTTGCTCTTTCCTCTCACAGGGCTATTTGAGTCCTGAGTTGCTGGGGAATGAGTTTACTCACCTCGAGTTCCCACGAAGGATCCAGCATAAGGAGCTGGGAAAGAAGATACTGTACAGGGACCAAAACATGAATGGCTGGTAACTCCTAAATCACATTGATTTTCAAAAGCAAACAAGAATGCAAGAAAAGGGATGTTCCCGTGCCAGCGAGTTTACACCATTATGTAACTCAGTGGGACTAGGAAAAGCGTTTTTTCTCCCCCTTTCTATCATGTTGCTAAGGCTGGGGATATGATTGTTATTATTTTTTTTGAAGGACTTGACTGTGGTGTGACAAAGGCATTATTGTCTATAATGTGTGCAGTCAGTCATCCAGTTATTGCCTCTGATAAACAGGTTTTTGTGGCACTTCAAAAATCCTGTTTGATCAAAGATAACAGTGGGAGAAAAAAGTGTGCATGTGTACGAGAGTTTGTGTGTGTGTGTGCATATTTCTAAAGAAAATGACCAAGTGAAATGGTGCTGACCTGGGTTGGTAGTTGCTTGCTGTGGGTAAAACAACATTCAGTTGCTCTTTTTCAGGCAGCTGGTAATTCTCTAACACAGGGGCAGGCAGATGTCAGGCTCGCAGGATCTACTTTGGTTTTTTTTACTAGAACTTTGACATCTACCAACCAGAGCCAAGTGCAAAATGCTCGCTCAAGTGGGTGGACATAGGCTCAGAATCAAGGGAACAGGGTGCTTCTGATCACATGCTCAGCCAAGGAATTTGTGATCATTAAAAGAAGCACGCTCACAAGTTCTACCACACAAAAATCCACTTCTGGTTTTCTCCCAAATGTTGTTTTTCAGTGAGGCATTTTAGGAAAAAAAATACTTTTTAAGGTGCAATCCTATGCATGTTTAGGCAGAAAAAAGTCCTACAACTCCCAACATTCCCCAGCCAGCAAGGGGAGTTATAGGACATTTTTTTGGTCTAAACATGTATAGGATTGCACCCTTCATTGTTGCTATTGTTAGACAATTGGGAATCAGAAACCCTTGCCAACCTACTGCAAATCACCCAAACATCTACCGGTAGATCCCGATCTGTCTTCTGCTCACCCCCGCTCTAACATGTCTGAGAGGATGGTAACATTCACCTGTAACTTACTTTGTGTGTCTCTCCTTTTCTAACCAGGGCATACAAAAGGATAGAAGAAGATGACCTGAAGTTTCCACTTGTATACGGAGAGGGTAAAAAGGTGAAGTGCCAAGGACATGTAGAAGTGTTTGAGAAATGGAGATAATTTCAAGTTAATAGAGGGAACGAGAGCTTGGAGTAGACATAAAATACAGGTTTGGGTATGGTATATTGGAATCTGGAGAAGATTTTTACTGGACTTGCTGATAGAGACACCCCATAGGTGCATGTCTGCACTCAGCAATTTCTGCATGATGTATACTGGGCTTGGGTTTTTTTCTTCCTTATTTCCTTATTCCTCCTTATTCCTTCCTTTTCCCCACCAGGATGGACAACCTGCAGCCCTCGGGCCACAGGTAGCCCTCAGCCTAATTTCAAAAGCCCTCCAAGGACAAATAAACAGAGGAGCTTCTTCACACTGCACATTGCTGAACTATGGAATTCGCTACCGCAAGATGTAGCGACAAGCCACCAACTTGGACAGCTTTAAGATGGGTTGTTAGCCACCCTGGACTCCTTGCAAGGAAGAGTGTGATATAAAAATAGATAAATGAATGGGGCTTAGACAATATAAATGGGGACTACTATTGGCTACTGGTTATGCTGGCTATATGCTATCTCCCGGATCAGGCAGTATGCCTCCGTATGCCAGTTACTGGTGAACATGAGCAGAAGGGTGCTATTGCCCTCATGTCCTGCGTGTGGGCTTCCCATGGGCATCTGGTTGGCCACTGTGTGAACAAAATGCTGAATGAGATACGGCTTTGTCCTGATCCAGCATGGCTCTTCTCATGTTCTTAAGAGCAATCTGTCCTTTCCCTGGCAGCCCACTGACTCGGGAGGAAGAGGGGGGGAGAGAAAGGGGTGACAGAGAGAGAGAGAGAGAGAAGCCCTGCTCACTTTGGGCTCTGGCTCCACTCATGCTGACTTCAGCCCTGCCCACCGCCAGCATGTGGCCCTCAACAGGTTAATCCCAAGAGAATGTGGCTTTCAACAGAAAAAAAGTTTAAGTTTAGAGCAGTGTTCTCCAACCTTGGGTCCCCAGATGTTTTTGGCCTACAACTCCCAGCATGCCCCAGCCAGCGTAGCTGGGAGTTGTAGGCCAAAAACATCTGGGGACCCAAGGTTGGAGAACACTGCAGTTAGAGATTTGTAAAGTACACAGCTGTTGGGTTCTGCTGCACTCTTCTCAGTCTACTCCAGCCTTCTCCAACCTGGTGCCCTCCAAGTGTGTTGGACCACAACTCCCATAATCCCCCAGCCAGCATGGTCTACTCCTTCTCCCCCATGCTCTACATTCTGTCTAATTTTCTCTGATCCTTCTCCTTCCACCCACTCCCTACTGGGGAATATTTTACAATTTGCAAGAAAAAAGAATAAAAGAATATGTATGGATGTGCACAGTTTAGTGCTAACTTTATTTAAATGTGAGAGGAAAACAGTGGTAAGTTTTGCCCAAAATGCAGAAAATTGTTATGGGAAGTTGAACTATATGTGCACTCAACAACATGGCAGGCTTGCAGAGTTTCTAGAAGTGAGGAAACAACATTGGAAGAAAATATATGAAAAAACAAAATAAGTGCGTACAGGTATTAGCCTTGAATTAGAATTTTCTTTGAAGACTTACAATTTCAGCCGCCTTCTCTCTGATAATTTACAGTAGGCCTGAGTAATAGGATCTTTTTCCAGTTACACAAATGCCTGCACTCTCTGTCATCATGTGGCTGTCCCATTAGAAGTTATGTTTTCTACCTTTCCTTTCCTCCTAGGCTCGAATGATGGCAACCATTGGGGTGACTCGTGGCTTGGGAGATCATGATCTCAAGGTGTACAGCTCCAACATCCACATCAAACCTTTCCTGTCCTGCATCCCAGAGGTGAGCACATCAGAACTAAGGTCCTGGGAATATAGTTAGACCCTGTATAAAAAGAGCAATGGATCAAGAGGCTGAAACTCAGAACTATACACATGCTGCTGCTTCCACTGCTGCCATCTTTGTTGTAGATCTGAATTCCTAGGTTGAAGGATTGCACTTGTTTACATCTTGCCTTTAAAGGTTTTATTTATTTTATTTATTTATTATATTTATACCCCGCCTTTTTTCCTGAAAGGAACCCAAGGCGGCTTACATAATCCTAATCCTCCTCTCCATTTTACCCTTACAACAACCCTGTGAGGTAGGTTAGGCTGAGAGTCAGTGACTGGCCCAAAGTCACCCAGTGAGTTTCATGGCCGAGCGGGGATTTGAACCCAGATCTCCCGAGTCCCAGTCCAACACGCTAACCACTATGCCACACTGGCTCTAACCACTACGCCACACTGGTTGAGCTTCTTCTTTCTTTCTTTCTTTCTTTCTTTCAAAAAAGGAAAATATGTTGGAGTATTTCTGAGTTTTCCCTTTCCTCCACCCCCATCTCACCAGACGTTCATGGCCTCTGGAATGACTTGGCAACTGAGATGTCAACACTTGAAATGTTTTAGGAACTAAGGGTGCAATCCTATGCATGTTTAAATAGAAAAAAGTTCTACAACTCCCAGCATTCCCCAGACAGCATGGATTGCACCCTAAATGTTTTTAGAAACTATGGGCTTCTCTACATGAGGTGTTTAACCCAGCACTTTACCAAGGCTGCTTCTTCCTTTTTCTTTGTGGGAGAAAGAGCGTGTCCTTTACGCATGGATTTTTCCCGGATTTTTCTTTCTCTGCCTTCCTATATGTTCTATTACACAACCAAAAGGTGGCACTGCAGTATGGCGCGATTGTGGAAATGCACGTGCTTGTTTTAGCGTGATAGAACACGCTAAAACAATGCATGATAGCGTTATCCTCGTTGTAAAAAACAGCGGGGAAATGTTTGGAAAGCATGGGAGAGGCACTGGAGGGCGACAATGTTGTGTAAAGCCCCCGCAAACTACCATGAATAAAGAATCACAGTCGCACAATAAATGCCTCATGTAGAGAAGCCCTAAAAGTCTTGAGCCTATACTGAGGTTTAGAAACCCTATTTTAACATCTATTTTTCTTTACAAATTAAAGCAGATATACGTATATAGTATCTTCAAATTTATTTATAGGCTGCTTTTCAGTGTTACCAGTCATGTCAGAGGGAACAGCCATAGCTTTCTTGCCTAAAGGTTATTTGGACTAGCTCTGCACAAGTTCTTAATGCCAAGCACTTAGCTATGGAGGAAGATTCCTTTCCATAATATACAGCAGCCTTCCCCAACCTCCAGACATGTTGGACTACAACTCCCACATACTGACTGAGGATGATGGGAGTGGTATTCAAACATGTCTGGAAGCGACCAGGTTGGGGAAAGCTGCTGCACAGTATGAAGATTCTCTTTACCCATCCCAAATTACTTTTTAGAAATGCAAGTGTTACTGAAGCAACGATCCCTTGAATGACATGTCTTGTGGTGGTCTTAGTGGGTTGTGTCCAATGTTAGTCCTATGTAGAGTAGACCCATTGAAATGAATGCGACTTAAGTTAGGCTAATATTGGATACAACCCATTGTCAATCTGCATATACAACCTATTTGATTTTCAGATGATCTCAAACAGGTTTTGCTCTTTTCTTGGTAGTTTGCCTTTTGACCCTGCTTTGCAAGCTGAAAGTGGTTAGGAACAGGCAGAGGTCCACAAATATTGGCTTGGTTTAAATAGGCAGCTTCTAACTCCTTCCCACCTGGCATGTGCACAGGACTGTGGAGGGTGGCAGAGATGTCTCACTTTGCTGCTGGGGAATGGAAAAGGTAAGAAACAGCAGGATCAGGCAAATCAGACATGGATGGAGATTGGTCATGGTGGGACTAGGACAGCGTAGTGACAGATTTGAGGGCAATCCTATCCATGTGAACAAGACAAGGACCCCTCTGCACACTGGTGCAAACCTGATATTACCTTCAAAAACATGAGTGCCAAGTTTCGGGACCCATAACCCAAACAGTGCACAGAATTCTAATTCGCTTGCATTAATGCTGGTGCAGCTGCACCCATAAGACCATGATGATGCCAGGGATTCAGGGTGTAAAAGACAGCAGTTATGAAATGTCAATTTCCACAGATGAAGAATTCCTTGCTGTGGTTTACCCGCAAAAGCAATGAGGCTTCATCTCTGTATTTTTTTGCAGGTGCATATTTATGACCTCACACAGTATGAGCACTGCCCTGATGATGTGCTGGTGCTGGGCACTGATGGCCTCTGGGATGTCACCACTGATCAAGAGGTGGCCAATGTGGCATTTGACGTTCTTATGTGCTATGAGCCCAATGACCCTCGCAGGTGAGTTGGGCAAGGTTTCCTACCTGAGTGTTGGGAATGACATCAAGGAAGCATATGCTGTACAGTGGTGGAGCAGAGACCTCTTTCCTAAGATGCTCAGGGTCCATTACTTGCTGTCTGGTTTGTGCACACTCCTGCTTCTTTTCTACCCTGAGGCTTGGATGCCTTTTGTTTCTCTTACCTCTGAGACCCCTTGATGTGACATGTTTGTGTGTGTCTTAGGGGAAAGCTATGTATTAACACACAAATGTGCGGGATGAAGCACCAATATTTTTTTTAATGAATAGCAGCCTTAGGAGTCTGCAATTTTGAGCAGCGGAAAGGAGGGGTTCCCTAACCTTTAAACAGCCAACTATTTTTCCACCTAAAATTCTACCCGGCAGCCTTTCTACCACAGGTATGCTATGCTATGAGGTAGATGAATTGAGCTGTAAAATAAAAGTTGCAACATCTGTGATGAGTGAGCTCTCCCTGGTCCAAGGCTGAGGCTGGGAGATATGTAGCTCTATCAAGGAATGCAGAGGTACTAAATTAACTCTGAGAGGTGTTATCAGCAAAAGAGTTTATCACAGGTAGGTTTGGCTGAGAGCAAATGACTGGCCTAAGTGATCATCCAATTAGTGTCATGGCACAGCGGGGATTTGAATCTAGGTCTCAGCCCAATGCTTTAGCCACTATGCCACAACTGTTTCCAACATTTTCCATTGACATGACTTTCTGGTTGGGGGTTGCAGCCCACCTCTTCTGCTAATGTGTAGCATACAGCAAAAGTGATGAACAGGATAGCTTCAGATCCTACCTCTGTTGTTTCCTCTTCCCAGTTCGTCCTCCCCCTTCAGCCAGGCAACGAAGTGAATGAGATAATTATTGTAAACAGGGCCCACACTTAAGCGCATACTGAAATCACAGCATACCCTGTCATATCTCTTGCGATTTGGGTGTGGGTTCCGACTGACTGGCTCTTTTTCCCCCTCCCCCAGGTACACCGTGGCAGCCCAGGAGTTGGTGATGAGGTCCAGAGGGGTTCTGAAGGACCGTGGCTGGAGGCTGGCCAATGACAAGCTGGGCTCTGGAGATGATATCTCTGTTTTTGTTATTCCCTTGGGTGGCCCAGGAAACTACACCTGAACTTCAAGTCCCAGGGGCACATGATTCATAATGCTAGACTGTTAAAAAAAAAAAAAAAACCCATCTTGCAGCTCAGCTGGAGACTGTGGATCCCCCTGCTGCTGAAACATTTGTGCTGCCTGAGTCTTCTGAAGAGGATTAGAAAACTATCGGACTGCAACTTAAGTCCTGCTCCATCCATGCTTGCTGTGTCCCAGCTTAGACATGCAAGACACAGCCGTGGGTCCCACTGCTGTTACCAGCAGGGAAGTCAAAGCAGAGCCGCTCCTCTCAGGAATTATCCCTATTGGCCCTTGAGGCCTATAGGAAATCTCATGTTCCAAGGGCTGCATTACATTCAGGCTTTTGCCCTCCTCATCCCAGGAAAGGGATTGGGGACCGTGGCATTGTGTTACAATGGCATGGAAATGTTCTCCAAACTGGATATTAGTAGTGGAGCGTCTCTCTGATCCACTGCTTAATTTGGTCATTTGTGAGTACTTCTTCCCATCCAAGGCTGGCTCTGGGTTTTTGAGCTGGCTCTGGGTTTTTGAGGACCCTTGGGCAAGACACCCTCAGTAGGCCCTCTCCTTCATTGAGTGTACCTTCTCACCACCATTGTCATCGGCTGCTGTGGCTCCTCATTCTCTTTCTCATCATTGCTATTGCTTGCTTGACAGGCAGAGAGCCAGTGAGCTGGTAGGCAGTGGCATCTACTGCTGCTCCTCCTCACCACCACCGTTGTCTGGGCCAGGTGAGAGGCAGGGGAACAAGCAGGTTGCAATGATGAAGGGGGGGAGCAACTCCAGGGGGCTCTTGCCAGTGGGTGGGGTGTAGGCCCTTGCCTACCCTTACACTGGCCCTGCTTCCATCTGTCTCCTGGTTTCAAAGGGGCAATCTAAGTTCACCTTGTCAGATGCCAATGACACCTCATCCTGACTTGTAAAGACGATCGTGCCTACTTGTCTAGAATATACTGCCCCTAGCAACCAGTCCCTTATGCTAATTGCTAAAGTAGCATTAAGTCAGTGCTGCTGATTGGTTACCATTCCTGAGGCTTGTCCCAAGGCAACATATACAGCTTTCCCTCCACAGTGCATAGTAGGGCGAATGCTAAGTAAGCATTCATTTTTAAATTATTTTTCACAGGGAGTTCTCACAACCATGTTGGATATTGCTGCAACCTAGCCCATTTCCTTGTTCTTTATCAGTGTGCCTCCAAATGGCAAATGAGAGGTACAACAGATTCCTGCCATGGAAAATTCCTGCACTACATCACTGGAGAAACTCTGTTGTTGTACCTTTCCCTCACCAAGCCGAGGTGCGCTTATAAGTTCAAACAGGATGAAACGACTCTGGTTGGCTGTTTTAAGCAGCTGCCCCTTAAATAACAAGCTGTAGACGTCTACTGTAGGGTAGCGGGGTGGCACATCTGTACACAGAAGGCAGCTACATCTAGGGAGGGCAGACTTGTAGAATAGTCTGTATTTCCAGTCTGTGCACCTGTCTCCTCTGAAAAGACACGTGCTTCTAGAGTTAAAGTTCTACCTCTGGAGCCCAGAGCCCTGGGTTCTTGGCTTGACAAATAAAAAGCCTTCAAAATGGAAATGGTGGGGAGAAATGGATGCATTTTTTTCTCATGGAAATCTAGTTTTCAGCTAGCTGCACTGTCCTAGTAAGAGACCATCCCTATCCAAGAGAGCTTGCAGCTTAAATTTGGCCCTTGCAGTATATCTAGCTGTGAGCAACTGATTGATACAGGGAAGGTTTAAGGAAAACGTTAATTACAAGCTTAAAGGAAATGCCCCGCCACCCTTATATACACTTTAAGACAGATAATAGCCATGCTGCAGTTCTCCTCTGGAAAATATTTCATTTAGGCTGCAGTCCTATACACATTTGCCTGGGATTAAGTCCCATTGAACTTGATGGGACTGCCTTCTGAGTCAACATGTATCAGATTGCTCTGCTAGGCCACAATCCTATGCACACGTACCTAGAAGTAAGCCCCATTGAACTCAATGGAACATTAAGTAAACACGAATAAGATTGCACTGTTAGACACTTCCCTGTTACGCAAAGGCCAAGCCTAGAAGCTTGGATTTCCCTGTCTTTTTGTAGAGTGTGAAGTTAGTGCCTGAAAACAGATTAAAGAACCAAGTGAAAGGCAGTGGGTATAAGTTGTCATCACAAAGTAAAAAGTGGCTAAGATTCTCGCTGAAAAGCACATTGGTATTGATATTTTTTTTATTGGGGTGTGTGTGTTTCCTGCTGTCAATTTCTGGTGAATGTGATGTGTACGTTGTCACCAGTGAGAGATGAATAAAGTGAATGTACCTCTTGGGAACCACAGGAAGAGGGTGGGTTTTTAATTCTATAAAATGCATTTACTGGGAAAAAGAGCTGCACGCTTATAGCACAAACAATGCGTTCAAAAGCTCTGGAAGTGGCAAGGAATATATTTTCTGTTTAAATATATTTATTGATAGGACTGTGTGTCTGCAAATACTCACATGCAAACCTTAGGAACTAAATGGGAACTCTCCACTAATTTTCAATGGCTAATAATAAGGGCCTCTTTTGCACATTACAGTTTTTAGGCGTATACCTAAGATTTTTTTTAAAAAATGTACACCTAAAAATGTGAGCATGATGAAGTAATGTTTGGAAAAGATGGGAATCCTACCAACAGAGCGAGGACTGGCTGGTGCCCCTTCTTGAGCATATGGTAAACCCAGGTTTGTTGCTGTGCAATGAATACTCAGTCCCCCCCCCCAAGTGTTCAGTGTAAGGAATTGTCTTGCTTTTATGCTGACCTGGTTTTGTGCAATAATTGAAAAGTACAAGGGTGTGTTTGGCCTTCCTTTCATCCCTGAGTAAATGCAAAGTAACCTATTAGTTAATGTTCTGTTCAGAAAGGGTGCCCTGCTGCATGGAGGATGAAGTCATGAGCCAGATAAACATTCTGAGTGTAGATGCCATGTTACAATCACATAATTGTTACATTAGTACAGCCTTCCTCAACCTGGTGCCCTCCAGATGTTTTGGACTACAACTCCCAGAATTCCTGATCATTAGCCATAGTGGCTGATGGGAGCTAATGTCCAAAACATCTGCAGGGCACCAGGTTGAAGAAGGCTCCATTAGTATATGTATTGTTAATGGGATTCAACCACAATGTTACATTATCAAATATCAGGGCTGAATCAAACTGCACATTCCAGCAGCAGCTCTGAACATAGAAGTAGTAAATGCATCTAAGCAAGGGTGTTTTGATTGTACCACAACCACATTGAAACAACATAGGTAGTCACGGGGAAGGGCAGCAACATTTGAATTGGCTCTGTTTTCTGAAATACCTACTTATCTGAATTCATTCTGTGCCTTTGAAGCCTGTGAAACTGTCTGCCTTCCCTAAGCTGCTGCCTTCCAGACGTGTTGGACTGCAACTCCCATAAGTCCCAGCCAGCCAATGACCATGCTGGCTGGGAATTCTAGCAGCTGTAGACTAACACATCTGGAGAGCAACAGTTCAGGAAGGCAGCTCTGTGAGAATAGCAACCCCAGTTAACTACGTATCTGATTATTGAATGCTCCAGGGCCCAGGCAGCCTCAATCGCAGGCCTGGGTCTACGAGCAGAATTTGAAAACCAATTTAAGGTTCTGAAAAACTCATCTTCCCCATTGCCAGCATTTCCTCCTGATTCTTCTCAGTGTTGCTTGCATCTTTTTGTCCAAGTACCTACCTAGCTAGTCATGCCACCAAAGACGATTTTACTTTATGGTAGCCAGTAGGACAAATCTGGAAAATGGTAGCGGCCAACAGGGGGCAGCATTGTTGTTTTTAGCCCTGATCACTCTGCCTTTAGTCATTATAGTGTCTATGTACTTTTTCCAAGAATGTATGGTAATTCTGCCACATTTTAGCCTTTCTGGGAAAGTTCTGCAAATCACTATTCAAAGGGAATAATATCTCCAGTCTGCATGTAACGGTAACTGGGAAGCTTTTTCAATGGCTGCCTGGTGTGCTGTCTAATGTGTAAGGAGACCTCTCCTTTCTGCAAAGGAGAAATTGCTCAGGAGCTAAAACTGATATGTCTCAAGGCATAATCTGGAGAAGCTTTGTCAGTTTCACCTGGGCAGCAAATTCCAGCTAAAGTCTTTAAGGGTGCTTTCAGACCTGCCTCATTCATAGAATTGTATGGGGGTCAAGACAAAGTCATCTTCCATTTGTAGGGACTGGGGGCGCGCGCGATTTGTTCAGTTCACAAACGTTAATGTGAATTTTAATGTTCATCTTAATGTGAATTTACCTAATTTTGCACTTTCAAACCACTATGTGAACCAAAACTCAGTTATCCTTTGAATTTTGCACTTTTCTTGAATTTTACCATTCAGATCTCCAATCACAAAATATATACGAAAAAGCATATATATGGGGAAATTTTCAAAAATGCATTATATTAGGAAAATTGCTTGCAAAAATGTGTATATTAGACAACAATGCCTACAAAAATGCATGTCTTAGGAGAAAAGTGAACAAAATGCGTATGAATTTTCATGCAAACTTAAAAAAATATATAGAAGTTCGGGATGATCCAAATTTAAGAATAGAGAAATTTTCAAGTTCTAATCTAGAAGAACTGAAATTAAGGTTGGAAAAATGAGAAACTGAAATTGACAGATTAGTTCACCCCTATTTTGTAACCCTCCTGTGTTTTTCCACTGCTCCTTCCATCTTTTTTTCTTTCCACAAAAAAAGACAGAATAGCTGCACAGTGTCTTTTGATGGGTAGCAATTAGGAGCCCTCTGTCTGGAAGCACCCAAAGACTGAAGATTCCCTATGGGAGGGAAGGATGGGGAGAGGAGCTACTGGCAAGGACTTCCTCCCCCCAACTTTGTCATGAAGTCAACTTCTGCACCTGTATGAGCCCCTGCTTGTAGATGGAGATGTGGAACAGAAAATGATACAGGTATTCTGGGTGAAGGTATCGCAAGTTATAAGCACTATTCCGTAAGTGGACAAAGAGGTACACGGATCACTCAAACTAACAACATATAAAGATAACATTCTAGAAATGCACTAAGTATACTGAATGCAATCTAAAATGCATATCAGTGTAATACCTTTATTAGGCCAACCAAAATATTACTTTTTGAATGCAGTCTGCAATTATTAATAGGCTACAAATGAAGGTCATACTGAGGATGTAACTCTGCCACTAGAATAACTGTAGTTAAGCAGCAGAAGCATGCAGTGGCTCACCTATGCCCTCCCTTGTGGTGTGTCAGTTCCAGCTGCTAAGTGGATATATCAGCTATGGCTGTGTCCACAACTAGGCTAGCCAGGGTTTCTATTCATCAAGATGAAGCTGGCATGGAACCTTAGTTAACTATGGCTAAGTAATCTAGAACGTTACATCCGCAAAGGGCTGGAGAAAAAGCTGTTAGTGTTGCTTTTGACTGTTCTAAAGATGCCAATCAAACTCATGCAACCACACTCAGCCCCACTCCACATGCCAGTGGTGCTGCAGAAAGGGCAATCACATTTTTCCCAGCAAGAATATATTGACGTTTGTACATGAGTGCTAGGGAAATGTGATGCTCCTCTCACCCCAAGGCACTTCCTGGAAAAAGATTTCTGGATCCTGGGCAAGAAATGAGCAACAGCTGTGCATTTGTTGTGCTATAAACAACTAGGACGATTGATCTGGAGAAGCCCGATGAAAGATTGCTCTCGAGGGGACTTTCTGAACTGAGAGCATGCACTGAAATCAATCAACGATCCATACTAAGTTTAATCTCAAAGCAGGCTATGATCAATAGCCAGCTAATGAGTTCTTTGTTACAATAAACCACATGGCAGAGACTTTACAGGCCACCCTGTTGGCATTTCAGAATCAGAACGGGCACAGCACCCAGTATCAAGCCTGTTCTCGCCAAAATACTTCAGCTTAACAGAATGGACAATACAGCTCTGCAGGATCCTCTCTGTTCACAGTGCTGGACCCAGACAAGAAAACACTTCATAGAAGAAAACGTCCATTCAGGGGTGCTGAAAGCACTCCAAAAATGTATGCTAGAGATCTCCAAACAACCCATTTGCAAGCATTATGCTTTCACTATTTCAGCCTTCCCCAACCTGGTGCCCTCCAGATGTGTTTCACTACAAATCCCATCATTACAGCCAGGCTAGGGATGATGGGGGGTGTAGTCCAACACATCTGGAGGGTTTACAGTGGGAAAGAAACAATATGTCTCTTTGGAGTCCTCTGTTTCAAAATCTGCAGGGATTCCATCTTTACAACTTGCCTGGGAAACACATTTTTCAGATCTGGAAACCTGCCAATGTATTCTGCATAGGCTTCTTATGGTCCCAGACATTTTCATTGTTTTTGTTGATGCATGAGTTATCTTTGCTGTAGGATGAAATGTCAGTTCCTCCCACACCACCAAGGCAGGAAAGACAACCTGTGAGACCCACAGTCCAACCACTGGTGATATTGCTTGCGGCTGGGTCAAAATGATCTCTCACATGAGCAGGGCTATCAGCTCAGCCTGTTGGAGACGGTGTGCTTTTAACACTTGCATGACAGACAGACAAATTTAGCCAGGTACATTGTTTTCCATCACTACATCTCCATGGCAGGAAAGGCTTTGCCCTTTGAATCTCTGCCTCTCATGCAGCTGTTAAAAGCAGAGGTATCTGTCAGGGAAAAGGTGACAATCATAAATTCCAGTATTAGGGCAATGATGGAGAACCCACCTACTCCCCAGTTTCCCAACTCCATGGCAGATGCAAAAAAGGGCAGAACATCACTGAAACTTAGGCCATGATTGTATTAAGGCATGCTTACTCAGGAGTAAGTATAATTGAAGTCAGTGGGACTTACTCCCGTGACCAAAATGCATAGGATCAAGCCGCATATGGCTTGTACTGCAGCCTTCCCCAACCTGGTGCTCCCCGATGTTTTGGACTACAACTCCCATCATCCCTGATCATGTCCATGCTGATGGGAATTGTAGTTCAAAACATCAGAGAGCACCAGGTTGGGGAAGGCTAGACTAACATCATTTGTGTTAACAGAGAACTGAGGTGCCCTCCTCTCAGGGCATGCAAAAGTTAAGCATCCCAGAACATTATTTGTTCAGCTCCAGTGATCGTATTGTCTCTAGAAGTACAAACAGTGGCAGTGATTCTAGGAACATCATCACAGCCCATATTGCTTTCTGCAATGAGTACAAAGATGAGGTCAAAAATTTGGGCTGGATTTTCTGTTCTTTGCAAGAACTTCGGTTCTTTACAAATACATCCCAGATGATATTTTGTTGCTGGTTTTTTCTAATGTTACAAAGAAGTACTTAAAAAAATAATTTGCCATTTCTAATTTTTTTTTATGCCTTCAGTTCTAGCTTTGGCAACTGAAATGTATATTTTGGAAGAATATTTTAAGAATTGGTTTTAGTGTTTTTAGATCTTTGCACTGTTTTATCCCTGCTGCTGGTTTTAATTTTTGGTTTTAATCAGGGATGTTGAAGAGTCCTTGGTCATGAGTCGAGTCATGAGTCTTTGGACCCGAGTCTCGAGTCCGAGTCCTTGGTCCAAAATGGTGACTCACGAGTCACGAGTCACTCCCAAAGCTGAGTCCCTATTAAAATCAATGGGGGGGGTTTCCCAACAAAATAAGGCTATTTCAGATGTGTGGCTTAAATAAATTCTAGGCACAAGTGTGCCTTTTTATTTCAAAACTCTGCAACTGATTTTGGCAAGAACAGACCAGGCAGACAAACCCAAAATAACCAGACAGGCAGAGGAGGCAGGGAACCCCAAAACAGGCAGGCAGAGGCCTTTGTCTTGGACAATTCAAACTGTGGAACTGGTTAAGAAGAGACCAGGAAGGCAGAGGAGGCTGGGAACCCCAAACAGGCAGGCAGAGGCAGCCAAACCCAAAATGTCTGAAAGGTTGCATTTTAGGGAAATGATTTTAAAAAATAAACTTGCTGTACTTCCTAAAACCTATCCATGTTTCATTTGAGGAACACGATTTTGGAACACGAGTCCTTGGTCTCGAGTCGAGTCTCGAGTCCCATTAAAAATATTGGGACTCGAGTCTGACTCAAGTCAGAGGGGGGACTCAGACCAGGCCCGGTGCAAGGCAATTTGGTGCCCTAGGCAAGATCAGATATTTAGCGCCCCCCCCCTTCCCACTTGAGCCCTCCCTCCCTCCAGCCCTATGCCCATTATGAAATAAATTTCCCTCCCTGGGAACTGCAGAGCCCCATAGAAAAACTTTGTGGACTTTGAGACTTTTCCTTTGTGTTCACGAGGAAAGCAAAGAGGCAACATCAGCCCAGCTATGCCAGGAACTCCCAAGGGCCTTCTCCTACTCCATATATATGTAAAAGCCTGTCTCCTCCTGCAGGCAGCACAAGGGATATGAAAAAAGGATGTGAGAGAGGTGTGGTGGCGCTACCTGTGAGGAATAGAGACAAAAGGGCGTCTTGCAGCCTGTCCTACCTCGCAGGGTGGAGGTGCAGAGACACCGGTTTGACTCGTACACCTTCTGGGTTGTGGGGGGGGGGATGCATGTAGTAGAAACATAGCAAAGAGAGAGCCCATGGATCATCTGGTTCAAATTTAGGAGGGGATTTACTTGCTGCTTCCCCTCCTCTATCACTTTGTTGCAATATTTCTTTATCAGAATAATGAATATTATCCTGTCTTTCCCTTTACCAGCCTAGTGCTCAAGGCAGACAACAATATTCAAAGTACAGTAAAGAAAACATCAACAGCTCAGGGCACAATCCCAAACACGATGAGGCAGAAAAAAGCCCCGCAACTCCCAGCATTCACCAACCAGCATGGCTGGCTGTTGGAACGCTGGGAGTTGTGGGGCTTTTTTCTACCTCAACGTGCATAGGATTGCGCATGGCTGGCTGGGGAATGCTGGGAGTTGTAGGATTTCCCCCCCTCCAAACACGCATAGGATTGCATCCTAAAACCATTTAAAACCAAAACACAGAAACAGCATGGTAAATAATTAAAACATTGGAGCCCCAGCTAGCTTAAAATACCTTTCCCTCCCTCCCTGGTTGCTGGAAATAACTGCTTTCAGGGGACCTTGAGCAGATGAACCTGAGGCTCTCGCAAGGGAGGGAAGGCGAAGGAGGTGTTTGCAGGTGCATCCTTGGGAGGGAAGGCGAAGGAGGTGTTTGCAGGTGCATCCTTCCAGCCGCCCACCCCGCCACAGGACATGATTGGTAAAACAAACTTGGTAAAATACGTGATGTATTTTTTCCCCCCAAGGCATTTCTGGCGCCTCCTTTAGCCCAGCGCCCTAGGCAGCCGCCTAGTTGGCCTAATGGTAGCACCGGCCCTGAGTCCGAGTCACGAGTCGAGTCCTGGAGTCCGAGTCCCCATCCCTGGTTTTAATATGTGCTGTTACTAGTTTTATTTTGCTTTTATCTGACCTGTTTTATTATTGTCATTTTATTGTTATCTTGTATTCTATGTTTTACATTGCCCAGCGTACCTCTGTTATTGGGTGGTTTTAAAATTGGGGCAGTATTTATGCTAACAGCATTAAAATGAAAATGTTTAAAACATTCATTTTAAGTTATCCACTATATATCTGAAATCATAGGAATACAATTCAGCAGATTCTAACCCTGACTTCCTGCTTAAGACCTGCATTATTTTGGATATCTAATTTTTAAAAAATGTGAACAATTTTAGAAGTCAGCACTTTGAGTGCTAGAGTTGGACTTGGACTTGAGAAGGCTTGAGAAAGTCAATGTATCTATATCAGCCTTCCCCAACCTGGTGCTCTCCAAATGTTTCAGACTACAACTCCCATCACTTTGAGTAATGGCCATGTTGGCTGGGGCTGATGGGAGCTGTAGTCAAAAACATCTGGAGGACACCAGGTTGGGAAGGCTGCTGTATATACAAACAAATGGGAATGGTTTTCACATGAGCCATTTTAAATAGGAATGAGAAGGCTGTGAAGCACAATGTTGCTACACTGATGGCTTTGAACACCAGGATAAACTGTTTGATTTCATTTATATTTCATACTACCTCTTCTACTTAAGAAGGGGGCACATCTCAGCTTCAGGGCACATGCTTGGCATGCAAAACAGCTCCAGGTTTAACCCTCAGGATTTTCAGATAGAAAGGCTGCCACTCAGAATAGACAGCACTAGGCTCATATAGATGGCCCAGTGGTCTGACCCAATATAAGGCAGCTTCATATTTTTCTGTTTGCTGCATGGTGAACTTATAATAGGGAGAGTTTTTTACAACTAACCTGTAAGAATGCTTCATCCTCCATGCCTCTCTCTGAATATTGTTAACACAGGTCAGGAAGTGTAAGAATCTGTTTTAAAAACAAATGTACAAGCTGATCAATATGGCCTTTTACTTCAAATTACAAACATGGGAAATTCAAATATTTAGTAGTGATGGAAAAAACACACTCTCTTAATCTGGGGCACAGGTGGCGAACCTGTGGGCCTCCAGATGTTGCTGGGCTGCAACATCAACCCCAACCACTGACCGTACTGGCTATGGCTGATGGGAGCTGAGAGTCCAACAACAGCTGGAAGGCAGCAGGTTCCCCACCCCTGGTCTCGAGAAAGGTTTTTAGGCAATTAAGGTAAAAAGAAGAACAAAATATGTCGTACCCAGAGAGGTGTGTTCGACTGTAAATAATTGAGAAGGGATTTGTAGCATCCTTTCCTCTTTAGAGGAGAAAGCCTCTGGGAAATTGATTTCCATTCCTCATACCTCCAGAGAGCGAGAGAAAGGAACAGTAAGGAAGTGGCTAAGAGTGTCCTCATTCTTGCCTAGGGCTCAAGAACACCATTGTTTTGCTGAGTTTAACAGCACAGCAGTAGCCTGCTAGAATGAAAATACTACGAAAAGAGTGTCTCTTGGGCAGTTTCCAAGCTTGCTTTACAAGGACCACTTTTCTTAGCATTTCACCCATGCCTTTGACAGCTGCAGGGCCAGCCCAAGGTATTTCGCTGCTTGATGCAAAGGACAAGGTGGCCATTCCAATCCCCATTCCACATACAAAAACCACTCAGAATGGCAGTTGAGTATTCTTACTTCAACACTTGTGATGGGACAGCATCCTCCATTACCCCTGAGGCTGGCAGCAAGCTAGCTTAGGGGATGCAGGGCAGACTGCATGGCATGGGCACACACAGTTCTGTCCTCCAGCGCCTCATGTGCCACAGCATCTGCTGCCTGAAGTGGCTGCCTCATTCTGCCTAATGGTAAGAAAATAGCATTTCTGTAAAGCAACCCGGCCCCAAAACTGATCTTGCATGTAACCAGAATGTAATTAAAAACACAAAAAAATTACAACTGTTTCAAAAGTGTCTCAAGTCTTTCAAAACCTTCACAGACAGTAGATAAGAATTCATTTTAGTTGTCCCATTCAGTATCTAGAACTAATTTCTAAACATTTTTACTCAAATCAGAAGAATGTCTCGCTGAATTCAATGGCACTGCCAACAGTACAATCCTATGCATGCCTACTCAAAAGTAAGTCCCAGCAAGTTCAATGGGACCTACCCTCAGGTAAGTGTGTATAGGCGTGCAGCCTTAACGTGTCTTATGCTGTAATCCTTCGCACACTTACCTTGACATAAGCCCAACTGAAAACAGTGGGGCTTACTTTGGAGTAAAGATGCCTACGATTGGGCTGTTAGTCCTAACGGCTGGCAAGCTATGGTGCTTTCAGAGGGCTCCTAGCATTACCAATTAAAATACATTGTGCAGGTATTCCATCTTTCCCTCCTTAACAGATTTTCTGTGGGAAGCAAAAAGACAGAAGAAGGGTGGGTTACAAATGAAAGATGCCCTTGTCTGGGCACCCTGTAAAATTCTGTGAATGAGGCAGGATGATTGCATGATAAAAGCCTCATCTGGAAGCACCCCTAGTACAGCTGATGAAGTAGTAAGGCAACAAGAAGTACAGAAAGATGTTCTTTTACTTTTAATAGTTGTGTAGAATTTCAGCAAAGACCACTTTTCTCGGTCCATCCTTCAGGGCAAGCTGCCCCTACTCTAATTTCCCATGCTAAGCATCTGCAGAGAATGGTCAGGGCCTTGAAGATCAAGGCAGGAACCTCGGATGTCCAATGCAGAAGATGACATCACAGTGGCAAGATTGATAGTTTTGCATCCACAGCAGGAGGGAGGAAAGCTTTGGACTAAAAGGGACAGTTCTCAGAGGATTCTGGGGTCAGACAGGGCCAACAGTCCCTTCTCCTCTCCAGCTGGAAGGCCAGATGAGAATAATTCCAAAATGGTTATATTCAATAGAAAGATTACAATACAATTGTACTGAGCAGCCAGAGTTTTAATTATGCAGAGCCTCCCAGCTGGTACACAAATACATCATCTGAGCATTAAGTACAACAGATCTCTCTTTGTTGCGGGTAGAGGGGGAGGGGAACCCCTTTCCCTCAACCATTTGGGAGTGAAGGATAACAGAAGGCAGCTCTACAATGCAGCAGGTGTAGGCTGAATTAATATTAAGAATAAACACTGGGGTGCAGCAAAACCTAGATATTACTCCACTCCACCTGCAAAATCAGAAAGAGGAATCAAGTGTAAACTGAAGATAAGAGCTGAGTATTTTGTGTTCCGTGTTCACAGGTGGGAATTCATAGGAGGTTGCTCATCCTAGATATTTGAGGAGGGTTGGGGCTGGGGAAGAATTAGGCTGCAGCCCTATCTAAGTTCAGATCAGGTGGAATCCTTAACAGGTAGGAAATGATTACATGTTCTTTCCCCAGCAAAAATAACAAAAACAAAAAACACCAAACCTTGGGGCATCTTACAAACATGTTGTACCATGAGTTTTTGTAGACAAGAGCCTATTTTGAAGGATGCTTTTTTCCTTTTCTTTCAGCATGGCTTAGCTGATCAGTGGTTAAATGGCCAGAATTGGTAGCAAGGCAGAGGAAGATACTAGGACTAGCAGGAATATAATGATTTTGCTATAACCCCCAAAATATTCAGCAGTGGATAGTGTAGAGTTAATAGAAAGTAGTGCCCCAAACCACAGTATTATATGCACACTTTGCCCTTCTGTGTCTCTATAAATATAAATTATAAACACATTTATTGGGGGAAGTGCCTTTTTGTTATTTTGTACTGGAACAGTCTTTAATATTTGCTGATGTACATACTCTTTTAAATTATCTACCTGCTTCTTGGAAAGTAATGAATTCTCAGAGTAATTGGATTTTCTGAACCCTTTTGACAGCTAAAAGACTGATATTACAACATTGTAAGGAGAAATGCTCACCTCCTATAATGCATGGATTGAGGACCTTACAACACTTTCAATATATGGGGTATCCTGGACTACTTTAAAGAAAATATAGTGGTATCTCTGGTGTAACCCATCTTAAGTTCAGACCTGATCCACTCAGGTGTCCCAACCCAACTGTTAATGTTAAAGCAGGACCAGCTCCAGGTTGTGGGGACCCTGGGAAAAGTGACCTCCTAGGGTGGTCGTCCCCAAAAAAAAGGACAAAAGAGGACACAGTTGCATATGCTAATGTATAGATATATATCATATATCTATGATATATTTATTTATTTAGAAACAATTACTGTAATTCAAATACAAATATAATACATCTCATGTTAAGATGAGATCTAGTTCTGATCATTTGGTTATGGCTACACCTCCAAAAGGAAGTCCACAGCCCTCATAAGAAGTGTTGGGTAAGCAAGGGTTCAGAAGAAGCAGCCTGCCCACCTCCCCAGCAGGGCAGAAGGCAAAAGGTCATGACTGAAGGTTTGAATGGAAGAGTGAGTGAAGCCTAGAGGCATGCATAGGCAAATGAGTGGCAGGCTTGCATTGATTAAGACCTGAATATTGCATATCGTCTAAAAACACAGGAGGATTTCTCCTGAAAAGAGAAACCACCAGTAAGTTTTACTCCAAAAACAGTCCCACCAGCAGGAAGACCCGAACCTTTGCTTTCCTAAGGACACCCATTAGGAGCTATCAAAATACAAAGAGTAAGGTCCTTAGCAGAGTTTGAAGAAGACATCTGTGGGGCAAAGACTGCCCCCACTGCTCTCTTTTCTCCAAAAAGGCGGGAAAGAGACTATAAGAACCAAGAGGTTTTAGCAAGGTGTGTCGGGAGAGAGAGCTGAGGGGGTCACCTTAAAACGCAGACGGCAGGGCTACAGCTGGAACCTCATCACAGCAGACAGGTAGTAGCTGGGACTTTGCTTTTCTATCCTTCTAGGCGGGAATCTCTCCCCCCCCCCCCCCGCTTTTTCCTATTCAGGCTTGTCAGGGCAAAAGGGACTCTTTCTCCTCTCCAGAATACAGGGTGTGTTTGAACCATAGCGTAAGGATATTTTGCTGCCTGGCATCACTAGGTTTGCTTTACCAACAAGTAAGACGCTGTACCTTCTCTGTATTCTTCTTCAATAAAACCACCCTTTTGTTTCTAGAGTCTATGTGTGTGTGTGTAGGTTTAAGTATAAAAGGAGCAAAGCGCACACTTTCCACCCCAGCAGCGCAGGTTTTACCCCAGCCAAAGATCCTAAACCTTTCGTAAGAGTGTGGGGTTAGAGGGAATCTAGTGCCCAGAATTATCTGTCGTAACACTCATCATAGTGGGGAAGACTGTGGTCAGGTGACCTCTGTGCCTGCTCAGTCCGCTGTCCTGGTGTTGCTGATGGGCAGCTTCAAGGCCCAGCCCTTCCTTCTGAGGGTTCTTTATCTTTAAACAGCTCTTGGACTAGAAAGCCCTCCTACAGAGGATGCCTTCAAATAGAGTACTGTCCTCTGGCAGCCCTTCAACTGGGGAACTGTCTATTAGAAGGACAGTCTATTTGAAGGAAGTAAGGCACATGGCCACCCTAGGTGCAGGGCCGGCGCTACCGCTAGGCAGACCCAGGCGGCTGCCTAGGGCGCGTGGCGGAAGAGGGCGCGAACGCTGCGCTCCTTCCTCGCCGCCGGCGCGCTCCTGCCCCACCTGCCGCCTCCGCCGCGCGCCCGCGTGCCGCCGCCACACCTCCCCCCCGCTCGCCCGCCCGCGCGCCCGCCAGCCACCTACCTACCTTCGCGTCATTTCCGGAGCTCCGCCGGCGTTGTTTTGACGAGAGGAACCAGGGCAACAGGGCTTAAACAGCCCTGTTGCCCTGGTTTCCCCGGCAAAAAAAAAAAAAGCACGGGGGGTCCCGTGGCGTCGGAGGAGGAGGAGGCGGCGGCAGCAGCAGCCAGCAGCCAGCATGGGGGGGGGGAAGGTAGGTGGCGGCGGCGGCGGCGCGGGGGGGGGGTTGCAGAGCAGGGCTGCTTTGCTCCGGAGCCCCCCCCACGGCACGAGAGGGGGGGCGCTAAATATAATTTGGCCTAGGGCGCCAAACAGCCCTGCACCGTTCCTGCCTAGGTGGGGGACCCCTCCTCATTCAGTTGGCCCCCTCAGGCTTACCTGGCGGCAATAAGCAGCAATGCTCTGAGCAGCATTACAAACACCATTAGGTGGCTGCATCAACCATTTTAATTTACCACAGTGCCCTGAAGTGATGGTGCTATGAGGGGAATTAATATGAAAGCTAGACTCTGCTGCCCATCACTGCTCAGAGTGCCAGATGGGGGGGTCCCAAGGCAGGCATCCATAATGGGCCTTCCCAGGACACTGGGCCCTGTCATTTGCCCAAAGATGCCAGGTGCTGGCACCATCCCCAAGTTGAAGACCAATGTCCTATTCCTATTGCATTACTGTACAACGTATGCATCATGAGCATGCTTGTATACCTACACATGCTCATACACACATAAATATATTGAATATTATGCAGTCAGTTAAGCCCTGTGGACATCATATTGACATACTTCTGAGTAGACATGCATAGGATTGGGCTGCACCTCTCCCATTGTTAGTAAACAAAAAAACAGGCACAGGGGCCAATCATGTGCTTAACATGTCTAGTTTTGGGGGCCAAACTAGACACGGCATTAAATGTGTGAATGCATTTAACATGTCTAGGGTTTTCCCTGGCCCTAAATAATAAATTTAACCCTTTCTCTGATCCCAGTGAACATTACACCCCACCCCACCCCCATGATGCTGCTATTAGCCTCAGTAGGGGGAACTGGCACCAAGTTTCCAAAGCACTGAGCATCCATTGATGTTAAGTGTCCATAGGATTGCAATCTTAAGCATGTGCTAAGTTATTTCTCATTTAAATCCATTAAACTTGAAAGTGTTTTCATTATTATTACCTTATTATTTATGTATTGCCATCCATTTCCATGCTATTTAAAACTATGGCTGGATTACACCATAGGTATACCTGAGATTCACTGATGACATCTTTATTATCTCGACTCATGGGCAGGAGGCCCTGTAATTATCACTGTCTGTACTTTCTGCATTTCAATTCCCTCTGACAACACATTTGCATCTCCCCATTCCCCCAGCATGTGTATATAAATCTGCCAATTTGAGGTTAACACTTCATGAATCTGATGAAGTGGACAGTATCCATGAAAGCTTATGCCAGAATAAACATGTTCGTCTTTAAGGTGCCGCAAGACTCTTCATTATTTTCGCTGTAACTGAATAACGTGGATATTCCTCTGGATATCCTGCAGACCAGATTTCCCTAAACTCCACACCAACCAAATTCCTCACAAACAGGAACAGATGTTGTACACCAGTCTTCCTCTGCCTCCAGCTCTGGCTTTTTAGGATGATTTAGATGTTTCAGGGACTACTTGCTAAAGTTCCTAAAATGTATTATGTATAAATTGGTTTGCTCATAAAATCACCATGTTTGGTATATTAAAATCAGAAGTATCGTTTCTTCAGACAATAATTACAAATTTACTAATCAAGTTTACTTTAAAATATTTTATAAGCAACGGGCAGTGCGATCCAATGAGACTGCCCACAACCCTCCAAACTCAGAGAATTATGGGCATCCTATGGAGGGTAGAAGGAGCATGGAGGTGAAGGCCGCCTCTACGCTCCTTCCGTCCTACAAAGCACTTGAACGGCCAATTTTGTCTGCCTAAGTGTTTTGCCCCAGAGCGTGAGGAGGAGAGGCTAAGGCACGGCCAGGATACTACATATGTTGATGGAGCCTGACTCCTCCCCTCCCCCTCCTCACCTAAAAAAACTACAGCTCTGGGGTTGCTATTCCAACCCCGGACCCACAGTCGGCATGGTTCCTCCCCTGCTGGCTGCAAAGGCGGAGGGAGAGCGCTCCAAGTTTGGAGTCCCAGCTCCGACTTCGGAGCTCATTTCCAAGGTTGGAGCTGGGACTCCGAATTACTCTGTGACCCTCTAGACCAGTGCTTCTCAAATAGTGGGGAGGGCCCCCCAGGGGGGGGGCGCGAGGCTCCGTAAAGGGGGGCTCGTTTGACCTCAGTTAAAAGTTTTTTTTAATATTGTGTTCCTTTAAATCCTGTGCTCCTTTAAATCTTTTCTGCTACAGTTAATAAAGCTATTCTTTGTTGTAAATTGATCCACATTTCTTTCTTTTTTTATTCTCTTATACGTTAATAAGGATACAGTGTTATGCAGAGGTGTACTTATAACAATTTTATAGACAAATGATACTATTTACAGTCGCGCGGGGGGCGCGAAATGTTTTCTTCTTCCTAGGGGGGGCATGACAGAAAATAATTGAGAAGCACTGCTCTAGACTCAGTCTAGCAGCCATAGGATCATGCCCTAAAGCTCCCTAAAGCCAAAGCTAAACTAAAGCTAAAGCTTAAGTAACTAAGGGTACAATCCTAAGTATGTTTAGACAGAAAAAGGTCCTACAGCTCCTAACATGCCCAGCCAGCCATACTGGCTGGGGAATGCTGGGAGTTGTAGGACTTTTTTCTGTCTAAACTTGCATAGGATTGCATCCTAAAATTCCTAAAACTCCTAATAGACAAAGGGCTCTGAGATTGGAGTCCTCCATCTATCCAAAGTCCTGCTGGCAAGAGCCAGGCAGGATGGGAGGAACAACGGAGGCAATTTTGCCTCCTGTTCCTTTTAAAAAGCAATTTCAGCCAGATGGGCCTCTGAGCCAGTCTAGCTGACTTCCTGGCAGTGAGTGGGGACAGCAACAGAAAGGCTATATAGGATCCTGCTGATCCATGCCTCTCCCTTCCCCTCCCACTGTCTCCCTGCCTTCTTTTTGCCCTCCCCAAGCTCTTCCAAGGTCAGTGTTGTGACTTTGGAAGAGAAGCTGCTGCTGCTGAAATGAGAAAGGGGAGGAGGAACAGCCTGATCTTGGATTCCCCCTCCTAAAGTGTTAGCAGTGTCTCTGGCCTTGGGAGTGGGAATCCATCCAACCTATGCTCCCTGGGACACTCTCCCAGGGACCATAGGATAGTTCTGAAAGTGTATTTAGATGTGTAAAGAACGCATATATATATATATATATATATATATATACATACATACATACATACACATACATACATATATATATATATAATAGGGATGTTACCTTCTTTTTTTTTTTGCATTCAGAAATCGTGAGCCAGTCTGAGTGAAAGGAGAAAGTTTGCGAACAGACTCATGTGAGCCGAACAAGGCGAGTTTGCACTTGCTGAATGGTTCACCAAAAATTATATATTTCTATTTCCCCAAAATTTCCATTTTTTTCTGGAAAAGAGCAGCTTGCTGCTCAATTAAAAACAAGACAGTCATTGCCCTCCGGCTTACGATTGAAAAGACACAACACAAAAGGAAACGGGGCTGGGGAGGTAGGAGGAAATCTTGTTAACTGATTATATGTAGTTGTAAACCGCCAAGAGAGCTTCGGCTATTGGGTGATATAGAAATGGAATGAATGAATTAATTAATAATAATAATATAATATATTATTATTATTATTATTATATATACAGTGCCTTGCAGAAGTATTCACCCCCCTTTGACTTTTCCACATTTTGTTGTGTTACAACCTGGAATTGAAATGGATTCAATTGGCATCGTTACCACTTGATGTACACAAGATACTCAACACTGCGAAGATGCAAAATATTTTTTATTGTGGCCCAAAAGTTAAGTAAACAAAAACAAACTGGCACACGGTTGGTTCATTGTGGTTATCTAACCCACAATGAGCTGTGGTGTGTACCAAATATGTGCAGCTGCCATTTTGATTGTGCAACTCCCGATTGGGGGTTGTGCCGTGCTGTCCGAACCCAGTCATTGTGGGTTATTTGAGGATTAAATAACCCTCACTTAACCCATAAGTTGCAGTAGGAGTTAAGCAAAGATTGTTTCACCTTCAAATAACCCACAATGACTGGGTTCAGAAACATGGCGCAACCCCTGATCGTTTTAATTGGGGCTTGTGCAATCAAAATGGTGGCCACACACACACGCAGCATGCACCACAGCTCATCATGGGTTAAATAACCCACAATGAGTCAGCCATGTCATGTGAACATGTGAGCTCTCTGGAAGTTGAGAGCTGTTGATACCTCCCTCCCTGCAAACAGCTTTGGTAAGTTACTCTTAGGATTTTGAAAAATAAGGTTTATGGGCAGCTCAATCCAATGTGGCTGCCTGTAACCCTCCAAATTCAGAGGATTATAGGCATCCAATGGAGGGCGGAAGGAGCGCGGAGCCAAAGGTTCTTTGTTAGAAGATCTCTGCACTCCTCCCGCCCCGCAAAAGACTTTGACAGCCGGTTTCAGCTAAGTCTCTTCCTCTGGCACGCAAGGAAGAGAGGCTGAGACACCGCCAGGATCCTATATATTGTGACGGAGCCTGTCTCCTCCCCTCCCTGCCTCCCAAAAACGCCCACAAACTTCTGGCTCTGAGGCTGGTCTTCCAACCTCGGAGCCGCAGCTGGCGTGGTTCTTTCTGCGCTGGCTGTGAGAGCAGAGGGAGGGCGCTCCAAGGCTGGAGTCCCAGCTCCGACCTCAGAGCATGTTTGCAAGGCGTGTAGGCTCTGTTTAGTGGCATAGGATTCTGCCCTGTGTTAGTTTGATGTTTCATTTTATTTTTTTAAAGGAACTATTCCTGAACTTTTCTCTTTTTGGATCTTTTAATAAATACATTGAATTTGAAACTGGATTTGATTTGATTGTCTTGCCTGGCCTGGAATTGGCCTTATTCACACACAAGAATGCTTGACAAACAAAACACACTAACCTGGTTGTTAAGGAATTTAGGTACGGTACGTAAATGAAACATCCTGGTAAAGGGGGGCATCTTTCTCCATATATAAAAACCATAAGCCTTGATTAACACAAATCCAGGTTATATGAGCTATTAAATATTAATATTCAATAAGTTATTAATATGTTGGTGGTTGCAGCAGCCTACCTCTGCAGAAAATAGACAAAGGGTGTCTTTCAGCCTGTCCTACCTGGTGTGGTGGAGGTACAGGCATACCAGTTTGTCACACCAACTAGTTACTTAAAATTCTAGACGTGTCCATCTCAATTCCCCTCACAACAAATGCTGGATTTTTCAGCTGTAAAAAATTGGCTGAACACCAAACTACCAATGGGGGAACTTCCAGTAGTAATTCAGTAGTAAAGTATGAAGATACAAAAAGCAGAGGCACAATAAAAAGGAAGAAAAGAAGTAAAGGAGGATGAGGTTTACCACACACACAGCCTGGAATGAGCCAGGCACCAGCCTACTAAATCTGGATGAAAGGCTGTCTCTTTCTGTTTCACACGGGGATTGAGGAAAGCAAAGCTTATCCAGCTTCCAGCTATAGGCTTGCGCTGCTGTGACTGAAGCAGGAAATAAAGCCCTCACAAGGCCTCTGGCCTCAGCCCAGCCAAACCTCAAAGCCATTTTTTAAAAAAGCTTTCTGGCTCAGATTAATTTTTTTTAATATGCGGTGCTCAAAAGGAGATGTTCCCATAGAAAGGAAAGAGGAAAGGAGTTATGTGGGCCATGAGCAACTTTTCCTTTCATTCCTGCACCAGCTCCTGGCCAGTAACACAGGTCTGTGTGCAGACATTGGATTGCAGGGTCTCCTTCACAATGTATTCTGGCCCTATGAATAGACTTAATCTGTGACAGTAAACAATTATACATGATCAACATCTAATAGTGAACTCAGATGGTGAATGCCGAAAGGACTGGAGTGGAGACAGAATGGGGCCACCAAGAAATAGGTGTGTATTTAATCTGAGATCATGTGGCACTGGAATTGCACACAGTAGAGCCATTCAACTAAAATATGTGACTTCTGGAGGCAATGGGTTGTACCGGAGCTTTTAGGCATGTAACAGCAAAGGGGGTGAGTACTTATGCAACCAACAAGTGCCAATTTGTTTTTGTTTACTTAACTTTTGGGCCACAATAAAAAATATTTTGCATCTTCGCAGTGTTGAGTATCTTGTGTACATCAAGTGGTAACGATGCCAATTGAATCCATTTCAATTCCAGGTTGTAACACAACAAAATGTGGAAAAGTCAAAGGGGGGTGAATACTTCTGCAAGTTTTGCCTTGACCCTTGCCAACCACTCTAAAGGTGGTGAATGATGCATCCTCCACAGGTGATTTCTGAAGTGCCCACTTAGCATAATGCTGAGTCATCCTGGAATGTGTATACAAATACAGCTTTCATGGCCTGATCATGACTGGCATGTTCTTTGTTAGAAGATCTTTCCAAGAAGGGAAGGAGAAGGGGAAAAGTTGGCATTCCTGAATAACCACTTACAGCCCAATCCTAGGCATGTTTACAAAGGTTTAAATCCCACTGGGTTCAATGGACTTACACTCAGATAAGGACTGCATCCCTTGACTATTCTTATCAAACACAGTATTCTACATATGTCTTTATTTACTCAGAGATAGCCATTCCCAGGATGAAGTATGAGAAGGGAGGAAAGGACAATAATGTCACTGGAAGCTATATGAAATGGGAACCAAGTTATTAGCACTGAAAGTAGAAATGGGAGTTGAGCCATATGGAATCAGAGCCTTTCAGTCAAACAGCTTGTCCATCAATTTGGACAGCTTTGAAAGGGGATTAGACAAATTAATGGAGAAGGCTACCAATGGCTGCTAGTTCTGATTGGTATATGCTTCCTCCAGTATCAGAGGCAGTATGCCTATGTACACCAGTTGCTGGGGAACATGGGCAGGAAGGTGCTGTTGCACTCATGTCCTGCTTGAGGGATCCTGTGGGCAGTTGGTTGGCCACTGCGTGAACAGAATGCTGGACTAGATGGACCCTTGGTCTCATCCAGCATGGTTCTTCTTATGTTCCCTGCATGTTGTCCAGTATAATCAAGATGTGCAAACTTAAAGGGACATAAATGTGTGTCGTAGATTTGGGCAGGGCATTTTTTCAGATACTATCTAGCTGCCTATGATACTGGTCCAAGTGCATTTTCCCATGGCAAGCAGTAGGTGTAACTGTGAGGCCTATTAATCTAAAACAGATGTCTACTCCTTTTCTTTCTTCCATCAATTAATCAATCCATGACAACCCTTATCTCTCTTGAGAGAAAGGCCTCTTGGCAAAAGACATGTAATTCAGTCCAGCCCAGTCCAGTTAACTATCAAACTGTGCAGATGAGCCAAAATAATTCTGACCTTCTGTATAATTCAGGGTAGCACAAGCTTCCACCCTTGATAGCCTTTGTAGGTAGTACCAAAAAACCCAATGAATTGTCATAGTGCCCCTAGTGATTTATTTATTTAAAACATTTTAATATTGCTCTTCATTCTTTTCAGGCATTTAGTACAGTGTAGAAACAATCAACAAACAAACAAACAAGAATGCCATAATAAAGCAATATCTATGGAATCCCTTCTTCAAGTGCTCCCTTGGAGGGTGGCAACAAGAGAGAGGGCTTTTTTAGTGGTGACCCCACAGGTCTGGACCGCTCGTCCAAGCTGACTTTTATGTCCTCCCAGGCTTTTAAAGTATTTTAGTATTGATTTCTTCGTTTGCCCCTCCTGAAGCCCTATCCCTCCTCCCCGCTACTGATTGGTCAGTCTGAATTTCCCTCTCTGTAAACTGCCCAGCCCCCATAGAAATACCTGTGATTGTGAAATCTTTTCTGTGTCTTCAGGTGGTGGTGGGTAAAGAATCAGGCAAAACTCTTTCATGCTCTGGAGTCCCATACTTTACATTACAACAAGGAACAAGACATTGTTACTGGGAAAATTCTTCTCAGCCCCACCCGACCCCCTTACTCTGAATATTGTAGCGAAGTTCAGAGGGAACAGGGAATTCGAGGCGGGGGGGGGCGAACACAGATAACGCCAGCGTCCCTGCTAATAAAAAAAAAAACCCGCCAGTGCTGTGTCCCTGCGAGCCTTGGCTCCACTACACCACCCGCATGATTTTCTGTTACGCTGGTGCGTATGTTTGCCTGTGATAGCGATTCCGCTTATATCTTTCTCTTACACACACGCACGGCTGACATACAGCCACTCCGTCCCTTTCACCTGCTGTTTAGCCCAAAAAACCGAATTTCTATTATTAAAATCCAAATTAAAATAATAGATTTTAATTTCTATTATTAAAATCTAAGTAGCAACGTAAGTGCTACTTAGAGTAGGCTCATTGAAATGAATGAGACTTAAGTGACGCATGACTAACTGAAGTCCCATTTCATTTCAATCGGTCTACTCTCAGTAGGATTTACGTTGGATTTTGCCCTTTGTCATAATCATAATGCCTTTAAGTACTGCAGAGTGCCCCATTAGATCACCACGTGACGTGGGACTGGTGACTTAGGTTGCCAAGAAAAAGAGGGCGCGACACCCAGGGGAGAAGGAAGTAGTGAATTTGTCGTCATCCACAGAACGAAGCGCCGCCCGCTTCTAACACCCGTTTTAATTTCTTGAAAAGACGCGGTAGCAGTAGCAGCACCGAGGCTCAACGAGTCTTTTGGGGGACGCTCTTCCCCCCCTTAATCTCAGATGTGTGGTCTGCTATTACTCAGGAGGCGACCACAAAAAAACCCCCGCATTCTGCATGTGCTCAGAGGCACTGCACATTTACACATTCTGGGCTGCGTCCCGACGCTCAAAGTATGCCGTGACTCAAAGAGGCCTGGCGCAAAATTCCCACCGCGGCAGGTTCGACGCCCCTGCCGAACGCACGGCGCTTGACCCGATCCCGGCCCCTCCTTGAGGCGGGGCGGGAGGCGGCCCTAGAGGTTCCGTCGATCCCAAGAAGCGAGTCCGTTTCCGCCTCTCCGTTGCTTGAGCCGCCGAGCCAGGACAGACAGGCGGACGGAGAGGGGAGCGAGCCGGACACGTTAAGGTAGAGCAATTGCGGGGTGTAGGGACGGGACTCCGCTCGGGGGGGGGGGGGTCGTCTTTCCCGTAGAGTCGCCCGTAACGCTGGAGCGTCCTTTGGGCGTGCCCATGAAGTAGTCTGGCTTGAATAGGAAAGGGATGTTTGAGGAGCGATGTGATCAGCAAAGAGCGAAGGTTTGCGCTGGGGCCGAGGGTTGTCTGGAGCAGTGGGTGGGGTGCTGTGACCATCTGGGGGCTGGTGGGGGGGGGGATAGATCCTGGAACTGAGATGGACTCCTATATCTTCGTTGCAAGGAGTCGCGTCAGTCACCCCAGACGACTTGGAGCGCATGCTTACTCCAAAGTAGACCGAACTATTAAATGGGCTTACTTACTCCCACGTAAGCACACGTAGAGGATTGCAGCCTTCCAGTGCAATCCTGTGCATGTCTACTCAGAAGTAAGGCCCATTGAGTTCGATGGGGCTTACTCCCGGGATAGGGTTGCAGCCTTAGTGGATTTAGCGGCCCGATTCTATAAGTTTGTACGCGGAAGCATACCCCGCTGATTTCAATGGGATTTGCTTCTTGTAAGTAACGGTGTAGGGCCGCAGCCTTGGGCGTCCTCCTCTTACTATCTGTTGAACCGCGCCGTAGTTGCTAGCATGATGGTTAAAGAGGTGAAAAGGGAGGAGCTTAAACTTCACCCGTTCGGCCTGTGCTTACAGGTGGAGAAATCGGGGGGACGGGGACCGACGGTGGTGAGCGAGTGCGCGCGCGGGGGGAGGGGTTGCTTAGTCTTTTCAGATTAATGCGGAGCACGTGCCTATGGTATTGTGTCATTGTCACTGAGGCTATAAAGGAAAGAGACATTGGGGAGGTGGTTGGGTTATATGTGTCGCCCCTGTAGTAGATGGTGCTGAGCATTGAGAAGAATCTGGGGGCAGAGGCAGTTGCTGTGACTTTGTGCGCGGGTAGAAAGTAGTGTAGTGCCCTAGGTGCATTAAGGGAGAGGTACCCTTATTTGCTTCACGTTTAACCTGGCTTTGAATCGTGAGAGCCCTTGAGTCAAATGAAATAAATTAAAATTCCCACAGGACCGTAAACAGTGGTGAGACAGACTGGAGGGATTTAAAAAAAGGTCTTAGCCTGCTTTCAAAAGGCTAAGTCATGTATTAGCCATGCAAGGGACAAAACTGACATTATTTTAAATGTGTGTCTAGCAGCTATGTCTTTTTGCACTTTGACTCTAGCATAGGTGCAGGGCCCTGATCTGGATTGGGACCCTAGTATGGGAGGTAGGGGGGCTTCTAAGATCCAGATCACCCACCCCTGTGCTTACTCTAGAGTAAAAATGAAAAGAAGACAGCTGTCAACCCACTGTGCGGCAGCTGTGAAAAAGGCAAATTCCATGTTGGGCATAATTAGGAAAGCAAGATCATACTGCCCTAATACAAATCTATGGTGCGACCACACTTAGAATACTGTGTACAGTTCTGGTCACCACACCTAAAAAAAGGATATTGTAGAGTTGGAAAAAGTGCAGAAAAAGGCAAATGGTCAAGGGGCTGGAGCAACTCCCCTACAAGGAAAGGTTACAACATCTGGGATTGTTTAGCTTAGAAAAATGGTGAGTGAGGGGAGCCATGGTAGAGGTGTACAAAGTTATGCATGGTGTGGAAAAAGTGGACAGGGAGACATTTTTCTCCCTCTCTCCTAATACTAGAACCCTGGGTCATCCCATGAAGCTGATTGGTGTGAGATTCAGCACAGATAAAAGGAAGTACTTCTTCACACAGTGCAGAGTTAAAGGATGGAATTCACTTCACAGTAGTGATGGCCACCAATCTAGATGGCTTTAGAAGGGGATTGGACAAATTCATGGAGGAGAAGGCTATCAATGGCTACTAGTCTTGATGGCTATATGCTCCCTCCAGTATCAGAAGCAGTATGCCTATGTGCACCAGTTGCTGGAAAACATGGGTGGGAGGGTGCTGTTGCACTCATGTCCTGCTTATAGGTTTCTTGTGGGCAGCTGGTTGGCCACTGTGTGAACAGAATGCTGGACTAGATGGACCCTTGGTCTGATCCAGCATGGCTCTTAAGTTTTTATGCTAGGCATATGTCTGTTTTGACCCCAAGTCTCTTGTGGGAGAGCATTCAGCCCTATGGGAGCAGTCACTGATAAGATTTGGCTCCTAGTGCCTTGCTTGCCAATCTCAAGGCAAAAGTTATGAGGAGCAAGTGGTATATTTTGTGTGGGAACAGAAATTGCAGGTAGGCTGCTCCATAAGGCAGGGTACAGGTTGACCCGTGCACTGTTGAAGAACACAAGTTGCTAGCCAGGGAATGTCCTCATGCCTTAGAGTTACCTGGGGACAGGGTTGGAAAAAATCATGATTTTTTTGCAAAAAATTAAAAAAAAAAGATTTTTAAAATTTAAATCAATGATTTTTTTATTTAATCAGTCCCCCCAATTTTTTTTAGTAAAATTAATTTCAAAGTTTCAGGCAACCACATGTACAAATAGCCTACACTTAATAGTTAAGAGCACCACATTATACAGAAAACATTAATCAGAACTAGGCTACCTACATGACAGGGTTGCAAAAAATCATGATTTTTTTGCGAAAAATCAAAAAAATCTATTTTTATTGTTGATTTAATCAGTCATTTAATCATTGATTTAAATCATTCTGATTTAAATCATTGCAACCCTCCCTGGGGACCATAACCAGTTTTTCATCTCTAAAAGGCCTCAAGCCTTGCTGGGAGTTGCCCCTGCTCTGACCGTGAAAAAGTTAGCTGTAATCCCAGAAGTATTAGATTGAAGCACTTTTCCCTCATCAGTGAGTAACTTTGATCTGTGCATGCTCAAAGGCACTCCTTCGTTTGTTACTACATAGTGTGTTTAGGAGCTAAAACCCAGCTCCTATTTTTTTTAAAAAAATATTGATTGTAGGTATTTTTATACTACCATTGAATCATATTCCCAGAACATTGTTTTAATCTAGATCCCATCCTTCTTCCCTTCTCTTCCTTAGAGGAAGTGTGCTCTTCACCTTTTAGTCTCCTCTGCTTTTGACAGGAATTGGGATGGCCGTTGGGAGGAAGTCCCATAAAAACGTGCTGCTAGCGAGTAACTGAGGGTGGGTTGTTGGAGCTCTTGCAGATGGAAAGAAGTGAATTATGTGGCAGGGGAAAGAACAACAAGCGAAGAGCACATTTCCCAGCTGCTGCTTCCTTTTCTTATGTATTCATATATACTACCCATCAGTAATTTTTTTAGTGTCTTTTGCATCTGTTAGCACTGTAGGGTCTACCAAGTACACATGTGGTGTCTTACGTCGCTGAGGGTCGAATAAGAATCGGGTTTGAAGAACCAAATGCACACTTTGATCTTTTCTCCCCTTTCCTAGTTGTTGCTGCTGCTTAGCTGTTGCATTTCCTTGTGTAAGGGTTCCTGACAAACTGGCTCGCCCTGTGATGTGGACAGTGATTCCCCGTGTCCTTTAAAAGAAAGAAAGTCATCTTTGCTTGAGCTCACTTTCAGATGTCTATATTGGGGTGGGAAGGAGGTTGTGTTAATCAGGAGCAAGGAAGCATTCCAAAAACATGACTAAACAGTGTGTGATGTATGCTCTCTCTCTCCACCCTCTCAGTCCCTGTAATCTGGCAGCCAAGTCCTTTCAGTGCAAATCAGTGCTCCCTAAATCCTGCCCCAGCCTCTAAGAAAACCCCCTAGGAAAATGGCAGTAGCTTTGTCATGTTGGTTCACAGAGATATTTGTGACTGGCAGATGTTTTGTTTGTGCTGTGGGACTCCAGCATAGCCGTTGGTTAATGGATAAAAGGCAGCCTTGCACTCTGGAATAAGGGATCCCCCCCCCCCGCCTGTTTTTTTTTTTTTTTTTTTTAAGAAGGCATTAAAAAGGCAGCTATTTGAAGGGTGCTTCCAGAAGGTCAGCTTCTAGCCCTATCAAAAGGCATTGTGCAGTTATTCTGCCTTTCCCTCTCTATACAGTTTTTTTGTGGTAAGAAGAAAGATGGAAGAGGTGGTGGGAAAACTCAGGAGGGCTACAAATGGAAGATGATGACAGCTGCATCTCCCATAAAATTCTGCGTTTGAGGCAGGGTGATTGCACAATAAAAGCCTCATCCCGAAGTCTCTAGTTTTGTGTTTTAAATTCCATTTTAGATGGGTCTCATTTCACTTTATGAAGAAGCATCTTGTGGCTTCTAAAATGGGTTTCAGGTAGTTTTAGCTTTGGCTCCTTTGAGCCAATAGTTTTGGAGCATAATCCACCAGCAGCGTCTCCTGCACAAGTCTGATTTAAATGAATTTGAGCTGCACAAGTGTTTTCTTGTGTAACTCCCATTCATTTCAGTGGGGCTTGTGTATGGGAGAACTTCTGGGGTATTGTGCTGTGACAGAGATTTTCAAACGTTAAACTGACGTGGCTCCTTTTGCTACCCAACCATCGCTCTTCCTCTGTAAGCTACATGTGGGATTGCAATCGATTGACCATACTTCGGGGTGGAGGAGTACGGTAATAGCACTTTGTGTGTACGTCCTACTGTGTTCTGTCCACACTAGCGAGTGTGACATAGCTGTGTGAGCGGCAAGGGACAGTTCTGAGCATGCCATTTTAAAAACCATTTTGGATCATTTGGTGCTAAAGTGCATGATTACAGTTTTTAAAAGGTTGCTCTAAAAGTAACTTAGTGTGAATTAAAAAATTAGCAAAACAGAAAAAATTAGTGCAGTGCTAAAATAGCATTAACTCAAAAGGCAGCATTTTTAAAAATCATGTTTTAAATTGCACTAAAACACTTTCATTTTAAGTGCTATTACATTAATATTACAATATTGTTTTTGAAAAATATATTGGCAAAAAGGCATTTTAATCCCAAGAACAAAAACATTTTTTTAAAACTCACCCTCCCAGTACAATGCTGCAGTCAAACCCACAACTCTTAAAAATGGAGGAATGATCTACACCCACAGAGATTGCTGTACTCCAGTCTTTATTTTTATTTTTTATTTTAAATTTGGATTTCTTGCAGTCTGAAAAGAGACAGAAGAATCATGATGAAAGCACGGGAAACAACAATTTGGTGACATCATATTGGCCCCATAAAAACTGAATGAAGAAAATGTGTCTATTCTAGAGTAAACACCTCCTGTGGAAACACCCTGAAACGCAGCTCTCTACTTGCCTAATGAGGCTGCATTGAAATTTGTGGAAATGCAGAATTAAGAGCTTTCCTATTGCAAGAAGTTTTCAAATCGACTGTCACCAAAAAGTATTTCGTGACCTCCTGCTTGTTGTAGGGAAATGTAATGCCACACAATGCAAGGAATATATTAGACACATACATATTGATTGATCCAAGGGCAGTGACAGTAAAGCTTTCCACCTGCTATAAACTCTTCCATAGACTGCAGTATAACAACATTGCTTTTACTCTATATAGTAGTAGTAGCAGCTTGCAGGTGTACCCTGTTTTAAGTCAGAGATTGTAGCTAGATAGTCTTGGCTCACTTCTGGGACTTGTGCGTGTGTGTGTGTGTGTGTTAATTTGAAACTCATATCATACACCTCTCGATTAAAATCAGATGTGGATAGCAATAAAATGGAGCAGTCTTCCTGGTAGTGTTGGATAGGGTTTTTTTTTTTTGAAGCACAATGTTTCCCAAAATAGACATTGCTTATCTGCATCCTATGGAGGCTGGAAGAATCACTCCACTTTAAGGCTGAAGTAAGCGTCTCAGCTTTTTTCACTGCGCTGAGTACTTGTGCATCCTGTACAACATTCTGTCTCCCTCTTCCCACCAGCTTGTTCATAGGGAGGTGCCTGTCCTCGCTGCCAAATGTGCAGTGACAAAGCTGAGTTTGTCACTAACAGAGTTTGTTGCTGAGTTGTCTCTGAGTTGACCAACAGAACTTCGAGTGCATTGAGTCACATTAAGATAGTCCAAAAAAGCCTATTATTCTTTTCCAAAGATTTCCTCAAATCTGAATAGATGACTGAATCTTGATAGAGAAATCTGTTGCAGACCTAGTAAGTGAGCAGTTGACTGCTTCTGGAGCTGGCATGCAGAACTATTTATGTGAAGCTCTGAGCTCGGGGGACAAGTAAAATAATCAGCCACATCATTGCTTTGCCAAGATGAATGAATGTGGGCATTGTCTTCATTGAAAGAGAAGTTATTCCATAATCTGACTGGTTTGTAAAGGGGGGGGGGAGTCTATATTCAAATGTTTTTTACAATTTGCAGCTTGACTGTTGCACATGGTTTATCTCTGAAAAGTAAAGTGTAATATGCTACCAAAGACATGCTCACTCAAAGTAATCTGACCGGTTTGGACCCTCTGAAAAGTTAGCTTTGCCTCTTCAGCTTTGTTGTGACACTTAACAGCAAAGCTTCTGCACTGTAATTCTGAAGTCAAGCACTATGAGGCACGTATGACTGCAGGGTCAGCCCAAGACATCTTGCTGCCTGTGGCACAGGACAAGATGGCTCCCCTGTTCCCATTCCATGTACAAAAGCCAACCAGACTGGTAGCTGAATCTTACTTCAACACTGGTGATGGGACTGCATCCTCCACACACCTGAGGGCAGCAGCTAACTTAGAGGGCACAGGGCAGTTCTCATGGCACACACAGCTCTGTCCTCCAACACTTTGCTGCTGTTCTCTGCCTCCAGTATCTCCTGCCTCAAGTGGTTGCTTCATTCTGCCTCCTGGTTATCATCTCAGGCTTATTTTTTGGCTGACCTGTGCAATTTTATGAATAACCTGGTAAATCGCACAATCTTTTTTCAGATTCAAGTTTAAATCTGCTTAGCACAAATGGTAAGAGATGCGCAGATCAAATGCATACTTGCAATACAGAATGAAGTGTTAAATTCAGTTCTGCAGGGTAATGTGACATTCAGCGCCCATCTAAAACATATTAGGGCTAAATTAAACATTTGGCAGAGATCTTTGTCCGGCTTAAAGCGGGCGAGAAACAGCTGGTGTAGGATGGGCGTTTACCATTCTCCCCCCCCCCACTTGCTGCTTGTATGCCAAGGGTGGCGACCGTGTGCCCCCACCGATCTTGTTAGACTTCAACTCCCATCATCCCTCACCACTGGCTATGCTGGCTAGGACTGGTGGGAGTCTCAGTCCAACAACATCTGGAGGGCCACACGTTCCCCACCCATTGCACGTGCTCCCCTCCCCACCACCATTTTCCTCCCAGGTCATGGCAAAATATGTGCGTGGGGACTCCATCTGGGGGGAAAGAGCGCAGTTTGGAGGGGAGGATTGTTAGATGGGGTGGGGTGTTGGGAAGAGAAGACAGGGCTACAGAAACCTTCTTGCATCCATGCCTTCTCCCCTGCACTCCTTCACACTGCCCCATAATCGGCATTCTTGGATTGTTTCCTCCCATTTGGATGGCATGCCCAGCCCAGTTACTCATCCAGGAACACAGTGGGATGGGCTCCTCTGAAAGTGAGCAAGCCCTACACTTTCTAAATCATAGGGGATATAAGAGTGAAGCGTGCCTGTGATTTTAATTCCAGCAAAAAGAAAGGAAGGAAGGAAAGAAAGTGCCTCTGAGATGCTGTTTTTAAATGATTTCAGACGCAAGTTTTTCTGAGGACAACTTGCATTTCCTCCACACGCTACCTCTTCCTTGCCAGGAAGGATAGACTTGAGTAATCCCAAGAATTGCCGTAACAGGAAGGATTTTTTGACTCCAAATTTCCCTGTCGTGTATGCTGCTGTGCCTTGAACTTCGTGGACTCTGATAAAGAACAGGCTAGTCAGTTTCATACTTGTTTGAAAGTTCATGTCTGAAACATACAACAAGGGACTATGTTTAAAATCCTGACAGAAACAAAGCATAGAAACTTAAAAGTCAAGAATTGTGTATATAAAATATAACCATAAAATATAGTAACATAGATTAAATTTTATAATGTAATGTAAAAATTTCCAGAAATATTTTTTTAAAAAAATTATATATATAAAACATGTATAAGACAGAAACAATTAGACCTGTAAAATACAACGTCTTTAGGGCTGAAGATGATAATAATGTTCTTTCAGACTTGAGGACCTCTATCTCTAGATGGAGTACTATTAGTGCCAAAGTTTTTTTGTTTGATGCTTTCAGAGAAATGTCCTCACAGCATGTAAGCTTTCTTTACTCTTGTGTAGAAGCCAAACGCGTTTCGGCCCAAAGGCCTTCTTCAGTGGCCCTGTAGTTTTCACTTAGTTCAATCTACAAGCTATTGCTCTGTATTTCTCAAATTCAAAGTTGGTTTCATCTACCAAGCTCCTGAGGCAGTGGAGAAATACAGAGCAATAGGTTGTAGATTGAACTAAGTGAAAACTACAGGGCCACTGAAGAAGGCCTTGTTGTGACATGTAACAAAACAACAGCTGTGAACACATTGTTTATATTTGGAAAGGAACAGAAGGCTGTTTTGTCTGCTATTTCCTGTCCTGTTCTCATGGGAAAAGTAGGTGTGAATGAAATACGAGCTGGTCACATGGTTTGTATGTTCTGGTGACGTAGAATTGATTTGTTAGCTTTCGTTTCTGAAGCCATTTTAGTAGAGAGATGGATTGCTTCTTTTTCTCTCTGTTGCTCTGACTAATGCTTGCTGGACTTGCAATCATGTAACGTCAAATGCTGAAGTGGACTTGCTCCACTGGACTAATGCTTGTTATGCAATGTAATCTGCACATGTAATTAAGGGATGTATACTCTGTAGTATTTACTGGCTGTAGTAATAAACAGGTAGCATAGAAACCTGTGGCGTTTACAGAGTTATTTCCTCATTACTGGAAGCTGCAGAGGAGGAGGCTGGGCTGGCTGTAATCCGAGACGCTTGGAATGCTGCTGATGGCAGATACAGGTCTGGACTTCTGTGTGTAGCTCCATGGGCCGTTACACACAGATAGAGGATCTTAAATCTTCCATCTCACGCTCTGCTTTTCCACGAGGCCGGCGGGCCTACCGGGTGGATTGGTTGTAAAACCTTTAGGGCTGAGTCATCGCCCTTTCAGGCCTTTGGGCCGAAACGCGTTTGGCTTCTACACAAGAGTAAAGAAAGCTTACATGCTGTGAGGACATTTCTCTGAAAGCATCAAACAAAAAAACTTTGGCACTAATAATACACCATCTAGAGATAGAGGTCCTCAAGTCCTAAAGAACATTATTATCATCTTCAGCCCTAAAGACGTTGTATTTTACAGGTCTAATTGTTTCTGTCTTATACATGTTTTATATATATAATTTAAAAAAAAATATTTCTGGAAATTTTTACATTACATTATAAAATTTAATCTATTTTACTATATTTTATGGTTATATTTTATATACACAATTCTTGACTTTTAAGTTTCTATGAAAGTTCATGTCTGACAGATTTCCCAATTTAGCCTTTATGTCTGTCCCTGGTGCTGTAAATGGTAGACGGAAAAAATTGACAGTTTATATCTCTTCGTGTGGGGTGGGTGGGGGTTGGGCAGGGATGATTGAGGGTTCTTCAGTAAAAGCGATGCAAACAGTGCAACCTTCCCAAAGAGTGCAACCTTCCCACATCCTCCAGATGTGTTCGACTACAATTCCCATCATCCCAAGATAGCTGGGCGGGCACCAGATTGGGGAAACCTAAGTCAGTCCTTGATTGTGGAGGATGCTGTCATTCTAGAGCCAAACTTCTTAAACTTACCCTGAAGGTTTTATGTCTTCCTAACTGATTTCTTTGCATCTTCTATGTAGCTCAGAAAGCCTCTTTCAGTATTGTGACAAATAACAAAATAAGAGATGGAAAAATTTATGTCCCCATTTCCTTCTCTAGCATTTGCAGCGCATATAAGAAGCATAATGTGCTGTAGGAGGGAGGCTGTGGCTTGGACAGTCAGTTCACCTTATTTTGGGCTTCCAACCTTCACAGCGCAGTCTGTTTCCCCTCGTTCCCCTTTACTATTATATGTGACAATGGTGCTCTAAGTAGTGCTTACAGTGCTGTAATGGAGCCAGGGTCCACAGGGACGCAGCACCGGCACTCCTTGGTTAGCAGGGACGCTGATGTCATCTGCCACCCCCTTCCCTCAGAATGCCCTGTTCCCTCTGAGCTTAGCTGCAATTCTCACAGTAGTTGGGGGGGAAATGAATTTTCCCAGCAATAATATATTGTTCCCTGTTGTAATGCAAAGTATTTTTGGATGGCTTGATCTTTGAATAAGCAATCTGAGCTAGCGGTGACTGACCAAGGAAGAGATCTTGGGCTTGCGGTGGACAATGGCTCAATGAAAATGTCGACCCAGTGTGCAGCTGCTGTGAAAAAGGCAAACTCCATGTTGGGCATAATTAGGAAAGGAATTGAAAATAAAACTGCCAAGATTTGCCCTTATTCAAATCTAAGGTGCGACCACACTTAGAATACTGTGTTCAGTTCTGGTCACCGTGCCAAAAAAGGATATTGTAGAGTTGGAAAATGTTTAGAAAAGGGCAGCTAAAATTATCAAGGGGCTGGAGCAACTCTCCTATGAGAAAAGGTTACAGCAGTCGGGATTGTTTAGCTTAGAAAAAAGTAAGGGGAGACATAATAGAGGTGTACAAAATTATGCATGGTGTGGAGAAAGTGGATAGGGAGATATTTTCTCTCTCGCATAATAGTAGAACCTGGGGTTATCCCATGAAGCTGAATGATGTGAGATTCAGCACAGATAAAAGGAAGTGCTTCTTCACACAACGCATAGCTAAACTATGGAATTCACTTCCACAAGATGTATTTGGAGGGCTTTAAAAGGGGATTGGACAAATTCATGGAGGAGGATGCTATCAATGGCTACTAGTCCTGATCGCTCTATGCTACCTCTAGTATCAGAGGCAATATGCCTATGTACACCAGTTGCTGGGGACGGGAGGATGATGTTGCACTCATGTCCTACTTGTGGGATCCTGTGGGCAGCTGGTTGGCCACTGTGTGAACAGAATGCTGGACCAGATGGACCCTTGGTCTGATCCAGCATGGCTGTTCTTATGTTCAATTTATAAATTTCATAAAAGCTCTGAAATTTTATTAAAGGCCTGCTCCCGGTGGAGATAGAAAACTGCTAGGAGTGGCTTGTTGATATGGATCAATACAACTGCCTCAATTTTTGGACTCTCGTTGGGGGTGTGGCTATGGGGACTGTCATGATAAGCGCCTGCACCTCAAAATTTACCACTATATCACTGAGTGCCTGTGGATCTGCTTCTGAAATTCACTTTGGTATGGGTAAGAAACTGGATGATGAAAGCAAATCAGACTTCTTACAGCTGGCTCTAACTCTGGAGATATGTCCCTGCCTTTCCCTGGGATACCTGCGCTGTTCTCCTGCTGGCTGTTCTGTTTCAGAACATTTGAAGCTGCTGTAAGGATGTAGCCTGGGGGTGGCTTTGCATTACATTGGGGATGGGGAATGTGTGTGGCCCTGATGTTGTTGTCTGCCACTCCTAGCAGACCTAGCTAGCATAGCCAATGGTGAGGGATTATGGGAGCTGCAGTCCAACATCATCTGGAAGGCCATTCATTCCCCATCCCTGCATTACACTCTTATCAGGTTCACATTATAGATCCACCACATAATACTAGATAAAACTAATGCCTGAAATGGCTGCGGTATTATTTTTTAAAATCACAGGTGCGCATAGTAGGGAGCCACAGCCAGTCACCAAATCAAATGGATACACGTTAGAGAAGCCCATAGAGTGTTCAGCCCCTGAAAAATCACTCAGCTGAGGGTGATGAAACCAGCGGCCCCGTATAAAGCAAGTGAGACCTGAGGCTGCAGATACCTCTTCTGTAGAAGAGAGAACAATTCAGCCCCTTTATCCAGACAGCCATGCCTGACCAGTTGGTGGTCACATCTCAAAGATCTCTCAGGTGCTAGACATCCCTAGGAAGCCAAAGTTAACTGCTCCAAGTCATCCCACTGTAAGCTCTATTCTTTGTTTCTTTGAAAATTTTAGATCCTTCTCTTCTGGTGCTTATGCACCACTAAGTGTGGCTGACAACAATTAAAACCAGCTTTAAAGCACAATAGCATTGTGTGTATACACACACAATCAGAGACATTATGTTGACATGCATCAACTTGAGAATTGTGTTTGAGTTCTGTTACCAGATTAGACTACCTTTAAGACTTCTCCTTCTCTAAATTTCTGCTTGAGCAGCATATGTGCTCCAGGTGGCAGTAAAAATGTGTTCGGAAGACCCAAATTAAACTTGAACACACACACCCTCCACTTGCCCAGCCAAGAGGTCTCCTAAACAACGTTCTATGAAGATTGTTCTCCTGCATCTAACACATGTTTTAAAATGTTGGAACACGTACACTACCATAACACGTAATCTTTATGCTGATCTTACATTTGACCTTTGACTGAATACTTCAAGTAAAAGGGATCACTAGTAGAAGTCTAAACAGAGGGTAAGAGGGAGGGAGCCTGGCTAAGTGAGAATTAAGCACAACCTGCTTTGATTTAGGCTGGAATGATTATCTGTTCAGACATGGGTTGCAGACTCGTTATCTTTTTTGTATTATGTGGCTTTTTCTGCCCACTTCTAGTATATATGCATAGATGGATTTACCATTGCTTCCTTTGCTAAAATAACATCATCTGGATCAGATGTCAGCAAGCAGAGATCAATACAAAAGTTGTGGTAGATAGGAACCATAACCTTTTCTGTCTATTGCTTTTTTTGTCTTGAGCCAATTTGTCCAGCTACCTGCTGACTGAATCTGAAATCCTAGATTGCAGTTCAATATCCATTTCTCTCTCTCTCTCTCTCTCTCCTAATTTAGAGTGCTCAGTGTATGATGTTTCCTTTGCCTGCAGACTATCTTATCTATCTAGAGAGAGAGAGAGAAAGAGAGAGAGCGAGCCTTGGGTTGGTTCTGTCTGTTGTGCCACAGTTGGTTTCAGCTGTACAATCCATTTATTGGCTCTGGAAGCTTTACCTTTGCTCATGTTCCTCTGTATTTTGTGTCTACTCTGAAGGGATGCCTTGTTTGTTGCTGTTGTCTTTCCACTCCCAAAGCAGAGGTGTTTGCACTTTGGGGTTTTCGGTGTTCCCTCTGAAATTACATACTGCCAGTGACCAGGCCTTTGGAAAGGCACTTCTCCTTTTAGAATAGGGGGGAGGGGGACTGCACAAAAGCTGTGATGCTACCAAACAATTGGGGGAAAGTGGGTGGGGCAGGGGGAGGGGGGCGTGACAATCTGGGGAACTCTGCGAGGCCAGATTGGGACCCCTGCATTAGCGCTACAGTGAAATGAGTAATCTTGCTGTTCAATTATGGTGTGGAAACCTTTGTATGGTCAGGATGGGAGGCTCTTGATCTACAATTAGGAATATTATGGCTGGATTGTGTGATGAACTGGCTATTGCCCAGGTGAGTCTGGCTATTGCATGGGGGTGCCGCAAGTGGCGCAGGCAACAGGACGCTGTGGATGGGAGCAGGTAGTCTTGTGGCCTGGCTAAGGTGTGGATTTGCCGCCTCCCTCTCCAGCCCTGCTCGGCTGTGTATACTCCCAGACTAGAGCAGGCCTGTGTAACTTGTGACCTTCCCAGTTGAACTTCACCCACCAACCCAGAATTGTGGTCTGCTGTTTGTATTTGGCAACCGCCCTCTTTTGCAGTCTCACAGGCAGCAAAACTAGGGTGTTTATGAAGCTCTTTGGTGGGCTCTCATTCGTGGCTGTTGTGCTGCCTTCAGCTCAGAGGGTCATGACCAGTCTTGGACTAGAGTCAAAACCACTCTCAAAGCACCGCGTGTGTGCACGTGTGAAAGAATAGGTGTGCACTGTACAGTGCCGCTATCTCCTACTTGGGTCTTGACCTGTGGCACATTTCACCAAAAATGGTTGGCGATTGCTGGCCTATTTTAATGTATAAAACTCTTCCCCCACCCCACCCCATCCTGCTTTTCGTCTTATCTATAATTCCAAGAAACAGACAGATTGAAAGCATGGTCTGTTCTTTTCCAGTGTTGCATGGGAACACTTAACATTTCAAAACAATTTTGCCCAGAGTTTTAAGGCACGGAAACTACAGGAAAAATAAGGCCTACACTGACAGCTGGAAAACAAACATAGATTGCTTCCCAAGAAAGAAAGCATCCTGATAGCAGTGATTTATCTGAGCTGCAGCAAAACAGTTCTTTGCTTTGCTATGTCTTGACTATATTTCCCTCACCACACTTTAGGTCAAACTGCTGAATGTCTGGCACATGAGTTAAGAACGTTGTGCTACTTACAAGGTTAGCTGTAATGGAGCAGAGTTTGTGTGATACGCTCGAGCTTGTAATTGTTTTGAAACATGAACTAGTGTAGCATAGTGACTAAGGGGCTGAGCTGTGAACTAAGAAGTCTGTTTGAAATCTTATTTATGATGAGCTTATGGCAGTGTCAATGCTCCTTCCCTGCCCTAACTTTCTCATCGCAACAATGCTGAGAAAGAGTGACGGGGCCAAGGTCACCCAGTTATTTTCATGTCAGATTTGGACCCAGGTTTCCTTGGTCATAGATGAGACACTAATCACTACATAACACTAGCTCTCAATCTTGCTCTTCACAACAAGCAATAACACTAAATACCATTAAAAGCTAGATATATATATATTTAAAAATGTCCTTATTGTTGCTGAAACAGAGAGGGTGGGTGCTCGATGGATTCCCAGGGGTAGGAAGTGACTAAGAGGCAAGGTGCCATGACTGAAAAGGCCCTGTTACATGTTGCCATTCACTCCACCTCAGAAGGTGGGGACACCCCTCTGAGCAGAACCTTTCACTTGATACATTGATACATCGCATTCAGCCACAGAACTTTGTTTTCCTTTAATTATTTACGGGGTGCAGGGGGAATCTTACTTGGAATGCATCACACAGGGAGGGGAAGCATATGTCTTCCATTCCCAGTACAATTGGAATTAACCCCACCTCCCTGTTCAGCACCGTTAGAGCACTTAGATAAAAATGGTCGATGGTGGAAGGCAAAATCTCTCAACTGACACTTCAATTGACAGGCCTGTGGCTCACGCTGGATCAGCTTGTCAGCTAAGCAGGGTCAGGGCTGGTTTTTACTTGGATGGGAGACCCCTCCTCTAGTTTCCTGCATTGCGCAGGGGGTTGGACTCGATGGCCTGTAGGCTCCTTCCAACTCTATGATCTATGAAATATATGAAAGTGGCTCCTTGCAGTATCGGCTGAGTCCAGAGCCAACTTTGTTCCCCCTTTATATTTATATTTATTTAAAATATTTATAGGCTGCCTTTCAGGGCAGGAGCCCTCCCAAGATGACTTACAACCATAAAATTCACTATAATAAAAAAAAAACCTGATACAGTAATAAAACAGTCAACATTCATAAAAAAAACATCAAACACAAAAACAACAATCAACAGAAAACATTGACCAAGGCAGTACTAAAATCCTACAGTTCAATTGCAGCTACACAACCTAGAACAGTCTGGTAAAACGTTATCAGGAAGGCCAGAGAAAACATGTAAGTCTTCAGAGTCTTCCTAAAAGCCTGCAATGATGGTGTCTGATGGATCCCTGATGGCAACGTATTCCAGAGGTGTGGGGCTACTGTAGAAAAGGTCCTCTCTCGTGTTCTTGCCCACCTGACTGCCCTCAAAACTGGGCAAGTGAGAAGGGCCTCTGTGGCTGATCTTAAATTGCAGGCAGGCTGCTATGGGTGAAGGTGGTTCTTCAAGTAATTTGGCTTCCTCAACTGGGGAAAGGTGAGGGGGGAGTGAAGCCAACCATGCTGTGGCCCCGAGGAGCACTCCTTGAAGCCACTTTCAGTTAGAGGCCACTTTCCCGCCCCCTCTCCCTTCTCTAAGGGGACAGGGCTTCAGGGAGGGGCCTCACCAGAGGTCTTCATAGGCCTGATGGGGAGGACTGGCGGGCCAAATTCAGCTCATGGGCCAAGGTTCCCTATCCCTACTCTATAGGTTAAAAAAAAGGAAACCTTGCAAAATAGATACAGTGCAAAAAAGAGATGCAAGGGAGATTTTTGGCAGATTTTTGGAGTACAACTCCAGCCATCCAAAATGCACAGCTTTGACTCATCAATGCTCAGGATGGTGTCTCCTGTCAAAGTACAGGAGGCACCATCCATGGACATTGACAAAGCAAGGCTACAAATAGGTTATTTTGTTGCATTCCTTCCTATTTGACAGCTGTCCAATGGCAAGCTGTCAAGTGAAAAACAAAGCCATGAGGGGATCTTTGCTTGTGAAAGGGGGCAGCGAGTAGATCACCCCCTTTCTAGTGTGATCCTTTAGTTCTGACGTGTGGACCTGACAGTTCTCAGTGTCCTCCACCTTTTTCCACCCTTTCCCGAGACTCTAGATGCTTGGAAAAGTGTGAGCCACCCCACAGTTTTTTTGACAGGGCTAATCAGGTTTTCTTTGTGACAGGGAAAGATACAGATTTCATGGCACTTTGAAGGGGCTGTCACTGGCTGTCACTTTGGAGATCATGAAAAGTGATCTCCGGGGGGGGGGTAAAGGGGAAAAAAGCCGTGGCAACCGCAAAAGGGGTCACAGTTGATGTGGGCAAGGAGACCAAGCCAACAACAGTTGCTCCCAAGTGCTGCTTGGGCACTTGGTGGAATGGCTGTCACTGGCAGTGGCCTGCGTGAGCTCGGCAAGAATGGCAAGGGTTTTTTGCTGCTCTTGCCAAGTGGCTCTGTCACCGCTTCCCTGTACCCACTATGGGGTCGGTTGCCCAGGTTTGGACAACATGGCAACCCATCATAGGTACAAAAATCCCTAGAATAAGCCATGGGTTGGCACCATGGCTTGTTGCCCACAAACAAGCAGCCCTGCTGTGAGAAGTGGTCCAGGTTCAGATGACATGGCAATCCACCATGGCTAGTTACCAATGATGGGTTGCCATGTTGTGCAAACCCAGTCCATGGTTTAAATCACTTTGACTTACCGGTACGTATATCAACCCTCTGTCGACAATACCGAGCTAGATGGATGAATGTTCTTACTCAGCATAAAGCAGTTTCCTGTGTTCCTAGCTCGTTTGACAGTTAATGAGTAGCATATCCTGTTTCCAGAGGTATTCCCAACTCCTATTGAATGAGAAATTATTAAACCCAAGGGAGACTCGCTATAGCAATGACAACAGTTATTCCATTTCAGTGTTACGTTGTTTCTGGTAGGATGACTACAACAGTGCTGCCTAAAAATTGTTCTCAAGCCTGAAAACCTGTCGGAAGGATGAGTGATATCAGCCCAGGTTTCTTGTGATCAACCCTGCGCTTGCTAACTCTGTATGCCTTGTTGTTGTTGTTGTTGTTTTATTTCTCCCCTGTCCCATTCTTTTCAAATGTCCTATCATTAAATGCATATTGCACTGTAGAACACATATGTAAGGATGAGTGAGACATTTGTTTACACTTCCTGAACTAAAACACAAACTGGAATGCAGTTAGACTTTTTTGAAGTTTGTATGCAGTTCGTAAAAATAAAAATGCTTGCAAAAAATGTGTATGTTTGAAGAAGTGTGCACAAAAATACATTTGAAAAATGCATACAGAAATGTGTACAAAAATACATACAAATGTTTGTGCAGACTTTTCTTTTTAAAAAAAATGGCAATCTGATTCGGAAACGGGGTAGAAAGAATTTACGTAGCTTTGGGAAAATGAGAAATTGTGCTGGGCAGATTCAGCCATTCCTTACCCTTATGTGATGGGTTGTGTTCCTCAAGTGTTTGCTGTGATTGCTGCCAGATCAGTCTGTTAGGAAGGCAAGTCTTCAACCTGTTTGTCCAGTTTGTCATTTTTTGGGGGGTCATGTTTATCTGCATGGCCAGAGTTCTATACCAAACCACAGCAGATTATGTCACGAAAGTTTGGCTTAACAATGATGATCGCTAAAACCTTAAAATAAACTTGGGTGGAGTTTGTTTGAGATGACTTTTGTAGCTCTTAAGCCTCCATACACATAGGGCTCAAACAGACTCCTAAATTCCCAGCCTGTGATTTGAGCATTTCCCTTATGGTTCAGCCCCTTAGCTACTCTGAATGAGTTGTCCATGATTGTATAGGTCAAAAGGTCCCAGTATCCTGGCTCCAAGAAGCTGGTCCCATTGTTATAAATGCCAGCCAGCAAAATGTTCAAAAACTGTGGTTGCCCTTAGCAACCTGAGGGTGCTTCCCACACTCCGTCCATACAAAATTAAGCAGCAAGAGGCATTCTACAAATAAAACTTGCTTTGCTTGTATTGTGGATCATGAGGCAGAGAAACAATAGGATAACTTCTAGCAGTAGTGAACAGTAAGTTGAGGGATTCATCATTTTGCTATGGAGAAATATGGCATTGTTGCCTGTACCATGGAACTAAATGGGTGATGTTTCTGAGAGCAGGTAAAGTGGTGTGAACTGATGTAGATACCAGAAATTTAGAAGATGCACTTAAGGGTGCAATCCTATGCAAGTTTAGACAGAAAAAAGGCTTACAATTGGCTGGGGCATGCTGGGAGTTGTAGGCCTTTTTTCTGTCTAAACTTGCATAGGATTATTGCACCCTTAAGCATTAGCTTGTGAACGCAGTCTTCTTCGTCTGGTTTCAACTGTTGGCCTCTGGGGAGTCGCAGAGTATCCTTTCTTTAAATATCTTGAAAGCTGATTCGGACATTGCATTTATTCAGACACTGATGCCATTCCTGCTCGTACATGCTTAAGTAAACATGGTGTGAACTGCTAACAGACTTCCCAGTGTATTAGTGGAGTTCAGTACTAATTTGCATGTTCCAGACTTTACAGGGCTTTTTAGCAAGTCAGGTCTGTGTGTTGCTCATCTGTACACTCAATATGCCTCTGTATTCAGATACTGCAGTGACTCCAGTGTCTCCAGAAGTGACCCCCATATCTGTCTTGTTAAATCTTTCTTTCAGATTTAATTTTGGAAGCAATTTTTTATGAAGAACTGAAACATGAATAAAAATGGCAACTAGTTTTTCAACGTAGTAACATCTTAAAAGAAAAAAGTATACTCTCTACATCCAAAGTAGGTATTCTGTGGAACAATAGTCTTCATGTTCTTCTGGTCTGGGACCCACCTTAAGCCCCAATCTACAGCATGGGGATCCACTTTTAAATGTTTTGTGACAGCTGTGTGTTTAAGCACTAGCCTGCTAGCCGTAGGTGACCAGGAATTTCGTGCAGGCGAGGGCATGGAATTCTGTGCAGGAAAGAGGGCAGGCTGGCAGAAGAGGGGAAGAGTGCTCGGTCCCTCTTCTGCACCCAACATAGAACTCAAGCAGGCTGATGGAGAGGGAAACCCCTTCTCCACACCCAGGATAAAAATGCAGCTCTTTTAGCTAGTATGCATGTGTGTTTTGCAGATTCTTAACTCTGTGCGTGTGTGTGTGTGTGTGGGGGGTATTTACATGGCTGTTGATACAGGTCCATATTTTTCCTCGTGTCTATCCTCTTAACAGGTATCTCTGGTGCGGCTCACCTTAGCCTAGGGTGAGCCGTCTTCCCAAACTGGTGCCCACCAGATGTTTTGGACTACAACTCCCAGCAGTCCTGACCACTGGCCACCCTAGCTGGGGCTGATGGGAGTCAAAGTTCAAAACAGCTGGAGGTCACCAGGTTGGGGGAAGCTGGGTTAGGGTCTAAACCCACCAACTGAAGACCAGTTTAATACTCTAGGCAAACACGTTTCCAGATTCAAAATTATTTATCTCTTCTGATTTGATATACTGACTCTAATACAACTTGGTGTGAAACACTGACATCAAATTCCAGTTTCTCTTCTAGCCTTCTTCATCAAATTTATTTGTGTCCAGGATTTGTGATTTAGTGGGTCAGTGTTTTCTCTTAAATAATTTTTAAAAGATTATTTTGCCTTATGTATTCTCCCTGCCATTTTACTCTTCTGGAGCAATATTGTAGTGCTGAAGAGATAAGGTAATCTCCTTATGAAAAGAATGCAGCTGGTATTTTATGAATGCTGATCGGGGATCTTGGGGCGATGTGCATTTGACTTTTGAAAACAAGCCTGTGAAAATCAAGAAGGAAGTGAAGCTGAATGTGTGTGGGTGGAATCTTGCATGCAACTTTCTTTGAGGTATGCTCATAGAAGGGAACTGTGCAACAGTTGAAGGTATGCTCACTCAAGTAAGTGGATCAAATACCAATCAAAGTAGGTTTAGATCAGGGTTAGGCAACCTGGTGCCCTCCAAATGTTTTGGAGTACCTTAAGCCTGAGACAGCATGGCCAGTGATCTGGGATTATGGAAGATATAGTTCAAAATCTGGAGGACACCAGGTTGCCTAGTTCTGGATTATGTATTTTTTTCAAATGCATGTTAAACTTCGTTCCTTCCAATGGGGAAACTTTGTGCACGTACGTGTGTGTGTGTGTGTGTGTATGTTAAGACTCACTGCTTTATTCTAAGCTGTATTTATTATTGTAACAAAGGTTAAACGATAAAGATGTTTGCATTTTTGAACCGAAATGTAAATAACTAACCTGAAAAGTAGGCTGAAGATGAATGAAATAAGTTTTATAAAACACTTTTATTGAGCAAAGTGTTCATATAGATGGCACATGTCAGACCCGTCATTGGCAGATTCCTAGCAATAGGCTGGATGAAAGGGGGGTGGTATTCAGTTCTCCAAATTTAACTGGCACTATTTAAAAGCATGTTCCCATCTATCTTATCCACCAACAGCAGGCTGAATGTCATGAATAAAATATTTAGCTTCTGCTGGCTTTGTTTCTCAGAGCAGGCTGCTTGTCAGTATGGGTATATTCTGCCTTTTTGAGTCTTGCCTTTTGGCCAACCATTGGGGTTGGCACCCCCTTCCACTAAATGCTTCCAGGTTCAAAGTAATCAGGCAAAGATGGTTGGTGCAAATCATGTGATGATGCCAAGGCAGAGGGTTAACTTGGCTTTGGTTAACTTGGGTTAACTTGGCTACATCGGTTTTTCAAGCACCTTAGTAAGGTTTGGGAGGGGGAGTATTGGCATTTGTATGGTCACCTGCATGGAGAGGCACCACAAATGATGTTGTTTCCTTTCCACTGCTAATCCTCTTTACTGCATGCAGAATACAGGCAGTCCCCAGGTTATGAACGAGTTCCGTTCTTAAGAATGGCTTTAAGTTGAATTTTTATGTAAGTCGGAACAGCATAGCGTTCTATACGTTAAAATCGGCATTTACGCAAATTGCATAAATTACGCAAATTGCTTAGTATACTATGCTATGTACTCTATGTAAATGATGTAGCACCGGGGAACCCAGAAGTCTGTTCTTAAGTATGGGTTGTCTGTAAGTCGGATGCTCTTAACTCGGGGACTGCCTGTATATGCATATCTGTAAAATGATAGACTCACCAGAAATTGTCCCAATTTGGAACACATCACTTAAAGAGAGCCTGATATGCAAAGCTATGGTGAAATGTATTTCTGGTGTTGTTGAGATATAAACTTAACATTTCCCCCCAGAACTCCTTATGTTGAATAGATTTGTAAAGGCAAGAACAGGCCTGTGGCTTACGCTGGCTCAGCTTGTCTGAGCGTGGAAAGCTAAGCAGGGTCAAGCCTGGTTATTACTTGGATGGGAGACCCCTCTAGTTTCCTGCATTGAGCAGGGGGTTGGACTGTTGGTGCGTGTGTGCATGAGCAGCAGAGTGCGTGTGCACATGGGAGATTTAAAATCCTGTCTGTGTGCTAGCAGAGGCCTGTTATTCCACACACACATCTTCCAGATCTCAGCTCCCTCCTTTGCTCAGTGTGCAGCTTGTTGTGAAGATGCCAGCCCAGCCTGCCTGTAATCCAACTTGCTTCCAGCTTCCCCGTTTGCAGATTAATCCATGGAGTCAGGAAACACTCTGTAACACCACAGGTCTAATTCTACCTGTTTATTCACTTAGCAAGTAAAGTTCTACAGAGTATACATTTCCTAGTTACAGTCCCTGTGCAGAGTATAAATGCATAGCAAGCATTACATCCAGTGGAGTAAGTTGAGCTTCACTCCACCTCAGCAAAGAAGTTACATTGTTACAGTGACAAAAGTCCAGCAAGAAGAACAAAGGAGAAGAGAGAAAGCAGTCCTGCCTCTCTCTAAGATGGCTTCAGACAGAAAACAAGTTAGCACGTCATCAGAACATACAAACCATATGACTAGCTCATAATGCTCCCACGGTCTAGGCTTCCCATGCGAAAAACACGAGAACCCAGAAAGACATAACAAACTTGTTTACAGCCATTCTGTTCTTTCCATGTGTAAACAGTGTGCTACAGCTGGTGAAGTGATACATATCACAACATGGACTCGATAGCCTTGTAGGCTCCTTCCAACTCTATGATTTATGAAATTTCTAATTTCTATAAGCACACGAATAAAAGCAGATGGCAGTATAGATATATCTGCACACATCACCTCTTTACACTTAGCTTTTTCTTGCTGAACAAGGCTATCCACAAATGTCCCCATGACACGGTGAAAGCTGTTGATCACAGATCCATCCAATCATGGTCGGGCAGGTAGCATGACTGAGGGGCAGGATACAAGCCAGGACAGTTGCCTAGTTTGGGAATCTCCTTGCTTCTGGCAGCAGTTTCTGGCCATAGTTCCTGGTCTTAATGGTTCCCTTTGGATCCTGCTTCATTGTGGAAGGAAGCCTCAAGTTAACCGGAATGAAAGGGACCTGATTGCCTTCACCAGATTTCATATTTGCTATCAAGAGGCAGGTGGGATGTTTGGTGGCCCTTAAGGCAGGGGTGTTTAAGCCCAGGCCTGTGGACCTCATCTGGCCCTCTGGAGTTCCCCAGCTGCCAGTTGTTTGGTGGCTTCCTGGCTTTTAGACCTGGGTGAGGTTTTTTCCCCCTCCTACAGGTGGGTTGATGCTTGCACAGTCCTCACCCCTGGACTGCACAATCTTGAGTTGGGGGCTGTGGCATATTATAAATGGAGCGGGCTTGTGCCAGGTTGGCAAGTTTTTAGCAAGGCATTAATGCCTAGCATTTTTGGTGTCTTCTGAATGAGTTGTGGTATTAATTCTGAAGAATCTGGGGTTCTAGCAATGCTCTACTTCCGTGCTGTAAAACTCCACCCCCTTTTACTGTCAAAATGCGAAGCAGCACGTGTTTACTTCAGAGACTGTAAAAGTTGTACTGTGGCTGTTACTGAGAATAAAGGCAGCTGGGAAAGGAGTGTGATACTGCACGTTGTATGGAGATCTGGGTTTACTGCAAAATGTTCCAGATGCGCTGCTCTGACAGCTAGTTTAGCTTCAGGCCAAGTAGGAGGGATGCCTATCAGTGACCTGCTGAAGAAAATTGATGAGAACTTTAGCTTGCTTATTGAAGCTGAATCTAATTTCTTCATTAGCAGCTAATTATGATACAGTCTTGATTGTACTTTGCTCTTTGCTTTTCCCTTTAGTGTAGGAGTTGGGTGTGTGTGTGTGTAATTGCCATGGGAGCATGCTGCCTTCTGTTGCAGTAGCTTTTCATCTTAACTGTAACACTCTGCTTCTAAAATAATAAAATTAAAAACAATTGCTAGATATCCAGCAGACCTCGATCCAAACCAAGCACTTCAGTTCAGTGTACTGACCAAAGCCTGTAAAACTGTTACAAACTTTGCCTGTGTGAGAGCAGTAAACGCATGCGCTCGCTGACACAGCTGGGGTCGGCCTCGGGGTCGGAGCCAAAGTCCAGAGCACCTGGGGAGAAGAAGAGGAATGCTAGTTATGCATCAGTACTGAAGTACGGTAATACACATGGTTGTCTAAAGGGAGGGTACTACATTTTTGATGATTGGCCTGCATAGGGAGAGGAATACTGAATTAAGCTTTTAAAAATGTAAGAAGCCCTTCTTGGAGGAGACACAGGTTGTTCTTGGTTCTCTAAAATTTATGTCAGTAGACAAATTCCAGAGTGGTAGCCATATTAGACTGTGAGGTGGTGGAAAACCCAAAGAGCTCTATGCAGGGCCGGATTTTCCTATAGGCTAACTAGGCTTCAGCCTAGGGCCTCAAGATCAAGAGGGGCCTACATTCAAATTGTTAGCAAAATTAAAATTACACTATTCTAAAAACAGTGAACACCAAAACACTGGACTGAAAATAAGGAGAAATCTCCCACTGAGCCCCAGCGCTTTGCGCGGGGATACGCACCAAACCCGGAGAAAAGCGAGCGCGATGCGTCTCTACTAATAGGCAAGTAGAGCAGTTCCATTACGCTAGCTGCGGCAGCTCCGGCCGGAAGGGGTTCCGGGTCCTGGTCAATGGGTGGAACCTAGGGAAAGCTCTCTCAGTGGCCGGGATGTATAGGTTTGGATAGAGTGGGCCTCCTCTATACAGCCTAGAGATTGAAAATCGCACACAGCCTACGGCCCATGGCTATGGCGTACCCCAGGGAGAGGGGTTGGAACGGCGAATGATGTCTGGAGGATGCGCTTTTACGGTTGTGTCCGCCAATTAAGTCAAGGACTGCTTGCTGACCTTTGGCCAGCCTAAGTTAGTCTGACGTATGGTGTTTCGTGTTCGGAGCTGACGGCTATCCCCAAGGTAGCAAGTCAGTAGTACTAGATTCTCCTGGATCCAAGGCCGTAGTGGCAGGGCTTTTTTTCTGGCGGAACGCACCGGAACGGCGTTCCGCCACCTATTTTCAGTCAGAGCTGTTTAGAGCTCTGTTTAGAGCGGCGGCGGCCAAGCGCGCCGGAGCAGGGGCCCGGCGCGTCACTTCCGCCGCGCCGAAAGTGATGATGGGACCGGCGCGGGCGGCGTGGCGTGCGATGGCGGCGGCGGTGGCTGCGAGCGGGTGGCGGCGAGGTGAAACGGTGACGGCAGTGACGTGAGCGGCGGCGAGGCAGCAAGGCGGCGGCAGCGGGCTTCGGCGGCGGCGGGGCTTTTTTTGCAAGATTTGTTCCATGCGCTGGTCACTCTTTAAATTTAGTAGGTCGTTCAGCTGTCGATTGTTGCCTTGATGCTGTTAATTTTTTTTGGTGTTGTGAACGAAGTTTATATCTTTTTTTCATCTTCCACAAAAAGATGGGCAGTTCTGAAATCACATTTGAAACCTCATTCTAAAGTGCCTAAATATTTATCAGACACTAGGTGGGAGGCACACGCAAAAGCTACAGAAGCTATTTTAGAAAATTACAATGATATCACCGATGCACTCAATAATTTACATTCAGATAATAATACAAAGGGCGATACTAGATTGAGGGCCAACAATCTTTTAGAGAAGATGGAAGAATTTGAATTCGTGTTTATGCTCCATTTCTGGAATTGAATACTGACTGAGACATTTTTCAAGAGTAAATAAAATTCTTCAAAGCCCTAATATTTTACTTAGTAGTTGTGCAGATTGGTACAGGTCACTTTTGGATATTTTACGTGAAATTAGGGAAGATTTTGATGCACTTGAGCAACAAGCAAAAAACACATTGCCAAATACTGAATATAGAACTGCCAGAAGGATAATAAATAAGAAGTAAAAGGCAAGGGAATTACGAAAATTCATCTGACCCTGATGCCTTACGAACTCTCTTCAAGAGATAAATTTAGGATTAAATCATTTATTCCTATATTAGATGCACTAGAATCAAATTTAGGAAGAAGAGCTTCTGTTTATGATGATGTAGTGAAAATATTTTCCTTTCTTGCCGATCTTACATTATCAAAGGTAGAACTTCAAAGAGGTGTTGAGCTGTTAATGCAACAATACCCAGAAGATGTCAACCAAAATCTTACTGAAGAACTATTTCATTTCCACACATATGTGAGACAAACGCATAAATTATTCTAATCTATTTCAAAAAATTCCACATTGTCGCATACAGACTTGTATCAAATAATATTCAAAGAAAATATTCAAGTGGCCTTCCCCAATGTGGAATCAATCTTACGGCTGTTTCTCAGTTTAATAGTCACTAATTGTACTGGAGAAAGGTCATTTTCAAGACTTAAAAATATCAAAAATCATTGCTAGAAAAGATTTTATGTGGTGGGAAATAGAAGCATTTGAATTGGGTAATAAGGTGGAGAAATTTTTATTTACAAAACAAGGACATATTATGACAAAAAGATTAGAAAATCCCTTTTTAAAAAATATGTTAGAAATTTGGGGTAGAAATAAGGAAATATTTTTACCAGGTATATCCCCGCTTACTCCAGTGGTGGTTATGGAAGACTTTCCCGAGAATGTTAGACATTTAGAATGAGTTTTTAGAGAGAAAAAGGTGATAAGTTTAATGGATTGGCTGGAAAAAATGGAGACAAGACAGCAAATAATTGATAGGGTTGGGGCAGGAAGAATTTCTTGGTTAAATTTAATTCAATTAGTACAATGGGGTAAGAAATGGAAGAGGAGACATGAGCATGAAAGGGATTTCACCGCATTTGAGCAGTTGGTTATGTCTAGAGAACTCGTAGAAGGAAATGCATCAGCTAGGGGTCTTACAAAGATGTTATATAAAATGTTGCAGAAATCAGAAGAGCAAGCAGAAAATCTTAAAATAGTTTGGGATACAGAGTTTGAAGAGGAAATATCAAGTGGAGGATGAGTGGAACAAGATTTGGGATAGGCGAATATTGAAAAATATGTCAATAAGAATTAAAGAGAATTTTTATAAGCTAATTTGGAGATGGTATTTTACTCCGGTGAGATTAAATAGAATAGATAATAAATGTTCTCCAATGTGTTGGCGAGGATGTCAGGAGTTGGGTACATATGCTCATATGTGGTGGAGTTGTAAAAATGTAATGGATTTTTGGAAAATGATTTTTGAGGAAATATCAGAAATTGTTGGAGCTGATTTAGAAGTTTGTCCTAAACTAGCTTTGCTATCAATAACGGAAAAGGTGATCGGTCCTCAAAATGTTAAAGAATTAATTATAAACTTGTTAACGGCAGGTAGACTAATGATAGCAAGGAAATGGAAAATTCAGCAAGTTTTCACTATTACTGATTGGTATAAAGAAGTATGGGATATGGCATTGAATGATATGTTGACTTGTAATATTAAATGCAAAAGGGGTCAATTAAAGAAAAATGTTTTCAAGGATATCTGGGGTTTATTTTTGGAATATGTGTTAAAAAGGGGGAAAGGGAGTTTACCCTGTCAAGATATGTTGTATTTTTGGAATAATGAACAATTATAGAGTCATTGTATTATTTGGTCCCATGGTGATGGGAGCACTATATTAGTTATTTGTGTATGTTATTTTTTTTTTGTATTGTTTAAAAATTTAAAAAATATTAATATATATATATATATATATATATATATATCAAAAATCAATTAAGAAGCACAATGACCCAGACGAGGTTGTCTTCATTGAGTATTTTGTGCATCGAAAATGAGACCTTCAGAAAAATAGATTTTGATGAACTTATAGAAGAATTCTGTGTGGAAAAGTTTAGAAAGAAATTCTTCTAATCTATTTCGTTTTAAATGTATACTTGGATTGAATCAGTTCTTAAATAAAATAACTATTTACATAAAATTTAATATGATATACAATTTGATATTTTCTTTTTTGTGATCTGGATTTTGTTTGAATAAAGTTCCATTTTTGGTTTAGTTTAAGACTTAAAATTCATACTTAAACTTTAAATGCGAATTATTATGAAATAAATTTATCTGAATTGAATTTGGTTTAATCTTCAATGTATTGAATATATTTTATTTAATTTGATAGAAAATATGATAATTTTTATTGCGTATTTTATTTTCGTAGTCAAAGATCTTCATTATTTGAATTTTGTTTCTTTGTAAATGTTGTGTGTTATGTTTCATTAGTTATTGTTACAAGTACTATATATGGTGCTGAGAATAAATGTCCAAATAAGTGTTCTCGACTTTTTTTTATTTATTATCCATGCCACATTTTTTATAAAGGTTAGTACCAATCACAACATTTAACATATTGATATATATCACAGTAATAATGTATTTTATTATCTCTCATGTAATTTAAAAATGGGAGGTGAAAGGGCCTCATAAGTGGAATAGCCTAGGGCCTCTTTTCATCTAAATCCGGCCCTGGCTCTATGGCAACTTACAGACTAAGAAATGTATTGTGGCTTCTGATGAAATAGGCTCTGGACCAGGCAAATGTATGAAACACTAAACTTGTTCATCTTGAAGGTGACTTTTCTACATGAGGCATTTATTGTGCACTCATCATTCACGGGTTCTTTAAATGATGTTGCAACCCTCCAGTTTCACTTCTATTTTTAAGAGCACTTTCCCAGGTTTCTTTAGAGTGGGGAAAATGGAGTGTTATTTCTGAAAGTGAAAGAAAATGTATTTTCCTAGTTGTGTACAGTAATTGCATTATTCCGCTATAGCACAGTGCCTCCTAGAGGCTATGTAGCAGGAAAGGAAAAGCTCTTTGTGTAGAGCTTGGATCTCAATTCTGCACTGAAACTGGACATAGATTTCATAGATTTTTCATAGATCATAGAGTTGAAAGGGGCCTACAAGGCTATCGAGTCCAACCCCCTGCTCAATGCAGGAAACTAGAGGAGGGGTCTCCCATCCAAGTAACGACCAGGCTTGATCCTGCTTAGCTTTCCACACTCAGACAAGCTGAGCCAGCGTAAGCCACAGGCCTGTGTAACAGAGGATTAACAGCCTCATGCAGAAAAGCTTGGTGCCACAGTACTCTCCGTTGATATTGGTGGATCTGTTCTGGCCAGCCTTATCTACAGTTATGGATGTTCAAGGGCTGCAGTGGTGTGTTTAGTTGTGCTGCTTCATATGAACAAGAAAAGAAGAACGCGCTTTGTAAACATTCTGTTCTTGCTGCTTTGTAATTATGAGTCAACACTGAACTGTTTCAGAAATCCGTTCAGTGAGCATTCTGTAGGGGCTAAGGTTTAAATGGGTTGTGCTGGTTCTGAAAAAGGAGTCAGAGTCTTAATCAAAGGATCTTACAACCCCGAGAGAGGGCATACTTACTCCACTTCCTTGATGTATTATTATTCATGCCCCATTTTAAAATTTAGTTTTTCACTGCACAACAGGTACAACACATTTGTTGTATTACTGATCTCATCTTGTTTACAGGCATCTCATTTAGACTCCTGTGACTTTCCCTGTTTGAAATGTGCTTATAAGAATGTATTCTGGCCATATCCACAGCCCTTACCGTCCCTAGCTCAAACAGCAATCATGTGGCACAGAGAGCTTTATCTATATATATATAAAAGAAGAAGGCCTGACTGACTGACTGACTGACTGACTCATCAACGCCCAGCTCAAACCATTTAATCTAGGAACGTGAAATTTTGAAGGAACATTGCTTTTATGACGTAGACACCCACTAAGGAAGGGTTTTTGGAAATTCCGTCCCTAAGGGGGTGAAAAAAGGGGGCAAAATCGCTGCACTCTCATATCTCCTATGGGCAAAACAACAGGGGAGCAGTTATGCAAGTCGGCCTCACCTCCTAATTGCTGCAGGAGCCAATAGGAATAGTTATGCAAATAGCCCATATGACACTTAGAATGTTCGTATGAATTCCTACAGGGGCCAATAGGGGTGGGTATGCAAATCTCCCCTAGGTAATTTAGAATGTTCTCTGAGTGGGTGAAAAGGGAGGGAAACTTTTTAGATGACTGAATGACTGTTGTGTGTGGGGCGTTGTTGCATAGGCTCCATCACGTTTTGACGGATCTACCCCAAACTTGGCATGGTCACTCTTCATCACCTGTAGACTATCAGGATTAAACTGATTTTTCTTTAAGATCAGATATTTCTGTCAGAAAAGTTTTCTGCTGCCAGCACCCAGCCTAAACGTTACACTTTCAGTCAGAGAATGACTGTTGTGTGGGGGGCATCCCAAATCCTGTGTGTCTGCGTGTACAGCTGTTTGCATGCGTCACATAGGCTCCTACATGGTTGGTTGGATCCACCCCAAACCTGGCACGCCTACTCTCCATCACCCAAGGACAAAGACTGATAGGTTCAAATCTTCGAAAAAGCCATCACTGTGCCCGTACGGCCCAAAATAGATGATAGCCAATGGCGTCACTTGGAATGTTCGCAGGGGCCATTCAGGAGCGGTTATGCAAATCACTCCAATGACATTTAGACACTCCAACGACATTTAGAATGTTCGTATGAACTGCCGCCACAGGGGCCCAATCAGGAGCGGATATGCAAATCTCTCCTATGTCAAAACAGAATGTTCATATGCACTGCAGCCGGGGCCAACACGGGGGGAGGGGATCTGGGATTAAATTGTTGGGTAGTCCCGGGGGGGGCAAGCTAGGATTACATTGTTGGGTAGTCCCAAGGGGGAGGGGGAACAGGGATTTCATTGCTGTGTAGTCCCGGGCGGGGGGAGCTGGGATTTCATTGTGCAGTCCCGGGGGGTGGACAGAGATTTGATTGTGTAGTCCCGGGGGGGGGGGGGAAGAAAGCAGGGATTTCATTGTACAGTTCCAGAGGGGGGAGCAGGGAATTCATTGTTGTGTAGTCCTGGGGAGGGGGGAGCTGGGATTTCATTGTTGTGTAGTCCAGGGGGGGATAGTCCCGGGGGAGCAGGGGATTCCCGGGGGAGCAGGGATTTCATTGTGCAGTCCCGGGGGAGCAGGGATTTCATTGTGCAGTCCCGGGGGAGCAGGGATTTCATTGTGCAGTCCCGGGGGAGCAGGGATTTCATTGTGCAGTCCCGGGGGAAAGGGAGCAGGGATTTCATTGTGCAGTCCCGGGGGAGCAGGGATTTCATTGTGCAGTCCCGGGGGAAAGGGAACAGGGATTTCATTGTGCAGTCCTGGGGGGCGGAGCAGGGATTTCATTGTGTAGTCCGGGCGGGAGGGGGGGAGCAGGGATTTCATTGTGCAGTCCTGGGGGAGCTGGGAGCCCCGGGGGAGCTGGGATTCCATCGTGTAATCCCAGGGGAGCTGGGATTCCATCATGTTTCTTTTAAAAACAATTGTATCAAATCCTAAAATCTACGCAAGCAAAGCCGTGGGCAACAGCTAATTGTATATACAGGGTGAAATGCCACTAGAGATGAAGTCTGGTCAGACTTTTCTGTGCAGGGAATGTGCTTGGACACACATCCCTTGGAATTCCCCATGGCTTTCTTTGAATTCCTTTTGTCTGCTGATTTATTCATAATATGCAGACAAATTAAGTTTGCCTCCCTCTCTCCTCTCTCCCAGCCCCCCTGCACAGGCTCTAGTGCCTTTAACAGCTGCATCATACCCAGAAATTCGATAGGCGCAGATGTTTTTTTTTTCTAATACAAAGTTGAAGTGATGGGGGAAACTACACCTGCCCGAATCTGCGCCTGTCAAGCTGCTGTTAAATGGCTGTTTCAATAAATATGCTAGGGAAGCTACTAACAAATGTTGAGGAATTGCCTCCCTTGAGTTTTCCTTTGTGTATTTACCCAATTCACACCTCCATAGCCTTTAAGCGAGTTGTGCAGCTTGATTTGGGCGGGGGGGGGGGGAGAATGCACACAAAAATGTGCATATTAGGGAATGGTGCACACAAAATGCACATCTTTAAGAAATGTGAGCACAAAACTGCATGTCAGAAATGGAAAATTCTTGGAAAAAATGTGTGTACTTTAAAAATGCTTGTTAAAATGTTTCATTAGGGGAAATAAGCACAAAATACACATGCATTTTTGTATAGATTTCTTTTAAAAAAATAATATCACAAGCTTGTCTGGAAATGGGATGAAATGAGCTTGACCTTAAAATTCAACAAGCTCTGCTAGAGCAAGATTGATAGGTCTTTCCATCTCTACTGACAAATGGCATTGGCACTACAAGTTTCTGACTCCGTATATACCGTAATGTCTTGTTTCAAGCAGATATATGAAAACCTAGTGAAGACCAAGTGCATGATTTGTACAATGCTTGTTTGTGAGCTGTCAGTGGATTTGGGATGCTGAGAGCAAAAGGTGTTGGAAACATTTTACTTTTTTTTTTAAAGAATAAGGATGTTCTGCTTCTGGGTTAGCTGGAGAGCCAGCAGATGAGTCTTGATAACTTCTGATTGTGAATGCTGAGAGCCATCGTCCTGCTTCACTCCCTGCTGGGACATCTTGGAGCACCAAAAAAAGAGAAAAAAGAAAAGCACTTGATGAATGAGAAGTCAGCTAATGTACTCATGTTTGGGGTTGGGGGGTGAGAACAGCAGGTCAATTCCATTTGACCAGTAAATACAGTGATACGGACAGGGCCGGCGCTACCGCTAGGCAAACCCAGGCGGCTGCCTAGGGCACGTGGCGGAAGAGGGCGCGAACGCTGCGCTCCTTCCTCGCCGCCGGCGCGCTCCTGCCCCACCTGCCGCCTCCGCCGCGCGCCCGTGTGCCGCCGCCACACCTCCGCGCGCCCGCGTGCCTGCCCGCCAGCCACCTACCTACCTTCGCGTCATTTCCGGAGCTCCGCCGGCGTTGTTTTGACGAGAGGAACCAGGGCAACAGGGCTTAAACAGCCCTGTTGCCCTGGTTTCCCCGGCAAAAAAAAAAAAAGCACGGGGGGTCCCGTGGCGTCGGAGGAGGAGGAGGCGGCGGCAGCAGCAGCCAGCAGCCAGCATGGGGGGGGGAAGGTAGGTGGCGGCGCGGGGGGGGGTTTGCAGAGCAGGGCTGCTTTGCTCCGGAGCCCCCCCCACGGCACGAGAGGGTGGGCGCTAAATATAATTTGGCCTAGGGCGCCAAACAGCCCTGCACCGTTCCTGGATACGGACGACATTTCTGATAATTACTTTAGCTTGCTTGCAGACTGAAAAGGCAATATTGCAACAATCAATCTCACGTTTTTGAAATTCAGCTGAAACATGGGGCTACAGCTGTAAGTTTTCTGTTTAACAGGAGGAGCTTGCATTCACTCCAGTGGGAGCTTTTTTCCCATCGGGACCTCCGCTGGGACAAAGGGATAAAGCCCCGCTCTCCTCACACCTGGATCCCGATCAGCGCATGTGCACCCCCCACACACCCCTCCCCCCCAATTTACTTGTAAAAAGCCAATCATGCAGTTGCTACAGAAAAAAGAAAACCCAATCAGAGGCATTTTCAGATCACTGACTCATCCATCAGCTCAGGGACTGGGTTACTCTGAATGTGGGTACTTCTTTTAAAGCATATTCTCTAAAAGAAAACTTTCTGGGGATATAAAAGGGCTACCTCCTGCTTCCATTCTGGAGAAAAATGTGCCTTGACTAACTGAGAAAATGCTGCTCTAGAGCAAAGTGCTTTAAAACTTTCCAAGCTTTAGTTCTCTGACCCTTCTCAAGTTTAAATGCTTATTCACGGTGAATCTTGCTTACCATTGCATCACTGTACTCCAAGCTCACTTGAGAGTTTCTAAAATAACTTCTGCTGGACTGAAACCAGCAGAAAGTCTGGTGTGCAGTGACATTTCTGTGGTTTTATTGCTGATCCATACATCTGTTGTGAAATGTAGCCCAGTCATGTTCTCCAAGTGAAATCAGTGGGAAGTTGAATAAATAAAAAGTGATTTTTGCCCCTGTATTGTAAGGTGAATGACTTTGGGATTTGACTGGGATATGGAAAGGTGTTTGTGTTTGTGACACTTTTAAAATGAATTTGTTAGGCTGCGTGGAAGTAGGAGTTTTCAGCCTGCTCTGTGTCCAGGTTTCAGCTCTGGCATTGCAAAGTAATACACGAGTAACTGGGTCTCTGACTATTGGTGAGTTGTGCAACCATGGGGGTGGTGTGAGCATGATGCTTTCCCCAGACAAACACACACACACACACACACACACACACAAACTTCTTGTGGCTGATTACCAAGGGATTAGCATAGACTTGCATAGATCCCAGGACACACATGACTTGTGACAATTGGATGGATGGATAAATGCCAGAGGTCTAAATGATGCTGGAACCTCTGAAATACCTTTTTAAACAAATGATGAGTGTGTTACCCTTGAAATTTCAGAGGTGGGCTTGGGGTGGAATGGTGGGAGAAAATCTCTGGTCCTTCCATCCCCACTTTGCTTGTACTGCTGCTGTTGCTCACTATTTGCTCCACTGCCAGACTTCATGGCTATCTAGAGCATGCTGGGAGTTGTAGGCCAAAAACATCTGGGGACCCAAGGTTGGAGAACACTGATCTAGAGCATCCGGTGTGCTTTATCTAAGGGGTACAGCATCTTGTTCAAGATAGAGCTGCCCTGCAGGAAATAAACTAGATCCTCCATGCTGTTTTTGACCTCTTGGTCACACCAGTGGAGCAAAAAGGAGGTGCTGGTAAGGGGTATAGGGTGGGAGGAAGAGGAGAGGAGATTTCCCATCAGGCTCCCTAATCTCAGCTGTGTTGGGGCCACCAGGAAAGTTAGGCTACTCCTTGTGGGGCACACATGCAGCCCTTTCCACACTCCTTTCTGAATGCACCAAAGTCTGAATACTCTGTCCTCATGATGGCCAGGCTGTGGTAGCATTAGCAATATGGTTTCCAGCATTCTGTCTTTTCAGTGCAGTCTTGGATAGTAGCAGTTGCGTATTTCAAGTCTTTTATTCAGTGTGAAAATGCACATTTTAACGTTCTGAGAACATTCCCCCCGCCCCTCTTTTAAAAAAAGGGTTAGCCTTGATTATTGGCTTGCTTTCCACACTTCATTCTGAGTGCAGAACTTAGGTTTCCTTAATGCAAAGTTGCTATATCTGGCACGGAGTATGTGCGGCCAATGAGGAGTTATGGGCTTCCCAGCGTATGCTGTGGCACCCCAATTTCCGAACGAACTGTGCTCTGAATGTAGCCTTCCTTCTGTCTCTGCAGCCATGGCAGCCATCAGGAAAAAGCTTGTGATTGTGGGAGACGGTGCCTGCGGGAAGACCTGTCTGCTGATCGTGTTCAGCAAGGACCAGTTCCCAGAGGTCTATGTCCCAACCGTCTTTGAAAACTACATCGCTGACATTGAAGTAGATGGGAAACAGGTATTCATTCATTCTCTCTTGCGCGCTCGTGTCGTGCGCTCTCTGCTTGCAGGGATGGTTTCTGAGCATACATATGCTTTTATCCCCAGAGCCTACTAATGACTGCATCAACTTGTTGTGACTCATCTCTAGATGTTGGACTTCATAATGGTCCTGACACTGATCCCTTAGAAATGTTCTCACCCACCTCTGTTGCCCATTGCCAAAATCCTGTCTTTTTCTCTTCCTCCAGCTGGTCAGATATATGAGCTTTTCCTTGTCAGGCAGAAGAGGAAGGGTGGAGAGTGGGTGGGTGGGTGGGTGGGAAGCTGCCGAGTGACTCAGTCTTGCTTCTTTCTGAACCTTCTACTGCAGAGGCCTGCCCTGCTTACTTATGAGTAGATTTGATGCTCATACTTCTGAGTAAACGTGCAGAGGCTTGTCTGGATTATTTGTGAGCAGACATGCCGCTGTGTTTACTTTTGAAGGGGAGGGGCCCTAGCTTTACTTTTGAAGGGGAGGGAGCACATGATTTGCATGCAGTAGGTCCCAGGTTCAAGTCCTGGCATCTCCAGGTGGGGCTAGGGAAAAATCCTGCCTGAAACCCTGGAGAGCCATTGCTGCCAGTCAGTGTTGACAGTCTGGACTTGTGGGACCAATGGTCTGACTTGGTATGAGGCTATTTATTTATTTATTGTATTTGTTAATCACCCATCTGGCCGGTCACCCGAAACTTCCGATGTTTCTATGAGTAGACATGCTTCCTGCTATAAATTGGTAACAATAGGATTTTGGGGCAGGGGGGTGGATTTTTCACCCCCACCCACCCACCACTGGAATGCAGTTCCGAGAGCTTCTCCCAAAATGGGATTTGGCCCTTGAGCAGAAGAAGTTTCCCCACCCCTGCTGTACAGAGTAGACCCGCTCACCCCCATATTATACACAAAATCAATGTGTTGCTCTGTCCATCTTTGGGGCAAGCTGCTTACAAGCTACATCCTGCTTACTCGAGAGTAATAACAGTGCCTTCAGTAAAACTATTCCGAAGTGAGTTACGGATTTCATGTTCTTCCTTTTTTCCATGGCTGCACCTCTTGTAACTTGCCATCCTGCATTGCTCAGAAGAGATGCTGCCGTATTTGGACTTGGCCTCTCTTTGACAGTTTAATGATCCTGTAATACACTTTGGTGGTGCCCTTGAGGGTTACACAGCAAAGCAGCCCCATAAAGCAAACTTCATAATGGCCATAATCAATTACTGGACTTGGGCTGCTTAATTAGGGCAGATGTTGTGTCAGACTGCCTTAAAACTGCCAATAAGCTGAGAGAGACGATGTGTGTGAGAAAAAATGGCTTGCTGTCCTGTTTGCTTCCGTCTCTGCTTTTATCCACAGAGGTCATGATTATGTAAACTTCCCTCTGTCTCTAGGTGGAGCTGGCTCTCTGGGACACAGCTGGGCAGGAAGACTATGACAGGCTGCGGCCCCTTTCTTATCCAGACACAGATGTTATCCTCATGTGCTTCTCCATTGACAGCCCAGACAGTTTAGGTAAACTTATGACACTCCATACTTTCGGTGAAGGGTCATGAATGATGCAGGCCGCATGATACTGTCCATCCACCTTGGTGAGCTACAAACAAAGGAAGGACCAAAGCTTAATGACACAGCACATGTTTTGCATGTAAGCAGTCTCATATTCAATCTCTGGCATCTCTAGTTAAGATGGCCAGGTAGCAGGGAATGGGAAACACCTCTGCTAGAGAGCCCTGCCAGTCACAGTAGGCATGGGGTGGGGTGGGGTGGGCAACCTGGAGACCTCCAGATGTTTTGGCCTACAACCCCCAACATTCCTTACCATTGGTTATGCTGGCTGTGGCTGATGGGAGTTGTAGGCCAAAACATCTGCAGGGCCACAGGTTGCTCAGCCCTGCTGTAAACAGTACTGGGCTAGATGGACCAAGGGTCTGACTCTCTCTATAAAGCAGCTAAATATGTTCAAAGCGTTCCTTTAGAACTCCTGGGAGCCAAAGTGATACAGTTGACACCAACCTCACAGGGTTGTAAAGGCAAAGAAGAAAAGACTGTAAGGGCACAATCCTGTGGATATTTACACAGGAAAAATCCTATGGATATTTACACAGCATAGCTGGCTGGTGAATGCTGGGAATTGTAGGGCTTTTTCCTGTCTAAACAGGGATAGGATTGCACCTTAAGGCACTTCATATACAGAGAAATGCTGAAGAAATTATGATAGACCTGCAGTGGGTTGTGGCTGACGAGACCTTGCAGGGTCCTCACCTTGTGCGATGTGTCTTGCAGAGTAGAGTGCTAGCCAACAAGCCCCTCAAGGCTCATCAGAACACTTTCCAACAGAGGCTGCTATTTGAGGAGTATATCTGCCTTTTCAAATGAACAAGTTTAATTCATGTTCTGAGCCCTGTAGAACAAATATGTCAGTTCGTACAAGGGAGAGGATGCCCTACCCTACCAAGCAGATGGTTCTCAACTGTGTTTGGATGCTTGCAAGGTCTTTGTTCTCACTGAAAAAAGGCAAATTACTTTTTCTGGTTAACTTGATGCTTTGAAAGACATAATTGTGAAAAAGGAGAATCAGTTCTAACTATGCATTAATTCCCAGGGCTTTTTGGCAAGAAGGGTACAATATTGACCCATCTTGGAAGAAAGCTGGAATTCCAGAGGCAAAGAGAGCTATCAGCTCTGTAAGAGCCTATACACATGGACACGTGCCTAAGAGAATGCAGTGGTTGGTAGAAGTTCCAGGATATGGCTACCAAGACCCATGTCAGAGAGAGGAGTCTTATCTGTTGGGCTTTGACCATGGTTCAAAAACCAGCTGGCTAGCTGGGGAGTGACTGGGTTCCTCTTCTGCCTTCAAGGCAAAATGTTTACTTGGGGCTTATGCAACTAGTAAACTTGGTTGGCTCCTTGGGCGTGTGTAGTACTACCCTCTTAATCATTCTTTCAGTACAAATCATAAGCAGCTGGCACTAAAGACTCAACAGCTTCTTTCAGAAGGAAGGGGGTGTATGAATTATGGCAATATCGGTCATAGCTGGACTCTGCAAGGATGCAGGGTGTGTGCTGCTTTGATATTTTCTGCATAGTTCTTCCTTTGTGGCGTTAAGTCTCTGAATCTGTCTTTGCACATGTCCACAGGGATGTTGGATGCTGCTGATTGTGGCTCTGGGTGGGGCCACTGTCCATGTTCTACTGAGTCACATTTTTTATTCTTCTTCTGGTCTAGGGAGTACAGTGTTCCCTTACAGCTGCTGTGGGGTGTGGTAGATGAAGCAGGCTCTCAGTTGGGTGCTGGCAAAGACTCTGGAAATAGGACTCTCATTGTGTCCAGTCTCGCTCTTGGCAACAAACTAGATGTTTTCTTTTGTTGACCTGGGATGGCCTTTAGAGTCCTCAACAACTTCCTTTTTAAGCGTCTGGAGATTATACCAGTGAATCTGTTCCTGGTATGTTAGGATATGCTTTGTAAGATGTTCCTCTAATGTGCTTGGCTCTTCCAGAGAACATACCAGAGAAATGGACCCCTGAAGTGAAACACTTCTGCCCCAATGTGCCCATCATCCTTGTGGGAAACAAGAAGGACTTGCGGAATGATGAACATACCCGCAGGGAATTGGCCAAGATGAAACAGGTAGCTGTGACCACTCCTTTCTTTGCCTTAAAAAAAAAAAAAACTTGAACTTTTTGAGACATGGAATCTTCACTTGCATAGGAAATGTTGTGCAGTGACTTCAGTTAAACTGCGTCCATGGTTTCTTTCTGGAGAGCTTTCATACCAGTGGCATGGGAACTCTCTACACCAGAATAACTGCATGATGGCTGCTGCTGTGTGGCATGGCATGCATGGGGACAGGACCGGTGCAAGGCAGTTTGGTGCCCTAGGCAAGATCAGATATTTAGCGCGCCCCCTTCCCACTTGAGAGCGCTGTATTTTTTTTCCAAGGCATTCTGGTGCCCCCTTTAGCCCTGCGCCCTAGGCAGCTGCCTACTTGGCCTAATGGTAGCACCGGCCCTGCATGGGGAGGATCTATGACAGAGAAGCAGTTTCCAGCTCTGTCTGTTTTGTGAAGGTAACATGTAGGCTGAAATCTGCCTCCCAAACTTGGAACACAACATTCCTCCCATCCTTTTTAAATGGCAAGTCGTCTAATATCCCTTCAAATGGGTAAGATCTTATTTTGGGGAAAAGAAGATTCTCAAATATAAATCTTGCATCAAAAACAAACACCTTTGTATATTTTGAAACTCTCTGAGTAGGAGAGCATTATTTCAAACAAGAGCACTTACGAAATACAAGCATCCAACGTAAGTAAATGTGTAAAACAACAACAACTAAAATACAAAGGTTGCAATTCTATACCTACTTACCTGGAACTGAATAAGATTGAACTCAGTAGGACATATTCTACTCAGAAGTAAGTTACTTGGCTTTAACTTGTTGGAATGGTACATGCATGTACATATGTTTGCTCAACTCACACAGTAAAGCTCTAAGAAAACTCTTGTAGCAGAGTAGTGCTAGAATGGTTCTTAGTTTCTGTTATCAGTGTTTGGATAATGGAATATTCTACCCCACCATCTGTCATTATCGATTAGAAGATCTATTGATACTGCAGTCGCATGTTCTAAAGCTTTGGGCTTCACCTGAAGAGCTATGACTAGTGATGCACACCCTTCAGCCCACTGTGCCTCTTAGCTCAGAAAACCAGAATTTTCTCAGGGAGTTCCTGGGGGGGGGGAATCAGGGCCTTTCTAAGAAAGCTAAGAAAGACAAAGGGAGCTCACTCTCAGGGAGCGAGCTTTGCCTTTCCCCAAAAGCAAACTCACCCTTGCAGAGACGCTTATTGGCAGAGATACTTGTAAGCATCTTCATTCATGCCCTTTGCAGTCATGGTGCATCGGATTTGATTCTGGAGGCACTGGTAATACTGGATATGGGGTACTGTTGAGCATGCTCAGAAGCATCCAGGCTTAAAGGATGAGGCTAGAAGATCTCTGTTGACACCCAGACCTCCATTCAGCCTTCTCTACTTTGCCAGTGTAAGCAAAGGAGGGTGGTGGTGGTGTGCGCGCGCATGCATTTGTTGGGAGGGATACTTGACGGTGAAAACCTTTACAAGCTGAGCCTGAACTCTGGAGTGGGTTTGGGCTTAGCTCATAATGGCGGGGGGGGGGGGCAGACCTGAACTGCAGGAATTCAGAAATGGAACTCCCCAATTCTGAATCTGGTGACATCTCTGCTTGCTACCTACACACCAGCAGTACTATCACTGTTGTTTTTAAAAGATGAGAGAGAGAGAGAGAGAGAGAGAGAGAGCAATGACCAAAAAAAAATGAAAAGTTGATCCAGGCTACAGTAAAAGCTGTGTCTGAAAAGGCTGAGAAGTACTGCTCTGAAGCTGACTTCCCAAAGAGGAGTTGCTGATGCCACATGGGGTGTAGAAAACATGTGGGACAGAGTGGGACGTGATTAGCACAGGACCTCCCTGGTCATTTTTATAGAGCCACAACCCTCCTAACAGGGTTGTAGCGCTGCCTTCCTTCATAAAAAAAGAAGAGGAGGAGGAGGCAGAAATCCTAAGTTGATGACTGGGTGTGGAATGGAAGAGTGGTCCAGAGGGGGTATGCTCTCTGCAGAAGCCAAAAATGAATCCACTTCACTAATAGACTGATGTGTCCGTTCTGTTGACTTTATTGCTCAACTCCACCCCTAGCAATTATTGATAGTGCAACTATCATGCAATTATTTATTTATTTATTTATTTATTTTATTATATTTGTTAATCGCCCATCTGGCCGGCCACCCTGGGCGATTCATAATTAAAACAATTCCAACAAAACATAATTTAAACAGTATAAAAAAATAATGTGTGAAGGGGGCTTACGTCTTTCCAGCATGTTTGTGCAAGCAGCTCTGCTGCTGTGATCAGAAGCGCTCTTTGCTGTGCTTGTCTAGGGCAGATTGGGGCACATATCACTGTGCTACCTTGCTGCTTCCTTAAGTCAGACCTTGGAAAAACAAAGCCTTTCATTATTTTTGTGTTACTTCTTATGAAGGAGCCAGTGAAGCCAGAGGAAGGAAGAGACATGGCAAACAGGATCAACGCTTTTGGCTACCTCGAGTGCTCTGCCAAGACGAAGGATGGCGTGCGAGAAGTGTTCGAAATGGCCACGCGGGCTGCCTTGCAAGTCAGGAAGAACAAGAAGCGCAAAGGCTGCCCCCTCCTGTGAAAGGACAGGAGGGCATCAGCAAAAGATGTGACTGTACTGTCTGAAGTATATCTGTCTCTTTCCACACACCCCCACGGATACAAGTGTGGGGTCAGGGTGGGGAGAAGAGCTGTTAGCTCTGCCTAGAGTAAGAATTTAACAGGCCGGCCATGCCCTTCACTCCTCTGCACAGTATGGGTTGCCTGGGACACAGTGTAGGTATCTCACGGTCTTTCTTTGTGCTCTGTGCCTAGGCTCTCTTCACCGCCACCGCCCCCCTGTGCTTGAGGGCCAGAGATAACACTTGAATCCTTTTTGTAAAGATCTTCATTTTTATATAGGGCAGTGCATCTGAACTAATTCTGTATTGCTCTTTCCTCCCATTTTATACTAAGTCAACTGCTTGTACAAATTCACCAGTGCTTATTCTGTCTTTCTGTTCTTGCAAACTAAGGAAGCTAGGTTTCTGAGTATTGCAATCTGTGAATGTGTGGAGCAGAAGTGAACACACCCACCAGCCCCTCTCCACAGACTTGCTAAAGCAAGTGGTCAGTTTTGCCAAAATACCCACCTGGATTCCTCCAAGGAGCTGAGTTCTGCTGTGGTCAGACTTGCTCATTGCTGTGCTTCTACCTTGGGGGGCGGGGCAGTGCCTTGTGTTTTGGCAATACTATATTCCATATTTTCCTTCATTAAATTAAATCAGACCTTAAAATGACTCTGTTTTGTTTGTCATGGACACTGTATAGCTTTCCACCCAGACATAAAGCATATGAAGCTGTGTTGTTTCTGACCTTCATTTAAGTTCTGCTGAAGGAGCTCAGTTAGTTCTTTTTTTCTTTTTTTTTCACCCTTTCCCTCAACCCTCCATACACTGTGGCAACTTAGCTCATTCTCATTCTCTTTAGACGGATCTATGCACACTGCAGGATGTGTCTTCTGAGTCCTGAGTCATAGAATGGAGTGTACCACTTTAGCTTGCAGATGGGGATATCATTTTTGGGAGCTTCCCTACATTAAAGTTCCCCCTGTAGGTGGGGCAATTAACACATCTCTAGGCTAGCTCGTTTCCTGCTCCACTAAACGTCTGTGCTCAGATTAGTGACTGCCTGGCAACCCCGTGTCTGCTGCCTACCATGGAAGAAAGGCAATAAATAGGAATCATTTTCCGTGTGTAAGGACTTTTTAAAAAATTCAATCTCTCCCCTGGAATCTGAAGTGGTACAGTCTGTTCTAATAGTATGGGACTCTACCACCTCATTACAATCTTTCTGCTGCATGTGTAGATTCACCCTGCTGCATTTGTTTCAGAGTGAAGGACTCCATGGTTCACATATTGGAAGGGACTGGCAAAGGGCATACTGCTCTACAGATCTCAAGGTCTCCCTGGTCCTAAGCCAACCCTCCATCCACTGTACCCTAACCTGGCTGGTATACTTTTAAAATCAATAGAATAGCTGAGATTCACTAGGAACACAGGTTTAAACTTGTTTGCTGGAGAGGCTTTTTGAGTTAGCACCCCAGGAAACAAACCAACTAGCAGACACGCAAAAAGATTGGGAGTGGGGAACCTGTGGTGTATTTAAATACCTGTGAGCACAGAAGAGGCCTGGTAGCTTCTGCTTTTATCATAGTGGGTCAGCAACACCCTACATTGGCAACCCTTCTCAGTCACGAACTGTGGCCATCTAGGTCAGCCTTCCCCAACCTGGTGCTCTCCAGATTTGTTGCACTGCAACTCCCATCATTCCCAGCCAGCATAGCCAATGGCCATGCTGGCTGGGAATGATGGAAACTGCACTTAACCGATCTGGAGGGCACCAGGTTGGGGGAAGCTGATTTAAGGACAGAATGCTCCTCCAGAACGTCTCGTCCTTCCTTGAGGAGCAATAGGGTCTGAACATGCATAGGATTACAACTTGTTACCCTTTAACTCTTCCAAGCACACTGCTGTATTTCAGGTGTAATATGGAATATATATTTTTCTCTGCAGTATCACTTTAAAAATTTTGTTTTAAAAACAGGAACCTTGCAAAACATGGCTCCATAAAGTCTTCAGTTTACATTCTATAGACTCTATAGTATAGAACATAAAACCAATTTCCATTTAAAATAACACATCTTATAAACAATACATTAGCAGCCTGAGAATACCAAAACGTGTGCCTGGCAGATTCAAAGACAAATACTTATGCCAGCTCAAATAATTAGGCTTCTCCCCCATAAGCTGGTACTAATTGTGTCCAGGGCTTGGACAAGAACATACTATGCCTATTTTGTTTGGTCTGCACTGGTTACTAGTTTGTTTCTGGGTTCAGTTCAAGGTGCTGGATTTAACCTTTAAACCCCTAAATGTCTTGGGATCAGGGTACCTCAAAGGACAGACTTCTTGCATATGTTCCTTCCCACATGTTCCATTCATCATGGGAGGCCTTCGTCCAGATTCCTCAACCTTCTTTATGAGTAAGGCCTTTTCTGTAGTGGCACCTGCCTTCCAGAATGCTCTACTAAGTGATACCCATCAGACCCCCACCACTTGTTTTACATGGCTGGCAAAAACCTATCTAAGACAGCTTTTGGCCAAGTCTTACTTTTTGGCTTAAACCCAGTTTAATGCTGTGTCTCTATGCTGTTGCTTTTCAGGAATTATTTGTATATGTTCTTGGCCTGGTATGTTAACACTGATCTCTCATGGCTGCTGTTATATGTTTTTTAAATACTATTTGGCAGTCTTCCCAATGGCCATGCTGGTTAGGAATTCTGTGAGCCATAGTCTAGCACATCTGATGTTTTGCTTTCTAAGCTGCCTTGAATCCATTCTTAGGAAATAGTGGGATATAAGCTTTGAAAATAAATAAATCTAATGCCAACTGATTGGATAACCTAAGTTCTAGTATTATGGGGGGTTGGGGGAGAGAAACAATATGTCTATCTGTTTAGCTGTTGTGGATGGCATTAGGATTTCTCTTGCAAGAACCCTGTGACCTTTGTATGACCAATATATAGACAAAGAAGCTGTGTGGCGAAATATCCTTCCTGCAGGAACATAGATTGTTCTTCTATGACAGTATCTTTCCAATCTTGAGAACAGCTGTAGGATGACATGCCTTGTTTACATACAAGTCTTGCAGCATTGGTTGGGAAACGTACTGTTCTTACCTACAGCTGTAGCTAGTGCAAAAGCACATGCGCGCCTCAGCTACGGTGGCATTGTCTCTACTGGGGCAAGAATGTCCTTTATTGCCACTGTGTCATTTATTATTGCTGCCTGTTGAGGAGCTGTGAATGGTACAAATAGTGACGATTATTCTCCAGACTGTCAGAGATCTGCATCTTAAGGGAGCAGCTGGTACAGCGCACAGATTAGAGCAGCAGCATTTGGCGTGCTGCCTGCCTAGGAAGTAAACGGAAGAGTAAGAATGTTGATCTCTTGTGCAGTTCCTGGCACGAGTATAGCCATAAATACTGACAATAATTAATTTGCTGCTCGGGAATACCCAAGGCAGTGTAGCTCCGTTGAGAGCTGCAGCTCACAGAAAACCTGCTTGGGGAAGAGAGAGAAAAGATAGGAACAATCTTTAGGGAATCATTTTTCTTTCCTGCTGCATCATTTTATTGCTATATGTGCAGCCTATCCAGATGCATTTCCTTCTCTTGGGACTATGAGCTATTCTAATGGTGTGTGTTTTTTGTTTTTTTTAAAGCCGCTGAATGTGCACCCAGAACAGCTGTGCCCCTTTACAAATCAATAACTTTGTTGTAGCTCTTTGAAGTACTTTCAACAACAACAAAATCATGTTAGTATGACTGAAGCAGACCCTCCCAACACCAGTTAGGGTTGGTGTAGCTGGTTCTCTCCACCACCCGAAGCTCTATCTAGCTCTGTTCCACCTGCCAGTCCCTGGAGAGGAGCTCCTGTTGGGCTCGAGTCACAAGTCAAGTCACGAATCTTTGGACCCAAGTCTCGACTCCGAGTCCTTGGTCCAAAATGGTGACTCACGAGTCCCGAGTCACTCCCCAAACTGACTCCACGAGTCCCTATTAAAATCAATGGGGTTTTCCCCAAACAAAATAAGGCTACTTCAGATGTGTGGCTTAAATAAATTCTAGGCACAAGTGTGCCTTTTTATTTCAAAACTTTGCAACTGATTTTGGCAAGAACAGACCAGGCAGACAAACCCAAAATAACCAGGCAGGCAGAGGAGGCAGGGAACCCCAAAGCAGGCAGGCAGAGGCCTTTGTCTTGGACAGTTCAAACTGTGGAACTGGTTAAGAAGAGACCAGGCAGGCAGAGGAGGTAGGGAACTCCAAACAGGCAGACAGGCAGTGCCCTTTGTCTTGGACAATTCAACTGTTGAACTGGTCAAGAAGAGACCAGGCAGGCAGAGGAGGCTGGGAACCCCAAACAGGCAGGCAGAGGCAGCCAAACCCAAAATGTCTGACCCTAACCCCCAACAACAACACATCAATCAAAATAAATCTCAACATATTGTTGGGGCTGCACTCCTGGTAGCTGTCCATAGTGGCCGAGCAGCGGCGCGCCACGCTTCCATGCGCTCTTCACCAGTGATCGCGCTCCTCTCCACTCCTGCTGGCACAGCCCAGGGATGTTGAAGAGTCCTTGGTCTCGAGTCGAGTCTCGAGTCCCATTAAAAACTCGAGTCAGAGGGGGGACTCAGTCCGACTCATGAGTCGAGTCCTCGAGTCCGAGTCCCCATCCCTGGAGAGGAGTAACAACATACTAGTCCCTAGACTGTTTACAAACCTTCATCTAGATGGTAGACCTTTCTACAGATTGCACAGCTTTCATATGCACCAAGAAAGCTTCTGACGGGCCCCAGCAGAGGCTGCCCATTACTTAAACCCGGACTGGCATGCTCCAGATGTAATGAACTGCAAATCCCATAATACCCATGTATGCTGGCTGGGAATGATGGGACTTGCAGTTCAATACATCTGGAGCATGCCATTTTGGGGAAAGCTGCACTAGGCAAATCAAGTCAGTTTCTATCCAGAAACCGGGCCGAAAGCCAGACAGGGAAAGATCTAGATAATCAGGAAACCCGATTCCATCTGGAAACCCTAAGAGTTGAATCACCACCACTCACTCACACACCTTGCCCCAGAAAGGAGTGTTTGACATTGGGAGGTAGTCACTCGAGTCAGAGGGATCCAAAGTTCTTGAAATTTCAAGAGGCTGTAGCACTGCCGCTTTCAGTACTATAGGTACACAACCCTCTAAGTGAAGTGTTGATTACTTTATTAACCCAAGGGTGCAGACCTGACCACACTAACTTCACCAGCCAGGATGGGCAAGGGTCAAGTATGCAAGTGATCAGCTGAACCTCTCCAAATATTCTGTCCATACCCCCAGGGCCAACCAGCTGAAAGATATCCGATAAAAGCTGAAAAACAGAATCCCTAGTATCCTCCAGAAGTGCCACTCACAAACCTGATTCCAACAGAGACAATCTAAATAATTTTATCTGTAAAATGTTTTGCAAATAAGTCAAGGCAGGCTTCTCCATTTCTTTCTAAGGACCAAGGTGTAACAGATGGAACAACTCTGGATGACATTGAACAGTAAAGTTCTTTGCCATCATCACAGGATAGGCCTGGTAATGAGCTCAAAGCCATGTATAGTTTGATTCTGTGGAGAAAAAGCTTGTTTCCTGCACCACACACACACATACACACCTACCTACCTCCACACGTGTAAACGAGTATAATCCCAGCTGGGGGCTGGGAAATGCAAATGTAGTTTCTCTGATGGCTCTTGATGCCGCAGTCTCCCATGACTTTGATGGCGGGTGCCACAGCTATTTGCATGCAAATGTGGCAAAGAGCCATCCCTCCCCTGCCTGGCCCAGATGAAGTTCATCCTGATTGGCTAAAGACACCTGGGCTACTGAAAGGAGGGGTGGGGGGGGGGAAAGAATCTATACTGCTGCTGTGGCTTTTGTTGCTGTCTGCACGCTTCGCACAGGAGGGTTTTGCTAAGGCAAACCCTGAGAAGACTAACCCCTAGGCAAAGAAGAGTAAGAGTAGGTATTTATATGGTAAAGGAACTAGTTTTTGTTATTTTGTAGCTCTAATGTATGTACCAAAGTGTCTCCCCACCTTTCTCCCTCTTCCCTCATTCCCCACCTTTTATTGTAATCTATTTACCTTAAATAAACTTTCCTGGTTTTACCCCACACGGTGTGTGTGGTTCCTCTGTGGTTCAGTGCTAAATCCAGTGTATAGACCAAGGGCAAGGCCCTGAGAGAATCAAGTCAAGACGGCAGAGCTAAGGCTGGCAGTTTTGCACCTTTGATCTCTGGTCTTGAGTAAAGGACTGGTTGGCAGTCCTTCACAGATTCACTGAGTTTTCCTTCACTATTGCCCTAGCCATCTGTTAGAGCAATTCATTCATTCATTCATTTATTTCATTTATATACCGCCCCATAGCCGAAACTCTCTGGGCGGTTCACAACACTCTATACATAAAAACAACATTAAAACATACAAAACAGTTTAAAAAATTAAAAACCAAATTTAAAAACAGTTTAAAATAACAATACAAAAGCCAATAAAACTGAGCCGACAGGTGACAATCCCCTCCGTGCTATTCCAAGCTCCTAACTAAATGCCTTGGCATAGAGGGAAGTCTTAACCTGGCGCCGAAAAGATAGTAAGGTTGGCGCCAGGCGGGTCTCAGTGGGGAGCTGATTCCATAACTGGGGGGCTACCACCGAGAAGGCCCCCCTCCTCGTTGCCACCAACCGAGCCTCTCTTGGAGGTGGCAGTCGGAGGAGGGCCCCAGATGTTGAGCGTAGTGTCCGGGTAGATAACGGTTGGGAGAGACGTTCCGTCAGGTATTGTGGTCCTAAGCCGTGTAGGGCTTTATAGGTTAAAACCAGCACCTTGAATTCGGCTCGGAAGCATATTGGCAGCCAGTGCAAGCGGGCCAGAACTGGTGTAATATGCTCGGACCTTCCGGTCCCTGCAATAAGCCTGGCTGCCGCATTTTGCACTAGCTGCAGCTTCCGAACAGTCTTCAAAGGCAGCCCCACGTAGAGTGCATTGCAGTAGTCTAGTTTAGAGATCACCAGAGCGTAGATTACTGAGACCAGGCTATCCCTGTCCAGATAGGGGCGTAGCTGGGCCACCAGCCGAAGCTGGTAAAAGGCACTCCTTGCCACTGAGGCCACTTGAGCCGCAAGTGACAAAGATGGCTCCAGGAGCAATAAGACAATGGAACCAACTACCTAGGGAGGTGGTGGGCTCTCCCAATCTGGAGGCATTCAAGGTGCAGCTGGACAGCCATCTGTCAGGAATGCTTTGAATTGGATTCCTGCATTAAGCAGGGGGTTGGACTCGATGGCCTTGTAGTAGGCCCCTTCCAACTCTACTTTTCTATGATTCTATGATCTTCCTGCTCATTTCCCTGTTCCCAGCTCCCCAGGGAACCCTAGGAGCTCCACCAGAGGAAAAAGGACACTTAGGAGCAGTCATATCAATTGGCAAGCTCACCTCTGTATTCCAGAGATTACCCAGGATGTCAGCAGAACCATCAGCCTTACCAACCGGAAAATCCCACAAGGCTGTCAAGAAACCATCTGCAGCCATCAGCCACCCCTACAGTTTGGTGATTGTCAAAAGTCTAAATCTAATCAGGCAATGATCTCTTTGTCCATGACAAGGGAAACGATTCCACTTCCCCCCCCTCTGAGACCATTTTCTCCTCGTCCAGAAAAAAAACACCAGGTCAAAAGGTATGCCCTGCAACACTTGAGAGTCCAGATACCAATTGGGACAGGCTCATGGTTGCCATGACATGAAATCCTGAGCTGCTCCTGACAAGGCAGTCTCTGCATGGGTGTTGAAATCGCCCCAAATAGACCTCATGGAGACCACATCCATCAGCTCAGGTAGGGAGACTATTAGGCAGTGGTGTGGGACACCAACAGAATCCATATCCTGTCCCCAATTCCCAACACCAAATGCAGACATTCACTCAGTAGATTGTTGGATAGGATGCTTGCAAAAGGCAGTGGTATCACAATAGAAAATAAGCAAATACACATGAGAAGGCTACAATGATGTGGTGGTCTACTGTGCCTGTGTCTCATTTGGATGAAATTTGTGAAAGTTGCATGAAACATGTCAACTGTGTGTAGTTCATGCTAAAAAGAAAGAAAAAAAAAGAAAGATCCTGTAACCAAACAATCCAAATTCTGTGACCTGAATACATTAGGCAACACTGGCATACTTTCTTTCATTTTGGCATAAATAAAGACCCCCTTCCTGAACTCTGTGTTTAGGAAGGAGGTCAAGAAGACACATCTTTTTAACTTGGCTTTTAAAGTTGTTGATATGGTTATTATGGCTTTTTAAAGTTATTTTTATTTGACTATGGTTTTTATTTTCTGGGTTTTTGCTAAACCGCCTTGCTTGGTTTCAGAAAGGTGGTATAGAAATTCAGTCAATCAATCACCAATCCAGATCAGCACCCACCCACCCCCAGAGTTGCTTTTGGTAAACAGGGAGACATGGCCTGTCTCAAGCATGTGATTCAAATGTGTGCTTCTTCAAGTCATGTCTAGTTTGACCCTTAGGATAATGTGCACCTGATTCTCCTTCTTCCCTAATTCTCTGTTTTTCCTCTTTAATACTGCAACAGAAAGTGAATGGGAAGGGACAAAGCAGTGGAATGTTATTCAATAACGTTACACATGGTGTTTAATTCTTGTAAAGTTTAATCAATTCAGTACAAAAAATACTTGATGATAAAATCTGAATGTCTTGGAAACAGCAGGGAAGCAGCAATAAACTTCATCCCAAGCCAGTTCTAGATACACTTTTAAGCGATCTGGAAATAGAAATCTAATCATCGTTCTCTGAAACATCAAAAATCTATGTGCAGTCTTCCTGTCACAGGTTCAAAAAAAACCTGGGGTGCTGCGGAAGGATGAACCTCTGTACTCAGTGCTATTCCCCAGTCTTAAATCACCACTTTCTCATTTCTGCTTCCTTTATCACCCAGCGCTTCCAAGGTTTGTTTGTTTTTTAAAAAGATACATCTTTTCTCAGCCCCCCACTACACACACAGGAGAAATGCAGAAGTCTTGTTCAAGGAAAGTGAATTTACACTGAATTAAGTCAATATAGGTAAACAGCACAGTATTGCACAATCAGAATTTCCTAACCACAGAAATTTGGGATTTCTGTGCTTAATTCTGGGCTCTGGTTTCAACTCCTGAGAAACAGTAGGTAAGGAGCCCAAACATGATTTGTTTAGTTGGGCTATCATCATCTACTTTTTCAATACGTAAACAGCAGAAAGAGGAAGGACATATTCAAGAGTACAGCAGCAGGGGGCCTCAGTGCTCATGTCTCCATGGTGGCTCCACTTGCTGCTGGATGTGACTCTCTCCTAAGTCATTGCCTGCAGAGAAGAACAGATGAAGAGGCAAATTGGGTGGGGGGGAAGACAAAGTTCCATTCAGAAACTGCCTCTGCTCCTCTTGCATTGGGCTACCAGCCTTCAGGAAACACTTAAACCAAGATACAGGTCTACCAAACATGAATCCTTCACACTACAGTATTTTGCAACCCTTATTTTTCAAGATTTATAAAGTTACTCTGAAATAAAAGTCCACATTTAAAAAGGATGAATGCATCTGTTTAGAAATAAGGGAATAACCAGGAGATCATCAAACTTCTAAGCAAAATGTTTCCATTTCGGATGAAAATTAGTTTTCAGCCCTTCTGTCAGATGCATGCAAAGAAAATTCCTGAGATCCAAATCACTCATAACATTTGTTCTTGGCCCCTGGCTTTGGCCAAATGGAGCTGAAAGGCTGAAAGAAGCTGACCTTTCTCCTTTTTAGTTGGGGTGGGTGGGAGGACTGATTCCTCAGCCCACCCTGTCCATTGTACTGGACACAAGGAATAATGAAAAGTTTATTCTTTCCCAAACATCCTAGAGATGGCAGGGGACTAAATCTTGTCTTCAGCTCACTGCAGCCTCCTACCTGCTGGCTGTGTATTCAAGCTGAGAGAATGGAGCTCAGCTGCCAGCACTTCATCCTCTTCATTCGCATCCTCCACATAATGGTACCCTCGGTAAGCACCATTGTCATTGCAGTATGTGAGAAACCTGGGGACACAAGCCAACTATTAGTGCTGCCAGCCAAACCCAAACCCATCAGAATTTAGGAGTGGACTTTGAAGGATGTCAAGAGTGAACAACAGGATACATCTGAACTAAACCAAAATGCACTCTGTTCACAACTGGACAGTTTTTTGCCAATGGGATTCCTGCCCACACCTAACTCACTCCTGCATGAAATGAAGGCCTAGATTGGCCCAAGTCCTAATTCTCAAGTATCCACTGGTTAAGAGAAATAATTCCCACTTGTTTTCACTTAAGTGTGTCCTGTGCCTCATACATTGCAAGAGTAAGTACCACAGGGCTCGAGTCCGTGCTTTGCATCAAGAAGGTCCCAGGTTCAATTCCTGGTATCTCAAATTAAAATAACCTCAAGAAACTGGGCTGGAAACAACTTCATTTGATGTCTTGGCAAGTTGAAGACAATACTGGGCTGGATGGGCTGAATTCAATATTTGGCAGCTTCAGGCTCACAAGGAACAAAAAGTCTATGTAGTCCAGCCTTCCCCAACTTGTTGCCCTTCAGATGTGTTGGACTGCAACTCTCATCATACTGGCTGGGAATGATGGGAAGTGCAATCCAACACATCTAGAGGATGACAAGTTGGGGAAGATGGATATATAGTCCAGCACCTTGGGTCAGCTGCAGGACAAGCCTTCTATCCACTACACACACACACACACACACACACACACACACACACACACACCCCTCTCCACACATCAGCCTCCAGAGTCAAGACATAGTGTACCACGATCAGAAAGAGAGTGTGATCAGAAGCATCTCAGTCGGGCGTTGGCAGAACACATGTTCTTGGGTAAGACATGTCCCATTTAACAAGCCACACAGTACAGAGATACTAGATAGGCCTTTGGTCTGATCCAGCAGGGCTCTTATGATGTTCTTAAGAACAAAAGAACAAGATTACTACTTAAATCTGAACTGGTGGATAATAATTCCATTTGAAGCCCAAACATACTATCGGAGACATACTATCTGCACATATTTCTCAACACCTGGAGAACATTCTGGATGCCTGTTGCCTTATCTTGCATCTCTAGAGAGATCTGCAACACAGACTGGGTTCGCACGGCACAACAACCCATCGTGGGTAACTAGCCACAGTGGGTTGTCATGCCGTGTGAACCGGGGACTGCTTCCAGCAGAGTTTCTGGGCAACAAGCCACCCTGACCCATGGCTTGCTCGTGGGGTTGTTGAACTCACAATGGGTTGTCATGTTGTCCAGTGATGGGTGCTCCAATGTGCCGCTTGGGCACTTTGGAGGGACTGTCAGTGGCTGCTGTCACTGGCAGAGATCACGAAAAAGGAAAGAAAGGAAAAAAGCTGCTGCGGTGACCAAAAAGGGGTCACGAGTGGAGCAGGGAGAGGAGACAAAGCAGCTTCGGCCACCAAGTCCCCTGGGATACCTGCTAGAGGACTGAGGTGGAAGGAGTGGGGAGACTGAAAGGTTTTGCATAGGCAGAACGAGATTACCACCTGACATCAGGATTATCACCTGACATGGAGGTTGTCTCTTGAGATGAAGTACACAAGGTCTTTAGTCACGAGACATAGTCTCAAGGTGATATGACTCAGCAGCCTTGGACAGGTTAGCAGTCAACATGTTGATGAATAGGTTATACAACTGGTGTGAGTAATATCCTATTTATAGGTACAGGTCTAGTGGTATAAAGCTGACACACTTGTTGACAGCTTCACTTGCTTGCTTGCTTGCTTGCTCGTCTCACTCCTCTCACTCGACTTGTCTCTTGTTCTGGACTTCACTTCATCTAGCCTTACCACTGGGGTATTGGATTTGTATCTGCAATGATGTAGTGAGTAAGAGATGCATTGATTGCCTTAATCCCATGTAATTGGGTCTTACAAATAAACTCTTTAATCTTTATTAACTGCTGTTATCTCCTCCTTCTGTCTGCATGACTGGGACTGAGGGTCTCTGGCTAGGGAAGCTTTTGAACCCGGGTCAGTCCAGCTCTCACAGAGACAACCCATGGTGAGACTGATAGTCTGTCGGGCACACTGTGGGTTGTTCTATGAACTTGCAGGGTGAGTTGTCGTGTTGTGCGAACTCGCCCACTGTGTAACAACTGCTGAATTGAGCACTGCTGCATCATTAACACACTATGGAGAAACACACTTTTCAATCACAAGAGAAAGACTGGAATGCTAATGGGTAGAATTCAATTCACTGTTACTGTCAACTGGGGCTTGATACCAGAATGTTCACAAATACACTGGGGTCAATAGCTGAGCAAGAGGATCACCATGCAAAGTCCTATCAGCACAAATACTCTCTGAGCTGGGCAAAAACTAAGCTGGGAATCTCTGGCCCTGCTTATTCAGACGTGCTTTGGGTTGACCTCAGATAGATGGAGAAGTCTACTGACTAAAATGGCTTGAGAGAACATTGAAAAAGGAAGGGGTTTAGGGAATTGGAGGGCAACACTTACTCGCCCCAAAAGAGATCCTTGCTGAGAGTAACTGGATTGCCTATGATGATCAAGAGTGCCTTGGCTCTTGTAACGGCCACATTGAAGCGCTGAAAAAGTAGAGAGAGTAAAAGTTAAATACTCTTGCATGCTGGGAAATAGTTCGACATCTACATAGAGGCAATAAGCTCCATCAATGCCACTTGGAGAGGACAGATACTCTTCTCGAAGAGCCTAAATTTCCAACTGTTAAACGAAGCCTCTTGCTGCTTTAAAAGCAGCCTTTATTTAGCATGAAACCAACACAGAACAGAAGGCTGAGAGAAGGCAGAGACTGAGTCACAGGGCTAGAACCAAGCTAAGGATTTGAAGGGTGTGTTATCCACATGGTGGTATGGAAGAGACTCAGGTTGAGTGTCCAATGCAGCAGAGTAAGACCCCTGCTGTCTGAATCTGCAGCCCATGCTCGCTTCCCTGTCAGTCCATGGTGGCAAAAGAAAAAAAAGGTGTGCGTGTGTGTGCTGGTGGCGAAAGCAAGCCAGAGGAAAGAAAGGGCAAAGCAGCTTGTTTGGCAAGACAAAACAAAGTCTTGCCTGGCACACTGGAGTGGCTAAGGCAAAGTTGCAGAAATTCCCTTGTTCAGCAGGTGCAATTCTTGCCATGGCTATCTATATCACTGCCAATGGTGCCCATTAGTGTGTGTCTGTAGGATTTTTCAGCAGAGGCATTCCCATCCCCCACCCTTGCCTGTACCACCTCCATGCCACCAATCCATACGGCAGATGGCAGTCTTGGCAGGAACTGCATGGCTGGCTTCTGGTTGTCAGCATGGGGAACAGAGAGATCTACTTGCCTTTTTCCTGGGAAGACTTCCCACATTTCCAGGCTTGCACTGACCTGGAAATACGGGAAGATGCCATTCAGACACACACTATGACCAAACTGAGCCACAGATGGTGGTACAGCCTCTCTTGTATCCCCTGGAAGGGAAGGATCAACTGGAGTTCATGTCCTCCAGGCATGCCTTGGACCCCAAAATGAAGGGAATCAGCCCAGTCTGCATTAAAGATTATAGGACAATATGCATAGATTTGTACCTTGGGGTTCTTCAGGAAGCCAAGGTTGAACTTTTCGTCCATACCGAAGTAAGCACTGTTGCTGCGCACTGTTGAAATGAGTACTACACGCCGCTCCTGACCCTGGAATTCCTCTACAGAGCCCACCTAGAGGGAAAGAAAAAGAGAATATCCAGGTAACAGGGAATGGGATAGGAAATCTTCCAGTCCCAAACTCCAGAGAGTGGCTTCTAAAGTAAATCATTTAGCAGGGAGCCTTCTCCTCCTAGAAGAGGAAAGAGGGCAACAGACAGCTCCCATTTGGGTGTTGCAACTGGAAGAATTGGCTCAAATTTGTTGCAGTGCTTGTCCTGCTAATGCAGCACTGCGATGAAAAAAGCCATACCAGGTCACACAAAGTCCTGCTTGTGAGGTTTTCTGGAGAATCTGGTTAATCAGTACTCTCTAACACAGGTGTGCTAGATTAGATAGATTTGGGGCCCATCTATTTAAGATGTACCACACTAGTTGTGGACACTTATCACAACCACGTCACCCGTGGCAAGAAAACTGTGTCTCACCTTTAGATCCTTGATATTATTTAGGTTCTTTAGTTCCACATTTATAGCTTGTCTTATCTTCTCCACCTAGGGGAATTAAGAAGAGAAAGCAGTAATTCATTCATCCCCAGTCTTATTATTAGACTCAGTTCCTGGCTAGCATGAATTCCTCATGTCTTCTGGCTAATCCCTGTAGCAGATGGATGAATTCCTTTGGGCCACAGAAATCTCTCCTGCCACAAATGGCCTTGGGTGACTTTGGGAATGTCTTTCATTCTCCGAAGATGGGGTGGGAGTAATAGCTATGATGTTCCTGACAGAGATAATGGGACTGATAAAGGCAGGATATGCCTCATACTGTGGCTGTGGTAATGGGAAGGCCCCAAGACCACAGCCACAGTATACAATGCATGCAGAGTTGCCATAAGGTCAGTATTAAACCAAGGTAGCCAAACAAAAAGATGAGGCAACATCTGAACAGGCCTGTGGCTTACGCTGGCTCAGCATGGAAAACTAAGCTGGGTCAAGCCTGGTTATTACTTGGATGGGAGACCCCTCCTCTAATTTCCTGCATTGAGCAGGGGGTTGGACCTGATAGCATTGTAGGCTCCTTCCAACTCTATGATCTATGAAATCTAAAAAAAGTACTGAACATTAGATTTGTATAAAATAGTAAAATGTTCTTATAATGGAATGGAATGCCCAAAGCGTTTCCATAATATCTTTCTTCAGGGGCACTTACCAGAAGCAGGAGAAGTACCCTTTTCTACAGGATCAAAGCACAACTCCTGCACAGACCCTGCAGTCATGCTATGTGCAGCAGAAAGAGGCAGAAACCCTGGACAGGATGGAGTCTTGGGGGACATGAAGACTGCAGGCACTAAATGACACAGCACAGCTATTCATACCACTCGTGTGACACCCACATGGTTATTTAGTTGGTTTTGGCTAGTTGCTAGTCCTATGATTGCAGTAGCTGAAAAATATGGTGTGGCAATCTCAGTTGCTATGTTTGTCATCTGCAGATGGCCCATATTACGGGTTACATCTTTCACTTGATCACAGACATCCACGCAATTGAGGAAAGCTTTGGCTGCATCACGTTGAAGACATTCTGTTCATGTGAAGAGTCTACCATGTTTACAGAACTTCTGGAAAGGAATCTTATTGAGTCAGCTGGAACCAGCAGAAAGTCTCACCTGCTTCCTGTATGGGGAGATGACGCCTATCTCTTTGGGCAAAAGTCGAGACTGGCCTTTCTTGCCCTGCTCTTCCAGGAGCAGTTTCTTGAGGTAGTTGATCAGCACATTAATCTCAGCAGTGTTGAAAAAGGAAGGGCTCCTCTCTTCCCGCTGATCTTCTCCACAGACTCCATGAAAGATGATGGGGAAGCCCTACAAGTAGAAGAGTAGAAAAACACCACCTCAGTTGCGCACCTGTGTATGTCCACATGGATATGGCCAAATTGCTCGATGCCTGCTGCTCCTCACCTGCTTGACCAATTCTTTCCAAGTGCAGTAGGAATGGGTGATTAAATGGTCGGCATGCTCCTGCAGCTCCCCATCATAGAACTTCTTGTTGGGGAACTTGAGGATGGCAGCATGGGATCTGGAGTGAAAGACTATCTTAGCACATAAACCAACATGAACTACCTGAGATTGGGAGGAAGGTGAAGGCACTGCCGCCTTTCCCTTCTAGCACAGACTGGACCTTGAATCCCTAGTTTCAAATTCTTGCTGTACCGCAGACCAAATTTGGCTTGGTAGCCAAAAACTATTACTATTAGTCAGCAAGAATATATTAAAAGGGTTCCTCCTCACAGCTTTAGTCCCCATTTGCAAACCTGGAGAAGAGTTGCCTGCTTCAGAAGGGTGTTGTGAGGCAGATTAAGGTGAGTACTGACTATAACTTTGTATACTAAGAATGCCGTGTGTGTGTGTAGGTCAGTTCACTGGTCTGGTATTTTACTCCCAAGCAAACAAAGAAGCATTTTTGCCTTTGCTTGAGACAGCAATAAATGGCAAGTGGCAGTCCTTCAGCATAATCAGAATCAAGCATTTGGGGGACCTCCAGCATGGGAGTTCTGCTTGTAGCCCTTAAAAATCTGGGCCAGTCTATGGACTACAGTTATCATCTTAAACCGGGAGGAGAGAGCCCCGGAATCTTGCCCATTTAGCCTATGACACAAGGAGATTCGTGGTACACTGAAACCTGTGTTGTATCAAATAGGCAAAGGCAATCTGGAACACTGGATTGCTTATGCTCCACCTGGTGGAATTCCAAGGCAGAGCAGATGTACCTGTAGTTGCGCAGCAGCTTAGTGACGAACTGTGGGTTGTAGCTCCCATCCTCCTTTTGGTACAGTGAGTTGTGCTGCATCAGCCGCTCCAGCAGGGAAAGCCCTACAAGAGCAGAGCTTGCAAGTGAATGCAAGGAATTAGGGCTGTGTGTCCTCTTATCAGTCCTTTTCCCAACCCTTTCTCAGAGCAGCACTACAGCCCCATTGAAGTGTGCACTCTACAGCATGGCTACTGCTAAGAACATAAAACAATATGTGTGTGTCTCCGAGCAGTAAGCTGTCTGTGTGAAACATGTCCACATAATTGGAGCTGATTTAACCACCCCGGCAAAATCTCCAATTTAAGCACATTCGTGATTGTGCTTAAAATAATCCCAAATCACATGGGGCACAGCTTCGTAGAAACAATTTACCACATTGGTTGCATCCCCTGCCACAACTGCACCACGGACACACCATGAATTAAAATGGGTTTCACAGGTGACTGGGAAGCTGAGTGCCCACAGAGACACCATTGTTTGAAAGGACCGTTGACCTGGAGGCTATACAGCAGCCTTCTCCAACCTAGTGCCCTCCCGAGGTTTTTTTAGACTACAACTCCCAGGATTCCTGACCATTTGTCATGCTGGCTGGGGCTGATGGGAGTTGAGGTCCCAAGCATCTGGAAGACACCAGATTGGGGAATGCTGTGATACAGTCTTCACTTGAGGGCTTCAGCACAGTGTATAACCTGCTCTATACCTCCCCCACTGGGGACAGATAACTAATCTGCCATTGCACAAAATGCTAGCAAAACAGACATGCCAGAAGAAATTACCAAAACCTGCATCATGGCCAACTCAAAGGTTACAAAATACTGTGCAAGCTTTTGAGCTGCCCGGAAATCTTCATCAGGCAAGATTGGGGGAGGGGGAGGGGAAAAGTGGCTGATGTTCAAGCCATGGAGTCTGCATTTGGCTACAGTCTCAAGATGGAAACTGGGGGGAGGTTGCGAACATTCAAACTGGTACTGCGATGGTTTCAGGCACTTCGGATCCTCCCAAGAGTTGGTGGGAAGAACAAACAATGGTTGATCCTCCATTTTTGAAAATAATTCTTCATTACCACCTCCGTTTCACTCACCCAAGCCATGCTCAATAGCCAGAGGAGACCTCAGGATTGGACCCAGTTGCTGGGGATCCCCTGCCAAAACTAGCTGGCCTCCTTTCGCATTAGTCTCTGGGTTCATTGTGGTTATGATTCCTAGAGAAAGAAGACAGGGCTCAAGCCAATTGCTCAGTAGTCCATAGGCATATGAGCTGTGTTGTCTCATCTGCCTTTCCCCAAAGTTTCAAAAACTAGTCAGAGTCCTAGAGTTGATAGAGCCTTGGAATGTGTGTTAGGAAAAACAACCCAAGATCCTTCAAGCAAATGAGATAAGCAAACAAGATACGCTAAGTGCTGTTTAAAGATGCTGAAGGACATTTCCCAAAGAAATATTTTGATTCAGGGTCTTTTAAGGCCCTCAAGGGCAGAACACTGAGACACCTGGAGACATGTTAGCTGACGGGGAAAAATAAGAATATTCATTTATTCATTACATTTCTATACTGCTCATTCACCAAAGCTCTCTAGGTGGTTCACAAAAATTAATACAACATGATGAAACATAGTATAAAACCTTTAACATACAAAAATTTAAAACAGTTTTAAACAGCTAAAAACAATTAACAATAAAATACCAGGACCTGATAAAAACAACTAGCATTAAAAAGCCCCATCATATGCTGGCAAATACCTGGGAATAGAGAAAAGTCTTAACCTGGCACCAAAAAGATGACAATGTTGGCACCAGAAGGACCTCACTGGGGGAGCATTTCACAATCACGGGACCACAACTGAGAAGGCCCTATACCATGTTGCCATCCTCTGAATCTCTCTTGGAGGAGGCACTTGGTGGAGGGCCTCAGATGTTGATCGTAGTGTATGGGTAGGTTCATACCAGGAGAGGCACTTTCTCAGATACTGTGGTCATGTATGACATGACAGCACCCACAACGCACTACGGCCATCCAAAGAGGGAGCCAAAGGTCCAATGAACAAGCCAGAGTCCATTGAAAAACTAACATTTTTTAAAACTCTCCCACAGAAATGTTTTATCATTTTAAGGACAGAAAAGAGGTGCACAGGGCTACAAGCCCACAACTCACCCGCAACAGCGACCAGGCTCTCCGTTTCAACAGCATGACCACTTTCATCAATAAAGACATGAGTAAAATGTCCCGGAGGAAAACCAGCTGAGACCAATCTAGCCAGAAAAAACACAGAAGTGAGCATGTGCAGGAATATTCAATTTCCCAGCTGGACTGGAGCACAAGCTCCCTGAGCAGGCCCCTTTCAAGTGCCAAGTAGAAAAAGTTCCTTTTTCTTGATTGTCGCAAGAGCTCCCTGCACTAGTACTAGTAAGGTACACAGCAGAACCAAACTCATCACCTCCCCATCTCTCTAAATCCCTTCTTGCCCTTTATTTAATTTTATTTTTAGCCCATCCTTCCTCCATGGAACTTGGAGCAACAAGCATTCCCTCCCAGCCCCCATTTTTTATTATCAAAACAACCCTTGTGAGGTAGATTAGACTGAGAGGTAAGTGAGCAGGAATTTGAATATGGATCTCCCCAGACTCTTACCCTTCCTCACATGAATCTCAACTTCCTGTTCGTTATGTTCCTGTAGAGCAAGATCCCCAAATTCATATGAAACTGATGACATATCTGCAGAACTGCTCTACAGTAACTAAGAGGAACTGCTATTCTGTATTGCTTGTAGTACCCTTATTACTGTTTATAGTGCAACAATAATGTGCTAGCACTGTGGCAGAATGTAGTCATTCCTTCTTGTTTTGCTTTTTTCCTCCTCCCCTCCCAATCCCTTCTCCTTTTGTGTTGTGTCTTTTAGATCGTAAACCTGAGGGCAGACACTGTCTATTAAATTTTGTAAGTCACTCTGGAAGCCTTTTCTGGCTGAGGAGTGGGGTAAAAATGCTGTAAACAAACAAACAAACAAACAAACCCTTCTAATATCAAAATTGTTGGCCTGGGGCCAATCAGTTTTAAGCAAAACTTAAAACATCCACCGGCCACAAAAATATTCTCTCCCACATATAGCTAATAAAGTTTTCCCACCCTCTTACATTAGTGTGTGCAGAGAGCGGGTGGGGGAAGGATATATGTGTACATTCTTTTTATTTAAAAGAATTTAAAAATACGGTGGCAAAAATGGAAACAAAGATTTTCCATTTGAACTTTTTGTGAATTCTTCTAAAACTCGATGCCCACTATACAGACAGACAACTTTCCATCATCAATTTCTAACCCATCATCTTCTGTTATTTTTGCATGGTACCTGGTCCTTCATACCTTCCTGCTGTCACCAGAGTAGTAATGATCACCCGGTAGTTTTGCAGCACCTCGTTGTTGGGAAAGACAACACAATTCTGCACCTTGTCCCAGTTACAGACGGGCTAAAGGCAAAAGCAGGTATTAGGATAGCCTGGGATTGGGGCTCTATTAACCCAGCAACTTCCCTGGTGCACAGTTATCTTAAGATGGGAGGTGGATGGTGAGGGTGTTACTAGGCTATTGTCCTGACAGGTCTTGAACCCTACTAGGACAGGTACATACCTTGATATCCTCGGGGATCGTGCGGTATTCCCTGCTGCTAGCATTTAACCTGTAGATGTTCCTCTTCTCCACGTGTTTCATGAGCAGTTGGCAAAGCAGGTCAGAGGCACTGTTGGAGGGGGCACAGGCAAGCACGTGGGAACCCTCAAAGCAGCACAATACCTGAGCGGGGTAGTATAAATAGGCGATTTGTGACCAGCCAAAAAAGCCACACTTTCAAGCTTACAGGGATGGCAGCATCTGCGGCTTCAAGAGCTACCTTGAGAATGGCCCAGACTTGCAGGATGCTAGCTAGGGATGATGCAAAATTCAACGCTGGGTCCGTGCAAGATTCTGGGATTTGGCAAGTATTCAGCCCCATATTGCTAAGACTCTAAGGAAGACTACTTTACTCCCCTGAACTACAGAACATTCATGGCTAATCTAATCTAATAATCTAATAATGATGAAGTACTTTCCTTACCTGCTTGATGGCCTCCACCATGGTGACTGTCTTGCCAGTGCCTGGTGGCCCAAATATAAGGTATGGGGCTGGTCTGGAAGTGCCTGCCACCACCTGATGGATAGCTTTCCTCTGCTCCTCATTCTTCTCAAGGCTGGGGTCATATAGACTGGAAAGTGGGAAGAGAGTGTGTGTGCAAGGGAGAGGTAGCAAGGCGCAGGGCAAAGAGCAAAGTCAATGCTGCCTCCTCCCACATGCTCATTTGAACCTCAGTTCCAACACGTTACAGTTATCTCCAAAGCAGAAAGGGACTTCTGGCCACTTCCAGCCTCTCCCTGCTCCCCACCCTCACAATTCACCTGAGGCGCTGACCGGCAGAGAGAAGGGATTTCCCGTAAGACAGAGATGGGAAGAGCAGAAGGCGCAGTTCCTCCTTTTGGGCAAGAACAGCAGCACGATGCTGGACGCGTAATGGCAGGCGATTGAAGGTGAACGTCACGTCAAACTTCATGTTATTGATGAAGTTAGATTGCAGTCTGGGAAAAGGAGAGAGAGCTGAAGAGTGTATAAACAAGCACTGGGCATTGCTGATGCTTATGCCTCAGGGATTCCTCCTGCAGGCTACTAATTTACACCACCCTTTCTACTCCCAACTTGTTTATCCTTTCCCATGCTCTCTCCTATACAACCTAACTAATCCATCCTCCTGAGATCTGCCTCATTCTCAAATCAGGCCAGGTCCCATAGTCAAGCTATCCTACCAATTCAACCTTATTTCCACACTGCCCACTTCCTTTTCAACTTTCACCCTTAACCTTCAGGGCTATCTGCCCATGCTCTCTACCTCAGCCATCCTCCAAATTACCAGACTTAAACTGCTCCTCCTCTTCATTTGCTGCTCCTACCCAACCTGCTGCTCTACTTAGTTCACTTTCCAAACAGGCTACAGTTCTCTGAGGCCTGACCTTCCCTTCTAGCCTTTGTTTTCTTTGCCACATGCTTGTCTGTCACTGCTTGAGCTCAGTGAGTCCAGACAGTGAATATCCTTATAATCTAGGCATTGTTAACTCCTGACCCAAAGGGAGTTACTTTAAGGCAGACAAAGTCCCAAATTATACCTGTTCAGCCTCACCAGAACATAGGAAGCTGCTTTATACTGAGTCAGGCCGTTGGTCCATCTAACACAGTATTGCTGACACAGACTGGCAGCGGCTCTCCAGGGTTTCAGGCAAGAGTTTTTTCAGCCCTACCTGGAGATGCTGGGGATTGAACCTGGAACCTTCTGCATGCAAAACATGCGCTCTACCACTAAATCGCAGTCCCTCCCTCCTGCCACAAAAAAGCACAAGTAGCCATGCCTGCTTTAGGAGCTGGTAATCCACTTCTAGGAAGGTCTAACCCAAGCCTCAAGCTGGAGGACTCACTTTTCAGAGAAGCCCAGCTTGACTTTCTCCAACTCCACATGATGAACATAGCCCTTATACAGGATAACTGGGTTCTGTGTATGTCCGTCAGCCAACGACACAAAAAGATGATCACCTTTCATTACTGATGGGCGGTTCTCTGCCACGCCGGGAACCTGGAGCAAAGGACAGCCCAGTCTGAGACATAACTGCCATTCCATCCCAATGACCCCAATCATTAACTGAAGGAGGTAAGGGAGTTGCTTGAACATGTATAGGGTTTGAGTGGGGGAAAGAATGCAGCAGCAGCATAACACACGCACCACTCACACTTCTGCCTTTTGCTGGTGCAAATGATTTAATTGTGAACTGTCTTAATTTGTGTTCATTATAAGAGACTTATTTATTTTATTTTATTGATTGATTGATTATATTTACATCCCACCTTTCCCCCCCACAAGGAGCCCAAGGCAGCTTACATAATTATCCTCCTGCTCTCTATTTTTATCCTCATAACAACCCTGTGAGGTAGGTTAGGCTGAGAGTCAGTGACTGGCTCAAAGTCACCCAGTGAGCTTTATGGCTGAGTGGGGACCAGAACCCGGATCTCCCAAGTCTCAGTACAGCAGTCGAAGCCATTGTTGCTGAGGTGGCCTAGAGACATTTTAGCATTGCAACAACCCTGTAGGATACCTTAGGCAGAGAGAGTGTGACTTGCCCAAGGGCATTCCATGAGCTTCCTAGATGATCAGATATTTGAAACTTGGGTTTCTTACATCCAAACGAATGTTCTAGCCACTACACTACCAGCCCCAGGTTACATATTGCTCACCTTCAGGACAAGGAGATTCCCATCATTGTCTGCAACCATTGGAACACCATGCATATCATATCGGTGAATGTCCACCTCCATTTGGATCTCTTCCAGGTGAAGGAGCAGACAAAACTTCTCAGAATAGTTGTCAAACTGAAGGGTGGCTTTCAGATTGCTCCTGTGGAAATGCCAGATAACATCTTATCAAATTTAGGACCACTCTACATGGGTCAGTCTAAACCTATTCCTTTGGTCAGAGATGTGAGGTCCTGCTGGTATTTGTCAGGAGGAGAGGCAAGGCCACAAAATATGTCTGCCCCAGAACACTTTTATGGCAGTTTCTTTTGGCTTGCTCCCAGGTTATCCTTCTGCTGCTTTTTACACATTTGCAGTACTTGTATGTTTCCGTTTTGGGATAGTGGGTTATTTTAACTTTCCTAATGCTTTGGTGGGGGGAGCGTGGAATAACACTCTGGTATTGGGGTCAGAGACAAACCAATAAAGACATAAAATTTTTTTGACAATCTAAACTGGAACTTTTAATCCAGTTTAATGGAAACTATGACATCAGGCAGTATCTGATGTTGCTCACACGCTAGCAGGAGCCCCGCTAGTACAATAGGAAGCTAGAGCTTCGTAAGACAACCAGAAGGAACGGAAACACCTGTTTCCAGAATGGAGCAGGTCAGTGAAGTTTGGAGAAGGGAGACCAGCTGACCTGTCTCATTCTGGGAACAAGTGTTTCTGGGTTTGTGTTCGGAAGCACTAGTTCATGCTGCACCAGTGGTAAGTCACACAGGCCCAACAGAACTATCAGCGGCACAGCGGTAGTATTGGATACTGGCCATTATTGGCTAGGATCCCAAGGACACTGCACAATCTACTGCATGGGGGATTTTCAGCCTCTCTCTTCCAGCAATAATAATATTTATTATCATCATCATCATCATCATCATCATCATTTATTTATCGCCCATCTGGCCGGCCACCGGCCACCCTGGGCGATGTACATAAGATAAAAACTGAATAAAATACATTTAAAACAGTATAAAATTTTAAAATCTTAGCCCACCCCATATTCCCGCCTTAACAGCCAAGTTTTTAGTAAGCGGAGGAAGCTCAGCAGAGAGGGGGCATGGCGGAAGTCACTCGGGAGAGAGTTCCACAGTATGGGGGCTGCCACAGAAAAGGCCCTCTTCCTAGTCCCCACCAGTCTAGCCACTCTGGCTGAAGGGACCAGGAGAAGGCCGTCTGTGGCAGATCTTGTTGAGCGGCCTACTCGGTGTTGCTGGAGACGCTCCTTGAGATAGACTGGACCGGAGCAGTATAGGGTTTTAAAGGTCAAAACCAACACCTTGAATTTGGCTCGGCAAGCAACTGGTAGCCAGTGCAGCTCCTTGAGCACTGGAGTGATGTGATCCCGCCGGCGGCTGCCGTTAACCAGGCGAGCCACCACGTTCTGTACCAGCAATAGTCCCCCATCACCCAAAAAAAGCTACTCCAAAGGTCAGGGGACCTTTGCATGGAGTGGCATTCCATAAGGAGACAAGACAGTTACCAATGGAAATGTATGTGTGTCGGGTGTGAGTGTGTGGCATTGGTATGCATGCACACACCAACCTCTTTTGAATGCCAGCCACTGGCTTCTGGGGTCTACAACAACCCCACTGCTGAACAGCATAGATACCTCAATCATGGGTTTTTTAAGAAACTCTTGGATGTATGAACAACAACAACAACAAAATCAAACTGAAAGGTTAATATGTCTTGTGAGGGCTTGGCCCTAAGAGGAGAGACAAAAATAACTCAGTTAAACTAAAAGAACATAGAAAGCAGTGATCTATAAGAACACATGAATTGTGAAGTGGCACAAGTTAGGGAAAAAGTTCTGGTATAGTTTGCTCTTTGGGAATCAAAGAGGATTTATTTAAAACACACACACACCTAGATAAACAGCTGTTCACCCCCATAGATGTCTACAATTTTACCACGGTATGCACAAAAGTTCATTTGAACATTCAGACAGAAACTTCTACTCGCCCCTGGCAAGCTGAGGAGTGGCATTGTTGACAGCTGTAACTGATTTAATCCACCTCCAAGACTTTAAAGTTACAAGTTGCTTACCTGTCCATGAGTCATAGCTCTCTAAACTTGCAGGTGGCATAGAGGTCAGTTGTAAGAGCCAATTACCTCTGTGGTAGCTGTAGCGCCTAGTTATTAGGACATATTGTTGGCTGCCTTTGGGCGGGTGGGGGGAGAGGGGGCAGAGAGAAACAAGGAGAGCACGTGTTGCTTTGTAGTTGGCTTAGGCACTGCACCTTTCAGAAACCAAGTCAGGTGCCATAACACTTCAACCACTGCCCCATTCTCGAATATATATGCCATTATAGAACAGAATAGAAGGATCATGTAAGCTGCCTTGGGTTCCTTGCAGGAGGAAAAAAGGCAGGATATAAATGTAATAAATAAATAATAAAATAATAATATGTATGACATGTTGTCATACATAAACACTATGGACATGAATGGTATGCTGGCAACCACTAGAGCAGCACAGAAAAATCGGAGAGTAAAGTTGAAAAAGGCACACAGAGAGAGATGATGGTTTATGGGCCACCTATTGATAATCATTGCTCTATAAATAGGAATGATGTCACAAATGGGGTGTATTTGGAAAACAGCACATTTTTCTTCTTCTGTGCTCAGACTAATGGTATGCAACGTTTCTGGACCCAGGTGATTTTATCTACATAATCTATTGCAAGCAATAGCTCTTATACAGAGAGTTTGGGGGGTACATCAGGTAAGTAGCAAAAAAATATATAGTAACATATATACTCAATAACTTTTGAGAAGGAGAGAGGCGTGTGGGGATTGGTGGGAAGTGAAGAGAATGACAACTTCCTTTTGCACAGGCACTTACTGTAACTGGGCAACTTTCTCACGGGTGCCATCATTGGGCGCATGACCTTCATTCAGGCACTTAACCAGGTCCTTCAGGTCTGGCGGGTATTTGTACTGCCCCAGAGATATTTCCGGCTTAATATACTGCAAAGAGCTAAAGAGGTAGAATAAGCACAAGGTGTGGTGTTAAGGTGTTGATTATAGAGATAGGTATAACAGGGCAAACAATCTCCAGTTGTAACAATGCAGGTACTATTTAAGTACATTTAGTACCAGTAGAATGTTAGGTGCAACATGGGCTCCCTGAGACCAACCTGCATCCTTTGCCTACAAGTTCAGAGCGGCCAACTGAAGTAGCCAGAATGGGCCAATGCAAGGTGGATCTGGGAGGTATTCAAACTCCCACTGCAGACATGAGTTCCATGAATAGTCAAATGGTTCGTTCACACATGCATGTTTACCTCTTGATGATCACATCACCAAGTGATGACTTGCATGTGCAAAACAATCATCACAGATCAAGCACCATAGGCAGAGCCTTTGTTTCAAATCGAGAGTATGCCGATCATCAGAACTTAGGTGGTGAATCTGCCATCACCTAGCCACGAATCCATCTGTACAATCTTCTTGTTGTCATCCCCCCACCCCCACTGAAGGAAAGAACCAGGGACCTGGACAATGACATCAATTGCCAGGGAACAACTGAGATTGTCATAAAATTCACACATATTTTTCTTACAAAATGGTGCCTGTGTGTGCATTTTTATTATAAGCCGCTGAAATATAATCAACACATATATTTTTTTAAAAATCATCTGACATCTCAAACATCACACTATCCTTTTCTGTGGTGGCCATTCACATGCCTGAGTGACTGAGGTATGAACATGCATGCATGAATCAATCCCTAAGCCAGTTCCGGTAAAGCTGAAAAATGGATGGCTAACCTCAAGGAAGAGTTAGCAGAATGACTGAGATTAAGACTGTAAAATAGGAAAGGCTTTATAGATATGGCCACCAATAAGTCATTGTTCTATCTTGGTCCTAAGACCAGCTCCACTTTGCAGCTCAGACTTATTACCGTATTTTTCGCTCCATAAGACGCACTTTACCCCCCAAAAAAACTAGGTGGAAATGTCTGTGCGTCCTATGGAGTGAATATAGTAAAAAAAAAAAAAATTATTTTATTTTATTTTTTTACTTTCCTCTGCTGGTCCGGAAGAGCGGAGGACTCCTGGGTGGGGCGGGGGAAGCCCCCGCCTCTCAGCTGATTTTTTTTTTTTTTAATTTTTTTTTGTACCATACAGTAAGTGTGTCTTATGGTCCGGTGCGTCTTATGGAGCGAAAAATACGGTACCTACAATCCATTTAGCACTGAAGGGGTGCCAGATGCTGTACACAACTGAAGTGTCATGGACACAGGTGGTGGGCTCTCCCACCTCTGGAGGCGGCTGGACGGCCATCTGTCGGGGATGCTTTGACCTGGATTCCTGCATTGAGCGGGGGGGTTGGACTCGATGGCCTGGTAGGCCCCTTCCAACTCTACTTTTCTATGATTCTATGGACCACTTTAACATGTTAACCCCACGATGTATGGTTTAACAATTTACATGAGCTGGACAAGATATAGAAGAGGGAAAAGCTTAGAGGCTGATTATTTCAAAGTGTGGATGAGGGAAGAAGAGTTAGATCAGGGGTCTCCAATGTGGTGCCTGCGGGCACCCGCAAAACTTTTTAATTTGTTTCCTGGTTTTTTAAGGTACGTACATGGATTTGTATATATCCATACCAATGAATGCATATGAAATGCATACAACCTTCTAGCAATTATACACAGGTTTCAACAAAAGTGGACCAAACATCCAAGTAAGTATCCATTTGAAGGTGGCACCTATAACCCACCTGTTCAAATATTGAAAGTGTTGTAAGGTCCTCAATCTATTGCATTATAGGGAGTGAGTACTTATCTTTCCAATTTTGTCATATCAGTCTTTTAGCTGTCAAAAGGGTGCAGACAATCCATTTACACTGACCATTTGATCCCATGAAGCAGCTAAATAGTTTAAAAGAGTGTGTACATCAGTGAATATTAAAGACTGTTCCAGTACAAAATTTATCTGTGTAATAACCTCCTTCCAAAAAGAAGCGGCTACTGGGCACTGCCAAAACGTATGTTTAAAAGAAGCTTTAGTTGTATTGCACTGCCAGCAATTAGCTGAATTAGACAATCCCTTATTAAAGAGACATTGCAGTGTCCAATAGACACGAAACAAACGTCTTTGCTGAATAAGACGCAGTCCAAGATCCACAGACGCGGCAGGTAGACGTCAAAGCGATGATCCACTGATTAGGCATTTTGTGCTGGTGACCACAGTAGTTTCTCAAATTCCCAAATGTGCCCACGGGTCCAAAAAGGTTGGGGACCCCTGAGTTAGATGGCAGGGGGGAAACAGTTAAAAAGTGGCATGGCTGGTTAAGGAAGGAATTCCTGAAGAGCATGGAATTGAGAAGAAGTGGCATGAGAAAGAAGGAGGGGGAGACTGATCCTACAAAGGGAGCACATGAGACTAACAGCGAATCCCCACATACCTGTTTGGTGGGATGCCTTCCTCTATGGTAACAAACTGTGGTCTGTGCAGTTTGGCTTGGTAGGGCTTATAAGGTGCTGAAGGACCCAGCTGTTCTGCTAATTTGCTATTGGCGACAGCAGACACAAAACGTCCAATGACGAAAGGTCCAGTCTGCTCACTGGTGAACTCAAACATCATGGTGACAGGAAAGCAGCCATAGTCCTGTGTCTGACAGCGCAGTAGGATCTCATATGTTGTCCCTGAGGACAAGAAAGCCGCCTTACATTACAATTTAGCAGGTAGGAGGGGTGTTTTTCTGTCTTCCCAGTATACCTCTCAACTGCAAGACTTCAAATGAGGACAGTACACATACTCCTCCAGAATATTTTTACATTGTTAACAAATCACCAGACAACCATTTCACATTAAAAAAATATGTAATGTAAACAGAAGCTCTGCATATTTTGTGGTAGGTTCTTTGATATTTGTTTGATATAATATACAAATAATTGCTTCTTCCTTAAATGATATGTGGCAATACCTATATTATAACACAAAACTTTGCACCGTTTATGTCGTCTATAGATAGTGATTGGAAACAATCCACAATATCAGAATTTTTAATTCTGAAGAGGTGGGGAGGAGCAGCTAATGAATTTTCTCCACATTTCAAAACACTGATGTTTTTCAACAGATATTTCCTTTCCCTACTGTGGTGGTTTCAACTCCACAAGCTTGGGAAAAAAAATATTTCTTGACAATTGGAAGTACTACACAAAAGCTTTAAAAACCTTTAAAAAAATGCTTTCACCAAAACTTGCATTTGGGTTTCCAACACCATTGAACAAATCTAAAAGATCCCCCCCCTTTTTTTTAATTGGTGGATACTTCCCAAATATCCCCAATGTTGGAAACAGTTTAATTTTTAACCCAACAGTACACAATAGAGGTTGGGAGCGAGAGAAATAGGGTGGGTTCAACCAGTATGTCTCAACAAATACATATATAAATACATATATTACCTGGTAGTAGCCTCTTAGGGAGGGGTTCAGAAACCACAAAGGTGAGTTCTCGCCGTCTATGTAGTTTTCTGTACTTGCACAGCGTAATGTCATTTGCCCCACTATTCTTTATCTCAATTCTGAGCACCTTGCTCTGATTAGGAGATAGATGCACTTGGATTTTACCATTCTCCTGGTCACAAGTAGAAACAATGTCCACTCCGTGCTTCTTGGAGACAAATTCAGCTCTGGAGAGCAGAGATTGCGGAGTTAGGTGTTTTGCACAATTTCCCATCCCATATGTACAGTACATTTGCAGAGCTGGGCTCAAATGCTCTCTAGCAGCCTTCCCCAACCTGGTGCCTTCCAGATGGTTTGGACTAGAGCTCCCATCAGACCCAGGCAGCATGGCCCGTGATTGGGGATGATGGGGAGTTGTAGGCCAAACCATCTGGAGGGCACCAGGTTGGGGAAGGCTACACTGTGGTAATGCCCGTAACTCTGATCTAGAGCTTTTCAAAGGACATCAATGATATCCAAACAGGGTTGTAGAGGAGGAAATAGGTACATTGAGCAAGGAGAGTTTTCAGATCCCAGTGTGTCAAAAACAGGAACAGAGCCCATTAGAGGGTTACAGATGGCCTAACCCCAGTTATCCATGCTCTGGTAACCTCCAAGTTAGACTACTGTAATGTGTTACGTATGCTGCTTGCTGCCTTTGAAGACTGCTCAGAAAGTGCAGAATGCAGCTGCCAGATTAGGAACTGGGACAGGATGTTACAATCATATTACACCTGTGCTATGCCAACTGCACTGACTCCCAGTCTGCTTCTGGGCCCAGTTCAAAATGCTGGTTTTGACCTTTAAAAACATTCTTGGCTTAAGATCAGGGTACTACAAGGATCGCCCATCTCCATATGTACATTGAGCTTCAGTGGATGGCCTACTGCGGATAACCAACAGCCATTGGTGAAGGAAGTGGTTACTAGAGAGAGGGTCTTTTTGGTGCTGGCACCCCAGGTGCAAAACACTCTCCCTAGAAAGGTTTGTCTGTCTATCTCATTGTCTTTTGGCACCAGGCAGACCTTTTTATTTTCCTGAGCCTTTTAGATACAATTTTAGTCTTGCTGACTGTTTTATGCTGCTTTTATGATTTTGTGGCTTTTAGCATTATATTTTTGTATTTACATTTTAATTGTTTTATTATTTTTTGTAAACCACACTGGAAATGCAATTGGAGGGTCGTATAAAGGTACTTATTTATTTAATGTATTATAAATACCCAGGTTCCAAATGTACATTGCCCCCCACAGAATTTTTTTTGCCAAAGAATCAAGAATGCCTGGATCATCATATCATATAAGAGAGTGGTTTAAAGTTTCCTGCTAAGTAGCAGTAGTCAATAAAAGGGAAAATGAAATAGTGTGGGTCCTGCTCACACTGGAGCTGGAATGAGGCTAATAAAATGTGGGGATCCACAGAAGAGATAAAAAAGAAGAGCCGCACTGCAAGTCCCAGAGAATCTGGCCAAGATGGGTATTATGTCTTTATTAAGAAAGAGAGATTCCAAAGATTCTGAAAAGAATGGCAAGTTCCAAAACTCTTCACTTCTGTGGTAGGCTCACAGATCAAAGGAATGCACGATGGTCTCTCTGGAATAGAGTTCCAGCAAGTTGTTCCACATGATATATAGTCTTCCAAATCCATATCACATCCCTTCCTTACCTGTCCTGAGCACGTGATCTGCGGGGAGGCGGGCCAGCACCTGGGCGTTGATCCTGGGTAGGCTGATCTCCAGCATTATTCCTTGGTTTCCAGTACTGATCAGTAAGTTGTACTTTCTTATTCACCTATAGATGGGGGGGAAAGGAGCAACAGGGTGGCGGTTTCCAACAACGAAATTCATAGCGGAAAGCAGGGGTTCACAAATGAATCAGGAAAAAACCCACTTTGGTTCCAACACAAACCAACTGTAGAAGGAGCCTCTCTAGGGTGCCCCATTATTGGGGGTTATTTTCAGTAGAAGCTGCATCTACATACTAGAAGGGAACCTGTGGTCAGGGCTGTGTCTACTCTCTGGTTTAAAAACAAATCAAGGACGTCTGCAACAAGATTAACTCAGATTCTATACCAAGAAAGTCAACTTTAGCTATACATTATGCTGATTTGCATATATCTTCTTACTTTGCACAATTTCTTCTGCTTCTGATAGGCTCTTTCCATTGCAAGAGGTTAAGCAGGGCAATTAAGTATTGCCTATGGACAATTGGAAATCATATACATGTCCCTGCCCGCCCACTTCAATCCTATCTCCAGTCTCAAAGTTAGAAATTCATTTTGTGGTTAAAATAAAAGCTGAGATTCTCAAGACATGGGCTGGATCCAGATTGGACATTCTATGAATGGAAGGGGTCCTTCTATTCTGGAAGGCACTAGGATCAAGTGGAGGAAGGGGACAGGAAAGTGATCCTCACCAATTCTCCCTTCAGACTATTATGTTACTGCTCATGCCCCGTAGCGCCCCCAGAGCAGCTTTTCAGGAGGCACGGGAGGCTGCAATGGGAATGAGTAATTACGAAGGAGGCTTCCCTACCCCCTTACTCCAGTGTGAGCAGGACTCTGCTAAGCACTACTCTGGATTCAGTCTGGTGAATTCGACATCTAATACCAATTCCACCTGGGTATAATATGGCCTTGTTTCTTCCTTTCTGCTTTTTCCAGGATGAACGCCAGTGTATATGAACCCCACCAACTGAACCATAATTTTTTGATATGGTGCAGTCAAATGAATCCATTTTACTGAAACCTAAACGGCAGCGAATGGATCAATTAATAATATATGTAAAATGTTTGTTGTTATTTTTCAGGTCAATAAAGACTTACATTAAACATTTGCATATCGCAAAAAAGAGACTGAGAGGGGCCCTATTTTTTCTTTTTCTTTCTTTCTTGACCAGCCTGAAAAGATACCTGTTTTAATCTCCCTGGGATTCACAAGGGCCCATCATGCCAGGTAACCCAGTTCAATCTATCGAGAGGGGAGTTGAGAATCAAGAATAGAACCATCTCTTACCTTTCCAAAATTCACAGTTTTGTTACGAACTGTAGCACGGCCACACAGCACTAGCGCAAAGAGCACTGAGGAGAAGTTAGGTCTTGCGTTATCTCTACCCAGACTGTAACAAAAAGGGGCAAGAATGTTACTCAGCAACAGAAGCTAAACAGAGCGGGATCATTCTGGTGTATTAGTGTCCAGTGGAGTACACAAGAGGACTCCCTCCCCTACCCCCCACATAGTTGACAGAAGGGAGATTTCTGGCAAATTCTCCCACCATTGCAGCAGGGAAGTAAGCTTGCAGCTACAAGTAAGCCATTTACCAGTGCAATTTTAGAGAGCCTCATCTTGTGTTGAAGGTACATCCACAAATTTACTTATCTGTGGTGAATGTATCTAACCTGCTGGTGAGCAGGACACACAGCAACACTCCCAGATCCTTATTCCAGAGGTCTTGTTTCCACCGCAAATTTTTGAGCAGGTAAAAACAACAACAGAGGAGTCCCTTCTGAGCACCAGGACATACTCCCACTATTTCTTACCTTCGCCATATCCTGCACCAATGAGAGATCACCCTGCCTCCCTTGCAAGTGATCTGTCCATGCCAGAGAATTCAAGGGAGGAGAGGGGACTGATGGAAACAAAAAATAATGGCCAGCTAATAAGACAAGCCAACATTTGTAGGCCTCTGTGAATGTGGCTATGCTTGAGATTCAAGAGAAGCATGAAACCCAAGATCGATGAAATAACCGATGTACACACTGTTTGAGACTCTTTACACTTGCTGGAGTTCATTAGGTTCATTTCATTTAAATGGTAATTCAAGGTAAACTGAACAAATCCCTCATGGTAGGTGCTAAACACACAAAGATCCTTGAACTGGTGTGTACCAATTCTGGTTTTTTGCTGTGGCCACCAGTGAACCCTACCTATAGTTGGACAAATTTTGCTCTAAGACAGGAGTACGCAACCTTGTGCTCTCCCAATGTATTGAACTACACCTTCCAGAATACCTTACCATTGGTCATGTTGGATGGGGCTGATGGGAGCTGTAGTCCAAAACATCTGGAGGGCTCCAGGTTGCTTACCCCTGCTCTAAGGATACCACAAGAATATATACGGGCAGGAATAAATAAAACTAAGAGCTGAAGGCCAATTAGTTCCAAAGGGATGTTTAAGAAAACCAACAAATGTAATAAATAATAATAACATAAACAAACAAAGCTGCTGTTGGGAGTTGCTTTCCTGCAAGCCTACAACAGTCTCCACTCAGAGGCAAACACCAATTTTGTTGTAAGAGAGAGACTAGTTCAGACAACACGATAACCCACGCTCAAGGATTGAGTATGGGTTGTCATTGAACTGTGGGTTGTTATTGAAACGTGGGTTATCGTGTTGTCTGAACCCAGCTGTGCTAACAAATAATTGTTTGTTAGCATGGCTGGGTTCAGATAATATGATAACTCACATTTCAATGGCAAGCCACGCTCAACCTATACTCAACCCTTGAGATTGGGTTACCCTGTTGTCTGAACCCAGTCTACTTAAATTTATTTCTGTCATTTATATCTTAGCCCCCTGCAAAGCATTTTAAGTGATTCATATATGATTTATATATAAATGAAAGTAAATGTTAGACTCAGAACAACTGCACTAATTTAATTCTTGAATGGCTAAACTTGCATGACTAAACTTGTGGATCTGGATAAATGTGTCAGTTCATGCAGCCATATTCATAGCACAACCACAGCCATGAACAAATGGTGCAAACAGAGTTTAGGTTATATAATTAATATCCATCAATGGGGGCAAGCTTACCAAGGGATAAACGTATGGTCACTGAAATTGATTCTAAATGACTTTGCTCCAGGATTCTACAGGGAATAGCACTTTAAAAACTTCTCAAATCCTACAGCTGTCCCAGAATCATTGGGTGCTCTTCCGTATCTACAAGACAGCTGCAAGCAGCCAGTGCCCCTAAGTGTGGGCCTTTACATTCTTTGGTTGATAAATACCAAAAAATAGAAGAGTATTTCAACAACACGGTCCCTTCACACTAGGACCAGGCACATAAACCCTTCTCAGGCTAAGCACCAACACTTAAAAACCTGAGGGAGGGGAGGGTCAAAATGAAACCTTTCTCCTACTAATGAGGGAAAAGATTAATACAGGTTATTAAGGATCTATTTTAAATCTATGATACTGTGGGTACAAAGGTGTGTGTGTAGATTTAACAGTAATGCAGGTTAATAACGCCAAGCTGACATGTAGGATTTGGGTAGCAAACAAAATAAAAATAAGTTTATTTTAATTCTCAAAATCTTAGTTCCAGAAAATAACTTTAAACCTACCTACACCAAACACTTTGTAATTAACCTAAGTCCCTATCACTCTAAATACTTTCACTCCTCATACAAGCACTGATTTCTCTCAAAACTCCTAACAGACAACGACCCGACTAACCCAACTAACCTAACTCCCCAACTCCCAACTCCCCACACACTCTACACTCAACTACTCTGACATCACTCAAACACTCCTTATATACTCCTCCCCCACCCTTTCCAAGACATCACAAACCACACCCACTCAGTTCAACATTCTATAATCTATATACTCACTAAACATACTAATGCAGACATATACCAGGGAACTGAATTGTGGGGTTACACCACAAGTATGTATTTGGCAATCTATGAGGGGGCCTGCCAGTTTAGAGTGCCTGAATTTTGCAGCAGAGATATCACCAGTTATTCTCTGCCCAAAGCTGTGAAGCCTATTTCACTAACACAGCATTACCAACCTGGTGCCTTCCAGGTGAGTTGGTCTCCAATTCTCATAACCCCCCTGCCAGCTATCTAAATCTCTTATCTGCCTTGGGGTACAGCACCTGGCATGGTCACTGCAGTCTGATGTTGTCTAATTGTGGGAAGCATTAAGAAACCAGGTAAGGCACCAACACCTCAGGCAGGGATGACTAAGCACCAAACTAGACATTCCGCTAAATGTGCATGGTGGTTGTTGTTGTTGTTTTTAAAGACAAGTGAGACCAGCAACAACATGTTGCAGTGTGAGTGCTCTTGTTGAAGTTCTCAGTCAGTCAATTCCACCCAACAGTCATTCAGCATTCCATGCTTCGGGCTGTTTGGGGTCCCCCACTTTTAGTGGGTTTTTAAAAAAACAGTTCTTCTACAAACCACAGGGTTCCCCCAAGCCTTGTGATATCTCCCTATTGTGCTATCTGGGCTACATAATGATTGGCATTTGAAGTATTTATTTATTTATTTCTTATATTTATTAATCGCCCATCTGGCCGGTCACCCGGCCACCCTGGGCGATGTACAATTAAAATACAATAAAACAATACAATAAAATATAATAATAATTAAAACAATATAAAAAGTTCTTTTAAAAACCTAACCCACCCCATATTCCCGCCTGAACAGCCATGTTTTTAATGCACGGCGGAAGCTCATCACGGAGGGGGCATGGCGAAGGTCACTAGGGAGGGAGTTCCATAATGTGGGGGCCGCCACAGAGAAGGCCCTCTTCCTAGTCCCCACCAGCCTGGCTGCTCTGGCTGATGGGATAAGGAGAAGGCCGTCCGTGGCAGACCTTGTTGAGCGGCCTACTTGATGTTGCTGGAGGTGCTCCTTGAGATAAGCTGGGCCGGAGCCGTGTAGGGTTTTAAAGGTCAAAACCAACACCTTGAATTCGGCTCGGCAAGCAACTGGTAGCCAGTGCAACTCATTAAGCACTGGCGTGATGTGATCACGCCGCCGGCTGCCCTTAATCAGGCGAGCCGCCGCGGTCTGTACCAGCTGAAGCTTCCGGACCGTCTTCAAGGGTAACCCCACGTAGAGCGCATTACAGTAGTCTAGGCGAGAGGAGACCAAGGCATGAACCACTGATGGGAGCAGGTGATTAGGAAGGTAGGGGCGCAGCTGCCGTATCAGATGGAGTTGATACAGCGCCGCCCGGCTCACAGCTGACACCTGAGCCTCCATGGACAGCTGGGAGTCTAGAATGACCCCCAAGCTGCGGACCTGGTCCTTCAGGGGTAGATGTACCCCATTCAGCACCAGGTCAACATCCCCTAACCTTCCCTTGTCCCCCACCAGAAGTACCTCGGTCTTGTCGGGGTTCAGTTTCAGCATGTTCCTTCCCATCCAGCCAGCCACTGACTCCAGGCACTTGGACAGGGTCTCAACGGCCAACCTCGGTGAGGACTTAAAACAGAGGTAGAGCTGCATGTCATCCGCATACTGATGACACTGCACCCCAAACCTCCTGATGATAGCTCCCAGCGGCTTGAGGTAGATGTTGAATAACATCGGGGAGAGGATGGAACCCTGTGGCACTCCACAAGTGAGCAGCCGAGGGTCCGAAGCCTCCTCCCCGAGAACTACCCTCTGATACCTTCCAGAGAGGAAGGACCAGAACCACTGCAATACAGTGCCTCCCAAGCCCAACCCCTCCAGACGGTCCAGGAGGATACCGTGGTCAACGGTATCAAAAGCCGCTGAGAGATCGAGGAGGACTAGAAAGGAGCATTCGCCCCTATCCAAAGCCCTCCTCATATCATCCACCAAGGCGACCAAAGCTGTCTCCGTCCCATGTCCAGTCCTGAAGCCCGACTGGCACGGATCCAAATAATCGGCTTCATCCAAGTGTGCCTTCAACTGAGCACCCACCACCCGCTCGATCACCTTGCCCAGAAATGGTAAATTGGAGACTGGGCGAAAGTTGTTTAAATCCTGGGGATCCAAGGAGGGCTTCTTTAGAAGCGGTCTTATTACTGCCTCCTTGAGGGCTGATGGCATCACTCCCTCCTCGAGGGAGGCATTCACCACCGCCTTGATCCCCTCACCCAGTCTCTCCCTGCAGCTCATGATGAGCCAGGATGGGCAAGGGTCAAGCAAGCAGGTGGTCGGCCTCACAGATGAAAGCACCTTGTCCACTTCATCAGAAGGAAGAAGCCGAAACCGATCCCACAAAACCAGTCTGCCATTGGCCTCCTCCCGCTCACTCCCTGTGTCCACGATGTACGATATCCCACTCCTAATCCGATCGATTTTATCTGCGAAGTGCTTCGCTAAAGCCTCACAGGAGGCTTTTGACTGTTCCAGTGGGTCCGGAGCGACTGGACCGACCAGACTCCGGACCACTTGGAACAGCCTCCTGGGGCAGCACTCTGCAGACGCAATGGAGGCAGCATAGAAATTCTTTTTTGCTGCCTTCACCGCCACCCGGTAGGCCCGGTAAGTATATAGGATGCTTAATAGCAGACAAGTGGGAGGGGACTTTCTTTGAATGAAAGTGTGTGGGAAGGAAAGGTTAACCCTTTCTTCCCCTGCCACAGCGCTGATGAAAAACACTACCCCCATCCTGACAACTATTAGCCCAGGGATGGATGCTATGGTCCCAATGGGAGATTTTTCTGAGAATTATAGCACTGGGGTGGGGGTGGGGAGTGATTTTGTCATTAATGGTTCAATCATATGCATGTTTAGACAGAAAAAACAAGCCTACAACTCCCAGCATGCCCCAGCCAGCTATGCTGGGAGTTGTAGGCCTTTTTTCTGTCTAAACATGCATAGGATTGCGCCGTAAACCTCCCCTCCCTCTGTTACAGTTCCAGGAAAAATCCGTACTGCTATTAACTTCTTTTAAAAAATAAGATGTAGTTTCTAATCATGCATTTAGCATAAGACAGACCCTTTGGAGCAATGACCAAATTAGAAAGCCAATGGAAAGGAACAGTAGCTTTGCAAGTTGTCTTCTTTTACACAAGCAATATATCTCACTTATCAGTGGTATCTGCTTTCTGAAAAAAATTCTGCTGCCCTAAACCGACATTTAGTATGTTCATCTGACCTATGTATAGTAAACAAAATTAAAATACATGCCATATTAATTTTACATGCTATAAATGTTAAATGTTTTTTTCAGAAGCCAAAAGCAGATGAACTGAAATTTATTTATTATATTTATACCCCGCCTTTTTTCCTGCAAGGAACCCAAGGCGGCTTACATAATCCCCCTCCTTCTCTCCATTTTATTCTCACAACAACCCTGTGAGGTAGGTTAGGCCGAGAGTGACTGGCCCAAAGTCACCCAGTGAGCTTCATGGCTGAGTGGGGACTAGAACCCGGATCTCCCGAGCCCCAGTCCAACACTCTCACCACTGCGCCACAAAATGTCTGATTAGGAGTAAAAATCAGACAGTGTGATTTAGATGTTATATCCAAACAAATTCAAAGCTTAACTTTGAAATTATTTTTTATTGGAATACTTCTTAATATTTTAAGACATGACAACTCAATAGCATATATTTCCCTTACATTACTAAGAGTGCAGTCCTATCGGGATGTCCGTAAGCCCCCGGACCTGGAAGCTTATGGGCATCCAATGCAGAGTGGGAGGAGCAGCGGAGGTGATCCCTGTCCTCCTGCTCTGCATTTTTCACTAGACTGGCTTTTCCCATGCCAGTTGCAAGGGGGAGCGGGCTTTAAGCTCTGATTCCCAGCTCTGAGGTCGGAGCAGAGTCTCCAACCTTAGGGCTGGGAATCCAAATAAACCTATGGCCCCTCAGACTCTGTCTAGGGGCCATGGGATCACTCCATCCAAGACTGAGAAAAAAATAAAAGATATGAAAATTGTTAATGTACTAATTTTTACCATACCTAATGAGCTCTGTGCTAAGTATATGTGTTTCCTAGGGATAGTCTGAAAAAGTGAATTACAATTTAGATTTCAGATCTGACTGGTATTGTATTGGGTTGCAGTCCTATGTACACTCTCCTGGGAGCAAGCACCACTGAACATAATGTGACTTACTTCTTCGTAGACATATATAGATTGTATAAGTGAGCAATATTTGCCACTACACTACTGTGTGAAATCCATGCTTGTCTTCTCCCATGGGGATAATAATACTGACCTGAAGATTAGGATTACTGAGATCTGTTTACATATAACAACAAACCATGGAGTAATTAATTATGGTTTCTTGAATCATGGTTTGTTGTTACATGCAAACTCAGAACTATGGGTCTAATGGGTTGTTAACCATGAACAATCCATGAAGGGAACCCATGGTTTGTTGTTGGCTTGTGAACTATGGGTTGTTTAAACTACTGGTTGTCATTACATGTGAACCCGGAATCATGGATTGTTTAGCTATGCTACAGAGGCAGCAGGCAAGAACAGTAAAAAACAACAACACTCAGCTTCTTTACATGCCAGCGCAGCAAAGGCCGTTGGGAATATATGGAAGGAGCTGGCAAAGGAGGACTATCTTTTCATAGGTTAAGGTAACTTTCCCCAGTCTACTGTAACTTTCTTGTATGCCATATTTCAAACACTTCTGTTTGCCTATGGCAAGACTTTATGCACAGAGTTTTCAGTGGGTTACCTAAATACAGGATTTGTTAACCCTGTAATAGAAAAGGGCACGGAAAAAACAAGGAGGAGTTGCGGCACCCTAATGCAAGGTGTTACAAGACTAACACAAGGTGACACAAGATACCTCTTTGTTTTCCTGCAACTCTGGAACTTGTCAGGCGGAAAAAGGCTCTTTGCCGGTTATTTGCAAGAGAGGGGAGGGCGAGACAGGTTGCCTCTCTTGGAGAATCGCTCAAAGGTCTGGCTGAGCTCAATAAACAACGAGGGAAAGAGGTTGGACTGACCCCTTCCAGGCTTTCAATCAGAGAAAAAGGTGACACTGACATTTCTGAATGTTTGTCCCACTTCATATTCTCCAGGCTAGTAAGCTTCTCCCCTCCCTGTCTCTCTTTCAATTTTTCCCTTTGCCATGTCCACCGTCCACAGTAAATACTTATTTATTTTATTATTACATTTATATCCCGCCTTTTTTCTCTTTCCAAGGAACCCAAGACGGCTTACATGGTCCTCCTCTTTTCCATGTTATCCTCACAACAACCCTGTGAGGTAGGTTAGAATGAGACTCAGTAACTGGTCCAAAGTCACCCAGTGCTTCATGGCTGAGCGGGGAGTAGAACCCGGATCTGCCGAATCCCAGTCTAACACTCTAACCAATACACCACACTGGCTCTCAAATTGCCAAGGCATTTGCTACAAACTACTTCAACTGTAAGATGTTATTCAAATCCTGAGGAGGACCATCAATAGCAGTTTGACATGATGTGTGTATATTAAAGTAGAATAATAATCCCAAAAGTGTTGGAGAGTGGAGGGGGGAGTAATCCAAATACATATACTGTATGTATTCAATATATTAAATATTTGATATCCAAATCAGTAAGCTTCCAAACAAAGTGTGTTAAATAAGCAAACTGCAATTACATAAAATGTTCAAAAGTTGCACAAAAGCTTGCAAAATTATTTCTGTAATGACTGAACAATGGATAAATTGCTTTTAGAAGCACGGACCTTCACTGCAACAACTTTTGCACAGTTTGTTTAATCTTATTGATTCATACGGCATACTTTTAATATGCTGAACATACAGTATATTTGTTTTTCTTTTATGCATGTAGGTTATTTGCCAACCTCTGCCCCTTTTTCTTCTATACCTTTTGGAAGGAACACACTTCCTCTTCCTTTGTGTGTTTAGGTAATGGTCTCAAGCAAGCTATCCCATAATGTAAAGCAACAAATATTTCAGGCAGCTAAGCTGCTCACAAACCAGTAATATCTACATACAACCCTACGTTTGGAGTACTGCTCACTTTCTTGAGCTTTTAGAAATTAGAATTAACTTTACCATCCTTTTTTTCTTCTTGCTGAAGGGGAAGAGGAAGAGAAAGCTGGTCAGTTTTGAATATTGTCTGAGGGATGCAGACTGCTCCCTCTTATCTCTGATATTGATCAGCATTCCATCAATATTCAAGACCAGTCTAGAAACCTATTTCAGTATACCTGCCTACTTTTCACACCCTCAGTCTATGCCATTTCTTCTCTGCTCACCTGAACTCCTCTCCTCGTTCTTCTTTCTAGAACTTCTGACCACCCTGTTGGGCTTCAGTCCTCTACCCAATCGCACAGCTTCTTCCTGGCCATCTTTTATTTATATCCCACCTTTCTGTTTATAAACCTCCCCCAGCAAGGCAGTTTATATCCTACAAACACCCTCATCCCACATCGGTGCACCCCTTCTCCCTGCACCTCAAATTTGAGATAACTGAGCCTGCAGCAGCCAAATGCTTGTGATCCCACTTCTCTTTTTCAGCTATCTTAATGGCGGAGAGGGGAACATAACTCCCACATTTTCAAAAACTGTGAACCTTGCCTCATTAATACACCTATTGCTGATAAGCAGCACTGCTTGCATGCATAGGTTTCTAATTTGAGGAACACAAACAGGGCATCTTAAAAAAAAAAAATCATGACACAGCTTGGACTCTTCTGCTTCTAATAAATTCCTTCTCCTGGAAATTATAACACGTGAAGATCACCATTCTTCAGTTCACTCACCAAGTTCCCCAACCAAAATCCTCCAGCCACATTTTCTGTGCTCCCAAATTCTTAACAGCACAGAAACCCCTATCTTCTGTGGGTGACTCCATTTTACTGCCCTACTGGTTGGTGTGGGGCCACCAAGTTTGCTATTAAAAGGAAATATGATTTACTAAATTCCCTCCTGACTTATTCAGACCATTGCACATATTCTTTGGACGGACACACACACACACACACACACGTGCGCGCGCAACTACAATGCAACCACTGTAAGTAACTTCATGAAGAAGACATTTTAAGATACCTCTAATGAGCCAAACGGTGTCGTTTCCCTACAGCATAAACTCTTTGAACAGTCACCATCATGGGTTGGACCTTCCCTTCAGAGACGCCATTTAAAACAAACTGCCCCAAGAGCATAAGTTTTGCCACCCCAATTTCCACAAGTCTGCCAGCTAGACCAGGCCCCTTCCTTTAACGGAATGCTATTTAAACTCCAATAAACTTAAAAAAAAACACAAAAAACTATAATAAGGGTGGGAGAACTTATTTTGTTATTTATTTGTTTTCATTTTAGTTGTTTATGCTAAGTATTTTTACCCTGCTTTTCAGCTGAAAAGGCTCACAGAATGGCTTTCATAAGATCAATAAAAACAAGACCCGTAATGTATTTGTGGTCTGAGAACTGGGAAAGGGAAAGTAACAGAATACACAGTGCGTGTTGTTTAAAAGTTTATTTTGAGATAAGTGGATTATGATGATGATGATGATTATTGGTGGCCCACCTTTGTTTCCTCAAGCTATGTAAACTTAGTAATTTACAGCACAATCCTTTATCAGTCTACTGAGAAGTAACTTCCACTGAGTTAAGTGGGGCTCAAAGCCTATCTATAGGATTGCAGCCTCAATCACGAATTCTTTGGGGACAGAAGCAGGTAGACAAAATGACTGTAAGCCACACTGAACCCATGGGATAAAGTGAGGTATAAAGATCAAGAGAGACGAAGTGTTGCTGTTCTATCTACATGGATGTTTAAACAGGAACCATTCTAGCTCCAGTTTATTTACCGTATATTGGACACCAACCTAACAAATACTGTCCTTACAGCCTGTGGCCTGTTCATGTATCAGGCTGCCCTGGGCTCCTTGCAAGGAAGGAAACGAATATCATGACCATGGTTTCAAAGCCTGACCTTAACCTACCACACCCTTCCGTCTCCTTACGCAGTTCATAGATTCAAGAGTTGGAAGGGCAGTTCATAGATTCTGGAGTTGGAAGGGGCCTACTACAAGGCCATCGAGTCCAACCCCCTGCTCAATGCAGGAAACTAGAGGAGGGGTCTCCCATCCAAGTAATAACCAAGCCTGACCCTGCTTAGCTTTCCACGCTCAGACAAGCTGAGCCAGCGTGAGCCTCAGGCCTGTATTTTCCCCACCACTACCCTTGTCACGTTTTCTCATATTTTTCATGGTAGAGAGAATTTACCTGCGGTGTTAGTATCTATGCTTGAATGGAGATAATTAACTCCTCATCTCACCCGTTCCAACCATGGCCAGATCTTAAAAGCCTCCCCACCCCCAGCTAAATTCCTGAACCAGACTGGGGGCCCTGCACCTATTCATTATTGTCAATGTAGCTGGGTCATTGCTAACTAGAAAACCCAGCGCTTCAGTTCCCATTTCCATGGCCAGATAACAGAAAGGAGTCTCTGCCCCAGCTGAGCCACGCCGCAATCCTTTAAACTCCTCTCTCTCTCTCCCTTGCTCCCGTCCACTTACCTGTACCGGAACTCCTGGTTGTATACGTTCTTCAGTGCCTCTTTGTTGCTCTCTGCTCTCCTGCCAGAGTTTTGTAGATACTGCATAAACTGCTCTCCAACCTCCTTGTTCTGCTTAACAGTGAGTTTGGGCATGGTGATCGCCTCGGTGTGCGCGTCTTCGCCTCCACTCAGCAGCAGCAGCAGCAGCAGCAACTTCTGGCTGGTTCCCTCAGTCTGTGAAACCTCCCAACAAAGAGCTTATCGGCTTCCCTGCTATAAACTCTGAAGGGGAAGAAACGAAACCAAAAGCGAATGGCTAGGCTGACTCGGAATCCTGGCCTGGCTAGGGGTGGAGACGCACCTTATCCCTCTCCACCAATCCAAGAAAGCAGGCTTGGGTTGCTGGTGATTTCCCTGGATTATATGACATCACCCACGGGAAAAGGGGAAAAGAAAACGGGTGGGGTGGAGTGAGAATACAATTCTATAACTGTTTCCAGTGCCAGCATACTTAGTCCTGGAACATGTGCAGAGTACCTTTCTTTCTGGATGATGATGATGATGATTTAATAATAATAATAAATCACAGCTAGCTCCAGGATTAGTAATGGGCCTATCATTAGGGGAGGCTGAAGCTCCACGTTTTAGGAAACTATTAAGACATGACATTTCAGTTTTTAAAATTATACCTTTACCACCATAGGAGGGGGTGTGAGTTTGTAATGTACTCAAAAACAATTTTAGAATGGACAATACAGGTCCAAAGCATACATGTAATAAATAAATATCTAAGTTTGATCCAGCGACCTGAACCTTTAAAGATGCAGGCTCTCCCTTGATTAGGAGGAATTTGTTTGTTCCGGTCTCACAGTGGACTAGCAGCAGTAACTAAGCAAATATACCCCCACAATGCCTTAGCATTTTCTCCAAACCAAATGACCTCCCATTGTGAACAAAGCATTCCATAATACTGATATAATTCACTATGGCATTTGGTTTAGATCCTAAATCTACAACATTTTATTTTAAAAGTGGGACCTGTAGCAAAATGTTGCAGTGTGGAGTGATGCCAGCCAGCCAGACCTTCTTCCAGGTTACTCCATTCTATTCCATTCCTTTCCCCCTCTCCAAAGCTTCCTCCCACAGTCAGACAACATTCTGTGCTCACTGATCACACTCAGTCCTCAATGACTTTTGTTCCCACCCCCCAGGCTTAGGGCCTTCACTGCTAAAGATTTGTTATGCTTCTGCAAGCACTGGGGTTCCCCCAAGCCTGTTGATACCATTTTGACTAAATAAGGATCCACACTAGGAAAATGAATTCACTCTTAGTATATAGGATTTTGTACCTACAAATTGTTAGTAAATTGTTAGGAACAATCAGGAGCCAAACTTTGTTTAAGCATCCTTCCATTTGCAGAATGACAAGTCTGGATCCAATCTAGTATAAATAACTTCAAATGTGTAATATTAAAGTTAATATCAAACTTACCTTACCTAGAGAGGCTTGCCTGGTGCCTGTGTTGTGGTATGTTTGGCTCTAGGTGAATACCTTATTTTTCCAGGCATTTTAGTCTTTCAGTTTCTTTTGCTTTTAAATCTGTTACTGCATTTTAAATATTTGCACTGCTGCTAGGTTTTATTTTGGGTTTTATTTTTCATTTTGGTTTTATACTGTAGTTTTAAACATTTATCTTATGTTTTATCATGTTGTGTTCTATGGTTTTAATTGTTGTGAACTGCCCAGAGAGTTTTGGCTATTGGGCGGTATAGAAATGTAATAAATAATACCAATATTAGCATTAATATAGATTCTTAAAGAGCTAACCATATATGTGTGTGTGTGTGTGTGTGTGTGTGCGTACGTACCGGTATGTGTGTATATATATATATATATATATATTCTTCAAAGCAGCCTGGAGACAAATAATATCATTTGGTAAATTCTATATATCTATAACATCAGTATTTCCTAAGCAATATTTTGGTAATAAGGCCTATTCTAATAGTTGAATAATAATCTCTACCAGAGTAGGAAACAGTTTATCTTAGTTCCTTTCAGTCCTTCTCTAAAGCGAACAAAATGGGTCAATTTAACTATGTGAAAGATACTCCTTTTTATTTTATTTTTCTTCAAACCAGTCATGTAGTAAAGGCCCTCAGTTGTTTTCCACTTCTTTGGTATTTCAATTTTTGCTATAATCAGATTAACCAAAAGTTCTTTTTCATTTGTGGGAACTAAACAGAGAACATCAAATAAAAGGAGAACTGCACCACCATAATACCTAGTTCTGTTATGGTTTCCCTTTGAGCACTCTTTTGAAGACACATGTAGGAAAATAACTTGTTTTCAAGGACCATCATCTTGGAGAAAGAGTATACAGTCATGCCTTGGATTGAGAGCATAATTCGTTCCGGAAACGTGCTTGTAATCCAAAACACTCTTATATCAAAACGAAATCCCCCCAAAAAAATTTGTACAGAGATTTTTAATTTAAGCCGTACTACAGTACTTGTATTGCAAGACGTCGCTTGTATATCAAGTCAAAAAAATTAAATATTTAAAAATTTGCTTGCCTTGCAAAACGCTCTCAAACCAAGTTACTTGCAATCCAAGGTATTACTGTACAAGTTTTCAAGTTACATATAATATCATACCTGGAGAGAGAATTCTGATGGTATAGTTGTGAGTGTTGGACTGGGACTAGGGAGATCCGGGTTCTAGTCCCCGCTCGGCCATGAAACTCACTGGGTGACTTTGGGCCAGTCACTGACTCTCAGCCTAACCTACCTCACAGGGTTGTTGTGAGGATAAAATGGAGAGGAGGATTATGTAAGCCGCCTTGGGTTCCTTGCAGGAAAAAAGGCAGGGTATAAATATAATTTTTTAAAAAATAAGTTCAGCTTATCTGAACTTTTCACCAGAAGGTGGTCCAATTAAACAAAGTACCTCATCTGAGTTAAACATATAAATTATTTGGGACCAACATGTGGCTGCATTCTTCTGAATTAAACTGTCTTTTATTTTTTAGGACCAGCTGTCTTTAAACTGTCTTGCTTTGTTTTAGGATGTTAAGCAGTAGGAGAGTTAGATCTCTTTTTTATTTTCTAGATATAAAAAGAGCTACAGTAAATAACAGTGTTTCTCAACCTTTTTCTGACTGTAGCCCCCTTCCAACCTTGTTTCCTTCCTGTGCCCCCCCTGTCCTACCAGTAGAAAGGTAGCTATTTAAATGTTTTGTTTGTAAATAGAACACGTTTTATTGTAATTTTTATAGTTTATACAAAATACAATAATTAAATAAAAATTTATACTTTAAGTATTTCTCGATCAATGTGACGCTTGTGCTTGATGACTAGAAACAAGCTTTTTTATATCCGGTTGGTGGGATATTGAATTGTTACTGTCTGCCCTTCAACATTCCCCTTTTCTATTCCTCCATCCCTCTCTTCTTCTCCCTTCCCCTCCTTTCTTCTCTTTCTTTTCTTTATGTTAATTTCTGGGGAACTTGGGGCTAAAAGCCAGGATGTGTCAGGGAGGGAGGGAGTGTGATATGGAGGTAGAGGGTGCCCTTATAACAGTCATAGAATTATAGAAAAGTAGAGTTGGAAGGGGCCTGTAAGGCCATCGAGTCCAACCCCCCGCTCAATGCAGGAATCCAGGTCAAAGCATCCCTGACAGATGGCTGTCCAGCTGCACCTAGAATGCCTTCAGTGTGGGAGAGCCCACCACCTCCCTAGGTAGTTGGTTCCATTGTCTTATTGCTCTAACAGTCAGGAAATTTTTCCTGATGTCCAGGCAGAATCTGGCTTCCTGTAACTTGAGCCCATTATTCAGTGTCCTGCAATCTGGGATGGTCGAGAAGAGATCCTGGCCCTCCTCTGTGTGACATCCCTTCAAGTACTGGAAGAGTGCGATCATATCTCCCCTCAGTCTTCTCTTCTGAAGGCTAAACATGCCCAGTTCTTTCAGTTTCTCCTCATAGGACTTTGTTTCCAGTCCCCTTAACGTCTTTATTGCCCTCCTCTAAGCCCTTTTCAGTTTGTCTCCTTCCTTCTTAAAGTGTGGTGCGCAGAACTGGACGCAGTACTCAAGATGAGGCCTAACCAGTGCTGAGTAGAGGGGAACTAGTACTTCACGCGATTTGGAAGCTATACAGGTTACAAACGAGTTCCGTTCTTAAGAATGTCTTTAAGTCGAATTCGTATGTAAGTCAGAACAGCATAGCGTTCTATACGTTAAAATAGGTATTTATGCAAATTGCTTAAATTATGCAAATTGTGTAGTATACTACGCTATGTAATCTACGTAAATGACGTAACGCCGGGGAACCCAAAAGTCCGTTCTTAAGTATTGGTTGTCTGTAAGTTGGATGTTCTTAACTCAGGGACTGCCTGTACTTGTATTAATGCAGCCCAAAATAGCATATACCTTTTTTGCAGCCACATCACATTGCTGGCTTATATTCAGCTTGTGATCTACAACAATTCTAAGATCCTTCTCACTTGTAGTATTGTTGAGCCAAGTATCCCCCATCCTGTAACTGTGCATTTGGTTTCTTTTTCCTAGGTGCAGCACTTGGCATTTATCCCTACTAAATTTCATTCTGTTGTTTTCAGCCCAGCGCTCCAGCCTATTGAGATCACTTTGAGTTTTGTCTCTGTCTTCTAGAGTATTAGCTATTCTACCCAATTTTGGGTCATCTGCAAATTTGATAAGCATTCCCTGCACCTCCTCATCCAAGTCATTAATAAAAATGTTGAATAGCACTGGGCCCAGGACTGAGCCCTGTGGTACCCCGCTCGTTGCCTGTCCCCAGTTTGAGAAGGTACCATTGATAAGGACTCTTTGGGTTCGATTCTGTAGCCAATTGTGGATCCACCTGATAGTTCCATCCAGCCCACTTTTAGCTAGGTTGCTAATCAGGATATCACGAGGCACTTTGTCGAAAGCTTTGCTGAAGTCCAGATATATTATGTCCGCAGCATTCCCACAGTCCACAAGGGAGGTTACCCGATCAAAAAATGAGATCAGATTAGTCTGGCAGGATTTGTTCTTGACAAATCCATGCTGGCTTCTAGTAATCACTGCATTGTTTTCAAGGTGCTTGCAGACTGACTTCTTTATAATCTGCTCCAAAAATTTCCCAGGGATTCATGTCAGACTGACTGGTCTATAGTTCCCAGGTTCTTCCTTCTTGCCCTTTTTGAAGATAGGAACAATATCAGCCCTCTTCCAGTCATCTGGCACTTACCTGTGTCCTCCATAATTTCTCAAAGATAATAGACAGTGGTTCTGAGAGTTCTTCTGCCAGTTCCTTTATTACTCTAGGATGCAGTTTGTTAGGCCATGTAGATTTGAACTCTTTCAAAGTAATCAGGTGTTCCCTGACCACTTGCCTATTAATGTCAAGCTGCAATCCTGCCCCTTCAGCTTGTACTTCAGGTTTGCCAGGGGGACATAGACCCTCTTTCGGGAGACCAAACCAAAGTAGGAATCGAACACTTCTGCCTTTTCTTTGTCATCTGTTATCATTTTGCCATCCTCGTGTAGTTGAACCGCCATTTATTTCCTGTCTTTTACTATGCACCTATCTGAAGAAAGCTTTTTTGTTGCTTTTAGCATCCCTCACTAGCCTCAGCTCACTTTCAGCTTCAGCCTTCCTGACACTATTCCTGCAATTCTGTGCTACCTGCCTGTACTCTTCCCTTGTAGCCTGGCCTTCCTTCCACTTCCTATGTGTGTCCTTTTTTTGTTTTCAGGTCATTGGCTTCTTCTGTTGCCCTCTGCCTTTTTTCCTTGTTGAAATGGTTTGTAATTGTGCCTTTAGAATTTATTTTTAAAACTTCCATCTTGGACTCCGTTTCTCATTATCTCTCAAACCCAGTTCCATTTATTACTGTACCAGAGGAGAGATATCTGAAGCTAATATATCCCCAATTTTTGAAATTCTCTAATCTTGGGGTCCCCAATACAGTGCTCACAGTCAGTTACCCCAGCACCCACAAAGCCTCTGCACTCCTCCTCCCCCACCAAGACCCTCCCTTCAGAAATGGGAAGGAAGTGATCTGGGCCTTCAGGAGTACATTGAGCTGAAATCGGAAAAAAAGAGGAAAAAAAGAGTGAGGCTCCTTTCACTTCCTCTCTCAGCTTTATGTAATTTTCAAAGTTGTGATCAGCACCTGAGCTACCGATCTCAGACTGGAACAGTACATAGGGGTAAAAGAGATTCTATTCTCTCAACTATATGTACTTTCCATGCCCAGATTGGCATCTCTGTAGCTGAGCAGAAAGTAGAGTGGCCAAGAGAGGAGGGAAAACAGTCTTTTAAAATGTTTAAAATAAGAGACAAAGAGAAAGAATAAAGTATGCTGTGTGTGTGTGTGTGTGTGTGTGTGTAAAAAGGGCAGAACAACCCAACTGGCGTGGGTGGGTGGGTGGGTAAAGTGTGAAGCAAAGCAACAGAGAAGGGAAAAAGCACTCTATGATTGGGCCATCTAATCATATCCTGTTGCTTTCTCCAACATAGATATTTTTTATGCCTAACACATTTGTATTATCATTTGCAGGATGTATTCCTAACATTCCTCTTTGCATGCTTTTGGAGCCTGTCAAAGTATCAACAACCCCTTTTGTTGATCACCCATATTAATAGGTAGTATCTCTGACTTCCTTAAATTTTATATTAAGAACCTCTGCTAAAGAATTGCTTTTTTCATCAAGTTTGTGACTGATGGTATTGGATCTTGAAAAGTGAAAACATCAGCAGCAACACAGAGCAGAGCATAATTTTTTACTTCATACTGGTTAACGTTTACTTCTTTAATATTTCTGATATCAATTGTTAACTAAACAATCTGCTCATTCAGAAGCAGCATACCTCTTGTTATCAGATGTTGGAAACAAAAACTGGATCGTTGGCTATCACTAATGGAATTAGTATTCTGGACTAATGGACTTTGGCCAATTTAGCAAGCTCTTTCATGTTAGGAACTGGTTCCTACTATCTTCAACATTCTTATTGATAAAAACTCTGAATAGCCAATGACTGTATTCACACATCCAATACAGCCAATGGCTATATTAACAATAATCTTGCATCATTAAGCCACAATGTACACAAGCTGTATACTACTGCATACGCCCCATTCACTCCTGCTTTGTTACACCTGCTTGTGTGATCCAAACAGGCATGGATGGCTTAATGTTGCATCTGCATCCAGGATTATGGGTGATTGTGCTAAACCAGTTTTAAATCAAGGTTTATTGTTGGCCTATGAATCCTGGCTTGTTTGGGTACAATAAGCCATAATGCCGTGTTCAGATGTAATGCTAAGCCATCATGCAAGCAGGAGGAACAAAGTGGGAGCAAATTGACACATTGTGGTTTAATAAGCAAGGCATTCTGGCTTATTGTTGTTTGTGAGCAAGGCCAATGAAACAGTGTTCTCTAAGTACATCAAAAGAAATTGCCAACACCAGAATATGCTTTGGTGCAAATCTTTTATTGACCACATAGACATGTCCATTCATACATCTGATACAAATGCCATCAACTTGCCACAAAGCATTGAAGCACAATAAACCTGATGTTCATTAAACATTTACAGCTTTTCATTTTCATAATTTCTTCCCATCTAAACAATGTTGCGGCAGCAATCAGACAATTATTTAAAAAAGAAAAATGGAGGACCCATCCTGTAAAAATGCAGATTTCTATATTAACCGTACTTCCAGGAAAAGAGAAAAATAGTTCACTTGAAGAAAATGTGGCTCAAGTCTTTGGATTTAAAAAACAAAAACAACCCCCCCAAAAAACCTCTTTTCCAGAGGATCTGGCCTTCTTGGGATTTCTGGGAGGAGTCTTGTAAACACCTTGCAAACATGAAAAGCAAAGCATAGGAGATATTGCTAGGTGGTGATTGGCAGTTGTGGGGGCAGATTAGGGCAAATTGTTTCTGGTGCAGTGCAACACCATAAAGCTGCCAGCAGTCCTATTAAACTGAATATAATACCTGGAGTGCTGGCAAGAATACTGGACCAGTATCCCTAGTATTACCGGCCTGCATTTCTAGAAGGACTTTCCCAGCTAAAAAGTTTTCCAACCAATACAAGGACAGATAGTGCTGATCCCACAGTGGCCAAATGAAGAAAGCCTACTAGGAAATGCATCATGACGTTTATATAGGAAGTGTATATGGCAGGGACACACAAAACAAGACAATGCTATGTTTGACAGTCCTCCATAAGGCTAGAAAACCTGTTAACTCTGAAAGCCCTAGACAAATGCCAACATGTCAGATAGCCCAACTACTTGGCACAGGACCACATCTGCTTTGTTTTCTTTGCATGCTAACATTTCCTACAGTACCTCTGCTCTAGCCTTAGGCATTCTGCATTTCTTTGCCAATCTTGTAGCTGAGGATTTTGTTCCAGTCAATCTTGGTACGGGTGACGGGCAGTTGGCGGCGTAAGGCTTTGAATGTGGTGTCTGACATAGTCTGATAATTTTCACTGATTGCTGTCTGTAAACAAGAGAGCTAGAGGTTATATTTTAACAGATAGAACCACATGTTCACTTTATGTACATTGGTTACCCCTTAACATGCTTTAACCATCCTTTGTACACTCAGCCAAGTTGGTTAAAGCATGGTAGAAATTTGGCCTTTCCACATCGCCTCAATGCATGCTTTTAGGTGAGAGGTCACCAAGGATGTCAGTTCACAATGCAAAAAAGGAAGGAGCATGGGGACCCCATGTTGTGCCTCCATTTGGGATGGAGAAGGAGGACATAGGGCAACTGAGCCAGAGTGTGTTTGGGGAGGGGCCAGGCACGTATCATCTGCAGCCTGGCCCAGCTATCCTGCCTTGCCTTGCTTAAAAGACAGGCCCCAAACGCACTTCAGAAGTTCAGATGCTGGAAGCAATTGTTGTTGCAATCAGCCGTAGCCAGACACTCTTGCCAGCTCCCAGACCAAGACTTGTGAATTTTGACTCCAGAACGACCTTGATGACTCTTCGGCTGCTCCTAAACTGGTTTGTGTTTTCTTGATTTTGGATACATATTTTGGCTTCTAACCTTGGACTGTGATAACGACTATGGGTTATCTCTGGACCGGACTAATTTATGACATCCCATTCCAAAGAATCCCACAGTGAAAGGAGATGCAAACAGCCAGACTACACATGATAACAGGAGATCCATGTGTTTAAACCCAGATCTGCTGCAATTATGTAGAAAGCACGGAGGGATGGTGTTCAGATTTTAAGATCAAAATAAGCATACATTTGAAGGGAGCACAACTCTTCATTTACCATGGCGTAGCTCCCTCATGCCCTTTCCCTCAGGTATTGTTCTGCCCGTCTGGCTCGAGGTAAAAGGAGTTTGTGTGACAGTTGGGAAGCTGTACTGTGCCTTAAATCGCCTCCCTCCTTGTTCTCATCACATTTTGTTTGGCCAAAGACTGCAAGTATAATTGCCACATACTGAGCTGGATGGAGCTCCAATAGCCTACTGTGTACTAGGGTTGAACTCTGGTTCTGAATGGAAAGTGTTGGTTGTTTGGTTGAATGTTGCTGTGGTACATCTGTGATGTTATGTTATTTGGGTTTAAATTTAAAGTGTATAGGTGGTAAGTATAATGTGTTTTTGTATAGAGCATATGATTAGAAGCATGTATTCCTGCTGTATCTGTGTGTTATGTTAGGTGAGTGACAGGATGGGCAGGAAGAATGGTGGTGCATTTACATATGTGACATGCTTGGCTGAGAGAGTGAGAAGGGTGGTAGAGTCTGTGTTATATACACAGTGGGTGGCGTTGTTCAGGCAGGAGTGTGGGGTTTTTGTGAGGGTTTGACGGTTTTTGTGGGGAAGTGAGAGGAGTGTGTGGAATGCAAAGTGCTGTTTGGGAGACTGGAGCTGACTGGAGAGAGTTGAGCGATTATATTAGGATTATTAAGAGTTTAGCTAGTGAGTGCAGAGACTGATATTGGGAACAGTTGTTGAGGGAGGATTGGTACTAGGATAAGATAGTACATTACTTAGGATTATCTGAAACTTACACATGAAACTTATTTCCAGAACTTGTTGTGTTTTAAAATAAACTTTTCTTTGTTATTTGAAACAGTCTGTGTGGGAAGCTGTGCTTATTGTACTGGTCAAAGAGATATAAGGTAGGGATTAGACATCCCAAAGTCAGTGTGAGAGGTGTAAGGGTAAGGGCTTGACGAAAAGAAACCCCCAGCCTTACATAAGCACACCGAGATCCCAATAAGGAGGGCAAGCTTGAGGCCCTACTGAAGGGTGGAGTATGACAACATCCACATCCTCTTCTGCATGCTGAGGTCTGAAGGCCCTGGATACAGGAACCTCGCTGAACCTGAGTAGTTTGGGTGACAGACTGCTTGTGGGCCCTGTGTAAGCAACCTTGAGTTGTATTATGGAAGAAAGGTGGGATACAGTCAGAAAATATCTGTTATATATGCTGCTTTTATTATTGGTTTATTTTTAAAGAGATATAGTTTGATATGTTTTATAATGTAGGCCTCCTTGGGAAGATTGCAGTCTTTCTTGAAAGGTAGCTAAGAAATGTGTTAATTAAATAACTTTATATAATATAAATGTTATAAAATAATGGATACAGCTTAGAACAAACAGAATATGATCAAAAATGGCTTTTCTCAAAATTAAAGATATTTAAAACAAGTATTTTTTAAAAGAACAATGCTCTTACCTGATACTCATTTTCGGCATGTTCAATTATTTTAATAAACTCCTTGGCTGTTTGGACATCATTCTAGAGAGATGAAAGAGCAACAATTGGTCTATCACCACATGGTGAACATCAAAATGTTCTAAATTAACTTCTATACGAAGTTCAGTTTCACAGAATGGTGAACACACATTTCCAAATTTTGGATTGAACACAGGCACCACAGCTCCCAGTATCTGACTGGTGATCAGCAGGATACAGTAAACAGCAGGAATGATACTGTTGTTAAAGAAGTATTGATTGCTTAATTGATCTGTTTGTGTTTTTGTGTGTGTGACCACAACTATGAAGGTTATTAAACCTCCTGTTTATGAAGCAGCTTCCTCTCAACTTTTAGGTCCCCATGTGGGTGGCTTTGATGTTGAGGATTCTTAACTCATTAACCACCCACTCAGAAATTAGATGGAAGCAGTTAAATCAACAGACCCCTTTATATGTCATGTGTGTGAAGGGTCCTCCATGTGATCAAGGGGCAGTAGAACCACTTGATCTCCGCCAACCCTGATTGTACAAGGTTCCAGCTCCTGGGGAAGCCTACATGCACAGTCATTCCCCCAGCAGATGTTGCAGTTGACCCTGGGGGAAGCTACACAACCTCCTTGATTACATGGAGTAGTCTTCAGGCATATAGCACATGAAAGGTGCTCTCCCCTGGAGGAGAGAGAAAGAACCCATCAAACAGAGTGACTTTGGAGGTATTACTTTACTTGCTGGAGCATGCCTTTCTGCACAGCTCCTTCTGTATAAGCAGTTTTCACCATAGAAAGGCAGCCACTGCTGAAGGACTGTTCCAGTAAAAGCCCCCACCCTGAACCAGGTTTGAAAGTAGAATTGCATTAAATGAAAGAAAAAAATGATGCATTAGGTAAACTTGCTCCACTTACCGAAACGGCTACAGAATCCTGTATGTCTTTGTGGCTAACCAGCTGCACGTTACCATCTTCATAGTAATGCACCTAAGTTAAAATAAGACCCATGTAGATATGAGGGCTCAGTTGTGTTAAGTACTACTGTGTAGGCATAACAGACAGCTTCAACTCATACACCAGAGATAACCATACCAACATCATTTTCTCTTCCTTGATATAGTCAAGGCCTTCAATAGGATTGAATGGCTTTATTTCAAGTTGTGGATGTTTTTGCTGTATAAGGTATTTTAACTCATGCATAAATATGCTTTACTCCAACAGCAAGAATCTCAATAAATTCAGATTTGACATAATCTTTTCAACTGCCCACAGGAACCAGTCAGGTTTGCCCAAAATGTCCACTTTTTTTTGTTGTTGTTGCTTTATCACTTATGTTGATTGCAGTAGCTATTAGGGCTGATACCCAAATTAAATGTGTAAAGGCAGGCAAGTCTCTAATTTTTGTATGTCTGAGCGTGGAAAGCTAAGCAGGGTCAGGCCTGGTTATTACTTGGATGGGAGACCCCTCCTCTAGTTTCCTGCATTGGGCAGGGGGTTGGACTCGATAGCCTTGTAGGCTCCTTCCAACTCTATGATCTATGAAACCTGATGTATTCCTCAAATAATTTATATAGCCAAATTTCATGATAAGATCACTGAAGAGAAATCAGAAATAGTTTTGAATATAAGTCTGAGAGAGAAGACAGATGCAGAATTATTTAGGTTTACAAAGAGATAGTCAGTTAAATATTTCTATATAAAGCTATTTGCAACAACTGCTAAAGTTAAATAATGGGAAATGTATGAATAATAATGTGGACCTGGAAGGGTGGCCCTTTTAAAATTATTGGCCTGCAATGGTAGTGATGGTTAAAATGGTGATACTTCCAACATTTACGCTTTTGTTTATGTCATTGCCTTTATTGGCTGATTTTCAGGAAGTGAAGAGCTATTAAAGTTTGTTAGGGATGGGAAGCAGTCTTAAGTTACAGAGGGATCTTACGGCCCCTAGACAGTGGGATGAAGTAACGGAGGCACTTTAGAGGCACTGCCTTTGCTTAGAAGATTACTCCTAAGAAAACATAAGGGCAAAAATTAATTCAAGCACAACTTTTGAGATCTTGGGACAAATTAAATAATACACTGTCCAAATATTTCACCCCTAGCACCAGCCTTTTTAGAGAATAAATTAAGTTTTGGGAGAAAGATTTAGGAACTAGGACCTTTTATTTTTAAGGCTGTGATATTCCCAATCAGATGTGGGGGGAAATTCATGCAGGAATCAAGTAATTGGTTTCTATTAACCTAAGGGAGACTCAATATAGGTTAATATACAGATGGTACCTCCTCAGACTAAACAGACTGTCATGTGAATACGTTTAAGTGTTGGAAATATCATGTTCAAAGAGCAAACATGCATTGCGTTTGGTGGATGTGTCCTAAGGCTCAAGCATATTGGACTTAGATAAAAATATATTATTCAGCAGATAACTGGGGCAATAATGAAGCCTGGGACAGTATCCAACAGGGCACTTACACCTCCACCAATTCACTTATGTCCCACAGATTCTTTTGCGCAAGCAGTGGGTCCTACTGATCAGGCTCTTCAAGCAGGGCCCACCGCTTGTGCAAGAGATATTTAACACTTTACACAGGAAGCCCCAAAGCAAGCGGAAACACTCGTTTCTGAATTGGGACAGGTTGGCAAAGCTCCCCTATGTGAGCTCTGCCAACCTGCCCTGTTCCAGAAACTAGTATTTTTTTCGCTTATTTCTGGATGCCCCCGGAAGCGTTAAATCTCCATTCCGCAAGTGGGCACTGCTTGTGGACAGGAATTGACGGAGTGCAAGAGAATCAGCGGGGTCATAAGTGCTTCATTGGGTACTGCCCATGATGCTTTAACAATTCTTCTTAATTACTTAGAAGATATTGGAGAAGGCAAGAGATCAGGTCCAGCCCTGATGAAGTCTCAAATTCAGCGAAGACTGACCACTTCCTGGCATAGGATCTACGGGTTGCTGGCTTCTGAGCCGCATCCAAGACAGCCTGAACTTCTGCCGAAAAGGGGTTGGGTGCAGAAGTCGGATCCTCCATGTCGTGAGGCAAAGAGTGTTGAGATCTGGGTGGCAGATTCGACCTCAGTCCTTGGTCAGCAACTCTGGAAATAGAGGAAGGTGACGATACTCCCCCTTGGACAGATGCAGGAGGGGAGCAAACCACACTTGCCTTGGACACCACGGGGCAATGAGGATACAATTTGTTGTGTCTGGCTGAATTTTGGCCAGTACTTTCGTGAGGAACAACAGCAGAGGGAAGTTGTAAAATAAGGTCCCCTTCCATGGGTGTAAGAAGGCATCTCTGAGGGAGTCTGGATCGTGACCTGCCTGGCTGCAAAAGAGTGTGCAGGCTGTGTTCTCCGCTGTTGCAAACAAGTCCACAGTGGGGACACCCCAGCAATCGAAGAGGAAGCTCCGGATTTGAGGGTGCAGCCTCCATTCGTGCAAAGTCAGGGTGGCCCCACTGAGAGCATCTACAAGCACGTTGTCATTCCCAGTGATATGGATGGCCGTGAAAGACTTCAAGTGAGGGATGGTCTATTGAAGATCCGTAGGGTTAAGCGGTTGAGCTTGGTCGAACAGGTGCTACCTTGCTTGTTTAAATATGCCACTATGGTTGTATTGTCCGTATTTTCTGTCCCTGCAGATCTGGTTTGAGGGCTTGTAGGGCATACCAAATGGTGTGGAGTTCCAGCAGGTTGATATGCTGTAACTTCTCCCAGTGAGACCAGAGACCCTGAAATGTCCTGCTCCCACAGTGCGCTCCCCAGCCCAGTAATAAAACATCCAAGGTTAGAGTTATGGTCGGCGCAGCAGGGAAAAAGGGAAGACCTGAGGTCAGGTTGCCTTCCAGCATCCACCAGCAAAGGGAGAGGCGAATAGCAGGAGGCAAAGTCAGGTAAGTTCGGTGGGCATTCCCTTTGAGTTCGAATGAGTGAAGAAACCAATTCTGTAGCTGCCGCATGCGAAGACATGTGAAGGCTACGACCGACACTGTGGAAGCCATGAAACCGAGAAGATGCTGGATAGAGTGAGCAGTGCTTCGCTGGCACGGTAAAGTCTCTTTGTTAAGTTAAGTATCGTCTGCACTCGGTCCTGAGGCAGAAAGGCTTGCCCAACAGAAGCAGTGATGACGGCTTCAATAAACTGAATCTTCCTCGCTGGCACCAGGACTGACTTCTCCCAATTCACATAGAGCCGCAGCTCAGCCAGAAGATTGAGTGTCTTTAGAAGAGCTTGTTGCAGCCCTAGCTCCGTCGAGTCCACGAGCAGCCAGTCATTGAGGTAGGGGAAGACCTGGATGCCCCGAGATTGATGGTGGGCATATATTACTGCAACACACTTGCTGGAGACTCGAGGAGCAGTAGAAAGGCCGAAGGGGAGGACTGTGAATTGGAAGGCGTCTTGACCAATGCTGAAGCGGAGAAAATGCTGGCTGTCCTGGTGAATAGCAATGTGGAAGTATGTGTCCTTCAGGTCAATGGAAACCAGCCAATCGCCCTTGTGAAGGAGCAGCAGCATAAACTGCAGCGCAGTCATCTTGAACTTCTTCGGGGAGATGAATTTGTTGACTCTCCGCAAGTCCAGGATCGGTCAAAGCCCTCCGCCCTTTTTCGGCATCGTGAAATACCTTGAGTAGAGGCCTTCCTGCCGAAAGTGAATGGGAACTGGTTGGATCGCTCCCTTTTGTAGCAAGAGTCACCTTGTCTCGCAGCGGAGTGGACAGCTGTGTGGTTTGGATGCCAAGAAAAAGGGAGAGTTTTGAATTTGATCCTGTACCCGTGTTGGATGATGGCGAGTACCCACCAGTCTGATGTTATTCGCCCCCATGATAGTAGAAAGGGAGCCAGTCTGCTGCCAAATTGAAGAACAATGTGGGACAAGTGAGCAAGAAAGTCAAAGACGATGTGTTGAGGTGTAGTCTCCTCCTTTACAGGAGCCTCGGTACTGTGGCTGATTGTAAGGGCGTCTCGGTACCAAAGGCTGCTGTGTCCAAGGCTGACAATCCTGCTGCTGTAAGAAGATGGTTGTCGGAACCACCTCCTCTGGTGGTATGGACGTGCAGGAGGGGGTGCTCCAAGTCCCATCTTCTTAGCAGTGATCTTAGCCTTCTGGATGGTGTCCAGAGACTCGTCCGTCGAAGTGTTGAGGTGTCCTTCGCTATCCAACGGCAGGTCCTCTATACAACTCCTGGGTGAGAGTGGTGGAGCGGAGCCAGGCATGGCGGCGAAGAGCCACGGAGCCGAACATAGCATGACTGTGGTAATCAGCCTGGTGCCAAGCTGTGTGGATTTCTTGTCATGCTAATCTGGAGGCCTCGTCCTGAAATACCCGCGCCAGCTCCCTCTTGTAATCGCACAGGGAACCAACTTTAATTTGGTTGGATCATGCCCATGAATTTTTATTAGATAATAAATTGACCAGAAAATGTGGCAAATTTTCCCATGGCAGTAGATAGTTAGGAGAATAGGGCAAATAACTGCTCTTTGTTATGGAAGGGATGCTAGACATATAGATTCTGTTTGCACACAATGACAACCAAGCATTTAAAAAAACACAAACCTGGGTTGTTGTGAACAAGCGGGAGAGAGCAAGTGCGTTGGCTCACACTGCCCAATCACTCTCACTGGGGCTCAACAACTTGGGGATGCTCTGTCTCTGAGTTCTTTAGCATGACAGGTTGTTTAGCATGATGTCCAAACTGGGAATTCTATGTTGTTGGGGGAGACACACAACCCAGAATTGGAACCCATGGTGCGAACTGGGCCATAGCTGTGAACAATGTTATAGCCAATAAATTAAAGTCATAGTATAGCTTAATAAGGTAAAACATGTGGGACAAAAGAGAACGATCCTGTGCAGTAACCAAACCAACAGTCCAGATATACATTGCATTTTCACACTTCCTTCAAACAGTCATATAATGAAGAATCCCTATGGCCAACTGAGATTCTTTGGAAAAATCAAATGTATTGCCTCCGATTGTTAAGAGCCAGTTATTTTGCCTAATCTGTCAATAGGATTTACAGAAGGGTTCCACTACAGGGCTTACAATTTACTTCACTTGCATTTAAGATGCATCATACCAAGGTGTGGGTTGCATCATGTCCCAATACCTTTCATACTGGCTATGCAAGTCTGTGGAAGCCCAGTTCTGTTGTTAGACATGTTGGGTAAAATCCAACAAAAGTCCTACTTAGAGTAGACACACTGAAATGAATGTGACTTAAGTGAGTCATGACTAACTTAAGACCCATTCATTTCTATGGGCCTCCTCTAAGTAGGACTTACATTAGATTTTACTTATTGACTAGTAGTTTTGGAGTTTTAAATCTTGGAGTGTCAGCCAACACAGCACTCATTCTATTTACTAAGCTCAACAGTTTTTATTTAAGGGGTAGGCATGCAGAAACCACCAAGGGAAGCCTCAATGCTTTTATTGATTTTTTTCCGTGTAGTTTAACTGACCTGGATCTTGAGCACTGCAACCACCTGAGCTGTAGGTGGCGTGATGGTAAACTTCCATTCTGACCTCCAGCGCCCATTCCTGCACAGAACAGAGAAGACACTGACAGTGACCAAACAACTCCTTGTACAAGGGGGGAAAACAGTAAAGAATAACTCTTCCTAAATAGGTTTATTGAAGCAGGCTAATGTTATGTTCTCACCTCTTCAGGCAGATTCACTTAGAATCCAGAGATGGCATATCTTATACAGATGAACACTACTTCATGGCTGAAATCTATTCTCATTATAACGGGAGATGACAGCTGTTTTATACTGATATTTTTGTTCATTATAATGAAATGGGCATAATTTAGTTATACAAGAGTGTGTGCTCTTAGTCCCGTACTCAGTGGCTCACCTGCAACGATTTAGTCTATCAGGCAGTCATCATCATCATCAGGCAATCACTCGTGACCGAGTAAGTTTGTCTTCCAGGATAAAAGGAGGAAATTCTAAAGGAAGATTGTGTAGACTCTAGCGATGGGTCCGTAAGTGACTGTGGAGGCCAATTCTAGATCCACACAGCTTCCCACAGTGAGGACACAGGTTACCAGATGGAAGATGGCCCTGTAAAGGATTCATTTGATGTGCTTTTCGCTTAGCACACTTCTCCCTTTCACCTTGCACTCGGGCTTCTTCAAAGTCCATAGAGCCTTTGTGAAAGGCCAACCTCCAGTTAGATTGTTCATGTGCCAGAGCTTCCCAGTTTTCGATGTTTATATTGCATTTTTTTAGATTAGCCTTATGAACATCTTTAAACCTCTTATATTGACCACCGATATTCCGCTTTCCATCCTTGAGTTGGGAATAAAATAACTGCTTTGGGAGACGGCAGTCAGGCATTCGAACAACATGACCGGTCCACTGAAGTTGGCGTTGAAGAATCATTTTTTCAACGCTAGTAGTCTTTGCTTCTTCCAGTACACTGACATTTGTTCGCCTATCTTCCCAAGTAATTCGCAAGATTTTCCGGAGACAACGTTGATGAAATCTTTCAAGGAGGTGGAAGTGACGTTTATAGATAGCCCATGTTTCGCAGGCATACAATAAAGTTGGCAATACAATGGCTTCATAAACCAGTGTTTTGGTCTTCTTACAAATATCCCGATCCTCAAACACTATGTTTCATTCGAGAAAACGCGGCACTTGCGGAGCTCAAACGATGCTGGATTTCACTGTCGATGTTAGCTGTAACAGAAAGATAGCTGCCAAGATAGAGAAAATGATCGACATTTTCCAGTATTGTCCCTGCCAAGCTGGATAGATGGCATCACCAAAGGGTTAGCTTGCACTTGCTGATGAAGCACTTTGGTTTTTTTGATGTTAAGTGAGAGACCAAGTTTTTCGTATGCTTCTGCAAAAGCATTTAGGATAGTTTGGAGATCATCCTCTGAATGTGCGGAGACCACATTATCATCAGCATACTGAAGTTCCACAACGGAGGTTGTAATTACCTTACTTTTTGCTTTCAGCCTGCTGAGATTAAAAAGCTTTCCATCAGTTTGATATATAATTCCCACACCAGTGGGAAGTTTCCCCTCGACAAGATATAAAATCATGGCGATGAAAATAGCAAATAATGTCGGGGCGATAACACATCCCTGTTTAACACCTGATCCCACTTTAAATGGAGCACCATGAGAGCCGTTGTTGTCCAAAACCGTTGCCGTCATGTTGTCATGGAGAAGTCGCAGGATATTCACAAATTTATTGGGGCATCCAATTTTCGTAAGGATAGTCCAGAGAGCTGTACGGTCTACAGTATCAAAGGCCTTAGCCAAATCGATAAATGCCATATAAAGGGGTTGATTTTGCTCCCGGCATTTTTCTTGGAGCTGACGTGCAGTAATAATCATGTCCACTGTCCCTCTAGAGGGGCGGAAACCATATTGAGTTTCAGGGAGGATCTCTTCTGAAATAAATAGAAGACGGTTTGCGAGAATCCTAGCAAATATTTTACCTGCGGTAGCTAAGAGAGAAGTGCCCTGATAGTTTCCACAGTCTGTTCTATCACCCTTCTTAAAGAGGGTGATAATTATGGCATCCCTGAAGTCTTCTGGGATCTCTTCTCTTATCCAGATTTTTTCGATGAGTTTATGAAGATGTTGTACAAGTTCGGGGGGCCCTTCTTTAAAGATTTCAGCAGGAATCCCATCTGGTCCACTAGCTTTGTTGTTCTTCATTTGATTAATGGCTTTTTTTACTTCATCCAGAGTGGGGAGTATTGCAAGTTCCTCTCTAATTCGTTTTTGCGGGATTTGCAAGAAAATCTCTTTATCCACCTTAGATTTACGATTTAAAAGGTCATAATAATGCTCTTTCCAACGCAGTGCAATAGACTCCTTGTCTTTTAAGAGTTTGGTGCCATCTTTTGATTGTAAAGGGTTTGTACCATAGGTTTTTGGTCCATAAATGGCCCTTGTGGCCTTAAAAAAGCCCCATGCATCATGAGATTCTGCAAGTTGTTGAATTTCTTCAGCTTTCTTTTTCCACCAAGCGTTCTTAAGTTCTCTTGTTCTTCTTTGGACCTCAGCCTTTGCGCTAGCATAGATTTTTTTTCTTGGCAGTGCAGTTAATATCATTTTGCCATATTTGGAAGGCTTTCCTTTTTTGGTCAATTATATATTTAATCTCATTATCATTTTCATCAAACCAATCCTGATGTTTCTTAGTTTCATATCCAATAGTTTGTTCACAAGCTGCAGTAATGGAGGTTTTCAGCTTAGACCAATGGTTCTCAATGTTGTCAGGAGGTTCTGTAGGTAGATGTTCCTTAAGAAGTGATTGAAGACGAGTTTGCTTAATAGGATCTTGAAGGGCGTTGATGTTCATTTTACGCCTTGGTTTCCTTCCTTGAAGCCTACGTTGGGGAGCAATGTTGATAACCATTGTGGACCGGATTAGTCGGTGGTCTGTCCAGCAGTCGTCGGCACTCACCATGGCCCTAGTAAGAAGTACATCGCGGCGATCTCTAACACGGACAATTACATAATCCAGAAGATGCCAGTGCTTTGACCGTGGGTGCTGCCATGATGTTTTAAACTTATTCTTTTGTCGAAAGAGCGTGTTTGTAATAGTGAGATTATGCTCTGCACATGTAGACAAAAGTAAGAGTCCGTTCGGGTTGCTGTTACCAACTCCGTCTTTTCCAATAGTTTCTGGCCATAAATTAAATTCACGCCCGACTCTTGCGTTAAAATCGCCCAGGAGGATAATTTTATCCTCCTTAGGTATCTCTGACAGGAGAGTGTCCAACTGGGTGTAAAAACTTTCCTTGATGTCATCATCAGCATCTAATGTTGGCGCATAAGCGCTCAAAATGGTTACCTGCTGGTTATTGGCGAGCTTTAATCGAAGAGTTATCAGGCGTTCGTTGATGCCAGTAGGAACTTCTGACAAAGAGTTCACTAGTTCATTTTTGATGGCAAAGCCTACTCGATGTATTCGTCGGTCCTGCTCAGGTAGTCCTTTCCAGAAGAAGGTATAACCTCCTTTTTCTTCCTTCAATTGTCCCTCTCCTGCCCTTCGAGTTTCTTGAAGTGCTGCTATGTCAATTTTAAACCGTTTCAGCTCCCTTGCAATAATAGCAGTCCTACGCTCAGGGTGTTCACTATCTATGTTGTCCAGCAATGTCCGTATATTCCATGTTCCAAAATTCAAATGTCTTTTTCGACCGCTAAAGTGGTGACCCCACTGGACGCGGTAATCCAGTCAGGGAAGAAAGAGGTAGACTATGTTTAGGGCACCTTTTCTAGCCCCCTCCCCATATGGGGTGAGCAGAGTGGATCCTAAATAGGGCTGCTCAGTCATGGATACAGCTGCCGAGCTGCTCGACTACCTCGTTCCTTGAACAGGGCAACTGAGTCTGCATCCACCGCCCATGTGTTGGTCCATGACTAGAGGCTTCCAGATTCACAGTCCTGCCCCCGTCGCCATTCGCCAGTCGCCATGGGACTTTTTTTGTTTGTTTGGGTTGGGTTGGGTTGGATGGGTTGGGTTGAAAGACGCCTGTGCGTGAGACTGTTTTATGTGGGGAGATCGGTGCACAACGAATCACCACACAAACTTGACAGAGTACGGCAAAGATCCAATGGCACGGTTGCCCTGACGATTGGAAAACCATTCTCTGCTGCAGCCTTCATCCGCCTTCACAGCCGTTGTAATTTAGGTTTAATTATCTTCCGCCTGTTCTGCCGTTGAGGACTTTATGTTTTGGATCGTTCTTTGTCTGGTTCCTCTCCCCGGACCTTACCGCCATGGGTGACCCTACTGGGAGTACATAGCTCCCGACGGCATTGCTCACAGGGTTCATTGGAACACGCAAGCCCACTCACCACTTCAAGGCTACAGCCAGCTGGTTCTCTTACACACACCCTTTTACAACCTGATGCAACTAAATGTGACTTAAATTCCTCTTTGCTTTTAACATACAGATTTTTAAAAATCCCAATGCAAATTCCAGGTTCAGAGGAGGGAACAGAATATTCCCCCTCCCTGGCTGGTTGCAATTCTGATAACTATCAGCGATATTTGAATGTATAAAACATGCATGTTAAATGCAAATACACATTTTAACATCACATGAAGTTTGCCCAAAGAGCAGATCTACTTATGTGGAATTTACTTGAAACTTACAGAGAAGGTAACCAATTAAGTGAAGGCAGATAGCACCCTCTTTCCAGAAGAAGTGAAGGATAACATAGACTAGTGAGGATAAATTTGTGCTGAGTATGAATTAAGGGAAAGTATTGTAAACATGATTACCAGAAGTTTTTGGGCTGAAACTGGTGACTCTCAATGCAAGCAATGACTGTTGGCTGCCCATCTATATTCTTACTGTAAACCTGTTTCCAGAAGAAAAGTTTACATAAATAAGAGAACATACACACTTCAAACTGAATTACTTTTAAGATGCTACAGCAGTGTGGTGGGAGATGCTTCTCTGTGGGTTCATTCCATCCACATGTAAAGGCCCACCATCACATGAAGAGGTCCAGTCGAGTCTTTGCCACCTGATCATCACCCCAATCTCACCCCATACTTGTAACCTGGCTAAGGAACCATGCACTTGGTATAGAGTTGTGGACCTTTAAACACCACAGCAACCTTCCATAACCTGGTGCCCTCCAGATATTTTGGACCACAACTGCCATCATCCCTGATAATTAACCATGCTGGCTGGGGCTGAAGGGAGTTGTAGCCCAAAACATTCGGAGGGCACCAAACTGGGGAAGGCTGCACTACAGCAACACCATGTGATGAACCCATGGAAAAGGAGCTCCCATCCATCCCAACTAGCATAGCAAATGGTCAGGAATGCTGGCAGTTATAGTCCAAAACATCTAGAGGGCACCAGGCTGGGAAAGGCTGCCCAATTCTTTGGTACACCTGATTTCAAAGAACATCAGGCTGAAACTCCACAGCTTGCTTTCCTGAGAATGAATGTACCTCATGTGTGTTGTCTGCAGATCTTTCCCTGTACTAATTTTGGTACACGTTTTACACTTTTCCTTCTACGGAGGGAAAAGGAGGAGGTATTTTGGGTCCATTCAGAGAAGATGGTGGAGTCACTTAAAGTCCATAGAATATGGTTCAAAGTTCTTTAATTCAGTTTTTGTAGCTCTAGGTCAGGGATAGACAACCCTTTTGGGCTGTGGGCACATTTGACAATTTGAGAAAATGTCCTGGGCACTACCACAAAATGGCTGCCATGGGAGGCATGGCAAAAGAAAAGTAACCTGCCCCCAAAGACTGAGTACAAGGCAGAGGTGGGGTTTGAGCCCCATCACACTAAACAACTCCTTTGAACCTTCAGTTTTCAGCACCAACAGAAACCTTTTTCACAGGAATCCCAGCTGCTGGTAAGACAATGTGTAAATTTAAGTTAAAAAGTGGGAGGGGTAGGACACCTTGCTGGGTGCCAAGAAAGATGTTCGGAGGCGCATTGGTGCCTGAGAACACCTCTTTGTACACACACATTTTAAATGTCCCATTCCAACATGGAAAAGGCAAGATATAAAGCCAGTGTGGCGTAGTGGTTAGAGTGTTGGACTGGGACTCAGGAGATCCGGGTTCTAGTCCCCGCTCGGCCATGAAACTCACTGGGTGACTTTGGGCCAGTCACTGACTCTCAGCCTAACCTACCTCACAGGGTTGTTGTGAGGATAAAATGGAGAGGAGAAGGAGGATTATGTAAGCCGCCTTGAGTTCCTTGCAGGAAAAAAGGCGGGGTATAAATGTAATAAATAAATAAAATAAATAAAATAAATACCATTGGTAGAATTAAAGTATTGAGGTTCTTTACATTAACTAACACAAGAACATTGGGTCATGATAAAATGAGGTTGGATACTTAACAGTACAAAAGCCATGCGGATAGTGATCTTTCACATATGCTCTTAATGCACTGTCACAGGCATCCTTCCAGGACTTTAGTGCTGCATCGGTGTCCTCTGGCTGGGGATCGCTTGCTTCTTTCCTTAAATGATCAAACTTAAAGGAAAGCTTGTTTCTTGGGTCTAAAAATCGGCCATTACCAAGATCACCATGTTCTGTGATTAAGACCTGAAAAAGAAAGACAAACCCATTGTGAGTGCACCTTCTTATGACAAACTTCCTTGGCTCATTTCAGATAAAAGCAGTTATTTAAACAAAGAGACTTCTCCGTTTTACAAGGGCATTAATAGTTACAATGATAGGGGTGCCCTGCACATGTTTTAGGCTACAACTCCCATCAGCCCCAGCCAGCATGGCTGATGGTCAGGGATTATGGGAGTTGTGGTCCAAAACATCTGAAGGGTACTGGGTCGCCTACCCCTGCCATGAATTATTCCAAAGGGGACAGACTGTGCTGTGACACCCCAGGCAGAAATTGTTCCAAAAACTATGCAAATTCAGCATCTATTTCTTCCTTTCCCTAGATCAGTCCACCCTGAACTTCCATCAGCTCCAGGCAGCATGGCCAATAGTCAGGAATACTGGGATTTGTAGTCCAAAACATCTGGTAGGCACCAGGCTGCAGAAAACTGCCTTAGAGCTTAGTTATAGTGATACTATATATACATATCTCAACAATGACACAAATACTGCTTTATTTAAAAAGCGCAAGAAATTGGTCTCTCTGCTTTCTAGATAAGAACATCTGTTCAAGGTAGTTCAATATATATCGACTTACTGGCCTGAGTGACTCTTTGGAACTCAACAGGGATCTATTGGAAACATTATGCTATCCAATTCCCAAAGGGCTTTAGGATATAATAGCGCTTTCCCTACTTAAGAAGCAAAAGACTGGATCAGATCAGCAGCTCACCACTCTTTAACCTTGCAACACCAACAGCTTCCTGGAAAGGTGGGGAAAAACCCTTCTCTTGAGACAAGCATCTGAAAAGCTGCCTCAAAGAAGGGACTACTGAAGCTCTAAAAAAAACTTAAGATTAACTCTGAACAGGAAGCCTTATATTAACTGAGTATGAAAGGGGATAAGTAATATATCATCCATAAAACTTCACAAGCCCTCCCTTTTGCCATAATGAATACCCTTACCCACTCCCAACTCTCTTACTGCACTTCTTTCTCCCTTTGCTCCAACTGCCCTCTTCTTGCTTTGTCCCCTTACTGCTTCTGCTGCTTTATTTTACCATTAGGCCTAAAGAAGTTTGTTCAAGATGCTGCTGCTCATTAAAACAAACATGTTAGGTTACTGTCTGTAACCATCTTGATGACGCAGTCTGATAATGATATGGGGACATTAAGTATATGCCTTATGCCTTAAGTATATTTAAACTGAACTTGTGCATATGGTGAAGCAATGGTTTGCTTGCCCCAACACATATACAGATTCCTTAATGCAGTCCCATTTTTTAAAGCAGAAGGGAACCTGGGCACAGTGCTTTAAAATGCAGATGCATGCTCAAAAATCTCTGCTTCACCATGCACACAAGGTCCAGTGTAGATATATGCAACATGAATGACATCCTGAGCTTAGCATGTGAGCTGGCCTTCAAAAATTCTCATAAGAACAGGCATATTCTGTGCATAATGAGAAAAAGGAAACTGATCAGGAGTCAGTTTATGCACAATTGTTACTTTCTGTCCAGATTTTTTATAGAAAGAGGTCTTAATACCTAGTCACTCACAAAATTCAATACACAAACACCGTAAGGGGTGGAAAGAAGTTTTAATTTACCTGATCATCGTACCCTTCTATCTTCACAGGAGTGAACTGATCCATGTTATACTGGGCAAATGCACTGTCAGAGGCAGGCAAGAAGTGAATATTAGATTCTGATTCTATAGAAAGGTACTCGCATAACCCCATTGTTTTCAAAACTTTTTACATAATTTGGGCCTTACATTAACATTTTCCCACCGCAGAAAGAATGTACATGACTTCCATAGCCAGCACATTTATAGAGAACACTGCCACTTCAATACTGGAAACAATATACAACTATTTCCCCACTTCTGATTCAAGCAGCTCATAGACAAATCACATGGCTAAAGATAACATAGATCTTAACATGCAGTGTCATAACTAACCTTGAGTAGTTTCATAGATTTCATAGATCATAGAGTTGGAAGGAGCCTACAAGGCTATCGAGTCCAACCCCCTGCTCAATGCAGGAAACTAGAGGAGGGGTCTTCCATCCAAGTAATAACCAGGCCTGACCCTGCTTAGCTTTCCACACTCAGACAAGCTGAGTCAGCGTGAGCCACAGGCCTGTAGTTCTACTAATGGAACTGAGCAATCAGTGAAATACACTGACAGTATAACTCAAAGTTTTTTCATTTTAAAGGCTTGGCAAAAAATTAATGGTTACAAGCCTTATTACTCCTATGAGAATTTTGAAGCTATCATATTTAAAATTACTGTTTTCATTTAAAGCTATTTTGGCCAGGATCAAAAGAGAAGCTTTAGGCACACTGAGATTTTTATGTTTTTCTTCTTCTTTGAATAGCAGATCCTAATGGCACATCATAAATCTCCTTTGAGTTTCAAAAGCAGTTTATTATGCAGCATGGGAACTGCTGTTCAAGAAACATGAGCCTAAACTTCATTGCCCATGCAAAACTAATCGCGTGGATCTTTGGGTTCTGACCTTAACATTTATGCTTTTTGAAAGAAACAGCCTGCATTTCCAATTATTTTGCATGCATGTACAGCAAAAAATAACTATCTATTGCCCCTCAGCCATCTGTTAATCAAGCCAAAAGGAACAGCCCGACCCCACTTCCTGTTGTTGCCCACACGGTGAGATAAATCAGAAGCCTGAGCAAGTAGCGCAGAGTAAGCCTGAGCTGGCATCAGCTCACTGCTAGAGTTATTACCACCAAGGAAATGCAAGACTGACAATGGTTCCTGTGGTGTGTCATTTAAAACAGGAGTGAAGATGTATTCCATGTCATTAACACAGAAGCACAGAGATCTCCCTATAAAATTAATCATGCTTCTTCATTTAAAAATACACACACAACCGTCAGCAGTACTTACTGAGCTGCCCCTTCCCTAAGAAGATTGTCATTGTTAAGCAGCAACCGAACATCTAAGAAAAAGAAAATATTCATATAGATTACCAACAATTCCAATGCTTTGATGTAATATTTACTGGTACCCAGATACATGTTTGAGTAATAAACTGTTCAGCATGTATTGCAAACAGTTTGTTAACAGCATTAGTTTTCCACTCTAGGAGTGCAAAAGCTTCCATTAGAAACTTATGAAAAGTTAACACAGAAATATAGAATGGATATTCTAAAAAGCAATGTACATGGACAACTGCTCTAGGTAATACTTATGAAAGCTGTTTTCTTCTTCGAGGCTCTGTTTTCACCACTCACATAGTCCTTGGAGGCTGTAATTTTCTTAGCAAATAGTCTATGTCTGACGGTTATGGTTTAGAAAGTAAAAAGCTAATCCTTCAGATTGGAGTGGTGTTGGGGAGATCAATAATGAATGCATTTTTAGACAGAACTAAGGCATTGCTGACAGGCTGCAAAATCAGAACACTTTTAGCACTTTATTATTTCTTTGACAGAAACCAAACTGCAACTCTTTACGGCCTGCAATGACTACAATTTACTGAAAACAAATTCAGAAAGGCGCACATCAGAGCACAGATAAGTTCTGTATGTGAGTTTCTGCATTTCCATGAATGGCTCCAGAGAGTGCTGATAAATACTGAAATACACAAAGGAGGTAGATGACAAAATGAAAGTGCTATTTGGACAGTTCAGGTGTACCTCCTGAACAAATATACTTTTCCTTTCTGTGCTATGGAAGGGTAACAGAAACTCCCAGTGTACATGTGTACTGGCATCACTAAAGTGTTCAGTCAGCTGCAAGCTATAGTTTCATCTTCCTTCTCCCAGGCACTAAATTAGAGCAGTCTAGCAGGTGTCTGCGTACATAGTCCCTGTTTCCCTGCCAGAAAGAATAGGCTGTTGTGGGGACAGGCCAATATATGTGAAAAGGCCAACGAGCACCACTGTGATGTAGTGGTTAGAGTGTCTAACTAGGATTAAAATCCCCTCTCAGCCATGAAGCTCACTGGATGACATAAGCCAGTCACTGTCTCTCAGCCTAAACTACTTCAAGTTGTTGAAAGGCTAAAATGGGGAAGGATTTGTGTGAAGAACCATGCATGCCACCTTGAGTTCCTCAGACGAAAGACAGGATTTTTTATTTATTTATTTATTTATTTTATACCCCGCCTTTTTTCCTGCAAGGAACCCAAGGCGGCTTACATAGTCCTCCTCCTCTCCATTTTATCCTCACAACAACCCTGTGAGGTAGGTTAGGCTGAGAGTCAGTGACTGGCCCAAAGTCACCCAGTGAGTTTCATGGCTGAGCGGGGACTAGAACCTGGATCTTCCGAGTCCCAGTCCAACACTCTCACCACTACGCTACAGGGGATATAAATCAAATAAATAAATCATGGATGGGTAATATTAATGAGAGGCCAGATGCACAAAAGTGACTGGAAGGCTACGGTATACTGGACCAGATCAGCTGAACTAAGCAGCTTGCATCCAGACAGGACATTGAACAGTAACTAGGATGTGGAGCTTTGACCCAGGCAATGCATGTATAAAATGGAAAATGTGTCTTGTGACTCTCAGATAGGAAACTTTTGAGGTGCAGCTTTTGTTATTAGGAAATTCAGTCACCTCTGCTGTAGAAGGTAATCCATATATGGTGAGTATTTAGAAGGTACATAATACAGGAAAGTTTTAAACAGAAGACAAGACTCCCACAAACAATTCCATGATTTTAGGTATTTAAGACATATTAAACTTGAGATGATTTCTAAAGAGCACCAAGTTCTCAACTTTTGAATGCTAGGGACCCCGCTTCCATCTTCCAGCAGCAAGAACTTTTCAAAGTCTTGGTCTTAAATAGATTAATATTGTTCTCTAATTATAGGCTGTAAACATACAATGCTTATTTTGCTACTAAGACAACAGAGAACCTGTATTAATCATTTTGTTCTTTTTACTTACCATTGAACACTTCATTGAACTCCCCAGGAGGTGCATGGGTGATGAATTTTGCAGCTATACGCACCTGTAGAGAAATCAGGTGGGCTTAATAAGTCAATGTATTCAGTCATTCTGAAAGTGGTCTTTAGCCCTGGCTGCAGCTGAAGCCACAGAACATGCTTGGTGGCAATAGGTGCAGCCACAGCAGGGTCACGTAGCAAATAAGCCAACAGAGTAAATGCTGGTGTCTCTGTGGCCTATTTTAATTCCCTGGTTGTCTAATTTGAGAAAATTTGAACTAATTTGTTGTGTTCATTTCTTCTGGCACCATCATTGAATGGTTTACTGTAAGGCTCTTAAGCCAGAGGGTGACAACCTAAGTTAGGGCTCTTCTACCTTTAACAGTCAAGCTTATGAAATGCAGCTTTTCAACTCCCTGTAAGATTATGACATGACAAGATGCACTGTTGAAACTATCATCTATACAACTAGTACAGTTCAGAAGCCCTAATGAAGAGAGGTTGGCCTTTCCGGTATTAGCCAACTGCACATGATCTACTGTCCATCATCATATATTATTTTCTATATTCATTGACACAATTTAAGAATTTAACGTCCTCATTAGCTGTGTCCCATATCCTAAGATACGTATTTTATATCTAGAGTTTTCACACCAAGTGAATGAAACCTGGTCAGACGTCAGTTCTCCCATACTATCCACAGAAAATGGGACAAAACATAATACATTTTAGTAAGTTATTTTTACTATTGGTATCTGATAACAGACTTTTGTCAGAGCTGATGTAATAATGGCCTATTGCTGACTTCCAGTGTAGATAACATATGAAATCATCTGGAGTTTTGTCAAGTTGTCTCAAAGGCTAATTGGGTAAAAAAATTAGGGACTCGGAAACTTGTGCCTACTGCATATCTGCCTTTCAGAACCAGGTCTATGTAACCGAACTGGAATACAGTGTCTTTGGTATCATAGTGCCAAACAGGAAAAGTGGCTGCCCCATTTTCTGATACTGCAACATATGTATGGGGAAAATGGAATATATTGTACCACTGTGCTCAAGCTGCCAGTGCAACTGACAGATTTTTATTATTTTTTTAAGACAGCCTTGTGAGAGATTACTGAAAAGCAGTTATTAGAAAGACTTCTACCCCACAGCTTTTCTATAGACTTTCCAGAGCACTGCCCTAGATGGCTGAAAGTCTCCTTCAAATTATAGTATGAGCTTTTATTAGAAAGTGCATCCATAAGCAGTAAGCATGACACTCTGGTTGCATTAAAGTACTGCTACAAATACAGGGCTTAGAGAAGATGTTACTTTGTCTAACTAGCACCAGGATCCATTTCAATAGAGAGAGCGATTGCAGGATCCATCCTTCCCTCACCTCTTGCCCATCCTCAGCTACGGTCTCCTTTCAGGGGTGCCCAAAAATGACAAACAGGCAAAACAAGAAGCTGAATGGCTGAAAAAAATATATGCCCCATTTCAGACTAATGCAGTCTCTTGTAATCAAGCTAATAGCAACTTATTCAAACACAGAACTATAGTGTACACACAGTCCTGCCAATCAGGTAGAGAAATAAAATAAGACAGCTTTAAACGAATGCTACCCCAGATTTCATGATCTAAATTCAAATATGGGAGAAGAAAATTTAAAAGTATATATTACTTAACATATACCAATCTATTTTAATTTCCACTCTCTCTAATAAAAAGTTATAGTGAAGGACTCAAGATACAATAGCTATATCAATCTATAGGGCAAAAGATATGGTGAAGAGGCCATGGATGCCAGTGGAAGGCCGACTACAGGCTTGTGGGATCTACTTTTGTTTTTTTACTAGAACACAGAGAGATACACCAACCAGAGCCTGGTGCAAAAGGCATACACACATAGCACCAAGGAATTCTGAGCCCAGGAATTTGTTCTGCGTACCATAACTGAACAGAACTCACAGTCCTTCCACACAAAACTCCACTTCCAGTTATTCCAAGCTTTCTTCTGTTCAGCAGTATAATCTAGGGCGTGGGAGAGTCATTTTGGTGCTGCTATCGTTGAACAACTGGGAGTTAGAAATCCTTGCTGATCTACTGCACATCAGGCAGAGATCTACCACTAGATCCAGATCTACGTCCTGCACACCCTCGATGTATGTAACCAAACAGCAAGGGAAAAAACACTAGTCACACAACTTTGTTTTCTCAGAAAAATAATTTGAGTTAGAGCGGTGGGTGAAATCCAACGTTGTCCTCTCCTCCCCCACTGCAGCCACCAAAATCTGTTCTGGAGAGTCCAACTGGAGAAGATCTGGAGAGGCTGCAGGGGGTAGAGGAAATCTGCTCCACTGGCAGATGCCATTCCATCAGCAGGCGGACACAACTGGATTTGACTCAATGCCTTTTTTAAACTGAGCTAGCTCCAGGTTATATGGTATGGTAATCACTATTTTCAAGGTTCTCAACTGCTTGTAATTTTGAAATCTGTGTTCTCAGGCGACCAATGCCAATAGTCCTCACTTGCTGCAATTTCAGATACCGGTAACAGACTTCCACTGGCCCCTCATCTGGGGCTGGGGAGAAGATTTGCGAGTGGGGGAGGAAAGGGGAGTCAGGTAACAGGTCAGGTTGGTCACAGATACTGAGCCAATGGCTCAACTAGGGCGGGGACACAGGAAAGGGCTTATCTAGGCACCTGGGTTCCCGCCCATGGCCTCTTTTGCTGCTGTTTTCCGGCTGAACCCACATCCATCGTCCTTGCTGATTCATCTCGTGGTATCGTTCCTGGGGCATGTGTGTGTGTTTAAATCTGGGAGGGAGTACTGTGTGTGTGTTTGCTTTATAGTTACGTTAAACCTAGTTACGTTTAAATTAATTGTTCATGTTAATTAGCTTAATTGTGTCTTTAATTTAATTAATTGAGGGGATTAGGGAGAATCAGTTACTAAGTTTTGTTGTTGTGGGCTGGGCTTTGGTCGCCACGGTTTTTCCCTCAGCAAAGCTTCCCTCCCCTTCCCTTCCCTTCTATTAAGCCGGCTGCATTTGTTATTTAAAATGGACTTTCGGTTGCTGTGGGACGGGCTGTGGCTGCTGCCTTCCCCCCCCCCCCCCCCCCCCCCGCCAGCAGAGCTTCTTTCCCCCTCCATTAAGCCAGCTGCATTGTTTATTTAAGGTGGACTTGCCCTGATTAGAATCTGCAGCGCTGCTTCACTCCGGTTGCCTCCCTTGCTTACTTTTTGCTGCGCCGCTGTTGTTATTTGCTCCTGATCCCAAGCAGCTGTTTGATTCCCCAGTGTTTCTGCTTGCCCGGTGCTTCCTGCAGCCGCTCCTCGCCTCCTTTAAATTTGTCGGAGCCAGGCTCCCCTCCCCCCCCTCACTGTTTTAACCCCTCACTGTTTTAACGTATTGCTTCTTTGGGGATAACGACTGGTTGTGTGACTAAGCAGACAGGGCACAATCTCTATGAGCAAGGTACATATCTCGACTGTATTGAAGCCATGGGACACAGGAACCGGGTCCATGCCAAGGGAACAGGGGAGGCAACTCAGCCAAATTGTAGAGGGAGCAGCGAGTGGTTGCGGTGCCACTGGTGCATGGCCAGGGCTTTGCCTTTGCTGCGCCACGTGTCTCGCCGCTTATCAGCTGGCTGCCCTCTTTGTTGTTGACCGCCTTTGGAGTTTCGCGCCAAACAGCTGATCTTTGCTGTTGCGGCTTGCCGGGGGCTTCCTGCCGGGGCGCCACGTGGGCCACAGCTGTTTGTTTGCCTGCTGCCATTAATTATTCAATCAATCAATTAAAGTTATTGCTAATCTCTCTCTCTCCCTTTTTTATTTTTTTTTATTTTTTTTTTAAACTAATTAATGTTGAACAGGCCTGTGGCTGATGCTGGATCAGCTTGTCTGAGCATGGAAAGATAATTTAAATCAAAGTTATCAATTTATTCAGACAATTTAAATCAATTGTAATCAGTTTAATCAATTTATTCCATTAACTTAAATCAATTTTAATCAATTTAATTTTAATCAGTTTAATCAATTGTGGTAAAGTGTGGGGTAGTGGTTAGAGTGTTGGACTGGGACTCGGGAGATCCAGGTTATAGTCCCCGCTCGGCCATGAAACTCACTGGGTGACTTTGGGCCAGTCACTGACTCAGCCTTACCTACCTCACAGGGTTGTTGTGATGATAAAATGGAGAGGAGGATGATTATGTAAGCCGCCTTGGGTTCCTTGCAGGAAAAAGGCGGTGTATAAATATAATAAATAAATAAATAAATAAAATAAATTGAATCAGTTAACTTAAACCCCCCTTTTCTCTCTCTCCCGTTTTAATGTTACTGTGCATTATTAAAAAGGGGAGCCTCCCGATCAACTTAAGTGAGGGACTGTGGCTCAGTGTGATAGAGCAGCTGCTTGCCTGTCTCTGTGGCTCACGCTGGCTCAGCTTGTCTGAGCGTGGAAAGCTAAGCAGGGTCAGGCCTGGTTATTACTTTGATGGGAGACCCTCTCCTCTAGTTTCCTGCATTGAGCAGGGTGTTGGACTCGATGGCCTTCTAGGCCCCTTCCAACTCTATGATCTATGAAATCTATGAAACCAGGCCTATGAGAATGTCTGGCATGCAGAGGGTCCCAGGTTCGATCCCGGGCATCCCCAGGTAGGGCTGAGAAGAACTCCTGTCTGAAACCCTGGAGAGCAATGGCTGGCTGTCAGTGCCGACATTACTGGGCCAGATGGATCAAGGGTCTGACTTGAGTTAGATCAGCTCAGTATAAGATAGGTTTCTGTGTGCCATGCAGATAATGTAGAAAGGTGGATATGAACCTTTTACCAATTGATTAAAGCAATTGATTTAATCCCCCCCACCTTCCCCCCCTCTTTCCCCTGTGCCTTATTGTTCTGGCACAGCTGGTCTGAGCGTGAAAGTTAAGCAGTGTGCTACTGTAATTTTGCTCAATTTTGCTCATTACTCTCATCAAGTTCTTGTAGTATTACAGCTTGAAGTCCCAGTCCAGACGCCTCCCAAGAAAGATCAAGGTGGCAGGAAGAGCAAAGGACGTGCCCCTAGGCAACCAGCAAAGCATCCGTCACCCGACTCGTGTTTCCTCTTCAGATGAAGAGGACCTGGATGCTTCAAGGGTTGCCAAGAAGGGGTGGGCTGGGCAGGGCCTCTCCATGTGTAGCAGATCACAAGATAATGTTCTGCATTCATTTTCAGCATGCTTAGATCTTCACGGCCCTGTGACCAGGCAGATGCAGATGCATCCAACAATGCGGGGGGGTTCCCCAGAGAGTGGTGAGTGCTACCCACACAACAGCATGGCAGCATGGCCATTCACGCAAACAGGCACACCATTGAGCATTAAGAAGACACTTTTGTTCCTACACAGTAGAGCTACAAAATAACAAGGCTGGTTCCTTGCTTAGTCCTCTCCAAGGCTTGCCTCAGCAGGTAGCCCTAGCCCGGGCTTCTTCATGTGCAAAACCCAACAACAACAGAAACCAGAAGCCACAGCAGCAGTGTAGATTCTTCCCCCCCCCCTCCAGTGGCCCAGCTGTCTTTGGCCAGTCAGGATGAACTTCACTTGGCACAGGCAGAGGGGAGGGGTGGCTCATGGCTATGCTTGCATTTGCATTGCACTTTCATATGAATTGCTGAGGCACGTAGACATCAAGATGGTGGCTCATGGCTATGCTTGCATTTGCATGGCATTTTCATACGAATTGCTGGGGCACATAGACATCAAGATGGGGAGCCTCTGAGGCGCCATCTGAGCTATGTACATTTCGCATTTCCAGGTCCCCAGCTGCGATTATACTTGTTTGCGCCTGAAGAGGTGTGTGTGTGTGTGTGGTGCAGGAGACTTTGAGGTTTTTTCCTCCCATCTCCCATCGGGGGAGGGTTCTGAGTTTTTCCTGCACCGCACACGCATGCTTGTGCTGAGCGTCCATACAGGCCAGCACCCACCTCCTAAATGGCCCCAGCCCTGTTAATTTGCCCAGGCTAGTAATCTAGGCAGAGTACATGGCCCAATCTGAAATTGATAAAGAAATGGCAGCAAGAAATGTGAGTGTCACATGATCCGTTCCTGTGGTCCCGGGGTCTTGGGGAAAAAATGCCATATTAAACCAGCATTTAAGCTGCTGCCTGTCCACCCAGATGATTTTGACCTTCTTGGGTTCTGTTTCCGGGGCAAAAAAATTATCATTCAATTGGCCTGACGGAAGGGGACAGGCCTCGAACAGGTTGTCCACTATTAGATTATTTGTTCGAAGGCCTTTTTGGGAATTGGCGTTTGATTGGGGGTACCATTGCCTGTTTCTACACTTAATTTTTTCCTGTATAGAGCTGGTACCATGGCCTGTTTCTACACTCAGTTTTCCTATATAGAGTTGGGATTCAGTGCAGCAGTATTCCCACATCTCTAGCAAAAAATAGTAGCCCTAATTAGGCGTATTTCTACGCCAATTACAAGGCCTGGTTGGCCATCTCAAATTGTGCTGGCAGGGTTATTGCCCCTGGTCGTGCATTCTTGGCAGACCACTTGGCTGACTAGGTTGTCCAATTTTTGTGTGACAATCAGGCTACAGTGCAGATACTGAACACTATGTCCTCTAAGAACTCCAGAGTTATATGTCTGGGCGCTTACGTTGCACAGTTTAAAGCACAATATTCTGCTCAGAGCCTGGGGGCAGATGTAGAGATGTCGGGCCCTGCCCTGTGGGTCTACAGTTTGCCATTCTCTTTGCCAGACGGTCTTATTTCATGACCTGTTGGGTAGAGGGTCTATCATCCTGCTACATGCGGGATCAATGACAGAGCTATGTCCTGGCAGGGCTCTACACCTATTCATGGCAGGACGTGGACTTGCTGAAGGCAGTCTGTTTTGTCAGCAGGATGCCTCGCACATTTGCACACATTTGTGGCTGACCGTGGACTCGCTGAGGGTAGGCTGTTTTGTCGTCAAGACGGCTAGCCATTGACCAAGTGTCGCTTTTGTTCGGTGACGAGGTCTGCTCTCGCGGACTTGAGCATGGCACATTTGGGTTTCTGAGCCCAATCCATGGCCTGGCACATTTGGGTTTCCGAGCCCACTCCATACAGATTGGTGTCGCATCCACTGTGGGCAAACTGGGGTTTTCTCTGAGGTCCCAGTCATACTGGTCCTAGGTGCGAAAATTTCCTTAATGGTATGTCAAAATTGCCTTGATGGTACTGCCGTGGGCTGTGTTTCTCTTCCAGGTCACCAGGGTGGAGGCAGGACTGTCCGTGTGCTGATTTGTGGGCACAGTATGATTTACTGGGTGGCAGGACTAACTGCCATGTCGGGCTTCCTGGTGGTTGAGCCTTCAGCGGACGTCCAGTGGATGGGTCGCCGGAGCATGAGATGGCAGAACCTCCTCCACACTTTGTTCCGGGCTTGTTGAAAGGCAAGGCCCTGATCTGGGAGGTGTCATGCGATATGGCATACATACGGCACCGATGGGGTGTTCCTGGCGATTGAGCTTTCGGCGGACGTCCAATGGATGGGTCGCCGCGGCATGAGATGGCAGAACCACCTCCACACTTTGTTCTGGACTGACCAGTGTTCTTCCCCCCAGATGTCCTGGTCTCCATTTGGCGGGGAATGATTTGGGCTTGTCAAAAGGCAAGGCCCTGATTTTGCAGGTGTCATGTGATATGGCATACATACGGCAACGATGGCCGGGAGTCCTGATCCTTGGTCGTTCATGATACCGCGTTTCAGTTGGCCCAAGGCCTTGAACAGAGCGGTTAGAAAAGTGAACGGCGAGATTTGTAGGGCCGTAGGAGGGATTGGGTTCTATATTCCCCATCCCACAATATCCTTGGCCCGGAGGGAGCTGTATCGCCCAGATGGGGTTCGCCTGGATGGGGTTCACCTATCCGGTGTAGATAATGAGAATAATATTGGAGATCTGCGAAGGGCCCTGCTCGCTTGTTTATCGGGCAGGTGGGGGAGATTCGACTAAGCGATAGCTTGTCTCTCTCTGTGGCGGGAAGTGCGGGATTAGGCAGTATGGCTTAAGCTTATGGTGATCATCCAGTGGCACCTTTCAAGGTGACTGACGTTTACCCAAGGCTGCCCTCGCTAATGCCCTGAGGCTTGCCAGGAGGGAGATTGGGACGTCTTTGGGGTTTTGCCTTTCTCGCCTACATTGGGTGCCTGGAGGCGTCAAGGTAAGGCGACGATGGTAAAGCCCTCCAGCTCCACATGGAGGGCAACTGGCTGGGGGCGGACCAACCTGCCTCCGGTGCAGTGCGGATGTATTCGCCCAAATATTGGTTTTTTCCCGGCCAATGGCCGGGCTAGGTTAGTACCGCACTTCGCCCTTCACAGATCTTCAATTCAATAAATGTGGCCCTGATTTGAAACCATATACTCTGTGTCTGACTCTTCTTTATCTCACCCATACACTCGCAACAGACTTCCACTGGCCCCTCATCTGGGGCTGGGGAGAAGATTTGCGAGTGGGGGAGGAAAGGGGAGTCAGGTAACAGGTCAGGTTGGTCACAGATACTGAGCCAATGGCTCAACTAGGGCGGGGACACAGGAAAGGGGTTATCTAGGCACCTGGGTTCCCGCCCATGGCCTCTTTTGCTGCTGTTTTCCGGCTCCCATCCCGCCCTGTTAGCAGTGTAGGCTCCTCTGGTCGCCCATTAACGGGGGCCGAGTAGGAATTTTGGCTCATTGTCTCAATTGGCCGGGGCAATGGGCGGGTTTCGCCTACTCTACACTGTGAATCAGGGTAGGGAAATTTTTGAATTTGATCTTGATCCCACCAGGGGGATCATAGCTAAATTGGTCGCATTTGCGGGAAGTGCGGGATTAGGCAGTATGGCTTAAGCTTATGGTGATCATCCAGTGGCACCTTTCAAGGTGACTGACGTTTACCCAAGGCTGCCCTCGCTAATGCCCTGAGGCTTGCCAGGAGGGAGATTGGGACGTCTTTGGGGTTTTGCCTTTCTCGCCTACATTGGGTGCCTGGAGGCGTCAAGGTAAGGCGACGATGGTAAAGCCCTCCAGCTCCACATGGAGGGCAACTGGCCGGGGGCGGACCAACCTGCCTCCGGTGCAGTGCGGATGTATTCGCCCAAATATTGGTTTTTTCCCGGCCAATGGCCGGGCTAGGTTAGTACCGCACTTCGCCCTTCACAGATCTTCAATTCAATAAATGTGGCCCTGATTTGAAACCATATACTCTGTGTCTGACTCTTCTTTATCTCACCCATACACTCGCAAATGAGGAAAGCTGGAAGAAATTGACTTCCTTTCTCTAGATGGGAAAATGTGCCAGAAGAATTTGTACATAGGTTGTCATGGGTACATGCATCTCTTAGATTCTATGGCTACTCTATCCAATTTAAGACCGTGGTTAAATAGTATTATACTTTCCCATGAAAATGGCTAACTAAACTTCACTCGTTACAGGATGTTGGCTAGGGAAGACAACCACCAACATAATTGCTGGTGAGGAAAACCATGTGAATGGGTATTTTTCACCTTTCATGCCCAATTGCCATACTTGATGAAATTTAACAGATCACATTGGCTAGTGACACTGGATTTGTGTTTATCCCATTTAGCTTGTAGCCTAGATATAAATTTACTTGAGTCGTGTAGACCTATAGGCACTGCAGGAACATTGGTCCAGTTAATCTTGCCCGTTCTCTGCCTGTGACACAGCTTGGTGGTGGTGGTTGTTATTAAAATTTCTGTACTGCCCATTAGCCGAAGCTCTGAGTGGTTTACAAGACAAAGCTTAAAACCATAAAATACAATAACATAGTATAAAACCTTAAGTTTTAAACAGAATAGAACCAAAGTAGTGTTTTGGGGGGGGTATACATCTTAAACTACAAGATTCAGTATGGATAATCCAATGTTGGAGGTGAGTGGACTTTATTCTTTTCATCACACAGTGTGGTGTAGCAATTAGAATGTTGAGTTGGTCAGCTCTAAAACTCTTTTAAGCAAGTCAGTTTGTCTCAGCTTAAACTATATCACAGAATCATTGTGAGGATAAGGCAAAATAACTCTATATGAGTTGCCCTGGCTTCCTTACAGAAAGACATGCATACAAATGTGAGAAAACAAAAAGATATGAACCTAAATTAGTCTGATGTTTTTCCAACATCAGGGCCTACATTCTACTAACTTCGATTAGCAACATTTGTGATTCTCTGACTAAGTCATGAAAACATCGTGTTTTATAAAGCTACCTAGGCCATAGAGTTCCTAGGACTCTCAACAGTTCTGTCCCTTATCTGATCTAGATTTTCATTCTGCCAGTCTAGTAATTCTACAGTCTCTGCTGAATTAGCAGTTAGATTAGGAAGATGCAGCTCATTGTCATGCCCTACAGCAATCTTACTAAATTCTAAGATGAAATCCCCAATTTCAGACATAGTTCAAACACGGACAACTATGAGCAATCTTGCAGATTTTAATCTATACAATGTATGTGAATGCACATGATGAATAAGAGCTGCTTCATCATTACGTTCCTTACACCAATACTAATCTTCATGCAGCCCTCAGCCTACTGGTTTCTTTGAAGCTACTTACTACTCTGCCAATAGTTTTGCATCAAAAATTCTTTGCTAGGTTAAGCTTTATGATTCTTATTTTATGAGCTGGTTTCATTCAGATTTAATTCATTACTGTAAGAGAAGTCACACACAGACAGTGCAGAAGTTAGCAGAGTTTCATATAATATCAAATGCAAATCTGGAGCTTATACTATATAAACAGAGCAAATATGAGGTAGAAACTCATTTGCTGCTGTTTGTTTTTAGAAGTGTTTCATGCCATAGCAGGCAAAGTAAACTAAAACAAACAAAAATGCAGTTATTGCATGAATCAATAGCAATCACTGACTGGGATGGGTGGTTGTTTCTCTGCCTTCCTGATTAATGTTAAGATGTATGGCCATGACCAGAGAAGAGTTACAAAAATGATGTGCATGATTTGGTTGTGTATGTGCAGCTGGATTATATGCCATCAACTCTCAGCAATGCCCTTCTGCATAGGACATGCCAGGTCTCTATGCAAAGTAATACAATGGAAAGGAATCCGACATCAGAAATGGAAATATTAAACAAAAAACCAGTAGGGAAACATAGGGCACCCAGGAAATTCTTGAGCAAAGGAACTTCAACAGAAGCCAATGAATTATTGAAAATCATAGGTTCAATTCTATCTCCTATAACTTGAAAACTAGGATGAAGGGTCTTTTGTTTTTTAATAACACTGCATGCACATTAGCTTACCCCATGCCAGGATGTTTGTGTTATCAGCAACAACTATTTTGTGAATGGCCACTGCTAATAATATGATTGTCTATCTTGGTTTTTGATGTGCATTGGAAAATACCATATTTAGCCATTCAAAATGGAATTTACCACTTGAGGAAGATGATTTTGCATTCCAGGGGTTCCATTCCCTCCAACCACTAGGTAATACTACACAATTTGGCTTCAATTGACTTTTTTACCTAGTGCACCACCTAAAATTAATCTCTGACTTCGCTAATATAAAGACTGTCACACTGCTCTTCTGCTCTCTGCCTTCCCAGGAACCTCTGTGTTTTGCCCAGAGCAAGAGACAGATCCAAGCTACAGCAAGCCCTTATGTTTTCAGAAATGGTGTGTGTGTGTGTGTGTGTGTGTGTCAGCCATTGCTTCTTTGTCCCAGAATGCTAGGTTTACTCTTATACCTGTAACATCTATCAGTGAGTGACTAATTCATTCAGTCTGCAATTTCCATTTTGTGACTGGTCTAAATTGCAGACCTCATGGCCTAATTTTTGGATATTTCTGTTCTTCCCCCATCCTCTGCTTTTTATCATCTAGCAGAGTTCTGAAGAATTCAAAAGCTTGCACAAACTTTGGTGGCATGTTGGTTGATCCTAATAAAAGTATAGCCCAACTGTGGACTATCCCCCCCCCCCCCCATGCACTAGCATGGCTATCTTTGTTTTTTAAATATTTTTACTGCTTCCATTTGATTTCCTTCTGATCTCTCTTTACTTCCCCCCACTCCCATATGTACATATACCTGCAGCTCAGAATAACGATGCATCATGTATCTAAAGTGGTCTCCATGAAAGCTTATGCCATAATAAATTTGCTAAGTTTTTAAGGTGCCACATTACTTGTTTTTTCATTGCCTAGTTACCACACCCTATCTCAGAAGATTGTTTGCATTTCCTCCCAATGTATTTACACACCTTGTTTGCAATCCTCCACTGTCAAAAGTTTCATGACCATAGAGATTTCGCTCTCCTCAAATCTAACCACAAAGGATAAGGCTCCAGGAGCTAGAGTCAATCAAATGTGACTGTAATGCAATGAGTACTTTGCATTTCAACTCTTATGCAGAGTTAGAAGGAAATATTGGAAACATGGAAAATTATGTATATGCACTGCACCTGCTATAGGACTATGTATACACACACTAGAAAGTCATTCTTTTTATGGCACAGCTCTGAAGGCTTCTTCACTCATGTCTCACTCAGTTATGTTACAGGCCCAATAAACATTCACCTCCAACTCTCTAGTCAAACATGTTTCAATGAGAATCAGATAAGGTTACATTTAATACAATAAGATATGATGGTAATAATTCCTCAGAGAATGCCTATGGGAAGAGAGAAAAGCAATTACAACCACACTGAACTGTTTGTACGATCAGAAAATAGTCCTAATTGGGAATACAGTAAAACCTTGGATTGCAAGTAACTTGGTCTGCAAGTGTTTTGCGAGACAAGCAAATTTTTAAAATAAATTTTAACTTGATAAACAAGCAACGTCTTGCAATACAAGTACTGTAGTACGGTCAAGAAAAATGAAGATTTCATAGATCATAGAGTTGAAAGGAGACTACAAGGCTATCGAGTCCAACGCCCTGCTCAATGCAGGAAACTAGAGGAGGGGTCTCCCATCCAAGTAATAACCAGGCTTGACCCTGCTTAGCTTTCCACACTCAGACAAGCTGAGCCAGCGTAAGCCACAGGCCTGACTTTACATTATCATTCTTTATTGCAGCTTAAATTAAAAATATGTGTACAAATTTCTTATGGGGAATTTCGCTTTGATATACAAGTGCTTTGAATTACAAGCATGTTTCCAGAATGAATTATGCTTGCAATCCAAGGTATTACTGTACTTTGCTTCCCCCATCCAACTGCTTTCATCAGCTCCTACATTAAATACAGACTTCTCTAGGAGGCTGGTCTTTCCCTTATGTTTTGATGATTCATGTGTGGCACACCCTACCATTACCTGACCAAACAAAATCCAATGGCCTGGATATAGCACCAGGAGTAAAACCTTTCCCATTCCTCCCTATGTGAGAGAGATGCAGATACTGAGAGGATAGCAGGAAATAATAAGAAATCTACCTACCACCTTTTCTGGGACAAAAGTATGTTTCCTAGAGATTGCGAGACAGGTTTGTAGGCTGTAGACAGACAACAGGGTAGTTGTAAATGCTTTGAGGGAAGTATAGCTTCCCAAAGAATATAAACATTTCTTTTATCTTGCTGTTGAAACACGTTTTGAGGGTTTTTGAACCAATACAAAAAAGTGCAAAACCTGATTCACTGGGGTCAACAGTGGAATATATAAAGACCACAAGTAGCAATCCTCCTTTCAAATTGCTTTCAGCTCTCTGAAGTTATTATCTATGCTCAATCTTAATGGTTTATTTTAAATGTATTCATACTGCCTTTTAAGGTGAAACCTCCTCAAGGCAGTTTACAAGACAACATTTTAAAATAAAATATAAAATACTATTAATTGAAACAGCAGCATAAAACATTTAAAGTAACAGCAACAATAAGCACTCCCATTTGTAAAATAAATATGGGCATCCATTTGTTTAAAAGCAGACTGGAATATCCAGGTTTTTAAGGTCATTTAAAAAGGGAGCTACATGTATATCTCGGGGTAGGATGTTCCATAAGAATGGGGCCACCACAGAAAAGGCCCTGTGTCTTGTGCCTGCCAACCCTAATAGATTTGCTCATGTGCCCACTGGTTAGGACCTCTATGGCCAACCTTAGGGCCTGGGCAGGTTCATACAGGTGCAGGCAGTCTTTCAAATAACTTGGTCCCAAGCCAGATTATTCTCTTGCCCCCCTCGAGTAGAATATGGAACATGATGAGAATACTGTGGGTTCAATACTACTTTTATTAGCTAGGAATGCTAAATTATTTGAAAAAGAAGAGTAATACATGGGTTTCTCCCACTGAAGAATTGATTCAGGAGTACAGGCACGATCCAGTCAGTAAGAAAACAAAAAAACTAGCATGCATTCATAGGATCTGTCACTCCACAAGAAAAAGACATAACACACAACACATCTTGCAGGACTGTTCTGAAGACAAAATGGGAGAAGATAACCATGTACAATGCACTGATTTCCTTGGAGTAAGGACAGGATAAAAGTGGAATAAAAATAGTAAAACAAATAAACTGTCAGAGAGCCAGAGAGGCGTAGTGAGTGAAGCGTTGGACTACGAGTGGGGAGAAAAGAGGGTGGTTGGGTTAAAAACCATCAGGAAATTGGTATTTTGCATGAAACAGAATGTGTTGTTAACAGAATAGGTTCAAGTTCGGTACAGTCTCTCGGACAGTTTACTTCTCTATTAAAGGGGCACAGGCAAATATTCTCCCACTAACGTTATGAAGAAAGTAATCGGGAGTGAAAGTAGAGAAAACAAGAGTCTTTCCCGAAACCTTTAAGTTTCGGTAAGAAAAGGGGACCTTTGAGTTTACGAAGCTCCGCAGTTGCAGAAATCATGGCCAAGAAGAACAAGAATGGGACGGACGCCACCACACCATATGTACAGAACACCTATTATCTTTCTTCTGTTGTCAAATAAACCAGAAACAACCAACAACTTCCTACCTTCTCTTCATCCGACACCCGATCCTCGAAGTCCGCCATTTTGACTTCTCTGAAACCAACCCAGCCCCACCTGTCACCCCCGCGCAAAGTGCACTGGGAACGGAGGAGTCCTAGGGTTGCTGTTCGCTCAGCGGCGCCGATTGAAGCCATTATGGACGCCATTTTGGGTAAGGGTAAGGGAGTGGCTGAACCGTGGATGGACTTCACCAGCTACACCCTACCCCTCCCTATTGCTCAGGCCACAGTGGATATAGTCTCTCGGCTCCACACCTTGAGTAGTAAGTGACAGCGTAATACCGCCAGCAATCCACCTTGGCCTAGGTTACAAAATGTGTATATCAGAGCCTGTAAAGAAAAACTCAAAACCTATATGCCCCCAATGATGCCCATCTCCTGCAAATTAACCCTTCCGCCCAACAACAGAATTAGCCCTGAACTGATTCCTAAAAGCCCGGCAACAAAATCTAATATTCAGCCTCCCAAACGATCCTATATACACACACAACGCACCTCTTAGGACGATGCAATTTATGCAATAGGACTTCCAAGCAACCGTGGCGCAAGCAGCCTTCCCCAACCTGGAGCCCGGCGGATGTGTTGGACTACAACACCCATCATCCCCAGCCAGCACGGCCAGGCTTGTAGGAGATGATGGGAGCTGCTGCAGTCCAACACATCTGTCAGGGCGCCTGGTTGGAGAAGGCTGCTGTGCACAGGATTACAGCTTTAAAAGTCGACCGCACGAAAGTGTTCCGCCATCCCTTTTAAAGCTGGAATCCAAGTCGGCAGGAGAAGGAAGGGGAAAATAAGCTCCCGCCCCCCCACCTTAAAACCGGCTGCCGAACTCCCGCGCCCCTCCCGCCTGCCTAACCGCCAGGGCGCAGCTGGCAAAGACTACGAGGAGGAGGCGGAGATGCGCGCTCCCTGTTCTTTCCGAGTCGTTCGAATGGCGGCCGCGGGGGCGCGCCCAGCTAGTCCCTCCCTCCTCACTCCCTTCAGCCAGCCAGGCCTCAGCAAGCGAAGGGCGGGAGTCATGGCGGAGAGTGGTCCTGCGGATGGGGATGCGGTGCCTGCTCCCTCACAGTCAGCTAGCCTCTGCCCTCGGCGGTGGGAGCGGTTGAGGCTGGCGGCGGTACCCTGGGCGCGGACGCTGGGCTTGGTGGTGGCGCTCGGCCTCCTTTATTTTCTGCGGGGCCCGCTCCGCCTGCGAGACAACTTAGCGGCAGGTGAGGGACGGGGAGTAGCTGTGAGGGTGCAGTAGAGGATCTGGGCGGCGAAAGAAGGCCCACTCCAGGCGTGTATGTGGGGAAATCGATGGGGGAGGCTTTGAGAGGTACCGGGGCCTGTTTGGACGTCAAACTCGCCGACCTGCAGCTCTTTACCCCTGCTCGTATACTTTTGGAGTGCTACTTATGGAAAGAACTCTGCACATGCTCAGGCATGGTTTTATTATTACTAATTCATTCATTCCGGGGCTGAGCCCTAGTGGTGAGAATATGTTTTACAGCTATCACTTTGCTGACCCTTGACTCACCCTAAAGCCTTGGTTGTGTTCTTTCAGGAAGGGTGGTATACAAAAACATGGGTCAGCAGAAGGATGAAGGTTAAGATAGGAAGGGTTTGCTGTTGTGTTTTGCTCTCACTTTCTGTCTCTCGTGCAGGGCTCTCCAACCTTTGGTCCCCAGGTGTTGCTGGACTACAGCTCCCAGAATCCCTTGCCATTAGCCATGCTGGCTGGGTATGCTGGGAGCTGTAGGCCAGTAACATCTGGGGACCCAAGGTTGGAGAGCCCTGCTCTAGTGTATATTTTTAAGTGCTTCCATCCTCCAGAGACCTCATTATTTGATCTCTAGTCAATTATGTTTTTTAATCTCCCTTTCAGATTCCCCACTTCTGCTTCACCCCTGTATTCTTGTTTTAATCTTTGCAGTCTGTGCTTTCTTCTCCACTTCAGCTTTTTTTAAAGCTTTCTCCCATCTGTTGCTGTCTGCGAGAACTGAATGATGACAGTGTCAGTAGTAAGAGCTGCCAAATGCTCATTGTCATCAAAACAGAAAGACACTGATCTGTTGTTTGAGGGTTACAAGATATATGTAGCCAGTGAACCTTAAATTATACCAGTGCAGTTTTGGTGCCATCTTTCTTTTAAGGTTGTTTTTTTTTTTAATGGGAGGTACCTACATTTTTAACCATAAATCAGCAAATACCATAATCTGTTACTGGTCCAAAGTTAATTGTTGGAAGGATAAAAGCACACTCTAAGTCTGCAGTACCAGCATATGGTGTGATTTACAGCTAAATCCTCTCCATGTTTATTTAAAAGTAAGATCCATTGTGCTCAGTGGGATTTACTGCCAAATAAGTGTGCATAAGATTGCAACCTTAGTATCAGGTATTGCAATAAAACATCCCAAAGCATGATGTTACACTAATGTTCCTAGCAGATACTTGAGAACAATGTGTTCATTGGTTAAAGTTGTCATGTGGTCCCACCAAGTTCCACCATACTCCAAGGGGCTCATTATATTCATGTAAGTTAGTAATGTTGATTTCTGCCACGGGATTCCCCACGGTGCTTAATGTCTGTGCCATATTTTTAACTTTTTTCTTATTGTTGTCTCTTGAATGTCCTGGTTTCAAAAGCCTAGGAGGATAGGCTTACTCCAACAAAACTACAGTATACAGTAATACCTTGGATTGCAAGTAACTTGGTTTGAGAGCGTTTTGCAAGACAAGCAAATTTTTAAATATTTATTTAATTATTATTTTTTTACTTGATATACAAGCGACGTCTTGCAATACAAGTACTGTAGTACGGCTTAAATTAAAAATCTCTGTACAAATTTTATTTTTGGGAGATTTCGTTTTGATATAAGAGTGTTTTGGATTACAAGCACGTTTCCGGAACGAATTATGCTCTCTATCCTAGGCATGACTGTATTGGTTAAATGGTGATGCTGAAATGCCTACAAGAGCTGTCAAATGTTCATTGTCAACAAACCATTTAGTCTTTTTATTTAATAATCTTATAACAGTCAATAGGCCAAATGCCAAAACAAGATTGTATGTTGTAGACTGGTTAGTAGTGCTTCAGGGAGTATCTGTCCAGTTTAGTCTAGATTTTATGACTCAGTCCTTAGCGTGTTTACTCAGAAGTAAATCCTGCAGAGTAGAGTGGATATGGCAAAGACAGAACACACTGAACACTTGTTATAAGCAGAGCTGCCTGTACTCCACACTTTAAAAAGGGGGGGGGGGGATGTGCCTGATGCAATCCATATACCAGTATAAATCATGAAAGTTGAGCAAATATCCATAGTTTCCCTTACTTTGCATTATTCTGGTTTTGCTAGTCAGAGGAGTGCCAAAGATCTCCACCCCAGCCAATGTAAATCTTATTCAGCCACCTCTCTGGCTTTGGATATTGAGACTGCAGTCCTATCCACAGTTACCATGTAGTAAGGCCCTTTCTTCTGAGTAGACATGCATGGGATTGTGCTCTTAAACAGGCACTGTCCACATATTCAAGTTATGTTTGCAGCCCTGGGGGCTAGACAGTGATGCTATCAATCTATAAATATGAAAATTGGGATTCTGAAGAAGCTAGATTCTATGCGCTCTACCACATCCTGTCACACATACTCCCTCATTTAACTCTTTAAATGTGCAATCCTATGCATGTTTAGACAGAAAAAAGTCCTACAACATCCAGCATTCCCCAGCCAAGTAAGTGTGCATAAGATTGCGATCTTAGTATGCTGAGAGTTGTAGGACGTTTTTCTGTCTAAACATGCATAGGAGTGCACCCTAAGAAACCCAGCAAATCACAGTCACTTGATAACTAGAGGTGTGTGTGTGTGTATATATATATATATATATATAAAATATGTGCCGTTTTGGAACACTTTGTATTTTGGTAAAAGTTGATTCTTATTCAAGACAATTCCATGTTATGGAAAATCAGAATTGAGCAGTTTTATCTGAAAGAGACTGTAGATTTGTATTAGTCAGTTCTTACATATTATTCACTCCTGCAAGTCTATTCTTGTTTCTTGCAGTTATAGATTATGGCGGAACTCAAACAACACAATAACTCACACTCAAGGGTTGAGTGTGGGTTGTTGTTGAACCATGGGTTGTTGTTGAAGCATGGGTTATTGTGTTGTTTGAACCCAGCCATGCTAACAAACCATTGTTTATTAACCACAAACAACCCACAGTTCACAACCCAACAACAAACCATGGGTTCCCTTAATGGGTTGTTTGTGGGTAACAAACCATGGTTTGTTAGCATGGCTGGATTCAGACAACACGATAACCCATGTTTCAGCAACAATCCATGGAGGGACTGTCACTTCAGAGATCATGAAAAGCAATCTCCGAAAAAGGACAAAAAACCCCCCAGTGACCGCAAAAGGGGTTGCGATCGCAGCAGCGAGAGGAGGCAAGACGGGTTCTGCTGCACAGGTCCCTGGGATACCTACAGAAGGACCGAGGGGTAAGAAGGGGGGTGGCAACCCCTGTTGAGCCTAATCATCATCGGGCACACCATGGGTTGTTCCATGAACAGCCCACACTGTGTAGCTTATTTGCAGGGTGGGTTGCCGTGTTGTGCGAACTCACCCATTGCCTTGTTCATAACTGTATTACATGAGAACAAATCCTAGTGATTTTAATGAAACTTATTTTCATATCAGGGTGCACCAGTTTGCAGCCAGTGACAACAGCTTTAAGTAAAACTGTCTTGTGTTAAAACTGTGTTTCTCTGTTGGGGATCCTTGTGTTTAACCTTACCTAGGTAACCTAGAACCAAGATCTTAACTAAGATACTCAAGGACAGCTTTCCTGAACCTGGAGCCTTCCAGATGTTTTGGACCACAACTCCCAGCATTCTTGGCCATTGACCATACTGCTTCCTGCGGTGATGGGAGTTGACATCCAAAACATCTGGAGGTCACCAGCTTGGGGAAGGTTGCTTAAGACTATTGTTAGTGGTTTCTATTAAAGTCTTTAATTTCCTGAAGACAGCTTGTTATATTAACCCTTAACACTGTATTTATTTATTTTGTTATATTTATACCCCACCTTTTTTCCTGCAAGGAACCCAAGGCAGCTTACATAATCCTCCTCCTCTCCATTTTATCCTCACAACAACCCTGTGAGGTAGGTTAGGCTGAGAGTCAGCGACTGACCTGAAGTCACCCAGTGAGTTTCATGGCCGAGCGGGGACTAGAACCCGGATCTCCCGAGTCCCAGTCTGACACCCTCACCACTACGCTGCACTGGCTCTCTATGGCAGCTTGTTATATTAACCCTTAACACTGTATGTTTGGTAGTTTTCCTAATAACATTCAAATTTTCTTATAAATTCTTAGGACCATTTACTAATCCTAACAGGATTGAAGATTCTGACATTGCTTTAAAAAGTGCTTCCAGCCAGGTATCCTGTGTCTTCCCCAATTGGTTGGTGATGCTTCTTGTAATGGTTCATGCAGAGCTTGCGAAAAGCTGTATATAACCACATCTATAGCCAGCCCAAGTTTTTAGATTTCATAGATCATAGAGTTGGAAGGAGCCTACAAGGCTATCTAGTCCAACCCCCTGCTCAATGCAGGAAACTAGAGGAGGGGTCTCCCATCCAAGTAATAGCCAGGCCTGACCCTGCTTAGCTTTCCACACCCAGACAAGCTGAGCCAGCGTGAGCCACTTTTCATGAAGTGCCACCAGCCAAAGGTGGGACTAACTGTGTGGGTCTGGAGGTGCTGCATACATAACATTTGAAGACACTTTCAGAGAGGCAAATGTATTAATTGACAAGGCTATCCTTTTCCATTGGCAGTGACTGTTTTCTTGAGCACGCTGACTCCAAAATTCTATGTTGCACTTACGGGGACGTCGTCTTTGATATCCGGTCTGATATTTGTAAGTATTTTTCTCTGTTTTCTCCCTTGTTGGAATTTGTGTTCATCCTACCGTACAAGAAATAAGAGAAAGTGAAACTATACTACTATTTATAATGCTGGAAGCAAGTACAATATAGTAATCTTCAGGCTCTGTAGATGATCAGAGAACAAGAAAAGGTCAGTTTTATTTCTAGAACATTTATCTAGTCAGTTCTGTTGCTTTTTAGGATAAAGAAGTAAGAGGTTAATGCAGATACTCTGTATATTGAACTGCAAATTAAACCATAAATTCTGCCCCCTTTTAGGATCTTGTTGCTGCTGCTGTTAAACCTCCCTTGGGGTGGGGGTAGGGATATTATTTTTCTTTTACTAATGTTATCTTTGGGAATATAGTGACCAAGAATAAGTTATGTCTACATCTTCAGTACCTTTTGGGACTCTTGGAATACTTGGAAGGTTGGGAATATTTATGGTGAAATGTGAACAGTAAGAAGAACCATGCTGGATCAGACTAAAGGCCTATCTAGACTAGCTTTCTGTTAGCACAGTAACAAACAGATGCGTATGGGAAACCTACAACAGGACAGGAATGCAACAGCACCCTCCCAGTCATAGTTCCCAGCAAATGGTACCGTATATTGCCTCTGATACTAGATGCAATATATAGCCATAACGATTAGATTCCTTTATTTATTTGATTTGTATCCTGCCTTTCTGTCAGAAAATGGCATTCAAGATGGCTTTGATAAGGATATCCTTTCATAGCCTTATCCTCTGTGAATTTGTCTAACCTTTTAAAGTCATCCAAGTTGGTGGCCATCACTACATCTGATGGTAGCAAGTCCTATCGTTTAACTAGAAAAGGTACTTCCTTTTATCTGTCCTGAAGCTCCTACCACTCAGCTTCACTAGATGACCCCAGGTTCTAGTATTATGATAAATGGAGACAAACCTATTCCTTTCCTCCATTCCATGCATAATTTTATACGCCTCTATCATGTCTTCCCTTATTTGTCTTTTTTCCAGGGTGGATAAAAATGAATGATTTTTAAAAAAATTAAATAATCATTTAAAAAAAATTAAATTGGACTTTAAGTTATTTTTAAACATTTCATTTTTGTTTGCTACTTTGTTTTTGTGAGGGCAAGGCTTACAGAGCTAAGGAACAACACTGAGAAAAATAAAGGACAATATTGGCTGGTGTGCATCTTCCTTTATTTCCATACTTAGGCTACAATTCTGTAGCCATTTGCCTGGGAGTAAGCCCCAAACTGTTGTGGGTTCTGGTCACAAGAGAGACGCCATCTGTGAGTTTGAGGACATTGCCTCGATAGGAAAAATGCAAAATATGTACAATGAGACAGATGCAAAGTCTGATTGTAAAAATGAAACTGTGTAAATAATGCCCTAGTTAGTTGTAAATTAATGTGGGATAGTAATCCAATGTTAGTCCTTCGTAGAGTACACCCATTGGAATGAATTAAATTGAAGTTAGTCATGACTAACTTAAGTTCCATTTATTTCAGTGGGTCCACTCTTATGTAGGACTAACATTGGACACTACCCATGATTTAGTGGACAAATTTGCATCATTGTTTAGGAAATGTATGAAACTTTCAACAGGAAACTTCATTTAAATCAACCTTTTTCCTCTTGATATAAATCAGTCCACACTGCTTTTTACTATGCAGCCCCAAACATAGCCTTTCCTCATAAGGGAGTTACTTTTGCCCCTGGATCATTTTGGCTGCCCTCTTCTGCATCTTTTCCAGCTCTACAATATCCTTTTTGAGGTGTGGTAACCAAACCGTTCACAGTATTCCCAGTGTGTTTGCACCATAGATTTCTTTTTTTTTTTTTTTTTTAATATTTTATTAAATTTTAAAACAATACAAAGAAAATAACATACACACATAACTAATATTGTGCTCCCATCACCATATTAGGGACCAAACAATCCAATAACTCTATAATTGTTCATTATTCCAAAAATACAATATATCTTGACAGGGTAAACTCCCTTTCCCCCTTTTAAACACATATTCCAAAAATAAACCCCAAATATCCTTAAAATTATTTTTCTTTAATTGACCCCTTTTGCATTTAATATTACAAGTCAACATATCATTCAAAGCCATATCCCATACTTCCTTATACCATTCAGTAATAGTGAAAACTTGCTGGATTTTCCATTTCCTTGCTATCATTAGTCTACCTGCCGTTAACAAATTTATGATTAATTCTTTAACATTTTGTGAACCGATCACCTTTTCCGTTATTGTTAGCAAAGCTAGTTTAGGGCATACCTCTAACTCAACTCCAACAATTTCTGATATTTCCTCAAAAATCATTTTCCAAAAATCCATTACATTTTTACAACTCCACCACATATGAGCATATGTACCCAATTCCTGACATCCTCGCCAACACATTGGAGAACATTTATTATCTATTCTATTTAATCTCACTGGGGTCAAATACCATCTCCAAATTAGCTTATAAAAATTCTCTTTAATTCTTATAGACATATTTTTCAATATTCGCCTATCCCAAATCTTATTCCACTCATCCTTTGATATTTCCTCTTCAAACTCTGTATCCCAAACTATTTTAAGATTTTCTGCTTGCTCTTCTGATTTCTGCAACATTTTATATAACATCTTTGTAAGACCCCTAGCTGATGCATTTCCTTCTACAAGTTCTCTAGACATAACCACCTGCTCAAATGCAGTGAAATCCCTTTCATGCTCATGTCTCCTCTTCCATTTCTTACCCCATTGTACTAATTGAATTAAATTTAACCAAGAAATTCTTCCTGCCCCAACCCTATCAATTATTTGCTGTCTTGTCTCCATTTTTTCCAGCCAATCCATTAAAGTTATCACCTTTTTCTCTCTAAAAATTCGTTCTAAATGTCTAACATTCTCGGGAAAATCTTCCATAACCACCACTGGAGTAAGCGGGGATATACCTGGTAAAAATATTTCCTTACTTCTACCCCAAATTTCTAACATATTTTTTAAAAAGGGATTTTCTAATCTTTTTGTCATAATATGTCCTTGTTTTGTAAATAAGAATTTATCCACCCTATTACCCAATTCAAATGCTTCTATTTCCCACCACATAAAATCTTTTCTAACAATAATATCCATGATATATCTAAGTTGATTAGCTATATAATACCATTTTAAATTAGGGAGACCAAGTCCCCCTATTTTTTGAGCTTTATACCATCTATTCTTAGTAATCCTTGATTTTTTCCCCCCATTACAATAGCTATTTAACATTACTTGCCACTCTTTAATTTCTTTCTCTGATATCTTATATGGTATCATTCTAAATAAAAAATTAAACTTCGGTAAAATCTTCATTTTAATCAAAGCTATCCTACCAAACCACGATAATCCCAATTTTTTATAATCCTCTATTTGATTTTTAACTTCCTCTTTTAGTTTTTTAAAATTACATTCCCCTATTTTATCCAAATCTTTTAATATATCAATACCTAAATATTTAATTATATTTTTTATCTTTATATCCACTCCCCTTTGTTTAAATCCCCTTTCCTCCAGTTTACTATAATTAAATGTCATTATCTCCGATTTATCCCAATTAACTTTTAACCCTGTTACTTCTCTAAATTCATCTAAATGTTTCTCTATCCAATCCCAATTTTCTATAGGCCGTTCTAATGTTAACAAGATATCATCTGCAAAAAGGTTTATCTTACATTTGGTCTCTATTCCTATCCCCAATAATTTCTTCTCCTGTCTTATCGAATTCGCTAACAATTCCATAACTAACACAAATAATACTGGGGAAAGGGGACAACCCTGTCTAGTTCCCCGGCCTAGGCTAATAGTTTCTGTTATTCCATCGTTTACAATTACCGACGTGACATTATGAGTATATAATTGGTTAGTAATACCTATAAATTTTTCTCCAAACCCCATAGTTTTTATTAACATCTTTAATGCAGGCCATTCCACACAATCAAAGGCTTTAAAAATATCCAATGCAAGAACCCCCGCTTTCAAATTATTTTTCTTTATTAAATAAATTATGTTCAGAACCCTTCTTGTTAAATCTGCCATTTGTCTTCCTTGAATAAACCCACATTGATCTATCCCTATATACTTATTTAGAAAACTATTCATTCTTCTAGCTAAAATTGCTGTCAATAGTTTAGCATCTTGATTAATTAATGATATTGGTCTATAAGAACCTGGTTCTGCTAAATCCTTCCTTGGTTTCGGGATTAAAATGGTCAAGGACTGTTTCCATGATATTTAATGTAAAATATCATTAAACAACCGTTTTAACTTCGGAATTAACATTTTTTTAAAGACTTTATAATATTCCGCCCCCAGACCATCCAGTCCTGGCGTTTTCCCCTGTTTTAATTTATTTATAGCACTTTCTATTTCAATTTCTGTGAATGGTTGCTCCATTTTCTCTCTATCTTCATCCTGGATTTTTATTTTTAAATTTTTCTCGATATATCTTCTACTCTCAGCTTCCGACCATTTTCCTGCCTTATATAACTCCGTGTAATATTCATGAAAAATTTTCAATTTATCCTTTACTAGATTATATTCTTTACCCCTCTTATCTTTAATCATCCCCACTAAGCTTTTTTCTTTTTTTTTTTTGTGCTAATCTAGCCAACATTTTAGAGTTTTTATTACTATTCTCAAAATACTCCCTTTTTGTGTAAATCAAATTCCTTTGTACCCTGTCCAGTTCTTTATTCTCCAATTCTTTCCTTTTACTCTGTAATTCTGCAAAAATCTTTTTATCCCTCTTCTCTAAATACTTCTTTTCCAAATCCCTAATCTCCCCCTCTAGCTTTTGATAAAAAACTTCTTGTTGTTTCCTCAAATTTATTGCCTCTCTCAATCCTATTCCTCTCATTACACTCTTCATTGTATCCCATATTATCGCTTCAGTACATTCTTCTGTTTGATTAAATTCCCAAATTTCCCTCAATTCCTTCTCTATTTTCTCTGTTAAATGTTTATAACGAAAAATATTACTATTCAATCTCCATCTTTTCGCTTCTCTATAATCCTTATGTATCTTCAAATCCATGTTAACCAAAGCATGATCTGTAACTTTTATCACTCCTATCTCTGTGCCCAGGACCCTTGAAAACAGTGTCCTGGACACAAAAATAAAATCTATCCTAGAATAATTCTTATTTGCTGATGAGTAAAATGTATATCTTTCCTCATTCCCCTTGACCCCTCTCCAAACATCTAGCAACCCTTCCTTACTAATTAACTTATTCAAGATCGTTAGATTATTTCTCTGATCTTCTCTCGTCGGATTGGATTTGTCTTTTCTTCTATCCAATACCATGTTAAAGTCCCCAGCCATAATAACCCTTTGATTTTGAAAATTACCCATTTCTTTAAACACATGTTGATAAAATTCTCCTTGATTTTGATTGGGAGCATAAACATTAACAATAACATATTCTTCCCCTCCCAAGGTCCCATACATTATAATATATCTACCTGTATCATCCTTTTTCACCTTTAGAACATTAAAACCACAATTCTTTGAAATTATAATTGCTACTCCTCGCGATTTAGATGATCCACATGCTATCTCATATATTCTAGACCACCTCAATTTCAATTCATTGACTCCTTTCCTTGCCTGGTGCGTTTCTTGCAAGAATATAATATCTGCCTTATCCTTTTTAAGAAGTGCTTCTATTCGCCTTCTCTTAGTAACTGAACCTAGCCCCTTAACATTTAAAGTTGAAATTCTTAACTTATAATCCATCTATTAACAACATTTTTTCTTTTTTGGTCCCCAAAGGTGAAAATAATACACAATAACATACCCCTTAACCCACCCCCACATTCATCTAAACTATCCCCCCTGCTTAGCCAGGGCAACTTGCCCCACCCTAAACCTACCCACCTATCCCAGGGGGGGGGGGAAGGACCCATCACCAGCCCGAACAGCAGCCCCTCATTCCCTCCCGGATAACTTCTTTATAAAACATTTTCTATTTCTTTTTTCTTCTCGTGTTGAAATGACCTCTTATACAATTCCTCCACTGGCTCCTTCTTCTTCCAGTTGACCCATCGGTTCTGGACCCTCCGCATCATCATGAAGCCCCAACTCTCCCAGCAGGCCCATGCCTTGATCACATGATGAGATCTTGTATCTCTTACTGTTCCACACAAAAGTAAGAAAAACTGGGTAACCCCAATTGTATTGTAATCCCTGTCTGATCAAGACTGCTGTACACGGTTTAACACTTCGCCTCCACTTTATTGTTTGCTGACAAAGATCATTGTAGATTTGCAAAGTAGCCCCCTTGAAAGCTACTTGACCTTTCTTTCTAATCTCTTTCATGAAGACATCCTTCTTGTATAAATTTGCAAATTTCAGTACAACATCTCTGGATGTCATACCACGCCTTAATGCTCCCACTCTATGCACAATCTCAATGTCCATATCATCCCAAAAAATTGTTTCTCCAGAGACAGCTTCATTCATCCATTCCAAAATACTGCCTCTTAACTTATATCCAGTCTCCCCCATCTCCATGGGGAAGCCTCTGATCCGAATGTTGGAACGCCGTTGCCTGTCTTGCATGTTAATCATCTGTATTTCCATCTCATTAAATTTCATTTCATACTTTTCAAAACTTTTTTCATCCTTCACCTGGAGTTTTTCCACCTTATCCACTCTAACTTGCAGCTCTTTAACTTGAACCCCTAAATGATCTATGGACTTTCGCATTTGCTTCATATCCTCTTGATGCAGATTTTGAAATTTCTCAATTGCTTCTATTTGTTTCTGCTGGCCTGCTTCCATAGAGCTTTGAAACTGTGATAGAATTTTCTCCCAATCTGGTGCTGCCCCTTTAAGCTTGGCTGGAGATATTGACTTTGGCTTGGCACCAGCAGGGAATTTGCCAGCTGAATCCGCCATTTTTCCGCCCTTCCCCCTCGCTGTCTCGAAACTTTCACTACCTCGTGGCTTCTTATCAGGACCCAGTTGCACCGTTTGATAAGAACATTCAATGTCTTTAGTGTCAAGGATCCTAATTAGCCTTTTCAAACTGTTATCCGAGGGATGCGCCCGATCGCGTTTCCAAAGAGGGGGTAGGGACTTTTTCACCCGTCTGGAGCTCATAAACAATCCAGAGCGAAGCACATCAAAAGAAAGCTATTCTTGTTATTTCTTTGTTAGCTCTATATCTGCATACCTTCCAGAAAGCAAACAGCAAAGGAATTTAAACTCACGCTTTGTCTCTCCTGTGTATTTGCAGATGTTTTCAAATCATTCCGGGAGCTCGGCAGAAAAGCTACTGCTCCATAGCCAGCGCAGGCTCCTCCCCCTGCACCATAGATTTCTGTAATGGCATTATGATATTGGCAGTTTTAGTTTTGGTTCCTTTGCTAATGATCCCAAACATGGAATTTGCCTTTGTCACGTCTCTCTCACGCTCCTACTCCCCTCCCGCCAGCCAGAACGTCGTGCACAGCTCATGGGTTTCTTTGTAAAGCTTTATTGAGTAAAATGCAGGGCAACTTAGGTGGTTGCAGAAAAGGGTTACACGAAAGTAAAGAAAGTAATTCAAGACCCGTTATCCCGTCAATGGGAAGTCATGAATGAGCCACAGTTGATCTGAACTGAGGAGTTTCGCACGCTCACGCTCCCAAGCTCAAACCACAGAACCTTCTCTACCCCCAAGGGCATATCAGAAGTCCCCCCCCCCCGCCCTCAGGAGCTCTTCCTCCCCTCCCATCGGGAGCTCCTTTCCCAGGGATTCTTCTACTCCCTTGACGGTTACAGCTGGGTCAGTGTTCTCAACAGTGAGTGTCTCCGCTTCTAACTCTGCTTCTAACGCCCCCTCCCCTTCCATTTCAGAATCCATTCCCACGGGATCTGACCAGTGCTATTTTGGAGTTAGAGAGTCGGAACTTGAGGGGCTAGAGGAGCTAGCCCCGACACTTTTTCACAACAGCTGCACACTGGGTCTGCATTTTCATGAAGCCATCTACCACAACTCTATATCTCTTTTCTGATCAGTCACCGCAATTTCAGACCCATCAGCATATATTTTAAGTTAGGATGTATTCCCCCAATGTGCATTACTTTACACTTGCTCACACTGAATTAACTGTGTTTGTCATTTTAATGCCCATTCCCCCAGCTTGGAGGAGAGATCCTTTTGGAGCTCTTCATATTCTCTTTTCGTTTATTACCCTAAAAAAATGGTCATAGGCAAATATGGCCACCTCACTGCTCATCCCTAAAGATGATTGAGGAACAAGTTTAAAAACACCACAATACAGATCCTTGGGGAGCCCCACTCTTTACATCCCTCCATTACAAGAAATCTGATAGGTCTTTTTGTTAGCAAAGTCACAGATTTGCAAGTCTGAATATGAAAAGTGCCTTTGATTCACCAACTGAACTCTAGGTGGTGCTCTTATACAGAAAAAGAAACCACAGCCTTAAAAGTAAAAATAAATAAATTAATGTCTTATAAAATTGTCAGAGGCATCCATGAGAATAATGTTGTGTCTTTTCCAGCAGTATTATGGAAGCACATTGCTTAAGCTGGAAAGTTTTTTGTGGTACTTCTGTTGTCTGTCCCAGCATTGCTTTGTTATCATGGGTACTTGGGCCGTAGCAGGAGAGATTTATTTGCAGCCACAATTGCACTGTAATGTTCTTTCATTTCATTTGCCTTAGGCCTAAGCCAAGAGTGTTACAGCAACCCAAGAAATGGTGAAAATGTTATAATTCACCTATTGCAGAGTTGTTCAACTGAATGGCTCATGTTGCCCCATATTTTATTGTTTTTACCCAGAAGATTGTTTTGTTTTTGTTTGCATCTATTGGCAAGCTATCAGCCTTATTTGGTGGAATGAAACTTAAATAATTGTGGATACTTTAAATAACCTATAATTTTGTGAGAGATTTACATGACTCAGATTTTCATTGGTGTGTTCTACATATTTTTCTGTGCCTTGTTACAGATATTTGAATGGTGGTACTTCAGAAAATATGGCACATCTTTCATTGAACAGGTATCCGTGAGCCATTTGCGACCACTTATTGGAGGAGCAGAGAACACTAGTTCTCAACAGACAACTTTCTCTGCCACTAGCGCAGAAAATGAGTTGAACAGGCAGAGTCTGTCAGGTGATTGCTTCCAACGTCTGGCTTTGTGTAAATGTAATTTATAATAACCGGCCTTAGCCAAGGCCTGTAAATGAAAGCTATGTTTATTTTTGTAAATGGTTCCAACTTTGCATCAGATCATCTTTTGTCTTGCTTAGTATAATCAGAATAAGAGAAATGGTGAAGTAAATTGGATTGGTGCAAGGGATTGTGGCAGGGAAGGGATGTTGAAGTTAGTATCTCTATTTCTAGAGCTCTTGCAAATCCTCAAAAAATATGATTTTAGTTGTAATGTAATAGAAGTTCTACCTTTAAACCTCCAACTATACATGTCTAAGTGACAGCATTGCGAGAATCGCTGGCTTTTCACATATCCTGTAATAGAAGAACTTTGCTTTCTTGAAGTGGTGGCTCAGCTCAGGCAATCAACTAAACCATTGTTTGGAGGATCAGAAACAAACCATGGATCCATGTGCTTCCTCCTCTCTTATCCATGGCTTCATTTTTTCAGTTTACTGTTTAGCACTCACCATACCTTGCTATGACATCCGTATCCGCAAGCACTATCCATAGTTTGCAGATTTGGATGTCATGGTAAATTATGATTAGTACTAAACAGGAAGATGAAAATGGAAAGCCACAAGTGAGAGAGAGGGGAGTATGTGAGCTCTTTGCTCATTTCTGATCATCCAAACTATGGTTATGTTGAAAGTAACATTTTTTTAATGCTCAAGACTTGTTCACCTAGAATGTTGTTTTTGTTTCAGACTATTCCTATTGTGACATCGCAAATATCATTTAAACAATGGCAGAAGGATATATCCAGATTTGTATGGCAAAGGAAAAAACCACGGGTTAAGTTTAAGATTTTCCAGGATGCAAAAGAAAGAGGGGGGTTGGGTCTACCTGATCTGAAGTTATATTTTGCTGCTTGTTGTTTAGTATGGATCAAAGAATGGATTTTGTTGAAAAATAGTCGATTATTAGATTTAGAGGGATATGATTTGAGATTTGGATGGCATGGGTACTTGTGGTATGATAAAGTTAAAGTGAATGTAGAATTTAATAATCACTGTGTTAGAAGCGCCATTTTGAAAATTTGGAATAAATATAAACCTAGTCTCTGACTATATTGTCAGAGAGTACCATTGTGGCTATCAGCACAAGAAGCCCATCATAGAAGAGAAATGTTAAGTAAATACAGTTGGTTGACATATCGTGATTTGCTGAAGTTTTCACAAGATGAATGTAAAATAAAATCAAGAGAAGAACTGATAAAAGAAGGTCACACATGTCAATGGTTTTCCTATGTACAGATGGTAGAAAGGTTCAAAGCTGATAAAAGGTTGTATGATTTTGAACAGAGTGTATCTGACTTTGAAAGGGAATTATGTCTAAATGATGAACATCTTATTTCAAGAATGTATAAGCTTTTGTTAAAATTTGAAACTGAGGAAGAGCAAGTGAAGGAATGTATGATAAAATGGGCTCAAAATTTTGGCTATAATATATTAATGACACAATGGGAAAATATGTGGTTAAAAGGTTTGAAATTTACTTTATGCTCTAGTCTTAAAGAGAATTTTTATATGATGATGTATCGTTGGTACTTGTCACCGGAGAAACTGGCTAGAATGTATAGCGGTGCATCAGATATATGTTGGAAATGTGAACAACAGGAAGGAACCTTTTATCATATGTGGTGGACATGTAAGAAAGCTAAAAGATTTTGGGTTGAAATTCATTTATTAATGCAAAAGATTTTAAGGATTACTTTTCAATTGAAACCAGAGGCTTTTCTATTGGGAATAATGGATAGTCAGCTAGAAGGAAGATATGGAACTTTATTTTTATACATGACAATGGCAGCGAGACTACTATATGCACAGAAATGGAAAGGTCCAGCAGTGCCTACGACAGAAGAATGGTTGGTCAAGATGCTGGAGCTGGCAGAGGTGGCCAAACTTACATCACTAATTAGAGAAAGGACAACATCTGCATTTATTATTGAGTGGAAACCTCTAATTGACTTTTTGCAGAGACTGGAAAATAATGATTTGTTTGTTTGTGGATTTATGGAATAATAAGTGAATTTGGGACAACAGGAGGAAAGAAATTTCTTATTCGGATTATCGAGTAAGAAAAATTATTGCTACCTGTATTTGCTGTAGAAGAAAATCGTAGGTCTATTTTGTTTTGTTAATTGTTATATGTTTGATATTATGTGTTTGTTTCATATAGAAATAAAAAAGAAATTGTACACATGAAAGACTTGTTCAGACATAATGATCTTAGGTTTATTGGACCAAGATAATTATGTCTGAACTGGGTCTCAGCATACAGAGACATATCTATCAAAACCCTGCAGTTCTAGTTTAATTTTTAAATTACAATCTGTTCTTTTTCATAGAGTGCAAGGTATGGAGAAATCCACTCAATCTCTTTAGAGGAGCAGAATATAGCAGGTATTGTATTTTGTTTTTGTTTTGTAGTAATTTGTGTAAATAAAAATGGAACCAGACCTTCTGGTTTGTCACAAATTTGCAACCCTATTCCTTCCTATGGATTCAGCCTAACCTACCTCACAGGGTTGTGAGGATAAAATGGAGAGGAGGAGGATTATGTAAGCCGCCTTGGGTTCCTTGCAGGAAAAAAGGCGGGGAATAAATATAATAAATAAATTAATTAATTAAAAAGACATGGTGGACACCTGTTTGGATAGATGACTAATTATTTCCTTTGTAAAGACAGGACATTTATGTCTAGGTTGCATCAGTCTTTTAGAAATGCATATTCTAATGGACACAGTAGAATTTATAATTTCTTATGTACAAAGAGTAATGACCATCATGAGCCTCAGTGCACATCTTCCAGCCAGCTTTGGAACATGTAGTGAATATTGTTCCCAAGATTGATATCCTTCATTGGAGAAAAACTTAAAGTAACCTCCTCCTGCCTTCCATGTACAACTCTCTCCTTATTCAGGCTTAGCCATGTTGTACATACAAAAAAGTCTCATGCAAATAAGTCCTTTAGGCTGCAACCCTATACACACTTACCTGAGAGTAAACCCCATTGACTTCAGTGAGGCTTAATTCTGGGTAGAAATGCAAAGGATTGTATTGTTAATAAAATCTCCTTTTCTCTTTTTGAAGATACACCTGGGTGACTGGAAAGGAGCCACTTACATACTATGATATGAACTTGTCCGCTCAGGATCATCAGACTTTTTTCACATGTGAAACAGACTTGCTTCGGCCTTCAGATGCAGGTATCAGTCTTTTTTTCTGTGTGAAAGATAAAAAGGCAAATGGGATGTGTTTTTGTTGTTGTAAATGCTCATTCTAACCCAGGGGTGGGGAACTCGTTTTCCTGTCGAGATCTACATTACCTTGCTTGACTCCTGTTGGGGCCTGCATTTCTACAGTGGGTGCGGCCAGAGGCAAAAGTGGGTGGAGTTGCATATGTGATTCTTACCTTTGTTCTGTATGCAATAGGGAAATAAAGACATCTGCATCCAATCTTTCTTCTTCCCCAAAATGTGCAAAGTTCTGCTCTGTGGTTGCAGGATAGAGCAGGACTGTGTAAATAATATCAATAAGCCAGAGGGGACCAGTGATGGAGTGTGGGCTTGGGGAAAGGGAGCATGGCCTGGGGAGAGTCCAGAAGTCCAGACTGAGAGGCCTGCAGTTCCTAATTTGGCCCCTGGCCTGGAGCTCCCCCACCACTAAAAAGCCCAGAAAATAAAATCAATATATATACAAGTCTGCCCAAAAGTCCAGTACCCCATGTTTTCCAGAAGCCATCTCACACCACAAAATGCCCTTATAAATACTGTCTTTCTACTGAGTGTTGCCAAGTGTGTACTTGGTGCTAATGGAGAAAAAATCCTGAACCAAGAAAAGCCAAATTCTGTACGCTGTATAAATTATGTACATTTGTAATTTCTCTTATTTTCCAACTTCTAATCATGGGGACAGTCAAGAAGCAACTGAAGCCCCACTTCAAACCCACTGGAAATCTTATTCAGCTATGCTTCTGACATCCTGAGATTTCAGAGGCATTGTTCACATTACTTTGACTATATCTTTGCAGCAACAGTCCTAGAAATTTGCTCTTGCTTTTCAGTGAAAGCTGAGTTTCTCAATATGTTAAATTCTGCACCCCAAACCCCATGCTGTGCTTTTTCTCAGCTCCCACAGAATTGTGGCACACACATTACTTTAGTTACTGGAAGGGAGGGAGTACTCAAGGGAAGTATATAGTTTATTGTTACAAAACAAGCCTGGGCAAGGCTTGGGCTTGTATGCTCCCTGTCCCTTCCCCTAATGCAGCTGCAAGAGGGAGCAAAAGCTTTCACTTACATTTTTGATTAACTACAGCTTGTTGTGTCACTCAGTTCCAACTCTGGTTTTTCTTAGCTATGGTTAGTGGAAGCAAGACAACTTCAAACTATGGTTTACAAAGCTGCTTGTTTCCACTAGCCACAGTTTAGGATTAAGCTGTAGTTAATCTAAAATGGAAGCAAAAGCTTCCTATCTCCTCACAGCTGAACTGGAGGAGAGGAGGGGGGAGCATGTGAGCTTAAGGCTCACCGTGGCTTATCCTTGTAATGATTTAGCATTAGATGTGAACCGGCATAGTGTGTGCGTGTGTGCTAGTTCCCTATTGTGAACTGTGAGCAGTTTGAAGTCCTGTTTTCAATGTACAAATTCCTAAATCGTTTGGAAACAATTGAAAGCTTCCTTCTCTATGACTTGGTTCGTATTACACAACAGCCCATTGTAGGTGACAAGCCATGGCAGGTTGTCGTGTTGTGCGAACCTGGGCCGTTCCTCACAGGGTGGCTTGTTTGTGGGCAGCAAGCCACCCTGACAACCCATGGCTTGTTCTTGGGGTTGTTTTATCCGTGATGGATTGTCATGTCGGGCAATCAACCCCGTTGTGGGTCTGGGGAAGCAGCTAGCGAGCTGCTTGGCAAGAGCAGCAAAAAAACCCTTTCTGCTCTTGCCAAGCTTGCCCGGCCCAGCACCAGCCACCCCACAAGTGCCCAAGTGGCACTTTATGGTGAATGTCTCTGGTTGTGTGTCCCCCGCCATGATCGCAAGCCCTTTCACTCACCATGGCTTCCCCCCCCTTTACCTTTTTTTTGGGGGGGGCAGATCACAATCTCTGGTTTGACAGCCAGTTTTTGCGATCTCCATTATGGCAGCCATAGACAGCCCAAGCGGCACATTGGAAGAGTTGTCACTGATTGGCAACCTATTTTTGTAATGATTTTTTTTTTGCCCCTACAGTGTGCACAAATATTTTTATTTTTGTAATTTTTTAAAAAAATGTTATTTAGGCAGACTTGTGCAAGTGTGCACTTGCACACTTTCAGGGGTCCGAAAATTGGAAGCCTCGGCTGGGCAATATCCTGGTAGGTACTTGCTGTCAAAATGCAACAGGTAGCAGCCCTGGACATTGACCCAGAGAGACTCCACATAGGGTTCTTTTTATTTTGTTTTCTCTTGACAGCTGCCAGAAGGCAAGCTGTCAAGGGAAAGCAACGCTGCGAGGGATTTTTGCTCATAAAAAGGGGGTGACGCGATTCACACCCCCTTTTCAGCGAGATCCTTGTCTTTTTCTTTTTTGCCCTGACTGTCTCAGGGTCCCGTACATTTTGCATTTTGCTTCAAGACTAGCTGCTTGGGAAATTGCAAAAATGCATCCCACCTCATTTTTGGGGGGAAATTTTAAAATGGGATTTTGAAAGTTCAGTGGGTGTTTTTTTGGCAGGGGCATACGCAGCCTTTGCCCTGTCAAAAAATGCCCATTCCCCTATCAAAACTCCTTTCCCCCCCAAATGGGATTTCATAGATCATAGAGTTGGAAGGAGCCTACAAGGCTATCGAGTCCAACCCCCTGCTTAATGCAGGAACGTAGAGGAGGGGTCTCCCAGCCATGGGATGCACTTTTGCATTTCCCGAGTCATGTGCCTTCAGACCCATCTCTTATTCTGTTTGTATAACAAGTCTGTATGACAAAAGAGTTGAGCAACACATTCAGGAGAGCTACAGCCCTGCTAAGATTGAATAATTTTTGAATGCACATGGTGCATTGTATGATTCAGTGCTTTCTCTACCCCCATCCAGAAACCTCCCTGCAGATAGATTCACTAACAGCATGTTGGGTCCAGTCTCGAAATGTCATTGACTGGGCATGCAAACAGTCTCTCTGCAGGGTGAAATATTCAGAAATGTGATCTCATAATTGCATTCTGAAGTGGTAAAGTTTTAAGAAGTATGTACCATTCAATTTTCCTGAATGTATAATTCAGCCCAAAGGCATGTAGAGAGGCTTTGGTGGCTTTCTCACAGCTAGGAAATTGCCTGTTCATAGAAGCTCACCAAAGTTTGTGCCTGCGCATGTTATCCAAGCATGGCAAGCCCTTTTGAGGGACTGGCTTCTACTGGCTTGATTCTTAGACCCTTCTTGTAACATACTAACCTGTCTATTCCTTCGGAATGGTAGGAAATATCACCCTGAAATTAAGAGCTATTGTTTCACTTAAGTCTATCTGGCAGGTTACCCCTCTGAAGTTTGTCACTTACAAACAGTAAGGCCTGAACATCTGTGTACTTGTGAATGTTAAAAATACTTTTTAAAAAGATTGAGATTATGAGATTTTACAGCTTCTGATCGCATGAAATTGCCTTGGGGATTGCATATTATCTACCCTCATCTTTAAAGCAAAGGCATATCTGGCTTTTGTCTGATGTGTTAATGCTTACTAGTTCATCTAAATCAGCAAGAGCTAGCTGTCTGGAAGTTGATCTGATGATATGTTTCATGATATGAGAACTGTGTTTTTGTTGTATGAATGTAGTATATCATCTCATCATCTAAGCCAAAACTAACATTATGTTTCCAGAAAAATGTTCCAACATTTTCCACATTACTCTTGCTGGACCAGTTGCAGGTTTAGTTCCAAAAGAAACATACAGTAATACCTTGAATTGCAAGTAACTTGGTTTGAGAGCGTTTTGCAAGACAAGCAAATTTTTAAATATTTATTTAATATTTTTTTACTTGATATACAAGCGACGTCTTGCAATACAAGTACTGTAGTACGGCTTAAATTAAAAATCTCTGTACAAATTTTTTTGGGGGGATTTCGTTTTGATATAAGAGTGTTTTGGATTACAAGCACGTTTCCGGAACGAACTATGCTCTCAGTCCAAGGCATGACTGTATATAGATTCTCCACTTTTTAAATGAAAACTGAGGAAGATCAGATATTCAGGCTGCAATCCTATACTTACCTACGAGTAAGCCCCACTGATTTCAATGGGATTTCCTTCAGAGTATACAGTTATAGGATTATGCTATCAGTTCAGGTGTGTTTCGTCTTTAGCGTTTTCAGAATTAGGGTTTGGTTTCCAAAACTTGAATTCAGCCCACTAAGTGGCAGTGATGAGAACCCTCCTCACTACTTTGATAAGGTGAATCCCCATATTGCCAGCACCTAACAGAAGGGAAGGAAGTAACAGCCAGGCCAGTTACATCAGCCTTCTGACACCAATTACCATTTAACCACTCATATTCCATCCAGTGTCCATCAGTGGCCCAGCCTACCCTGCAGCCAGCAGGAGAAAAAGGAGAGACGGGGACTTTTCATTAGCCCTCTGGAATCAGTTGCCACTTGACTTTTCTTCTTACTTTCTGTTATTCAACTCCTATATTTTTTGCTCTTAAAAACAAAATACAGTATGGGATATAATTTGAAAAATAAAATATTATAGGGCCTGATGGTAAATTTGGTTTTGTGTTGATCAGAAGTAGGTAGTGAGGTTTCTCTTAAAAACAGCGTTTACTTTTCTTCAGTGTATTTCTTATATGAATAATTGTTTGTGCCCTGCCTTTAAATGAACTCCTTCTATCCTTTCCAACAGTTATGCAGAAGGCATGGCGGGAGAGGAATCCTCAGGCCCGGATCAAAGCAGCATATCAAGCTTTAGAATTAAATAACGAGTAAGTTTGGTCACAAGCCTCTACCTAATTTCTGCATTAAAATTAAACCCACACAGCATTGATAAGTAATTTCTCAAAGCCTACTCATATGATCAACAGACTCAGGTGATGCATCCTTTGTTGGGCTATAACACTTCAGATTGCAGGTGCCAGGTTGAATGTCTGAATACTCTTCCATGATTTTTAAATCATGGGTTTACCATGGGTTAAATAAACCATGGGTTAGCATTATGTGCAAACCAGGTCATTTTGTAGGTATTCCATCTTCCCCTCCTTAATGGATTCTCTTCAGTAAGAAAAAAGACAGAAGAAATAGTGGGGAAATATAGGAAGGTTACAAATGGAAGATGATGTCTGGACCCTAAAACCTGGCTAGAGTGGGTTGTTGGCATGGTTAAGAAACCACCCACAACCCTAAAAGAGCCCATGGGTTCTGGGTGATTTGTTAACCACGCCAACAACCCATCCTTGCTGGGTTCAGATGACAAGACAAGCTGCGCTTGCGGATTGAATATTCAAGTCGCCTGGCACACACCACAACCCACCATGGCTCAAATAAGCCATGGTAGGCTGTGGTGATTATGCAAACTGGCTCACTGAGTCAGACAATTGGTCCATCTAGCTCAGTATTCTCGGTACTGAATGACAATGGCTCCCCAGGGTTTCAAGCAGGATTCTTTCCTAGTCCCACCTGGAGATGTCAGAGATTGAACCTGACCCTTCTACATGCAAAGCATGTGCTCTACTTCTGAGCTATGACCTGTCACCAGTACTGTTGCTGCACCTATTGCGCCTGTGGGACCAACTGCTAGTGCAACAGGAACTAGTGCTTTCTAAAGCAATCCCGGAAACGAACACTCATTTCCAGAATGGGACAAGTCAGCAGAGCTCTCTTCTGCAAGCTCTTTTGCCCTGCCCTATTCTGGAAACAAGTGTTTCAGCTCATTTCCAATTGCTTCAGTATCCACTAACTTCCTGTTGCACTAGTGGTAGTTCCCGCTAGTGCATGGGCAGTACTGCATACTGCCCATTATAATTAGTGTCCTGGTTTAGGACCTTTTAACACCTGATTTAGCAATACTTATTGGATTGAATAGCAATTAATGTTTGTTTACTCTATCTGTATTTGTGTTCTGTTTTCCTTGCTTTATTTTCCATTGCTTATCCAAAATTTTAAAAACTTTATTTTAGAAAGTAGAAAATACATCAAAGTATTGATGCAGAAGGCCTTCAAGTAAGTCATCTTCCTGGAAAAAATTGGGAACACATCCTGTGGAAATAAACAATGTGTTGCTCAACTGGGGAAGCTCCTATATGGACTGCTGTGGTCTAACAGTCTGCTAAATATAGTTTATTCTACATTTTATTTGATCAGATTATTTGTAGGTACCGTATATTCAGCTACTGTGCTAGATATCTTTAATCATTCTGGTCGTATGTCCTCATGCAAAATATGTCTTAAACTGGTTTCTATCTGAATATCATGTTGTCTTTCTGTCTTTTTTTCCTTTCAGCTGTGCAACAGCATATGTTCTTCTGGCTGAGGAAGAAGCAACTACTATTGTAGATGCGGAAAAATATTTTAAGCAGGCTCTAAGAGCGGGGGAAACAGTTTATAGAAAGTCTCAGCACTGCAGTTCCCAAAGTCCCCAGCATGAAGCGCAGCTTAGTAAGTATCCTTTCACAAATTGTTCAAGATGAGCATTGTATTTGAGTTTGTCTCGCTGAAATCTCCAGTAGAAGCAGTAGCAAACTTTAGTGATGAAGGATTAAAGCCTACATGAGCACAAAATTAAAAGTGCATAGATTATAAGTAGAGTCAAAAGTATTCAGTGACATTTTAATTGCACTTGAACAGAAAGTGCTGAATGTTTCACACCATAATCATGTTTGTTCAGAAACAAGCCCAGTTCAGTTCATTGAGATTTACACCCATGTAAGTGTGTATGGGATTACAGCCTTAGACCTATTTGCTTGTTTTGATCGTGCGAACCAGGTCAGTATCTGTTTAATGACTTCATCTAGCAATTCTCCAGTAAGCAATCAATAGCTCAAGCTTCTCTATTTCCCGTGCCCGCCTTTACTTTTTTGTGCAATGGAATGTGGCGCCTTAATTTTGAGGCCACAATCAAGTTCTCAACCTTCAGTTTATGATTATGATGGAGAAGCAAATATGTGCTGAGGCTATGGATTTATTGTTTGGATGGGAGGGTGTTAGAGGGTTTCTAGTTCCACAGCACTTGATAGGGAGGTTTGAGAAACCCTTGGAATTGCTATGCTTATTAGGTCAGTATTTGGTGCATCTGACTTTCTGTGCATTTCCCTTTCTTTTTCACAGAATTTAATCCCTCAATTTTAGGAACTCGAAAGGACACATGTTTACTTATTTTGCTTATTTTCTACAAATGCTTGTTTTGTATAAAACCAATACTAAGCTTACTGAAAAATGACATCAAGCTCTTTACATCTTAGGGGCAGGGAGAAGGATTTTCTCCATGGTGTAATGGCATTCCCAGAGCAATTCAACAGAGACTATATTGTACACCTATTATGGAAGAGTTAAAACATTTTTTTAAATAAAACATGCATTTTTAAAGACTCTCCACTGTCTTATTTTGTATGTGTATTTTTATGGTTTCAGTGTCAAATCACTGATATCTTTATATCTTTATTTGAACAAGAAAAACACCTGAGTTGGAAAAAGTGTGACATTTTAAATTTGATATAACTTTTTTTTCCAGGAAGAGACACCAATGTGCTGGTTTATGTGAAAAGAAGACTAGCTATGTGTGCAAGGAAACTTGGAAGAATTAAAGAAGCAGTAAAAATGATGAGAGATGTAAGTAATTTAGAAATAGAAACTCAGTTTCTTTTTGGGCAATATTTTCTCTTCTCAACCTAATTCCCACAGGTTGTAATTTGTCAGAGATTGTCACTGAATTTGAATGGGATAGGTCAGGGAACCTTGCAAAAGGGAGCTCCGCTGACCTGTCCTGATCCAGAAACAAGTGTTTCTGCTAGTTGCCGCTGTTATTTTTAGAAGCACAAAAGCCCTGTTGCACAAGCAGTTGCTTCCGTGAGTGCAATGGAACCAGTGGAGGCGGAGCAGCCATGTTAGATACTGCCCAAAGGCTATAACCCTAGGCACATGTACCTGGGAGTAAATCTCAATGCATTCATTGGGTTAGTGTGTATTATCTATTTAGTTACCCTTAAAGCTGGATATAAACATTGGTACTCACAGGAGTAAATGTGCAAAAGATCAAGCAGCAAGACACTAACTTGTGTAACCTAAGTTATTCTCCCCCGGACAATCTTTTTACAGTTAATGAAAGAGTTTCCTCTCCTAAGTGTGTTGAATATCCATGAAAACCTCCTAGAAGCACTTCTGGAGCTACAGGCGTATGCTGATGTCCAGGCAGTTCTTGCAAAGTATGATGGTGAGAATGTATAAATCTCATTGTGCGTTAGATGCTAGTTCCTTTGTCTACTTTAATGAGACATTCATGAATAACTGGGGCGCTTGTATTGTGGTCCTAGGCTGTCTGGGATGTTGGTAATTGTTGGAAGAGGCACAGTAGACTAGATAGATCATGCCTACAAATCCAGACTGACATTTTTATGTCCCTGTGATTTTTATCTTGGACTTTCCAAGATTGTCTGTTGTACCCCATACTGCCAGCTGATATAAATTAGTTGAAATAATTTTCTGCCAGTGTTTCCATATATGACCAATTTTTTTTTTTTAAAAAAGTTTCTTCTAGCTGCTCTTAAACTTGTGACCTTTATATTCATTATAAACTATTAGCTTGCCCTGTGAGTAGTATGTTACACTAATGTGCATCAATTATTGATCAATTAATCACTATTTTTTACCATTTTCAAAGTTACATTCCATAGGACATCTCTGTGCAAAGAATTTCAGATCAAAGAACCATAATGCTCTTCAAGTTCAATGCGAAATTTATTTCTTAAAATCTGTATGAGAGGTGAACTAAGTTCTTGAGGCAATTCTTCCTCCATTTTCCCCAGTCAAGTTGCATACTTGACTTTGGAGATTTGGATTCTGAGACTTCATCAGATGCTGCCTGCGCTTTTCAAGTTTTCTTTCTCAGTCGCAGAAAGTTATTTCTGCCCCATATACTAGATCTTGTGGTTTTATGGTAATTGTAGCCTAAGGGTATATACTTAGTCCTCCCTACAGCTGATTTCAGCAGTTAATTAAGACAGTATAAGTAGTTCAGTGATGGTGTGTGTGTGTGTGTGTGTGTGTGTACGTACGCACACACTGAAGAGGGGAGATTTTCAACTGACTTCAGAAAATGTAAAAAAACAGCTTCAGTTTCTAATGCATCTGGAATAATTCAGACAAGGTTAAAGGTTTAGGCTAGGGGTATGAGATTGAGAGATCCATCCTATATGCTCTTTGCCAGATGTTTGACTTGTTTGTTAAATGGTAGGCAAGTCCAGGAGACAGTGTTTGGAATAACAGTCCTCTGCCTATTTATACAAGATAGAGTTTAGTCATTGGCCTGGTTTGGAGGTAATGTCAAACTATGGTTTAGCGTTACGTGAATGAACCTTGAGTTCACCAACTCCCCTCTCTCTCCTCATGCAGCGCAGCTGTGACAAGGAGACAGGAAGATTTTGCTTCAGTTTTTAGTTAACTGCAGCTTCGCATTATATCGAACCCTGAACTGTGACCAATTGTAACAATGGTTTCTTGAAACAAGCCAGCTTCATAAAACATGGTTTGCAGTTGGCATGTTTCTGTAAAACCATAGTTAAGACTAACCAGAGATTCAGACAGAACTCTAAACTGTGGTTAATTAAAAATGGAAACAAAAGCTTTCAATATCTTCCTGGCAGCCATACCAGGGGAAGAGAAGCCCAGAGGAGTAGCTCATGAGCCCAAGGTCATTCAGATAATGCTAAACTAGTGTTGCATCTGAATGCAGCCATTGATACTTTATTGTTGCATTATATTTTATTGAAGAACTGTAAATATTTAGCCCTGAGGGCATATTTGGCCCAATGTTATTTTATTTATTTATTTATTTATTATATTTATACCCCACCTTTTTTCCTTCAAGGAACCCAAGGCGGCTTACATAATCCTCCTCCTCCTCTCCATTTTATCCTCACAACAACCCTGTGAGGTAGGTTAGGCTGAGAGTCAGTGACTGGCCCAAAGTCACCCAGTGAGTTTCATGGCTGAGCGGGGATTAGAACCCGGATCTCCTGAGTCCCAGTGCAACACTCTCACCACTACGCCACACTGGCTCAATGTTAGATTTATATAACTTCACAAATATACTTCCTGCTTTTTGTTTGTTTTTAAAAAGACGAAGCTGACAATCCGACATTTTAAAAAGAGTTTCCTGTGAACTCTGAACATTTATCCCGAAACTAATTACCATGTTTCTGATTAGTTTAAGGCAGAGGGCACATAGCTCAGTGGGATAGCATGAGCTTTGCATGTATAAAGTCCCAGATTCAGTCCCTTATTCCTCCAGCAGAGGGATGGACAAGACCTGAGATCCTGAAAAGTTGCTTTGGTTCAGATGAACAGTCTGGATCTGAGCTTTATAGAGTCATTGCTTTGATTCTGTACATGTGACAGCTCTTTGTCATTTTTTATCTAAGTAAACAAAAACTTAGACATGTGTTGATGCCAAGGTTTGGTGCATGCATTGATGCCAGGGGTCCACAATATTTCTCACCAGTCTTGCCATGGCAGGTGTTCTGGCAAGTGTGATGAGAACCAGCCTTTAACTCAGGGGTGGGCAACTCTGGGAGGTCCATGAACCATTTTTGCCACCCCTCCCTGTGGGCTGCACTCCTCCTGCCACGGAATTTAGCAGCAGCAAAAAAATAGGTAATTTGCTTCCAAATTTCAGTGGCAAACCACTATGGAATGCTCAAACAGCAAAATTTAGCATGCTTTCAAGCTAAGTTTTGTCATTGCAGCATTCCTTAGTGGTTTTGCTGTGCAAATTCGGTGGCAAACTGCTGACTTTTTTTTTTTTCCTTCGCTGCTGCTGCTGCTGCTGCTGCTGCTGTGAATTTCCATTGCAGGAGCTGCACCTGGAGGTGGCAGGGGCGGCATGTCCCTGCTTTTAACTGGACCTTAGAGGTGGAAAGGTGGATGAGGATCATCCCTGCTATTGTGCTCCATTTCAGAGGTCCCCAGATACTTAGTCCTGCGGTAGATGGTCCCTGGCAGGAATGCTGGGGATTGTTTTTGATGCTGAGCCTCAAAGGAACAGTGGCAAGCCTCAGCCTTCCTCTTCTTAGAATTGGGCAGGGGAGCAGGCGTTGTCCCTGAAGTTGTGCTGGGCTTCTGAGGCCCTCCAAAATGCAGTGCAACTGGTCAGGGAAGAGAGAGGGGAGAAAGAGAGAGATGGGCAAGAGAAGGGAGATAGTGGACAGGACAGTAACTTTTCAGGAAATTATGGGGAGTGTATCGGATTGCAATGTTTGTTTGAAATACTGCCTCTGGCCTACTCTTTTCAAGCCCCTTCTCTTTGGGTGGATCACTTGAACATACATAAACATCTCTGTTTAGATTGTGGTTGTTTTATGCTCTGATTGCTTGTTGACAAATTTATTATAAACATAGAAATGTTGTGCAAAGCATATGAGCTGAAAATGTCCCCTTCAAACTTTAGTTCCAGATATTTCTACTGTATAAATAATCCCCAGTGTAAATGGTTCTTTTCAAATGGAGTGCTTTTAGAAATTTTCTTACTTTAAGATCTAAAGACAACCATTTATTGTTCCGTAGATATCAGCCTTCCGAAATCAGCAGCAATATGTTACACAGCAGCGCTCTTAAAGGCCAGAGCAGTTTCAGATAGGTAAGTGAAATATTCGAACCAGACATTACTATAGTACCAAAAGAACCGGGTTATAGTATAAATACAACATTGGGTTAAAAGCCCATTGTAATAGGGTTTTCAAAACTCTAAAAACAAGATTGTTCAATATAAGTACTAAGTACTATAAAAGATATGGTACTTTGGCTTCTGGTGACAATCATGGAATCTACTGATGGTGAGCTTTCTATGCAAAGTAAAGTGGTCTTCTGATTCATTGTACACCCAGATCTTGGCCAGTGCTCAGTGAGTTATGAGATGGGTAATGCACAGTTCATCACATGCTTGCCAGGGATCTTGGTGTGCAGTTAAGTAGTCATGTGACCACTTCATTGTCCTGTGCATTGAAAGCTCATGATAGACTTCCTGGTTGATGCCAAGGCAAAGTGAATCATCATTTGACTTCTGTCTTCTTTCTCCTTCTCTTGAACAGCAAAATATTAATTACGTGGAGGCCATTTGCAAGTGCATCTATGTAGCAGTGGCTGCCACATATGGCAAGCTGTTTCTCATGATCCTCTCCATGGTGCTACAAAATGGCAATTGGACGTTGTTGTGGCACAGAAACAACTGTCTATTGGGGCAGGTGGGGCAGATGTTTGTGGCAAGCTGCTGCATGTGATCAGCTTACCATGAGAAGCTTACCATATAGGGTTCAATTCCAAACAAACAACATTTGAGTGCTGTTTTGTGTGAACTGAGCTTAATCCAGGCAAGACAAAGGTGCTCCTGGTTAGTCAAAAGGCAGATCAGAGAATACAGATTCAACCTGTGCTGAATGGGGTTAAGCGAAAGAGAGTCTTCTCGGCGGCCACTTCCAGGCTATAGAACTCCCTGCTGAGGGAGGCTAGGTTAGCTCCTTCTTTGCTATCCTTCTGCCAGTAGGCAAAGACCACTTTATTCAAGCAGGCCTTTAGTGTGTAAGCAGGTCTATTGAGCTTGGTGCTGTTTTTACTCTGTTGTTGTTGTTTTTGTGTTTTAATGTACTTACTGTTTTTTATCAAGTTTTATTAGTGATTGTAAGCTGCCTTAAGTGCCATCTTTGGGGTACAAATAAAATAAATAGTCCAAGCTATACTCCAAGATGGGTAGTGGGATTTGATTCTCCTGTTTTTTTAAACTTTAGGTGAGACATTCTTCTGAGTTTGCAGTGATCTACACTTTTTGTCCATTCAGCTAGATAGACTGCAATATAGAGAATATGAATTCCTGCCCTGATTCAAAGATTGGCCTTGATGTAGCTTTCCTTAATAGCTCAGTTCAGATTTGGATATAAAGTGATGAACACTTCACTCTTCCTATAAGTACATAATTTTGAAGCTGTCAGTTTGAAATAGTGTTCAGTGCTTTGTTCTATTAAACTCTTGCTGCCTCAGGATATCGACCCAGCTAATTTAAACTTTTGCTCCTAAGTTTTCTTTCTGATTGTTTTACCTATTAAAAGGTTAGATTATTCTTTGCCTCAGTTTTAGTAACTTAAGAAGCTTTTGGATGTTGCCACAGGTTCTCTCCAGAAACAGCCTCTAGAAGAGGGCTTAGCACAGCAGAGATTAATGCTGTAGAGGCAATACACAGAGCAGTTGAATTTAACCCTCATGTTCCAAAGGTAAGTGTGTGTTTCTTTCCCCAGTAAGGCAAGCCTAATAAAATAGTTACTTGTGCTTGAGTCTGTTGTCAGCCCTGGTGCAATATGAGCTCAAGGAGGCATTTCAGGTCCCTTTTCAATATGGATTCTAGAAATTAATCTTTGGGAACACAGAGGGATGCTCTGTTTACCCATAAATCAGTTAAAAGCGGTGAGAATGTCTTGTTGTTATTATTATTTTATTAAATGTATATGTCGCTTCCCACCACAAGAAGCTGTCTCAAAGCAACTTACACACGCACAATACAAAAATCCATGATTAATATAACATGGGGGGGCGGGGGATTCAATGTAAACCATAATCAGCACAATACTAGAAATAAAACCAAATACCATAAAAACATAATCTAAAAACAAGTCAAAATGTTTTCACAAATACACAGAATCTATCCCCGCTCACAGCCTAGAATGTACAGTCATGCCTTGGTTTGAGAGTAACTTGGTTTGAGAGCATTTTGCAAGACAAGCAAATTTTTAAATATTTATTTTTTAAAAATTGACTGGATATACAAGCGACGTCTTGCAATACAAGTACCGTAGTACGGCTTAAATTAAAAATCTCTGTACAAATTTTTTGGGGGGAGTTTCGTTTTGATATAAGAGTGTTTTGGATTACAAGCATGTTTCCGTAACGAATTATGCTCTCAATCCAAGGCATGACTGTATATCACAAAAGCAGCCCACAACAATTGGGCCATAACTAATGTCCAAATGCCTGGGGAAATAAGTATGTCCTTGAGATAGATCGACTTCAAGATGGCGACAAAGAAGGCTGCTTCTGCTTTGAGCTCCGTAATGTATTTTTAGTTGCTGTTTCTTTTTATCTATTCTGACTATTTTGAGCTGGCAGATTTTACCCTAGTATTTCTCGAAAGGCTCTCTGAACAACTTTGAACATCTTGGCTTGCCTACAGTGTTTCTCAAGGACTATTTTTTAAAACAAACGGTGTTTACAATCATGCGAGTAAATGGGAGTCAACCATACTCGATGCAGGGAGGACGAGCAACGCCAAGTAGCAGCCAGTGAGCAAGCACTTAATTACAAATTATCTGAGTTGTTTGAATGCTTGTATTCATTGTTTTGGGAGTAAATAGTTGGAACTTAAAACAAGTATGTCCTTGTCTGATGCTGAAAAGATGACAGTGTCGGTGTTAGATGAGCTTCCTTGGGGAGAGCATTCCATAAATACAGGGCTATCAGAGAAAAGGCTGGTTCCTGAACTGACACATCCTGAGCTTATCTCAGAGGAGGTATACAGAGAAGGGCCTATGAAGCTGATTTCAAGGACTGGGTAGGTTCATAAGGGGAGAGGCAGTCCTTGAGGTATTGGGGTCCTGCACCGTGTAACCTATGGTGCTATCCCCATTGCTTTTCAAGTGAATGAGGCAAGTTGATACTATGTTCATGAGTCAGTATAAGAAAAATAATTGCTGGGTGCAGGGGGGAAAATGAAGGGGTACAGCACAGCATACACTCCTAACAATTGCTCATCTCCTTAGGGAGACCCACCTACCACTTTGAGAACCATGAGAACAGAACAACTAGCCAGAAAAAATGATCCTATCAGCATTATTTTGGACAACTTCATCAGCAGTCAGTCAGAGCTATAGCATATTGTACATAGAAATAAGTTAAAATAACTTCTCTAGGGAAGAACTTGTTTTTTTGCCTGCTTTTATAAGCTTTTTTTTTTTTTTCTTTTCCAAAGAGTGTGATTGCTAATGGACCAGTTTCTTTTAATAGGAAGTGATGGCTGAAATGTAGGATTTCATCCAGTTGAAAACTAGATGCATCAGATAAGTCAGACAATAAGAAACAGATGGGTTCGCAAAAGAATATTTGAGTTAGTGTTTTAGTCACATCTTTTTTGTTGTTGTAATTATGGGTAGTTCCAATGAACCTGTAAACCATTCTACATACAGTGGGTTTGATCTTTCCCTGTGTGGGCACAGAGCCTGTGCATGGAAGAGTCCCAGGGCAAACAACCTGGTTTCTGCTTTGGAACTGTTCCTCTGGGAGTCATTCCTCTAGTCTTGTCCTGTCTCCTCTGGGCATGAAGGACTATTTACCACCTCTCTAAACAGCCAGCCTTCAGATGCCTACATCAGAATATCTCTCTTCCCCCTTTTAAATTCTGTAGGCAGTGGTGGGAAGGTGGACCAGTATGACCAGTAATGGTGAGGAGCCTCTAACCACGCATAGCTGTATGATTAACCAAGGGACACCAGGAGCAGGACTGGTGCAAGGCAGTTTGGTGCCCTAGGCAAGATCAGATATTTAGTGCCCCCCCTTCCCACTTGAGAGTGCTGTATTTTTTTTCAAGGTGTTTCTGGCGCCCTCTTTAGCCCTGCGCCCTAGGCAGCTGCCTAGTTGGCCTAATGGTAGCACCGGCCCTGACCAGGAGGGCACTGGCTCGAAGACTTACCGTAATCTCCTATGTAGGAGGAGACTGCAAAGTCAAAAAAGACTAAGAAAGAAGCAGTGGAAACAGCAGTGTTTGTTGGCACCAAACTGTGGGTACAGATGTCCTATTTTAAAATATGGTTTATTTTTTAGTGTGTTAATTGTTTTGGTTGTAAGGTGTCCTTTACAACCAAAATAAAAACTTGGACATGTGTCCAAGTGGCAGTCTCTCATAGCATGTTTTCAGTCTCCTGCTGCAAGATCAGACTGTAGTAAGTTTTTACTGACCATGAATCTGAACCTATCCTCTCCTCTCCTCCCGTCGTGGAAGGGCATTCCTTGCATCCTGAATTTTACCAATGTGTGAAGCTGGTGGTGGTCTGGGAGCCTCAGTGCTCAGACTAAGAGAGACATAGCTGAAGAAGCTTGTTCAGCTTTGGCCTCATGCATCCTGCCCCAGTCCTCTTCCAGCTTAAGAACCAGGGCCTGTCAATGTCACCGTAAACACTGCAACTGTCCACATTCTAGTGGTAGTTCTGAGAGCCCTGGCCAAGCTCCAGCACTTCACCACCCACTTCCTGCCCAGAATCAGCAAAGGCACATACTAGCCCATCCATGAGATAAGAAAGCAGCTCTTGACTTTTCTTCCCCCTGCCCCCCCCCCCATTTGCACCAAACAAGACCTAGAATTTAATTCCCCTTACTTAGACAATGATTATTAAGAATAGATCCTACAGAGATGAACTCTCCTGACTCTATGCCCCAACTCTCTCAAAGCTCTGGTGCCTGTCTTTCTAACTCTTACAAAGAAGAGGGAGAGATTCCCTGGGCAGACATTCAATATAGCAGTTCTTCCACAGGTCGGAGAAGTCTACCACCAATAGTTGGTAGTTGGACCAATATATCCTAGGGGAAACACCTCAGATCCTTAGAGCCATAATTCTCATCCTTCACATTCAGACAATAGAGAAAATACCATTGTAAATACACTCCTGTGGTATTTTGTTCCTCTTACGTTCCCATTCTTTTGGAGGGCTTTAAAGGCCAGTCCTCAATCTCAAGCATGTCAGCTGATTCTTCTGCATAAATAAATCTTGCACATAAATTATTTGGAGCATTGTGGAAGTGCTTCAGCAGGGCAACTATCTGCTCTAATTCCACCTGACAGAGAAGTACTCACATGCTGACTTCTGTTGGGAAAAGCTGCTTGTGTTTGCATCTCTGTAATCATTTATTGTAATAAACCTTACACTGTAATGAACTTATTTAAAGCTGACAAGCAGGAATAAAATGAAACACACGCAAGTGTGATTGTCACTCTTGACCATCTAGATATGGATGTAATGTGCTATCCGAGTATGAAATGCATAATAAGATTTGATATTTTGCAGTTACAGGAATGAGTGTCTTGTAAATTTCTTTACAAGGGTTGATAGGGTGGAGATGCTGAACTTTTTCAAATGCAATTAATAGTGGTATTATGTCTTGTCTCCACTGTAGAAATGAGAGCTGATGTTCATAAAAACAATTTTAAGCATCCTTTTTGAAAGTTCTAGGAGCCATTATTCTATTCTTGAGAAAATGTTTTCCTCTGGAAATGGTATGAGACATTTGAAGCTCCCTTTAATGGTAAAGGACTGTATCGTCACAGTGAATATAGCTGGAGAGCTTTAAAATACAGGTTGTTTCTATTCTGATTTTAGTAGGACATGCTCCTGGTAAAGCTGGGCAATTTTAAGATTGTGAGATGAAGAAAAATTCTCAACACTCTGAACTTTTTGTTTAAATATTTTAGTTGTGCCCATTTTTAAATTTTTATTAGTCTTCCTAAAGCAGCCTTCCCCAAACTGGGGCCCTCCAGATATTTTGGACTTCAACTTCCATCAGCCCCAGCCAGTATAGCCAGTGGTCAAGAATGGTAGGAGTTATAGCCTATAGCTGGAGGGCACCAGGTTGGGGAAGGCTGCTCTAAAGCTCTCAAAGTAACTTAGAAAAAGAAAATGCCCTACATTAAAAGAAATCTATAAACCGTTTCATCCTATTAGGCTTGATTCACACATTATCGCAGTTGTGTGGTTGCTGTCATAAAATACTTCTGCATGATTGGCTGTCAGCGTGGCTGCCATAACCACTTGTAATCAGTGTATTGGGGTGGTGCTGATATTGGTAAAATTGCATCATGTAAGTCCCAGTCTATGTGGGAAGCAGAAGTGGAGCCCTGACTATGTAGAAACAATTCCTGATCTACCCTACTGCTGCCATAAAGTTCGAATCAGTTTGAACCTGAGAAGAATTGAATGGTCTGAATGCATAGACATACTTCAGGTATGTTGGCAAAACAGTTATATTGCAATCTTGGTAGGATCATTGTAAATCCTGATAGCAAAAGTTGAACCCCACAAATGTGAAAAGCAGCCTTTTGTCCTTAGATAGTACTAAGCCTCTCTGAGCTTCCATAGCTACCTCTTTATGCAAAGCTCAGGATTAATTTTGCCCTTTCTCTTTATAGGAGAAATATATACAACACATATGAACATCATTCTGCTATATATGGGCAGCATGTGGCTACTGGGCATACTGGCATTTAGCTTGTATCAGTTGTCCCCCCCCCCCCGAAAATGCTCTCCTGAGTAGGGGAATTGTAGTATTGGGGGCTGAGGGTCAAGGGGGAGAAAATTGGGTGGAAGGGTGCCTCCAGGTTCACCCCATTAAATTAAGATACAAGTTGTGCAAATGCTTTCCTGTCCTGATCTTCTCATTGTAATAAATTCAGGTGGTGTTAATACCTAAAGAATTGTGCCTTAACTTTTTTTCTTATACTGAGGATATTTAGAACACTTAGGTTTATCACAATGAATTTGCTTATACAAGTCTCACTTTGCCAGGCAAAAGTTACTAACTTAAAAGTAGCTTAGAAACATCCATGAGATCAGTTAAATGGGCTACCCTGAAATATAAAGGTTTGTAAGCTGATGTCATTGTCTGTCTAATTTCTCCCCCACCCCTCCCCCACTATGCTTCCAAGATAGCTTTTAAAGGCATTTTATTCCCTTGTCTTTTCTTTAGTCATAATATGTAACAATTAAAGCCTTCCTGCTACTTGAGTAAAATCTCTATCATCCCGTGCAATGAGCCAGGATGAGAAACTTCCTCCCCCACCCAGCTTTTCTCTAAATGAATGCATATAATTGGAACCTCAACAAGCTCTACACATTCCTGGCACTGATGATATATGGCCCTTGCAGTCTTGATAGTGGAAGGATGGCTTATCCCTGGACCTAATCCTCCTCTGATAATCAGGGCGTCCAAATGGTTCTTGCCTTGAAGGTCTGAATTTATCCATCTAGTCTTCTGTCTGCCTGTCCAGTCTGATAGAATGTGCACTGAAGAGCTAATTGCTGAGAGAATTTGCTGCTTGCCTGCATGACTGATCAAGAGCGCAGCAAGTTCATTTCAGACAGTCTCAGACAGATTTTTCTTCAGCCTCTGCCTTTAGGGGAAGAAGATTATGATGTATTATCATTATCTAAGAGTTAGGTGTCTCTTCAATTGCTTCAGAACTCCTGTGTCTTTAAGGAGTTTGTGCTGTCTTTTCGTGTAGTACTGACTAGCTTCACATGTTGTCAAGAAAATTAGTGCATCATGTTATCAATAATTCTACTTTCCTTTCTGGTAATGCTTTCTTTCAGATTTCATTATTTGTATTAGTGCAACTTCCAGCTGACAAGGGACTGGGGAGAATGGTGTGCCAGCTGTGTTAGATACAGACACAGGGGTTTTTTTAGATTAAGGGAAAGAGTCCAGTTCTAGCAAATATTGTGTACCCAGCTTTAAAATGGTTGTGATTAACTCAAGCAGTTGCTGCATATATATTTTTTTGGTTCACACACATGCTACCTGAGAAGAATTTCCAGGTAATGCATGTTTAATCTAACAATTATATATTCATTTGAAGTAACAACTGTTTATCTTAGACATTCATTTATTCTTCCAATATCAAGACCTTAAAATGATCCTTGCCAAAACTAAACTTTCGTGGCAGTGTAATCCTATGCATCCCTACTTTTAAAAAAATCCATTGAGCTGAATGGATCTTACTGCCAAGTAATTGTGTATATAGGATAGCAGCTAGGGACTCAGAAGTTTTAAATGACTTGTTTGTACCTTAATAAGAGATCACTGGTGGATTTGAGACGGAGGGAAACTGGTCTTGAATTCAAAATCTCTTTTCATCAAATACTATGCCTAACTGGAAATGAAATCCACCAAATTAATGAGAAAGCCCCAAAGGGTACACTTCTTAATATATCTCAGTTCTATCATGTTTAGATACAAGGGGTGGAGGTGGGAGCAAATATTAATGTAGTTACTGAGAGGTAACAGGACCACTAGAACTGGGTAGAGGAGAGAGATACAGCAGTGGTTTTGCATCCCAAGTTCACAACTAAAATATCTTCTGCATTAATGTCTCAACCTTTTTTCCTCCTGTCTGAAAGTAAATAACTAAACAAAAACTTTAGAATTACTTATTTTCCTGCAACATCCATTTATTTATGCTCCATGTCTGCATGGCATAATACAGAAAGACAGGCAGACTTTAACCCCTGAGCTGGAGTGTTCTCAATCGATGATTCTACAAGCTGAGACATTAACTTAGACCAGGCTTGACCATTGTTGTGAGTTTCCCCTTCTCTTATTTATGAAATCTAGCTCAACACCAAACTAGTAATTGCAGAGACCATGAGGAGTCATGTCAGAGGTCAGATATTTGAGACCATTTTCCCACAATGGCCCTGTGCGAGTGATCCCTTACTGTGTTAAAAAAAAAATTGTCAAAGAGGATTAAATGGGATTAGTAAGAATATTGCCCTCCCAGAAGTAGCCCCAAGACACTAAGAGAAGAACCTAGCCAGGCAGTAAATGCACTTTATTTGACCAGGGCACAACCTTGGCTACATTCCTTCAAGAATCTGAATAGGAAAAGTTAAGTCCCCTAAACTGGATTAGTAAATAATCTCATGGTTTGTGGCATCTGCTGAAATAAATCAGCAAGCTAGTTGCATTCTTACAGTTTTGGGGAGAACTGACGGAATTATTGGCTACAGTGATCAAAGACTGGATTAACTTTGCCCATTATTGAGTGGAACAGGCCAATTCATAAGCAAATTCTTCACAGCCATTCATTTAATGTTATAAACTTTCTGATTCATTTTTGTCATTGAAATGTGTTAACTTGTGATTTTTAACACCTTATACACTTTTTTTTTTTAATTGCCCTTTTTAAAGTTGAGGATTTCTACAAGTATGTGTATATATGCATGCCTTTCGAGAGAGGCCTAGGTATTTATTGGTTGACAATAGTATCCAAAACAAACATGTATTTTGGGGAAGGGGCATAGAATCTACTGCTTTGTGAATGGCACTAGCCCCTAAGTATCTGGCAGTTGTAAGAGGAAGTTGTCACATAAAGATAAAGGGTAAGCAACCTGGTGCCCTTCAGATGCTTTGTCTGCAACTCCCACAAGCTCCAGCCAGCATGGCCAATGGTCAGAAATTATGGGAATTGTAGTCCAGAACATCTGGAAGGCACCAGGTTGCCTACTTCATCTATCTGCTTGAGTTGTAAAACCTACAGTCAGAGTCTGGTAAAATAAATTACCTGTATCACCTTCTGCTCTGTTGCAATGCTAGTCATTGAAGGCAGAGCACTGAACCAGAATTTTGTTTGTTTTGCTCAGTGCTTTTTTTCTGGAGAAAAAGGTACCGGAACTCTTGGATTACATTTCCTCGGGAGTAGATGGCGATTAAATTGTAATGCAATTAATAGAAGAAAAGGTGCTGGAACTCAGTTCCGGTGAGTTCCACCAGAAAAAAAGCCCTGGTTTTGCTTATTTTTTTACTAAGGGACCTATCAGTGGAATTTCTTCTGTTGGGGACCTACCTACCTGTCACTGTGAAACCCTTCCAACTGAGATGAAAACTCCGTTAGCTCACCATGAAGTATTGTTTTCAACAGCTCTTGGCGGTCAAGCACATAGCCATGGCGCACTATTCCAGCCTTATTCACTTCTTGGGAATCATTCTCCAGTTTATTCTGGTTATTTATTTATTTGTTGTATTTCTGAATCGCCCATCTGGCCAGCAAACCAGCCACTCTGAGCGATGTATAACATGATAAAATACATTTAAAATACATGATATAAAATACATTTAAAACAGTATAACTTTTAAAATCTTAACCCACCCCATATTCCCGCCTGAATAACCATGTTTTTAGTGAGCGGCGGAAGCTCAACAGAGAAGGGGCATGGCGGATGTCACTGTTTGTTTCTGCTATCCTAATCCTGTTCTTCTCTGCCCATAAATCTACAAGTTCATTGCTTTGCAAGGATATTAATTTCTTCTGCTGTCACATATTTTGCAGTGTAAACTTTGTGGCTACACTAGTTGCAGTAATAGCATGTGTTGCAAATCCAAATGTGCCATCTGCATCTAGACAGTTTCTCACTGGAGGAAGGATTGTCTTCTATTGAACAGTCTGGAAGGAGGGTTTGGTATGCAAACAGTGACCGATGATGAGCTGCGGTGCCTGCGGGCCCCAAGTTGCATATGCAATCCCCACTTGGGGGTTGTCGTGTTGTGCGAACCCAGTGAGCGTAGTTTATGTGAGGGTTAAACAACCTTTTCATAACCCTAAAATAGACCATGGGTTATGCGAGGTTGTTTAACCCTTGCATAAACCACACTCTCCAGGTTTGCATGACACAACAAATTCCAAGCAGGGTTTGCATATTCAAAATGGCGGCTGCACACGACGTAGCCTCACCATGGGTTAAATAATCCACGCTGGGCTGTTGTGTCATGTGCACAGCCCCAGTGCTTTTCATAGGTTTTGCTGGAGTGAGGAGCTGCCTGACCTCTGACTACCACTGCAGTTTTCATTACGATTTGTGTTAGACGGGTACGCTCTGCTGCTGAAGTTTTTTGTTTGAAAAATTATCTCCAAGAACTTGGGTTTAGCATTATAGTAGTTGCATTATATGGACTAAAAGTTTTCACGGATATTCTAAAAATAGCTATCTTCTAGTTTGTCTAGACCAGCAATTACTTACTGTTTTTGGAACCACTTTGCATACAGGTCTGAAAAATGAATGTGTTCATAAAATATTAACAATAAGATTAAGTTTTTCCCTTCACGAAGGACTATGCGGTGTTGCCTGTGTACACATATGCATGAGGAATTTCTCAAATGTGCATTTCCCAAATAATTCACACTTTTTTTTCCCAATCAGTGACTCTTCTCTCTGATGTAATATAATGATCAAGCTGAAACTAATTTTGAAATATTTGGGAGCTCTTGGATACAAAGAACTAGCTGCTTTTCACGTCACTTTGCACTTTTTCTTCCAGTACTTATTAGAAATGAAAAGCTTAATTTTACCTCCGGAGCATATTCTTAAACGTGGAGACAGTGAAGCAGTGGCTTATGCTTTCTTCCATCTTCAGCACTGGAAGCGAATAGAAGGGGCCCTTAATCTTTTGCACTGCACGTGGGAAGGCAGTAAGTATTCTTTTGTAGGTGGCATGAGCTAATTTCTCTTTGTTTTTCATGTAGCCTTTTAAATGAGCACCTGAAATTTCTTGTGCCTGTGTTCACATGGTTAACCTGTGGAGCTGTATGAGATGAACTACAACTTTACTAGAGGGAACCTCAGTATTGAGTCCTGAGGTTCCCTCTAGTAAAGTTGTAGTTCATCTCATACAGGGTAACAGTTAAGCTCAGCAGAGCTTGCAACCATTCAGAAAATGAGCCTTGGAATCTTCCTGCAATATTCAGGCATTTCCTCTGGCAGACATGCAGAGGTTCTAAGGCTGGTGAATTGGTGTGGAAAATACTAGTTAAGGGCAGGAAGGTTTGAACTCCATTGTACTATAGCTTATGATTTGGGTGGAGTTAGAGGTAGCTCTGTCTAACCAGGTGAACAAACTTATGATTTATCCTTTTATTGGGTACTAAAGAGGGTATCATGAATATGTTATATATATGGAGTTATTAAATGCATTTTAAAAGTGTATTTTAAATACATATTAGAATTTTGAAAGATACATGTTAAGCAGTATTAGCCATTTTACTGCTCTTTAGATTTTCTGTTACTTTTAAGAAAAATAAGGGTTTAAAATGTCCCATTCCCTAAAAATTTCCATTTTGAACAGGAAACTACTATTCTCTCTCCACATTTCTGTTTTTTTAAAAAGCCTTTAGTATTTACACAAGATGACACCATTAAACTCCTAAGATTTCATTGAACCTGTGAGTCATATTTTCCTTTCATTGTTAAACCTAGTAATCAATCCAAACTGCTGTGTTTCATCTTGGAGTTGTTGCATTCCTTCAAGTAGAACTAGCTAGTTTGGAGACTGACATCTTCTTTCTGTTCCTCATAATAAGTCCAGCACAAACATCAGTGCCTGAATTTTTGCCATGTGAACATTTGGGCTTGTCCATCCCAAGAGACTTAAAGGAGCCTGTTAAACTTAAAGTTTCCAGAATCTGTAGGGGATTTGCTGATTGCCAGTGATGGTCACTCTGCAGTTGAGTTGGTCAACATATGGAATCAGATGCTGCTTTTAGTATTAATCTCCACATCAGCACCAACTTCTGGGCACCATTTTCCCTCCCATTCCTCGATACAGGAACCAAAACTATTAGAATGCTAGTGGGGAAAATACTGACCAAATAGGATCTTTTGCCCATAGAGCCCTTTGCTGGAGTCTCTGCCATAGCATGCATCAAAGAAAGCTTCATTTTAAGCCATCAGTGCATTTGTACAAAGCCATCCCAAAACACTTTTCTAAGTGGAATAGGATGTTTAGTTCACCAGTTGGCTATGTAGAATGTAAATCATCTGCAGCCCATTGTGACAAGCTTGTGAGGCATTCTGTGGATAAAATCGCTTCTATTCATTCCTACTTGGATGTTGCTATTGTGATAGGTGTTCAAACCCAAAATATCAGAGGAGTCATCTTGTGTATTGTTTGCATCACGTTTCAGTTTGTATTTATCTATTTATTAGATCTGTATACTGTTCAACTAGGAAATGCCCTCGGGGTGGTTTACAATCATAAAACCAAACAATAAAAAAACAAAAAATACAACAGTAAAAGTATCAAAGTAATATAGTATTAAGCATTAAAAAATTAAAACACTGAGGATCCAGTAGTAAAATTAATCATCAGAGCAACGGATTAAAGATTAAATGTTTGCTTAAATGCATACAGTGAAAGCACCAGCGGATCTCCCTGGGAAGGGCATTCCACAGACGGGGGCCCACTACAGAGAAGGCTCTTTCCCTGGTAGCCACCCATTGCACCATTGTGGGCAGTAGCATTCAGAGAAGAGCCTCCAAAGACTATCTTAGCAATCGGACAGGAACACATGGGAGAAGGCACTTCTTCATGTAGACAGGTCCTAAGCCATTTAGAGCTTTAAAGCTCAGCACCACCACTTTGAATTGGGTTTGGAAATTGTCTTGTGCTTGGATGTCAACACGATGTTTGAAAAATGCAAGTCACCACCTGTAAACATCTATCCCATTTGGTTTGTGAAAGAGAGACTGGATGGATTGTAGGAAGTGATGATCAATGAGTCTGAAGGAGGGAGGGATGGTGCCCGTTTAAAAGGGATCTGATCACAGCTTGCTTTCTTATTATTAAAAAAAAAAGCTAGACTTAAGAGCAGCTTTTCTTACTATCCATTTTCTAATCTCTCATTTGTGGTTATGGTGGCTGCTAGGCATTTTCCCATGCCTTCTCATATCCAGTTGGATTTGGGACTGGGAGACTATCTGTGTAGCCCTGGTGGGCGATCCTTGTCTAGAGAGGAACAGAAGTAATTCCAACTTCTTGTCCTTTTAACCTCTCTAAAGTCTATTACAGCCTTCCTGAGCCTGACACCCTCCAAATGAGTTGAACTACAAACTGGGAGTTGTAATCCAACACTTCTGGAGGGTACCAGGGTGGGGAAGGCTGGTCTATTACACTGAATAGTAACATTGGCTCAGTACCTGTGACCAACTTGACCTGTTACCTGACTCCTCTCTCCTCCCCCACTCGCAAATCTTCTCCCTGTCCCCAAGTGAGGGGCCAGTGGAAGTCTGTTCTCCATGGTGCTATACATAACATAGATATGACCAGTGAAGTGAAGTTGGCATGGGTTTGACGTCAATGACTCTTTCCCCCTCTTTCTCAGCATTTAGAATGATCCCATATCCATTAGAAAAGGGCCATCTATTTTATCCCTATCCTAGCTGCACAGAGACAGCAGATAGAGAGTTATTACCAAGTAAGTGACTATTTAATTTCTCTTGTTTTTTTCCTTCTTCATCTACAGGTAATCACCCTGTCTATTCCCTTTGCTGTGTACATTTTTATACAAGCACATAGTAAATATTCCACACACCTGGACACTGAAATGCAATTACCTTTAAATAAATGTAGGAGCTAGGAAGGACAGCCCTGATCCAACAAAGTACGGTAAATTAGAAACCTTTTTGCATTGAGCATAGGTTTCCATTGTAGAGACTGCAAATTTGGTCAGTCCATGTCCACTTTGAAGGAAATGTGTAATACTTAGGTGTTAGTACAGGCACCCATGCCCTTTCAGTCAGCACCACATCTTTGCGAAATTGCTTCACCCCTTCAGTTAGCAACCTGTACAGCTTGACTGCAGGCTATCCATAGCTGGTGTAAACTTTTATTTACTTTATTTATTTAAAAATATCCAAAGCAGCGTATAAATACAAAAGATCATAAAAATAAAAACAAGATACAAACCCAGAACAGTTAATAATAAATACTATATCCAATCTGGCAGTAGAATATGCTGACTATATCAGTGATCAATATCAATTATTTGTTTCAGTGTTGAAACAAATGAGTTTTCAGCATGTGATGGAATGATAACATCGTTGCTGCATGCCTTAGCTCCAAGGGGAGGTTGTTCGGAGGAATAGGTGCCATTACTGTGAAGGCCCTCTTCCAGGTGGTTGCCCAATCAATAACCACCAAGAGGGCTTCATCTGCTGATCTCAGAGGGTAGGCAGGACAATGTGGGAGAAGGTGTTCAATGTGTTCAGCACTAACCTACATTGGGAAATGTTCTGTACTGAAGGACTGCAGCTAATATGAGTATGTTAAATACATAGGTTTGCATTAAAACCTATGGTAGTCATATTATGTAGTTCCCTTTTGTGCTTTCCTGTGCAGTGTTGGAATTGTTCAACTTTCTTAAGCTGTTTTAAGATATATGTAAAGAGAGCTGACATTTCAGTTAACTGATCATTAATGTTCAGTGGCAAAAAAGTCTGCTTAAAAACATGTCCTGTTGGGTAGATAAAGGTAAATCATATTTGCTGAACAGTTTCTGACACTCTAGAAAGGGTGCTATTCACTTACACTAACCAAACTTTCTAACCAGCTCAGGATTGCTTCAGATGTTAACAAATTTTCTATATAGAAGGCAGTTCCCTGTAGAAAAAATATGGAAACAGTGTATAGAATGTCACGTGAGAAGGTTGTGGGATCTCCCCATGTTTTTTACTTTATTTTTTTTCTGCATAGAAGCACATTCAGCAATGGATAAGATTTGAAGGAGCTTTAAGATGCTCAAAATCTCTGTTGTTAATGCTAAATATTTGCAATCATAAAATGAGGTTAGAAATAGGTTGGTGTAATGCCCTAATGAATCGAGGTCGACTTTTGGCCTTCTGGATGTTGAACATTTAGGAAACATTGTCACAAGTTTTTTTTATAGATGGTATAATGACTAACAGCTGACAACTTTTAAAATATCAAATTTGAGTGTCTGTTTTCTCATGAGAGCCTTCAGCCCCCCATAACAGTTTTGTAGTTATGCACTGCCCTGTGTGCTCATTGCTACTCCTGATTTTTAAAAAACCAGCTACAGTTTTGAGCATGTGCAAAGATAGATCACTGAGTGGTTGTTGTGTTTTTTTTAACAGTTGACTTACTTTTTTTTAATAAAGAAAAATGTCCCATCTCCCTTCTTCACTATAAACATACAACAAAGCCAGGTCCAGAATCTACAATAGTAACTATGCCCCTTACAAAATAAAAATATTAGCTAATTTGTATTAAATTTGCAATCATAGCCAAATCACATTTTGTAAAGTGAAATGCCTTGAAGGCAAAGGAGGAGCGGGAGCAGTTTGACTGCAAAGGAATCCCAGCAAACTAGATTCTAACTTAAAATATGGGGGGGGGGGAGAACATAGATGGATATTTTTTATTCATCTGTTGCACTTAGATATACAAAAGTGTAAGCTTCAATTGGCTAAGAAGTTCGTTCATTTTAAAAGTAGATCAAACTTTTAAAATTTGAAAACTGCTTGAGAGCTGTAGCATTAAAAAAGTGTTAAGATAATTTTATTAATGAATAGTTTTGTATTTAAAACTCAACAGGAATGCGTGAGTGATTGTGCTGAAATGTTTCCATGCACTGGAGTTTAATTATACCGGGAAGCCCATGGCTTAGGGTTAGTCACTAGCCGAGGCATTCCTTGAGCAATATCCTGCATGAGTGAGAAATGAGTAATTTAGAGCAGTCTGAGGGCAGATTTTAATTAGTTTTTAAATGGAGCTTTTCAAGATTAGATTTTTATTTTATTGAATCACATATATGCAAGTGCACTTGTGGCAGATGTGCCCCTTGGCTGCTTTGGTTATAAGCACACCATATACTTTACAAACGAAGCACTCCCAAGATGCAGAAGTTAACACTTAACAGAATCTCACCAGCACCTAGCATGAAACAAAACCTCATTATAATGTAAAGGGGTAACAAAATGCTTACATTCAGCAACTGAAAGGCTTGAAGTATATTTCCAGGTTGCTTTACAAAGGAGCACTCATGGGGCTGATTTCCACGTAACAGGAAGCCACCGTGGGTGAATTTCCCAGTGGGGCTTCTTGTTGCAATGCCGGCTGCCATTTTGAAAATTCAAGCCACAGGGGTGGGGACACAGCTTGTTGTTATGTGTGAACCCAGTGAGGGTGGGTCGTTGGGGTGGTTTACAAGCCACTCTCATTCCTAAAACAAGTCATGGGTTCTGGGTGGTTTGTTAATTACCCTAACAAGCCACCCTCGTTGGGTTCACACATAACGACAAACTGCGGTGCTCCCCGCCGCGGCTTGAATGTTCAAAATGCAAAATGGCAAGCCCCTCAGGGAAATTCACCCACCTTGGCTTGCTGTTAGGTGCGAACCAAGTCATGGATTACTATCAAAAGTCTAACTCAAAATTACTATCTATTGGCAGAGAAGGTCTTTTTTTCTGATCTCATTAGTGATACAGACAAATAATCCTAAATAATCCTTGAAGATCCACTATTAGGCGAAAGCTATATAAATGTGGCAGCCAATGTGAAGGATTTTATAGAGAGACACGTTTTTAAGAAGAAGTTTCTAAGGTATCTTCAGCATACATTTTTCAAGGCTATATGCTAGAACTTAAAATACTTTAGGCCACCTTTTGATCATAAGGCCCTCAAGGCAGTGCATAAAACACATATTAAAATAATTTAACAATAACAGTTAAGAATAAAGCAAATAAAACTTTCAGAAAAATGTGTCTAAATCAAAATGTGATACATATCTTGCCCTCAGTTTCACTTGTGAAAGGGGAAATATTTTTCTAAACTATGTTAGAGATTCTGTACCTTGAGGATGTATCTCTCTGGGTTTGTACATGATGTCAAGGCTGATAACTTGCTGAAGAAGTAGTGGAACTGCTTGTACAATGCTCCATGCAGAGCAGCCCTGGGAACACCACCATATGGAAGATATAGCTAACAAGGTTCCACTTTATGTGAAAGTGACAGCTGAAAAATGTGTTGCCCCATTCATGTGAGTTACTGGCACGAAGTGGTGACTATGTCTGGATGCACCAAGTAAGGAATAATTTACAAATATCTGAATCAACCTGTGTATATTTCATATTCTGTTGTGCTTTGGAAAGGTAAGGGATGCTTCAATCTGACAGTTTTAAGGGGGTCTTTTTGAGAAGCTTACTCATTCCTCATCCCCTTCCGAGGTTGATGATCTTATGCCATTCGACTGGCAAAATGTACTCCCAGTCTCAGACCGCACTCTGGAATAACCTAATTTTCATATTTTGGTGATTTGGGGGGAACTATCTACATTGTACCTTATTTCAGCACTGGTTAACAATGTATTTTGTTAAGCTCCTATAATCTTTTATGTTCAGATTTATGAATAAAACTGGCTGTTATACCAGTATATTAAATTCAGCTGTCTTTTTTCTCTATGAAAAATCATAACTTTGACAATATGTGCTGCTTTTTGGTGGAAAGGTGGGACACAAAATAATTAAATAAATCCTTTATAAAACCATCCCTGAATGCCTGAAATATCAAATAATTGTCATTTTTTCCTTCCAGCATTTCACGATGTCTCCGTGTATCCGCAGAAGGAGCTTCCTTTTTTCATCCACTTTACAGCAGGGCTGTGCTCTTTCACAGCAATGTTAGCCCTTCTCACACACCAGTTCCCTGAACTCATGGTCATTTTTGCTAAAGCTGTAAGTATTCCAGAGCTTACTTAAGGTATTTGTGTGACATGCACAAACTAAGATCCCTATCTGCTGACCTCTAGAAACTAATTCAGAGCCATGAATGTCTAAAAACATGATTCAGCATAGCTCAGAATTCTTCATTTTTCTTTTAAATAAGGATTTTTTAAGGACGATTCCTGAAGATCTCAAGTTTTCTTTGGAGTTGGTCTGTTTAATTAGGAAGAAGAATTTGAGATACAATATTTCTGGTTTTAAAGGGGGGAGTGGCTTATGCTGGCTCAGCTTGTCTGAGCGTGGAAAGCTAAGCAGGGTCAGGCCTGGTTATTACTTGGATGGGAGACCCCTCCTCTAGTTTCCTGCATTGAGCAGGGGGTTGGACTCGATAGCCTTGTAGGCTCCTTCCAGCTCTATGATCTATGAAATCTAAAATCTATGAATCCTGCGATGCCATTTTAAACCACATACAAGGTCCCTTTGATTTTAAGGATTTGCCAGTAATTATTGTTTAAATGATTAGTGTGAAAATATTTAGATCGTATGCTCTCTGTTGCAGGAATACACTTTCCCTCGGTATTCTGTAACAGGCTAAGTGCATTACTTATATTTGAAAACAATGAACTGTTGTATTCTTCCTTTCTCTTCATTGGGTATTAATGGGTCATGGTTGCTGATCCAAGGACATTTTGTGCATGGACTGAATGGGCTCATTCGCACATCACTCTAAGCCACCCTCCAAATAAGCCACAGTGGGTTGGTTGTTCACTGAACACCCCACGGTATGCCCGACAGACAATTGGGCTTACTGTGGCTTGTTCTCCCCCTCCTTCCCCTGCAGTCCTCCAGCTGGCTCTGGCACGTATCCCAGTGTCCTCTGCAGCAACCCGTCTTGTCTCTTCCCCACTCTGATCGCTACCTGTTGTTTTTTCCCCACAGCCTCAAAAAAGTGCAATTGGGGTGGTTGTTTTTTATTTTTTCGGCCCATGAAAATTGCGCAACTGGGTTCATAATTTTTTTTAAAAAAATTGTCTTTCACAAGTGCGCTCTTATGGCTGTCTGATATGTGTAGTCTTGCTGGTCAATTTCCTTGTCTATTTCAGCTGTCAAAGGGAGTGCTGAAGTGGAGTAGGTAACAAATTGGCAGGGTGAGGCTGCATATTGGCTAAATTGCTCACAGTTGCTAGGGTCCAGTTGCCAAGTTGTCAATTGAAAAGCACTGGTAAAGGGGGGGGGGAAGTGGCAAAAGGAGGTGCATCGAAAGGGGGGCAATTTCTCCCCCTTAGCAATGTAATCCTCTCAATTTTAAGTGTTGAACTGACAGTTCTGTGCTCTCCACTTTTTCAACACTTCCCCGAGTCTCCAGCTACTCCAGAAAGGGGAGATGTTGACTCCCCCCCCACACAGTTTTTGTGGCTCCTTTTTGGAGCACTTACTGCTGTGGTGACTGCAGTTCCCTGACAGTTTAAAAACAAACACAGAAATGTATGCACATTTAATGGCTGGGAAGTAAATGGAGGTGAACATTCTGCCAATTTAAGGGCTGGGAAGTAAATGGAGGCAACATTTGCACACCTGCATTAACTGCTCCATTACTGCAGGTGCGCAAATTTCCCTTCCATTTACTGGTTACCCATGGTGGGTTGTCTTGTCGTCTGAACCTGGTCAATGGAAGCTTAGATAGCTGCTTACAACATTAAATCTAGTGTATGGTGCAATATAGCCTAGATACTGCTCACCATAATATCTAATCTACCTACCTACCTTTCTTTCAGCTTCTTCCCACACTCATTCTGACTCATCTTCAGAATGAGATGAGGACAAAGCAGTGTATAGTACCGATTGACATAGTAAAACCTTGAGCTATGAAAAGCATGGAGGATTTGCTTGCATTTTGTTTTCACTTTCAGTATTTTATTTGTTGAGATTTGGTTTCACTTAGATCCCTGCAGTCTAACCCCAACTCAGTGGGCTGTTCTGGACGTGAGCCAAGGTTGACTCACTAAAATTTGTTGGAAGAAGCAAAATATCACTTATAGGTACTTTTGCTTCAGACTTCTTTCTTGCCTCCAGACTACTTTCTTTCTCTCCCCCTCTGTCATTTTAAAAATGCACTTCCGTCCAAAGCTGGGACACAGAGGGGAGTGAGTATCATATTGAGTTTTTGCTGTGAATACTGGTTAAAATGCAGGAAAATCAATAAAACTGGAAATGTCCTCCATATAGAATCTTCTCTTGTGGCCGTTTACTTGGAAGTTATTTAACAATGATCTTCTGTGATCTTAATTTTTCATAGTTACAAATATAGGGTAATATCTAAAGGTGTCCCAGCACTAGTGCTAATGATGTTGAACTAGTGTAAACCAATGCTTACTCAACATAAATATCACTGTGTAACGGGGGGAAAGTGCCAATTTGCTGCCAAAATTCAGTGGCGAAGCAGCAAAAAATGCCCCATTTTGCTACTGCACTGCTGAACTTCAATGGCAATCACAGTTTTCCCCCATTGCACCAGCAAGCACTAATTAAGTTGCGCAAGCATTGGTTTACGCTACCTCAGTATCATTGGTGTTAGTGCTGAGGCACCATTGGATACTACTCAAATTCTTCAGAATACCAGAAGCATGGGTTTCAATGTACCTCTAAAGCTACACTAATCTTAAAGGCCTAGAAGATGGACATCATCAAGATCCCAGTCTTAATACAGTTCAAACAGTACCTATCTTAATGTTCCCTTGCTCTTTAATCTTACAAAAATATACATAGTTCTGAAACTATTGTACAGTAATACCTTGGATTGCAAGTAACTTGGTTTGAGAGCGTTTTGCAAGACAAGCAAATTTTTAAATATTTATTTATTTATTTATTACTTGATATACAAGCGACGTCTTGCAATACAAGTACTGTAGTACGGCTTAAATTAAAAATCTCTGTACAAATTTTGGGGGGGGGGGTTAGTTTTGATATAAGAGTGTTTTGGATTACAAGCACGTTTCCGGAACGAATTATGCTCTCAATCCAAGGCATGACTGTATATAACAAATAAGACATGGAGTCCAAACCTTAACCTCTTTTCTCAGAAGTAACCTTCATTAGTTCAATGGAATCTACTTCCTAACGATTCTAATATGCTTAGAACTGTGTATGTCAGAGGGCTTTTAAAAATAGTTCTTCTTTGTGGTCTCTGTGCATCACTCTGCACCTGCATGGAGACGAATTGGAAACTTCTAAAGCTGAGGAAAATCGGGCGGGAACCCCTCCCCCACCATCTCCATGCAGGTGCAGAGCCCATATGTGTGACTGCTCAGATGACCACTCAAAGAACCACAGTTACAGGAACTGCTAATAGGGGTGGGTTTGGCATTTGAAATAAATTCGAATTCAAGCTGACTGCTTTGATTAATGGTAGCTTGAAAAATGCAGATATCAGGTAGAGAAAGATGCTTTCAGGATCCTACTAAATGCACTGACTTAACAAACCACACACTCCATGTCCCTAGGGCATCAGAGTTGTCTTATAGAAGCTATGGTTAAAGCAAAACAAAATTGGAACACTTTGATTTATCCTTCTTCTGAAATAGGCATCCTACTTTCTTTTCAGATTGCTTTGAGGGCCCAGCAAAACGTGCATGTAATTGGAGGTTGTCTCATGTACCATCTGCTGAACTGTCTGTCTCCTCTTTACTGCTGCTTTTTCAGGCCCTCCATTATTTATTTTGAAGTATTTATCCCCTGCCCCTACTAACCACAGTACTCTAGGTGGCTTGCAATATATTTAAAGTCAAATGAGCACTTCTAGATAGGTGCAAATGTGCATACATGTTTTCCTCAGGTCCCCCTGTGTTCTAACTGCCACTGTGCTTCTGAGTCTCGGACACAGGCAGGCTCAAGAAATTATTCTGGCCTAGAAATGGCTGCCAGAACAGCCAAATGTTAGTCCCTCATACAGAGAGGTTTCTTTACCCAGGCTGCTGTTTCTGCTGTTGTCCCCTATGGTGTCTGCAGTTCAGGTAATCAGGCAGTGCAGATTCATGCTGAAAGTAATCTTAAATATGGACTCCTTGATGTTGGGACTGAGGACATTAAATTACCCCAAATCCCCTTTGTATTGTGCATATTACCCAAAGCAACCATTGTGGTCTACTCTCTGTCAGGAACAGAGATTGTTCTATGTAAACTATTGGCTTAAGTTACTGTGGTCATTCTGAAGAGATAGCAACATCTTCCACATAAAGTGCCAAACAGCCGTCTGTTTTAGCTTCCCATCAAACTGTTCTTAATACTGTAATTTGGAGTTCCTACTCTGGAACTGGGCTTGCATCAAATCATTATTTTGTAATCATTGTTTTCTAATGGATGGAGTGGTGTTGGTATGAGTCCAGGTAATACAATGAGCAGAGTGCAGAAATGGAACAGAACTGCTAATTTTTTAATGTAAAAGTTGCATGAAATCCATACTCTATTTTCCTTTTATTAGGAAGTGTTAGAGTCATGCTGGTCTGATAATATGAGCCCCATTTCCACCAAATTTAGTTTAATAGTTACATGGGAAAATTTTGCTGCACATGCCAGTGACACATTTGTGTGTTCATAATTGGCTAACTTTGCAGGAACAGGGCTATAACTATCTACTTGATTAATTCTTTAAGGACTGCATTAGCAAAATTGTATGATTTCCAAAGAGATACATGGTCAAATGTTATACTAAGGAAGAATTGCTCAGTGAAGTTCTATGCTGGATTTCCTTAATCAAACTATATTGTTGCCTCCTAATTAGCATACAAAGCAGTTTGAATGTTGAGCACTAAATCTGAGCAGAAAACAATTCTAGCATACTCATTAACAAGAATAACAATTTTCTTTTGAAATCATATTTGATGGAAATATAGTTTCAAACCATATCATGCCACATGAATATTAGTAGCAGTATTCTTAAGAGTAACCTTAAACATATAGTTTTTACTGGCTTATGTTTGTTTTCGGACATGATCCTTTTGTCTGGATGAATGCCATTCTAAAACATAGGAAAAGATCTCTCCAGTGAGTTTGATATCTGAACCATCATGAGTGCTTGAATTGGGGTTGTGGGTGGGGGTCTTTATGAAATCTGCCAGCCCCAACCTCCTAATTCCACTTTAGCCAAATCATCTGGGTTAAAATAAAGGGGGCAAAGGATAAGACGAACATGGTGGTTGGAGTCTACTACCGACCACCCAGTCAAGGAGAAGACGAGGATTAAACTTTTGAAAAGCAAATTGCAAATGTTTCGAGGAGGCATGATGTGGTAGTAATGGGTGACTTCAATTTCCCTGATATCTGTTGGGAGACTTATTCAGCCAAACATGGCCCCTCCAAGAAATTCCTGAATTGTGCTGCTGATAACTTCCTCCTACAGAAAGTGGAGGAAGGAACTAGAGGATCGGCTATCCTTGACCTGATTCTAACCAACAGAGACGACTTAGTGGATAAAGTGGCAGTTTTGGGAACTCTGGGGGAAAGTGACCATGTTATACTTGAGTTCTTGATTCTAAGGGGAGCAAAAGTTGAGTGTAGCCAAACACGTACCCTGGATTTTAGGAAAGCCAATTTTAACAAACTCAGAACAATGATAAGTAAGATCCCATGGCAAGCGACTCTAATGAGAAAAGGAGCCCAGGATGGGTGGGAGTTTTAAAAAAAGGAAATTTTAAGGGCACAATTGCAAACAATTCCCACAAGGAAAAAAGGCAGAGGGCAACAGAAGAACCCAATGTGGCTTCACAATAAACTCAAAGATGACCTGAAAACAAAAAAGGACATGTATAGGAAGTGGAAGGAAGGCCAGGCTACAAGGGAAGAGTACAGGCAGGTAGCACAAAACTGCAGGGATCGTGTCAGGAAGGCTAAAGCTGAGAATGAGCTAAGGTTAGCGAGGGATGCTAAAAACAACAAGAAAGCTTTCTTCAGATACATGCACAGTAAAAGACAGAGGAAAGAAATGGTGGTTCAACTACGCGATGAGGATGGCAAATTGATAACAGAAGACAAAGAAAAGGCAGAAGTGTTCAATTCCTACTTCGGCTCGGTCTTCTCCCAAAAGAGGGTCTATGACCCCCCCTCGCAAACCTGAAGGGCAGACTGTAGGGGCAGGATTGCAGCTTGAGATTGATAGGCAAATGGTCAAGGAGCACCTGATTACTCTGAATGAGTTTAAATCTCCAGGGCCTGATGAACTGCATCCTAGAGTAATAAAGGAACTGGCAGAAGAACTCTCAGAAACACTGTCTATTATCTTTGAGAAATCATGGAGGACAGGTGAAGTGCCAGATGACTGGAGGAGGGCAAATGTTGTTCCCATCTTCAAAAAGGGCAAGAAGGAAGAACCTGGGAACTATAGGCCAGTCAGTCTGACATCAATCCCTGGGAAAATTTTGGAGCAGATTATAAAGAAGTCAGTCTGCAAGCACCTTGAAAACAATGCAGTGATTACTAGAAGCCAGCATGGATTTGTCAAGAACAAATCCTGCCAGACTAATCTGATATCTGATCTCATTTTTTGATCGGGTAACCTCCCTTGTGCACTGTGGGAATGCGGTGGACATAATATATCTGGACTTCAGCAAAACATTCGACAAAGTGCCTCATGATATCTTGATTAGCAAGCTAGCTAAAAGTGGGCTAGATGGAACAACTATCAGGTGGATCCACAATTGGCTACAGAATCGGACTCAAAGAGTGCTTATCAATGGTTCCTTCTCAAACTGGGGAGAGGTAACGAGCGGGGTACCACAGGGCTCGGTCCTGGGCCCAGTGTTCTTCAACATTTTTATTAATGACTTGGATGAGGAGGTACAGGGAATGCTTATCAAATTTGCAGATGACATAAAGTGGGGTGGAACAGCTAATACTCTGGAAGACAGAAACAAAATTCAAAGTGACCTCGATAGGCTGGAGCGCTGGGCCGAAAACAACAGAATGAAATTTAATAGGGATAAATGCCAAGAAATGCAGAGTTACAGAATGGGGGGCACTTGGCTCAACAATACTACAAGTGAGAAGGATCTTGGAATTGTTGTAGATCACAAACTGAATATGAGCCAGCAATGCGATGTGGCTGCAAAGAAGGCAAATGCTATTTTGGGCTGCATTAATAGAAGTATAGCTTCCAAATCGCGGGAAGTGATAATTCCCCTTTACTCGGCACTGGTCAGGCCTCATCTTGAGTACTGCGTCCAGTTCTGGGCACCACACTTTAAGAAGGACGTAGACAAACTGGAGAGGGTTCAGAGGAGGGCAACAAGGATGATAAGGGACTGGAAACAAGGCCCTATGAGGAGAGGCTGAAAGAACTGGGCATGTTTAGCCTTCAGAAGAGGAGACTGAGGGGAGATATGATCACACTCTTCCAGTACTTGAAGGGATGTCACACAGAGGAAGGCAGGACACAGAATAATGGGCTCAAGTTACAGGAACCTAGATTCCACCTAAACATCAGGAAAAATTTCCTGACTGTCAGAGCAATAAGACAATGGAATCAACTACCTAGGGAGGTGGTGGGCTCTCCCAGTCTGGAGGCATTCAAGGTGCAGCTGGACAATCATCTGTCAGGGATGCATTGACCTGGATTCCTGCATTGAGCAGGGGTTTGGACTCGATGGCCTTGTAGGCTCCTTCCAACTCTACTTTTCTATGATTCTATGTCTCCCATTCCCTTCTAATATCAGTAGCTAGGAGAGCAGTCACAAAAGATAAGGCAACTGGTTCTACTCCCCTGTCCTTCATTCAAGCATTGGCAGTTACCCATAAAGAAATGTGGTTCATAGTGCATGTCTACTCAGAAGCAAGTCCCAGTTCAGTGTGCATAGGACTGTAGCCTTCTTGTGTAAACTGCTGACCTTGTTTGTTCTGCTTCTGAGTGAATTTTGCTCTAGAATACTGGCAAATTCTTTGTGAATAGTCACTTGATTAAGTAAGTCTTTGTTGATACATGGGAATCTGCACATATTTGTATATAAAGAAAGAGCATTCTTTTCTTTTAAAAACTAATATCCACACATGTCTCCACAGGCACTATCTTAGAGGCATCCCTTCCTGTGTGACAGAAGGAAGGAATGTTTCTTCTAAAATGCCTACCACCCACACTTTTTGTAAGTACATATAAGTACTTTTTAAAAATCTGCCCTATTAATTGGAGGCAGATTTATCAATTAAATGTTTCAGCCTTAGTGAATAAGTGTCTTCATATATTAAATAGGGCATAGCAGGACTTATGTACAATTCATGGCCATATACCAAGTTTTTAACACACTAATTGGATTTGTTAAAATCAATCTTTCCTATATTGTTAGTGCTGAAATCAGTTCTGTTAACACGCTTTACCTGCTATAGTGATATCACCGCGTTGTTCAACTTGCTTAGTGTTCTAAAAAAAGGTTTATCATAGGCTTTACTGAAACAATTGTATATTTCAATATTAACATGGATCAAAAGAGAAACATTGTAATAAATATATTTGGTATCTTGCTCATGTAAGGTACCCAGAGGCATTAGTCCTCATGTTGCATCAGTATATAATGCATTTCTGCATATTTTCCTGTGTGCTTAGCCCAACATTTTCTCTTTTAGTAGAAACATTAAAAGGCTCCAGTCTTAAGAATGGCAGTACTTAATAGTGCATTACTGTGCATGTCTAATCAGAAGTAAGTCCCATTGATTTCAGTGGGGCTTACTTCCAGGCAAGTGGGTATAGGATTGCAGCTACTAAAATTCCAGTTTTAATCTAAGATTGTGATTTCAATTACCACTTTATTGACCCATTAAAGTTAGTGGGTCTATAGCAACAGAAAGTGATCACTGAATTGCCCTTTGTTTGTATTTCAGCAAATATTATCCAATCTTTAGAAAGAAACTCCATAAGGTTGGGACCTCCCAAAACAACCCAGTGTCCTCAGTGGTCAGGGAATGCTGACTGACGATTGGGGATGGAAAGCTGGGTGGGAAGGAGAATGGAATGGGATACCATGGAGGAAAGCATGGCTGGCTGGAGCAGTGAACTCTTTGTTGCAGATCCCACTTAATAATCATATTTTTGTTGTCTTCTTGACCAGACTTACACCGAGTTAGAATGCAACCTCTGTTTTAAAGACTGATAGCTACTCTGTTTTTTGCTGGCAGCCTTAATGTTCCTTCACGAAGATCATATGACGTGGAGTTGATGCTATTGCATATCTTCTTCTTTACTGGGTTTCCTCTTATTAAATTAATTATTGGGCTGTAGTTACATTCAGTTCAGTTTCTATCCTGCTGCTTCCTTATGATTCAGGGCAGGTAACAGTTAAAATGCATATGTGCACTCTTTCCCTCTTGCTCCCTCTCTCTCTCTAAAGGAAATTAAATTAAAATTACCCCATGTTCCCTTAAACTTGGCTGTTGAATGCCAATCCAAACAGGAAAGTTTTACAGAAAAGTTTTAAATTTGATGGACCTCCGAGAGTTCTGCAACTATGGGAGCAGTGCTGAACACTTTCCCATGTGTCCTAGAGGATTTGTACAGTCATGAAGGCATTGCCTGTTGATAATTGATGGTTGTGATGACACAAAAGTGGGACGTTGGTCTCTGAGGCTGGCTATGGGCTTTATAGGTTAAAACCAGAGCTTTGAATTGTGCCCAGAAGGCATTGTTTCCTGTAAGAGGTGTAGTCAGCCCACCTAGTAGACTGAAGTCACTATAGTTCTCAGGGTTTCTGTTGAACCAGTTCCTGGAAGTAGAGGTACATCCGTTCTCTAATCTTTTCCCTTTTAGGAAAAGGACAGAGTTGGTTTTTGGCCTTCCCTCACCTTGAACCATGGCAGGACTCTGGCATCTTTGTAACCATGTAGTTGAAGCTATCTTGAACCTTTAAAACAGAGTAAAGGACTATGAATGTGTATGTTTCTAGGCCCAGCTTGGCCTTTTAAAAAAATCTCTAATCTAAACAAGTACTAAGCTAGTTATGAGACTTTTTGTTGTTGTTGCTTTCATTCTATGACTTATGCTTTCTTTAAAACAGTTTAATTCAATTTAGATAACATATTGTTTGGCCTGGATATTAAATAGATTGCATTCATGTTTCACAAAAGGGAGAGCTTAACTATTTTATGTGATCATTGTAAAATTGAAACAGCTGTGGTAACTAAATGTGAGGGGTTTTATTTTTTACATATATATCTTTCCCTTCTTTCAAGGAATGCAGGATGGAGTACAAGGTTCTTCTCTCGCTCGCCCCCAGTTGTCTCAGCAAGTTTGTGTGGTTGGTTAAGCTAAGAGAAAGTGACTGGCCCAAAGTCAACCAGTAAGCTTCATGGTTGAGTGAGAATTTGAACTTGGATTTCCCTTTTCTAGAACAAATGGATCAATCCTGGACCAAGAAACTCCCCCCGCCCAGCTTTTGCTCTTTTTTTAGGTGTGAAAGTAGACCAGGACCAATGCCTAGTGATGGAAACTTATAGGATTTGATCTCAACTTCCAAGGTTAAACATTTGGTACAGGCTTGGACTATGTAAAATTACTGATGAGCACGTCATATGCTTTTAAAAAGGCAGCCTTCCATGTTGCAGAAAGGAGGTTGGATGTTCTCAGCTGTCTAATCTGTATTGCTAGCTATGTACTTCTGTAACAGAACAAAACTTAGTATCTTTTATTTAGCAGAATAACATTGGCTTATGTATTTTCATTGGATAATATTTCATTTGTTTCCTCTACAATCAAATCGCCAGACAAGACTCTTGCCAAACTGCAAAAACTTGTTGAGAGGCCAAAAACCACAGATAATCTTTTAATAGCTATAGCGTATACACAATGGAATATGCCAACAGCAAAAGCCCAGAACTGGCACATAGCTGCTAAATAGAAGTGAATGGAAGTTTTCCATTGGGTCCAGGGAGGCACATAGATCTTGGTTGGCTTTTGTTACAGCGTGAAAGGGTTATATATTTTGAAGACCTCCTTTCCAGAAGCTTTGAATGTTCCAATGGGAAATAGGATTATTATTATTTGAGCTTGTTTATGTGGTTGCTTAACCTGAGGAGATAGAAGCCAGTAAGATTGCTGTCTTAGATTTCTTTGCACAAACAAGGGATAAATCAGAAGTGTAGTACATGTAGATGCAATGGAAAAAGCACATTGATACTTGCATAATCTCTGCTTGTCTCTGTCCTCATCTTAATGTAGTTTTACTACAAATGCAAGCAGGACACAGAAGGAATGTACCATCTGATGTTCTTTTTCTTTTAACTTTCATATGATGGAGTCTTGCAAGTGGTACCTCCTTAAATCGGAAGTAATAGGGCTAGCCTTATTAAAAAGCAATGTGAAACAATCACTTTAGGTGGCAGTTTCCAGGGTATCCAATATTTTCCTACCTCCAACCTGAATTGCTTTGTGTTACTTAATTTTTGTTTTTTAATCCAGACCAGAATGTTGGGTGAGGAGATTTTTTTTTTTTTTGCCTTGTAATTTCAGATGTGCATATGCTTAAAGCTAGCACTGGGAGGTAAAAATCTCTTTTAGTAGATTCAGGACAACTGTAAGAACTACAGGATTCTGAAAGCAAGCCGTGTGGAAGTTCAGTTTCTGTAGTACAAGTCTGTTAATCCTCTGTTAATCAATGGCTTTAAGATGGAGTTGTTTTTTTCTGTTTCTACATGGAGTTTACTTGAATCTTTAACTAGGAATATCTGATAAGGACTTCATTCATTTTAATGTTCATTATTACAAAAAATGAATATGATGTGACAATGGCCCTTTCAATTCTTGACAATACAATTCTTGATAATACAAATGCATCAAGGACTTTGTTTGGTTTTGTACAGCATTGCTATCCCTTTTGTGTGAAATAGTTCAAGTCTACTGACCACTTCTAGTTAAATGAATCTCTGGTATCAGGGCGAGGATAAACTTCTGTTTGAGTCATCGAAGAGCTGCTCCATATTAAGCAACTGTGTACATATTTGTATGTACAGCTGAAGAAGACAGAAAAGTGGAGACTTGCGGAATATGCCTTTCTTTGTTAGTTAACTGACTTTATTTAGTTGTGCACATACCAGATATCTCTGTGTCTGGCTGATTATTCACCAGAGAGATTTGACAAAAGTGACTGTATTTACAATGAGTAGAGGTGCCTGTGACCTATTGGTGGATATGCTGTCATGTAGACAGTTTAATCCTGTCTTGATGCAAAGTCCTAAGTACTGCTTCGGTTACAACTGAATTGGGGCCCTCTCCACTACTCACACTATAACACAGTAAACAAAAGTTGTTAGAAAGTTAATGATTAGCAGAGATTATGACTTGGCTATTTTTTTAGCAGAAAAATATGCTACTCCAGAGAGGCTATATTTCAGGTACTAATTCAGCAAACTCATTGTGACAGAATTTACACAGGGCAACTTCCGTCCAGTTCCATGCATGATACCTCAGATACAACTCATTACTGTCTGATGTAGGCGGTTCATAAATTGGTGTTTTCCGTGATTTGGTCGTTTAATAAGATTTTGATATATAAGGGTTGCTGTTGATGGGTCTCTTGGTTACATAGCATCTTTCTCTTTACCTACCCGAATTACTGTCCAAAAGGCTTTATTCTCCATTTGCTTAGTTGTCAATAATTGAATTGACTTTATTACACCGGCACACAATACAGAAGAAGAACAGCGCCTTTGTGGTGAAAGAACCAACAGTAGCAAAGCTTCATTATTACCAATATAGGCTGGGGGGATGGTGGGAGTCGCTTTGGTTTACAGAACTGCCATCTCTCTCACAAGGAAACCACTCCATTTTGGAGCACTCCATCCTTGAGGGACTGCACCTGGTGTTGGGTCATAGAGACAGATCGGGCATGCTGCTGCCCTACTACCGGCCCTGCTGCCCTACTACCGGCCCTGCTGCCCCACTACCCGCCCTGCTGCCCCACTACCCGCCCTGCTGCCCCACTACCCGCCCTGCTGCCCCACTACCCACCCTGCTGCCCCACTACCCACCCTGATCGAGCTGGAAGGAGTGATCTCAAGTGTGATGTTGGAGGAACCCTGGACGGTGGTTCTGGATGACTTTAATTTCCATGCTGAGGCTGTCTGTGGAGTGCTGGCTCAGGACTTGATGGCCTCCATGACAACCATCGGGCTATCTCAGTTTGTCATTGGCCCAAAACATACCCTTGATTTGGTCTTTGCTCCAAGCTGTGAGATGAGTAGTCTGAAAATTGGGGGGGGGGGAAGTAACCCTATTGTCATGGTCAGACCTTTTCCTTGTGAGATTTGACTCATGGTGTTACTTCCCTCCTGCAGGGGAGGGGAACCCATTTGGATGACCCATCCAAGGAGACTGATGGAAGCCAATGGATTTCTGAATGCTCTTGGGGATTTTCCAGTGGAGAGAGCTGGTGATCCAGCCAAGGCCATAGTCTTACTGTGGAACAGTGAGATGTGGAGGGCCATTGGCTTGATTGCACCTGAGTGCCTTCTCCAGCACTGTAGAGCCTGCTCTATTCCTTGGTATACGAGGGAGCTACGATCAATGAAACAGGCTGGACATTGACCAAACCGCAAGTGGCATAAGACTCGATGTGAAGACAACTGAGCACGCTTTAGAGAATATAATCATGCTTGCTGTGCTGCAGTGCAGGTAGCAAAGAAGGCTTTGTTTGCTGTCTCCATTGTGTCTTTGAGTAGCCATCCAGTGGAATTCTTTCAGGAGGTCTGGGGGCAGTTAACACTCTCCCCAGTGAATGGTCACCTGGTCCCCACAAGGACCTGCCATGACCATTTTGCATCACACTTTGAGGGCAAAATTACTTGTCTCTGCAGGAAATTTGATGCTGTTTTTGGCACAGCTCCAGCTGAGGTGTCTGATGCCACCCTCTGCCCAATTTTGTGAGATCAATTTCAGTTGCTGTGGCTTCATGACGTGGACAAGGTAAGCACCTTGCAGAAATGCAACCACCCATCTGCCCTTTTGATCCTTGCCCCTCCTGGCTAATAAAATCTAGCCGAGAGAGTATGACCAGGTAGGTAAATGCATCTTTGTGTGTAGGGGTGGTTCCTGCTGCCCTTAAGGAGGCAGCAGTGTAACCACTCCTGAAGAAAATGATTCTGGACACAATGGTGCTTGACAACTAACTCCCAGTTGCAAATACCGCTTTCTTAGGGAAGGTTCTTGAGAGGGTTTTGGTGGAGCAACTGCAGGCACTCATGGGAGGATACTGATTATCTAGACCCATTCCAGTTTGGGTTTCAACCTGGTTACAGGACCAAATCAGCCTTAGTTGCCCTCATGGATGACCTTTATTGGGTGAGAGCCAGAGGAAGTATAACCCTCTTAATTCTACTGGATCTCTCATCAGCTCTTGATACTATCAACCATGGTATTCTCCTGGATTGACTCTGGGCTGGGCATTGGAGGCACTGTGTTACAGTGGTTCCAGTCTTACCTGCAGGGTTGATTTCAGAGAGTAACATTAGGTGACTATTCCTCGGCTCTTGGTAATTGAGCTATGGGGTATTGCAGGGCACCATCTTGTCCCCAGTGTTGTTCAACATCTATATTAAGCAGCTGGGAGTGGTCATTACAGGATTTGGAGCCAAGTTCCATCAGTTTGCTGTTGATACACAGCTCTATCTCCCTGTGACATCTGAATCAGGTGAGGTTGTGCAAGTCCTGGATCATTGGCTAGACTCAATTATGGGCTGAATGAGAGCCAGAAGCTAAATCCCAGTAAGGTAGAAGCCCTGTAGGTGAATGGTTCCCAAATCCGAGAGATAGGCTCATTCCCTGGTCTGGATGGGGTTGTATTCCCTTTGAAAGATCAGGTTCATAGTCAGGGAATATTCCTAGATCCATCACTCTCACTAGATGCCCAAGTGGCCATGGCAACTCAGAATGTCTTTTACCTGCTTTGGCTGGTTTGCTAGTTATGGCCTCTCCTGGACAGGGATAGCTTGGCCACAATGGTACAGGTACTAGTAACCTCAAGACTGGACCACTGCAACGCACTCTATGTGGGGCTGCCCTTAAGGCTGGTCCTGAAGCTGGAGCTAGTGCAGAATGCAGCAGCATAGCTGTTGTCAGGAGCTGCCCGTTTTTATCATGCAATTCCTTTGCTGAGGAAACTGCACTGGCTGCCTATTTGCTACTGGGCCAGTTTAAGGTTTTTGTACTAGTGTATAAAGCCCTAAACAACTTGGGACCAGGATACTTGAGAGAGCACCTTCTCCCTTATCAAGCTGCCCAGTCAATGAAGTCATCAGTTCATTCAGATGGGATGATGCTGGTGGTACTGCATGGACCTCTGGCCTCATTGGAGTTCACCCGGAGAAGAGCCTTCAATGTGATGCCCCCCTTTCTATGGAACTCCCTGCCTCCGGAGGTCAGACAGGCACCAACATTGTGTTGTTCTCAGCACCTCCTGAAAACATCTTTATTTCAAGAAGCCTTCCTTGGTTGATCAGTTTTTATTGGTACTCTGTTTTTAAAAACTTTTTTTTTTAATATGGTTGTTTTATTCTTTTTTATTCTTTTTATCTCTTACTGTTCACTGCCCCGGAATCTGTTTAGAGGTAGAGCGGTATATAAATGTTGTAAGTTAAACAAACAAACAAATAAATCTTACAGATGAAGTTCTACAAATGCTTTGGGCCAGTCACTGACTCTCACCCTGACCTACCTCACAGGGTTGTTGTGAGGATAAAATGGAGAGGAAGAGGAGGATTATGTAAGCTGCCTTGGGTTCCTTGTAGGAAAAAAGGCGGGATATAAATATAATAAAATAAATAAATAAATAAAATTGTATTGGTTCTATCTTTTCATTTGTACAGGAGTTGTACAGAACATAAATTTAGTGATATTGCAGAGCTCTAAAATTCAGTGTTTGTGTTCCATTATGGTCTGTTGTCAAGCTGGGTTTGTAGGTTTTTATATCATTTCAAATTAGCTTGGAAATGGAAAATCTAGTCTCCAGAACTTTAGCCAGTCCTGATTCAGTAGAGGTAAATACATTTTGTTGTGACTGTCACATTAAACTCCCATAACAATGCCCCATTATTTAATTTTTTTAAAAGGTCAACATGCTTTTCCTTCTACAGCACCCTTTAAGAGTGAAACTGATTAGACCAAAAGCTGGTTGTAATCTGATATGGGGAAGTGACTATGATCAGGAAAATGGAGCAATCAAGGCTTTCTCTGAGCAATGAACTTTCTCCCTCAGCCCCATGTGTTTATGGATCGGAGCTAGTGCTACTGTACCACTCAGGCTAGGGATGTGTGTCGATCACGCTTGGGGGGTGGAAGTCCAGCAAACTCGCTGAGCTTGACACACACACACCCGAGCTCCGCTCGACCTACCTTCTTCCCCGGTTCGAGTCGCTTTCTCCCGAGCTGAGCTGGAGAAGCAAATTATGGGTTCCTGCCGGAGTGCTTTTTAAAATAGAAAATGGCGCAAGATTATGCAAATCGCCACCGCTTTTAACGTATCTTACACCATTTTCTACATAAAAAGCGCTCCTGAGGGAACCCAGCGCTCGCTTTCAGCCCGACTTAGCGGGTGCGGCAGGCAGTGCTCACCGAGTGCACCGTGAGTCAGGGTGGTGGGAGTATCGCCCACCACTGCTCAGGGCCTACAATCCTGCTACAGAAATAATTGTGCATACCCTAAGTGAATTAATAAGAAATAAAAGACCAGGGCCCATCAAAAGAATTTTGTCTCTATTTAGCTTCTGCTTTCCAATCCATGGCATTGAAATTTATCTTTTGAACCTTGATCCAGAAGCTCCAATGCACGAGAATGGTTTCTGAGGTTTTTCACAAGCAAGACTGCCCTGTTTTTAAGCATCAAAGAATGTATGCAGTTGGGGAGAAGGGGGAGGGAGTTTAGAGCTCAGTGTTGCAACTTCACAAATGGGGTAGTGATCCCTATTGCACAGCACGTTCTCTCATGTTGAAGAGAATGTGGCAGCTTCTGTTTTGTGTGATGTTCCATGTGCATATTGAGGTCCAGGAATTGTTTGAAATGTGCACTTAGTTTCTTGTGCTGGATCACCCTATTGGTCAGTTTTGGTAGCCTGGTAAATCACTCTTGCTATTTACATAGATGTTTTGATAAGCCATTTATCCAGTTGTGTGTTTATTACCTACTGTTAGTCTGACATGCAGCAGAGATCTCAAAATCAGATTGATCCAAATTAAGGGGGGGGGGGCTATCTGGAAAGTTCAATATTTTGAAGTTTATAAAATTCATCAGCGCCTCTTAAAAGTCATGGGGTGCTTCCATGGAGGGCTCCTAGCACTACCAATCCAAAGACGTTGTGCAGCTATTCCATCTTCTCCTCAACATTTTTTTTGCAAGAAGTAGTGGGAGAAGGTTATAAACGGAAGATGTCATCTGGTCCACCTGTAAAATTCTGTGAGTGAAGCAAGGTGACTGCACAATAAAAACCTTGTCTGGAAGCACACTTGGATCCATCAGATGGATGTGTGCAGAAGCCACCAGGCAAATTTTGCTAGTCTTTCTGATCAACATCTTAGTTTTGCTAATTTTGCTTCCCTCAAATCCTCATGTGTTCCTCCTGAGCAGGAACCTCCAAACTTGCCTCAAAAATTTGCTCTAGATGTAATTTGGTGATAGCTGCAGTCCTCATCTGATTTAACTTTGGCCACTCTGCAGGGAGTTTATTCACCAGGGACAGTAAAAAAAATATCCAGTGCTGGTGAGAGGCAGATGGCACCACAGAAAGTATTAATGCAACACAATTATTCAACCTAGAGTAATTTTGTTGCATTAAAATTTTCTGTGGGTTCCAGGCAGTGAGTTTTCTCCCTGAGAAATTGCATTAGTCTTATTAAAATGGACCCCTCCCCTATCCCTTACAATTTCCCGGAGGTTTTCCTGAGCAGAAAACTCCTATTTTACCTCAAAATGTTGCTTTAGGCAAAAGTGACAGCTCTAGTACACATGTAATGAGAGAACCCTTTTACCAAATTGTCATCCTATCACCGTCTACTCTATGGGTTCTTGGATATTATTTTAAAGCTCTGGGCATTTTTTGGAACTACGTTAGTAGACCAAATAAACCCCTGAATCCCAACAAATCAAATGTATGACAACTGGTTTTGTAACAGGAATAAATCCCTATACTGTTTTGTGAGACTCATTAGATGACATTGAAGAATTAAGTTACTACACAGCTGCTGAACATCTCAGATTTATAAACACTTGAAGCTTTTGCTTATCTGTGAAAAAAATGTATATAACTTGGAAATGTGAAATGAATAATATTCTACATTTTAAACCAACTGAAATAGTCTCTCACAAGCTGGATGTGCAGAGTTAAACGGCAAAGTCTTCTTGCCTTACTAGCCTACATCTTAATTTGTGTTCTTGATGCGAGAGATACCACCTGTAGGTTGAATATTTATGGATTGGCTTCTGTGTATAATTCCTGAAATATGAAGAGTGATCCTAAGCTTAAAAATACCATTAATATCATGGTGGAGCTGTGAAGTTGGTTAGAATGAGAGCTCTGTTGCAAACTGTTCTGCCTCAGTTGCATGGATGTTTTTCTATTTCTACTTATTTTCTGATGTGAAGAATGCCAAAAAGGTCCTAGCAGATTACAGAAAGCAGTTAAGAAAAAGGATGTTCCATTGTGTAAAATAGTATGAATGCTTAAGGCTGAACAAGGTTACCAGAGATACAGTTCTTAACACAATGATAGAGGATATTTTTCTTGTCAAGTTGGAGCAAAGATGAAGGCACTGTTAAGTGACTATAGCTAATGGCTTGAAAACCTTCTGCTGTAGCTCTACAGGGCTTCTTTATTTTATATATTTATATTTTATATTTTTGCTGTTGTTGAAGCTCTGTTCCAGAATTTGCCTATCTCTAATAAGGGCAGTCCTGAGGCAAATACTGTCTAGAACTGACTGAATTGTTCTAAGAAAAAATGGATGAAAGCAAGAATGCTAGCTAGTCAAAATTTCATACAAATATATTCATGTAACTCCACCTCGCAAAATTCTCAGAAACTTCAGTTGATTTTTTTCCTATTTGTTGGCACATTTTAGTGAATGCAGCCCTTTCTCTTTTAATAATGTTTATTTTTAAAGTATCAGCTGCTTTCTGAAGAAGATTGATTTTTCTGTTTGCCCAATTTACCTTTCTTTCTTTTCGCATGTCTCTAAGCAAGATGCTCACATTTTTGCACAAAGAAAAATATTTAGTAAGCCTTTTGGTTATTTTATATAGCTTGCTCTGCCAAACAATTCTGGTTGGATTTTAAAATTTTTTTCATATTCATTGCAGTCTAGCTTTATCAGTAATACATGCAGATAAATATTTCCCAGTCTTTATTTGAAGGCCAATCAAATTCTTCAACAATGTACATTGGTATGGCTCTATGTTAATGTCTGCATCAAACTTTATTGTAGCTTTCTCTTTTCTTTCAGTTCTTTGGAACTCTGTTGTCACCATTGAGCTTCATGATGGAGAAGATGGAGCGCCTCATGCCTGCTGGTCTCTGGCATCAGCTGACTCAAATCTGAGTGGAGCTCAGTGCTTTGAACAATGTTCTCAGGAACTCTACCATCCGCACCCTCTCTAGCACAAAAACATTTGCAGCTAAGGGTGTGAAAGAAGGCAAACTCCATGACTTAGTTTTGTTTTACATCCTATTACTGGTGCTTAAAAGTTGCTGTATCCCTTCTTAAGCCTTAGAATCTGTATGGATTTAAGAACACACAGTTCACTGTGTGTGTCTGGGGTTGGGGGAGTGTTGTGCTCACGAACATTAGCTGTACAACTTGAAGCTACTGCTTTCTCTCTAAGAAATTTCAGAAAGCAATAAATCTGGTAGATTGTGTGTTGAAATTTCCTTCAGAACTACTGATGCGTTTACATGTTTGTTGGCCAAAAGTCTAACCTGCAGGGCTAGCATCGTGGAGCACTTGCCAAGGCCCACACCGCAGCAGGGGGCCCACTTGGAGTCTCCTCCTGGTCCTGCTGCTCTTCCTTGCTGTTTCTACCTGCTGACCTGTCCTCTCCTAAACAAGTGAGCAGTAACAGGAGCAAGGAAAAAGAGCAGCAGCCTTCGCTTGCCTAGACCTCTTCCTCTGGGCCCAGCTGTGCAGATTGTGCCCAAAGTGAGAGGGCAAGTGAATGGGTGACAGAAATGAGGAGGTGAACCCACTTAGGGAGGGGGCTCAGTGAGGGCATCTTGCCCATCACCCCACTGAAACCTAGGGCTGACAGTGTTAACCTGAAACCTCATTCTGAAGCACCTCTAATTATGTGACCATACACAGTCTGTAATCTTGGAAGATTATCTGAATTACATGTATCTTGCAGAGGGATATACATTCCCCATGATGCTATCTTGGCCTTCAAGATAAGGCAGGATATAAATTCATCACACTTTGGACATGATCATCAAATTCTTGTGGCCACTTACCTGTCTTTCAAGCCACACTTCATGTTGTTATTAACAAGCCCACCACTGCAGCTTGTCCAGCTCCTCCCACCTTTAAGGGATTAAATTAGCTGTTGTGTGTTTTCCACATTTACCATTCATTGAGGCATAAATCAGAGTTTAATAAGTGGGCTTTGTCACTTGCACTTGCAACTGTTTCTGGAATTGCTTAACTGCTTGTAGTGCTTGATGGAGACTGATACCTTGGGAGGAATTTCTTCTAATTGCAGCAGACAAAACTGATGTTAGCCTTGACCTTTGACCCCAAGAATCATTTATGTAGCTCAGCTTTGATCCCCCCTCCGCCTTCTTCTGACTTTCCACGTTTAGCTGCTGTTTGGAAGCAAAGTGTGAGACCTAAACTCCTGAATCATGGCAGTGTAGCATTGGATGGCGCGTGCATTTCTCAACCTGCAGTTAGAGGCATTACCAAAGAGTGAGCAATGTTTCAGCAGAAGATGCATAATTCCTGCACTAGAAAGAAGCGTATAGATCAACCTTCATGAAGGCTTATTCTAAGCTCCAGATAGATGCTGATTCTTGGTCTTGGAGCATAAAGTTGTACCACTTCCCAGATGATTTCCAGATCATTACTTTTCCTATCTGTTCATGTTGATTTTAAATGTTGCCTTAACTTTTGCTCTCACCAGATTCTGTAAATTCAGGCTGAAAACTGCTCATTGCCTGCAAGCCCATTCTTAGCTGTAACTTTGTGCCCTTCTGCATTTTGGAGAGGGTTTTTTTACCCCTACATGGCAACTTTATCCCCTGCCACCTCATCTATACTGACATTTGCATTCATTTATGACAACATAGGAAAATTAGAGATACAAATTGCCAGAGCTAGGCAGCTACCAGGACGTAACTTTCTCAAAAGTTTTCTTCCAAGTGAACATAAGCCACAGGGGTTGTTTCTCACGCTGGTATCACTCTGATGATTAATAGACATGTTGTGCTCATGCAATTTCACTTCACCATCCACAGGGGCCCATAAGGTAAGCGATATAATGCTTTTTAAAGTTGAACCTTTTCCAGCATATGTGTGGGTTATAAATGAAGCACAGCCTCCCATGTATCACTCCCTAGAGCTGGTTTCTCTCACTGTCTTCTCTTTGACATGAGTGTACTAGAGTGGGATGGGCTTGTGGTGAATGTAGGGCAGGCGGTGTTCTATAATGTCTAATGCTGTCAGCATTTCTTAAGCCTATGTGGTTCTGATAAGCAGAGAGAGAGTTACTCCTCTGCTGTCTGATAAAATGTTTTTGCCATATTTAATGTAGCAGCCCATCTAGTACCTGCTCTGTACTATAGTACTGCTGCTTAACCAAGTTGTTCTGTGACATACCCAGCTGCATGAAGGGAAATGTGGAACTGGCCCAACTGAATACTGTGCTAAAGCGCCAAAGGTCACTGTGACCAGTCTGTAAGTCTTTTTGATAAATGTTCCACAAGTTCATTGCACTGTGCATTACAGCTCACATACAGCCCTGTATGCCTTCCGGTAGTTCTAGTTCTAACTGTGTGATCCTAGGCATCCTTACTCAGAAGTAAACTGTCATGAATTCAATGAGACTGACTTCCAGCTAAGTGAGCATAAGATTTTAGCCTGTCTTCTTGTTGGGAGCTCAGTTCCTTATACTAACCTGGTTTGCACATCACACTAAGCCACAACGAGTTGTCACCATGGGTGGTTTCAGGGTGGCCTAGTGAGATGTCCGAAGCTGGTGCAGGTTTTCCATCATGGATTTTTCACAAAACAAGCCACCCTGAGAACCCATGGCCTATAGTGGGGTTCTTTAGGGTGCTTTGTTCTCAGAGTGGCTTGTCATGATGTCCGAACCCGGCAGAGTTGCTTCAGTGTGGACTGTTTAAAATGGCAAGAGAGTCGCCTGGCAAGAGTGGCAAAAGCCCTGCCGGCCACCTCTTGGGATCTTGCTAATAATATCCTATCTCTATTATATCTTGAAATAACACTAGTCAGTTTACTTCTCCACTTCATCACCTCCGTAGACAGCAGCACCTTCTCCCCCCCCCCCCAACTTGGGGGAGATTTGTGCAAATCCGCTAAAGCACAGTACTCCGTTTTAGCACAGTAATGCAGCAACTACAGCACAATCTCAGCAGCCTACTGCACTACTCTGCTAATGAACATATTTGCACTCATTAGGGGAGTAGAGTGTTTTTTGTAGATTTCCCTACCACCACCACCACCTTTGGGGAGATTTGCACAGATTTAATGGGTTTTTTCCCCCCACCTTTGGGGAGATTTGTGCATATTTAACATGTTTTCACCTTTGGGGAGATTTGTACAAATTTAACTTCATTTATTTATTTATTTTTAACTTTGGGGAAGATTTGTGCAAATCTGCTAAAGCGCAGTAACTAGTGACTGCATGTTAGTGGATTTGTGCAAATCTCCCTGAAAGATTTTTTTTAAAGTTATATTTACGTAGACCTCCCCAAAGGTAGTAGTGGGGAGTTAAATATGCACACACACACCCCAATTTCTCCTCGAAGGTGTGGGGGGGAACTACAGAAAGCTCTCTACTCCGCTAATGAGCGCAAATGTGCTCATTACCAGAGTAGGCTGCTGAGGTTGTGCTGCAAAGGCCCATGGGATACATGCCAGGAGCGGGCAAGAGGACTAAGGGGGGAACAAGTCATGGCAAGCTGCAGAGCACCTGATTGTCTTAGCAGGAGTAATGTGGGTTAGCAAGTGAACAACTAACCCATCATAGCTTATTTTCAGGGTGGCTTATTGTGACTTGCGAACCAGCTCACTGTTTCATATTGCTTTGGCCTCTAATTGCTGGTTAAGCAATGTATGTGTTGCGTTCATGCTATTATGCTTACCACTGAGAGTGGAATTTGCTCCATTTTGGGTTTCTTTGCTTTTCTTTTGCTATCTTGATTTTTTATATTTTAAACTTCTCCTAAGCTTACCAGTTAACTCCAGCGTTTGTTCTGCTACTATGTTTTTCAAGTGGCAGATACTAGCTGCACAAATGCACATTCTAATTTATTTCCAAGTGATGTGTGCTACTGTATGAGTACTTGCCTTGAACTGCAACATCAGTTTATTTCATGGCCTAACCCATTGCAGTCCTAGGGCTTGGGAAAAGTAGCAACATTGTTTTAAGCAGCAAAAGTTATAAGGGGCAGCTTCTGAGAGTGCTGCACCACATGACCTTGTCCCACTGTAGAGCTGGGGGCAGGAACCTTTTTCACTCAAGGGCTGCATTTCTTCAGGTGTAATTGTCACAGGGTGCATGCCAGTGGTGGGTGAGGTCACCCTTTTCTCTTCTGCATCCCCCCTTTGCACATGCTCTTCTCTCTCCTCCTCTTCCTGCCCACCCAATAGGCTGTCAGAGGAAGGACAGATCACATTTGAAATTAGGACCATGGGTTGCCATACCAGCTATGGAGGCAAAAGGGTACTTTTGGTTGATCTTGGAGGAAGTAAAAGAACATAAGGGGGAAATGCAGTCTGTAAGTATGCAGAATTCAGATGTTTGGGCTCTATAGGTTAAAACAGCGCTTTGAACTGTGCCTGCAAGATAATAAGGAATCACTGTAGATGCCAGGACGCTGATACAATAAGCTCTCAGTGACCTCTCTCTGCACTAGCTGACACTTCCACCTACTAACAACACCATGTACATCACATTATTATTGCCCAACTACAAGTTCATGAAGGCATGATGGTTGCTACTAGGTCAATCTGAAGGAGGACTGCTGCTGCCTCAACAGGTGACTTTGTTGAATGGCACTCCTGCCTGTGCTGCAAGCGGGCTTTTTAGACCTAGCAGTGGATTGAGGAGCACCCCAAGCATCCAAGGAAGGCTGAAAGGGCCGGTATTGCCATTCTGCTTCTTTCTCCCCTCTCGCCATAATGTAAGTTTGTCTATGTCTTCCATCCATTCATTTGTCAATAGGTCTTGAAATAGGAAATTGCGGTATATGGATGGGACTCGTGTGTGCGGCTCTCTGGATCCAGGGGCAGAGACCACAAAAGGTCTGGAGGTGAAGCTGGGGCAGAGCCTAGTAGTTTTGAGATAGGTCTAGGGCAGAACCCAGCACAAAAGCTGTTTGTTTATTGTATAGAGCCTTTTCTCCTTAGAAAACACACTGGTGGGTGCAAAACCTGACCTTGCCCTTGGCTTTTTTGGAAATTGGTTCCATATCTTAACAAACAAAAATCTAAACACCACAGCCCGTGGTTGTTAGAAATGCTATCTTCAGCTAGTCTTTCTATCTTGGTAAGCTACTTTACTGAGTACTGGCACTGCAGGATCTAGGTCAGATAATGATGAAGGATAGAGTAAAATATACACAGACTGCTAGCTCCTAAAACTCTTGCCAAGCTTGCCCAGGTCCCACCAGTGTGATTTACACCCCCTTCATGGCAAGATCCTCAACTCTCCCCCCCCCCCCGACAGTCCACAAGCTGATGCACATTTTGCACTTCCCCCCAAGATTCTAGGTGCTCGGGAAAGTGCAAAAGTGCATCTCCCTTTCTGGGGGGGGGGGGAAGCTAGCTGTCAAAACTCTGGGTCCCCTTTAAAGGGTTTTTTTGACAGGGCAATAGGTGCTTTTTGTCAGGTACAGAAAAAGAAGATAAATGTGAAACAGCTGGAGTGAACCAAAAACAACTTGCGAACACGGTGGGAAGGGGGAGACAAGTCGGTCCTGCCGTGGTTTCCCTTGGGAGGACCAAGGGGGAAAGGGGGTGAACAACCCATGGTGAGCCCAATCTTCTGTTGGGCACATTGTGGGTTGTTTGGCCAACAACCAACCCACCGTGGCTTATTGCTAGGGTGGGCTGGTGTGACCTGGGAACTTGCCCACTTCCTCTATATATTCTTGTCTAGCAGTTCTATCATAGGCTAAACAGAAATGGAGATAAGGAGAAATCCAAAAGGGAAGTCATAGGAGGTAAGAGGTAAGCGATGTGCATTGCCACACTCTAGAACAGGACTCTCCAACCGTGGGTCCCCAGATGTTGCTGGACTACAGCTCCCAGAATCCCTTGCTACCCATGCTGGCTGGGTATGCTGGGAGCTGTAGGCTAGCAACATCTGGGGACCCAAGGTTGGAGAGCCCTGCTCTAGAACCTCCCCTCCTGAACAAAACCATTTTCAGTGTGATCCAGCATATGCTTGCCACGTTCTGCAGACATGTTCCTAGTACAATCGTGGTTAAAGATGTCAGAGGTTGCAGAAAGATCAAATGGGATTAAGAAGATACAGACCAGAGCTACAATAGCAGCTGTAATGTATCCTGGTTAATTGTCAGGCTGATGATGATGATCCTGAAAGGTGATGATATGTAAATCTACTTATAGGAGAGCCACCCAGCCTGTTCCCCTTTATAGTGACCCTACCCAGAAACCAGAGCAAACCTGGCATATTAGGAGGTTACTATGATGTGAACTCCTGATTCCTCTACCATGACTGTGGGCTTGCCATGCTACAGCAGCTCCAGTACTAATTACGGTAATGTGAGAAGGGATCAGGTTAACATGGAGATCCTATTTTGTTCTACTGGTTACTCTTACCCACAGTATTCTTCCCTTACCCCATTCAGCACATTGGTCAGTCCAGTCCTTTTCGGTTAGCAGCAAAAATGTCATTTTTCTCAAAACACAGTGGCTACAAAAGAATCTGGGCCAGGCAGATCATATTTTGTAATGTCTTTAGGCAGCAAGTCATCTCTGGATGTTCTTCCATGAAAGAGGTTCATGATGCAGTTTTGCTTGAAACTTAATTCTGTTTTATTGGATCTAATTTAAAGTTGGACAGTTTTATTTATTCTTCTCTTGCATTTAGGAATTATTGCAAAGGTGCCAAGGCTTGTGGATTCGTGACTCCAAGCAAGGCTGGGTTCAAAGGTCACAGTCAAGACCATTAATAACAAGGTGCAAACGGCTGGTTTATATGTAATGTGAAGCTTTTTACTTATTTCATTTATGCACTTCGGGGGCTCTGTTTGCTTACGGAGCACTTGGTGTCTGGTACTTATTTAGGAGATTGGGTTCATACAGGCCTTTGAAGGAATGCAGCAAATTGTTCTCCAGTGTTGTAATTCTGCAGTGGTAGCTGAATTTATTTGTCTCTGCTTATTACATACGTGCTCAACCCAAGGTTATTCTTCACTTAAGAAGCAATTGTTGAATCCACAGAATTGCTAGCTAGAAGAATACTTTACACCTCTTTCCTGCTCTCATAAGGAGGTTAGCAGGCCTTCAGCAATCGAAGTCTGAAGAGCTCAAATTAGGGGAGTGCCCTCCACTGATGAGATATTTGCATGAGTTCTCACAGTTGTAAATGAAAAGCTATCTTTCAGGGATGGGGTGAAAGTAAGTATTGTACAATTTGCTGGCATGTCATGGGAGCAAAAACTAGTGACAACTGTGTTTGTACACGTGATAATTGTCTAGGTTATATGGGTACTGGAGTGCGCTTTAGGCTTATGTATCCTCCCCCACTGCAAATAGAACTTTTCTTGAATTGTAAGCTGCCTGAAACATAATCTATCAGGCAGGATATATAAGTAAAATAATAGTAGTATAAATATTCCAAAATGGCCAGTGTTGTAGGCTCTGCATGCGAGGAGAGCACAGGAGCAAGTTATACACCACTTCCCACTGTGCATAGATCATTTAACTGTGCACTGGGACCTGTGTCAATGTTGCCAGATGATTCATTTGGAAGTCACAATCCAGCACCTCAAAATTCTTGTTTTTAGAAGATTTGTGCAGGAGGGAGAAGAAAGATCCCACCCATAGGTTGATCCTGCTTCTACTCCTCTTTTTCTCTCAGTAGTACCATAACCCACGCCTTGCCTTAAGAAAGCACCTTGGAGGAATTTAGCTGCCATAGTACTCAGTATTATCCACTCAGGCAGCAGTAAATCTGGGTATATTGACTCTATTACATCGAATATGACAGATTTTGGGAGGGAGGAAACTTCCCTATGGGCAGATCTCCTTTTTGTAAGGATTCCCCTGAAAAGCATCTTGATATGCTGCCACCAGACTGATCCTAGCCTGAATATGCTAGGCCAGCCTTCCCCAGCTTGGTGCCCTCCAGATGTTTTGGACTTCAACTCCCGTCCCATCAGCCCTAGCTAGCATAGCCAATAGTCAAGAATGCTGGGAGTTATAAAACATTGGGAGGCTACTCTGGGCTGACCAACTGCTTGGCCTGTGGCTTATGCTGGCTCAGCTTGTCTGAGCGTGGAAAGCTAAGCAGGGTCAGGCCTGGTTATTACTTGGATGGGAGACCCCCTCCTCTAGTTTCCTGCATTGAGCAGGGGGTTGGACTCGATAGCCTTGTAGGCTCCTTCCAACTCTATGATCTATCTATCTATCTATCTATCTATCTATCTATCTATCTATCTATCAAGCCCTGTTGCCAAGGAGCCCTCCCTTCAGTCCCACTGTAAGAGAAACAAACCAGAAAAAACTTGTGGATTTACTTTCCTGAAGTCCAGAAGATACCAAATCTTGCAGAACCATGTGAACTATCCTTACAATAAATGGGAAATAGCTTAATCATGCAGGCTTAGCACATGGGGAAGAAACATTGTTAGTGAAATATTCAAGAGATAGACTTTGTGAAACCAATGAAGCCAAATATCAAAGTCAAAGGAATTTCATTTGGAGGGGAAATGCAAGGGGGAAGCAGAAAAGGGGAAGGCAAAAATTATATACATAGACTTTTATATAAAAATCAGCAAAGCCAGTCTTAAGTTTGTTACATTTTACCTGCTTGAGTAGAATGTTGGGTTTCAGAGCATGTGAAGAGTTGCTTGCAGAAAAGATAAACTGACAGGGTGTACATCTTTAGACTCCTGATTTGGAAGATGCCAAGAAAACAAAATATAGAGGTGATACTTCACCTGTATATGGGAATTTGAGACCAGTAAAAGTTGACCTCTTTGAAGGTGGATTGTTGTTTGAACTAATAGTGAGAGAAGTTCCATCTCTGATGCAAAAGTTGAGGTAGCCAGTCAGAAATTTCTTTAGAGGCTGGTTCCACCATGTATTCTGGACTTACATTACAAAATAACTAGCCAGTTGGACTAGTTAGGCTATTATGAAAAAGTGATTAAACTGGGAATGTAGAATGAAGGAACAAAGACCCAAGATATGGTTTCTTCAGCAGGATGAAGTTTCTTCTCAGCTGGATACGAGACACTCTAGATCAGTGGTTCCCAACCTTGGGTCCCCAGATGTTGCTGGACTACAGCTCCCAGCATCCCTTGCCATTAGCCATGCTGGCTGGGTATGCTGGGAGCTGTAGGCCAGCAACATCTGGGGACCCAAGGTTGGGAACCACTGCTCTAGATGCACAGTTGCTCTACATCATAAGAATGTAAGATGATTCCTGCTGGATCAGACTAAAGGTGAAACTTGATAGCCAATCAAAGAGGCCTAAGTGCCATAGCAAAAGATCCACCCACCAGAGGCATCTGGGAAGGGACACCATGTATAGGTGTTTCTATGCAAATGCTAGAAGCCTCCAAGCCAAAATGGGAGAGTTGGCGTGCCTGGTTTTAAAGGAGAGCCTAGATATAGTGGGCATTACAGAAACCTCGTAGAATGGATAGAACCAGTGGGATACGTTAATCTCTGGCTATAAATTCTGTAGGAGGGACTGGGAAGGGTGTACTGGAGGAGGTGCTTTGTATGTCAAAGAGGGCATCGAGCAGAATAGAAAACCTAAAAGGGGCAGACTCTTCCATAGAAGCACTGTGGGTGCCAATACCGGGCTCCAAAACTAATTTAGTACTAGGAACATGCTGTTGTCCCCCAGACCAGAATGTTCAGGGTGATCTTGAGATGGAAAACAAAATCAGGGAGGCCTCCAAATGAGGAAGTGTTGTAATAATGGGTGACTTCAATTACTCCCACATTGACTGCATAAATGCATGTTTCAGTAATGACAAAGGGGTTAAATTTCTTGGTGTCTGTCTTGAATGACTGTGCCCTAGAACAGTTGGTCATGGAACCAACCAGAGTGGAGGCAACCCTGGATTTAATCCTAAGTGATGTTGCTCAACACCTAGTATGAGATGTAAATGTTGAAACAACTGGAAACAGTGACCACAGTGCTATCAGATTTAATATATATTTAAGTGGAAAATTGCCAAGGAAGTCCAACACAGTCACAGTCCAACACAGGAGGATCTGGGAAACTACAGCTGGTTAGCTTAACATCTCTATCATGTACTCCCTTTTTCCAGGCTAAAAAGCCCCAAATGTCCAGGTGTGAAAATTAACTAGTTAATAACAAGTGTTTTTTTTTAATGGCTAACTTTTAACTTTAAATACCGGTAGTTAATTTTTTCAGCTGTCAACTTTTAACTAAACTTTTTAAAAACACATTTAAAGTATAAGTTAAAAGTTCTTTTAAAAATTGAAATCCAGCTTTCCCAAAGTTTTCTGAGACACCCACTCTCTACGTCTCTATAATGGAACAATATTTCTTTATTGAAACTGTAGGATTTCTTGTTTGAGAGACAATGTGCCTTCATATGAGAGTTGACCTCTTAAGAACTACAAGTCCCAGAGTTCCTTAGTTCATTTTCTGTACACTTGCAGAAGTCAGCAAGGCAGCCAATTGGCTGCAGGAGAAGATACCAGCACAAGCAAGCAGACAGATTGATCCCGCTAAGAACTATTCTACATGAGCCTGTTAATTTGCTGCATCTGCTTTTGGTTTAATCACAGAATTGAGATCCAAGCATTACATGAGGAGCATTTCCTTTCCTGCTTTTCTGCTATATAACCTCTAGGTGGCACTGTGGTATAGCAGAATAGTGGGAATTCACATGAGGAAATTGTGCTCTCTTTCACTTTCACAATTAAATGCCACATTTTCTAAAAAACTCGCAGAAAGTGCTGGTTAGACATGGAAGCAAAACTGGAGGGTCCTGATGTTGTCTAAAGAACCCATAAACAACCGGGAGTAGAAAATGATGAGCGCACAATAAATGTCTTGTGTAGAAAAGCTCTATGAGTGGGAACCATTACTGCTGCTAAATTTACAGGCCTCAGAAGATATGTGAGTAAATAAGCCAACCTTAATTTACAGGTTCATAAGGTGATTGGATATTTATGTGGGTGCGATTTTGTGATTAAAACATCTTTCAGAATTCTAGAGATCTTTAGAATAATACTACGTTTTAAATAATAATTTCATATTAAAATATATGCACCACTATATTTCTTTATTGAAATTAATGTGTTTTAAAAATACGTTAAATTGACCTCTGAGTAAATTAGTGCACTTCTGTGGGCTTATGGAAAAGAAACCAACTCATTGCATTTAAAAATGAAAAAGAATGCTAATAAGTAGTTTACCATGTTTCATGCATTTCTCATGAATCAACTTAACTTATAACTGGATACTTTCTTTTTAATTTTTATCTACTTGAAATGGAAATATTTTAACTTTAACTCAAGTTAGCTGTAAAGGCTGCTAGCTTTTAATGTTAACTAGTTAAATTTTTCATTAACTTTCCCATGACTGGTTGTAACCTTTCCTCGTAGGGGAGTTGCTCCAGCCTTTCAATCACTTTGCTTGCTTTTTTTGCACCTTGTCCAGCTCTACAGTATCCTTTTTGAAGTGCAGTGATCAAAATTGTATACAGTGTGTTCCAAGTTTGGTCACACACCATAGATTTCTATAATGGCATAACATTGGCAATCTTATTTTTATTCCTTTCCTACTTCTCCCCAACGTAGAATTTGCCTTTTTCACAGCAGCTGCATGCTGGGTTTGAATTTCCATCAAGCTATCCGCCTCAACTCCACCATCCCTTTCCTGGTCAGTCGTCACCAGCTCAGACCCCGTGTGTGTGTGTGTGTGTGTGTGTGTGTACCTGCCTGCCACGCTAGGAATTGCTACCATGTACGCTTCCAAAAACAGTTGGTACCAAAACTATTTCTTTATGAACTGTGGTCACACAGATTCTCATACATGTAAGATAATTCTTATGCGTCTGGCAACACCAGCCTATCTGTGTAAATTCCTGGAGTGTTAGGCCTCTGCTTAGACAACCTATCTTCATTAGAAAGGGGGTGAGTGGCACCTTCTCTCATAGGCCCTTTATCAAATGAATATCACCAGTTAATGCAGAAGTATGTCCTTCCAGCTGACCTGAACCTAACGCTGATGTTTTTTTCCTTTCAGTTTCATCAGTTACACAACCGACTGGGCGAATGTTGTATTCCCCTGCCTTGAATCATCAGGCAAGATTCTAAGGCAACAGTTCCACCCCCACCCCTGCTGCTCTGCTCTCCCCACCATTCACCGCCCCCGGCGGCGGCGGCTGGCTGGGTCAGCCTGGCCTGTCTCTTGTGCAGTAATAATGCACTTGAAGGCTGTGTGTAAAAAAATCCTCTCCCACACAGGTCGTGGCAGGCTAGACAAATATTAGTTCAAACATGCCCATAAATTGTCCCCAGGGGGCCAGACGAGCAGCCATCCCTTTTCATTGCACATATCTAGCCCTCCTCAAGGGGAAAATTAGTGGCTGTTAGCATGTGTGAAGTAGAATTCTTGCTGTGAATGAAAAGTCATAAGAAATAAGAGTGCAGACTATTATGTGTATACCACATTGATGTGACCATCACAAAGCCTGAGTGACGTTTTTATGTGGGCAGTAACTGAGGGCTTCATCAGACATTACAATAGAAATGGTTACATGTTAAAAATTCTAGGAGGGGTGTTTCCCTTTTTACTCAGGACTGCCCTCTGGAACACAGAGACCTGGTTTGCACGTAATGACAAACCATGGTTTGTTGAATTGTGGGTTATTGACTGAGTTTGCACAACACACTAAACCTCAGTAAGTTTACTGCCAGAATAAACCCACTGAAGTGTAGCGTGTCGTCCAAACCTGGGAAGGGTTTGTTAAAGTGGTTTAAGTTTGGTTTATTAACTGCCCTGCTATGCCATGGTTTGCGGTAGGGTTTAGTTATCCTACTGAATTTTAGCGTGTCATCTGAACCCAGACACAGGTTTCCTCGTGTCTCGAGGCGATTTCCTACCGAGTCACACAGCAAGAGAGGCTAAAAATGCCCTGCCGCTCCTGCCATCTCGGGCAAACTCGTTTCCCAAGTTCTGCCTAGCAACACATTGCGCGCTGTCTGCCTAAGACCGCCCTTCTGCACCAACTCTACCTAGCAACTGATAGCTCAGGATAACTGTTTGCGTGCACATCACTCCTCCCGTGCCGTCCCCTCCCATCGATCCCTGCCCCCACTGGCTTACCGCGTGGCTTCTCAGCTTCTGTGTGTGTTTGCCAACACCTCTCAACGCCACGGGCAGGGCACATTTCAACAAGTCAGCTTCGTTCTGCAAATAAGAACAGCCTCTCTTTCCAAATATTCAAATCTTGGATTGCAAAGACTACTTGGGAGTGCTCCCTAACCCCCGTATAACTTTTGCTCCTACTATTTCTAAGCAATTGTTTTCAAGTGCCATCCTCATGGTCGATCCCCCACTGGAGACAACCCAACTTCCTATTCTGCTCTGCATAACCAAAAATGGCATTGCAAGCCAGGACCCCCACACAAGCTCCCCCTTAATCACTACTTTAGAGTGCCCTGGGCGCTCGTCTCCCTGATGGGGAAATGGTCGCTGTGCTTGTGGTGTTGAACCAGAGACTGCCTTTCTGTGCTTGCTCTGAGTTCATGTGGCACCTCTGGGGCATCAGTTGTCCAGAGGCGCCGTGCCAATTATCTTCACAGCCTCCTGCTCAACCAACAAGTGTTGTGAGCATGAAACCCATCTCCCCTTCCCCTTAAGGGCAGTGCATCCATCCTCTGCACTGCCCATGGGGTGCTGTCAGAAGCACCCCAGGGTCCCTCTACTTGGGACCCAATCAAACTTGGTGAAAGATAGAAAAAATGACGTAAAACACATCCACTTGTTAGCAAGCAGGACAGAGGGGACAGGCAGATACTAAGGCAGGAGCCCCCCACCCCTGGGACATGGGAGGCAGAGGGCAGGGATCACGTTCAGCGGCGGGGGGCTGGGTGGGGAAGCTGCTTGTGTGCAGCCAAGACAAAGGGGTGGTTGGTTGTCAGGTGCAGCAGGGGGGGGGATCAGAACTGCCTAAGGGGTTCTGCCCAAAGCACCCCTGGGTCCCACCATTGGGACCCACTCAAGCTGGGTCAGAGATAGAAAACCCCTCAATGTAAACAGCACAGGATGTGCGGGAAGGGGGCATGTGTGGGAAGGGGGCATGAGGCAGTCACTCCACCAACTGTACCTAGCAAGCGATTGCTTGGCGGCATCACCACCTGCCTACTGTCATTTCTGTCATCACAGCTCCTCCCCTCCAGCCACACACGCCTTTCCCCTGCCTCCTTTACAGTCTTCACCATCTCCCATCCTTCTCCAGCCGCATCTTATCTGTGCTCCGGCCTTGAGGAACTGTGCCTGTTTCTAAAAATAGCTGCGGTTGGAGCTGTGCCTCTCCCACCCCTCTCTGTGCTCTCACTCATGCGCAGTGGGTGCAGGAACCCTGAGAAACACATTTCTGGGGCCCATATTCCAGCTGTGCGTTGTTACATGTGAATCTGGAACTAAGGGTTAACTATGGGTTGTTAACCACAAACAACCCATGAAGAGAACTCATAGGTTGTTGGGTTGTGAACCGTGGGTTGTTTAAACCATGGGTGGTTTAAACCATGGGTTGTCATTATGTGTGAACCCAGAATGATGGGTTGTTTAGACATGCTGCCAAGGCAGCAAGAGTGGTCAAAAAACCCAGCCTCTTTAAAAGCCAATACAGCTGTGCTGCAAAGGCATTTGGGATACAGGAGGGAGTGGGCAAAGGAGGAGGGAAGCAAAAAACCCAGGAACTGAGAAACCATAAATTGTTCAATCGTCTGCCAGACAAACCCTGGATAGGGCAACAAACCATGGCTTCAATAAACCATGAGCATTACATGTGAACCAGGCCACACGCTGTTGTGCTATCACTCCTAATAGTGAACTCAGCTGGTGAATGCTGACAGGACTATAGCAAGAATGGGGCCATTGAAAAATAAGAGGGTGATATTGGCATGCTTGTGGGAAACCCCCAAGGTTTGCAGAAGTACCAACAAAAATCTTTAGGAGAAAAATGCAAGGATGCAAAAAAACAAACAAAAAAAAAACACCCATCCCACCGAAAACAGCCCAGTGACAATTGACTATACTCAGTGACCATGGAATGCTGAGTGTCTCTTGGGAGGGATGCCACAGGAAATGGGGGTGGGGAGATGGAGTATTCTGGAAAAGGGTATGCTTGAGCTGCCTGGAGCCCTGAACAGGACCACTCCATGCTGCATCATTTTGTTGCAGGTCCCACTTGTTCTGACTTGCTCAAGAGAACATTATGCCTATGACACTTTGTTGCCAGCTCACTGATTCTGCAATCAACCTGTTATTAACAATTAAATGGGCTTCTGTACCAGGTATGGCCAATGCCAAAGGCACTAACCCACCCTTTTGCTTAAAAAAAAAAAAGGAAAGACGTTGCTATACTTAATTACTATGAGGTATAAAAATTAATAAATGTTCTTAAAGTGGATTTTCTCCTTTTTGCTTCCCTCTTTTCGCTTGTTCTTTTTGCAATCATAGTCTTGAATATATCCTGGAGTGAGCCTTTAAACCTTTTTGAGAACTTTCCACCCTTCCCATTCTGAAATGGTGCCCTTGTTTCTGCTCCCGCTCCTACCAGCAGCATCACACACACACACACACACACACACACACACACACACACACACACACCATTTGTGCAGGTGAAGCTTTTGCTGGCATAGATTTGAGTGATGTGAAAAGCTTCACTGCTAAGTTTCTGTGTGTAAGGCTGTTAAGGGCCAGTCAAAAAGCCCCAAATTCTTTTGTGTGACATGTGAAATAGCTTCATGTCATTCCTTGACTGAGTTCCTGCAGAAATGCAAAGTGGGGAGATGAGGAAGTCGGGTCCAATGATTGTCTTCGTTCGTATATTCATTGAAATGTTGTCACCTTAGTAGGATGGCTATATGTTCTCTTTTACAGAGGACCATCCTCTGTTTTCTTGAAGGGCTGTCCTGTCCAATTTCGGTTTAAAGATAGAGAATCTTGAAAACTATTGCCCACCAACAGTTAGCACCCAAGCAGCAGACTGACCACACAGATCACATGGTCACTGTCTTCTGCACTATGGTGTGCTGTATTGTGTTTCCATTTAAACAATAAACATTTCTAAATTAGCATATGTATATTTTATGCAAACCACCATCCTCGTTTGTTCTCGCTTTCTTCTTATAGATTTCATAGATAGAGTTGGAAGGAGCCTACAAGGCTATCAAGTTTTTTGTTTGGATGATGTGTTTCCTCTTTTTTGGCAATTCGTAAGTGGCCACCTTACACCTTAGGAGTTTTGTTAGTGATTTTAAGAGTTCAAATATAGGAAGAACTTTAAATCTAAATAAATACATTTTGGAATTGAAACAAAGCTAACAAATACATGAACTAAGTCTGCAAACCTAAACTTATGCATACTTACCTGGAAGTAAGTCCCACTGAACTTAATGGGACTTACTTCTGCATAGACATGTATAGGATTGATGTGTACGTTTTTCTCAACCAAATAGCAAGAAATGTCTGCCAAACCATATTTCGATTCTGGAAATCTTTGTCAAAATGTGTTAACACTTGGTTGTTTGTATGCTTATTTTCAAGCTCAGTTTGTAGATTCTTTTTGATTGCTGTCAAAACCAACAGCAATCAGCAATTTGACTGATTCAGTGTTTTGCATGGTTAGGAACCTATATAGTTCAAAATATGCACAGTTTAAGCGTTATCCAATGTGGCTGCCCATAACCCTCCGAACTGGGAGGATTACAGGGCATCCTGTCGAAGTTGGAAGGAGCACGGAGGCAAAGGTTGCCTCTGCGCTTCTCCTGCCCCGCGAAAGTCTTAGACAGCCAGTTTCGGCCATCTAAGCCTTTTGCCGTGACTCTTGAGGACAAGGCTGAGGTACTGCCAGGATACATTGTATCCTGGTGGAGCTTTACTCCTCCCCTCTACACCCCAGAACACCCACCAAACACTAGCTCTGAGGTCGGTCTTATGACCTCAGAGCCGCAGCTGGCGCAGTTCTTTCTGTGCCGACTGAGAGGGCGGAGGGAGGGCACTCCATAATTCGGAGTCCCAGCTCCGACCTCGGAGCACATTTCCAAGGGCCAAGTTGGGACTCTGAATTTTCCTATGGCCATCTGGACTTTGTCTAGCAGCCGTAGTATTGCACCCTTAATATTTTCATTTAACAAAACCTTCAACAATGCAGTGGCCTCTTGGAATCCTCTCTGAAATATTTGACCAACTGTTGTAGTTCTAGCCACCTGTATTTCCTCCTGTAGATACTTTGTAGAACTGAATTATAAGCAATTGGTAGGTTGCAAACAATGCAACCTACTGGAAGGAAGGTCAATGGTTTTGCCAGGAGCACAACCTAAAAATATTTGTCCTGATCCAGGAAGCAAGATCTTTGTGCATAAGAAAGGGGTTGCTGATGCGCTCATGGATATGCATCCCTACATCACAATGCTCATTTGAGCCTTAGTTATTGAAATGGTGGGATGATTTTTTGGATGCAAATAGGAATACATGTCTACATCTGGAGTCACCAGTTTTTATATGGCCAGTGCAATATTTTGCTGTCTGAAGCCAAGAACAAGATGGCTTCCCCTCCCATTCCATGTATGAAAGCCAACTGAATTGGCAGATGAATCTGTCACCAACACTGGCAATTGAAAAGCATCCTCCACTGTACCTGAAGGCAGTGGGCTAACTTGGGATAACTTAGGGGGCACAGAGCACATTGCATGCTACATAGGTCTTTCCTCCAACTGCTTGCTGCTGCCTGCCATGATCTGCCACCTGAGGCAACTGTCTCACCCTGCCTGATGTCACAGCTGGCCCTGAGTTGTTGCAGATGACCAGTTGCTCATAAGGACATCTGGATTAGGACCCTTGTGTCTTTTCTGCTGATCTATGCAGTTATTAATAGTTAAAGCTTTTCCCAGTACGCAGAGAAGCAATTATGAGGAAAGCCTCTGCTTGTAAGTTTTGTCTATTAGGCTCTGCACCTTAAACAGCTGTATATATCTACAAAGAAGCTGGCAACTGTATTTTATGAAGAGTTGCCTACATTCCCCCTCCCACTCCTTTTCTACTCGGAAAGCTTACATATATATGTGTAACTATATGACTGTATCCCACACATTATATTTCTGATGGAACTGGTGTCATTCACTCCAATTGTTCCATTCCATCCCAGTTCTCTGTGATCCATCCTTAAACCAATTAACACTCCTGTTGGCTTCTATATCAGACATGGCAGATTTAAAGATTATTAGAACATGATCGTCTGTGGAGATTCTTCTAGACACTTAATACACATCACTTAGGAAGGGCTTGTGAGTGGAACAGAGAATCCCTGACAAGGCTCATCCCTTTTAAAAGCTCTACTAGATAGAAAACATCTGCTTTTTAAAGGAGAAATATGCACGTTCAGTGGAAAAATGAGTAGAGCAGATAAATTATGTAAGAAAGCATGTAGGGAACTCTGAATGTTATTAGATCTACCAATTAAAAGAGTCCTTTTAAAAGGTATGGCTAATTTGTCCCTTCTGCCTCCCTCTTTGCAGAGTTTAAGCACATTACTTAGGCAAAGTTGACCTAGGAACATCCAGCCCTTCCTTATACTGTCAGACCACTGGCCCATCTAGCCCAGTATTGTCTACTCTGAGGGCCAAACTAGACAAGATTTTGAGATTCATGATCCAATTTTCCATCTCTTAAATTAATTCTTCCCCTTGTCATGCCAGAGATTTTCCTGATGAAAATCTCTTTCCCACCACACTCCCCTGTCCTGTTAGGGGAAACTTACAGACATATACAAGTATACCAGACTGGTGAAAGCTCTTCAGGGTCTTGGGCAGAGTTCTTTCCTTAGCCTGCTACCTGAGATTTTTTTTAAAATGGAGTTTCTATGACAGGAGTGGGCAGAACGTGGATCTGGATCTACTGGTAGATTTGCAGTAGATCGGCAAGGGTTTCTGATTCTGTTGTTTAACAACAGCTGCAACAAAATGACACACGCACCCCTTATACTGCAGAAAGAGAGTTAGGGGTAACGGGATGGATTTTTGTATGAATGGATTGTGAACTCCTTTCAACAAGCCACCCTGACAACCAATGGCTTCTGCTAGGGGTTGTTTCACCCACGATGGGTTGGCATGTCATCTGACCGTCCCCATCATATGTGAAGGGAAGCAGCGAGCGAGCCTCTTGGCAAGAGTGGAAAGACCCCTTACTGCTCTTGCCAAGCTTGCCTGGGCCAGTGCCAGCCACCCCACCAATGCCCAAATGGCAAGGTGGTGCAACTGCCACTGGTCCTGTGCCCCCCACTGCAATCACGAGCCCTTTTGGGCTCGCCGTGCCTCCCCCCCACCCCGGTTTTCTTCATTTTTTTCTTTTTTCAGAGAGCACTGTTCACGATGTCTGATTTGACAGCTAGTGCCAGCCCCTTCAAAGTGCCCAAGTGGCACATTGGAGGGGTTGTTACTGGTTTGTCACCCCCCCTTTTTTTAAAAAAAAATATTGTGCCCCCAATGCACACATTTTTTAAATTCTAGTTGGACTTGCACAAGTACATACTTGCACACTTTCCCAGATACAAAATGACATAACTCACCTGTGCAATGTCCTGGACAGTGTCTGCTGTCAAAGTGCAGCAGGCACCTTTCATGGGCATTGACCCAGAGAGGCTGTCAAGAGCTTTATTTTGACTTCAGTTCCTCTTGACAGGTGTCAAAAGGTGAGCTGTCAAGAGAAACTAAAGCTATGAGTGATCTTTGCTTGCAGAAGTGGGTGGCCAGTAGATCACTACCTTCGCGACAAGATCCTCAATGTTTTTGTTTTTTGGACCTGACTGCTCTCAGGTTCTCCTCTCACTTTTCCATCCTTTCTCAAGACTCTTGGTGTTTGGGAAGGTGGAAAAGTGTGAGCCACCCTCTTTTATGGGAGCATGGAGGTTTGACAGCTAGCTGTCAAAACTCCAGTTCCTTTTAAGGGTGTTTTTTTTTTTTTTTTTTTTGGGTCAGGGCTCTCCATGGTTTTTTGACAGGGGCATATGCAGGCATGAATGCATATTCCCAGAGAGCACAAAAGGGCTCATGATCACAGCAGGGAGGGAGGGAAGACGTGCCGTATGGTCCCCTTGGATACCCAGGGGAGGACCAAGGGAGAACGAGGTGGGTGAACAACCTACGGTGAGCCCGATTGACTGTTGGGTGTACCATGGGTTTTTTCACAAACAACCCACCCTGCAGGTGGGTTGTGAACCCGCGAATTGTGTAGTTCTTCTGGTTTTTGTTTTTGTTTTCTTAACAGATTTTCCATGATAAGAAAAAAGATGGAAAAAGTAGTGGAAAAACTCAGAAAGTTTACGAATGGAAAATGACATTGGGCCAGTTCGCATGATCAAACAAGCCACAGTGGCTTGTTTTAATGCCCAGTGTGTGCTTGGTGCCATTTCCATGATTACCCAACTGGGTGCAGTTTGTTGTGTCATCTGGACCCAGGTGGCATGGCTTTTTTGAGGGGGAAACAACCCTCCAATAGCCCAGCAACAGGCCACTTTGGCTTGTTTTGATCATGTGAACCGGGTTAATGTCTGGACCTTCCAATAAAACTCTGTGAATGAGGCAGGGTGATGGCACCAGGTTCTGGTTGCTGGATCTTGGGGTTCTAGTAAAAAAACTAAGAAAGTCCCACAAACCTGAAGTCTGCCCACCCTTATTCTTTGAACCTGAAGCTTTGGTGTGCAAACTATGTGCTTTATGACTGGGCTATGGCCCTTCCCTTCCCTGGTGGTTGCCAATTTGTTTGCTTGTTAAGGTATTAACTGAGCACTTCCCTGCTGCTTTGAGGAAGTGCTCAGCAGCCATAAAAATATACTGAACTGAACAGCTGTGACAGGCTCACAACTACATTCCACACTGTAGTTACAATCGCATTAGGACCATTAGAGGGAGATGGGGTAATTGCATACTCCTAGTGACAAACTATTGCTGTTTGAGTAATACAACTTTCTTTTGCTTGCAACAGAAGTGTTAACTTTATGGAGGACATCACAGAATCCTGCAACTAATGAATAACTTCAGATAATGGGGTGGTGGTGTTGTGCAATAAATATACGCCGACCCTGAGATGTTGTTTCAATAGTTGATCTAGCCTACCTCACAGGGTTGTTGTGAGGATAAAACGGAGAGGAGGAGGACTATGTAAGCCGCCTTGGGTTCCTTGCAGGAAAAAAGGCGGGATATAAATATAATAAATAAATAAATAAATAAATAAATGTTTCTTAACTAATACCAAAAAAGGGGGGGAAAGTTCCATGTTGCTGTCCCTTGAAGTGTTAATGGATTGCATATAATGTTTTGCTTTTCAGTTTTTCCATTAACTTTTTAGAGTGTTTGCATGGTCAACTTCTATTAAAATACTGTCCACAAATGGATCCCTCTCCACTGTTAAACTCACAATGTTGCAAACCACACACCCAGCAGCTCCAGAGAACTACTGCCCTTCCCCTTTCGCTGAGGCTGGCAGGCTGTCTGCTGTATAGGATGGTGCTCTTTCTCTGCTGCTTACCAAACACACATAAGCACAGAAAGCAAAGAAACATTCCAGGACTGTTGTGGGGCAAGGGAAATTACCCCACCCCCTTCATCAGGTAGGCCTGAAAGCTTCTTAAGCGCTGGTATTCCTGCCAAAAGAAAGGTCCCAACCATCTTGCAAGGAGAGAGAAGAGTTTATCAACTGCGGATGCCCTGCAACACTTTTAGCACTGAGGTCCTTTCCAACCTAGTGAAACCAGCATTACAGCATTACCCTCCGGGGGAGGGGGGGGTTGTTTTGTTGTGAAGGCTTAAGTCTTAAATTGATGGCAGGTGGAGCAATAATGAAGATAGATGAAGGGGGTTCTTCCCAGTAGATTAGATCTTGGTGCTGATGAACATGTCTGTTAGGGCAGGCTTGAAAAGCTCTGGGCTGAGTTCAGCTTCTCTTCTCCCCTTTCACCGGGCAGAAATTCCAGTAATGCCATTTGAAGAGGGAGCAGCAATCTTGTGTGCATGTAGCATAATCTATAGAAGCTGGAGGGATTTGGAAAGCCGTAGGCAAAGGCACCTGACAGCAACTTGCCAAAATTAAATATGAACTTGAACCAGGTCTCCAGAGTTGCTGCAGAATCTCAATAGGAGGTGTGTGGGGGAGAGGGGGAGGCTGATAATACTTGGCATTCAGATAGCACTTTCTGGGTACTCAAGGCACCCTGCATGACATTAATCTCAGTCATCTGTACAGCAAGCCTGTAAAATAGGTTAGTAGCAGTATTATCCCCATGGTGCAGATGAGGAGGCTGAGAGAGTAGCTTGCCCAAGGCTGCTTAGTGAGTTCATGGCAGGTGGCAGCATTTGATCCAGGGACATTCTGGATCACACCTCAGAATGAGCATCTTGCATAGCTGTAATTCAAAAGTTCTCATTTGTGTATCTAACTTGTAGTTTAATCTGTATTAAAAGGCAGTAAGCTTGTCAGGTGTTCCATCTTTTAAGGGCAGTCTTTCCCACCACTCTTTTCAGAGCATGGATGGATAATTTTAGATTACAAATTTTGCAGCTCCGCTTAAGTCCATAGAATATTTACCAGGCCTTTGCAGCATCTCTGGATATTGTGGCCTGCCCATGCTCTTCTTTTGCATTGTGACTTTACTAAAAACAGCATGGCTGCCTGTATTTGAAAATAAGGTATTTAATACTTGGATTTTGGCAAAATGTGCAAGTGCAATGTGTCCAACTGCCAGCATGGATTTACATTGAAATCCATCAGTTGTTCCAGAAATTACAAGAAGACCATGGATGGCCTAACTCTGTCAGCTTCTTTCCTAATGCAGGATCAGGGGATAGAATCCCATCAAGGGCAGGAACATACACTGAGAGCCAGTGTGGCGTAGTGATTTGAGTGTTGGACTGGGACTCAGGAGATCTGGGTTCTATTCCCCGCTCGGCCATGAAACTCACTGGGTGACTTTGGGCCAGTCACTGATTCTCAGCCTAACCTACCTCACAGGGTTGTTGTGAGAGGATAAAATGGAGAGGAGGAGGAGGATTATGTAAGCCGCCTTGGGTTCCTTGCAAGAAAAAAGGCGGGGTATAAATATAATAAATAAAATAAATAAATACAGATGGCAGCAGTGCTGATATGGAGGACTTGATCCAATTGTAGATATAGCTATTAGTGCAGTGCTTCTTTTGCAAGAGCTAACTTTTACTTTTACCCTCTGCATTAGCACTCCATAGGATTCAGTGGATCTGAGCAGTAGAGGCAAGCACAAACCAGCTCCCCACGTGTTTATGGAAATGAGAAATGGGACCGGCAGCAAAATATGTCAGTCTAGAGTGCTCCTGTTCAAGGTGCCACCCAGCCAGCCATGCCCTCTTCCAGGATACAGTAATACCTTGGATTGCAAGTAACTTGGTCTGAGAGCGTTTTGCAAGACAAGCAAATTTTTAATATAAATTTTGACTTGATAAACAAGTGACGTCTTGCAATACAAGTAGTGTAGGGATATAACCGCTGGCCTCGAGCGGGTGAAGCAGGCCGAAATTGGCCCCGCTTACGCCCGCCACAGACTCACTTTGATATAAGAGTGTTTTGGATTACAAGCACGGTTCTGGAATGAATTATGCTTGCAATCCAAGGTATTACTGTATTTCATTCTGTCCACCACCATCACCTGGGTTTTCTGATTTCCCCCCTCCAATGGTCAGTCAGCATTCCGTTCTTACTGAACATGCTCAGTCCTCATTGGGCTATTTGAGGGAGTTACACACACCCCTGTGTTTTTCCCCCTAAATATTTTTTTTGTATTTTTTCAAACCTTGCAGTTTCCCCAAGCCTGCTGTTATCTCCTTTTCAGGGCCAGCCCTAACATGAGCCACACAGAGACACTTGCTTCAGGTGGCAGTTTGGGAGGGGTGGCAGAATGAGCACACACACACCTGCCACTGCACAGCCTGAGCACCAGGACAAGTGCACCAGCTGCTGCCATGCCACTCAACCTCTGCCACTGGTGGCTCAGGCTGACATGCTCCTGGGCCGTGGAGCACCACTCCTGTGCTGCTCAAAACCATACACCAGTGACACCCTGTTGGCTGGGCTGTGGAGCACTAATGGTGGGTTGATTTTGGATTGAAGGACAGCAGGGACCAGACTTCAAAGAGAAGGCAAGTGGTGACTGCCTGGACAGGTTCTCCTTGGCCACCGGCATCTGACCACACCCACAGCTGCAGTAACTGACCAGGCAGCATTCACCCACAGAGTGAATCTGGGCCACATGGTGAGAGATTATATTGGCTTCTGTGGAGAAAAGAGCCTCTGGGGGTTCCTACACACACACTCACACGCCTGCACACACACACACACACACACACACACACGTGTGAACCGGCTGGGGGGGCGGGGTGTGCATAGTTCCTCTGGATGGCGCCTTGGTGGCTGCTAGGCCCTTTGAAATGCAAATGTCATGAGTCATGAGTCCCCCCTCCCCTGCCTGGCCAGGTGAAGTTCATCCTGATTGGCTAGAGGCAGCAGAGCTACAGAAAGGAGGAGGGGAGAGGGAAAAGGTATATTGCCAAGGTGTGGCTTTTGTCTTTTGTCTGTGGTTGTCGCGTGGTTGCTGTGGATCAATGGCGGCAAGCTACGTGGAGGTCCAAGCCTTCGGCTGACCTCAGGATCCGGACCCAGGTAGCTCCTGGTGAAATTAGCTGAATGAGGGCTTTGGCAAAGGCAAGCCTTGTGGAGGGCTACCCATCTCGGACCTTAGGGTAGGTGTGGTAGTCTCCTCGGGCGGCAGGGCTGTGCTGAAACCAATCCTGAAGAGAACTGGCCCCCAGGTAACTAGCTGTGTGCCTGGGAGATATAAGGAATCAGATTTTATTGTTTTGCAGCTTTACTGTGTGTACCAAAGTGTCTCTCTATTTCTGTGTCCTTCCCTCATTTCCCAACTTTTGTTGTAATATGCTACCTGAATAAACCTTCTTGGTTTTTACCCCACATGATGTTTGTGGTCGCTCTGCTTGGTTCAGCTAAATCCAGGTTACAGTCAAAGGCAAGTCCCTGAACAGAGATTCAAGTAGGATTGCAAAGAGCTGAGGCTGGCAGTCTGGCACCTTGAGATCTCTGGGGGTCTTGGGCCTTTGTGTAGGAAAGGGTGGGTTGTGGCAGGTCAGCCAGCCCCCCTTCCTCCACAGCTTCCCCCAAGTCTTGTGAGACTTCGCTAACTGTTGTGAGACTTGGGGCAGCTTCTCTGCAACACCAGCAACTCTCTAAGATCGAATGAGTAGCAGTTGGCAGAGTGGGGGAGGTGTTTGGCCCTGCCTCTGCTGGTGAAATGGCTTGGACCAGTCTTGTTCTCTCTTGCGCTTGAATGGCACCATTTTGGCTACTTAAAGACCCGCACTTGGAGAATGACTGGGTTTGCACAATCACGGTGGGAAAATAATGGTGGCATATTTTGCCTCCCCACGTGTGCCGGTTGTGAGCTGCCTAATTAGCATAATGACCCTTGCTGGGCGTGGGTTGTTGTGACATCTGAATCTGGCAAGGGTGAATGGCTGGGCTGGTTTACAAACCAGCCTGAAACCCATAGCTTGTAAACCACTTCCTCAGCTACCCACCTTTGCCTGGTTTGGACGTCACAACAACCCATGGCTGGCGAGGGTAATTAGGCAGCTCACAACCGGCAGGTGTGGAGCGGGAAAATAAGCCACCATGTCTTATTTTTCCTCTGTGATCATGCAAACTCACCCAGTGAGTTTGCTTTTAAGGACATGGCTGTGGATCCCTGCTCCACTAGCCAGGCATTGGATCATAAAACTGCTGCAGTGGCACAACTTGCTCTATTGTGGCTTAAGCCTCTTTATATAGATGGTTTATTTGAGATATATGAAGGAAGTTATAGTTGGACTAAGGCTAATGTAGTGGCTTAGTGGCTAAGAGATTGAGCTGGGATAAACAGTGACACCATGGGGAAGAGAAGCTCCAGTCTCTGGGCAATTGCCTTGCTGGTTACTTCTTCCCTTTATTGCCTTCCCAACTGCAGCTTCCACCCCCACCCCTTCAAGAAAACAGGAGGCTATTTGGAGGCCTGCTCTGTTGTGCAATGCTCTAGCTCACTTCTGTCATGTCCAGGCTTGGTGCCCACTTCAAAAGCAGTGGTAGTGCCCATGTAGAAGCACTGATGCAAGAGGACACATGAAACTCCAAACATTTGCTGTGAAAAGATCATTCTTTTTGAGTGTTTGGCTCCAGTCTTAATAAAAATCTGGCAGTTAACTTCTCTTTGGTTCCTGGATTTGTAATTTTCACAAGAGTTTAAATTTCTGACAGGTTGCAATCCTATACCCACTTTCCTGGGAGTAAGCCCCATCGAATTCAGTGGGATATACTTCTGAGTAGACATATATAGGTGTGTGCTGTAAGGCTTAAAGAAGGACTAGAAAATAAATGACGATTTCCCGTCAAAATCCCTGTTAAACATAAATGAAAGTGGGTGTCTATAAGGAATATAGAAGAGGCACAAGATGTTCCTCCAAATCTAGATAAAGCACAAGACATCCAAGCAGAAACATTTAATGATGCTATACAAATAGCAGAGAGAACAAAAACATTCAACATGGTAATCCAACCGATTGGGCAATAGAAGCTATTTCAGATTGAATCAGAAGAAAAACCATTTCTATGAGTCATAGAATAACAAATTCAAAGTAGAGACAGAGTCTAAACCATGGTCTTGAATTTATACCTCTTTTCTTATTCTAGTCAAAATTGTTCCAGAACTGATATACTCCCAGTAAGGTCAGCAATATTGTCTCAGATCTCTTCAGTAGATACAGGGCCAAGAAGAATTTCTGATCATCGGCATGTATGCATGGATTGGTCTGCATCAAAGCTTTCATCATGCTAAATACTGAAGATAAATATTTGTTCCTTGGAAGACATTAAATTTGCAGAAAACATTGTGCAGAAACTGCAGCATTTTTTCTTTTATAGTAGTATGTCCAAAGTAGACTGGTAGATTGTGTGGGATGCCAGCAAAGCTTTTGCTGAGAGATTCTTTTATTCAGTTATCAGCTTTTCTGTATAAAAAACAAAATAAGAACGAGCAATAGCTGGTACAAGAGATAAAGGATTTAAAGTTAATACATAAGAACCAATTTAATTCCAATGTCTTAAATGAATTAAACCTTTGCAGAAAGCAATTGGACTTAATGAATGCTTTTGAAACTGTGAAAGCTCTGAGTTTTGCCAAAAAAACTGAAAAAGGAAAGAAAGCTGATAAATTGTTGGCAATCTTATAGCTAAAGAAGGCAAAAGAAGTCCCTATTACCAGTACATGCTCTGAGCTTTATAGGTTATGGTTCACAAATGCAGATTGATTAATGAATATTTCCTTGATAAAAGACTGCATCTGTCAGATGTTCCAAATGTTGATATCAGAAATTTCCTATAAAATTTAGATATGCCATGAGTAAAAGTGTTACTGAGGAGGAAGTGTGATAAACAATTATCAAAAAAGGGCAAAGCCCAGATCTGAATCGACTGCCAGTGGACTATTACACCTTTAATAAACCTTTAACAATTTAAAATTGCAGCTACGTCCAAACAGGTTTAACATAGGACTGTAAGACATCAACAAATGAGGGTGGGCGAGATCTGAATTGATTTTCACTGTTCCAATTAAGAGACCAGAACAGGATGGACTGGTACACTGAGTGGTTATTTAACTTATTTTGAGCTACTACTAGTACATTGTGGCAAACGTTCTACAGGAATATTTTCTAAATATATGCTTTATTATTGTTTACTGCCTGTAATACAGGAGGCAATTTTAAACAAGAATGTAAGAAGATGCTTAGAATTGCCATAAATGATACTGATTGGCACAAGATCATTACGAAAGGCTACTTCCATTTGTATTAACATGAAAAACAACAGCAAAGAACTTCCAATGGCCCCTACGTGGGAGCAGGGAGAAGGCTTGCGCGTGGGGGAGGAGAGAGGAGGCAGGCACCTGGTCAGGTGGGTCACGAGAAATGAGCCAATGGCTCAAAAGGGCGGGGACCCAGGTAAGAGCTTATTTAAGCTCCTGGGTTTCCCGCCTTCAGGAGCTGTATCGGCCGGATGGGGTCCACCTATCCGATATTGGCAATGATATGTTTATTGGAGATCTGCGAAGGGCCCTGCTCGCTCTTTTTATCGTGCAGGTGGGGGGGATTCGACTAAGCGATAGCTTGTCTCCCCCTGTGGCGGGAAGTGCGGGTTTAGGCAGGAACAATTAGGGTTATGGTGATCATCCAGTGGCACCTTTCAAGGTGACTGACGTTTACCCAAGGCTGCCCTCGCCAATGCCATGAGGCTTGGCACAAGGGAGATTGGGACGGCTTTGGGGTTTTACCTTTCTCACCTACTTTGGGAGCCTGGAGGCGCCAAAGTAAGGTGACGATGGTAAGGCCCTCCAGCTCCACATGGAGGGCAACTGGGCGGTGGCGGGCCATCCCGCCTCCGGTTCAGTTAGGATGCATTCGCCAAATATTGGTCTTTTTTCCCGGCCAAGGGCCGGGCTAGGTTAGAACCGCACTTCACCCTTCACAGATCTTCAATTCAATAAATGTGGCCCTGATTTGAAACCATATACCCTGTGTCTGCCTCTTCTTTATCTCGCCTTTACACGCGCAAAGAGTCTTGAGGCAACTTAAAGCCTGGCAAATTTATTCTGGCATAAGCTTTTGTGGACTGTAGCCCATCAGATGAGTGTAGTATTAAGGGGAGTTTCAGGTTTATATACAGTAGGTATTGTAGACAGTGAGATCAGAAGGAAATGTTACAAGGTAGCTCTCTTTTGAGTGAACAGTACTGACTCCATTTTGAGACATAGCTAATAAGCCAGGTATCTTCATCTCCAACTTCAGCAAAGGTGGGAGAAAGGTGAGGAATGGGGCTGAGAGCAATCACGTAAGACTAGATCAAGCAATTCAGTTTCTGATGGACTTCCTAAAATGCCTGCCATAAAGGTGGGGGTGAAAACTGAGCAAAACATGAATGTGCTGGATAGCAAGAGTGATATCTGGGAAGGTACCAGATCAATGACCTGCGGTGTGCTCCTGTGTACCGCTTCAGCCTTGACGCCTGTCGTTAAGACAGTCATTCGCGTGAAAGGTCATATTTTGTGAACAGGATGAAGATAGTAAGAAGGACCCAGTAGGATTTTTTTTCTAGCAAGTACAACAACATCATCCCTAAGCACTCTCTTTTGTTATATGGGATGAAGGGCCAGCTCAGTCTTTATTCCATAGCAAGTAGTGCTATTTGCAGTGTTTGGGAGCATTGTCTGGGTCATCAAAGTTGTGATGTCACAGCCTATCTCTGTACTGCATAAGAACCACCTCAGGTTTGGGCAGCCAGAGTTCCCTCCTCCCAGAGGCATGGGCCCATGCTGCTGAAATAGATTTCATAGATCATAGAGTTGGAAGGAGCCTACAAGGCTATCGAGTCCAACCCCCTGCTTAATGCATTAGGTGTTTCACCCCCCAGGGGTAAGGGGCCATGCTGCTGCTGAAATCACTCAGAGTCACTCCTCCCAGTGGAAAAGCTTGATGCTGAAATCACTGAAGGACTAGCCTCCTTCCCACTGAAATCACTAGGCTCCTTGTTTGCCAGAGTGCAGGGGGTGCCTTGCCTCCAATAGTCAAGGCTTCCTGTTTTCCTTCCTCTTCACCTGGGACCAGGAGTTGCAACACTTGCTAGTGTTTGTCTGCAGGAAATGGCTTCAGCCCAAGGAAAGGTATATTGTTCTTGGAGGTTCTTAGTACAAACTGTAGCCTCCACTCCAGCCCCTCTTTCGCCTCTTTGAGCATGCATGCGTGTGTGTGTATATGCTTCAAGCCTTGGGAAGACTCCTTCCCACGGTCTCGAAAACTACTTTTAGGTCCGGAGCCCAGCTTCACCAAGAATGCAGCTAATTCTGCATCAAGGCAAAACTCAGTGAAGGCTGCAGCATCCCCAGTTGGTGTAAGTGTTAACAAATCCATTTGATCAGCTAATTATCGGTTTCGGCTTCTTCCTTCTGATGAAGTGGACAAGGTGCTTTCATCTGTGAGGCCGACCACCTGCTTGCTTGATCCTTGCCCGTCCTGGCTCATAATGAGCTGCAGGGAGAGACTGGGTGAGGGGATCAAGGCGGTGGTGAGTGCCTCCCTCGAGGAGGCAGTGATGCCATCAGCCCTCAAGGAGGCAGTAATAAGACCGCTTCTAAAGAAGCCCTCCTTGGATCCCCAGGATTTAAACAACTTTCGCCCAGTCTCCAATTTACCATTCTGGGCAAGGTGATTGAGCAGGGTGGTGGGTGCTCAGTTGAAGGCACACTTGCATGAAGCCGATTATTTAGATCCGTGCCAGTCGGGCTTCAGGTCTGGACATGGGACGGAGACGGCCTTGGTCGCCTTGGTGGATGATATGAGGAGGGCTTTGGATAGGGGCAAATGCTCCTTTCTAGTCCTCCTCGATCTCTCAGCGGCTTTTGATACCGTTGACCACGGTATCCTCCTGGACCGCCTGGAGGGCTTGGGCTTGGGAGGCACTGTATTGCAGTGGTTCCGGTCCTTCCTCTCTGGAAGGTATCAGAGGGTAGTTCTCGGGGAGGAGGCTTCGGACCCTCGGCCGCTCACTTGTGGAGTGCCACAGGGTTCCATCCTCTCCCCGATGTTATTCAACATCTACCTCAAGCCGCTGGGAGCTATCATCAGGAGGTTTGAGGTGCGGTGTCATCAGTATGCGGATGACACGCAGCTCTACCTCTGTTTCAAGTCCTCACCGAGGTTGGCCGTTGAGACCCTGTCCAAGTGCCTGGAGGCAGTGGCTGGCTGGATGGGAAGGAACATGCTGAAACTGAACCCCGACAAGACCGAGGTACTTCTGGTGGGGGACAAGGGGAGGTTAGGGGATGTTGACCTGGTGCTGAATGGGGTACATCTACCCCTGAAGGACCAGGTCCGCAGCTTGGGGGTCATTCTAGACTCCCAGCTGTCCATGGAGGCTCAGGTGTCAGCTGTGAGCCGGGCGGTGCTGTATCAACTCCATCTGATACGGCAGCTGCGCCCCTACCTTCCTAATCACCTGCTCCCATCAGTGGTTCATGCCTTGGTCTCCTCTCGCCTAGACTACTGTAATGTGCTCTACGTGGGGTTACCCTTGAAGACGGTTCGGAAGCTACAGCTGGTACAGAACGCAGCGGCTCACCTGGTTAAAGGCAGCCGGCGGCGGGATCACATCACGCCAGTGCTGAAGGATTTGCACTGGCTACCAGTTGCTTGCCGAGCCGAATTCAAGGTGTTGGTTTTGACCTTTAAAACCCTATACGGCTCCGGTCCAGTCTATCTCAAGGAGCGTCTCCAGCAACACCAATTGGGCCGCTCAACAAGATCTGCCACGGATGGCCTTCTCCTTGTCCCTTCAGCCAGAGCAGCTAGACTGGTGGGGACGAGGAAGAGGGCCTTTTCTGTGGCGGCCCCCGTACTGTGGAACTCTCTCCCGAGTAACCTCCGCCCTGCCCCCTCTCTGCTGAGCTTCCGTCGCTCATTAAAAACCTGGTTATTCAGGCGGGAATATGGGGTGGGTTAAGATTTTAAAATTTTTATATTGTTTTAAATGTGTTTTATTGTTTTTATTCTATGTACATCGCCCAGGGTGGCCGGTTGCTGGCCAGATGGGCAATAAATAATAATAATAATAATAATAATAATAATAATAATAATAATATTATTAATAATAATAATAATAATAATAATAATAATAATAATAATAATAATTCCCCCAAAACCAGCTTGTGCATTTCCTCAATACATTGTGGCGTTATCCTCTTTAACAGTGTCTGAGTGGATCTCTTTGGGTGGGAATCACCTTCTTAGCCATAGACACTCTGTTTGCCCATGCCTAAAGATTCCTTATAAGTGGGTGTGTGGGTCTTGTTGGAATGTGTGCAAGTTCGTACACGGGTCTAATATGAGCACATCACGTAATAGAAATTAAGGGCAAAAAATGACAATCAATATTAATACTGGTCATTCACAGAACACTTGATAACACAAACATGCTGGCACTAGCTATTAATATGTAGGAACACTTTTATGATATACTGTTTTGTTGGTATCTTAAACCTCACTCCACTAAATTAATATGTGGGGACAATAAATAGAAATGTTGGAGATGGACCCACCCTTGTACAAACTTCATCTACATGTGGTGGAAACATTCTAAGAAGCAGGAATATTGGGCTATAATTCTAAAAGAAATGAAGCCAGCAACATTCCATATGCAGTATCCTTAGAACATAAGAGCCCTTCTGGATCAGGCCAAGGGCTCATCTAGTCCAACATCCTGTTTATCACAGTGGCCAAACATGCCCATGGGAAGTCCACCATCAGGGCACAAGGGCAATGGCCCTCTCCTGCTGCTGTTCCCCCAACAAACAAACCATGGCCCTCTGCTGCTGCCTCTGATCTTGGAGGTAGTATATTGCCACAATGACTAGTAGCCAATGATGACTAGTAGACCCTGCTGTTGTGTTGTCAAGATTGTTAGAAAGAAAAATGGGGGGGGGGGATAATTAACAGCTGATTTTCTGACTGTTGCTAAAATTGTAATTGCAAAAAATTGGTGAAGTGTGTAAAAATCCTTATTTAAATAAAAGACCCGATTGCTCAAATTTGGCATGTTCCCCAAATGTCAAAAATTACAGTGATGGTGAAGCCAAGAGAGAAAAGAAAAGACAGAAATTAGTTTAACACGTGGCGCCCATTTATTAATTTTTGTCATTTTAAATATAACATTGACATAAATATTTATAACTGTTCTTCAGTTTTGCAATACCAATTCAAGCATATTCTTGTGTGTGTGTGTGTGTGTGTGTGTGTGAAATTGTAACTCCAATGGAAACACAACCTCCAATTGTAACGAAAAGCATAATTTGTATTATTTTTCTTTATTTAAAATGTAATAAAAAGGTGTATGTTAAGAGACTGATCTGTGAACCAGGAAGCTAATGGTTCAAATCCCACCACTGATTAGAATTTGCTAGGTGGTCTGAGGCAGACTACTGTGTCTAACCTCAGACCTGATCTGTAGTAAAAATACAGACCTAATTTACAGGATTGTTTGTAAGGATTGCTGAGATAATGTATGTGAAATGCTGTAGAATGTTCAAAGTGCTAAGTGTATTAGTATGTGTAAGCAGGCCAATGAAGAAATAGACTGACCAGGAAAGGAAGGGGTTTAGAAGTCTTTCAAGTGTTAAATTTGGAATGCAGAAGTACATAATAAAATCCCATGAAAACAGTAAAAGCAGGCAAGGAAATTTTCAAGATTGTATATACTGCTTATTCATTAAGAGTTAAAACAAGTGGGGGGTAATCGTTTGGATTTATAAATGCAAAATCTGACTTCACCTGTGTTTCATAATGCTCTCCCCCTGCCCTGAGCTCTCAGTTGTTCATATTGCCTGATACTGAATAGCTCTCTCATTAAAGCTTCTGCAGGCCAGTAGCAAACTGTGCCAATACAACACTGCAAAAAAAAAGAAGAAAAAAGTAAAAGAAAAAAGTGAGTTATGACCTTCTTCTGAAGGTGGGAAAGTTTCAGAGTTGAGCTGCTTGTTGCCATGGAAGCAGAGAGCCATGTTCTCAGGTCTGCGTTCTTTCCCCAACCAGACAATGGAAAAGCTGGTTGTCATTTGTTCTCGATATTTCTTAGATTTATTCCATTCTTATGAACATACCTATTCAGACACACAATAGCTTTGGCAGTCTTTCAGCATAACACTTGGTAAGAGATGATCTAATGATGATCCAGTTTTATTTAACCATTAATATATATTTTTAAAGGTGTGAGTGCAATTTAGGAAGTCTGCTTTATGTGGAGTTGCAATTTAATCTCTGTCAGCTGGCAAGAGTTTATCAAATCTGCTCTTTTCTGTTTGAGCAGTGAGAACTTGGACTTCTAGAAGCAGCACCCTGAAAGATGCACGGCTAGTCATTCCCCATAGGGGTCGCTCTGTTTTATACCTTTTCAGCTGCTACAGATAATCTTCCAGAAGGTAGGAAAGCCACTTTTGAATTCATGTGGAGCCACAGGAAAGAATTGGAATCTTGCCGAGGGATAAGCTATTGCACTGGCTAAGTTAGTAGTGCTGATAAGTTATATTAAGGCTCAACACAATGTTGGGCTTTGGGACTGTCTCATGGTAGGAGGCAAAAGCCTGAATTCTCTAGGTCCAGCCACGATCTCCAACCTGATCCTGCATTGTAGAGTAAACTATTCAGTGAAAGGGACCAGTACATAGGAAGCGGCCTTATCTGGGTCAGAGTGTTGGTCCTTCTATCTCATTATTCTCTACAGTCACTGACTGGCAGTGGCTCTCCAGGGCTTCAGCTAGGGGTCTTTCCTAACCTTTCTTGGAGATGCTGGGGATTGAACTTGGGACCATCTACACTGAACTACAGCCCTTTTCCAAAGGATGATTTACAGTGGATCAAGTGTTGGCTTTGGACATGGACTGTGCAGGTTCAAATCTCTGTTATGAAGCTCAAGGCCTAAACTGTCGCAAAGTTTTGTAGGATAAGCAAGAAGAATTGTCAGGCACTTTGTACCGATACGTTTTATTACAATGCTATGCTCATTTACTTAGGAGTAAGTCTAATTGAACTCACTGGCACTTGCTTCTGAATAGATGTAGACTGAATCAGTTAATGTGGTTGTGACACTGTTGTGCCCTGTCCCGGCAGGCATGTGTAGCAGAGTTATCGAATAACATTGAACTTGAAGGCAATATGCCAATTGTAGATGCTAGGAAATGTGCAACACCAACAGTTAGGTCTTCTCATTGATTGAACAAAAATGGTGCAGCCCTATGGTGTGGGTGTGCCGTGGGGCTTTGTTGGCTTCTGCTGAGCTCACAAATGTTATAACAATTCTATGAACCTAAACAAGCTTAACAATCATGGTTGAATCCTATGGAATTTTGTTACGGATACAAAGCCCACACACAGCCACACAGTTGTTGTTAGACTGTGATATGATGTGGCATGAGAGAATGATACCTAGGTTGGCTTGAACTGACAAACACCTCTATAGCCAAGATTTTGGAAGTGATTCCCACGTTACTGTTTTTATACATGCAGATCCACACGTGTGAGCCTGCATGCTGGTTGACCCAGAAGGGGCTGTGCAGCAACTCTAGTATATCCCGAAGGATCCATCTAAAGGCATGGCTCAATAGCTGACTTTCTGCACCAGATGGGATCAAACACTGTGTTAGATTCCACGTGATCAAAACTATGGCCCAGGAGCTGCATATGATTCTATGAGAATACACCTCAAGTAGCCCTGTATTCTTTGGGAGGAACATTAGAGATTTTCTTTTGCCTATTCCACTTAAAAAAATCTGGAAGGAGAAGGAAGGTGAGGAGATGGCAATGGCTGCAGCTACATAATCTTGGTGGAGGCCCGCGCTAAAGCGTCTCTGAGAATTGCACTTCAGGCTATGGGAAGAGATGGAAGACCAACAGATTGGCCCAGGAAGGAGGAGTGGCAGAAAAGAGGAAGAAGCAAGGATCATGTTTGGGGAGAGGGGCCAATGATTGTAGAGAATGCAGAGAACAGAAAAGGGTTACATGGGTGCTATGAACATGTTCATAAGCTGCCTTTAGCCTTAAGAACTTTGCTTTGACTAGAAGCACAGAGGTTATGGAGCTGGGGCAATAACATAGGACTGGACTTGTCCACTGCTCACCTAACTAGTCATGAATGTAGCAAGTCACCAAGCAAAGAGCACCATTTTCTGATATAAGTTTATATTGTTTTTTGATTTAAAGTATTTAAAGCAGTGTATACAATGCACAAGTGAGTTTGTACAAAAAATGGTCATCATTATATTAGTTTCCTTCAGAACCTACTAGACACACACACACACACTCTCTCTCTCCCCCCTCCTTTCCCCCCTGCTCCCTCTCTGTAGGTAGAGATTGATTTTCTTTTTGCAGATAATTTTGTAATTCCACAGTTCTCTTTCAGTTGGAGAAGAAAAATAATACAAGTCCCTTTACGCAAAGTTGCTCTTGTTCAGCTGATTGTCCACAGTGCAGGCATGGTGACCTCTGTTTGAAAGACGATCTTGATAGAACATGGAGCTTCTGTAGGACTGTACAGCCATCTTCCTTTGGAAAAGAGGGCTATCTTCCAGGATGGACAGAGGTTTTTTTCCGCCTCCTACCATTGGTACATTTTATAATTTACTGCCCAAATGTATTCTTTAGAGAGAGGTAGGGTTCTCCAGCTGAATTGCAACCTGATTCTCAGTCTCCTGTGCTCCTATGCAACTGAATTCTCCCCTCTTTTTTTGTGCAGTTATCACCTGGCATAGAAAGCTTCATAGTTTAGTGTAATTTTTAAATTCCTTTTTTTTTTTTAAAGTAGGGGATGAGTTCTGCTGGCGGAGCAAAAGAGCTCACTATCCCTCCCATGGGAAATGTAGTCTTCTTCTTAGTGCTTTGCAGAATTTATTTAAATAAAAGCCATGCAGTTGAACTACAACTCCCAGAATGCCCAGGCCTGTGGGTGGCACTGTGCCAGTTTTGCTTTCCCCCTCTGTCTCTATCCAGCACTGTCTCAGGTTTGGTCAATCCACTCTGCCCGCTTTGGTGCTTTACACGTGTGAACGTCCACAGTGTCCTCGCATTCCTTGCAGCGGACAGCACAACACCAGTGGAATTTGCACTCGCATTTGGTGACTCGTGTCACTCGGGTAGTGTCATAACCTCGGCCACAGCACATGACCTCACACCCGTCAGTCCCACGTGATACCTTGTTGCACACTCGTCCGGCTGTCCCTAACGAACCTGTAAAAATATAAGGGCACTTTTGTTTTATTTTGCAATAGATTGGCTGCTGTTCTCCCCCCTGATAGAGAGAAAATTGGAAAACCTTATGCACTCAAATAAAGTCCATTTAAATCATGGGTTCCCTTCCACAGGAATTTCAGCAAGGCTACTTGTGAGCATCCAACTTGTATAGTTTGTACTGTTTCTAGGAATTGATGTAAGCACTACAGATTGTACTGGGCCAGGAGCAGCAGGAGACAAGAGGCATTGATGAGTGATGCTTGGGATGTAATAACAGGGCTGGCATCAAGGGAAGGCATTGTTGGGTACCTGCAGGTCAACTCCCAGAGCCTCCTGGCCCTGCTTCTTGCTGTCACTACCTATTCACTTGCCTTCTTTGAGCATGGAAGCAGGGACTAGAGTGAGAATTTAAAAGCAGTTCCTTTCACTTCCCTTGGATTTTCCCTCTGGATAGTTCTTCAAATTGGGTGCAGAGGGAAAGGGTAAGTGAGTGGGCAGCAGGACAGAAGCAGAGCAGGCCCACGGATAAGCATCTTGCTCAAGCGCCCCCCCCCCAACCTGCAGATGGTGCTGGTTAATGATTAGGCTAAAATGACCGGGAATCATGAGGGACAGTGAGCTAACCATCAAAAGCATAGACGCCCTGCTTTACTAACACAGAAGCCAATATTACAGATATTGTCTTCATATTTTCAGTTGTCCCTACCATCATGAGAGTTAGAAACTTGCCACTAAATGAAATAAAATTCAGATTCTCAGGGACACAGATTCTCTACATCAGGTATCGGCTTTCATGCGAAATTTCATGCAGGTAGCACTACAGAAGAAGGGGATCCCTTCCTACAATGCCAGAGTGTAAGTAGATAGGGCCTATCTGATAGGATTTCAGGACATTCTTTACCTGCAGACTTGTCCATCACGCAGTAATCAGGTGAGTTCTCAAAATATACAAGGTCAGTTTTTGTGGGCTTCCGGAAGTTCTTATTGGCCACAGTAAATCCAGTGCCATCCTGGTTCATGGTTACTTGGATGGCACCATTGTATTTTTTCCGAAGGTAATCTCCTGTTTTGCGGAAGTCTGACATTGCCAACCAGCAAGTCCTTAATGTGCAGGAGCCACTGACACCATGACATTTGCACTCTAGTTTCAGGAAACGCTTCACAGCCTGGAATAGAAGAGTCAGTATCAAGCCAAAAAATCACCCAACATGCTTCTAGTAAGGGCAAAAACTGCTTTAATAAAATGGCCTCTGACAGTTTTTGCCTCGTTTGTCTCTCCTACATTGGGATTTTCTATTTAGAACATTTTCATTAGTTATAGGAAAGGCCTGTCAGACTAGTGAACAATACCTGCAGCTCCTCTTTTGTGATAAATCTCTGTTTGGTCAATTAGAGCTGAGATTCATCCTGAGTGAAAGCAAACCTGGGCAACCTTTAATGACCCCATTGAAAATTCTTATGCTGGAAAATGTAACTATTGCTGCATGAATGAAAGGAGCTTTTCTATAATGATGCTAGGGAGGCATGCCTGCCTGGAATAAATGTCTTAAACTGGCTAAAAAGGCCAGCCTGATGGAACTGAAATGGATTGCATAGAGCAGATCTGTACAGTATTTTTTAATTTGAATTGTAGCCTGCCTTTCCACCAAGAAAATGGTGCTCAAGGCTGCAAACAATCATAGAAACTACAAAATTTAAAATAAAAATTTGGTTAAAACAACAATAAAACAAATACATTAAAAACACAGTTTAAAACACACACAGCAATAACAGAATAAAAACAGCACCCAATGCAGCAGACCAGCTTACACTCCAAAGGCCTGCTTGAATAAAAACATCTGTGCCTATTGGCAGAAGGACAGCAGAGAGAGGACACTAACCTAGCCTCCCTCAACAGTACCATTTCCCCATCAAATACAGTAGAAAACTAAGCAGACAGTGACCCCTCCTCCTCCTCCTCCTCCTCCTCCTCCTCCCTACTTCAACTTCCCTGCTTTGTTTATACTCTGTTTAGGCACTGATGGTTACCAGGTTTACTAATCCAAGTCAGCCAGTGGCTGGAAGTTCCCTCTGACCAAGGCCAAGGACAGGTAAGGCTTATTTGTTCTAGCCATAAGAGATGGAGCCCCACTAACTAATCTCCAGGACTCTGAACATTTACATTTGATATCTCAGCATTTCCCATTAGCTGAGTTCTTTAACACAGAAAACGATTCTCAGTGTTTGATTATATTTAACGTGTTAGCCAACATGATGGGTTAGATTTACTCTAAGATGGTAGTCAGTAAGATGGAACTATGTATTGGCCATTGCCTAGCCTCTAAGAGTGGCTGGTACTAACCGTTCTGCCACAGCGGTTATTATGCAGGTTCATCAGGGCCCGGGCATCCTTCACAGTCTTCTCCTTGGCATCCACAAAGTCCTTTGCAAATTTGATCCCATAGTTGATGTTGTCGCTGCAGCCCCCCCAGTCAAACTCCCCTCTTTCATCCTTTGAGCGGCCCCGCTTGTGTGGATCGCAGCTGCAGGCCTTTAGCTCGCCTTGGCTGCAAGCTCGGGTGATGGCATAGACGACTCCAGCTGACGAGATGGCATAGACAAAGGCTGCTTCCCTGCTACCTGCCAAATGGGTGAAATAATTGAGAATGGAGTGACTCAAGACAGAAGTTGAGTGTTTTTGAAAAGAGTTTGAGCATTTAGAAACCAATGGGACGGTACATATATGATACTTTAGGGTGGATAATAAAAAATAATAATAACTAAGTTAACATTAGAGAGTAACTGTATGGCTACCTTGCTTATATCCAGATTATTTAAACTGAATCAATGCCTTTACCAGATACACTGAGTTAAAGGAGGCTTTTCTGTCCAAATGAAGAACTAATCTGATCATTTCTCAAATATGAATATTTACACTCTACCCAAACATAGGCATTCCATTTTTACCTGATGATAATAACTGTTCCAGTCTGCCCAGTAACTGTCAAACCTTGCTTTGACCTACCAGTCATGGGCATTTCATTTTTGTTTCCTACTTAGTTTTTGTGAAGGCAAGGCTGGGCCAAGACAGAGTGAAACAGGAAAAAGCAACACTGGAAGGAAAACAAAAATATAATTCTCCAGTGTGCGTCTGCTTATATTCCCATACTTAAGCTGCAATCTTATAATACGTTGCCTAGGGCTAAACCCCTTTGAACTCAATGGAACCTATTTGTCTGTAGGCATGTATAGGATTGGACTCTACTTTTTTCTATAGGAAATCTTACAAATTGGGTTCCATCCTTACCATCTTTTCTTTTGTTATAACAAATGCCATTGGAATTAACATTCAATAGCAAGCAAAGCTAGGATATATTTTTTGAACTCTTTGTCATGCTTCTCTTTCACCATCCTGATCTGATTTTGTAAACTAATTTTTAATCTAGTCTTTGAATGAAGCTCAGTGGTGGGAGATTCAGCAAGATAAAAGGAAGGAACATCTTCCTTTTACATCTTCCAGAAGCTGTAAATTGCCTGGCAACTCCCCATACGGTGCAGGATGCTGCCTGGTATTTTATAGTTCTTCTTTGAGTTCACATCAGCAGATAGTTAACCTATGGAATCAGCAGATAGTTAACCTATGGAATGCATTACCACAAGATGTAGGGGTGGCCACCAACTTGGGAAACTTTAAATGTGGGGATTAGACCAATTCATGGTGGATAAGACTACCAATGACTAATAGTCATAATGGCTATACATTACTTCTAGTATCAGAGGCAATATGCCTTTGTATGCCACTTGCTGGGGAAAATGAGCAGGAGGGTGCTGTTGCACTCATGTCCTGCTTGTGGACATCTGGTTGGCTACTGAGTGAACAGAATGCTGGACTAGATGGGTATTTACTCTAATCCAAAATGGCTCTTCTTATGTTCTTTGTTCATTCACGGTGTTTCGCCATCTTCAGTAATCACAGGTCTGCTTCAAATTTTTGTTTTCCTTCTGATTTTGCACACGCTTACATATTTAGTAATTTACAAAGATTGTGGAAATCTCACACAGTTAAAGTAAAGCACTCAGCCTACCCACAAATGCAGAGAGAACCGTCTGCTTATTATGGGTGGAGTTAGTGTTATGTACTATAGAGAAGTTGTCCAGAACATAAAGTTTATGGAATTCCTGAAAGCATGTTGCATAGGGAGCAGAGTTGGTCGTTTGAGCTGTCAAAGATTTCGTGGTCTACTGATCAATTATACGTCTGTTATTTTAAATATTGCACACATAACAAAGAGTTTTGTGGCACCTTACGGACTAACACACATAGTTACTATGAAAGACTATTGATCAACTTATAAATACAGTTGTGGTAAATGCCCGTCCTGATGCTAGGGAACTTGTGTACATTTACTTCTTGCTTTATGAACCCTGTTCTACTTTCCGTTTGGAAAGCATATGGCCAGTAGGATAAGCTATTCCATGTAGCTAATTTTAGTTTATTTCCCCTAGTATAGAACAATTCCTGAAGTTCCAGGTGGTTTCTTTCTGGTAAGGATGGGGGGTAAAGGAGGGAAAATTGTGGAAGCTCTTTGGAGAATGAATGCTTGCTTCTCAATTGGTTGTGTTCTGTGTGTGATGATGGGAACCTGTGGGCTGGGATGCACCTCTGCAATCCTGCCTCTGCAATAAAGAAGAGGGTAGGCCACCACCTACAGAAGGACATCCTTGGCTTTGTGGATATTTAACAATACACAATACCCATTACATAACAGGTGCTCAATTCACCAGCCATTTGACTTGCATCCCATTCCTAATGGGGAAACAATGGATAACAAAGTATGTTAACAGCTGCAGCAGAGATGCGCTGGAGTGGACATAGCTTTAGGTGGCACTAGGGACCCTAATAAGGAACACTTGCTAGCCTCAATAAAGCAGTACCGGTAAGTAATCTATTCTCTAGTACCTGAAACAAGGGATTCTGGATACCCCAGATCCATAGATTATTTTCTGGATATGATTGGTGTTGGATAAACTCAGAGAGGGCCAAAAGCCAAGCAACTGTGAAGGCTCAGCTAAAGAGGATGCCAGAGAAATTTACTCCTTAGAGGTTTGCTGTCTTGGAGAAGAGGCCTGAAAGTCAAGGGTACTGGGCTGCAAGGAAGAAATAGCTTCTAGCTGAACAAAAGCAATTTCAATTTTATTTTATTTGTATCTGATTAAATGAATGATTTAGATGTTCCCTGGAGAGAAAACTGGCCGATCCTCTATATCCACAATGTGCCAAGGTTCTTATCTCTGGGGCCATCTTGGGATCCACTTGCTTGTTTGATTTTATCCATAGAAATCATTCTTTCTGATTCCACACCTTTCTCCTTGTACCCCCTGAGTAGCATAATACCCCGTCCCATCTGGGTGGTTGTTGTCATTTTTTGGACAAATGCACATATAGTACTGCGCCTTCCAGAAGCTGTAAATTGCCTGGCAACTCCCCACACGGTGCAGGATGCTGCCTGGTATTTTATAGTTCTTCTTTGAGTTCACATCTGTTTTTATAATGGCCATAAAAAGAGCTGCAAATCAAAACCACACTGTTGAGTTCTGCAGACACAGCCTTCAAATAATAGCTTCAAAGCAAATGGTGCATTCTACCACTCTTAGGCAAAGACCGGTGAGGCAAATGGTAGGTCTCCTTTCTAGCAGCAGGGACAGAAGGTAAGACTGGCTTGGTTGGCAGTCTCTCCCTTTCTCCAAGCCAAGACTTCTAAATCCCTCTAGCCTGTTGCTTACAGAATACTCCTTGGCTTTTATCCATTGTGGATTCTAACTTGAGGCAAAGCTCAGTGTTACAACTTGAGAAGCAGCAGCAGTAGTAGCTATTAACATACATGCATGAGTGTCTTATGCTAAAGCGGCATGCGTACAATTAAAAATGTCCCCTGCTCATGACTGTGTGTGGCTTATGGCATATCCCATAATATCTTGCACCACAATGTTAAGGGAGGGTGTAAAAACTACTACTCTAAAGAAATTTAATTCACCCAGAAGAATAAAAGGTCAGGTCAAAATTGGAAGCAAACTGAGCTATTACAGATCCCAGCACAAAACTATTTTGTTAATGGCCTACCTGGCAACAGTCAAATTTGCAAAGTGAAGACAAGCTACTACCTAATTAACACACTTCATGCCTCAGAAGTAGGCTGCTTCTTCTAAATTTCCTCTCCACTGGGCAAACTTGTCAGTTTGGTGATAGCCAATACCACCATCATCATGCCTGACACCGAATGCACAAAAACAAACAAATGTTATGAAGATCTGCATCCTGTAGGAAAACTGAGGTACGGTAATTGGAAAGTGTGTGCTGCACCTTTTCAAACTTGCAGGCTGACTGAGAAAATGGGGGGATCGTGCCATGTCCCAAGCCGCTCCTCTTCTTCAGTCTTCCTTGACACGAAATGCTTTTTTTTCTGGCAAGGGGGTAAAATATAATGTTGGAGGACAAGATCTGAAAATCTTCTCTGGGCACAGCCAGCATATGGCTCACTGGGGTTTTAGACAGCGACGTGTGAGGCCCTGCACAGCGATGCTTGTCATGCCATGACCGCATGCCCTCTCTGGGAGGAAGGTCAAAGCTGTGGCTTTGCCTTTTGCACTACACCGGGTGACTACAAAATTTGCCCTCAGCAACTGACTCTCAGCCAGCTACGCTAGCCAAATATTTATATATCCTGTTACAGTTTACTTTCAAGCCGTCGCGCTTCCAGAGGTGTTTTCTCCCATTCTGAAGTGGCTACTTCCCAGTGCAGTGACATATCCCATTACTGTTTGCTTAGTATACAGGGAAAGCCAAGACATCACACAGCATGATTTTAGGCCTTGCTCTCTCCACAATGATTAGCTCTCATCATGGGAAGGCAAAAGCTTCCTCCTTCCTGAAGGACTCGGGGCTAAACTAAATGGGGTGGCAGCAGACCTGTCTCTTTAAATGTGCGTCTGCCCCAATCATGTATAAAGTGGGAGCTGGGCGTTTTGATTTTTAAGGGCCGAAGGCTGTGGTGGGGATGCTATGTCCGTGGAAGGCTACTTCCATTTGGGGAATCCCCCTTGCTGGATTGGAGCACATGTGCACATACACCATAGTATTATACCACTGATATTGCCAACTTGAAATACTTCTAGCTGGGCTCTTGCAATCATAAAGGTCAAAATAACAAAAGAGGCAACTATGTTTTTTGCATCTGCTTTCTAAAACTTTGGAGAGATGCTGAAGCTGGGGTGTTTTAGATTTTCAATAATATTATTCCACCCATAAACAAAAGAGCTCGATAAAAAAAAACCCTCATTGCAGATCTCTTATTAAATGACAGTGGGAAAAAATGGCTGGCAGTCAAGTGGTGCCTTTCACTACTAGAATAAGGCTGCAGTCTTGTGCACATTTACATGGGAGTAGATCCCACTGGACACAGTAGGACATTTGAAGAAATATGCATATCGTTATACTGCAAAACAATTTATCCAGCACCCCCATACATGCTGTTCCTTCAAGTGAGGAGAAATCCCAAGCAAAAAAAATACCATCAGCTACAATGACCCCAGTTTGAGTCCCAACCTCCACATCCCAAGTGAGGTTAAAAATATGTAGCAAATCAATATCTGAGATCATAATGGCTAAACTTATTCATCTAGAATTTTTTAAAAATAGCTATGTACACAGGATATGGAAGCAATTGAAGCATCTAGATTCTCTTCTAGTTTCCCTCTTCTTAAAACATACTATGGAGAGGAGAAATATTTGTCTGAAATTACCCAACCCTTCCTTCGCAAGGCTTTTACAGCCCTGCGATTTCAGACAATGAAAACTAATTTTACGGAGGGGAGACACAAGAATATCCCTAGGGAGCAGCGCCTCTGTATCTGTGGAAGCGGGGTGATTGAGGATGCTATACACTATATGCTGTACTGTAGATTGTATAAAATCCCAAGAGATAAATATTTGAGGAGAAGCTTAGAGCCCATTGCTAACTATAATGACTTGGATAAAATTATATATCTGTTATCAAATACAGCCAAGTCTGTTATGCTTAATACAGCTAGATTCGCGGTGAAAGCAGCCAAACTTAGAACAAACTATGAGGACAACGGTTCTCTTTAGAATCTCTGATGCTAACGCATATATAACTCTGTACTGTGTTGTGATTACTACCAAACATTTCTGTAGCCTCTGTTTTGTGGGTAAATATTTTAACAATTTAAAAAATGTTTTATAGTTTTTTAAGAGTTTTAACCATTTTAAAGAATGTTTTATAGTTTTTAAGAGTTTTAATAGTTTTTAAGAATGTCTTAACTATCCCTGTTTATATGTCTGTAATTTTTTGGCTACAACCTGTATATGGTTGCCATGAATGAATAAATGAAATGAAATGAAAAATAGCTATGTTTTGCAGTTGTTTTTTAAACACTCAAGTAATGCTTGTTCAAAAATGAGCCTGAAAATAAGTCCAGTAGTTGCTTCTTTTTGGAAGGAGGTTAGTATACAGATAAATTTTGTACTGGGAAAGTCTTTAATATTTGCTGATGTACACACTCTTTTAATTCATTTACTTGCTTGATGGAAATTAATGAATGGTCAGCGGAAATGGATTCTCCATGCGCTTTTGACAGCCAAAAAACTAATATTACAACACTAGAAGGATAAACACTCACCTCCTACAATGCAATGGATTGAGGACCTTACAACATTTTCAATATTTGAACAGGGGGCATATAGACACCACCTTCAAATGGATACTTATTTGGATATCTGGTCCACTTTTGTTGAAGCCTATGTATAATTGCTAGAACGTTGTATGCATTTCATATACAGTAATACCTTGGATTGCAAGTAACTTGGTTTGAGAGCGTTTTGCAAGACAAGCAATTTTTTAAAATATTTATTTAAATTTTTTTGACTTGATATACAAGCGACGTCTTGCAATACAAGTACTGTAGTACGGCTTAAATTAAAAATCTCTGTACAAATTTTTTTTGGGGGGATTTCGTTTTGATATAAGAGTGTTTTGGATTACAAGCACGTTTCCGGAACGAATTATGCTCTCAATCCAAGGCATGACTGTATATTCATTGCTATGGATATATACAAATTCATGTATGTATATTTAAAAAGCTCAACAAAATCAAAAAAGAAACCACCCAAAGTCTGGAAATCTAGACAACAGAGCAGCTTTCCCCAACCTGGTGTCCTCCAGGTTGGGGAACGCTGCCATACACACTCAGGCTAGGCTACTTGCTCTAAAGTAGTCCCATTATGAGGTCTGTGAGCTACAGACTACATCTGTTGCAGACCTCCTGCATGGTCTTGAATAGATCACAGGCAATCTAAACGTATGGACTGAGTTAAGCTGTATGATCATATGCCTGCAGTCAGGCAGAACCAGCCGGCCTTTTCCACATCTTTATCTTCCCTTATTATAAGAAATTGCCTGCACTTCTTCATGCTGGACTCTGCAGCTCTGCAGGGTCATTTGCTTTGCAACGGTGTGTGCATGTGCTTGTGTGTGTGGGGGGGGGCAGGGTTCCTCTCCCTAGTTTCTAATGACCACTAGCTTTAAGAAGACTTTCAAAAAGGGGTTAGACAAAGTCACGGAAGACAGGTCTGTCATCAGATATTAGCTATGATGGAACTACATCTGTGAGGACCATCTGTGAGGACCAAATGCTATACATCTGTGGGGACCAAATGCTAGAGAGAGAAAAATAGGGGGCGGGAGGGCTGTTGCCATCATTATCTGTTTGTGAGCTTATCTGAGGCATCTGTTTCTGATGGAAACAGAATGTTGGGCTAGCCTGGCTCAGCAAAACCTTTATTGCCATCACCAGAAGAACACAACGGCCCTTGCAAGACCAGCACAGCGGTCATTTGTACCGTAACACCATTCATTCATTCATATCCTTCCCTTCCTCACAAAGAGCCCACAGCAGCTAACAACCCATATATAAAGTACAGTATACCACATAAACAATATGATTAAAATCATGACTTTAAAATCACAAATATAATAAAATACAGTAAAACCATCAATGCAGGCAACCAATCAAAAAACAAACAGAGGACTTGCCAATTCCCCATAAGCTTGCAGAAGCCTTTTTTTGTGACTGAAAATCAAGACCAGAGCAATAAATAAACAAATACATCCTCATATTTTCTTCTGTTTTAAAAAATCAAAGCAATTTTGAATGGAAGAAAACAGACATGCCGATAAAACAACAACAACAACAACAACATGATGACTCAAAATTTCTCATGTGACACCAATCAGAAGGGCCAGGCAGAAGATGAGCTGCTACTGGGAACTTACTTCGAAGCATGACTCTGCCAAAGACTGTGTGGTCTCTGTCCAAAGTGCTGCAGTTCCAGCGATGGTGACGGAATTGGTGCTGGCATTCCCGAATCCACTCCTTGACTCCCTCTCCAACTGACTGCATGATATCTGGGTAACTCTGGCACAGCTGCCGCTGTTTGTTGACCAGTCCAGGAATGTTATCACAGATCACCCTTGCCCCCAGGGCCCCAATGTACCTGCAGGGATAAAAAGAATAGTTGTAAAAATGACAGAGCACGGCTGGGCTGACAATTTGTTCAGCATCTAGTGGCTACGGATGAATGGAATGGTCGTGTAGCTGAGAAAATTACCGACTCCGTCAAGGCAGCAGTTTCCTCTGCTCTTCACACTTGGCTTGCTTCACACTTGCATGTCCATTTATATATTTATTTCTAATTATTTATATCCTTTTAACAAAGCATTAAAACAGATACACACACACACACACCGCACACACACACACAACATAATTTTAATATATTAAAAACATATTATTGTTTCATTATATTAAATATATTAACAAAAAACATACTCAAAATAACCAATAGAGCAGAACTCAAAACAGTAGACGGTAAGTTTATCTAGTTCAAAATGCAATCAATCAATCATAAAATGCCCTGTGGCAACAATAAAAGGGTGGACACTGATATGGGATGAAATGCTGTCAAAACCTTTATTACATGAAGGTTAATTTGGACCAGTGAAATAATGGGGGGTGAACTGGTGTGTGTGTGTGTGTGTGTGTGTGAATTTACTACTCTTTGCACTGCAGGAACTGACCTATCTGTCCATGTTACGTGTGTCCCCTGGGCACCATGCATATACTTGAGCCTTATAGCTTGTAGTAAAGTCTCAAGCATTGTGTGATGGCTAGGCTTTGAGCAGGTGCCTCTGCCAGCTGCTGCCAAGATCAGCTTGCCAGTCCTTGCCTTGCTGGTCTGCCCACAAGTCAAGTATGGGTGGCTCCCCCTATCTAGGGGATCTTCCTCCTGTCCCTTGATTACTAGAACAGGCATATAGATCAAATGTATTGGCCTTACTCTCCCACCTGTATTGCAATGAGTAAAAGAAAAAAGCTTGCCATGTAGTGAAACAACACTAATTACCTAAAAGGTTTACCCCCCACGGAAGGCAAAAAAAAAGAAGTGCCCCTTCTTGGCCAATCTTGGAAAAAATCCTTCCCAGCCACCATTAAAGGATGACCAGTGAAAGTCTGGGGTCAACCTGACATAGAGGGGGGCGCGGAATGAACAGCTTGCTTGGCAAGAGTGGCAGCCGGGAGGCATGGACCTTTTACAGTCTTGGCCCAGTCGCACTTGAAATCTCACAATCAGTACAGAATTCCAACCTTCGCAAGATTTGGAGCCTTCCATAGTCTCACGATATCTGGAATCTTCCAGCCATTGCAAGAGCTGCTTTCAAGAAAGCAGGATTAAGGGAGGGGCATAGGTCAGTAGTAGAGCACATGCAGAGCCAGCCCAAGGCATTTTGCCCTCACCCTGCATTCCACCTACAGAAGCCAACTGGACTGGCAGTTGAATCTTACTTTGGCACTGGTGATGGGACAGCATCCTCCACTTGAGGACAGCAGGCTAACTTAGGGGTTCAGGGAAGGCTGCCTGGAATATGTAACTCCATCCTCCAACAGAAGGGAACAGCCCCACCAATTCCATTCCACAAATGGCCCCTACAGCCTGCAGAATGACAGTTTAGCACTTCCAGAGGAAATCCCCCAAACAAGTGGAAATGCTCATTTCTGGAAGAGGAAAAGGTCCGCAGAGCTCCCTTATGCTAGCAGATGGGCAGCTTTGGATTCTGTCTCTGGTTAGCAAAGTGGAAACCTGTTGGCACACTCTGGGCTATTATACTATTCATTTTTTTAATTTTTAAATTATATTTCTATACCGCCAATAGCTGGAGCTCTCTGGCAGTTCACAACTATTCCCACATAAAACAGGCAGATTTTTTTTTAATGCTTCTGAATGAACTTTTCTCCTGGTAGGAAGAGAAACTTTGTGGGAGTAGAGATACATGTTCCAACTTGGATTTGAGTTGCCAACAGGGCAGTTGTACACTAGAACTCAACAGACCTGCGGCAGTGGGTTTACATGAACAGGGCACTGCTGAGCCATCAGGATGCTGCTTTGTCACTAACAAAATTATCCCAAGCCAGTGTCCTGGGTCAAAAGAGCATGCAACTTTTTGGGGGCTGAATTATTGTTGTTAGGAGCCGGACAAGTAGAAGAGCAAGATTTCCTGACAGTACTAAAAAGCAAGGCAGCAAGGTGTAGCAGGAGTCTTTAAAAGGTGACATTTTGTGTTTAAGATTACAGGTACATTCTGCAAGGTCAGTGCTGGTGTCATTTTAAGGAGTTCCAAACCCATGAGCCAGTCATACCAAAACTAGATTTAAACACACGCACTGCTATAATGCCTTGTTTTAGTTTGAGCCGGTAAGACACAACCCTGAAGGCGCGATTCTTATTTTAAGGGAAGAACAGCTGAAAGGATCTCATGATTCCAGAAAGAGAGACTGCCAAATCTAACAAATATCATGAGACACAGATTATTGTGCTGCTCTATGACCTTGCCTACACATGTTTTTGTGGCTGATAGCATCATTAACATTAGCATCATTATTAGCATTAGCATTTTTGTAGCTCATTTCAAGTTGTCAAAGCATTTCACATCCATTGTGTCAGTAATCTCTGCAATTGGTCCTGAAAGGTAGATCGTGGTGTTTCCAGACAGAGGTTTCCTAGTGCTACCAACCAAAAAGAATTGTGCAGCTATTCATTTCCTCCTTTTTTGTGGAAAGGAAAGGACAGAAGAGGAAGGGCAATGGCATGATAAAAACTTGTCTTGATACACCCAGGACTACTATTTCCAAATTCCGGATAGGGGGCTGAGGCTAAGAGTATAGTGGCTTCCCTACCTCGTGTCAACATTTGAATCGGGCTTTCTGGCTATGATCTTACCCACTAGTTCTATCATGAACAAATACAGTAATACCTTGGATTGCAAGCATAATTCGTTCCGGAACCATGCTTTTAAGCAATCCAAAACACTCTTATATCGAGTTTCTAGTGGGCGTGAGCGGGGCTGATTTCGGCCTGCTACGCCCGCTCGAGGCGAGCGGTTACATCCCTACGACTTGTCTTGCAAAACGCTCTCAGACCAAGTTACTTGCAATCCAAGGTATTACTGTAGTATGACACACATTGCATTTGATTCACAGCACGTACAATTTTGTGCATGTTTTGTTGGTCCCTCCAAGTTCAATGGGACCTAGTGCCAAGATATTGTGCATAGGATTCCTGCCTTAGATGAACAATTTTTTTTTTTATCATCTCACTTGTTATCACTGTTCTCTGAGCTCCCTTAACAGGGCCCTGAAGGCATCACTGCAGATCTTAGTAACACAGACAGTTGAGTCAAGTGTGGAATTTTCCATATCCATCAAACAGCATCTTTTCTTTCACTCCAGACAGAGAGCAATTTTTATTTTTATTTTATTTTTTAGGCTGGAGAATGGCTTTTGCCACATACCTCTGTAGCTGCATTTCTAGCTGAAAAAGGAACGATTTGGGTAGGGTTCAAATGTTTCAAGTTCCCAGACTGGAATCAAGACCCTCCCTTTAATAATAACAGGCGGGGGGGGGGGGAAGCAGTATGCCTGGGCAATATTTCACTGTCTACCTCACCATCTGCTATCATTTGTATTAGTCATAGAGATAGCTCACAGCTGTAGGAAAGCACTATGAATACAGACACAGGCCCGTTATTTTTCTCCTTTTAAAATATTTGGTTTAAACTCGGGGTCATCTAGGGCTGGCATAGTGGATAATAAACACTGCTCCCCACAGCCTTTGCAAACGAGGGCTGTTTTGGCTAACACACATTATTTTCACAAGCTGGCTCATCAACCGTTCAGCAGCCAGCAAACACACAGAAAAGCTGGGGTGGGGTGGGGAGACAAGAGGTAGTAGAAAACAGACTTTTGTGGAGTGTGAAGAGATGTGGACTACATGAAGAAGGTAAAGGACCGTGGGGTTTTCAATCATGGCCTTAGGAAGAGAAGCTTGATATGGCTCCAGGGTTGGTTTGGATCAAAATGTGGTGTAGAATGATACAAGCAGAATGTTCTCTTGACCGTTAGGTTCAAGAACAGCAAAGTTTAGCATGACCCTATTCCACCATTTACTTAGTGGCAACTTAGCACAGTGTATGTGTGACCACTTGAAAAGCTGGCTGTTTCTGATGTCCTGCCAAGTGGCGAGGAGAATTTTTCTACTCCCTAGCTTCCTGACTGGGTGCAGATGTGAGGTAAACTACTCACCGCTTAGCAGGATGTTAGAGACAAGTGGGTTGCATGCACACTGTGGCAAACTATCATGGTGAATGGTTGCCTGTTTTCAACCAATGGCAGTGAAGAGTAAAAATCTGCACCACCGTCAGACCTTTATCCTTCTTCAGAGCTCTAAAAGAGGCGGAAGCCCTTTGGGGACCAATGATTAATTTTACTTTTATATGCAACTAGCTTTTTTACCCAGCGTTGCCCGGGTCGTCATTTTCTTATAGGCACTATTTGTTCGAAATTCCTTAAGGTAGCTGACCACTATTTTGAATGGCTCCATAGGAAAGGTCCCCCGGGACTACACAATGAAATCCCAGCTCCCGCGGGACTACCAGCCCCCCCCCCCGGGACTACACAATGAAATCCCAGCTCCCCCGGGACTACCTGCTCCCCCAGGACTACACAATGAAATCCCTGCTTTCCCCCATCCCTGGACTACACAATGAAATCCCTGTTCCCTTTCCCCCGGGACTGCACAATGAAATCCCTGTTCACCCGGGACTACACAGTGAAATCCCTGTTCCAGCCCCCGGGACTATACAATGAAATCCCTGCTCCCCCCCCGGGACTACACAACAATCCCAGCTCCCCGGGGACTACACAATGAAATCCCTGCTTCCCCCCCCCACCCGGGACTACACAACAATCCCAGCTCCCCGGGGACTACACAGTGAAATCCCTGTTCCTCTCCCCCTCCCCCCGGGAATACACAACAATGATATCCCTGCTCCCCCCTGGGACTACCCAACAATGAAATCCCTGCTCCCCCCCCCCCCCCGGGACTACACAACAGTGTAATCCCAGCTCCCCCTGTGTAGGCCCCTGCTGCAGTTCATATGAATATTCTGTATGACGTAGGAGAGGTTTGCATATCTGCTCCTGATAGGCCCCGGCGGCAGTTCTAAGTGATGCCATTGGCTATCATTTAGATTGGGCCATACAGGCACAGTGATGGTTTTTTCAGAGATTTAACTCCACCAGTATTTGTCCTTGGGTGATGAAGAATATGTGTGCCAGGTTCGGTGGGGATCTGTCCGACCGTGTAGGGGCCTATGTGATGCACACATACAAACATGCAAACTTTCACATTTATATAGTAGATAGAGCAAGGGTACAAAAGTATGGAGTTCATAAGGCAATCTCCTACAAACAAAAGCATGCTTTCCCCCTCAAGATCCTACCTTTAAAAATAATTTAGGACATTGGATTGCTCTACTCCAGGGCTCTCCAACCTTGGGTGCCCAGATGTTGCTGTACTACAGCTTCCAGAATCCCTTGCCATTAGCCATGCTGGCTGGGTATGCTGGGAGCTGTTGGCCAGCAACATCTCGGAACCCAAGGTTGGAAAGCCCTGCTCTACTCAGTAGAAGTTAGCATAAGCAGCATGTCTATGCACAACTAAGCAGGGCAAACCTTTGCATGTCTACTGACAAGTAAGCAGGAGAAGCCTCTGCATGTTTTCTCAGAAGTAAGCAGGAATGAATCCCTCAGCAGCACTTTCAAATAGAATCTCAAATACCAAGATTCGGCATGCCTACTCAGAAGAAGCATGAGCAGCATATCTACTCACAAATAAGCAGAACAAGCCTCTGCATGTCTACACAGAAGTAAGTTTCTTTCCAGGTCCTTCCCGCTCTCCTGGGCAGGAAAAAGCTCTTACTGGGGTGGTCACTATAGTATTTATACAGATGGATCTAAAAGTATCCAAAATGGGAGGCTGGCTGCTCCATTCTGTGTCCCTGAATTTGGGGTGCGGAAAAAGTATCGCTTATCCGAGTGGATTTCCATAATGACAAGTGTTATGCTGGCAGCCTGGCATTGGAATGGGTCAGGGACATCAAACTGGAGCGGGCAATAATTTTGTCTGATTCTTTGTCAGGTCTGTTAGCAATTCAGCAAGGAGGTATAGGAAGCCTCCCTTAGTAGATGAGATATGGCTTCTTATGGGGCTTAGAGCTGAGTTTATCTGGATCCCCACTCATGTGGGTATTTGTGGCAATGAATTAGTGGATCAAGCAGCCAAGGAAGCTTTGGGGCATGAAGTAATTGACATCAGACTTCCTTTGTCATCATTAGAGGTGAAAAGCTGCATTTGGTGTGAAATAAAACAGGATTGGCAGAAATGGTGGGAGAGTGGACTTATTGGGAGGAAAGGCTTTTCTTTCTGCCCAGCCCTGGATGATTTTAGAATTTTTTACCAATGTGGTTGGATTCAGCAAGTTGCTATATTCTGGGTCTTGAAAGGACACTGTACTTTATGTAGCAATCTGTTTATTTTGAGAAGGTCACATTCCAGCAGCAGCAGCAGCAGCAGCAGCAGCAGCAGCAGCAGCTCTGATTTCTGATCAGCTGCTGAGAGAGCAGGGGAAACCATGCCTGCTCTACTACGCCCTTCAGACATTATCAAGATCTTTGTCTCTGCACTTTCTCCAGTTCTTCCACTCTGCATTCAAGAAACCGGGCTCTCTCTCTAGGGAGCACGAACTTGAAAAGCTGAAACCGCCCCCCAGAAACACACCAACGACCAACCAGCTCTGCTGCTATGGATGGAACAGGGATGTTGAACAGTCCTTGGTCTCGAGTCACAAGTCAAGTCACGAGTCTTTGGACCTGAGTCTCGAGTCCAAGTCCAAGTCCTTGGTCCAAAATGGTGACTCATGAGTCATGAGTCCCTCCCAAAGCTGACTCCACGAGTCCCTATTAAAATCAATGGGTTTTTTCCCCAACAAAATGAGGCTACTTCAGATGTGTGGCTTAAATAAATTCTAGGCACAAGTATGCCTTTTTATTTCAAAACTCTGCAACTGATTTTGGCAAGAACAGACCAGGCAGACAAACCCAAAATAACCAGGCAGGCAGAGGAGGCAGGGAACCCCAAAGCAGGCAGGCAGAGGCCTTTGTCTTGGACAATTCAAACTGTGGAACTGGTCAAGAAGAGACCAGGCAGGCAGAGGAGGCAGGGAACCCCAAACAGGCAGGCAGAGGCAGCCAAACCCAAAATGTCTGAAAGGTTGCATTTTAGGAAAATGATTTTAAAAAATAAGCTTGCTGTACTTCCTAAAACCTATCCATGTTGCATTTGAGGAACATGATTTTGGAACATGAGTCCTTGTCTCAAGTCCCGAGTTGAGTCTCGAGTCCCATTAAAAATATTGGGACTCGAGTCAGAGGGGGGACTCAGTCCGACTCACGAGTCGAGTCCTGGAGTCCGAGTCCCCATCCCTGGGATGGAAATACGCTTTGGTGCAATTGCTGCAGGCATCTTATGGCATATATTGCCCATCACAAGTAGCAGACTTTCTCCTCCATCTCCTTCATAGCTGGAACAATTTTTAGAACAGTTTTTAACATGTTCCAAACACATCTCATACATAAAATGAGATGTGCATATCCATGAGGCCACCTCTGTGGCCCTTTGAAAGAAAAAGAAAAAAAACTGTACAAGGCTAGCTCTACTGCCCATTCTATAAATAACTTCTTTAAACCCCCCCCCCAGGCAGTATATGTTTCCATTCTCCAGCTAAGAGAAAACATATATTTCTTTTTTTAAAGTTGCAAACAGTCCTTTTCTCCCCACCTCACCTCACAAAAAATAAGGCCACAAAAAAATTCACCCTATTCCCATTGTCCCATGTTATTCTAGACTAGAGAGTAGCGCTTAAGCAGAAATAGGAGGTATTGGATTGCCCAGGAGTGTCTGTGTGATTCAAAGGTGTTTAGCAAAACCATACAAGTGGCTCAGACAAGTGAGCCAAAACAGATTTTGGAAGATGGTAATTCCCCACCATCCATAGTTGCTTGCCAGTCTGTTATGGGGGAAACTCCTTCCTGACCCCAAACATGATCATATGGAGCCATGAGGCAGAGCCTCCATAAGGCAACATTCAAAGTAAGATTATTGTCCACAACTTATGCAGGGAGCCAATGATTTACGCTCTTGTCCGCTTTTGCTGCCAAGGGTCTTGATTGAGGCAAATATTATTTTAAGGCTAAAGCCGGAGAGAGAGAGCACAGGAAAGTCACTAATTTCTTTCTTTTCCTGCAGTCCACCTTGCCAACAAAGTCCTACTTCCAAAGCGCCAGCTTCATGCTGTGTGAGGTGATTACTGTCTGCCAACGTGACAGGCCAAAAAACTTAGGAGACCTGTTTTGGCATTGCTCTGTATGCAACGTTAGCAGACGGGTTCCATATCTGCTCCACACAGGCATAAATAAAGGCCCAGTAGAGAATTATCCACACCAACTGTTTGTATAGCACTGTGGGGAAATGTTGCTTTTCTTCCCCCCCCCTTTTTTTGCACAACTACCTGACAACTCCTCTGATAAGACTAGAGATATTCTTTTCTTTCAATGTACCAGTAACAGCCTGACTTCCTGAGCTGTGCTGCTGATAACTTCCTCCTACAGAAAGTGGAGGAAGGAACTAGAGGATCGGCTATCCTTGACCTGATTCTAACCAACAGAGACGAGTTAGTGGATAAAGTGGCAGTTTCGGGAACTCTGGGGGAAAGTGACCATGTTATACTTGAGTTCTTGATTCTAACAGAAGCAAAAGCTGAGTGTAGCCAAACACGTACCCTGGATTTTAGGAAAGCCAATTTTAACAAACTCAGAACAATGATTAGTAAGATCCCATGGCAAGTGACTCTCACGAGAAAGGGAGCCCAGGAGGGGTGGGAGTTTTTAAAAAAGGAAATTTTAAAGGCACAATTGCAAACAATTCCCACAAGGAAAAAAGGCAGAGGGCAACAGAAGAAGCCAATGTGGCTTCACAATAAACTCAAAGATGACCTGAAAACAAAAAAGGACACGTATAGGAAGTGGAAGGAAGGACAGGCTACAGGGGAAGAGTACAGGCAGGTAGCACAGAACTGCAGGAATAGTGTCAGGAAGGCTAAAGCTGAGAATGAGCTAAGGTTAGCGAGGAATGCTAAAAGCAACAAAAAAGCTTTCTTCAGATACATGCACAGTAAAAGACAGAAGAAAGAACTGGTGGTTCAACTACGCAATGAGGATGGCAAATTGATAACAGAAGACAAAGAAAAGGCAGAAGTGTTCAATTCCTACTTCGGCTCGGTCTTCTCCCAAAAGAGGGTCTATGACCCCCCTGGCAAACCTGAAGTGCAGACTGAAGGGGCAGGATTGCAGCTTGAGATTGATAGGCAAATGGTCAAGGAGCACCTGATTACTCTGAACGAGTTTAAATCTCCAGGGCCTGATGAGCTGCATCCTAGAGTAATAAAGGAACTGGCAGAAGAACTCTCAGAACCACTGTCTATTATCTTTGAGAAATCATGGAGGACAGGTGAAGTGCCAGACGACTGGAGGAGGGCAAATGTTGTTCCCATCTTCAAAAAGGGCAAGAAGGAGGAACCTGGGAACTATAGGCCAGTCAGTCTGACATCAATCCCCGGGAAGATTTTTGAGCAGATTATAAAGAAGTCAGTCTGCAAGCACCTTGAAAACAATGCAGTGATTACTAGAAGCCAGCATGGATTTGTCAAGAACAAATCCTGTCAGACTAATCTGATCTCATTTTTTGATCGGGTAACCTCCCTTGTGGACTGTGGGAATGCTGTGGACATTATATACCTGGACTTCAGCAAAGCTTTCGACAAAGTGCCTCATGATATCCTGATTAGTAAGCTAGCTAAGAGTGGGCTAGATGGAACAACTATCAGGTGGATCCACAATTGGCTAAAGAATCGGACTCAAAGAGTGCTTATCAATGGTTCCTTCTCAAACTGGGGAGAGGTAACGAGTGGGGTACCACAGGGCTCGGTCCTGGGCCCGGTGCTCTTCAACATTTTTATTAATGACTTGGATGAGGAGGTACAGGGAATGCTTATCAAATTTGCAGATGACACAAAGTTGGATGGAACAGCTAATACTCTGGAAGACAGAAACAAAATTCAAAGTGACCTCGATAGGCTGGAGCGCTGGGCCGAAAACAACAGAATGAAATTTAATAGGGATAAATGCCAAGTGCTGCACCTAGGGAGAGGAAACCAAATGCAGAGTTACAGAATGGGGGACACTTGGCTCAACAATACTACAAGTGAGAAGGATCTTGGAATTGTGGTAGATCACAAACTGAATATGAGCCAGCAATGCGATGTGGCTGCAAAGAAGGCAAATACAATTTTGGGCTGTATTAATAGAAGTATAGCTTCCAAATCGCGGGAAGTGATAATTCCCCTTTACTCGGCACTGGTTAGGCCTCATCTTGAGTACTGCGTCCAGTTCTGGGCACCTCACTTTAAGAAGGACATAGACAAACTGGAGAGGGTTCAGAGGAGGGCAACAAGGTTGATAAAGGGACTGGAAACAAGGCCCTATGAGGAGAGACTGAAAGAACTGGGCATGTTTAGCCTTCAGAAGAGGAGACTGAGGGGAGATATGATCGCACTCTTCCAGTATTTGAAGGGATGTCACACAGAGGAGGGCAAAGATCTCTTCTCGTTCATCCCAGTTTGCAGGACACGGAATAATGGGCTCAAGTTACAGGAACCTAGATTCCACCTAAACATCAGGAAAAATTTCCTGACTGTCAGAGCAATAAGACAATGGAATCAACTACCTAGGGAGGTTGTGGGCTCTCCCACTCTGGAGGCATTCAAGGTGCAGCTGGACAGACATCTGTCAGAGATGCTTTGACCTAGATTCCTGCATTGAGCAGGGGGTTGGACTCGATGGCCTTGTAGGCCCCTTCCAACTCTACTTTTCTATGATTCTATGATTCTATGACTTGGACCATAACAGGCCTGCACAACATAAGACCCATGAGGTGATTGGAGCCCCTGCAGGAATGCCTAATACCCATTGTTTGCCAGCCTTTCCCACCACTTTGTAGGAAAGCCCATTCAAGTCCATCAAAAGTAAGGGTAGAGATGGGATGGGAGGATGTCACCTGGATGACTACATCTGTCTTGCTTCTCCTTCCTGGATTCAGAATACTGTGATGGAGTTGGCATCACTTTGTCCTGTTGCTGTATCTGAGGCTATCTCAGTGACCTGGTCTGCACGGGTTACAGTGCCCGTGGACACCAGGTTGCAGATCCAAGCCTCCGCTGCTGCGGCTTCTTGTGTTGTCCGAACCTGGTGAGGGTGGCTTATTGGAGTGGTTAACAAAGTGCCCCATAACCCTACAATAGGCCATGGGTTCTGGGTGGTTTGTTAACCACCCTCACAAGCCACCCTTGCTGTGTTTCAACGGCATGAGAAGCTGAGCCCTGTCAAGGGTAATTATGCAAATCAGCCAGTATGCACCTGGGTTCAGGGTGGTTAACAAGCCACTGTGACTTGTTAACCACCCTGTGATCTTGTGAACTGAGTCAGTGCGTGCATTGCTGGGAGAGTGAAAGACATGTGTGTTGTTGCTACTAAATTCAGCAATGAGTGAAGATGAGGGTGGCATGGTGTGTGTGTGAGGGGGTGAAGGTGGGAAAAGAAACAGACCAGAAAAGAGACTGAGCAAATAAAAAGAAGGGAACTGAGAGACCAGTGGGGTGTGCAAAGATACAAAAAGAAGGGATTACTAAACTGGGGGTTTCAGAAAAACCTGCAGTATTGCGGAGAGGGAAGACGGTGTTTGTTAGGGGTGGAAAGAAAAAAGGTGGGTTAACAGAAAATGGGTTGGGGGGAAAAAGAATGAATTAAAATGGTAACTTATTTTTTCCTGTGGTCAACACAGTGATGAGTCCCTCCTGAGTTAGTATAAATATTAAAATGACCTTTATAAATGCAAAAAGGGACAGTTAAGAGGAATAATTTTATGGATATATGGAATCAATTATTAGACTATGTATTAATAAAATGGGAAGGGGAGTATGCCTTGTCAGGACATGTTATATTCTTGGAATGTGGAATTCAATTGATTAAGGGGATGGAAGTATATTAGTTGGTCCCTAGGCGGGTGGGGGGTGCACCTTATGATTTACTGTAGTTGTATGTTTTTGTTTTACAGTGTTGTATGTAGTTTATAATAACTAAATAAAAATTTTAAAAATAAAAAAATAAAATGACATTTCAGTTATGCATATAGATGGACTTCCTGGCAGAAGTCATTTCCCAGAGTTTGTTGTTGCTTAGATTTATCCCATAAGAACATAAGAAGAGCCATGCTGGATCAGACCGAGGGCCCCTCTAGTCCAGCATTCTGTTCACACAGTGGCCAGCCAGCTACCCATGGGATCCCACAAGCAGGACATGAGTGCAACAGCACCCTCCCGCCCTTGTTCCCCAGCAACTGGAGTACATAGGCATACTGTCTCTGATACTGGAGGAAGCATATACCGGTAGCCAATCAGGACTAGTAGCCATTGATAGTCTTCTCCTCCATGAATTTGTTCAATCCCCTTTTAAAGCTGTCCAAATTGGTGGCCATGGGCAGGCCCTTTGAAGAAACATTGGGTCCCTGGGGAAGTCAAGACTCATGGACTCAATCCGAGACAGCTCCACCCTCTGCAGACTCCTCTGTCATCTGCCCATATTCCAAGTGACATCTCGTATTTCAGTAGAGAATGTTGCAACCTCATAGAACATCACAGATATCACATCCTTGAGTTTAACATTTTAAAACAGGCCTACAAATTCTGTTATCCCTCCCACTCCAGCTGAATCACGAGTATCACAAATTGCAATAGTGTGAATATACATCTTAAAGGAAAGATTGTATTCTTCCCTGTCTCCTGCAAATTCTATATAATATATAGGGGTTGCTTATAGTGCATGGAAGGTGCTGTCAGCTAGCTAGCAAGTGTAGCCTGCTTGCCAACCACTTGCAAGAAGGCTAGAATCTACCTGAACTCAGCTACTTTGAACTTCAGATCCATGCTACCTGTTTTTCGTTATAAACGGGCTCTGCAGAGTACTTAGCAGGAACATGTTTTGCTTTGAACTGAAGCTTCCTGCTGTGAGCATCCATGCTGCCTGAGCTAAGATGATGCAGTAACCTAGACTATAGGCAGACAGTATTTTTTAAGAGAGCTGAATGTGATTTGAGAGAGGTTTTGCTTCCCATGCAGAGCTGGTCCTACCATTAGGCAGAGTGAGGTAGCTTCCTCCGGCAGTTGGTTTTAGTTGACATGAAAGGGCAGAAAATTCTGCCTCTTAAAAAAATTCTGCCTCTGCCTGTTAATTGTGTTATTATTGTATTTTTACTGCCAGGAATGGAGAGAAGAGCTTGGGGGTTTTTCTGCCTCAGGTGCCAAAATATCTTGGCCAGCCTTGGATACTATGCACTTTGCTTGACTGGGGTGGGCTGAGGGGTCATGGGCGGTGGAAGTGCCATTTGCTGTTCTGCCTCAGGGAGCAAAATGTCTTGGGCCTGCCCTGTTCCCATGTTGCATACATTGCTTTGTTTGATTTTTGCCTCTGGTCAGGTTTTGCAGATGTCTGAAAGACCGACTGGCTAGAAACAAAGGTGGGATTCATTCTAATGTATACTGACTGTAGGATGGAAAAGAGCTTGAATTAGCTGTGCCCTAATTCCAAAGTTATGGGATCTGGATTTGGTACTTCTGCAGAAAGAAAGGTAGTCAATACATGCTCAGATGCACTCTCCCTCTCCTGTATTATTGCTTCACATGCAGACTGTGGATTATATGTCTCAGCAAATGCCACAGCATTTACAACTACTGTTTTGATCGACATATTGGCCTGAGGATGGCTATATAACAAACCCAATTAGGGCATAATAATCCTATGGCGATGCTCATCATAAGCCCCCAAACTTGGAGACTTACTTACGGGCATCCAATGCAGAGCCCAAGCAGGGTTGTTGTGAGGATAAAATGGAGAGGAGGAAGAGGATGGTGTAAGCTGCCTTGGGTTCCTTGCAACAGGGGGGAAAGGCAGAATATAAATGTAATGTAATATTAAAAGTAGAACTGCCATTATCTTCCTTGACTTATGTGGAACATACAAAACCCACAGCTATAGCATAGCCAAAGAACACCCAGCATATCAAGGAGCTATTATTTGGTGCCAAATAAAAGGCTCATGGGTCAGTGCCTGTTTCTGAGGGCCAAACTAGATGTGAAATGTGTACATGCATTTTAACATCTCTGATTTTTCTTATTGAAAGTGTGTGTGTGTGTGTGTGTGTGTGGGATGACTGGGACTGCAGTACACAGAAAGAGGGTTTAAGGCCCCCCCCCGCCCCATGTTGTGGTCCCAATGAAATTTGCCCCCCCCACCCAATGCTGGGGGGGCAATACCAGCATTGTGGCAGGGGGACAATTTCCATTGTGACTGCAATGTGAGGGGGGAACAGTAAACTGCCCCCCTTCATGTAGTAATCTTGATCTTGACCGCCCCTCACCCACCCTCCCAACTGCTATTTTAAATAAGAAAAATTAGACATGTTAAACACATACACACCGTTAATGTGTCCTGTAGCTTGGCCTTGAGAGCACCTTTTTAGGAAAGCATTTGAAAGATGCTTCAAAATAGTTTGCTTCCTCCTCCTTGCCCCTCCCACGCCCCACTTGGAATCTGTTTGGCACTTCTCAGAGGAATCTACATGAGATTGGTCTGGAGAAGTGACGTTTTATTGAATTTCCCCTGTCCCCCCCCTTTCTTTCCATGAGTGAATCTGCTATAGGTGCAAATCTAGATATGCAATTGCCAAGGGCTCTCTCTCTCCCTGGCCCCTTAATGCAGGCTGCCCCTGATGCAGGCAGCCCTCAAGAAAACAGAAGAAAACCATCACACATCGCCTCTCAGTTGTTGTGTTCCCCCCACTCCCTTGTTGTAAGAATCTGCTGGCTCTTCTTCCAATAAACAAGGAGAATCCTAAATTGCCTCTTAGATAAACACAACAATCAGAGGCAGCCACATCTATTTACTCAGCAGCATACGCTTCATTTTAAACCCCAATAAGCGTGTATTCCTGGTGAGCACATGTTCCCATGGGAGAAGTGGGTAGCCAGAATCTCAGGAGATCCAGCCACTCGTTTTATTTGCTTACCGAACTAGTTTATGGGACAGTGATGGTTTCTGTTCTTTCCCCTCCCCCTGTAAAATTTTATTTTATTTCTAAATAAAGTTAAAAGAATAACAACAACAAAAAGAACATCATCATCATCATCATCATCATCATCATCATCATCATCATCATCGAAGAAACAGAGGCATTCACTAATTATAATTTTTAGTCTATAACCGATATGCTTATGGAACATCTACAGTAAAACAGCCTAACTAGGAGCTGGATGCCCAACGAAATGTTTGAAGAGCTTTTCTGTTCTACTGATCAACTAAAACTCTTGAACCCGGAGGCTTATGAGCATCCAGTGCAGAGCGGGAGGAGTGGTGCAGGGGATTTCCGCCTCCCCGCTCCTCCTGCTCTCCATTTTAGCCAGACGGCTGTTTTTGGCCCTCATGCTGAGGCACTTCAGAGGGGGAGGGAAGGAGGTTGGAGCGCGGTCAGGATACCTTGTATCCTGGCAACCCCAGTCTCCTCCCCTCCCCTCTCTGCCCCCTTTACCCCCTCTCTGAGGTCGATTTTCTGACCTCGGAGAAGCAGCCGACGTGGTTCTTTCCTGCTGGCTGCGATGGGGGGGGGAGGGGGGGTCAGAGTGCTGTCTAGGGGGCCATAGGATCGCTCTCTAAGATAGTTTGTCCCAGTACAACTGGTTGCAAATGGAACAGAATGGAAAATGCCAAGTTGGTCAAATGAGTTTCTGTGGAAGGGGAAACAAAGATAATTTGAAGTGGCAACAGGCATGATCCATCCCCTCAAAGTGCAAGCAGGAGAGCCACTTGGCTCTCTCACAGCACTGTATCCAAAGCACAGAGCAACCTTCTCCAACCTGATGCCTGCTTTGCTGCTTCAGGTAGCCTCCCCACAACTGCATTCATGGAGCATACATTTTTTATATGCTTTCATTAGAACAGACTCCCAGGTGAGAGAGTAAGGCCCATACATTTGACCTGACTCAGTAACCATCAGGACTAGGTTCAACATACAAGCAATGTCTCTCTTCATCAAGGATAACTGAATAAGCCCCATCCACCACATGGCCAGCTCTTTCCATGCTCTTTCCATGCTCACATACTGTTGGTCTCAATCCCTCTCATGCTGTCATAACAGAGGCAGTCACCAGGGGGCTCTGTGAAACTAATATCCATGTACAGTACTAGCTTTTTTAACCCAGTGTTGCACGGGTCGTCGTTTTCCTATAGGCACTATTTGTTCGAAATTCCTTAAGGTAGCCGTCCGCTGTTTTGGATTGCTCCATAGGAAAGGTCCCCCGGGACTACACAACAGTGAAATCCCAGCCCCCTCGGAACCACACAACAATGAAATCACAGCTCCCCCCCGGGACCACACAACAATGAATTCCCTGCTCCCCCCTCTAGGACTGTACAATGAAATCCCTGCTCTCCCCCTCCCCCCGGGACTACACAATCAAATCCCTGCTCCCCCCTCCGGTACTGTACAATGAGATCCCTGCTTTCCCCCAGGGACTACACAATGAAATCCCAGCTTCCCCCCCCATGGGACCACACAATGAAATCCCCCCCCCCCGGGACTGCACAACAATGAAATCCCAGTTCCCCCCTGGGACTAAACAACAATGAAATCCCTGCTCCCCCCCCCCCCCCGGGCAGCACAGCAATGAAATCCCTGCTCTCCCCCCTCAGGACTACACAGCAATGAAATCCCTGTTTCCCCCACCCCCCAGGACTACCCAACAATGTAATCCCAGTTTGCCCCCCCCCCGGGACTGCCCAACAATGAAATCCCTGCTCCTCCCCCCCCCCCCATGTAGGCCCTGGCTACAGTTCATATGAACATTCTGTTTTGACGTAGGTGAGATTTGCATACCCGTTCCTATTGGCCCCTGCAGGAATTCATACGAACATTCTAAGTGTCGTATGGGCTATTTGCATAACTGCTCCTATTGGATCCTGCAGCAATTATGAGGTGAGGCCGATTTGCATAACTGCTCCCCTGTTGTTTTGCCCAAAGGAGATATGAGAGTGGGGCGATTCCCCCCGTTTCCCTCCCTTAGGGACGGAATTTCCAAAAATCCTTCCTTAGTGGGTGTCTACGTCAGAAAAACAATGTTCCTTCAAAATTTCACGTTCCTAGATTAAACGGTTTGAGCTGGGCATTGATGAGTCAGTCAGTCAGTCAGTCAGTCAGGACTTCTTCTTTTATATATATAGATTAGCAATTGGCCAGGAGGAGAGGGAAATGGCCAAGAGCAGGCTAGGGAAAGGTTAGGAAAATGGTCAAGGGCAGGTGAGAGATCGAGGGTTTTTCTACATTAGGCTTTTAACCCACCACTTTACCGATACTTCTGCTTCCTGATTCTTGGCAGGATTAAGATAGGCTTCTTTACACAGGTTCCCTCCCCCAGGGCTTTTCTTTCTCTGCCTTTCTATATGTTCCATTACACAGCCACAAGGTGGTGCTGTGGTATAGTGGAATTGTGAAAATACACGGGTCTCATCCCGCCATGTCCAGATAATACCATACTCTCCTTGACCTAAAAAAAGCTTCAGAAATGGTTGCAAAGAATGGGAGAGGCCCTGGAGGATGATGACATCATGTAAAGCACCCACAAACTACTGTAAGTGCACAATAAATGTCTTGTGAAGAGAAGCCCTGAAAAAGCTGATCAAACTGTGAGACCAATATGGCATGTGGACCCCCAGTCCACCTTTCCAAAGTCTTATGACCAAGTACATTAACGAATTGATTAGGTGTGTTAGGCAAGTCACCTAGAAACTTGAGAACCTTTTCATTTTCCAATGCAAAACACAAGATTACTTAGCCAAAGGAGGTTTATTTCAGAAAGAAAAACAAAGAAAGCCACATGACTTGTCTACTTACATTCCTCTAAACTAAAGATGGTAAAAACTTGAAAGGCACAGTGAACAAGCCAGGATTTATTCCCCCTTTTTATGTTATGTCCTCTTAAGAATGAAGGATATTAATGAGTAGAGATACTGTGTTGATAAAGGCAGCAGGGATTAGAAAGCTACGAACATGTACTTGGTGTATGAGAAGTTTGCTTCACAATCAGTGTCCAACATTTGGACCTGGGAAGAAACATTTCCCTGGAGTCAGCAACCTGAGAATGGTGGCAGTGATAATGGTGGTTCATCTTCCCCTGTAGCAAATGACAAATGGCTTGGCGTACTTGGATGACTCAACTGGATTGTTGTACTTAACCATTTCTTTTGTTGGATAGTTATCTCTGGCACTGGTGAATTTGCTTATTCTTGCTCCAGAATGTTTGTCTCCACAGGGTGGTCAGAGTATGATGTGGATGCAACTGCAAGATCCTATTACTAACTATAACCAGGATATACTGAATCAACCCTGTGATAAATGATAAGTGAAAATGACAGTGCCTTATTGGTTCAATGTATTGCCCTGAGGTTCGAAAATTCCCTCCTTCCTATCATCTCCCACTGCACCTCTTTCACAGAAGTGCTGTGTGTGACAATATCGGGCTCCAAAACTAAGGTAGTACTAGGAAGCTGCTATCATCCCCCAGACCAGAATACTCAGGGTGATTTTGTGATGGAAAATGAAATCAGGGAGGCCTCCAAGTGAGGAAGTGGTGTAATAATGGGTGACTTCAATTTAGCCCACATTAACTGGATAAATGCATGTTCCAGTCAAAACAAAGAAGTTAAATTTCTCAGAACCCTAAATGACTGTGCCCTAGACCAGAGGGGAGGTGACCCTAGATTTAACCCTAAGTGGTGTCACCCAGCACCTAGTACAAGATGTAAATGTTGTTGAACCAATTGGAAACACTGACCACAGTGTTATCAGATTTAATATATATTTAAGTGGAAAATTGCCAAGGAAGTCCAATGCAGTCACATTTAACTTCAAAAAGAGCAAACTTCTCTAAAATGAGGGAACTGGTAAAAAGGAAGTTGAGAGGGGGAGTCAAGAGGGTTAAATCCCTTCAAAATGCTTGAAGGTTACTCAAAACCTCAATAAAAGCTCAGCTAGAATGTATATCACAGTTAGGAAAGGTAGCATTAAGTCCAAGCAGTCACCAGCATGGTTAACAAGCAGTGTCAAGGAGGCTATTAGAGAAAAGAAGGCCTCCTTCAGAAAATAGAAGTCTTGCGCAAATGAGGAAAAGGGAGCACAAGCTTGCACAAAGGAGATGCAAACAGAAAATAAGGGATGCAAAAATGCATTTTGGGGAGCATATCACTAAGAACATCAAGGCTAACATTAAAGAATTCATTAAATATATCAGAAGAAGGAAACCAGCTAGGGAGGCAGTTGGACAATTGGATGAAAATGGAGTCAAGGGAATACTAAAGGAGGATAAGGAGATTGTGGAGAAGCTGAATGAATTCTTTTCATCTGTCTTCACTACAGAAGATATAGGACAGATACCTGTGCCTGAACTGATGTTTTCAGGAAGGGAGTCTAAGGAACTGAGACAAATAGTGGTGACAAAAGATGAAGTTCTCAACCATATTGACAAATTGAAAGTTAATCAAGCACCAGGCCCAGATGGTATCCATCCTAGAGTTCTTAAAGAACTCAGATATGAAATTGCTGGTCTTCTAACAAAAATATGTAACATGTCTTTAAGATCAGCCTCTGTACTAGAGGACTGGAGAATGGCCAATGTAACACCAATTTTTAAAAAGGATCTCTCCAAACTGGTAGAATGGGAATCAAAATGGCAAATGCAGTTCAATGTAAGCAAGCATAAAGTGATGCACACTGGGACAACCCCCCCCCCAACTTCAAGTATAAGCTGTGGGATCTGAGCTAGTGGTGACTGACCAAGAAAGAGATCTTGGGGTTGTGGTGGACAGCTCGATGAAAATGTCAACCTGCTGTGAAAAAGGCAAATTCCATGTTAGGCATCATTAGGGAAGGAATTGAAAATAAAACTGTCAATATCATACTCCCCTTATACAAATCTATGGTGCGACTACACTTAGAATACTGTGTACAGTTCTCGTCACCTCACCTAGAAAAGGATATTGGAAAAAGGGCAGCTAAAATGATCAAGGGGCCGGAGCAACTCCCCTATGAAGAAAGGTTACAACATCTGGAATTGTTTAGTTTAGAAAAAAGGCAAGTAAGAGGAGACATGATAGAGGTGTACAAAATTATGTACGTTACTTAAAGGCTACCCGTTATCTCTTGGATGCATGGCATAGGATGTTGCCTGACTCATTAAGGACACAATCCTATGCATATTTAAACAGAAAAAAAGTCCCATAATTCCCAGCATGCCCCAGCCAGCATTGCTGCCTGGGGCATGCTGGGAGTTGTCATACACTTTTCTGTCTAAACACACAGAGGATTGCACCCTAAGTGCAATGTATTATGGTACAGAAGACCATGTATTTTGCAAATCTCAGGAACCACCTGCTGCTTATGTCTTGGATATAACTAAGTTCCTTTGATCCATGCTTCCCTTAGACATTTTCACACCTGAAGCAAAAAGTCAAAGTGACTCCTCCCCTGCACCACATATTCCCCTCTCCCTCCCCTCTAAGTAGCAGACAGAAGGAGGCTGGAGGCAGGAAAATGCCCCATTCCCAGAATCTGCCACCTGAAGCAAGGTCTTCACCTTGTTTCTAGTAATGCAGCGGTGTATTGTTTGATCCTAATCATGTTTTCCTGTATTGGAGTTCCATTAAAGTGAGTGTGCTTGAAATTGCAACCCTAGTCATGTATTTTTGACGTACAGTAATACCTTGGATTGCGAGTAATTTGGTCTGAGAGCGTTTTACAAAACAAGCAAATTTTTAATTTTTTTTTTTTAACTTGATAAGCAAGCGATCTCTTGCAAGACAAGTAGGGATGTAACCGCTCACCTTGAGCGGGCATAGCGGACCGAAATCGGCCCTGCTCACGCCCGCCAGAAACTCGCTTTGATATAAGAGTGTTTTGGATTACAAGCACGGTTCTGGAACAAATTATGCTTGCAATCCAAGGTATTACTGTATAAAATAGTATTATACAAACATGAATGTTTTGATTGCACTTCTAAAGAAGTGGAGGGTGTGGGGGATGAGGGTATGGCATTGCTACTTTACAATGCTACATCCACTCCACTTATTCAGCCGGGGGGGGGATCTCCAAGCTGTTTAAATGTCCAGTTGGATGTGGATCTTGATGCCTTCCTCCTCCTCTTTGTCTGATGACCGAGGTTGACATGGGGCCTGATTGGACAGAGAGGAGAGAGCTGTGGAAAATACTCAAGTAATTGCCAGGCAACGGGTCACATATTTTTTTCTGTTTCCCTATCCACTGAGCTGGAAAGGGTAGCATGTTAGCTTGACAGTGGTAGAGTCCCCAGCAGGTGCTTGGGTGGGTCACTCAGCTGCCAGTGCTGATCTGATTAGAGGAAAGACTTGATGCAGTTTGCACTCTGCAGAAGCTCCAGCGAAATGTTTCCTGGCCTTAAAATATTCAAAATGTGTTGTTGCTTTTTTTTATATATATATATATATATATATATATATATATATATATAACAAAGAAAGCCTTTGTCCGTCATCAAAATCAAAGTGGTGCATAAAGGCAAGGCTTTTTAAAAAATAATAATAATATTATCATAAACTCTTACTATTTTGTTAAACCCTGCTGGAAATGAGGCCATCTTGGCCTGCTAAAATAGTTGACACTGTGGAATGATTAATAGTCCTAATTTCCTCATGTACAGTCACAGTTCTGAATTGACATTGCTTGGTTACACACAGCAACCTCTTATCCTGGTTTAATTTCAGTGGGTTTTTAATTTTTATTCCTCCGTCCCACTTCATTCTATAGTAATTTTAAACATATTTTGGACAATGTACTTTCATAACCCTGAAAGCACTCCCAAATAACCCCCCTTTCCCTGGGCTCTCTGGAGTGAAATTTATGTTGTGGGTATTCTGTAACAATATGAGAAGAAGATGCCCATAGTTGAGCATCTGTTTAACTCCTAAAAGTGAGGTGTTGGGGTTCAAACTTTTCTGAAAACCATGTCTTCAGAACTGCTTCCTAGCTCCAGACAGTCACTCATTCATTTATTTGAAACATTTATATCCTAACTTTCCAAAGAAATTCTCTCTCTCTCTCTCTCTCTCTCTCTCTCTCTCTCTCTCTCTGTGTGTGTGTGTGTGTGTGTGTGTATACAATAAAACAATTATCAAGATGCAATAATACACTCAATGGACCAGTCATGTTGTTCGAATGTCTGACTGCCGTCTCCCAAAGCAGTTACTTTATTCCCAACTCAAGGATGAAAAGCGGAATATTGGTGGTCAGTATAAGAGGTTTAAAGATGTTCTTAAGACTAATCTAAAAAAAATGCAATATAAACATCGAGAACTGGGAAGCTCTGGCCCATGAACGATCTAAATGGAGGTTGGCCTTTCACAAAGGTTCCATGGACTTTGAAGAAGCCCGAGTGCAAGGTGAAAGGGAGAAACGTGCTAAGCAAAAAGCATGTCAAACGAATCCTTTACAGGAAGACAATCTTACTCGGTCACGAGTGATCACCTACTACTGAAAAGCAAAAACCAGAAAGATAAAGCCATTAAGAATAGCAGAAGACACCCATCAACCAAAGTTCCCTAAAATCTCAAGCAATGGCCTTCCTAAAAATAAAGGCCTGCAGTGGAAGACTATCAGGGAAGAGGAAAGGTGGATCTCTCTGGGGATGGAATTCGAAAGTCTGGGCACAGCCACTGAACAGGTTCTGTCACTGGTCCCAGTCAAGCATGAGTATGGAAAACATAGGAGAGCCTCTGCTGATGATCTTAATACTCAGGCAGGCTCATATTTGACAAGGTGGTCCTTCCGATATCCTGGTCCCAAAACCACATAGGGCTATAAAGGTCAGCACCAATAGCTTGATTTGGGTCCAGAAATCAACTGGATAGGGCAAGACATTGTTAGAGGCACTCTAGCCTTCCTCTGTTTTCCACTTTCAAAACCTAACATTGGTTCTGAGCTCTAGGTCCAATGCATAATGAGACCAGGCTAATAACACTATGAACTTTGAGTAATACTGGAAACCTCTACACACTGAGGCAAATATTTATAAATGGTGGCTCAGAGGGCAGGAAAGTGAAGTGCAGGAAAGTAGATTTAGATAAAAGATGGGCAAGAATTTGCTAATATTATACAGCCAGTGTCAGGAAATGAAAGACCTAAACTTCATCTTATTTTATGTTTTTATGATCTGACGAGAAACCAGTATTTATAAAATTTGACTATCCCAAAGTGCCACGTGGCTTTCACAGTAGCAAGGTTTAATCTGATGCAGTTCCAGCTGTTAGAAGGCTGATAATGAGGAATATCTATTGTTCTAAGACTCTGCTGTGGTGTTTCTGGGAATACTGAAACACTGTTACATATGATATTTTACTGTAATTTTAATCAGGGGGCTGGAGCAAGATTGATTCAGCTAATTTTGGCATCCTATCCTGGTAGTTCAGAAGTAGTGCTACTTCTAATATATCTGGTGGGGCATGTTATCAACATTACCCTGAAATTTGCAATGTTTTTAAATACAGTTTTAAAAATTAGACCAAAGGTGCTTTCAGATGATGATCCTTGACTTTGGTCATTTAACATTAAGTTTATACAATTGTTGCCCCTATACTGTTGTGAGCATATATTTTTGTTTGCATGTGCATTTTCCTTTTATTTGTATGTAAAGAAGCATAAATGGTCAGTTGACTATTTTTAAATGAATGATCTGCCATCTATCTTATTTTATGTTTCCCCTGAACATTGAATTCTGGTGGAAGAACAGTAGTTCCACAAGGCTTTAAGGCTTGCATTATTATTTTTTTTAAAAAAGTTGGATCCAATAAATGAAACACTTTTTGCCAGTTTAATGGAGGGACCATAGCTCAATGGCAAAGCACAGACTTTGCTTGGAGAATGGCCTGGCTCAATCTTTGCATCTTCAGGTGAAAGGATCAGGCCACAGGAGATGGGAAAGACTGCCGTCCGAATCCCCGAAGAGCTGGCTTCAGAATAAACAATACTGAGCTAGATTGACCAATAGCATCAGTTCAAAAGCTCCAGCAACTAAACAAACTACCCAGAGATGGTGTAGAATCTTCCTTCTTGAAGGTTTCAAGGAGAGGCCAGTGTAGGGGCATCATCTGTCCTAGTTACTTCCAGGGTGGACTATCACATTGCTCTCTATGTGGGACTGCCTTTAAAAACAGTCCAGAAACTACTTTCCCAAATGTGGCTGCCAGACTGTATCTGGGGCCCAACGATCAAAGCACACCCTACTGGTCTTATTCCATTTACACTGGTTGCCTGTCTGTTTCCAGGCTCAATTTAAAATGCTGGTGTAACCTTGAAAGCCCTTAACAGGCTAGGACCAGGTCACCTCAAGAATCACCTCCTCCCGTTCAACCTGTCCATTCATCCGGTCATTGCATAATATCAGATGGGAGGGCACAAATGACAGGGCCTTCCCGGTGGTGGTGCCAAAACTGTAGAATGTCTTTCTTATGTGTTCCCTGTCTTAGGAAACATGGGAAGCTACCTTATACAGGCTCAGAACATTGGTCCATGTGGCTCAGTATTTTCCGCACTCACTGGGGTTTCCAACAGGAGTCTTTTGCAGTCATGTGTGGAGATGCCAGGGACTGAACCTTCTGCATTCAGTGCATGTGCTCCATCACTTAGCTATGGCCCATCTCCAAAGATAATTAGGAACATAGGAAGCTCTAGCTTATACCAGTTCTAGCTAGACTAGTATTGTGTATTCTGACTGGCAGCAGCTCTCCTGGGTTTTGAGCAGAGAGATGCCTTTGTCATCACTTGCCACCTGATCCCCCTTTTTCTCTGGAGATAGCAGAGATTGAACCTGAGACCCTTCACATGCCAAGCATGTCTCTACTACTGAGCTATGGTTTTTCCCCCCGCCAACAAGCTTTTAATGTATTAGGTTCTACTCTTTTTCTGGTTTTAAATAGATTTGTTTTTAGTGCTGCTATTTTTCTATTTAATGTATTGGTTGTATCCAGTATTAGTTTACCCTAAGCCCCATTAATTTCAATGGATCTACTCTAAGTAGTACAAAAATTGGATACAACCAACTGTTTTAAATTTTATGTTGTTGGGTTTTGATAGTTTTACCCTTTTATATCCTGCTTTTAATAGAAAAGTGGTATACAGATACTACAGATGATGATGATGATGATGATGATGATGATGATGTGCATTTGTTCACATTCCAAATAAAATAAAAATAAATAAAATTCTTTCTTTGTTATCTTTGCCTCTCCCTCCTCTTCCTGTTGTGTCTCCCCACTGTTAGTGTTTAGCTAGCCAGCTTTTCAAGCAGAGACATGTCTTCCTGGTGTATGCTATCCTATAAAGCTCTGTGGATGGTGTCATGTAAACAGCAGCAGCGGTAGCGCCAACAACATATCTGTCAGGATTGCTTCAGGTCAGACATAGAATCATAGAATCATAGAAATCATAGAATAGTAGAGTTGGAAGGGGCCTATAATTGAGTGTGTGTGTGTCCGTGTACACATATTATATAATCTGATGTTTTCGTTCACCATGTATTCCTATATTCTTTGAAATACCGATGGAACTTTCCCATTGACATTTTGATAAATTAACCCAAAACTGCCTGCTTAAACCTATGACACATTCAGGGCTTGATCCAACATTCTGAATTATTTGTAGCTTCTGTGATGACAGCAATTATTCTTGCAAGATTGTCTTTATGCTGACTTGAGACAGATGTGAGTGCTGGATCAAAGAACTGCTGTAATAGCAATCATAATATATGGGATTTTTTTTTTAATTTAACCAAAGCTTTTAAGAACAGCAACAACCTTCCTAGGCAACATGTGGTCCTCGGGAAGCATATAGCACCTGAGGCACCTGGGTGGGGTGAGCAGGTACAGAGAAGGCAGAACTCCTGAACTTTTAATAGCTGTACAGAAGAGGCCGCTTGGCAGGTGCGGACTGCAGGCAGGGGTGACAAAATCTCCATTGCCTAATATTTCTTCTTCTGCAGAACTGTTAAAGATACCGAGTTCTGGCTTTCTTTGCAACTGGCCACATTATGCTTCAGTCAGGGGTCCCCAGCCTTTTTGGATCCATGGGCACATTTGGAAATTTGAGAAACTGTTGTGGGCACCACCACAAAATGCCTAATCAGTGGATCGCTGCTTTGGATCTTAGGCTGCATGCTATTCATCAAAATCTTTTTGTTTCATGTCTGTTGGACACCGCAATGCCTCTTTAATAAGGGATTGCCTAATTTGGCTAATTGCTGGTGATACAATACTGCTAATGGCTCCTTTAAACATATGTTTTGGCATGTCCAGTAGTTGCTTCTTTTTGGGAAGAGGTTATTACACAGTTAAATCTTGTACTGGAACAGTCTTTAATATTCACTGATGTACATGCCATTTTAAATTATCTACCTGCTTCTTGGAAATTAATGGATGGTCAGCATAAATGGATTCTCTGCACCCTTTTGACAGCTAAAAGACTGATATTACAACACTGGAAGGATAAACACTCACCTCCTATAATGTAATGGATTGAGGACCTTACAATGCTTTCGATATTTGAATGGGTGGCATATAGATGCCATCTTCAATTGGATACTTATCTGGATATTTGGTCTGCTTTTGTTAAAACCTATGTATAATTGCTATAAAGTAGTATAAAGTAGTATGCATTTCATATGTATTAATTGCTATGGGTATATACAAACCTATGTATGTATATTTAAAAAAAATGTTTAAACATTTTGCGGGTGCCACATTGGGACCCTCTTCACGGGTGCCATGTTGGGTACCCCTGCAAGTGATGCCCATGTTAGAAACCTAAGAAATGCCAGGTTTCTTTAAATAAATAATGTTTCGTGTGATATGTGCCCTAGCCAAAGACTAGTCATGAATTACTGTCCTTACTGCTGATGCTATTCTTCCCTTTAGCCAGTTCTAAAATAATCTCTCTCACACTGCTGTTCTTGTGTCTCCTTGTAAGCCCTGGCACCAGCACACTCTTATTCTGTGCCAATTTCATATTTATGAAGGCTGCCTGCCCCTCAATTACTGGCAGTATTTATTTTCCCATCCGTACCCTTATCTGTGAAGGAGGCTCCCATTATATTCCCGGTCAAAGGCCATCTCTTCTGCAAAAAGGGAGTTAGAGTCAAAATAAATCTAACACTGCAATTTTATACAGGGCATTGCTAGGCCTCGGCTCTTAGGGCCCTGGCCCTGAAACTATTTTACTGGGCCCTGCCCCTGGGTCTATTCCACAAGAGTCCTGAGTGTCCACTGATGCCAATGGAAAGTTTTTTTCTCTGCTTAATTGCCAGATAATTCTCCCCTGCCCAGATGCTGTAATGCCCCTTTAAAAATCTTCCCTTCCATGGCAGTTAAGCTTAGATAAATAACTTTTTCTGTTGGTTTGGGATGATCTGGGACAGGATGCAAATTAAATGAAGACTTTATTTTATTTGAGATTATTTAGATAAGGAATTAATTGGCTCGCTTTGCCTCCTGTGACAGTTATTTATTTATTTTTATTTTATTTACAACATTTATATGCTGTTCCACATCTACATAGATTCTGGAGCGGTGAACAATAAAAAGATAAAAAAGATAAAAAGAATAAAACAATATTAAAAACAGAATATCAATAAAAATGGTGGCTGGTCAACCAAGGAAGGCTTCCTGAAATAAAGATGTTTTCAGGAGGCACTGGAAACAACGCAATGGTGGTGCCTGCCTGACCTCCAGAGGCAGGGAGTTCTATAGGAAGGGGGCCACCACACTGAAGGCTCTTCTCTGGGTGGACTCCAATTGGGCAACAGGTTTATGCAGAACCACCAGGAGCGCCTCATCTGATGACATCAGTGACTGGGTAGGTTGGTAAGGGAGAAGGCGCTCTCTCAAGTATCCTGGTCCCAAGTTGTTTAGGGCTTTTGTACACTAGTACCAAAACCTTAAGCCTGGCCTGGTAGCAAATAGGTAGCCAAATTTAAACAAATCCTTGCAATTCTTTCTAAATTTGTATATATAGATATAAATTAGCATATGCAGATTGTATGCAGATTCATGTCCTTTGGGCCTGGGTCCCAAATCTTTTATGTGCCTAGCAACACCACTTACCTGAGTAAGTCTCACTGAAATTAATGGGACTTACCATTAAGTTCATTAAGGTTTACTCCCAGGTAAGTGGTTATAGGATTGTAACCTAAATAATCCATATCAAAATAATCCATATCAAAAGAAAAGGGGAGAGCATGCTTCTATCTTTTGTGGCATCAAAAGGAAGTCTGGCAATGTGATGCTCCCCCCCATCCCCACAACCCTAAAAAGAGTGGAAACAATGAGACTAGTAAATAGAAGTTCTTTCAGCTTTCTTATAGTTCAAATCCCATGAATCTGTATATCAATATTTATCAAGCATTTAGTCAACATCATCAAATGTGAGGGTAATTGTTTCCATATAAGGCAATTGTAGAACAGACATAACATGCCCGTGGCATCTGCAAAGCATTTATAGAAACCTGGCAAACGGATATTAATTAAACATGCAACTATCAGATGCAAATTAGATGCAGTCCTAGAAGCCAAATATTTTTTTTCTAAAGTTCTCAGCCCCTGGTTTAAGTGAACGAATGAAAAATGAATCAGATAATATGATGAGGCAAAAGAATTGTGTACAGAAACAGAACAAGCCCATCTGTTGCAGCACATCCGACATAATGCCAGAAATATTAGGAAGGCGGGGGAGTTTCATTTAGGCTGCAATCCTGTGTACCTGGGAGAAGGCCCCATTGAACACAATGGAACTTACTTCTAAGTAAACATGCAAAGGATTGCACTGAATGTCTCTTTGACAAGTTGTCATTGTTTCAGAAGTCATAACTAAATGATTAGATTTAGGGTACAATCCTATGCATGGTTCGACAGAAAAAGTCCTACAATTCCCAGCATGTCCCAGGTGAGGCATGCTGGGAGTTGTAGGACTGCTTTCTGTCTAAACATGCATAGGATTGTGCCCTTAGAAAATTTCTAGAAAGCACCCAATTATTGACCCTCCACCTAATAATAATGAATTACTATTATTACCATCATGCATTACAGTTATCCCAAGGCAGTATGCAAACCCTAGTATTAAGGTGTGTTGCATCCCCATCCCTAGCAAGGTTCTAAAGCTTCACACATCTTGAATTTCTTCTATCCATTGTTCACAGCTAGATTAAAACGCCTACCTAACAATGACAATAGATACTATTTTTACAATTTATCAAAGCCCACTGAATTGGATCCTTCCTTGGATTCATTCCTTCTAAGAATTCCATATGGTATGATCTTTTGCAGAAATGAGAAAAAGTGTGCTGATTCAGATATCAGTTCTACAAAGGAGAAACCATTTAACATGGCGAAAACTTTGCTATTAATTCCAACAGAGTCAAGATTTCACCTCGACTGCATAAGGCAGCAATCTACAGGGAGAATTCAATGCTGGTATCAGTTCGATGGTTTCCAGCTCAGTCCATAAAGAATTTCTACTTTTACCTATTAGGGATGTCTTGAATAAGGAGAAGTTCTTGCCTTTTGATGTTTATTGGTTTCTATTTGAATGGAGCATGTTTTTGTCACTTTGTATGATGAGCCGATATATGAACTAAATTTTGCTGAAATGTTAACTAACCTTTGGATATTAGTTTAAGCAGCGGCAGCATCAGTGCTAGTCCCCAGCCCGAGCAGATTGGCCAAAGGTACGGTATATTGCAGCTGGTTCAAACAGCTGTGGCGTGCAATGCAATCTGAATGTTGTATCTCAGCATTCTTCCATTGTTGCAAGAGTGTTTGGATATGGATTGCATTTCTTGCAATGCATATGGCTTCATTTTCACCCGTAAAATATGAATTCTAGTCTTGTTAATAATACGCTGCAGTTTTAGTACTGGTTTCAGAGCATGTTATCATGATGCCTTTATTTTGCTACCTTTATAAGCCTTGTTACGACTCATGCAATGAGCCAATTCACACGTGCATTAGTTGTGAATCTTGCAGAAAAGCTAGCATGTCACTTCTGATTTTCTGCTTCTGGTGTAATGTCTGAAACTGCTGAGATCCATGAATCTCCAAACTAAATCTGGATCCCACAGATTCCACTGCAGGCAAGATCCAGAAATCTCAGTTTGAACGCTTTATCTGGCGCACCAGTCCTCTGAAAATTAAGGCTTTGTGAAAATTGCAATAACTAATGAACATGGAAATCTGCTCTTGCACATTGTTCTGGTAAGGGCTGCACTACGTATCCTATAGGATAGTTTGTGATGACAATCCCATACTCTCTTGCTAGCATAATGCAAATGCCCTTGTACGTTCTCCACCGCTCTACTCTCCTGGAACTGGATTTGAGTCTCGGCAGATTCAGACCACACATTTTTGAACTAAGTCAAATGGTGCATGAAGAATGAGGTCACTTTAAGAAGCAAAAAGGTAGACCCCGAGGTCAAGACATTTTCAACACAGCTTCCAAAAATAAAAAAAGACAAAGAGAAGAAGGAAAGGGGCACCAGAGGCGAAGTATTAGAGAGCATCAGAGGGCAGGGAAAGATAAAGAGACTCATGGAACCCCTAATCATCTCCTCCTCCTCCTCCTCCTCCTCCTCCTCCTCCTCCTCCTCCTCCTCCTCTTCTTCTGTACAGCCCTTTCAAATATTCAATGCTCTTCACACACATGTATTTACCTAGCTGTAATCTTTACAACAATCCTGCAAGTTAAGTTAGCATTATTAGCCTGGCCCCCATACTGCAGATAGGGAGACTGAGGCTGAATGAGAGACTGCAAATGACCAGTGGAGAAACAGTTCTCAGAAGTGCCTACATTTATTAAGGCCAATGCATTTTTGAAAACAAAAAAACAGGGAAGAGTTGGAGAATAGGCTCAAAAGAAGGAGGGGCACTGAAAAGTTAGGAGGAGTGGAGGAAGAGCCAGATAGGATCTAATGGGCATCAAGAACCCTGGAACCAGAAGGAAGGAGGGAGAGAGAGAGAGAGAACTGTCAAGAGCCATCTTTTGATGCCAGAAGGAAGGAAGGAAAACTCACTTTTACAGACCTTTGTGTCACTGAAAGGGGGAAATGAATGAACAAACAAGCCACAGTCTGGCTGTCCATACTGGAGATACCACACCTGTCAAGTAGATCCCATCACTTTCGACAGAAGGGATAATACCAAGTGGAAGGATGATGGCAGTGGTATGGCTGGAATATCCCCCCCCCCCGCCACACAGACACACACACACACACACACACTGAAGAGAGCCATTACTGTCCCTTCCAAAGTTACTTAATTGTTGCTGCTGCTTGTAATATGATCATATTTTAGAAATTGTTTTGTAAGCCACCTTGGGAGGCTGACAGAAATAATAATAATAATAATAATCATCATCATCATCATCATCATCATCATCATCATCATCGCTACAACCAAGCCTGCGGAGGAGCTTTAAAAGCCTGCCCTCCCCCCACACCTCCAGGGTGGTGGTAGTGGAAGCCTGCCACTATCGGGGTCCCAACATTTGGCTCATTTCCACCACCACCCCTTTGGCAGTCTTGTCCATGTCACAGTGATTATAACTACACTTCTTTGTGCACATTTAAGGAAAAGCAGAATCAGTGTTGTTGTAAACTACAAGCATAGTGTAGAAAGTTCAATGTCTGACCCGTTCTCTGGTGCTAGATGTGGGGAGAGGGGATGGATACTTCGAGGAACAGCGGTTTCAGTGAAACAGATGAGCTAATGATGTATGTGAAAGAGTGTTTACATGAGGGGGGGACGTGTTTATATTCTTGTTTGTGTATGGTGTCAGTGTGTTGCAAACACATGTGCTTGTGTGTGGTTCACTTAAACCCGACTTTTAGCTTTAAAATGGAGTTCTACTCCATAACTGCTCACTCCCCTCTCAGCAATGAATAAACTCTACTTAGATATTTACACCAGGATTGTTTATTGCATGGATTATGTTTGGAAGCCACATGGCTCTAATCTGCTCCAAAGAGCTCTGAAGCAAGGCTTGTGGCCAACTGTTTAGGGCCAGATCCTGAAAATGTCTCTTGACTGGCTTGAATGTATAATGCTCTCGTGATAATACTAGTCCTCCATCTGTTCCAGTTTTGCCCACTCTAATTCACAGTGGCTCTCTGGAAGGAGCAGGTATTTCCCAGTCTTGTTACTTGCTGGAGTTCCTTTTACCTAGAGATGCTAGGGAATGAATGGATTTAAAACTTGCCCTGTGCAAAGCAGGAGCTCTACCACTGATGGATGGCGTCTCCCCAAACAATGCTTAAACTGTCATTTCCATAGGCTTTGCAAGAGATCAAGAGTTCCTCCCCTTCCAGGTATCATGTTTAGCTTACCTGTACTGTGCAAAGGGCAAAGGGCAGAGATGGGAGGATCAGGGATGTTCAAGCTAGCCAAAATTCTCCAAACTTCACTTCAAAGCTCAGTTCGTCCCACTTCCATGTTCGTTTGCAGCATGTTTTTCAATTAATTCAAATAGGGAAAGTGTGAACTCCCCCTGCCCTGCCTCATTGACTAAAGCATGAAAATGCTTATTTGGGTGTGTGTGTGTGTGCATTTCAAAGTGCACATTTAAAAAAAGAAACACATTTTCTGTGGGACTTACTTCTGAGTAGACTTGTCTAGAATTGCACTGCAAAGGCACAATCCTATGCAAGTTTAGACAGAAAAAAAGGCCTACAACTCCCAGCATGCCCCAACCAGTGACATACTGAGAGTTGTAGGCCTAGAGATTTTGATCAATCAGTATTTGTTAGGCATTATAAATGACTTCTCTGTAAAGACCACCCTCTTCCCTTTGGGTAGCACAATATTGAAAAGACTGTGAAGTTCCAAAACCAAAACCACAAGACTGAGAGAGCATTCCCCGGCTAGTGTGGCTGCAACCACCTTCTGGCGACCATCTGCCACAGGTTTTTTTAATTCTATTTTCACTGAGCTTCTGTTGTACTGTAAATAACATTTATTTAGAGTTTCAAGGTTTTTTTTTTATATATACACACATCCATTTGCAAACCACCATGCTGGAGAGTTCCAACAATTCCTAGGGGCTTTGTGAAGCAATCCGCGCTGCCCCTGACGTCACTGAAAATTCATAACTGGCTGCTGTTTAGATGAAGCATTTGGCTGATATTTCCTTTGCAAGCACACTGGGAACTGAACGGACCTGGTACTTTCCAGGACTCTACTTCTGAAAATTGATGGAAGAAAATGACAAGCACTTCTTCTAGGCACAAGCATGGAGATCAACAATCTCTCCAAGAATCTGGCAACCTGAATCAAGTAATGTCCCACCCACTGTTAATACTACAGTATCAGTGATGCTGCCTTTCTGTTTGCAGAACTAAAATTGGGCCAACTGAAGACATTTTGCTGCCTGTGAGAAAGCAGAAGATGGCATCCCCCTAGCTCCCCGCCACACACACACACCAATTCCCTGTACAGAAGCTTACTGGACTGGCAGTAGGCGATCACTCATGACCGAGTAAGATTGTCTTTCAGGATAAAATTACAAAAAGAAAATTATAAAAGGAGGAAATTCTAAAAAAATATATGTGTAGACTCTAGCGATGGGTCCATAAGTGACTGTGGAGGCCAATTCTAGATCCACACAGCTTCCCACAGTGAGGACACAGGTTACCAGATGGAAGATGCTCCTGTAAAGGATTCATTTGACGTGCTTTACTGGCAGTAGAATATTACATCGACACTGTTGATGGGGTAGCATCCTCCACTGTATCTGAGTGCAGCAGGCTAGCTTAGGGGGTGCAGGGCAGACTGCATGGCACCAGTGGCGTAGCGTGGGTTGTCAGCACCCGGGGCAAGGCAAGTAATTTGCGCCCCCTAACCCGTGGATTTTAGCACTCGAGTCTCTAGAATATGAGGGAAGGGAATGGGAAGGATGGACAATGTATGAAAGAGAAAGACAGAAAGATTGTTGAATGTGGAAAAGAAGGGCAGAATATAAGACGGAGGAGAGAGAAGATGTGTAGGAAGTAAGGAAGGAAGGAAAAATGTATGTACGAGAGAGAGAGAAAGAGATGGATGGGGGAAAGAAAGACAGAATATCAGCTTGAGAGAGAAATTGGCAAGGAAGGGAAATCTATGCACCACGAGAGAGAGAAAATCTCGCCTCTTTGCCCCGTTCTGCCCAACGGAGTCTGCTGCGCTCGGCATTTGCTTCCCGCCCCCTGCAGCATTACTAAAACAGGCGACCAAGAGACCGCGCAGAGAACTACAACTCCCAGCGGCCCCTGCGGCGGCGACGCCCTGCCCGGACGCGTCTGAGCTTCCAAGTCCCTGGATCGCCGACATCCAACGACAACCGCAGCAGGATACGCTGCGCGCCAGGACACGCTGCGCGCCAGGACTTGCGAACTGCGCCGCCTCCTGCGCCTCGCAGTGGGCGGGGAGGGGCTGCTGGGACTTGTAGTTTGGACTGGGTAGCTATGGAAAGGACGATGGCCAGCGGCTCTTTGCTGGGCGAGATTGGTGAGTGGGTGGTCCTCCCTCGCTCTCTCTTCGCACCCACCGCACCGGGCAGGGGCAGAGAGCTGCGAGTGCGAGCGCGCCCCCCCAGATGTTGCGCCCGGTGCGGCCGGCCCCCCCTGCACCCCCCACGCTACGCCTCTGCATGGCACACACAGCTCAGTAAACTCTGGCACCTGGCTGATGCTCCCCTGTCCTCTAGCATCCACCGCTTGAGTCAGCTGTCTCATTCTGCCTAATGGTAGGGCCGGCCCTATGAAAACAATTTTTGGAAAGTTAGCTGTCCACATAAGAGACCACTTCTGCTAAACATAATTTAGATCACCATTAGATAATGGTTTAAAAAGGTGGGATATAAATGAAATAATGAATAAATAAATAATTTTGGACAGATGTTGTATCTTACTAGTTAACAGGGAAAGCACTGAACACTTACAAACAAAATGTTTGTACATTGCAGTCACAGATTTTGGATCCACGTTTGGTATTTCAGAAGGTGAACTGATTTAATGGGCCCTCTATGCCAGGGTAGGGAAGAGTTAAGGTTTACACGAGCTACTCTGTTTTTGTTTTTTGTTTTGCTAGGACCCTAAGATCCACCAACCAGCCCCAAATGAAAAATAGTTGCTTAGGAGCCAGACATAGAATTAAGGAACATGGCACCCCTGAGCACAGGTTCAACCCAAGAGTGTCTTTTCAGTACCAGAGCTGAGCTTACAGTTCTTTTACCTATAACCGCACTTCGAATCATTCTTCATTTCAGTGGCCTAAGTTGGGGTGGAGCCTTTTTCATTTGTTGTTACTGTTAAACAACTGGGAGTCAGAAACCCTTGCCATTCTACTGCAAATCCTGATCTATGGTCTACTCATTTCTACGCTAACCTTTTGCACCCAGAGCATATCTGCACCTCAGATTTAATCTGGTTTAAGTGTCATTTCCTCTCCCCAAGGAATATCCTGGTTAGTTCTGTGATGAATACTATGGATTTCAAACAGAGAGTTCTCAGAACCATTGCTAAACTAAAATCCTCAGGGTTCCTTAGGGGAAGCTCTGACAGTTAAACTGGTAGAAAGAAACCCCATATATGTCTGCAGTATAACTATACCCCAAGAGAAGCGATTGTCTATCAACAGCACTCCACTTCCCCTGAGACTTGAAAACCATTTTCAGAGGATATTCAACTACTTATCTAGGCTAGTGTTTCCACTGAATGACTTTATAGTTAGGGGCTTTAGCTGCCACTTACAAATTGCTTATTCTATGGTTACACTGGAATAACTGCATGCAGCAACTTGAAGGGCATCCCTGGTTGCAGAGGATGTCAGAAAGCAGAAAAAATACCCCCCCCCCGCTTCCATGAGGATATGAAGCAATGCAATTAATGTACATAAAGCTAATTTAAGAAGACCATTTGCTTGATTGTGGTTCTGGTGGGACTGAAACATCCAAGGAGAACACAATTACATTCTAACCAGGAGCAGACTGGTACATAATTCTTTCTTAAGTCAGAGGTGGGCAACTTGTGGCCCTCTCAATGTTGTTGGACTGCACCTGCCATAAGCCCTAGCCAGCATAGCCAGTGGTAAGGGATGATGGAAGTTGCAATCCAACAACATCTGGTAGACCACAAGTTGCCCACCCCTATCTTAAGCAAACTACAGCATGGGGCTAAAGGGCTTGGAGATGGTAGGGAGACTGAAGAGAAACCAGCCAGAGTTCCTTGAACCCAGGCTCCTGACTTTTTTGGGCTGTAATTATGTACACCTGGGAGTAAGCCTCATGGGACACAGTGGGACTCGCTTGCAAGTACAGTAATACCTTGGATTACAAGTAACTTGGTTTGAGAGCGTTTTGCAAGACAAGCACATTTTTAGATATTTATTTAATTATTTTTTACTCGATATACAAGCGTCGTCTTGCAATACAAGTACTGTAGTATGGCTAAAATTAAAAATCTCTGTACAATTTTTTTGGGGGGATTTTGTTTTGATATAAGAGTGTTTTGGATTACAAGCACGTTTCCTGAACGAATTATGCTCTCAATCCAAGGCATGACTGTAGTCATATTCAGATCTTAGGGTGTGCCACTAGTCTGACCAAATTCATCATCTAAGGATTGTATCTAACTTAAGTCCCATTCATTTCAGTGGGTCTACTCTAAGTAGGACTAACATTGGATACAATCCAGAATGTTTAGTGATGGCTAGAAGAACTCATTCGGAAGAAGTAACAAAAAATCTACTGTGGGTAACTGGAGCCTACTTTGAAGTCAGGAAGCCAAACTTGGGTAAAACGAATCCATTTCTCCAGGAAGAAAGGTTAGGAAAACATAAGATGTGGCCAGTTCCCAGGGCTCAAAGGATTATATTTTGAGTCCCTAAAAACAAATCAACTGGCAGTCTTTTTTCTCCCCAAGTGAAGGTCTTCTCCTGTGTAGGTGAGTCACACAGCAATCCCCTGCCACTAAGTGAAAAAACCTGAGGCATTTTATTTTTAAAAGCTGCAATTTGCTGCAGAGCTCCCTTTGCCCTGCTTCCAAGCAGCCTATCTATTTTGTGGCGATTGGGGGTGGGGTGGCTGGCTGAGGTGGAAGATGATGAGGTGGCCTGCTGCGATCTCTGTCTGAGCCAACGTTTCAGTGATAATTGCTCCTGAAGACAAGACGCTGCCCGAGAGAGCCTTCAGTGATGGGCAGGAATGATCCTGTCCTGGAAAGCCCCTCCTGAATCACACGGACCCAAAGGGACAGAAATACGTGGTCTGACTGCTATTCCGAGGAGTGGCTGGTGGAGTAGCAGATGCCAAGGGGCTTGACTGAGGTGAACCATGGGGACTTGTGACCGTTTCTCAGCCAAGGGGCTTGTCGTGGCAAAAACAGCCAAGGGGCTTGTCCTGGCACCTTCAAGACTAACACATTTTGCATGGCATACGCTTTTGTGGATGGAGCCCGCTTGCGTGAACAGTGGGGCAGCCGCGGGGCCCAAAGTCCAGGGACCCGCAGCCTGACCCCCCTAACCCCGAATGATCACCCAGCGAGTGGCAGGCGCTGAGGGCACCAGGGCAGCAGCAGTAAAACTATCCCGGTCCTCGTGATGGTGCCATGATGATTTCATTGAGTTTAAAAATGCAAAACTGCACACCGACACAGTATCCCCCCCCCCCCCCCAGTGTTGGCAAACAGTTTTGGTGGTGGTGTCATTCTAACATATAGGAGTGTAGGAACTGTGGGAATGGCAGTGGAGGGGTGGGGAGGAGAGAAAAATGCTAGTTGTGCGCGTTACAACTGCAGAATACACATGGCCCTCCGAAGCGCCTGCCCCCAAGGTCATTACGCTACATTACCTAGCTGCATCGCAGTGCTGAAATGATGCTCCACGCAAAGCCGGGGGGGGGGGGGGGATCTGATCAGAAACAGCAGGCCTGGCAGAGTTGGAAATGGACGGGTTTTTATAGGGTTGTATCCCATGTTAGTCCTACTTAGAGCTGACCCATTGAAATGAATGGGACTTCAGTAAGACTAACGTCGGGTTCAGAAGGAGCCTACGTTTCCTTATTAAGGCTACAACCCAACAACGTCGTCTGTATTTTTTTTAAGGCGATCTGCAGCAGCCCGATCTATGCACGTTTATTCGGAAGCGAGCGAGTCCCACTTATGGCAATCCTAACTGTCCTCTCAGAAGGACGTCCCATAGATTTTAAGAGGGATCACTCTCAGGTGAGTGGAGATAGGATTTCAGCCTTACTCTCTCAAGGAAGCGTGCCCGGGAATTTGCAGCCCCAGACTCAGCAATGCTAAAGTCAAGGATTCGTAAATCCTAGGATAAATTAAATTCATAACCTTCTCTTAAACGACCAGGGGCTAAAAAGAAACGAATTATAGAGGCGCTGCGATTTTTCTCTTAAACGCGCCCCCGTCCTTTTAGCGGCTTTCAGAAAGAAGGCTTTTGGAATTATCTCGACGTCCGATCCTGTCCAAATCCTCCTGCAAGTGACACGATGAGGATTTTTCTTCTGTGGTTTTTTTAAATTAAGAATCACTTACTACCTGCCTTAATACCGTTTGGGTTTGAAAAGCCGGGAGTGCTCTGGCATATGCAAAAAACGGATACAAACCCAGAGAGACAGATTTCTAAAATCAAGAAGGTCCTATATTTTAATTAAACAAAAGCAGCCTTGCATCTGAAATTATGAAACGTCCTTGTGCATCCCGATCCTGCGGCTGCCTACTCGGAAATAATAAATACCACTGAGTTCAGTGAGATTAAGCCTGCAAACCGATGCACGTTTACCTGGGAATAAACCCTCGCTGAACGCCGGGAGATTTACTTCTGAGTATAGGAATTGAATTACATTGTTATACTCCGATTCAAGTGTGCAGACGGCAGCAGCTGAATCAAATCTCAGATTTGAGCAGTAGTTAAATAGATGTTTATATTCTGCTTGGAATAGACCCCTGCCTTGAGATCCAAAATCCCTGCACACCCACTTCTTTAATATATATTTTTGTGCTAAATATGGGCTAACCTCTGATATTCCAAGGAAGCAAAAATATGTCTTTCTTTGGCACCCATCATCCACCCATCCATCGTCAGTGTCTTTTTCCTGAATATGGTATTTGGCACACCATTATTGCTAGGAAATGAAGAGCCGTCCTTTCTTCCCAAATGCCGTTACCTCTTAAGGCTAAAGGATGCGGACGCTGAATTACTGTACACTTGAGCGTGAGCTGAGTGTGTGAACCGACTCTGCGGGAGAGCGGATCGTGATGGGGATGATGCGAACGAAGCAATGTAAAAAAGTCCTGCGGCTCCTGCCTGCCTTCCTTCATAGGCGCCAGCTACCACTTGACGTCATCCCTGCCTGCACTTGTGAACAAGCCCTTGATCTCTCTGGCGGCTGAATGCGGACCTGATTCCACTGAAAAGCCTCGGGTTTGAGAAGTGAGCCTGGGGGGAGGCGCTTTTTTTTTTTTTTTTTATAGTGCCCTGGCCCATTTACACGTGCAAGTCATCGCTTGATGCTGTAGTCCTCAAATGATGAGCATGCACGTGTGAACAACTCTCGGTCGGACTGCTTGAATCCTGCGGGGCTCAATCGGGAGTGACCCTCGTTGGCTGGCAGACCTCCTACTCGAGGAAGTCTTCGCTTGACGGCTAAGGCCCACCCGCGACGGCGTTTCTTCCCTCTGGGTTGAATACTCCTTACTTAGAGTGGGCCCACTGAATGGGACCTCAGTTAGTCATGACATGAGTTACTGAAGTCCCCTTCTTTTCAACGGGCCTACTCTAAGCAGGACTAAGATGGGATTGCATCCAGCGTCAACGCCCATAGCCAAACCCCCTTCTGCGGCTTCATTCCTGGGCGCAGACTGACAGCTGTTCCCGTTTAAGAAGGAGCTCTTGTTTAACTCCCAAGTATGAACAATAAAAACAGTTTTAAATTAAAACGATTCTGTCATCAACAAGGCTAAAGCCGTGTTTACGCCGGCCGCAGCAGCGCTGACAATAACAGGCTGCAGGCTTGGTTTACTTCGTGGGATTCAGACCCACAAGCTGGAACGAGCGGCGAGGGCTTGCCCATCCCGGCCCGACGGGGATTCCTTGCGCAACGTCCCCCTCTCCGCCCGGCGAGGACCGGGACCCAAGAAGGCGCCCATGGAACCGCCCGCGCCCCAATCTTAGCCCGGCCCATCCCGTGGACGCGGAGCGAGGGGGCAGCGCCAGATCAGATGCCAACAGCGGGCCATGTCGGGGCAGGAGGGGAGTTCAGGGTTCGCGGCTGGGGGGAGCGAGGAGGGGCAACGGCCTACCCCGCCCCTCGTGGTCGAAAATGTACAGGATGCCAGTGCAGATCGATTGATGGGCAGGCGAACAGGTTTTAGAAAGGGTGGCCGGATGGAGGATGAATAAAAGAGGGCTGGAGAGAATAACTCCAGGGAGGTCTGGGGGGAAAGGGGGGGGGGGAGGAGAAGAAGAGGATCCGTATACGATCGAGATAATGAGAGCGAGAATGATCCCATAGATTAGAATATAAGAAATAAGAATGCCAGACCTTCATAACTATCTATGACACCGCTCAGATGATGCACCAGTAACCTTTCTATACTTTGCGCTGGTTCCAGATCCCTGCCTTCCTGCCTGGCCCGCTCGTTCTCTCTCTCTCTCTCTCTCTCTCTTTGTCTCTCGGCTTTCTGACAAGGGAGTTCTGATCGAAACAGAGATCTGCCTGGGAAAGAGCGAACAGTAGCTAGGCAGGTAGATCGCATCGAAGACAGTCGCACAGACCGGCAGGCAAAGGGTTTGACAGCGATAAGCTCGCTCCAAAAAGACGCGAATCTCTCCGATTGATTGACAGGGATGGCTTTTGAGACGAGGCGCCGCATCCATCCGAGCGGCGAGGCACCTGAAAGCGCCCCGTCCACCTTGCCAAGCGAGCGCCTGCCGCCGGCCTCGAAATAAATAATTTTGGACAGATGTTGTATCTTACTAGTTAACAGGGAAAGCACTGAACACTGAACACTCGAAAGAAACGGGACCCTGCTCGGGAGGGTGAACACAACGGGGCTTCCTTCTGAGTAAACGCGCAGAGGATCGGGCTACCCCCGCGTGCTTCGCGTGGGCCGGATGGTGCTCCAGTGCTTCCTTTTGCTTTGTGGAAGCAGGAACTTTGGTATGCCCGAGTTTACTGAGATGATCTTCCCACCTGCCCTGGTACCACCTATATCCTATCTCTGTCTGTGGCGTCGTCGGGAGATTCTCGCGCGGCCCTCCTGGCCCCTCTCTCATCACGCCATTCCTGAGCACGATTCCCCCTGCCAGCCTCGGCCTGTCCGGCTCTCTCGCGCCCCCCCCCCTCCCCGCACTTCTTCCTCGACGAAGCCCGCTTTCTCCGCCGACCCGGCCCGGTTTTTAGGGCAGCTTTTCTCTGCTCTCGGCTCGACATTCGGCCGTGAGGAGAAGGAGTCAAAGACAGAGCCCTGGTCGCGAAAGCGGAAGCCCCCTCGAGAAAGAACACGCGGAGGGAACGCGAGCCTCCCCGCGCAGCTCTGGGCCCGCCTCAGCCCCCCTCTCAGCTGCGCCGGCTTCTGCGGTTCCGGGGCCCCCATCTCCTTCCTCGGGGCTACAGTGGCTAATACTTGGAAAAGAGAGGGGCCGCCGCCCGGGCTTAAACCCTGCCGGCAAGGAATTCAGGAATCCCCTGACTTGCACATCATCCCGCCCCCTCCCACAAATCCCAGAGGTCCTGGAGCTTGACTGTGATCAATCCAGGCACTTGGCACATGTTCAGGAGTGCTTTCCCTCCATGATCCCTATTGAGCCACGGCTTATGGGGAGACTACCCCGGCATCCCAAAGACACTCTGGGGCAGTTGGGAGTACACCACGAAGTCCAACGAAGCCCTGCTCGGAGCGCTGCCGGGAGCCCTGCCTTTTTGTTGGACGGGGATAGAAAGTTTCGAGGCAGCAGATGCCCCCCACCCCGCACCCGGCACTTCCCCCGAGCAAGCGATCTGCCTTCCACCGACGGACTTACCACCAAGAGGAGTCCGCCCGCGGCGTGAGAGTCAGCAGCATCAGGACCAAGGGCCAGCAGAGGCGGGAGGGGGCGGCGGCCTGGATGCCCTCGGACGCCCGTCTGGTGCCCCCGGCAGCGCAGGCAATCCTAGCGGCGCTGGCCCAGCGGTTGGAGCCGAACATAATTCTCTTGCCCCGGCGAGGCGAGCGAGAAAAGAGGTCGAGGAAAAAGAGGACGCGCTCCCTTGGGCTCTCCGCGACTCGACGGGGAGAGAGGCGACCTTGGCCTGACTGATAACCCCGGCCCGGCCCGGGCGGCCGCTCGCTCACTCGCTCGCTCGCTGCTCTTCCAGCGCTGCTGCTGCTGCTGCTGCTGCTGCTGCGGTGGCCCCGGGGCGTCGGAAGGAGGCCAAGTCAAACGATCCTAAGCCCCGAGCTGGTTGGCGGAGTCTCTGCCGAGATGCGCGGCCGTCCGTCGCTTGGGCTGGGAAGGAGCTCTGGCGGAGCAGCCCCATGGACGGGCTTCTGCTGCTGGGAATGAGGCCGAGGATGACACGCTGGAGGGGTGGGCTTGGGGGCAGGCTGGGGAGATGGACACCTCCTTTGGACTCTCATTGGGCAAACCTCCCAGGCACAAAGACAAGGCAGGGGCCAGATCAGGCACAGCCAGGCAGTTGGGACGTCTCTGTCTCTCCCCCCCCCCCCGCCCCACAGCCGCTCCCTCCCTCCCTCTCGCTGGCTGAAAGCTCTCACCTTTTCCCTCCCAGGCACCACCTGCTGCTGAGAGCCAGAGCCAGAAGAGATCAGAGACAGCACTGAACTCTTTCCCTAACTGGGCAACAGACAGGCGCAGGCAGCGCCACCTCCACCCTCTGCCATGGGTCCTAGCGCCTCCTGTAGCTGCCCATCCCGCCCTCGGTTTTGCTCAGATGATTCCAGTCCCCAAGGGAGAAAAGGCCCAGGCAGATGGAGCTCTTGCTATAGACTTGGGGAGATGGAAGTCTTTGGTTCCCTCTTCCCTGCCCCCCTCAAGCTCCAGAAGCAGTACAGCACAGGGGGGTTCTTTAGAGAGCCAATGTAGAAGCTAGAAGCTAAAGCCATCCCCTGGGGTTTAGGTCACACCTCTGCTACACACACACACACACACACACACACACTGATATTGTCCCAGGACAAGTTGCCTTTTCTTTGCTGCCACCGGTTTGTATCCAACTGTTAGTCCTGCTTAGAGTAGACCAATTGAAATGAATGGTACTTAAGTTAGGCTAACACTGGAGACAACCCATGAAATGGGAACAATAGTGATCTTTGCAGTGTTGTTGTGAGATCATGTAGTAGACAAAATTTAAAACTTCCTTATTTCTTTCATTGCGTTTGCGTGTGTTTTAAATCAAAGTTGCAATTTGGAAGGCACAATGTGTCAGAGATACACACCATCTCAACACATCATGGTGTTCTTCTCCGCATGGTGTATGTGTTGTGCACTTTTCTCCGTGCTGCTGTATAGGAAAAGCATTGTGTGTGAACTGTGAAGTGACCCTCCAATGTCAAGATGTACTGAGAATGAGATAAGTTCATAGTTGAGTGGGAATATAAACCAGGATCTCCCATGTCCAAATGACACACCTTCTCTGCAACACAGGCTGGCTTCATTCATGCTTACCAAGCATCAGTGGGGAATCTCTCTCTCTCTCTGTTATCTCTCTATCTATCCATCAATAGATAAGAACCAAAAGTCCATCTAGTCCAGCATTCTGTTTTCAATAGTGGCCAGCCCACAACAACTCTCTCCAACAACTGGCATTCAGGGGCTTTGGAACATGAAGGTCCCATATAGCCAACATTTATTTATTTATTTATTTATTACATTTATACCCCGCCTTTTTTCCTACAAGGAACTCAAGGCGGCTTACATAATCCTCCTCCTCCTCCTCTCCATTTTATCCTCACAACAACCCTGTGAGGTAGGTTAGGCTGAGAGGCAGTGACTGGCCCAAAGTCACCCAGTGAGTTTCATGGCCGAGCGGGGACTAGAACCTGGATCTCCCGAGTCCCAGTCCAACACTCTAACCACTACGCCACACTGGCTCCTTTCAGGCATATTGCAGTATGTTGGTCTTTCTCAGCACACACGGCTGGCTGTATTAATGAGTTGCAGCCATTAGTCATGATAGCTAAATGGAACCTCCATATTCAGAGGCAGTAAACCTTTGAAGACAAGGGGCTGGGAACAAATGGCAAGAGAAGAGCATCACCTTTATCTCAGAGCATCTCAGAAGCATCTGGCTGCCAACCATTGGAAGCAGAACAGCAGGACAAGACAGACCTTGTTATGTTCCAGCAGGGCAATTCTTATGTTTTTTGGGTGTGTGTTTTAAGGTAAAATGGAGTTATTGGAGAAAGGGCAAACACATAAGCCATGCATATATTTTTTTAAAGGGCCAGTTTTCCAGTTAGGAAATAATGAATAGGAAAGAGCATAGCAGCCACATTTTCTTTTAAAGTGTTTACATCTGACCTCAAAGAGTGCTCTGTTCCTTTAAATTGGAGGTGCAGAACCTCAGGCTCAGGGCCCAAATCTCCCCCCCCCCGGGGTTCCAGTCTGGTCCTCCAGGATTCCCCAGATGGCCATGTCCCCTTCCCGTCCCCACCCCTTTTCTCTAACTACCAATCATTTGGTGGTGGTTTCCTGGCTTTTATTCAGTCTCTCTCTCCCCCCCCCCCCATTCTATAAGGTGCAAATGCCTCTCTTAAGGCTTAGCTACTGGCAGTAAGAGCTTTAAGTGAAAATATGCAGGTATTTTGGCCCACCACTTTAGTTTTTGGCCATTTGCCCTCAGAGGCCACTGGAATGCGGCCCCTGAAAATTTCTCCTAAAAGGAATTTGGCCCTCAGGAAGAAAGAGGTTCTCCACCCCTGCTTTAAATCTAACATGTGACTGTAAGTAATAAATTCAGGGCAAAAACTGGAGCAGGGAGATAGAAACTAGGTTTATGGTTATTGCTGTTTTCCCTTGCTCTCCCTTAAATTCCTTGTGTGGTATTAAGAGGAAGCTATGCCTTCTGTAGGTTATTTATTTATTTATTTGTTTGTTTATTACATTACTATACTGCCCAATAGCATACCCTCCAACATTTCACAGAGGAAAATAGGGACACACATGTGAATTTGTAAGAGGTATGGTAAAGCAACATGAAGGTGTGATCAAGAGGGTGTGACCAGGCAACCAAAGAGGGTGTGTCAAGTACAAAAGTTATAAGAGGAAACACACAAAATCTTATATAATTATTATATTATATATTATTTTATAATATTTGATAAGTGGCTTTTGTAATATATATTTTTTAACCTTACTTAAACCCTTAATTGTTGATATCTGGTATTTTTCATGGAGGGTGGGTCCGTGCTTGCACTCAAAGTGGTGCTTCCCTCTGGCCCAAATGTGGTCCTTCAACAAACTTTTGTTCAGCATTTACGTTTTGCCTTATGTGTTTTGGATGCTAGCAGGTGCCTTTGCTTTTCTAGAGCCAACGTTTTCTACAAGCAACACTCTGTGTCTAATTAATTTTGTGGGATTGCAAGCCTTGATATCAGCAGGCATTCTGGCATCTGTGCATTCTCCCTTTGCCAAATCTCCAGCCTCCTTCCTAGTCCAATTGCTATGGATGAAATAATGACTTCGTTTGGCACAAGAGAAACTGAGACAAGAAACCGACACTTTTTAATAATCCAATTAGGCTTCTCCAATTTACAGGGCTAGAAAGCAAAAAGCCTCTGGGACTCTGCTCTTTTGTCTGAGACCCAACTGAATGATAGTGTTACAACTTATTTATAAAACAATCCGGGTGGGGAGAGTGGTGGTAGGAGAAAGTCTGATATTTATAGACTAGAGCCAGGGCATTTGGTTAGAAGCTGCTGCAATGTGCAGTGATCCTCTGGACGTCTTTATGCGATTACGCTGTTGAACATTGGCCTGGTCCCTCTCCTGATAAAGGTAATCAGGTCAAAACCCAGAGTGGAATGGGTCTAGATCAGGGGTCTTCAAACTACAGCCCGTGGGACACACCCGGCCCGGCGGGTTCTTTCATCTGGCCCGGCGGCTGATCTAGCCTACTCAGACTGACGCTCCCGCTAGGGGGAAGAGGCAGGAGAATGGGGAGGGGGCATGAGATCAGCAGGAGCCCACGTGAGCGACTCGAGGAGGATGGCCCCAAGTTGTGGTGGCGGCGGCGGCAGCAGCAGCCAGTCTAGAGAGGTAAGCAGAGTTTTTACAAAGTTTTTGGAGGAGGAGAGGATCCTCCATTGGAGGAGACGCTGGCTGAGGGAGACGCTGCTCCCCGCCCTGCAGGGCTCCGTGCTCCGGGCAGCTCGAGCCCCGCCGCCGCCGCCGCCATCTCCGCCACGCCTCCGCCATCGGAGAGACGCTGGCTGAGGGAGACGCTGATGCCCGCCCTGCAGGGCTCCGTGCTCCGGGCCATAATCCTATGCAAACTTACTTGGAGCAAGCCTCATTGAACTTAATTGGGCTATACTTCCAAGCAAACATGTTTAGGATTGCTGGGCCTGGCTGAAACACAAACCACTTAATTCAAACCCATTTAAATCAGTAAGGCTTACTTCTGAGTAAAAATCCTTAGGATCAGGCTACAAAACATCTAGAAGACAATATGGTGCCATTGAGGTGATTGTCATTTCAGTTGTACTCACTACTTATTTATTTGTTTGTTTGTTATATTTATATCCTGCCTTTTTTTCCTGCAAGGAACCCTAGGTGGCTTACATAATCTTCCTCCTCTCCATTTTATCCTCACAATAACCCTGTGAGGTAGGTTAAACTGAGAGTCAGTGACTGGCCCAAACTCAGCCAGTGAGCTTCATGGCTGACTAGGGACTAGAACCCGGATCTCCCGAGTCCCAGTCAAGCACTCTAACTAACCACTATGCCACACTGGCTCTCACTATGTTCTCTGGGTACCAGGTCTTCCCATTGAAATACTAATAAGCTTATGTTGATTAAAATTGTTCTTCATTTTAAATATTGTATTGTTTTTTCCTGTTTTTTTGCACTACAAATAAGATATGTGCAGTTTGCAAATCAAGCCTTTCTATACCTTTTTAAAATTTAATGTATCTCAATTTTAGACAGCAAATTAATTAATTATTAATTTATTATTAATTTATAATAACTTTCCATTTAATCAAGTAAAAAAAAAGGACCCGGGTCCTTTTTTTAACTTGAGATCCATTCATTCATATTTTTTTCAAACTATAGTCCAGCCCCCCAACAGTCTGAGGGGCAATGAACTGGCCCCCTGTTTAAAAAGTTTGAGGACCCCTGGTCTAGATAATCAAATCTCAGCATCCTCAGGAAACCACAATCCCCAGATTAATTAATGGAACCAATGATATTCAGAGTGATATAGGGTGCAATCCTATGCATGTTTATACAGGGGAAAAAAGTCTTACAACTCCCAGCATTCCCCAGCCACCCATGCTGACTGGGAAATGCTGGGAGTTATAGGACTTTTTTTCTGTATAAACATGCATAGGATTGCACCCTTAGGGTTAGATCCAGATTTACTCTAGGTTGAAATCAATGGGACTAAAGTTAGTCATGACTAACCTGTCTCATTGATTTCAATGGGTCTACTTTAAGAATGACTAAATACAACCTATAGTTTGGATCCAACTCATAGTATAGATGTGGCCAGAAGACAAGATTTCTACATATCATCTTGATATTAGCCACCAGTGAAGAACTTGTTAAAGGTGTAACAACAGCTGATAAGTAACGGAAAGCATCCCAGATGGGAGGATATGATGGTGTAGGAGAGGCTTTTGGGGAGCAGTGGGTTCTCTGATTCTGAAAGGGAAAACTTCTATATTTTAATAGTGGTGAAAGGGAAATCTTTTCCAGGTGTAGCATAGTGGTTCCAATATATTTCATTAGAGAACTTTTCTACACGAAGCATTTTTTGTGCGCTTGTGATTCCTCATGGCTGTTCATGGGTTCTTTAGACGACATTGTAATCCTCCAGTTTCGCTTCTGTTTTTCAGAGCACTTTCTCAGGGCTTTTTAGAATGGGGAAAATGGGGTATTATTTCTGTAAGTTCTGTTTCTACTGGTATATATTTGTGCTATTCCACTATAGCACAGCTCCACCTAGAGGTTATGTTGCAGAAAATCAGGAAAGCTAAAACTGTTTAAGAGAGCTCAGATCTCAATTCTGCAATGAAACTGAAAGTAGATACAGCGATTAACAGCCTCACATAGAAAAGCTCACTGTCCTTCCAACACCTGATTAATAACAATTCCTAGAGGATTGGATCAAAACTATAGGAAACTAGATTTCGGTTAAACATCAACCAGGGCTGGCGCAAGACATTCAGCTGCCTGAGGCAGAGTAACAAATGGCATCTCCCTGCTCCCAAATGAAAGTGCATAGTACCCCAAGCCATCCAAATTATTTTGGCATCTAAGGCCAAAAAAATTCACAAGTTTAAGGAATTAATTGTAAACTTGTTAACTGTGGCTAGGCTAATGATAGTGAGAAAATGGAAAGTACAACATGTTTTCCTAATAACTGATTGGTATAAGGAAGTTTGGGATATAGCCCTAAATGATAAATTAACCTGTAGTATCAAATGCGAAAAAGGACAGTTAAAGAAGAATAATTTTATGGATATATGGAATCAATTATTAGACTATGTATTCATAAAGGGGAAGGGGAGTATGCCTTGTCAGGATATGTTGTATTTTTGGAATTTGGAACTCAGAAGAGGGAAGAAGCAGTTTGAAGGATGATTTTGCACAGAAAAATAGCTGGCAGGGAAATGGTTAAGCACCCCCACTCCATCAAAACAAAGGTCTCTCAAGACTGCTTTTCATTTTTTTAAAGTGCTTCATTAAATGCATGTTGTGTGTATTTTTGCCTCTTACACATGCTTTTCAGTGCTTCTTGTAACATATGAAGCTGCCCTTTCATACTCCCTCATCTTGGAACTCATACTCAGAATATGTAGCTGCTCATTTCAGTAGATTGAAGCCAGATTTGTGGCCATTTTCTGCCCTTAAGGGGAACCTTTGATTGGTTTTTAACAAAGAGAGAGGCAAGTTCCTCCCCATCATTGCTTTCCCCCACTCCCGCCACTCTTCTACATAGCATTCAGATTCATTTCAGCCCAAAACTGTGTTCATGTGAACCTGGTATATGCTTTAGTATGACATGCACATACAACCTAATGAAATTCCTATGATGTAGACTGAAATAAAGACTTCCAAGAACTTTCCATGAAGTTTCGGTGAAAATGATTTGCTATTCCTTTCTTCTAAGACTTTCACAATAGTGAATCTCCTCCAACCCCTTCAGATGTTACTCCTCAATCTCAGAGGAGCCCTTTGTAATCTGATCAAACAGAAAAGCCAGAAACTCAACCAAATCCACAGTGCTGTTGCCACTCAGGGGTGGGTTGTTGTTGTTTTTGGTGAGGAGTTCATATCCTGTTGTAGTTAAAAGCAAAGACAGATGCTGCCTTCCATTAGTGATACTCCAACAACAACCCAAGGCTCAACCTTTTGTTTTGGTCAACAGGACATGAAATGGTAAGCATCTTGCCTTTACACTGCATTCTTTAAACATGCATAATGGATTGATAGACTCCAGAGTGTGCCATGGGGACCATTCAGTCAATGGTACATCCACCTAGAAAAATGAAACCCATCTGAAATCTGGACAACAGGCTATCTGGATGTTCAATGCCAAGAGAATGAAGAAAGTGAGCATTTGACTTGACTGCCGCCTCCCACCACCAAAGTGTGGCCAACAGAAGTGTCATTTAGGGAGAATGAGACCCAGTTTCAGACTGTTATTTTTCTTCGCTCTCAAGAGCATCTAGGTTTTAAATAAATGGGCCTAGGCTATAAGGCTGTGAAGGATTGAGGCCTACACAGGCTTAGGTTAGTTGAAGCCTGTAGGCCCAAACACTTCCCTAAATTAGTTGAAGCCTGAAGGCCCAAACATTTCAAGATGGGAGGGCGCATTTGTGAGTTTCAGTTCACCCAATAGAAGTTAAGTATTATTTTTCCTGTTCAAGGTCACATGGTTATAACCTTCCAATCCTGGGAAGGCTTTATTTGTGTGGGGTGTGGTCAGCTAGAGCCAGAGAGAGACTGACTGCAGAGGAGAGAGGCAAACAGGAGTTAAGTTAGAGAACCTTGTGTTATTTGTCTGTTTAACTTTATCATACTTGCTTTTGAATTATAACTGCTCTATTGTGTAAATACCCTAATGTAATAAGTAAAGTGTTGTTGTTTACCCTGAGTTGTTGGAGTGAAGTCTCACCACGCCTGAAGTCTATTCTCATGCTACTGGGAACAGGAAAGTAACAGGCAAAGGATTGGTCTCCTGGAACGGGAGAAGCTTTGAGAAGAGGCAGAGATCTTCCAAAGACAGATCAAGGGGTCCCTGCAGTAGCGGAACCTTGACAAAGGCACACATGTGCACATTCTTTCAATGAGGGGAGACTATCTGTATGCCCAAGGAAATGTCAGCATGATCATATCCTTCCACTGAAATTAGTGTAGAAGATGTTCCATATATGCAGTGGAGCTTCCACAACTAGAACAGATGACAGGATCAAGGCGCTGACTCTCAGTCTAGAGCAGTGATGGCGAACCTATGGCACGGGTGCCACAGCTGGCACACAGGGACCCCTCTGTGGGCACTCAAGCCATTGGTCACCAGATTGCGAAAAGACCGTCCCCTTCTGCAAAACACTAATGATCTTGTTCTTTCTCACAGTGTGGAACAGAATGATTTTATTCTAGAATTCCTGTTCCAGAATTCTTTTCTACATTGTTATCACATTTAAAAGATTTTGAAGAATGATGCACAGAGCATGGCTTGGATGTAAAGCCCTAACAGTTGACCGGAGTGCTGCATGTGTTGCTCTCAAACTAACAGAGTATGAGCCAAGGTTTGACAAATTATCAGCATGCATGCAATAGCAAAAATCACATTAATTGTGCAAAAGCATGCCCAATGCAAACTTTTACCTAATGCAGTGTTTGCAGTCCAAGACATAAAGTGTTTAAAATGTGTTAAGCACGTTTAGTTTTCTTGTTTATCCTGCTCATCCTAGTACAGGTTGACTTTTACTTTTACTAATCCGACACCTGTAGAAGCAGGGAAAGGACCCGGAGTAAAGCTTGCCCCATACAATTTCAGTCTGGCATATAATCATATTACAAGTTGAGAATCCCTTATCCAAAAATACATGTGCCTAATTATTTAAAAAGTTTGTATAAATTCCCTTCAGGCTATGTGTACAATGGAGTACTATAATAATTTTTTGAGTTGATTTTTTTTCCAACAAAAAACTGTTTGTGTCATTGAAAGCTCTGTTATTGTGTGTTTCTTTAAAGACAAAAGATGTTAATTAGTTCGGACAACTGTATGAGTTGTTTTTCTAAAACTAAAACCTCGGTATTCAGGTTTAATTGCAGTGTTGGCACTTTGAAATAAATAAGTTGGTTTTGTGTTGCAGTTTGGGCACTCAGGCTCAAAAAGGTTCGCCATCACTGGTCTAGAGAGATGGCAGGAAGGGAGGGAGGAAGGGAGAGAGAGAGAGAAACAGAATGGGGTGGTAGGGTGGCCAGCTATCCTACTTTACACAGGACAGCTCTCTATTTGAAGAACTGTCAGAGGGCAATCCTCTATTTGATAGATTGTCCAGATCAAGTTTCATTTAAAGTCAAAGTCTAGAGCAGGGCTCTCCAACCTTGGGTCCCCAGATGTTGCTGGCCTACAGCTCCCAGCATACCCAGCCAGCATGGTTAATGGCAAGGGATTCTGGGAGCCAGGACCAGTGCAAGGCAGTTTGGTGCCCTAGGCAAGATCAGATATTTAGTGCCCCCCCTTCCCACTTGAGAGCGCTGTATTTTTTTTCAAGGTGTTTCTGGTGCCCTCTTTAGCCCTGCGCCCTAGGCAGCTGCCTAGTTGGCCTAATGGTAGCACCGGCCCTGCTGGGAGCTGTAGACCAGCAACATCTGGGGACCCAAGGTTGGAGAGCCCTGCTCTAGAGGGAAGCAGGTGCCTTGAACTTGCCCATCAACAGGGAGCACCTGGATGGCAGACTGAGCAAGCAAACAAACAGGTCGCCCAGTCAGTCTTCCCATAGGTGGTGAGATGTACTGTATTTCTATTTAAATTATAGTAATTATTTCTAAATTTGCTTCTATACATGTAAAATATGCAAATGTTATGCAAATTGGCATCCTCTTTTCATAGATTTCATAGATCATAGAGTTGGAAGGAGCCTACAAGGTCATCGAGTCCAACCCTGCTCAATGCAGGAAACTAGAGGAGGGGTCTCCCATCCAAGTAATAACCAGGCCTGACCCTGCTTAGCTTTCCACGCTCAGACAAGCTGAGCCAGCATGAGCCACAGGCCTGTTTTGTCCTCTCTTTTGATGATGCATTTCCTTTTTTTTTTTTTTTTGGTGCTGAGAAAGTGGCCACCCCAGGTGGCAGAGAGTGAGAGAGAGGGTTGCTTGCCCACTTTGGCTTTAGCCCCACCCACCTCTGGCATGTGGTCCCTGCTCCCAAAAGGCTACGGAAAGGGAATGCAGCCCTCAACAACAACAACAACAACAAAGATTCCCTGCCCCATCTCTATTTATGGATCGCCTTCAGCCGTCTCAGAAGAGGTGCATTCCCAATATGATGAGTACCATTGAAAACCACAGTCTACAGGGTATGCTCTTTAGTTCTTCAGAGACAAAGGAGAGTCTCCCATTGACTTAAGTGAGGTTTAAACCAGACTTTCACTTGTTTGGAGTTATTACTGAGGATCTGTCTGCAGTGATGCTTGACATGACTCAGAGTCTCTGGCCAAACTTCTATGAGGAGAGGCCGCCGGAGAGAGAACATTTGCCCTTCCAGCCTCACGCTGTTCTGCCTGCCTCCATTTGATCTTTCACTCAGATTAGTGGCCTGCTCCAAATGGGTGCCTGTTTTCTCCACATGAGCTGCAGTGTGTGTAAATAAACAAGTCTCGCTTTCAAATGCCTTCATGATTCATTAACTTCAAAGGGATAAACTCTGTTTTCTTAAGAGGTCAGTCACTTCAGAGTTTCTCCACGTTCCATCGGCATCGAAGGTGATGATGACTTGATTTTGTGGAGTTTTGGGGGGCAGTCCCCGCTCCTGTTGTGGCTACTCTTTGTTTTGCTAGCAGCCTCAGCAATGGAATAAAAGGCTTTGTTTTTAAAAACAAATTCTTTCAATTGCACAAGGAAGACAAAAACAAGCACCTTTCACCGATGGTTGGATTCTTTAACAATGAAGGGCAGTTAATGTATTGTTGAAGTGACCAGATCTACAGCTAGTGTGCCATTTTGAAAGGGGAAGTAGGTGGCAGATCACAGGTAATAATGGCACAGTGGGGGAAGTTCATTTACTAGAGTCATTGGTGCTTACACTTAGGACCTGTCTGCTCCTGAAGGTAACTTTGTTCCTATGCCAGCCTGCCCACACTTGAAGATCTGATGGAGAGGCCCTTCCTATGTCCCAGCTGTGGTGGAGGCATGGCAACTGGGATGAGGCAAAGGGCCTTCTCTGTGGCTGCACCTAAATTGTGGAATTCTTTGCCCCAGGATGCTGGTTTGGCACCACCTACCATGGCATTTCACCATATGGCAAAAGCCTTCTTGTTTAGGCAGGTGTTTGTTTTATTGGATGGATAAGTTATCAGGTGTCTTCATTTTATCTGCTGAATCTGTCTGTTTTATTTCTAATCATATTGGTCCCTCCATCCTTTTGGAATTCTGTTGCATTTTATTATTGGTTTTAATTGTTAGCTGCCCTGGAGTGGTGTTTAAGCAATAGAAGGGTGGAATATTCAAAGTGTTGACCTTTAAAGCCCTGAGTGGCTTGGGACCAGAGTGGCTAAAGGAATGCATTCTCCTGTATGTACCTCCTCAGACCCTTAGATGAGCTTTGGAGGCCCACCTCTGGGTGCCCCCACCAAAAGAAGTTAGGCAGGTGGCTATAAGAGGGAGGGCCTTCTCAGTGGTGCTTCCCCGCTTATGGAATGCCTTCTCCAAGAAGGCTTGCCTGATGCCTACACTGTTATCTTTTTAGAGCCAAATGAAGACCTTTCTCTTCTCCAAGGCATTTTAGAAACATAGGATTTAGATTTTTTTGGCTGTTCTTATGTATCTTATCTACTGCTGTGCTATTTGTCATTTCATGTTGCGTTTTATACTTTTCACTGTTTGTAATATACCCAGAGAACATTTGCTATTGGGCAGATTAAAAATATAATAAATTAAAAATATAATACAATATATAACAGCTTAGTAAAATAAACAGTTATTGCTGAAGAAGAGCTTATAAGGCTTTAAGAAAAAAAATATCATGGGCAGAGCAATCCTATGTCCCCTAGACAGCTTCTAGAGGGCCATAGGATTGTTCAGATTCCCAGATCCGAGGTTAGAAAAGAGCACCAACCTTGCAGCTTGGGATCTGCGCTTGGATCGCTCACAGCTGGTGTAGAAAGAACAGTTCATTTGAACACTCTGCAAAGGAGGGTAATCGTATCGTTTGATAGCTAAAGATGTTTGCTCAATGACAACTGATTGCTTTTGATGTCTGGTGGGGAAACATTTTGAATGTAGCCAATAGAAGAGAATGAAGCAGCTGGGTGGAAAGAAGGAGCCCCAGAGGTCTCCAATGATGTACTGTTACATGTCCAAGAAGGCTGGGCTCATTCTTCTGCAAGAATCTAGTGGAGAGGGAATCTTGCCACCAAGGTTAAGGAAAGATGCCAGTTGCTTCAGGAGAGGGAAATGGCTTCCCTGCAGTTTGAGGCCAAGGTGATACAGCCCAGATGTCCCCACAAGCTCTCAGGGGTTGGTCAAAAATAATCTCAGGAGCTAGATTTTGCCTATATTTATTTATTATTTATCTAAAATATTTCTAGGCTACCCTTCAGGGCAGGAGCCCTCCCAAGGTGGCTTCCAACAATAACATTCATATAATAAAAACTGATATGGGAATAAAAGAGCAGACATTCATAAAAGCTATAGGCTTCTGGGTGGCCATTCCAAGGGATGCAGCGGTCACTTTGAAGTGCAGGCACTCATTATGGCAGTACCCATAGCCACGCCCCTAAGGAGAGTCCAAAAATGCTGGCACCTGTGTTGATCTATCTGTCTGTCTGTCTGTCTCTCTGTGTGTATTATATATGTCTTTTGTAGGTCTTTCGTAAAGCCAATGAATCTTCATTTCCTATTCAAGACCAAGCTGATCTAAAATACTTTTGCACTGCTACAGGGATAGTTCACAACCATATATCGTTGCAGGGAAAGTCCATTTCCCTCCAGCTGCTGCGAGGATTGCAGCTAAGCTCAGGGGGAACAGGGAAGCTTGAACGGGGTCCCGGCAGATGTCATAATCATCTCTGCTAATCAAAAAGTGCTTTGACCATGTGAGCCTTGGCTCCAGTGCACCACTGAGTATGCCTATGGCCTTTTGCGGGGAACTGATGCTTCTACTCATTGCATCTGATCTCCACTGTGCATGTGGGCCAGGGGCTCCAGCTTGAACTGCTCCTGGGCCTGTTCGTACAATAACAGGTGAGGATCCATGTGATCCTGCTTAGGCCATGTGTCCGTGCAGCCAGCTCTATGGTGTTGCAGTGTCCTGGCCACGCCTTTTCCAGGGAGTGCTTCCTTCCCTTCCAGTCTGGGACACAAGTGTGAAACAGAGAGGACTGGAAACTGCTGTGCATTCGAGAACAGGGCAGTGGTGGGGTGTGTGTGTGTGTGAACCTTACAAGCTTGAGGCTATATTCTGCAAAGGCACATGCCATGTTCTGTGCTAGTAGGGTAAGCTTGGACTTCAAGGTAAGCAAGCAGGATGAAGAGCAATCACAGTTTTCAGCGGACCACAAATATTGATCTAGTCTCCCAAGAACATCTGGGGAGCCTCAGATCATGGGGGTTATCTTAGGCCAGGACCTTGCCTTTGCCATTAAGATCCTTTTACAATTAGCTCCTGTAGGCTGAGGATCATGCTTTCCTAGAAGGCATTTAATGAAGAAACTATTTCCCCCAATCTAAAATATGCAGAGGCAAAATTGCATTATACAGTATATGTAAAATGGCACTTGGTGTATGCTCAGAGGCATTATTGCTGCCACAAGAGTCCTATTATTAAAGGGCAGCTTATAGATTGAATGAATGAACATATATATATTCTTCTTCGCATTGGAGGGTGGGCTGGAGAAATTCAGATGATGTTCTCAGGTGGGGGGACTTGCATTTTTATAAATCAGAGACAGTGCATAGTCAGATGCTTCTTATTCTTCTTAGTACTCTATTATATATCCCGGTATTGACCTCTGGCTCAAAATAAGCCCCCCCCATTCCTTTGTTTGATCATCTATTATGATCAGTTTAATGTTAATTAATTTTTTTAGGGCATTGATTAGCCACCCTTCAGCTGAAGCCCTCAGAATGGCTCGCAAAGACTTTAGGATTGGTCAGAAAGTGCCTCCACACTTTCTCAGCCCCATTCTCTGGCTGCAAATGTAGTGGAGGCATTGTCTTCACATTGGAGGGTTGGCTGGAGAAATTCAGATTACTTTCTCAGGTGGGGGACTGGTACTGTTAGCAGTCAGAGACAGTGGCATAGAGGCTTCTCCTTCTTTCAAGCGTCACTTCTTATTTCCTTTCCTTCCAACAATTTTGCTGCTGTTTTGTGGCAGCAGCAGTCATCATTCTCCAAGTCAGATGACCGGGGGCAGGGGCGGGGGCAGGGACATACAATTTTAGCAGTCAAAGACAGTGGCACAGTCAGATGCTTTTTCTTCTTTTTGAACGTTACCCCCTTTCTTTCTTTTAAATGTTTTTTCCCCATTGTTTACCTGCAGTAGCAGCAGCAGCACCACCCCTCCTCTGTCAGAGGCCAACTCACCCCACAATGCATCTGGGGAAGGACACTACATGTAAATTGTCCTCAGATAATAATTACCCGCCTCTCCATCTAGATCGAGGCGGGGAACAACAGAAAATATAAAATACCTAAACTAAAACAACACAATATATACTATTAAACATCTTAAAACATCCTAAAAACATCTTAAAACATCTTTAAAACATCTTAAAAACATCTTTAAAACATCCTAAATAAAATATTATTATTTAAAACATCTTTAAAACATCTTTAAAACATCCTAGATAAAACTGTGGGGCAAGATGACCCCTGATAGAGAAGGATCACTGCTACTGTGGGTAAGTGGTGGCGAAACCTCTTTAAAGCAAGCAAGCAAGCATGCAAGCAAGCATGCAAGCAAGCAAGCGATAGTGGTGGCGAGTTTAAAAAGAAGCCCCTGACTATGCTACTGTCCCTGACTAATAAAACCCTCCAAAACATATGTTTTCCAAAACAAAATGTTCCCCTACAATCATCAGACGTTCTTAACCCCCTTTTTTCCTTCCCCCTCCTATGATTGTATTGAAAAATTGGTGCTGAGAATTTTGGCACAGTCCCCAAAGAATTATCAGATGTCAGAATATTCCAGTCTTAGTGGCACTGTGACTTTTGCCTGCCTGCTGTGTGGGCATGAACTTCCTTTTAATTCTCAAGACTCTCATTTGCACCACAGAAAATAACTTTGTGCTGAAATAACACCCAGTATCATCAGCCTTGGTGACTTCATATGAGATGCATTCCCTGATATGATCATTATCATATAAATGCATTATTTATTAACAGCTTATTTTGGAATATGACATTAAGGTGTCAGAGCAGAGACTGAGATATGACAGATCTCCTAAATCTCCCTATCTCTAGACAAGAGTCTAATCTTGAAAGCTAAACCTCCAAGAAAAGACAAGAAACACTCTGCATTGTGCATTTCATAAAGCTGACAGCTTTTCTTTCTTTTTTTTTAGATGATTGTCATTTATGTAATAAATGAGCAGTTGTTACACATTCACTGTGGGAGAATACAGATACAGTCATGCCTTGGATTGAGAGCATAATTCGTTCCGGAAAGGTGCTTGTAATCCAAAACACTCTTATATCAAAACAAAATCCCCCCCAAAAATTTGTACAGAGATTTTTAATTTAAGCTGTACTACAGTACTTGTATTGCAAGACGACACTTGTATATCAAGTAAAAAAAAATTAAATAAATATTTAAAAATTTGCTTGTCTTGCAAAATGCTCTCAAACCAAGTTACTTGTAATCCAAGGTATTACTGTATCTCTTCTTGAGGGTAGTGCTATTACTGTGGGGAACTCAGAGAATCATAGGATGATGGTGTTGGAAGGGACCTTGGAGGTTGTCATCATCTAGTCCAGGGCTCTCCAACCTTGGGTCCCCAGATGTTGCTGGCCTACAACTCCCAGCATACCCAGCCAGCACAGCTAATGGCAAGGGATTCTGGGAGCTGTAGTCCAGCAACATCTGGGGACCCAAGGTTGGAGAGCCCTGATCTAGTCCAAACCCTTGCTTAATGTAAAAATCTTAGAACTACAGCAATCTACAAGAGAGTCAGTGTGGTGTAGTGTTGGATTGGGACTCAGGAGATCTGGGTTCTAGTCCCCACTTGGCCATGAAGCTGACTGGGTGATTTTGGATCAGTTGCTGACTCACAGCCTAACCTACCTCACATGGTTGTTGTGAGAATAAAATGGAGAGGAGGAGGAGGAGGATTATGTAAGCCACTGGGTTCCTTGCAGGAAAATGACAGAATATAAATGTAATAAATAATAAATACACCTTCCCCCAACCTCAGTCTCTCCAGATGTTTTGTACTACAACTCTCATCAGCCCCAGCCAGCTAGGTAAAATGATCATGGATGGGGAGTTGTCATTGAAAACATCTGGATGAACCCAGGTACAGAACAGCTGAATTACAGCATCCCTGACAGATGGCTATTGTCCAGCCTCTGCTTAAATACTAAAGATGTTCATCGACTCCCTGATTTGACCTGAACTCCAATTTAGTGCTTTGGGAAATGGCTGCTTGGATTGATTCAAAGACCACCCACTTCAACTTGTGTGCTGAACCCAAGCTGAGATTCGGAAATCTGAGGCTTTGTGCCTCCCACTAACTATCATGGGAATTTTTAAAATGGCTATAACCTTCCCCCCCCCCCCCTTTGTCAGAAATGGATGATATTTGCAGACATAATGACTGGGTTCAGACAACACAATAACCCACACTCAAGGGTTGAGTATGGGTTGAGTGTGGGTTGTCGTTGAACTGTTGGTTGTTGTTGCAACGTGGGTTATCATGTTGTCTGAACCCAGCTGAGATAAGAAACCATGGTGAACTACCCGCAGTTCACAACCCAACAAACCATGGGTTCTCTTCATGGGTTGTGCATGGTTAACAAGCCATGGCTTGTTAGCGCAGCTGGGTTCAGACAACATGATAACCCACATTTCAACAACAACCCATGGTTCAACAACAACCCACACTCAACCCTTGAGTGTGGGTTAAAATGTTGTCTGAACCCAGTCAGTAGCTCTTTATGAGGTTGTGCCACAAAAGACACTGGGACGCATGCGGGGAGCGGGCTTGAGGACTAAGAGGGATTGAGGGAGAAACAAGCCTTGCTGAGCTGCCGCTCACCTGATTGTCTGCTGGGAGTTATGTGGGTTGGTAAGTGAATAACCAAGCCATGGTGGCTTATCCTCCAGGGTGGCTTCGTGTTATGTATGAACCTGCTCTCCGACTGAAAATTGCAACCTCGCTTCTGTTTACTTTCACACACAGGCACCTGGATTGCCTCATCCTTTCCTCTGCACTGTTCTCTGTTTGGTTTTCCTATTCAGAACATTCTCCAATTGATCTTGTATCAAGAAGCTATTGGCTAATTATTTACTTCCCTCAGCAACATATCGCCTGTAGTTTACCTTACAAAGGATGTTTCTGGCCTTATTTGGGTTTGACTCTTCTAGGCTTACAACCATATATCACACCAGTGACCTGTTCTCCATGCGTCATGCAATTTACTCCAAGCCACCTATTATCCTTTTGTCTCCCATATTACATGGTATGAATTCAGATTTAAGCTGAATCAACGGTGTTGGCAGAAGTGGACTTCCTTGCCACCTCCATCTCACAGCAGCACCTCCAGCCCCCTGAGAATGCTACACGGTTAGGAGTCAGGAAACCCTGCTAAATGGGGAGAGCTGTGGTGAGGGGGATCCCCCCAAATCAGGCAGAGGTACCTTTCTGTATGCAGAGCCTGTCCTCTCACAGTTGGTAGTTCCTGGATCCAACCGAAAGGCAGCTGGACTCTCAGCAAAGGCCCTGTTTCTCTTCTCTCCCTCTGCTTTGCAGCCTTCTGGAATGGCTGATGCTAGGTTAATAAGCAAGTTCATTTAAGGGGGAATCAAGCCACTGCTTTTCTAGACAACTAGGGATTTGTACCCAATCTCCATATGGACTACTGCAGCCAATAGGAAAATTTGACACAAATTAGGAATTTAGGAAAATAGTAAAATTCTCCAGAGTACCAGCTAAGGGTTCCTACAGCAACCAATCAAAATACATTTGCTAGTCCATCTTTTCCTCCTTAATGGGTTTTTTTGTGTGTGTGGAAGGAAAGAAAGGAAGGAGCAGTGGGGAAACACGGGAAGGTTACTAATGGAAGACGATGTTGTCTGGACCCCTTGTAAAATTCTGTGAATGAAATAGGGTGATTTCATCATAAAAGCTTCCTCTGGAAGAACCCTAAATCAACCTTCCAATAAGTCCTCCGAAGCTCATAAAAATCTGTAATAGCCTACCTGTTTCTATATACCTATATTAGTCATGTGTGGCCTAAAAGGAAGAATGCAGGGTGAAGAAACAACCTTTGTAAACTTTCATCATCTGATTGTCTGAGAGCGAGACCAAATTCATATCTGCTTTTGAGCATTTCTCTCCCGCATACAACCCCAAACTACTTAACGTACAAACTGCCAAGTACATGCATACTCAGAAATAAACCCCATTGTTTTCAGTGGTGCTTCCTCCCAGGAAAGTGCAAAGGACTGCAGCCTAAATATGCAAACTAAGTCCAAATCATCAGAAACGGCAAGCCACTCCTAAAAATATCAGGCCTGTATTTGGTGGCCAGTCTCTAGGACTGATGCAGTAGAGATAAAATGTGGGGATGACTGAGGGTAAGGCAGGCCATATATCCTTTCTAGACTTGTGCTCTGCTTTTCCTTTCCTTTCAAGGATTGCTGCTTTGCTGAGGCTGGGTTGCATGTGCAGCTTAGTTTGTCTGTCACCAGTAGAGCTGAGAGAGTTGTAAGCTGACAAGCCAATGTCAAATCCTAGAATGACATCATATAGGGGATTTCTGTCCATCGATCCAGTTCCAAGGCTGGTGGTGGCAGCTTTATTTATACTCTCAGGAAAGAGCTGAAGTTAGCTTCTTACAATGATTCATCTTTCTATCATGTTTTTCAGAGCATGAGAATTGCTTAGTCAGGCCATTGCTTAGACCAGCGTACATTTATTTTATTTATGCATTTAACTGTTTTTATAGGCTGCCCTATAACAAACTCCTCAGGGTCAGTCGCAACAAGAAATAAAACAATGTAAAGTTCAATGACAATAAAAACAATACTAGTATAAATATAGTGTAAAAACAGCTAAAGCTATGACAGATTAAAAGGACTGAAAAAATAAGGACATAGCTACTTAGCTAAATGTGGATAATGTGAAGTTTAGATAATGGCCCAGTTCATATGTAATGCTACCAGGGATGGGCAACTTGTGGCTCTCCAGATGTTTTGACGTACAACTTCTGTCAGCTCTAACCAGCATAGCCAATGGTGAAGGATCATGGGAGTTGTAGGCCAAAGCATCTGGAGGGCTACAAATTGCTCAACCTGTGCTAAACCATAGTCAAGTGCTATGGGAATGAGCCTTGGGCTTGTGTGCTCCTCCTCCCAACTCCTTTTCCAATGTGGTTGCAAAGAATGAGATAGGAAACATCAATTTCCTGGGTTAAAACAACTGGAGTTTTTTTTATTATATCCAAACTGGAACTCTGGTTAGTTTACACAACAGTTTGTTGATATGCCAGGGCCATAAACCATGGTTTGATCCTGGCTTGTTTCAATAAACCATAGTTTAAAGTAAGTAACCACACTTTGTCCTTGCCAGACAAAACACCAACCCAAGGTTAGTTTAAAAATGGAAATGGATACATCCAATCTCCTTCTCACAGTTGTGCTGGAGGAAGAGAAGGGAGGGCAGGGCATGTGAGCCTGAGCCTTGCCGAGGCTTTTTCTCATAGCATTAAAGTTTTATGTTCAAACTGGGGCAATGGCTGTAAAGTTGACTTGGCATAGTTCAAGATGAAGGGCTGTTCCTCTTTCTCCTTGGATTGAGAGTAGGGAAGCCAAATGCAAAAGAGAACAAGGCTACTGCACCATTAATAGTTGTGTAGAAGAGGGCATTTCAGCAGGTGCAGCCACACAAGTAGCTGTCCTCTAGTGCATCTGTCTACCCTAGGTGACAGACAGATTGCTCCCTTACTAGTAAAATGGGCAAAGTTAGTTTGGCCTCTGCAGTTGCAAATGGAAAGTCTATGCACCATTTCTGGTCAAAGCAGATAGGATTTTGTTCTGGTGGGGGGAATTCCTGCAGTTTCTTTTCTGCCTCTTTCTAGGGATGAAAAATGCCGGGAGCAAAATCAACCCCTTTATATGGCATTTATTGATCTTGCTAAGGCCTTTGATACTGTAGACCGAACAGCTCTCTGGACTATCCTTATGAAAATTGGATGCCCCAATAAATTTGTTAATATCTTGCGACTTCTCCATGACAACATGACGGCTACAGTCTTGGACAACAACGGCTCTCATGGTGCTCCATTTAAAGTGGGATCAGGTGTTAAACAGGGATGTGTTATTGCCCCAACATTATTTGCTATTTTCATCGCCATGATTTTTCATCTTGTCGAGGGGAAACTTCCCACTGGTGTGGGAATTATATATCGAACAGATGGAAAGCTTTTTAATCTCAGCAGGCTGAAAGCAAAAAGTAAGGTAATTACAACCTCTATTGTGGAACTTCAGTATGCTGATGATAATGTGGTCTCCGCACATTCAGAGGATGATCTCCAAACTATCCTAAATGCTTTTGCAGAAGCATACGGAAAACTTGGTCTCTCACTTAACATCAAAAAACCCAAAGTGCTTCATCAGCAAGCTAACCCTTTGGTGATGCCATCTATCCAGCTTGGCAGGACAATACTGGAAAATGTCGATCATTTTCTCTATCTTGGCAGCTATCTTTCTGTTACAGCTAACATCGACAGTGAAATCCAGCATCGCCTGAGCTCCGCAAGTGCCGCGTTTTCTCGAATGAAACATAGAGTGTTCGAGGATCGGGATATTTGTAAGAAGACCAAAACACTGGTTTATGAAGCCATTGTATTGCCAACTTTATTGTATGCCTGCGAAACATGGACTATCTATAAACGTCACCTCCAACTCCTTGAAAGATTTCATCAACGTTGCCTCCGGAAAATCCTGCGAATTATTTGGGAAGATAGGCGAACAAATGTCAGTGTATTGGAAGAAGCAAAGACTACTAGCATTGAAAAAATGATCCTTCAACGCCAACTTCAGTGGACTGGTCATGTTGTTCGAATGTCTGACTGCCGTCTCCCAAAGCAGTTACTTTATTCCCAATTCAAGGATGGAAAGCGGAATATTGGTGGTCAATATAAGAGGTTTAAAGATGTTCTTAAGGCTAATCTAAAAAAATGCAATATAAACATCAAAAACTGGGAAGCTCTGGCCCATGAACGATCTAACTGGAGGTTGGCCTTTCACAAAGGCTCTGTGGACTTTGAAGAAGCCCGAGTGCAAGGTGAAAGGGAGAAATGTGCTAAGCGAAAAGCACGTCAAATGAATCCTTTACAGGACCATCTTCCATCTGGTAACCTGTGTCGTCACTGTGGATCTGTGGACGGGAAGCTGTGTGGATCTAGAATTGGCCTCCACAGTCACTTACGGAGCCATCGCTAGAGTCTACACAATTTTCTTTAGAATTTTCCTCCTTTTAAAATCTCCTTTTTGTAAAAAAAAAAAAAAATTATCCTGGAAGACAATCTTACTCGGTCACGAGTGATCGCCTGACTGACTGATGAGAAATCTGTTTCAGTTCATTTTTGATCAGGATTTACCCAGTTTGCACCTTCTGGACTTAACATGGACTCAGACACAATCTGCGATTGAAGTCTCTACATTTCTGAGCTTGCAATGTGATTTACGGACAAAACCCCCGCCCCCATTGTATTCAACAGCATGCATAATTTTGAAAAATGTGCATAAAAATGTGTTCCTTTGAAAAATATGCAAAAATACGCTATAATCAATGGGAGAAGAATGCATAATTTCCAGGATGCATACAATTGATGTGTACTTTTGGAAAAATATGCACGAAAATACGCACGGATTTTCATGTAAAAAGAAAAACAACAACAACAAAGCTCGCAATATGATACAGACTTAAGTCAGAATGAGCTTTGAGGTGAAATCCAAAGAACTTCAGCAAGCTTGAGCTTTGCTCATTCGCACATCCCTATGACAGTTTGGTTCGCGCTGTCATGCCATGAATATGTTGACTTTTGTGCCACCTCTTTGTTTAAAACACTGGGATCCTTTGGAAGTCAGTGGTTTGCCTCTTGTCCCCCTGTTTCCTTTCTTTCTGCATAGGGTTATATTTTAGATGCTAGGTAGGCAAAAGAGGCCATTAGCCTAGGACCTGATGTATCCAAGGGCCTCACATTAATGCCATTTGAGGACAGACCATCACAAAATTACAAATTAAATTCTAGGGTTTGGATAGCAGCCTCCCAAACTGATTTGCTCTCCAATTCTTAAAGTGACAGTATCCCAGTGTGATGCCATAGCAATGGCTGGAATGTAGTACAATGATTTTGTAGCTTTACAAAGCCTTTCTGACAGCAGGAGGGAGAGCAAGCTGAGACGGCAACACTTGCTGGGCTCTGGCAGTTCTTGTTTAATCGCAAAGAAGGCTGGCTGAGACAATAATCCAGGACTGAGTGTGATGTGGTAGGTCTGTCCCTTCACAGTGGGCAGTGCCCTTTATGTGGTGGGATGTGTGAGATTGATCAGGCAAAGGTTTTATGGTAAACATTTGCTTTCGATGGGGAGGGGGAGTTGTGGTTTGATATGAGCGGATTATGGAATTATCCCTTAGGCCAGTAGGTGGGTCTTGAACGTCTTTCGATACAGATTCACTTCCCTAAAGAACAGTTTGTGTGAGGCCCTGGAATATTGTCATATGCTTCTTTCAAGAGCTAGCCCAGGACTATCTTTCTAGGAATTAAAGAGGTTTAATAAACTGTTGCCTTTCTTTACTTTGTATAAGCAGAATACACGAAAACCACCCAGAGTTGAATCTACATTTTGTAGTCATAGGACAGCCTTCCCTAACCTGGTGCCCTCCAGATGTGTGGGACTATAACTCCCATAACCCCCCAGCCAGCTATGCTGTAATCCAACACATCTGACTGGAGGCGGGCACCAGGTTAGGAAAGGCTGCCATCTGATAACAAGCAAAACTGATTTTATAGGCAACCCATCTTTGTATTCTGAGCCTGACAGCAGTTCCCCACCGGTCACTGTTGATTAGTTATGGTGATTTTCTTTACAAAAAATGAAAATGGAATCTATATAAAATAGCTACATCTCAATCAAGTACATAATTCCCATGAACATCACATGTTCACTGAACATGTGGAGAAAGTTGGGATCTTGCCTACCGTCCCTACCCCTGACCTCGACAAATCCATCTGAAGCTCAGAACAGAATCTAAGGGTTCTCAATCATGCAGAAAAATGTGCTTACAGATTTGTATGCATTAGCATAGGTTCTATTCTGACCTTCAGCTGAATATGTGGAGGTTGGGAACAGGGACAGTGCATGAGATCCTGTCATTCCTCCCACCGCCTCCATGCGCTCACAAATTCTGTGAACATGTGAAATTGGTTTGTCTTGGATACTATGCACTATGAGGCCTTTTATTTCAATCTCAGTTTATTCCACTAAGATTAACTTGACCATGCTCAGATCTCAAATCTAAACTGTCCTTTAGCATTGTTGGCTTCTCATCAAAGGATTATAGAAGCTAGTGGGATTTAATTTTATCCAGAATGACAAGGGGAAGGGATGGAGCCAGCAGTGGGACTCAATTACAGTTTGGTGATACAGGGGTGCCATTTCTTTCTTTCTTTCTTTCTTTCTTTCTTTCTTTCTTTCTCTCATCACTCTTCATCATAAGATTCCAGGCTGGTGTACAATAAAAAGACCAATGTAGTAGACAATAACATTTAATGCAAACAATATTGGAAACTTTTAAGGTTTCGGTGTATATGTTTTGGGGTATGTGTGTTTGGGGGAGATGGGCACACAAGATTCCCAGCAAGACTGAAAGGCAGGGCAGGTGCAAGGCAGTTTGGTGCCCTAGGCAAGATCAGATATTTAGCGCCCCCCCTTCCCACTTGAGCCTTGTATTTTTTTTTTCAAGGCGTTTCTGGCGCTCCCTTTAGCCCTGTGCCCTAGGCAGCTGCCTAGTTGGCCTAATGGTAGCACCGGCCCTGCTGAAAGGGCTGCTCTTTGATGCATTCACAGTGCAATGGCAACATTCAGTTGTTGTAGTTACTGCTTTACATAACAAGAAATATAGGTGCCCCTGAGGGGCAACTGCCCCCGCCATCATTAAAATGGTAGCCTGGTTTGAGCCCTTTCAGTACAGAATGCACAGAGAGCAGTCTGCATGGGTGTACCAAAGCATTTAAGACTGAATATAGATGAGTAAATATTGAGAAAATTATGGGTGGGACCATTTTAGAATTTTTGGAGGTCTTCAATAGTAATCAAATCCCTCATTTTAGGCAAGAACAGAATAGCTCCCATTTGTATAAAATAGCAGCAGCGAACATTCAGAGCTTCAAGGTTTATGATAATCTGCTCAGTTTCACCTACAAGCATTTTTTTTTAATTTTTTTTTTTGCCTTGGAGCCAGGCATCCTGCAAGACTGGAGCAGCTGGAGTATGTTTATAAGTCATCTAGTGCACTGCTAGATAATGAACTTCTGCTCAAATTGAGCCAATCGCTTTTCCAGTTGGCAATCCCTGCTCCTGAAATCTAAGGGGTAATCAAGGCAACATGTGTTATGTTTTCAGCTTCTCCATGCCAAGATCTTAACTATTTGCTCTGATAAATGCTGGCGTTGAGGTGCAAAGAGCGGGAGACTTAGATAACATGAGTTGCTGTGGAGATTTGAAGCAGGTGTAAATTGCTGTTGACCTGGAAATCTCAAAGAACCATGTTCTGGATTGCTATATCTTGAAGGCATTAAGGCCTTAAACGGCCCTGACTCATATGCTCCTGCTGAAGGCCATGGCCAGGCACACTGAAGTGTGCCCGGGCAAAGCCATCAAGAGGGAGGAAGGACTCCACAGTGCCCTATAGAAATCCCTTCCAACACAAGCAGCTATGCATGCAGGGTAGCTGTGGATTGTGCTGCATCTCCTCTCACCCACCCACCCACATATTGGTGAGAATTCCTTGTGCTAGTTGTGAACAATAAGGTCTCCCGAAGACTTGAGCCCTCAGAACTTTTAGCACAACATACCTCCTTCCCTAAAGCTGGCTCTGTGGTCAACCAGGAATACCTTCTTGACTCTCTCACTGATGCACAAAATTTAGACAACACTGGCTGGTAGAGAGATATTCTTGGCAGCTCACCTACAACTGTGAAACATCAGTTCCTTGGAGATTTGACCAGGAACATTTCCCCAAAGTTCCCCAAATAGCTGTGCCCTGTTGCACATTTTCATACCTCCTCTCCTGTTCCAGAACTTATTTTGATAGTTTGTATATCTTTTAATGTATATTAAATAAAACTACAACCATTGTTATGAATGCAAAGCAGAGGGTAATAAAGTTACAAACATTTTCTTAGCTTATACAGCATGAGCCATCTGCAGCATATAATGGGAAAAAGTTGTACAGATTTATATCCATATCATGCTTATCTTTATGCAGGGACACCATGATATTTTTTGAAGTAGTCAATGTATTTTTCTGCCATCTTTGGTTTGTACATACTCTGCTGCACTGTTGCCCTTATCGCCTGCCACTCTCTGGGTGCTCATTTGGGGGCTTTGGACCTTGGTCATGGTTCAGTCCAACATTCTTGACTAAGAGCTGTTGAAAGACCTATTCTCCTTGAATGTGTCTAATTCCACTTTAAAACCATCAAAGCTAGTGGATATAGAACTGGGAATAGATTTATGTCATTTGGGAGCTACTAGTATCTTTGCTGCTGTAAGTTCCAATTCAGATCATGACATTCTTGTTTGTTTGTTTGTTCTTTGTTTAAACTATGCCAGCATTACTTGAACTGGAGGACAAAGCTGGGAACAACTAATCTAAAGTGGGAACAGAGGATTGATTTTCCCATATCTGAAAACATCTGGTGAAAAGGATCTTCTCAAAGGGACCAGGGGCTGCCATCCTGTGATCATCTCAGAGGAAAAATATACCCTGATCGTATATACTCAAGTATAAGTCGGCCCTAATATAAGTCGAGGCCCCTAATTTCACCCCAAAAAACTGGGAAAACTTATTGCCTCCAGTATAAGTCTAGGGTGGGAAATGTACGAGGGGAGACTCCCGCCGCCACCCCCAGACACCCCCCGCCCCCGTACCTGCACCCGCTGCCGCCGAAGCCCCGCCACTGCCAAAGCCCCCCCAGTACCCCCGCCAGCCACCCCCAGACACCCCCCGCCACCGTACCTGCACCCGCTGCCGCCGAAGCCACGCCGGGGCTTCGGCAGCGGAAGTTGGCGGCGGAAGTTGGCAGCAGTGGGGCTTCGGCGGCGGGAGCCGGTACGGTGACGGGGGGTGGCAGGGGGGGTGTCTGGGGTGGCCTGGGGGTGGTGTGGGGGTGTCTGGGGGTGTCTGGGGGGGCTGCGGCGTGGCTTTGGCGGGGGAAGGGCTTCGGCGGCGGCGGGTGCAGGTACAGGGGTGGGGTGTCTCGGGGTGGCGTGGGGGTGTTTGGGGGTGGCATGGGGGTGTTTGGGGGTGGCGTGGGGTGTCTGGGGAAGCTGCGGCGTGGCGTGGCTTCGGCGGGGGAGGGGCTTCGGCGGCAGCGAGGCTTCGGCGGCAGGGAGGCTTTCGGTGGCAACGGGGCTTCGGTGGCGGGTGCAGGTAGGGTGGCGTGGGGGGTGTCGGGTGGTGTGGGGGTGTCTGGGGGTGGCGTGGGGGTGTTTGGGGTGGCATGGGGGTGTCTGGGGGGGCTTCGGCGCGGCGCGGCTTCAGCAGGGGAGGGGCTTCGGCGGCGGCGGGTGCAGGTACGGGGGTGGGGTGTCGGGTGGTGTGGGGGTGTTTGGGGGTGGCGTGGGGTGTCTGGGGAAGCTGCGCGCGGCGCAGCTTCGGCGGGGGAGGGGCTTCGGCGGCAGCGAGGCTTCGGCAGCAGGGAGGCTTTTCGGTGGCAACGGGGCTTCGGTGGCGGGTGCAGGTAGGGTGGCGTGGGGGGGTGTCTGGGGTGGCGTGGGGGTGTCTGGGGGTGGCGTGGGGGTGTTTGGGGGATGGCATGGGGGTGTCTGGGGGGGCTTCGGCGCGGCGCGGCGCGGCTTCGGCGGGGGAGGGGCTTCGGCGGCGGTAGGTGCAGGTACGGGGGTGGGGGTGGGGTTGGGTGGCGTGGGGTGTTTGGGGTGGCGTGGGGGTGTTTGGGGGTGGCGTGGGGGTGTCTGGGGAAGGCGCGGCGTGGCTTCGGCGGGGGAGGGGCTTCGGCGGCAGCGAGGCTTCGGCGGCAGGGAGGCTTTTTGGCGGCAACGGGGCTTCGGTGGCGGGTGCAGGTAGGGTGGCATGGGGGGGTGTCTGGGGTGGCATGGGGGTTTCTGGGGGTGGCATGGGGGTGGCATGGGGGTGTCTGGGGGGGCTTCAGCGCGGCGGGGCTTCGGCGGGGGAGGGGCTTCGGTGGGGGAGGGGCTTCGGCGGCGGCGGGTGCAGGTACGGGGGGTGGGGGTGGGGTGTCTGGGGTGGCGTGGGGGTGTTTGGGGGTGGCGTGGGGGTGTCTGGGGAAGGCGCGGCGCGGTGCGGCTTCGGCGGGGGAGGGGCTTCGGCGGCAGCGAGGTTCGGTGGTGCGTGGGGGTGTCTGGGGGTGGTTGGGGTGGCATTGGGGTGTTGGGGTGGCGTGGGGGTGCCATGGGTGTCTGGGGGGCTTCCACGCAGCGGTGCTTCGGCGGGGAGGGTCTTCTGGCGGCGGAGGGTGCAGGTACGGGGTGGGGGTTGGGGTGTCGGGGGTGGCGCAGGGGTCCTGGGGGTGGAGGGGGGTGCCTGGCGGTGCCTTGCAGTGGCGGCGGGGGTCCTGGGGGGGCACTTTGTGCAGTTTTTTCCCCCACCCCCTTTGCCTCTGGCCATGCCCACCACTGGAATGTGGCCCCTGAGAGTTTCTCTGAAACTGAACTGGCCATTGGGTTGAAAGAGGTTCCATACTCCTGGTTTAGGGGAACCCTGGGCTTCTTCAGTGAGAGTCAGTAAAGAAAAGAGCCAGTAAAGAAAAGCTTCCCTGAAATATGCACACTCTCAGCATGAGGTAATGGGACCTGGCCAGTTCCCTTCATGACCTATCTTAGAACACGTCCCAGAATCCTTTGCATTGCAGTGGCATTCTACTCCAGACAAGTCTATGTGGCAAATAAATATAGAGCCAGTGGCGTAGTGGTGAGAGTGTTGGACTGGGACTCGGGAGATCTGGGTTCTAGTCCCCGCTCGGCCATGAAACTCACTGGGTGACTTTGGGCCAGTCACTGACTCTCAGCCTAACCTACCTCACAGGGTTGTTGTGAGGATAAAATGGCGAGGAGCAGGAGGATTATGTAAGCCACCTTGGGTTCCTTGCAGGAAAAAAGGTGGGGTATAAATATAATAAATAAATAAATAAATAAATATTCCTTTGTAAAGTCACAATTCTCATGCCAAGGAACACTTGAAGAGCTCCACTTCTTCTGCCTGTGTACATGGCTGAATACTTTTTACTGCCTTGCTGTATGCTGCATTCATTTATTCTGCAATAGTCTATCCTCCATTAATTTAAAAGACAAAGCAGTATTTGGGTTATTTCCCCCCTCTAATGACATGATAGAAAAACCATAATTGTCCTAAAATATGTTATCATCCATTCAAAAAATACCACAGAAGCTACAGTGTATAAAATGGCAGGCTGTGCATTGCATGTTCCTTATGGTGCCTTAGTGTTTATATATGCACACATTTACATGCATGTGTGTGTACCAGAGGCAAGATGTATCCACTCTCCACTCTGAGATTTAACTTCTAGAGACCCTGGAGGAGGGGCTGAATCCTTTTTTAAAAATAAATTTTATTTAGTTATTATAAACTGGGGGGCTGAATCCTGAATAATGTCATCACATGAACAAAATTGTAACAAGGCATTCCCAATAGGCAAAAAAGAAGAAAAGAGGGACAAAACAGGGACAGTGATTTACCAGAAGGATTGGAACAGCCTTCCCATATGTGGTGCCCTCTAGGTATGTTGGATTACAGTGCTGGGGATGATGGAAGCTGTAGTCCAACACAGATAGAGGGCACCACATTGGGGAAGGCAGGACTAGAAAATAGGGATTGACCCTGGTAATTAAAATCATTGTAATGATTGGCGTGTAGGCAGAATTTTTGAAAAGCACAAACTGTGGGGCAATCGCTACCATCTTTTGCATTATGTAATTTCCTGCCTGTGGTACAGGATGTGAACAAAGTGAAATATACTCAGCCCCTCCCCCCCTCTCTCAAGCAATCAATCATTCACCACCACCACCACCCCTGTTTTTAGAACCTCATTTGCAAAGGTTGGGGAGGGGGAGAGTTGTTTCATGTGCTATGTGGCACAGTGAGACTGGCCTAATCCCTCTGAACATAATAAGAGATCAAGCTGTTCTTCCTTCTCCCTGCCTGCATATCAAAACCAAATGGTCAGCAGCAAACCCCCTTTTGTTATGACATTTTCAATCAAAAGGGACTGCATCTCATGTTTGGGGAAGTTTTCAGTGTCCCAGCCAGCCCAGGGAGGGTGCCTTGAACTGAATTACAGCCTGGTGAGCTTTGATTTGATTGGAGTTCCCAAGTGAGTAATCCTATTAAAGTCGGAGTGTCTGATTCAGCTGTCCCTCTATGGCAGCTAATCCCAGCATCAGGGGTGCACATTATCCCATTTCCAAGGGAGATTTTTTCTGGGAGACTCCTGGATCACTCCAGGCATGGAGCCATAAACAGAGTGCATTCTTATCCTTCTCTGTCACCTTTTATATGTGGAAAACAAAACAAAAAAAGGACCTCCGCAACTCTGCCTGCCACAAAATGCTGAACTGCAGCCCTGCAAGGACAGGAAATTGTTTGATGCCTTTCTGAAAAAAAATAAATGAGAATGTGTGGGCTACTTTGATCTTTCAAAGGTAGCTAATTCACCAGATTTCTGACTCTCTGGAGTCAGTCAAGCATAGGATATGGCTGGACAGAAGGGTGCTTAAGAAAGCCCTCTACCAGAGACCCTGGAGAAGAGAACTACCCATATGAATAGACAATACTGGGGTCAAAGGACAAATACTCTAACCTGGTATTAGGCACTTTGCTGTGTTCCTAATCAGTTGCATATCATTGTATTGTGACCGAGTGCCCTCTACAATACCGTACTTCATTGGCAGCCACTTTCAGGAGTGAGGAAACTACAAGGCAATATGATCAAATCACATTTTGTTTTTGATACAAATCACCCTGCAGGGATGCGCACCTGGCCAAAGAAGACTCCATAGCGTGCCAGATATTGTACATCCTTCTCCCAGGTGGACTGATGCTAATGGGGCAATTCATGCTGAGGTGGTTCATAGCCCCAATGTGGGAGGCAGTCCCTCTTGTACAGTTTTAAATGTATAGCTTGGAGCCAGCATACCTAAAGCCCCACCTTGCCCTTTATGAGCCTGGTCATCTGGAGAGGCCCTCCTGCATCCTGCCTTTATCAAGGCACGGCTGGCTGCCACATAGGTGAGGGCCTTCTCCCTGCCCTCCCTGCCCAGGAGATTGGTCTCTCCCCCCCTATGTTATGTTGAGGACCTATTTGTCAAGGCAGATATTAATCTGCTTAGGGAGCAGTCCAATGGGGCTGCCCAGAACCTTCCGGACTTGGAGGTTTACAGGCATCCTATGCAGGGTGGGTGGATTGCAGAGGCAGTCTTCGCCTCCATGCTTCTCCCACCCTGCAAATCAGCTAGAATCTAGATGATGTATTTCGGCTGTTTAGCTGTGGTGCTTTGGAGAGGGAGGGAAGGAGGCTGGGGTGCTGCCAGGATACTTTGTACCCTGGGGGACCCAGTCTCCCCCCCTCCCTGCCCCCCGGAATGCCCTCTTCACCCTTTCTCCAAGGTTGCCGTTAGGACCTCGGAGACGCCGCTGACCTGGTTCTTTCCATGCTGGCTGCAAGGGTGTGGGGGAGGGGGATCTGAGTGTGGATACCCCGGCTCCATGGTCAGGGCTTTCTTTCCCGTCTTAGACCTGGGAATCCAAATGATCCTATGGCCCTCTAGATGCTGCCTAGGGGACGTGAGTACACCCTGCCTGTCTCTGAACAACTGTATCGTTTTGTGCTGCTTTTGTTGTACACCACTTTGATGGCTTTTTAGCAAATAAGGCGGTATGTAAAGGTTAACAACTACAACAATAATACTTGTTATTTTGATGTTGAGTTTTTAATATCTTATTTTAATATATTATGTTGTGCCTGACTGATGGTATTTTAACTGATTTTGTGAGCTGCCTTGGGTGCGTATGGCGGAAAGGCGGGATACACATTCGTATATAACTAACTAACAAAGTAAATCCATTCACTTTGTGAGGCTTTGCTGATCCTAGAAACAGCTACATTCCAAGGAAGCATTACTGTGGATATTCCCTCACCCTCCCACGCCCCATCTCAGATAAGGTCAGTGGCGCCAACAGAATCAAAATGGAGTCACTTCCCCAAGGAGATGTATTGGAGTGGTCTGCACTATAGTATAGAAAACGAAACACTTTAGTTTACCTAAAAAGATGACTAGAGGTGCAATCCTATGCATGTTTTGATAGAACAGACTTCCACTGGCCCCTCACTTGGGGACAGGGAGAAGATTTGCGAGTGGGGGAGGAGAGAGGAGTCAGGTAACAGGTCAAGTTGGTCACAGGTACTGAGCCAATGGCTCAACTAAGGCGGGGACACAGAAAAGAGCTTATTTAGACACCTGGGTTCCCGCCCACGGTCTCTTGGCGGGAAGTGCGGGATTAGGCAGTATGGCTTAGGGTTATGGTGATCATCCAGTGGCACCTTTCAAGGTGACTGACGTTTACCCAAGGCTGCCCTCGCTAATGCCGTGAGGCTTAGCAGGAGGGAGATTGGGACAGTCTTTAGGGTTTTGCCTTTCTCGCCTACATTGGGTGCCTGGAGGCGTCAAAGTAAGGCGACGATGGTAAGGCCCTCCAGCTCCACATGGAGGGCAACTGGCCGGGGGCGGACCAACCCGCCTCTGGTGCGGTTAAGATGTATTCGCCAAATTATTTAAAATATTGGTTTTTTCCTGGCCAATGGCCGGGCTAGATTAGTACCGCACTTCGCCCTTCACAGATCTTCAATTCAATAAATGTGGCCCTAATTTGAAACCATATACTCTGTGTCTGACTCTTCTTTATCTCACCCATACACTCGCAAAAAAGTCAGACAACTCTCAGGCAGCATTCCCAGCATGGGTGGCTGGGGAATGCTGGGAGTTGTAGGATATTTTTCTGTCTAAACATACATAGGATTGCACCCATAGGGGAGGTGGGCATTCTCTCTCGCCCCCCCCCTAATAGTAGGGCTCACCGAATGAAACTGATTGGCTGTTGATTCAGGACAGAGAAAAGAATGAATTTCTTCACAAGTACACAACTTATGATGGAATTTGCTGCCACTGGCCTGGGTGACTTTAAAAAAGGGATTTAGATAAATTCATTGCTGATTGAGAGCGATGAACAATGATAGCTAAATATTGAACATCGTTGTTCAGAGGCAATGTGCTTCCAAATACAGTACTAGTTGCTGGGGATGGAACATGGGTGTGTGTGGGTAGGGTGGAATCCATTGCCTTCATGCCCAACCTATGGGCTCCCTCTCTGAACAGCTACTAGGGAAGAAGAGTCCTGGATTAGACAGACTGTTAGTCTGATCCTACAGGCTTTTCGTTCATTCGTTCTATCTTTCTTTTTCATTGTTATGTTGACTTGGACATCAAGTTGCAGCATGGGCAAGTCTGACAGAGATCGCAGCCGGGCATGTGAAATCAGTCTGAGCTCGCTCCCTTAATTTGCACCAAATTTTTAAAAAAGGAAGACAGCAGCATCAAAGGTAAGTGTAATTGGTACCATTCTTTGAAAGGGCAGAGGGGAGTGGGGCTTATCTTTCAACAGTGGACTTTCAACAGAGCCATCCGTAGCTGTAAATCTTTACTACGTATTTGGATGATTTTATAGATAGGAGGTCTACATTTTCCTCTTAACTGAATTCTTTTGAAAACAAAAACAAAACCTGTCTTCCTTGTTGAACCAGGGACAAAACTCTGTTGGGGTTGTTTTTTCTTAAATACATGTATCTTGAGGCTGTAAATATATGCCGATAAGAAAGGTTACGTGTGTGCTTTTTAATTCATAGCCAGGCTATGCATTTGGACAAAACTCAGGGGGATGGTTGGGAGAAAGTGTTATTTACATAAAATATGTTATATTGTATTTTAACTGTACGTACACTGCCTTTGGTCAGAAAGTGCCATAGAAATAAACTTTAACTAATGGACAAAACTAACTGTATAATCATTCCATTGCAAATGTCTGCACACTTATCTACATGGTGTGCAGACTTTAGGACAAATACAATCCCTCACCCATCGCCTTTAAGCAAATTAAAGAGAAGCGTAATGTGTTTGCATTGTTTCTCATTCATGTATTGTAAGCTACCCTGGAAGTTATATTTGAAACATAAGTGTAGGGGACATTTAAACAAATTAAATAAATATATAAAGAATCAGTTGGGTCCAGATTTAGGCACGTGAGACTGGGCTGGCGGAAGCAGACTTTCCTGCCCTCTCCTCCCCATGGCAGCCCCACCAGCCTCTTGAAAATGCTACAAAGAGGGATAGGTAGTGGGGGGACCCTGCTGAATGGGGCAGGATGTGGTGGGGGTGAGGGGGAAAGGGGAATCCCTGAAAATTGGGCAGATACATGATGTGTGAGTGGAGCTCCATTCATAGAAGGTGCCTCTGCCTAATTTTCAGGGGACCCCCAGGCTCATTGCCTGTTCTGGATGGGGTTGCACTCCCTTAGAAAGATCAGGTTTGTAGTCTGGGGGTACTCCTAGGTCCGTCATTGTCGCGGGAGTCCCAAGTGACTGCGGCGGCTCGGAGTGCCTTTTACCATCTTTGATTGTTCTGCCAGCTACGGCCTCCTGGACAGGGATAGCTTGGCCACAGTGATACAGGCACTAGTAACCTCAGGACTGGATTACTGCAATGCGCTCTATGTGGGGCTGCCCTTAAGGCTGCTCCAGAAGCTGGAGCTAGTGCAGAATGCAGCAGCTCGGCTTTTGTCGGGAGCTGCCCCTTCTCAGCATGCAACTCCTTTGCTGAGGGAACTGCACTGGCTACCTATTCACTAAACTGGGTCAGGTTTAAAGTTCTGGTACTTGTGTACAAAGCCTGAAACAACTTGGGACCAGGTTACCTGAGAGAATGCCTCCTCCCATACCAACCTGCCCGGTCACTGAGGTCATCAGATGGCATGCTCCTGGTGGTTCCTCATGGACCTTTGGCCTGATTGGAGTCCACCAGGAGAAGGGCCTTCAGGGTGGTGGCTCCATTTCTGTGGAACTCCCTGCCTCTGGAAGTCAGGCAGGCTCCAACATTGTGCTGCTTTCGGCGCCTGCTGAAGACCTCCTTGTTCCAGGAAGCCTTCTCTGCTCTTCAACAACCAATGTCATTTTAGTCTGTTTTCAATGCATTGTTTTAGTTTCTTTTATCTGTTTTTGTCTGCTTGATGTGGAGTGGTTTACAAATACTGTAAATCATCATCATCATCATCATCATCATCATCATCATCATCTATTCCATTCAGCAGGGTCTCCTGACAGTCTGTGTAGCATTTTCAATTGGCTGGAGGGGTGACTGTGTAGAGGAGGGGTGGGGACATCTGGATCCATCCCACTGCTTAGGAGGGAGGGATGATATAAAAGGAGATACATAAGGACAGAACACTATTGTTCTATATTGGCAAGGACAGAACACTGCAAAAACCATAATATCCATGACTGAATATAGTGAACAGGGAAAGCCACTTGGAAAAAATGTTTTATTTTAACACGGAACAGGAACGAGGAAGAGAAAACACCCGATTGATTAAAATAATATATTCACACAATTTGACTGCATTCCCATTGGTTTTGTTCTTCAGTTCAGTCAGTTTAAGTTAAGCACAAGGCAGTCAATCATAGAATCATAGAGCTGGAAGGGGCCTCGGAAACCATCTAGTCCAGTGATGGCGAACCTATGGCACGGGTGCCACAGCTGGCACACAGGGACCTCTCTGTTGGCACTCAAGCCATTGGTCACCAGATTGCGAAAAGACCGTCCCCTTCTGCAAAACACTAATGATCTTGTTCTTTCTCACAGTGTGGAACAGAATGATTTTATTCTAGAATTCCTGTTCCAGAATTCTTTTCTACATTGTTATCACATTTAAAAGATTTTGAAGAATGATGCACAGAGCATGGCTTGGATGTAAAGCCCTAACAGTTGACCGGAGTGCTGCATGTGTTGCTCTCAAACTAACAGAGTATGAGCCAAGGTTTGACAAATTATCAGCATGCATGCAATAGCAAAAATCACATTAATTGTGCAAAAGCATGCCCAATGCAAACTTTTACCTAATGCAGTGTTTGCAGTCCAAGACATAAAGTGTTTAAAATGTGTTAAGCACGTTTAGTTTTCTTGTTTATCCTGCTCATCCTAGTACAGGTTGACTTTTACTTTTACTAATCCGACACCTGTAGAAGCAGGGAAAGGACCCGGAGTAAAGCTTGCCCCATACAATTTCAGTCTGGCATATAATCATATTACAAGTTGAGAATCCCTTATCCAAAAATACATGTGCCTAATTATTTAAAAAGTTTGTATAAATTCCCTTCAGGCTATGTGTACAATGGAGTACTATAATAATTTTTTGAGTTGATTTTTTTTCCAACAAAAAACTGTTTGTGTCATTGAAAGCTCTGTTATTGTGTGTTTCTTTAAAGACAAAAGATGTTAATTAGTTCGGACAACTGTATGAGTTGTTTTTCTAAAACTAAAACCTCGGTATTCAGGTTTAATTGCAGTGTTGGCACTTTGAAATAAATAAGTTGGTTTTGTGTTGCAGTTTGGGCACTCAGGCTCAAAAAGGTTCGCCATCACTGATCTAGTCCAACTCCCTGCTCAATGCAGGCTCTGCACTGTAGGGCGCTTCAGGATTCCTGAATGAGTCAAGTGGAATACCTGTTTCAAAACCCCTGGGCACAGCATAGATCTGCAGATCTATTAAAAGCCCAAGGCAGGGCTGATAAACTTGTTTAATGTGAAGTCTATCTATCTATCTATCTATCTATCTATCTATAAAAATGGAAAACTCTGGAGGAAGTAAATGCAATACATTCCTGGTGACTGTTTCTCTCTTTAAACTTCATGTTTCCCAGCAGCAAAGTTCAGAAGCTGGTATCACTGCTGAAGCATGACAATGGCTGTGGCTTCTGTTGGCTAAATGAAGCCTTCTGCCAGCTTTCATTCTTCTCACCTGGATTTCATGCTTCTCACCTGGATTTCTTGTGTGTTGTGGTCACACGCAGCTGTGCCATTGCTGCCCAAAGAGAGCTTGCAACCTCTTCTTGTACTCAAAAGCATGGCTTCTGCAACCTATTAGGGGTTTCCCCTTCTTCATTATTATTTTATTACATTTTTATCCCATGCTTTCTACAAGGAACTCAGGGCAATATGTACATTTGAACCCAGGTTTCAACTATCAAAGGTCAGCTGTGTCAGTCTTCCACAGCCTGGTGTCCTTCAGATGAGTTGGACTGCAATTCCCATCATTCCCAGTGGCCATGCTAGCTGGGAATGATGGGAGTTGCAGCCCAACACATCTAGAGGGTACCGGGTTGGGTAAGGCTGAGCTATGTTATCCCACAGTGGCTTGCAACTTACTGGCTAACTAGAAATACAATTCCAAAAAATAAAATTAAAAAAGCTTTCCTAACTGCTCTTCTCAGTTTCAGTTTGGGTTTCCAGAATGAGTGCAAACAGCAGTCAACGGGGTGTAGCTGCAGAGGCAGTCCACGGCCTAATTCCACATGAACGCCTCTGCAAATAAACATCCCCTCTGGTTATCTTGATTTCAGCTGGAAAGCACCAGATATTCCACCCCATCCTGAGAAATACGCTGCAATCTACCAAACCCATGTTTTCAGAGGTATGTAGGGATGCCACAAATAACTGTGATTTTCTGCTCCCGATGGGAAAACCACATTTTCACTGTTGTGGTTAACTGACCTGAAAAGAAAGCAAGTCTAGGAATATTACTGTCAGATCCTTTAAAGAAGTGATTGTGGACAATAATATGTATGCAACATGCAACAATAATTCAGATCTGTGTGATACTGGTCAGAAAGATGTCTGTACCTTTGAATGTCATGTAGAGCAGCGTTGGGCAACTTGTGGTCCTCCAGATGTTACAATTCCCATCATCCCTCACCATTGGATATGCTGGCTATGGCTGATGGGAGTTGCAGTCCAACAACATCTAGAGGGCCACAAATATTAAGCCAGTTGCTGATAACAAACACAGATGTGATGAGCAGGAATGATTCAGATCTCCAGTGTGCAAGCAGGCCAGCATCAAGGGTAGCTATGGTCGGGCAACTGCCGAGGGCCCAGTAGGGGCCTACTGACAAGAGCATCAAATCTTTATTACGGTCCATGACCAGCATAAACAGTAAGTCTACTGGCAACAGACACACAGAGGGCTGGTTCGTATGACATGGGAACCGCGGGGGAGCAGAAGCCCCCCGCGGTTCCTGTGTCGTGCAAATGCTGGCCAGGGGCGCCCCCGCAGGCCGGGCGCACATGCGAGGCATGCAAAGTGATCATGGGCAGTAGAGGGGTAAGCCCCTACCGTGCGTGGCCACCCTGCCGTGTGAACAGCACATGAGCCCTAGTGAATGCCCATCTGTATTTATAATAGGTAAGAGAACTTAGATAAGCCGCAGGACCACTACTCTGTCTGTATATCACGAGGGGAGTGGTAAATATATTGGATTTGGCTTAAATCTCTGCAGTTCAATCGATCACCACTAATATTCTGACGACAGAGTCTGGACTGCTTATCTCTCCATGCATCCCCTCAGCTGCACAGAAACGGTAAATATTTTGGCTAATCATCTATCTTTCCAGATCCCACACTTGCACAGACAAGAGTCCCCTGGACTTGCTTCTCCTCTTCACCACTGCAACCTGCTTGTTCACCTGCCTCTCAAGCTGGCACAGAAAACGGTGGTGGTGAGAAGGAGAAGCAGTAGATGCCGCTGCCTTCTGGCCTACTTGCTCCCTGCCCTTCAAGCCAGCAAGTGTGATAGCGATGATGATGAATGATGATGATGATGATGATGATGATGATGATGCGGAGGAGCAATAGCAGTAGGTGGCAATGGTGGTGAGAAGGTAGACTCATTGAGGGAGGGGGGCCATTGAGAGTGTCTTGCCCGCCCCAAGGTCCTTCAAAAACCTGCAGCCGGCACTATGTGCAAGCAACATATGAATAAGTGACCCACACATGCAGTGTCATATACAGGAAGGTGAAAATAAAGGGACTCATTTCCTTATATAAGTCTAGAGCTATGTAATCATGCCCCCCTTTCTGTGTCCTTCAATTACCAGTGGAAATCTGGGTAGTAAAATGGGGTTTTGCTCAGAACTGATTGCCAAATTTGGGCTCAGGAAAGAATTTTCCTAAGGTAAGATTGGTCAGATTGACTCTGGAAATTATTGCCCAACCTCTGCCCCTGCAATGTGTGGCTTTTCTATTGTCCATCTCCTCTTAAATATTTATTTATTCCATTTCTATACTGCCCAACAGCTGAAGCTCTCTGGGCAGTTCAAAACAATTAAAACCATAAAATACAACATAAGATACACTATAAAAATTAAAAAGTATAAAATAGAAGTAAAAACCAAAGTAAAACCTAGCAGCAATGCAAAGATTAAAATACAATAACAGATTTAAAACAGAAACTGAAAGACTAAAATATTTAAGGCTAACTCTTAAATATTTTTTGTGGAGGCACAGAGCTGTTCTGCACATTACTTAGGATGAGATGGCAGAATGCCACTTTAGATGGCACATGGGGAAGGGGATTCATATTTTAAAGGCTCCTCCACGCCAAAGCTCCCTGTCTCTTATTTGGCATAACGTGTAGAACAGCTCACAGACTGAGCAGCAGTGGTGGGAAGCTCTACCCACAATGCCCTGGAGTGGTGCTATGATGGGACATTGTGGATAATTATAATGGCAGCTGGCTCACAGCCACCTGCCACAGGTCACAGTGCTTCTGCCTGCCACTTGTAAGCCCACCAGTGGAGCACCAATGTCAAAGGGGCTGGGTTTGCTGGGTTTGTGTGTGACTCATACCTACACTGATGGTAAATCCTTATCTTCTTATTCCCAGAGTGATGTCAGTATTTTACTAGGGACAGCGGATAAGCGCAGCTGACATAAAGAAAGAGCAAGTCCAAACAGGTGGATTCCTTCTCTGGAGTGGTTGGTTTGATGAGAGTGGCACAGTGTCAGGAAAAAGCCTTTGGGCTTGTGGAATATGATGGCCACTTCCCCTCTCACTCCATGTTCCACTCTGTGAGCCGAACCAAAGAGTTTCAGTCTCCTTTTCTCCCCCTCTGTCTGAATGATACAGAGTTGCCCTGGGAGTGGAGAACAAAAAGGAAGCCCACTCTGGCTTCTGCCATCAGCCAGCTGGGAGGATGCACCCCCTGCTTCCCAGGAATGACATCAAGCCAAGGTGTGTGTGTGTGTGTGTGTGTGTGTCCAACCTGGCCCAACCCTCAGCCAGAGAAGGAGCCACTTTCCCCCTCCCTGCCAGAAAGAAGATGCAGCTCCAACTGACAGTTGCCCTGAGACTGCAGAAGTTAAGGGGAAAGAACGCTCTGGCCCCATCCATCGGTCTAAGGAGCAAGAGCCTCATTCAAGCAAGCACACCAGCAAGGGAAGATCAGCCTGGCCTGAAGTGCATTGAAGTGCTGGCTTATAGCTCACCACCTTGTTCCGGCCTTGAAGAACTGATCTCCCTCCTCTTCCTTTTCCATCCACTCCCCTACCCTTGTGTGTCTCATCTTTTTCGTTTATAAGGCAGAGGGCAAGGCCTGTCTCTATTTTTATTGCTGTGAGCTGTTTTGGGAGACAATAATGTTCTGAAGAGCAGAATAAAAATGCAGTAAATAAATAAATAAATAAATAAAATAATTATATTGGCCTCTGGTGCTTAGGTCTCCAAGGAAAATAGGTTATAAGGAGAACTTTTCTTTCCAGACCCGCCGGCAGTTGCCAGTTACCAGTTGCAATTCATATTTTACTTCCAGCGTTCCTTTCACCATGACATCCTCCTACTTCTCTGTGCCAGATCTTTTGCTGTCTTGGGATGTACTCAGCACTTGCACTTAGAAACTGAGAATACAACCCAGGCTGAAATGCTGTCTGCAGTGGAAAAGGAACAATTCCATTTGAAGGTTGTTTGTTTGCCATTTCCCTGAACCACTTCCTCTGGTCTACTCCTCTCCTTGCTTTATGTTCTGTTTCTTTCCATATCTGTCAGCCTCTCCAGCTGTTTATTGTTTTTAGGGACCGCAGCTTCAGGCTGCGTGTCAGATCTGTTCCTTCTATGCTGAGACCTCAATGTTTACAAATTGCATCTGTTTTCCTTTTGGCTAATTACTGAGATCATCTGAGGTGATCCCTATGGGGCAGCTAATTGGACAATGATGGAGATCGTTCTGGCATTTACTGCCTCTGATGCTTTCACATTTGGACCGAAAGACCCCCAAATCACAATTTACAAAAGCATCCACATGGCTTTGGAGTGTGTGTGTGTGTCTACAATTCCCATTCTGAAATGATTGTCATGCATATTTAACCTGGCTACAGTCTTAAGCACACTCATATGGAAATAAGGAAGCTCACACTATCTGAATCCCTGCCTGACATCAGGTGCCACATTCAAGACATGACTATAGACTTGAATCTCGACAGGTAGCAAGACTAGGACTGCTGCTGCCCCCTCCATCATATAGGTAGAGACGTCACTGCAGATAGCCAATGACAGGAGAAACCTGTATTAAAATCTTGGAAAGTTACTTTTCCACTAGAAGCATCCCCATCTAAGGCAGCTAGAGCCTGCTAGAAGGGGGAGGCTTCCTTCAATGCACCCTCTCTTGGTTCCTGGGCTATGTCTGGGGTCTCTGGGTATCCTATGAGAGTCTGGGTTATCCAGCTAAAGTGCAGTCATATTGTAAAAGCTTGGAACAGAGTTTTAAAGACTAGGATAGCATAGTACTGTAACTGCAGGCAGTGGTACATTGAGGAGGAGGAGGAGGAGGAGGAGGAACTGCTTCAAGGTATCTTTCAACATGTATGTGTGGATAAGCCCTAAGAGTGATCAAACACACTTATATCATCATCGTCATCATCAAGCACAATTGAGCCATCCATCTCTTAAAATGAATGCTGTCCTGAGTCATTCATGCTCAATTTAGCAAGATGTGCTTCAGTAGATATTAGCAAAAATCCATTGTTACTCTGTGTGTCCCAACATAGACTATGGTGATGTGGAGAGTTTATATTTAGTGAGGTGATTCAATGTAAATCCCCTGTTCCGCTCCTCTCCCCGATACTGAAATAACTGTGATGCCTTGACAGCTGTAAACATCAATGAAGCTGTTAGCAGGATGAAAGGGAGTTCAGTTCAATGCAATCTACAAATAACTCTTCCAAATAAATCCACATGGAAAAAACTCAGTCTACTGGCTAAAAAAGCAGGGAAGGTCTTAATGCCGAGGTGGTGACATCTGGATCGGGCGCTCTATACAAGAAGCCATTTTTCTTTTCTACAGCTGTTGCAATGTTTTATGGTGGGAGCAAACCTTTCCCATATACAGCGAGTGGCTTCCACATGCTTTGATGATGGTGCATCAGTCTAATATAAACCAGAACAAATGCTAAAGGAAAATCACAGTCATTAGATCTCCCCTGGCTGTTCCTTTCAAGGGCCCTATGTGCTTCATCAAGGGGGGTGGGCGGGCGGGCAGGTGCTGGTGCCAAATTGTTTGTTGGGAAACTAGACCTCTCTCTGATTTCCATATTGTATGCAATTCAAAGTGGTAGACATACTGAAGGCTCAGACCAAAGATGGCTGGGGTTTTCCAATTCAGAAGCATTTATGTTGGATAACAGTTTGGTCATGATCCAATTGAAGGTAAGCAATTTTAAGTCTCATTGATTTCAGTGGGAAATCATTATGATCATAAAGCTCATTATGATCTCTCTCATTGTGAAATCATGGGGACCCTTGGTCCAATTGTGCCATATTTTTTTTTGTAAGCCTGGCTAATATCTCAGCATAACTGAAGTTTCAACTCATTAAAATTCCAGGGAAATTTGATTCCAATGGAATTTGATTGGATTTTTCTTATTATTTTTTGCTACTGCAAAAGCAAGAGCAATTTCATATGCTGGAACTTGAGATATATGTCAGACCAATGCAGACACTCTCAATCCTAGGCTCATGACATGCATACGCATCAAAAGCAGGGTAAGATAGGGAAGAGAATTGGCAGTCAAGTGTGGTTTGAAGGGGGGGGGGGAGACCATTATGTATTGGATAGCTATCTTTATTTCTGTTTTCTTCCTCCCTTACATATCATATAGTCATCCTTGAGAAACATATTTTGTAATGAGTTCCTTGGGGTGGTAGAAGCTTCACCAAAGGTACCTCTTTTGGTCACTTGTGAAAGGATTTTGCAGTAGGAGAGGAACTGGAGGCTGGGGGCTTGGAACTGTTGAGACTACTGCAATGGGCTCCACATGGAGCTACCTCTGAAGAATGTTTAGAAGCTTCAATTGGTGCAAAATGCAGCAGCCAGGTTGCTAACCAGTGCACAGTATTGGGACCATATTACAGCTGACTTGAAAGACCTGCATTGGTTGCCAATTGCTTTTTGGGCTCCATTCGAGGTGTTGGTTTTTAATCTTTTAAAGCCCTAAACAGCTTAGGACCTGGCTATCTAAGGGGCTGCCTGTCTCATTATGAACCAGCCCGGGCATTAAGATTTGCAGGAGAGACCCTCTTGAGGACATCATTCCACACAGAGGCCTGTTTGTTGGGTACATGTGAAATAGTTTACTCCTGTGTGGCTCTCAAACTGCAGAATGCAATCCCTCAAGAACTATGATCAGTCCCCGCTCCCTTGTCTTTTAGAAAGGGTGTACTGTATATACACATCTTTTCAATGTAGCCTTCTAAATTATGCAGTTGTTTTAATGTTTTACTGTTCTTGTTTTTATTGTGTTATGGTTTTATTGTTTTAAATGTTTGTGCACTGCCTTGAAGGCTTTTGAGCAAAAAAAGAGGCATATAAATGTTAATAATAATAATAATAATAATAATAATAATAATAATAATAATATAAAAAACAAAAAACAAGCAAACAAACAAACAAACTGTGGGCTGGGGCTGGTGGCTGAACATGGAGTGGTCCAGCTTAAAGTTCACCTCAAGTTAAAGAAAGAACACCCCCACCCCACACACATTCCCTTTGGTAGGCATGCCTACGAATTCCACACCTGGTGAATTGCTAGATTTCAGAATATAAGAGGCTATTTACTGAATGTGGGTGCCAGTTTTTGCCTTTGTGAATTTCTCTGCAGATCGGTGAAATCTGAACATCGAACGATACAAGAACAACATATGCTGGAATCTTCTAACTGCCTTAGCAACAAGGTATCCACCCAAGGTGGCTGTATACAGGAAGGTTCTTGTATAGATATGGTACATAAGGCTGAAGCTGGTATGTGAACTTCAAGACTCCTGCAGCAAATCTGCATTTTGTGTAGCCTTTTATTAACTTTTCCAAGATGTGGCCACAAGAATGACGTGTTGGAGCAGGGTGTATATGCGTGTGTGTGTGTTTAAACTGTAACGCAGAAAGTGGCCCTTTATTGATTTAAACCAAGTCAAAGGAGGATTCCCTTAGTGCAGAAAGAACTAGTCTAAATAAGCTGCTAACTTCCTAGCCATTGTGTACCTTCAGCTCAGTTCTGTTTACCTTACATCTCCAAAGTACTTAAGCCTTTTATGAGTCCTCACAATTACTGCCTGTTTATTGGTTTCTAATGGGAATGCTCTCTCTCTCTCTCTCTCTCTCTACACACACACACACACACACACACACACACACACACACGATATTGGGGTTGCCCCTAGTCCTGGATGGGCTGACAGTGGGCTGAGAGAATCATCAAGGCAGCCTACAGCAAGGGGGACCAGACTGCATAAAGGAGGCCCTGGCTCCGTGCCAGCACACCTCCTAAGAACGAATCCTAATCATCTGAGAAAATCACCCGGCAACCAATTTATCCCCCCAGATGTCATCTCAGAATGTTAATAGTGCATGATTCCAGGGCCTTGCATGCTAAAAAAATGTGCAGCGGTGCGGCAGCTTCTTGTAGGGAGACTGTGAAAAGGGCACCTAGGGAAAGGGTCTGTGATTTATTGGTGCCAGTTTATATCCCACTGACTAACCTCCCTAAAGTGTTATGCATCTTATTGGCCATTATGCTGGAAGAGGCCCTAAGCTCCAAAGGTGTTATTTCTGGATAGTGCTCCTGACCACCCCTGTTTCCTCCTGTATTAAATAGACTCTTGTTTATTGGAGCTGACAGTGGAAACACAAGCAGTTGTCATTCCCTGCTGCTAAAGTGGTGTCTCCTGATGGTGGGGCAAACACAACAGGACTTGTGGCAAACAGCTCAGAGTTTTATGTGCTCCCAGCTAACAGGTCCCATCTGGTCCAACAGCAAAGCTACAAAGCAGCAAAGGAGGCTCTTGACAGGATGGGGTGATGGAGACAGTTTGGCGGGATGACAGCATGGCCAGCCACTGGGGGTTGGGTGAGCTGAGGATGGTCTTCACCATGCCCTAGCCTCATAATCACATTGGTATTCCACACTTCCTTCAAGGAGATGAGAGAGGCATACATAGGTTTCCTCCCATTTTGGCCTCACAATAACCCTGTTAGTTAGATTAGGCTGAAAGGTAGAAAGAATGGCCCAAAGTGAGCTTGTGGCTGGGCAGGAATTTGAACCTGGGTCTCCCCAGTCCAAATCAGACACAACACCACTCTGGCTTTCTAGTTGACTCAGTATTTCATCAGTTTAGCTTATTCTTTCAAATCTGCACTCCCTTTCTAGAGTTCTATGCTCTCCTGAGCACCTCCTTCTCAGGACCTGGGCCTGGGCACCACTGCTGCCTCCACCTTACTCTCTCATGCGGCCCTCACTTGCTCTTATCTGCAGCTCTCAGCTGTGTTTCTGTCTAGGGCAGGAAGAGAGACGCATCTGGAAATGGCTGCCTGGCGCCATCTGCAGGACCAAAGGCTGGTGGGACAAATGAGTTTTCAGGAATGTGGTTGGCTCAAACTGAATGGGAGCTTGATTTGTTACATAACATTTTCAATTATAAATGTTACTCTAGGTTTGTTCTCACAGTATGGTAATGTGCTTGCTTAATCGCTCACACACACCAGCTTTGCTTCTTTAGTTTGCATGCCCAGTGAGACCCAGTGTGGTGTAGTGTCTAGAGAGTAGGATTTAGACCAGGGAGATCCGGCTTCAAATCACTGCTTGGCCGTGTGTGTGTGTGTGTGTGTGTGTGTGTGTGTGTGTGAAATATCCTTAAAATAGTATGATGGGGCATTTCTGTCAGCTGTTTTTAACAGGTCTAGTTTGTACTAAAATTGTTTTAACTGTTTTTAAATGTTGCATAGTGGAAATTTTTTAATGATTTTTAAAAATTGTATTTGTGGTCTGTGTTTTTATGAATTGTTCTAAATTGCCCAGAGAGCTTCGTCTAGTGGGTGGTATAGAAATGAAATGAAATCAATCAATCCGTCAATAAAAAATTATTTATGTTATTTACAGTGCAACCCTATGGCCACTAGACAGAGTCTAGATAGCCATAGGATTTTTCGAAGTCCCAGGTCCAACCTTGGAAGCTTGCTCCGAGGTTGGAGCTGGGACTCTGAGCTCGGCATGCCCTCTCCCCACCCTCGCAGCTGGCTCAGAAAGTACTGCACCAGCTGTGGCCCCAAGGGCCTCGGAGATGGGCTTTTGGGGGCAGCGGGGGCGGATGGAGGAGACAAGCTCTGCCAGCATATGAAGTATCCTGGCGGTGCCTCACACTCGTTCCTGCCTGCTCCGAGGCCGAACACTTAGACGGCCGAGATTGGCCATCTAAGTGTTTTGTGTGGCAGGAAGAGCACTGAGGTGACCTTTGCCTCCGCGATCCTCCCGCCAAGCATAAGATGCCTGTAATCTTCCAAATTCAGAGGGTTAAGGGCAGCCTCATTGGATTGCGCTCCTTACTATATTTATATAAAGCCACCCAATAAAATACATTGAAAGCTTACCCAATGCTTACTGGGTGACTATGGGCCAATAGTCACCTCACTGTCTCTCACCTAACTGACCTCACAAGATTATTGTAGACATAAAGGAGGACATGCATGCTGTCCTGAACATTTTGGAGGAACAGCAGGATGAAAATGAAATCAGTAGATTGAAGTACAGGCCTGTGGCTTATGCTGGCTCAGCTTATCTGAGCATGGAAAGCTAAGCAGGGTCAGGCCTGGTTATGACTTGGATGGGAGACCCCTCCTCTAGTTTCCTGCATTGAGCAGGGGGTTGGACTCGATAGCCTTGTAGGCTCCTTCCAACTCTATGATCTATGAAATCTATAAGTAGAGCTAAAGCGGTTGAGTTGTGTGCAGTTTTAATTTTCCACATTCTATCGCAAGAATCATTGGAGAGCTGGAGGTTCACATGCTAGAAAAAGTCCCTCACCCTTCCATGTATCCCCATGAGGCTTCACTGAAATCTTCTTGGAGCTTTCCATACCTGCTTCCCATTTACTACAGGGCTTTGATCTCTGATTGGATGTAAAATAGCAAGCTTCATCTCTTCCTCGCTTCTACTGCCCCCAGTACAGCTTAATTCTCAATTCTTGCATTTTGCAGGATATTTCCCTTCAGGTTCTGATTTGATCAAAGTGTCATTCCCTCATCTCTGGTTTTAACTTGCCAGCTGTACTTTGTATTTCACACTTCTTGGGCTTCCATAGCAAAATCTCCCTCAATGATGCACACACATTTATACACATATTTCCCGCACCTGTGCAGTGTGTTATTAATAGATTATAAAGCTATATATCATTCCTGTTATGAAGGGCCTGGCAAATGTTTTCAACTCCATCCTTGTCATATCTTAGTGAGGTTTCAGCCAGGCATTTCCAGCAAAGAATTATAGGGCAGAAATTGTGTGGCTGGTCACCAGCTACTTTGGTTGGAGTGCACTTGAACTCAGTCTGTAAGCCTAAATAGGAAAAAGATGAAGCGTGGACCCACAAACAGAAGGGTAGTACAAATTGCCCGCAGAGCTATTGAAGTTTAAAGTGTTTTCCACACTACATTGTTTTCACGACAGCAAAAAACCCTGTAGTTTTCACTGAAACACATTTAACTACAAATGTAGCAGCCACACACACTGCTGTACTGACTACATTCACTGTGATCCAGTGATCCTCCAATCTTGTGGAGTTGTGAGGATTCCAGCCTAAGAGCATCCTTTGACTACCTGGACTGGTTTATATTTATTTTAATGGAGGAAGCAGCTTTGCTGATGCGTGCAATGGCTCCATACAATGCAGTGAATGGGGAACCCATGTGCTCAGAGGAGCTCATATGAACAGCGGAGCATACATGGGGCTTTGCAGCAGGGCAACATGCAGAAGGAAGAAAGTCCAATTGATTTTAATGGCATTTACTTCAGTGTAGTGCTTATGATCAGGATATATGATGGCACTCAAAATCCAAGAATGATGTATACTTTGTTACGAGAAATAAAGGAAAACCACATGTACACATTACATCAGAACTGGCCTTAAGGGTTTTTAAACTCAAATCCATATTGTTAAACAAGAACGTATTGATTGCTGAAAAGATAACATTAACCCCTTTGATGACATCTCTTCAGAATAAATGTCAGCTGCCAACAGCTGACACAATCATCTACATCATAAACTTCACATTATGAGAAATGATGACTGGCAGGCTACAAATGCCAAGCGACTTTTATGAAATATACTTGCCTAAACTACTTTGTGGGCAGATGGCCAAACTCTTTTAGTTAATTCAGCCGACTACATGATAAAAGAGAAATGGAAGAAAGAGTAATCTGTCCCTTTTTGCTCTAAAATGGGGGAGAATAAAGGGCACAGTGCCCATTAAAAACCCAGTACTCTTTTTACTCTCTCTCTCTCTCTCTCTCTCTCTCTTTTTAAGAGAATACAAAATCTGCAGAGATATTACCTCTATTTCCAGCATTCAGGATGTGAGTGCACTTGTGTATGTAGCCAAAGCAGCCACACACAGCATGTGTTGGGGAACTCCAAGGTCTGCAAAAGTGCGTATGTGTATGTGTATATGTGTGTGTGTGTGTGTGTGTGTGTATGTATTTATATCCTGCCTTTTTTCCTGAAAGGAACCCAGGGAGGCTTACATAATCCTCCTCCTCTCCATTTTATCCTCACCACAACCCTGTGAGGTAGGTAAGGCTGAGAGTGACTGGCCCAAAGTCACCCAGTGAGCTTCATGGCCGAGTGGGGACTAGAACCCGGATCTCCTGGGTCCCAGTCCAACATTCTCACCACTATGCCACACTGGCTCTCACATACACATGGAAAGAACAGGTATGGGGCATCATGGGGCCACACACCCCTCCACTGATTCCCACGGTGGAAAAACTTCTCCAGCATCCATGTGTTTGGCTGGTATGTATGTGTATGTATATGGAGTGGAGAGGAGTGGAGTGGCTGGACTCCCAAACAGCAGCAGCACTTCACACTGCAAAATTGTGTGGGTTCCACATGACACACTCTGATGTCATTACATAAGGAGACAGGGTTGCCAAATGACCGGGGTGGATGGGATACTAGCTTCTCTGTCTACTCCTGTGCAGCTTGATGTGTAGAGATCAGCCGCTGAAGCCTTTCACAGCTGGGAGATCAACATTAGCTCCCTTTAGGCACTGTACCACCCCCTATGCATGTAGTGGGGGAGTGGGGTGGTGCCTGTTGGCTTTGCCCCATCATCTTATATGTGGCTTTGGGGGTGAGGCTCTGATGAGGCATGTCACATGAGGGGTCACAGCAGGCTTGGTCCCACTCCCATTAAGAATAAATGCATGCAGGGAACTCCCCAAAGTGGCAATTCTCACTTGCTAATGTCTACACCAATGTTCTCCAACCTTGGGTCCCCAGATGTTTTTGGCCTACAACTCCCAGCATGCCCCAGCCAGCGTAGCTGGCTGAGGCATGCTGGAAGTTGTAGGCCAAAAACATCTGGGGACCCAAGGTTGGAGAACACTGGTCTACACTAATGCCCAGCTGCTGTCAGTGACACAGGAGCTAGGGCCAGTGAAGAAAGTTGCCAACCTTAGAAGGAGGTCCATTTAGGCTTCTCCTCTGTTTGGGTATACAGAGCAGACTTGGACCTGGGATGATATTATATAACATTGGGCAAGTTTCCTGGGACTTGGCCACTGTCTGTGTGAATGCATGTTTAAAAAGGAGCAATAACGAGGAGGAGACATACTGACCAGATGTATATTGAAGGATAAGATGCTGATGGTGACTTTCCAGTGTGACTGTGTGAATAATTTCTAAGAAGTCCTTGATTGAGGCCGTAGAAAGAGTAAACCAGTTGTCATGAATGAAATCCCCAGTGGTTGCATATGAAGTATCAATGATTACTGTGCACTTAATGCCGGTTCTGGAAGAGTAGCTATGCTGTGTAGAATGTAGCAGCAAAAAACAGCATATCTAACATCTTAAAAACCAAGGGCCAAAAATAATAAACAAAAAGGCGATGGGGGAGCTCTGTGATTGGATAGCAAAACATGCAGTGTGAGTTGGACCAGAGCAGCACTGCTGGGGAAGGAGGTGGCACCATTTCCTGTACCATTTTTCTGACCTAAGTTCCCTCTTCCTCAAGCTGCCCTTTCCCCCACTGAGAAAAAAATCAGGTGCCTGTACTATGCCTGTATCTGCCCCGTAATACACACACAACAGGGCTGATATTAGCTTTCAGGTGGGCAATCTAGATTGACAAAACTGCATGGGGGCGGGCGGGGGGGGGAAGGGGCTCTCCTCCAGTGCTGCTGCTCTGATAAAAATCAGAGTCCTCCCCACACAATTGCTTTAAAGTGAAAATTGAACTGTCAGAGACCTGAGTACAGATCTTGTACATCATGTCCATTTTGGAACATTGGATGCTTCCAGATGGAGGACTCCTGGGCATTGTGCAGCTATTCCATCTCCTCCTCCTTAATGGGTTTTCTTTTCGGGAAAGAAAAAAGCAGCAGCAGTGAGAAAACGTGGAAGGGTTACAAGTGGAAGGTGATGGCATCTGGACCCCCTGTAAAATTCCATGAATGAGTCATGGTGATGGTACCATACAAGTTTCATCTGGAAGCAGCACAAATGGTTTATTGATTTCCTCTGCATCCACAGCTTAGAACCTGGGAGAAACAGAGTAGTGCGATGCCATGCTGGCTCCAGGTTTTTGAGGACCCTTGAGCAAGGCACCCTCAACGGGGCCCCTCCCTCAGTGAATCTGCCTTCTCACTGCCATTGTCACCAGCTGTTATTCCTCTTTCCCAGCATTGCTACCACTTGCTTGCTTGACAGGCAGAGAGCCAGTGAGAAAGTAGGCAGTGGCAACTCACCACCACTGTTGTCTCTGGGCCAGAGTGAGCAAGCAGGTTGCAATGGGGAAGAGGAGGAGCCAGTCCAGGGGGCTCTTGTCAGTGGGCCTGTGATGGGGTGTGGGGCATTGGCAGGCTCCAACTATGCCTATCCTTGATGCTGGCCCTGGCACTGGTTCTGAGAAGAAGAGAGAATGTGAAATGTTTGTAAGCACCAGTTCAGGTGCTACGAATGCCTACTGCTGGCCCCACAATAATGCATTCAAAGACCTGGTGGCCATCTGTGCATCTGGCATGCGTAAGATGGGGCTCTACTGTATACATACCAATGTATGTGGATAGAACTCTTCCACACACAGGAGGATCCTGATTGACCCAAGATCCTGCTTCATGAGAAGGAGTTCTACGTGCGTATCTTGGTAAGTGTGCAAAGCTCCTTCTCACGTGTGTTGAGCATGGTCCCCCATGTGTTGCTGGGGAACATGGGCGGGAGGGTGCTGCTGTTGCACTCATGTCCTGCTTGTGGGATCCCATGGGCAGCTGTACAGGCCTGTGGCTTACGCTGGCTCAGCTTGTCTGAGTGTGGAAAGCGAAGCAGGGTCAGGCCTGGTTATTACTTGCATGGGAGACTCCTAGTTTCCTGCATTGAGCAAGGGGTTGGACTCGATAGCCTTGTAGGCTCCTTCCAACTCTTATGATCTATGAAATCTATGAATGCTGGACTAGATGGATATTTGGTCTTATCTAGCATGGCTCTTATGTTCTTCTGATCTCCCCTGTTGTTGGCCTTCAAAGATCTCATTTTCTGTGGCATTTTTGCCTGCCTGTCTACAATGGCCCATGCTTAAGTGCATAATGATTGTACTTTGTCACAGACAGAAAAGTTTCTAGGGTTATGTATTTACAATACTCTTACATTGTATCAGAACATTTTTCAGTCATAGGAGTGAAAGCAGTGGTAAGCAGTGTTGCTTTGCATATTTTTCAATTCATGCATTTTCAGAGGATTCACTCAATGGCCTGCTCAGACTGCCATTTTGAACATGCTGCATTTATACACTGGAGGACACTTCCACATGGGGAAAAGCATGCAGTCTGTGAATTGGCACATGCAATGATCACACATACATCCATGTCACTATGTGTAGACATACAGCAGTTGTGTTGAACCCACATAGGACTGAGAAAGACTCAGAGCTGAAACCCTGGAGAGCTACTGCCAGTCGGCATAGACCAGCATGGTTGACACAAAAGTTGTAGCACCAAACCAGTACCAGTTGGATCCGCTCCCCTCCTCACCCTCTCTAGAACATCTTTTGGTGTTGGTGCTCCGGCTGTTCGAGGACTCGTCACCTGGAAGCACCTCAAGCACATTTAAGCGACTCATTCTTTTGCCTCTGTGTGACCTTGTTATCACCACTAGAGGAAATCAACCCCAGTTGTTTTAAAGTCCCTCCCCATAATAGCAGGCATGTTAACCATCCTCTGGCTGTGCTGCAATGGGGGTTCTGTTGTTACCATTGTTTATTGTAATGTCTCCCAATACTTTCCCATCAGCTGCTTCTCCCCCCTTGAATTATCCACTCCATACATTCCTAGTATAAACACTGTGTTATCGTGCCCTTTGCTCCAGACTCATCCCCCTTGACTTTCCTGCCAGCTTTTGCTGGTGCTGCTCTTTCGCTACAGCAGCTCTTCAACAAAAACAAACGGTGGACAGTTAATGGGGCCAGATACCAGGGTGTGGGCAGTCCGCATTAGCCGCTTGCACATGGGGAAAGCGTCTGGTGTGATTCTACAGGGATCAGCTGTTTGAAGCTCAGCCAGGCAGTGATATGCATTTTGCTGTTTGCAGTGGAAGGATGGTGGGCTATAGAAATGACCTGTGTCCTTAGAGAAAGAGATGCTCTAAAGTTTATTCATCTGTTCATCCTTATACAGCCTTCATAGTGATAGTGTATATTACAGCATACAGGGATGTGCAATGATCCCCCTCTTTTGTTTTGTTTCTGCATTTCATTTTATGTTTCATTCATTTGTTTTCCTTTCATTTGAATTGCATTCATTTAACTTTTTCCATTTGTTTATTTGTTTTCATTTCCCCGTTGATTTCATTGGAAGACCCAGCCAGTCTTCTGCTGCTTGCAATGGTGAAGAGGAGAAGCAAATCCAGGAGGCTCTTGTCAGTGGCCCCCTGCTGGGATGGGGGCTCTTGGCTGGTGCCCAATTTTACCTGCCTTTGACGCTGGCCCTAATCTGCTACACTGTTGGAGTGCCTGTTGTTTGCTTCTACTTATGCTCCATTTGCATACGTGTAAATAAAGCTGATATTACAAAGAGTCTCCAGTGCTCTCTCCTCCAAAGGAAACAAAGCTCTCTGTAGTGCTCACTTTGGAGCTTCCTGCTTCTCGGAGAAGAGGGGATCATACAATATTAAGTTTGGAAGCTTCAGCTGATGCAGAATGCAGCTCCCCAGTTGCTTGTGGGACTCAAGCATATAGCACTGATTCTGAACCAGTTACTCTGGTTGCCAGTGCATTTCTGAGCCCAGTTAAAAGTGCTGGTTGTTACATTTAAAGCCCTAATGGCTTGGGACCAGGTTATTTGAAGGACCATCTGCATCTATATGAACCTGCCTGGGCCTTACAATTGGCCATGGAAACCCTGCTGGTGTGCCCAATGGAATGATCCATCAGGTTGGCAGGCGCAAGAGATGGGACCTTCTCTGTAGTGGCCCCATACCTGTGAAACTTTCTCCCTCAGGAAGTGTGGCTGGCTCCCTCACTGCATCTAAATAGGGCCTTAAGACCTGGGTGTCTGAATCCACTTCTAATTGAAACTGCTATTAATTGATTGACTGACTGTTGGTCGGCTATTGAAGAATTGTAATGGTTGCTGCTATTTTAATGTTGAAACTGAATGTTTTGTTCTTATATTACTGTTATCTTTGTAGTTTAATATTTTGTAAACTGTCCTGGGTGTGTGTGCTCTCTGATTGGAATGATTTTATATAAATAAAATAACAATGGTAATAATCATATTTATAACTCCAAACCAGTAGGAAATATTTCCTATGCCTTAGGCACATCACAGACAAAATGGTGCCCATTGTGTGGTGGAGCAATTTTGCTAGGTGTGGTGAGGGGAGAGTGAGGCTGCTGTGGGAAGACAATAGCTGGGCTGGGGCTGCTGGCAGGAAAGCAGAAGTGCATATGGGATAGGAATCCAGAGGAGGGCAAGTAGACAAGCTGGTCCATGGTCACAGCAGACATGTTAGGATCAGGGTGGCCACATATGCATCGGCCAAATTAGGAAATGCATCACCAGGGTACAGATTTGAATATAATTTGCTCCTGCTAACTTTCTGCTATATAGATCCACATGTAGAAATGAATACTATAATTTAAATATAAAGACAACACATCTCACCATATTGGGGAAGATTGTGACTAGGTGACCCTGTGTGCCTGCTCAGTCTGCTGTCCAGGTGCTAACTGTTGATGGGCAACTACAAATCCCTTCTCTCTCCATTTTTATGGTCCTTTATCTTTAAAATGGACCTGGACTAGACAGCCCTTCAAATAGAGGATGCCTTTTTTAAATAGAGGACTGTCCACTGTAAAGTAGGATGCATAGCCAACCTAATTACAATCTACACAAGGACAGCACCAAAATTGGCTCCTCTGTGTCAAGTTCTCCCCTCTTCATCCCTATTTGTATAGAAATACTTACCCATGTCATGATATCATCCCATTGTGGATTTCCATGTCCCTACCTGTAGTAGCCAATGATGTGGAGTGGGGGCAGGGAAATACACAATGTGAGGAGGAACCTTGACAGTGTATACTGCACACTGTACACTGTATAGCTTATGGGGTACAGTGTATACTGTACACTGTATAGCTTATGGGGGCAACAAACCATACTTCTTGCTTTCCCCAATGCATATGCATCCTCTGCCCATATATGTGTAGAAGGAGAAACTAAATGATTTTGGGTGCACAACATCTTCAAGTGTGCAGTGCACCGGAGTGAAATCCTCTGAGAATGTACTAGTAGTCCAAAGCCACCCTGTCTTTCTCACCTATTTTTTTATCCTTGGACTAAACAAACAAAAAATGCTCTTTGTTCCTGCTTATACAGTGTCTGCGGTTCCTTAGTTGTGACTCTCTTCACAATGCCCCTCTGAACACTCAGGAAGTTTCATGTCTTCACCAAGCTTAAGAAAATGAGATATTGTAATTAAAATTCAAACTCAAGGCCTTCTTGATTCTGTTTCTAGTGTAAACATCACATTATAGCATGTCTTTTGGGCAATGGTTCCATTAATCTCCTGGCCATTTGATATCCTCTGACTGACAGAAACTAGTTTGCACTGTTTTGCAATTTAAAATTAACCCCTTTGCCCTAATGAATTGGTTGGTATGTGCGATTGGAACTGACGGCCCTATATACAGGAGTTCCTTTTCCCCCTCTGTGGCTAAACTAATATCAAACTTGTTCATTAAAAGGAATATGATCCTCTTGTTGGCCGTGGGATGGAGGAAGGTGGATGGGAAATGAACCCAAGCTACACTTGCATAATAGAAAGTCTGTGGAGCTGATTTCCTTACAGTCTGCAAGAACCTTCTTGCTCAAAGGGTCCTATTTCTATTTTGAATTTACAGTAGTAGGACCGTTTATACAAGCTTACAGCAGTTCCATTTCCATCATGATTTGGTGAGCACTTGGTTTACTGTTTAAATAACGATGCCATCAAATTATCCCCATTTGAGCCAGAGCCAGAGGTGTTGGCTAAAGCAGAAGTTTGGAACCCATCTATGATAATAAAAGAGGCTGTGTGTCTGTCCGTCTGTCAGCACCATGCACAAGACCATGAAACCTAGATACCTGAAACTTGGCATGTATACAAAGGGATCTTAGGGGCATGCAACCTGGGTTGTTTTGTTTTAAAAGCACGTAATTTTTGATTAATTTAAATGTGTCCATCTCAAGGAAGTCTGCAGTAACATCTTCAGCTTGGAAGAGACTTCCCTAACTAGCACATAGCTTTACAGTCCATACAGTTTGAAGATATGGAGATTAGTAGGCCAAGGGATACAATTATATACCTGCTCCCTCCCTCCTGCCAAGGAGCACCCCCCCTCAGGGAAATGGAGTGGACAGACCCATCCCTTAGGGGTCCATAGGGGCACCATGGCAGAGGTTGTGCCTAGGGGTTCCAGTGTGGGTGTGCCTTCACTCAAACAGGGCAGGCACAGTGTGTCCAACTCTGACAGCAGCATAAGTTTGCTTGAAGGCTTCACTATATCAAACTAAGGGCTATTCCAACCCATGAGAAGTTGGGTCCATTCATTATTTTAGAAAATAAAGAGAAGCCTCCAGTGTGGTGAAGTGGTCTTTTTTCTTGCCATGATGGAGGCTCAGAACGTGTGAGCATAGTCTGGGGAGAAATATTCTGTTACATGCTCAAATATTCTGGTAGAACAATGGAGCGGGTGTCTTTACTCTGGTAAAAATAACACCCAGTAACAATTTAGGGATTTGGGAGTGTAGACACCATGAGAAACGTCATTGTTTTTTTTCAAAATTCTTTTTGTTTTCCTCAGAATTCCTCCCATGATTCACCAGATCAGGAAAATCTCCAAATTCATGTCAAAATGTCACTATAGGTTAATTTGTTTGGCAATAATAAGCACCACAGGCAGTCATATATATTAGACAGAAATGTATCACCACCACACCGCTTCCAAAGCAGTGAGTTTCTCTGCTCCTGTGACTTGTCTACAGAGACCATTGTGCGGTTTCACTCCTCTGAGGCCTTGTACAGGAAGACAAACACAGTCTTATCATCTGTAGGGTGGCAGGTGATCTTGCATACTTATCCAGTGACTTTTAGCCATTGCCCAAGAGCAGGCATGCACTATGTTTGTTTTTGCAAACCCTTGCCTCCTTTTAAAATGGAGAATTTGAGGATAGTGAAAGGTGCTGGAGTGACAGACTGTGGAAACGGAAGGGTCTCAAGGCTCAACCATAGTTTACATTCATGAAGGACACACAGGATAAATAGAAGACAGTGTTTAGAGTCATCCATAGACACTTCAGACTTGCTTATATTTCTCTAGAAGCTCCATCACCTCCAGTGTGATGGATGATCCCTATAGAGCTGTGCCTTCAAATATTTTCTTATGTGTGGTGAGAAGCCTCTTTCATTTATTATTATTTTTCTTCTTCTTTTACTGAAATGTAAGGAACTGCCAATGTCTGTGCCCATTGTTCATAGCAAAACACAGCAGCAGTGTTTTCCTGTTAAAAAAAAATTAATGACATTTTCTCTCCTATCAGTGGTTTCAAAGAACCATATTCACATGATGATTGCACTTATCAAATAATAAACTGGTTATTTGAAGTTTCCCTTGTGGTGACTCAACCTGAACCATTACATCTCCTTCAAGCATTAGACACCAAGAGGAAAAGAAAAGAATAATATATTGTTTTATATTATCACCATTGGATAGCCCACATTAGTGGGTTCTACTCACATAGCTGTTTGTATACAAAACTGGTAGTTCTCATTAAAGGTTATACGTGTGGTGAGGGAGCATGTGTGAGCTTCAGGCTCATTTCCATACTTGGCTGTATAAATAACCTATATACGCCTAGGCCATGTGTGAACTGGTCCATCTAAACCATAAGAATATGGTGAGGCAGTGCTGGACAGCCATCTGTTGAGGCTGTTCTAGCTCTGGCCTGCCTGCGTCAAGCAAGGCGTTGGATGGCCAGCTTACAGCAGTGCTGGGACAGAGTTCCAAGGATACAGCATGGCCAAATCCAACAGCAAGGTCAGCATGCAGTCCACACAAGGAGATTCAGAGAAGAGTCCGATAGTAGGGAAATATATGCCAGGAGACAAGGAGCTGATACTCAGGCATTGCTCCAGCACCTGTATCTGGAATTGAAGGCTTTTAAGCTTCATCCTTCAGAACTCCACCCAGAGCCCAGCTGCAAGCCATTAGTGATGCCAGAGGAAATGTCTACTCATGACCTTTCATGAGTAAGGCAGGGCCTTCCTCACAAGTATACCTTTTCTCATGAGGAGTCCCTATTCCTCATTCAGGCAGTTGGCTGATCCTTGACCTTTAGATGCTTGCGCTTCCTGGGGCTAGGTCACGGTTTGGCATCTGCCTCCAAGTCTGACAGAGGACTAACTATGTCATGAGGGTTAGGGTCAATAGTTGTCTCCCCATGGGCCCAGGATCCCCCTGATCCACCTCAGGTTCCCCAATCAGAGGCCCCTCCTCCGTGATGCTTGGCTTGGGGAGTTCCTGGTCATCTTCTGAAGACCAGTCCTTCAGTGGAGGCTGGTGGCTCCAGTGTCAGTGGGGCAGTGCATCCATTCTGGGCTTTTGTTTGAGCTTTAAGGAGCTCTCCGTGGTACTGAACCCTAAACCCAAATTAGGTTCAGCACCATGGATAGCACCTTTAAAGCTCGGATTGCAACCTGGAGTGGATACACTGCTCCACTGACGCTGGAGCCACCAGCCACTGCTGCAGTCCTCCAAAGGGGGCATGACATTAGTCTGGATAGCCTACAAGGTCCCCTCCAACTGTACGGTTCTTTGCTGGGACCTCAGTCAGGCACCAAGATAACTAGAAGTTAGCTTCCAGTTCTGCAGCAAACACTGTTAAATTGAGAAATAATTATGGAAATGTATTAAATGAAATGAAATTTGTCTAGTGTGTATCCTTGTTTACTAAACAAGGACTCCCCTCCCCTTTTTTTCAAGAAAAAAGGAAGTTGAAACTTTCAGAATATCAGTTTCTATATTAAACCATATTAAGGTTCTGCCCTTCACAGGGGGTCTTTGGCCATACAGATTCCTAAACCCTTATATGTCATACCACCACAACTCATATCCTAAACTGTCTTGAAGGTAGTCAGCCCATGCCTGTGCATATTGGTATTTATAGGCATGGGCTGATTAAACGAGGACTCCTCTGTGGCCCTGATTGAGTATGTTACCCATACACCTGAGCAGAACTGCTCATGTTCTTTGCGGAGATGTTAGGATAATAGATGAACATTTTCACAGAACATTTCAGGGGGAAAACAAAACTAAGTGGATGATGAGATAATCCAAAATGGACTGAGCCTAACTTTTGCCTTCACCTCTATCCATTTCCAGATACTTTGTCGATGTGATTATTCAAACATCTGAGAGCAGCTCCTTTACTTATTTCTTTTGCCTGCTTTGCCATCAGTGATTCAGCCGACCCTTCCAGAAGTTCAGAGGATGACAGGAGATGTGTCAAGAATAATGAAGAAAAATAGAGGAGCACATCTAGCCTGTCAGAAGAAATAAATCTCTTTGCCTTAATCCTTGCCTGTTGTTTGTTTCATCAGAAGGACGTTGACAAATGGCGAGCCAATACTATGTGCACTTCTTCCAATCACATCTGATACTCATTTCCAAAGAAGACACAAAACATGCTAAGAATGTTACAAGGGTTGTAAGGAAGGAAGATTGACTTCAAACTTTTCCTTCTAACCCTGACCTCAAGGAGTCCAGTCCCTCCAGCATTCAAACCTTGTTTCGGCCCTGATTTTCTGTTTCTCTTCAAAATATCCTGGTCCTTCGCTGGTACAAAGATGGGGTTAAAAGATCTTGTGGGTTGTTGGTTAACAATCCACCGTGTAGCTGATGTAAATGATGTAATGCTATAGTCCACATACAGTTTATATTGTTTCCCTTAGACAAGACTGATCCCTATCAGTGAGGCTTTTCTTTATTTCCTGACTTCCCCAAATCTCAGGGTAGGTAAAAATATGTTTAAAACATATATATAAGGTGGTCCAGGGCAGGATCTGCCTTCTGCGAAAGGAAGGACTCTGCTCACGGAAGGTCCCTCTGCCCAGTTTTTGGGGATCTCCCCTCCCTTCCACACTATAGCTCACCCGATTCAGCAGGGTCTCCTGACTTTCTGTGTAATATTTTCAGGGGGGGTGTAGGGCTCCCATGGGAAGGGGGGGCAGGGAAGTCCACTTCTGTCAGCATAGTTGATCCAGCGTAAATCAGGATCCAACCCATAATGCATATATTTCCCTAAGCAGTGCAGGGTTAGGCTCACTTACCTCATCATGTCTGAAAGTTGTTCCAAGTACTGTAAAAAAAAAAAAATGCCCTGCATGTGGAAAGCTAGTATGTTAGGAAGAAGGCTATGACAGAACCTTCAATGTGATATACTAGTTTTCTTTCTGCATGTAGGGAATCCTTTTCCTGGGGAAGCCTTCGAACATGTGACCCCTAATCTTTATTTCTGAAGTGGCACAGCCCCATGGCAGGTTTCTGAACATGAAAGACCAGCTCTTAGAGATGCTGTTCAACAGGAAGTGTAAGTCCTAAGAGACAACATAACAAATCAGAAGAGAGGCAGGCAGCTACAAATGCCGCTCTAGCCAGTTCTTTGTGACTAGGAGGAAGAAAGAGCTACTCCTTCATATGAAAGGGTTAACACTGAAATGTTAGAAATACTTTGTTTTTAGTGTTTTAAGAGCATCCCAGGGACCATAGGATTGTTTGGATTCCACCTTCCAAAATCATAGGATCATCAATTCACAGAATTAGAAGGGACATCAAAGCTCATCTAAACCAGTCCCCTGTTGATGCAGGAAATCTGCTGCTACTGCATCCCTGATCAGTGGCCACTTAAAAAACACACACAACACTAACAAAAAGACTGACCACCACTTCCAGGAAATTAATATTTAGTTGAAATCCCCTTTCTTTTCATTTGAACCCAGTAGTTTAGGTTCTATCCTCTGGAGCAACAAGAAACAAATTTGCTCCCTCACATGTGTGATAGCCCTTCAAATATTGGAAGATGCCTATCATATTACCTCTTAATCATCTCTTCTCTGGACTTAACATACCCAACTCCTTTTCTCATAAGACTTGGTCTCCAGAACCCTCACCAAACTTTTTTGTAACCCTTCCCAAGACAGTGTGTCAATAACCTTCTTAAACTGCAGTACCCAGAACTGGACACCCGTTCGAGTGAGGTTTGACCAAAGCAGAATAGAGTGGTACCATCACTTCTCAAGATTTGGACACTATATTTCTGTTGATACACCCTAGAATTGCCTTAGCCTTTTTAGCTACCACATCACACTGCTGACTCATGTTTAGCTTGTGGTCTAGTAAAAACCCCTAGATCCTTTTCACATGCACTGCTGTCAAGCCAGATGTCACACATCCTGTATTTGTGCACCTGGTTTCCCCTACCTAAATGCAGGACATTACATTGATCTTTGTTGAAATTCATTTTGTTAGTTTTGGCCCAACTCTCTATCCTGCCAATATAATCTTGAATTCTTTTTCTGTCCTTCTAAGGCAGGGGTGGGCAACATGTCGACCTCCAGATGTCTTGGTGTACAACTCCCATCAGCCCTCACCACTGGCTATGCTGGCAAGGGCTCATGGGAGTTGTAGGCCAAAACATCAGGAGAGCCACAAGTTGCCCACTCCTGTTCTAAGTTATTAGTTACCCTTCTTAGTTAGGTGCATCTGCATTTTTTTATGAGCATCCCCTCTACTCCTTTGTCCAATTTATGTATAAAGATGTTGAACAACACTGGGCCCAAGACACAACCCTGCAGCAGCCCACGTGTCTTTTCTCTGCAGGTTGATGAGGAACCATTGATGAACAATCTCTGGGCATGGTCCATCAACCATCTAAAAATCCACCTAACAGCCCACATTTTACCCACATCAACAAGAATATAATGGGGTCGTTGTCTAAAGCTTTGCTGAAATCAGGATATACTAGGTCCATTTTTATTATTTTAATCCAGAATATTACATTAGGGTTGCTAATTTACATATGCTCTAAAGTCTGTGTGTGTGTGTGTGTGTGTGTGTGTGTGTGTGTGTCTGTGTGTGTTTAAAGGACCCTGTCTCCTAAGGACACCCCTATTTGTAAAAAGTGATGTATGGACAGGGGAGAGCAGGGCATTTGATTTCAGAAAAAAACCTCAGGCAGAAAGATTTGGAGGGGAGGGGCAGTAGGAGGTGAAGCACATGTGGGTAAAAAGCCAGCTAATCCTGGGGGAATCAGATACAACAGAGATCATCAGGGCCCCTGTACCTTTATTTCAACAGATGCCCATGGACAGCAGGGTGGTGGGGCAGATGGCCTCCCAGAGATTTGGGGTTCCAAATGAAAGATTCAGGACTCCAGCCCTAGTGGGTCTCCCCATAACACTGCCTCTGGGACAGCCTAAAATTAGTTTAGCTATACTGCAATCCTATGTATGTCTACTCAGAAATAAGGCCCAGTGCATTCAATGGAGCTTACTCCCAGGTACGTGTGTATAGGACTGCAGCCTTAGTTGGGATAAGGCCCATTTTACTCAGTAGGGCTTACTTCTGAGAAGACATGTTTAGGGTTGTACTAGTAACATAGCAGTTGCCACTATTAAGTGTTAATCCTACAGTGCAATCCTATAGCACATGTAATAGTAAATTACATGGTAAAAGAAAATGTGCTTTAGAATGGTAGCATGAATGCAGCATGTTGGGAGAACCTTTTCCTGCTGGTTTTCACAACTATCACTGCCAGTAATGATCTGAAGTTCCTAGCAGTTTTTGCTCTGAACATTGTAGCTGAACAATTATTATTATTATTATTATTATATTATTATTATTATTATTTCTATACCGCCCAATAGCTGAAGCTCTCTGAAGCCAAAGTCGAAGAAGAAATAACAAATTTCTCTCAAATACTTTTCAGCAAAAGTATCTCAAGCCAACTCATATGTAAAAAGAAAAAAGGCATTCCCCTCTAATAACAATGCCCTATGCAGCTGACTCTGGAAAGAAATAGGTGATGTTTTAACCATCCACCCTTTTGAGTGTTTCTAAATTAGATTTTCTAGAACTAACAAATATTTCCAGCCACAGAGGTTACCCTGCAGTTTCCAGGGGCACATTTCTACAAATTTTGGTAACTGCCGTCTTGCCAGCATTCATTCGCTTCAGCCCACAAGCAATTGTTATTTGTCTCTTGTTTTTAAAAGGCAATTAGATGCAGGACTGCGTGGAGAATGAATTGATGTTTTCTGTAGAGTAAGGCCTGCTGGCGGCATTCATCAGTCAAGTCATCAACATTTGGAAAAGCCAAAGTTGACGATGAGCTGTCATCAAACTATGGATGACAGCAACTGAACAGTTCTTTCCCCATCAGGTCTTGATTAACCATTAGGCTGAGTAGGGTATAGAGTAGGGTTGAAGTCAAGGTTTCTGTCGTAGCAGAAATCTCTGAGAGCACTCCTCTGTTGAGAGTGGACCGGCATAAGTATATGGTATTTGTATTATTCACTATGTTGTCATTTTGATGCTAGTGGGCTCTTTTCAAATTTTTCACCTCCTCCCGCCACACCCCTGAGCCCCACTCACTGCATCCTCCACTGCTGCCATCTGCCTCTGCCAACAGCCCCCTTCCCAACCCCCCCCCCACGCACGCCGGCGTAGCGGACGTGGTGAGTGGGGCTGCAGGGGGTAGTGGGAGGAGGCACCTTCACCGCCGCCACCCCTGCTTCTGTCCTTTCGGCTGTAAGGACAGAAGCAGTGGCGAAGGTGTGGGCGAGATCCACCCGGCCAGGCCTAGCGAGGCCTGGCCAGCTGCATCCCACCTCCATTGCTGTCCTTTCAGCAGAAAGGACAGTGGTGGCAGCACTGAAGGTGGCAGTGTGGGGGATCCAGGCACTCGGCCTTGCTTGCTCTCGAGAGCAAGTGAGGCTGGGGCACCTGGATCCCACATGCCACGGCAGATGCCAGGAGAGCAGGATTGCTCATGAGCAATCCCACTCTCCCAACATCAGTCGTTGCACGGGGGGGAAGCTGATGACAGCTGCGTTAAGTGCTGCTTGGACACTTGGCCAGCTGTCATTGGCCAAAGCCCTGTGCCCAGAGCAGCAGCCATTTTTTGATACTCTGGCCAGGGTCCTCTATGCCCCTTTCGGCTTACACTAGGGTTAGCATGTCATCCGGGTTCGGACTACATGCTATACCTCAGCATGGTAAGTAAACCCTACTGCAAGCCATGGCTTAGTAGGGTGGTTAAGGAGACTCTCCTTAATCACCCTAACTAAACCTTCCCGGGTTCCCGTGACACTTTAAACCTCAGTAGGTTTACTCATGCAGTAAACCCACTGAGGTTTAACATGTCGTGCGAACCCAGTCACCTAATAGCTGAGGCAAGCCACTGCCTTTAAGCCTCAAGCAAGAGTGCTTAATATAAAGCATCAGCTTGCTAAATGCAGTATTTTCACATGTTGTCCCCCCCCATCCAACAGCATTGTTAATTGAGAATGTTCTTTAAAAAAAAAAAAAAAAAACCAACCCACAAAATATATACATTGTTCTAGAGCACATATCTAGCCTGAATCTTTCCCCAAAAGGATAGGAAGCAGACAGCAGAATGGTTGCCTCGCCTCATCAATGTCATTTTTATTTTATTTTTATTTATTTATTATATTTATACCCCGCCTTTTTTCCTGCAAGGAACCCAAGGCGGCTGACATAATCCTCCTCCTCCTCCTCCTCCATTTTATCCTCACAACAACCCTGTGAGGTAGGTTAGGCTGAGAGGCAGTGACTGGCCCAAAGTCACCCAGTGAGTTTTATGGCCGAGCGGGGACTAGAACCCGAATCTCTCAAGTCCCAGTCCAACACTCTCACCACTATGCCAAATTGTCAAACATTTTGACTCTGTCCCAAAGGATACATTTCTAATTTTTGCCTTTCCCACATACTATTTGCTGCCCAATTGTTTATCTCCTTGTCAAGCCACCTCATCAATCTGTGTAGTATAATAGTACTTCCACTGTGCATGATTTTGTTTGCTTTCATAACCAAACATTATTTTTGACATCAATTTGACTTTTTGTACTGGGAAATAAAAATGTAGGTCCTTATGCTATTTGAAAGACACCATGAAACCTATATTATTAATAAGTTTGTAAAGAGACAAAAGCTTTGGAGATCCAGTTGCTTTACATCTCTAGAGATTATAATTCCTTTTAGAAAACAATGGTTACTGTCAGTAGTCATCTGAAATTTCATATGTACAGAATTTGAAATAGAATCTGGTACCTTTTGTGTGGAACCCAAAAACTAGGGCAGAATTCTGAAAATCTTACTTTTCATGAAAACAATTCTATTATATGTGCGCAGGACATTGTGCCGTTTTAATTGAAAAGGAAGTTGTAGGAGTATCCTGTAAAGGCTAAAATACATCTGTGATGTACTTTGATTATGTGGAGATTCTTCCATTCTCTTAAGAGAAGGTGCTTCAATCAAAATGGCTGCCTTTCTACTATGTGGCACATTTTTCAGATGAAGATAAGGTTCTTAAGCGCCACCCATTATTGTTCTTCCAATAACATTAAAAAGGGAGGGGGCCCTTCCAGTCTTTTTCATTGATCCTGTTGGTTTACATTTTTTAAAGAGCTTGTTTGAAATTGAGGCAGAGGTTAAGACCCACTAATCTGGTTCAGATGATACGGCAGCCCATCATGGATTAATTAACCCTCAAGGGGCCACAGCACATGCCACCTGCCATTATGAATATGCAGTCCCCAACTGAGGGGTTGCAGTGGCTTGTTGTGTCATGTGAACCCAGCTGAGGAAGGTTATTTGAAGGTTAAACAATCTTTGTAACACCCTAGAACATACCATGGGTTATGCAAGGGTTGTTTAACCCTTGGATAACCCTCCCCCTGCTGGGTTCATATGACACGACAAGCTATGGCAACCCTCAGTTGGGAGTTGCATATTCTTAACTGTGGATGACACGTGCTGCCTGCAGCCCTCATAGGCATAAGCTCGCTCTTCTGCCCAGGGCCTATATTCACATGTTGGTCATTCTGGAGAAAAAGGAGAGGATCTTTTCTGAAGTATAAGCTCCAGCGGGCTGGATACCATCATTGTTGCCCATCTGACTCCTGAGGCATCAGAGAGGTCCACAAATTGAAATCTGTGTTATTTGACAGAATTGATTTATGCAAAAGTACTAAGATATATTTATCTGCAAGGACACAAAATATGTGGTACCTTTTTTGCACAGGATCTGATTGACTACAACATCTGGGGTGTAGAACAGAATGAAGTGGCTGCATGACTTTTAAAGCTCACAGCTTGGCTTGCTTGCTTGCTCCAAAGAGGCTTGATTTAAGCTGGTTTCACATAAGCAGAGACCAAGAACAACCAAGGAGAACCAAACTGGAAATTCAAAAAGTCTTCCAGTTTGGTTCTCTTTGCAATGCCAGTTGAGACCAAGAGCAACCAAGGAGAACCAAACTGGAAGCTCACGTGATGGGCTGCTGGCAGAGCTGACAGATAGCATTCCACCACCCACCCAAATCAAAGTGCATAGTACCCAAAGCCAGCCAAGTTATTTTGGCACCAGAGGCATAAAATCCACAAAACTCTCTCTCCATCCCTGGCAGTAAAAAAAGAACTAACAATTTGCTGCCCTTTCATGCCACCTAAAACCTGCTACCTGCGGTGGCCCCTTCAACTCTGTCTAATGGTAGGGCTGGCCATGGCTGCTGGGCTTGGAGAGCGCTGCAAGGGCTTAGACTTGAACTCCTATTCTAGTTCTATTGTTTCTTCCAGCTGGTGTCCTAAGCAGTGGTTTAAAAATTCCTTCCTTTGTTTTCTTTTCTGAGAATCAACTTCCTTCTTCCCCAAGAATTAGACTGGCCACTATCGGCAATGATTAACTTGTGCACCACCCCTCCCACACTCCAGTGAAGAAACTAGCACATTTTCCTCTTTATTTGATGCCAGTTTTAACCTTGTAAGTAGAAGTGAAGTTAGTTCAACTAATTATAGACTAGAGAGCCTGTCCTCTCCTTGTGTCAAAGTCAAGTGTTATTTTTCTTTTCCCTCTATGCCCTTGGGTAATAGACAAATTGCAGTGTATCGAAACAACCTGAGTCACATAATTTGAGGCAGCAGAAGATGTTAAGTGCCTGGGTTTTGGAACTGAATTTATGCCTTTTCTCTCCATAAGGACCCCCATCCACTGACGAAATGGATTTCAAATGGCAAGTTTAGCATCTGTACCAAATTTAAGGCTAACCTTTTGTGCTGCACTAACCCCTCCAAAGGGGGCTTTGCTTTCTGTTCCCAGGGACATCTGCAGGCCTCATGTTTGATTTTGGCAGTGCTCTCGCCTGTTGTCAGCCAGTTACATTTCATTAGTTGGTAATGGATATAAATACATTCGCCAAGTTCCTCCACATATACACACACATCAGATAGCTGTCTGGGAACAAATATGTGCTATTTTCCTGTTGCCCATTAACAGAACAGGGATACAAGAACATACTTAGAAGCAACTCTAGGAGCACCTGTTGAAATGCCCTGTTACCAGGTGCCATTGAATCTCCTGCATGAGTTGTGACTGGAGCAGATAATTTGCAGCCCCAAATGAGTGACTTGTGTGTGGCCAAGAGCAATGCAGACTTTGAACTGACACTGTAGTCAGCAAGTGTTTGCAGCAAGGAAGGATCTGGTTTTCTCAAGCTGCTGCTCCCGTACTGGCTTCAAAAGCTTCCACGGCTTCAGACACATCAAAGGATCACCTAGTTTTTTGGCCGCTTTCCCAAAGCTTTGGCAGATGAGATCCCAGAGTCTTAACATTTGGGGTAGAAAGATGAGGATACATAAGTATTGAGGAGTAGTCTGTGCAGAGATAGCAGCTATGGTTGCGTTTGTGTGTGTTTCTATGTTTCCTTTAATAAAGGCATGGGCATTCAGGTAAGGATGAGACTGTGTCAAGATCCAAATAACTAAGGGAGGGAGTATAGGTACTTTTCTCAGTAGCCCCCCCCCCCCCCCCCCGACCACCATTTGTGCCCCTGAGAGGAGTTTCAAGAGTAGTTTATGATATGGTCAGCTGTTCAAAGAAAAAAGCCAATGGTATCACTGGACTACCGCAAGCTCCATGGTTTATATGTTACCAGTAGATTTCATGTTGGGTGGAGCATGGTTCAGTGGTAGAGCAGATGCTTTGCATGCGTAAGGTCCCAGGTTCAATCTCTGGTATCTCTGGGTAGGACAGGAAAATCTCCTGCTGAAACTTTGGAGAGCCATTGCTGCCAGTCAGTGTCAACAATACTGGGCTAGATCAACTAATGGTCTGACTCAGTATAAGGCAGCTTCTTAAGTTCCTATCTTCTACTTGCAGGGACCCATTATTTTGGGTCAATTCTAATTAATGCTGGGTCAAACTTTGGACAGGTGAAACTTCATTTCAAACTGGGGAGCAGGGGGCGGTGTTCAGCAGTGAAAGTTCTAAGAAGGTGATACTAGTTTAGTGTTGAGCAAAAATGGTTCCCCCACATTCATTATTCTATTCACAGACTGCAAAGTAAGGAGACATTTCAGCTATTCTGAGTACAGTGAGGTAAATTTTATGGGTGGGGGCATGGAACTCACCAGGGTTCCTTTCCACTCCTCACTGCTACCATCCACGATTTTTAATTCCCCATTGTCCATCATTTTTAACAATGCTACATCATTTTAGAGTGTTGCTCCAAGGGGCATTCTGGGGGGGAAATGCAGGCCTGCACTAGCTACTATTATTTTAATGTCTGGTACTAGTGAGGGCTACCATGCCCATCCACCCAATGCTCCTTGGAACAACACTACATTATGAAAAAGTTAATGATGCTTTGTTATAAAAATGGCAGCCATCAGTCAGAGTTGGCATTTTACTTCCAGAATGCCTCTCAGGCAGCTCTATGACTTTTTAAAAAACTAGCTGCAGAAGAAAAGCGGCCTCTAAGCAAAGCCTTAAAAGCTGCTCTGCCTTACTTTGTATTGCTTCTGTTTTATTGTTCTTACTGTTTTATTGGATGTTTAACAAGAAAATTTTGATTATTGTCCTTAGTTGCTTTGGAAATGTTTATTTATGTGTGTGTGTGTGTGTGTGTGTGTGTGGTATATATTCCAACTTTTTATTTTAAAAAAATCCAGAAAGTGGCTAGCAATAAATAAAATCCAATACAAATAATAAATAAAATACCACAATCAAAACAATAAAAAATCAGCAGCAATCCATCAAAAAACATCAAAAAGCACAGAACAGCAGCAAATAGCTTTGGTACCTGCTTCTCCTATTGTAATGGATACATTTCAACCTGTACAGCCTGATGATGCAGACAAGATTCTTGTAGCATGAGATCAACTGCACCTTGTCCTGTTACTGTCATGCGCCTGCTGGAGGTATCCTCCTCTGAGGAGGCACTGGAGCTCCCAGAAACAGAAACGCCAAGGCACCACCCATGTCAGGAGACTGGGGGAGACTGGGCCCTCAGGGGAGATCATCACTAGTCCATCCCCACAGGAGGAAGGGAGTTCTGCCTCTGAGGCTGAGCCTGGGTGACGACCTAGCCCGACAGCGTCGTCGCCTCAAGAGGCAGGCCAGTAGGGCTCCTTTGAGAAGAAGAGCTCTATTACAAAGGAGGACTCCTTGGGAGCAAGGCCTTCCTCCTGAGCAGGACTTTTGCCAGAGGGCCTGTAACACACTGCAGCTGAGCCCTGGTTTTATTATACGAGATTGGATCCAAACTCAATCATGCTTGGAGTAGTACCACTGGAATCAAAGGGACAAATAGTCATAACTAGTTTAAGTCCCATTGATCTCAATGGGTCAACTGTTAGCATAACTAGATCTGGATACAACCCATTGGGTTCCCCCACCCACCCCTGTTTGGAATTGTATTGTATTTTAAGATTTGTTTCAACTGTTGTTAGCTACTCTGAGTGGTGCGCAAGCACTGGGAGGCTGGGATATGCTCATTTCCAGAACAGGGCAGTCATCAGCAGAGCTCCCAGAAGGGAGCTCCAATCCAGAAATGAGAATTTCTGCTCATTTCCTGGGTTCCTTTACAAAGCGCTAACCCCCCATTGCACTAGCAGTGGGTCCCGCTGGTGCAACGGAATGAGTGGGAGCACAGTGGCAGTATAGAATATTGCCCAATAAGAAGAAACTTGTGAGGACCACAACCCTAGGAGGAAGTTCCACCATGTTGGTACCCCACATAGCCACCCGCCATACTTCAGACAGCGTGGGCATGTGAATCATGGCCTCAGACAAATATCTTAATGTGTAGATAGTCTCATATGAGAGAAGACAGTCGAAAGAGTATCCTGGATGCAGACTGGTCCCAGAAGAAAGGCAAGAGGTACCGGTACATGTTTCAAATAAATGAATAAAGCCCTGTTCCCATGATCTGCTGAGGTCAGTGGGCCACTTTGTGTGGCTTTATAGCCGATGTTTTTTGGAAACACTACTAGGGATGGGAAAACCAGCCATTTTCAACCTCACCTAAATTCTCCCAGAGTTACTTTGAAGCTCATTTTGGTTCATTCCCATTTTCATTTTTGACCTCTTTTTTTGGCTCATTCAAATGGGAAAAGGGCACATTTCTGTGTCTATTTTTCAAATGTGCACCCTTCCCCCCCATTGACTAACCCATGAAAATGCAGATTTTAAAAATGCACATTTCAAAGTGTGCATTAAAAAAAACACCTCATTTTTAAAGCATGATCACACAAATTCAGGAATCACAAACTCACGAGACAGCTGAAGCATTCTGTTTCGAGCAGCGCTTGAAAGAACTTTTGCCCCTGACCTGACGAAGGTATATGCCGAAATGTGTTGGGCAATAAATATTTCAGTAGGCACCTGAGATTCTTTTCTCTTCCATTTTTTTTGCCATAATTTACAAACAGAAACTAAATTCTCATACATCCCTACGATAAGACGACCCTCAATTTTTAGTCTAACAATTTTAGGAAAAAGTATAGTCTTATACATGGAAAAATACTGTAAGCTCTTCAGTTCCCTTTTTGATCTACATCTATCTCATCATTTCCATGTTTTTGGATAGAATCAAACCCCCTTTGTATTATTGGGATGGAGGAAAGAGGTATTAACCAACCACCTTTCTCGTAACTCCCAATGTGAGGTCTTTGTTACTTGGGATATAAAAAAAGAACACCCCTCATTGTTTTTCAGTCAGAGAGTTCAAAAGATTGGAAGGATTTCTTGAACTTGGGATATTAGACAGAGCTATGTTTTACATGTATTTTTAATATGTTGGCTTTTTAAAAAGTAGCACTTTTACATTTTTAATGGTTCAAGAGTCTTGTGGCACCTTAAAGGCTAAAGGTTTTTCTGTAAGAGTAAAATGGCTAATCCTCTGGAAATTGTTAATTGCTGTATGTAACACAGTGTGAGCCAAAAGGATGGGGCTGGCTTAAAACCTCAACAAATCAAACACTGACAGCCAAATGTTATTTATTAATTATGTTTTTACCCCACCCACCCTTGCTCCAAGGAACTCAGAGCAGCATACAAGATTCTCCTCCTCTTAATTTGTCCTCACAACAACCCTGTGAGGTAGGTTAGGATAAGCAACCGTGATTGGCCTGCAGTCTCCCAGTAAGCTTCAAGGTTAGGTCTGATGCTAGCCTGACACTCTGACCCCACTCCTGCACACTGGAATTGATAGGACATTCACACGGAAGTAAGCCAAGGAGAGAACCACGCGGTTGCGAAACTGCCCAGTGGGGGGCGTCTTATACATGGGGGCGTCTTATAGATGGAAAAATACGGGTAACCTCTGCCCTGGGAGCTGTTAGACCAGGAGAAGCTAAATAGCAGGCACATGATGCGTTCACTACAACTTTCACTCACTGTAATTGTTGCATTTGAACATCTTTATAGCTGGCTTTTGAAACCTTCCTGCAGTTATCTTGTTAGATTGTTCACCGGAGCAGCATGGCTCCAGAGCAAATGTGATTTAAAATGCCCATCTTAACAAAAAAGCTGGCAAAGATGCAAAAAGAGACAGAATTTCCCAGCAATATGCACAATGTTCTATTATTGTTATATACCGGTAGCAATAGGGCTATGCTGGTAGATGCTGGCAAGACAGATACAGTTAAAGTGGGGGTGGGAGTTGTGAGATCATGTGTGCTTCATTCCCAAATGTCTCCAATTGCCCTGAAATGCCTGGACCATCACAAAAACCCTTAAGCCATCATGGCTTCTCACTTTGTCATGCAGAGTCCTGAATTCCTCTGCCTCCCCCAACTGCAAGCTACTTAAAGGGCCCATGGGTAAAACTGCAGCTAAGCTTGCAGTTTTAGCTTAGCTGCAATTTTGCCCATGGCCCCTTTTAGATAGCTCTGCTTAGGCTCCAACAGCTGCAGTAAGCAGGGAGGGAACAGACGCTGCTAAGCTGGGAGGGCCAGGCGAGGATGTGTGTGCATGCACATGTGCGCACACATGCTCTACCTGCTGCCTCTGCTGCACATTGCTGTGGGAAAGGGATTAGCTGGGTGAAAGCCTGGACCAATGGAGACGTGAATGAGGGAATTTATCACATGATTCCTATCTTTATATTGCCAAAGATTTTATTTCCTAACAGAGCTGACTCTTTGCCTCTAACAGGTGAGGTTACAGTGTCAGAAGGAAATGCAAGAAACTTCCCCTTCTCTCTGAACTGCCATGTTTGGGGGTGTGGGGTGGGTGGGTGGGTGGGTAAGCTTCACCTGTTGAATTTGTGCCAATCCTGACCATTTTAAAACAAAAAGAGATTGCCCTGCAAGCACTGACCTCCCCCCACCCCCCACCCCCACCCCCCATATATCAACAATTAAGGGTTTAAGTATGGTAAAAAAAAATTACCATAGCCACTTATAAAATATTATAAAATAATATAATAATGTAATGGTATGGTTAAGCAACATGAAGGTGTGATCAAGAGGGTGTGTCCAGGCAACATGAAGGCATAGCCAAGGGTATGGCCAGGCAACCAAAAGGCATAGTCAAGTACAAAAGTTATTAGAGGAAACACACAAAATCATATATATATTATAATTATTACATTATTCTATTATATATAGCAGAGCTATCTTAAAGAGACCATGGACAAAATTGCAGCTAAGCTAAGTCTTAGTTTAGCTGCAGTTTTGCCATGGTCCCTTTAAGTAGCTTGCAGCTGTGGGAGGCAGGGGAATTCGGGACTCTGTATAACAAAGTGAGAAGTGGTGATGGCTTAAGGGTTTTCGGGATAGTCCCGGGATTTTCAGGGCAGCTGGAGACTATGTGAACGGTGCCTACGGTGACCACTTACTCATTGCCAAAAAAGAAAAACAAAACAGTAAATGCATCACCAAAATAAAGGACAAAGGAGGACACTGATTTGCAGAACAGTCACATATGCTGATTTACATATATAGATGTAAATTTAGAAATAATTTAAATGGAAATAGATATTATGTATATAATTAATAGAAATATAATTTAAATAGAAATAGAGACAATACATCTCACCATAATGGGGCAGAGTAAGACTGACTGCATGAACTGCTTGGTTGCTCAGTCTGCCATCAAGGTGCTCCTGCTCCCTGTTGATGGGGAAGTTCAAGAAACCGCCTGCTCTCCATCATTATGGTTCTTTGACTTTAAACCAAACATAGACTGGACAGCCCATTAAATAGAGGACTCCCTCTCTGTAATGTAGGACACCTGGCCACCCCCATGCCTTTCAAGGAGCTAAACACAGACTGACTTTGGCATGCCACAGTGAGAGTCCTTTTTTTTGAGTGCTTGTAGCAGCATGTAAATGTCCCCCTGTACTGAGTCTTGCTTGTTCTATTGGGATTCACAAGGTTATCTCAGAATGTGGTACTGCAGTACAAAGTTATTCAAAATGGTTAAGTTCATGAGAACTAGGACCTCTGAATCTGAAAGTACACTTCCAGCCTAAGAGGGCTCTAACTAATCAAGTGCTATTCAAATTGTCGGTTCCTCCCTGAGCAAAAAACTGTTTACAGTGCCTATACTTTTACAACTAAAGTGGCTTTCAAAGAGATTAGAGCTATCAATTAACAGTCCAATCTGCAACCCACTTAAATTGAAATAAGCTGTTTCAGTCCTATTGAAGTTTGTGGATTGGGCTATAAATCAGTTCAGGTCTTACCATCTGTAAAAGATGTTCCCAATTTGTACAATGTAGATAATAGTATTCTTGATAGGGGTGTTATGTAGAAAAAATAGATTAAAACAGGACTTCCAAACGATTAAGCTGTGAGTCTGAATGGGATTTTGCTATCAGCTAATGGAGTTACCCAAGACTCTTGTTGGAATCCTGAGGATGGTTGCTTTCACTTTTCAAAAGTAAGTTTGAAGGAATATGTTCATTTATACAAACCCACAAGATTGCAGAAAACAAAACTTGCAGATGTGGCTTTCTCTCTGTTTAAGACCCCTGTGCCTGTATAACCCCAAATCACTTCTTTCTTTCTTTCTTTCTTTCTTTCTTTCTGGGTGCTATTTATTCACAATTCTTTCTTGGTATTGTGTCTGTGTATTTGTCTGTTTTTCTTTCTGCAGTGGCCACTCTTTTCCTAGCCCTCTTCAGGCTTTTGGTATCTGTGCGTACTAGATGTGTGAAGGGGACAGTGAGAAGAATGCAAGGACTAGTCCCCCCAGCTGCTGTGGCATGCACTGCTGGCCACATGTCCCTGCTGCCACATGTTCAGCATCTTCCTGAAGGGGGCTTATGTGAGTACAAATGTTTGTTTGTTTGTTTGTTTATAGTATTTGTATACCACTCCATATCTAAGCAGATTCTGATGTATGTGCATAGGGCTCCATCCATGGGATGGGGACTCTTGATTGGCCAGAGTACGGGTGACCCGTGTGAGGTGGACTGAGGGTGGGACTTTATTTTATTTGGGACAATCACCTGGTTTCTTAGACCAAGAATGGAGACTCTTTGGGTCCAGTTGCTGAGCTAACTATCCCAGTGCCAGTGATGGTGGGTTTGCCACTCAGTTTGTGCCCAGTGATTGTGGCTTGCCTAAGGAAGTGTGTTGTATGTAGATGTTCCTGAGCAATATAAGGAATATACCATCTGATTCCGTCACTGTCCCTGCTCATCTCTCTTTCTGACTGGGGGCTTCTTAACTGTGTTGGATGGGGAATATTTTTGGGAATCACTGAATTAGTTTATGAGATGGGTGAATATAGCAAGGGATTAGGAAGCTGAATTTTATTACTCTGTATGACAGAGTCAGGCTATGGGTGAGAAAGTCATCACATTCTCTTCCCTTTGCCATTGACTCCAAGGTCCCTCCAACACTTTCCTCTGACTCATTCGCCTCTGTCTTCAATTGGCCTAGTCCCTTGCCTGAATGATGAAGAGAATCAAACTATGCTATCAGCAGGCTAAGGCTTCATAAAAATCTTTAATTACATTTCATTTCATTTATTTCATTTATATACCGCCCCACAGCCGAAGCTCTCTCTGGGGCGGTATATTACATGCCATAACCTCTTTCCACAAAACGGTCTATGGCATGTTCTCCTCTCTCCTAATCCCTTTTCCTTTTGTGTCCTGTCTTTTAGACTGTAAGCCTGAAGGCAGGCAGGGACTGTCCCATTGTTAATCTTTGTAAGCCACTCTGGGAGCCTGCTTTTGGCTGAAGAGCAGGGTAAAAATGCTGCAATTAAATGTTTATAAGCTTCCTACATATTCCTCTCCATTTCTTGATGTCACAGGGAAAGTCTCTGCTTTGGCTGAGTTGTTGATGAAGGAGAAGCTTCTGGAATATCTCTGCATGAGATTTACCTGAGGCAAGATTCTTACAAATCAGAGAATTCACTCACCCAAATGTAAGAAATTTGGTATGAAGCATATGAGTGCTCTGCCTTCACTTTTTCACTTACTAAGTAGACTAGAGGATCTTAGAATAAATATTTGGAGCTGTTCCTTAGATAATGACCTCTTATTTTGTCTTATTTGCATGGATATGCATGCCTATGCCCAGTTACACAGAAGTAGATGTCACTGACCTCAATAGGACTTACTCCTGTCCCAAGGAAGGGTCCATCGGAGAGCAGCCATAGAAAAGAGTTTTCATTTGCTTCACTGGCTTTGACTTTAAAATAAAACCCATACAAGTCAAAGATCATGAAGTTTTCTCTGCCTGATGTGTGTGCTGTTTCCACTTTTGAAAACTTATTATACTGTTGGGAACTAGAATAGAGAGATAGATGTGTGGTTTCCTTCAGGAGGTCAACAATTTTTTAGCTTTCAACATTATAATATATGCAACATTCCCAGAAAGTTCTATTCTCTGTCAGTTAAAAGTCATTAAAGCTTCCACCAAGATCCAGGTTTTATGTGGCCAGACATAGGCTGTTACTCTTGAGACAGTAATCAATTCATCCTTTCCAATACAGCCTAAATTAGCAGGGCAATCAGCCAAACCATTCTATGTCTCCGTGCCACTCTTTGTCAGTCACTTCCTTCTGAATGTTGAGTAATGCATGTAACAATCTCTCTCTCTCTCTCTCTCTCTCTCTCTCTCTTGGAATGTGCTAACATTATTGACAATCTGGGGGTGGGGCAAAGTCCATTTGCCATCTTGGCTTTAATATCTTGTCCTCCATTATGGCACTGCCACATCTGGAGTAATGTACAACAGCTTCTCATAAACAGAAGACATTGAATAACAGAAGAAGGCCTCCTGTTAATCCCTGCTAAGCAGAAACTGGTTTAGCTCTGACTGAGACATCTGGTTTTATGTTATAATGAAACTATGGTGGAGGGGCTCTTTCCACCAACCGAAGGTTCTGAGAAACAGGATGCTAAGCCCTTGGGGGACCAATGTCCTTCAGTGGGAGGATGAAGAAGTCAGGATGTTGGCCTCCATCTTAGGTGATACACTCTGGAGGCCATTTTGGATAAATGGAGCTCGACTTGTTCCAGAAGTGAACATTTGTAAAACCCTGTCTTGTTTCTTTATAGTTAGAGGCTCATGACGGTGAATACCTAAGAACTACATGTATGTTTATGTTCATGACTTTATCTCTCACTACTTGATTGCTCCACAGATTGATTCTGAGCAGCATTGAAAATGCACTGTTTGACATGCCCTATGCTGTTTGATCTGTGTTGGCTCTTTCACTCACATCAAGTTGCAGTCATCAGGTGATGAACATGCATATGAAAGAGGGTTTGAAGTAATGCATTTCAAGAAGATAACTAGCCCTATGTAGGTATTTGTCTGCACAAAAGAGGGCTAGTACTGTGTGGGTGATGGAAATGCATTAAAGACTTGTCTTCAGTTTCCTGGGCATGTGTGCTTCTTCTCTAAAGACCTTGTCTGAAGATGGGGAGGGTTGTAAGTGCATGCAGCTGAACATGCTTAAAAATGCCTTCAGACAATGGTGCAAAATGCACAAAGATTTTTAGAGGCAGTGAGCATGCAGGGATGTTGAGGGCGGGGCTTGTGTGTGTGTCCCTGCCTCCACTACATTTTAGCCCTTATGTGAGCTGGCTGAATGCTTATATACTAGGGCTTCATTCCTGTCCGAAGCGGGGGAATAAGACTTTGGTCTTCAAGGTTGACAAGAAGAGATGTGGTTGTTACAGGTGAATCTGGTTTGCAGAGGAAGAGGCCCTGATGTATTAATTTGCTGCAAGTCACATGGCATACTAATACAGTGATTGGGTTCACAACATGATAACTTACATTCAAGGGTTGAGTATGGGCTCAGTATGGGTTGTTGTTGAACCATGGGTTGTTGATGAAGCATGGGTTATTGTGTTGTCTGAAGCCAGCTAAGATAACAAACCATGGTGAACAACCCACAGTTCACAACCCAACCCAACAACAAACCATGGGTTCTCTTCATTGGTTGTTCATGGCTAACAAGGCCTGGCTTGTTAGCGCAGCTGGGTTCAAATAACATGATAACCCATGGTTCAACAACAACCCACACTCAACCCTTGAGTGTGGGTTATCATGTTGTCCGAGCCCCATCAGTATTTAATTTTTGTAGGTAGCTAGTACCACAGATTGGTGGAACTGTTGGGGAATCACAGGGTCACCACAATGGGCATAGCCCATGGGTGCTTCCAGATGAGGCATTTATGGTGATCACCCTGCCTCATTCACAGAATTTTACAGGAAGTCCGGATGTCATTGTCTTCCACTCATAAACCTCCTGTGTTTTCCCATCACTGCTTCCATCTTATTTCTTACCATAGGAAATCTGTTAAGGAGAAAAAGGCAGAACAGATGCACAGTGCCCTCTAATTGTTATCACTAGGAGCCCTCTCTGAAGCACCCCATATTGGGCAAGAAAATACATAAGCTGGAGTGCCATGGAACTTTTATTCTTTGCACCCTTCCCAGCACTTTTGGTTTCACACTAGACCCTCATTTGGAGATGTCTGTCTTCGCCAATTGCAAAGGTGCCTGTTTAAGCCATGAGCTGGACCTCTGGCATGCCCCATGGCTCATTTTATTTATGTATTTATTTCTACTTGATGCTATTCTTCCATGGAAATCAAGGCAGCTTGTCTAGGGTTCCCAAGCAGTCTCCCCTGTAGGCACAGAACTTCTAGCCCATGGAGGCTCCTCCCTAACCCCTCCCCAAGCCCCTCCCCCTGGAGACTAGCAGGGAGAGGAATTCCTGCTGTTATTTCCTATCACTGATTGGGGATAACTATGGGGATTTCCCTTAGTGTGTCACTCACCATCCTGACTGGGGGGAAGCTTGCTGTGAGGAGTCCTTTGCCTGTCCCATGTCCTCCCCAGTGAAGAGGACATGAAGCTGCCCCAACTGAGACACTGGGTGGTGAAGTGCTCCTCCACCTGGCACCTCAGTTGGGATGGCTTTGCTGTGCATGGGCCCTGCATGCAACAAATCTGGGTCCCCAACTGAAACACTGGCTGTAGGAGCTCCGGCCAGCACTTTAGCTGGGGACCAGATAATGTCAGGATGTGTGGCCTGTGAATAACACCCAGATGTCATCTGGCCTGTTGGTGGGTCAGTGGAGGTCACCTGGCTCCACACCTAAATAAAGTTCCCCACCCCTGAACTAGAACTAGGCCTGCTCAGCTGGGTATGCTCCATGTCAGCGAAGGAGGGCAAAATATGGGGTGGAATCAGACAGGAACATTTTGCATCCCTGGCTGAAAGTATGTATGTATGTATATTTGTGTGTGTGAGAGAGCGAGAGCGAGCAAGAGAGCGAGCATGTAGGAACAGAGAAGACAGGATAAGGATAGTTAGGGATATCTCCTCAGCCGACCCTGTTAGGTTTTGACTGGGTAGGTAAAGCACTGTGTTAAGTGTGATGTTCTATTCCATTACCTCTCTAAAAGAGAGGATTCAATGGGACCAATATCTGTGAAGCAGAGCTTAGAAAAACAACATGCACACACAGCATTTGGCAGACTTCTGCCCTAAATTATTCCTCAGATATATTTCTCAAGGATTTTGTTTTAAATCCTAGTCAAGGAGGCCTTGCAACATCATTGTAATATGTTCCATAGATAATTATTCTTGCATTCACAAAGCTTATTTCAGAATTTTCACGTTAATTATTTCCTCCTTAGGTTTAACTTAATTGCCCCTTGAAATAGTCCCAGTGGCCACAGATCATTATTGGCATGTGTGTAGCCATGTTTGACGTACTGGAAAACAGATATCATAGCCTCAGCCATCCCACCCTATTTGCTACTTGCAACAGCATTATCCCAGGCCCCCACCCACCCCATCATTGTTCCTCCTAAGTCTTGCTTTATCATTCGTTTATTGCCTGAAATGCCTTTTCCAGTTTGTCCATGACATTCTTAAACACTGGCAAAAGTAGCTTGTAGCTGGAGCAGTTCAATTCCTTGGTCTCTGCTGAGGGGATATGCCTAACCATCCCTGGTAGATGCTGGATCCATTGCTTTTCATTCAGTGGGAATTCATATGATTCAGACCAAGAGATCATGTGAGAAAGGAAATCACCCCAACAAATCTGGATGGGGTTGCCCTCCCTCTGAAGGAGCAGGTCCATAGTTTGTGGGTAATCCAGGATCCATCTTTGTCACTGGAGGCCCAGGTGACCTCAGTGGCCTGGAGTGCCCACTACCAGCTTCGGTTGGTATGCCAACTATGCCCATTCCTGGACATAGATAATCTAGCCACAGTGATCCATGCACTGGTAACCTCAAGGTTAGACTACTGCAATGTGCTTTATGTGTGGCTGCCCTTGGGCCTGGTTTGGAAGCTGCAGCTTGTGCAGAATGCAGCGGCTAGGGTGCTCACTGGGACACCCAGCTATGCTTACACAACACCTGTGCTAAAAGAACTGCACCAGTTGCCTATTAGCTACCGAGCCATGTTCAAAGTTACGGTATTGGCATACAAAGCCCTAAACAACTTAGGACCAGGATACCTAGCAGACTGCCTTCCCTTATATATACCCAACCAACCATTATGATCATCTGAGGAGGCCTTGCTGGTCATTCCAAGATTATCAGAATGTCTCCGTGCGATACCTCGGTGGTGGGCCTTCTCAGTAGTGGCACCCACCCTGTGGGAAAAACTCCCTCATGTGGTTTAGGAAACAGAAAATCTGGCATCTTTTAAACGCCTGTGGAAACACACCTGTTCACCCAGGCTTTCCCTGGCCCATAATTAAATTAAACATGCTGTCCCATTTTTACTGCTTCTGTACCGCTGTGTATTATTGTAATTATATTGTTTTTAAAGATTGTATTTTAAACGTGATGTTAATATTTATATGGAAACTGCTCAGGGATTTTTCTTAATATTTAGCAGTATACGAATAATACAAATAAATAAAACACCCACATGAAGGCTCCTCCTCCCTCAGCTGTCACCAGCAGCAGCCATTCCAGCAGGCTGAGTTGAAGGAGATAGAGGAGGGAGAGCAGGAGGACCATCCCAACAGCCCTGCTGAAAGACTTAATCCTCCCTCCCCATTTCTTTTTCCCTTGTGTGTCATGTCTTCTTAGGCTGTAAGCCTGTGGGCAGGGGCTGCCTTGTTTTACTGATATATGTAAGCATTTTCTGGCTGAGGAGGAAAATAACAAATACGTTAAGTAAGGAGGTAAATAAAAAAGCGACAATCTTCTAATGCTTTTTAAGCATTTCCCTTCTGAGATCTCCTGTCCCGGCCAGAGAGTATGGACCTTCCTTTGCTAATTTTCCTTCACACACTCTTTGCCCCATGCTGTTCATCTCATTCTTGACCCCTTGTCTTCTCCCGTTCCCACCTCACTCACATTGGTCTGCTGCTGCTAAGCTACTTCATATAGGAAGGGGTGTCACTTGTTGTGCATCCAATTTCTATGCTTCTAGATATTGTGCAAAGGAAGAACTCGTATATTGCTGCTGGGCTCTGTACAGTGCCTTGGCCTAACACACTCTTCGCACTATAGACGGTGGGTTTTTTTTTGTAATTAAGGTGTTGTGTTGGTTTTGCAGTAATACCTTGGATTGCAAGTAACTTGGTTTGAGAGCGTTTTGCAAGACAAGCAAATTTTTAAATATTTAATTTTTTTTACTTGATATACAAGCGACGTCTTGCAATACAAGTACTGTAGTACGGCTTAAATTAAAAATCTCTGTACAAATTTTTTTTGGGGGGTTTGTTTTGATATAAGAGTGTTTTGGATTACAAGCACGTTTCCAGAACGAATTATGCTCTCAATCCAAGGCATGACTGTAATTGATTTTAACATTTTTATTAATGTTTTATATAAATGTTTTAGCAATTTTATGCGTTTTAATTGTATTTTAATGTACATTATAATATATTTTGTGAACCACTTAGAGATATTTTAAAATATGTTCAGCTGTATATAAATCTATTAATAATAATGAGACAGACATCATTAAGAGGATGGTGAAGTGAAACTTGAAATAAAATTTACTGGAGCCAAATCCCACCAAGAAAGAAAGAAAAATGACATGGTTTTTTTTGGGGGGGGGGATGGTCTATAACAGGGCTCTCCAACCTTGGGTCCCCAGATGTTGCTGGCCTACAGCTCCCAGAATCCCTTGCCATTAGCCAAGCTGGCTGGGTATGCTAGGAGCTGTAGGCCAGCAACATCTGGGGACCCAAGGTTGGAGAGCCCTGGTCTAGACCATCCCCCCCCAAAAAAAAAAACCATGTCATTTTTCTTTCTTTCTTGGTGGGATTTGGCTCCAGTAAATTTTATTTCAAGTTTCACTTCACCATCCTCTTAATGATGTCTGTCTCATTATTATTTAATAGATTTATATACAGCTGAACATATTTTAAAATATCTCTAAGTGGTTCACAAAATATATTATAATGTACATTAATTTGGGAAGCTGTGGCACAAGGGCCATCCCAGGGCATTTTGCTGCTTTAGGTGGAGCAGCATCTGACGCTCCTGCTTTCCCCAAGTCAAGGTACCCAGGGGAGGCTGGTGACTCCCACATCAGTGGGGCTCCTTATCTGTTGCAGCTTTTATTCTGAGCTTTGTAGGAACTATCCATGGTGCTGAACCTCTTGGGGATGGAGTACAGAACCATGGATAGCTTTTGTAAAGCTCAGAATAACAGCTGCAATGGATAAGGGGCCCCACTGACCTAGGAGTCGCCAGCCTCCCCTGGGTACATAGAACCAAAAGCTGGTCAAGTTACTTTGGGCCCTTAGGCAGAACATCTCACAAGGGCCTCCCTACCTTCCTGGCAGTAAGAATACAACAATAATAAATGAAATAGCTAACAATGATAGCTATCCTGACACTCAAAATCATTTACCAGAGGCGGCAGTCTTACTCTCCCTAACAGGTAGGGCTGGCCCTGCATAAGGTAAAGCTGCCAAGAAATCAATGGCTAGCTACTGCATCGGTGTTATCAGTAAATGGGCATTATATAATGAGCAAGGGGAAAACTAGCCCTTTTGAGAGCCTGCTCGTGTAAGCCAAATGTCCGAAACCAAACAAAAATTTCAGCACCAGAGAGCTCTTTTCATCATGCAAAGGCACTTAGGAATATTATAAACAGTTGTGCTAGTTTATAAGGCTCAAGAGGTGCCCTGAAGGCTCCCACCCCTTTCCCGCACAAAGTTTATTCTTCCCACCAGCCAGTTATGAAAGATGGGAGTTTGGCAACACTGCAAAGCAGCATTTTCCTCTGAATGGCTTCTCAGCACAATGGGATATTCTTCTGTTGTGTCCAGGTTGTGGAGTAATGGAATCTTGGAAGATTCTGATCTCTGAGTCACTTCTCCAGAAACACAAAAGTCATTTTAGCAATTAGTTTTTTCTAGCATTTTCACAGTAGAATGTGTATATAGTGATTACCAACCCTTTGGAAACATAATTTTTAACCCTTTGGATGAGCAGTCACCATTCTCTGTAGTATTTCTAAAGCTAGTGTAGCATTGTGGATCAAACATTAGACTTGGAACACGGGTCAAATCCTTGCTCAGCCATGAACGTCACACAGTGGTGTCTGGTCAGTCACTATCTCCCAGTCTGGCTGGCCTACCTGACAGGGTTGCAGTGGGGATAAAATGGGATCACCCTATGTTATCCCATTTCTATGGAGGAAAGACAGGACACAAATGTGATGAATCAGTTACTAAGGGTATACTGGCATTCAGCCCTAGAGCCATAGCTAGTCCCAGGAATGGAGCACAAGGAAAGTCCACATACAAGACAATGCAGCAAGCTCTGGGTGACCAAGCTGAGACTACAACTCAGGGCAGCAGCCTGCAAACTGTCCACCTACCGCGCACGCTGAAAGACTTGGACTTCTGATGCAAAAAAGCCTGCCTGAACTCACAAAGAGCCTTGCTAAATACTCTAAGCAACCAATCAGGATGCAAATGGTCAACAAGCAAGGGATGTTGCTGATGAACTAAAGCCAGGCCTGGTAATGGAGACACTACTTTGGTTGCCTTGGTGGATGATCTATGCTGGGAACTGGACGGGAGGAATGTGTCCCTGTTATTTCTGCTGGACCTTTCAGTGGCTTTCAGTACCATTGACCATGGTATCCTTCTGGGGCATCTGTCTGAGATGGGATTGGGAGGAGCTGTTATATGGTGGCTCTGATCCTTCTTGGAAGGGCGATCTCAGAAGGTGGTGCTGGGGGATTCCTGTTCAATGCCATGGCTGTTGGCCTGTGGTGTGCCTCAGGGTTCCATCTTATCCCCCACGCTATTTAACATACATGAAACCGCTGGGACAGATTGTCCGGAGTTTTGGGGTTTGGCACCACCAGTATACTGTTGACACCCAACTCTATCTGTCCTTTCCATCTAAATCCAAGGAAGCTGTTCTGGTTCTAAACTGGTGCCTAGTGTCAGTAATGGACTGGATGAGGGCTTATGGTAAATTGAAGCTTAATCCAGACAAGACAGAGGTGCTCCTGGTCAGTTGAAAGGCAGATCAGGGAATAAGGATCCAACCTGTGTTGGATGGGGCTACATGCCACCTGAAGACTCAGTGTTGGCAGTTAACATGTACTGCTCGACTCCTTCAACCTGGATGCCTAGCAGTGCCCAGAAGTGGGTTTGCACAACTGGGGCTAGTGCGCCAACTGTGCCCACTCCTAGAGATGTCTGATCTGGCCATGGTCACACATGCCTTAGTTACATCCCATTTGGATGACTGTAATGTGCTCTGCATGGGGCTGCCTTTGAAAACTGCTCAGAACTTCAGCTGGTTCAGAATGCTACAGCCAGAATGTTGATCGGGGCTGGTTACAGGGAGCATGCGATTCCCTTATTTACATCAGCTTCACTGGCTACTGGCCTTTTTCTGAGTAGAATTCAAAGTGCTGGTTATGACCTATAAAGCCCTATACGGCTTGGGATCAAGCTACCTGAAAGACTGCCTTCTCCCATATGAGCATGCCTGGATCTTCAGATCTTCAGGAGAGGCCCTTCTTTTGAGACCACCACCATCAGAGGCATGTTTGGTGGCAACACAAGAGAGGGCCTTTTCAGTGGCTGCTCACAGGCTGTGGAACTCTCTCCCAAGGGAGGCTGGGTTTGCTCCTTCTCTGCTGTCCTTCTGATGGCAGGCAAGACCACTTTATTCCAGAAGGCCTTTGGCCTGTAAGTGGTTGGGTGCTATTTTAATTCTGTAACTGTTACGTTTTCATTGTATTTTAATGTGTTTCAATCTATTTTTAATTGTTTTTGTAAGGTGCTTTGAGTGCCTTTTTTTTTTTTTTTTGTAGAAAGGTGGAGAATCAATCAATCAAACAAACAAATGATCCAAAATTCATGTTCCACAGCTCATTGCTTTGGTTTGGTTTGGTTTGGTCTGGTCTGGTTTGCAGGGCCTAGCTGAAACTACTCACTGTATTTCCCAAACATTTACAGCACCTTTAAAAAGTACCCCCTCTTTCAATGATCCCCCCCCCCAGTTCATTCATTTTGTCTCCTTCTTAATTGGCTTCATTTGCCCTCTGTGATGACATGAGCCCCGCACGTGTGTGTGTTAGCGTGGCCAGGTGGCCTCTTTTAAAGAGGACAGTCCTATCTGAAGGGTTGCCAAGGGATGCCCTCTGTTTGCAGGCAGCCTCTATTTGAAGGGCTACCCTGTCCAGTTCAAGTTTAAAGATAATGAACTGTAAGAACTGTTGCCTATCAGCAGGGAGCACCAGACTGAAAAGCAGGCACATAGGTCACCTGGTCACAGTCTTCCACACTGTGGTGAGATGTACTGTATTTCTACTTAAATTATAATAATGATTTCTAAATTTGCATCTATACATATATATTAGCATATGCAAATATTATGCAAATTAATGGCTTCTTTTGGCTTCTTTTTGGTGATGTATTTCCTCTTTGTGGACATTCATAAGTGGCCACCCTAATTGCACAAAGGGGGAACATGCATCTTCAAGGAAAAGCCTACATGTGTAGACTGTTCTCAGCGCATAGGTTTTCTGCATGTTTCAGAACTGCATGTTTCAGATTAGGGTTTCAGAATATAGGGAGATCCTATGTGCCTTGGGTTCTATGTGCATAGGTTTTCCCTTGCAGATGACTACACATAATGCATGGATCTTGTGGATGCAGCCAGTGTCACCTCACCACATTAACTGAGAGGTGGGGCCAGAGGCAAAGCCCTGAAGCCCTGTCCTACACGTGAGCCCCCTTCATGCGATGTAATGCATGAACAGGACTGTAAGCTAAATCTGATTGGCTATCATGATATTGACATGTTTACTACATGATCCTCTATTGGCTGGGATTGTGCATGTGACTGATCCAGGAAGCATTGCCCTCATTCTCAATTGATTTTGTTTGGTCTTGGTTATGTTGCCATATAGTCATATCTGATTGGCTAGCTGCTTAGCATTGTGGCACCATTCAATCACTCTGTGATACTTGACTAGTTGGGATTCCCTACCCAAGGGATTGATCCTGAAATAAGAAGGGAGAAAGTGGCACTGAAACAGCAGCTGATGGGGAACCTATAGTAGCAAACAGAAATCGTGAATATTTATTTATTTTATTTATTTATTTTATTTATACCCCGCCTTTTTTCCTGGAACCCAAGGCGGCTTACATTATCCTCATCCTCCTCTCCATTTTACCCTCACAACAACCTTGTGAGGTAGGTTAGGCTGAGAGTCAGTGACTGGCCCAAAGTCACCCAGTGAGTTTCATGGCCGAGCGGGGACTAGAACCCGGATCTCCCGAGTCCCAGTCCAACACCCTAACCACTATGCCACACTGGCTCTCCTTCAAGTTCAATATTCCTTCAAGTTAGATGTATTGGGGGGGGACATTTATCCCCCCCCCCAACATGTGAACTTTAAATAGGAAAATATTTAGCAAAGCCCTAACTAAGATACAGTAGCATCTATGGGAGGAATGTGGTTCAGTGCCTAATGAGAAAACATATGACCTAAAGAGTTCCATCCAGTGATCCCCATATCAAGAACTGATTTTTTTAGCTGAGCTGCTGCATTGCTTTTGGAAAGAGAGTGACCCAATGGTGTAAAATGATGAAGAATGAACCCTGTTCTGTGATGTCTTGGGGCAGTGATGGCGAACCTATGGCACGGGTGCCACACCTGGCACGCAGGGACCTCTCTGTGGGCACTCGAGCCATTGGTCACCAGATCGCGAAAAGACTGTCCACTTCTGCAAAACACTAATGATCTTGTTCTTTCTCACAGTGTGGAACAGAATGATTTTATTCTAGAATTCCTGTTACAGAATTCTTTTCTACATTGTTATCACATTTAAAAGATTTGGAAGAATGATGCACAGAGCATGGCTTGGATGTAAAGCCCTAACAGTTGACCTGAGTGCTGCATGTGTTGCTCTCAAACTAACGGAGTATGAGCCAAGGTTTGACAAATGATCAGCATGCATGCAATAGCAAAAATCACATTAATTGTGCAAAAGCATGCCCAATGCAAACTTTTACCTAATGCAGTGTTTGCAGTCCAAGACATAAAGTGTTTAAAATGTGTTAAGCATGTTTAGTTTTCTTGTTTATCTTGCTCATCCTAGTACAGGTTGACTTTTACTTTTACTAATCCGACATCTGTAGAAGCAGGGAAAGGACCCAGGGTAAAGCTTGCCCCATACAATTTCAGTCTGGCATATAATCGTATTACAAGTTGAGAATCCCTTATCCAAAAATACATGTGCCTAATTATTTAAAAAGTTTGTATAAATTCCCTTCAGGCTATGTGCACAATGTAGTACTATAATAATTTTTTGAGTTGATTTTTTTTTCAACAAAAAACTGTTTGTATCATTGAAAGCTCTGTTATTGTGTTTTTCTTTTAAGACAAAATATGTTAATTAGTTCGGACAACTGTATGAGTTGTTTTTCTAAAACGAAAACCTCGGTATTCAGGTTTAATTACAGTGTTGGCACTTTGAAATAAATAAGTTGGTTTTGTGTTGCAGTTTGGGCACTCGGGCTCAAAAAGGTTCGCCATCACTGTCTTGGGGCCATGCCTGAAACAGACACCCCCCTTCCCTCTCTTCACAGTGCTGTGAAACTAGCCTGTTTCTCAATGTCAGAGTGAACATTTTGGCTTTGTAGAAGGTGGCCATTTATCCTTGATCTTTGCCCACTGATTATGTCCACATAGGTCACTCAAGGGCACTAGATAGCTCTACTTACAGAGACATAATACACTGAGTAGTCTAAATGGAAGGATCTATATTCTAGTCTCAGAATTCAGGGAGTCTTTCTCAGTTTGAGAAGTAATCAAGAATAGTTTAGAGTACATAAAATGCACCTACTTCAACTTGAATGTATTCCTATAGGCTTATCCATATGTGAAGCTTTTCTAAGTCCAAGAAGTGACTTGGTAATCCAAGTGTTGTGCACAGTTCATATTTCTTTACTGCACTTCAGTCACAGTAAAGCTACTGGATTTTCTGCCATTTTAAAACTGGATTCAGAATAGGAGGGTTTCCATGTCTCACATGCAGTCTTATGTGTTCTGTATTCTGGATCTGCAAGCAGCACTGCAGATTATGGAGGGTGCATTTTGTGTCAGCTTGCAGTCTTTTGTCCCCTCGTTCTGACCTAAGCACTTATGGGATCCAACATAGCATCATTTCTCAGCTTAGTTGTGTTCCTTCCTTAATCACTTGAACATGCCTGACATACTGTTATTTGGACCTATGATGAGATCACTGATCTCAAGAAAATACCAGAAAAACAACAACAATGACTCAAACCCTAATAGAAACATTGAGGTCTTTCGCACTTGCAACTTGTGAAATATTGAAGTGTGGCCACAACAGGCTATTTCCAATGTTGCATGAGCAATTGGGCGTCACTGACTCTCAGCCTAACCTACCTCACAGGGTTGTTGTGAGGATAAAATGGAGAGGAGGAGGAGGACTATGTAAGCCGCCTTGGGTTCCTTTCAGGAAAAAAGGCGGGGTATAAATATAATAAATAAATAAATGCCACTCCAAGATAATGTGGCATTTAAACTGGCTGAATGTAGAGCACTTGGCTGAATTTAGAGTACCTCCTTGACATTTTCCCCAGTGTCAGGGAGGGAGGTACACAACAGCGTCTCTTATGTCCAGTTTAGTTGAAGGGAGGGAGTGTGCTTCAGTAGTAGAGGTCTCTACCTGAATTGCCCTATAACAGGCCAGGCTCTTTGTCTGTCTAGTCCTCTGTATTCTCTACTGATTGGTAGAGGCTGTCCAGGGTTTCAAATGGGAAGAGGCTTTTCCCATCCTCTGCTACCTGAGCCTTTTGACTGGAGATGTCAGGGATTGAACTTGGGACCTTCTGCATACAAAGCGTGTATCCTACCACTGAGCTGTGGCCTCTCCCACGGAGAGTTGCTGCCAGTCAGAGTAAGCAATACTGGGCCAGGTGGACAAAGGCAGCTTGCTATATTCCTGTGCCCTTTGACCCTTACATAACCGTTTCCAGGTCAGCCTTAAGGTAAAACCAGCCAGTATCCTCTTGCTTCCAGGATGACCCAGAAGTGTTTCAGATAATCCACAACCTTTAGGGACTTATAGAAATAACTAATTTGAGAGTGCTACATACTAATGCTTTTTTTTAAAAAAATATCTCAGTATCAAGAGGCAGTTTAATTCTCCAGTTTGGATTGCCACCAATATACATTTTTTAAAAAGATGCCTGGAAGTCCCTGGTCCTTGGAACTTCTATCATTTGCAGATTTCAGGTCAGTAGACAACTTTTCCAAACCGGACCCTTAAACATGTTCAGAATTTTGAAGGTACTGTGTTGGGAGAGCGAACATGACTGATAGGCCACCAGTGACACACCCTTCATTTCCATTACCTATCGTGCCAGCAGATTTATAAACTTTAGTTCATGACTGACAGACAAGGGTCTCCCACAGAGCGCAGGGACTGTGAATCTGCACATTTGGATCTGATTCAAGGAATTTGGAGCCTATCTTGTCGGAGCAGGTTCTGAAGAAGAGGTTGCCAAATCTCACTAACCATAAAAATGTTCCTTGAGAGAGAAAAGAAGGGCTTGGGTGAGAGGGGTCTATCCGCAAGTATTGGATCCTGCCCTGGTATTTATGACATGCATATGTAGAGGGATGAAAACAGAGACATTTTTGCAAGTCCATAAAGTGGGAGGCTGGGGAGGGGGGAGAGAAAGCTTCAACTTAGCAAAAAAAGGAGTGGTTACTTTGAACAAATTGAAAGCAATAAAAAGGATCATTCCATTGTTTTAAGATTTCCATAACTCATTGTGTTTAAGCACATAAAAATGTAGGCATTTGGCAATAAAATTTGGATCATTTGGACAATAGATCAAAATGCAACATTTTTAAAAACCAGTTTTTATAGTTGTGGAAAAAATGGATTTTTTTCCTTGGGTTTTGTGACCAGAAAAATAGCCTTACTCTGGACCAGAAATCTCTAAGGTTTCTTCTTTAATCCTCAGCATCTGCATCCAACCCATTCACTCCTGCAGTTTGTCTTTCTTATTTATTTTTCTGTATGTTTACTTGGAAGTGCAGACTTTTCCCAATATACACATTTAACATTTCCTGCTGGGCAAAGGAGTGACTGAAACTAGAAAATGCTGCTGAAGTCTCTGTTGGATTTCCATACAGAAAGAGGAAACGTACACAACTGCATTCTGCACTGAGGACAGCTGCCAGTGCACATTTGCTCTAATTTAATTTTTCACTTTGCCATGGCAGAAAAGTGTGTAAAACTGTGGAATATTTCATTGATTTTGACGGCCAAGGGAGGCAATCTTGATTATCTCACGCAGAATGGAAACTCAGAGAAAAAACAATTAGGAGGAGCATATTTTGCAGAAATAGGACTGTTTTTAAAATTGATTTGCACACTGCAGGATCTGTGTCCTAAATTGTGCTGGTGTCTTGAGGGCTTTAATGGTCCAGCATTAAACTGAACAATAGTGCTATTACCTGTTACAAAGAAGAGAAACAAGATGCCCAGAGGCAGGAGCAAGGCCCTTCTTGCCTCACTCCCAAGAATGTGTCCCCATGCTTGCTTCACCCTCCAAAGTCAGTGCATCCAGCATGGTCTATAATCTATGGACCTGCTTATGCATGGGGGAACCAGGTATCCAGATTGCATGGAGCCGGTTCAGGTAAGCAGCTGCTCAAGTGCAGGCACTCCTTTGCAGACTATCGTGCACAATGCATGTACACCAGAGGATGGGGTTAGTGTGGGAATGTGATGTTGGGGGCAGGATAAGAAGTGCAACCCAGCTCTTGTTTCACCACAGGACTGCCCTACATGGGAGGAATACATGGATTTTTGTATTTGTATTGAAGGAAGCCCCTTATCTCTGATAACCTCTCTAGTATGTTATCTAATATATTCGCATACAATGGGTTGGAACCATTGTAGGGCTGTGCACCGGATTCAGATGATGCCTGAGCAGGATCAGGCCCCTTCATTGGCTCATTTTTGGTGCTTCCTGAGGCAAAGCAGATTTCCTTCTGAAGCCACCAGAACCAAAGCTGGGCCAGAACAAGACTTCATTACTGATTTGTGCTTTGGAGATACATACATTGTCTACTCTCTAAATAGCATCTTTTGGTTTTGTTTCTCTAAAACATGGATGAGTGGGGGCAGAGGGGAATGTGGTTTAATGACTGAACAGTTCACCTTCTAATCCTATGGCAGGGCCGGTGCTACCATTAGGCCAACTAGGCAGCTGCCTAGGGCGCAGGGCTAAAGGGGGCGCCAGAAACGCCTTGAGAAAAAAAAACAGCGCTCTCAAGTGGGAAGGGGGGGCGCTAAATGTCTGATCTTGCCTAGGGCACCAAACTGCCTTGCACCGGTCCTGTCCTATGGCACATTTTAGCAGGGGCTCCAATCACTGTGTGTGGCGGGAGGGCAAGGATGGGACCATGAGATGGCTATTCTTCCAATGCCACTGGGCTTCACTTTGAAAAGATGGTTTTCAATCATCATAACTCCGTAGCCCCTGCACATATCCTTCTGAAACGTTGCAGCTATCTTGCCTGGAGCTATCTTGCCTCTATGAAGTGTTCCATTTTCATACAAATTGGCCAAAAGGGGGGGGGGGAGGGAAGAGGAAGCAAATCACCCCGTCCCCAAATTTGAGGTCTCCCCTTCAAAATGAACCACTACATCTCTCCTCCTGAAACTTTGCATGTTTCTTACTTGTTGGGACACACCTAGGCTGCCTGTCATTTTCAGAAGAATGGTCCACAAGGAACATATGGGGGATAAGCACATTCTCTTTGGGATACCTCCAATATGTCAAAGCTGTTGTTGCATGAAAACTATTCATCTGAAACTTGGCAGGTTTGATCCCCTAAGAAGGGGCAACTAGCTTTGCAAATTTAATTCTGCTAAGAAATAAAAAGTTCCATTAAACTAATCAAAATGTAAAGGTGCGTATCCCCAGTGAGACTGGGGGTACACTGCAGCACTTCATTGCAGCTTCCCACTTGTAATAATGTATCATTTAGTGACACTGGGTAGGGCCATAGAATAAAACAAAAAGCAAGTACAGTCATGCCTTGGATTGAGAGCATAATTCGTTCCAGAAACGTGCTTGTAATCTAAAACACTCTTATATCAAAATGAAATCCCCCCCAAAAAAATTGTACAGAGATTTTTAATTTAAGCCGTACTACAGTACTTGTATTGCAAGACGTCGCTTGTATATCAAGTAAAAAAAAATTAAATATTTAAAAATTTGCTTGTCTTGCAAAATGCTCTCAAACCAAGTTACTTGCAATCCAAGGTATTACTGTAGCTGTCACATAAGCACAACAATGTGAAACCTTGTGCTGCATTTGTGTTAACAACCATCTGTCCATGTAATTTGCCTAACCACTGAACAAGCCACAGCACTAAAATACAGGCAATCTCATGTTTGCTGTCAAAACAATTACTTACACGACAGATCCAGATCCAGTGTAAGAGACATGTGAGCTTTTCTGCATATACTTCTGTCATAGATTCGAAGATCATAGAGTTGGAAGGGGCCTACAAGGCCATCGAGTCTAACCCCCTGCTCAGTGCAGGAAACTAGAGGAGGGGTCTCCCATCCAAGTAATAACCAGGCCTGACCCTGCTTAGCTTTCTACACTCAGACAAGCTGAGCCAGCATGAGCCACAGTCATAGACTTGCTTGGTTCATTTCTTGAATAGGCCAGGAGGTAGAGACTAGGTACACGTACACCACTATCTGTTGTTCTGTTTATCAGTGATACTACTGGAAGCATACTGTTTTTCTTTGTTTGGTTCCTGCCTTCATGGTTATCTTTGCTTCTGACAATACTGCTAATACATTTAATATTTAATATTTTCATAACAGCTCTATTTTCTTAAAAATAAGACTTCAGTTGAGTTGCAACCTGTCTTTGTAAGTGTACTTAAGAAATAGAACTCAGCTCCCAAGAATGCTGTTATGTTTCTTTGGGCCTTTTGGAATCTGGGCTTCCTCTGTGAGTTTGCTCATAACAGCCTATAGAGCCATTGTGTCAAAGTAGGTATTGTTGGCAATTTCCAGTTCTCTGACACTGAAAGTTTATTTGGCAGCTGCATACCCTACAACATTTCACAGATGAACATAGGGACACACCTGTGTATTTGTAAGAGGTATGGTTAAGCAACATGAAGGTGTGATCAAGAGGGTGTGGCCAAGGGTATGGCCAGGCAACCAAAGGGCATGGTCAAGTACAAAAGTTATTAGAGGAAACACACAAAACTGCAGTATTTTAAGCACAGAAATCTTTGAATTTATACTAATATTTAACATTTAGATATCTCTGAGTGTGCAAAGTGGTTCGCAGGCCCACCCTGCAAGCTCCTATTTTCTCCACTCAGATAAAAAAACATGTGGGCTCTATATTGTACTTTATTTTAAAACAACAACAACCAAGGACAACAACACTGTGATTGAACAATAATGCCAAAATGGAATGATGATGTTTGTTGCTGCTATTGAAGTTAGTTGGGATTTTCTTTCTCTTTCTCTCTCTTGAGGAGGGTGTGTTTTCTGCTAACTGCCTTAAAAAAAAAAAGCTAATGCATTTAAAAAAACACAATCCAAAATCCCTGCAGAACAATCCTAATCATTACTGTAGGGAGCTTTCTCCATTGCACTTCAGTATGTGTTAGAAAAAGACTTTTACATGGGGTACACAAGTAAAATTTACCACTGCTCTGGAAACAGAATAACAGTGCAATCCTATGTATGTGTACTCAGAAGAAAGTCCTATTATGTTCAGTGGGACTTACTCACAGGAAAGTGTGTATAGGATTACAACCTAAAGTACACAAGTCCTTTCCATAAAACTCAAACTGAGAACAATACAACACAAGCAAAGGAGTTACTGCCACTTAGTTTCAGTGTCACCAGGGAGCCTGTTTCATGTATTATTCCAAAGGAAAGCACTCTGCAACATTTAGAAACAAAAGTCAAAGTTACATTATGCATCAATTGTGGATTTGGAAAAAGCAGGAAAAAGATAGCCTCAAAGCAAACTCATACCTTTTATGGCAGGGGTGAGAATTGTACAGCCCTCCAGATGTTGTTGGACTGTAACTCCCAGCTGCCCTCGCCAGCAGAGCCAATGGAGAGGAATGCTGGGAGTTGCAGTCCAACAACATTTAGAGGGCCACACAATTCCCATCCCTGTTTTATGTAAACCAAATATTGACCATATTTGGTACAGAGAAAAGTGCATGGACAAACAGAACTGCTTTCAGGGCAATCTCTTTCTCTTTGTTTTAAAATTGTCAGGATTGGCACAAATTCAACAGGTGAAGCTTACCCACCCACCCCACACCCCCAAACATGGTGCTTCAGAGAGAAGGGGAAGTTTCTTGCATTTCCTTCTGACACTGTAACCTCACCTGTTCGAGGCACAGAGTCAGCTCTGTTAGGAAATAAAATCTTTGGCAATATAAAGATAGGAATCATGTGATAAATTCCCTCATTCACCTCTCCATTGGTCCAGGCCAGTGGGTGCAGCTTCCACCTCCTTTTCTTTTCACCCAGCTAATCCCTTTCCCACAGCAAAGCACAGCAGGTAGAGCATGTGTGCATGAACGTGCGCGCGCACACACACACATCCTCACCTGGCCCTCCCAGTTTAGCAGAGAGCTAATCTTAAAGGGGCCATGGGCAAAATTGCAGCTAAGCTAAAACTGCAATTTTGCCCATGGCCCCTTTAAGAGCACCTTAAAGTAGCTTGCAGTTGCAGGAGGCAGGGGAAATAATAAGGGTTTTCCTGATGGTCTTGGCATTTTGGGGGGCAATTGGAGACTATGGAGCTGCTAGCAGTTGACTGATCAGTCTGTGACAATAATGGACCTTGCCCCATCTTCCACACTAACTGAGGACCTATGGAATCCAAGTCCTATTTCTGCCCATTATATCTCACCAATATACTCATGTGTCCACCACATGTGGATCTATGTCCAGGGCCAAGAACAAAGGTAGGCATGGTCAGGCACCTGACAAGGGTCTACACCCCAGCAAGGGCCCACTAGACAAGAGCCCCATGAAGTTGCTCTTCCACTTTCCCATTGCAACCTGCCTCTCACTCTGTCACTCACAGACAATAGTGGTGGTGAGAAGTAGGAGCAGTAGATGCCACTGCCTGTTTGCTCATTGACTCTCTGCCTGGAAAGCAAGCAGGTAGTGGCAATAATGAGGAAGAAGAGCAGCAGCAGCTGGTAAGAAGGCAGACTCACTGGGGGTGGGTGGGGCTGTACTCATGTCTTGCTCACAGGCCTGTGGCTCACGCTGGCTCAGCTTGTCTGAGTGTGGAAAGCTAAGCAGGGTCAGACCTGGCTATTACTTGGATGGGAGACCCCTCCTCTAGTTTCCTGCACTGAGCAGGGGGTTGGACTCGATAGCCTTGTAGGCCCCTTCCAGCTCTATGATCTATGAAACTAAGGGTCCTCAAAAACTTGGATTCTGTAGTATCTATGTCCATATTTTGTTGCTTCCCTTCCAGCAATAGCAATTATGTATACTGTTCCAAAGGTATACTTTCCTCATGCGGGTGTTGTGCAACACACTTTGCATAACATTCCCGCCCTCCTTCTATAGCTTATCCCAGGGGTCTACTTCCAAAATCTAGCATTCTTATCCTATCACACAGGGCTGGCCCAAGACATTTTGCTTCCTGGGGTGGTCATGATGATGCCGTTCCCTGCCCCCACAATTCATATGCAAAAGTCAATGGGATTGGAAACTGGATCTTGCTTGAACACTGATGACAGGACAGTGTCATCTGCCACACCTGAGAGGAGCTGGCTAGCTTAGGAGGCACAGGGCTGGCCGCATGGCACACAACACTCTATCATTGGAACAGAGGAGAATGACCCATGGGGGTCTGATCAATGAATAAAGCACTGCTGTTACGCAACACCCATGAAGTGGCACAGCGGAGTGGGATCAGCCTCAGCTCCCACCCTCTACTGTTCAGAATGGCTGAGGCAGGGGTGGGCTGGAGAAAGGAATGGTTCATATCTAGCTGGAATTTCAGCATCATGGATTCATTTCAATGTGCTGTCAACATTGATATGCTGAAGAGCTTTCTGAATCCTGCAAGAGTCATTTTGGCATAACAGACACTTCTCGACCTCTTCTAGCCTGCACATATGTTTCCCTGCCAGATAGTCCCAAACACCCAGAAAACTCACAGCATCTGGTCAAACAAGGACAAACAAACAAACAGTCTTCCTTTTTTTAATTATTTACTTGCATGAGATTGTGTGTGTGTGTGTATGTGTATGTGTATGCAGTGCTTTTTTTCTGGAGAAAAAGGTACCGGAACTCTTGGATTACATTTCCTCGGGAGTAGATGGCGATTAAATTGTAATGCAATTAATAGAAGAAAAGGTGCTGGAACTCAGTTCCGGTGAGTTCCCCCAGAAAAAAAGCCCTGTGTGTATGCATGCTCCTTTTACATTTTCCAGAGCACCACCTGATTGGTGAAGCTCAGGAACTGTGTTTACTGTTTCAGATTCCAAAGTCTCTCCTGTCTTTAAGATGTATTTCCTCATGTGCCATTTTGTCTCTTGGCAGGCAGGTCTTCTTAGGTGGGTCTGGCGTATGTCAAAGTGGGAATAAAGTTCTTTATTACAAAGCAGCAGCAACTGTGTGTGTGTGTGGAATTTTAGTGTTAAAATTCTTGTCACATAGAATCCTGACAGATATAAGCACCTTTGCTTTGTGAATGTGGAAAGTAATTCCCAGAGCACACAGGTGGGAACTGCACAGTACACGTGGAAGACGTTGGCCTGCTGTTGTCTCAGCTATTCATCAACTACAGGCCTGCACACAGCTTGCAATTCACCAAGCTGACGCAACCCAGAGCCATGGACTATCAGGTGCATCCATACAATTCTTCCCAGCTTTGCAACCCCAGGTAACTAGCAACATTGGAGGTGCATTGAGCTCCTGATGGGCCATACTGCAGAGATGGTGATCTATGCTCAATTTATGGCCACACTAGATATGACATTGGAAATTTGTGAATGTATCTCTAATGTTTGTTTATTTTTGCTAAAAGCAGCTGCAGGGGGGATACTATACAATTTATTGAATGATCCTCCGTATAAATATTTCCTGTGAGCAGAAAACTACTACATCAAGAAGGAAGTCTATACCCTTGCTAGTTAACTGCTTTGAGGGAGGTTTGGGTTTTAATGAAATAAAATATAGGGGTGCAATTAAAATGGTATCCCCCATCTACAGTCTAAAGTGGTACAGTCCAATTTTATCACCTTAACAACACCTCATTCTGCTGTATGTGCAGACTGCGCCTAAGTTTGTAGTGTAGATCGGGAGTGGGGCAAAGGTAGATCAGGACCTACTGGTAGATCTCTGGATGATTTGCAGTAGATTAGCAAGGGGTTTTGACTCTCCATTTTCTAAGAAAAGCAACACCCCCCCACCCCAGTAAATAGGTTGCTTAAAAAGAACGCTTGGGGCAAAACCAGGATGGGTTTTTGTGTGAAAGGACTGTGAGTTTGGCTCTGCTGCTAATCACAAATTCCTGGGCTTAGCATGTGCACAGATGTACCCTGTCCTTTAGCCATTTTTTTGCACCTGGGTCCAGTTGGCAGATCTCAGAGCTCTAGTCTAAAACAACAACAACAAAGTAGATCCTGCAAACCTGATGTCTGCTCACCCCTGGTGTAGATACAGCCTCAGAAAGACTTGTCTAATCCATCCATTTTACCATTCCTGAATGCTGTATGCTAAACATTAGGCAGAGATTAAGCTGATTTTAATTCCTAATCAAATGATTGTGTATTTCTTTTGCTAATTCCAAAGGTTTAGCAAGAGGATTTATAGATGGCTGGGGAAGTGACTACCCTGAACTCTTTTTCCCAGCCTTGCTCAGAATAGATGCTTGCAAGCTGACAGAATCAAAAAAGCAGAAACTAGGTTTGACAGAAGGCTGGTAACATGATCTGCTACAATGCTTAGTATTACACACTGTTTCATTTTGACATAAGATATTGTAAGACCATGCATGCTTTAGTCACTTCCAGACTAGGCTGCCACAATTCTAGAGTACCACAATGCAGTTTTACTGCTGCCATCCTGAGGGTATGTGATAAGCTTATTAGGTTATAAAAGGCCTTGGGGCTACCATTTTGTTTTTCTATGGCTCATTTCTGGCAGACTAGCTGTGCACTACACAAGACTGCCTTTAAAAAGAACTCAGAAACGTCAATTGATCCAAAATGCTGCAGCAGCCAGACCTTTAACTGGTGCCCATTGACCATAGCATAGAAATCCAATTTCTTTTTTTTTGTCAACTTCATTGATTCTTTGTTTCCAGACTCAATTTAAAGTGCTGGTTTTGTCCTTACAAGACCTAAATGGTCTGGGTCCCATTTAACTTAGACCATCTCTTCCTATATAGACTTGCCTAGGCCTTAAGATCAGCTTAGAAGTCTCGGTCTGTATGCCATCATGAGTGAGCAGGGGAGGCAGGGCCTTTTCAGTAGTGGTATCTTGGCACTGAAATACCTTCCCTATGGAGATCCATCAGATGCCATCTCTGGCCTCCCCCCCACTGAAACTAAGTGAAAAAGAAATGGGGGGATTTCTTAGAAATTTTCAGGAGGCTGTTGGGCATTTCAGGGTGTTGGGGTTGGCTTACCTTAACCTTGGATGAGGTGGCCAGGGGTTCCTTTCACCCTTCTTTTCTTTTACAATTAAAAACAAGTGTCCAGTACAAATGGATGCAGCAAGGTGTTGTTTTTTTAACTGTAGAAGAAGAAAGAGGGCGGGGAAGAAAACCTCATTCACTGTGTATATTGCTAAGGTAAGCCAACCCCCAACCCCCTGAAAACCAGAGTTCCCAATTGCTGTCAAGGCTTCCAGCCAAATACACTTAGGGTGCAATCCTATGCATGTTTAGACAGATAAAAAGGCCTACAACTCCCAGCATGTCCCAGCCAACCATGCTGGCTGGGGCATACTGGGAGTTGTAGGCCTCCCCCCCCCCCAGTCTAAACAAGCATAGGATTGTGCCTTTAGAAACTCTCTTAAAATCTTCATGCTCAACATGTGACGGTTTAAGGAGAAGCCCCAGGGATGCCTCTGCTTCCTATACACTTTTAGCACATCTATGTTCAATGCTTGAACAGGACTAATACTGTCCTAATATTAATCAATGAGATCTAACATTTAAATGTTCGAAGCAAGATTTGAGGTGTGTGTGTGTTTAATTTAAAGTTGAATTTGGAAATTATGCCAAATGTGTGCAAATAAGCGTGGTAACAAATTCCGTTTTCCAATTTTTCCAAAAGTTTGCTTCCCACATGAAAGAGGCTTCCATATTTCTGCCTCATTCTCAAGTAACTTTGGAATTTCTTTTGAAATTGTTGGAGGGCGCCATCCAATGTGGTGGCCCATAACCCTCCAAACTCGGAAGATTACAGGCATCCAATGGAAGGTGGGAGAAGCATGGAGGCATGGATTGCCTCCATGCTCCCCTTGCTTTCAAAAACATTTAGACTGCTGATTTCGGCCATCTACATGTTTTCCCTCTCCTTGTGAGGAGGAGAGGCAGAGGCACCACCTGGATTCTTCGGAGGATGGCAGTGCCTCGCTCTTCCCCTCCCTGCCAGCCGGGATGCCCCCCCCCCACAGCACCTGCTCTGAAGATGGTCTTCTGTTTTCAGAGCCACAGCTGGTGTGGAAAGAACCATGCCGGCTGTGAGGGTGGAGGGAGGGTCCTCTGAAGGTGGAGCCCCCGCTGTGACTTTGGAGGGCTTTTCTGAGGTTGGAGTGGGGACTCCGACTTTTCCTGTGGCCAGCCAGACAGTGTCTACTGGCCATAGGATTGCTCCCTTAGTAGTGTTTTTGAGCTTACCTTATTGCGGCAAGGTGGCCAAAGTTGCTGTATGCGTGTATTTTCTTTCTACATTTCTCTTCTTCACTCTGCAGCCTCCTCTGCTGCCCACACTTCCTGATCTGAAAAAAGCCTCGTGAGAGGAGTTGACTGACTCGTGATGTCTTTCCCTGGGCTTTAACTGAAGTGTGGGAAGCCAGGGAGGCTGCAGTCTGGAGACATGATTGTACAATGAAAGATAGGACACTCATACACACCCCTTGGCCACCTAATTGGAGTAGTTGAAAAATGCAGATGTTTCATCACATCAGTAGTGTAAATTATTTTACTTCTTGCAACAAATATGCCTGTCCTCAAAATTAAGACATCAAAAGTAAAGTGGCAGTCCCCTACCCATTTTTTGCCCCTACTTCTGTCCAAAGTTGTAAAGTGCTGCTTTTGACCTTTAAAGCGCTCAACCGTTTTGGTTCAGGTTATCTGAAGGACCACCTACACCCTGCTCACTGGCCTGCCACCAAGATTGGTAAGCTTGGTGGGCACTCCAGACAGGGCCTTCTCAGTGGTGACCCCCTCCCCTATGGAATCCCCTAATGAAAGAGATATGGCTGGCTCCATCTGTGGCTGCTTTTAAGAGGGCTTTTAAAACTCCGTTGTTCTCTTTGACTTTTAATTGGAAACTTTTCTGTTGTATGCTGCTGATGGATATTTTGAAATGATACTTTATTGAAACTGGTTTCATTTTAAATTGTTCATATTTAATGAGATTTTATTAAATGTTTGCAGTGTTTTTATGCTTTGGGCCACCATGTGAGGCCTATGGACAGCCAAGAAACGGGTTAAATAAATTAATTAAACAAAATCAACATTTCTTTACCAGCACTTTGCTTTATATAGAAAAGCCCTTGTAGACCAGACTCTTACATACATTCTCATGAAACTCCCCATTCCATACTTTCCTTGTTTTCTTGCTGTTGCACAAAAATATACTATTTTATGGTTTAGTGTTCTGCTTTCCTACCAAATGTTCGATGCCCCTGTTGCATGCAAAGTTAGTTTCAAACATTGTTACAAGGCTTTGGGGTTTGTTTTGTTTTTTAGTGGTGATTAAAGAACAAAATGATGTAAAAATGATAAGAGCTGTTTTTTCCCCAACAGAATTCCCCTTTACAAGATTTCCCCCCTCCTTAATATCCTTATTTAAGCAAAATTTTATACCCCCTCCCCTATTCTCCCTCCTTTTTTCTGGGTCATTCATTCTGTCTCTTATCTTCAATGAATTTCAAGTGCTCATGAAAAGTGTTTGAACAACAGTCTTGGGAACATCATACAACACTTCCCCCCCTTCCCCCCACCCTATGGAGTACAAGCCAAAACATTTTTGTTGATTTCAGGGATCTTTGGATTAGCCACAAGTTGCACAGATATACTTTGAGAAGTTGTTTTGCTTGCTGAAATGTGCCCTATAATTATAGTGGTGGTGGTGATGAGCTGTTTCCCTGTTCTTCATTTTAACTAATAGCAATCTCTTTAAGAGCAAGCTTCTTAAACTTTAGCTTCTGTAAAATGGCTTAGATCCTAAGGTAACTTGAGGGAATTCATGGAATAAAGGTTTCTTGACCCCTGCTCTCCAGAGCAGCCCCCATTCTCACATTGTTCAGGAGTTAGTGGTTAGTGGAAACCAACCAACTTCAAACCACAGTTTATGATGCTGGCTTGTTTTCAGTAACCATAGTTAAGATTAGCCACAGTTTAGGGTTCAGATGACCTATTAAACTGAAGTTAATTTAAAACAGAAGCTGGAGGTTCTGATCTCTTCTTTTGTGGCCATGCCAGAGAAGGAAAGGGGAGGGAGAGCTAGGCTGATCTTGTATCGCTAAACCATGTTTTACTGTTACATCCAAATGCAGCCTGTGTGCAGAGGAGTATTTAATCATGTAAGCTTGCACCTGCAATCTGAAGTGATTCAGCCCAAATACTGGTTTAACTCCCTCAGTGACTCAGTGACTGCTAAATCTAAATGCAGATACATGTTTGTCTTCCTCAGTGCCATGCATACAAACTTGATCTTTCCTCCAGTATCTGATGGTAACATTTAATACTTTAATACAATGTGAAAATCCTGTAGAAGTCTGATGATTTAAGTCAGCCTCCCCTGATGTGGCACCCTCCACATATGGTGGACTATAACTCTCATCATCCTCAGCCAACACAGCCATTTGCTATGCTGGCTGGGGTTGATGGGAGCTGTAGTCCAACACATCTGGAGAGTGCTGGGTTAAGGGAGGCTGGTTTAGGTTGCTATTTTATAAAGGCCAACATATGTAAGAGAAAACTAATGAAAGACTCCAGTGTTTCCAACATTGATTCTGGAAATAATCTTATACCAGAGCATTTAACTCTTTTGGAATCATTTTCAGACACAGGTTTTCTCTCAGATATTTTCTCTTGTTAGAAGCGCAGTAGGATTTCTTTGTGGTATGCCTGAACAAGTACCCTCAGCAAGCACTCATGTTTCATGCAGCAGGTAATGCTAAGATTATACATTTCCTTAGAACAGTGTTCTCCAACCTTGGGTCCCCAGATGTTTTTGGCCTACAACTCCCAGCATGCCTCAGCCAGTGTAGCTGGCTGGGGCATGCTGGGAGTTGTAGGACAAAAACATCTGGGGGCCCAAGGTTGGAGAACACTGCCTTAGAAAATAGATCCTCCTCAATGCCTCTCTCACAGGGAATTTTTGTTACCCCTTTCCTCTGCTCAGTCACATACGCATTGCGCATATGTACATTTTGCCACTTTGGTTTGTCATTTGAGCATTGCGTTTAAAAGCATGTCACAGCACAATGATCTACTTAGGGTCAGTGTTCCCAGACCTAGTGCCCACCAGATGTTTTGGACTTCAGCTCTCATCAGCCCCAGCCAGCATGGCCAATGGTCATGGATTCTGGGAGTCGTCATCCAAAACATCTGGAGGGCACCAGGTTGAGGAAGGCTAGGTCATGTGAATGCTGATGTACATGCTGGGTTATCTCCCTCTTGCAAGAGCTGTCCAATTCATTTTAACAAAGCCAGTAGACCTTACTGACCCGGTTTGCACGTAATGGGGGCACATCGTGGGATAATTAACCCACAATTGCCTCAGAGTGTGCTGGATGCATTCTGCAGTCATTTTACAAATTCATCTTACAATTTGTAGTTAGATTAACTGTGGGTTATTTAACCCACAATTAACAGAGCGTCTGTGTTCAGATGTCACGTAGCAACCTCCAATCAGCCCGATCAGAGGTAGAATATGCAAAACAGCCACAGAAAGTGCCCAGTGTGCACCACAGCACATTGTGGGTTAATTAACCCACAGTTTGTCACCATTACATGTGAATGGGTCCTCTGTGTTGTATTTCTGACTCACAGAGTCTTGCTCCTGCCATTCAAATGAATGGGAGTAGCCTTTATGTATCTGAGTTCACACGGGGTTCTTCATCAAGGCTTGAGGATACAATCTGCAACCTTTATTATCTATCTATCTATCATTTATTTATTTATTTATTTGATTTAATTTTTACCCACCTTTCTACTAAAAAATGGCACTCAAGGTAGCTTATGGAACCAATTAAGATTGATTAAAACATTAAAATGCAATAAAAACATAACAATTACAGAAAAAATATTATTGAAAACAGTACCCAAACCATGTTTTAAAATGGTCAGGATTGGCACAAATTCAACAGGTGAAGCTTACCCACCCACCCACCCCACACCCACCAACATGGAGCTTCAGAGAGAAGGGGAAGTTTCTTCCATTTCCTCCTGACACTGTAAACTCACCTGTTAGAGGCATAGTCAGCTCTGTTAGAAAATAAAATCTTTAGCAATATAAAGATAGGAATCATGGGATGAATTCCCTCATTCAACTCTCCCTCCCTCTGTCCAGGCCACCGGGTGCAGCCTCCTTTTCAGCAGGTAGAGTGTGTGTGCAAGTGCGCACACATCCTCCCAGCATCTGTCTCTCAGTGGAGCTGTTTGAGCCTAAAAAGAGCTACACTTAAAGGGGCCATGCCATGGGCGAAATTGCAGCTAAGCTTGCAGTTTTAGCTTAGCTGCAATTTTGCCCATGGCATGGCCCCTTTAACAAAAGTTTAAAGTAGCTTGCAGTTGCGAAGGCAGGGGAATTCCGGATTCTGCATGACAAAGTGAGAAGCCGGGACAGCTTAAGGATTTTAGTGACAATCCCAACATTTTCGGGGCTATTGGGGACTATGGGCCTTCCTCCAAGTGCCATTTCCAAGGGAAGCTCAGAGAGTGGTAATGAGGGAGAGAGCCTTCTCAGTGGTGGCCTCCCAATTATGAAATGATCTTACCACTGAGGCCCGCCTGGCACCAACTCTGTCATCTTTTTGGCGCCAGGTTAAGACTGTCCTCTTCTAGGCATTTAAGGGTATTTAATGACATGATGGAGCATTTATGTCAGCTGTTTTTAACAGGTCCAGTTTGTACTAAAATTGTTTTCTCTGTTAAATTGTTTTTTAATTTTGTATATGGGGGGGGAGACTGCTGATTTTTATTGTATTTGTGGTCTTTGTTTTATGGATTGTTGTAAACTAGCCAGAGAGCTTAGCCAGTATAGAAATAAATAAATAAACAATAAAGAGTCCAGCACACAAGTAGTAGGACTCATCTCTCCAAGGATCCTGTCCACATCCTCGGGCTGCACAAATTGAAAAGTATCCATGGTGGCCAAGCAAGAACGAAAGTTACATCCACTGGACCTGTATAAACTTCAGCATCCGAGTCAGAATGGATACAATTGTTTGTATCCACAAAGTGTTGTGCAAATTGGTCACAGCAGACTATCGAGTGGTCCACCTCTTCTTCTTGCGGGCCAGAGCATAACAAGCCTCTGACCACCCATAAAAGCTCTGCTGGGTGACTCTGAGCAGATGCAATGGTGGCAGAGAAGTACAATTTCTTCACCACCCTCATTACCATGGAGTAGGCTGTCAAATAAGCTCTAGCCCATGTTTGATCAGACTCATTCCAAGTTTTCCACCAACATTGCTCTGGTTGAGGTCCCACTTGTTTCATCGCATGAAGCACCCTGGAAAACCAGGGCGCTCATTTGGCTCCACTTTGTGGGAGAGGATACTCAGGAGTTATCGTGTCAACTGCCCAGGCCTTTTCTCCATTGCAGAGAGCAACCAGGGCTTTGACATTAAATCTACTGGGAGATTTTGCCTTTGATTTAGGCGGTGGAGTGACTGTGCATGCCATGCATGTCTTTTTGTAGGTATGTAAATATATGTGCACAAGTTCATGAAGGGTAAAAAGATTTATTTATTTATTTAATTTATGGAGGATAAGACTAGTAAGCATAATGGCTACTAGTCATGATGCCTCTGAATACCAGTTGCAGGGAGACAGGAGCAGAAGGGTGCTATTTGCATTCATGTCCTCCTCATTCATGTCCTCCTCATGGGCTTCCCCTGCTTGGGGCATCTGCTTGGCCACTGTGGGAACAAAATGCTTTAGTCTGATCTTGCATAGCTCTTCCTGTGTTCTCAAAGGGTCATGTTTAGTTAACACACCACTGTCTTGTGTCAATAAGTATGCAGTTTTGTTTTGTTTTGCTTTTTCACATCCCCTTCATGGAATTAAAATTGAACATTATCTGGGTTTTAAAATGACATGACATTTTGCAAACATCGCTCAAGAAATATTACATGTGTATCTATTTTACTGCAATGATGCAGATATGGCCAAACACCACCCCCATCCCTGTCCCTCCTGCCAAATGATTTCATTACTTACCTTCTTAGTGGCCACCCACATGGGAGGTGAAGTGTGTCTACCTTTTAAGTCTGGAGTTGGTGCATTCTGAGGATGTATTCACTATTCACATAGAGATATGAGGTGAGAAGAGATCATAAAGATAATTACTTCTGATGGCTTGTTCTTCCCCAGCCACAGAATTCCACTTAGCAATTCCTGCATGAAACAGGATTTTCAGACAGAGAGACAGTAATGGGATGGCCATGAGGATCAAGGAAAATGCTGTCCATTCTTGTAATGGAATGTGCACTTCCAGCACGTAGACACCAAGCTTCCGCTGATGATAGTGGAGCAGACTTATGGTTGTGCAAAAGCACTAAATAGAATCTGGGGCAGTGGGGTAATGCTAGCTTAGAGATAGCAAAGTGGAGGGCCATGAGCTACACTCTGGCCAGGTTCACATGATCACCAGGGAAAAGAAGCCATGGAGGCTTCTTTTTCCCCTCCCCCGTGCGTGCTGGTCATGTGCTTCATGATTTGCCTAATTACCCTTGTGGGGCACAGCTTTCCATGTTGTCCGAACTCAGCAAGGTGTGCGGCAGGAGGTGGCTTTGAAACCACCCCAGAACCCTACAACCTTGCCATGGCACCTCTCCAGGTTCAGACGACATGGGATGCCGCACCCCACAAAAGTAATTCGGCAAATTGCACAGCACATGACCAGCACATGTGGGGTGGGTGGGAGAAGCTACCATGGCTTCTTTCCCCCATGATCCTGCAAACCTGGTCACAATGTCTTTGCCTAAGACTTATTCATCTGCATCTTGTGGTTTCTGATTCTCAGGCAAACAAGAAAGACTACACTGAGCAGGACATTTTGACAATTAACATGTTCAATTGCCTGGCCATTAAAAAAACCAAAACAACCCTAAAGAAAGGAAAAACTGATGAGGTGAGTGTAGTTGCTACCCCAGCTCTATCCACTTTCCTCTATACTAGGCATTATGCCTGGCCAAAAGTGCAAGGTGCTACTTCTGACTAGGCAAAATGATAGGTTGCCCCAGAGATCTCTGCATCATTGCTTGGGAAAATACCTTTCATGTTTTTGGTTATTACCGGTACTTCTGTGAGAAGTCTACAATACAATTAGGATGTGTTTTGTATTCTCATCATCTTTAGTGTTAACATGGCTGATCTTCCCCCATACCGGATGTAAACCTTTTATTTTATTTTATTTTATTTATTTATTTAATACATTTTTATACCGTCCAATAGCCGAAGCTCTCTGGGCAGTTTACAACAGTTAAAATCATAAAATACAATATAAAATATAAAATTTAAAACCACAGATTAAAAACAAACAGCAGAGCTAGCAGCAGCAGTTACAATAATGGAATTAAAAACAACTACAAGATTAAAATGATTAAAATGATTAAGATGATTAAAATGCCTGGGAGAACAGAAAGGTCTTCACCTGGCACCGGAAAGAATACAAAGTAGGCGCCAAGCGAACCTCTTTGGGGAGCTCATTCCATAACCGGGGTGCCACAGCAGAAAAGGCCCTCCTCCTGGTAGCCACCTGCCTCACTTCCTTTGGCAGGAACCTTTTGGGTGCCATAGGACTTTTATTGCTGCAAAACTAGTGTGGCCACACTTCTAGAAGCTGTGTATTACATTATATATAATAATAAACATAATGGGTTTGATACTGTGTTCAGTGTAATGCATCCCCGACTAAGTGGGCACAGGATTGCAATCTGAGTTAGCTACCCTTGGTCTGCAATCCTATACATACTTACATGGGAGTAAGCCTCATTGAACTCAATAGGACTTACTTCTGAGTAGACATGTGTAAGATTGAGCTGTTAGTTCCCTTTGAAATCTGTGGGACTCAAGTTAGGGCCAAACTACATGTGACATTATTCATTTGGTCCAGCATGCATGTTTTTTAAAACTTACATTCCTGGTGCTGGGGCCCTGAGATGGACCAGGGCCATGGCATGGAGCTGTAACCCTTTGCTCCCACTGCGGTCCCCAACAGAATGGGGAATGCTGGGAGTGGTAGTACTTTTTTCTGAATAGGATTGCACCCTTAGACACTGTTCCATTGCACTGGACCCTAATCACAGTTCTTCCCTGCACTCTGGAGACCAGAAGCCTAACTCACTTGCTCACATGTGTTCTGGCATAGGCCCATACATCCTATATCAGCCGCATTGGCTCCTACTGTCCATGGGATCTCAAGGTCCCCCATTATTATGGCGCTTGTTCCTCTCTCTCCTACTGCCACAACCTGATGTTTCCTCCTGTCTAAGCACAGGAAATGCTGCAGCCGACATGAACTACAGAACTCTGGAACATGCAGTTTTTCAGATAACATGTAATGTAGCACACATCTCTCTGCATCCCAAACTATGAGTGCCAGAGTTCTCTGTATAAGCACCCCCTCTTATTCTTAGCCTGGGCCAGCAACTCCCTATTCAGAATGTTGCCTTTTTGTTCTAATGCTACTTCCAGTGAGCCCCTGCAGATCTTACAAGATCTGGACATGCCATCTTGATGTGTTGCACCAATGTTCTCAAGCACAATCTACAATTTAGGCTCATTTTTCCTCATGGTAATGGGCTTGCTGCTCAGACCAGGGGCCCTGGACTTCCAGGCCTGGATAAAGTATCCCTCCCCCCCATTTAACCCACCCCCCCACTTTTATAAATAGAAACATATATCTGACTAAGAAAACATTACCTACAGCCAGGGGCCAACTCCACAGAAGATCTCACCCAAGAGATAAAATTAATTTCATTCCACAAATCTAATTAAAGCCATTAGTGTATTTTCTTGCCTTTCAGACAAGACAAGATCAAAGCATTCCATGTGCCAAATCATTAGCTACTTTGCAAGGCAATTACATAACTTATTGTATCAATTAATTTTGCCTCCAGCTGCATGAGTTTATCTCTGCCTATTGGGGCTAATCTACAATGACTACAGAAGATCAGCTGACCAGGTTTGATTCAAAGGCCCTCTGCAGGTTCCCCTCCTCTTTTTTGCTCCTTGGCTACGTAGAATTAGGAAATTTTCTCAATGTTCAAGTGTGACCTTCTTAACCTGGACTAATGTTTTGAGCAACTGTCTGCTACAAACCCCAGGTCTACTAGGCACAGTTACTGAATGACAAGAGTTCTAGGGCATGTTCCTTCCCCATGTGTGCAGCATCTACCTGCAGAGGGATTCCCCGCTCTAAATGCATGTACAGATGACACAACAGGGAATGTGAGGTTTGTGCTCATCTCCCAGTTCCTCATCCACTCCTCCCCCTCTACTATGGGGCTCAAAGAACTTGAGTCGTGAACAAATAAGGAGGGCAGGTGGGTGCATGGATGCCCCATCCCTTGGACTGTGTCCTGGTGCATTGCCTGTACACATGCACCAAGAAGGAAACAACTCTGTTTGGCCCTATGGAGATCTTTCTGTGTACTGACACTGCACCCACGCAGGAGAGGATCATGGACAGAGATAGTCTGGCTTCAGTTAACCGTGCTCTGGTAATTTCCCATCTGGATTACTGCAATTCATTGTACGTGGGGCTGCCTTTCCATTTCTGGGCCCAATTTGAAGTGCCGGTATTGACCTTTAAAGCCCTTGACAGCTTGCAACAAGGATCACCTCCTTCTATATGAATGAGCTTTTCTACACGAGGCATGTATTTGCACTCATCATTCCCTACTCACACTTGTCTACGGGTTCTTTAGGCGTCCTCGTGACCCTCCAATTTTGCTTCTGTTTTTAAACAGCCCTTTCAGTTAGTATTTTTAGAGCAGGGAAAATACAGTATTTCTGAAAGCAGAAGAAAATGCTTTTTTCACTTGTGTATTGCGCTAATCTGCTATACCACAGTGCCACCTAGAGGTTATGTACCAGTAAAACAGGAAAGGAAATGCTCTTCGTGTAGTGCTTGGATCTCAGTTCTGTGATGAAACTGAAAGTAGATACAGCAGCTTAACAGCCTCATATAGAAAAACTCTCTGTGCCTGGGCCTTGAGATTATCTTCAGATAATCTACAGAGGACCTTCACCAGACAATCCTTCCAAGTGTGGTGTGGTGTGGTGTGTGGCTACTAATGAGAGGTCCTTTTTGGTGGTGGCATCCTGGTCGTGGTATACTGTTCTCCCTAGAGAGATTAATTTGGCACCTACTTTGTGGTCCTTTCAGTGCCAGGCAAATACCTTTTTTGTTTAATTCTCCCAGGGCTTTAAAGACCTTTTAAGGTCTCTTAAATCTTTTAACCCTTTAAATTCTGTTTAAATCTGCTGTTTTATTTTTGTTTGTTTGGCAGGTTGATTGTTGTTGTGTTGTTTTTAAAATTGCTATTGTAAACCACCCAGAGAGCATAATTACTGGGCAGCATATAAATGTGGTAACTAGATAATAAATAAATGTCAATGGTTTATCTAACTCCATTGAGAATCTGATTTTTGTGAGTCTCAACTGGTATGAATCTCCCCCACCCCCAATTGTACCATGAGACTTGACTTCATGTTGATCTCAATTCCTCAATCTCAGTTAGAATTTAGTATGTTTAACTAAAGAAACAATTTTTAAAGCTTTTGCCATCTGCATTGACAAATGTCCACAAGAATTTGGCTGGTGGAAAAAACTGACTTATATTTGTCTCGCTCTCATCTGCCATTGTTAATGGATATGGACTTTGCTGTGAATGTTTTGTTCTGCTAGAATGAGCTCTTAATCTGATGTATAGGCCATGCAGCTATTGCTTTATAAGTAGTGGATCACTGCATGCATCCAATTACTGCAAATGTAGGTGCCAAAAAGAGGCCAAGACTAAGACTAAATTGTATTTGTGAAGAAAAGAGCCTTTGAGGGTTCCTGCACACATACACGCCTCCTCATGTGTAAACTAAGTGGGGCCAGTTGGGGGGCTGGGAGGAGGCGAAATGTGCATGAAGTATCGGATGGGACATGGCGCCTGTCTACGGCTTTTCAGATGCAAAAGTCATGAGTTCCTGCCTGGCCAGGTGAAGTTCACCCTGATTGGCTGAGAAGCAGCAAAGCTACAGGAAGGAGGAGGGGAGGGGGAAAGAGCTATATTTCCCAACGTGTGGTTTTGGTCTTTGTCTTTGGTCATCGCGTGGCTGCCGGCTGTTGGAGCAATGGCGGTAAGCCAAGGAGAGGCCCAAGCCTTCGGGTGGCCTCAGGATCCGACCCCAGGTAGCTCCTGGTGAAATTAGCTGAATGAGGGCTCTGGGAAAGGCAAGCCTTGTGGAGGGCTACCCATCTCGGACCTTTGGGTAGGTGTAGTAGTCCTCCCGGGCAGCAAGGGATCCAACCCTGGAAGAGAACTGACCCCCAGGTAACAGAGTTGTGTGCCTGGGAGATATAAGGAATCAGGTTTTGTTATTTTGCAGCTTTACTTCGTACCAAAGTGTCTCTCCATTTTGTGCTTCTCTCATTTCCCTATTGGTTGTAAAATGCTACCTGAATAAACCTTGCTTAGGTTTTTACCCCACATGGTGTTTGTGGATTGCTCTGCTTGGTTCAGTAACTCAATCCAGGTTACAGTCAGAAAGGCAAGTCCTTGAACAGAGATTCAAGTAGGATTGCAGACAGCTGAGGCTGGCAATCTGGTACCTTGAGATCTCTGGGGGTCTTGGGTCCTTTGGGTAGGAAAGGGTGGGGTGTGGCGGGTCAGCCAGCCCCCCCTTCCTCCACAGTATTGCTAAAAAATTTTTTACTGGTCTTCCATGACATTTTTACTCTTCTCATTTCTAAACCAGTGAGTGTCCTATCTCTAAGGGTGTGTGTCCTGCATATTAAAAATAATTAAAATTATGCACCTGGGCAGTCTAGGTTTTGTGCCCAGAAATGCTGAATTCTGCAACTAGTCTATATAAGAAATGCTCAGTCCATTGGAGATCTTTAGCTGCAGCACAAATGAGTGTGGGACCAACATGATAGACTACAAGAAATGTGTGCATTTTATGTGCAACCAGCCAAGGCCCATGGCCAGTAATTTTGTGGGCCTAAAGGGATGGAGAATGAATGCAGAACATCAAAGACACAAATAAAGGTGGCCTAACATGTTTAAAGGTGTTACTTCTTAAGGAGAAATTGGGTAGAGTGGGGGTGGCCAGAAGGTAGATTTGCAATTAATAGATGATTTGCTATAATTCAGCAAGGATTTCTGACTCCCAATGAGGGGTTGGCATAGTTGGGCACCAACCAAGGCCCACCCCTCAGGCCGGGGACCACTACTGACCAACAGAGCCCCCTGGTGCTGTTACTGCCTTTCTTGCCATTGCCACCTACCTGTTCACCCATTCTGCCCCAATGGTCCAGAGCAGTGGTTCCCAACCTTGGGTCCCCAGATGTTGCTGGACTACAGCTCTCAGCATCCCTTGCCATTAGCCATGCTGGCTGGGTATGCTGGGACCTGCAGGACAGCAATATCTGGGGACCCAAGGTTGGAGAACCACTGGTCCAGAGGGAGAGCATCAGCAAGCAGAGGGACAGCAACTGTCACAGCTGTCTGCCCTTTCCCTCTGGGAGGCAAATAGAAAGCACGTGGGCAGTTGTAGGGAGAAGGAGAGGTGTCCACTGAGGGCATCTTGCCCGAGGGCCTTCCAAAAACTGGAGCTGGCACTGCTCTCAATAACAACAACAAAAAGCTCCCCACTACTCCTATATTAGGCTATTAGAACCTATAGTAATGGAAGACTAAACCAGGCATTACTTTAATAGCACGATGAGCAACCATGGCTGGGTTTTGTGTGTGTTTTTAATATATAAATAAATACCAGGTGCATGCAGGCATGCAATTTTCATCAGGAAAGCAACATGCAGAGAGGGGAAATTTAAACCTTCCATTCTCAACCCTATGAAAATGCCGCCCCACCCCACTGCAATTAGCCTTAGAAAAAAGTTCCCACTGACACATGCAAGGGGCAGATTTTTTTTTTTTGTCAGGACTGAGACTGGAGAGGGAAGGATTAACCCCCCCCTCCCTGTATGCTGCTTTCCTGATGAAAATCTCCCCCTCTCCCCAGAATGTCCATTGGACAACAACAACAACAACAACAACCTGGATGTGGTAATAATCATACTATTAAAGTAACATCTGGTTTGGTGCTAAGATGTAGGTATGTACTTGTATTCTAGCTGTGTGTGCAAATGGCCTCTCAAAATTCTCCATGCTATTTGTGGGCAGAGAAATGGGGTGGGGACTGTTTCACCAAATTTCTCCAGGGGGAAGAGAAGTTCTCCAACAATTTCTTGGAGATGGGTCTCGCCAATAACAGTGACTGTATAGCACCAGTTCTTTTTCCCCTCAGGGCTTTGGTTTTTGCACTGTCACTCAGGGCCGGTTTTACCATTAGGGAGAGTGAAGCAGTTGCCTCAGGTGGCAGATGCTAGGGGGTGGCAGCATGGCATAGGAGGACAGTCCTGTGTGCCATGAGCTCTGTTCTGTGCCTCCTAAGTTAACCTGCTGCCTTCAGGTGCAGTGGAGGATATTATCCCATCATCAGTGTTGAAGACAGATTCATCTGCCAGTCCAGTTGGCTTTTGTAGATGGAATGTGAGAGGGTGCCATCTTGTCCTTTGCCTTCAGACAGCAAAACAGCTTGGGCTGCTCTTGCTGCCACTGCAAATGGCAACAGCAGCACCTGTGTTGGCAGCCTGGCCACCATTTTGCATCTTCCACAATGCCCCATACCTAGCATTGTTCCAGGGTAAGGGGAGGGGGGAAGCTACCACACCAAAAAATGGTGAACAGCTAGAGAAAATTCTGCAAAATGGCTTTCTATTTCTAGGTGGGGAGGGAGGGTAAGAAAAAGAAAAATCTCAGAATGTTTCTCAGAAAAATGTCTTCTGGGAAATTTTGGCTCAGCTCTAGTTGTTATTGTTCAGGGTTCAGCTCCTTCCCCAGCATTAAATTTCTGAGAGGGTGATTGTGGATACATCTTGTAATGTAGATGCTTATAATACCACTCCTTCCCCACAAGCCCTGTAGTGGGTTGTGCCCAGCTGCAGGGAAGAGGTGGAGCTAGTGCTCTGTCAAAATCTATCCTCCAGTTTCCCGAAACATTTGGAGAAGGGGCTCGGAATATTCTTGAGGGGGCAGCCTTGTAGCTATGGTGATTTCAGGCCTGCACAGCAAGCATTGCAGAGATCTCTCTTTGGCCCCCTATCTCTGCACGTGGCACACATGTACACACACCGATATTAGATGGGGGGAAATTAGTATACCTTTATATTAAAAGTATAAGGAGTTCACAGCATAATAAATGAGCAAACCCTGCTGCTTCCATGGGGGCTGTAAGAAAGTCCTGCCAAAAGAGATTTCAAACATAAACTTCAAAATGTATATTTCCCAACAACCAGGGAAGCATATTTCCACATTTAGAAGATGCCATACGTTCTGTGTATTTGTATTATCGGACAACATTATGCTCCCCAAATGTTAACATTTTTACAATGTCAAAGTTCAATGCACGCTAGCAAAGTCATGAGAACCACATGCCAAGTAGTGCAGTCAGTTGACTTGCACAACAATCAGTTGAGCAAGTTGCAAAATTAGTATAAATTTGATATGAATACCAGCAGCATGTATTCATTATAAAGATCTGCAGGAGAGGCCCGCTTGAGGACACTGTTACCCAGAGAGGCCCGTTTGTTGGGCACACGTGAAAGAGTTTTCTCCTGTATCACTCCTAAACTGTGGAATGCACTCCCTCAATGCCTATGATTGGCCCCCACTCTCTTGGCTTTTACAAAGGGTGTAAAGATGCATCTTTTTAATTTAGCTTTTCAGTTATGTAGTTGTTTTAATGCTTTATGGTTTTTAATGTTCTTTTTATTGCAGTAAGGTTTTCGTGTTTTAAATTGTTGTTCACCACCTTGATGGCTTTTTAGCAAAGGTGGTATATAAATGTTAACAACAACAACAACAACAACAACGAGAACGACAACGATGATGACGATGACGACGATGACGATGACGATGATAGAGAAAATGCATACCATGCATGTCCGGTAGGTCAATAAATAGGTACAATTGGCAGATATTGTTGCGAGGATAAAATGGAGAGAAGGAGGAGGATTATGTAAGCCGCTTTGGGTTCCTTGAAGGAAAAAAGGCGGGGTATAAATATAATAAATAAATAAATAAATAGTGCTTGCTCAAGGAACAGTCATGGGCAGAGCAATCCTATGGCTCCTAGACAACATCTAGAGGGCCATAGGATTTTTCGGAGTCCCAGCTCCGACGTTGGAAAACAGCTCCGATGTCGGAACTGGGGCTCTGCACTCGGAGCGCCCTCCCTCCACACACAGCCGGCGTGGAAAGGGGTTTAGTAGGCATTCCGGGGGGCGGGGAGGGGAGGAGACTGGTGCTGGCAATGTATGAGGTATCCTGCCGGTGCCTCAGCCGCCTTCCCTCCTGCTGCAAAGTGCCGCAGTTACAGTAGACAGCCAAAACCAGCCACCTAGCTATTTTGCAGGGCAGGAGGAGTGCGGAGCTGACCTTTGCCTCTGTGGTCCTCCTGCTCTGCCCTGCATAGCATTTATTTTATTTATTTATTATTTACATTTATCGCCCATCTGGCCGGCCACCGGCCACCCTGGGCGATGTACACAAGATAAAATACAGGATAAAATACATTTAAAACAGTATAAAATTTTAAAAACTTAGCCCACCCCATATTCCCGCCTGAACAGCCATGTTTTTATTGAGCGGCGGAAGCTCAGCAGAGAGGGGGCATTACGGAGGTCACTCGGGAGAGAGTTCCACAGTACAGGGGCCGCCACAGAAAAGGCCCTCTTCCTAGTCCCCACCTGTCTAGCTGCTCTGGCTGAAGGGACAAGGAGAAGGCCGTCTGTGGCAGATCTTGTTGAGCGGCCTACTTGGTGTTGCTGGAGACGCTCCTTGAGATAACCTGGACCGGAGCCGTATAGGGTTTTAAACGTCAAAACCAAACCAACACCTTGAATTCGGCTCAGCAAGCAACTGGTAGCCAGTGCAGCTCCTTAAGCATTGGAGTGATGTGATCCCACCGGCGGCTGCCTTTAACCAGGTGAGCTGCCGCGTTCTGTACCAGCTGTAGCTTCTGAACCGTCTTCAAGGGTAACCCCACGTAGAGCGCATTACAGTAGTCCAGGCAAGAGGAGACCAAGGCATGAACCACTGATGGGAGCAGATGATTAGGAAGGCATGCCTGTAATCCTCTGAGTTTGGTGGGTTACACAGGCATCCCCATAGGATTGGGCCCTAATGCTTCTGCATATATGGCTGAGTGGTTGAGGCTATTTGTAGCTATGTGTTTGTCTCTGTTTCTTTGTATGTATCCCCATATGTGTAGTGGCATAAAATCTGTGAATATCTTGTAATCCATGTTATATGCCTAATGTATAATTCTCATCCATGGCAGCACAAATCTATGCATGTCTACTCAGAAGAAAGCCCAGCTCAGCTCAACAAGGCTTACTCCAAAGTACGTGTGCATTATTTGTTTGTTCATTTGTTTATTTATATGCTGGCTGCTCTGTCTTTCCCTTGGTTAGAAGGGCTGCTTCTCTAGGCTGGCGTTTTGAGGGAGAGCTTGGAGCTGGATTCCGTCCCGCTGCTCCCACAATAACAACATATCCCTAATGATATTGTACTTGTGTATGGATTTTAATTATAAGGCACTCTGGGAGACAGTCTTAGCTAAAAATCAGTGTCTAATATATAATGAACATATAGCTGTGTTTCCATCTGAGAGCCGTTTGCAGTGTTTCTGTCACTACCTATGTGTGTCTGCATGTATGCTATATGTATGTATGCGTGCAGATGTATCTTTACTGGGTATAGGACTATATTTATATAGAAAAAAATTGCTGGCCACCATTTATGAGCTTACTTGGTATGAAGTTGTACACACAAGTTCATTTGTGAGGTTATTTCCATAAGAGAAACATCAATAAATGTTTTGGATTTCCCACATCTGCACAACATCATATTGGTCTGCTGCATGATATATGTGTGAATCTTAATGATTTCATGCTTTAAATTATACTTTGAATTCAAGACTATGTGTACTCTAGGGTAAAAAAGATTAAAATGTTGCACTCTGGCAGTTCAAATTCTGTGCCAAGTAAATTTGAAGTCTGAAACCTGTACAAATTATGCCTTTTGAAACATTTGCATATTTTGTTATTTTCCATAATTTCTTCAAGTTTGCTTGTCATATGGAGGTGCAAGAAACTGTGCAGGGCACTGAAGACCCATCCCCAATGACTGGTGGAAACATTATTCACCATCTGAAATTTCATCAGGCAATGCCCACACACTTTCAAGCATCTTTTCGTCATAAGGGCTAGGAGCTTCCTCTTTGGAAGCTGGATTCTGTACACAGTGCCTCATTCGGTGCTCTGCCTGCACTCCTGGGAATTGCTGTATATGCTCAGCCCTACACATCATTTCTGAGTGCAGGAAAAGCTATGCCCTCAAAAGAAGTATGTGCACATTTTGGATCTTTATGGCAAAAACTGTCAATTCAACATCAAATAATATACCTCTTTATGGCCACATCTGTTCCACTGCCATCCAATTAAATTCCCATTTTATCTGCTATTCTATCTATCTATCTATCTATCTATCTATCTATCTATCTAATCATCTCCCTATCTTCCCGTTCATATTAAATATATAGTTGTTGTTCTTAACATCACTTTTGGAAATGCTCTAAGTTTCTGCAAATATGCACAGCGCTTTTTGGTGTATAGGTAGCTGCTCTATGTGTCTGCTTGTGTTACATGGTTGTTTGTTTGTATGCACGCATGCATCACTTCACTGTATCTACATGCATGTGCACATCAGTATATTATCTGCAAGTGTAGCTGCCTCTCTCTCTCTCTCTCTGTACATTGTGTGTAGCTGTATCTCTCCATTCCCCCCTCAAATAAACACCTCTTTAGGAGCCGCCTCATGTGCTGAGCTGTGAATTTTCATCTCTCAGCTCATCAACTCGCCTGCTAGTCCAAACCTGTCAGGCATTTTATCCCCGGGCTGCCAGCCTTCTCTTCAGCCCCCAAGTGACAGCAGACATTCCCATCCTGCCCCTTGCTGCCGCTATGCATAGGCAGCCCCTCCGCAAATAAACCTCCCGCCACGGTGACCCTTCCCCGTCAAACACATCTGACCCTGGATCCTGACACCCAGCCTGCCTCCGTGGCTTTGGGCCCTGCAGCCTTTACAATAACATTTGCACCGCTCCTCTCGTGTCCTGACAGTCGGAACATCGCCAGTCACAGTTAGTAAAAGGGAAATGTTTACGGGGCGGCGCTGTCTAAGTGGGGGCGTTTATTAATCGCTGCCTTAGCCAATTATTCAAGCACAAGAGATTAATCACCCGGCAACACACACAGACACAGTGCCTGTGAGGCAGATGTGAGGCAGCTGTGGGGAGAACAGCTTTACAGGTCTGCCCAAACCAGCAGAGCCCTCTTTCAAAGTACAGCGCTAGGGCTGGCAGAGAGAAAGCACAGAAGTGGAGCACAGCAAAACAAGCCTCTTCCATTCACAAACCAACACGCACGTCCTCTGCCAAGGCAGTAAAAAGTAATCTATCTAGCTAATGGTCCTTATTGAAAGTGTGTGTTGGTGTTGGTGATGCATTGTCGAGTTGTCCACCAGTCATGGCTTCGGTGCTTTGCATGGATCTCTGCTCTAAAATAAAATAAGATTATCATGCAAGGATTAGCCACATTGACTCAATTTGCATTTCTTACTGGGTTGTTTCCAAACCCCAGGAAGAGAGAGTAGTTACTGATTATTTCTGGAAAAGATCTGACGGAATTCACTCATCTTTAGATTGAGGCCCATCTGAACCATGAACTTGCTGAGTAACTTTGGGGAAATTATTCTCATCTTAAAATGGGACTCATAATAATGGGTTGTTGTGAGGATGACATGGCAGCTCTTATAGAACTTTGAACTGATTGGAGGCTGACTTTCTAGCTTCAAGTGTGAGTAAAACCTTTTTTTTTTTTAACTGGACCTACCCCATTGCAGTATTTCTGATCTGGAAATAGCGTGCAAGGCCAGGCCATGGCACCCCAGACGTATTTCCAGGCCATGCTAGGCCTTGCGTCATGTGCTTTGAAGCTTCCATAATGGTACAGGGACAGTTATATCTTCAACCCTCTGCCAAAGTTATTTGCAAATGCATTGCGAGGCTTAGAAAATCCACAGTTCTAGAGCTAAAGACCAGGAGAGCGCATAGAGAACGACACATGTAGGGTGATATATCTCCCAGAGGCAGGGCTAAGCAGCCATTTTGGATCTGTGGGCATATTTGGCAATTTGAGAAATTGTCCTCGATGGCACCACCACAAAAGGGCTGCAGTGGGAGGTGTGGCTAGTCACAAAGGACAAGTAATCTGCCTCAAAGACTGAGTATAAGGCAGAGGTGGGGGCTGGACCACAACACCACAATTCCTTTGAACTCAGTTTTCAGCACCAACAGGAACCTACGGTATTTCACAGAAGGCAAAGACTTTTCTCTCTCTCCCCCCACTCCAACTCATTCTCACTAATCTCTTTCGCTCCCTCCTTCTGGATCACCAACTGTTGACTCTCTCTCTCTCTCTCTTACCCTGGCTCACCACCCACAGACCCCCCCTCTCTTACACACACACCACACCCTGATCCACCCACCTATCTCCATACACACACACACACACACACACACACACACACACACACATCAGGTATCCATCATGTATGCATACACACACACTGCAAGTACACAAAAACCTCACATTCACGCTTATTCAGGATCCCTCCAAAATTCCCCCAACCCCTTTTTCTCCTTCCCTCTCTCTTTCTCACACACACGAACCTCTTTGCACTAACCCACCACATGACACCTTTTCACAACACCATAAGTGTTTGGAGACTTAACCAGTCAGCAGTGTTTATGGTGGGGCACCAGAGCCTTTGGCATTGGTGGAACTGCATAAACTGCATAAGTAACCAAACCCATTTGATGATGGAATCAGCCACTACAGAGATAATGAGCTTGTTTGAATGATCACAAAGGGGGAAATAAGCCACACGGGCTTATTTCCTCCACTGCGTGTGCTGGTCACATAGGGGAGATTTGCATAATTACCCTCGGCAGCACAGCTTGCCATGTCATGTGAACCTGGTGAGGCTGGCTTGTTGCGATGGTTAACAAGCCAGCCCAGAACTCTAAAACAGCTCATGGGTTCTAACTGCTGGAAAGCCTCCAACAGACTCTCCTACTGGGTAATACCACCCTGTCTCTAAGGGGAGGATCAAATAATTTGCTGATATGAGCCTTTTCATAGCTATAAAGGTGAGTTGAGGGGGTCCTGATGCTTAATCCCACCTCCTGTGGCCAGCATTTGATCTGTTAAAGCAGGGGGTTGGGAACCTGTGGTCCAGAGATGTTGTTGGACTCCAGCTTCCATCATCCCTGCCCATTGGTTATGCTGGCTGGGGGTGATGAGAGTTGGAGTCCAACAACATCTTGCAATGTCAGGTTCCCCACTCCTAGGTTAAGGCTTCCAGGGTACAAGGGTGTCTCCCTTTCACATCCCCTTGAGCTGGCCAGCAATGAAAGGTAGGCTGAAGAAGAATGCAGCTGCTAGGGCAGTGTTCTCCAACCTTGGGTCCCCAGATGTTTTGGGCCTACAACTCCCAGCATGCCCCAGCCAGTGGAGAACACTGTGCTAGGGTGTCCACAAAAGACCTGTGCTGAAAAAATTGCACCGGTTGCCTATTAGCTACCGAGCCACATTCAAGTTTATGGTTTTGTCGTACAAAGCCCTACATAACTTAGGACCAGGATACCTAGCAGACTGCCTTCCCTCATATACACTGACCATTAAGATCATCTGAGGAGGCCTTGCTGGTCATTCCAAGATTATTAGAATGTTGCCACATCTCGATGGCAGGCCTTCTCAGTAGTAGCACCCACCCTGTGGGGAAAAACTCCCTCATGCAGTTCGGGAGGCGGAAAATCTGGCATCTTTTAAACACCTCCCAAAAACGCATCTGTTCACCCAGGCTTTTCCTGGCTCATAATTAAATTAACCATATTGTCCCATTTTACTGGTCCTGTACTGCTGTGTATTAATAATCCTCATCATCCTCATCCTCATCCTCATCCTCATCGTCGTCGTAATTGTATTGTTTCTAAAATTGAATTTTGAAGGTGATTTTAATTGTGATTTTTAATATTTATATGGAAATGGCTCAGGGATTTTTCTTAATATTTAGCAGTATAGAAATAGTACAAATAAATAAACAAGTGAGCCTTCCTGTTCAAGGTGCCTCAGGGTGCTCACCAGGGTATCCTGACTCACTGCTTTGGGTGCCTGCACTACTGGCCAGTTGTGCCAAGGCTGACAGACCAAAAACCCAAATCACTAAGCAGCAGCCCAGGTGTCAGAATAGGACAAAAAGAAAAGAGCATCATCTCATGCAGATCAGGAAACATTGAAGAACTTCCTACTCAGCTCCAGAGGGTGGCTCCCGAGCCCCTGACTGTTGCACTGGAGTGGTGGTGGAGGAAGGAATGCTGGTGCTGGTCCAGAAAGAGGCCCAGGGGAAGGTGGAGCCACCTTATAAGGCATGCAACTCACTGCTTTCATTGGCTGTGCACCCTGCACAACAGGATGCTCGGCGCAACCCCACATGCATTCCTTCATCCCCAATGTGGGTGGGCTGAAACCACCCCCTTCAAAGAACTGAAGAGGAGTGACATAAAAACCCACACCAGCCTAGAGATGTGAATGCCTGGGATAGAGGTAGAAAAGATAGAGAGAGAAGACACCCCCCCCCCCGTGAGTTTTGGAAAATCTGACGGGAAACAGTTTTCCACTGAATTTTTCTGTCCCCCCGCCAAGTCTTCACATCTCTTCATCAGCCTGAAAGCCATAAGGAGTCCTATAGAATTTCCCAAACGTGCATGGCAGAGCTCCCCCCCCCCCGCCACTCCATGGCTCCACCTGGTCTCCTTCTACCACTATAGCGTTCTATGTTTTTGCACATCTTTCCCCCTCATCTGCCACCTTTTCTGCCAAGGGTTCCAATTGATACATATCTTTAGATAAGAACAAATCCATTTTAAACACTGGGTTTGTTCCCGTTGCAGATGAGAGTGGTTTTGAGCCCAGAAATTTCTCTCCCCTTCTGGCTATACTCTGGCTTCCCTCTCCATGCTCCATCCTTCATCTTCAAGGATCCCCACTGCTAGCACATCAAAGGCCTCTGCAGAGCACTGCTTAAGAGAAAGAATTCAATTCCCCCTCATGTTGCATTTCTTCTATGTTTAACACTCACAGCTCATGATAACACTGGGGATGAGAGGCATAAAAACCAGCTGGACAGTTTTATGCTTGGCCTGGACCAACATGGACCATATACTTTGCACTTTGGCAGTGCCCCTCCCCCGGGGGGGGGGGAGGCTGGTGGTGTTAAATGCCTCACTCTTCTGTTCCCCTCCTATGCCAAATATTATTCTAAAATAAAGTGGGGTTAAAGCTGTGCATTCCCATCCCCACATAATTAGGTTTTTCTTTAATTGAATTTCTAAACCAGCTCCCACCCTCTCTACCCTGTCAGTGTTCAAGGTTGTGGTGGGGATCTGGTTACACATTCTCTTCAGCATGGAATTATTTTGCTGACAATAGAGCAAGGGTAGCAGCTGATTTGGGAACTTCCCCTTTGCAAGGTGCAACCCTGACTCCCCCAGTGCATCATTTTCTAGACAAATACAGGAACAACCCCCCCCCACACACACACTCTCAAGAGCTGTCAGGGAAGTGATGATGAGTGTCCGGGAGAGAGCACATTTTACATGCAGGGAAAGAGAGCTCTCAGGTTTGCAAGTGTTGGTTACTGTCGTTTGATTTCCAAAGAGTAGCTGTGTGTTAGCTATTGCAGCGAAATCAACAAATACTTTAAAGACTAACAAATTTATTCTGGCATAAACTTTCATGGATTATTTATAGCCCATCTCTGATGAAGTGAGCTATAGTCCATGAAATCCTATGCCAGAATAAATTTGCTAGTCTTTAAGGTGCCACAAGACTCTTCCTTATAATCTGATTGTGAGTTTCTGGGGTGAAGTGTGGGAGGGACAGGAGAGGCAATTTTCTCCTTTAAGCAGAGCATAATATGTGCTGGAGGGCCAATCCACATCCAAATCCTACAAGCCACACGCTTCTTGAATAGGTAGGGGACCAATCATAGGGCAGAAAAGAATCATATCAAGCCGACTTGGGCCAGATCAGCTGCATAATTCAGAGCATGATATCAAGTGCAAGATTTGCCTGTGTTGTGTGGTTTTGGCAAATACCTCTCAAACTGCAGGGAAAATGCTGAAGTGCTAATCTAGCAGCAAGTGGGGTGGGGTGGGGGAGCCATTTTGATAAACCATCTGTAACCCTTTCCTCACCACTCTAGCCAGTGTGGCATAGTGGTGAGAGTGTTGGGCTGGGACTCGGGAGATCCGGATTCTAGTCCCCGCTCAGCCATGAAACTCACTGGGTGACTTTGGGCCAGTCACTGACTCTCAGCCTAACCTACCTCACAGGGTTGTTGTGAGGATAAAATGGAGAGGAGGATTATGTAAGCCGCCTTGGGTTCCTTGCAGGAAAAAAAAAGGCAGGGTATAAATATAATAAATAAATAAAAAATATCTCTCACCAAAGAGTACCCCTGAAGTTATCTGCAAAACTGGAGAACTGATTTCACTCATTCAGAGGCCTCCCATGTGCTCCTAAAACTGCAGAACATGTCTGTCTGCTCAATCTTTAGAAGAGAACAATGTGTGTGTTATGCTTGGAAATGCTTAAGAATCCATATGCACAAGTTTACACAGGAAGGGGAAAGAGTGGATTGAGTTATCACAGAATCATCCCTTACTTGAATAATATGCATGTCAGAGCATTATCATGTGTGGTGAAGAAATGCATCACATCTGATCCTATCACTTCTGCATACAGCAGCAATAACAATAGCCATTCTGAACTGGAGCTGTTGCCACATTTACCTTGCTAATATAGATTCATAGATTATAGAGTTGGAAGGGGCCTACAAGGCCATTGAGTCCAACCCCCTGCTCAATGCAGGAAACTAGAGGAGGGGTCTCCCATCCAAGTAATAACCAGGCCTGACCCTGCTTAGCTTTCCACACTCAGACAAGCTGAGCCAGCGTGAGCATAGTGTGGAGATGCCTTCTGTGGGACTGATTTGTTGCTTGTGAAAGATGAAAAGATCCTTAAGAGTTGCCCTGTGAAACCTGGAAGCTTGTGCTCTCATAAGCTAGGGCCCTGTTTAAAATATGTCACATAACCTCCACTCATTAGCCTATTTTCTTTGTTTCTCTGCTCAGAGTTGGGAGCAGAATAACTCCTTTTGCCAGCTGAAAAGAATTAACGAATATCTGACCAAGCAACACTGCCCTCTCCTGACCACTATATTTGACAGACCTTTTCCTCTCAAGAGGTCTCTCTGGATATCTCTATGGACAAGAACAAGAACTGTATTTGGAGCAAGATGCATTAGCTGCACCTCTGACTTTGGGTTTTGGATAGGAGCTCCTGATCCTCTGGTGTTGGAATAATCCTAGGGGCAGAGTTCTGGGGAAAACTCCATTTAGATCTGAAAGCCAAATCAGTGGACAAGGACACTATAATTCTGTTGACGTTGATGCAACACACACATATTTTGCCACCAAAATGTGTTTTCTACATGCAGTAGTTATCACATTTCCACAGTCCTGTGTCTGCCGTCTTGAAACATGGTAGCTACAGAATGAATGCCACAGAATGAATATGCCTACACAAGTCAATTTTGTAGCTTACCACTTTGATGTTCACTTTTTGGGACCATTTTGGTGTTGATTTCCTTTTCTTTTTGTGTAAGTATTGAGCCATCACTTTGGCTTCTGGTGCTCCCTGATTTATACTGTGCATGTCATGTCCTTTTATCCCAGAGTAAAATACCAACCATTTCAGATACAAATGCAAGATCTCTGATATTATTCCTGCTTTTAGTACTACAAGTGAATACTTTTTTATGGCTAGTCACATCATGGAGCAGCTTGCCACAAGAGCAAGATTATTTATTATTTATTTATTTACAGCATTTTTACCCTGCTCCTCAGCCAAAGGAGAAAAAAAGGCTCCCAGAGCAGCTTACAAAGATTAATATTAGATGAGAGACCTGTCAATTTCAGACAATTTCCTTTCTTCTGGAGCATCTTAAAAGCTGTCAAAATGCTGCTCACCACCAAAAGGTATAGAATAAGCCACTTCTACCAGTTCTCTCTCTGGTTACTGGTTTCTTTGTTTTAAAAGTGCTGAGCAGTGATGTTTGTTTTCCATGTAGATTTTTGTCCATACTAGTGAACAGATACTACACAGTTAAAGAGAAATAATTTATAGAAAGGCTGCTCTCTAGTGGATATGCAGTGAAAATGTCACCCAAAAAAATTGCATTGGAGAACTACCGTACTTGTTAGCATCCTTGAGTCATGACACATTTCAATTAATATACTGACAGGATGGCCCAGGCCACAGTCATCAGGGCTGAGCTATATCAGTCAGAGTTGAAGGATTTGCCTTTCAGCAACCTATACTTCCTTTGGCTGAGGGCTACCCATGAAATCTCCAACAGTTCAGCACAACAAGGGCTTCCAGGGAGAAACATCCTATGATTCTGGTTTAAGGCTTGTAATTTTCAGACAAAATCATGAGTCACAAATGCAAGGGACTGTCAAAAGCTAGGTTAGCCAGCTTCCTAATCCCTTTGAGAACTTCATATGACTAAGAGCCACAAGACACTCAACCAGGCCCTGTCACCAAGCCTGTGGCTCATGCTGGCTCAGCTTGTCTGAGCGTGGAAAGCTAAGCAGGGTCAGGCCTGGTTATTACTTGGATGGGAGACCCCTCCTCTAGTTTCCTTGTAGGCCCCTTCCAACTCTATGATCTATGATCATTACTTCTTCCTCCCCACCTCTCCAAGTTCCTGTTGCCAACAGTTTCTACTGCATCCTTCTCCAACCTGCTGTCCTCCAGAGATTTTGGACTACAACTCCCAGCATTCTTGACCACTGGCCATGCTGGCTGGGGCTGATGGGAATTGGCCCAAAACATCTGGAGGGCACTAGAGTGGGGAAGGCTGCTCTACCCCCTCCCCAGCCCAAGAGAGCTTTGGCTATTGGGCTGTATAGAAATGAATGGGTGGTGGTGGTGGTGGTGGTGGTGGTGGTGGTGGTGATGATGATAATAATAATAATATCTGGATAGACTGATCATCCATACCTGACACCCAGAAACTTCACTCCACTAGCATCCCACTCATTGTATACTAATACAGTTTTTCCATCTTCCATTCCCATGCTTCACCCCACCTCCCAAATTCAAGAATGCAGAGGAGAAGGAGCACAGCTGTCCCAAGACATTTTGCTGCTTGAGGTGAAGGACAAGATGGCGTCCCTTTCCCAGTCCATGCACAGAAGCTGATTGGACTGGCAGTTGAATCTTACTTCAACCCTGGGAATGGGATAGCTTCCACCATCACACCTGAGGTAGCAAGCCAGTTTAAGGGGCCCAGGACAGGCTGTGTGGCATATGCAGCTCTGACCTCCTACAGAGTGGAACAGCCAGGAGGCTGCCACGGTTGCCCTCCAGCATCTTCCATCTGAGGCAGTCACCTCCCTCTGCCTAATGGTAGGGCTGGCCCTGAGAAGAGAGGCAGGATGCTGATGCCTCTGTTAGACTCCTGGCATTCTATGGAAGGCTTTCACCTTTTATTTCCATTTCTATTGTATTTTCTTCCATGGTTCAGAGGCCATTTGTGGCTCATGACCCAGGCCTGGCTGGTAAGGTCTAGAAGGTTAACAGTAGTATCAGACCTCTCTAATTTTTTTTTTTTTTTTTAAAAGCTTGATGATATTCCGAGCCTTCACTCTTGTGGTAGCCCTTGCACAGAGTCCTCCCATGCTGACCTTTTCTAGTGCTTAATTAATCATTGTTACTAAGATCCACCTAGTATCTGTTTGACTTACATTGATCCTTTACTTGGAGTGATTTCCAAATGTAGCTCCAGCTCTGTCAGCTAATGTATTCTTTGTAAGAACATTTTAAAAAAAAGTTGGGCTGGATCAGACCCAAGGCCTATCTAGTCCAGCATTCTGTTCACACAGTGGCCAACCAGATGACCCAATGGGAAGCCAACAAAGAGGACATGTGTGCCCACAAGCACCCTTCCGTTCATGTTCCACAACAACTAGTATTGATAGGACATACTACTTCTGCGCTGGAATTTATTTAACATATAGCCATCCTGACTAGCAGTCATTGACAGCTTTATCCTTCACAAAACTGTCTGACCCCTGCTTTAAAGCCATCCAAATTGGTGGCCATCACTACATTTTGTGTTAGTGAATTCCATAGTTTAACAATGTGCTGTGTGAAGAAGCACTTTCTTTTATCTGTGCTGAATCTCCCCCACTACTCAGCTTCATTTATACACCACCACCAAAATACAGAGTGGTTTACAAAGTAAGTTACAATCTGAAGCTGGAATGGGGAATCCTCTGGCCATGGGCTCTATCTGGCTCCTTATTCAATTTCATTCATTCAAAACCCATCTCTGGATATTTAAAAATACATATTTTCTTTTCTTGTGGTGTTCCAAGGAGGCAGCTAGGTCCATTTGAGCAGGGAAAAGAAAGAAGAGAGGCAAAGGGATACAGTTACACGTGAGAACTAAAGGAGAATAAAATTGCTAGTCAGTTTTGTTATCCAGCCCCATCTTACAAAAATTATACTGGCCCAATGGCATTGGGAGACAGAAAACTTTTGAACTTTTTATTTCATTGCAGGACCTTGCAAAACCCATTGCTTCTTTGCCTCTGGGGAAAATGCAGCCTGAACTTCCAAGGAGGCTAGACAATTTGCATTCCAGTTAAGTAGCTTCTGTCTAAGTGGCTTGTTCTTAGTGATGCTGCCAACATTTGAAAACCAACACTCAGAATAGGAATGCTCCTAGCTTGTAATACCCAGAGGCATTCTGAGGAGAGCTCCCTCATGCCAAGTCTTTTTTTTTTTTTAGCAAGCTTTTTTTAGAGTATTCCCATCACTATCCTTAAACATTCCATGGTCTTGTAGTGCTGTATAGTGTTCTCCTGTTCAAAAGATGGTTGCTTTGAATAATGCCTATCTCATTTCCCCCCTGAGAAAAGGAATCCTGGAAAAACAAAGTAAAAGAGGTAGGTTTAATTACTTGTGGGGGCGAGAACTGTTACACTGCAGAGACTGAGATCTGGTTTGCAGGGCACACTAAGCCACCCTGGAGGATAAGCCACCGTGGGTTGTTTGCTCGCCAACCCATGTTATTCTTGACAGATGGTCGGGCATGCGGCAGCTTGGCATGGTTCCCCCCCCCCAGTCCCTCTCAGTCCTCCAGACCACTTCCTGCGCATATCCCAGTGCCTTTTGCATGGTAGCCTGCCTTGTTTCCTCATTCTGGACCCCTCCCCGCTCCAATCACTACCCCTTTTTGGAGCACTTCATTCACCACCTTTTAAAAATAAATAAATGGGTGCCTCAGAATGGCGCAAATTGGGTGATATCCCCCCCCTCGGTTTTTTGCAAGTGTGCAACAGTGAAGATTTGGCTGTCTGATATGCCTAGTCTTTCCTGGTCAATTTCCTTGTATGTTTCAGCTGTCAAAGGGAATTCCTAAACTGAGTAGGTAAGGTGTACAAGGAAACTGACAAGGTGAAACTGCATAGAGGAGAATTTGCACAGTTGCGAAGGACCAGGGGGAAAATAATCCTAAAACGAAGTAGGAACCCATTTGTGCAATGAAGCACTGGGGGGGGGGGAGTGAATGAAGTAAGTGCATGAAAGGGGGGGCACAATATCTCCCACCTGGCAATGTAATCCTCTTGCTATTAAGTCTTGAACTGACACTTGGCAGTGTCCTCCCCTCTTTCAACACTTCCCTGAGTCTCCAGCAAGTCAGGAAAAGGGAGTTATTGGCTCCCCCCCCCCCCGGCGCTTTTCATGGCTCCTTCTCAGAGCAGGTACTGCAGTTGCAAAAATTTCCCCTCCCATTTACTTCCCAGCCTGTGTATTTGCACAAATATTACAAAGTTGTGTTTAACAAACAAAAAAACAAACAAACAAAACTTTAGCAGGTGGCTGAATGGGATGGAGCAAATGGGGCACCCACACCATCAGTAAATACACCCCCTCACCATGGGGCCCCATTCATTCTGTCCCAAGCAGTCACCTAAGTTTTTAGGTATTGTTTTGAAAAACCTGTCGGGGAGGCTGAAGCACAGTAATTTCCAAGGAGCTGCAAAAAAAGGGGGGGGGAGCCAATAACTCCCATTTCTGGACTTGCTGGAAAGTTGGAGAAGTGTTGAAAGGGGGGAGAACACTGACAAATGTCAGTTCAAGAGTTAATAGTGAGAGGATTACATTGCCAAGTGGGAGTTGGTGCACTTACTTCATTTGCACGTTTTTCTTTTCTTTTCCGGTGCTTCTGAATTGTGCAAATGGGTTCCTACTTAGTATTATCCCCCGCCCCCCGTCCTTTGCAACCATGTGAAAATTAGCCTATATATGCAGTCTTGCCGTGTGAGTTTCCTTGTATGTTACCTTCTCCATTTTGGAGCTCCCTTTGACAGCTGAAACATACAAGGAAGTTGAATAGGCGAGACTACGCATATCCGTCAGCTGAATCTGTGCACTTGTGAAAGACCAGGAAATAAACAAATAAAAATAAAAATAAAATAATAATAATAACAACAACAACAACACCCATTTGCATACTCCTGAAGCACCAAAAATAAATTTTAAAAGGTGGTGAACAAGTGATGGGGCAGTCACTGGCGAGGAAGGCTGGAGGCAGCAATGGCAAGATCGCAAGGAGTGGCACAAGCTTTTCTGCTGCTCTTGCCAAGTGGCTTTGTAGCTGTGGAGGACCAAAAACCTGGTCCTTGGCACGAGTTCGGCACTTGACGGGTTAACCAGCACTGAGAAAATGCCCTTTATATGGCTCTTATGTGATTAGAACACTTGCCACTCTACATCCCCCTCCAGCCACTGAGTGTTGATGCAAAAGCCTCTAACAGCTTGTGTGAATATGAATAATACTAGTGATATTTGTACCTTGAGTGCTTGAGGCCATTGCATAGACATAATTCTTGCATGGGAGCAACTGCCCCGCCTGTTTTATCTGGTCATCTCCCCTTGGCCTCCTGCCATCAGCGCTCCTAGGAATAGGGGAAGGTGCAGTGATGTTCCACACTGGTGGCTCTCCAGGAAAAAGGACCTATCCATAGGAGGAAATTCTCAATTAAGGGGGGGGGGAAATCATCTAGATGGAGAAAGCATTCAAGAACTGCAGTCTAAAATTCAGAAGTGATGTTTGCTTCCTTTTTAAAAAAACAACTGGAAATACACAGCTGCCATAATCAAGACATAGAAGCATGTGTATTTCCAACACAAGGTGGCACAAGAGAGTTAATTTTGCACATCAGACTCTGAACACTGACAGAATAAATGCAAAAGGAAGGAATGAGGGAACTCCCTGTTAACATATTGAGGTAGGTAAACAAACCTGGAGAAACAAAGGTGGAGACACAGGGTCCAAAAAGGCTAGGCATCTATCTATGTTTGTTAGAGAAGGGTCATAGTGCAAGAAGTCTAAGAAAAGTTAACGACTTTTCTTAGACTTTATTTCCTTGTCAGACATCTACTTTTAACTTGTGCCAAATAAATTTTTATTTCAAAATCCCAGAATCTGCATTGTGTGACAGAAGAGTTATCTGATCTAGCTTTGAAGGATGGAGCCACTGTTTGTTTCATTGGGAAGGAGAGACAAATTTAAGCCAGGTTTGCTCCCCCACCCTCTTGCCACCAGAGCAACTACCAGTGGCATAAAGTACTTCCTGTGTTCTGCAAGAAACAAACCCTAACCCTTCCCTTAGCAGTAGGTAGCTAAAGGTAGAACAGAAATGAATAGGAGCTTTGTCAGCAACTGTCTCTTTGCTTCTCTTCCCATAATTTCAAAGCCGGTTTCAGAGTTGCTCCAGGCTACCAGGAATCACAGCCCTAGAAATGGGCTGTGTTAAGTAGGTTGGCACAGTTGAGATTAATACCTTTCATTGATTTGAGCACAGCATGTTAGAAAGTGATGGGTGGAACTTTTAACAGGCTTTTGATGTTGTAAAAAATGTTTTGCAGCATTCCAGACTGGGGTGAGGACTTTGCATAAGGCAAGTCTGTCTCCACCCCCACAAGGGGGCAGGGGGAGAACAGGTTAGTTGCAGAAGTGTGATACAACTGATGTACATGAGCTGGTCAAGCATCCATTTTCCACCCCCATCCCCCAAGTCTTGGCACCTGAGCAGTAGACTTATACTGATGAAACTAGGTACTTTATACATCTGAGAACAACCAAAATTATGGATAAAGTTAAACTGCAGACTGGAAGGCACACCTAATGAACACACCCCTACTAATGAACAGGTATTTCCCAAGTCCAGGAACAAGAACCAACCAAGAAGGGAGCTGGTTCATTGTTGCATGATGCAAGACAATATATTAAGTCAGAATGTGCAATAGAAACAAAGGGTTGTGGATCCCTATTCAAAGTTGGCTGGAAAGTTACCATGTTATGTTGTGTGGTAATGGTTGTCATAGATGTTGCTATACCCTGCACTAATGAATTATTAATGGGCAGTTAAGCCTTTTAAAACTAAAACAGAACTGGTAAATATTCCTGGCACTGCTACCAAGTATTAGCAGCTTTCCTATTTTACTTTTAGAAGCATTGTCCCTATATTGTCAGCTATTGGAGGCATATTTTCCTATATGTAGTGCATTTATGTAGACCCACCTAAGGCTAATGAAATGCCTACAAACTGCTAGTGAATGCTTCATAAACACCCAGTAAACGCTTTAAGCATACAAGCAGCCAAATCTTTAAAATACATTCTTGCACAATATTCACATCATAAAAATAAAACCCTTTATTGATAGTATGAACGTTTAACGTGTTTAATGCTGCCAGCTATAAAAATGATAAAAAGACTTCTGCTTCATACATTTGACTTTACAAATATACAGATGTTAATGAACAATACTAGATTATACAGTTTGAACTTCATTAAAATCCTGTTAGCCAGTGACAAACCTCTAGCAATACGTGATTCAGAGAAGATTAAACATTTTGTTTCCAATGTCTACAGAAAACTAACCCTAGAAGTCTTACTGGATTAGCTGGAACCATTTTAATAGTTGTGCTTAGTTTAATCTCAGAAGATAGGCTACTAGAAAAAATACACATCTCCTCTTGCATTCTCCCTTCCCACAATCCATTCTAGAATACAGTACTCAGTGCATTTCCTAATAAAATTCATTATTGTATATAAATCTCTATAGAGTCATATCATAAAGAAAGGATACAAATTAGTGTAAACACAAGGAAATACTTTAAGGGCTGCTACATTACCCTCCTTTTAAAATTAGAAGTGATACTGACAAGAAACCATTCATCCATTTTTCAGCTGTGCAACCCTTATTGACATGTTTTGCACAACTGAACTATTTGCATGCTTAGCAGAATTACTTCCTATCTGTCTATAAGCAATGCTCAAGTATTGTTAGTGTAAGGGCTAGCCCAATCAAATGGGAACAATGGTACACTGAACAAAACTCAGGAGGGATGTGGTCAAGGCTGAAGCACTTCCTGTGTCAGTGTGTGCTTCAGAATGGCACAGTCTCAAAAATATCAGCCACTTTACTAAAATACTTTAATCTAGCAGTTCCATACAAGGAAAGATTAGGAAGCAAGAGACTAAAGGCTAGACCATATATAGTGGTGTCTTGAAGCAGCACCAATACGAAGGTTTTTGTAATAATAAGTATTCAAGAGCTTTGGTCTAGTGTCTCAATATGAAAAAGCAGCAAGTGGCCATGACATCAGAAAACCATCTGGCAAGAATGATAAATATGACATGGTAAGGTTAGATGAAACATCGTGCTATCAGATGTCTCCTAGCGTGATGGGATTTTCCTGCTATCTCCTCCCTCCTGCAGCTCTTCATGCTTTCCAAAAATCAGCTCCGGAGGGTTTCCCAACCCCCAGAGCAGATTTTGAGGGTGCGTGAGAGACTGTGAGATGGCCCTCCTCCTGGTTCCGCTGACAGAACTGCTTCAGTCAGTGGAAAGATAGCATTGGATTCAACCCTAAGTGTATTTGTATAGATTGATTTTGGGGAGGTATTTAAATGCTTTTACTTAAGGTCATACTACAGACAATTTATTCCTAACGTTGACCACATTAGGGCAAAGCAATCTAACACAATTTCAGACATCAATAAGATACATAACTGTGAGTTTGTAGCGAGGGTCAGAGGATACATTTTTGTCAAAAAGCTGTAACACATGCACAGCACGTTTCATTAGAAAAAAAACCCCTGCTTCGGTCCTGTATCATTGGCCCCATGTTACTGACCATCTTTCCTAGGAAAAGGGGTTTTCAAAAGTAGAGAAAGCCTAAAAAGTAGCTTTGTAAGTATATTTCCTCATTTTCTTCATGAGATAAGAATTTCAGTAATATAATCACACCAACTAAATGTGCTGGGTGCATAACATGTACACCTCTCTCTCTCTCCACACACACGTGCGCATATATATAATATGCACATTTCTATGGGAAAAGTTAATGATTTGGTTTCCAATGCTGCCAAGAAGACAGCTGTCTTGTATGAGCAAACACAACTTGGTCAGCAAGACCTATGTCAGCTTAACATACAGTATTATTACATAGTGAGCAATTTTTAAGTTATTGCTTTGGATCACTCTAGTATTGATCCTGTCTTTCCAATATGAAAACCTGTATAGAATTGACTAGCCATTTCTCATTTCAAGTAATATTAAGATCTGTATCAAGTAACAGCAAAGATCCTGCTCTCAGAAGTTCTACACACAACAGTAGAATGCGTGAAGAATATTTAAAAAACTAACCCAACACTTCAAGATTTCATCTCACCTATTTTATCTCTATGTAAGGAATGGTTACTTGACTGGGAAAAACTGGCACCCTGATTTTTTAAAGCTCCCAAACATTTTTGTTTGTTTGTTTTGTTTTTAACTGTTATATCATATGAAGCTATTGGGTTGCATAAAGCTCAGCAATGGGGCCAAAGTGCATCTGACAATGCAGCTACATTAAATGACTTTGTTCATAGCAAGGAAACAATTGACCGGTCTAGCGATCACCTTTGGAACATTTCCTTTTATAGCATACTGTTAACAAAACTATTGGAAAGGATTAAAAACAGTGTTGATTTCAACATTCATGATTCAGAGAAACTGTGCTTTTTGCAGCTGGATGATCCCTTCTGGTTTTGCAGAGAATCACATTCATATCTACAGGCTTAAGCTCAGGCACTTCTTAGAAAATGTCTGTCCGGAATGGAGGTTTTCATGGAGTGCTCTTCTGCATAATTTAAAAATAAGGGTTTCGTTATCATAGTCCACTGGTCAGTTCCCAGCATGGGAAATCAACGGCTTCTCTCTTTGTTTGATGTGCCTGCTGCCATGAGACACCTTGAGACTCTATAGTGTTTATAGGTTTGTACACAAGTCGCATTATTTTCTACATAAAATAAAACAAAGGAAAAGTACACTAAATGTGTTATACAAACAGATTTTGTTCCTACCCAAATAAATAACATGGAGTGAATAAGACAGGGTTTCAGGTCAAGGAATGGCAAACACTTGGAATGTGGCTTTCTAGAGACTAGCTACTGGTTGGCAATAAAATCTCAATTTCTTTCCCATTGGCTACAACAGCATTGCTTGAGCAGCTACTCGCCAAGTCCACAGGAGAACCTAGAGACGAAGCCTGAGAGGAGGTTTTAGTTGCTGGGGTGGGAGTGACTGGTGAAGGAGCCAGACCAGGTTTCTTTGGAGGAATTGGTGGAGGATTCCCTCTTTCTGCTCTGGGTATGGTTGGTGATTTAATTCCAGGTGACAGCGGACTCAGTGGGCTAGAGACTTTGCCTGGGCTAGACTCACTTTTGGGGCTCATGGCATTGGCAAGGTTTCGATAGTCTGTGCCAAAGGGTGAGCTGTTAGGAGAGACTGGCTTGATAGGACCCTGCTGACTGGTGAACCTAGAGAGAACCTGAGTAACTGTATTGCGTGCGAGCTGCTTTGCAGCAGAATTATCAACAAGGGTGGGCGACAGATCCCTGGACGGAGGACTTTGGAGGCCACTTGATTGGTGATCTTGATCGGCTTGGGATTGGAATTTGTGACGAGCAGCATGGAAGCGCTGATTGATTCCCACTTGGTAGGAAGATTGGTAGCTGGGGCTGCTGGCTGATGCTCCAACCAAACGCTTAGTCATGACTGGGGAGGAGCATGGGGAGGATGTCAGAGATGAAGAAGCTGTGTTGCTTGGAGATAAGGATATCCCACTGGAAGGGAGTGGTGGGACTGAAGGGGAAAGTGACTCTGTTCTTACTGGGGAGCTGCTATTTTCTATGGCACTCTCAACAGTTGATCCCACAGGCTTGCCCTTCTGCAGATTATCTACACTGAGCTGAGCTGGCTCCACACTTGTTTGTACATCCACATCACAGTGCCCATTTGCCTTGGCATAAGGATGGGGAGCTGTAGCAGAGGTGGGTGTTAACATGTGTGCCAATCTGACAGTACTTCCCTGGCTGGTGCTCTCTGTCAAGGGACTTCCTGTCTGGCAAGCTACTGACCTTCCTGAAGAGCCTTCTGTGACAGTTGCTAAGGACACCATTGACACATTTGGTGGTATGTTCTCAACTTTGTTACTGCCAGCTTTGTAGGAAGCCTCTAATTCTTCTAGTGTTTTTTTCAGATTCTCTACTTCTTCCTTCAGGACCTTAGTGCGGTTCTCTTCCCGGTTCAGTTTGGCTCTCAACTGCTCTCGTTCAATGTCAAACTCAGATAGCTGCTTCTCTACTTGTGCCTCCATTTGCAAGCCCCTCTTCTTCTTGGCTGCTAGCTCCTCCTCCAGCTGGCTCACTTTGCTTCTTTCCTTCTCCAGCTTCATGCTTAGGTCCCTGAGCTTCTGTCCCTCCTCTGCAGCTTTGGCTGTGGCTTTCTTGCACTCCAACACAAGCATAGAAGAAAGCTGTTTGTGGTGTGTGCGTTCCTCCTCCAACTGGCTAGCCAGCTTTTTCTGTTCTCTCTCAAACTTCTTCACCTGGGACTTTTCAAATTCCAGCTAGAAGAGAAGATAAAGGAGCTTAGGAAAAAAAGTAGTAAAATAGTTTAACACACACTCCACAAACACAAAAATGCTCAGTCAGTTATGTCAGTTAATGAAAGAGGGAATGTAAGGATCAATGACCCCCCCCCCCCAATTATGAATAGCCTGCACTACTAGGACATGTGTCCAAACAAATGCAAGATTATGGTGTACACAGATTAACCGCAAAGTGTAAAGCAACCAATAATGTGTGTGAATTACATTTATTAAAAATTCATGGGCAAAGGGAGACACAATTGACCCCAGTTTCTTGCAGTATACGCACACGGAGCAGGAAGAGTGCAGACAATCCATTTTGTCTACCATTACAGCACACATTGCAGATCCATATGGTGTATTCATTAAATTTCATAAGGGTTACTTGCTTTATATTCTCAAATTTCATCTCTCGCTTTAAGCCACTTTGGACATTTCTACAAAATCTGAATTCTATTGCCCCCTAAACTGAATCTGTAGATCGGTCACTGAATAAAAATCCCAGTTTAGGAAGTAAAGTTCTCTGCTTTTAGCCAGAGAATAAACTCTCAAGATAGAGATACTGACAATAGCTACCAGCTTCCCCACCCACAGAAGGCATGTTCTCTGTGTTAAACAGTAATTAATCATTGGTCTGTGAGAGCTGACTAACTAGTGAGAAGGCATACCTGTTGTGTAAGCCGCTCTCGCTCCTTTTCCAGCATGTATGTGACATCATCTCCTTCAGCAGTATCTTGGGCGTGCCGCTGCCTTTCTTCTTCAAGATCCAAGATTACCTTTCAAACAGAAAAGAACACTATCAATCACCTTTCCCAGTAAGAATTACAAGTGTATCCAGATGCGCAGGCCAGGCCCCTTTCTGTCCAAAGCAAAATTTTAAGCAGAACATTCGAATACAGATTCGGAATCCTTGACCTTTAGTGAAATGATTCTGCGCAACACTAAACTGTTAACGTCCCTCCCACTCACACCTCTCATATCGAGCTCCAGTAACCTTCAAAGTTTATCCTCATTAGCCTTGTGAAGAACAAAAAACTAACAAATAAACACAAAGGACAGGAAAATGCACAGGGGCACTTGGTTTCTACAGTTTGCTGTACACTTCTAAAAACCTTGTTCCTGCTTACATGATTTTGAACTCAACAAGACCTAATGGGCAGAAGCAGATGCTTTGAAGGATGAAGCTGTTCAGGATGCTGACCACCATTTTCAGCATTTTTTTCCAAATATATACTTTGCAAATAAAATGTGTGAAGACAGAAATTTATTTCACAGCTATAAAACTGTTTTAGTCTCTAGCAGCACCCCCTTAAGTTCTACTTCATGTTTTCTAGAACTTTATTTGAGCAGCATTCGATAATGAGTAGGAAACTGGAAATTGATCCAACAAAATATGTTACAGGGAACAGCAACATTAGTACTGAAAGCAACTTGAAAGCAAAATTAGAGCTACTTGCTATGAGGACCCAGGTAAGGGCCTCCTTCACATTTTGTGCTGAATTACATAACTGATAGTCCATTAAGCCAGCACACATCAAAAGACCCATACATTAAGTCATCTCAAGGATACTGTTTCAGCACATACAGTAGTAACATATATTACAGATTCATCCTATACAGATTCATGTCAAAAATTAAACAGCAGCATATCAAAACATCCAGCGAATTCAGTTTGGTATTTGTGTTTTGAACAGTTGTAAGCAGGATAAGTTGGAGTAAATTTAATAATTAGAAAGCACTCAAAATTTAAAGCAAAAGCAAGTGACTGCTGGAAATTCTGCTTCTTACATCCTATCTCATGTTATATATTAAATTGACTTACAAATGGATTTGCTAGTTGGCAAATATTTCTAAAACACATCTTTGAGGTTTTCTAGGAAAACAACAACTCTTCCTTCATGTGAAACAGTTTAGGCTTAAACTGCAAAGAGGCAAGTACATAGAAGTAAGATCTACTGAAATCAACAGAGCTTCTAGGGACATAATTAGGGTTCGTATAAAAAAGATATTGTATTAAGAGTTCCTCAACAATGTAGATGGTGTAACAGAAAGCCACTTAGGGCGGAATCCTATGTGTGTGTAGACAGACAAAAGTCCTAAAACTCTCAGCATTCCCTAACTACCCATGCATAGGATTGCGCCTAGTTCTTACAGTTTAGTATAGGCAATTCAAGACTAATGTTCTCATTTAGACTAATAATTTTAACACAAGCCTACTTAAACTCTGAGGGCTTTTCATTTTTGTTTAAGTGTGAATGACCCTGTTTGGACATAACAGTGGCTTTCCACAGCAATTCGTGTGTTAATTAATTAACCCACAAATTGCTATCCAAAGTCACCATTATGTCCTAACAGGGCCAATAAAATTGAGGCAGGGGCAAGGGCAAAATTCATCACTCATTATTTAGAAGAACACTAGGTCCTTAGCACAAGAGAAGCAATTCAAATTATCTAAAGTTATTTGGGTGGAAATATATAAGAATAATGTAAAATATAGTATCTATATTTAAAGCACTAAGTAGGGTTGTTGTTTTTTTTAAGTCATTCAGCTTTACAAACCTGTGTTTCTCACTTTAACACATGCACTACAAAATGTACCAAAGTCTTTGATTCTGTACCAGACTTCAGACTTGCATTTTACCATCATCATCTTCATCATCATCTGGAGCTTTGGACTGAGATGTCATCAATATTCTGATGACACTTGGCTCGATTGTTCTTTGTTAGCTGACTCCAAGGAAGCAGTCAACATCCTTGAATGTTGCCTAAATTCAATAATAGGCTGGGTGAGAGTGAACAAGCTGAGATTAAATCCAGAAAATTCAAGAGGTGCTGTTGATCAGCAGAATGCCTGTCTCAGGTATTGGGATTCAACCTATTTTGGGTGGAGTCACGCTCCCCCTGGTTCCTAGGTTTGCAGCTTCAGAGTGCTCCTGGACCCTACACTGTCCTTGGATCTTCAGGTGGCAGTGGGGGCAAGGAGTGCGTTTGCATACGTATATCTAATGTACTGGCTGTGACTGTTCCTTAAGTCAGTAAGATTTGGCAAGTTATCCATGCTTTGTTTACATCATGGTTAGATTATTGCAATGAGTTCTAAGTAGGGCTGCCCTTGAAGCTTCAACTGGTGCAAAATGTGGCAGCTAGGCTGCTAACCGGTGCACAGTATCATAATCGCATAACCCCAACACTGGAAGATCTGCACTGGTTGCAAGTTGATTTCTGGGCACAATTCAACATGTCGGTTTTAATCTTTAAAGCTCTAAACAGCTTAAGTCCTAGCTATCTGAGGGAAAATCTATCTCAGTATGAACCTGCTCCATTACTAAGATCAGTAGGAGAAGCCCTTTTGAAGACACCCTTGCTTGCAGAGGCCTGCTTGTTTGGCATGCAGGAAATGGCTTTCTCCTTTGTTGCTCTCAATCTCTGGAACACACTCCCTTTGGACTTGTGACTGGTCCCCACTCTGTGTTCAGGAAGCGGGTCAAGGCACATATTTTTAACTTGGCTTTTAAAACTGTCATAGTTTTAAAGTTTTTTAAAAACATTTTAATATGTTTTTCTTTCATTATGGCAGTGGTGGGGAATGAGTGGCCCTCCAGATGTTATAGGACTGCAGCTCCCATCAGCCTTAGCCACCATAGCCAATGGTGAGGGATCATGGGAGTTGCAGTCTAACAACATCTGGAGGGCCACACATTCCCCCTCCCTGGATTATGTTTTTAAATTTCTGAACATTTTGTAAACTGCCATAGCTGGCATCAGAAAGACAGTATAGAAATACAAGCAAGCAATCATATAACAACAACAACAACAACAACAACAACGTGGTGTTCAGAGAATGAAATGCCAAAACGTATCTGCAGCCTTACAATCTGACTGACATGATACAAAGGAAAAAAGGAATGGGGAGGGAACAGGAAAATAAGGGAAAGGGTCTTCTCAGTGGTGGCCCCCCAATTTTGGAATGATCTCCCTGATGAGGCCCACCTGGCACCAACTGTGTTATCTTTTCAGTGCCAGGTTAAGACCTTCCTCTTCTGCCAGCCATTTGGCAATATATAATGAGGTTTTAATCAGGTCTTGAATTTTTCTTGTTGATTGTTTAATTTTTTTTTTATATATATGTCTCTCTGTGTGTGTTGCATGTTTATATGTTCGTATCTATATGGTTTTTATAATGCATTTTAAAGGTTTTAATCTTTGTATTGCCCAGAGAACTTTGGCTATTGGGCAGGATAGAAATCTAATAAATGAAATGAAAAAATTTCATAGTTACGTAAATGTTTAATGATCAGGTGGAACAGCTACTGAGCAAGGCAGTTCTGAAGAAGAGGAGCCAAATGGTTGTTGATCCCAGCCAAGCCAATGGAGTGGGATATGCTGTCTCACCTCCCTTTCTGCTGCAACCAGGTGCAATGGCTGCTAATAATACTGCTTTTCCAGTAACCAATGAGAACCAAACATTTTCCAGTTTTTCAGCACAACAGGCATTTCAATGTGCAGATTTATGGATCTGTGTTCTCCCTGAATGAAGATATATTAGAAATAGCCAACCAATTCTACCTGAATTTTCTAGAAATTATGTCCACAGTAAATAGATAACATGAGTAAGCAGCTGCTTTTCTTTGTGCACAATTACTCTGGAATTTGCCATACTGTATAACTGGTACCAGTCAAATTAATTTGTACAATCCTAGTTACAGGATTGGAGCAGGTACCATAGGAGTTATTAGTCTCAATTCAGACTGGTTGGAGAGTTAGGTAAAGATTGGTCAATATCGTTCCAAATTATGAGCTTTGGAAATAAAGTGAAGGGCAATTTAAATGAACAGTAGAGATTTCTAAGGGCCAGAAAGGAAGCACTTGCTTCCTTTTAGAATTAACAGCAGCTCTGTTTTTCTAGGACATGTGTGATTATTAGAAAAGCACATCTCTGCAAATGTGGGGCTGACTGTGATCATTGAGGATGACTGTGAGAAGGTAGATGGTAACAACATTATCAGTTCTAAGTTGTGTCATCTCTACATGCTAAATAGCAGCATCAATTTTTTTTTAAAGCACAAAATATCTGGATTTTATAAAAGGTTAGCAATGCAACACCATTTTAATTGGCTAAAACAACATTTTGGGACTGAGAAGATTTGTAAGCATGAATTTAAAACACTGAAAACAGTACTTCAAGTCAGAAAAAGATGATTTAATACAAAATGCCATTCTGCTCTGTGATACTGAACAGGAGCATCTTATTGTTTGATCAAAGTCCAAAGGACTTGACACCCACCTTTCTGTGCCTGCTCTCTGCAGCAGCTAATTGGGACAACATTTTCTCTTGCATATTCTTGCAATGTTTCATCACTACCTTCAGGATGGACAAGGGATTGGCACAAACAGGTTGCTTATCACCATAATTTTCTTCTTTCAGTGCTTCAAAATCCCTCTGAAGAGCCATCAATGGATCACTAATGTTGTATTTTCCATAGCGTTCTTCAATGAAAGTATCTCTGCTCTGGGCCTGAAATATATGATCAAGTATTTCATAGTGTTAGCTACCAAAGAAAAGGAAAAAGAAAATTCAGGACAAAATCCTTTCATCTCATGCAAACAGGAACCATGAAAGACTGGATAAAGAGATGAACAAAAACCAGTAGAACTGCTGCCTGGACATGCAACTGAGGAACAGTAATACATTTTGTAGAAGCCCTGTCAAACAATGGGTGGGGGGGACCCAATTTGTTGGATTTAAGGAAGGGTTGATCCTTCTGTAAGGATTGACTGAGCAGGACTGAAGGGAAGAGAGCCAAGAGAAGAAAACTGACCAAACACCAAGGAAGTATGAAAGAAACAGGGGCCAAGAAAGGGGTGGTGGCTGCAACATGGGTGGGGGGATGAAGGGAGCAGGAAGACAGCAGACAAAGGAAGGAGGTTGGAGGAAGAAGAGGTAGAACAAAGACACCTAGGAACAGGGAAGAGAAGCTGAGGTCAGCAGTTGCCTGTCTTCTTAACTATAGCCTCTCTTTACAGCCATGATTCCATACCCATTCTCACTATCTGCTAATGCCTAATAATTTAATCTAATTGGTTGAACCATACACCAGATATAACCTGAAACTAGTTTAGTTAAGAGGCAAGGGGATTCCTGCTGGGATCCACTGCTTACAGTGTAATCTTTAGGGTGGCTAGGTATAGTTCTGACAGACCACAATGCATAGGGACACATGCCAGTTGAACACAATATGCTATGCGGTATTGAAATTAATAGCTTACTACAAACCACAGAGCAAACCATAAACTGACAAGCCTCCTTTCCTCTCACCATGATCTCCACCATCATTAACTGCAGCTATCAATTTACATCCTCACTTTTCCAAACAGGAAACCATTTGCAGGAAAAGGAAGTCCAGCTTCAAAATGCAGAGGTCTGTGGTATTTTAATTACGGCCAATGAAGAAACTCCAAGATCAACACACAAGGAAAGCCTTCAACTAAGGAACCAGAGTGCACACACCCCTGTGACTCCTTGTGGGTTTTTTTTTAATGATGATTGATGAATACATCAAGGTTAGACAGTTGCTGAGTTTACAGCTGCTTTCCTTGCCATTGTTGCCAACACTGGTCTACAGATAATGAATACGTACATATGGACCTGTATAAAAGTACAATATACTTTTATTGTACTTTGCCGGCCAAATAGGTGATTAATAAATGTAAATAAATAAATAAATAAATAAAATATAGCAACACAGATGGGATAATTTGTTATAAATTACTTCATAATTACTTCATTTATAATAGATTTGTTTTAGATCTATTATACAAATTTGGGCAAGTACTTCCCTCATCTCAGAATCTGAAAGTTTCCTGAATGTGCATTCAAAGAGTGAACCAGTTAAATAGAGTGGAAGAGTAACACAACTTATGCTTCTGAGACAGGTTCATTGACCAGCCCTCTTTTGCCTCAGAGTGTCTACATTTTGTCTCTATCATTTCTCTACTTTGGGAGGAAATAAATCATTTAACTAGCCAGGGCCTAGCAATTTGACCAACAAGCTGTAGTATGCCTTTGTGGGAGATGAGATCCCTTCTAGACTCACTCTCTCTCAAAATTACACCCAAGACTGGCAGGGAGCGGGAGCTGGCAGGGCAGTTGGGTCGAGGCACTCTTGAGCTTCGTGCAGGCAGTAAAAGGCGACAAGGGGAAAAGAGGAGGCAGCTCTGTGTGAAAGTGCACAGAAGTGCTTGCTCACTACTACAGTTCTCCATGTATTTCACATTCCATCTCAATTGTGACCAAAATGCTACAAGCATGAGGAGACAGATAACTGGTTCTGCGAAAGGTCCTGGAAACAACTGATTCAATGAACCCCCAAGATAAGATTCTCAGTTATTTTTTAGTAGAAATTCAACCTGAATGGTATATTTAGGATAGTAATCCACCTATAAAAGACTGTAAACTATGTACTGATCTTATATTGGCATAAATACACAAATATTCAAATCATTAATTTTTATGCTAATTATAAAATGTGCTGCCCTTTAAAATAATATCCCTACTAGAAACCTTTCAAACCACTGTGCAAGATCACTTAGGAGGCACACTGTTCCATACAAAAATGAGCTAGTGATAGCCCTGAGCTTTTGTGTCCTGTGCTGCTAAGAGGACTGCTTCTGTGTCTGCTTGCTCCTGAACCTTGCCTCCTCACAGAGGCCTGCAACTGCAGCACATAGTCAGTAGGAAAATTCAGGCTACATGGGCTTAATTTGGAAGGAAGAGGGCTGAAATGTCTGGAGAACATAGAGGATGCCTGCTCCTTAATGTGGGGGCATAAGCAATCATAATGCAACCCTAACTCCAGCCAAGCTTGGGATCAAGGGGTGCTCACTCCTGCTATTGCTATCCAATGACACCACAATGCAATAACAAAGGCTGACTGCCTCTTACACAAACATTTCTTGACTTCGAGGCATATTTGAGAGCCAGTGTGGCGTAGTGGTGAGGGTGTTGGACTGGGACTTGGGAGATCCGGGTTCTAGTCCCCACTCGGCCATGAAACTCACTGGGTGACTTTGGGCCAGTCACTGGCTCTCAGCCTAACATACCTCACAGGGTTGTTGTGAGGATAAAATGGAGAAGAGGAGGATTATGTAAGCCACCTTGGGTTCCTTGCAGGAAAAAAAGGCGGTGTATAAATATAATAAATTTTATTTATTTATTTGATAGGTCAACATGTGCTCCCCTTCCAAATACAAGACAAAGATCAGATGATAGACTGCAACTGAAGTAAGAGACAAACTCAACAATACTACAGCACTGGCATTGTCCTAGCTTAGGGCTGCTTCATACATTCTGTTTATTGGATATATGTTACACACAGTTCCATTTCTAGCATTTCAGTTGTAGTGAGTACATGATATGTGTGAGTAACATACCTGTGAAAAAATAATGGTGAAGCAGCCCTCAATCTAAGGCTAATGGAAATTCTTTGGTCCCTTGACTGTTCTGGGAAATCTATTTTCCTCGTTTAATACCCATAAAAGCTCTCCACACACACAAAACAAGTGCCAATTTGCCAATTTACCAATTGAATCACATGTTCTGAACCACAGACAACACCACTTTCCTACTCTGGGATGAGAACACTGATTCTCATTCAGAATTACTCAGAACAGAACAACAAGCGAACGAGGCATTTCATGAATGGCTTCTGTAACTGGAGAGGAAAAATACCCCAGGAAATTTAAAAAGGAGTGGAATGGTGCTTGCTTAATCTCAGTCCACACAAATACTAAATAAAAGAGCAGTGCAATTTCACTTAACTATTGTTCAGTAAATGTAATGCCAGTCTGGATATTTAGACTGCTGATCTATTGCATATTCATCTTTGTGAGGACTGAAGTATGCAGGAACATTAATCCTATATAGAATCCCACAGATTAATTTACACAAAAGCAGCAACATAATTCTCTCATGTTACTATTTGTCTCTTCAAAATCTCTTCTTAACTAGCTTAACAGCAGTATAGATCCAATAGGACTTGCTTCCTCCCAATGGAGCTTACACTGTCATTTCAAATAAGCTTGACCTGATCAGGTTTTGACTACTGTAAATCTAATGAGCAGGACAAAGCTATTTGTTGAGAAAGAATGGCCATCAAAGCAACCTCAAGATGAGCTTCTGGAATTGGTGGGGGAAAAATCAGACTCTGCTCTGAACTCTGTTCAATCCTCCAGTCACCTACACAAGACAGATACTTGAAGCAACTACAAACTGCAGAGTTTTGAGACAGACATGTATTTTTTATTTATTTAAAACATTTATATACTGCTCCAGATCTAAACAGATTCCAGAGTGGTGAACAATAAAAGGTAAAAGGAATACGTAAAACACAATATTAAAAGTTTTTTTTTTTAAAAAAAAAACAGAATACCAATAAAAACCATAGTTGGTCAATTGGGGAAGGCTTGTTGAACTAAAAATATCTTCAGCAGGCACCAGAAACAAAACAAGGTGGGTTCCTGCCTAACATTCAGAGGCAGGAAGTTCCACAGAGAGGGAGCTACCACACTGAAGGCTCTAGTCCGGGAGGATTCCAATCAGGCTGTCAGTCCATGTGGAACCACCAGCATTTATACACTAGTATAACCCTCATTCTTCCCAGATATTTGCACTGGGAAACTGCCTGCCAATTTCCCAGTGCAAATATCTCCCCCTCCCTGTGTTACAATTGATTATGGAGGGGAAAACATACACACACAATATGATTTCAGCCCCAAAACCAGCAATCTCATAACTAGACAACAAACAGAAATCTTACATCAGAGTCCTGTACATGTCTAAGCAGAAGGAAGTTCCACTGAGTTCAATGGGGCCTACTTCCAAGGGTTGCAGCCTTAATTTAGTATGACAGTGGATCATTAACCCCATGATATACTTTGTGATAAACAGTTCACAAACTAGCCTGCATCTGTGGTAGCCACTGACCTTATACCCTCCCAAAGTCCTCTACACTCCACTATACCTCTCTCTCTGTGTGTGCGTTTCTCATGGTGTATTGTGCAAGGATCCTCACCTCTTGTGGATGGATCTATGAAAGCCTGATCAATCAAACACACACACACACACACACACACACACACACAGTTTTGTACAACAGAGGTGTAGGATATAGGGCAGGGAAATAAGGCAGCAATACATGTTAGGAAACTGTCATGTTTTTCCTGCTGCTTAGAATAGTTACCATAAACATCCCAAAGGAAATATGAACAAGAATGGGTAAGCAACACATTGGAATATATACACAGGACTCAAAAAACAAAGTACACCAAGCCAAGTGCAGAACAATACAGCTATATTAAAACTGAGGACAGCTGAGGGCAACAGAGGTTGTATTGTTGCTTTACTTGCTATCCAGAAAGCGTTTAAAGTCTCTTTCTGCTGTTTCTACTCCAGAAAGCAAAACATAGAAACTAAAGCATAATTCTCAAATGTTAAGGATAAATATCTAGACTTGAGGTAATTGTGGCTTGAGAATGTAACTGTCTTTTATCCTTTCCAGGCAGAAGTTCACAAAGACCTCCTGCCGAGAAAATTTCCCAAATGGTTTCTACTAGCCCACTTTTGATAAGGAAGTAATCTTAAAACAATTTTCTTAAGAGAACAGGGTACTTCATAGAAGGATTGCAATCTGCAATCCCAGAAGAGGCTGCATATTCAGAAATGTGCATTTGTTTTGGAGTCTTTTTGCCCTTGTGGCCCCAAAAAATTAAAGAAAAAAGAATGGAGGCAAGGATGAAAACTTCTTCTACTGCATGATAGCAAGAACAGCTCCTTTAAGCAAAAACTATCCATGCTTTGCAATGTTTATTGCTCACGAAGAGCTTTGGAATTCATTGGGAGGGGAATGTATATGTAGTTAAAAATTGTAGCAGTTCTCCTGAAAGAGCAATCATCTCTCCTGCAAGACTAACAATGTAGCTGTACTAACTACCGGTACTTGCTGTGCTTGCATGTGCGCTACACATCTGTGGATCTTTATGAACACAAACACATGTTTAAGCCATACCAAATTAAGTACAGTAGCCCTTTCAGCATCAATAAAGACTTTAATTTTAAACAGTAGCTCTATAAAGAACTAGCTCTGCTGATCCTGTTAAACAACATACAGCTGTCAAAACTACAGGAAAAGCAAGCTAACCATTTGTATTATAGAAGGAAATAACATCCCCTTTACAATCTGTAACATATTGTTCCAAGAGCTATTTCACTTGGCTAAAAAAAAGTGGTAGCTGGGACAGAGCACAGAACGAGTCACTATTTGACAGAAATGGTTCAAAGGTAGCAATATTTTGAGATTCTAAAGAAAGACTCCTCAGTTTATAAGCAGTTTGAAATGGGGCTAAGAATATATTTTTCTGAAGCAAACCAAGAGCAGCAAATGTGTTTTCATTTAAGCCTTTGAAGGAATCTCAAAACACAAACCCACAGAAATAGACACTTCTCTGGCACCAGTGAGGAGTAGAAATTACCATCAGTTTATCAGATGGGAGGAGGGGGAGGAGGGAGTCTGTGTATTCAATTTTAATTTTTTAATTTAGAAATGGAACAACTCCGAGAATAAAAAGCTATGGGTTGCCACCAGTTAAAGAAGAAGCAAGAAATCCTATAAGATTGGAAGATTTTCACCTTCCTGTGTTTCTGAAATACTACAGTATGCTGGAGTGATTTATAACAAATCCTTAGAGCCTGATGAGACTAGGAAAACAGGAAACAGACCAAATTGTACGATGTGAACTTATTTAAAACCAAGGATTATTCTTTAAAAAAACCCACACACCAAACCTAATTATGCACATTTACATATAACAGTCCAATAAGATACAGGCTGAATTCAGATGCAAAACTAAACCATGTTTTAGCATTATAAGAATGAGCTTCAGCCTCGTGCGTTCCCCTCTTATTCTCTTCTATGAGATCAGAAGCTTCTATCATAGGCATGAGATCAGAAGCTTTCACTTCAGACGAACCAGTTGTGCTGTCTAAATCCTAAAATATTATTAATCTTTACAATAATTAGTTGAAATAAGCCAGCTTCATAAACTATGGTTTGAAGCTGGCTCGTTTCTACCAGCCATAGTTAGGATTGACCCGCTTGTCTGGGTTCAGATGTGGTTAATCTAAAATGAAAGTGAAAGCTTCCAATATCTCCTCCAGTTGGGCTAGAAGAAAAGGGAGGCTCACCGTGGCTTGTTCTTGTAATGTTACACTATGACTTAGCATTATGTCCGAATCAGCTCACTATTGTTTTATATACTGTATCTTCTTTGATGTAATTGACCCAGAGCAAAACTTATTTTCATGTATGCTTTCAGTAGTCACTCATCATATAGTAATGTCCTCCTGGATCGAGAGGCTGATTCAGTTGCTCTTTGGAAAGAATAAGTTATTTCCTTACTATTTGCCCTGTGATGGAATTACAAGCAATTTCCCTTTGTTTTGATTATCTTCTCATTCTAAGGACTCAGGACAATTGCACTGCTAACAAGGCTTCAAAAAAACTGACAAGATAAAGAGCTAATTAAAATAGGTATACTGCATGACAGTTTTCTGCATCTTTTTCCAGAAATAAGCTTGTTTACTTGGGGATGCTCACTCTGAACATTTGAGAACGCATGTATTAAGACTACCCTGATCAAATAAGAAAAAAATAGCTGGGGTCTCCCAGCCAAGTTTGTCAAACAATTGGGTGGAAGGCATTATTTTCTATGATGACTCAATCTGAAATCAAAAGTCATCCCCTATGCGAGTACATGGAATATATGAAAACCCACTATTCATAAATCATTGCAAATTAATTTGATGGGACTTTCAGGTTCCTTTAGAAAGTCTTCTTTTTCCTTGTGTTCTTGTCTTCCTGGAACATACCTGCTCTAGTCTCTAGGCAGGGCAGGCGCATGGTGCAGGGAGAGCTCCACGTCCCATCCGCCCGTCCTTCCCTCATTTTGTACCTGGACCTTTTCCTTCATTTTTCATTTCCCTTGCGTCTTGCCCCCCAGCCGCCTCATTCCCTCCTAGCCAGCACCTTTGCCTCACTTGCCTTTTCCCTCTGCTTGCCACACAAAGTCTTGCTTTTATTTCACCGCTGCAGGCTTCCCTTCTTCTCTTGAGAACCACCGCGCGCCCGGGCTCAGGCCGTGACGCTGCGGGCAGGGCCGACGGGAGCAGCCGCTCCTGCCCGCCGCACGTCGCTCAGCATCTCGCAGGCCGCCGCCAACACTCCCCACCGGTGGCGGGAGGCTCTCTTGGTGACCCCCACATTCTCCTCCCCTTCCCCCGCAGCAGACGCTGGCCACAGGACTCGCGCAGGCCCTGCAGGGCTCTGGGCAGGCGGGCGCTGCAGCAGCGCTCCCCGCCGCTCACGCGCGCACGCCTGCTCTCCCGCAGCGGCCGGGCGAACAGGGCGGCTTCTGCCTGCCTGGATCAAGCTTGCGCCCCGCCGCTGGCTCAGCCGCTTCTGCTCCCCTTCCTCTGCCAGCTCAGCCGGCCAGAGGACTGCCGCCCTCCTTGCAGGGCTCCGGGCAGCTCGTGGCTCGTGCCCCACTGCCGGCTCAGCCGCTCCTCCTCCTCTTCTTCTGCCGGTTCAGCCGGCCAGAGGACTTCCACCCGCCCTGCAGGGCTCCGGACAGCTCGCGGCTCATGCCCTGCCGCCGGCTCAGCCGCTCCTCCTCCCCTTCTTCTGCCAGCTCAGCCAGCCAGAGGACCGCCGCCTACCCGGCAGGGCTCCGGGCGGCTCGGCTCAGCCGCTCCTTCCCTCTTCCCCCCCCCACTCATACCGTACTTCCGTGTATAAGACAACCCTCAATTTTTCAACAATCAATTTAAGCAAAAAGTATCGTCTTATACACGGAAAAATATGGTACTAGTATATAGGACATTTATCTATGGGCTTTATGAACATTATTTATACATTTATTTATACATGAATTATAAACCACTAATCATTTTTAGCATAAACAAGAACTATAAACTTTCTACAGCCTGAAAAATTGGACAAATGTAAGGAAAGGCTCTACATGGTTTTTTTTTAATCAATCAAATCATTTTTATTGTCAGGATTATCCTCTTTTATCATTATTTTTATCATTATGAATATTATATTTATTGTTTATTATATTCATTATTTATTTTATCATATAAAATAAATGGTAGTTCTGAAAATGAAATCCTTAAAGTGTGGAATTCTCTGCCAAATACTTTTAAGTCAATGAAAGTACTGTAATACCTTGGATTACAAGTAACCCGGTATGCGAGCATTTTGAAAGACGAGCAAAATTTTTTTAAAAAATTTGACTCGCTGAACGAGTGAGGTCTTGAAAAACGAGCTCACCGGGTTGCTCGCTGCCGGCAGGCGGCTCCAGGCTACGTGGAGCCGCCCTGGAGCCGGCGCAGAGTGAGGGCTCTGCCGCTCGCTCTGCAGGCGCCTCGCGCTGCTGTGCCGCTTCCCTGCCCGGGAGCCGGCATGGCAGCCAGGGAGCTGCGTGGAGGGCAGGCGCAGCGTGCCCGCTCGCTTTGCGGGTGCCTCGCGCACTGCCATGCCGGCTCCCGGGCAGGGAAACGGCACAGCAGCGCGAGGCGCCAGCAGAGCGAGCGGCAGAGCCGCAGCTCCCTGCCAGGGAGCCAGCAAAGCACTGCCGGCTCCCTGGCAGGGAGCTGCGTGGATGCCTTCCCGCTGCTCCCTACCTCTTCCAGGCGCTGCTATCGCTGGTCCCATCGCGTCTCTTGCTGCCCCGGAAGCTTGCCTCGCCTCCATGGGGCTCCCTGCCAGGGAGCCGGCAAAGCAGTGATTAAATGGTTGTGCAACGAATCATCTGAGTTCCCATTATTTCTTCTTTTTTAAAAAATATTATTTTATTTATTTTTCAAAACAAATTATAACAAAAAATATATATAACAAAATACAAGATTATCACACAAATATAACATAATCAACATACAATAAATCGTGAAGTGCTCCCCCCCACCCTCCAAGGGACCAATTAATATACTTCTATCCTCTTGATAAAATAAATTCTAAATTCCAAAAATATAACATATCCTGACAAGGCATGTTACCCTTCCCCTTTATTAATACATAATCTAGTAATTGATTCCATATCTCCATAAAATTATTCTTCTTTAGCAATCCTTTTTTGCATTTGATACTACTAGTTAGTTTATCATTTAGGGCTATGTCCCAAACTTCCTTATACCAGTCTGTTATTAGGAAAACATGTTGTACTTTCTAATTTCTCGCTATCATTAGCCTGGCTGCAGTTAACAAGTTTACAATTAACTCCTTCGTATTTTGATCACAAATAAGCTTCTCAGTTATTGATAACAATGCTAATTTTGGACAGACCTCTAAATTAGTACCAATAATTTTTGATATTTCTATAAAAACCTCTCACCAAAACAACAATACATTTTTACAACTCCACCACATATGAGCATATGTCCCTTTTTCCTGACATCCTCTCCAACATAATGCAGAACAATTATTATCTATTCTATTTAATCTTACTGGAGTTAAATACCATCTCCAAGAGTTCCCATTATTTCTAATGGGAAAACTCGCTTTGATATGCGAGTGTTTTGGGTTACGAGCATGGTTCTGGAACGAATTATGCTCGTAATCCAAGGTACTACTGTACTTGGGATTGCTCTTCTTACTTTGTTTGGGTCACCTTATGCTTGTGAGCAGCTCTTTTCAGCTTTGAATTATATCAAATCTGATACCAGAAACAGATTAACAGATGAGCTGAGTGCTGCATGTGTTGCTCTCAAACTAACGGAGTATGAGCCAAAGTTTGACAAATTATCAGCATGCATGCAACAGCAAAAATCACATTAATTGTGCGAAAGCATGCCCAATGCAAACTTTTACCTAATGCAGTGTTTGAAGTCCAAGACATAAAAGTTGTTTAAAATGTGTTAAGCACGTTTAGTTTTCTTGTTTATCTTGCTCATCCTAGTACAGGTTGACTTTTACTTTTACTAATCCAACACCTGTAGAAGCAGGGAAAGGACCCAGAGTAAAGCTTGCCCCATACAATTTCAGTCATATAATCATATTACAAGTTGAGAATCCCTTATCCAAAAATACATACACCTCATTATTTAAAAAGTTTATCTAAATTACCTTCAGGCTATGTGTACAATGTAGTACTATAAAAAAAAATAAAAAACTGTTTGTATCATTGAAAGCCCTGTTATTGTGTTTTTCTTTTAAGACAAAAGATGTTAATTAGTTCGGACAACTGTATGAGTTGTTTTTACTAAACTAAAACCCCAGTATTCAGGTTTAATTGCAGTGTTGGCACTTTGAAATAAATAAGTTGGTTTCGTGTTGCAGTTTGGGCACTCGGGCTCAAAAAGGTTCGCCATCACTGGTCTAGGAACTGCAGCTAGTGTAGAATGTGGCAGTCACAGACTTTTGCCTGGAATTAGGTGTTCTGAACATATAACTCCAGTTCTGGCCCACCTGCACTGACTGCCAATTTGTTTCTGAGCCCAATTCAGAGTGTTGGTTTTTTGGTTGTTTGGTTTGTTGGTTCAGCTCAGGATCCCATACTTCGACTGCCTTTCCCCATATGAACCTGACCAGATCCTGAGATCAACATCTGAGGCTCTTCTCTCTGTGCCCCCTCCAACAGATGTTTGGAGGGTGGTGACAAGAGAATGGGCCTTTTCTGTGGTAGCCCCCTCCCACTTATGGAATGATGTCTTCAGGGAAGCTCGCCTGGTGCCAACTTTGTCATCCTTTAGGTGCCAGGCAAATGTTTCTCTTTTCCTGTGCAGTTGGATAGTTTATTAGCCTGGCTTTAGTGGCTATTTTTGTTCACTCCTGGGCTGGATAGGGGATGTTTTTTCTGGGCTGGATAGGGGATGTTGTTTTTTCCCCATTACGTGACCTTTTAGAGGGATACTTTGGTAAATGTATATGATTTTAATTAATATGTTATTGTAGCCAATGTTTTTGCTTTTATTATTTCTTTATAAATCACTTTGGGCTCCTTCTGCTTGTATGAAGCAATACATAAATGTAATAAACTATTAACTAAGCTCCCTTTCTTCTTTCTCTTCATGCTTATTTTCCTCAAAGTAGTCAGGAGCCAAGGAGAAACTTTGTTCCAGTGCTCTCCATTGCAAATTCTATTTTTGAATTGCACTCCACACCTTTTTCTTTTAGTGTTCAAGGTCCCTAATAATGGCCTAGCCAGCTGTTCATCTCCTCCTCACTGTCTATATCATCCCAGCCTTAATAGGACTGATGATAATGTGTTATCATCTTGTGCCTGCTATACATTTCCAAGTACAGGCAGTCCCCAGGTTACAAAGAAGTTCTGTTCTTAAGAATGTCTTTAAGTTGAATTTGTATGTAAGTCGGAACAGCATAGTGTTCTATGTGTTAAAATCGGCATTTATGCAAATTGTGTAAATTATGCAAATTGCAGAGTATACTACGCTATGTAGTCTATGTAAACGACATAGCGCCCGGGAACGTCCGTTCTTAAGTATGGGTTGTCTGTAAGTCTGGCCCACTCTTTACCACTGATACTCAAAGTTCCCCTTGTTGTGCTTAGTCGTCGTCCCCCCCCCCTGCTATGCCTCACCACCTCCCTAGCATCCTCCACCCTCTTTACTTGGCTAACAGTAACTCCTTACCTCCATCTGTTCTCTCTCTAAGAACAGGTATTAGGAACAAAAACTATTAAAATAGTTAAATAGTTTTTTAAAAAACCTATTGCCTTCTTGACCTTTTATCAGTGAGTTAATTTCCCCATTTTACTGAAGTACAGTGTAAAATCTACCGTGAGCAAACCATGCAAAAGATCCATATATTTTGGGTTTTGTTGCATACACGTGAGTTCACATGCAACTGAAGACATTCGGTAACAATGGGATAAGAGGACAGGTCCCCTTATGGATCAGCAACTCATTAAAGAACAGGAAGCAGAGAGTAGGACTAGACAGTGCTCAATATGGAGGGAAGTAAAAAGTGAGGGCTCCCAAGGATTTATACTGGGAATGGTGCTTTTTAACTTTTTCATAAATTATCTGGAGTTTGGGGTGAGTGGCGAGGCAGCCAAGTATGTGGATGGCATCGAATTATTCAGGGTAGTAAAAACAAAAAGAAATTGTGAAGTACTTCAAACGGATCTATCCAAATTGGGTGAATGGGCAACAAAATGGCATATGGATGCTGGAGCAATGAGGAGAGGAAAGGGCAAGATCACAGATAGGGGAAGATGCCAGGAGTATAGGGCCTTTCGCTAATTTGGAATTAAAGAGATGTTCAGTGCATGAAGCAAACTACACCCTGCAAGAAAGAAAGGATCCCCCCCCCTATTATTTGCATGCTGCCTTGGGAGGAACATTTCCCACAGGCTTTTCTTGTATTTCTTGGATGCTCGTTTTACAGAGGGCTTAAGGAAATGTTTCCTCCTGACCTGCAACACATCCCCTAGATCAGTTGAAAAACAAAAATGGTTTAGTTGTAATTAGTGTTTTTGTGGCAAAGACGTAGAGTTCTACCATCCACTGTGTTTATTTTCCCATATTGACATCATAGAAGCAAACTATTTAAACTGTTGGCTTCACTGTACTATTAGATCCCACAATTCTCAAGCAGCTTTCATTTGTACAGAAGTGCCTCTTCAAAAGCACAGAAAAACTGCATCTTTAAATAGCTTACCATGCAATCTTGAACTTCCTTATTCCTAGCCACCCCACCCCCCAGACAGATGTTTGAAAATAAAGACAGGCTGAGGTCATAACAAGGGGGTAGAGAGAAAATGAGTAAGACTGCATTAATCTAATCAGCCAGAAACATGATAAAAGACTGAACCTCTTATCTCTAGTCCACAGGAGCTCCAGATCTGAAAGACACTCTATATAATAATGCTAAAAAAAGCAGTTATGAGTATATTAAAAGAAAACAGACACACACGGTTTATTTGGTGAATCATGAATCAATCTCAGTCAACTGAACAAAACCTAGCAGCCTTATACACAAGAATTGGCAAGGTACTTTGTCTATGCTTTGCCACCTCTCTAGAAGGAAAACTGGCACTGAATTCAAATTAACATGAATCTACTACCTAGGCAAATGGAGTCTAATAGTGAAGAAAATGTTTCTACTCTTCTAGGAGCACTGCCATGTCTGAGGGAACCCTGGGTGAGGTGCCCTCCAGATGGGCTCTCCATGCCACCCTGGCCACACTCCACTCCCCATGCTGCCACTTTCTTATACCGCTCCATCATGGCTGCTCTGCTCAATCCCAAACTTACAATGTGGCAGAAATGCCCCCTACCGAACAAAAACACAGCTGGAATTGATTGGCTGGGTAACACTGCTCAGCAAGGTGGAGACTGAAGCTCCAGGTATGCCCATTATCTTCATTTTCCCAAAGAGCATCTGGTCACATCTGGGAAATGGAGGTGGTAGACACACCTGAAGTCTCAGTGGATGTTTCCGGAGGAACAGGAATGGCGGTTTGAAGCTTTTTTGCAGGGCTCTCGCCCAGGGAAAAGAAGCAGCCTGGTTTCCGTGATAACCAGATAAAATTTCTGGCTATCAATCTGCCTCGGATAAGAGACAGATCGAAGGATTAACCTCATATGCTCCGTAAGTGCAAGCTCCTTGTCAGCGGTGGGATTTTTCAACAGAGAGATTCTTCCTCCGGCAAGTTCTGAGCGGCAGAGGTGTGGCAGGAGTTAACAACGTCCTCGAACCAGGTTCCGTATCTCTGAATTAGGGCTTATGCTTTGATTTAAGAGACAAGATCCGCAAGCCTCCTTGTAAGATCTTTTTAAGAAGAAAAATTTATGAGTTAAAGACCCCAGCATCTGGCAGACTCACCATTCCCAGGTCAGTTTCTATTTTCTGTATCGGAGAAGAAGAGGGTTAAGAAATAAAACTGCTTAAACCAAAACCGAAATAAATAAATGGTCAAGAAGTACGTAATTAAGAAATAAGGAGTATATACAGGAGGGGAGTTTCAGAAGAATTAATTGGACTGTGTATTTTTTTTGGACTTAATGTCGAATGGGCAGTTGCTAAATGTGAACTATTTTTGCTGTTACGTTATGGGAAAGAAACTTTGCTTGTTTTGAAATACCAAGAACAAGATAAGATTAGGCGAGTGCTGCCGTAAATCAGACAGAAGCTGTAGCAGTGTTAAAAAGAACATATATATTGCATGATGCCACCAAAAAAGGACGTAAGGCAATTGGAAGAAAGAAGGAAATCTTCCCATGTGGAAGAAAATCAAACAATGGCTGAGAGTTTTAATTTAATGATGTCAAAAATGACAAACATGATGGATCAATGTCAAAAGTCTTCAGAAGAGCAAGCAAAAAATTTTAATGAACAAAAACAATCCTTTGAGAACTTAGAGAAAAAACTTGATGAAAGATTGACAAGTTTAGAAGTAACAATTAATAAAATGCAAACATCGCATGAACAAGTTTCACAGGAGTTGGGTCACACAAATCGGAAGGTCTTGACCTTAGAAGCCAAATGTCAAGAGACAGAACAACATCTTGAAAAATGTTTACATGATCTGGCGCTGATGGAGTTAAGACGAAATGAGTGTTGTTTAAGATTGAGATCAATTCCAGAACAGCAATCAGAAGACATTACAAAGAGGATTATTGAACTGTTAGCAGATTTTTTGAGTATGGAAATGAAAGACATGCAAGCAGAAATTGATAGAGTTTACAGAATAAACTCTCGTTTTGCTGTTAAAAATAAAGTCCCGAGAGATGTCTTGATTTGGTTTGTCAGGAAAAGTTTAAGAGATCAAGTTCTTCAACAACATTATAAGGAGAAAATGATGCTGAATGATGAGGGGAAAGACGTGGAAATAATTGTTTTGAAGGAAATTCCATCAAGGATTTTGCAAAAAAGGAAAGAATATATATTTTTGACTGAGAAGCTTAAACAGCAAAATATTCGATATATTAGAATAGATGGGAATTGCCAGGAGGAGTTAGTTTTACCATGAACCAAAGGAGATATAAGTTCAGTACGGTGGGGGAGGTGAGAAATTTTGTGGAAAAGTGGGAAATAAAACCACAAGGGTCTTGGGATGAGACTGGAGGTACAGTTTAGAAACTCCTATGTGGACTACAAATTAATCTGATTAAAAATGGATTACAAATTTTTGTCTTGGAATATAAATGGTGCGAATGCACCACAAAAGAGAAGAAAAATATTTCATTATTTGAATAAATTGAAGTTGGATTTGATTTGCTTACAAGAGACACATATAAATAAAAGATTCAAAATACTTGATACAAAAGAAACTTGGAGAAGAATTTATTTCAGCTAGTACAAAGAAAAAAAATGGTGTGGTTTTATATGTAAAGAATAAACTTTCTCCAATATTGATCTTTTCAGATGAACAAGGTAGATACGTTGGAGTAGAAGTTAATATTTCTGGAAAGAAAACATTGGTAGTAGGCGTTTATGCACCAAATGAAAACAAATCTATGTTTTATAAAGGTCTTATGGATAAGACTTTTGGAGTCTACATACGAAAGCTGGTGTTTAATGGGAGATTGGAATGGAGTGGTGTCACCAATACAAGATAAGGTAGACGTTCGGAAAAAGATATAAGAAAAAATCAGGGAAAATTGCCAAAAAGCTTTTTTGAATTAATAGAAAATCTGGAGTTGGTGGACATTTGGAGAACTAAAAATGGAGACTCCAGAGAATTTACATTTTTTTCTGATAGACATAAATCACATGCAAGACTTGATATGATTTGGTTGTCGAAAGCTATGGCTATGAAAATTTATAAAGCTGAAATATTGCCAAAAACGTTTTCTGACCATAATCCAGTTTCTGTGACTTTCAAAAGGAAGAAGGGTTCATTTAGGTGCAGATTTAATGAATCACTATTGAAACAAGAAAGGGTGGTCCAAGACTGTAAGCATAAACTGAGAGAATTTTTTGAAAATAACTTAGACAAAGGTGTGAGACAAGAAAAGACAGAAAAGATTTTATTGGAAATCAGAGAGAAAGAGAAGGAATTAGAAAGATCTCCAAATAATACTAATATTTCATGGCAAATTAAAGCACTGCAGAGGCAGTTATCTATGTTGACGACGCAAGAACTGGAAATGAAATTGAGTTATGCCAAGCAAAGGAATTTTGAATTTGCTAATAAACCAGGGAAATGGTTGGCATATAAAATAAGGAAAGAGAGAGAGAAGAGAGTAATACTTAAGCTGTTGGAGGACAACACTGAAATAACGGATAATTTGGGTACGAAAAGAGTGTTTTTTCAATTTTATTCACAATTATATAAAGGGGAAAAAAATTCTGAAAAAAGAATAGAAGATTATTTGCAACGGCAAAATTTACCAAAGATTACAGAATATCAAAGACAAATTATGAATGGCCCTATAACTATACAAGAATTATCTGAAGCAATTAAAAAATCTAAAAAAGGGAAAACACCGGGCCCTGATGGATTGTCAGCAATTTATTACAAATGTTTTGAAGATGAGTTGTTACAACCACTACAAAGGACTATGAATAATATCCTACAAAATGGGAAGTTACCAGATACATGGAGAGAGGCTAATATTGCATTGATACCTAAAGAAGGACAAGACTTGACTTCTGTTAAAAATTACAGGTCAATTTCACTATTGAATAATTTATTTATTTATTTTTTATTTATTACATTTATCAATCGCCCATCTGGCCGGTCACCCGGCCACCCTGGGCGATGTACAATTAAAATACAATAAAACACAATAAAATATAATAATTAAAACAATATAAAAAAATCTCATTAAAAACCTAACCCACCCCATATTCCCGCCTGAACAGCCATGTTTTTAATGCACGGCGGAAGCTCATCACGGAGGGGGCATGGCGAAGGTCACTAGGGAGGGAGTTCCATAATGTGGGGGCCGCCACAGAGAAGGCCCTCTTCCTAGTCCCCACCAGCCTGGCTGCTCTGGCTGATGGGATAAGGAGAAGGCCGTCCGTGGCAGACCTTGTTGAGTGGCCTACTTGATGTTGCTGGAGGCGCTCCTTGAGATAAGCTGGGCCGGAGCCGTGTAGGGTTTTAAAGGTCAAAACCAACACCTTGAATTCGGCTCGGCAAGCAACTGGTAGCCAGTGCAACTCTTTAAGCACTGGCGTGATGTGATCACGCCGGCGGCTGCCCTTAATCAGGCGAGCCGCCGCGTTCTGTACCAGCTGAAGCTTCCGGACCGTCTTCAAGGGTAACCCCACGTAGAGCGCATTACAGTAGTCTAGGCGAGAGGAGACCAAGGCATGAACCACTGATGGGAGCAGGTGATTAGGAAGGTAGGGGCGCAGCTGCCGTATCAGATGGAGTTGATACAGCGCCGCCCGGCTCACAGCTGCCACCTGAGCCTCCATGGACAGCTGGGAGTCTAGAATGACCCCCAAGCTGCGGACCTGGTCCTTCAGGGGTAGATGTACCCCATTCAGCACCAGGTCAACATCCCCTAACCTTCCCTTGTCCCCCACCAGAAGTACCTCGGTCTTGTCGGGGTTCAGTTTCAGCATGTTCCTTCCCATCCAGCCAGCCACTGACTCCAGGCACTTGGACAGGGTTTCAACGGCCAACCTCGGTGAGGACTTAAAACAGAGGTAGAGCTGCGTGTCATCCGCATACTGATGACACTGCACCCCAAACCTCCTGATGATAGCTCCCAGCGGCTTGAGGTAGATGTTGAATAACATCGGGGAGAGGATGGAACCCTGCGGCACTCCACAAGTGAGCAGCCGAGGGTCCGAAGCCTCCTCCCCGAGAACTACCCTCTGATACCTTCCAGAGAGGAAGGACCGGAACCACTGCAATACAGTGCCTCCTAAGCCCAACCCCTCCAGACGGTCCAGGAGGATACCGTGGTCAACGGTATCAAAAGCTGCTGAGAGATCGAGGAGGACTAGAAAGGAGCATTCGCCCCTATCCAAAGCCCTCCTCATATCATCCACCAAGGCGACCAAGGCCGTCTCCGTCCCATGTCCAGACCTGAAGCCCGACTGGCACGGATCCAAATAATCGGCTTCATCCAAGTGTGCCTTCAACTGAGCACCCACCACCCGCTCGATCACCTTGCCCAGAAATGGTAAATTGGAGACTGGGCGAAAGTTGTTTAAATCCTGGGGATCCAAGGAGGGCTTCTTTAGAAGCGGTCTTATTACTGCCTCCTTGAGGGCTGATGGCATCACTCCCTCCTCGAGGGAGGCATTCACCACCGCCTTGATCCCCTCACCCAGTCTCTCCCTGCAGCTCATGATGAGCCAGGATGGGCAAGGGTCAAGCAAGCAGGTGGTCGGCCTCACAGATGAAAGCACCTTGTCCACTTCATCAGAAGGAAGAAGCCGAAACCGATCCCACAAAACCGGTCTGCCATTGGCCTCCTCCCGCTCACTCCCTGTGTCCACGACGTACGATATCCCACTCCTAATCCGATCGATTTTATCTGCGAAGTGCTTCGCTAAAGCCTCACAGGAGGCTTTTGACTGTTCCAGTGAGTCCGGAGCGACTGGACCGACCAGACTCCGGACCACTTGGAACAGCCTCCTGGGGCAGCACTCTGCAGACGCAATGGAGGCAGCATAGAAATTCTTTTTTGCTGCCTTCACCGCCACCCGGTAGGCTGAAGATGCAGCTCTAACCCGTGTTCGATCGTCTTCGGAGCGGGAATTTCGCCATCGGCGCTCTAGCCTTCTCACCTCTTGTTTCAGAGCTCGCAGCGACGGAGTGAACCATGGCGCCGCGCGAGCTCTGTTTAGGCGAAGAGGGCGCTTCGGGGCAACTCGGTCTAATGCCCTGGTGATTGCAGCATTCCAGTCATCCACCAGGGTCTCGACCGAGCTACCGTTTGTGTGCTCCAATTCCCCAAGCGCGTTCAGGAATCCATCCGGATCCATAAGACGCCTGGGGCGGACCATTCTAATAGGTCCCTCACCCCTGCAGAGGGGTTGTGGCACCGAGAAATCCAACCCCACCAGATAGTGATCTGACCATGACAAGGGGGTGGTGGATATACCCCCGATCTCCAGATCATTTCCCCCCTTTCCGGAAACAAAAACCAAGTCCAGTGCATGACCGGCTACATGGGTAGGTCCAGTTAATACAGGGTGCAGCTCCCAGGAAGCCATGGTCTCCATAAAGTCCCGAGGTGCCCCAGTGAGGGAAGCCCCCGAATGCACGTTGAAGTCCCCCAGCACCACTAGCCTGGGGGACAACACACGCACATCGGAGACCACCTCCAGCACCTCGGCCAGGGAGTCTGTCGTGCAGCGGGGTGGACGGTACACGAGCAGAATCCCCAGGCTGCCCTTTGGACCCAACCTCCAGTACATGCACTCAATAAACTTGGTCTCCCGGAGAGGGAGTCTGGTGAGGACCAAGGACTCCCGGTAGATAACAGCCACTCCCCCTCCCCGTCCCCCAACCCTTGGCTGCTGGGCATACGAGAAACCGGCCGGACACAAGGCCGCCAGAGTTGGAGCAGCGGCCTCGTCCAGCCAGGTTTCCGTAACACATGCCAGGTCCGCACCCTCATCCATGATCAAGTCATGGATGAGAGATGTTTTTTGGGTAACGGACCTGGCATTGCACAACAGCAAACGCAGGGTGGGGGGAGGAGCAACACATCCCCCAGTTATCCCTTGGCTCTGGGCAGGCCCGGAACAAGGGATAGATTATACATTATATAATGTGATTACACATTATTTACAATGATTCTATCTGAAAGATTAAAGAAAATTTTACAAGAGTTTATTCATCAGGATCAATGTGGTTTTCTGCCTAAAAGACAATTAAGAGATAATATTAGAACTGCATTGGATGTGTTGGAATATTTAAATTGTCATAATGAAAAACAAGCAGCACTGATTTTTTTGCATGCTGAAAAAGCCTTTGACAACGTGAACTGGAGTTTTTTATTTGGAGTACCGGTAATGAATGAAATGGATTTGGAGAGAATTTTATTAAAGGAGTAAAATCGATATATTCGACACAAAAAGCACAAATAATTGCTAACGGTGAATTGACAAAGCCCTGTATGATACAAAGGGGAACAAGACAAGGCTGTCCATTATCTCCAGTACTGTTTATTTTAGTTCTAGAAGTTTTGCTTAGAGATATCAGGCAAGATGGAAGAATTCCGGGAATAAAAATTAAAAAAGAATCATACAAGTTGAGAGCTTTTGCAGATGATTTGATGATAGTTTTGGAAAATCCACTACAAGGAGTGCAAACTCTGTTGGATAAATTAAATGAGTTTGGAGGGTTGGCAGGATTCAAGGTAAATCATGAAAAAACAAAAATGTTGGTGAAGAATATGAGAGTGGAAGACCAACAGATATTGATGCAAACATCGGGTTTTAAAATTGAAAAAAGAGTAAAATATCTTGGTATCATAATGACAAATTCGAATTCCACATTTTTTCAAAACAATTATGTTAAGATATGGTTAGGAATTTAAAATGATATGTTGAAATGGGAGAAACTAAAATTGTCTTTGTTGGGTAGGATTTCTGTGATAAAAATGAATGTTTTACCAAGAATGATGTTTTTATTTCAAACACTGCCGATTTTAACTAATGATGTGCCCTTTAAAGAATGGCAAAAGGACTTATCTAAATTTATATGGAAAAGAAAAAACCACGTGTTAAATATATAGTTCTACAGGATGCGAAAGAAAGGGGTGGATTGGGTATACCTGATTTGAAATTGTATTTTAATGCTTGCTGTTTTGTTTGGTTGAAGGAATGGGTGACATTGAGAAATAATAGACTTCTAGAATTAGAAGGGCATGATCTAAGGTTTGGATGGCATGGGTATTTGTGGTATGACAAAGCTAAGGTTAATGTAGATTTTAAGAACCACTATATCAGAAGGGCGTTATTAAGAGTTTGGAACAAATACATGCCTAGGTTATGCCCAAAATTACCCTTATGGATATCACCCCAAGAGGCATTATACAGGAAAGAAATGACAAGCAATGAGAACTGGTTAAAATACCGAGAAATATTGGAATTGCGTCAGGGAACACACTGGATTAAAACACGGGATTGTTTAGTAACAGAAGGTTATAACTTACACTGGTTTTCATACATGCAATTATTAGAGAGATTTAAAGTGGATAAAAGAATGTATGATATAGAACAGGATAAGTCTGAATTTGAAATACAATTGTGTACAGGTGATGATCATGTAATTGCAAAAATGTATACATTTTTGTTGAAGTTTGGGACAGAAGAAGAACAAGTTAAAGACTGTATGGTTAAATGGGCAAGGAACTTTGGATATAATATAATGATGGAACAATGGGAACGCATGTGGACTAAAGGTATAAAATTTACATTGTGTTCTGATCTTAGAGAGAATTTTTACAAGATGATGTATCGTTGGTACCTAACTCTTGTGAAATTGGCTAAGATGTATAATAATGTGTCAAATGTATGTTGGAAATGTCAAAGTCATGAAGGAACATTTTATCATGTTTGGTGGACATGTAAAAAAGTGAAAACATATTGGGTACAAATACACACATGGATACCAAAGATTTTAAAAGTGAGTATTAAACTGAAACCAGAAATGTTTTTATTGGGTATAGTGGACTTACAACTTGAGAAAGACTATGGAACATTATTACAATATATGATGACGGCAGCAAGAATAATCTATGCTCAAAAATGGAAAGAAGCAACTATACCAACTATAGAAGACTGGCTGTTGAAAATGTTGGACTTAGCAGAGATGGCAAAATTGACTTGTTTAATTAGAGAAATTTTTTAACTTCATTCAAGAAAGACTGGAAACCTCTGGTGGACTTCTTGGGGAGGAGGGAAAGTGACTTAATAACTTTTGGTTTTGATTTTTGAATATTGGTAAGGTGATAGAAATTCTTTCTGTGAAAATAGAAGAAACTTAGATTGGATAAGGATTGGTAATGTTTGTCAGACAATGAGGCGGAAGCCAAATGTTGTTTTGGAAAATTCAATAAAAAAATTTAAAAAAAGAAGTCTCAGTGGATGTTTTAAGCAGAGCACCCAACCCCAACTGTAAATTAAAAAAACTTAAAAGGAAAAAAGACCGGCATCTGCCCTGATATGTCCATGCTGGTGCTGCCACTGGGCCTATTTCCCAAGCTCATGTTAAAGCATAGGAATGAAAATTAGTTTTCAGCACTGCAGACATTTCTGCAAAATATCACGAATGGATGCTTCCCTTGAAATGCAAACAGCAGCTTCAGAGAGTTTTTGTTGGGACCATAGCAGAGTTCCTTCCTCACTGCCTGTGGTTCTGAGGTTGCTCAGGCTTCCTTCCCCATAGCTATTTCCCTAACAAAAACATGCACATTAATTGCATTCACACAATTAACATCAGATGTAGTTTGACCCTCACTGTGCTGGGAAGGAGCAGCAAGGGAGACTCATGAAGGCTCCCCCCCCCCCACTCCTCCACAGCTTAGCATGAAGTGAAGGAAAAAAGATCCCTCTCCTCCGAGTCTCATGTCTATATACACCCAAAGACTCAAGGGACAAAAGGTTAGTGGTAACCACAAATAATTACTGGCTAAGCCAAACCAAAATTTGCAGACCCATGGTTGGTCCAGTGGCATTTGGGTTTCAAAGCTGTATGTGTTAATTTTAGTACTCTTCCTGGGTTTTCTATGTAGTATTTTTCCACTAGTCAAAACTGAGCTATTATTTGAGCCAATACTTTATATGGCTTTAACTGATTTTAATTTTAAACACCCCTTATTGAGTAAATCCTCTTTTTATCCACTTCTTTAGAACTTCTGCTGCTGTTCAAAGTCTGTTCAGCCTTTGGGAGTCAGCAGCTTCATATTGCCACCTGTGGGTAACGTTGCCAAACTACCTTAGCAACAGTGTACTTCCAATCATAACACTCATCCTAGTTTCTGGAAAGAAGATCACACATTCCCCTGGACAATCACAACACACTAAGCCACCCAGCGAATAACCAACGGTGGGTTGGTTGCTCACTAAACAATCCATGGTGCACTTGACAGATGATTGGGCTCACTGTGGGTTGTGCCCCCTCTCGTTCAGGAGATATCTCAGAGGACTTGGAGGCTGAAGCCGCTTTATTTCCACTCCCCACTGAGATTGCAAGCCCTTTTGCATTTGCTGCAGCTCCCCCCATTTTTCAGAGATCGTTTTTCACGATCCCTGAAGTGACAGCCACTGACAACCCCTCCAAAGTGCCCAAGCAGCACATTGGAGGGGCTGTCAGTGGCTCACTACCTATTTTCTTTTATTATTTTTTTGCACAACTGAAAGTGTGCAAATATTTTTGGTTTTGTTTCTTTTGCCAGTTCTCTGCAGTTGCAAAACTGCACAACTCTAAACAGCAGAAATGGGAAGGTTTGCCTGAGCAATCTCCTGGTAAATGCCTGCTGTCAAAGTGCAGGAGGCACCAACCATGGACATCGACCCAGAGAGGCTGCAAATAGAGTTATTTTGTTACTTTGCGTTCACTTGACAAATGGAGAGCTGTCAAAGGAAAGCAAAGTCATCTTTGCTCATGAAAGGGGTGGAGACTTCCATCCCCTTTGCAGTGAGATCCTCAGGGTTTTTAGTGGTCCCCCCCATAGTTCCCAGATGCACCCACCTTTGCCTCACTTTCCTGAGTCTCCAGTTACTCGGGAAAGTGACGATCATGAGGCTGCCCCCCTTTTGCGAACACTTCTTTTTACAGCTGTCAAAAGAAAGTTTAAAAAAAAAAAAAAACCAACTCTCTGGCAAATCTCCAAATTTGTTTTTGACAGGGAAATATGCAGCCGTGAGTCTGCGTATATCATTATATCTCGCGATCTCAGTGGAGAAGAGCGAGCAGTGACAATTGCTCCAAAGTGCCGCTTGGTCACTTGATGGAGCAGCTGCCACGGGCAGTGGCATGGGCGAGCGCAGCAAGAATGGCAAGGGAATTTTGCTGTTCTTGCTGAGCAGCTCACTCGCCACATTCCTGGACCCACGATGGGGTCAGTTGCTTGGGTTTGGACAACACAACACAACAATCTATTGTGGGTCCAATAACCCCTAGAACAAGCCATGGGCTGTTTGTGGGCAAGAAGCCACCCTGACAAGTCACCCTGTGGGAAGTGGTCCAGGTTTGCATGACATGACACATGACAACCCACTGTGGCTAGTTACCCACAATGGATTGCCATGTCATGTGAACCCCGTCTCTATACAGTATAGTATTACATCACTTAACTCATTTTGAGCAGACAATATTTTCCTCGTACACAATTAAGATCGCTAGTCAATGCTGAAAGGCCAGTGCTACACCCTTCATTTTTCTTCTTTCCTAAACAATCAGTTTAAAAGACTAAGGGATCTTAGTGCATACTATTTTAATTTTCCCTCCCTTTTCTTGGTGCTTTTATCTTTCAAACATCGGCAGTGCATGGCTTTCAAGGGTAAACCCTTTGTTATTTAAACCAGCAGCGGGCAGAAGGTAGATCTTTGGACTTCAACTCCCAGAAGCTGCTGCCAGCATGGCCAATGGTCAGGAAAACTGGCAGTTGAAGTCCAAAACATCTGAAGATCTACTTTCTGCCCACCCCAATTTAAACAAATGCTAATTAAATTCACATGGGAAGAAATGTGCAACGATCTTCACAAAGATGAAGTAAAATCAAGCAGACTGAGCAATCCAGATTTTGGGGGCAATTACTCAATATATGGCAGCTGTCTTACAGTAAGCCACTCAAGAGAGCAGTTTGCCAGACCTACTTCTCAACTGCTCTGTGGCATAAAAGTATCTGCAGGTGGAAAATCCTTTTGCTGGCTCTGATGATGCAACTTTATATTTAAGCTGACACAAAGTGTCATACCACTGATAGAATGGCAGTTCCTACTTTGTATTTAGATGACCAAAAAGTCAACAAAAGAAAGCCTATGTTCAGCCTCCACCCAAATCTGACCCTTCACACTCCAGCCAACTACCCCACATTCCTGGCAACTTCATGACCCTCAGGAGAAGCTTTTGGGGATGGGGGCATAGAGGACTGCAGTAAGGAGAGATGGGAATTTCCCCATCTGTGAGCGTCCTTGCACAGGCACTTCTTTGGCCAGTGTTATTTGTGATTAGAAGTATCTTGGCATGGATTCTGAAAACTATGCACACATGTGCTTTCCAGGATTGGCTGTGGAAAGAGGCCCACATTTCCTTTTCCATAGCTAACAAATGGGAAACTCAAGAATGTGCAATCTACAAGATGGCCTTTCCTTACAATGTGCTAGATAATCCTTTAATAAACTTGCTTAAACATTAGTTTAAGATCATGATTTAAGATCATTAGTTTAAGAAGTGTTATGAATGTGGCAAATTACAAAGGAGCAAAACCTGTAAAACTGAAGTGAAATGGGAATAGGGTTTGTTTGTTTTTTAGACAACCAACTCTGACAGAGCAGGAAATCATTGTCAGTTGAGGAAGTAGTGCACACATTTTGCAGAAATGAAATCAGTTTACAGTCTACAATGCTCCCAAAACCTAAAGACTGCAATCCAAATCAGACTCTCTCCCAAGAGAAAAGAGTTAAGACAGCATTTTCCAGAGTTTTCTTTTTTTTTAATTCAAACCATCTAGTTTTAAGATGTGTGTGTGTGCGCGCGCGCGCGTGCACATGCTGGGAGGGGTGGTGGTTCCAGAACAGAATAGGAAGCAAGTACCTACTACTTTTTTTCCTACTCTGAAGAGAGCAGGGAGAAGGGCTCATCTCCCTTGCCATTCTGTCTTGGGCAAGATGGGAGTCAAACGTCTACTCTCCTTTCAATTTTCCTCAGAGCAGAAGGCTGGTGCAGCTCAGAGACTCAAGTTTTCTCCATTCTCTACAGTCAGTATTAGCACAGTAATGATCTAAGTTAAGGAGGCAAGGCAGAAAGGGAGTCTGGGATAAATAAATAAATAAAGTGCCCCAGAGTATTCCCTCTTCCTCAGCCTGTTGATCACTTCTGCAGTGGTAATACCTCCATGCTTCTCTGCATTTCTTTCCACCAACAGCATGCAATCCCAATTGCTTCAAGGCTCTTTATGTTGAAAGTATCAACAAGCATGTGGATAGGGGTGATTCCACATACATTGTTTACTTGGACTTCCAAAAGTATTTTGACAAAGTTCACATCGGTAAGTATAAGCACCTTGATGCAGCGAATGGTATTGGCTAGCAGACTGATGGAGATCGGAGATAGTAACAATTTTTGGGTTTTTTTTTGTTTTTTTTTAAGAATAAGAAAGTGAAGTATAAGTTGAGAGAAAGTATGAGGAAAGTTAAGTACAGTAATACTTTGGATTGCAAGTAACTTGGTTTGAGAGCGTTTTGCAAGACAAGCAAAATTTTAAATATTTTTTAAAAATTGACTTGCCATACAAGCGATGTCTTGCAATACAAGTACTGTAGTACGGCTTAAATTAAAAATCTCCGTACAAATTTTTTTGGGGGAATTTCGTTTTGATATAAGAGTGTTTTGGATTACAAGCATGTTTCCGGAACGAATTATGCTCTCAATCCAAGGCATGACTGTATATAGTACAAGGGAAAACGTCAAAAACTCAGCAAGGAGAAGATCGCAGTAAGAGAGATTCCAAAAGACAGCCACTCGCAATGGCGGTCGAAGAGGAACTGAGGGAAAGGGCGGGAGCCACGCTAAGGAGCATGCACGATGGGGGAGGGGCTCCCGCCCAATTTTCCTCAGCTTTAGAATATTACAAAATGGCCTCCATGCAGGCGCAGAGCCCATGTGTGTGTGTGATGCGCAGAGACCATGAAGAAGAAGTGGATAGTTCTTGCAATGGAGGGATGTAAACAGTTTTTAACTTGTTCATAAATGATCTAGAGTTAGGGATGAGTAGTAAAGTGGTCACATTTGCTAATGACATAAAATGATTTAGGGTAGTTAAAACAAAAAGGGACAGCAAAGAGCTCCAAAAGGATCTCTCCAAACATTAAATGGACATTAAAAAAACAAATGTGGTTTTGTGTACAGCGATGCACATTGGGGCAAATAATTGCCCCCACCCCAAATTATGGTAAATAGCTTCATAGGAGTGTTGACAGTGTACGGTTGCTCTGAAAAAGGAAAACTCCATCCTAGGGATCATTAGGAATCAAAAATAAAACTGCCAATTTCATAATGCCTTTATACTAACCTATGGTGCAACCACATTTGGAATACTGTGTATAATTCTGTCACTACACCTGAAAACGGATATTGTAGTGGGAAATGTGCAGAAAAGGGCAACCAAAATTATCAAGGGGCAGGATCAACTCTCCTATGAGGAAAGGTTACAGTATTTTAGGCTTTTTAGCTTAGCTAAAAGACAAGTAAGGGGGACATGATCAAAAGTGCAAAAGTTTAGGCATGGTGTGGAGAAAGTGGATAGGAAGACTTTTTCTCCATTTTGTAATACTAGAACCTGGGGTCATCTAGTGAAACTGTATGGTGGGAGATTGACAGAGAAAAGGAAGTAGTACTTATTCATGGAGGATAAGGCCAGAGAGCTTTGACTATTGGATGGTATAGAAATGTAATAAAATAAAATAAATAGAGGCAGGCTATCAGTGGCTACTAGTCATGATGACTACCGTATTTTTCGCTCCATAAGATGCACAGACATTTCCCCCTATTTTGGGGGGGGGGAAGTGCATCTTATGGAGCGAAAAATACGGTATATGCTATTTCCAGTTGCTGGGGAACATAAGCGGGAGGGTGCTGTTAAACTCATATCCTGGTTGGACACTGTGGAAACAGAATGCTGGATTAGATAGCCTTTGTCTGACCCAGCAGGGCTCTTCTTATATTTTTAGCCCACAGAAATCTCACTTCATTATACTACTCCATTCCATCCCCTTGTCATTTTGTTTTATTTCTCAGAAGGTACCTTAGGTAGAGTCACACCTTAAAACAAATTTCAAAAGAACAGTTCTAAGCTGTCATGACAAGATCAGCAGACCAATCTGAGCTATAGTTACCTTTGCACATGCTTATTTAATGAAGTAATACCAAGAGAACTTTTACTAATTGAAATAAAAACCTCTTAAGTATGCATGATGAGTTATATGAGTACTGTGTTTGTTTTTTAAATAGCAATTTTAATAATATTTCCAAAACAAAATTAAAGGGAAATTAGTGAGATTTGGCATGATGCACTCCCTACACGATTATCTGAAGTCTGAAAGGCTTCAAGTATCTTCATGATATTAAGAGCACTAAAGAACTTCATTAAAAAGGACAAAACACGTAGATGGTTTCAACCTAACGGGTACCTTCAGATTGAAAGAAAAGTGACAGAATGACCTCAGTGTACAGCTATAGTATTTTACTATGCCGTTTACCCTGAACAATTCAATATTATTCAGGTTATATTTTCATTTTCTATGCTTTCCACCACTCTTGTCTAGATATTATGCATAAAATTATTATGCTTAAGGAGATAACAATGTCCTCATTCACACATATTAGGGATGGCCCACACTTCCCATCTTTTGTGCCAATTTAAACACTTTATATGTTCAATATGAACAGAGTAGGCAAGAACATCAGCAAGTAATGTATCTAGTGCTGACAAGTGATTTGTTCTTGACACAATGACTGCAGATACCTGGATTGTTATTCTTAGGACTTCTCTGCGTTAGCATTTCACTCAGTACATTTAATGTACATGTAAATCATGCCTGGGCTGCCTTGTCTACCTTGTGATAGGTTGCTAGTGCTCTAGTGACATAATGGGAAATTTTACTTGCTTGATTTTTCTGTCCTTAAAATAAAAAGCATTTGGACAAAACGCCACAAGTGGCATTGTTACTCTTGCTGTGGGTGGGACAAATGGTATTTTGTTATTTACCCTTGCACTCAACTTCAACTTCATGATTTAAAAAAAATAAAGATGTATGGTTTTAAATAGTTTCTGGTTTATTCTTTAGGTGATTAAGCAAACATACAAATTTACTAAACAAGTCTTTATTGCACTGATACCAACAGAAAATGCATGAATATAAATTAAATATCATGACATGCAACCAATCAAAAATACAAAGTTGGAAGGATCTAGTAAAAACCAAATAATAAATCTCCTAGCAACAGATTTCAACACTGCATAAGTGCAAGTGCAATTGCATTACAGAGATGGCCTTAGACAAGGATTGATAGAAACCAACAGGGTTACTTATGAATCCAGAAGAAGAATCTGTGCTGCTTTTCTTACCGGGTGAGACTACTACAGCTGCTCTTCATCTCTTTTACAGAAACATGCTGATACATGACAGTGAGAACAAGAAGTTCAAGTCTCACCATTTTGCTATGATGAAGGAAGAGCAGCTCTAATTTAAAGATGATACCCTTACATTTGTAATGATCAAGGTATTTAATCATAGAACTGTTTGGAACTGTCATCAACTGACATCAGATGGCAAGGCACAGACTTGCAAATGCTAATATTACCAACAAAACCTGAATAGTTAAACAGTAAGTCAATCATTGCTACTTAACTATATATCTTTGGGTAGAGCATGATCATCCCAGTTTGCAGGACACGGAATAATGGGCTCAAGTTACAGGAACCCAGATTCCACCTAAACATCAGGAAAAATTTCCTGACTGTCAGAGCAATAAGACAATGGAACCAACTACCTAGGGAGGTGGTGAGCTCTCCCACTCTGGAGGCATTCAAGGTGCGGCTGGACAGCCATCTGTCGGGGATGCTTTGACCTGGATTCCTGCATTGAGCAGGGGGTTGGACTTGATGGCCTTGTAGGCCCCTTCCAACTCTACTTTTCTATGATTCTATGAGGACAGCAACTGCAGCAGCAATGTTGTTGCATTTCAGCTCTCCTAGTATTTATAGTTTACCTTTAAGAGTTCTATGACAAGATCTCTGGCTTCTAGCTCCCCTTCAAGAATGCTAAATAGTGTCAGTAGTTCAGGTTTGCTGAGTTTTTCGAGATTCATCTTGAATACCTGGAAAGAGAAAGAGAAAGTTTAACTAGATTTTGAACAGCCATCAAACTACATTTATAATGCAATAAATACATTTGATCTGCAAGTCTGAAGTTTTCACGTTTTCAGATTAGAAGCTCTATTACCAAAAACACACAAGCACTGTATCATCATCATCGCCACCATACCTACATGCAAATGAGCAATCATTCACCTTTTCTCATAGGCTCACAAACATATATATACCCAGATGGTCTGGGTACAACACAAGTGCTAACATAGTAGCATAACAGTCACTGAGTAGCAGTCATGTTAACTAGAATAAGAGTGTGCATTTTTTAAAAGCTATACTACAGTGGACTAGGCATTTAGACAATATAGCTACATGTCTAATTGAGAACAATGTTGAACTCCTATAATTCAATTTTTTTTAAAGGCAAATTGATGAAAGGCAATAACTACACAGAATAATTGGCTCACCTAGTGAAAGTGTGGCAAAACCACCCATGTCACATTGCTTACAGAATTTCTTTGACAATGTTTCCATGTTTCCATTCATGCTACAATCACTAGAAATCATCCTACTTAATAAGTTTGAAACCCCACATATTAGAAGTCACTACAATGTAAATCATCAGAGCAACATTGCCTGGTCAGTATTCCTTACTCACTTTGAGTAACTCATCTTAGTCTGTCAATATTAAAGCATAAAAAAAGATTACAGTGAGCACAGACCTTCAATTTATAGTACACAACTTAATGTTTGTAAGATGATTGTTTTGGCTACCAGAGAAATAGTCTTCATTAGTATGCACTAATCCAGGAAAAAGTCTCTATTATTTTGAAAATGCTCCAAAGCTACCACCACCACTTTGCATGCTATTTGCATATTTCCAAGTAAATCCAAACAAATGAGGACATATTCAGGTTTGTTTAAGGTGTAATAGTTTTCTAGCTGCTGTCCTACTTGCAAAGGATGTTAGATTATACTGAATACTAGCTGTTGCCCACGGCTGCGCTAGCATGGATTTTAGGATTTGGTACAATGGAAAAGATACAGTGTCTCTGATTGAAAGTGTAACGTTTAGGCTGGGGGCTGGCAGCAGAAATCTTTTCTGACAGGAATATCTGATCTTAAAGAAAAATCAAGTTAATCCTGAGAGTCTACAGGTGAAGAGTGACCATGCCAAGTTTGGGGTAGATCTGTCAAAATGTGATGGAGCCTATGCGATGACGCCCCCCACACAAGTCATTTAAAAAGTTTCCCTCCCTTTTCACCCCCTCAGAGAACATTCTAAATTACCTAGGGGAGATTTGCATACCCACCCTTATTGGCCCCTGCAGGAATTCATACGAACATTCTATAATATAAGTGTCGTATGGGCTATTTGCATAACAGCTCCTATTGGCTCCTGCAGCAATTCTGAGGTGAGGCCGATTTGCATAACTGCTCCCCTGTTGTTTTGCCCATAGGAGATATGAAAGTGGGGCAATTTTGCCCCCTTTTTTCACCCCCTTAGGGACGGAATTTCCAAAAACCCTTCCTTAGTTGGTGCCTACGTCATAAAAGCAATGTTCCTTCAAAATTTCACGTTCCTAGATTACACAGTTTGAGCTGGGCGTTGATGAGGCAGTCAGTCAGTCAGGACTTCTTTTATATATATAGATGTCATGAGAAATTTAAAGTTGAGTTCTAATGATTTTCCACTGCATTAATTGGATTATTCCCATGCTGGAATTCAAGGTAAAATATTAAGTTCTTCAGTAGAACATCAAAGATTCAAAAAGCAGGGAGGGGAGAGAAATACATTACTGGTCTCATTAGATATTCTCCTCAAAATGAAAGCACAGACTATGACCCTTACAGTATTCTGGCTCTTTGAAATCCAGTGTAACGACTCATTACAACTGTCATGATACCAAGCATGTTCAGTGCTACAAATAAATAAGTTGACTGTCTAGGGAAAGTTTAAACAGTTTGGAAAACTTATAAATGTCTGCTTTCATAATTTCCTACAAGACCAGACAGAGCTACATTGCTGCCGACACAACATTGGAGTAAGTATGCTGTTCTTGAATTATCAGCCACATACGATACGTTCCCCACACTCCTTTCAAAAACCCGTTCTTGATGCACACTTTTACACTGTTACTATAACTTCCTGGCTACTTCAACAGGCTTTTCAAAGTCACTGCTATATAAAGCAAACTATGATGGAGTTAGAAGCTAGACCTTAATTTAGTTTAAAACAAACAATTTGTAATAGCCGTACTGCTGTAGACTAAAAAGTACACATTTGTCTCAGTTTTTACTAGTTTTTGATGAGTTGTAGAAAGTTTTTCAAAGAGGATATGACCTTTAAAATAAATAATACCTCTACAGAAAAGTGCTGAAATCAAGTTAATGGAAGGTAGTTAGTAACAGAAGTCCACCCTGTTTTCTTCATAAGCAGTAAACTGATGTCCAGATAGTCAACTAATTTTAATACACAAATCTTTTTAAAATTTATTTTTATTATAAGTTTCAACAAAACAAAACCATAAAAAGAATATATATCTATATAGATTTGAATATATCAATTAAACATAAACTTCAACAAAAGCAGACCCAATATCCATATACGGTATGTATCCATTCAAGAGTGGTGTCTATATGCCATCCGCTGAAATGTTGAAAGCATTGTTAGGTCCTCAATCCATTGCATTATAGGAGGTGAACATTTATCCTTCCAATGCTGTAATATTAGTCTTTTAGCTGTCAAAAGGGTGCAGAAAATCCATTTACAATGACCATGTGTCAACTGCCAGGAATCAGGTAGATGATTTAAAAGAATGTATGCAGCAGTAAATATTAAAGAGTGTTCCAATACAAAGTTTATCCATAATATATCCATAATCATCTGATCCTATCAGTGGTTCACGCCTTGGTCTCCTCTCGCCTAGACTACTGTAATGCGCTCTACGTGGGGTTACCCTGGAAGACGGTTCGGAAGTTGCAGCTGCTCACCTGGTTAAAGGCTGCCACCGGCGTGATCACATCACTCCAGTGCTCAGAGTTGCACTGGCTACCAGTTGTTTGCCGAGCCAAATTCAAGGTGTTGGCGTTGACCTTTAAAACCCTGTACGGCTCCGGTCCAGTATATCTCAAGGAGCGCCTCCAGCAACATCAAGTAGGCCGCTCAACAAGATCTGCCACGGATGGCCTTCTCCCTGTCCCATCAGCCAGAGAAACCAGGCTGGTGGGGACTAGGAGGAGGGCCTTTTCTGTGGCAGCCCCCAATTTATGGAACTCTCTCCCCAGTGACCTCCGCCATGCCCCTTCCTTGATTAGCTTCCGCCGTGCATTAGAAACGTGGCTTTTCAGGTGGGAATATGGGGTGTGTTAGGATTTTAAAGTTTTGTACTGTTTTTAATTGTGTTTTATACCGTGTGTGTGTGTGTGTGTGTCCTTTTGTGTTTTATTGGACTGTACATCGCTCAGAGTGGCCGGATGTCTGGCCAGATGGGCGATTCATAAATATAATAAATAAATAAAATAAATAAATATTATAACCTCCTCAAAAAAAGAGGCAACTACTGGACACTACCAAAACATAGGATTAGATATGGACACTAAAGCAACAATCCATTGCTTAGACTGAATAGGACATTCCAGTTCCCTATTCCATTCCTGCTTTAGACCCTGTGTATCATATTTATTCACTGATAATATTCATAAACATGGATCATGGGTCGATATAACTGATCAGCCTCAATATGTGTTTCCAATGGCAGTGGAAACTGTGAAGCTGTAAAAGGTGCAGGGCCAAACCTAAATTCTAATAAATATTGCAAATGCAAGTATTACCATTCAACTGTAGCAGGCAAATCATATTTGACACGCAAAGCTGAAAATGACAGAAAGTCATGATTAACCCCCATTAATTTTAATGTACAAATCTAAAGTACATCAGACATTTTAAATCTGGGAAGGACTGACATTGACATTGTATGGTACAGCTGCTTTCTGCACCCATGGGTTTTTCTATGCCATCTTTTTACTATACAGCCATGCCTTGGATTGAGAGCATAATTTGTTCCAGAAACGTGCTTGTAATCCAAAACACTCTTATATCAAAACAAAATCCCCCCCAAAAAAATTTGTACAGAGATTTTTAATTTAAGCCATACTACAGTGCTTGTATTGCAAGACGTCGCTTGTATATCAAGTTAAAAAAATTTAAATAAATATTTACAAATTTGCTTGTCTTGCAAAACGCTCTCAAACCAAGTTACTTGCAATCCAAGGTATTACTGTACTTTAAACATCTGTGATTTTGGTTCGGAGCCCTTATACTACCTTTGACTCTATTTATTCTTTCAGCAGTTCTTGAACTGGGGGTAGGGGGAGAGAACAGGACATTTACATACCTGTGGGCTATTGCTTGCTTGAACGTAGCCCACAGGATTTGTTAATATACTTTCTTCTATCATTCCATAGTCACCCCAAAGTTCAGTACCATCCTATTTAAAAAAATTCACTGAGAAATACACACACATTATAAATAGAGTGAAGCAGTACACTTACCGTACTCAATTCTAGACCTTCAGAACTGCAAAAGGACCTGTGGCGTAATACTACAATTCAGTTCCCTGGTGTATGTCTGCATTAGTATGTTTAGGGAGTATAGAATGTTGAACTGAGTGGGTGTGGTTTGTGATGACTTGGAAAGGGTGGGGGGAGGAGTATATAAGGAGTGTTTGAGTGATGTCAGGGTTAGTAGTTAGTTGAGAGTGTGTTGGGAGTGAGGTTAGTTGGGTTAGTCGGGTCGTTGTCTTTTCCTTCTTACAGTTATTCATGTCTTGTCAGTCAGGAGTTTTGAGAGCAATCAGTGCTTGTCTGAAGAGTGAAAGTATTTAGAGTTATAGGGACTTAGGTTAATTACAAAGTGTTTGGTGTAGGCAGGTTTAAAGTTCTTCTGGAACTAAGATTTTGAGAATTAAAATAAACTTATTTTTATTTTGTTTGCTACCCAAATCCTACGTGTCAGCTTCGCGTTATTAACCTGCATTACTGATAAACCTACACACACACACCTTTGTACCCACAGTATTATAGATTTAAAATAGATCCTTAATAACCTGTATTAATCTTTTCCCTCACTGGTAGGGGAAAGGTTTCATTTGACCCTTCCCTCAGGTTTTTAAGTGTTGGTGCTTAGCCTGAGAAGGGTTTATGTGCCTGGTCCTAAAGTGTAAGGGCTGTGTCGTCGCAGGACCCAAAAAAAACCCTGCATCCCAAACAGAACACAAAATCACCGCCTGCATTCGCAATCACCTTCTGTGCGTGGTAGGACAAAAATGCACAAGGAAAGGCAAACACAGGAGGCACTTGCCAACTACAAAGCCCATGTAAGTTTAACTTGGGATTTTCATAGATTTCATAGATCATAGAGTTGGAAGGAGCCTGCAAGGCTATAGAGTCCAACCCCCTGCTCAATGCAGGAAACTAGAGGATGGGTCTCCCATCCAAGTAATAACCAGGCCTGATCCTGCTTAGCTTTCCACGCTCAGACAAGCTGAGCCAGTGTAAGCTTTCTCTTCGAATGTGTTCTCTCTTGCTCTCACACCGAGTGTGGTAGTGCTTTGAGTGTTGGACTGGGACTCAGGAGACCTGGGTTCTAGTCCCCACTCGGCCATGACTTTGGGCCAGTCAGTGACTCTCAGCCTAACTTACCTCATAGGGTTGTTGTGAGGATAAAATGGCGAGGAGGAGAACCATGTAAACCACTTGGGTTCCTTGCAACAGAAAGAAAGGTGATATATACATGTAATAAATAAATAAATAAATATCTACCTATGCACCACCTCTTTCCATTCCCCTCACTGAGACATTATGGTTCCTTGCAGGAAGGCGGGGTATAAATATAATAAATACAAATAAATACAAGTGTCAACCACATTAATTCTTGTGCAAAAGAGGAAACGCTTCTACTATACACAATAGGAATAATACATTTTCAAAAAGCACAAGACTCTTTCAAAATGATATCAAACTGCATCTTGGGTTGGGACATGGCATCAGTGTTGTGAGTTGGAGGCAACAGATTGATCCCTCCCACTTGCCCCAGAAAAATGCTATCACTGGGCAATAAATACAAAAAGGATTTATTTATTTTTTGGTATTACTGTGTAGCAGTGAAAAGGCCAATTTTCACTGACTAGTATGATTAAATACCAATCCCAGCCAAAGTTTGTAGACCCTGATTAGGTACTGGTAATACTTAAGGGAAGTATTTTTTTTTTTAACACAATCTGTTCACAGCACATAAATATACTGATAGGTGTATAGTATAAAGTTTTCAAATTATAATAATTATGAACTGGGAGCAAACAAGCTGTAGAACAAATAATATAAAACTTCAACAGTCACTATCTGTCCATATATAACTAATCATTTGCCAGGAAGGTGGTATTTTGAATAGAATCCAGGCTGATCCCAGGCTTATTTTCATACTCAAAGTCAAGCCTGGAATGTACATACAGTTTCCTCCCAAGTCTAATAACCGCATGGCCACTTTCCATAAAGGAGACTCATTAATATGCAGGTAGTTGTCAACCACACAATCCTGAGTGTTCATTCAATAAGCCACTAAGAACTCTTCACTTGGAATTCATGTTCAGGGTCTCTTATGTGAGGAATCACACGAGATATTGCTCAAATCTGCTCAGAATGAGTTAAATATAGCAAGGGCTGTAGTTACTGGGCAAAATTGTGTTTTTACATGATAGAAAATAAATGTCCAATTACATGATAGAAAATAAATGTCCAAACAGTACATCATTTTAAAAGCACAAAAATATTAAGATAAGTTGATGGTTGGGAAAAGTCAGGGTAAACAAGTTTGTAATAATCGTTTTAAGCACATGATTGTCGATGGGACATTTATGACTGAATCTCCCCATGTAATTTTCTCATCTTAAAAGCAAGGAGGGGCAATTTGGATTGGGTTTGTGGTGCAAGGTAAGGGATTAGAATTCCTCTCCCTACATATTGCAACCCTGATCCTACTTGGAGCCCCCCATTCCAGCCTCATATGGCTTTTAAAGAGAAGGAAATTATGTGGAGAAATCCAATAATGGATTTCCCATAACACATCTAAATACCAATCCCAGCCAAAGTTTGTAGACCCTGATTAGGTACTGGTAATACTTAAGGGAAGTATTTTTTTTTTTAACACAATCTGTTCACAGCTCATAAATATACTGATAGGTGTATAGTATAAGGTTTTCAAATTATAATAATTATGAACTGGGAGCAAACAAGCTGTAGAACAAATAATATAAAACTTCAACAGTCACTATCTGTCCATATATAACTAATCATTTGCCAGGAAGGTGGTATTTTGAATAGAATCCAGGCTGATCCCAGGCTTATTGGGGCTAAGTTTAAAGTTTTAGTTGTCACTGTAAATTAAAAGTTTATTAAATGATGAACACCGGAGCTCACATTTCACAACAATCTGAACATTAATAGCAAATGTTAATGCCATATTTTGTAAAGCCAGAAACATTAACTGAAACATATTATATTGTAAATAGTTTGTAAACTGTGATCAAGAACAGCCATGCCAGCAATGGTGTGCTCAGAGATCCTCTGTATTAAACCTGGACAAAATGGACTACATCATGATAACAGAATAATCTGATAAAAACAGCATTTCTCAAGGATATTATTCCATGAAGAAGCCAATCAAAGGAAAACCTGATTGCATCACTGAAAGATCAACTCAATATAGCAATGTGTAGCAGCTGTTTCTTAGAAGATTGGTTAAACCAAATTTGAAGGCTTTGCCTCATTTGCCTGGTGTTATTTTCTTGGAATATACTACAATGAACAGAGGCCAGCATTTTCCTGCAATTATTGGAGATATTTCCTGTCCTTCTATATTCTGTGACACATACCTGTTACTGAAACAAGGCTCCTCTGTGCACAAGCTTCATTTAAATTCATTGTATCTATGTAACACTGGAATTTTCAGCACTACTAAAACTCCCTCAAAAACTAGATGAGATTATGTTGCTATGCTCACATAATGTCAAATATATTGCTTCCTTGTAGTATGGAAGCAATCATACCAATATCTACAGAAATTTACAAATGTAGTATTATTCCAATTTATCTACACTTCTGAGATTAAATTGTTAGGTTTAGGCTTCAATCCTATCCCCACTTATCTGCTAGTAAGTCCCAATAAACTCAATGGAACAGTTTTCTAAACATACCTGTATAGGATTGCCCTATTATCACAGGCCATACATCCATTGTTTTTAACTGTTGACTACAAAGTTTCACACCTCAAAAGTTTGTATATGGAAACCTAAAGATGCAAATCTGTGCTTCACTTGAGAAAAAGCCAATCACTTTCCCCACAGTTACTATAATCTCTGGCCCATACTAATTATATCGAGACAAATGAACAAGGAAAGATCTAAAAGACAAGTATATATGGCAAAGACTTCCTTTGTTGATTACTTCCATTTCACAAATTATTCTTATTTCTGACTAATAACCACTGAACATAAAAGCCTCAGTCTTTCCAAAATAGAGATCTTATGCAGTGACAACCATAAAAAACCAAGTATTTTCATGTGATTTTTTTTTTTTTTTGCTTCAGCCCCATGTATGCACTTAAAATCTGATTAGAGAATTTCTAAACACTCTCAGTGAATCAAAAGGCATTCAGCACCTTCTAAGAGAGGATAAAATCACAGGATCCTCTACATTTGCAGGCTGCCCTTAAGACTACAGAAGATGCAGTTTTTGTATTTCTAAATTTGCACACAACATTTTGATAATTTTAGTACTGTTCGAAGCTTTGGTTTTCAAAGACAACAATAATCTTTAGTGTCCTTCCAGAACTGTTTTCATAAATTTTATTAAGAAGCAGAACTCCAAAGCTAGGAAAGTTAGTTGATAAATATTCTAGACATAATCAAATGTATGCCTGCTATTTTCTTTATTCTGTCACCAATTCTCTGGCACTTTGCCTCTTTGCTCTACTGTGAATTTCCAGCACTGTTCTGAGAATTAGCTAGTGATGATGCCAAGTGGTAAATCTAAGCCACCACTCTGTCCATTACAGACAGGGGCTGCAACATTCACATCTATGGGGGCTGTGAATTGGTGGCTGTTCTCAAAGAAACCAAATACTGGTTCATGAATATCATGCACACAGGCCTTGCTGTGTGACTTGGAAGCACCTAAAAAAGGGAGCAGAAATAAGTGATTGATGCTGTAATGAAGAATTGCTTGGATCTGTCAAACCAAAACTGGTTCATAGTGTCAGGTGAACTTTTGCCTGTTTAATTCTTCAAATTCACATTCAGCAATGGAAGCAGAACAGAAATCAAAAGAACCTAAGAATTTTGGAATTTTCATATAAGATTTAAAAACCATCCTGAGTTTAAGGGACCAGTGACATTGGAAGTATCAAACCAGTGCTTTCTATGTGCAAAAAGGATGCCTCATTAATTATTTTAACAAATGAGATACTGAGGCTGCAGTGGCTTTTTGAAAGAAATTACTAACCTTCTGTTTATATATTTTCTTTAAATCACAGTTGCTCACCTGCAGGCCTAAGAAATGTTCCCACTACCATTTGTTCCCTCCTTTCTTCCCAAGTGTGGTCTTACGTGTTTAAAGCTGTACGGCAGCCAACAAATACAATATTTTACAGCATTAAGTGATGGGTAGAAGCAACCTTGGTTAAGTTTCTGCCTATCCTGCTGTTATAAGAGATACAGGGTGGGTTCGCACGTAATGCTAAGCCACCGGTGAACAAGCTATGGAATGTGGATTGTTCATGGAACAACCCATGGTACGCCCAAAAGATGATTTGGCTTGCCGTGGGTTATTCTCCCCATCCTTCCCCCTCAGTCCTCCAGCTGGCTCTGAAACATATCCCAGGGGACTTTGCGGCAGAACCCATCTTGTCTCTTTGTCCTGGCCCCCTCTCTGCTCCAATCATTACCCCTTTTCATTTTCTGGCTTTTTTATTTTTTGGAGCCTCAAAAATACACAATTGGAGTCATAATTTTGTTTTGTTTTGTTGGTCTTTCGTAAGTGTGTATGTGCCACCCTTCAGCAGTCTGATATGCGTAGTCTTTCCCGGTCAATTTCCTTATATGTTTCAGCTGTCAAAGGGAGCACCAAAGTGGAGTAGGCCCCATACAAAGAAATTGACAAGAGGATGCTGCCTATCCACTAATTTGCACCCAGTTGCAAAGGACCAGGGGAGAAATAATATTAAAGGAAAGGAGGGACCCATTAGTGCAAGTCAGAAGCACCAAAAATGGAGGCAGGGGAAAGGAAGCCAAAGGTGTAAATGTATCAAAGGGAGGGGACCTTTTTGGACTGGGAAGTAAATGGAAGGGAAATCTATGCAAATTTGGGCTGGGAAGTAACTGGAGAGGCTCCCCCCCACATTTTCAGTGCTTCTGAACTGCGCTACTAGGTCCTTCCTTTCTCTTACTATTATTTGTCCCCCAGTCCTTCACAACTGCATTAATTAACCTATATGCAGCCTCATCTTGTCAATTTCCTTGCATGTTATCCACTTCACTTCAGTGCTGTTTGACAGCTGAAACAGACAAGGAAATTGACCAGAAAAGACTGTACAGTATATCCGACAGCGGTAACAGCACACTTGCAAAAGACTGTCAAAAAGTAAAAAATAACAAAATTATGACCCCAATGCACATTTTTGAGGCACTGAAAAATAATAAAAATAAAAAGCCGGGGAACAAGTAATAGTCCTTCCAAAGTGCTGTTTCATCATCAGTGGAAGGGCAGTCACTGGCGAGATCGTGAAGCGGCACAGGCTTTTTTGGTTGCTCTTGCTGAGCAGCTGTATAGCTGATCTTGGCAACACACGATGAAATTGCTCTCCCAGGTTCAGACAACATGACAACCCATCAGGGTTCAAGCAACCCCTAGAACAAGCCATGGGTTGTCAGGGTGGCTTGTTCGAGAAAAATAAGCCACCCTGAAGAAAGCAGTCTGGGTTTCCATGAGACGACAACCCATCATGGTTCGCCACCCATGATGAGTTGTCATGTTGTGCAAACCAGGTCACTCAGCCTCTGTATAAAAAATGGCAGGACCCTAGTTTTCTAGACCATATGACTGGATGCCCATTTTTATATAAAGCTACACACAGCCTACTGTAGCATACAAAAAGTCAGTGCTGGTTTAGCTTCTTCAGTCCTCCATTTCGAAGAAGCTAAACTCTACTTCACCTCTCACAAGTCATCCCCCTAATAGAAAGCTTTAGATTACTTTTTAAAAACTTCTTTTTAGTTCATGTCATATCATGTTCTGAGGATTCTAACTCTCTAATCCAGATGTGAGAAACTTTTATCTGAGATTCAAGCCAGCATTTCAAGGGCTTTCAGTATACAAATGTGAACACACTATGTTGAATTTGAAAGTGAGTCAAGTATGGCTTTTACTGGTAGTAGAGAATTTGTCCAGCTATTAAAAATGCAAAGCTATCTTTATGTGCCATGGTATGAAACCCACACTTGGATCAGAAGGCCAAGGCTTGGACTTCAGGAGAAGAGCATGGCTCTTCCCCATTTTTCAGAAGGCAGTCATGAGGTCAAAAGTTGCATCCAAGTCACAGTGATGGTGGAGGGGACATTTGGATGGGAGACCCCTCCTCTAGTTTCCTGCATTGAGCAGGGGGTAGGACTCGATAGCCTTGTAGGCTCCTTCCAACTCTATGTTCTATGAAATCTATGAAATTATTTCCTGCCCAGAACTGAACCTTGGGTAGTGGGTTCAAACTGCCCTTTTCACTCCATTTTCTCCATTACAGGACTTCCACTCATTCCCAAAAGAACATGGGAAAGGTTAAATCTAGAAACGCAAGCAACTTCCTTTTAAATAAGAACTTTTTTTCAGTATGCATCTTTCGGTATGTATCATCAATTGCTCCCCATTTACCACAGAGCATGAGCAATCGTTTCACCTACACTCCCCTTTCTTAGTCTGAAGGACTGTAACAACAACAAAAATTCGGTCTGACACAACTACGTTTCCATTAAAGGCAGACACTGTTCCTTTTGGAAATCCCCATCTCAGCCAGTCTGAGGTAAGCCAGCTGGAGACAGCAACAATAATGAAAGCTGGAAGACTACGTGTGGAAATGAAGAGTGTACATGATTGGTGCTCTAAGATAACATAAAAAAAAAAACATTGCTCTGATGATGGTGGACACTGCAATAGTCTCTTGCATTATGGTATCTCAAAAAATATAATTCCTTGTATAACCCAGATCACTGTTTGTTCATATTTAGGATGCTCTCTGTTTCCATTTTTGAAGTCACCTGCACTTGTATAGTGAAGCATGTGAACAAACTTCAGTTAATGAAACATTGCAGGGATTACTTGCCTGTACTGTACTAAAGATTAGAAGCACAATAGCCAAGAAAAAAGAAAACCACAAACACCCACATTTACAAAATGTATGACAGCATTAGTATTGGGGTGGTGGTGGTAGTGGTGGGTTTGAGAGATTTACATGACCATATTTGCTCTATACAAATCTATTTGTTAGTATGTGGATTACAGGTTTTAAATATATTTTCCTAAATATCTAGATTATAATCTTGATCCTGGTTTTTTGTCAATCCATTTACTTTACGTTAAAAAAAACAATAGAAACACCACAGTAGCCTTTCCCAAGCTTTCCCTCCAGATGTGTTGGACTACAACTCCCACCACCCCAGCAAGCATGCTCAATGACCATGCTGACTGGGGGTGATGGGAGTTGTAGTCTGACACACCTAGAGGGCACTATGTTAGGAAAGGCTGTACTACATCTTGTGAATCAATGTTACAGTAACATCTTGGTTCACAGAAAGTTAAAAGAACATACAAAATTAATTTCTATAAGTTGATGTGTTTGCTTTTAGAGTTCCATTCTTTGTTTATAAGACTTCTAACACCAGATGCCTCCAATAACCAGAGAGTAGAGTAAACATATAGTGACTGCTGACTTGTGTTGTCAGTGCTACTATGGCCACTAAACACGCCTTCAACAAACACAGACATTCTGCATAGTAGCTACATGCAAAAGCTCCAACTTACAAAAAGGCTGAGATATTGGAGGAAGCGGTACAAGTAAAGTACAGTGACCATTTTTGAAGAAACTGATCATAAGTTAAGAGTGAAAAGACTAACAGACATATTTTAATTGCTAAATATAGTACTTTGGGTTTTTTTAAAAAAACATCTGACTAGGAAGAACTGCTTTACACTGGCTGCTAGAATATTACTTTCATCTTTGCTAGAGAGATATTTAATATCTTTAAGCATCCCCATTTTCTTGGCTATGGCCACATCACACATATATTTATCATATCACCACTGTGGTACATGTCTAATTGCAGAGCAGAGTCCTAAAAATTGCTTTTGGTGTTTTTCAGTAGTGTGTATTGTTTGTATGTCACACAAAAACACTCCTCATTGTAGCTGACATGCTAAGAATTGTGTAATATTGAGAGTATATCAAAACATAAATCAACAGCATCCCTCATTGAATCATGAAGAGGGTTTGGCATATAGTAAACAACTTGTCATATAGTACGAATGGCTTGATAGTCAGTCCTCTGGTAAGCAGTCACAAATTAAATTAAGTTCTTGGGTTTTTTACCATGTGTTTTTCCGTAGCCTCAGATTCTGTTTTCCAGAAAAAAGACTTAGCAAAAACTACCCTGGTAGCTGTTTAAAAATAAAGCATATTCCCTATTCATTTTTCATTTCCATTAAATTGCTCTCAAGCAGCTCTAAACTCCTACAAATCCAGCCACTTCACAAAATACTACACACTTCATACATCAATCCTATGATTCTATGGCCACAAACTTCATCTTCCCACCAAAAACACTTCTCTGGGGACAAAGCTAACTGACAATCACCCCTCCAATTCTTTCCCCTTCCAGCCCACTCTTCATTGCTATAACCAAACATACATACTTTCTTCCATTCCAAGCATGATTTACGAACTTGCTCAGCTGTAAAACAACACCAAACCTCAGCACTTGTGCGCGTGCAAAGTACTTCACACTGTATCTCCAAGTTACCATCGTCATCCTTACTCCCCCGGGGATTAGGTGGGAGGACTCTCAGGACAGAACAAGTTTAGGAAATCTTGATCAGCAGCACTTCTTGTTTTGGAAATTAAAACCTGGATTGAAATTAGGCAGCAACGCCTAAGAAACTATCACCACCACCCCGTCTCCCAAGTCCCGGACTCGCAGGGTCACCTCACCTCACACACTGTGCCGTTGCAATTCTGTCTTTACCTGTATGACACAGGTACGCGTTTATCGCATACACAAGTGACATTCGAAGCTGTGCACTAATCGTGTGAAGGGGCTCCAGGATCCATCCTATTCCTCCCCACCCCTTTCGAACAGTTTAACCCCTCGCCTACCTTCGTACCTGGTGATGCTCTAAAACCCGAGTCTGGGCACCGAGCTCCCTCCACATCAGCCCCTTAACACGCCACACTCTCTCACGAAGCTCGACCCCTCAGCGTCGTGACGGCAGCGGCCGCTACAATACCCCGGGTTGGCTCTCGGGTCAGGAGCATCTCGGACGTCCCTCCCCTCCATGCCTCGCGGCTTTCCCACCCGCCCTGCCAGGGCCGACCGACGACCCCTCCCACACCGCCACCCGGCAGGCCTCCTGGCAGCCCCCACCACTCCCCCTCGCCGGCTCCCAACGCCACCCGCACGCGTGCGCGCTCCGGAGCTCCCCCTCACACACGGCCGAGCGAAGCCCCTGGTGCCGCGCCAGCTCGCGCTTTCCACCGACCTCGCCGGAGCTTGCCTCAGCTCAATGCCCGTCTCCGTCGTCCTCGCTGCCACCGCCTTCGCCGTAGCCGCCACCACTGTCCCCACTCGGCCCCACTCTCCATCCAGCCTCCTAAAGCAGCCCGAGATTGACGCGCCCAGCCGCCAACCGCTGTCCTGGCCTGCCAAGACGCTGGGCCAATCGGCGCGCAAGGGGGCGGGGCGAACGAGAGAGCCGGGGGCCCTGATAGTCCTTTTAGCCAATCGGAGGCCGAGACCGGTGGCTGGTGCGGGCGGGGTGGTGGTGCGTGTGTTTCGAGTGAGGATTGAAAATCCCTTTTGTTCACGACGGTTGAGGTAGACAGAGTGGAGCTGTGATTGAGACGTCACTTCCGGGGAAAGGCTTCGTAGTGGCAAAGCAACTGAAGCGGCGACTTTTGAGTCTCTGACGCTCGTCGGAATATAAACTGTAATAATAATAATAATAATAATAATAATAATAATATTGATGGTGGTGGTGTTTGTTGTTTACAAAAGCTCATTCTGCAACAAATTTGCTAGTCTCCCAAGAGATGCAAGTTTTATTTGTATTGTTATTGCAGTCTTTTGGGGCTCGTGCGTCGAGGGGGAGCTGCGTGTGATGCGACTCTAGCTTTAGTGTATAAAGGGAAAGTCTCACATATTGCTCAAATGTGAGTTCCATGTATACGTTTTTGGGGGTTGGGTTGTTTTTTTTTTAATGTGCTCCCTTGAATAAAACGAATGCGTATGTCGCTCAAATGCAAACAGTCTTCCCGTCTCTGTAATATCTTTGCCGTCTCCCCTCTGCAGACAATTGCTGCTCTGTCAAAGAACTGCTCTTAATTCCTTCCACATATCCCCCCTGGGTATGTGCTTCTGTCTTCCTTTGGCCTCTGACATCTATTTTATAAAGTTGTTTTGCACTTTGTGATGCACGTGGTTGAGGAGCAAAACTTGCGACTAGAACTTAAAAGAATACATTTCATCTTCTAAAGCCAGCCTCATCATTTCCCTATTCAGTGGCTAGTTTTATTGATTGTTCAATGCCAGTTCAATTTAACAGCAAACATAAAAGCATAGGAGGGGAAGAAATAGGAGGTGGGCTTCCAATTGGCTTTCAAAGTGCCAGATGTCCATTATGCATGTGCTAGCCCCATTCCATGTGTTCCTTTTGATTAATGGGTGAATGGGAAGTTGGTCCCCAGGGCTCACAAGCAGCATCCATACTTCCTTGCCCTTTGTCTGGGGCAGCATTCCCCACCCTGTGTCCCTGTTCTGATGGTTTGGATTGTAATTCTCATCAGCCCCATCTAGCATGGCCAATGGATGATGGCAGTTATAGTCCAGGGACACCAGGGATGATGGCAGTTATAGTCCCAGCTGGAGTGACCCAGATTGGGGAGGGCTGGCCTGAAAGATCCAATCCTTGCTAGGCTCAAACAGCAAATAAAGGAAACAGAGCCCCAGGTACTGGGTTGAATGTTCTGTTCTTTATTGAGCAATGGTGGAAAGGTTGAAGCCCAGGGCTGGGGAACTACATCTGGATGAGCAAATGACACCACACACACACCCGGAGCCTTCCACAGGCCACCTGGTGTCAGGGGCCGCCAGATGCTACCTTGGCTGAGGCTGCTTTGCCCACACAGGGTGTTCTCCTCTATAGGAGGAACTAAAGTGGCCCTGACTGAGGTGGCAACTGGAGGGACATTCCAGTCTCAGCCAGGGGCTGCTTTGCCCACTCCACAACTTCCCCCATCTTCCCTCCCAATCAGTAATTGGAGATAAGGAGGATTCATCTCCCCAAGCCTGGGGAGTCTCCAGGGGCTGGAGTGAGGGGAGGAGGAGGGATAGGGGCCCACAGAGGGAGCCCATGTATGGGATGTAGAACAGGTAGATGGTTGTCAAGCCCTCTTGTGCCTCCAAGGTCAGCTCCTGTGCCTTGGAGAATGCCCAGATAGACAGTAGGGTGGCAGGTGCAGAGTCCTTTTGCCCTGGAGTCAACATGGCATGCTGTACCTGTGGTGTAAACGACTGTCATGGTTATGGGTTATATGGCTGGAATGAGGAGTTGACAGCTGCACCTGGAGCAGAGAGGAGCATTCTGGTCTCTTGACATGCAGACGTGCAGGCCAGCCTGTGCCATCAGCACAACAGCATGGTGGCTGTGATCCGTACCTGTTGAGCAGTGGCCTGTGGGGAAAAGAAGAAGTGGGGTGTGGTAGCTTAGGTACTCAACGGAGCAGCTGTTCTCACATCAACCTAATATTAATCTTTGTAAGCCACTCGGAACCTATTTTGGCTGAGGAGCGGGGTAAAAATGCTGTAAATAAATAAACCTGTCCATGTGCATTGAGATCATCTGTGGAGGCTCTACTCTGGATTGTTGGTTCCTACCACCTGAGGTGAGGTGGGGGAAACAGAGCAGAGGGCCTTTTTGGTGGTGGTGCTCTGTTTCTAGAATGTCCTTGTGGAGGCTTGCCTGGTGATTACTTTGTTATTTTTTCAGCACTAGGCAAAGGAGCTTACACTCCTAAGCTTTTAAAGTTCTGAGTTTAAGCTTGTTTTAAGTGTTGCTTTCTGTTCTGCTGGTTTTATTGTGATACTGTTACTTTCTGTTTTATTGTACTGTTTGTTTTTAGTTTGGAACCCACCCAGGAAAGCATTTTAGCTGAAGGGTGGTATAAAAATGTTCCAGATAAATAATAATCTAAGCTTTCTTCCACTCTCAATTGTGATGGACTTGGGAGGACCTCAGATGCTAGCCATAAATATATGAGAAAGGGATGCAAACAATGGCCATTTGGAATTCCCATGCTGCAATTCTAATCTCATGTACCTAGGGAGTGACCCCATTGGGCTCAACAGGACTTACTTCTGAGAAAACATACAAGGGACAGTTATGTGCCAGCTGATGCTCCAAGCCAAGTAAAACATATGTCTATAAATCTCACAGCAGTGATCTACAGGCAAACTATTTTGGACCAGAACCTGCTGTGTTCAGCACTGGGTAAATATTTAGGCAATTTAGAGTCAATTGCAGTGAGACGCTAGAGGCTGACTGCACAAAAACACTGTTCTTCATGCAAGTTGTCTATTTGTGTGTGCATCATGACACGGGAGCCGCAAAGTCATATAAGATTGCTTCTGTAAACTGAAAAATTGCAAGTTTAAATTTTCCAGGATGGAAAGGGGGCAGTGAGTTCACTGCTCACAAGTTAAATAATTCTCTGAATCAGTAGACCACTTGCATTAGCAGTGTTTTTGTGCAAGTCAGCTTCTTTGTCACCAAATAAGTACAGCAAGCTGTTTAGCTCCCTGCTTTTAACACTGCTGTCTGTAGGGTTTCTCCAGAAATTTGTGAAGCCGCATAATGTGTACTGCTGTTTTCTGACAAGTTTCCAATGTTGTGAATTGTTCTTGTGAAGGATCATTAGCAGGATCCTTTGCGTGAGTTCGGCGCTTAACGGGTTAACCGGCACTGAGTTACAGCCCGTACGAGCGCTGGCGACCACCTGCGAGGCTTTCGCGCACAAGAGGAAACCGCAGCCCTTTAAATGACCAAATAAGGCTTTTATTTGTTTATACAAAAACACAGAACGGAACTAACAGCTCTCCAGGAATACTACAATGTCAACACAACCTTAGTTGACCCCCTGCGTTACTCAATGAACAGGCTCCTAGACTAGCGGATTGAATCTGGTCAATTACCTCAGATCAGAGACTCTACGCCTAGTCAGTTTCAGCCTGGCTCCGGGTCGGCCGATCCGGGGATGAGACTGGCTTATTCGGGCTGCCGCTTGAAGGATGAAGCTGGCCCCGATGTACCCTGGTTCCCAACAACCCTTTTCCAGAAGGGTTTTCTACCCCGGAGTTCCCGCTCTCCCCGCCCTCCAGGTCAGGTGGGGGCTTATGCCTGCCCCCTTCGTTTCAGGTGGGCTTATTCCTGCCCGGGAAGAAGGTGACGCCCTGGTACTTTACAGCTCTCTGAGACTGCCCTGATAGCTTGATGGTCTTTGATGGTCCTTCCTGGGTTTTTGTGGATCTCCATCGAGACTCTTCTTTGTTGGGGATGACGACCTGTCTGGCTGCTTCTCCTGTGACTTCACCCCTCCTCCCTCGCCCCCTCCCTTAGGGGAAGACTGTGTGTGTGTGTGTGCAGACTTGTGTTGGGCTTTCTCCACACCCTCCCATTTGGGAAAAGATGGCATTGGGGCCCACCACCCCAATCTCCATCTAACTGTCTCCTACTGAGAAAGCCCGGGACAACCCATCTGCCACGATGTTGTCCTTACCCTTGATGTGCTCTACTGAAAAATCAAAATCCTGCAGGGCTAAACTCCACCGCAACAACTTTTGGTTGGACCCCTTCACCCTATCCAGCCAGCACAAGGGGGAATGGTCGGTTTGCAACAGGAACCGGCGGCCCCACAGATAGGGGCAAAGCTTGGTCACTGCCCACACTATTGCCAGGCATTCTTTCTCGACAGTGGCCAAGTTCCGCTCCCGAGGCAAAAGTTTTTTGCTTAGAAAGGCGACAGGGCACAGCCCTTGCCCTGGCCGCTCCTGCAGCAAGACGGCTCCCATCCCCGCTTCCGAGGCATCCGTCTGCAGGACAAAAGGGGCTTCAAAATCGGGTGCTTGCAGCACAGGGGCTGCCATCAAGCAGGCTTTCAATCCCTCGAACGCTGCTTGGCAAGCAGCGGACCACTGAACCTTAACGGGTTGCCGCTTCTTGCACAAATCTGTCAGGGGGGCGGCTAGCTGGCTAAAATGGGGCACAAACTTACGGTAATAGCCAGCCAGCCCTAAAAAAGCCTGAACCTGTTTCTTATTTATTTTATTTATTTATTACATTTATACCCCGCCTTTTTTCCTGCAAGGAACCCAAGGCAGCTTACATAATCCTCCTTCTCCTCTCCCTTTTATCCTCACAACAACCCTGTGAGGTAGGTTAGGCTGAGAGTCCGTGACTGGCCCAAAGTCACCCAGTGAGTTTCATGACCGAGCGGGGACTAGAACCCAGATCTCCTGAGTCCCAGTCCAACACTCTCACCACTACGCCACGTCTGGGGTTGGGGCCAGGTGCGAACCGACTCTATCTTGGCTTCTAGGGGCTTGACACTACCTCCCCCCACCTTATGTCCAAGGTACTCCACCTCCCCCCGCCCGACCTGACACTTTTTTGCCTTCACAGTCAGCCCGGCGTCTGTGTTGGGCTTTCTCCACAGTTCTGATAGGAAAGATTTACAATACATGATGCAGGAGCTCAGTGCACAATAAGCCCAAACAATTTAAGTTCTTGCTACCACTTGTATATTGTAAATGGAAGTTTTGTTATATGAATAGTGATTAGAGCCACAGCTCAATGATAGTGCAAATGCTTTGATTGCAAAAGGTCCCAGATCCCATGCCCTCCAGGCAGGGCTGGGAAAGACTTCTGTCTCAAACCCTAGAGAGCTGCTATAGATCAGTGTAGATCAGGAGTGGGCAGCCTTTTTTCTGTTGAGGACCACATTTCCTCATGGGTAATCTGTTGAGGGCTGTATGTTGGCAATAAATGGTGCCACAGCCAGTGGTAGGCCAGGCCAGAGCCAAAAGTGGATGAGATTCCTTTTCTCTGTCTGCTGCTCCCTTTTCTCTGTCTCCCTCTTCCTTCCCATGCAGCAGGCTGCCAGGGGAGATTGCTCTTGTCAAAGGTCTGAATTGATCACATGCAGAGGGCTTTTGAAATTAGGCTGAAGGCTGCTGGCTGCATGACATTAGGTCAAGGACCTAATAGATTAACGGTAGATCAGGAATGGGGAACAAGTGGCCCTCCAGATATGGTTGGACCAAAACTCTCCTTATCCCCTTAGCATTGGCTATGCTGGCTAGGGCTGATGGGAGTTGCAGTCCAACAACATCTGGAGGGTCCCACATTGCCTACTTCTGGGCTAGATGGACTAGTGGTCTGACTCAATATATGGCAGCTTCTTATGTTCTTGAGTTTGTAAGTCTCCATCTCTCAGAGACAGCTCTAAATATTTTACCAATATTATGCCTTGCATTTGCTTTAATTCAGCATTTTTTGTGTTGATGTATCTTCCTACCAGTCCCATAGGACATGCCAATGAATGAAGACAAATTTACACAGAAGTACCAAGCCACAGAAAAACTTCCGACAACACCACTCAAAGGAGCTGCTTTGTACGGTAATTCAGCATCTGGAAGAACTCCCTGACCAGCAATCCTCGGTCTGGAATCCATGTGACTGGAGATGAAAAGCAAGTGCTAGTTTAACCCACCCTTCCCCAATCTGGTGTCCTCACGATGTGTTGGACTACAGCTCCCATGATACCCAGCCAGCATGGTTCTCTGGACAACATATCCTATGTTTGCACATGTTGTCAAGGATCACTGACCTCTGTGTGAAAGGAAGGATGCATGAAATGTTGTGGTAATTACACCGCTATGGGGGATGATGCAATGTTAGCACTACAAAACACTGAACTGAAGCACATGCTGGGCATTCTGTTGATAGAATCGCAGACATGTTTGACCATTCTTCAAAAGCAGAATTGAGATTTCAAATGGGCATCAGTGTCCTCCACAGAGTTTTCTTCCATCTGCCTAAAAACTTTGGGTCTGAAGGCATGGAAGAAAGCAAGCAGGGCATACAGGCCTGTGGCTTACGCTGGCTCAGCTTGTCTGAGTGTGGAAAGCTAAGCAGGGTCAGGCCTGGTTATTATTTGGATGGGAGACCCCTCCTCTAGTTTCCTGCATTGAGCAGGGGGTGCGAGAGCTGGACTGACCCGGGTTCAAAAGCTTACCTAGCCAGTGACCCTCAGTCCCAGTCACACAGACGGAAGGAGGAAATAACAGCAGTTAATAAATATTAAAGAGTTTATTTGTAAGACCCAATTACATGGGATTAAGGCAAGCAATGCATCTCCTACTCACTACATGATTGCAGATTCAAATCCAAGACCCCAGTGGCAAGGCTGAGATGAAGTGAAGTGACTGACCTGAAGTAGAAGTCCAGAACAAGAGACAAGCAGGTGTCTTACTTTATATCCCTAGACCCTGTACCTATAAATAGGATATTACTCACCAGTTATATAACCTGTTATTCTAACCTGTTTACTCCAAACTTCTTGTCCCATGGTTGCTGACTCATAAACCTTGAGACTATGTCTGGTGACAGAAGACCTTGTGTACTTCACCTCAAGAGACATCCTCCATGTCAGGTGACAATCCTGATGTCAGGTGACAATCCTCGTTCTGCCCATGCAAAACCTAACAGGGGGTTGGACTCGATGGCCTTGTAGGCTCCTTCCAACTCTATGATCTATGAACCTATGAAACCCAACTCCAAGCCATACCAGCTGGATGACTAGCATGTGAATAGGTAGATACTAAAGGTGCCTCAATCCATAGCATTATAAATGTACATCATTGTGATCTCCACAATCATAATCATATGTACCTGGAAGCAGGTCTACTTCTGAGCAAAATGCATAGGATTGGGCTGCATGAGGGAGTATCTCCAGGGTGATTTGTAAATACACATACAACATCCACCGTCAATATACAACTGGTAGCCAGAAGTGAAATAATTTCCCACTAAGCTCTTGCAATAGGAGTAAACTCTAATTTCCCTTCTCATCATATGGCTTGCATACCAGAAAATGGAGGCACTGAAATTAGGCACTTTCAGCTATGAACATGTGTGGAACTTGGATGGCATATTCTGAAAGCACTACCGTTATCCAAATTATAGAAATATTTTTGGATGCGTTGCCCCCTCACCATTTCTGTCAAACAAGGATCCTGGTTTTCGTGTTGTGAACAACATTTCCTACAGGGGTGGCTGTAAGTTTATTTTTTGGATGCGATGATGATGATGATGATGATGATTGATGATAATAATAATGTCTTATAGTTGCTAGCAAATTACTCTTTCTATGCCCCCTCACCATTTCTGTCAAACAAGGATCCTGGTTTTCGTGTTGTGAACAACATTTCCTACAGGGGTGGCTGTAAGTTTATTTTTTGGATGCGATGATGATGATGATGATAATATAATAATAATAATAATAATAATAATAATAATAATGTCTTATAGTTGCTAGCAAATTACTCTTTCTATGCCCCCTCACCATTTCTGTCAAACAAGGATCCTGGTTTTCGTGTTGTGAACAACATTTCCTACAGGGGTGGCTGTAAGTTTAATTAAGACTTTAATAGTGTATGGAGATCCATGATTTATAAAAAGGTACCAGTTAAAATTAAAAGTAATATTTCTGTTTCCCAGCCCATCTCATCTTCAAAGTGTTTCACACACATTTAATTAAAACAGTTATTTAGTATTGGAACATTGTTCCAGCATTTATTATTGGAACATCCAACTGCTGTAATGTGCCTTTTTGCTTAGAAATAATGAAACATCTGAAGAGCAATGAAAATTAATAACAGAGATTACCTCTACTCCTAGCAGCATTTTTGCTGTTTTGCCCCCTATATTGAGAATGCAAATGTTATTTCTCTAATAGGGCAGGAGAACAAAATGTGTGTCTTCTGCAGAGTTAAATTCTTCCCCCCATCACAAACCTTCGTTTGGGTTCCAAAAGCTCACATCAAATGACGATCAAATGGAAGACAAGCTTAGTAAGATCTGTCAGCTTTCTTCATGAAGAAAAAACAAGATTTATCACAGTTCAAATCTTTCTGCCAGTTTAATTAATTCCCAGAAGGAAAACAGAGTGCTCTCATGTGATTTTGTTTTTGAGCTAAAAGTAAATCTCAAGAGGTATGATCTTGGGATAAGAGATGCATAAAGAAGAAATCACACGTTCTCTAAATTGTTTTTATAGTAACAAAAATAATTCATATATTCAGCATTTATAATCTTGGTACTGTTCATAGGAAGCTGTCTTACACCAAGTCAAACCATTGGTCCTTCAGTATTATCTACACTGACTGGCAGTGGCTCTCCAGGGTTTCAGAAAGGAGTCTTTTCTGAGTCTAGCCTGGAGATGCTGGGGTTGAACTTGGAATTTTCTGTATGCAAAGTACGTGTTGTGTTCTACTATGCAACCAATGCCATTCCCCAACATATACTGGGTTGGATCCATACTGAGGTTGCAATCCTATGTACACTTATCTGGGCATAAGTTCCATTGAACTCAATGGGGCTTACTTCTGAGTAGATGTGTATGGGATTGCATTGTAAGTTAGTTGAACTTAGTCATGATTAACGCATATCCCCTTGATTTCAGTGGGAACTATGTGCAACTAATTTAATCTGGATCCAACCCACTGTAGACTGTAAATCACACAAGCTCCATATATGGGGCAGTTATGCTCCCAAAAGGTCAATACAAAACTAAGGTGGACATAGCATTCCTTATTTGAAATGTGTGCTTGTTACAGTTTTCTGATTTTTCTTTAAAAGTTCATTAGGGTTACAAGCTAAGCTATGAAGTATCACAGTAGCTGTGTGAGTGTGCATATGAGAGAGAGAAAGAGAGAGAGAGAGAGAGAGAGAGTGAGAGAGTAGGGGGTATGTGGTATTTTGGTCAATCTGTTCAACATTAACATTTCATTTTCTTTCCTGCAAGGCTGGAGTGGATGGGACAACAACAGAGTGTTTGGAGAGTAGTTGGAAGCATATGAAGTAATTCTGCAGTGGTAGAATGGACTGTAGTGCAATTCTGCAATGGTAGAAAGGTGGTAGGGTGGACTGAACCACTTTAGACCGCAGGTGCGGGATTTCATTTTTGAATGGTCCTCCATGTAACTGCCCCATGTAACCCCACCCCACCCAAACCTAGTACTGTACAATAGGAGAGAGTTTTTTCTAGCAGAGCTCAGTCCTTGCTGTGCTTGTTTTGTACTTTTCTTTTTAAACAAAGAACATTCAAAAATGGTATCCTCCATCTAGAATGGCTACTTACACGTATCTGCAAAATGTACCGTAATCACAGAAAAAAGAAGAAGATAAAAGAGGAAACAGGGTTGCACAAAATTTGCATGTGCTAATTTATATGTATAGATACAAATTTAATAACAATTACTATCATTTAAATAATTACTATCATTTTACCTTAGTGAGGAAGACTGTGACCAGGTTACCTGTGTGCCGGCTTAGTCTGCTGTCCAGGTGCTAATGTTTGATGGGCAGCATCAAGGCCCCTGCTCTCCCTTCTTATGGGTCTTGGGTTGATCAGCCCTTCAAATAGAGGATTGTGATGTTATGTTATTGGGGGTAATTTAAAGTGTATATGTGGTCAGTATGATAATGTGTACTGAGTATATGATTAGATGTATGTATTCCTGTTGCATCTATGCGTGTTATGTTAGGTAAGTCTGGGGTGAGTGAGAAATGATGGGCAGGAAGAATGGTGTATTTGCATATGTGACATGATTGGCTGAGAGAGTGAGAGGTGTAAGGGTAAGAGTTAGAGGAAGAGAAACCCCCAACCTTATGTAAATGCACCCATAGCTCCAAAAAGGAGGGCAAGCTTGAGGTCCTATGAGGGGTGGGGTGTAACAAGGATGCCTTCAAATAGAGGACTGTCATTTGTAAAGTATGACATATGGCCACCCCACCCACATCTTCAGTCTGAACTTAAAGTGGTGCAGTCCATTGTTGTCATGGACAGATCATTTTCTGGTCAGGGTTAGTATCATGGCTACTATCTGCACCTGTAGGGGTGGCGGATCTATTAAAATGGTCTGCCCTTGAAGGCTGATGGATCCTCTTGGATTCCAGAGTGCCTTACTGTGGTTTATGGCTGGTTTCGTCGACGATCCTGTTGAAACCCTAGTGGACAGATGGAATCAAGACCTAACTAGGGCTATCGACACGATTGCTCCCAAACGTCCTCTCCAGCCCGCTTCTAACCAGGCACCCTGGTATACAGAAGATCTCAGGGAGCTGAAGCGGGAAGGACGACGACTGGAGCACTGATGGCAGAAAACTCTGCTTATATCCGACAAGACATGACGACATAGAGAACATCTTTGCTCCTGCGGGGTGGCAATACGTGCAGCGAGGAAAGCTTTCTTCTCTGCACGCATTGCGTCTGTGAATTCGCATCCAGCAGAACTGTTCAGGGTGGTGAGGGGTCTAACACAGACAACTTCCCCCCTGAACCCAATTTTAGAGCCTACGGTTGTTCGCTGTGATGCCTTTAACGATAATTTCGCAGGTAAAATCTCTCGGATAAGAGCTGACTTAGACTCCCTCATTGTAGCAGAGGCAGACAATGGAGCGTCCAGTAACTCCGCAAGTAGGATTACACTGGATCAGTTTCAGTTGGTGAGTACTGAGGACGTGGACAAGCTGCTTGGTCGAGTGCGGAGGACCACTTGCCCTCTCGATCCCTGTCCTTCCTGGTCGGTTGTCCAAGGAGGAGATACAGTTGGATTGCAGCTACAACGCATTATTAATGCATCTCTCCAGGAAGGGAATTTTCTATCATGTTTAAAACAAGTGGTGGTATGGCCGCTTCTAAAAAAGCCCTCCCTGGATTCCTTGGACCTTAACAATTACAGTGTCAAATATTCCATTTTTGGGCAAGGTGATAGAGAGGGCGGTTGCCTTCCAACTCCAAGCAGTTTTGGATGACACTGATTTTCTGGACCCATTTCAAACTGGCTTCAGAGCGGGATACAGAGTTGAGACTGCTATGGTCGCCTTAGTGAATGATCTATGCCTGAGTACCGACAGGGGGAGTGTGTCCCTGTTGGTGCTATTGGACCTCTCAGCGGCTTTTGATACCATTGACCATGGTATCCTGGAACACCTGAGGGGATTAGGAATCGGGTAGGGATGTTCGAACAGCGTGCCAGTCTGCTCACGTGTTGCTCGATGAGCGACGTGCACGCCATCCGCCTCGCGCTTCACGTGACTTACCCAGCCACTGCTCGCCTTGCTGCTGCCGGAGCTCAACCGGACATCCGGGTTCCAAGCGCTACATAATTTACGTAAGTAGCATCGTAAAATGTCGTAAAATGCTGTAAAAACGGCCGCATTACACAAATTGCGGCCGTTTTTACAACATTTTACAACGCTACTTACGTAAATTATGTAGAGCCTGGGATCTGGATGTCCAGTTGAGCTCTGGCAGTGGCGAGGCTCGGGCACCAGTGAGGTGAGCGGCAGCAAGGTAAGTCACACAGGGGCTTGGGGGGGGTCGAGCACGGCATGTTCGCTGAGCTTTCACCACCCCCTTTGAGCCCCGCACTGTGCTTCAGTGGTTCTGGTCCTACCTCTCGGGTAGGTTCCAGATGGTGATGCTTGGGGATAGCTGCTCCTCCAAAAGGGAGCTGCTATGTGGCGTGCCACAAGGTGCTATTCTTTCCCCAATGCTATTTAATATTTACATGAAACCGCTGGGAGAGATCATCTGGAGGCATGGGGCGGGGTGCTATCAGTATGCTGATGACACCCAAATATATTTCTCTATTCCTCCAGTAACAGCAGCTAAGGATGGTGTGTCTCCTCTGAATGATTGCTTGGAAGCGGTAATGGGCAGGATGAAACTGAAGTTGAATCCAGACAAGACGGAGGTGCTTGCTGTAAAAGGCCACAACCTGGGTCTGGAGGTGCGTCAACCAATTCTGGATGGGGTTACACTCCCCCTGAAAGACTGTATTTGCAGCTTGGGGGTGCTTCTAGATGCATTGCTCCAACTGACAGCTCAGATAGATTCGACGGCTAGGAGTACCTATTATCAGCTTCGGCTGATTCGCCAGCTGCGCCCCTTCCTAGAGTTGAAAGACCTAAAGATGGTAGTTCACGCGCTGGTAACTTCGAGGCTTGACTTCTGCAATGCACATTATTATTATTATTATTATTATTATTCTTCGTGGTCTCTGTGCATCACACATATGGGCTCTGCGCCTGCGCTGAGCCAGTCTCGGAAGATTCTTTAGCTGAGTCAAAATGGGCGGGAACCCCTCCCCCACGGTGCTCGCTCCTAGCACGGTTCCCGCCCATTCCCTCAGTTCCTTTTCGACCGCCATTGCGACCAGCAGCTCTCGAAAGGTTCTCCAGGGATTTATCCCTCTACCAACGGCTGAGTACTTAACTACTTAAATACTTAACTACTTCTTATCTCTATTCAATTATTCAACTATTCAACTATCTCCCCTTCGTTTCTTCACTCAAAAAAAAAAAAAAAAAAAAAAAAAAAAAAAATTCTTCGTTGATCTTCCTTCTGGCTTCCCCCCCCCCCCCCTAAAACGATGGCCCTTAAGGCCCCGTTCAGAAAATGCACCGAATGCGACGCAAAGCTACCCCCAGCAGATGGCCATACCCTATGCCTTTTATGCCTGGGGCAAGAACACATTGTAGAGACTTGCCGTCACTGCAAAAAGTTCACTAAGGTGACTAGAAAGCAGCGGGCTTTAAAGCTAAAAACCTCTTTGTGGCAGCAAACTCTATCGGCGGCTGGCCCTTCTCTCCCACGCGCCACAACTTCAAAGAAACCTTCCCCCTCGACTGTAAAAGTCACCGGGAAAGAGGGAGACCAACCTCAAAAGAAAAGGTCTCACAAGAGCCCTGTAGGAGAAAAACCTAAAAAGAAACCAAGGACCCTATCGCCAATCGGCTCGGTAGCTCACAAAAAACAAGACGCAACCAAAACTGTGGCATCGCCGTCTTCAACTAGACGATCGACATCGGTGCACAAAGAGCTATCGACTCCGAGGATCATTGAGCTCGACACAGCCATAGACCGGGCAGAGTCCATCTCCGACGGAGAAATTTTAGACTCCCCGCCTAAAACGGCTCGATCGCGCCACTCCACCTCACCTAAGAGAGGAGAGGAGCCCCAATTGAAGCCATCTGGGCATCACAGTCGGTCTGGATCGCAAGCGTCCAAGAGACCCTCTATACGATCCAAAGACGACCTCACATATCAGGAGCGGGAGGATAGTGCCTCGACATCGATCGCCTCGACACCGGAGAGACCATGGGTCTCACAGTACTCGTCCTGATAGCTCATCCGAGGATGAAGCTACCCGACGTAGTACGCAGCGCGCCGCTGCTGAAAAACCGGCGGACGCTGGCAGCCCAAGACGGACCGCTGCCGACACCGGAAACCCCCGCCATCGACACTCATCGGTCGACACCGAGGGCTCTCGCCGCCGGGATCTACGACACGACGTCGAGCACCGCCGGCACCGTAGCCCCTCCATCGATGTCGAACGGCGCCGATACAGCCCTCCCTACCGCGTCGCACGCCGCCGCCGAAGTGTCTCGACCGACACCGATTGCAGCCCTCCCTACGGCTCCGATCATCGCCATCGAGGGTCTTCAACTGACCGCAATCGCCCAGCCGTTTCACCAGACATCGACCGTCGCCGCCATCGAAGCCGATCGCTCGATGCCGACCGTCGACATCGCAGGTCAAGGAGCCACTCGATCGACACCGACGAGCCTCGGCACCGAATCGACCGCCGACGCCGAAGTACCTCCTCCGGCAGCGCGCCGCCAGGGGATCGCCATCGACATCGAAGGAAGCCCATCGATGCCGAACGACGCCACAGCTCCCCCTATGCTGATCGCTATCGACATCGAACACCACCCATCGATGCCAAACGACGCCGCAGATCTCCCTATGTTGGACACAGTCGACACCGATCCTCACCTCCCGGTATCGATGGACGCAGAGGTCCGACACGGAGTAGGAGTCCACGCGAGCGATATCACAGCACCGCACAGACTACACGAGACTCTAGCCCACGAAACAAAAACCAGGCTACGAGTTCCAAATCTCGTCACCCTCCGACCCAAGCATCCCCAAGAAAGGCCCTATGTAAAAAGAAACATCTAAAAAAACCAGCTCCATCTAAAGATCTAGACCCAGGATCCTCGTCGGATTTACCATACTCAGACTCAGACTCCACATTGTCTGGCCCCCTCGAGTCGTCACCAGATCTCCAAGTCGAATCGAGGGCGGCAGTATCACCTTCAGAGGACCTTGGGACTTTCGCAGACCACGTGCTGAGAATGACAGCATCCCTGGGGATAGAGACTGTCATTGAATCGCCTGATGATGACGACCCAGTGTATAACATGATGCAATCAACACAAACATCACCGGCACTGGTGCCTTACCTGCCAGCGCTACTGAAAGTCGTCAAAAATACCTGGAACAAACCAGCAGTGATCCCTCCAACGGGCAAGAGGCTGGAATCCCTTTATCGCGTCCGCAAAGAGGATGCCCAATTCCTCTTTACCCATCCAGCTCCGAATTCTATTATAGTGGAGTCTGCCCAGTCCACCTCGAGTAAGATACATACCACACCGGTGGATCAGGAGGGCAAAAAGCTGGATGCCTGTGCTAGGCGCGTGTATTCCTCCAGCGCCTTGGGCCTAAGGGTCTCAAACTATCAGGCAATAATGGCAAGATACCAACACTTCCTGACAGAAAAACTAGGCAACCTATGCGAGGACCTGTCAGAAGAAAAAAGACAACTGGCACGCGTGCTGCAGGCGGAAGCCCTGAGCATGGCAACACTTCAAATGAACAACGCCAGACACCAAACAGATTGCCACGCGAGGGCACTTATCAGCTCAGTGGCACTTCGCAGGCATGCTTGGCTCCGCTCAACGTTGCTGAACACAGAAGCGAGAGCACGTATAGAGAACCTGCCATTTGACGGCGAGGGACTCTTTAACACCAAAACAGATGACTCCCTCGACGCAGCCCAGAAAGCGAAAGTCACAGCGCAAAAGATGGGGCTTAACGCAGCCCCAAGGCAGAGATTCAAATCTAAGCAGTGGACAAAGTTCCAGCCTGCAGCACCGTTTCGGCCGCGCTTCGCACAGAAAAATCAAGACTTACGAGGGCGAGACCGTCAACCCTCTGGGCCAAGAAGACCCTTCCAACCTAAGTACCAAGGACCAAGGAAGGGCAACTCTTTCGGCAAACGGCGTCTTTGACTTAACACGAATCGAGACATACTTACTGGACATGACTCAAACACCGGACACGACAACACCACCGATTATGACAACCCAACGAACTCCATCAAAATCGTCAAATACAATTACCCTATTCACGGACAGACTAGCCACTTACCTTCCATCGTGGCACCATATTACGACGGACCGCTGGGTCCTCAACATCATCCAGCATGGGTACCAGATCGAATTCGACGTTCTCCCCCCCTTCCTCGGCATCACTACCACACAGCCCACTCCACCGTTACTGGAGGAGGTGGACTCTCTGTTGCAGAAGGGCGCCATCCAGCCTGTCCACCCACATCACCTCCAGGAGGGGCTCTATTCCCGGTACTTCACAGTGTTGAAGAAGGGGGGAGGACTTCGCCCGATCTTGGACCTCCGACTTGTCAACTTCTTCATAACACCAAAGAAGTTCAGAATGGTCACCATCCAGTCGATACTGCCTTTACTTCGCAAGACGGATTGGTTTGCGTCGATAGACCTGCAGGACGCATACTTCCACATTGCCATTCACCAAGACAGTCGGAAGTACCTGCGGTTCAAGATAGGGGACGAGGCCTATCAATTCGTAGTCCTCCCCTTCGGCCTCTCCACTGCACCGAGAGTGTTCACCAAATGCATGGCAGTCGTCTGTGCAAGTCTAAGGGCCAGGGGAATCCGGATCTTCCCCTACCTCGACGACTGGCTGGTAGTGGACTCCACGAAATCTCGTCTAGAGTCGGCCATCCGCACGACATTGCACCTACTCAAAGATCTAGGACTATGTCTCAACGCCAAGAAATCTGTCCTCACTCCGGCCAAGGAGATCCAGTTCATAGGGGCGGTTCTCAACTCGATTCAAGGACGGGCTTATCTACCACGAGACAGATTGGACAAGATACTTACGCTCTCAAAAAGTCTGTACCAATCTCGCTCCACACCAGCAAAGACAATCCAGCGCCTCCTAGGCCACATGGCCTCAACGATACAGGTCGTGAACTACGCCCGCCTGCACATGAGAACCCTCCAGAACTGGTTCATCCGCTCCTACAATCCGCAAAGACAGTCCCCTTCCACTCGTCTTCCCATTCCAAGAACGGTCAAAGCGACTTTGCTATGGTGGACGGACAGGAGGAATCTGGACAAGGGGGTTCCCTTCCAGCCACTAACGCCAACAAAGATACTAACAACAGACGCCTCCCTCCTGGGTTGGGGAGCACACTGTGCGGGACTTACCACACAAGGAACATGGAATTCCATTCAACGCAAGATGCATATCAACATGCTGGAACTACTTGCTGTTTGGAACGCCATGAAGGCGCTGGAGTCCGAGCTATACCACCATCACATTCAAGTAGTCACGGACAACACGACCGTTGTGGCCTACCTCAACAAACAAGGAGGCACGCGGTCCATGAGACTAACAAGACTGACCCTCAAAATCCTCCACTGGACGATCCGAAGGTCCATCTCTCTCGTGGCGATCCACATCGCGGGCAAGGACAATACCCTAGCGGATGCCCTCAGCAGAGTCTCCCTGCAGTCCCACGAATGGCAGTTGGACCCGGACGTCCTCCATTGGATCTTCTCAATCTGGGGCCACCCTCAAATAGACCTCTTTGCTACCTCAGAGAACACAGCATGCCACCAGTTCTGCAGCAGGGCAGCTTCAGATCCAGAGTCCATTACAGACGCCTTTATGATGCAGTGGTCGGGGCATCTATTCTACATCTTTCCACCCCTTCCTCTGTTGACACGGGTCGTCTCGAAAATATGGAACGACTGCACAGACTGCATCCTGGTAGCACCATGGTGGCCCAGACAGCCGTGGTTCCCCCAGGTTCTCCACCTTTCCAGAGGGGAATACAAGTCACTGCCCATCACACCAACTCTATTAACCCAGGCTCGGGGCGAGATCCGGCACCCAGACCTGAAGAGCTTGGCGCTCATGGCATGGAGGATACGTCACTCCTAGTGCAAAATTTACCAATAGCAATCCAGGACATCCTAACAGCGGCACGCAAACCAGCAACAAGAGCATCTTATGCTAGAAAATGGCTGGCATTCTCGAGATTCGTCAAGACACAAGGGCAAGATCCAAATACTTGCACAATACAAACTGTCCTGGAATATCTACACACTTTAATGCTAAGAGGATTAAAGCTTTCATCTATAAAAGTATACTTAGCGGCAATCTCGGCCAACAGACCCTACTCCACCGCAGGGACAGTCTTCACTCAGCCAATAGTGAAGCAGTTCCTGAAAGGTCTAAGAAATACCATTCCTCCAATCAAAGACTTGACACCGGGATGGGACCTACCATTGGTACTGCGTGCACTACAACAGAAGCCATTTGAACCGCTCGCCACCATAGATTATCGGTTGCTAACATGGAAAACGGCCTTCCTTGTCGCCATTACCTCGGCAAGAAGATCCAGCGAGCTATGTGCACTAAGAGAGGATCCACCTTACATGACTTTTCACAGAGACAAGGTGATTGTCCGTCCAGACACCTCCTTCGTCCCAAAAGTAGTGTCGGAATTTCACACCAGCCAGGATATAACACTACCAGCCTTTTTTCAGAGTCCAACAACAGACCTGGAAAAGAGAATGCACGCTCTAGACGTCCGCCGTGCACTGGCTTTCTACAAGGACAGAACAGCCTCGTTTAGGAGATCGACGCAGCTGTTCGTCTGTTATGGCGAAAATTCAAAGGGCTTACCTGTGTCCAAGCAAAGGTTCGCCAAATGGATTGTAGAGACAATTAAGCTCGCTTACCAGTTAAGCAACAGACAGTTGCCGGGTGCGATAAGAGCGCACTCAACCCGGGCGCAATCAACATCCACGGCGTTTGGAAGGGGCATTCCTCTACAGGATCTGTGTAGAGCGGCCACTTGGTCTGCGCCTTCGACGTTTGTCAAACACTATAAGCTTGACCTCCGAGCCCGAGAAGCGAACGCTTTTGGCAGAGCAGTCCTCTCATCGGTGCTGCAGTGACATGTGACGCCGTCCCACCGCCGGTAAGTCAGCTTGCTACTCTGCCCATATGTGTGATGCACAGAGACCACGAAGAAGAAGGACAGGTTGCTTACCTGTAACTGTAGTTCTTCGAGTGGTCATCTGTGCAGTCACACAACCCACCCATCCATCCCCGCTCGGCGTCATTATCGATTTCGATGGACCTGCCAGTGGAGATTGGGTGCATCGCTCCAGCTCGTCCCAAAGATGAGAAATTGCGTTGCTGTTACGACCCAAAGGACATATAGGATGACACCAACAGCGGTCCCTCGGTTCATGGGGTCGCAATAGGCGGTCTCATAGGAACTGAGGGAATGGGCGGGAACCGTGCTAGGAGCGAGCACCGTGGGGGAGGGGTTCCCGCCCATTTTGACTCAGCTAAAGAATCTTCCGAGACTGGCTCAGCGCAGGCGCAGAGCCCATATGTGTGACTGCACAGATGACCACTCGAAGAACTACAGTTACAGGTAAGCAACCTGTCCTTATTATTATTATTATTATTATTATTATTATTATACCGCCCAACAGCCAAAGCTCTCTGGGCGGTTTACAACAATCCATAAAAACACACAATACAATATGCAATAAAAACATTATACAAAATTTAAAAACCCAATTTTAAAAAACAAACAAACATATAGATAAAACAAGAAATGCAGTGAGACCAATTAAAAAGCAACCACTCCACCATACACTATGTAGAGTTAAAGGCCTCAATATAGAGGGCAGTCTTAACCTGGCGCTGAAAAGATTGTAAAGTTGGCGCCAGGCGGGCCTCAGGAGGGAGCTTGTTCCAGAGTTGGGGGCTACCACAGAGAAGGCTCTCCCCCTTGTTGCCGCCCGCCGAGCTTCCCTTGGAGGCGGCAACCAGAGGAAGGTCCCAAATGTTGAGTGTAGCATCCGGGTAGATTGTGGTTGGGAGAGGCGTTCCGTCAAGTATTGTGGTCCCAATCCATGTAGGGCTTTAAACTAGCACCTTGAATTGGGGTCGGAAGCATACAGGCAGCCAGTGCAAGCGGGCCATGACTGGCGTTATGAATTTTAGGATATTTTTAAAAGTTCTTAAGAATGTTTTAATAATATTTACTATGTTTTAACCAGTTTGTGTATTTCATATTTATTGTTGTTCCCCGCCTCGATCCAAGTAGAGAGGCGGGTAATACATCATCATCATCATCATCATCATCATCATCATCATCATCATCATCATCATCATCATCACATTTCAGAACTTCACCACCACCTCATTCTGCTGACAATGGCGGTGAGATGATACTCATTGAGGAAGGAGGCCCATTGAGGACATCTTGCCCAGGGGCCCTCATAAACCTGGAGTCAGCACTATATTCCACCCTGAAATCTTTTGATATAGGGCAGCTTAGAAATATTTTAATAAATAATGGTGACCAAGTGCAATATACAGCATTGTTTATATTTCAAAAGGACTTGGGCTTCAGTTTGTATATGTATGTAACTGTTCTCCGTCACTACGTTTGGGCTGTACAAAGTGTCATTATCATCGGTTTTTATAGATCAGTTCAAGACATTTTGCTGTCCCAAACAAAGTTATTTTGATGCACCCACTCCCAACAAAACACTGCCCTATAAATCATAATATATACCAGGATTTCAATATTATTAAAATAAGCAGTTATTTATTAATGATGTTTAATTTAAAATCTCACTTCCCCTCAATAGCAGCCATCAACTTTAGCTGTGAGATCAGCATAGGAACGCACAGCCTATTTTCTTGAAATGTTAGTGCATGAGTAAAATGAATGGAGTCAGCTGCAATTACTCTTGTGCTGAAAGTAAGCTATATTCTGGGGCGGGGGGGGGGAGAATATCTATATTTCACTCACTCTATATATGCTGATAGTAGGGTGCTTAAGAAGGGCAGGATTTGTGGGCAGCTGAGAATGTAGAGCAAGGGTATAGAAGGAAAGTAGGAAAAGTGGGAGGGGGATTGGAAGAATTTGAAGCAGAGGAACAGCTGAAGGGGGGGGGAACTGCTTAGTCCATATATGAAACAGTGGTCCCAACAATGTATTGTTCTTCCCCATAAAAGAGAAGTGGGGGTGGAGAGGGAGAGAAAGAACTGGGTAATCTCTCAATCTCTCTCTCTCTCTAAAGAAAAAGAACTTGTAATTTGCCTTTAGCTATCACAAACAGTCGAAAATGTAAAACTAATGAAGAGGCAAGAGTGAGACTCTTCCTTTGGTGCTCTACAGTGTGAAAGCAATTAAGTCCTTGCCAAACATGCAAGGTGTTTCCCTCCCTCCTCCACTTTTCTGAGACCAACACTTCAAGAGAAAAATGAAAAATTCCTCTACTCCTGTTCATCCCTGCCTTCTTGTAGTAGTGTTTTACTGCTGCTCTTGTTGGCAGTGGGTACGAACAGGTCACACACTGAAATTGAAACAAACACAGACTTCTCCAAGACAGTTTTGACTTCTGGAAACTTCCAGCAGCAGTAGCTGCTGATACAATCCAATCCAGTAACAGAAGTGGGGAGGACCCATCATCATTGAGATAAAACATAATAAATAGTGCTGTTGGTAAAAGCCAGTTACATTTTTTTTAAAAAAATAATAGTGCAATCATTTATATATTTCTTGATCACCTCTCCATCAAAAGAAAGAAAGGGGGGGAAAAGAAAAGCTTCCCCCACCACAAGTTGGCTAGGGCCATAATTAGGCAAGAGCTTGCACTGAAAATTTCCGCTCTTCTTGATCCCTCTCAGTCTGCACACCAGAATTAAAAATGTTTCTGCTCACCAGAATTAAAAATGCTCATGGTGGATGTATTTGTAGAATGCTGCCAGCATGCCCTTTGTCTTCTACTTCTATCCCAGGCTGACCATAGGAGGAGGACTATGGTATGTCAGCCGCCTTGCAAGGGGGGAAAAGTGGAATATAAATGTAATAATAAATAAAAATAAAATAAACTTCAAGCGTACACCCCTTGAATTCTGGTACTTTATGGTCCAGTATGGCTTGAGCTGGCCTGGTCCTGACTATAAGGCCTGTCCGATGCCATATGTGTGTGTGTTGGGGAGGAGTAGAGGGGACCCTGCTCTCATAAGAACAGTGCAATCGCATTTAGGTGGCACAACGGTGCTCCATAAGGGCCAAGTATAATGTGCTGCTGTAGCACTGCTGTTCTTATGTCAGACCTGCGCATTACAGCTGCAGCACACTTACTCAGCAGAATGGGCCACTAAAGAAATAGGTACAAAGTAAGCATGTTAAAGATCACAGTTTAAGTGACTTTTCCAATAATGCTAGGAACATCTAGTAGGGCTGGGCATATTCTCTGGGCGCTAAACCGGTTCTTTTATCACAATGTCATCCTCCCTTTCAAACAATTACGCCTCTTGGAGAACAAACAGACTTAAAACATGGTTATATACCGTAGATGAAATTAGAAGTGGTCACTTTGTGCAGGATTTTTTTTTTCCTTCCAGGTATCATCTGAAATATATTACTAACACACACAGTTATCTCTTGTGTGAAAAGGTATACTTTAAAAGACTTGCATTTTTAGTTGCTGGTCATGTTTACATCTAAAAACATACAATTGTCACTCCTGCTAGGGACACAGCATCTCCCCCACTAGAAATGGAGCATGTGTGTTGGAGTGTGTGCCTTTTTAAGACTGCAAAAATGTTAGTATCGAAACATTCACAAAGGATATTGGTGTGATATCACCAGGCAATTGCAGGAAATCCGAAACATGATATGAAATAAAATAAATATGTGCCTTGTGTGAATGCAACTGTAAGGAGGATCATTATCACTACACTGCAGCATGAAAGCGCCTATTCTATCCCAAGTAATTTGCTCAAGATTGCAAAAGGGTCTACTGCAAAGCAGCAAGCTTAAAGCAGTGCTTGTAAACTACATGCAGCACAATCGTAAACATGTTTACTCAGAAGAAAGGCTCTCTGATTTCAATGGGTCTTTCTTCCATCTAAGCGCCTGCATAGGAATAAATCCCATTGCAATTCATGGGACTAATTTCTAAGTAAATATGCACTGCATATTTACTTAGCAAGTCATGAGTTCCATTCCTTCTTGTTTAAATGAAAGATCTTAAGGCTGCCAGTTTTAAAAGCCTCTTCAGTGACATCCGTCATCAAGCTGACAATCAGATTGTGTTTTGCATGGTCCACCTTTACTTCTCAAGTGGCAGGGAAATACAAGCATCACTGCTGCTGGCTGGGCAGACAATAGTTTTACATAATTCACTCCAGAGCTGTAATGAACATTTAAGAATAGACGGAATGTGACAAATGTCATGAATTTACATAGTGTTCATTTATGGAGGATTTTCCAGAGAATGTTAGACATTTAGAACGAATTTTTAGAGAGAAAAGGATGATAAGATTAATGGATTGGCTGGAAAAAATGGAGACAAGACAGCAAATGGGTTGGGGCAGGAAGAATTTCGTGGTTAAATTTAATTCAACTAGTACAATGGGGTAAGAAATGGAAGAGGAGACAGGAGCATGAAAGAGATTTCACCACATTTGAGCAGTTGGTTATGTCTAGAGAACTTATAGAAGGAAATGCATCAGCTAGGGGTCTTACAAAGATGTTATATAAAATGTTGCAGAAATCAGAAGAGCAAGCGGAAAATCTTAAAATAGTTTGGGATACAGAGTTTGAAGAGGAAATATCAAAGGATGAGTGGAACAAGATTTGGGATAGGCGAATATTGAAAAATATGTCTATAAGAATCAACGAGAATTTTTATAAGCTAATTTGGAGATGGTATTTGACTCCGGTGAGATTAAATAGAATAGATAACAAATGTTCTCCAATGTGCTGGCGAGGATGTCAGGAGCTGGGTACATATGCTCACATGTGGTGGAGTTGTAAAAATGTAATGGATTTTTGGAAAATGATTTTTGAGGAAATATCAGAAATTGTTGGAGCTGATCTAGAGGTTTGTCCTAAACTAGCTTTGCTATCAATAACGGAAAAGCTGACCGGTCCTCAAAACGTTAAAGAATTAATTACAAATTTGTTAACGGCAGGTAGATTAATGATAGCAAGGAAATGGAAAATTCAGCAAGTTTTCACTATTACCGATTGGTATAAAGAAGTATGGGATATGGCATTGAATGATATGTTGACTTGTAATATCAAATGCAAAAGGGGTCAATTTAAGAAAAATATTTGTAAGGATATTTGGGGTTTATTTTTGGAATATGTGTTAAAAAAGGGGAAAGGGAGTTTACCCTGTCAAGATATGTTGTATTTTTGGAATAATGAACAATTATAGAGTTATTGTATTATTCGGTCCCATGGTGATGGGAGCACTATATTAGTTATATGTGTGTGTTATTTTCTTTGTATTGTTCTAAAAAGTTTAAAAATAAAAATATTAAAAAAAATTATGATAATAAATAAATAAAAAATAAATAAAAATTGGGATTTTAAAATGACATTTTGTATTCTGCCCTGGTATACTGTAAGATGAAGGAAGGTAGAAAAATATTTTAAATACATAAATAAATGCATGATGGTGGGGCACAACTTAGCAGACACTCTGAAGTCTGCTATACCCACATCAGATCTTCCAGGGGAACAGTCTGCAACCTGGGATGCTCCAGAGATCCAGCTCAACTCTTTCCCAGTTTCATTTCACAACTTTCAGGCTGGTTCTTTTGTTTAGTTCAGGGACACATGGATTACAACATTCCTTAAGGGGGAGAGGGGAGGCATCCCATTCAGATATTTGCTGGCCATTAAGAGCCATCAGCCTATTATTGAATTCCCATGGCAACCTGGCCTATTGACCTTTAAGAAACCTTAGCATTTGTCCAGGTTCCATTAACCCTCTCCTGTACAACCCGCCTCCCATTCTTAGAATAATAGAATTAAGAGCTTAGACAGGACCCTTAGAGGCCATCCAATCCAACCCCAAATCTCATAATACTATGACTGGGTTCAGCAGACATGATAACCCACACTCAGGGGTTGAGTATGGGTCGAGTGTGGGTTGTTGTTGAACCATGGGTTATTGTGTTGCCTGAACCCAGCTGCGTTAGAAGCCAGGGTTTGTTAACCATGAACAACCCATGAAGAGAACCCATGGTTTGTTGTTGGGTTGTGAACTGTAGGTTGTTCACCATGGGTTTTTTAAAAATCTTGGCTGGGTTCAGATAACACGATAACGCACATTTCAACAAGCCACAGTTCAACGACAACCCACACTCAGTCCATACTCAACCTTTGAGTGTGAGTTGTCGTGTTGTCTGAACCAGCATATAAGTAAGTGGCAGCTTCAAGAGCTTCAAAAACACACAGGACAAGGCTTAGAAGCACTAGGCGAGATCTGTGAGTACTCAGCAGTGAGCTCACTGCCAATATTTAAATTAAAAGTTAATATCATGCAAATATACCTCTAGTTAGGCCCAGCATCAGCACCAGGCATAGTGGGTCAAATGCTGGGACTCGTAGGGCCCAGAGGGCTTACCAGGCCTGGTGCCTTGTGTGTTGTGTCTTTTTTAGATTGTAAGCCTGCGGGCAGAGACTGTCTCCTTTAATCTATATATATAAAAGAAAGTGTCCTGACTGACTGACTCATAAATGCCCAGCTCAAACCGTTTAATCTAGGAACGTCAAATTTTGAAGGAACATTGCTTTTATGACGTAGAGCCCCACTAAGGAAGGATTTTTGGAAATTCCGTCCCTAAGGGGGTGAAAAAAGGGGGCAAAATTGCCCCACTCTCATATCGCCTATGGGCAAAACAACAGGGCAGCAGTTATGCAAATCGGCCTCACCTCAGAATTCCTGCAGGAGCCAATAGGAGCAGTTATGCAAATAGCCCATATGACACTTGGAATGTTTGTATAAATTCCTGCATGGGCCAATAGGGCTGGGTATGCAAATCTCCCCTTGGCCGTTTAGAATGTTCTCTGAGGGGGTGAAAAGGGAGGGAAACTTTTTAAATGACTGAATGACTGCTGTGTGCAGGGTGTCATCACATAGGCTTCATCATATTTTGACGGGTCCACCCCAAACTTGGCACGCATACTGTCCATCACCCAAGGACAAAGACTGACAGGTTCAAATCTCCAAAAAATCCTCGCTGTGCCTGTACGGCCCAAAATAGATGAGAGCCAATGGCGTCACTTGGAATGTTCGCAGGGGTCATTCAGGAGCGGTTATTCAAATCGCTCCAACGACATATAGAATGTTTGTATGAACTGCCACAGGGGCCAATCAGGAGCAGATGTGCAAATCTCTCCTGCGTCAAAACAGAATGTTCATATGAACCACAGCTGGGGCGGAGCTGGGATTTCATTGTTCAGTCCCGGGAGGGGGAGCAGGGATTTCATTGTGCAGTCCGGGGGGGGGGCAGGGGTTTCATTGTGCAGTCCGGGAGGGGGGGAGCAGGGATATCATTGTGCAATCCTGGGTGTTGTAAATCCATCCAGTTCCAAGATCAGCCATAGTCGTTATCACAGTCCGAGTGTCGAAGCCAAAATATATCAGTCCAAAACAGAGCAAACGTAAACCAGTTTGGGATCAGGCAAAGTTGTGGTCAAGGTCGTTCCAAGGATCAAAGGTACAGAAGTCTGAGGTCGGGGATGTCAGGAGCGTCCGGCTGTAGCTGTCTTAGCAAACAATTGCTTCCAGCATCTGAGTGTGTTTGGGGACCTGCCTTTTGAGCAGGCGCTGATTGGTAAGGCTGCCCAGCTGGGTCAGGCTGCACTTAGCCTGGCCCCACCCCAAACACACTCCGGCACGGCTGGTCTCTGTCTGACCTACTAGAGGCACAACACTGGGGGGGAGAACAGGGATTTCACTGTGTAGTCCTGGAGGAGCAGGGATTTCATTGTGCAGTCCCGGGGGAAAGGGAACAGGGATTTCATTGTGTAGTCGGGGGGGGGGGGGAAGCAGAGATTTCATTGTGCAGTCCCGGGGGAGGAACAGGGATTTCACTGTGTAGTCCTGGGGGAGCTGGGATTTCATTGTGTAGTCCCGGGGGAGCAGGTAGTCTGGGGGGAGCTGGGATTTCATTGTGCAGTCCTGGGGGAGCTGGAAGTCCAGGGGGAGCTGGTGGTCCTGGGGGAGTTAGGATTCCATTATGTAGTCCCGGGGGACCTTTCCAATGGAGCAATTCAAAACAGCAGGAAAATGACGACCCGTGCAAACTTGGCACGGTCACTCTTCATCACGCAAGCGAAGCCGTGGGCAAAAGCTAGTTGATTATATATATAAGCCACTCTGGGAGCCTTTTTAGCTGAGCAGCAGCATAAAAATATTTCAAATAAATAAAATAATAAATAAAATACACCCAGCATTCTGACAAGAATGCCTGTGTAAATTTGATGTCTCATCTAAGAAGAGATGGGAGAGAGATATTAGAAGATCTATAGAAGAGAAGGAGTGGTTAGAAATCTTTCAAGTAACACTTTTCAGTTAGTACTTCCTTGAAAGAAGCCCAGTAGAAAATTTTACACAGGTGGTATGAGACTCCATAAAGAATGAACAGGATATATAGGACAAATGGATTTGGTTGTTGGAAGTATGGGAGGGTGGATGCAGATTTGATTGATATACTGTGGAATTGTCCAGATGTCCAAGAATATTGGGGGTCAGTTGTTCTATATATATATGTAATAACGGGAATTAATATAGGATCTGATGCATTGTCTTGATTATTAAACTATTTATCGGAAGTTACAGGGGGAAAAAACTATTAAGAATTTGAATATAAATGTATTAATAGCTGCTAGAATTGTACTAGCTAGATACTGGAAAAATGTCAGAACTCCCACTTCTAGAGAATGGTTATTCAAGGCTTTGGAACTTGCTTGAAAGGATAAATCAATGGATAGGGTGCACAATTTATTTATTTATTATATTTATACCCCGCCTTTTTTCCTGCAAGGAACCCAAGGCGGCTTACATAATCCTCCTCTCCATTTTATCCTCACAACAACCCTGTGAGGTAGGTTAGGCTGAGAGACGGTGACTGGCCCAAAGTCACCCAGGGAGCTTCATGGCTGAGCGGGGACTAGAACCTGGGTCTCCAGAGTCCCAGTCCAACACTCTCACCACTACGCCACACTGGCTCTCAATGGAGATGATTGTATTCTGCACTCTAACTTTTTTTCTGAAATGGTAACTGTTTATTGCTTTCTGGAACAATTATTTTGAACTTAGTAGGTTAGATCATTATGTATTTAGTTTTTGAAAATAATAATAATAAAATAATAATAATAATAATAATAATAATTATTATTATTTCTGAGTAAGCCGCTGCAACCACCACCATCTTTATTAGCGGCTACAGCCACTTTACTTGGGGCTTCTCTGCTCCGCTGAACATCACCTCCCATCCCTGCTGTTGCCTGCCGCTACCTGACCTGGTAAGCTTATGCAGGAGGCAGTGGCGGCGGGGGCGGAGGAGCTGCAGGCGGGCAGCAGTGGTGAGTCTGGTGACATATCAGTGCCCAGCCTGATGCTCACCAGTAAAGTGCTGAGCCACTATCTTCATTTCCCTTGGGGGACCCACCAGGATGGTGCTGGGAGGATGGAGAGCAGCTTGCCCAGGGCCCTCTCAGCAGCTTGCCCTGGCCCTGGGTATCTTATTAAAGGTTTTAGAATCCTACCCTCTGTTTCTGATGTTCAAGTGTGAGTGGTGATGCATAATGTAACCAAAACAGCAACACTGGGACACAAGAGGGAGGTTTCAGTACGGTTTGTCAGCATCTCAAATTTGCAGAAGTACAAATAAATCAAGTGAAAAAGAAAACCATAAAAGTGGGGGGGGACCCAAAAAATAGCCCAATGAGGACTGAATGTACTCAGTGGCCATGGAATGAGGACAGACCGTTTGGAGAGAAAAACAGAAAACTGAGCGTGTGGGGGGGGGGAATGGATTGGAGGATCCTGGAGGAGGGCTTGGCTGACTGACTGGAACACTAGAGAGGAGCACTCTACACTGCAACATTTTGTTGCAGGTCCTGCTTGTGTCTAACTAATCAGCATCTCCCTCTACATTTCCCATAGGCAGATTCAAAGAAGAGACAGGACAGTCAAAAGTCTTGAAGATCCTAAAACACTTACTTCGATGCTCTCCTATTGTTTTCACTTGGGATTATTTCCAAGTAATATGTTTTGGATTGTAGCCCAAGCCACATAACCACAGCGAGAAAGAAGGTCTCACTTTAATTACAGTTCCGTAGCTGGTGTGTGTCTTGTTCTGCTCTGCTGTATAAAGGATTCTGAATGGGTGAATATAAATAGCATTTTAGAGGGGGAAATCTGTGTCTTCTGGGTGACTTGTTTTTACAAATGCATCCTTGCTCAATGAAACAGAATCACATGAAATAAATTATTATCATAGGGAGCTATATTGGTCCATTAGTGGGGGAAATCCAAAAGACAGTTTTGGAAAACTCAAAAGAAAAGCTTGCTCACTCCTACAAATGTGACATTTTAGATGGGGCTAATAAAGGTATTATTCTGCTGTGTCTTATGAAATGCACTGTTAGGTTTCAGTGGAAGAATTCCGTTTCATTGGATCTCTGTTTCAAAACACGTAGATATGCTTATTCTTCCTGCTTATCCATTCTTATAACCTTTATTTTCCATGTCTTTGTGATGTTTCACTGTAAAAACAGATTATATCAGCTCACATTTCTGGCCTTCCCAGACTCCAGGCACTTATCTGGCACTTAGTGCACAAAATGCAGAGACACTATTCAGTTGTGGGGGATCCAAATATCATTTCTTACTTAACACTGTTGTCATGGGAACACAGGAAGCCACCTTATGCCATTGGTCCATCTAGCCCAGTATTTTTGACACTGACTGGCAAAGGCTCTCCAGGGTTCCAGCAGGAGTCTTTCCTAGACCTAGCTGGAGATGCCAGAGGTTGAACTTGGGGCCTTCTGCATGCAAACAAAGCATGTGCTCTGCCACTGAGCTACAGCCCCAACCCATGTCACTCAGTTGTTACAGGCAATCTATACATCTGAAAGCCAAGGCCTCCACAGAAGATGGGGATCTGGTTGTCAATGGTTTGGCTGTAAGGTGTGCACTGTCTAGCAAATGTTCTTGGGAACATTGTGGGGCAAAAACTCTTCATCAGAAGATGAGGGCTTGTATGGGAATGGACATCTGCTGATGTGATGAAACAAATATATGTACAACTTAACCACTGATATTTGCAGTGGGGCACAGACATTAACATGAAGAGAGGGCCTGAAGGACATAGTCTATGAGGAAGTGGAACAAAAGTTGTTGCTTATGATCTAAACATAATCAGTCACAAGACATGTTGCTGAACGCTTGTGAACATATCGATTAGGATTCATACATTGTTCTGCAGAACTTACTATACTGGTTTACTGACCACTACATTGTTTGGATCGTACAGCTGGGAGCAGTGCAGAGGAACAACAGAGCAGGGTGGGGACTGACTGGCTGACAGAGAACACATAGCCCCTGCCTGATCTGCTAGTACAGGGGTCCTCAAACTTTTTAAACAGGGGGCCAGTTCATTGTCCCTCAGACTGTTGGGGGGCCGGACTATAGTTTGAAAAAAATATGAACTAATGCTTTTTTTTTTACTTGATTAAATGGAAAGTTATTATAAATTAATAATAAATTAATTATAAATTAATTTGCTGTCTAAAATTGAAATACATTAAATTTTAAAAAGACATAGAAAGGCTTGATTTGCATACTGCACATATCTTATTTATTTGTAGTGCAAAAAAAACCCAGGAAAAAACAATACAATATTTAAAATGAAGAACAATTTTAATCAACATAAGCTTATTAGTATTTCAATGGGAAGTATGGGCCTGCTTTTGGCTAATGAGATGGTCAATGTCCGGTTCCATATTTGTCACTGCTAGTCGTAACAAGTGATGCAGGGCAGGCAGCAGCGCTGTGGCCAGCAGCGCCGCGGCCAGCGTCTCCTCCGGTGGAGGAGAAGCAGAAGCCTCAGTAAAGTGGTGGGTTAAAAGTCTTATGTAGATAAGCTGCAAGTCAAACTGCACTACCTGAAAGACCTTCTTCTCCCATACAAGCCTGCCCAGGTTTTAAGATCGTCAGGGGAGGCCCTTTTCTTGGTTTTGCATCCTCAGAGGCAAGTTTGATGGCAATGTGAGAGAGGGCCTTCTTAGTGGCTGCTCCCAGGCTCTGGAGCTCCTGAGAGAAGCTAGGTTGGCTCCCTCTCTGCTGCCTTCCACTGGCAGGCAAAGACATTTTTATTCAAGCAGGCCCTTGGCATGTAAGCTGGTCTGCTGGGTTGGGTAGTGTTTTTATTCTTTTGCTGTTGTGTTTTTCTAACAGTGTTTTGAATGTATCCATTTTGTTACTGTTTTAATCAAGTGTTTATTTGTAAATTGTTAGTTCCTACGATCGTCAGCCTCCTGGAGCCCCATTTTCTTGGTGGAAAGGTGGGGTACAATTCAAATCAATCAATACACCACTCCATTTGGATTTCCATGACAGGTGCCAGCCATGCCTCTTTCAAAAGAAACTGGGAAAGTTTGACTTACGGTAATACCCACACATCTTTCAACACATATTTTCACATGTTAAATATCACCGCATGATGTTTTTTGTTTTTAAAACTTTGCACGCTGAAAGGCTTATCTGAATCCTTGAATGGAAGACCCCCTTCTCCAGCTGACTATAATTCTTCCAGTAGAAAGGCTGGAAAATCTGCACGAAAATCTCTCTCCTGGCTGCAGACCCTCCCCCAGCCTGTCCCTCCAGTGCCCCCCCTCCAGACACACACATCCATCCTGCGAGCTGATTCCACCCAGTCGCTGCATGACCTGGAGCTTGCCAAACCCCAAAAGCATTCCCCTGCCCCTTTCTGCTCACTCAAGAGGCCCCTTTATACCTGTGTAGAGATTTTTCCCTGCATGGCTTTCCCCGTTGAGAAATGGGTACCTTTTTTTACTACTGTTGTTATTCTGATCCTTTATTCTTTCTCCCAGAGACTTCTTCTTTGCAAAGGACACAGGTAGCTCCTTTGGCAATGTTGTCCCTTGGGGAGAGTCTGGCGAGCCGCCCGGAGCCCGGCAGGGCGGGCAGCAGCGCCGCGGCCAGCGTCTCCTCCGGTGGAGGCGCAGCTGAGCCAGTGGCAGCGGGGTGCGAGCCGCCCGGAGCCTGGCAGGGCAGGCAGCAGCGCCGTGGCCAGTGTCTCCTCCAGTGGAGGAGGCGCAGCTGAGCCGGCGGCGGGGCGTAGTCCGCCCGGAGCCCGGGCAGCAGCGCCGTGGCCAGCGTCTCCTCCGGTGGAGGAGGCACGACAGAGCCAGTGGCGGCGGCGGGGTGTGAGCCGCCCTGCAGGGCATGTCAGTGCTGCAGTCAGCGTCTCCTTCTCTAGAGGTAAGAGTGCCTCTGACTAGATCGGCTGCTGGGCCGGATGGAAGGTCATGTTGGGCCGGATGTGTCCCGCGGGCCATAGTTTGAGGACCCCTGGGATAGGGGTTAAACCTGTCCTCCTGTTCTCAGGATTCAACTCTCTGAGAATGAGAAGCAGTTTGTGCCCTTTCCCTAACAGTGTCCCATAGATGTCAGTGGGAATCACTGAGAAATGAACCAGCCCCATTTTCATCCAGAATATGATGGAATGTTGGGCAAGTGTGACAAGCCTTCCTTTCAGCTTCATTTCATGCACTGAGATAGGATATGAAGACGGCATATGCAGTGGCCTGACCGTATTCATGACCAGCAGCTAGTGCAGGAGCTGAACAAGGGAGAGTTAGGGTCCAGGGGAGACTGAGGAAGTTTGTATCCTCACTGTCAGCTCCTCCTCTTCCTGGTCATCTGCTAAGTCATTTTTTGCAGCTTGATCTCATCTGACTGCTCCTTCCTCCCAAGGAAACCTCTGGCAGAGCCTCCTGGCAACCAAATGTGTGCTCATATACTGACCCTGGGCTTCCCACCACGTTCGCTGCTACCTTTGCTCTTGAAACCCATGGAGTGAAGGGGAGAATCAGGGATTAAAGCCAGGACTGGAATGTGGTTAGAGGATTTATTGGGGGCTCCAGATGAGATGTCCATGAGATGAAGCACTTCAGGCTGCTTTGGGGCTTTAGCAGATTCTTCCAGGTCCTCAGTTGTACTGGGGGGCTCTCTGTGTGGTCTCATGATTCTTCGCAGAGTAGGTCTACTCCAGGGCTGGGTCAAATGGGATCCTGACACCTCCACATGTCCTCTGGCCTCACTCCCAGTCTCTGCACATCCAGCCGAAGGTGAAAAGGTCTCTACACATATAAAACTATACTCACAGAGGGCCTGTATGCAAACATCATGATCGGGAACCCTGGCACAATTGGCTTATGAGCCTTGGTCTGGCTTCAAAAAACTTTTGGCTGTGTGTTTATCCAGTTGGCTAAACTCACATCCAGTCCACACTTTCATATAAATCAATCTTCAACCTTATTGTTAATACAACTTGAACGTCCTACAACTAGTAAAGGCAGAGGATCAAATGTTTAGCTATAGAAGGATGACTAATGGAGGGTTGAATCAGACTGAGGTAAAAGAGATGGTATGAGGTGAAAGACACTGCAAGGCTGGGCCTTCTAGGCTGAAACTCAGAGTGGCAGAGAGCCAGAGAACAGCAGAAAGGCCAGAGGAAGGCTTTACTTACCGTATATACTCAAGTATAAGTGGACCCTAATATAAGTCGAGGCCCCTAATTTCACCCCAAAAAACTGGGAAAACTTACCGTAATCTGAGGGAAACTGGCCCGTGACAGTAGAGTTTGATCAGTTGCTGACAGATCTACAGAGGCGAGATTACAGCAGTTCTAAATGCAGAGACTAGGGGGCAATATAACAAGTAACACAATGCCCCATTGTGGCAGAATGAGCCTACAATTATACATGTGCAGAACCCATTTTCAAGCCCTGTTCAGGTGTTCTTCTTCTGTGTAGAATCAACATATAAGTGGGGAGAGTGAGGATGAGTGCATTAGCTCTTTCTGCCCTTTATCACCATCCTCATCATCTTCCACATCACAGTTGGAGGCAAATGTCTGTGGCGGGAAGCCTTTTCTACTTGTGTAGGTTCCCTCCAAGATGTAGAATCCTGATTATCCAGGGTTCTAAATGCACAGGAAGCCTATGTGTGTAGAGCAGGCTCCCCACTTCAGAAGTTATCCCTCCAAAGCATGAAGGGAGATGGCAACAGGGGTGGCTACCAGTGGAGCTAATGTACGGCACTCATCTTTGCTTCCCCCCCCCCCCCACCATGATGATTCTACAGAAGTAGAACCAGGAATAGGGCTTCACTTTCAGCTAAATGAGAGCCAGTGTGGCGTAGTGGTGAGAGTGTTGGACTGGGACTCGGAAGATCAGGGTTCTAGTCCCTGCTCAGCCATGAAGCTCACTGGGTGACTTTGGGCCAGTCACTGACTCTCAGCCTAACCTACCTCACAGGGTTGTTGTGAGGATAAAATGGAGAGGAGGAGGATTATGTAAGCCGCCTTGGGTTCCTTGCAGGAAAAAAGGTGGGGTATAAATATAATAAATAAATAAATAAATAATGTGTGGAGGTCAGGGGTGCAGCCAGTGGACACAGCAATCTCACTTCCCTGCCCCCCCCATTCAGTTACTCTGGATTATGAAGGTGAGAACAGGGAGTAAATGCTACCTCCAGTATAAGAGGCAGTATGCCTATGTACACCAGTTGCTGGAGAACATGGGAAGGAGGGCACTGTTGTACTCATGTCCTGCTTGTGAGTTTCCCTTGGGCAGCTGGTTGGCCACTGTGTGAACAGAATGCTGGACTAGATGGACCCTTGGTCTGATCCAGCATGGCTCTTCTTATGTTCTTATGTTAGATTCAGGACAGATAAAAGGAAGTACTTCTTCACACAGTGCATTGTTCAACCATGGAATTCACTTCCACAAGATGTAGTGATGGCCACCAATCTGGATGGCTTTAAAAGGGGATTGGACAAATTCATGGAGGAGAAGGCTATCAATGGTTACTAGTCCTGATGGCTATATGCTATCTCCAGTATCAGAGGCAGTATGCCTATGTATACCAGTTGCTGGGGTACATGGACAGGAGGGTGCTGTTGTACTCATGTCCTGCTTGTGGGATCCCATGAGCAGCTGGTTGGCCACTGTGTGAACAGAATGCTGGACTAGATGGTGTGAAGATGGGACTTGTAGTGAAAGCCATGCTAAGTTCCCCTTCCCCCATTGCTGTTTAATTAGAGGATTTTTACTTCAGCTTTCTGTCTCTCTTTTGGAATGTGTTGGGAGGGCAGTTGGTAGCACCTGGGAGATAGCAACGGTCTGCAGAGCTGGGAAACAAGGTCAGGCGGTAATTGGGATGAAGTCATGAGAAAGTATCCACAGCTGGGAAAGGGCGGGGGGGGGGACTCATTCAGAAGGTAGGAGGATAGGATTGGTGGAGGCTGGGCGGGAAAATGGGCCCTAGTTTTGGATAAAGGAGCTGGGTGAGAAAGGTGCAGTGTTCTTCCTCTTGGGCTTGGACCCTGTGGAAGTTCCATCTGGGCAGGTATGCCAATCTTGCAGGATAGCTAGGAAAAGCTAGGCCTGGTTTGACTTATGTTTTTCTTGCAGACTTTTGGGGTTTGTTTTTATATCCTTTTTGAGTCCCTTTTTATTCCCATTCCCTTTTCCTCACAACCTTCTACCTCACTCCCTTTTCCCTTACCCTCTTCTAGCCCTTTCTTATAAGGGATCATTTTTACTTGTATTGGACAATTGGAGACCCTACACCGACTAATTCTTTATTTTTGCTTTTTAATAAAGTCTCAACTTGGCGTGTATTCTTTTGTTTAAAGGTTGGGCTGCTACACCAGTTTGGTGTATGGGACCCTTGGGTGGTGGGTGGCAGTCCGGGAAACTTTAGGACTGTGGCCTACCCTGCAGGGCTGGTGTAGTCCAGTTCCTTCATAGATGGACACTTGTTCTGATCCAGCATGGCTCTTCTTATATTCTTAAATGTCCGCAACTGACTATTTTATGAGATATGAAATGGGGTTTGTGAACAAATCCTGTTAATTGTCCCACAACCTACCCCCTTCTTTGATGCATACAGTAATCACAATGAAATGAATTAATCTTTTTTGTTGTGTTTGATATGGAGGATCTGCTTCTGGACCTGCTCTTTTCTGTTTGCTGCTGCTGCTCCTCCTCCTCTTCTTTAAAAAAACACACACAGGGTTTTGAATTGTCCTGCGGAATAAAACAGTTTAACTGTAGAGAGACTCTCCCAACAGCTGTTATCCTTCAGAGTTCCCTTAGTTGCAATAACCCTTTGGTTTACTGTAGAGTGCAAGTTTATTAAGCCACATCAACAAGTGCAGTAATTATTTAAAAGGTTTTCAAGTGGGCTGTAACTCGGAAAGTGCCAGGCATGTTATTTGAAAGGAAAAAACTGCAGCAACTTTTGAATGCAATAAAATTTTTGGAAAGAGATCCTGTTTAAAGAAACATTTAGTACATGAGAAGTGGCTACTCTGTTTACTGAAAATGATCATTCAACACTTGCTTTAATTTTAAAGCGCTCTTGAAGTAATAATAATAAAACACACACAGAGAGGTGTGATTTAAGAGCAAGACTCAATTTTAAGAAACTCTCCCTGGTATTGTAAATCAAATTACAAATGTAGGAAAGTAATTATTAAAATTGTGTGTGTGTGTGTGTGTGTGTGTGTAGATAGATGACATAGATATAGATAGATAATATAATATAATATATACTTTTTCAGAACATTGATCTACCAGGTATCTTGGTGGTAATTTTCAAACATTTCATAGGATTTCATAATAGAGTTAGAAGGGGCCTACAAAGCCATCGAGTCCAACCCCCTGCTCAATGCAGGAAACTAGAGGAAGGGTCTCCCATCCAAGTAATAACCAGGCCTGACCCTGCTAAATGTAGATTAATGCAGAGTACAGGTGCTAGGAGAAGACAGGATGGGGGATATGAAATGTTTTAGCCCTCTGATGTTGCTAAATTAAGCAGGACCAGGGCTTTTTTTCTGGTGGAACTCACCGGAACTGAGTTCCAGCACCTTTTCTTCTATTAATTGCATTACAATTTAATCGCCATCTACTCCCGAGGAAATGCAATCCAAGAGTTCCGGTACCTTTTTCTCCAGAAAAAAAGCACTGAGCAGGACTATCACTGGTGGCTGGTGGCTCCAATGTCAGGGGAGCTGTGTACCCACTCCAGGCTTGAGCCTGAACTTTAGAGGAGCTATCCATGGTGCTGAACCTATTTTGGGGTTGTGGGTTCAGCACCATGGATAGATCCTTAAAAGTTCAGACTGACAATTGGAGTGGATACACACAGCCCCACTGGCACTGGAGCCACCATCCTCTATTGACTACAGTGGTTGGACTCGATGGCCTTATAGGACCCTTCCAACTCTACTGTTCTATGATTCTATAAAAGGAAGAGGAAAGAGTCAGCTGACCAGCACAGAGATCAGAGGAATAGGCTGTGTCTATAATGAATGATGCAAGGCATTCAAGCCCTGTACCTGGAGAACTGAAAATCATAGGGCAAAATCAAGTTACTGTTAAGTACATTTTTAAAAGTGTGCTTACCATTGCACACTTCCTCTTCCCCAAGAATAAGGCAGCTGCATAGGCCCATGGGCTGGATCAGGACCACAGAACAGAGGGAGGGGTTTAATGCTTTCCTTCCCACACCATTTTTCACCACAAATCAACCCCAAGCTATTCCCTCCTCCTCAGGGTGCTGTTTTCTGCAAATAGGTCCTTCAGGGGCAAACACCAGTGGGTGGATAGTGGTGCCACCAGGGCAGGAATTTGGGGTAGACATCCAGGGCTCCACTAAGCAGAATGAGCAGGAGGGCCCCCAAATGCAGCAGGGCTGGCTTATCCCATTATTTTGAAATAAGTGAAGTAACAGGCATTGGCATCTAAAGACAGGCCCTTGCTGGGGACAAACAACAAAGAAGACCATCAACCTTCTCATGACCTTCTTGTGAACTTATTAGAGGCATCTGTCTGGCCCTTATTGAAAAAAGAATGTGGAGTTTGGTGGATCTTCGGCTGATCCAGTAGGGCTATTCCTATATTTGTATCTGCTGGATAGATAAAAAAAAGTTTATTGCCCTTCTGTTTGGCTCATATCCTTCCTGACACCTGGAAGGAACTGTGACCAGCTAGTGCCATTAGAATAAATAGCCATACTTTCTCAGGATGTGTGTATGGATGGGGCCTTGTCTCTGATGCATGCTTTATCCAGCACATATGAACAGCCCCCAGCAAGTCAATATTATTTATTGAGCCATTGGTTAGACGCAATACCAAAGCCCAAGAGCTCCAACTTTCAAAACTAGCTTTTTACTTGTGCTTTTCCAGTAACAATTATATTTTCTGCTATTGCCCCTGTCCTTTGGAATGCTCTTCCCTCCATATTAGTGAAGCATCAACTGTGATGTGTTTTCAATGTCTTTTGAAGACATGCCTTTTTACGCAGGCTTTTCCTGCTGACTGATGTTGGACCCTGTCATTGTTTTTTATTGTCTTGCTTTGATTCTGTTTTATTGTACCTGTGGTAGAGATCATTTAAGATGATGATGATGATGATGATGATGTTTTAAAATATTTTAAAATAAAATAGCTATCACAAAAAAGGGCCTTTTAAATAATTCTCAAGATTAGATGGAGACAACCCCCCAGGTTTTAAACAAAATAAATAATTTCCCTACAAGGAGATACCAACAGAAATTATTTGTACAAGCTAAACCAGCTGTAATGCTAAATCCAGTAACTTCTTTGCACAGTTACAGGCTGCAGACCTTGTAAAGATTCTGAGTTCAGAACAATTTATGTGAATGTGTACCTCCACCCTGTGACCAAAACCTTGTACTACATCACACAGCTGTGTTGACTGGGTCTATGGAAATAATATCCTTGAAACGTGCTAAGCTGAAAAGCACGTCAAATGAATCCTTTACAGGACCATCTTCTATCTGGTAACCTGTGTCCTCACTGTGGGAAGCTGTGTGGATCTAGAATTGGCCTCCACAGTCACTTACGGACCCATCGCTAGAGTCTACACAATCTTCTTTAGAATCTCCTCCTTTTATCCCGGAAGACAATCTTACTCGGTCACGAGTGATCACCTGATGATGATGATGTCAAGCATGGGCAAGCTAGTAAATGGATTTTATTTTCTAGTGCTGTCTGCACAGCCCCTTCAATAATAAAGGGGCGAATGAAAAGGAAACTGGAATGAGAAAGCATAAATAGATGTTTCTAGTTACACGACACTAGGAGCTGTGATTATGGAGGGAGCCTCCTATAAAAGTGTAATAGCCCTACATGTTTCTAATGGTCTATTTTGTAGAGCTATGTGATAGCTGACCTTCCCTGACAACTTTTCCAGAAGTGCAAGACATGGATGTGTGTGCAGGAGGGTTTGACTGCCAGTTTCAGCCATCTATAGGACAATGAACTCATATGGAATCTATTTACCTTGTTTGAGCAGGAGAAGAGTCCTGATGCATCAGACATAAAGTCTATCTGTTGTCAAGCATTCTGTCTTCCATCGTGGCCAACTAGATGCCCCCATAAAAACCACAGGCAGGCAGTGGTGCAGTAAATTGTGAAGTGCAGGCGCGCATCATGACAGTCCCCATAGCCACAACCCTAAGGAGACTCCAGACATTTAGTGTTGATCCATTATCAACAAACCAGTTCCAGCAGTTTTATCTCTACCAGGAACAGGTCTTTTGTAAAGCTAATGGATCTTAATTGCCCATTCAGGACCAAGCTACCCCAAAATACTTTGCCTTATAACAGGGAACAATATATTGTTGCTTGCAAAATCCATCTCCCTCAGCTACTGTGAGAATTGCAGCTAATCACAGAGGAACAGGGAATTCTGAGGTGGCTGGCAGATGACATTAGTGTCCCTGCTAATGAAAAAGTGTCAGTGCTGCATCCCTGTTTGCCCTGGGCACCAGTACACCACTGCACGCAGAGCATGAAAGAAATAAGACTTCTCCCACTGTTTCAATGCCCCAAAGTTGGAGAAAATGGAAAGTGGGATGGCTGGGCCAGACCCAATAGCCCTGTTCAGGCATCTAGGGAGGAGTGAAGCCACACACAACTAGCCTGGTCCCCAACATCCTTATTCTTGCCCATGGCAGGCTCAGACCATCACATAATCAAGGGGCTGGAACGAATACCTTTACAAGGAAAGGTTGCAACATTTGGGGCTTTTTAGCTTAGAAAAAAGGAGTAAGTGGGGAAAGGATAGAGGTGTAAAAAATTATACAGGCCATGGAAAAAATGGACAGAGATATTTTTCTCCCTCTCTCACATACTAGGACATGGAGTCATCCAATGAAGCTAATTGGTGGGGGATTCAGGACCAATGAAAGGAAGTACTTCTTCATACAGTACATAGTTAAAACTATGCAACTTGCTTCTATAAGATGTAGTGGCAACTGCCAACTCAGCCAGATTTAGAAGGGGATCAGACAAATTCATGGAGGATAGGACTATCATAATGGCTACTAGTCCTGATATATTACCTCCATGATCAGAAGCAGTGTGCCTCTGTACACCAGTTGCTGAGGAGCACAAGCAGGAGGGTGCTATTGACCTTCTTATGGGCTTCCCATAACCATCTGGCTGGCCCCTGCAGGTACAGAATGCTGGACCAGATAGGCGTTTAGTCTCATTCAGCTGGGCTCTTCCTAAGTGTGCTCCTTCTTGAGGAATATATAGAACCATACACTGGGGTTACAGGTTTGAAAGCAATGATTTTCTTGGAGGAATGAGAGCAACTTTCTCCAATGTGCTACATTTGTGCTTACCCCGATCCTGAAGTTTCATAGATTTCATAGATCACAGAGTTGGGAGGGGCCTACAAGGCCATCGAGCCCAACCCCCTGCTCAATGCAGGAAACTAGAGGAGGGGTCTCCCATCCAAGTAATAACCAGGCTTGACCCTGCTTAGCTTTCCACGCTCAGACAAGCTGAGCCAGCGTAAGCCACAGGCCTGTCGTTGTGGTAAGGAAGTTCAAGCCACTTCCCAAGTTTGTTTTCCAGCTGACTTGTAGTCAATAAACCAGCCAGAGCGGGTAAAAAAAAAGAATTCCTTTATTTAGAATACAGCGCTGTATGGTACCACTCAAAAAGAAGAGGAGAGTGGGACCCCGAACAACAGAAATACATCCATTCTTATACCTTTCTGACAAGCGTCTTGCTTTCGCACATGCGTGCCAACAAATTCTCTGATGTGTCCTAATTGTTTATTTCTATTGTGACAGATTTATGCTTTTACAATATCTGGTTTCTCTTCCCAGCAGCAAATAACAACTAATTGACATATGTGTAAGCAGGAGTAATGGGGAGTGGAATAGAGATGGAGGAAAGATGGTTCACACCTCTTGTTAATTGCCCTAGTGTCAGTGTAAACCTGTATTGTACGGCCAATTTCCCATGATTAACATTTCTTGAAGTAACTTTACCTTATCTCAACACAATTAACTCTTAGCAAGTCAATTATCTCAACAGGACTAACTCCAACAGGTCAAAAGAAGTCAAGAGGCCCCTTACAGACCCTTAGTGTTACAATCTTTCATGTGAGATGGGACTTCCTGCATACAGAGTCAGAACAGGAACTTAACTTAAGTAAGTCATAGGATTACATTCAAGCAGAATAATAATAGTAATAATATTTGTTATAAAATATATGTTCATATAATATAGAAATTATATACTTTCCACAAAGTAGTGAATGATCCAGACAAATTGTTGGGCAGGGTTTGTTGCCGGGGGTGGGGGTGGGGCGGGGAAACCCTTTGCCTTCTTTTTAAAACCCCAAAACGTATAGGAATAGATGCTAGAAAGGGGAAGTGCCTTGTCTTTGTTTTCATTTTTGAAGCCACGTGAAACCCGTTTCTATTTTCTGAGACCTTTGTATGTGTTTTGGTTTTTTTGCTGTAATTTTATCTGCTCTGCTTTTGATGTGCTTAATTATGTGTTATATTATTGTACTTCCTTGTTTTATTCTTGTAAGCCTGAGAGCATTGCCTGAAGAGCTAATAAAAAATTCAACAAACAAACAAAATCATCACCATATGGTGAGCGTTGTACTGATCATATTCAATAAATCATGTTCAAACATTCCATTTTTTGGTTCATGTTTATTTTTGTTACTTTGTTTAGAATGTTTTAATGCATATTCTTTGTGTGTTTGAATTTCTTGTTATTGTTAGCCTCCTTGAGCTACTGCAAAAGCATCCTACAATTTTAAATAAAATTAAAATATACATGCTTTGCAACCCTGCATAATTATATTCCTTATACTGTAAGGGTGTGCATTGGATTCGGCCAAATCACAAATCCAGTACCGAATCGGGCTGATTCAGAAAGATTCAGGAGTCATCTAAATCCAATTGGGGCTTCTCTGAAACAAACTGCATCTGAATCTTCCCAAAGCTTTGTTAGCAATTTGGAGATTTGGAGGGATTCAGAGACATAGGGCCGGTTTGCACAACCCAGGCTGCGAGCGGGGGAGGAACCAGGGGGCCATCCGTGGGGGTCCGGTGGGGCGTCGCAGACGACCTGCGTCCTGCGTGCATGGGCAGACCCCGCAGTCCCCGCACTGCAGCGTGGGCCTCCCAGCGCTGGGGGGCAGGCGGCTCGGGATGCCCAGAGGGGTCGTTTGCCCCTACAGGCTGGAGCGGCTGCAGCTCCGGCCGCTCTGGGCTGCCGCCTCTGTGCAGCCCCCGCCTCTGTGCGGCCCCCTCGGGATGGCCGCCCACTGTTTGCACGGCAAGGTGGCCACACACACTAGGGGCTTACCCCTCTACCGCCCACGGTCACTTTGCGTGCGGCCGGCCCGTGAGGGCGCCCCCGGACGGCGTTCGCATGACACGGGAACCGCGGGGGACCTCTGCTCCCCCACGGTTCCCGTGTTGTGTGAACACGCCCATAGACAGCGTGTCTGGGGGGGGGGAGATATACATTTCTCCCTAAACTCTCCATTGAAAGAAAACACCAGGATGGGAGGGGGGAGGTAGGAGAGATGTACTTTCTCGTGTCTGACAGCTCTAGTTTCTAATCATAGTGAATGGTTTTTCCAGGGCTCTCCAAACACAGTGCCTTGTGGGAGGGATGTTGAAGCAATATATTGCAAGATAATTCCAGTGTTCAGTGCTCTTTACTAGTTTTTTCTCTCTCAGGAGCAGGAACATTAAAAAGGGTTTTGTGGAGTCCATGGGACCTGGAGTGTAGCACAGGGTTCTTGCTTGGAGAATTCTGGATGTTAAAGTTCTTCTGCCTCTGCTGCTGCATGCTCCCCATCAATTGCCCAAAAAACCACAGAAGGGAGGGCAAAGGGAAGTGAAGCCACCCCAGCCAACTTGGAAGACTCCCATTCCACAAAAACCATGACATCTCTTTCTGAAATTTTGCAGGTTTCTTAGCTAGGGTGATCTCTATGCTATATATGCCATTATCATGACAATTGCCCACAGAAAACACAGGGGGATAAGCATGTCCTTTTAAAAACACACACACACCCAAACTGTAAAAGCTGCTCTTGCACAAAACTCCCTGCACCTATTCTTCTCAAACCTGGCAGGACTGATCCGTTCAACAGAGGTAACAATACCTGGTAATTTCATCCTATTCTGCCAAGTAATAAAAAAAGTATTGACAGTTCCCTAATGTTGGAGCCATTTCTTGATTTCCTCATGAAAGTCAATGGGAGGGACAAAGCTTAGGATTTCTAAATTGAACTTCCGATTCAGCCTCCAAATTGAATTAGGCAATCTCCAAATCTGTCCAAGGATGTTTTTGGGTGTTGTAGGCCAAAAACATCTGGGGACCCAAGGTTGGAGAACACTGGTATTAACAGTAATATTACCATTGTTCCAAGCTCAGGACCGGTGCAGGGCTGTTTGGCGCCCTAGGCCAAATTATATTTAGCGCCCCCCCTCTCGTGCAGTGGGGGGGGGCTCCAGAGCAAAGCAGCCCTGCTCTGCAACCCCGCGCCGCCACCACCACCACCACCTACCTACCCTGCTGCTGGCTGCTGGCTGCTGGCTGCTGCTGGCTGCTGCCGCCTCCTTCTCCGAGGAGAAAGTGACGCAACGGGACCCCCGCGCTTTTTTTTTTGCCGGGGAAACCAGGGCAACAGGGCTGTTTAAGCCCTGTTGCCCTGGTTCCTCCCGCCAAAACAACGCCGGCGGGGCTCCAGAAGCGACGCGAAGGTAGGTGGCTGGCTGGCAGGCGGGTGCGCGCGCGGGGGGGAGGTGCAGCAGCAGCGGCGGCAGCGGGCGGGAAGGCGTGGCGGCGGCGGCAGGTGGGGCAGGAGCGCGCCGGTGGCAAGGAAGGAGCGCAGCGTTTCTGCGCCCTCTTCCGCCACGCGCCCTAGGCAGCCGCCTGGGTCTGCCTAGCGGTAGCGCCGGCTCTGCGCCAAGCTGCCGTGGCTACCTCCTTACCTTCGCCTTTCCATGTGGTCCCCGGCCCCCTGCCCGCCTTCCAATTATTTACACATCGACCCCGCCCCGCCAGAGGCCCACAGCCCGACACACGCACTTGTAGGTCTGGTGGTAGAGCCCTTCCATGGCGGCTGCTCATCCCGTCAGCGCGCGCTCTCACACGTCACCCGCTCCGGGCCCCGCTGCTTCCAGCTTCCGGCTTGCCCAAAGGCCCGCTCGTGACGTCCCCCCCCCCGAGCCGGGCTGTCTTCGTTCCTGCCTGAACAGCCATTTACGGAATAGAGCGGCCGCGGAGGGTCCAGGCTGCGACGGGCGGCATTACGCGCGTGGCCCTGTGATCCGTCTCTTTTTATCAAAAGCGCTTTCTGAGCGGGCGAGATCAGATCTGGGTGTCCTCCCCGGACGTGCAGATGCTGAGGACTGCGCGCGTGTGGCTCTCTCTGCGGCTCTCCGCGCTGCGGGTCCAGGCATTGTGGGCCTATTTTGTGGTAGGGGCCTGGAGCTGCAGCTCCAATAGCCCCTATCTTAATCCGGCCCTGGTTATATGAACAAAAGCATAACTTCCAATGCTCTCAAACTAACAGAGTATGAGCCAAGGTTTGACAAATTATCAGCATGCATGCAATAGCAAAAATCACATTAATTGTGCAAAAGCATGCCCAATGCAAACTTTTACCTAATGCAGTGTTTGCAGTCCAAGACATAAAGTGTTTAAAATGTGTTAAGCACGTTTAGTTTTCTTGTTTATCTTGCTCATCCTAGTACAGGTTGACTTTTACTTTTACTAACCCGACACCTGTAGAAGCAGGGAAAGGACCCGGGGTAAAGCTTGCCCCATACAATTTCAGTCTGGCATATAATCATATTACAAGTTGAGAATCCCTTATCCAAAAATACATAACAATGGTGCAGCTACAGCTGGACCTAGGGGCCTATGTCCACCCCCACCCCCCAACAACCACCCAGAAAATGGCAGGTGCAGAAGCAAACTCCATTTTATTCCTGTAGTCATGATGGTGCAATGATTTAAGTTAGTTTAAAATGCAAAACTGCATGTGTTCAGAGTGTTTTATTTTACCATGCTTGGCAAACAGTGTTGTTGTTGTTGTTGTTGTTGTTCTAATGTATCAGGAATGTAGAAGCAGTTTTAAAGTGTGGAATGGTAGTTGGGGGGGGAAGAGAAATGTTAGTTGTGTGATACACAGCTGACGCAATACACATGGCCACAGGAATGCCTTCCCCCTCCCATAAGATGATTAAGTCCACGGTCTAAAATTACCAAGCTGGATCACAGTTTGGTAGTCATCATTAGGGATGTCTGGACTTTGTTAAATCCATTCCATCTGCGTTTTGTGGATTTACAGACACCTTTGGTTTTGTCATCTGCTCATTGACGGAATCAGATTTTGCACAAACGCGTTCATAGGCATTTGTGCAAATCCGCACTTCTGAAAAGGCAGAAATCCCCCCCAAATATGTAAATCCCCCCAAAATGTGCATTTCATGCTTTAGTCTATGTGCATTTAGTCTATGGGGAAATGTGCATTTTTGGTCACTGTTTTTTTTATTTCTTTGTCTTTTTCTACAACTAAATTTGTGTAAAATTATGGAAAGTAAAAAAAAAAAAAAACAAGCTCTGGCAAGTCTGCAGAATCCATGCAACCCAGGAAAAGCCGGTCCGCTGCAGAATCCATGGGTCGGATTCGTAGAAATCTGAACTCATATGAATCTGTTGCAGATTTCAGTCCATTCAGTTGATTGCAGATCTCTCAGATATCCCACACAGTTCAGCTCATCCCCGCTAAGGCTTCTAATGGAGCTCTGCACAGAGTTTTGGATGCCATCATTGCAAGGACAATGTTGTCATCACAACAAGTTACAGCATGTGACTGATGGAGCCCTTACTTCCTTATAAGATGATACTATTATCACAATTGACAGGGTTCTCAGCCTTCCAGCTGCATTGCAATTGTCAAGTAAGTACTGAGCAAGAAGGCCTGTGGTTCACACTGGCTCAGCTTGTCTGGGTGTGGAAAGCTAAGCAGGGTCAGGCCTGGTTATTACTTGGATGGGAGACCCCTCTAGTTTCCTGCATTGAGCAGGGGGTTGGACTCGATAGCCTTGTAGGCCCCTTCCAACTCTATGATCTATGAATCTTTATCTCCAAGAGACATTGAGTCACTATTTCTCAGAATCAATCAACAGATGTTTCCTGTCCGGCTGTTCCAGCTGGATGCTTGTTGCTTTTCCCTCCTACTTATGCTGCAAATCCTCCTCTCTAGCCAATTTGGTTACAAATGGAAGGAAAAAGAAAAGCCCTGCACAGAATGACTCTGTTGTAATTTATAAGGTTCTCGAAAGCTTTCCTTGTGTGAATGAATTCCATCGCAGAACATTGTGCACTTCAGCAGACTTCCCTGTCCTGGAATTTGGAATGAAGTTTTGATGCTGTACAATAAATGGCTGGAATCACAAAGGTGAAAAAGATAGGGAATAGGAAGAGAGCTGAATGCTTATATTTGAGTTCTAGGCTAGCACATAGACTGTCGCAAAAAAGAAAGAAACTCTTTGTAAATCCACCTATATTATGGTAGCCTGTTGCCAAGCCCAAGAAGGATGGCCCAAGACACTTTGGTGACTGAGGGCAGGGCACAATCCTGTGGCTGCTAGATGCTGTCTAGACATCTAGGATAATATGGAGTCTCAGCTCTGACCTTGGAAACTTGCTCTGAGGTTGGAGCAGGAATCATAGAAAAGTAGAGTTGGAAGGGGCCTACAAGGCCATCGAGTCCAACCCCCTGCTCAGTGCAGGAATCCAGGTCAAAGCACCTGACAGATGGCTGTCCAGCTTCACCTTGAATGCCTCCAGAGTGGGAGAGCTCACCACCTCCCTAGGTAATTGGTTCCATTGTCTTATTGCTCTGACAGTCAGGAATTTTTTCCTGATGTTTAGGTGGAAGCTGGGTTCCTGTAACTTGAGCCCATTATTCTGTGTCCTGCAAACTGGGATGATCGAGAAGAGATCCTGGCCCTCCTCTGTGTGACAAGCCTTCAAGTACTGGAAGAGTGCGATCATATCTCCCCTCAGTCTCCTCTTCTGAAGGCTAAACATACCCAGTTCTTAGTCTCTCCTCATAGGGCCTTGTTTCCAGTCCCTTTATCATCTTTGTTGCCCTCCTCTGAACCCTCTCCAGTTTGTCATCCTTCTTAAAGTGTGGTGCCCAGAACTGGATGCAGTACTCAAGATGAGGCCTGACCAGTGCTGAGTAAAGGGGAATCACTTCCCGCGATTTGGAAGCTATTAATGCAGCCCAAAATAGCATTTGTCTTCTTTGTAGCCACATCGCATTGCTGGCTCATATTCAGTTTGTGATCTACAACAATTCCAAGATCCTTCTCACTTGTAGTATTGTTGAGCCAAGTGTCCCCCATTCTGTAACTCTGCATTTGGTTTCCTCTCCCTAGGTGCAGCACTTGGCATTTATCCCTATTAAATTTCATTCTGTTGTTTTCAGCCCAGCGCTCCAGCCTATCAAGATCGCTTTGAATTTTGTTTCTGTCTTCCAGAGTATTAGCTGTTCCACCCAACTTTGTGTCATCTGCAAATCTGATAAGCATTCCCTGCACTTCCTCATCCAATTCATTAATAAAAATGTTGAAGAGCACTGGGCCCAGGACAGAGCCCTGCGGTACCCCGCTCGTTACCTCTCCCCAGTTTGAGAAGGTACCATTGATAAGCACTCTTTGAGTCCGATTCTGTAGCCAACTGTGGATCCACCTGATCATTGTTCCATCCAGCCCACTTTTAGCTAGCTTGCTAATCAGGATATCATGAGGCACTTTGTCGAAAGCTTTGCTGAAGTCCAGACATATTATGTCCTCAGCATTCCCACAGTCCACAAGGGAGGTTACCCAATCAAAAAATGAGATCAGATTAGTCTTGCAGGATTTGTTCTTGACAAATCCATGCTGGCTTCTAGTAATCACTGCATTGTTTTCAAGGTGCTTGCAGACTAACTTCTTCACCCTCGCAACTGGTGCGGTTCTTTCAGCATCAGCCGTGGCTTCGAGGTCAGAAGACCAACCTTGGAGCTGGTGTTGGGTGGGCGTTCCAGGGTGGGCAGGGTGGGGAGGGGAGGAGTGAGGCTCCACCGGGATACTATGTATCCTGGAGGCGCCTCAGCCTGTCTTCCTCATGAGCAGACTGAAATTGGCCGTCTAAGTCTTTTGCAGGGTGGGAGACGTGTGGAGGCGACCTTCGCCTTCATGCTCCTTCCATTCTAGATAGGATGCCCGTAATTCTCCAAGTTCGGAGGGTAACAGGCAACCACATTGGATCGTGCTGCCCCATAGAAAAAATATTGATACTTTTTTGGTGGTAAAAATGTAACAATAAAGTACACAAGTGATCGTTTGCTGCCCTTGGTATCCCATGGGGTAGGCTCCCTGCTCTGCTTGTGCTCCAGGCACTGTTCCCGGCTCGGACACCAATATATTTCCACATGCTTGCAGTCTCACAGCTGAGATAAACTGCATGCGGAAACATATTGCTGACATATGAGACCCTGAACAGTGTCCAGGTGAATGTTAATAAAAGGTGGCAAGGCATTAAGAGGTTGACAGTGTCACAAACAAGGAAGCAATGTTCTCCATGTGAGCAAATGAAAGCATCAAGCCAGATAGAGAAAATACCATTCAACCATCCTCTACTTCACAATATTAGGAAAACAACATGAAGTGCCAGTTAAACCACGAAGAAAAGAGAGAAGGCATCTGTCTCACTCAGGCACCTGTCTCACCCTGTTTGGATGATGCAGTGGATGTATATGAAGTACATTTATTTATTTACTGCATTTTTATCCCACTTTCCAGACAATTAATTGCCTCCCAAAGTGGTTCACATCAATTAAAGAGAAAGAGGCCCTGCCATCAGGCTTACAAACTAAAATGGCAAGACACACAAGGGAAGGGGAGTGGAGGGAAAAGGAAGAGGCGAGCCAGAGCAAGGTGGTGAGCTATAAGCAGGCATTTAAGTGCACTTTGGGCCAGGCTGCTCTTCCTTTGCTGGCACTCTTGCCTGAATGAAGCTCTTCTTCCTCCTTAGGCCAATGGATGGGGCCAGAGTGTTCTTTCCCCTTCTACAGGCAGTAGGGGCTGAGTGAGGGGGAAGCAAGCTCCCTGCAACAGCTCCTTCTCTGGCCCATGGATGGGCCACGCTGGTCTCTCCCTTGGCTTGAGGTTACTCCTGGAAAGCAGGGGGTGCAGCCTCCCAGTGGCCCTAGGTCCCGTGGCTGATGGCAATATCTTTATTAAGTTTCTGGTTTGTTCTGAACCTGGTAACCATAGGTTCCCAGTTTGGATACAGTTAATGTAAGACTTCTGGGGTTAACTGTCATGCAACAAAGAGGGAAGGGGCTACTACATGAATAGGCACAAGGATCACTCATATCTTTATCTGTTATTTATTCGTTAAAATATTTCTAGGTCACCTTTCAGGACAGCAGCCCTCCCAAGGTGGCTTGCAACAATAAAATAGACTGATACAATTTCATAAAAACAACAATCTAAAAAACAACAATCAACACACAGACACATAATCAGGGGAAGGCCAGAGTAAACAAGTACGCTTTCAGAGCCTTCTTAAAAGGGACCCGCAATGGCAACCCATTCCAGAGATGTGGAGCCACTGCAGGAAAGGCCCTCTCTTGTGCATTTGCCCATCTAACTGCCCTCAAAGATGGGCAAATGAGAAGAGTCTTTGTTGCTGTTCTTAAACTGTGGGCAGGTTGATATTATTATTAATGTTGCACAATTATGCTCTGAACTCTTTCCCTAGAGAACCAATACTCAGGAAAGCGAAGCAGCACACCCAGTAGTGAGGTTTTTTTCAAAGGTTTTATTTTTGCAAAAAGGCCCAGCCCTGTGGCTCATGCCAGAATCAGAAGCTGAACAAAGGAAAGAGGACACGTGTAGGTCTTCTTATACTTTACATTCATAGCATAGCTTCAGCGAATCAAACACATTGCTTAAACATGCTAACCAATCACGTACATTCATTTGAACATAGCAACAATCAATTAGGGACTTTCATTTGAACGTAGTAACAACCAATCAGAAACTTAAGGCTATCTATCCCTTCCTCCCTTGGCTAGGTTGCGCTTGAGACACCAGGTGTCCCATGAGTCTGCTACTCTTGGTATTCTTTATCAATTGGAGAAATTCCCCTTTGTCGGTACATCTGGCGTTGGCACAAGAAAATACACTTTAGAAATGAGGCTCAAGCCAAGGAGGAGATATGACGGCACTAGGCATACAACTAAACAAGAAGCGATACAATTCTTCAAAGGCAGATGGGCAAGGTTAGTCAGCTTAGGCCAGGAGGGAGTGGAACAGAGAGATTAGTTCACTTCACAATGTGTGCTATTTACAGCTTTGTTCATTACACGTGTATAATGGAACTTTATTCTTACACTCTGTATATGCACCATGTCCACTTTTCTAACATTAATAGCCAAGAGATTATAATCTGAACCAGCCTGGTGTGGGTGTGTGGAGGCTAGGGATCTTGACCAGAACTATTGTCATCACCAAACTACAATTCACAGGCTTCTGTGAAGCTGTGACAGTTAAGCAGATATATGTTAGCAGCGCAGTCCTCAGTTCAGCGAGTAAGCATGGGAAGTGTGTGAAATGTGTTTCTGAAAAGCAGGGTGGTTTTGCATGAGTGTTTAGATGTTAGGAATGATATATGAAATAATCCAGAGAAGCACTTGCTATGTGGTTGCCCAGACTCTGAAATTCTGTTTGTGATTTTACCCATTATATGAATTTACTTCTCTCTCTGTCTCTCTCTCTGTCTCTCTCTCTCAACTTTCTGTGAAGCTCACTGGTAAATGTGAAGATGAAATGTGAGAGAGCAGAGAGAATTTTGATACTGTTGTTATCCTGAAGAAACAGGTACTATTCATCAGGTGTCAAAGCCAAAAGGGCAAAAGGAATAAGAAATTTGTTTCAAAGAATGTATACCTCCCCCGCCAGCCCTACACACACAACAGAAGGAATAAAAGATGGATACAAAAATATGAGAAAATAAGTCATCTGACAGGGCTGCCATAGCAAAAGAAATAACAAGCTGGGAAAATATCCAGCACAAACTCCTTTGAGGGATAGTCCTTTCTCTTTAAATATTGTAAGGTATCCATCCTTGGTATTGTGTCTTGTTCCTGTTGTTGTCACATAGGAGGCATTTTCAGCTTCCCATTAAGATTATGTCCAGAGCAGAAGGCTTGATTTGGTTTCTCTCTTGTTTTCTCTGTGCTATTCTTAATGTGTATGCAGTAGCTGAGTGCCATTTTTCTTTGTGGAAAGGCAAGGTACAAAGCAAATAAATAAATATAAATAAATAAATATACTTAAGATGCTGCTCCTGTCAGAACTGTAGATTCAAGTTCTCTGTAAACCAAACCAACACACCTAGATAGCTGTGTATCCCTTACAAAACTGGTAACGGACGTTTGAAGAAAAAAGGAGGGTTTGCAAGTATCCCCAGGAACTTCTGAGCCTTGTGCATTTAGTGAGACCTGTGCTGCATTATGTGGGCTAATGACAATGTTAGCAGCACTGCAGCAGCCCATATGCATGTTAAGACCTAGCGGTTGTTCTGAGCTCCATTTCAGAGCCTATGTCAACCATTCTGAAGCCCAACAGTTTCTGAAATCTGGCCTGTATGTTTGGTGGAACCTAGGGTCAAATATCCGGTTTCCTTGAAATGTTTTTGAAACAGGACCAAGTGGTTCTGTCCATCTTTACTGAAAAAACATGGTAGGATTGCAGAGATATGTCATCATCTTTCAGGGGAGCAGTGCAACAATAAAAGCATGCAAAATAGAAAAGACAGATGTCATACATAATGAAAAACATGTAAATATAACAACACGTCCAACTTTTTAAATTAATGTTCATGGCCAGTTTCAAAGGGAAAATATAAGGGGAATAAAACCACAGAAATGATGTGTTTGGCTATTTAATATCCAAGAGAGCTCCTTTTTATGCTAATTAAAGTGCTTAGATTTGAATTAGTAGACAAACTGACTTTGATTTTCTGGAAAGAGCCCCTTTTAATTTGTATGCAACAGGTTTTATTGTGGCATAAAGCTGAACATTCCCTCCCAGGGGCACATTGCAATTGGAAATGAGTTAGCATGAAATTGTTTTAAAGAATCAGTGAGCATTTAGAATCATTATTACTGCAGTGGAAAGCTAACGGTTCCTTTAAAAAAAATAATAATTCTGAGAAACAATGGTGAGAATGTGAAAGTGAGATGGGGAATAATTTTTTTAACCAAGTTTATTGATGCTGAATTTTACCTAAGGACAAAGTTGAGATTAATTTGGACGTTTCTGCTTGGGCAAAACATTTGAAGGATGTTTGAGGGATGCAAGAGAGAAGTGTGTGATTAGACTAGCAACATTTCTCAAGGGGGTTCCACAGATCCCATGGGCATTTGTGGATAAATCTGAAATTTCAGCGTTCTACCAGGGATGGGGACTCGGACTCGAGGACTCGACTCGTGATTCGGACTGAGTCCCCCCTCTGACTCGACTCGGACTCGAGTCCCAATATTTTTAATGGGACTCGAGACTCGACTCGGGACTCGAGACCAAGGACTCGTCAACATCCCTGGGCTGTTGATGAGTCTTCTGGCTGTGCCAGAAGGAGCGCGATCACCGGTGAAGAGCGCATGGAAGCAAGGTGCGCCGCTGCTCGGCCACTATGGACAGCTACCAGGAGCGCAGCCCCAACGATGTATTGAGATTTATTTTGATTGATGTGTTGTTGTGGGGGGTTTGGGTTAGGGTCAGACATTTTGGGTTTGGCTGCCTCTGCCTGCCTGTTTGGGGTTCCCAGCCTCCTCTGCCTGCCTGGTCTCTTCTTGACCTGTTCAACAGTTGAATTGTCCAAGACAAAGGCCTCTGCCTGCCTGCCTGCTTTGGGGTTCCCTGCCTCCTCTGCCTGCCTGGTTATTTTGGGTTTGTCTGCCTGGTCTGTTCTTGCCAAAATCAGTGGCAGAGTTTTGAAATAAAAAGGCACACTTGTGCCTAGAATTTATTTAAGCCACACATCTGAAGTAGCCTTATTTTGTTGGGGGGAAACCCCATTGATTTTAATAGGGACTCGTGGAGTCAGTTTTGGGAGTGACTCAGGACTCGTGACTCGTGAGTCACCATTTTGGACCAAGGACTCGGACTTGGACTTGAGACTCGGGTCCAAAGACTCGTGACTCGACTCGTGACTCGAGACCAAGGACTCTTCAACATCCCTGCGTTCTACTAGTGTGGTTCTATATCCAGCAGCATAAGAACTAGTGCTGTGCTGAAACCCTACCTGCCCTTTCACAACCTCTTTATTTCCCTGTGAAAGAGGCAGTCATTTTTCTGCCTCTTTTGTTGGGATGTTGAAAATTTTGAAGAAATTTCTCAGGGTGCAGGGCTTAAGTGCTTTCCTTAATGTAAGGAGGTGGCTGAGGGGTGTGTGTGCTCTTCTACCATTTTCCTCTGTTCTTTGACTTCCTCCCTTGGAGCTTTCAAGTGTTCCTGCCTGATGAGTGCCTGAAAGCTGAGTGAGGAGTGCTCCTTCTCCTTCTCCTTGTTAAAAGGACTTTTAATAACAACAAAGCAAAGCCAAAAATGCCTGTCTCCCTCTCACAGGGAAGCCCCAAGGAAGGACTGATTAATTAGTGCTAGGAGCTGTCTGCCTGGAAGAGCCCCTACTCCAAGTTGCATCTGTGTGCTATTGGTTTATGGCCTAATTATATAAATGAGGAACTGAGGGTGCTTCCAGACAAGGCACCATCACCCTGCATAGAATTTTAAGGGAGTTCAGACTTCAGACATCATCGTCTTCCACTCTTAGCCTTCCCATGTTTTCCTACTTCTGACTTTTCTCTTACCATGGAAAATCCATTAAGGAAGAAAAGATGGAATAGTTGCACAATACTTTCCAATGGTTAGAACTAGAACCCCTCCATCTGCTAGCACCCTGAGACCTACTGGAATATTTTTAAAGTACAGCTTTCATGACTCAGGCTTGATTGTGATTTGTAGAAGCCATACTTAAGTACAGATTCCGCATGCCAGTTGTTTAGATGAAAAAGAGGAGGCTGAGCCATTGAAGCATAGAAGAGAGGTGTATGATGTATCTTCTTTTGTTTTCTTTTTAAAAAAACTGGTGATATGCTATTAGAACATATCTAGTGAAGGAGAAATGTTGGGATAATACTGCCAGGGAAGGGGGTAGCTTTGCTTGCGCAGTGCTTTTGTTAACATATTGGCATGGACCAGGTCCGTGAACACGCATCCTCAGATGATTCTGACCCCTTGTCCTCAGAGGAAGAGGCTCCAGAGTTAATGGTTGAGGAAGAAGACCCAGCTATGGAAAGGCATCATGAGGTTTCCACCTCCCTGAGACCCTGTTCTCCAGAAAGACCACTGGGGCCAGCTCCCCTGTATCCAAAGGAGGTTGCATTACCATCCTCAAACTCTGAGGTCTCAGGCCATGAAGGAACTACAATGTCACAGCCACTCCCACATCATTGCAACCTGAGATTGTTAAAGTAGGCCAGGCCCCTTTAAGAGACAAAGCCTCAGTCCTCATTGAGGCAAGGCCAACCGGCCTAAATCCAACAATACTTCTATTTAAACCACAGTCTTGCTCTGATCCTTGTTGGAGCAACATACAGACAATCCTGTCTGGCTTCCAGCCCCAGCACCACTTGGAGCCTTTCATGGTGCTGATTTCTTTTCGTCTTGCTTACTGAGAAACCTGATTTAACCGGATCCCTACTCTAGATCTGATCCATAGCAGAACCCTGCAACCCAAGTCACATCACAAAGTATCATCAGAACCCACAGCTCGAAATGGTACAGATACATGAGTACATCAGGGAAGCATTTCCTCTCAAAAGAACTTAGAATGAAAATCAAAAGCAGCCCCTCTTTAAAAATGTCAAACATTGCATGGGCATGGCACCTCTTGTCTTGCCATTAGTGATGTCACAAGCACTCTCCAAGAGGTGCTCAAGAGAACCAACCTTGTGGAGGAGCAGGAGAATAATCACATTTAACTGGCAACCTCCAGCTGAAGTTTGAATGGTGTCTTTCCACAATGAAGGTACAACTTAGAGAAGATATTTAGGGCTAGAAGATATTTAGGAACAGATACTCCCCACCCCACAGATGGAAGAATTTCTATTATATCCCCGTTACTCCAAAAAAAAAAGAAGAAAAAGAGAAGCACCTGCAATGTATACACCTTGGGCAGTACCCTATGTTGCCCACAAGCCAGTGGGACCCACTCCTAGCACAATGGACAGCTGATGATTCTTACAGCAACCAGAAACAAGTGGAAATGCTAGTTGTTGGAACGGGGCAGTTCAGCAGAGCTCGCAGAAGGGAGCTCCACTCACATACCCCATTCTGAAAACGAGTGGAAATGCTCTTTCTGGGCTTGCTTTAGGCAGAGCCAACTCTCTGTTGTGTTAGTGGTGTGTCCCACTTGTGCAATGGAATGAGCAGAAGTGCAGCAGCAGTATTGGATACTGCCCAATGAGATTTAGAAGTGACTCAAAGCTCACTGAAATAAAGAATCCATCAGTGACAATGGCCTTTGGGTCTGGTAGTGACAGGTTTGGTTGTTCTCTCATCTCAGATTCTCCTCCTGGCCTAGCACTCCCTGTTGTCTGGTCTGTCAAACCTCAGACTTCAGGTAGAGGCTTACATGATTGAATGCCCTCCCCCACCCCCAAATACACATTCCCACATAGAGAAAACTAGCATTTCAAGGATATGGCTTGATGAGAATACTTCTCCCTAAAATCTCACTTTCTATGTGGAGCCACTTTCTTTTGTATGGAGAAGCATACCCCATCTGAAGTCTGAAATGGTACAACCCAGACACAGGCTTATCATCTCAGCTTCAGCTGGTATAGAACGCGGCGGCTCGCCTGATTAAGGGCAGCCGCCGGCGTGATCACATCACGCCAGTGCTTAATGAGTTGCACTGGCTACCAGTTGCTTGCCGAGCCGAATTCAAGGTGTTGGTTTTGACCTTTAAAACCCTACACGGCTCCGGCCCAGCTTATCTCAAGGAGCGCCTCCAGCAACATCAAGTAGGCCGCTCAACAAGGTCTGCCACGGACGGCCTTCTCCTTATCCCATCAGCCAGAGCAGCCAGGCTGGTGGGGACTAGGAAGAGGGCCTTCTCTGTGGCGGCCCCCACATTATGGAACTCCCTCCCTAGTGACCTTCGCCATGCCCCCTCCGTGATGAGCTTCCGCCGTGCATTAAAAACATGGCTGTTCAGGCGGGAATATGGGGTGGGTTAGGTTTTTAATAAGAATTTTTTATATTGTTTTAATCATATTTTATTGTGTTTTACTGTATTTTAATTGTACATCGCCCAGGGTGGCCGGGTGGCCGGCCAGATGGGCGATTGATAAATATAATAATAATAAATAAAATCATCTCAATGACAATTTTTTAATTTTTTTTTAAAATATATATATTTATATCCTGCCTTTTTCCCTGCAAGGAACCCAGTGCAGCTTACATAATCCTCCTCCCCCTCTCTATTTTATCCTCACAACAACCCTGTGAGGTAGGTTAGGCTGAGAGTCAGTGACGGACCCAAAGTCACCCAGCAAGCTTCATAGCCGAGTGGAGACTAGAACCCGGATCTCCCACACTCTAACCACTATGCCACACTGGCTCTCAATTAGAACATTGTGTGATCTAAACCACTGAGCAAACCTTTGCATAATGTCAGTGTTAGGTTTTATTCCTTTAGTGTCTAAAAAAAATTCAAAAAGCAACTTCTGAGCATGTTGATAACAAAGTCCAAGCAAAGGAGGGAAAGCTATATATTTGCATTTACATGCAAAGCAGTAAGCCATTTGAAGAAAAAAGGCATACTGTCCCCATTAGGCTTAGCTGCAAATGCTAATTTGATATTCTGGTTCTGTCCATTTCTTCTCAGCCCACCTAGAGTGCTGCTGCACTTACCACATAGCATCCCATGCAAATTCTCAATATGAAGGAAAGGAAGAAAATATGTATAGGCATTATTGGAGCGGTAAGACTACTTGGAAATAATCTCCTTCCATATGCTTTGATGTTTCAAATGCCATCCATGTATTCTGAGAGGAGACAAGATTTACTTTTGAATAGCATCACTGCATTAAGAACACAAGAAGGCCCCTGCTGGATCAGATCAAGGTCCATCTAGTCCAGCACTCTCTTTACACCGTAGCCAACTGCCTGTGGGAAACCCACCAGCAGGACAGGAGTGCAACGGCAGCCTCCCGCCCACGATCCCCTGCAACTGATGTACATAAACATACTGCTTCTGATACTGGAGGTAGCATAGAGCCATCAAGACTAGTAGCCATTGATAGCCTTCTCCTCCATAAAGTTGTCCAACCCCTTTTAAAGCTGTCCAAATTGGTGGCCATCATGAAGTTTTGTGGAAGTGAATTCCATAGTTTAACTATGTGCTGTGTGAAGAAGTACTTATAGATTCATAGAACATAGAGTTGGCTGAATCTCCCACCAATCAGCTTCATGGGATGACCCTGGGTTCTAGTATTATGAGAGAGGGAGAAAAATGTCTCCCAATCCCAGTCTACATTCAGTGGTTCTTCTACTTTTCAAACAACTTTTAAATTTGTGAATGCGTGTGTTAAGTCTGTCAGAGCCAACGTAGCCCTGGGTCCAGTAAGTAATGCAGTCCATGAACTAATTTTATTTGGCCTCTAGGGACCCCTGCCAAATGTTAGCCAGGTTGTGGTAAATATTTTGCCCACAGTTTCATTTATAATGAAATGGGGGGAAATAATTATTTAAAACTTAAATTGCAACAAACAAGAAAAAACGTGTCTATAAATATAAATTGAATGTATCTTAAAAGCACATTTTACTTGTGTTTTAATGCATTTGTTTTATTATTGTTTTAATCAAGTTTTATGTATGATTTTAAGCCACCCAATGCCATTTTTCATCAAATGGGAAAAATGCTTTCAAATGCTATGTGACAAGCAATGTGTGTGACAGTGAGAGCGAGATATTCCATTAACTCCACATATGTAATCCCCCAGCTGATTCCTACTCAGAGTAGCAATAAGACACTGGATGTGTTTAATATAGATTTTATTGTATTGCTCTCTCATACATATTTTGGAAAGACAGAGGACCAGTCCCAATATGCCTTTTGAGGAGAGGTTCAGTGCTTCCCCATGAGGCTTTTATGTCATAATCACCCTACCTCATTCATGGAATTTTACAGGATTCCAAACAATGTTGTCTTCCTCTTGTAATCTTCCCATGTTTTCTCACCACTTCTTCAATCTTTTTGTTGCTGCAAAAAAGCCATTAAGGAAAAAAGAAAGAAAGATGGAATAGCTACACAATGCCTTATGGGTAGCTCTAGAAGCCCTCTGTCTGCAAGCATCCATTGTGAGAAGCACATGTGTTACTGTTCCATGACTTTGAAACCCCTTACTGTTTTATTATACAACCTGACCAGGTCTATGTGTCTATGTGTGTGTGTTTCTCTCTTTCTCTCTCTCTGTAGATTGTGTGGCTCATTTTCTGTAAAATAGACATTTTTATTTATTTAGGGAGGGAAGACTTTTGTGCCGCCCTCCAGGGCCAGCATCAAGGGTAGGCATGATCAGGTACCTGTTGAGGGCTCACATCCCAGCAGGGGCCCACTGACAAGAGCTCCCTGAAGTTGCTCTTCCTCTTTCCAGGGATGGGGACTCGGACTCCAGGACTCGACTCGTGAGTCGGACTGAGTCCCCCCTCTGACTCAAGTCAGACTCGAGTCCCAATATTTTTAATGGGACTCGAGACTCGACTCGGGACTCAAGACCAAGGACTTGTGTTCCAAAATCGTGTTCCTCAAATGCAACATGGATAGGTTTTAGGAAGTACAGCAAGTTTATTTTTTAAAATCATTTTCCTAAAATGCAACCTTTCAGACATTTTGGGTTTGGCTGCCTCTGCCTGCCTGTCTGGGATCCCAGCCTCCTCTGCCTGCCTGGTCTCTTCTTAACCAGTTCCACTGTTTGAATTGTCCAAGACAAAGGCCTCTGCCTGCCTGCTTTGGGGTTCCCTGCCTCCTCTGCCTGTCTGGTTATTTTGGGCTTGTCTGCCTGGTCTGTTCTTGCCAAAATCAGTTGCAGAGTTTTGAAATAAAAAGGCACACTTGTGCCTAGAATTTATTTAAGCCACACATCTGAAGTAGCCTTATTTTGTTGGGGAAAAAACCCATTGATTTTAATAGGGACTCGTGGAGTCAGCTTTGGGAGTGGCTCGTGACTCGTGACTCATGAGTCACCATTTTGGACCTCAGACTCGAGACTCGAGTCCAAAGACTCGTGACTCGACTCGTGACTCGAGACCAAGGACTCTTCAACATCCCTGCCTCTTTCCCATTGCAACCTGCTTGTTCACCCGCCTCTTGCTCTGGCCCAGGCAATGGTGGTGGTGGCGAGGAGGAGCAGTAGATGTCACTGTCGACTTGCTCACTGGCTCTCTGCATGTCAAGAAAGCAAGTAGTAGCAACAATGAGAAAAAGGACGAGGAGCAACAGTAGTTGGTGACAATGGAGATGAGAGGGTAGACCTAACGAGGGATAGAGCCCATTGAGGGTGCCTTGCCCAAGAGCCCTCAAAAAAACTGAAGTGGCACTGTTCCCCTCCCTAACACTACAGAATTTGGCCCTCTTTTGGATTGCTTGGCTATAGAGGCAGGCTAACTGAGCATCCAGATACTTATAGCAATATGACAAAGAAATATGCAGTTCTCTGACTGAGATGCAAAGCCAGATACTAAGCAGCAAGTTCTGGGTAATGCAAAACAAAGTCTGCTTATCTAATCATTTGCTTGAGCAAAATGCTGGCAAGAACAGTGTGATCTCTCTGTCTGTACAGCAAGGTTGCTGATATTGATCTTCTCCACGAGTTCCATCAACACTTCTGGCTTTCATGACCTTTACAGTTCCCATTTCTCCAAAGCTATGAGTCTGGCCATCTTCAATACCGCCTCAAGACACAGATGATAATTTTTGACACGGACAATTAAAAATGTTTAAGATGGAAATGTAGGATTCTTTTTCACACACACACACACACACACACGCACACACACACACACACATCCCAATTGGCCATGATAACATTTTGGAACATGACTTTGGATGTTTTACAGAGAGTAAAAGTCAGTCACATTAGAGCTCTGCTTAGCCAATAGAAGATGCCTGAAGCACAGCTGCTATACAGGGCCGGCGCTACCGCTAGGCCAACTAGGCGATTGCCTAGGGCGTGCGGCTGAAGAGGGCGCGCGGCTGAAGAGGGCGCGCGGCTGAAGAGGGCGCGCGGCTGAAGAGGGCGCGAAACGCTGCGCTCCTCTTCGCTGCCGCTGCGCTGTCCCCGCCAGGCCTCCGCCTCCCCACCCTCCTGCCTGCCGCCGCCTCCGCGCCTCCGCCCACCCGCTCTGCTCGCGCCGCCGATCGCCTCCCACCGCCATCGCCACCCCCCCACCCCCCCCTCACCCCCCCGTCCCTTCGTCGCACAGCGCACAGCAGCCTCCCCGCCTCCCCGCTTCGCCGCTGCCCTCACCCGCCATCGCCACACCCACCACACCCCCCCGCGCCTCCCCCACTTCCGCAGCGCGCAGCATCGCCACCGCCGCCGCGCCTCCGCCTCCACGCGCCGCTCGCGTGCACCGCCCGCCCCCCACCCCCCGCACCACCCCCCCCCCCCGTCACCCCCTCACTACCTTCGTCGCAGCAGGCCGCAGCAGCAGCCGCCGCCAGCCAGGCGGGGGGGGGAAGGTAGGTTGGTGGTGGCGGGCATGGGGTTTTTTTTTTTTGCTTTGGAGAGGGGGGGGCGCTAACTATTTTTTCGCCTGGGGCGCAAAACTGCCCTGCACCGGTCCTGCTGCTATAAGGATCATGCCTTAATAACGCCAGCCGGGAAATGTTTGCTGTGCTGTTTCAGTTTCTGTCTGACAATCCTGGAGATTTTAGTTTATGGCTTGCTATAGGTATCATTTCTGACACATGGAACTAAGTCCACTTCAGATCATTACAGAGCATTTGCTGGTCAGGCTGAGTTCACACTTACTTGTTCATCAGTCTGATAATAGCAATATCAAGCCATAAGTTGTATGTATGCAGGGCCGGCCCTACCATTAGGTAGAGTGAGGCATGTGCCTCAGGTAGCAGATTTTGGGTATCAGATTTTGAAAGGGCAGCAAATGGTTAGTTATTTACTTTGCTGTTATTGTTTTTTTTGGTGTGTGTGTATTTTTTTTACCACCAGGGAGTATATACGGTAGTTTGAATGTGTTTTCACTGTTTTTAATGTTATTGTTTTTCTTGTTGTTCAGTTTTATTGTTTTTAATTGTTGTACACCGCCTTGATGGCTTTTTTTGCAGATAAGGCAGTATATAAATGTTAATAATAAATAAATTGTATGGAGGGCCACAGGTTTGTCACTGCTGATCTAGGGAGCTAATGGCCGAGATGAGAACCAAACCGAGGATTTCCTGTCTCACATCGCACACTTCACCAGCACACCTCACCAGATAGCTACTACCTGAAAGTCCTGTGTTGCACAGTTTAGCCACTGACCAACCTGAATTTAGGTTAACAAGAGACAAAGTGACCCATGATGACACCACATTATTACCTCACGTCAGTATTGACACTGATACACACATGCATATATATCACTCAATAACACATCACCTGATCATTTACATATGAACATATGAACTAGCTCCAGTGAAGCGTGTTGTGTTAGAGCAGGGCTCTTCAACCTTGGTCCCCCAGATGTTGCTGGCCTACAGCTCCCAGCATCCCCAGCCAGCATGGCTAATGGCAAGGGATTCTGGGAGCTGTAGTCCAGCAACATCTGGGCACCCAAGGTTGGAGAGTCCTGTGTTAGAGGTAATGCAAGTTGGTGTTTGATTGGTGGTGGTTGTTTGATACATGCATAGCCAGGCCAAGATATTTTGAGGACTGAGGCAGAGCAGCCCACCCCCCTCCATCCAAGTCAAGGTGCATAGTATCTTAAGCCTGTCAAGCTATTTTTGGCATATGAGGCAGAAAATCACAAAAGCACCTCTATTTATTATTGTTATTGAGTGATATATATGCATGTGTGTATCAGTGTCAATACTGACGTGAGGTAATAATGTGGTGTCATCATGGGTCACTTTGTCTCTTGTTAACCTAAATTCAGGTTGGTCAGTGGCTAAACTGTGCAACACAGGACTTTCAGGTAGTAGCTATCTGGTGAGGTGTGCTGGTGAAGTGTGCGATGTGAGACAGGAAATCCTCGGTTTGGTTCTCATCTCAGCCATTAGCTCCCTAGATCAGCAGTGACAAACCTGTGGCCCTCCATACAATTTATTTATTATTAACATTTATATACTGCCTTATCTGCAAAAAAAGCCATCAAGGCGGTGTACAACAATTAAAAACAATAAAACTGAACAACAAGAAAAACAATAACATTAAAAACAGTGAAAACACATTCAAACTACCGTATATACTCGAGTATAAGCCGAGTTTTTCAGCACATTTTTGTGCTGAAAAATGCCCCCCATGGCTTATACTCGAGTCAGCGTCTGGAGCAAGTCTTCAGTAGCTGACTCACAAATCACCTCCCCCCTCCCTGCTCGCTGAGTCACGAACAGCAAAATCTTTGCTTGAAATTGAAGCTCTGAGAGATAGCTGCCAGAAACTCAAGCTTTTGTCTCTTAATTGGTGGTACATCTACATAAACTTTCTTAAATCTTCTAACTCCAACTAAGGAAAACCAAAACCTCTATGCACTTATGCTAATCCTACTAACAAACACCAGGATTTGTAATGCTAATTTAACAGCCTCTGCCTCTCTGGCTACTAGATTGAAAGGCTTAGCTAGATTGAAAATATAGACTTACATTCCTACATTTTACTGAAGCTGAAGCTCTGTTTGGACATACAGATGATGATGAGGAGAACTCCAGTTTTGAAGGATTTTAGCTCTTGTGTTTTAGCTTGGTTGCTGATTGAGCTAAGGTTGTTGTACTTTTAAAGTTACGGTATTTTTGATATCATATTGTTTTTGTTGACCCCCTTTTCCACTTACAGAGCCCCCCTCCCTGCTCGCTGAGTCACGAACAGCAAAATCTTTGCTTGAAGTTGAAGCTGGCTTGAGAGATAGCTGCCAGAAACTCAAGCTTTTGTCTCTTAATTGGTGGTACATCTACATAAACTTTCTTCTTCTAACTCCAACTTGAGGAAAACCAAAACCTCTATGCACTTATGCTAATCCTACTAACAAACACTAGGATTTGTAATGCTAATTTAACAGCCTCTGCCTCTCTGGCTACTAGATTGAAAGGCTAGCTAGATTGAAAATATAGATTTACCGGTACATTCCTACATTTTACTGAAGCTGAAGCTCTGTTTGGACATACAGATGATGATGAGGAGAACTCCAGTTTTGAAGGATTTTAGCTCTTGTGTTTTAGCTTGGTTGCTGATTGAGCTAAGGTTGTTGTACTTTTAAAGTTACGGTATTTTTGATACCATATTGTTTTTGTTGACCCCCTTTTCCACTTACAGAGCTAGTTTACTGTTTTTCTTTGAAATAAATATTCAAAAACATTTAACCTACTGATGCCTCAATTAATGTAATTTTATTGGTATCTACGGTATCTTTATTTTTTAAATTTACCAATAGCTGCTGCATTTCCCACCCTAAGCTTATACTTGAGTAAATAAGTTTTCCCAGTTTTTGGGGGTGAAATTAGGGGCCTCGACTTATGTTAGGGCCGACTTATACTTGAGTATATATGGGCTAAATTGAATTTTTTTTTTGCATATGCTGTTTCTTTACACTCTTTCTAAAGGTCATGGGGGGGCAACTGTAGATCTTGAGGGAGCACATTCCATAGTTTGAAGGCAACACAGGAGAAAGTGCACCAACTCCTATCAGCCCCAGCCAGCATGGCCTATGGTCAGGGATTATGGGAGTTGTAGTCCAACAGCATATAAAGCAGCCTCCCCCAACCTGGTTCCCTCTATATGTTTTTGACTACAACTCTCATCACTTGTAGCCATTAGTCATGCTGGCTGGGGCTGATGAGAATTATAGTCCAAAATTTCTAAAAGGCCCTGGTTGGGAAAGGCTAATCTAGAGAACCACAGGTTCTCCATCATTGCTCTAGATGGCTTTAGGCAAGTCATGAGCTCTCAGGTTTAGGCCTCCCCACTGCAATTCTGCAATATGGGGGGATAACAATACTGACTTACCTTATGGGGTTATTGTAAAGACTAGTGACAGAATGCATGCAAAGTGCTTTGAACACTCAACAAGTGCTGTAGGAATGCTCCCAAAGGGAGATGTTGAATGGTTGGATTTGCTCTCATATGGAGTGTTCAGCCATTTCTTGCACCCCTATTTTTCTATGAACACTCTGCTGTCAAAAATAACCTTCAAGCAAGTGACAACAACATGTTCCTGAAATGATTCTATCCAATTTTTGGGACATAGCAGTTATAAGAAAACAACTACCTCTTCTAGCCCATGTTTGCTGATATCTGAAAAGTTATCCATTCATTTAAGATTGCTCTAGATGTTATTTTTCATGCAATGAAAGCAAATTGTAGGCTTCCCCTCCTCCTTGACATGTTATTATAGCTGAAACTCTGCATGGTTGTTGAATAAATAGATCCTTACAGCATGCAAAGTATTTCAAATAGCCTACCAAGAATGGCTTGGGGAATTGAACAGATTGGAATCCAAGTATGTAATCAGTTTCCAGCTAAAGGGACAGGTGACAGGGCTAGTCAAGATGGAGCTGTATCTCTAACCATACTGGGCTGCCTTCGAGAAATATTTGGACATTTCACCTGTTTCAAGATACAGCGGCTAGCAAATGGAACTCAGCCTATGGAGCACATTATGGCAATATTATACCAACATCAGTGGCTCTTAGTCTTTTTCTAGGCGCTAGAATTGACCTTTAAAGTTCTAAATAGCCTGGGCCAGGGTATCTTAAAGATTGCCTTAAATAAATTACCTGATCACACAGAACTTCAACTGAGACTCAGAGCATTCCCTCATCATCAGTGTTGAGGTGGATGGTCACATGAAACAGGGAGAGAGAGAGAGAGAGAGAGAGAGAGAGAGTTCGGGTATTCAAAAGAATGCATGAGGGCTCAAGGTGGGTACTGGGATAGGGCCATGCATGCTGACTCTACCCCCTACATCTCTGGTTCTGCTGGCCCCGCGCCCTCACTTCAGACCTTACTGTGTTTAACTGGCACGGTGTCAGGCTCAGCTTTCTGACACCCTCTGGCAAATCTACACAAATCACTGATTACAATGAAACTCCTTATTGCAGTAGATCAGATTATACAGGTCAAGCTGTCCAGAGTTTGTGGCAGGATTTACGTAGTTACAGCTCCAATAAGTCTGGCAGCATAGGCAAAAGGCTATTGGCACATTGCTTTGTTCAAGAGAAAGTCCCAAGGCTAGAAGTGATGCAGGGTCACAGTTATAGTCCCAAGACTAGCAATACATTCTCGAACAGAGGCTTAACATTACAAGGTTCAAGGCAGAGAAGAGTCCAAGATTCATGATAAGTCCAGGCAAGAAAGCATTTCAGGCATTTAAGAGGTGGTTCTCAGCAAAGGGTCTTCAACCTGTGCACTGGCTTAAATACAGGGGACTGCTAAAGCCCCCCTTCTGACAATATATCCCGACTAGGGAATCTGGTCCTTAAACAATCACTATGTCTGAAGGGATGTCGCTGTTCTGCCCCTTTTCAGTTCATGTCATCACCTGGGTGACACCCCAAAGCCCCCTCCCCTTCAGAGTCCTCCTCCTGCTTGGTTCCCACAAATGTTTCCTCAGGTTGTAAATCAGAGGTCTGATTCAAGGCCCTATCTTGCATAACTTCCGATGGGAAGCCTGGCAGAGAGTCAGGCGCTCAGGGTCTGAGCTTCCTGTGACTGGACTGGGTTCTAAATCATTCTGCTCTAAGTCTGAATCAGATTCTGATTCCAAAACTGTAGGGACCCTGTGGCACTGGAGCTAGATCCATCCAACACGAGGTCTGAAAGTGAGTTCTATTCATATTCAAAGTTAGCAGTGGGGATGCAGGTGTTGGGACTTGTCCATGCATGGGGAGAGCATCCACTTTGCCTCGTATGGGCAAGTCCCAATGCTGCTGCCCCTCACCCCCCCATTGCTATCTCAGATCTGGGATGACAGCAGGGGTTCCACTGCTAGCCCACACCAGCAGGGGGAATCCCCAGCGTTATCTCCAATCTCAGATTGGGGATAGCAGATGGGGAATGCCCTCTGAGGGTGCTTTTACTAGGAAGTGGGGCTTGGAGCGTAAGCCTTGCCCCCTGGCAGAACCCCAAGAGGCTGCACCAGCCAGATTGGGGTGCCCAATGGGCCAGATTAGGCCTTTGGGCTGGAGGTTCTGCACCCCTGGCTTAAATGCAAGTAGACCTCTACTGCGTTATTGAAGGTCCTGATTTATAAAAACAACAACTCTGTTACTGCATAGGAATTTGGGAAGTGATGAAAACTCAGAAGTTGCTTGATTTATGAATTCACTGTTTTCTATTGTGTTTTACTGTTCTGCTGCTGTGCCTTTTATTAATTGTTTCTTCATCATTCTATGTTGTATCATTTTTATTGTTTGTTAGATGCTTTAATGAATCTATATTTGATAGTTGGCTATGCCATATATGGTTTGGTAGCTGGCTTGGGAGTCCTTTGGAATAGCAAGGTGGGATAGAAATATTTCAATAAATAAAACAATGCAAGAGGAAGAGTCACATTTCTGGCCAAACCTCTAATCTTTGGATTTCTCAGCATGAATTAATTGGGAGGAAACCAATCATTAAACAAAGCATAACAGACGGAATTCCTTGATATTCAGAGAGAACTTATGAAATGGCAGCCAGCTGGGGTGAGGTGCAGGGGGGGGCGGGGATTTAAATTCCTACATAAGTAAGTCAGAAGCAATAATAAGAACAAGTGAAAATGCGACCTGTGTTTTGTGCAGTGATTTCCACAGGCAGTGTTGAGTTTTGCAGGCATTCAAGTAAGTAGTTCCATTTCAGTTCATCTCAATATATACACCACATGTTTTATTACACACACACAAACACACAGGAGGATTTATCATCGTTTTGACTTTTTTTCTGCATGAAATGCAATTGATTTCTGCACCTCTTTAGCATTTTCTATCTGAATTATTAAAATCCACGTCCCCTTCTCTGCTTGCAGAGCTGAAGTTACTCTCATTACCTAAAATAGGGGATTTATTAGCTCCAGTAAATGCCTGGAGGGGAGATACTGCATTTGAAGGTTATTCAAATCTGAATGTCATTATTTTGCCTTGTACCCTGGGAAAAAGTATTTTTCTTTTTTTATTTCTTCCAAAGTATCATCAAACAGTGTTTGCGTAGCTGGTTGCAGTCTCTGAATACTAATATTTAGTTTCTTCGTTTGTGACTGCTGTGGGCTGTGGCTTCTTTTACTGTGGATGTTGCTTCCTTCTAGCATTTTTCATTTAAAAGAGGGGTGGGCAACTTGTGGCCCTCTGGATATTGTTAGACTGCAACTCCCATCTGTCCTAGCTAGCAGTTACCATGAGGACTGCAGCTAAACTCAGAGGGAACAGGGAAGTCTGAGGGGAGGTGGCAGATGATGTCAGCATCCCTGCTAATGAAAAAGTGTCCGTGCCATGTCCCTGGGAGCCCTGGCTTCACCACACCACTGTGTGTTTCCCCGCTGCTTCTTCAATCTTTTTTCCTAAGGTTAGAAAATCTGTTAAGAAAGAAAATGTGGGGGCTTCCGGGTGAACATGGAGCTTTGAAAGCCGCACAGAAATTCTGTGGGGCAGGTGGTACAGCGTTTCCTGGCCAGAGAATGTCTCAGGCTGGGGGATCTACTTCTCATTAGAGAAGCGAAGATCTGAGGTTACCCCCAAATTATCTCATAGGGTCATAAATTGCTTTTTGTCTGTCTTATGACGGATAAATGCGGCGGGTGACCTGAGGTGGGGGAAAACGGTGCTGTATTCGGAGACCAGTTTTACCGATCATCAGAAGTATGCATGTTCGCTTCCAAAATAAAGGAGTACATCTGGAGTGGCTAATTTGGAATCTTTCTGCAGCAGAGTGGGATTTATAATTAACTGTAAGTAGACTGTGTTTATCTGGGAGGCGAAAAAGATAAGAGAGGAAACCTGAAAGGAGGTCTATAAATCTTATATGTTTGGAAGCGTCTTGGAAATATCTATACGCAAGGCAAGATGTTTGCAGTTGCAGCATTCTTAAACCTGTGGAACGAAATGGAGAGAGAAATTCTAAACAGATTGGAAGTAAGAATCCAGACTTTGAACGTAAATCTTAAAGTGGATCAATCAGAAGAACAACGTAAGACAGATTTCTTTACAGGACTGGCAGAGGAGAAGACAGAAGAAGTAAATAAGGACTTGGGAAACTTACCAGAAATTCAGACACTGTGAAGTTTTAATTGGATTGAATTGGCACGAGAAGATAGTTCAGCAAGAAGTTGTGACGCACTTTTTAAAATCTAAGATGGCGGAGCCGGAGACCGGTATGCAGGAGCCCACAAAACAACAGAACAAGCTGATTTCATTCTTGGTTCAAAACCTGGAACTTAATGATTATCCCTTTGACAGAGGAAAGCAATGAAAGAGATTATCTTCATGGTCTTTTATTGGCAAAAGATAAAGGGTTGATGTATACTGTATTACGTGTCTAGTTGGAAATATAAATAATCTTTTGATTTTAAATATTAATGGCAAAGGTAAAGGGATTGCTTATATGACTTATTTGAATTTTAAATATTAATGGTGATGTAAGAGAAATTATTATAATTAAGGTATAATTATATTTGGTTTGTTTGGAAATATTTACATTAAAAAAACCAATTGTTGTTGTTGTTGTTGTTGTTTTGTGGAGGCTTTGAAGTATTAAAGGGGAAGGTCTTTTGTTTTTTGTTCTATAAGTAGCATGATGGCTTATGTGCTTCTGCTGTTTTGTCAGATGTCACTTATTTCTTAATTTTTAGACTTATCTTTCTTGTCTTTTTAAAAAAATATATCTTGGAGATTAAAAGTGAAGGAATTTCTGTTTAGATAGAAAGAAATAATGAGTAATTGCAATAATACAAATGTGTTGATTAGATGGTTAGGTACTAGAGAGTGCGGGGGGGGGGGAATACAAAATGCTTTTGTTATGTGGTCACTTGCTAATTAGTTTATAGTTACTTTTTACCTTTGGGATTCTTAACATACTGTATTTTGGAATTGAAAACACTATTTAATGAAACTATAGGTTTTCTTTTTTGGTGTATCCATAAATGTTGAATTTAATAGATTAAATAGTTGATGTATATTGGGGGAGGGTGGAGATCTCTGGTGTTTGTTCCTTTTAGGGTTCTTTTTTGCCATAACTGGAAGTGATTTTTTGTTAACAGAAAAGATTTTAAGAATAACTGTGGTTGATTAAGCTGTGGAGAAGATTGGTAGTCCATTATTGTGTTTGTGTTTGTTTGTTTTTTATGAATAAAAATTAAAAGTTAAAAAAAAGAAAAGAAAGAAAATATGGAATAGCTGCACAGTTCCTTCTGATAGTGCTAGGACCCTTTCTTTCTTTCTTTCTTTCTTTCTTTCTTCTTTCTCCCTCTCTCTTTTCTGCTCTCTTCCCCTTTGCCTTTCTTCCCAAGGCTTTTATGTTTTAAAATTTGTTTATCTCTCCCCAATTCCAACCAATCAGGAGTGTAGTTTCTGGTTCATTTCTGCAATATACATTTTTATTTTCAGGGTTTATACTCCCCCACCTCCCGCCTGCCTTCTTCAGACCTTTTGATGAACTAATCTCCTAGTTTTGTGAACAAACTTCCTGACCTCTATATTCTAACTAAATGTCTGACCTCTAAACTGGGCTAATGGCAGCTTTGAAGGGGTTAGACTGGGAAACAGTGCAGACAGGGCCGGCGCTACCGCTAGGCCAACTAGGCTGTTGCCTAGGGCGCGTAGCGGAAGAGGGCGCAGAATGCTGCGCTCCTCTTCGCTGCCGGCGCGATCCTGCCCTGCCCGCCCGCCTCACCGAGAAAGCCAGGTCAGTGCGGGGGATTGCGCCCGGAGTAGTGGTGGGGCCGAGCCTGGGCGCCTCACCCCCACCTTGCCTCACCTCCGCGCCACCTCCCCCCCACCTCGCCTCGCCTCACCTCTGCGCCGCCTCCCCCCACCTCGCCTCGCTTCGCCTCCGCGCCGCCTCCCCCCACCTCGCCTCGCCTCGCCTCTGCGCCGCCTCCCCCCCGCGCCGCCTCCCCCCCACCTCGCCTCGCCTTGCCTCGCTTCGCCTCCGCACCGCCTCCCCCCTGACACCTACCTTCTCTGCGCTGTTTCCGGAGCCCCGCCCGCGCTCTGTTTTGGCGGGAGGAACCAGGGCAACAGGGCTTAAACAGCCCTGTTGCTCTGGTTTCCCCCGGCCAAAAACAGAGCGCGTGGGTCCCTTTTCGGAGGAGGCGTGGGAAGGTAGGTGGGGGCGGCAGCGGCAGCGTGCGGGGGGGGGTCCGGTGGCGGCGGCGGCGGCGGGAGGTTGCAGAGCAGGGGTGCTTTCCGGAGCCCCCCCCACAGCACGAGAGAGGGGGCGCTAAATATAATTTAGCCTAGGGCGCCAAACTGCCCTGCACCGGTCCTGAGTGCAGAGGAAAGGGGAAACACTTTCTGACCCAGTACAGCTGCTCCAATCCAAACTGGAGCCCTCCACCTATGCCTTCTTTAAAGTAAAAACTGTGGGATGTTTAAAGTGCAGTCAAAACCAATGGCTCATGTTTCACCAGTTAGGTGCGTGAAATGGTTAAGACCACTGGTATCTTCTAACGTGGATTTCCTAGAAGATACTCAGTATGATTACCTGTGCCTCAGCAGGAAGTGGGCGTAGCTCTCAGCTCTCTCTTCCTGCTGGGACACTGAGTTAGGGAGTTGCCTCCCGGTTGTTAAACGAACAACAGCATGTAACAAGAGTTGCTGGTCTGAACTCCATAAGTTCAGACCCCAAGTAATTCCAAATGAACTTTTACCAACTGTAAGAAACACTTTTAAGTCTGCCTGAATGAAACTGTATAATCTGAGTGAGTAAATGTTATTTTTAACTTTTACAAGACTGTGTCTCTTATTATTGTTTTGCGGGAGAGAAAAGGGGGCAAAACCAGGGAAATCCAGTTTGCCTTAAAGCATCCTGGATTACCAAATGCTAACTGGCTAACACTAGCCAAATCTAAGCTTCCTTTAAGCTGGAAAGGGACTGCTGATCTCACTAACGTGAGATAGGAAGGATAATATTCAACAATATATCCTCTCCTAGCATCTTTTTCAAGTCCCAACAAAAACAAAAAGTGGTGAGCTCTGATCACAAATCTCCTACAGCTGACCTACATCATGTCTCATTTGACTCTTAGCTAAATGCTTCAAATCAGGGGTTGGCAACTTGTGGCCATCCAAATGTTGTTGGACTGCAGCTCCCACCGATTCACCCACCATGCTGGCTAGGGTGGGAGATTGACATGTGACAGGCATTCCTTTAACCACGAATTGAGAAAAGTGTGTAAGGTGCAAATCTCATGTAGGCTGGTGGCGCCTAAGGCAATGGGCAATGTGCTTGCCATCCTAGGAAGGCAGGAAGGAGAGGTGAGAGCTGGGGGGATATTTCCCCTCTTCCTCTGATAGGCAGTTTTATCAAGAGAAAGATCCATCCTGCAGATCTGGGGGAAAGGCCAGGAGTTAGGTGAGACAGGACTGTCATGGGGAAATGGAAGAGCTGACCTTGATAGGTCTGGGGATCCTTAAAGGGGCAAGCCCATTATGGCTTAAGCTATACTTCGCAGCTGTGTTCTTAAATCTTCAAACACATATATTCATCTCCCTCAGAAGAGGAATAATAAGAGCCAACACTGACTTGTATATGTGAATTTTCATTTAAATGTGTGCAAATGTAAAATTACTCATTGACTGGGTTCAGACAACACATTAACCCACATTCAAGGGTTGAGTATGGGTTGAGCGTGGGTTATCATTGAATCATGGGTTGTTGCTGAAATGTGAGTTATTGTGTTGTCTGAACCCAGCCAAGGTAACAAACCATGGTGAACAACCCATGGTTCACAACCTAACAACAAACCATGGGTTCTCTTCATGGGTCGTTCATGATTAACAAGCCATGGCTTGTTAGCATGGCTGGGTTCAGACAACATGATAACCCACTGTTCAACAGCAACCCACATTCAACCCATACTCAACCCTGAGTGTGGGTTGTCATGTTGTCTGAACCCAGTCAATGGCTGATATTGAGGCTGACTTAAAATTCTCTCTAACACTAATTAGGGTGTACATATATTCTTACCAAGCTTCCCTCACTTCATAATCCAAATTCACTACCCACAGGCTCATTCTCTATTTGCCTAGTTTCACCAATGGAGAAGAGGGAGGTAGAGTGATTGGTATAGGTGTACAGTACATGATATTCAGTGTATGCTCTTGAGCTATGGTGCTTCCAGCCAGAGGGGTCCTAGTAGCACTACCTATCAGAAGGAATTGTGCAGCTATTCCATCTTTTATTTCTTGAGATTTTCCACCATAAGAAAAAAAGATGGAAGCAGCAGTAGTGGGGAGGCCTGAACAGGGTTACTGAGTCTGGCCCAACCATCTCACTTTCTGTTTTCTCCAACTTTGGGGCACTGAAACAGTGGGAGAAGTCTATTTCCTTCATGCCCTGTTTGCAGTTGTGTAGCAGAACAGGGTGCACAGGGACACAGCACTGGCACTTTTCCCATTAGCAGGGACTCTGACGTCATTTGCCACCCACCTCAGAATTCCCTGTTATCACAGTAGGCGGGGGAAATGAATTTTCCCAGCAAAAATGTATTGTTCTCTGTTAGTTGTTAAAAAGATGAGCTAAATTATGATGTCCTGGTTGAAATCTCACATCAGCCAAAAACTCACCAGGTGGCCTTAGGCAAGCCACTGGCTCTTAGCCTCACTTCCCAATCTGTAAATGGGCACAGTAATCCAACAAAATGGGAAACCCCACAAAGGATGCCAAAAAGCAAGAGGGTTGTTTTATTCCACAAAAATGCAATGATGCTTAGTCTTCAAACAACGGTCTCCTGAGCACAGGAGACTGGCATTTGAAGAGTAAGCATTATTGAATTTGGTCACAGTGAATTTCCCTAAGGAAGGACTTACGTGTGGTCTGAAATGCGTTGGAACTGTTTATTTTTGTGGAATAAAATGTCTCTTTTGCTTAGCCCATTGCTTTTGGGCATAATAATACCAGCCTACTATAAAGAGTTATCATAAAGATATTGAGGGTATATCTACATGATAAAGTGGTATCACTTTTATACAAGTTCATCTGATTCCCAAAGAAACTTTGGAATGGTATTGTGATGAGGGTTCTGAGCATTCTATGTGATAACTAGCCCCACAGCCAGAATGAGAGTTCCCACCCAGAGATCATTGGGAAGAAGGAATATTTGTTAACCATATTAAGTTACTTGGCTCAACGATACTACAAGTGAGAAGGATCTTGGAATTGTTGTAGATCACAAACTGAATATGCGCCAGCAATGCGATGTGGCTGCAAAGAAGGCAAATGCTATTTTGGGCTGCATTAATAGAAGTATAACTTCCAAATCACGGGAAGTGATAATTCCCCTTTACTCAGCACTGGTTAGGCCTCATCTTGAGTACTGTATCCAGTTCTGGGCACCACACTTTAAGAAGTATGTAGACAAACTGGAGAGGGTTCAGAGGAGGGCAACAAAGATGATAAAGGGACTGGAAACAAGGCCCTATGAGGAGAGACTGAAAGAACTGGGCATGTTTAGCCTTCAGAAGAGGAGACTGAGGGGAGATATGATCGCACTCCTCCAGTACTTGAAGGGTTGTCACACAGAGGAGGGCCAGGATCTCTTCTCGACCAACCCAGTTTGCAGGACACGGAATAATGTGCTCAAGTTACAGGAACCCAGATTCCACCTAAACATCAGGAAAAGTTTCCTGACTGTTAGAGCAATAAGACAATGGAACCAATTACCTAGGGAGGTGGTGATCTCTCCCACTCTGGAGGCATTCAAGGTGAAGTTGGACAGCCATCTGTCAGGGATGCTTTGACCTGGATTCCTGCATTGAGCAGGGGGCTGGACTCGATGGCCTTGTAGGCTCCTTCCAACTCTACTTTTCTATGATTCTAAGTCTGTAGTATAGACATGTCTGTGAAGAGCTTTGGGCACTTCTGCAAAGTCAACATTGCTATGTAAGTACTAAGCATTATTGTTATTCAAAAAAGTGTTTAACAGTAGAGTGGTTTTTGTAGCATGTGGAATACTGGCTCTATGCATCTCTGACATCTTACTGCCACTCTAAGAAATAAGCTGCTGCCTCCTCCTACTGTTGATTCCCAGCAACTGGTATTCAGACTAGGAATGTTGCTCCTGATCCTGGTAGCATCATGATTAGTATCCCCCATGAATTTCTCTAATTCCCTTTTAAAGCCATCTATATTAGTGGCAATCACCACATCTTTTGGAAATGAATTCCACAGTTTAACTATCTGTTGTATGAAGAAGTATTTTACTTTTTTCTGCTGTCCTCCATCTCTTGTCATTCAGCTTTATTGGATGACCCTGGGTTCTGGTATTATGAGACAAGGAGAAAAACATATCTCTATCCACTTTTGTCACACCATGCATAATTTTATGCACCTCTATCCCCTCTGTAGAACTATAAAAGATGCACTTGACCAATAAATGTTTTTGCTTTAAAAAATTATTTGTCATAATTTGTATCTATACACTGAAGGTTGTACTTCTGCCCAACCTTTCCCCAAAGGATTTTCTGTAGTATCTCACAAAAATTGTGGGGATCAGATACATTTTCCAGAATATGACTGTTTACTTAGGCTGTTTCATCTCTTTGCTAAAGCACGGAGAAATGCAGTTGCTGCTGGTCCTGTAAATGTGTGGCATTTTAATTAAAATTTTCAAGCAACAGTCCCCTTTTCTTCCTTTCTTTGCTGTTTTCCATTTTTATTGGATTGATTTTTGTACAAACTGTACTTGTCGTTGTGATAAGTGATTTATTTTTCCCCATTCTCTTCTGTAACCAACAGAGATTCCTGTTTGTAGAGCAAAGGATGCAGGGAAGCTTTGGTTTCATGTCAGGCAATAACAAAATTAGCCACATAGCAAGTTATCAGCATGTATTTTTAAACTGATTAAAAGTTGTAATTCATCCCATCTAAAGACACAAGTCTGGATGCAAGTAATTTAAACTAAAAACATGAATTTTACCAGAAATGCCAAAGCTACACTTAGTTAAATGCATCTTTACATTTAGCATGAAGTTGTTGTTGTTGTTGTTGTTGTTGTTATTATTATTATTATTATTATTATTATTATTATTATTATTCTTTTCTTTTCTTTTCTTTTAAATTTTATTTACTTTTCAAAACAAAATATAACAAAATACAAATTATTATATTATTATTATTATTATTATTATTATTATTATTATTAAACAGCATCATCTGTTGTGGCTGATAATTATCAGGCCCTAATGTGGGATTTCCTTTTTGTACAAATACCAGCTTCAGAGGAGGGACTTTTCTCACAACTGCAGCAAAGAAGGAAAATGTTAATTTCCACATCTCTGAATGCTGTGATCCTGTGAAGGAACATAACTGTCCTCCATTTTTGTGTTTAGTTTGGTTTTAGGATATTATGGGGTTAAATATTATGTGTGCATGTATGCACGTGTGCATGCACGCTAGTGAGTTTCAGCCAAAAGGTTAACATTTTAGAGGTCAAAAGTTTGGTTAGAATGTAGAGGTCAGGAAGTTTGTTCAGGAAGCCAGATGATTATAAGGTTCAGCAAAAGGTGAGAGGAAGGTGGTGTGGGGGGGAGGGAGGCATAAGCTCAGGAAACAGAAACTTACCTATTTTGCAGAAATGAGCAGGAAACAACACTCCTGATTGGTTGGAATTGTGGAGAGAAAAACTAATCTTAAAAGATACAGTAATACCTTGGTTTGAGAGTAACTTGGTTTGAGAGCATTTTGCAAGACAAGCAAATTTTTAAATATTTATTTAATTTTTTTTGACTTGCTATACAAGCGACGTCTTGCAATACAAGTACTGTAGTACGGCTTAAATTAAAAATCTCTGTACAAATTTTTTTGGGGGGATTTCGTTTTGATATAAGAGTGTTTTGGATTACAAGCACGTTTCCGGAACGAATTATGCTCTCAATCCAAGGCATGACTGTAAAAGCCTTGGGCAGAAAGTCAAAGGGGCGAAGAGCAGAAAAGAGAGGAGTGGGGGGAAGAAGGAGAAGGCAGGCAGGCAGGCAGGCAGGCAGAAAGGAAGAAAGAAAGGAAGAAAGAAAGAAAGAAGAAAGAAAGAAAGAAGCCCAGATTCCTAGAGGAAAGAGTCAGAGCTGCTGGAATTGAAGAACTGTTTGAAAGAGTAGTCAGGGATCTGGATAAAATAAGAACACAGCCTAGTTAGGTTAGCTGGATGTGTTTATCCCTGGTTATTTTATTGTCTTATTGTGCATATGGGTTTTTTGGTCTGGTGTGTGTGTGTGTGTGTGTGTGTATCCATTCAGATTTAAAATCTTTTTCCTATGGGCATTTTTCTTCTGTTAATTTTTTTGCTATTTGAAATGTTGTGGTCTCTGTTTTGAGTACTCACCCCACATCTAACAGCCAGCCCCCACACTACCTAAAGTAAATGCCTGCGACCCAGAGAGTCTTAAGGCTTGTTTGCTGAAGGCAGCCAAAGAAATAAAGATTTCCACCTGGTGGCAACAGAAAAGGCCACAGGAAGAGAAGGACAAAAAGGAGAAGGCACATATTTGTCTGTTTTCCATTCCACTCATGGAACAGGGTGTTGCTGGTCCATGACAGATCCTGACAATTATCAGCACTCTCCTAACAGCTGCTCTTTGCATTTTAAAAACTCTGCATGTTAAATTGAAAGACACATTTAACATCACTTCTACTTTGGTTCTTAGTTTCAGTTACCAAGAGCCCATGCAAATATACAAGACTTGAAGCACATCGGAAAAATTCCTAACTTGTGCAGAAGCTACCACAGTTGTTGAACTCTTTCACTCCATATGGCATATGGCTTCAGAGATGTGGATATGCAGGGGGAAACAGGAAAACAAGCAACATTTGCCTCAGAGGCTTAGAGTCCTCTAAGACTCTAATGGCTCTAATGTAGTGTACCTCTTTGGGGTCAGAATGTATGAATGACGCACACTCATGAGTCTTTATCAGCAACCACAAAGAAGGAACAGAGGTGACTCGTAGAAGTCCCATGAGTACCAATCAGGTCACCCTTCATTTTTTTGCCACCCTGTTAGGAGCCACAGACCTTAAAATTAGGCTAACTGTCTCTCTCATCTGGGGATAGAGAATTTCTGGTACTACCCACAGGCTCTGAAGGGAATCATTGAGACAAAGCCATCCCATGCAACTGACATGCTTAGAGCATCTGGCTACTAGATGCCTGATACCTCTGACTAATGGACATTTTCTGGATGGGAATGCGGAACGTCACTTCATGCATAATATTCTTCCACAATATTCTTTCACAAAAATAAGTTATTTGAATCACTTCCTGAAATTAGTTTTTTAGTTTATTTTTTGCTCACAGCAATGATCTCTTTTGAAACTTCAATAAGAAACAAACAAACAAACAGAACCAGTCTATGGCCAAGTTGAAGGTTAATATTTAAAGAAAACCTTTTACTTAATGGTCTGGAACAAATGAACATTTGACCCATCCTAAACCTGCTGGGATTTCAAGGAGGCGAGAGTCCACCCGACTGGAACATTGGATTGTTGAGCTTTGATACTCATTAATCATATTGCCATTATTATGCAGTGCAAATAAGTTCTTATAATGAATTCAGGGACAGTGCTATGAATTAGTTACATTCTACTTTGCTTTAAAAGTTGTTAACTTGTTTTGGAGTTTAAGTAACAGCGGTGTTGTCAAAGTGGTGAAAGATGGAAAGTGGTGAAAGCTCTAATTTTGCAACACCTCTAGGATTTATGGGATATCAGATTAAGGGTGCAATCCTATGCATGTTCAGACAGAAAAAAGTCCTACAACTCCCAACAGTCCCCAGCCAGCATTTCTTATGTCTAGACATGCATAGGATTGCGTCCTAAAAGAATTGTAGAATTTCACCCTTCAGTTTGAAAGTCATCTATTGATGACTTTGAGAGCTCTTTTTATTTTGGGGGAGCTACAGGGGATAAGATAGACCAACATTCTCTCTGCTTCACTTGAAGGTGGAAGAATCCAGCAATGACTTCACAATGCATGTGTAACGTGGTGTCCCGTGGAGGGTAGTAACAGGCTGTGGTTTGCAGCAACCAAGAGTATTGAGAGCCTCACACTTTTATCAGGGGTCAGCACATAATTGCTAGCAGCAGAGGCATGTGACTGCTGAATGGCCAGCAGAGTCCAGCACAGGATGATGGGGTGGAAGCCTCCTTCCTCTTTGGCCTCAGCAATGGTGACTTCTTACCACCCTGCACCTTACCTCATCAGTCACCATTGCATCTAGGGAACTCAAGGAGGCTTAAAACCTCATGAGAGAGCTATGGAACTTCATGGCTGAAGGGGGATTTGAATTCGGGTCCTCCTTGTTCAAGTCCAAAACTATAGCTGCTCCATGACGCAGGATCACTCTTAAAGAGGGAGTGGTGCAAATGGCACTTCCATGTGAATATTCAATGGGGGAAGGTGCAGATAAAGACAGGAAATGGTCAAGGGACTGGAGAAATTCCCAGATGAAAGACAATTACAGGGTTTGGGGCCATTTAGTTTAAAGAAAAGATAAATAAGAGGGGAACATGAGAGGTATGGATAAAATTATGTGTGCTGTAGGGTCCCCAACATGGTCCTATGGGTACCTCTCTTGGTACCTCACCATGCTCCATGCTCCTCTTGATTTATATTTCTTAAGATTTTTTTATTTTTATTTTTTAAAAAAACTGTATTTTAAACTGGGAGGCAAACATGATGCAAAATGAAGTACTTCTCTCCAGTGCCATCTCTAGTTAGGTACAGAAGGGTGGTTTCATATTTTGGAACTCAGACCTCACCTGTGCCGTATGTTTTGGTTCTTGGGCAAGTTGCTTTTCTTTTAGTCTCACTAGTTCAGTTTCTGGGAAGAGTGTTTTGTGACTGGTCATGGCAGCCATTTCACAAATGGGCAAGCCTCTCTCCATGGCAGCCTTTCTGTGAAAGCGCTCACAGCACTGTCTTAACATTCCAAATGTGCCCACTGAACCAAAAAGGTTGGGGAACTCTGGTGTAGAGAAAATGAATAGAAATATTTTTTTTCTTTCCTCTCTCACAATGCTAGAACCTGGGGTCATCCCTTGAAGCTGAATGGTGGGAGATTCAGAACAGACAAAAGGAAGTACACAGAACATAGTTAAACTAGGGAATATCCTTCCACAAGTGTAGACAGCTTTAAAAAGGGGACTAGACAAATTCACAGAGGATGACGCTTTCAATAGTCATGATGGCTAGATACTACCTTCAGGATCAGAGGTGGCATGGCATTGGAGATCAACAGTGGGTGAGGGCTATTTTGTAATTTAAAAAAAAAAGCCATTAACGGCACAATCCCATGCACATTTAGACAGAAAAAAGTCCCACACTCTTAGCATTGTTGGGAGTTGTAGGACTTTTTTCCTGTCTAAACATGCGTAGGATTGTGCCTTAAATAACTATTCCTTTGACAAGGTCACGCCCGATTGCCCGAGTTTACCTAAACTGTTTTGGAACCAAGTTAAGTACACACCCATGCTGGTGTGCAGCTAGCGCGGAGCATGCGATCAGTTCTGTGCAGCTATTTAACTGACCCACATACTTCTGTTTGGTACAGATACAACTCAAGTTGCTTGCAGTCATACATGGAATCTTTATCATAGAAGCAAACCGAGCCTAAGTCTGACTGAGTGGCTGTAAAGGTTGGAAGAAACAGAAAAATAATAGACTTGTATGATTTTTTTTTTGGATAGGAGCATCACATAGAAATGCTGTCATGAATGTATAACCTGTAGGGCACTATATCATGTCTAAACTGCCTTTTGTTTGCTACTTAGTAGAAACCCAGGTGCTTTGAAACACAATTTCTGCCTAGATAGGCTTTTGTGAAGCCAAATCAAGAGCTACTGCCTCTTTCATTTTTTTCTGCATTTGATTTTCCGCTGGCCACAGTGAGCCTCCTTGCTCCACTTTAGAGGCCGCAGCAAGTTCCATCATTTCCCCCTGAAATGAACATGTTGTGCTCTGCTGGAGCGGACAGACGAGCTATCAGGGCAGCCTGAAGAGTTGATGTGTCTTAGACTCGCACTAGCACAGCTGAGAAATTGAGTGCCAGGGATTTTTCTCTTCCCAATTTCACTAAATAAAATGCTCCAAGATTGACCTTGTGCCTCATTAGCATCATCCTGCTTTGCTCAGATGTCTGCCAAAAGCACTATCTTAAATCACGGGGGGGGGGGGGGGGGAAGCAGCAGGCCAGCAGCAGAGCCTCTGTCTCTGATCGCCTGTCTTGCCAGAGTCCAAATGCCATACAATATATTTAGGGATAACACCGAGAATCTATAATCACCATTGCATAGATCACTCCTTGTTTGCTGTACATAACTTGAAGCCATGCCATCTCAAACAGAGGATAAAGGTTCAAGGAGCAGGAACAAAAATAGTCTGTGAAGCAGAATCACAGGCCAGTTCCAAAGTTAATTACATTGTTCTACCATTTGATGAGGGTTCCTGACTGTGTGGAGACTTCCAGATCCCCTTCATGCCTTTGTGTTAAATGTGTACAGGTCAGAGTGGAGCAGACAAGGGTGTTGGGGTCAGCATGTCAACCCTGCGCCCTGTCCCACAGGGCTGCAGCTAGGTTATTTTAGACTCTGGACCTAAAGATCTTATTTCATTTCATTTATTACATTTCTATACCACTCAATAGCCAAAGCTCTCTGGGCAGTTTACTGTACATCAATATCAGTATCAAAAATCAATACTGTACATAAAAAAAACCCTGTTTACATACAATTGAAACAATCAGCTATAAGAAATCCAGGACCTGAGTTAAAAACATTATCATATGCTGCCAAATGCCTGTGAGTAGAGCAAGGTCTTTACCTGGCGCTGAAAAGATAACAATGTTGGTGCCATCAGGGGGCCACCACCTAGAAGACCCCCTCCCTTGTTGCCACCTTCTGAGCCTTAGATGATGAACATAGTATATGGGTAGGCTCATGTCCTTTAAAGGGTTAAAGGGGCCCCCTTTACTGTGGCCATGTGTATTACTTCAGTTGTGAAGCACACAACTAACATTTTTCTTCCCCACCCTTTCCCACTGCCATTCCATGCTTTAAAACTGTTTCTTCATTATTGATATGTTAGAACAAAACAACAACAAAACTGTTTGCCAACCCAGATAAAGTAAAACACCAAGCATGGGCAGTTTTGCATTTTAAACTTGGCACCATCATGACTACCTCCCATTTTCTGGGTGGTTACTTGTGGGCCCCCCTGGACTGTGGAGCCTGAGACTTAGGCCCCAAGGTTCAGCCCGAGCTGCACCACTGCTGTCCCCTCTTTTAGCCCTTGCACATTCAAGCGAATGCCTGAACAGGTCTAATAAGCTTAATATAAGCCATTAGGTCCCTTTGGGGAAAGCAAGATCTACCTGCTAGGCCGCACAAAGAGCAAGTCTTCTAAGCACATCGTCAACAGCCAACTGCGCTGTAGATTATTTATTACATTTATATTCTGCCTTCCTTGCTTAAGCAGTTTTCTATCCAGGCACTGACTTAGACCCAAACCAACTCAGTTTCAGCAAGGCTGCTGCATCATGTGCTTTCAGATCATAGCCCTGTCTCCTGCTGTGGCCGTCTCTCATGCCACCTGGGAAAGAATTGCTACTTTAAAAAAGAATAAGAAAAGAAAAAGGCCAGTCAGGAACAAAACAGAGTTGACAGGAAACTTTCCAAAATGTCAAAATCTGATGAAAACTCACATTTTTCCATTTGGATTATGATCCTGAAATTTGGCCTCAAAATTTGACATCCACATATAATCGGGATTATAGTTTAAAATTTAAAACTGCACATGGTTTAGTTGAGTGCTGAGTAGGAATTTTGAGGTGCTCCCTGATAGACTGTTGGCAGCTTTTATTCACTTACTCATTACTGTTTTGACACCAGGGGTGTGGTGTATATTAATTGGGCTGATTGGTTACAGTATCACACTATTGGTCACAAGTGGCAGGTAGTGTGGGCACCCAGGCAGTGAGGCAGGCTACTCTGGTGAGCACCTCAAGGCACCTAGAGGGTGAAGGGTAGCTTACTCAATCCAAGTAATCAACCCCTCTCATTGCCAGCTGGCTCAAGGGGATGGGGGAAGCAGTGGCCAGAGCAGGTGGACTGGAGCGTTCAGGGTCCCTTGGCTTGCCTTTATGGTGATCAGGTGATGAGAAGCATGGATCAGTAAGTGATTTGGTCTGGCTCTTAGAGCCATGGTGATATTACCCAGTAGGAGACTGTAGGAGGTTCTCCTAACAGTCTCCTCAAGCTATGAGCTGCCCACAGTTGGCCTTCATATAGCTTTATGCTCATTGCAGATCCTGACTGTTGTGGTTAATAATGCTGTAACTCTTAAGCCCAAATATTGCTTCATGTCTTCATCCCCCCCCCTCTCTGGGTGTGTGGGGTATGTGTGGGGGTACAATTTGGACATGACCAGCAATGTGCCTAAGTAAGAAATAGTTTACAGTGTCACCAGGTCATGTTAAAAGAAAGCTCTAAAACTATGCACTGGGACTTGCAGCTGGATTTTGAAAGATTTGACTTTGGATGCTCTTTTGTGTGTGGTTCCACTAAGCAGAGATCTTGGATTGGGTTCATATTCCAGCATTAGCACACTATGTTTGCAGGGGCCATTTGGAATGCAGTGAAGTCTTAGTGTTAGTGAAGAGTCCAGCAGATGGTGGTATACAGCTGCAGAATGTTGGGGCAGACATTCCCCAGCCCAGAAGACTACCTGCTCAGTCTTTTGCTTTCTGGGAGAATCAGAAGATAAGCCTGAAGGTGGATCAGGGTTTTCTGAAAGAAAAGTGGAAGAGAGGCACATGTCAAGAAGAGGTTGTCCAGCTCTGTCTAGCTGAATCATCTATCATAATGGCTGCAGAAAGCCCAGACAGGTCTCAACTCATCTTATACTAATGAAGAAGTGATTAGGAATCACTTAATGCTTATGCCTTTGGTCATTTCTAAAGGAAAGAATGAGTTGCTAATCACATCCACCTGACCAGGGCTGCTTTGAACATGTGGCAAAAGCAAACATTTCTCAGATCTATCATTTAATAATGTAGCCCAGCAGTTACTCTAATCTCCAAGGACAAAGGATGTAACTTCACTCTTGGAATCTATTGTTCAAATCTCTGGACAGAAGGCTGCTCTCTACCATCTGTGGCTGTAATCCTGCTCATTAGATTATCCCAGAAAAATAATAATTGCCTAGCCTATTCAAATGTAACTTTTAATTTTTTTCTGAATGAGTGTGCCCATACAATGATTTCTAAAAGTCAGTCCATGAATATGAAAAATTATGACAGGATCAGCTCAGGAAAAGTGAGGAAACTTGTTATATGTTAAGTAATATGGTCTCTCTCTCTCTCTCTCTCTCTCTCTCTCTCTCTCTCTCTCTCTCACACACACACACACACACACACACGTTTGTTTGAATCTGGCTCCTTTGCAACAGCAACAACATCCTCCTGGGTTCTTGCCTTGTGAATGAATCCTCTAGATCAGAGGTGGGCAGCTTGTGGCCCTCCAGATGTTTTGGCCCACAGCTCCCATGATTAGTCACCATTGGCTATGCTGGCTAGGGCTGATTGGAGTTGTATGCCAAAACATCTGGAGGGCCACAAGTTGCCCACCTCTGCTCTACATCAGCCTTCCCCACCCTGGTGCCCCCCAGGTGTTTTGAACTTCAGTTCCCATCAGCTCCAGCATAGCCTATGTTCAGGAATGCTAGGAGTTGTAGTCTAAAACATGTGGAAGGCACCAAGTTGGGGAAGGCTGCTCTAGACCTTGAGATTTGCTATCTTACCCCTGGCACAGGGGTGGGCAACTTGTCCCAGAAAAAATGATTTCTAAAAGTCATGTGGGCTCTAGACCTTGAGATTTGCTATCTTACCCCTGGCACAGGGGTGGGCAACTTGTTGCCCTGCCGATGTTTTGGCCTACAACTCCAATCAGCCCTGGTCAGCATAGCCAATGGTGAGGGGATCATGGAAGTTGTAGGCTAAAACATCTGGAGGGCCACAAGTTGTCCTTCTCTAGAACCATACCACAAAGATGTATGTAACATGCATTAAGGGAGAATGAGGCTCAAAAGCAGATACATTTTAAAGGCTTGTTTAGAGGCCTGGGCTGTAGGGCCATGTGTAGATCAGTTGGAAGGGAGTTCTACAACCATTGGGCCACTGCCAAAAAGGCCCTATCTCTTGTGCCTGCCAACCTAATAGAGCTTAGTGGTGGGCAAATAAGCAAAAACGATCTTAAGAAATGGGTCTGTATTGATGAGTGCCCGATACTGCTTATACTGAACTGATGTACGGTGGCAGACATTTTTCCTAGTATCTCTCTTTTTAACATCTGAGTGCAAAGATACCATGCTTCTCCAAATAACTCTGAATGTGGTGTCAGCAGGGCATGAAAAAAAAAGCCAGCCTATTCTTTAATCACTTTAATCTCGCAGCATTCAAAGGCTGAGTATTGTCATAGCAAATTATTACAGGCCTTCTTAAAATTCATTTCTGAGCTGCCCGGAAAGTATGAATAAAATTCACGTGTCCTTTCTAGTTTTGTATGTGTTATTGATAAAAGAGCACACACAAGGATGGCCAGAAAATGAGGGTGGAGTGGTGGAGAAGATAAATGATTGACCACAGTTCTGTGTCTGCACAGTTAATGCTTTTGCAGAAATACCCGTATGACAGCACAATCTCCTCCTTGGAAAATACACAAACAAGTCATTATGTTCCAGAGTGCTGCCATATCAGTGCAAAGCTTGGCTTCCATGCTGATGGGGAGAATTGAGCATGGTTTACCATGTAGTAGCAGTGGTCTTAACTAATCCTTCTCACACTGCAAACTCTTTCCATTGGCTATACTTTCTGGTGCTCTTGAGCTGCTTTCCTACCATATGAAAAATCATTTTGCGGATTTGTTGGATCCATCATGCAATTTTAGAGTGAATAGCTAGGCATGTTTATGCTCTAATTAATTAGACTCTGGCCTCATCCACTTTCTTACAAAGCATGCAAACTGTTGTTAGTGATAGGATACTGCCAAGGAAGTGTGTGTGTGTGTGTGTGTGTGTGTGTGTGTGATCATTCTCTGTTCTGATATATAGCATTAATTCACCAGTCTCTTTCTTGTTCTCCCAAGGGTGTTCTGTTAAGATTCTCTGAATCATGTCAGCTAATATGACAGTGATAAGAAAGAGCAAAAGTAATTTGAGAGTCAAAATTTTGCTGATATCTGAGGCTAGAATATGCAGAGAAGAGAAAGGTTTCATGGGATCATCATTGGAAGCATCATTATCAGTCAAATATATCACCAGAAAACCAAAAACCCAAACCAAGCTGAAGTCAATGTGACTTAAATTTTCCTTGTAATAAGTATAACATTTACATAATATAGACTTTAAACGATAACATTTACTTAATTGAGACTTTTAATCAAAAATCTGGCTATGAAGAGATTTTATTTATTTATTTATTTATTTATTCATTATATATCCATTAAATTTCTATACCACTCATTGGCCACTCTCTAGGTGGCTTACAAGACAAAGCTAAAAACATAAGATACAATAACATAGTAAAACATAATATAAAGACCAGATATTTAAAACTGAATATAACCAAAATAGTAACCAAGATAATAGCCAGCAGAAGTGCAAAGATCTAAAGACACATGGGGAGAGCAATCCCATGGCCCCTAGACAGCATCTAGGGGGTCATAAGATAATTTGGATTCCCAGATCAAAGATCGGAAACTGAGCTTTATCATAGGATATCATCCAACCTCGGACCTGAGCATCTACACTCCGATCCCCCTCCCCACTCACAGCTGCTGCAGAAAGAACCATGCTGGCTGCTTGTGCAAGGTTGGAAAAGTGACCTCAGAGAGGGGGTAAAGGGGGTGGTTCAGGGGAAAGGGAGGGAACTGCAGAGGCCGGGATACAAGGTAACCTGACAGTGCTCCAGCTTCCTTCCCTCCCCCTCTGAAGCGCCTCAACTTGACGGCCAAAACCAGCCATCTAGCTGAATTGCAGAGCGGGAGCAGTGAGGAGGCGGAGATTGCCTCTGCATTTCCTCCCACTCTGCAGTGGATGCTTGTAAGTCCCTGAGATCGGGGGCGTATGAGCAATGCATTGAGGTGCAACCCAGTGGATTGCACCCTAACAGAATTTTTAAAACCGAAGAATTAAAAAGCCTGAGAAAATAAAAAGGTCTTCACCTGGTGCTGAAAAGCCAGGTAACCAAGATAATAGCCAGCAGAAGTGCAAAGATCTAAAGACACATGGGGAGAGCAATCCTATGGCCCCTAGACAGCATCTAGGGGGTCATAAGATAATTTGGATTCCCAGATCAAAGATCGGAAACTGAGCTTTATCATAGGATATCATCCAACCTCGGACCTGAGCATCTACACTCCGATCCCCCTCCCCACTCACAGCTGCTGCAGAAAGAACCATGCTGGCTGCTTGTGCAAGGTTGGAAAAGTGACCTCAGAGAGGGGGTAAAGGGGGTGGTTCAGGGGAAGGGGAGGGAACTGCAGAGGCCGGGATACAAGGTAACCTGACAGTGCTCCAGCTTCCTTCCCTCCCCCTCTGAAGCGCCTCAACTTGATGTATTATCTTGGTTACTATTTTGGTAGGTGCCAGGTGAGGCTGGTGCCAGGTGAGGCTGTCTGAAGAGGGCATTCCACAACCGGGATGCCACCACTGAAAAGGTCCTCTCTTTAGTAGCCACCTACCTCACCTCACTTGGCAGGGGCACCGGAGGAGGGCCTCTGAGGATGGTCTTAGGGTCTGGGCAGATATATATGGAAGGAGACAATCCTTCAGAAAATCCTTCATAGTCTTCCACACTATGGTGAAGTGTACTGTATTTCTGTTTAAATTATAATAATGATTTCTAAATTTGCATCTATACATATAAATTAGCACATGCAAATTTTTTGCAAATCACCACCCTTTATTATCCGCTTTTTGGGTGATGCATGTCACCCAAAAAGTCTGCCCTGATGAGTGACATGGCAATTAACTATCTAACATTCCCCCAATCAAGGCAAATATTCTTTTTTGGCAATTCATAAGTGGCCACCCTATCAGTGAGGCTTTCAGTTAATGGCACATTTAGGGTGCAATTCTATGCATGTTCCTTGCAGGAAAAAAGGCGGGGTATAAATATAATAAATAAATAAATATGTCCTACAACTCCCAGCATTCTCTAGCCAGCCATAACTCACATTAAACATTAACTCACTGTAAAATAACTCACATAATTTTATTGTCTGATACCCCTAACAGAAATGTTTGGCCAGACCCATTTTATAGACCATGAGCAAACGATATTTAGATTCCAACTCCCTCATTTATTGGTTAAGAAACCGAAACTAGCTGAAACAATTGCAGTGATGCTGTGAGGTTATAACTTTCCCAAAGTATGTACCTAAACACACGGAACCCAGTCCAGAGCTGTGATGTGCACAGAGAGACTCACACTTTCTCATTCACTTAAATGGAAGTGGGAGCTCCCTTCATGTTTGCATAGATACTCCTTCCATTGTTATGAAGGGGAAGTCCTTATAGGTTGCCAGGTTCTCTGTACGCAGTGCAGTCCCCACACCCACAAGAACCTCACTGGATTAGGGCAAACATGTGGCAATGTATCCCACTGATTTAGGATTAGTATTTTAAACTGGTATGATCCAGCATTTCCAATTGGTCTGGATTTTTCAAAACAGCCTGCTGAAACTTTCTGAGTATCTGCTATCGAAGAGATGATGGCATTGGCAACTGCCAAATACTCGGTAGATTTGAAAATCCAGTCTGGGTCTTGAGTGCTGGATTCTGGGAAATACATCCTGTAGTATGCATTCACTGTTGTTTCAGGAAGCCAGGCTGGAATCCTCCAGAGAGATCCTGCTGTGGCACTGCTGTAGAGGTCAGCCAATCAAGTCGCAATTCTATAAAGTCTGCTGAGAAATTTCAGCTGGGTTTTTAATTAGCCAGGAAGCCCTTTTCCCAGCAATATTCTTTACTGGGAAAAAATTGCTCATTCTGTTTAATAACAAGAATAGACTTGCGTGGCTACCTTTATTAATTCTGGGTGAACATGCCTCTATCTGGGAGTCACAGCTAATTCAGTGCCTATCATTTTAGGGCTTGCTGTTATGCATACAGATTATCCTCACACCAGAGTATTGGATGCTGTTTTGGTCTCCTAGAAAGATACATTGTTACACGTAGGGATTCCATCTCCACTCACTCCCAAATGAAGTGGGAAGTGACCCTGAAAGACCCTCCACTACGCTGCTTGCAGTGTGCAAGAAGAACTGGACCAGAAACATTATGAACAGTGGAAAGAGTCTGGGGAAATATCTTGGCATTATCATGCATATCAGTCTCACACACATTTAAAAGATTACTTTGGAACTTGCATTCAGACAGCCAAAGCTGAAATAAACACTTACTTGGTCTGATACAGCCTTTCCCAATCTGGTGTCCTCTAGATGTATTGGACTACATCTCCCAGCATTCCTGATTATAGATTTCATAGATCATAGAGTTGGAAGGAGCCTACAAGGCTATCGAGTCCTGCTCAGTGCAGGAAACTAGAGGAGGGGTCTCCCATCCAAGTCATAACCAGGCCTGACCCTGCTTAGCTTTCCACACTCAGACAAGCTGAGCCAGCGTGAGCCACAGGCCTGTATCTAATTGGACATGCTGGGGGATGTGGAGAGTTGTAGTCCAACACATCTGGGGGACACCAGGTTGCGCAAGGCTGGTCTAATACATTGTTATGGTTTGTGGGTTGGTTTGAATGACCTATCAGGGTCCCTTGCACTTGCAGCCCAGTACCTATGACTTCAAAGAGATTTGGGATCCCTTCCAGCTATGTAATCCTTGACTCTCAGATTTCTGGAAGTAGAGTGATCAGTGTGTGGAGGCTTTCTTGAGACAATACTTCTTAAAGGACAGTTGCTGGCACAGTTTGGTGATGTGTTTCAGTGGGAGCTAGTTTGGCCCAAGAAGCCATATGTGATGGGCAGAGATGACACATTTATCTTCCCCCACCTCACCACTAGACAAGGGAAGGCAATGAGAGAGGTCTGTGTGTATATAGCAGGAAGTCGGTCTGTGCTGGAACTGAGTCTGACTGAAAGAAGGCAGAGAGATGACTTAGCTCCCTGCAAGAAATCCTATAGCACTATGGGTTCTGCTAGACATCTGATGGGGAACAGGAATCTGTTGTAGTGAAAATGCTGTGAACCCACATCTTATACTCAGCCTGTAAAAAAAAAGAAGAAGGTGTAAATATCACAGAAACACCACAAGTCTTCAGTAATCTCCTTCTGAGGAAACTGGATCCTAGGTGAGTGCTGGAACCCCTGAAACTTCTCACCACTCAGAATTGAGGTGCATGCACGTAACAATATAAAAGGGTGTTGTTGTTTTTAAGTTCTTGTTTTCATGAGGTCTTTTAAAAGCCTTTTCTCCTTTCTCCTAAGTAAACATAAGAACATAAGAAGAGCCATACTGGATTAGACCAAGGGCCCATCTAGTCCAGAATTCTGTTCATACGGTGGCCAACCAGCTGCCCACGGGAAACCCATGAGCAGGACATGAGTGCAACAGCACCCTCCCACCCATGTTCTCCAGCAACTGGTGTACATAGGCATACTGCCTCTGATACCTCCAGTATCAGATTTATTGGAAGGACTTACCGGTACTTCACATTGGCTATCTATGACCCATATACAGAGAATTCACAAAGCAATTGTGCTAAAGGGTGTGTACATGGTGTTCAGTGCTGGGGTGTGGGCAGCGAGGTGGATGAGAAGGCAAGGAGGTGCAGAGAGAGAGAGAGAGATGAGTGAATAGACAACACTAGGAAGTGCAGGGGTTTCAAAAGTACACGGACAGCCCTTACAAAAAGCCCAGAATTTAGCAATTGCTATTTAGCAGTGTCACCATTCCCATTCTCGGACAATGAAGGGCTTTGTGTGAATGCACAAGTGCCTGTGTGGGTGCCTTCTTGAGGTAATTCTGAGGTAATTTAGAAATTATTCAGGATACATGAATTGTACTACGCCTACTTTCTATGTGGAAATGAGACAACAGATTGTACTGTTTATATTTTCTGATCACTCCTGAGTAGAATAACTGGTTCCTTTGTCCAAAAGAGTGTAGGTGAATCAATAGTTTTAGCTTGTGTGTGTGTGTGAAGTGCAATGAATATGCATGAGAGAATTCCATGTAATTAGAGTCTATGCTCGAGTTTGTTCTTAGTTAAAACGGATTAATTTCATTAATTTAATTATGAATGGTGTGGAGAGAGGGAAATTTGACTCTCTACTAAAATATATATCTGCCGTCTGTGGCCGATCTGCCTTCTCCTTGTCCCTTCAGCCAGAGCAGCTAGACTGGTCGGGACGAGGAAGAGGGCCTTCTCTGTGGCAGCCCCCGTACTATGGAACTCTCTCCCAAGTGACCTCCGCCATGCCCCCTCTCTGCTGAGCTTCCGCCGCTCATTAAAAACTTGGTTATTCAGGCGGGAATATGGGGTGGGCTAAGATTTTAAAATTTTATACTGTTTTAATGTATTTTAATGGAGAAAAATGTTTTAATGTATTTTGTTCTGTTTTATTTTCTGTACATCGCCCAGGGTGGCCGGTTTGCTGGCCAGATGGGCAATAGATAAATGCAAATAATAATTAAACAACAATCATTCTGTTGAAGGACACCATCCAAGCAAATATTTGACAATTTCAATAACATCCTGACCACCCACACATAGTACTGGCCTAAAATACCTGAGAGATGCCCCTGCATTGATCCACCTTCTGCAAAGCGGGTCTCCATGGCAGAGGATGCCCGGAATGTGCAGTGCTCATCAAGAGACTCTGTGCACCATGGGAAGGCATAGGCAACTTGGTGCCCCCCAGATGTTTTGGACTACAATTCTCATCATTTATTATTATTTATTCACTAGATTTGTATTCATTCCATTTCATTTATTACATTTCTATACTGCCCAATGGCAAAAGTTCTTTGGGCAGTTTACAAAAATTTAAACCCTAAACATACAATATAATTACATAATATAAAACAATTCGCATACAAAGAATATAAAATGATTTTGCACAATCAACAATAAAAATCCCAGGACCATTAATAAGCTTATCATATGCTGTCAAATGCCTGGGGGTAGAGGAAGGTCTTAACCTGACACTGGAAAGATGACAATGTTAGTGGCAGGCTGACCTCACTGGAAAGTGTGTTCCATAATATACAGGTCTGTGGCTTACACTGGCTCAGCTTGTCTGAGTGTGGAAAGCTAAGCAGGGTCAGGCCTGGTTGTTACTTGGATGGGAGACCCCTCCTCTAGTTTCCTGCATTGAGCAGGGGGTTGGACTCGATAGCCGTGTAGGCTCCTTCCAACTCTATGATCTATGAAATCTATAATCAGGGGGCTACCACTTGCTTTTCAGACAATTATTGTCTCCCACAGCAGCCCACGTCAAGTAAAAAGAGAGATGGAAGGCCCTGCTATCAGGCTTACAAACTAAACTGGCAAGACACACAAGGGAAGGGCCAGGCTGATCTTCCCTTGCTGGTGTGCTTGCTTGAATGAGGCTCTTCTCCTTCCTTAGGACAACGGATGGGGCCAGAGCGTTCTTTCCCCTTAACTTCTGTAGTCTCAGGGCAACTGCCACTTGGGGTCAAGTCTTCTTTCTGGCAGGGAGTGGGAAGTGAGCTCCCTGCAATGGCTCCTTCTCTGGCTGATGGATGAGCCAGGTTGGTCCCCCACCCCACACCTTGGCTTGATGTCATTCCTGGGAAGCAGGGGGTGCAGCTTCCCAGTGGCCCTAGATCTCCTGGCTGATGGCCGAAACCAGACTGTACTTCTGCTCTCCAGTCCCAGGGCGACACATCCCATCAGCCCTTGTTGGCATGGCCAGTGGCAAGGGATTATGGGAGTGGTGGATGAACAACATTTGGGAGGCACCAGGTTGCTTACCCCTACTATATGCACATACTAGTGAGCCACTCACAATAGGGCCCCTGTGTGAGTCATAGGGAAGCATTTCTCAACAGCTTTCATGTGGCTGTGGTAATGTGAAAAGCCTTCCCTCTGTTATATACTAAGGGCTCAATCCTATGCATGTTTAGACAGAAAAAGTCTAAACTTTTTCTGTGTAAATGTGCATAAGATTGTGCCCTAAATGGAGGGAATGCTGTCTCTATTACAGCAGCCATATGGAAGCTATTGAGAAATGCATCCACATGGCCCAGATGGGTGCAAATTCCCAGGTCAGTTTTACATTTGGTTGCATTTCAGATGCCATCAACAGCAGGATCTGCCCATCAGACCAGCAAAACCAAGGGCGCAACCACTTTTGCCATCATCCGAACGAGCAAACCACACCGTTCTAATTGAGGAGGTACAAATTGTACCTGGGCTGTCCCTCCTTTTTCTCTCTTTGCCAGGTCTGTAGCAGCAGCAGCAGCAGCAGCAGCTGACGGTATGGAAAAGACACAGCCAGATTCATCACTGGTTAAGAAAAGTGCATTAAATCAAGGCCCACATGTGAAGGGAGCAAGGGATTTGGAAAGATTGATGATCATCTCACTTTCTCAACAAATTCATTGGATACGTCAGTGGAATATGACCAGATAAAATATTTGATTGGAGAACTATTGCTCTACCTGAGCACACCGACTATTCAGAAGTCAGTTGTAGTTTATTGCTCCCGCTTCACTTTGTGTGGCACACAGCCCTGCTGGCTACCTCATCGATTAGAACCTTGTCAGCACAGCCTAATTGAAAAGGCCTCATGGATTTTCCATTTGTGCTGCCAGAGTGACAAAGACAAAATGGCCCTTTGTCTAATGCAAATTAATATTTAATGCAGGCATCTTTACACCTGCCATTCTGGCTGGGCAGCCAGCTTCCTTTGCCGGCCAAGATAGCGACATTGGTTTGCTCCTATAAATAGACATTTAAACACGGAGGAAGGGCAGTCATCATCAACTCCCCCAGTTATTCCAGGGAAGGGGTGTTTTCTTTTTGCATCTGTTGCTTGGAAAAAGGCCAAAGTTGCTCTAGCACAAGGAGCTTTTTTAATATATATATATATATATATATATATATATATTCTGAAAGACAAACTATGATGCTATTCATAGCTCCAGTGAGAATATTTGATTTCCTCTTGCCAGATATTGAAATGCTTCAGAAGAATTTGCACTGCCTTCCTGACTAGCAACATGTAACATGCTTTTAAAGCATCCCAGAGAGGGTGGAGAGTAGGATGGGCAGAAGCACGGCTGTTAAATGGATGTTTTGAAATTTTGTCTCCTTGTACAATTCCGAGAGGACTCCTTTTCCAAAGGGATGGCATTATGAATATTTACTAAGTAGTTTAAAAATGGATAATTCCTCCCCCCAAACCCAGACTTTGGAATATCTAATCAAGAGTGATAGAATTTGCAGCTGGCTGTTGCTTTTCAAGGAAGTAAGCTTGCTGCTATTTTTTTTTTTTAAATATTATAACCAGACTTTCTTTCTTCCCATATATTATAGTTGGCTCTCATCACACCATCAATATTGCTAAGGGATTTTGTGATTGTGAAGGAGCCTCTGTAATGGACTGAGCTACCCTAATTTCAGAGAGCTGGAGCAGGTAGAAGAGTCTGGGCTGCTCTGGGCATAAGGGACTACAACTACCATTGACTGAGTTGTTTAGATCCTAGAGATAGGAAAGGCAGAAGGGCCTAAGAAAGGACAGTGTAGAGCAGTGTTCTCCAACCTTGGGTTCCCACATGTGAAGTTGTTTTGGCCTACAACTCCCAGCATGCCCCAGCCAGCTATGCTGGGGACTCAAGGTTGGAGGACACTGGTGTAGAGACATATGCTTAGGGAAGTAGGAGCAGGGATGTAAGGCAGTTGAATGGGTCTGCAGAGCATACTCTGTCCTTGTCCATTGGCCAGGAGACTAGGGGCCACTGGGAGGCTGAACCCTGAGCCTTCCAGGAAGAACATCATGGCCATACAATGGCCAGAGAAGGAACAGGTGCAGGGAGCTTGTTTTGGCCTTCCCTTCCAGAAAGAACATCCATAAGAATGTTGTAACTAAGAACTAGTCCCTGAGTTTTTCCTGGTCCCACCCAATCCCTTTTCCTTTTGTGTTGGAACTTTGTGTGTAGCAGCATGTATCTGGTCCCTCTGCGAAAGGGCAGGGAAAAGGGGGATCAAACAAGACAGAGCCTTGGTTGGGTTAAATTACTGGCCACAACGTTATCAGTTTCAACTTGGAATAGAATTTTGGTGGGGGTATAGGGCATGGATCTGTTAATCGAGCAGCCTGACTGCTGTCTGATTCCTCCACCCTGGCCCACACGCCAGAGGCCTCAGTGGGAATCAGGAGTCAGGCGCCCACATCATGGCACAGACCATTAAAGTGAGCCCCATTTCCGCCACCCTGAGGCATGGCATGATTGCCCCCCCCACTGGGCTGAGTCTTGAAGTGCCCCCCAAGGTCCCTTATGGGGACCCCCTCATGGGAGAGTGGGAGCCCTATCCTGCTCTCCCTTACCAATGGATCCAGCCCAATGCCTTCCATGCCACTAGTGGTGGTGGGAGGGGTCTGCTCCCTGCCCCCTCACTGCCAAATCCACTGAAGCTGCAACTAATTTACTGTGCCTGGCCTGATGTCCTCTAGCCAAATGTTGTTTCCTTCTCTGGAGAGGTGCATCCAGTCTGGTCTGTACAGTTCTTGTTAGTCAAATTATGATGCCTGGGTGACCAATAGTTTTTTCTGCCTTGAACCTCCAGGAAGCATTGCATTGCTTTATTCATTTTTGCCTGGCTTTCTCCACCTTGGCTGGGTTCTCTGCCCACCACCACACATGCCTCTCAAGCAGGTCCAACGATATGATTTGTGGTAAGCACTATTTAGTTATAGCTCTAGGCTTGTCCAACCGGACTTGGACCCCAATGAGAATTAGCAAGACAACCAGGTGGGTCTTCAAAACTTTATTGCAGCACTGGTCTGCCTCTCCATGCAAGAAGAGACAGCCCTGTCTAAGAGTAGAGCAATCACTTTTATACTGTGATACAAACAAGTTTTCAATACAGAATGCTGCGCGCGCATACTTATAGAATGTGTACGTGCACTTATCTTGATTGGCTTATCTGCCTGTTGCGAGGCAAGCTGACTAATTTTGGTCTGCTAGGGACTTTCCAGGAGACTTCCTCTGGGCGCCATCTTGCGATTTCTGCCCAGGGTGTAGCCTTTTAGACAGATAAGGACCTTATTTATAACACTCCTTCCTTTGGACCTAAACCTGATCCGGCAGCATCAGGTTGCTGGTCCACCCACACAAACAGGTGTTTCCTGCTGGGGTCATTTTGGGGAAGTTGTAGGTACATTTGATGTTGTACTTCGCGTTTTTCTGTGGCTTGTATGATTTGCAGAGCAGCAGGCTTGAAAGCAGGGGGGATGCAGCAAGGTAGAAACAGCAGAATTAGCAGAGCTATTCTTAGTACTAGAAACCCTTTGTCTCGACTATGGTCAGTTTGGAAACCACAAGGTGAGCCAGCTGTAGGCGTCACAACTTGTCTAGGTTTGCACTGGCACGTAGGTGACTTTCCGGATTTCTTTAGCCAGTTTGCAGAGCACTTGGCCATTGTCAGCTATCTTTAGACAGCAGTCGGATTAATCAATGCCCACTCTGTTTTGAATAATAGCTTGGCGCATGTCATCTAACTGTTCTGCCGCTGCTTTAAACCCAGTTGCTGTTTGGTTTGCAAAAATTTCTACTACTGCTTGCAAGTGGACTAGGCAATTTGTAAGGTAAGTGGGTTCTCTTTACTATTCTTTGGGCTGGCTATTTATATCTCTGCCAGTTTTGGCCACTTTTGTTTAGTCACAGGCGATTCAGGTGTCATCTAGGCAGCTTTTTTTGCTTGCTTAGCTTGCCACCTTTTTCTTGCCTCACTGTAGCACTGCTTTGCGGTCTGGGAAATACATAATCGGTATGGGGCTGCTTTAGTTAGCTGGACTACAAACAGGAAACAGCTGCCCCAACTTGGCTAGGGTTTTCCCACCTAATGTTACTTGGACATTGGTTGTGGCTGGCAGACCCACAGGCAGACTTCAGGGGTTTTTGTTCCTTCTTTTAAACTTAATATAGACGTGACTTTGGTTTTTGGGGCATGAGTTTTTGGTGAGAAAGGCTTGTTCCCCCCCCCCCCCCTTGAAGCGCATGGCTTCTTTAATTAATTTTCGTGACTTACAGTTAAGTGATGAAGATTTGGGGGCATCTCCATAGTTGTAACTGTACCAACCTGCTGTGGCCTTCGTATAATTGGCAGGCCCACACAAGGGGGGCTGTTGAGGAACAACAATTGTCAGCTACTGAGGCTAACAGTTTGCACAGACAACTCATGGGGAGCCACATTTTGTCAGTTTGAGTTTTTACGGGAGGGACTTTCGATGGCATAGGTTATATCTGGGATGTGGTTCAGGCGATGATGAGGCCAGAGTTTCGGATTTGTCTGCTTCTGGTCCCTTTTCGTCCTGGAACTCTGGAGAGGGACACGCGTAGCTCATTTGGCGGGCGTTGCTTTCGCTTTTTGCTCCTTCTGGAGCACTGGAGCTTGGTTCCTCTTCTTTTGGGATGCTGGGGAGGGAGTTTGTCTGGTGTTGAGCTCCCCGTCCTCTCCCTCTAGGACGAGGTCCGGTTTCTGCCACCGGGAAAGGCTTATCTGGATCGGCTGAAGCTGCGGCTGGCTGCTGCTGGCTTTGGTGCCTCTCTGCTGCAGTGACTGTAGTGGATCCACGGGGGACTTCTTTCACTCGAACTGTAGTGTGGCTGGTGGGGCGAAGTTTTTTTACTCAGACTTGGTCGCCTGGGACAATGGAGTGGGCTGGCACGTCGGGTGGGAGCGGTTGGTAGTCACACACGTACCTGCAGAGAAGTTCGATTCGAACTGACTCTCTGTAAATGATAAAAGAGGTTAACTCATCCCCCCCTAGCAGGGAGACGTGCGGTGAGCCCGACACCCTGCTAACTGGAGGAGGATGCCCAAAGAGGACTTCATAAGGCGAAAGTCCAGTTTGTCCTTGGGGAGATGTGCGGATGGAAAACAAGGCGAGTGGCAAGGCTTGGGGCCACTTTAGCCGAGCTTCTTGGCACAATTTTACAAGTTTTGTTTTGATGGTGGCGTTCATACGTTCCACTTGGCCTGAAGACTGTGGGTGGTATGGGGTGTGAAGTCTCTAGTCAGTCCCGAGGCATAGGGAAATATGCTTGATGACTTGGTTGGCAAAGTGAGAGCTGCGGTCAGAGTCAATGTCTTTTAGCAAGTGCTTTCCAGCTTTGGCTGCTGTGGCGCTCTTGCAGAGGAAGCATTCAGACCAGCCTGAGAGCTGGTCGACAACTACTAGGAGCTACTTGTATTTTTGACAGGTGTTGCCCAGGCGGACTGGGACTGGAAGGCTTTTTGGAACTGTGTTTATTAGGCTTTTGACTTTCATTACTGGAACTCCGCGTCCGGAATTCAGGAGTGTAATATTGTTTACTAAACTTTTTCTGCTGGCGCCAGTTTCAATGAGACATTGTAATTTGGATCCATTTATGTCTAGAGTCAAGAATGGTTTTTCGAGGGTTAATTTTTAATTTGGCTTTGGTGTGGGGATGGGATTGGGGCCCTGGCTTTCTTTTTTTCTGGTACACCGTCATTTACTGTCTAGAGCGGCTCCTTGCAGCCACTGTCCCTGGTTTTTACCAGTGCCCTCAGCACAGGGGCACAGTGCCCTGGGGTTTTTTTTTGGTTTTTTTTTTTTTTTTGCTGGAGGCCATGGTGAGCGCCTGTGCTCTCTGGGTTGGCCTTGTAGTGGAGGGGCGGGGCAGGAACTGTCCTGTCCCGCTCCTCCCCACGGCCCGGGGGCGGCGTTCGCGCCGCCTCCCTTTTGGCCGTGGCTGCCACCATTTCCTCTGCCGCGCCCTCTTGGGCCGCCTCCCCAGCCCCTTCCTTTTTCTCCCTATTGTGCTTGAGAGAGTGCTGCCACGAGCATGGTCGCTTCAGCCTCTTTTTCTTTCTTCCTCTCTTTTTTCTGTCGCCTTTTCTTCTCTACCCTGGTAGACGTGTCTAACCACAGTTAGAATGTGGGCAATTGTATTGCCCTGCCAACCGAGCTGGTGTTTTGTGAAGTACTCTTTCATGTTTGGTGCAGCCTGATCTACAAAAATGCTAACTACCAAAGACTTGTTTTCTTTCAGCCTCAGGGTCAATTCCTCCCCACATCTGAAGCGCTTTTTGCAACTGAGACATGTTTGGAACACATTCTTGACTTTAGACCAGTTTACTATTTGTTGGCCCATTTCACCTAGGACTTTGAGGGCCTTTTTTCTGAAGTTTGTTATGGAGGTTATGTGATCGGCTTGACAGAGGTCGAAACGATGGGATTTGAACCTTTTCTAGGCGGCGTGATCTCTTCTCTGCCACTTCGGCCCAGAGGAACCAATAGTCCATTTGACCCGGCCTCTTGTCCTGTAGGACGAATCGGAGGTCCCTTAGGACGTCCGGATCAAAGGAACCTGCCTCTGGCCAAGTTGAGGAGAGAACTGGCCATTTACATGTGCAAGTTTTATGAGTTGACTTTTAAACAGGCCTCCTGTTCCAGTTAAATGTCCTGCATCCCACTCTTTACACATGACATCCAATGGGGATCCCCGGGGGATACTAGAACTTCCCCCCATTTATTTCTCCGGCTTGTTCCCCTTTGGAACGCCCTTGTGGAGAATTTTGGTCAAGACTCCTTTGTCAAGACCTCTTGTCTAGACCCCTTTGTCAAGACACCTTTATTGTTGTTGCAACAACTCTACGAGACGGAAGACTCCTTTGTCAACCTATTGTACCCGGGATTTTCTAAATAGGGTGACCTAGGTCTCCCGAGGGGCCCCAAATGGATGTCTATGTGACTTACCTTGTCTTGCTGGGCGAGGAGCCCGTCCTTTGATGATCAGTGTCTGGACCCAAGGGGATCAGGGGAGCGGTTTCCATGGCTGTTAAGCCTCTTTGCCGGCGTTGAGGAACACGGTCCGTTCCCCCCGAGGGGCCGGCCCGATCGGTTGGACGAACTCCTGGCTCTTGGCTCGCCAAATGTGGTAAGCACTATTTAGTTATAGCTCTAGGCTTGTCCAACCGGACGTGGACCCCAATGAGAATTAGCAAGACAACCAGGTGGGTCTTCAAAACTTTATTGCAGCGCTGGTCTGCCTCTCCATGCAAGAAGAGACAAGCCCCGCCTAAGAGTAGAGCAATCACTTTTATACTGTGATACAAACAAGTTTTCAATACAGAATGCTGCGCGCGCATACTTATAGAATGTGTACGTGCACTTATCTTGATTGGCTTATCTGCCTGTTGCGAGGCAAGCTGACTAATTTTGGTCTGCTAGGGACTTTCCAGGAGACTTCCTCTGGGCGCCATCTTGCGATTTCTGCCCAGGGTGTAGCCTTTTAGACAGATACGGACCTTATTTATAACAGATTGTTACACCTGGGAAGTCCTGCAACATTGCCTTAGCTGCCTTGATTAAGTTAAGGCCCCTTGTGTGCCCCCAGATCATTCTCCCTCAGTTGGATGATGATTGCATCCAGCCAATTGTGGGTTGCAGTGTGCTTCCTCACCAGTGGTATCAGGCCTCTCCATCACATGCTGCTCTTTCACAGCCATGTGACCTGTATCCTATCCTATGATGGAGAGTTGCAGCTGGGGACCCAGTCTGGCCCTTGAGGCCTGTTGTTTCACCCAGTGCACGGCACTATGCCCACAGATCCATACAGATATGATGCTTGAACCTGCAGCTACAACAAATGAATTTATTATATTTATATCCCACCTTTTTTCCCTGCAAGGAACCCAAGGCGGTCAGTGACTGGCCCAAAGTCACCCAGTGAGCTCCATGGCTGAGTGGGGACTAGAACATGGGTCTCCTGTCTCAGTCCAACACTCTAACCACTACGCCACATTGATGAGTGTGTGTGTGTGTGTGTGAGAGAGAGAGAGAGAGTGGCCCTCAGTGGGTGGATATATGATCTGTAGGTGGATGAGTTCATTTGCCTAGTGCTTGAATTTGGAGATTAGGCAGGCTCCAACCTGTTGTGAATGTAGCTGCCCCAATCCTGAAAGAGTGCAAACCAAAATCGTAAGGAGGAAGGCCAAGGGAGTGGATGCATGCCCACAATACACTCACAAACTGATATCGGGTGAGCAGGGATGGATCCTGATGTATGAGGAATGGCCCTGAGCTCGTGGGCTGCACCCTTAGGAGGGCCTGGGTTGCCCTTAGGGGACATGGACTCTCCACCAGAGAGGGTCTCAGGTGGACCCTGCTGCCCTTCTCTCCCTGGTCCATTTTTGATATCCTGATGTTGAGGTACAGTCCCTTATGTACTATTGTCACATCCTGGGCCTCCAGGGTTTGCCTCAAGCAGTCATTCCTGGATGAGGCTACAAGCTTGCATACCCTTAAGGGACAAATGAAAGCTAGGGGGAAAGTTGCCCTGAATAATGTAGCTTCATACTCCAACTAGCATATTCTTGTGGTGCAGTGGCACAATTTGGCCAGCAGGTGGAAAGTCATTGGCCTTCTTTGATTGGGGAGCTGTGCCCTGCGCTGCCCGTCTAGTGCCCTTCTGATACAAAAGGAGGTATATGGGTCAGGTCTGCCTTGTGCCTTTCTAAAGAAGGCGATGGCATTCAAATGAATTGGCATAGTTTTGGGGGCTAAGCCTATGACCCATAGGGGTGCTAAGTATTGAAACACCATTGCCTCTGCGGAAGGCCAGGTGCCTAAGCCTCCTCTGCTGATGGAGAAGGGTAGAAACATGTTGGCTGCTGTCGAGTAGGAACACAGCGTGGCCTTTGAGACAGAACTCAATGCTCTCTCCATTATTGTTTGCTCCCAAGTGCCCACAGCTCCTCTGGGAATGGGTCTGAGTTGATTCTTGCCCATGGTGCCAGTGACTGGAACCTCTCATCCTGGAAGCTAGATCAGGCATCGTAATATCATTTTCAACACCTGGGACATGCTGTGCAGAAAATGATAGGTTGGGGCTGATGAGCATGCCAGTACAAATCTCCTTATTAGCTGCATGACTCTGAGCGAGATATCTGACTGTCACTACAGCCTGGTTATTACACCAGAAAAGCATCCGCTTGTCCCTGAATCTTTCCTTCCAGATATACACTGCCACCAGGATGGGGAAGAACTATAGGAACGTGAGGTCGCAAATGATGCCTAAGGCGTGCCAATGGGTGGGCCATTTTTTAGCACACCATTCCTTGGAATAAGTCCACAAACCCCAGGTTCCCTGAAACATCGGAATGGATTTGTAGATCAGCTCCAGCAGTGAGCTGATCCTGCCAAAATGAGATGCCATTGTACCCATCTTTCTATCTTGGCTGCTGCGATCACTGGCATGTCTTTAACTGAGATTTGAGATTCGGTGCATCTGTAGCTATGTTTTCCCAGTGAACGTCATGTGGAAACCCCGTGTGAAGCCCTCCCATAGGTTGCATGCCACTGCCTTGTCTGGATAGTGGTCGAGGAGGGGTCGAAGGGTATTTGTGCAAATTGGCGTGTGGGCCATTCCCAATGCCCTTGTACCCAGCCCAGACTCTTTATTTCTTAAGGGTTGCAGCAGAATGTGGGGTGGGTGGAGGTGGTCAGGTGCCCTCCCTTTCCCCATACTTGCTACTGGCTGTTTGGTTGCCCCCAAAGGCGCCCTGGCCCTACCGAGCCCATGGGTATAAAGCCTGAAGCTGCAGGTCTAAACAGGCCTTGCGGTCATGGGAGAATTCACAGTGTGCTCTTTGGCATTTTCCCTGATTAAATTCCCACACCCTACGCAGCACATCCCACCTGGAAGGGGCCCTGACTGACCAAAAGGACTCCACAGAAAGCTGGCTTTTACAGTCCATGGGCGGGCCAGAGGGAGGTAGTATTCCCTCCAGTCCTCCAGCTCTCTGCTGCTCCCTTCCTTCCCACCGGAACTGCCCCTCCACACAACGTGGCTCCCAGGTAAGTATGGAGCCTTCTTTTATATTGTAAGTTTGAGGGCAGGGACTATCTTATTATTAATCTTTGTAAGCTGCTATGAGAGCAATAAATAAATAAATAAATAAGCAGCAGATGAGGTGAAGCAGGTGATTAAGGAATGAGTGTTGGGACCTGGAGTCAGAATAGTCCAAGAAATAAGGGGAAGATGGAGAGAAGAAAAACGGTGAGAAAGAATGACCAGAGAGGACAGCTACATATTGCCAGGAACTGCAAAAGAGAAGGACCATATATTGATCTGAAATAACCAGCCAAATCTTTAGGATCCTGTGTAGCAGCAACCAGGGCCAGCCCAACATATTTTGCCACCTGAGGTGAAGGGCAAGATGGCTCATGCAGAAACTGACTAGACTGGCAGTTTAATCTTAGTTCAACAGTGGCAATATCACCGTATCCTCCATCACATCTGAAGGCAGCAGTCTATCTTATGCACTGCTTCTGAATATGGACGGTCCATTTGTACCTGTCATGGCTAAGGGCATATAGATTCTCTGTGTAGTCTGTCAGCTGCGCATAATTTGTCAGACCCATCCTGCGATCCCTGAATCCCAGATGAGAGTTCATCTTGAGCAGTGTATCAGTCAGTTTTCAGTGAGCTGTCTGTCTGCATATAGGATGTGTGACTATACAGCTCCACAGTTTCTGCCTTCCAGTTATCAGACCTGACCTTCAGATTTATTCATTAGCTTGGATCTGGAGACATCAACATGGGTGAACCTGAGCCAACCACTGTGTCAGCAGTTGCCAACGGTAGAACTGAAGTGTATGGCTCTATGCACAACTGCCCTGTGTGGAGAACGACCAGTGCTATAGACTGGAGTATCTATCTAAATAGTAAAAGGTTCCCAGGTATTGGATTACCTCTTCCCACATAGGTTGGTCATTGGCTCTCCTCAGCAGGAAAGGCTATAAAGGCTTCCTGTTCAGATTAGACTTTGCTGGGGGTAATGATAGTTTTTCCTAGTGCTGGTTCTCAGCTTTTTCTGACTCTTGGCTTGTTCTCTGGTTCTGACCTCCTGGCTTGACATCTTGGCTCTCACACATAGGACCCAACTCTTGGCTTGAATTCCTCCAGCTTCTGGCTATTGGGTCCTACTCGAGTCAACCTATGGCTCAGCTCCAGCACACTGACTCTTACCCTAATCTGTTTCACAGGTTCGATGTGAAGATAAAATTGGAGAAAACCAGGTAACGCTATCCTGAGCTGCTTAGAGGAAGGGTATGATCAAATTCAACTGTAATAAATAAGACATTTCATAGATTTCATAGATCATAGAGTTGGAAGGAGCCTACAAGGCTATCGAGTCCAACCCCCTGCTCAATGCAGGAAACTAGAGGAGGGGTCTCCCATCCAAGTAACAACCACGCTTGACCCGACTTAGCTTTCCACGCTCAGACAAGCTGAGCCAACGTAAGCCACAGGCCTGTATTACTGCCTGGCATCTCAAATTCAGATCAAACCTGAAAAATGGCAGCCTAATTCATTTTCCTGCATATGCTCCAAATTATGGTTTTTGCATTTGATAAAATAATTTTACTTCCTAAAAGCAACTCAGTATCATGTCTCATACTCCACATACAGTAAAGGAAATGGAAAAATATGGGATGTTCCCCACACAGTTCTTATCCTATAATAAGATAATCAATACAGCATATTAGGTTTATGAGAGCAGCAAAATAATCATGTTTTTGGCTACCCCAGGCCCAGAGCCTTTCAAAGCCAGCTGCAAAGTGTCTTATAAGCAAAGCAGAATGCAACAGATATAGAGCAGTTGACAGGTGGAATATCTGTGAACTACAGACATTTTCTTAGGAGTCATCCTAACATCCCATAAGATTAGCAATAAACTGGAATGGGATTAGCTACTGTTTTATTGGGTGGATAAACTTTCCATACTGTCAGATATACAGAATTCTTTCTCATTGCTTATTTTCTGCCAAGCTCTTCCTCGTCTTCTGCTGGTGAAATTATAATGGGCAGGTTCTAAAATCAGGCTGCATATACTACACAGATAACCCAAGTCTGTGCTATCATAGTTATTCTTCAGAGTACTGCCCCTTAAGGAAATGGAAGTAGTACTAGTACATGATCAATCAACTCTACATCCACTGCATCTTTCTAGCTGGCAAATGTTAGAAGGCACAGTAAAATGCTAAGGTCCAGGAACACAACAACCTAAACATTGATGGTTCTCTGATTTCTCCCACCCCAACATCCCCTTAGAAATATGCAGCATGGCTGATCTCCCCTTTCAGCCTCCACTGCTTTGCTAACAAAAGGATAAAGATAGCACAAGGTACAACTATTTGAAAAAGGAAAAAAAAGAACATATTTGCTATTTCTCTGAATGCTTTCATTGTAGATCCTTACATGTGCATCAAGTTGGTGCATGGCTGTGGATTGTGACAAATCTATGACATCTACTAGGAATTTATTGCTAGATGTTATTGGCCCTAAGTATGCACACAGGTAAACAGTTGAATGATGATATATCTGAAGTGCCTGACAAAAAGTCAAGGTTATATTTCCTGCTCAACTCACTGGGTGACCATCACTCCCTCTGTAACCAAACTCACAGGGTTATGGTGAGGAGAAGTGGTGGTGGTGGAGATCTTATATGCCAACCTGAGTTCTTTGTAGGAAGGGTAGAATGAAAATGCAATAGATATATAGATACTCACTACATTCATTTCTTGTATGCTTGCCATTCTGGAAAGTTACACAGATGACTAGGCTGATGAAGAACTCATACGTGGATTATTCCTCTGCTTGAAAAATGCAAGAAAATCAGAAACACATCTTGGGATAGAATGAAGTGGATAAATATTGTGTGAACAGCATATTCTGAAAATGCCAGGGATATGCACACAAGAGCCTTTAATGGGCTTTAAAATCCAGTTCATGTAGAAGGCAAGCTCATTGTCAGAACTTCTCTCAATCAATCTAAAGCATTAGATGATGTCAGTAGTTCAAAATATCTAATGCGCATCACACAACTGTCCATTAAGTTAGGATAGAGCAATTATAGACACATTACAGATGGAGCCCAGAGAAATTACATACCATCATGAAGGTCACAATATTCAGCATAATACTTAACACCCTGACCAATGGAGCATCCTTCTTTCCTTACTTTCTCTTCATAGGAAAGTATCCAGGTTTACACTGGATCAACTGCACTGGTGGACGTGGACTTCTCCACCCCCTCCTTCCAACAGCAGCCCCTCCAGCACCCTAAAAACACTGCACAGAGTCAAGAGACTCTGCTGAATGGGGTGAACTCTGGTGTGTGTGTGGGGGGAGGGGGGATCTCCAAAAATCAGGCAGAGGAACCTTCCACAAGAAGAACCCTTCCTCTTACAGAAGGCAGTTCCGGGATCCAACCCATGATATGCAGTGAAAGTTAGATAAAAAGAAAAACGAACACTTACATTTTTCGTTCCAAATGAAATTCATGTTAGAGCGAATTTGCATGCAAGGCTAGGATTCACTGTGTCATATTGACACTGCCCTGGTAATAACCTCTAACTGTTCTTAAAAGACCTCAGTAGCATTATGGGAGGACCATCAGGGAAAGGTTAAATACTGATCAGTGTTAATGGACCACTTAGCTGAATTCAAAGACAATTTATAAATGACAGAGTTCAACCTCTCTCAAGGAATCAAAGTGTTTTTTCTACTCAGTGTAACCTTAAACCAAGTTAGCCCATTGTTCGGGAAAAAAACATTCAGACTGAACAGGAAATGATGGGCATCATTTTGTACCTTTTTAGAAACTGATATTTATTATGGACCAGTAACTGGCATCTCTTGTTTTTTATTACCAGGGTTATATCTCACTAAGGTGGACAGTAGGTTAGGGTTAGAAATGGGGGAGAATTATGTTCAGTCTGCATTTTTAAGTGAACCAATCTTATTTGCTCTTCTTGGACTAACATATGGATCAGAACATAGTTATACTTTGGATGGCATACTTCTCTGAATCTTGCAATGCAGTACTCAGCTCTAAAGTTGCATATAAAACTGTGTATACTAGGGCATGTTGCATGCAAGAGACATGCATATTGGAGAAAGCTGTATACAATAATGTGCATATTGGAGAAAGTTGTGTACAAAATGTGTATGTCAAGGAAAGCTGAGTACAAAAATAGCTGTGGATTTTTGTGCAGTTTTTTTTTTTTTAAACCAAACAAATGTCACAGACTGAGGAAGAAATTGGATGGAATGGATTTAAGATTGAACACATGTGCAATTGACATGGACCGGATACAAACTGGATTGTCCGTCCCTAGTTAGGATCCTATTAGTAGTCATTAGGACCAGATGTCTGGGCTGAAGTAAGGGCTGTCTCGCATGACTCACAGTGGCTGCTTTCTCTCTCATTCTTTAAATTTTCTCCTGGCAAATGGATCATTTACCGTGAGCAGACTATTTTGTACACTGCTGTTCGCCATTAGAAAGTTTGTAACTGGCATGCAGAACTGAAACTTGGGCTGTATCTATCAAAATGACCTGCTCTAGCTACAAACCAGGAGCCACCTGGTGAGGGGTGGCACTGTTGTGTCCAGCTCCAAGGAAGAGGTGGAGCTAGTACTGTGCCAAAATCTGACCAGGAGCCAGCACGATAAAAAATAAAGAAAGAAAGAAAGGAATGGCTCCCATTAGAAAGGCAGTTCTGTGCATCAGGTCTTGGTTTTCTCATATAGCTGCCGGTTATTGGTTTTATATATATATATTGGGTAGGTGGGTGGAGTAGAGACAAAGCAGAACAAAAAAGGTTTGGTGTGTAGCTTGCAGAAAGGAGTGGTATTATCAGCACCTGCATTCAAGAAAAGATGTACCCACGATTAGCCCTCAGAAATTTAACATTCAGAAGACCTTGGGGAAGGGGCTGGACAACTAGAGCTGAGCCAAAATTTCTCAGACGTTCTCTGGGCAGTTTACAGTAAAAGTCACATTGTAGAATGCCGCATTTGCTCTGGGAGCTAAAAAGATGTTGTTTTCAAAATTAAGTAAACTTTTCATGCAGCAATAAGATTGAATGTTTTTACATTAGAGTAATGTGGCCCATCAACTTTCTAATAATGTTTGATCAGCTGGCAGGGATTTTTTTTTTTTTGCAATCCAGCTGTTCCAGCTGCACTGCAGAGATCTGGTGGTTTATACAAATGCATTGGTGAAGGAAAGCACAATGTAAATTGAATATTCATTGTTGACCATCCATGGTAGAAAAGATTAAGTAATTAGTTAATATAATAAGGACATCTGCTAGGTTCTGAGAAAATGACTTGGAGCTGAATGCTTCTTTCACTTTTTTGCAATAAATAGAGTACTGTGTACATCCCTGGACTTTCGCCTCAAATTTATTATTTAATAACAATTTAGCCATAGTCCTTTCTGTTTATTTTTTAAAAAATGCTACAGGAGGAGTTTAGTTTAGAGTACAATACCATATATAAAAGCTGATTCTGTTCTGGGAGAGCCAACACAGCAACATTCTGTTAAATGGCCTGCATAATTGCTACCATTCCCACAAAAGCAATACAATAGGATTTTGAGTATAAATGGTGAAACGATGCTGTAGGGTGGCCACTTATGAATTGCCACAAAACAAGAAATGCAGCACCAAAAAAAAAGAGTTCAAAAGAGGATACCAATGTGCATAAAATGTGTGTATGCTAATTTATATGTATAGATGTAAATTTAGAATTATTATTATTATTATTATTATTATTATTATTATTATTTACTTATATCCTGCCTTTTCCCCAACACTGGGACCCAAGGTGGCTCACAACCTTTAAAACTCATACAATTAAAACAGAAATAGAAAAATACAAAAGTTAAAAATAGAATTAAACCATCAATAATATTAAAAATTATATATATATATATATATATATATATATATCATTAAAAACAGTACAATTTACATAACAATATAAAATACAGCATTCCATCGCATCACAGGCTAGTCCCAAATGCCTGCGGGAACAGGAAGGTCTTTGCCTGCCTCCGGAAGCTTACCAGGGAGGGCCCCACTCACTCTAGCCTCTCTGGGGAGGGAATTCCAGAGTGCTGGGGCAGCCACCGAGAAGGCCCTCTCCCATGTTCTCACCAGGCGTGCCTGTGATGGTGGTGGAACCAAGAGAAGGGCCTCCCCTGAGGATCTCAAAGTACGGGCAGGCTCGTAGGGGAGAATACATTCTTTCAGATAACCTGGACCCGAGCCATATAGAGCTTTATAGGTCATAACCAGCACTTTGAATTGTGCCCGGAAACAGACTGGGAGCCAGTGAAACTGTTGTAACAGAGAAGTTGTATGCTGTTGTAACAGAGGAGTTGTATTAATTATACAGTAATACCTTGGATTACGAGCATAATTCGTTCCAGAACCATGCTCGTAATCCAAAACACTCGTATATCAAAGCAAGTTTCCTCATAAGAAATAATGGAAACTCAGCAGGGAGCCGCACCCCGCACCTCCACGGGGCTCCCTGCCAGGGAGCCGGCTTGCTTTGCCTTTAGACAGAGTATCTCAAAGCAGCTAATGAAAATTTCAGAGAGAGAAGGGGGAGGGAAGGAGAGAGATGTGGAGGATCAACAACCTGCAGAGTGAGCGGCGGCTCCCTGCCCTTAGGCAAAGCAGTGGGAGGCACCGGCCGAGCAAGGCGCCGGCAGAGCATGTGGCTCATGTTGCGAGACTTGCTCGTCTTTCAAATTTAAATTTATGCTAAAATTTTGCTTGTCTTATGAGAAGCTTGCATACCGGGTTACTCGCAATCCGAGGTATTAGTGTAAATAGAAATACAGTATATCTCACCGCAGTATGGAGACTGTGGCCAGGTGACCTGTGTGCTGTCCAGGTGCAGTTGATGGACAACTTCAAGGCCCAGCTCTTCCACCTGGTGGTTCTTTATCTTTAAACCAGACTTGGACTAGACAGCTCTTCAAATAGAGGCCACCTTTGAAATAGAGGGCAGTCCTCTGGCATCCCTTCAAAGAGAGGACTATCCTATGTAAATGAGGACATATGGCCACCCTACAATGCTGCTTTCTTAAAACTTCTTTTCCTATTACTTTGCATCACTCATTTTAGGAGGAATTTTGCAGTGCTGGTATTTGTCACATGAAGTTCTTATGGAGCTGTACGAAAGAAGAGCACCTGACTACAGCCACTCCTGTGGGGAGGCAGGGCAGGAGAACACATGTAGATGCATGAGGTTTGGGCACATTGGCTGATATGGGTGGGCCATAAGGCATTAAAAAAGAACTGATCCTCCTCTTTGCCACTGATAAGGATGGAGGATGGGTGGCCGCTCACTTTGCCCTCCATCCTTATCCGTGTCAGCACAGGTGAGACCAATAGCTTCAGGTCCAAGTAGGATTATTTTTTTTAACCTGCAGACATGATTGGCTTTGGGAGGCAGGTTCCACCCTACTGCGTACGTCACCTGTATGGGATATTGGCATGTGGCCGCTGCTTAAGTAGGATGGTCACACTAACAGTGTAATGTGGGAAAAGAAGAACAGCAAGAGCAGTTCATATCAGATCACCTCATGCATAGTATTTTTTAGATACAACAGTTATTTTATTTATTTGATTTGTACCAGACCTTTCTACCTAGAAAGATGGCACTCAAGGCTGAATCACTGATTGTGGAGCTATCATGCTATATATGTGCATGGGAGATTCCAGCCCATGGCATTCACTCTCAGCCTATGGTGTGATGTTAATTTCTAGAAGAATCCAGGGTAGCATGCTTTCTGTCATAAAAGACCTGCAGTAGTAGCTCCTTGCAAGCCTATCACCACTCCAGGTAAAATGGCACACAACCTCTGGTGTTACATTGACTGAAGGGGGATATGCTGCCATGCCTCCTTTTATTTATGACCAAAACATATAGAATTGGGAAATATAAGACATGAAGTCAGGTCTATCTAGCTCAGGCCTACTCGTCTACCTATCTTAACCTATATTCAATTCTCAAGGTAAAAGGACCCTCAAGAGTCTCAGAAGGGCTTTTCTGGCCATAATCCCTCTATCTGGAGATGCCAGATAGAGGGGTCATGGGGACCAGTAAACTTTACATTGCAGAAGGGCTGAAGCTTAGTGGTAGAGTACACACAGAAGCTCTCAGTTTCAATCCCTGGTACCTACAAGTTGGGCTAGGAAAGCTTCCAGTCTAAAGCCTAGGAGAGCCACTGCCACTTCCAACAATATTGAGCTAGATGGACCAATGGTCTGACTCCATGTAAGGTAGTCTAAGCCACCAAAGACTAAGAATGAGAACCTTTTTGGAAGTGTTGCACCTATTCGGGCTAGCCTTGTAGGCTCTTGGGTTAAGTTAGTGAAGAGCAGGGAGTTAAGTTGGATTTTCTCCCCCTCCTTCCCTCCCTTCCCTGAGTCCTTGCGATCAGTCCAGCTACACTTAATAAGTTAAAAATAAAATAAAGTAGGTGCTCCACCATTGTGATGCAGCCTCCCGTGAGCTTGATCTTCTTCTATAACAGGCGTGGGGAACCTCAGGCCTAGCGGCCAAATCTAGCCCTCCTGGGGTCTAAATCCAGCCCTCTGGGGCTCCACAGGCAGAGAGATTTCATAGACCATAGAGTTGGAAGGAGCCTACAAGGCCATCGAGTCCAACCCCCTGCTCAGAGCCAGTGTGGCGTAGTGGTTAGAGTGTTGGACTGGGACTCGGGAGATCCAGGTTCTAGTCCCTGCTCGGCCATGAAACTCACTGGGTGACTTTGGGCCAGTCACTGACTCTCAGCTTAACCTACCTCACAGGGTTGTTGTGAGGATAAAATGGAGAGGAGGAGGATTATGTAAGCCGCCTTGGGTTTCTTGAAGGAAAAAAGGCGGGGTATAAATATAATAAATAAATAAATAAAATGCAGGAAACTAGAGGAGGGGTCTCCCATCCAAGTAATAACCAGGCTTGACCCTGCTTAGCTTTCCACACTCAGACAAGCTGAGCCAGCATAAGCCACAGGTCTGTATATCCTCTTCCCCTGGCCCCACCCCCTTTCCTCCAACCACCATTCATGTGGTGGTTTCCCAGGTTTTGTGCAGGTTTTTCCCCATTCTAACAGGCTCCTAAGGCTTCGTTACTGGCAGCAAGAGCCTTAAGCTAAAACATTCTGGTATTTCTTTTGTATTTCTGTCCCTGTGCATTTTGCCTGTGGCCTCGCCCACCACTAGAATGTGTTGCCCAAGAGCATCTCTGAAATGGAATTCGACCCTCCGCCCCTGCTGTTGTTGCAGCATTTCTTAGGGGGTTCTGCCTCATTCCTTTCAGAACTGTGGCATAACAGCCAGCTGTTTTCCCTGGAAGCAATTGATTTAAATGACTGCCTTGCTTTGGCAGAAAGTCCTGTCTATACCATACACTGGTGGTCAAGGGTTTTGTTATGATTGTATTACATCCACTTGCATCCTTGTTGCACCTTTCCCCCCTCCATCCCCCACATTCACTGTAGGTTTGTACAAAGTCCACTATCTCACCTCACCACCTGTCCCAGGATTTCAAAAAGATATCCTCCTCCTGCCAAGTCTGATAACTGAGTATTCCATGGATTACTACCTTGGCAGGTCTTAAATGTTGTGCTGCCGACATAAGCCTTGTCATGGTTGATTTTATGCATTGTTGTATAAATGTATTTTCAAATAAAACAGAAAATGTACAAATAAACTGGGTGACAGAGTGTGTGTGTGTGTGTGTGTGTGTGTGTGTATATATATATATAAATATATACACACACACACACACACACACACACACACACACAGGGCCGGTGCTACCATTAGGCCAACTAGGCGGCTGCCTAGGGCGCCGGGCTAAAGGGGGCGCCAGAAGCATAGGGCTGGAGGGAGGGAGGGCTCAAGTGGGAAGAGGGGGGCGCTAAATATCTGATCTTGCCTAGGGCACCAAACTGCCTTGCACCGACCCTGCACACACACACACACACACCAGATCAGCTCATTCACTTGAAGAAAAGTCTGTCATGTCTAATTAACCTAGGCAAGCCTTATACTGTTCATAAACAAGTCACAAATTAATATTGCATTTTCCAGCTGCCAGCCAACAGCACTAAATATTTATTGGGTAGCATTAAAGGAGAAAACGGGAGACAAGCTTGTTTAAATTAAAGAGAAATTTCAGCTCATTCATATGGTCCTATGCCACAGCAGGGCTATGTTGGGGTTTTGGGTGGGGTTTGTGTGTGTGTGCAAAATAAACACACCAAAGCAGGTGGGATTTGTGAATGCCAACCAAGCAGTATTCATTCTTGTATCCTAGCAGGATTAGAGGATAGAGCAACGAAGTACCATTGAGCTTTACATCAAATCTTCCCATATTAATGTTTGTTCTTTCTGAATTGCAATCTCAAGAGGCTGAAGGTCTGCTTCTCTTCAACTGCTGTAAAATAGGTGGGCTGTAATATTTTCCTTTAAAAGATCAATAAGACTATTGCCAAATGTTTAATATTAGTACAAGTGCTTTTCAGCTGAATTAAAATGTGTTACATAAGAAATGAGGGCTGTAGCTCAGAAACATAACTCAAGGATATATAAAATGTAAGCTGTTTTGACATAGACTAAGCCTCAGGTTCCTTTCCTTTCTTTCTTGCTTTCTTTTTCACATGCAGCATTTTTCTTCAAGTTTCTCATTACAGGGAGGAGAGAAGAAACACAAATCAAGAAGTAATATTTTTTGAAGGAGGAATTATAAATTGCAGTTTAATCACATAATCACTTTGACACTCTCAAGCAAGCTAATTTCTTCCCTTGCCTCATTTCACCCACTTGGCAAGATGAATCTTAATGAATAATGTCCTATGAATATTTAACTTTCTGATCAATTTGAATTTTTGTTCACATACCTACCTGCGGGAGGAATAAATCAGTTGGCTTCACATTCTCAGTCTCTCTTTCTCTCCCCCCACTCCATTCTTTTTGCAAATAACATGTTGCTTTTCTAAGGCAAAGCCTCTTGCGATGTTTGGGGCAGGGAGAGGATGAAATGGAAAATTCAGTATTTATGTTAACATTTGGCAGCTGCAGAAGAATCCTGAGACCCTGTTTACAGAATAGTTGCTAATGAAACACACAGGTAATAGTGGTGAGTTCAAAATAAGTCTCAAGCAAAAACAATGCCCAGAGCCTGTTCAGAACTATACTGAATCTTGCTGTAGAGTTTCGGGTTTTGGGGAAAGGAGAAATATCAGCCAGAATCCAAAGTGGAATTGCATATTGCTTTTTTAAAGCAAACAGATGGTGCACAGAAGAAAAAGAGGGTTATTATTGATTATCCCTATGACTCCTGGGAACTCTCAATATACCGTAACAGGGCTCATTGTGTTAGGTGATGTACAGGAAAGTTTCCAAGCTATACACAAAACAGGCATAAAGATGAGGGGAGAACTACGAAACAAATAAATGGAATGGAGCAAGAACTGGGAAGTGAATTAAAGTGATAGCAAATGTTCAATCTGTTAGTGCAAAAATTTTGTACTAGAAGTTTTTGTTTTAAAAGTGCGACAAAAAGGATTGGAAAATCATAATAGCATTTCTAGTAGATTATGCAGGGTTTTGTTTTTTGTTTTTTGTGGTCCTGCATGCTACAGAATCATGAGAGGTGGGGATTCTCTACTGGAGGGATTTAACCCGCTGCTTTACTGAGGCTTCTTCTTCCATTTTCATTGCAGGAGGAAAAAGTGCATCCTTTACACAGGGTTTTTCCCAGGGGTTTTGTTTTTCTGTGCCTTTCTATATACAGGCAGTCCCCGGGTTACGAGCATCCCGACTTACGGACAACTCATACTTAAGAACGGACTGCCATATATGTAAAAATCTGAGTTAAATACAATGGTTCGTACTTACGAATGTATGCACTATACTCTGCGACACTTTGAAACACTTTGCAACACTTTGAAAACATTGTGCAGCTTCTGTTCCAACTTACGTACACATTCGACTTAAAGACAGGCTTACAAATGGATCTCATTCGTAACTGGGGGCCACCTGTATTCTATTAACCAACCACAAGGTGGCACTGTGGTATAGCTGCAGTATAGCGGAATTGGAACTTTACATGAGGCTTTCATTCTAGTTTGTTCCAGTTTGAAATTTAATACCTGACTTCCTCGCTCTAAAACCCCTGAGGAAAGTCAGGTATTAAATTTCAAACCGGAACAAACTGGAATGAAACTACAAGACAAATAAATGGAATGGAGCGAAAACTGGGAAGTGAATTAAAATGATAGCAAATGTTCAATCTGTTATTGCAAAAAATTTGTACTAGAAGAAGTTTTTTTTTTTTTTTTTACAAAGTCACTACCAGAGAATCAAACAGGACATGGATGAGAAATGGTTGCTCTTTGCTAGGACTGCTGATACTGCTAGTCTGGGTTCTTACAACATAGAATGAACTATGTTTTGGTTCATCCAATGCTCTCTTTAGCTTTATGCGGGCAGGAGTTTAGCTCTTCTGGTTATAGGTTTTCTAAGACTTCATTAGGTTTGTTTGATTTCTCATTAGGGTTGCTAATTGTGCGCACCCCCCCAAATGTCATTACTTGCTCCTTTAACATGATATGCAGAAATCAGCAGATGAAGACTTTAATGGCATGGAGCTAAACATGATCATCCACTAATTGCAGCAAATCAAACTGCTCTCAAAGGAACAGCTACAGGAGCAAGTTCAAACATTGGCAATCCTATTTCTCATGTCAAATTCCATTCATTCTTTGTGAGTCTTCTGTCCTTTGATTCATCAAGGGGCCATTGTTGGAGTGATCTCCCATGACTTATCTATTATTTTTGGTGATCCCAATTAAACTCATTTCCTTCACACCAACAGGCAGGCCACTCTTTTGCCCTGTGAGGTTAAGCAAATTCTGTGACTTGTTTCAATAGACTGTTAAAATCAAGACTGGTTTCAAGTACTGGCCCTTAACCAAACTGTCTTTAATGAATTCCTTACCTTTGTAGCCATTGGGCTACGAGGAAAGTAATGTTATGCTCATAATAATGGATCTGTGTTTTTTTTCTGGGCTTACTTCCTGTTAAAAAAGTATGCTTTTTAAATTATTTCCTTGTGAAGATCCACCCATGATCTTTGAGTTTATAATATGTGTAGGAGGCCTGTTGCTCATGCTGGTGCAGCTTGTCTGAGTGTGGAAAGCTAAGCAGGGTCAGGCCTGGTTATTACTTGGATGGGAGACCCCTCCTCTAGTTTCCTGCATTGAGCAGGGGGTTGGACTCGATGGCCTTGTAGGCCCCTTCCAATTCTATGATCTATGATTTCACCCCCGCACTTTTTAAAAATCTAGGAGCCCTCATATTCAGAAACCATGACAAACTTTCCATCACAAAGCCTCCGCAGTGAATACCATATATATTTTGAGTTATATCTCCAAAAGTTAAAATCCATTCCCGCTGTTGCCCTAGCTTTTTTCCAGTAGCTAGAAACTCAACATACACAGTTACTTTTACATGAAGAAATTAACCAGGGGAGGGGGATAGTAGCACCAGTAAGAAGCCTCTAGTGGTCCTTCTGTCTCATCTTTGTAGCCCTCACCTGACAGTAATTAATTATTGAGAACTCGCTAGATGATTAAAGTACACTGATTATCTTTAATGATTTTAAGAAATTGTGCAATTGGACTGTTTTGGTAAGCATTCCATGTCTACCCCAAGGAGAGGGAAACAGCAATCTCCTTATTAATTAGCGATCATTGATTGGCAGGTTTTCGCAAACTGGAGAATCTGTTTCTAAATGAACTGCATGAGATGCAGCAGCAATAGTGTTTAAATGAATTGCTGTTGCCACATTTGCAGTTTAATCACAGGCTTTCTTCGTGCAAAGACAAACCACATTGAAGTCAAACTTCCATTTGCTACCTGACTGCTCCTTGGCTCAGTTGTCCTCTTTACAATGTGTCTTTGATGCTGGATAATTCCCTAGGGAAATCTATGTTTTAGTTTTGAACTTTTAGTTCTGCATGATTTCATCCGGATGGGAAAGCAGCAATCAGTCTCTTCATACACAATGTAAGAGTACTCGCTTGGCAGAAACCAAAATGAAATGGCTAGAAAATGTGTTCTAAGGACACAGAGAGTCTTTGTGATTAAAGGCACATTTCTTCCAATATGTCTCTGAAATCTGAACATTTTGGAAACTTGACTCAGTCATCCTAAGAACCAGAATTATTAAGATTGTACAGAGAATGAAGAAGCAAACAGGAGTCATTTTACTAGGCGGGCCTGAAATTGGAGTATCTCCCTGGAGCTCAGGGCTGTTGAACCTCAAGCCCGTGGGACAAATCTGGCCCACCTGGAATTCCCCAGATGGCCATAACCCCTTTCCCAACCCCTTTCCTCTGACCACTCATAGTTTTGTGGTTTCCTTGTTTCTGCACAATCCCCCCTCCCTGCCATTCTAAAAGGTTGAAATGTCTCTCCTAAGACTTAATTGCTGGCAGCAAGAGTTTTCAGCTAAACTATGCTGGTATTTTCCCCCCTCCCTTTGCCTTCAGCTCTGCTCACTACTGGAATGCAGTCCCTGAGAACTTCTCTGAAATAAAATTCAGCCCTTGAGCTGAAAGAAGTTCAATACTCCTGCTTTAGTTGCTCTATGGCAGTGAGACAGTAAACATCAGCACCATCTCCTTGGTGCTCACATAGTCTGTTCACCTGTCCTGGTCTCTCACCTGCTGTAATAAGCAGGTCTTCAGCTGTGCCCCACAGCAGTATAATGCAGACAAATTTGTTGTTCAAGAACTTGGATGTAGAAGGCCCCACTGTTGTGTAGTGTCCCAAAATTCTAGGAAGACACCTTGCGTCTGGAACTGCCAGTCTGACTATGAGTACTAGAAACTTGTCCTCTAACAACAGCAAATAGGATTCAAGAAGATTGGACTTCAGGATTCAAGATTGGACTTCCACCGGCCCCACCTTCTGGAGGGATGGGGAGTCAGAGCACAGCCAGGCCACGCCGGCTGAGCCAATGGGCTGCAGTGGGGCGGGGGGCTGGGAGCCTCATTTAAGGCCCTGTCTCCCTGCCCTCGGCCTCTTTCGTTTTTTGGCTCCCTCCCGTCCCACCCTGTTAGCAGTGTAGGCTCCTCCAGTCACCCGTTTGGGGGCCAAGTAGGAATTTTGGTCCATTGTCTTAATTGTCTTAGGCAATGGGCGTGTTTTGCCTACTGTACACTGTGAGTCAGGGTGGGGGGGAATTTTGATTTGGGAATTTTGATTCGCTCAATTGGATCGTAGCTAAAATGGTCGCATTTTGCGAGAAGTGCGGAATTAGGCAGTGGGGCTTAGGGTTCTGGTGATCATCCAGTGACACCTTTCAAGGTGACTGGTGGTTACCCGAGGCTTCCCTCGCTAATGTCTTGCGGCTTGGCAGGACGGAGATTGGGCCGCCTTTGGGGTTCTACCCAGTGCTTTTTTTCTGGAGAAAAGGGTACCGGAACTCTTGGATTACATTTCCTCAGGAGTAGATGGCGATTAAATTGTAATGCAATTAATAGAAGAAAAGGTGCTGGAACTCAGTTCCGGTGAATTCCACCAGAAAAAAAGCCCTGGTTCTACCTTTCTCACCTACATTGGATGTCTCATGGTGCCAATGGGAGGTGATGCTGGTAAGGCCCTCCAGCTCCACATGGAGTGCAGCTGGACGGTGGCGGGGCATCCCACCGCCGATTCAGTTAGGATGGCTTCGCTCAAATATTGGTTTTCCCCGGCCAATGACCAGGAGTAGATTAGTACTGCCCTTCACAGATCTTCAATTCAATAAATGTGGCCCTGATTTTTAACCATATATTCTTGTGTCTGACTCTTCATTATCTCACCTATACATGCGCAAACATAATTCTGCAGTTAGCAGTGCAGTCACATACATAGCTTTTTCAGCTTCACTGCATGTAGCCCTCTCTATGTACATTGGTCCCCACCATGCATATAGGATTCTTTTAAGCTAACAGGAAAAACAGGTCTTTAGCTATGTGACTGATTCAAGGGACAAGGCAGCAGGGACCTCTGAAGGACTGCAGCAAGCCTGGACCAGGAACCTGGCAGTACATTTATCTGGCCCTCTTCCCCTCCTCATCCCAGCATCAATCCAAACTCCTGTGCTTGCAGTCAGAAAACTGAAGACTCTAACGACCACATTCACTAGGTTAGCATCATTAGGATGTGTAATGACATCCCTTGCTTATTATATGTTGTTGCCAAGTAAAAACTTGGCTTTTTCAGAAGGCATTTTCACATGGCCGATTGGATGTGTTTTATTTTAAACTGCTGTGTTGCTCAAGTTAGTTATTGGAGTTTTATCTGGCCAGTCTATTAAAGTTTTATGGATGCTTTAAATAGTATGGCTGGTTTTAGATTTTTATTTTTTCATGTGGATGCTCTGCCATCCAGGGCTGGATGAAAGTCTCTGTAGGCTCTAGCACTTTCATAATCATAATCATAGATCTATACACAGGGATGGTGTGCGTGTTACCTTGGGCTAGTAGGGCACAGCCCTGCGAAGATTACAGCCTCCAAAATATCCACAGGGAATCCCAAAACAATAGTCCAGATTCTCAGAAACTCCTCAGCATGCATATCTTTTCATTTAAACAAACCAGAACTTTTCTGTCCTTTTCCTGTCCTGTCCTGTCGCCACCAATTGCTCTTATATAACAGAGCTACTCAGAAACGTTGCTAGAGTGGCCCAGAGAGGTCATATCCCTTATCTCCAAGAAAGGGGGAAATGTTTGCCGGATAGAAAAAAGAGAGAGGAAAACTATCAATTTTCAAAAAGTTTGGAACACTGACCAGTTAGGAGAGGACATATGGCTACACCCACCCTTAATTTTTTTTTTTCTAAAGGCTACACTCTGAAAGACTTGCCTAGCCATTAGCAAATGAGAATGCTGCTGCAGAAGAACTCACTCCATCCAGCTACAAGGAGACTACACAAGGCAAATGACGGAGAACTTTTTCTTTCTTTCTTTAAATGACGTTGGCCTGGATAATACTGACCTGGCTTTGAATGCCAGTGAAAAATTCCACACACAGTCCTTCTGTCCTATAATGGATGAATTTATCATTGAGATGGGCAGACAGCATGCACTACACTCAATAAAAAGTTTAGTTTTCTTGTGGATAGATCTATGTCCAGTGATGAAGAGGCCTCTAGTGCAAGGGCATTAATAGACACCTATCCATCAAATCTTGAACATGCATTCTCAGATGAATTTCTATTGTTCTCACGTATGCATGCAGACAAAATTCGGGGGCAGAAATTATCACTGCACAAATAACGGACAAGTTGGTGACAAGTTTTCCAAATATCAACATTGCTTTTCAGAAAGTATCTTGTCATTTTTGGAACAAGTTGCGAAAGTGTGCATTCCAGACCTGCCCTCTGGAACAGCAGAGAACAAATCTGTGCCCTCTTCTGTGTGACAGGCCTTTAGGTTTTTGAAAAGTACTATCATTTGACCGCCCCCACCTCTCAGGTCTTCCCTTCTCCAGGCTAAACATACACAGTTCCCTCAACGTTTCCTCACAGGACATACACAGAGGTTCTGAGCATACACCAGCAAGTTCCTTTAGGGCACACAATCCTATGGATGTTTAGACAGAAAAGAAGTCCTACAACTCCCAACATTCTCCCAGCCAGCATGGGGGAGAAACAGACTGTTTTGGGAGATTGTGAGAGAGTTTTGGAAGAGGGGGTTAGAGCAAATGCAGGTGTTTTGAAAGAAAGTGGATAGAGAGGCATAAAAGAGCAACCAAGGTTTTTTGGAGTTTGGAATGGTGAAATATTAGGAAAAAATTTGCTGGTCTTATGACCGTAATAAATGGGGGGAAAATATTAGGAAAAAGGGAGGAAAAGAGAATTGGGGTATGGACCACTTAGAAGAAAAATAGAAGGTAATGCAAAGATTTACCTTTTCATATCTGCTGACTTGTGAAATGATAGGAAGCTCTGTTGAGCTCCTTCTCTGGAAAAGAAGGGGGGGTCAGAGAGGAGGAAAGTGGGGGTTGCTCTTCTGAGCAGAAAGTGTGAGGGTCCTTCTTGGATGGAACAAATCCTTTCCCCCTCTCCCCCTCTAAAAGCCATCTTCTTTATCTCCTCTCCTGATTTAGTAATTAAAATAAAACAAAACAAATTCTTCCTCTGAGATTGCTCATCAGATGTTGGCAAATGGATTATTAGGTGTCAGACATTGAGGGAAGAAAGAAGGCAGCTTCTGTTTTCCTTTGTGTTGTGAGGAAAGGGTGGGAGTTGATTGGTAGTATTTTTGCATAAATATCTCCAGCTATCACAGGTCCAGGTGAACAAGATGGCCAGGTTGCCTTTGGTGGTTGTCTTAAACAAAGGTGACAAAAGAGTTATGTATGCATGTCCACTTACACAATGTTGGGCTTTTAGGACCTCACAGCATTAAAAGGTGTTGAATGCTTAATTTTTCCTTCCATCTGGCTTAAACAGGAATATTAGAAATCAGCATGAAATATTTCATGGCAGGGAGTTCTGTGGTTTTCATCCTGAGGCAAGATCTGAAATCTGCAAGTGTTAACACCGAGGAATTAGGCAATCAGAGCACAATGTCTGGCCAGAAAGTTGTTTGCAAGAAGTCTGCAGATTCACATGGGACATGCAAAGCCTCAGTATCTTAATGGAACTTTCCCCCCATCTCTTATCCAAGAACAACAACAAAAAAACTAAAAAAAAACCCCAGCCCTTTCTTCCCAAAACAGCAGAATTTGGGGCTGTTCTGTAACAATATTGTTCCAGCAGCTAGCAGGTTCCAACTGAAAGCCTATATAGCCAGAACTGCCAGAGCCCCACCCAAAACTCAGCTGCATGCATCACATCAGAGGCTTCTGTATGAGGAGTCCTTTACTCATGAGGAGCCTTCCTTTGTAAATGGGCACTCCTCCTAACAGGAGCTCCTCTAGCCTGCCTCACGAGATGACAATTCTCTCAGGGGCTAGGGCGTCACTCAACCTCTTCCTCAGAAGCAGAGTTCATGGTCTCTTGTGGAGATGGACCTGTGGCCATCTCCCCCAAGGGACTTGGCTCCCCCTGGTCTTCTGACATGAGCATTCTGTCGTGTTCTTCATCTTTGGAAGAACTAGCTATTCATCTGAGGATTCATTCCTCCAGTAGGGGCATGACACTGGGCCAGATCTAGCCCCCTTGAGGGTTGCTACCCACGCCTTGGAGCCCACCTAGAGGTGAACGAGGGATGGACAAAGTAGCATCCATGGCAACAGAACTTGCTGGCAAGCATAGTTTGAGAAGGCTTTGAGATGCTGGCCCACCACTGTCCCCTCACTTTCTTTTCAAAGTGGCCCTCCAAGGAAAGTAGTTGCCAACCAGGGATACAGTATTTATTGGCTAAGTGGAAACTCAGCATGAAGAAGCCTCTATTTCTCTGATCAAAACGTTAGGTTGTATTGTGTCTGTCTTTGAACAACCCATACCATTCAACCTTCTATTTCCCTTTAAAAAATATCCAGCTTGCCCTCCCGCAACCTTTTTCTTTCTGCGCTTGGATTCTTTTAACCTCCCCTTTCCAGGTGTATGAGGTGGGAGTCACAAGTTATCATAGACACTGACTTGACTGAGACCACTGAGGCCCAAACTCTGTCAGAGTCATTCAGACTCTTTGCATCGACTTCTGCAGGCTCTGGATCACAGTGTCTAGCCAAATATTGACTGTTTCTTTCCCCCCTCCTCCTTTTTTAACATTGCACACTATGAAAAATCAATACTGTGCTACACAAGGCAGGGAAACAGAATTTTGAGAGAGGCCAGGCCAAGAGGGCAATGTGCTAACGCATAGAGGATTTCTGGCTGAGATCAAAAGAGAAACATAGCTTATTCCTTCCATTCTGCACCCCCACGCACAAACCTTTAGTCTTAATTTTAAAGATAAATTTAGAAGCTGAACTTCAGTCCAAGTTTGCTCCATGGTTCGGTTTTGCCTGTATGAGCTGAGGCTCATCTGTACATCTTTTATCTCCCCATTAAGTGGCTGAAGTAGAAAAAGAGAGGCATTTGATTCCTAAAGATTTAAGCCCCTCCTCCATAGGGTTGAGGGGAGTGACGAGAGACTGGGCCAGGGATAAAGGACTCACCTCTATGTTTATTGAAGGTCTACCCCACTGCCTCTGGTTTATGAACCATCAATCCTATCCCTTTGTTTCTCTGGGGGAATCTAGGAAAGGGGAATTACCAGTTTCCAGCAACCAGTTGCTCAAACAAGAAATTAAAAGATTAAACAATGGCTCAGAAAATCAGCTTTCTTTGCCACTCAGAGGTGTATAGCTGTAACTATACAAAATACAGGATGTCAATTCAGAGCCATTAAGAAGACCATTTTAGGTGTCGGGGCTACATTGAGGCTGTGGACAGGCATGCCAAGAAGAACCCCATCTGGAGTCTGTGTTCTCCATCCGAGGATCTCTGCGAGTGTGAACTCTGCTGACCTAGCAAGGGAAGAAAGCCAGGCTCCTAATACCAGGCCTAGTCTGTTCAGAGGTCTTATATTGCTTACCAATCACAGGAATTGACTACCGTATGTGCATGCCTATTTCAGAGCCAGTTCAAAACCTTGTTGTTCACCCAGGCATTTTAACTCATTGATTTTTGCCCATTCAACTGTATATTTGCTGTTTTATTTAATTGGGTTTGTTGTTGTTGTTGTTGTTTTAAAAAAAATGTATTGTGTATTATTCTAATAACATTTGTGCATCACCCTGGTATCAGCAAGGATGAAGGACAGTTTAGAAATGTTTAAATGAATGGGTAATAAGTCCTGAGTAGCTCAGATACCAGCCTCAGAGGATGAGGCTTTGGGTCAAAGCTTAGATCCCAGGACATTAAGATATTTGGCAGTTCTATGGGAACTATCACCATCTCAGAAAGCAGAAATAAACAGAGCATTATTAATCAGAAAATACTTTGTCCTACAAGCTAGGGAGCCATCAACTTCACCTGAAGTGAAATCACATGTGGCTGGAAATGTCTGATAGTCCTGGAAATAAAAGAACTTGTATTCACAATCATGATAAACAGGCCACAAAAAAAGAAATAAAGAAATAAAATACAGTATTCTGAGCTGAATAAATTTGTATTTCAAACCACATAATAAGAACATTGTAACATTATGGCTTGCTTGTTTTCCTCTTCCTTCCCCATCACTTTTTCCTTTTGTGTTGTGTCTCTTAGATTGCAAGCTTGAGGACAGGGACCATATTTTTAAAATTTATTATTGATCTGTAACCTGCTCTGTGAGCCTTTCCAGCTGAAAAAGTGCTTTAAATTTAAAAAAAGAAACTTTAAATTAAAAAACAAATAAGCAAAATAAAAAGAGTGATATCAATAGGTACAATGAGGAAAAGGGAGGGAACCACCTAGGATCAAACTACACCAATGGTTTCACATCATATCTAGAATGTGTGCCAGTGGCAAACCACAAACAAGTCTATAAATAATTCAGAATAGATTTATGTTGAGGAGACTGGGGTGAACCAAGCCAGGGAACCAAACAAATACAATGATCATGCAACTGTGCAACCATGTAAAAAGAACAGCTTCTGGACCACTAATGGTTGGTAGCAAAGGAGGCAGAAGTAGAGAGCACCACTGTGTCCATTATTTGATATCATATTGGAATTAGACTTGGTCACATTCTTCCACTTGCTGCATTTCAGTTTGCTGCAGAAACAGTTTCGGTTTCTAAAACTGTCATTTTGGCATGGTGTCTGGTTATATTCACCTATTTGTTTACTAAAGCAAAGAAAATTAGAGCCAAAATTATTTCAACAGTTTTGATACCCATATCCGTTGTGAAGGAGGAATGAAAATCAACAATGCTGCATGCAAATAGTCCTTTGAAATTTGAATACTATATTTTGGGCACAAGCAGACAGCTGGAGAGATACTTCCTTCATGCCCTACTCATGGCCTTTCTGGATGCATCTGGCTGGCCACTATTAGAAAGAGGATAATGAGTTAGATGGACTAAAATGGGGGGGGGGGAGACTTCAGGCTTGTGGAGTCTACTTTTCTGCCCTTTCCATTTTTACTACAATCCCAAGATCCACTGACTGGAGCCTGGAGCAAAAGCCACACTCTTACAATGAATTATTCTGAGCCCATGAATTTCTTTTGAGTACCAGCACTGAATGGAGCTCATAGTTCCTCTACAGAGAAATCCACTCCTGGTTACCCCGAGACTCCTTTAATTTTAGCAATATAATTTAGGGCAGAGGAAAGGACTTATTTTGTTGTTGATACTGTTAAACAATTCAAAGCATCCCTGACAGATGGCTGTCCAGCTGCACCTTGGATGCCTCCAGAGTGGGAGAGCCCACCACCTCCCTAGGTAGTTGGTTCCATTGTCTTATTGCTCTGACAGTCAGGAAATCTTTCCTGATGTTTAGGTGGAATCTGGGTTCCTGTAACTTGAGCCCATTATTCTGTGTCTTGCAAACTGGGATGATCGAGAAGAGATCCTGGCCCTCCTCTGTGTGACAACCCTTTAAGTACTGGAAGAGTGCTATCATATCTCCCCCCAGTCTCCTCTTCTGAAGGCTAAACATGCCCAGTTCTTTCAGTCTCTCCTCATAGGGCCTTGTTTCAAGTCCCTTTATCATCCTTGTTGCCCTCCTCTGAACCCTCTCCAGTTTGTCTACGTCTTTCTTAAAGTGTGGTGCCCAGAACTGGATGCAGTACTCAAGATGAGGCCTAACCAGTGCTGAGTAAAGGGGAATTAGTACTTCACGCAATTTGGAAGCTATACTTCTATTAATGCAGCCCAAAATAGCATTTGCCTTCTTTGCAGCCACATCACATTGCTGGCTCATATTCAGTTTGTGAGTTGAACTGCAACTCCCAGCATTCTTAGTCAGCATGACTGTTGGCCATATTGGCTGGGAATTGCAGCTCAACACATCTGGTGGGCACCAGGTTGGGAAAGGTTGCTTTAAGATATTTATTTTTTTAAAAAAGGAACCTTTTGAACCTTGACTACTCCTAGATGTGCTATGTGTGAGCGCTGACTCAATTAAAAAGAAGCCAGAAGTTTGATAATGTATCTTTCTTATTATTATTCTATATTTTTCTATATTACTATTTGTTAGAGTACCTTATTTGTTCATTATTGCACATACATCCTGCTCTTCCTTCGTGGTTTCCCTAGGCAGCCATGCAGCGAGCTGAGATCTGCTTAACTTTGGCAATGAATAGCATCATGTGCCCTCAGAACATTCTCTGGGTTATTATGGGATTAAGCAAAATCCAATCCAGCCCAGAAATTATATGGCTACAGGCAGGCCAATGAGAAAATATGACTTAGGTGAGCAATGATCTGGCTGCATGAGTATATGCATTTTATTCTGAATGAGAGCTGAGATCACAGTGTGTATTCTGTGTGTGTGTTTCTGGTAGAGGACAGGGCACTCTTAGCATAAGCAAGCAGGGAATCATATACAAGCAAGGAATCGTATATAAGCAAGCAGGGAATCATATACAAGGATAGCCTTGTAGGCTCTTTCCAACTCTATGATCTATGATTTCCTTGGGGACAGCTAGCTTCTGCTGCTAATTAACACCCCCCTATGCAGCATTACCGATGCCTCCATCAGAAGGGCTCTGATCCAAAGAAATCTAAATCTGGCAGCCAAAAGGTCTTATAATAGCAGTTTGTTTCAAACATGCCCAGTCACAAACACAAAGAGTGGTAAATTGAATTGGCGGGGGCAATTTTCTGTTCACACAAGCCTGGCAATTATAAAGGGACTGGTTTGTTTGTTATCTCACTGGGGCCTTTGTCAACAGCAAGCTCTGTCATCCCATTAGAGAGAGACACTCTTATCCTCAGGCCTACTGTGCACTTTAAGGCAGTGGTGCGGAATGCCATTATAATTATCCTCCCTCAGCATTCTAGCATTGTTGGAATGTGGATGAGTAGAGATTTCTTGCTCCCCTGAGCATCATCCCTATCTCCCAGCTCTGCCACACTGCAGAGGAAAACTCGGAAGCAGAAGACACCTGTTGTGTCTGGGGAATAGCTTCATGGTAGCATTTCTAGTCTTGATTCTCCCTGGGATTGCTTTACATTGGAGTGTATTCACTTAACGGATGGGTTGATTAAGCAAGGAAGCAGAAAAGCTTTCTGGCGAATGGGTGTTAAAAGGTTCACTGCTAGACTCCAGGGAAGTGTGACTGCATTACAATCCAAAATATACCTCTTCTAGGGCTAACTTAGGTGTGGGCAGAGCTGCCCAGTTCTGCTCGAAGGCATTTTGAGAGAGAGAGAGAGAGAGAGAGAGAGAGAGAGAGAGGAATGAAATCATTCTGTTTTGCCAGAACTCTAGAGTAGATTGCAGAAATGGGAATGACTTCCGCAGTTCACTTTAACATGTGCATAGTAGTAGCTTAGCATGGCTGGGTCTCCCTTCATATTTTTGAAGCCCTTTGATATAGCAAGGGATGGGAAGATCGCTAGAAAGAAAGCCATCACTGTATTGGAAGATTTTGATTTGGGGTGGCATGCAGAGTTGAACCCACATTCCATCCCTGAAGCAATCCAAAACAGTGAGGAGGTGGTGTTTTTATCACTGCCCAGACACATAGCATCAGAGAGATGGCTAGTTCTGTTGGCTAGTGTGTATGTGTGTGTGTGTGTGTGTGTGTGTGTGTGTGTAAAATGTCATGGAGAATTTTATTGACAATTGCAGGAACCCAAAGGACTTTGTATTAATTATGGGTCATTTGAATTGGTTCTCTTCAATGGGTATCTACTTTGTTACAAATATTAATTCTAACATTTCTCACAAAACATGTCCCGTTTGAAGCACTTGTCTGCCCAAAATATTCACAAACTGTGAAACGCATGCATGTGTTCATCTCATTCCCAATTCCCAGTTCGATTTTGCCAGCCCCACTTTAGCCAATGGAGGAAATTTGGGGAGATATGAGCAAATCTCCCGTTCGATCATTGCTCGATTTGTGAAAATTCCCCGTTCACACAGAGCGAGCAGCGATCGCAAACGCAAACAGGAATTGGGCATGAGACGAACGGTGAGTCAATGTTTGGAGAATCCTGGTGACCTCAGACATTGCTCATTCGTGTATCCCTATGGGGGGAGAAATTCATTCAGTGTGCATTTTAATGTGAGCCTACCCAATTTCACACTTTCAAGCCAATATGCAAACCAAAACTCAGCTATCCTTCAAAATTCACACTTTCCCGAATTTTGCTGTGGAGTTCTCCAATCAAAACAATGCATACAGAAATTTGCATAATAGGGAAAAGTTCACACAAAAATGCATATACTGTATTAATGAAAATAACATTAAAATGCATTAGATTAGGGAAAATTGCTTGCAAAAATATGTATATGATGCAAAATTGTGTACAAAATGGCCTGTATTAGAAGAAATGTTTACAAAAATGCATATGAATTTTCAGGCAAAACTTTTTCTCAAAATTCAGAATGATACAAATTTAAGACTGGAAACATTCTCAAAGTTTGTGACAAATGGAACTTCAGATTGGAAAAATGTGAAACTGAGAGAAAATGAAATTGACAGATTTGCCTATCCCTATGAAGAGCACATAGATGCTGCCCGCTTATGCATGCAGTATTTCCAAGAAGGAACATGTCTGACTAACTCTAATTCTCCTTGACTGCAGTGGAATATATGATGTCCAAACTACAAATGTCTAGAACAGGATCATTATTTTTTTCATAATCCTCACAGGCCCACATACAAGCCAATGAACGGTGTTATGTTGCTGTTACCTGAGGAATAGTTGTAAGCACTTGAGTGTTTAATAAGCACAACTATGGCAAATATAATTGTATCAGGGATTCTTCCATTCTTAGTACCAGATCAAAGTATCCACTAGTCAGCACAAAACATTCTTTTAATACATTTGAACTCTCCTTCACATCAGATTACAGGAAATAGCTGTATATATGTGCTCCGTGGCCCTCCTTGCGAGTTCCTTGGAGAGATCAACAATTTAGAGCTTAGGTTTCTGCACTGCAGAGATCCCAGAATGCAGCTTAATGCAGCTGGACATTAAACTTGGCCTTTTGCCTGGAGAAATGCTATAAAAAGAAGTTTTGCAAATAAATGCTTAGGATAATCATGCATCATGTGCCACCAATGTATCTTCAGTTCCTTCAGAGTTGAGAGAAATTGCTTTGTACAAAGGAGAATGGAAACCCACAGAGAAGAGATTATCTGTTTTGTCCTAGGCAAGTTCAGTTTGCCAGTACAACCTAGAGGAAAAAATCTCCACTAATTTTCATCAGAGATTTTCAGATGGGCACTGTCACTTGCAAGGGCCTCAGCTGATGCCTGGCCATATTTTCCAGCCCTTTTCTTCCTCAAGGTAAGAAAGGCTATGACTATATTTTAAGGAAACCAAGAAACTCTTCCAACTTCCTCCTAATATCAACCTGCCTGTTCAATGAGACCTACAGATCAGGACCTCCTGGGTGTTCCATCACCTTGGCATGTACATCTGATGGGAACCAGGTGGAGGGCCTTTTTGGTTGTGGTGCTCCACCTTTGGAAATCCCCCACAGCACCAAGTCTGATGGTGTTTTAGCACCTGTGAAAAACATATTTGTTTAACTAAACAATTGCTGATTTTAATGCCTAGCTTTGTTAGATTTTTCTGTTTTATTGTGGATTTTTACCTGAATTTTAATTGTTGGTTTAACAAATCTTGTACACTGCCCTGGAATCTCTTCTTCTTCTTCTTCTTCTTCTTCTTCTTCTTCTTCTTCTTCTTCTTCTTCTTCTTCTTCTTCATTTATTAATATTTATTTATCGCCCATCTGGCTGGCAACCGGCCACCCTGGGCAATGTACACAGATAAAAACACAAGATAAAAACAGAATAAAATACATTTTATTATAATCAAAGGTAACGTATAAACATTTTACATGAATAAATAGCACAGATTCCATTTTCTCCAGGCTGGGATGCAGAAGACCCAATAGACATCTGTCTACCTCAGAAAAAGCATTCCACATGGATTTATTTTCATCTCTTGGATATTTGTAAACATACAGAGCTAAGTCCCACAAGGCACATGACATCAGTTCACAGACTGCATCCACCTAATGCTGCAGTAGAAATGGGGAATACTGGGTTCTGTATGGATGCAGTAGCCAGCACACAGTAAGGCTTGATGCTAGTGCAAGAAATATCCCCCCCCCCCCAGGTTGGCTTCCTGCACTTGCAGTTATGCATCATTGCATGGACTAAAAGCATGAGAATCTTCCATTTTGGATGCATCTTTAGCCACTTCTGCTGTGAGACAGGTGTTGTTTTTAATCGTATGATTGACAGCCTCAGGATGTGCTAAGCATTTTCACTATTGACTCTTTCCTTTTATCTGTTATCTTGTTCTCCAGCAGCCTTGTCTATCTATGCTCCCTCCACAAACATCCCTCCTGCTCTTCTCTTTGTTCCTCCCCAGGTCCTAGAATCACTGTGTTGATAGAAAGGGCCAAACTACACATTACACCTTTACTGCATAACTTTTATTCTTCCTGTTTCTTTTTCTATTTCATCCTGTAAGATTTTGATTTCATATAAAGTGAAAGCAGAGTCACGCTTTGAGACAACCGACACTTACAAATGGTTATTATTGCTTTGCCATTTTCTTTCTGAAAGTCAAGTCAAATATTTTCAGTCCATGCCCAAGCTCGAGAAATACATCTTATTCCAGTCACTGATTTGTTCATTTTGAGACGGGAATGTCTGCAGTTTAAAGGACTTCTTTGGGCAGGAGCAGAATGAGATCGACTAACCCCCCCCCCTCCATAACCTATAAACCTGCTGCAGTTCCATAAGCCAGCCATTCAGTTTGCAACTGCTCTCATAGATCATTTATATATTTAATACTTTTGAGAAATTCCCTAGGAAATGAAATTTGCATACATCCTTATCTTTCTGTTATTTTCCTCTTCTTTCATTGCAGCAGTAATAGTTGCTTAGAGAGTATAACGCTTCCTCGTGCATATCAAACCGTGTGTACGTGTATCGCCTTCCTGGTTTGCATGAGGATCCTTCAAAATAGCTTGCCTTCATCAGGGAAATGGTTCCTCTCACCTTGTATCCTGTCTCCACCTGTGGTCAGCACAGCGGTGGATCCAAAAGAGGACATTTATAAGAGCATAGGATTATGATAAACAAGTGTTCTCCAACCATGGGTCCCCAGATGTATTTGGCCTACAACTCCCATCATGTCCCAGCCAGCTATGGGGACCCAAGGTTGGAGAACACTGTGATAGACTAAACTTTCATAAACCCTCCAAGTGACTTGAAATTTAAAAATGCAAGGACCATTACTATGATTGCAATGCAGTGTGGCAGGTGCTATGTAAGGGCCAATGCTGACATAACAAAGTAGCTGTCCTATGAACTCCTTGTAGCAGCAATGCAGAAAGTACAAGAATAGCTGTAGGAACAAGAGGCAGCGCAACGGACATTACCTTAGCATTCCTGGCAACTCTGCCTCCATCCACCATTCTGCCTTCTTTGGAGCTGTGAACGTAATGGGACTTATTCTGTGTGCTGCACTTTGGGTGATTGCATCTTTGTGTCATGATGTTCCTGAAATGACTTTTGCCTGGGACTTTGCTGTAATCGGTCCCTGTGGATCTTTATTGTGACTATCAAGGGTGATAATTAATTACTGGAATTGCTGCAATAAAAGCTTTTATTGGGACTCTTGCCTTGACTCCAGGAAGCCAGGTTCTGACAATACCATTTGCCCCTGCAAATTCCACCCCCCCAAGCAGCTAATAGCTGAATGTGATACCCATCCCCCCCCTTTGTGGACAATAGTACTGTAACTTTGGTGGGAGGCAATTTAAACTGAGGATATGGTGCTGGGCGAAGGGTTAACCTCCCTCCCCAGCATACATCCCAAGGCTGGTTTTAAGCAAAGAAAAGGGTATTGGGAAATCTGATCTCAAATCTCCCACATCATGCTTAGTTTAGCTCTAAGTGATTTGCTCCAGCTCTGGCCAGAAGTCTGCTGAGGATTGAAATACTCCTGCAGGGAAGTGTATGGTCTTGTCCTCATCTCTCCAGAGAAGACTATCCATCAGTTAAAGGTCAGTGCTCCACTTCTGAGGCATACACTCGTAAAACACCTGATCTGTTTACTGCCACTTCTGTAGGTGACATGAGAATGATGATAGGATGCCAGGAACTGATGGAGTTTCTGGAGAGGAGTCAATGCTAATAAAGACATTGGAAGGAAGACATTCCAAGGTATGGATACATGGAAAAAGCATGGTCACTATTCTTGGGGTTCTTGATTTCCCAGAACTGTTCCTGCAAAGCAGAAGTTTCCAAGGTCAACTCCTGGACTATGACACAGTTAATTTAGAAGGTCTGCTACATAATCCCATGGTGGGACAACAATCCTGAACTCACTATGCTATTTTATTTATGTTCATGTTCAAAGGTTTGCTGAAACAAGTTGCTGAGGGTGCTATTGCCACCTTGTCCTGCTTGTGGGCTTCCCATAGGCATCTGGTTGGCCACTGTGAGAAAAGAATGCTGTGCTAGTAGGCCTTTGTCCTAATCCAGCATAGCTTTTCTCATGTTCTTAAAATGAGTAAACAAGTTCCAGTAATATCAAAGGTTCACTCCTCCATCCCATTTCATAAACACACAGCCATTCATAATCCATGTTCATTATGTGTGTTTTTTTTGTCATGCTGTGTAGGTTGCCTATTTTAAATTTCTCCTTTAGTAGAATAAAATATTGCTGTGATGCCCTTGCCACATGAAGGGAGAACAGCCATTATGACTGAGCTGTATGGATTCTTATAAGAGCCCAAATATAGAGTAGAACTGGTACACTGGAAACACTGATGTGCCACCGTATGGGCTTCAGTTGTGTGTGGGGATCTATTCTGTATGGCAATTTACACTGTAGTGAACCATATCTTGATTATTAGTACTGTACTACAATTACACTTCTGCAAGTCATACATTTTAGGGCATTGACTTCATACCAGGCTTGACGTCATTCAGAAAGCTAACTTCTAATAGCAGAGGTTTGGCTTGAGATGATCAGATTGAAGAACTAGATCAACTTTCACATCAATCATTCTCAACTTCACCTCTCTCTTTGCTCCAGTTAACTTAATTGCAGGGTAGAGGGAACAAGGGGTTATAACTCAACATGACAGCAGGACTGGAAAACCAATATTCACAGGAGTGGAAGGATACAAATTATCTATTCAACATTAAGTAGTAATAAAGAAACTAAGTCATTCATTTTGGTGCTTACATATTTCCTTCCAGCAGATGGCAATTCTCATATTCATTCATTCCTATCTGCCAAATCATTTCCACACATGCTGCTTGATCTGTAGTGCACAGTATACACAATTAATTACTATTTTCATATTGCAGAGGAAACACTCAGGGCTGCTGCTAGGAGTAGGCGAGGAAGGTGGTTGTCCCAGGTGCCAACTCTAGGTTGCCACCAGCAGCCCCGCCACCAGCCTTCCTTCCTGCCTCTGCTTGCTGCTGCAGCTGCTCTCATTGAGCTCAGCCTTCCTCAGAGGGGCCTACTTGTGAGTAAACATACAGGTGATTGGACTGCATGAACTGCTGCCAGCTCTGAACTGTGTGATTCTTTATTGCCTCCTTCCCCAAAACCTGAGCAAAGAGAGAGAGTATTTCTGCCTGCAGGATATCTGGTGGTACATACATGCAAACAAACATATACAGTAATACCTTGGATTGCAAGTAACTTGGTTTGAGAGCATTTTGCAAGACAAGCAAATTTTTAAATATTTATTTATTTATTTATTTATTTTACTTGATATACAAGCGACGTCTTGCAATACAAGTACTGTAGTACGGCTTAAATTAAAAATCTCTGTACACATTTTTTTGGGGGGATTTCGTTTTGATATAAGAGTGTTTTGGATTACAAGCACGTTTCCAGAACAAATTATGCTCTCAATCCAAGGCATGACTGTACATGGACTTTCTCCCACTGCTCCTCTTGGCCCATGTGTTGAGGATGAGACTTGCAGGGGAACCAGGAGAGGGAGACAGACGTTCACATCAATTGCCACAGTAACCCATGGCTCAGCATTCAATGCTGAACTGCAACAAGAGCCAAAGGGTGGGGGGACCATCTAGGAGAGAATGAGAGTGAAAGAAAGAGAGAGACAGACAGACAGACAGACAGACACAGACTGATTCTACAGTGTTATTTTTTGCAGGGGGAAAACAAGGAGGGAACAAAGTACTGCAAGAGAAACACCAGCTTTAGAACTGTTTCTGGAGAAGGGAGGGGTGCCTGGTCAAATTCCCCAAATTTGACCCTCCCTGATTTTAAAAAGGTTGCTTATGTATACCAGTTGCTGGGGAACATGGGTGGGAGGGTGCTGTTATACTCATGTCCTGCTTGTGGGTTTCCTGTGGGCAGCTGGTTGGCCACTGTGTGAACAGAATGCTGGACTAGATGGACCCATGGTCTGATCCAGTATGGCCCTTATGCTCTTTTGTTCTTATGTACTGCCAGCTCCTGCCTTGGTAGATGCTCCTGTTCCTTTAATTGCTTCGTGTGTATGTGTGTGAATTATTATGTGAATCTTGTTACATCATCACAGGCCTGTTGACATGTGTTGCTCCTTGCTTGGATGCAGCACCTGTGGCTGAATTCAAGGGGGATTAGTCCTAGACAAGCATGTGTGAATGTGTATAGGATTCCAGCCCAAATCTCTTTCTCTCAACTTTCAGTCAGTTTTCTTCCAAAATTATTACATCACTTTAAGTAGGGCTGCATGATCCAACCAATTATTCAGGTAAAGTAGCTATCTAAAGCTTATCTCCAATCCTACCCTCAGAATTGCCCTGACCAGACTCCAGATGCAACAAATGGTAACTGTCTGTTTTAGAAGGGCATTTTGACAAAACTCCATATGATTCTGCCCATGTGGCAGTAGGTCAGTGGAGGACTTCATTATCTGTTTAACTGTCCTATTTCCTCCACACTTGGTCTGATTTGGAGACAATAATTTTCTGCGTTACATCACCTAATAAGGCAACTTTATTGGCAGTGGTGGATTTTGCTCTTACAGCAACTAAACTGTGAGCCATTTTTTAAAAAACTCTCTATGAGGAGTGATAAGTAAGAGAGCAACCCTATGGGCCCCTAGACACATTCTGGAGGCCATAGAATAATTAATATTCCCAGATCCAAGGTCGGAGACAGTGTTCTGACCTCAGAACTGGGACCTGCACTCCAAACCTACTCCCTTCTATCACAGCCGGCACAGAAATCAACCTCAGGGAGGGGGCAAAGGGTGCATTCCAGGGAGGGAAGGAGACTGGGGCTGCCAGGATATGAGGTTTCCTGACAGCACTCCAGCCTCCTTCCCTCGCCGTCTGAAACACCTTGGCGGAAATTCAGAGCGGGAAGTGTGGGGAGGCCAAGATAGCCTCTGCTGCTCCTCCCACTCTGCATTGGATGCTTGTAAGTCTCTGAGTTTGGGGGCTTACAAGCATCGAGGGCGCAATCGATAGGATTGTGCCCTAAGTTTTACTGATTTTGAGCTGTGGTTCTGATGTGTCTTTATTTCTCTTATTCTTTTGTACTTTTATCATATTCTTTGTTTTGTCTTGTAACCAATGGTTGTATCAATAAAATTTATTCAACAAGTAAAAGTTTAATATCAATTATTAACAACAAAAACAACAATATATACAAAATATTCATTTTCTAGAATGTTCCCTTGTAGCCAGCCCACCCTAAAATAATTCTAGAATATGTGGGTCAGAAGCGTCCATGGACAGAGGTTACACCAATAGACACTTAGAAGTCAGTTCTATACACACTTATCTGGCTCCATGAGCTCAATGGGGCTTGCTTCTGAGTAGGCATTATACAATAAAACTGTTTAAAGAGGGGAGGAGCCTGCGCTGGCTATGGAGCAGTAGCTTTTCTGCCGAGCTCCCGGAATGATTTGAAAACATCTGCAAATACACAGGAGAGACAAAGCGTGAGTTTAAATTCCTTTGCTGTTTGCTTTCTGGAAAGTATGCAGATATAGAGCTAATTAAGAAATAACAAGAATAGCTTTCTTTTGATGTGCTTCGCTCCTGATTGTTTATGAGCTCCAGACGGGTGAAAAAGTCCCTACCCCCTCTTTGGAAACGCGATCGGGCGCATCCCTCGGATAACAGTTTGAAAAGGCTAATTAGGATCCTTGACACTAAAGATAGTGAATGTTTTTATCAAACTGTGCAACAGGGTCCTGATAAGAAGCCACGAGGTAGTGAAAGTTTCGAGACAGCGAGGGGGAAGGGCGGAAAAATGGCGGATTCAGCTGGCAAATTCCCTGCTGGTGCCAAGCCAAAGTCAATATCTCCAGCCAAGCTTAAAGGGGCAGCACCAGATTGGGAGAAAATTCTATCACAGTTTCAAAGCTCTATGGAAGCAGGCCAGCAGAAACAAATAGAAGCAATTGAGAAATTTCAAAATCTGCATCAAGAGGATATGAAGCAAATGCGAAATTCCATAGATCAATTAGGGGTTCAAGTTAAAGAGCTGCAAGCTAGAGTGGATAAGGTGGAAAAACTCCAGGTGAAGGATGAAAAAAGTTTTGAAAAGTATGAAATGAAATTTAATGAGATGGAAATACAGATGATTAACATGCAAGACAGGCAACGTCGTTCCAACATTCGGATCAGAGGCTTCCCCATGGAGATGGGGGAGACTGGATATAAGTTAAGAGGCAGTATTTTGGAATGGATGAATGAAGCTGTCTCTGGAGAAACAATTTTTTGGGATGATATGGACATTGAGATTGTGCATAGAGTGGGAGCATTAAGGCGTGGTATGACATCCAGAGATGTTGTACTGAAATTTGCAAATTTATACAAGAAGGATGTCTTCATGAAAGAGATTAGAAAGAAAGGTCAAGTAGCTTTCAAGGGGGCTACTTTGCAAATCTACAATGATCTTTGTCAGCAAACAATAAAGTGGAGGCGAAGTGTTAAACCGTGTACAGCAGTCTTGATCAGAAAGGGATTACAGTACAATTGGGGTTACCCAGTTTTTCTTACTTTTGTGTGGAACAGTAAGAGATACAAGATTTCATCATGTGATCAAGGCATGGGCCTGCTGGGAGAGTTGGGGCTTCATGATGATGCGGAGGGTCCAGAATCGATGGGTCAACTGGAAGAAGAAGGAGCCAGTGGAGGAATTGTATAAGAGGTCGTTTCAACACGAGAAGAAAAAAGAAATAGAAAATGTTTTATAAAGAAGTTATCCGGGAGGGAATGAGGGGCTGCTGTTCGGGCTGGTGATGGGTCCTTTCCCCCCCCCCTGGGATAGGTGGGTAGGTTTAGGGTGGGGCAAGTTGCCCTGGCTAAGCAGGGGGGATAGTTTAGATGAATGTGGGGGTGGGTTAAGGGGTATGTTATTGTGTATTATTTTCATTTTTGGGGACCAAAAAAGAAAAAATGTTGTTAATAGATGGATTATAAGTTAAGAATTTCAACTTTAAATGTTAAGGGGCTAGGGTCAGTTACTAAGAGAAGGCGAATAGAAGCACTTCTTAAAAAGGATAAGGCAGATATTATATTCTTGCAAGAAACGCACCAGGCAAGGAAAGGAGTCAATGAATTGAAATTGAGGTGGTCTAGAATATATGAGATAGCATGTGGATCATCTAAATCGCGAGGAGTAGCAATTATAATTTCAAAGAATTGTGGTTTTAATGTTCTAAAGGTGAAAAAGGATGATACAGGTAGATATATTATAATGTATGGGACCTTGGGAGGGGAAGAATATGTTATTGTTAATGTTTATGCTCCCAATCAAAATCAAGGAGAATTTTATCAACATGTGTTTAAAGAAATGGGTAATTTTCAAAATCAAAGGGTTATTATGGCTGGGGACTTTAACATGGTATTGGATAGAAGAAAAGACAAATCCAATCCGACGAGAGAAGATCAGAGAAATAATCTAACGATCTTGAATAAGTTAATTAGTAAGGAAGGGTTGCTAGATGTTTGGAGAGGGGTCAAGGGGAATGAGGAAAGATATACATTTTACTCATCAGCAAATAAGAATTATTCTAGGATAGATTTTATTTTTGTGTCCAGGACACTGTTTTCAAGGGTCCTGGGCACAGAGATAGGAGTGATAAAAGTTACAGATCATGCTTTGGTTAACATGGATTTGAAGATACATAAGGATTATAGAGAAGCGAAAAGATGGAGATTGAATTGTAATATTTTTCGTTATAAACATTTAACAGAGAAAATAGAGAAGGAATTGAGGGAAATTTGGGAATTTAATCAAACAGAAGAATGTACTGAAGCGATAATATGGGATACAATGAAGAGTGTAATGAGAGGAATAGGATTGAGAGAGGCAATAAATTTGAGGAAACAACAAGAAGTTTTTTATCAAAAGCTAGAGGGGGAGATTAGGGATTTGGAAAAGAAGTATTTAGAGAAGAGGGATAAAAAGATTTTTGCAGAATTACAGGGTAAAAGGAAAGAATTGGAGAATAAAGAACTGGACAGGGTACAAAGGAATTTGATTTACACAAAAAGGGAGTATTTTGAGAATAGTAATAAAACTCTAAAATGTTGGCTAGATTAGCACAAAAAAAAAAGAAAAAAGCTTAGTGGGGATGATTAAGGATAAGAGGGGTAAAGAATATAATCTAGTAAAGGATAAATTGAAAATTTTTCATGAATATTACACAGAGTTATATAAGGCAGGAAAATGGTCGGAAGCTGAGAGTAGAAGATATATCGAGAAAAATTTAAAAATAAAAATCCAGGATGAAGATAGAGAGAAAATGGAGCAACCATTCACAGAAATTGAAATAGAAAGTGCTATAAATAAATTAAAACAGGGGAAAACGCCAGGACTGGATGGTCTGGGGGCGGAATATTATAAAGTCTTTAAAAAAATGTTAATTCCGAAGTTAAAACGGTTGTTTAATGATATTTTACAGGGGGGAGAGATCCCCCCGTCATGGAAACAGTCCTTGACCATTTTAATCCCGAAACCAAGGAAGGATTTAGCAGAACCAGGTTCTTATAGACCAATATCATTAATTAATCAAGATGCTAAACTATTGACAGCAATTTTAGCTAGAAGAATGAATAGTTTTCTAAATAAGTATATAGGGATAGATCAATGTGGGTTTATTCAAGGAAGACAAATGGCAGATTTAACAAGAAGGGTTCTGAATATAATTTATTTAATAAAGAAAAATAATTTGAAAGCGGGGGTTCTTGCATTGGATATTTTTAAAGCCTTTGATTGTGTGGAATGGCCTGCATTAAAGATGTTAATAAAAACTATGGGGTTTGGAGAAAAATTTATAGGTATTACTAACCAATTATATACTCATAATGTCACGTCGGTAATTGTAAACGATGGAATAACAGAAACTATTAGCCTAGGCCGGGGAACTAGACAGGGTTGTCCCCTTTCCCCAGTATTATTTGTGTTAGTTATGGAATTGTTAGCGAATTCGATAAGACAGGAGAAGAAATTATTGGGGATAGGAATAGAGACCAAATGTAAAATAAACCTTTTGCAGATGATATCTTGTTAACATTAGAACGGCCTATAGAAAATTGGGATTGGATAGAGAAACATTTAGATGAATTTAGAGAAGTAACAGGGTTAAAAGTTAATTGGGATAAATCGGAGATAATGACATTTAATTATAGTAAACTGGAGGAAAGGGGATTTAAACAAAGGGGAGTGGATATAAAGATAAAAAATATAATTAAATATTTAGGTATTGATATATTAAAAGATTTGGATAAAATAGGGGAATGTAATTTTAAAAAACTAAAAGATGAAGTTAAAAATCAAATAGAGGATTATAAAAAATTGGGATTATCGTGGTTTGGTAGGATAGCTTTGATTAAAATGAAGATTTTACCGAAGTTTAATTTTTTATTTAGAATGATACCATATAAGATATCAGAGAAAGAAATTAAAGAGTGGCAAGTAATGTTAAATAGCTATTGTAATGGGGGGAAAAAATCAAGGATTACTAAGAATAGATGGTATAAAGCTCAAAAAATAGGGGGACTTGGTCTCCCTAATTTAAAATGGTATTATATAGCTAATCAACTTAGATATATCATGGATATTATTGTTAGAAAAGAATTTATGTGGTGGGAAATAGAAGCATTTGAATTGGGTAATAGGGTGGATAAATTCTTATTTACAAAACAAGGACATATTATGACAAAAAGATTAGAAAATCCCTTTTTAAAAAATATGTTAGAAATTTGGGGTAGAAATAAGGAAATATTTTACCAGGTATATCCCCGCTTACTCCAGTGGTGGTTATGGAAGATTTTCCCGAGAATGTTAGACATTTAGAACGAATTTTTAGAGAGAAAAAGGTGATAACTTTAATGGATTGGCTGGAAAAAATGGAGACAAGACAGCAAATAATTGATAGGGTTGGGGCAGGAAGAATTTCTTGGTTAAATTTAATTCAATTAGTACAATGGGGTAAGAAATGGAAGAGAAGACATGAGCATGAAAGGGATTTCACTGCATTTGAGCAGGTGGTTATGTCTAGAGAACTTGTAGAAGGAAATGCATCAGCTAGGGGTCTTACAAAGATGTTATATAAAATGTTGCAGAAATCAGAAGAGCAAGCAGAAAATCTTAAAATAGTTTGGGATACAGAGTTTGAAGAGGAAATATCAAAGGATGAGTGGAATAAGATTTGGGATAGGCGAATATTGAAAAATATGTCTGTAAGAATTAAAGAGAATTTTTATAAGCTGATTTGGAGATGGTATTTGACCCCAGTGAGATTAAATAGAATAGATAATAAATGTTCTCCAATGTGTTGGCGAGGATGTCAGGAATTGGGTACATATGCTCATATGTGGTGGAGTTGTAAAAATGTAATGGATTTTTGGAAAATGATTTTTGAGGAAATATCAGAAATTGTTGGAGTTGATTTAGAGGTATGCCCTAAACTAGCTTTGCTAACAATAACGGAAAAGGTGATCGGTTCACAAAATGTTAAAGAATTAATCATAAATTTGTTAACGGCAGGTAGACTAATGATAGCAAGGAAATGGAAAATCCAGCAAGTTTTCACTATTACTGAATGGTATAAGGAAGTATGGGATATGGCTTTGAATGATATGTTGACTTGTAATATTAAATGCAAAAGGGGTCAATTAAAGAAAAATAATTTTAAGGATATTTGGGGTTTATTTTTGGAATATGTGTTTAAAAGGGGGAAAGGGAGTTTACCCTGTCAAGATATATTGTATTTTTGGAATAATGAACAATTATAGAGTTATTGGATTGTTTGGTCCCATGGTGATGGGAGCACAATATTAGTTATGTGTGTATGTTATTTTCTTTGTATTGTTTTAAAAAAAAAAAGAATAAAAAATATTTAAAAAAAAAAAAAAAAACTGTTTAAAGCACTTTACAGTACAGTGACACTGATAAATGTTGTAATGTTAATGAAATTAAAAATAAATCACTATCCCAGAAAATGTGTGGGTCTCCCCTCCCATGAACCCATTTTATGTTGTTCAGGAAAAAATAGTGGAGGGGTTGCTTGTGTGTATGTATGAAATTGTTCCTCACTGAGGGTCCAAAATACTTTGCGATGTCCCTGCACTGTCATATCACTATTTCCCAACAAATGAATGATTATTTAATTGCTCAAAACAGTAGGTGATCACATGGTAAAAGTTGCAGCTAGTCAGTCAGTTGTTTAAAGTTCATACTCCACAAACACAAAAATCTAAAACAGCAATACCAATGCAGTTAAGGGCACAATCCTGTGCTTGTTTAGACAGAAGAAAAATTCTACAACTCCCAGCATACCCAAGCCAGCCATACGGGCTGAGGAATGCTGGGAGTTGTAGGACTTTTCTTCTGTCTAAACAGGCATAGGATTACACCTTAAATGTTCTTAGGCAAGGTGATCTCCAGTATGGCATCCAATGTTGCTGTACAAATGTTTCCTCTGATTTCATGGGTCACACATGCATACAAAGCAGCTTCATATTGTTAAAAAATACTTTATTAAATGTATATATAATTCAGTTAACACACACACAAAGCCCCCTTTTGGTTGAACTACAAGCTTTTTATGTTCACTCAACTCCAAAATGCACAGAAGTTACAGTCGTTAAGGGTCACATCCTTAACAGGCATGTTATTTGGGCAATATGCATATGGTGTGGTATCCTATGCTGTGGTTAGTTCCAGCTTCACCTCTATCTTGGAGATGGATGGCTGTCAGTGGCAGAGTAGTGGACCTAAGTCCCTGATTTGTCTGTTCACTCGAATAGCCACGTGGGGTCTATGCAACTGAAACTATCATGCAACTGAAACTACCATTCCACATTACAAATACCTAACTGGCAACCAATACTATCCATAGAGTTGAGGAGACCTTGAAGATCATCTAGTTCAAACTCCTGATACACAGGTAAAGCATTTTAAAGCATCTTTCCTTTTATCTAGCTAAGTGAGATAACGGACAGGACAGAGACTAATTTTGCACTAGGGCTAGCACAGCATCACATATGGAGGTAGCATGATGTTGCTCACCCTTGTGCATTCCGAATTGTTGATTGCATTGTCTGAAATTGGAGCTTCTGCAGATCACGTACTGACACTCGAACAAATATGGCTCAAAAACATGGTTAGCCTTTATAACTGTACCATGAAGAGAAATGCATGTTATATAGATATTTCATGTTGGTCTGCACATTCATCTCTTTAATCCTGTTTTTAATTTTCTTCCTTTCCAGATCTATAGGGCAGCTTACAGTTTATAAGAATTCAGGCCATATTTTGAAACAACCACATCAGAGTCTTGACCCATATTTTCTTAAACCTTTGGCCATCTATTCCTTTGTAACATTCCTTTGGCAATCTTCTATTGCTTATTTGCTACATTTGCAGCCAATATGAGGTCTGAGCCTCATGGACTTGAGATTTGACAGAATTGGTTCTAGTCTCAGCACTTAGCAGAGATGCAGGGGCACAGTATGGAAGCTGTTGGAGCACCCACAAAAAGATTTTTTCATGACTTTTCATTTCCTGGCCTCCACTGCATTCTGCACCCCATATTTCAGCCTCGTAAAGTAATTGGGGAAGATATTTCCCTTCAACACTTTTTAAACTTGGAAGGAAACAGTCTTCCTCCTCTCAACCTTGCAAAGTTTAAAATGACATTCATTAATCGAAGCCTTGATGTTTCCAAATGACCTGTCCCAATACCTTTCTCATGGCACTGACAGCCTAAATATTTAAAGTTCTTAGTCTGTTCAATATTAGTATCATTAATCTCCCACTTACAAGCTCTGGGCCTTCTAGCAAAGTATAGTGATTTTATTGTAGTCTTACATAAAGATGGATGTTCTTTTTTGCAATAACCCACTAGCAACACAATCCTATGCATGTTTACTCAGAAGTATTTCCCACTATATCCAGTGAGGCATATTCTCAGGCAAGTGTGCATAAGATTGTAGCCTAAGTATGTCCCACTGAATATAGTGGGGCAAACCTCTGCATTAACATGCATAGGATATCACTGTTAGTGGATTATTGCTAAAAAAATATATCTGCCTCTAAATAAAACATGCATAGGATTGTGCTGTAAAAGTCCCTAAGATAGCAGCCACGGGAGCAGGAAGTGGTGGTGCACACGGGGGCATTGAGGGCAGGGCCAGCATGCACAACACCAGCCCCCCACATATTTTGTGGCCTGATGCATCCAGGAGATATGCCTAAATAAGCCATTGCATCTTCCAGTTTACTGGACACCCTCAAAGTCGCAGTCCTTCATCTCTCCCTACCTCTACCACTGGGCTTAATTGCAAGGGTGATGGATAATAGAAATAACACCATAAAGGAAGGTCTTCAGGATTGAAGATTCTGCTTTCTTGTAAAAAGATTGCCTTAAATTGGGCAACAGAATCATGGCATTTGCCCATTTGTTAGTCCAACCTGCTGAATTCCACAAAACAATCTGGAGAGTGGATGCTTTCTTAAAAAGGCTGTGTTGGTTGAAAATGAGATTCCCTTGCCTTGGAGCATAGTTAAACATTGCATGTACTTTCATGGAATCTATTTTACAGCTGAATTACCCCTCGTTGGATGCTAATTAAAAATGGGAATATTGTTTGAATAAGTAAGGACCTGAGCAACCCTATCAGGTTTTAGCTGATATATATATATATATATACAGAGAGAGAGAGAGAGAGAGAGAGAAGGGGTCTAATAACTTCCCCTTGATCTTTTGCATACCCAAGTATTTATAATCCATAGATCCAAATCCCCATAACACAGGAGAGGGCTCCCATTAAGGAAGCAACACTAGATTCATCAGGATTTCAGACTAGAACCTTGGCAAGGAATGAAATGAAATAACTCCCCAGCATGCTTAAGCAAACTGATTTCACTTTAAGAAGGAAAGGAAGAAATAGCTCATTGCTTTAAAGTGTATGACCTTTAAATATTCTTTGCACACTACTTGATGTTTCACCACAACCCCAGCAGGCTTCTGAACCCCATCTTGACTGACCTTAGAAATACAGTAATACCTTGGATTGCAAGCATAATTTGTTCCGGAACCATGCTTGTAATCCAAAACACTCTTATATCAAAGTGAGTCTCTGCCAGGCGTGAGTGGGGCTGATTTCGGCCCGCTCAAGGTGAACAGTTACATTCCTTCACTACTTGTATTGCAAGATGTCGCTTGTTTATCAAGTCAAAATTTATTTTAAAAAATTGCTTGTCTTGCAAAATGCTCTCAGACCAAGTTACTTGCAATCCAAGGTATTACTGTACTCACTGGCCTGCTTTCCCCAGCATGTAGCTGATCATCATGCTACCAACTCCTTGCTGGATCCATCATCCCTTACTGCCCTTAACACTGTTTCAGTTTCCTTTCCCTGATCACATTGGACAGTGCCTTCCCTCTGGAATAGGGTAGCCAGTTGAAACAGAGGAAAGGGTTCATATACCTTTAACAGTTGTATAGAAGAGGGGATTTCAACAGGTGTGTAGCTTGTATGACAAACGACACCTACTGAAATTCCCTCTTCTGCACAACTATTAAAGGTGCAGGAGCCCTGTCCTCTTTTGCATTTGGCCACCCTACTCTGGAGAAAATCTGGACTAAAGGAAATTGCTGAGAACAGACAAACACATGATAGTCTTAAATGCACCAACAAAGTTACACATTTGCCTTGTGTTGTTTGCTTTCCACCCAGCATAAATATGCAGATCCTTTTGAATAATATAGTGCATGACACCAAAAGTGTTCTGCTCATATTTCAGAAAGAACTAGATTTGACCCTCCTGAAGTGCCAAAAGTTTGCATCATGTCATCTGTAGCTAGGGTTGCCAACTTCTTTCTCCTCCTCCTCCTCCTCCTCCTCCTCCTCCTCCTCCTCCTCCTCCTCCTCCTCCTCCTCCTCCCTGCTTCTGTGCCTTTAACTTTGCAGCCTAACATGCAGAAAGAAAGCAGCTGAAGCTTTCCCCATAAGTTTATGACAGGTCAGGCTGCTGTTAAAGACTCAGGTGTAGGGCTAGTAGAACAAAGTTGGTAACCCTATCTGTAACCAGCTTTCCAGAAGAATTGAGCCACTGTAAAAATTCAGCCTCTAGCAAATGGAAAAGAATTTGGGAAAGAGCACCACTGAGATAGGCATTCTGAGTTCTTCTGAAAGAGATGCAGCAGAGAAGATGCAGTGAATACTGAAGTGCTCAGCAGGGCAGCTATATGAAAGAAAACAGTGTTACTTGGAATACTTGGTCATTAGCAGGGCCAGCCTTTCCAATAGGCAGAGTGAGGCAATTGCCTCAAGTGGTGGTTACTGTGCATGTGTGTGGGCAGTGCCAGCAGCCCTCCCAACTGTTCCTCCTGGGCTCTCCTGGCCATTCCCCTCTATTGAGGACAGGACTGTGTATGTCACACACCCTGCCCTGCACCCCACTAAACTAGCTTTCTGCCCTTGGGTGCAGTGGAGGATGCTATCCCATCACCAGTGTGGAAAGATTCAACTGCCAGTTGCGGAAGGGCGCCACCATCTTGCCCTTTGCCTCAGGTAGCAACAGGTCTTGGGCCAGTCCTGGTAATGATGAGATTCCATCCAGCTTACTTATTATCCACTGGATGTATATTGGCAATTTAGGAAGAAATAGCTTGAACTCTATTTCCCAGGCATCCGAGCTAATGTTAGGGCTGAGCTGTAGGCATCATTCTGAGATGAGCTGGGTGCTGCACCAGGAACTCAGAGGTGAGGAACAAACAGGAACCAGAATTGGGGAGCAGGCAGAGCCGTGGGAAGTCAGGACCGGAGAGTAATTCAGAACTGAAGGACAAACAATGAGCAGGATTGAAGGGCAACCAAAGGATGCACAGGAACACACCAGAGCTCAGGAAGACCTTGTTGCTCAGGCAGGGCTTAACCAAAACAGTGTGTTCTCTTGGACCTTCATGTCTAGAAGAGTCCAATGGTCAGTTTGGGTGGGTGGGGCCAGTCCAGGGCATGAAGGTATGTAACTGCCTAGGAAGATGTAGCAACCTGCAGTTCTGTGGCTCACCACATGGGGCAGCTGCACACAGTTCAAGCCCTGGTAGCTAAGCAGCAATTTCACAGCAGGGTCTGGAAACAAAAAAGGGCTGTGGTACCTTAGAGATGATGAAGTGGCTTAATTTGGCCTAGACACAGTCTCACAAATTAAGATGCCACCCGTGAAAGACCATGGCACAATACACCATGTTGTCTGTCTATATTTCGGATGGGGTGTGCTATAAATTGAATGAAATAAAGATGCACATATAGGGACCTCTATCCTCTGCTTCCCCAGCTAACTCTGGAGCTGCCTTCAGCTGTGGTAGAGAAGAGTTTTCAAATTCCTTGCATCCAGCCGAAGAGTGTTTCTAATGCAGTCAAGTGTGAGCATTCACCTTTGAATACCATTGGCACAACACACTGTTAGCCTTTAACAAGATTGTAGCCCAAGGCACTGCAGGCATTAAACAGCTCATGACAAACCAATAAAGCACAGAACTGTGTGTGGTCTGGCTTGGCAGGAGGTCGCAGGGTGGAATGCACAATGAGGATCCTAGTCCCCAAAGCTGTCTAGTTTGGCCGATTCAAATCTGATCCAGGAGCTGTCATGAATAAGAGCATGTGGAAGTCCATCAATGGTTAAAACAAGGTTTCTTATTTGTCAGGTTGCACCACATCTGGAGCCTTCTGTGCACAGAATGTTAAGTGGAAGGTTGGGGGGGGAGTAATCTGAAGCCATTCAAATTCTCAGTGGAGAGCGAGTTCCTGTTCATTTGCAAGAGGGTGTCAGCCATTCCTGCAGTGAAAATGAGACAAGGTTCCCCAAGGAACAGAATCTCTATGTAGGATCTCATCCCTGCGATGAAGAAAATGAAAGTGAATTGGCTATAAATAAACTGTCATATCCTGCCGGTGACATCTGCTAGGAATATTGACAAGGCAGGTTGTTTTGCAGGAGGATGGCAAATGGAACGGGCTGTGTGAGGCACAAAAGCCTCCAGCCTGGATCCCGCCGGCATATTTTAGGAAAGCTGTTACGATGACTACGTAGTTTCATGTGAATTTCAGGTTGGAAAATATGGTGAGCTAAAACACTAGAGGATGCAGTTTCCCCCTTTCATTGGCCATCGATGCTTAGAAATAATCAGCATTACTTGTTTGTTTGCTTGTTATTTTACAAATATTTTGCAACAGCATGAGTTTTTAGATAGCCTATTGTAATATCTATAATTATTGTATTTATGTCTGGCCACAGTGATCCATGCTCAGGTTACCACCTGAAGAATTACTGTAATGTGTTATACGTGGGGTTGCCCTTGCAGATGACCTGGAAACTTCAACTAGTGCAGAATGTGGCTGCCAGAGTGTTAACCTGTACAGCCAGATGGAATCATATTGCACTGATTCTGAAGGGGCTATACTGATTTCCTACCTGCTTCTGAGGCAAGTTCATGGTGCTGGTACTAACCTTTGTCTTGGGACACAAATACTTGAAGGAGCGCCTCTCCCTATACCTTCCCATGCCTTAAAATCTTCAAGGGAGGCTCTTCTCTCTTTACCTCCATTAGGGGAGGTGCATTATGTGATGACACAGGAGAGAGCCTTCTCATGTGGTGGCGTCCCAATTGTATAAAACTCTCTCCATAGAGCTATGACTCTTGCTGACACTGAAATCTTTTTGGCACCAGGTCAAAATGTTTTTATTTGCCCAGGCATTTAAATTCTGACATGTTAGTCTGTTTCATTGTTTTTACTGTACCTCAACTATTTTATGACAATGTTCCTGTTTTATTGTTTTTATTGTGTACAGTATCTTATTTTGTGTGGCCAATTTTGGTCATGCTCTTTGTATACCACCCTGGTATCCATAAGGATAAAGTGCAGTTTTAAAATATTTAAACAAACAAACAGTATATTTTATGCAATGTCACACCCGACATGGGATGCATAGCAGTGCTTCTCCTGAATATCTTAATGGGTAAGCATAGCCATAGCACACAGCCATAAAGGTGCTATTCTTTTCTTTCAGTTTCCCTAATTTGGACATTGAAATCTGACCCAAACATAATGAGGAAGTGGGTTTTAAAAGAAGATGACCAGTGCAATCCTATCTTATACATGTCTACTCAGAAGTAAGCCCCATGAGTTCAATGGGGCTTATTTCCAGGTAAGGATCAAACTGAACATTACATTGATTGCATAGTGTGTAGCTGAGCCCTATCTTTTTCTTTATTTTAGTGCAGGGCTCTCCAACCTTGGGTCCTCAGATGTTGCTGGCTTACAGCTCCCAGCATACCCAGCCAGCATGGCTAATGGCAAGCTGTAGTCCAGTAACTTCTGGGGACCCAAGGTTGGAGAGCCCTGCTTTTAGTGTAACTGTGTGCAACCTTGATTTGGACTGGAACCAGTGCACACCAAGAGGGGCATATTAAATCCCTCCCCTACTTGTTTGCTTTCTGAAATTCTGCTACCTCTGTAGTGAGTATGTCTGTGCAGAATTTTGGGAAGCAAGCGGGGGGGGGGGGAGGTTTAATCCTCCCCTCCCAGTGCTTGCTGGTTCCAATCCGAATTTGGGCAGCAATACTAAAGCAAGGAAAGAGATAAGTCTCAGCTACATGCTTCACAATTAATGTAGCATGCAGTTTGTTCCTAAGTGGGTATAGGATTGCAGCCTTATTTTGAATGAATATACCCTCACATCGAGTTTAATTCTAGCAGGGCTCTTATGCACTGTAACAATGGCAAGGCATGCAGAAATTCAACTGATGAAGCTTTTCCTGTCACTGCATCTTAGGAGGCCAAAGGCAAGACTTTGATAAATTAACTACTTTAAAATTGATTCTGCTTAAAAAGAGGTTTTTTCCGAGGCTGCCCTCTTCTCCACTGATATTTAATCTCTCCAAAGAATTGCTAGCTATAGCAATTCCGAGTAATGCTAAGATACAATAGGTGATATTTAGGATAAAGAATTTTATACTTAAACTTTATGTGCCGATGATGGGGTCCTAAATCAAAGATATTATATTACTTTATTAACATATCTGGCTATAAGATCAAGGATTCAAAATCAGAGTTAATGGGAATGAGTGCTGGAAAGTCTATAAAGCAATCCTATATTTAATGGATTCACTATGGCATGGAATTTAATGTTATCAAATTTTACTTACTCTTTATTTTATTTTATTTTATTATTTTATTTATTTAACCCATTTCTTAGCCACTTTCAAGACCATTAACTTCCCTAGATGGCTTACAGCTTAAAACAGTACAAATCATATTAAATATAAACAATTTTAAACAAAAATCAGTTTCAATAAAATGCAATTTCAAAAAATCCATTGGTAGCATATAAGTTTTCAAAATCCAGGAGAACAAATGAGTTTTTAAAATCCTCTAAAAAACATCCACAGATGGGGCCAGCTGTATCTCTCTTGGGAGGGAATTCCATAGGGTAGGGGCCACTACTGAGAAGGCCCTATCTGTTGTGCCTGCCAACCATATTGATCTTGGTGGTGGGCCCTCAAGCAGTGCCTCGGAAGATGTTCTTAAAGCATGGACATGTAAATGCAGGTGTGGGTGGTCCTTCAAGGAACCTGGACCCAAACTTTTAGGGCTTTAAAGGTCAAAACCAGTACTTTGAATTTGGCCTGCAAACACAACTGGCAACCATTGCAAAGGAGGATGAGGCTGTAAAAGCTTCTACTGTTCCTCGCACCCTGCATGGCTCTTGCTGGCAGGACCTAGGATGGATGAAGGGCTCTGACATTGGAGCCCTCCTCCATTGGGCATCAATCCCATAGGACTATGTCCACAATGTGCAATATGCATGTTGTGGTGACTTAACATCTGTGAGGGTGGCCATGTATAGGTAGAGAAGTCCATGCAGTATCATGATATGCAGAATACCGATGGACAAAGATCTAGCCGCCAGAGATGGACTGCAGAGGTTGCCTTCAGCATCTCACATATCTTTAATTCACTGAGGCACAACCATGAACCTCCTTTCAATGAGAGAGGAACCTGGGAAATATGCTCCAATATATGGCTGAGATTCTTTTTTGCTAAGTCCAAGACAGCTGCTTGTCTTACAAAGGAGATTATGCCAGAAAGAGCTGACATAACTACTGCAGAGGAGAGTTTGAAAGCATCAGGGATTATGTAGTGTGTGCATCACATTACAAATGCTTTATTACAGCTAATTCTAACAGGACCGGGATACATAAACCTTCCATGAAGTCAATGCTCAAGGTGAGTGTATGAGTGAGTCACAGGCTCAACACTTTCCAAGGTTAATCATGGTTTTGCACACACTTTACATGACTCAGACCCTTTATTTATTAGGTTCTGTCATTCTTGTCATCAGTAACTCCTCCATCCTCTTTCATCTGGCACTTAGTCAGTCTTGCCCTCATCACTGACAAGATCCTTTGTTAACTCCTCTCAACCAGATTACCCTCTTCAGAGATGACTGATTGCCGTGTGGAGTGGATGACCCTGACTGCATATTCCCCAATAAGGGAAAACTGCAGTTGCTTTCCAATTCTGACAGCTCAGGATCCCTCCCCCCATTTTTAGGAAAGAAATTGGACTCATAAAAATTTCAGCAGTGAACTAAGCTAAAAGATTCTGACCCACCTTGGAAACATCCATCTGTAAGGAATGTTTGCTGCATTCTTAAAAAACTAAGTTGTTTGTTCCATCCTCAAACCCTTTAGATAATACATACTACAGCTCTCTGCAGTGGCCTCCCAGCTCTCTGCAATGGCCTCTGCAATTTGCCACCCTATTTCATAGATTTCATAGATCATAGAGTTGGAAGGGGCCTACAAGGCCATCAAGTCCAACCCCCTGCTCAGTGCAGGAAACTAGAGGAGGGGTCTCCCATCCAAGTAATAACCAGGCCTGACCCTGCTTAGCTTTCCATGCTCAGACAAGCTGAGCCAGCAAGAGCCACAGTGGGCAGAGAAACGGGGGGGGGGGGATTTCACCAGATTTCTCCAGGGACAGGAGAAATTCTCCAACAATTTCTCACAGGTAGGGCTCACCATTGGCAAGGGTTGTGGCACAGCTTCTTTCTTTCTTTCTTTCTTTTCCCTAAGGGTTTTTTGTTTTTGTTTTTCTGCACTGCCACTAAAAGTGGCAATAGCATGAACTGTGTTGACAGCCTGGTCTGGATTTTTCATCCTTCACAATACCCCATACCTAGCATCATTCCAGGGCATTGGGTGGTGGTGGTGGTGGTGGAATGCAGCCACCACAAAAAATAATGGTGAAGAAAATTTGGAGGAAATACAGTCATGCCTTGGATTGAGAGCATAATTTGTTCCGGAAACATGCTTGTAATCCAAAACACTCTTATATCAAAATGAAATCCCCCCCAAAAAAATTTGTACAGAGATTTTTAATTTAAGCCGTACTACAGTACTTGTATTGCAAGACGTCGCTTGTATATCAAGTAAAAATAATAATAATAAATATTTAAAAATTTGCTTGTCTTGCAAAACGCTCTCAAACCAAGTTACTTGCAATCCAAGGTATTACTGTACTGCAAAGTGGCCTTTTATTTCTAGTAGGGTAAGAAAATAAAAAATTCAGGACTTTTCTGGGGGGGGGGGAGATCTCAGAAATTTTTGCTCAGCTCTAGTTGTCATTCTTCAGGGTTAAGCACTTTCCCCCAGGGTCTTCCAAAAGTTATACCGTATTTCCTGAGGGTGATGGTGGGTACATCTTGTGCAGAAAAGATCACAACTCTCAGAGGGAGCGGTGCTCATTGTTAGCATCTTTTTCATTTAGTTTCTACATTCATAATATCATAGATGAACTCTGTTCTCCCTCCCTCACCCACATCCATAAGATCCCTATCCTCTTATATGCAGACAATATGGTCTTGTTATCCCTTACACAGATAGGGATTGGAGAGGATTGAGAAAGCTGGGAACTTATTGTAGAACTGAATTTCATGAAAATAATTATGATAAAACTGAAATTATTGTGTTTGCCAAAAGACATGAAAGACATAAATGGTTCCTGCATAATCATTGTATTGCACAATGCTCATCATTCAAGTACTGGGGGATACATTTCTCAGAGGATCTATCCTGGAAGGCACTATTATTTTGGCTTCTGGATTGGCATGGCAAGAGCTTGTTATACCTCTTGAAAACTAAGGGAGGCCAGTTGGTGTACCCAGCATTGAAAATGTTTGAGCAGGAGATCTTAGCACAAATTCTTAATGGTGCAGAAATTTGGGGGCTGGGTAAAACAGACTGCCTGGAGGCTATACCGAATAAATTTCTAAGAGGCATTCTTGCCTTTTCAGCTGCTATTCTTCATGCTGAAGTGGGGTTACCTTCAATCTCTGCCAGAATGAACAAGGCCATTTTCTTTTATCTGAAAAGATTGATTGATATGCCTGACCACCAACTGGCTAAACTTTGCTGTTTGGAACAGAAGCACAAGGGTGGTTGAACTTCTTGTTTTGAAAAACTAGCCCATTTTTGTCTTTCATTGGCTTTCTTTCATGTGAGTCTAAGGTTAAAATTAGACATGGGTTATACTTGCAGGATGCTAATAAGGATGTGGAAAGCATTCAACAAACAAGATTTAGCAGGTGGTACAATCTTTACAAGGGTGAGCGACCTTTCTCTAATTATCTTAATTCCTTTACTCAACTGGAGCTAAGGAAGGCATTTATAGAATTATGCTTCCAGACTATGCCTTCTGCATATCTGGATGGGAGGTATATAAATGTGCCCATATTTCAACACCTTTGTTGAAATATTGGGCTCCACAATAAAGGATATTATTCATTATATTTTTGTGTGTGAACTGTATGCCAGCCCCAGGAAAAGATTTCTTGCACCTTTGCTGGGAGCAATGCCTGATAGAACTTTGGCTGAGCAGATGTATAAACTACTTGTAGATACGGATCCTTCTGTCACTAATCAAGTAGCCTTATTTGCAGTGGCTGCTAAAAAGATTAAAGCAAAAGTCCTAAGAATTGTTGCTGTAGATTGTGTAAATGATGAACTGATTTAAGTGACCTGTTCGACATTTTTCTTCCTGTGACTGTCTCTTTTTGTTCTTGTTGCAAAATTGTAGGAACCTATGGTTATATGCAATAAAGTCAACTGGCTGACGGATACATCTTATCTCTAATGTAGGTGCTGATAATACCACCTGCTCCTTGCAAGCCCTGTAGCAGTTGTGTGTGTGTAGGAGGGCAGTGCTGTGCCAAAATCTGAGTTCCAATTTCCTGAAAGTTTTCTTCCCCCATGAAAGAGGCTTCCATTTTTCTGCCTCATTCTCAGGGCATTTTATAATTTATTTTGAATTTCGTTTGGTGTTGTTTTTGACCTTACTTAATCCCTGTGATGTGGCCAAGGGTTTTATGTGTGTGTTTTTTCTTCCTATTAAACACCTCTCCATTGCTCTGCAGCCTCCAAGCCTTCCAGCACTTCCTGATCTGAAAAAGCCCTCTGGGAAGAATTACCTCCTGGTGTCTTCTCCTGCTCTTTAATTGAAGTGTGGGATGCCAAGGATGCTAAGAGACTGCTAGAGAGAGATAATTGTACGAGACAGGTGACTGGTGCACACTCCCACCTCCTAATTAAGGTTAGCATAAGAAACCTGAACCCAACCCATGAAAGCAATTTCGTTTCTATCAAATTAAATGAGAATGGTCAAAAAATACGTGGGAGAAATTTGTGGCACAGCACTAACACACATGCTACTGTTCAACCTGAAGCTGCAATCCTAAGCGTCCTTGCTTGGAAGCAAGTCTCACCGAAATAGATGAGACTTACTTCTTTGGCTTGTCACAACATAATTCCCTGGCCAAGTCCTGCTGCTTGCTGCTGTCAAGCCAGTGAATATACTAGCCTACCCTGGTGTTCTACCAGCCGCTGCTCTGATGTTCATGGTTGCTATCTCACTGCATTGGTGGTTGGTAAATCTTCCCCAAAGGGGTCTGAAATGAAGCAGGCTGGTTCCAAATCTTCATACCTCTTTGCAGCTTCATAGGGTACAGTCATGCCTTGGATTGAGAACATAATTCGTTCCGGAAACATGCTTGTAATCCAAAACACTCTTATATCAAAACAAAATCCCCCCAAAAAAATTTGTACAGAGATTTTTAATTTAAGCTGTACTACAGTACTTGTATTGCAAGACGTCGCTTGTATATCAAGTAAAAAAAAATTAAATAAATATTTAAAAATTTGCTTGTCTTGCAAAACACTCTCAAACCAAGTTACTTGCAATCCAAGGTATTACTGTATTATCATCATCATCTACAGTATTTGTATACCGCTCCATATCTAACTAGATTCCAGAGCGGTGAACAGTAAAAAGACAAAAAAAGATAAAAGAAACAAAAACAACACATTGAAAACAAAGTAACAATTATGGTGGTGGTTGGAGAGAAGGCTTCCCGGAACAAGAAGGTCTTCAGCAGGTGCCAAAAGCAGCACAAAGTTGGACCCTGCCTGACCTCCAGAGGCAGGGAGTGCCACAGAAATGGAGCCACCATACTGAAGGCTCTTCTCCTGGTGGACTCCAATTGAGCCAAAGGTCCATGAGGAACCACCAGGAGCATGCCATCTGATGACCTCAGTGACCGGGTAGGTTGGTATGGGAGGAGGTGCTCTCTCAGGTAACCTGGTCCCAAGGTGTTTTGGGCTTTGTACACAAGTACCAGAACCTTAAACTTGACCCAGTAGTGAATAGGTAGCCAGTGCAGTTCCCTCAGCAAAGGAGTTGCATGCTGAAAAAGGGCAGCTCCCGACAACAGCCGAGCTGCTGCATTCTGCACTAGCCCCAGCTTCTGGAGCAGCCTTAAGGGCAGCCCCACATAGAGTGCATTGCAGTAATCCAGTCCTGAGGTTATTAGTGCCTGTATCACTGTGGCCAAGCTATCCCTGTCCAGGAGAGGCCATAGCTGGTGGACCAATCAAAGATGGTAAAAGGCACTCTGAGCTGCTGTAGTCACTTGGGACTCCAGCAACAATGATGGATCAAGGAGTACCTCCAGACTACAAACCTGATCTTTCAAAGGGAGTGCAACCCCATCCAGAACAGGCAATGACTCTATCTCCCAGACTTGTTGGGAACCACTCACCCCAGGGCACCTGTCTTGCCAGGATCCATCCTTAGTTTATTGGCCCTCATCTTGACCATCACTGAGTTCAGACATTGATCCAGGACTTGCACAGCCTCTCCTGATTCAGTTTTCATAGGGATATAGAACTGTGTGCCATCACTGTACTGATGACACCTGGCTCCAAATCCCCTAATGACCGCTCTTAGCCGCTTCATATATATGTTAAACAATATTGGGGATAAGGTGGTACCCTGTGGAACCCCATAGCGCAATTGCCAAGGGTCCGAGGAATAGTCACCCAATCTTCCTTTCTGAAATCGACCCCACAGGTAGGACCGGAACCATTGTAACACAGTGGTTCCGGTCCTCCAATGCCCTACCCGCGGAGTCGATACCATGGTCAATGGTATTGAAAGCCAAAGAGAGATTGAGTAGAATTAACAGAGTTGCACTCCCACTATCCTTCACTCGATAAAGGTAATCCATCAGGGCGACTGAGGCTGATTCAGCCCCATAACCAGGCTGAAACCCAGACTGGAATGGGTGTAGATAATCAGTATTCTCCAAGAGTGCCTGCAGTTGCTTCAGTATGACCCTCTCAAAAACCTTCCCTAAGAAAGAGGTATTTGCAACTGGGCGGTAGCTATCAAATACTGTTGGGTCCAGAGTGGGTTTTTTCAGGAGTGGTCACACTACTGCCTCCTTAAGGACAGCAGTCCTTCACACAGAGAAGCATTTACCACTCCCTGGACACACCCCGCTATACCCCCTCAACTTGCTTTTATAAGCCAGGATGGGCAAGGATCAAGAGGGCACATGGTTGGTCGCATTGTTGCAAGCACCTTGTCCACACCATCAGGCCATAGCAACTGAAATCGATCCCACAAAATTGGGCAGATGGTGGCATAAGATACCTTGACTGAAGCTGTGCTAATGACAGCGTCAAGTTCACTGCGGAGACGAGCGATTTTGTCCTCAGTGCAATGTAAAAAGGTCACAGCCAGACTTTGAGGGGACCAGGGCCCCATTCACCGGGGAGAGTGTTAACAGCCCCCAGACCACCCGAAAGAGCTCTGCTGGACAGCTACTCGAGGATGCAATGGAGGCAGCAAAGTAACGCTTCTTTGCTGCTTGCACTGCAGTGCGATAGGCATGATTATGGGCTCTAGAGCATGCTCGGTCATCTTCGCTTCGAGTCTTGTGCCATTTGCGCTCTAGCCGATGTCCAGCCTGTTTCATCGACTGTAGCTTCCCAGTATATCAAGGAGCAGAGTGGGCTCTACAAGCTGGAGAGAGCACTCAGGGGCGATCAAGTCGATGGCCCTCTGCATCTCAGTGTTCCACAACGAGACAAGGGCCTAGGCTAGATCACCAGCTCTATCCACCACTGTAAAATCCCCAAAAGCATTCAGAAATCCTTTGGATTCCATCAGTCTTCTGGGGTGGACCATCTGAATGGGCCCCCCACCCCTGCAGGAGGGAAGTAATGCTGTGAGTTTAAAGTTAAACCACACCAGGAAATGGTCTGACCATGACAATGGGGTTACTTGGACACACACCCAATTTCCAGACTACTCATCTCACAGCCTGGAGCAAAGACCAAGTCAAGGGTATGCCCGGCTTCATGTGTTGGGCTGATGACAAACTGAGACAGCCCCATGGATGTCATGGAGGCCATGAAGTCCCAAGCTGGAGCTCCAGAAGCAGCCTCAGCATGGAAATTAAAGTCACCCAGGACCACCGTCCTGGGTTCCTCCAACACCACGCCCAAGATCACCTCTGCCAGCTTGGTCAGGGAGGATGCTGGGCAGCAGGGTGGGTGGTACACCAGCAGCAACCCCAATCTGTCTCTATGGCCCAACACCAAGTGCAACCCCTCAAGGCCTGCTCCAAGGTGGAGTGACTTCCTGGTGATAGAGATGGAAGCTTTGTGAATCATGGCAAACCCCTCCCCCCCGGCCCTCCAGCCTATGCTGGTGCTGCAGGGGGATTGACTTGGATTCCTGCATTGTGCAGGGGGTTGGACTTGATGGCCTTATAGGCCCCTTCCAACTCTACTTTTCTATGATTCTATGATTCTATGTCTAAGGGTCATAGGATTGCTCCCCGCTCCTAAACCCAGAACATTACTAACTCATGCTAGATGAACAATACAAAATTTCCTTCTGATCTTCCAGTTACTAGACATTACCCACAATTTTATAGCTATTTCTAGATTTCAGCCATCAGCTTAAAATGCTAGCTCAAGTAAGTTCTGTCCTCAAGTGATGGTCTGCTCATCCACAATCCCAGAAAGCTGGGGCTAACTTCATTTCTTTGCTTCAGTTCTCAGATCCTGTGGCAAGATGTCTTCTTGATCTTCTGTGCTTATAGAAAAAAGCAATTTACTGAACAATATTTGCTCTTTCCTTATTACTGGTGACTTCACGTGGACTTGGAACAATGAGCTCAAATTCCCAGTCACGGCCAGCAGTTTTATTTATAACTGTTCCTGCATGTGCATTATGTAGAGCAGGCGTGTTGAACCTCTTCCAGCCCAAGGGCTGAATTCAAGTTCAGAGAAGCTACTGGGGGCTGCATTCCAGGTTGGATGGGGCTAAAGGCAAAAGGGGGCGGGGTCAAAACCACCAAAAGTACCAGCATATTGTAGCTTACATCACTTATTGCCAGCAATTTAGCCCTAGGAGAGAATGGGAAAAATGGGAATGGGGGGAATGTGCGAAGGCCAGAAAACCATGCAAAAATGGGTGTTTGGTGGAAAGGGGGTGGTGCCCAGGGTGCCCAGGGAAGGGTGTGTGGCTACATTTGAGTCATGGGCTTGAGGGATTTATTTATTTATTTTTTAAAAATGATATTCAAGGCACCTTTAAGGGTAGAATCCTCTGCCCCTTTAAGGGCAGGTTCTCCACTCCTGCTGTACCATGAAGTCAGTAGCAGGTGTTATGCCCATATGACTGAGATGAAAAGAGGCCATCAGAGAAAATGGATGGTAAATTCTTTGGGGTGCTGGCTCACATTTGTTAGACCAGAGTTCAGATCCATGTTCTGCCAGTGTGTGACCCTGGACAAATTTCCTAACTGATTGTGTTTTCCAGTGAACTATAAAAAAATGGGGTTAATAGCATATTCTCAAGGTTGCAATGAACTTTCCTGGATTATGTTAAAAGCTTTAAGATGCTCAAGTACTGCAAAAATGCCACACAAATTAGACTATAAATTAGTTCTGACCTCAGCAGTTCTGATTCTGCACTATATTAACAATTATCCTGGCCTATGTTATCTCTATTCTGGTAAGCAATTTAAAAATAAATAAATGGTATTCAGTACTGATTCTAACTACATGCCCTGAATCTTGTTTTCTCCCTTCAGCCTCCCCCACCCCTGCCACTTAGTTTTTCTTTGATACCATTGATGTGGAAAGTAAGCAATGAAATCCATTTTCATTTGAAATGAAGTGGAGCGGGGAACACCACTGATACATCTGAATCTGATGCCAGCTATATGAATTGTGGGTGGAAGATCATGATGTTCCTCTGACTCCTAAAGTTTTTGATGTCTGACTGGAACAACATGCCCGGAAACAAAAACAAAAGTTTAAGGAGGTCGTGGAGACCAGCAGAGTCTTCAGACTAGGGTTGCCATCTAGTAATTATTTGAATAGCTTGTACATATTTTGAGAGCTCTGTCCCCGATAAATACAAAACCTATTCTGGACATAGTTTATCCCTCCCCACTTTTAATGAAGTTTGTTTGTCAAAACAAACTTCAGTCAATCCTCTCTTCAGTTTCAAAAATATGTTTTTGAGGAGGGACATGGCATCTGAAAGCAGCAAAGAGCAACAGCAAATATGTTTTCACACATAAAACCCGTCAAAGATAACTTGGTTTGTAGAAATTTAGTTCACAGACCTGGTTTGCATGTTCACCACAGCCCACCGTAAACCACAGTGGGTTGTGGTGTGTGAGTGTGGCCATTTTGAGTATTCAACCTCCAGCATAGAGATTGCCATGGTTTCTTGTGTCATTCGAACCTGGGTGGCAGGGCTTGTTTGAAGGTTAAAAACCATCAGATGACCTTATAAAAGACCATGGGTTAATTTGAGGGTTGTTTAACCCTCAAACAACCCCTGCTGCCTGGGTTCGGACAACATGACAAACCATGGTAACCCTCTTCCAGGGGTTGAATATTCAAAATGGCTGCCGGGACATGCTGCAACACACTGTGGCTTAAATAACCCATGGTGGGTTTCAGTGATCATGTGAACCAGCCCACAGTGCTGTTACTTTGTGTACCTTCACAGTTTCAACCATTCTAATAACTGTGATTGGCTGTGTGTGATGATAAGGGGTTATTACTAAGGCTATTAATGACCAAGGTAGCACATATCCTAGCCACGTCCGATAGGTTTCCTGTCCTGTTTGCTACTGCAATGGACTTTTATGCTGTTTGATAGGGTTTTTACATTTCAAGGTTTGGGGGCAGAATCCCACTTACCATGCGATGTGTGACTGGGCGTCTGCTCGTGCCATGGTATTTTCCCTCTCTCTCCTTCCCACTACTGTCCCTAATTCCCACCACATCTGTTTTGGAGTGTCCCCCCACCAGACCCCTGGAGCAGATTTTGAGATTGTGTGGGGTGGTGCAAGGTGGAGGGGGACAGAAGCACTTCCCTCAGTGGGAACGCTTGGAAAGCATTGGATTCCACTCTTCAATTTTAAGGGGCTGAATTATTTTGTTTGCTTTTATTGGTATTTAGTTGGCTGTTGTCATTTGTAAGCCAGCACAAGGATCTAAATAAACCACCTGGCAGAGTAGAAACAACAACAACAACATACAGTAATGCATTTGTTTCATTGGAACTTATTCCCAATGAAGTGTTAGTGACCTTAGTCATTAACCTTAGTGTTAGTGACCGGTTTTTCAACTTCCCATTAAATAATGTAACTAGATATGCACAATTATATTGTAGTTATCAAAAACTTCTTGTTGCTCTGCTCCTTTCCCCTGACTTTCATGGTGACAGTATGGACTATCCATAGCCATAATTTTTCAGGTTAGAAGGTGGACAAGCCTATTAATGCCATATATTTTGCTAACAGTCAAAGCTGGTTGAATAGTATCATCCTCCTCCACTTTAGAGAAACAAAATGAAAAATCTCAAATCATCCCGCCCTGGAAATACTTAAAGGAATGGTGCATTATATTATGGAAATGACGTTGCATTTTATAAAGGTGGTTGACTACAAAACTAATGATACTTATTCAAGGGTCTACTACTTCTTTATGCCAGGGACCATCCTTGTTATTTCATCTTCATCAGTTCAGGCTCTGAAGTCAACATCCTTCAGATCAAGCCTGGATTAATCTCTTGCCATAAGTATGCCATTGATTGGGGCCGTTGCTGTATTGTATTTCACCTTTTAAAAAATCCACTGAGTGCAGAGTATGCCAATACTTTTTCCGTGCTTGGCTCTTAAAATATCATTGGAACATATTTATGGATTCAGGCTGAACTTTTCAGATTCAAAGTTTTCAGTTCAAAGCAGGGGAGGCTGGTGACTCCTGTTTGGGCAGGGTTCCTAATCCACTGCAGACTTTATTTGGAGATCTATAGGAGCTATGCATTGTGCTGAACTCCACCCCCAAAATAGGTTTGCCAATATGGAACTTCTTGGATAGCTCCTATAAAGCTCCAAATAAAAGCTGCAATGGATTAGGAGCACCACCAAAATAGGAGTCACCAGCCTCCACTGGTTCAAAGCATGGGTTTGGAAAATAAAAACTCTTTACCTTCCCTAGAGTTTGAAAATCTGACTTAATTTTCATGGAAATTCAGGTTTCTTGGTCCCCCACCACCCCCATTACCCCTGTCAGCATAAGCCCTCCCCCCCCTTTTTTTTTACTGTATGTTACCTTCAACATTTTATTCTCTGGAATAGCTGGTCATGTAAGGGCTGAGTAGAATTTTTTTGCCCATCAATCAAACTGACATAGGGAGATGGGTTTATTCACCTACTGTGCACCATGTACCTTGGTGAGGGATTGACAATTACTGCTGGGGATGGGGAATCACAGAAAATAGGAGAGGGCACCCAGTTACAACAAGCAGGTCCGTGCAGCAAAGGCCTAGGGAATCTTCACTCACCATCTTGTTGTCTTTGAGTCCTCACCAATGACTGTGTATGTTACTTAAACATATGCAGTCATTGGTGAGACTCAAAGACAACAAGATGGTATGTGAGGATTCCCTAGGCCTGCCACTCAGGGCTTTGGGACCTAAGGGTTGGGGCCTTGCCTGCTTCACATGCCCAAAATGTTGGGGTGGGTGGGTGGGTTGTGAGTCAGAGTCAAGTGGCGCCCCCTACAACACTCAAAGTGCCATTATCTGATGGGGCAGAAGCAGTCTGTACACTGCTTCTATCTCACGGACAGGTCAAGCTCACCTATTGGGCAGGGAGATTTCAAGCCGGCTTCCATTTCAGACAATATTCCTGCCCGGTTTGAGTAACGATTACACATCTCCTTGTTATGTTAATATATATTCACATACACATATAAAGTGTGTGTGTGTGTGTGTATATATATATATATATATATATATATATATATATAGTCTGGACACAATACAATCATTGCAGATCTTTTAATAATAATTCATAAACCTGTGTTCTTTGTTTAATGAAAGAAGTTGCATCTCATCTCTTCATTCCAGGGTATCTGGAACAGAAGCATGTGTGGTGCAAGATGGCCTAGCTACTGTTGTGCCATAAACTTCAATGTACCTCCCCACCTTGTGTCCTGCATCTGCACCCAAATAAAGAAAATATGTCTGAGTTTTCTGAGGAGTATTTCAATCCATATGATTTTGAAAGTGGACTTCACTGTTGCAGCAACTAAAATGGAAGGGGGGGGGGGAGAGAGAGAGAGAAAAGAACCAGGACCTTCTCCTTAACTTCATTGTGCTGAAATCTCATCCTGCCCAAATACATTTATGACTCAATCCATCTGCAAAAAATGCACTGCTTCTACTGGCGAAGTGTATAGAATTTACAAGGCATGTTTCTTATAGAATTGGCCCAGCACCTTAGCAACAATCCCACATCTCCTATAAAGGTAAATGAATGAAAGAAAAGAAATTTCCACACTTTGTGTAAAGGACAGTTATTCAAAGGTCCACATAAAAGCTAGGCCTTGCTGAGAATGTTATAGAGCCAATGACTGTAGTCGTCAAATGTTAACACAGCCCTTAAAGCCAAAGAATAATTTTTCATATTTCTGTGGTTGGGAGGAGAAGGAGAAGTCTCTTAACAATCACCTGAACATACTTCACTTTTTTTTAAATCACAAGAAAAAATGGAACTGCTGCTTGGTTTCCAAAAAGGTATTTGTGTGATGCACTTTGGAGGGGGAGCAACAGCTGCCTAAGGCAGCCTTCCCCAACCTGGTGCTCTCCAGATGTGTTGGAATGCAACTCCCATAATTCCCAGTGGCCATGCTGGCTGGGAATTATGGGAGTTGCAGTCCAACACATCTGGAGAACACCAGGTTGGGGAAGGCTGGTCTAATGGTTGATCCACACATTTTGCCTGAGAAGGGCTGCTTTCCCCACCCCTCCTCAGAATAAGATGATGGATAGTGATTTGCCACAAACAGAAGCTCCGGTTTTGAATGCTACATTTTGTAAGTTCACATGATCCATTCCCAGTGTTAATGGTGTCATCCAGACCAGAGCGCTTGTTGGGGGGAAAGAAGCCAGTCTTGAGTGTGAGAATTAGCTATCAGTGCCTCTCTATGAGCCCAGATTCTTATTTTGTATGGCACTGTGAAAACTTAAATAAAAGTATTTGTGACAGCATACCATGTTGGTCTAGTAGAATTTTCTCTCTCTTTCTCTCAGGCGCTGAGGGCATAAATTAATTAAGAGAGGGCATGTTAACAGAAACTGAAACTTGACCAGTCTTTAATCATGGGATATTCACTGTCATTCACTGCTGGTTAACAGCATGCCAGGCAAAGCTTGAATGTACCATCAGGGAAGTGTACTCTAGGGATGGATAAATCGATCAATTTTAGGTTCTCTCAGTTTCTCATTTTTCCAATCTTAAGTTCAGTTCATCCTGAGCATTGAGGGGTTGGCGTTGCTGTTGTTGCTTTAAGAGTGTATGCAAATTTGTGAACATATCTCCTAACACATGCTTTTTGTGTATGCAGTTTTGCCCAATATACACATTTCTGTAAGCAATTTCCCTGATATGATATAATGCATTTTGAATGTTATTTCCCCTAATATATGCAGTATTGTTTGCACTTTGGATAAAATGGAGAGGAGGATGATGATTATGTAAGCCACTTTGGGTTCCTTGCAGGAAAAAAGGCGGGGTATAAATGTAATAAATAAATAAATAAAATATCTGCATTTCTGTTTGTATTTTTTTGATTGGAAAACTCCTTTGCAAAATTCAGAGAGGTGCGAATTTTGAAGGATAACCGTGTTCTGGTTTGAAAGTAGTGGTAGTCACGAACCTGTCAGGGGGGCCGCCTCTCTGCCACCTCTTCTCTCCATGGTGGCGCCCCCGTCTCGATCTTCTGAGCAGTGTAGAGCTGCTCTCCGCGCCACTCGAGCCGCCGGCGACGGGACCTTGCGCCGGTGCGCTGGACCCCTGCACTACGTTTTTGGTGGGGAAACCAGGGCAACAGGGCTGTTTAAGCCCTGTTGCCCTGGTTTCCCCACCAAAAACGTAGCACGGGGGTCCAGCGCACCGGCGCAGGGTCCCGTTGCGTCACTTCCGGCGTGCCGGAAGTGATGCGATGGGATCTGCGCGGGCGCCGCGGGCAGCTCACCGCAGAGAGGTGAGCTGCCCCGGGGACAAGGTAAGTCCTTGCGAGCCTCGTGCAGGCGTTAGCGGGGCCGATTTCGAGGTGAAATTGTACACCCCTATTTGAAAGTATGTTCATTTCTCCCCATCCCTAGTGTACTCTGGGGAGCAAGGTCTATGTTTCCCTTCCTCCATTCCTGCCCACCTTCTCTCAGAACACCCTTCAATGACTAGCACCACATAGTATCATAAAGACCAGTGGTATTTTAAAACTTAAAAGAGGCATAACACATATTTGGAACCCACAGGCAAAATGTCAGAAGCACTTTGAACAAGCAACGTATGTTTGTTTATTTATTTATTTATTAAAAAATAGAAAAGCAGACAACGAATTAGAAATACAAAGGAAAAGAAAACATGTGCAAGCAACCCAGAATGTTACGCTTGGTGCCTTACAGCGTATAATTAGAGGCTAAGGGCCGGTTCATACGACCCGGGCGGTGAGCGGGGGAGGCACCACGGGGACGTCCGTGGGGTCTGGCGGGGCGCTGCATATGACCTGCGCCCCGCGTGCATGGGCGGACCCTGGTGGAGCCAGCAGTCCCCACACCACAGTGCGGGCCTCCCGGCGCTAGGGGGCGGCAGCTCGGGATGCCCAGAGGGGCCGTTTGGCGCTACAGGCTGCTGGAGCGGCTGCAGCTTCAGCCGCTCTGGGCTGCCACCTCTGTGCGGCCATGGGAGGCCCCCGCGGGATGGCCACCCACTGTTCGCATGGCAGGTTGGCCACACGCAGTAGGGGCTTACCCCTCTACCGCCCATGGTCACTTTGCGTGCTTCCCGCGTGTGTCCGTCCTACAGGGGTGCCCCCGGCCGGAATTCGCATGACACGGGAACCGCGGGGGGCTTCTGCTCCCCCGTGGTTCCCATGTTGTGTGAACCGGCCCTAATTAATGTTGTTTCCATCTTATGAAATAATCTGGATGCTTGCAAATCCATGATAATGTTATTAGAAAGCTTACAGTTCTGGCTAATGACAGAAAGGCTGCAAGTAGCCAGATCTTACCCATAAAGTCCAATCACATTACACAGTAGAGTGTGAGCAGATAGCAGCAGAAATAACCATGATAGCATATACATACTTATGATGAATTGCTTTTCTAAAAAATGCTATTCAAAGCAAAGTACATTAAAATAAATAAACAAAAGCACTTTGACTGTTAAAGTGGAGGAGGGAATGTGATACTGTTATCACCTCCTGTTTGCCCTAATTCAGCCTTCCCCAACTGGGTGCCCTCCAGATGTGTTGGACTACAACTCCCATCGTCCCCAGACAGCATGCTGCCCTAAGTTAACTTCCATTATGGTTTTGCTCTTTCAAAGCTAAGGAGTAACTATGGAGATACTTGTGGGGAGAGGGGACTCCCAAATAGATGTTTAAAAAGAAATTTAAAAGTTAAGGTGTTATTTCCTTGAAAGTAATGAATTCATCCATGTAATCTTGGATAAAAGTTCTAGCACCACATAGTATCATAAAGACCAGTGATTTAATTTAATTTGAGATCTCGTTCTGCATATACAAGTTTTTGCACATGTGCAATATTAAACTGCATTCTGGGAGCTGTGGTTTGCAATCCCGCAATGTGTCATGCATCACTATATTATGTACTCCCTCCTGATAGGTTGTTTCCAACATAATATAGTGATGCATGACACATTGCGGGATTGCAAACCACAGCTCCCAGAATGCAGTTTAATATTGCACATGTGCAAAAACTTGTATATGCAGAACGAGATCTCAAATTAAATTAAAACACTGGTCTTTATGATACTATGTGCCACGTGGCCTTCTTACTTAATTGGCCAATTTGCACCACATGAGGGTGGTTAATAAGCCACAGTAGCTTGTTAATCACCCAGTGCATACTGGTCACTTGCCAGCCGATTTCCCTAATTACCCTCACTGGGCACGGGGCCCATGGCCTGTTGTAGAGTTATGAGATGGTTTGTTAACCACCCCAACAAGCCATCCTCACCAGGTTTGGATGACATGAGAAACCATGGTTGGGGCTTGAAGCAACAACCTGGTGCCTGCAGGTGCCACAACCCACCGTGGCTTAAATAAGGCACAGTGGGCTGTGGTGATCGTGCGAGTCAGGTCAATGCTTACTTTCTGTTACCAATTGGTATATGGAAGAGAGATTATGGTGCCACTGAGTGACATCATCACATGTGCGGAAATGCTGCCATTTAGATCCAGTTTGCACATGCTCCAAAGCTCACAATCTATCCAAAATTAATAATGAATTAATTAATAACAAATGTAAGACAGCGATCCAAGTTCGCTACATAGGTTAGCATTACAAATGCATGGGTTTTGACCAACAAGCTAATTACAAAATTTGGTAGCATCTCCAATTAAGAGTAAGTAATCCCAGTGGTATTTTATTTATGAAAAGGAATAAAATGCAGTTCCTGCAGAGGCAAATGTTTTAGAGAACAATATAATCATAAGTAAGTTATTTTCCTTGCTTGCTCGTTCTCATATTTTGGCAGCAATGTAGGTACTGGCTGGGTAATACTAGGAATATTTATTATCTATACTTATTTATTTATTCCTTTTCTATACTGCCCAGTAGCTGAAGCTCTCTTTTTCAAATGCTTGTGATAGTTTTTATTCATTCATTAATTCGTTCAGGGATTTTTAGGCAGTCCTTTAGGGCATAGTCCTAGCAAGGCAGCTTATCTACATCAGAAACATAATAAAATAAACATTCTAAGCAAAGAACCATTTTAAGGCCAATTTTTTCCAACACAGTATAGAACAATTTAAAACTTCAGCTTAAATTAAAAAAACAACAGCAGGCATAGGCCAGTTCATATCATAAAAATCTGAGTAAACATCTATTTATTTAAAATACAGAACTGATAGTAAAACTGTGTGTGTTCATTTTGTCCAGCACTTGAGCCAGACCACCATTGTTATTTGGTAGTAGCTACTGTGCTACGTGTGCCATTGGCTATCTAGTTGGAAGGGATCATGACAGAAAAGGGCATCTGAGAGACCTCTGCAAACCTAGAAACAATGTAGATTTATCCCCAAATGTCCAGTGTGTCTAATTCTAAAGAATTCCACTAGTAGTGGAAGCAATATATCATATGGATCCCAGTCTAAAATCCTATGATCAGGATTGGCACCAGGTTTGCTGGGGCCTTTGGCAGCCTGCATGGGTGGATCCCTCAGCAGGAGAGCTAGTAAAGTCCACCCTCCTGGGCAGTTGTGTCGCAACAGCTCTGCCTGGTTCTGCTCTGCCCCTGTTGTGCCTCCAGTAGGTCAGACAGAGACCAGCCGGGCCGGAGTGTGTTTGGGGTGGGGTCAGGCTAAGTGCAGCCTGACCCAGCTGGGCAGCCTTACCAATCAGCGCTGGCACAAAAGGCAGGTCCCAAACACGCTCAGATGCTGGAAGCAATTGTTTGTTACAGCTACAGCCAGACGCTCCTGATATTCCTGACCTCAGACTCCTGTACCTTTGATCATTGGAACGACCCTGACCACGACCTTGCCTGATCCCTAACTGGTTTATGTTTGCTCTGTTTTGGACTGATATATTTTGGCTTCGACACTCGGACTGTGATAACGACGATGGCTTATCTTGAAACTGGACAGATTTATGACAGCCCCAGAGCTAGTGGAGCCAGTGAGCTCCTTCTTCTGGTGGTGGTGACAGCAGCTCTGCTCTGTAGCCAGCAAAGCCTGTCCCCATTGGCTGTGGAGGAGAAGTCTATAAAGGTCTTCTGGGTAACAGTAGCTTAGCTCAGGGTAGTCCCCAGACCTTGGGGCAGATGGGCACCAGTAATAGGAAAAAAGCCAGTCCAGCATTGCTGATGGTGCCTACCATTTTAATTCCCCCACAATGCCCCTGGGGCTTCAACAGTGTTGCACTGGAAAATGCTCCATTGGGGGCCCATAGGTAGTGTGTGTGTGAAGGTGGTGGGTGGCAGGCACCAGCAGCAATGCTAGACCAGCAGCAATGCTTTCCCCATCTCCTAGGCTGGTACCTGCCTGCCTCAAGATAAGAGGAGCAGGGTGGCGGACCCTCTGGAGGACTGGGGACATCAGCAAGCACCTGATGGTGCCAACCTCTGATGCCAGTATTTTTAAAGATGACTTTAAAAGTAAGAATATGTTAGAGAAACTGCATACTTCCTCAGCCTCTGACAAGGAGACGTGTGGTGAGTGTTTGCTTTGCAGGTTAAAAATAATAATAACCATATCTCTGCTGAAACTAGGGCTGTGGATAATGTTGTACGTGAGCGTATCAAGCATGCCTTAGGCATATAGCCAGCCAATATAATTTGATTAATCTCTCCAAAGCTAGTTGCTTCTCGTATAAGTGTCTAATTCTTCTTAGATATTTTTTGGCTCTCTTTTGACCTGCCCTAATTTGTCTATCAACACAGACCTGCAATTAAGTTATTAAAATGGGAGAGAAGATGGGAAATATTTTCAAGCCATGATAGATTTGGATAAAAACCTTTGAAAGGCAAAGAAATAAAAAAGGGTATTATGCACATCTGAAGAATAAAGAGAGCAAGAGAGAAAAGAATGCCCTATAGGGATCCTCCTTGATTTGAGAGAAAGGCTGATTCTACAAACAAACTAGAATTCAAGAGAAGCACCAAGTGTTATTGTTTCAGCTTTGAAATATATTTCTGGGAGCATCAAAACACTATTTCCCAATTTCTTTATCACACGAATGCCTCTGAAAAGAGTAACATTACCCTTAGGTCAGAGGTTTCTCTGCAGAGAGTCCAGGTGAACAGATCCAAAGTTTATAACTCATTTAGTGTTTGGGTGACTACTGTATAGTGAGCAGATGAAAGTTCCTGGTTTGATTTGAATGAAATCAGCAACAACAAAAATCATGACCAGAATTAGACTTAAAGTAAATCTGGTCTATAAATCAGAATCAAATCTGATTTACCCATTCTCATCTGTCTTTCCTTTGCTGATTGTGATTTTCATATGCATGATGCTAGACTTCATGCAGTTCCTGAATGAAGTACTTCATAGACTGTATTATTCCTAAAAAGAACTATAAAATAGAGCCAGTGTGGCCTAGTGGTTAGAGTGTTGGACTGGGACTTGGGAGACCTGGGTTCTAGTCCCCACTTGGCCATGAAGCTCACTGGTTGACTCTGGGCCAGTCACTGACTCTCAGCCTAACCTACTTCACCGGGTTGTTGTGAGGATAAAATGGAGAAGATGATGATGATTATGTGAGCTGCCTTGGGTTCCTTGCAAGAAAAAAGGCATGATATAAAAGTAATAAATAAATAAGAGTGATCAAAGGTAAAGAGATATTCATCTTCTGTATCTGAACATGTATATGCATGGATATTGCAACACTGCCACCACAACACACTTCTACTTTTTAGTGCTTGTTCATACTCTCAGCAATTCCTTAGACCAGGGGAGGTCAACTTATGCTCTCCAGATGTTTTGGCCTACATCTCCCATCATACCTCACCATTGGCTATGTTGGTTTGGGCTGATGGGATTTGTAGGCCAACACATCTGGAGGGCTACAAGTTGACCACTCTGCTCTAGACTGTGCACATGTCATCAGTTCAGGCTTGCTATCCTCAAACATCAGTCTTTGCTTATATGGGTAGTAGGGAAGCCTCAAATTTTGTAGCCACAACTTTCTGCTCACTGTTTCAGGCTGATAGTAGATGAGTCACCACTGAATTATGAGCTCTTCTATAGAAGATAGTGACTATACTGTAATTCAAAGGGATGCTCAGGACAGAAAAAGATATTATCTTGGCAAATGCCTGTTCCAAAACCCAACTTTGCTGAGATAACAGGTGGGGCCACTTACAGGTGACGATCAGAGTGAAGGAGGGTGCTGAACTCCTTCTGCCCCATTGATTCTCCACTACAAATGGAGAAGGAGGAGTTAAGCACCTGGTCATTTCCTCCTCAGTCAGGCTTATTTCTGCATTTGGAGCCCAGCTGAGGAAAATGTCAAATAAAAACAGATGGTGGGGTGGACATATATAAAGGAGAATTGGTGGGTGAATGAAAGGTTAATCTATGATGTCCACTGATTCTCACTTATTCATTTGATTTTGTTACTCAGCTTTATATACTGCTTTCTCTAGCTGTATCAGAGGTGACCATAAAATATATAATCAAAATAACAATAAAGCATAACAATGAAACAACACAATCATAAACATGTCAATCAGCAATAAAACTGCATGGTCTACTGAAGCCGGGTCCCCAGATGTTTTTGGCCTACAACTCCCAGCATGCCCCAGCCAGCTATGCTGGCTGGGGCATGCTGGGAGTTGTAGGCCAAAAACATCTGGGGACCCAAGGTTGGAGAACACTGGTCTACTGTGTGCTACAGACCATAGCTGGCTGGGTCACACTTCAGGGAAAGCCTATGTGAAAGGATGAGTCTTGAGAAGATGTCTAAATGAGAGAACTGTGTAATGACTGTTGGTGACACATTAAAATGAAAAATAAAAACATGAGTTCCTACCATCGCATTAATGTTTGAAAGGAAGCATTGGATGGTTGGGGATCCTCTTTTACCATACAATGTGTGCCTGCATCTACTACATTTATATCCTGCCTTTTTCTATCATGGAACTCAAGATGGCAAGCACCAGGTTCCGTAGCAGTCTCCCATCTAGGCCCTGACCACAAACAGACCAATAAGGTTGCTCATTCATGTGTCTTCAAGCCTTGCTGTGGGACTAGTATTGTTCTCAAATGAAATAAGAGGTAAATAAAAGAAATACCCTTTATCATCTGGGGTTCTTATCTTTATTTTCTACTCCCTCCAGCTTCTTATTCATAAACTGAGTATAAAAAGAAATTTGAGAGCAGGAGTTGTTGTCCCAGGAAAAGTGCAGGGATGTTCAATAGCTATATTTCAATAGTGCCTCTAATGGTACTATTAGAGGTACTACTACGAATCAATCTTATTTGTTTAATTACATGATTTTTACTGCACGTCAGCTCCAAGAAAAATGCCGGGAGCAAAATCAACCCCTTTATATGGCATTTATCGATTTGGCTAAGGCCTTTGATACTGTAGACCGTACAGCTCTCTGGACTATCCTTATGAAAATTGGATGCCCCAATAAATTTGTGAATATCTTGCGACTTCTCCATGACAACATGACGGCAACGGTTTTGGACAACAACGGCTCTCATGGTGCTCCATTTAAAGTGGGATCAGGTGTTAAACAGGGATGTGTTATCGCCCCAACATTATTTGCCATTTCATCGCCATGGTTTTACATCTTGTCAAGGGGAAACTTCCCACTGGTGTGGGAATTATATATCGAACAGATGGAAAGCTTTTTAATCTCAGCAGGCTGAAAGCAAAAAGTAAGGTAATTACAACCTCCGTTGTGGAACTTCAGTATGCTGATGATAATGTGGTCTCCGCACATTCAGAGGATGATCTCCAAACTATCCTAAATGCTTTTGCAGAAGCATACGAAAAACTTGGTCTCTCACTTAACATCAAAAAAACCAAAGTGCTTCATCAGCAAGTGCAAGCCAATCCTTTGGTGATGCCATCTATCCAGCTTGGCGGGACAATACTGGAAAATGTCGATCATTTTCTCTATGTTGGCAGCTATCTTTCTGTTACAGCTAACATCGACAGTGAAATCCAGCATCGTCTGAGCTCCGCAAGTGCCGCATTTTCTCGAATGAAACATAGAGTGTTCGAGGATCGGGATATTTGTAAGAAGACCAAAACACTGGTTTATGAAGCCATTGTATTACCAACTTTATTGTATGCCTGCGAAACATGGACTATCTATAAACGTCACTTCCACCTCCTTGAAAGGTTTCATCAACGTTGCCTCCGGAAAATCCTGCAAATTACTTGGGAAGATAGGCGAACAAATGTCAGTGTACTGGAAGAAGCAAAGACTACTAGCATTGAAAAAATGATCCTTCAACACCAACTTCAGTGGACCGGTCATGTTGTTTGAATGCCTGACTGCCGTCTCCCAAAGCAGTTACTTTACTCCCAACTCAAGGATGGAAAGCGGAATATCGGTGGTCAATATAAGAGGTTTAAAGATGTTCATAAGGCTAATCTAAAAAAATGCAATATAAACATCGAAAACTGGGAAGCTCTGGCCCATGAACGATCTAAATGGAGGTTGGCCTTTCACAAAGGTTCCATGGACTTTGAAGAAGCCCGAGTGCAAGGTGAAAGGGAGAAACGTGCTAAGCGAAAAGCACGTCAAATGAATCCTTTACAGGACCATCTTCTATCTGGTAACCTGTGTCCTCACTGTGGGAAGCTGTGTGGATCTAGAATTGGCCTCCACAGTCACTTACGGACCCATCGCTAGAGTCTACACAATCTTCTTTAGAATTTCCTCCTTTTATCCCGGAAGACAATCTTACTCGGTCACGAGTGATCGCCTGATGATGATGAGGTAACCCATCAGAAGTACTGTTGTATAGCTATTGAATATCCCTGCATTTGCACAGTAGGGAGCTGAGAAGGCAACCTAAACTCCCCATAAACCAAATAAATAAAATCCTCGGACTATGATGTAACTTCAGCACACTATTTCTTGCACTAATATTTCTGATCTTGAATAAGAGGGGCTCTTCTAACGCAGGAGGGGCAGAAAGTAGATCTCTAGATGTTTTGGACTCAACCCCTGACCATTCCTGACCATTGTCCATGCTGACAGAGGCTTCTGGGAGTTGAAGTCCAAAATATCTGTAGGTTTACCTCTGCCCACCCTGTTCTACTGCTTTTATAGATTAAGATTTTCAGAACCTTCTTTATTTTTGACAAAGGGTTTACTTGCTCTTCCCGCTTTGAGACTGAAGATGAACCAAATGTATTACATTGTCTTGCTCACAGCACTGTGCAGAAGCAAGCTAATGCCACAGAGTGGTGCATTATTCTCAATGAGTCATGTACAGCTGTTCCTGATAGTGTGAGGAAACTGCAGGCCTGCGGAATGAAAAACCCAGAATTGTGAGTGAGGTGACAGGCCACTAGATGGCATCTTTAGAGAGGCTTCATATTATCCCTGCTGCTCTCATCACCATTCATAGAATGCTCTCTTCAGAAAGCCCAGCCTATAGAGAAAAGCATCAATGGACAAGGCCGATATTGAGGACAGAAAGTGATACATCAGCCTCATTGTTGGATGATACACACCTGGATTTTTGGCTTCTACATTGCAAATTATTTGAAATTTCAGACACTGTCTTCATTTCTTTTCCAGCTGTAAACAATGAAAAGTGAGAGGATTTTAACAAAAATGCCACTAAGGATTTTAAAATGTAATAAATGAAAATGAAGTACATATGTCATGGTTCTGCATTTCCCTCCACTTCACCACATCACAAACGGCTAGCACCCTAAGGCCTGTGAATAGTTTTCAATGAATGGGACTGGCCAAAAGTATATGGTTTGCCATGTGAAATTAGCTAGCAATACAGATCCTGTTTTTATTGATGTGTGGAGCATATTGATATAGCTATGATCTGATGTTGTAGTAAAGAAAGGCACATTGCTGATAGCAGAGTGAGTGAGTGAGTGAGTGAATGAATGAATGAATGAATGAGACACCAATAACGGCTCTCATGGTGCTCCATTTAAAGTGGGATCAGGTGTTAAACAGGGATGTGTTATCGCCCCAACATTATTTGCCATTTTCATCGCCATGGTTTTACATCTTGTCAAGGGGAAACTTCCCACCGGTGTGGGAATTATATATCGAACAGATGGAAAGCTTTTTAATCTCAGCAGGCTGAAAGCAAAAAGTAAGGTAATTACAACCTCCGTTGTGGAACTTCAGTATGCTGATGATAATGTGGTCTCCGCACATTCAGAGGATGATCTCCAAACTATCCTAAATGCTTTTGCAGAAGCATACGAAAAACTTGGTCTCTCACTTAACATCAAAAAAACCAAAGTGCTTCATCAGCAAGTGCAAGCCAATCCTTTGGTGATGCCATCTATCCAGCTTGGCGGGACAATACTGGAAAATGTCGATCATTTCCTCTATCTTGGCAGCTATCTTTCTGTTACAGCTAACATCGACAGTGAAATCCAGCATCGTCTGAGCTCCGCAAGTGCCGCATTTTCTCGAATGAAACATAGAGTGTTCGAGGATCGGGATATTTGTAAAAAGACCAAAACACTGGTTTATGAAGCCATTGTATTACCAACTTTATTGTATGCCTGCGAAACATGGACTATCTATAAACGTCACTTCCACCTCCTTGAAAGGTTTCATCAACGTTGCCTCCGGAAAATCCTGCAAATTACTTGGGAAGATAGGCGAACAAATGTCAGTGTACTGGAAGAAGCAAAGACTACTAGCATTGAAAAAATGATCCTTCAACGCCAACTTCAGTGGACCGGTCATGTTGTTCGAATGCCTGACTGCCGTCTCCCAAAGCAGTTACTTTACTCCCAACTCAAGGATGGAAAGCGGAATATCGGTGGTCAATATAAGAGGTTTAAAGATGTTCATAAGGCTAATCTAAAAAAATGCAATATAAACATCGAAAACTGGGAAGCTCTGGCCCATGAACGATCTAAATGGAGGTTGGCCTTTCACAAAGGTTCCATGGACTTTGAAGAAGCCCGAGTGCAAGGTGAAAGGGAGAAACGTGCTAAGCGAAAAGCACGTCAAATGAATCCTTTACAGGACCATCTTCTATCTGGTAACCTGTGTCCTCACTGTGGGAAGCTGTGTGGATCTAGAATTGGCCTCCACAGTCACTTACGGACCCATCGCTAGAGTCTACACAATCTTCTTTAGAATTTCCTCCTTTTATCCCGGAAGACAATCTTACTCGGTCACGAGTGATCGCCTGATGATGATGAAACAGTGATTAAATAGGCCACAACCTTATTGAAGGAAGATAGTATACATGCATCAGCTAAGAGAAGTGTGGTAGTTCTTATGCCTCCCAATATAATGCTCAGGGAGACTGGCATGGAGAAACAGCCTAGGGATGTGTGCGAAGCTCATGAGGGGAGTGGAAGTGTGGCGTACTTGCCGGGCTTGATCCCCCGAGCTCCGCTCGACCTACCTGTTTCCCCAGCTCAACTCGCATTCTCCTGAGCTGAACCGGGGAAGCAATTTCTGGGTTCCCTCCGAAGCACTATTTACATAGAAAATGGTGTAAGATACCATTTGGTGTAAGATACAAGTTAAAAGTGGTCGTGATCTGTGCAAGGGAACCCGCTGGAAGTCCGGCGAGTGTCTCGGCTGGTGCTCGCTTTCGGCCCGGCTTGGCAGCGCTCACCAAGTGCACCGCAAGTTGGGTGGTGGGAGGATCGCCCACCACTAAAACAGACAAAATGTCTCCCTGGTACCTCTAAGGTTAGGATAGGCTTGAGCTATACATGATGGGTGGCAAGCCCATCCTCTTGCAAGGAGAGGATGGTGTGAAAGCCTGAAAGGGATACCTATATTAGCATCCTGCAGCTTTGCTTAGTGTAGCCTACTTTTACAACCCTAGGCAGCCGCTCCACTCGAAGAGCTGCTCCAGCCTAGTGAGTCTTCTGTTATCTCCCATCTCAGTCAACAATGGACCTTCTGGGCATCTTCCCTCTCTTGCATTACTGGTGTCATTTTATGCCTTCCCTGTTCGAACTGGACCTGAGCAGAGTGTGTGCGGGTTGGGAGATTTATAATCCTTGTCTGTGTGCTAGCAGACGCCTGTACATTCCACACACAGATCTTCCAGATCTCACCTCCCTCCTCCCGCAGGCAGCGTGCAGCGTGTGTGCCAGTGAACCAACAAAGCTTCTCCATTGCAGATTAATCCATGGAGTCAGGAAACACTCTGTAAACAACACAGGTCTAATTCTACCTGTTTATTCACTTAGCAAGTAAAGTTCTACAGAGTATACATTGCCTAGTTACAGTCCATGTACAGAGTATAAATGCATAGCAAGCATTACATCCAGTGGAGTAAGTTGAGCTCACTCCACTTCAGCAAAGATGTTACATTGTAGCAGTAACAAGTCCAGCAAGCTGTAACATGAAGAAGAAGAAGAAGAAGAAGAAGAAGAAGAAGAAGAAGAAGAAGAAGAAGAAGAAAGCAGTTCAGCTTCTCTCTAAAATGGCTTCAGACAGAAAACAAGTTAACACGTCATCAGAACATACAAACCATGTGACTAGCTCATATTGCTCTCACACTCTAGTAACCCCTGCGAAAACATGAAATTCTAGAAAGACATAATAAACCTGTTTACCCCGCCATTCTGTCCCTTCCATGTGTAAACAATGTGCCACAGCTGGTAATGTGATACATATCACAACAGGGATGGGTGAAAATTTTGTTTCAGTTCATTTTCTGTAAGGATTTACCACATCTATCAAATTTCTTTGTATTTGGGATGGAAAGAACTTGAGTTAAAAAAGAAGAAAAAGAATGTGTGAGGAACCAAAACTGACAGATTCGTCCATCCAGGCCCAGGGAACTGAGTGCTCTTTTTCCTGACAGGCTCCTCATCTTTAACAGCTATATGGCATATAGGTATAACATCGTCCTCTCCATGCTGGGAATAGCTGTACCTATTTAATTTGGTCAGTGCAGATAGGTGAGAATTTTGTTTCAGTTCATTGTTTAAATAATAATAATAATAATAATAATAATAATAATAATAATAATAATAATAATACAGTAATACCTTGGATTGCAAGTAACTTGGTTTGAGAGCGTTTTGCAAGACAAGCAAATTTTTAAATATTTATTTAAATTTTTTTTGACTTGATATACAAGCGACGTCTTGCAATACAAGTACTGTAGTACGGCTTAAATTAAAAAATCTCTGTACAAATTTTTTTGGGGGGATTTCGTTTTGATATAAGAGCGTTTTGGATTACAAGCACGTTTCCGGAACGAATTATGCTCTCAATCCAAGGCATGACTGTATACCAAAATTCGCTATATTTGGGGTGGAAAGAACTTGAGATTAAAAAAATTCCAATACAAGAGAAAGTGAAACTGACAAATTCATCCCCTGCTAACTTTGTCCTCCTGGCTACATGGGTGGGAAACAGGACTGATTCCTGCCTTGCAGTCATGGCCGTGCAGCAAAATCTCTCACCTAACATGAGGAAGAATGGTCTGCCTCTTTCCTGCCCCCATAAATCTACCCCCACCCTTCAGAGTTTCTTGTGGTGGGAAGGGGTCATTTTAAAAAGGCATTTCACAGCCTCTGTGTTACTGTTGTAGACCCCAGGGGTTCTCACCCTTCTGAGTGCAGTGTGCATGTGTATAGAAGTAGGCACTGCAGAAACAGCAAGTAAGGGGCATGATGAAAAGGACACTACTTCTTTCATGTAACCTCATTCTCTGCTTCAGAGCTACAACTAGGGATGTATGGTAAATTTGTTTCAGTTCATTTCTGACAAGAATTTACTCAGCTTGTACCACCCGGAATGAAATGTGGACCCAAATGCAAACAGCAGTCAAAGTCTGGACATTTCCAAGCTTGCAATAGGATTAAAAATGCGTACATTAAAAAAATTCTATTAAAAAAAAGTGTACTTTTGAAAAATGCACACAAACACACTATAATCAACAGAAGAAAAATGTGTACATTTTAAAAGTGTGCACTGTTGATACTGTGTTGAAGTGTACATTGGGGGAAATGTGCATGAAAACATGCATGATATTTTCTGCAAAAAGAAAAGAAAGAAAGAAAGAAAGAAAGAAAGCAATCTGATATATGGACACAAGACAGAATGAGCATCAAGGTGGAATTTGGAGCACCTTGATGAGCTCAAGTTTTGCTGATTTGCACACCCCTAGCTTACAACATGATTAGAAAGAATGCAAAATGAGAAACTCGTTCTCAGAAGTGCCAACCACTATGATTTACATAGTGCAGAGAGTGGGTTGGGTTCTTGGGATCAACACAGGGGAACAGATGATGAATTGACAGAAACATTGTTGCTAGTGACTGGCCATAGAAGGGCAAGATTTGGGGATCACAAATCTCCTTAGATTTGGGGTGTGTGGGGAATATGAATTGTATGATGTGAAATTCACCAGTCTGCTTAACTGAATTTATCAGCAATTATTTGTTTTTTGTATAGGACTGCCAAAGCAGCGGAGCCAGAGTGCTTGCTAATCCATCTATATCCTTTTAAAACACACACAAACAATATAAATACGATTATTAATGGTTGTACAAATCTCTAAATGCTAACCTGCGTCAGAGAGCAAGAGACGGGGCTATTACTTTGTGAAATGTATTCAGTTGTAATAGTCATTATTTCCTGTAGTCCAGGGATGGGGAATGTGTGGCCATTGGACTGCTGTTGGACTGCATCTTCCATGAGCCCTAGCCAGCTTAGCCAATGAGGAGGTATGATGGGAGTTGCAGTCCAACAACATCTGGAACAGCCTTACACGTCCCCCATCCCTGCTATAGACTGTTCAGTGTGTGTGTGTGTGTGTGTGTGTGTGTTTGTGTTTCTTCTAAAGCCCTGAGTTTCTTGCCCTGTGCTTCTCTTGCTGAGTGTGTGTGTGTGTGTGGCCAGTTTAACCTCTGACACAATGCAGGATCATCATTTTGCAAAAATATAGTTCAGTGTGCTCTCTTAGAGGATTACTAGACTTAAGCTACAGCACCACCATAGCAAGAGAAAAACATTCAATCATTGAAAATCAATCCTGCCTGAGCTTTGTGCTCCTGCAACTCCACTTATGTCTTCACTGGATTTTTCATTGTGCTTTCACCTGCTGAAGCAGATTTAGAAATCAGAAGGTGTTTTGGTGATCAAAAGGGCCAGAATGCAATCCCTGGGTCTTCTTCAGAATCCAGTTCTCTTGATACCATCGTGGGCTGTCAAGAAGAAAGTGTGCTCATTATTCCCTTGAGTTCAGCCCAGTGATTTGAGTGACATCATGGCTGGGCTAAGGGCAAGAAAATATTGAAGATTTCAAGAATCCAACTCAGATTTAATTGCCCTGTTCATTGGCAGGAGAGGAGGGGGGGGGAAGCCAACTGCAACACACTCCAGCTTCTGAGTCCAAAGCACTCAGACTAATTAGAATAACAGTTGGTCAAGTGTGTTGTGGGAAGACTTCTGTTAAGCTGTTTACAATCAGTTGCCTTGGCATCTCATGGATGTTTTCAAAGGTCTTCCTTGTGCAGCTCATCTTTCATATGCTATTCAGAGGCAAAACATCAGAAGTGACCATGACAGCCTAAATGCAGAATAGGTGGGAGAAAAATAGCCTGCTTATTTGAAAGTACAAATGAAAGAAGCCATTCCTCCAGCACTAGATTAAAAAGATCAGTAACTTCTATGATGAACTGCATTCTTGGAGGCACTACTCTACCACTGTGACCAATATAAGCCACATTCTCTTCCCTGCTTCAGTTCACACCGGCACAAGGTAGGTTTCATGCATCTATCCTGCTCATCCCACACTGAAACCTGCCATTATATTGACTGCAATGGTACTTTGGCTATTACTGTTGTATCAAAATGTTTAGTTTTTCAAGACTTCAAATCACGTCCACTTTTCTGCTGCAAAGCAATAGAAGAACAAACAAAATGTTCTGGGCTGTGGAACAAGAGAGGAGGAGAATAGACTCACCCTGCAGATGATGGTGCTCACAGATAGTTATATTACAGTAGTGTTCTCAATTTGGCTACAGCCTTACTCTGTAATATTTCTTGCCTAATGGTTAATACAGCTCCGAGTTCTTCCTGGGACAACCAATGAACATGCCACATTTTTAACAAAAGGTTTTCCCCCCATTGCCTTGCATGGAAATCATGAAGAGATGAAGAAGAGATGTAGAAGCTCATCAGAATATGGGAACAGCAAAAAAGAGAAGATCTATTACAACAAGTGAAAATTAGGGTAAACCAGGTATCATGTATAAAATAGAAGGATAGGAAGTAATGAAGATGCACATGTTAGAATTTAACAGCAATGTAATTCCATGTATTTCCAAAGTTCAGAGGTGAGTGTGGAGCATTATGTAGCCAAAAGGGTCCCATCTATGAAGCAAACATGGGGGGGGACCCCAACATTTGCAGAAGTAGAAAACATTTTTTTTAAAACAACAACAACAACAACAACAACCCTAAAACAACAACCCAATGAGGACTGAGCATGCTCAGTCACCACATAATGCTAACTGATGGGGGACACCCCCCCCAAGCATGTGGGAAGTAGAATGGAATAGAGTCTCCTGAAGAGGACATGGCTGACTCAAACACTGAACAGGAACACTCTGCACTGCAACATTTTGTTGCAGATCCTACTTCTACTGCAAATGGTGCAAACATATGAATGTGACATCACATTTCACTCAATGCTTCATCCCTTTATCACAAACAACTGGAATACCTATTGCATGAATCCCATTGAAAGAAGTGAGTGATATGCAAGGCCATATCTGCACTCTTCCACCTTATCCCAGTTTTGGGTCAGTAGTGTTGTGGGGGTGTTCTATTCTGCCTCTGTCGTGGCAAGTGTTTAGCATTGTTGGGTGCTGGTGAGGCCTGGGTCACAGGGTGTCCACTACGGATCAGGTTTTCATCAAGATCATGGACAAGTCAAGTTTCCAAGGGAGGCAGGAACAGGACTAGGATACAGGAATACCACAGAGAACTCCAAGTGGTGCTGGGGCTGGAAGTCAGACAAACAAGTGTAATCTTCCACAAGAAACCCAGAGAAGATATAGCATGGGCACATTCTCAATGAACAAATTCAGATTTCTGCAGTGAGCTTCAGCCCTTGAAATGCTGACATAGCATAGCATCTGCTGAGCTTGGAGGAGAAGTGCTGGGGCTCATAAAAAGCCTGCCTCAAATGAGAGGGGAACTCTACAAGCCCCTGAAGACGTATCTGGACTGGATCTGAACTGAAGAATCTCCAGCTTCCCTTCTCTTCACCCTCACAGCCTTCCCCATCTCCAAAACATTGTCCCTGTCACTGCTACCCACCAAATCCCTTACCTTTTCTTTATTTACTTGACTGGTGGCGTGCCAAGATCAGTGGTGCCATGTGATGAGAGAGGAGGAGGGAGTTTTTCCCTCTCCCCTCTCTGTCCACCACCCTGGTGGAGTAGGAGGGGAGACATCCACAAGAAAGGCACAGTGGGCCTTGAGATTTGTAGTAGGGCTGCTGCAATATAACTCTCAAGGATCACCCCAACATGATAATGGGGTGTGGGAAAGGACCTTCCTTCTTTCCATGTGCTGCTGCTCTTGCACCACCAGCCAGGTAACTAATGAGATGGGAATAGGTTCTGGGGGCTAGCAGGGACAGTGTTTTGGGGATAGAGAAAGCTGGTGGAGGAGTCATTTCCCAAACCTTGGATGAGCTCAAAAAATGATTTGAGTTCTTTCTGCGGTGTTTATTTTTTTGTGTGAAAAATCTTAGATCATTCTGAACCAATTTGAGGTGAGGGATGGAGAACTCGCTCATCCCTACATGGCCCCCTGCTAGTACACATGGCCAATGAGGCTGTTCCTGTCTTCTTGCTGTGAAGATGGCCTCTCCCATGGGGAAAGGTACCTGCTTTCCCAGTATAGTTCTTGCTACATCACACCATCCAGAAATAGCACATGCCTTCAGTAATACTACAAAGTGTGCATGAATGGTACAGTCTTTTCAAGACTTTTTTAAAAAATAAAGGTTTGAATAAGAAACTTGCATTTCTTCTATTTTCCAGTCAATTATTGCTCATCCCTGAGGTTAATTATTCAGCTGATAAAGGGAGGTGGATAAGAGTGTAACTCTGGGAAATCGAATTCCTGCACCTTCTTTGCAAAATTGCTGAGCCCACATATCACAGCCTTTGTGGCAATTAATAAGTAATCTACAGCAGTAGCTTCCAGTAATAATGAATGGCAGAGCCTCATGCAGTATCAGTATTACTGATAGCTAGATACCAAGGAGTATTACAATAAAGCAGAAGTATATTTGAATAGAACTCAGATGAAGTGTGTGTGTGTGTGTGTGGAGGGGGCATCTTTTACACACACAAATTCTCCCCACACACATACAATACACACCCTTATTTTGACAATTTTTTTCAGAGGTGCTTTGAAACAGAGCAAAAATATTCACCAATTCAGTCTGAGAGCAGGAAGCATTCATGACATCATGACATAGCCAAATCCTTCTACCTACATGACATAGTCATGAAGTGTATTCTGAGTGAGGGCAATGATTCCTGTCCTCACTTTGATTTGGCTTTGTGACATTGGCTGTCTGGTGCTATCAAGCCATTATGCTGCCTATGTGATACCTGATTAACAGGGATTGTCTGCAGAAGGATCCCATTTGTTAATGGTGCTGAAATTGCAGATTGGGCAAAGAAGAGCAAACATATCTAGGACAGCATGTGCAAAAGGAAGAATGGGGAGTTCATATAATTTCTCATTCTCCTAAATGTCACTTTTCCCCACCCCCAAATTTCTATGGATGAAAATTTATCCTAGACCTACATTTGAATGTTAGGAATATGACTCTCCCCTTCTTCTAAATTCAGTATTTTTAGCAGTTTAGTTTGCTCTCTGTTGTGTCAGAATCTCATTGGATATTTAATTTGTTTATTTAATAGATTTATATATGTGGATATAGCACAATAATATTCAGCTTCTCATTCCAATTGCTGTAGGAGCATGATGGATGCCCTTCAGAATGGTAAGGAAGAGGACATTAACCACTGGGTTCAGCACTATGACCAAGCAATCACTAGATAATATCATTAAATTAAAATTAGTTGACTATGCACTGTGGTTTAAGCTAAAGCAATAGTATTTGTTGTTTTGCCCTATTCTTTGCCTTACAAGGATTCTGTGAGGCTGAATCAAAACCATATTCAAAGGCTTTTCTATAGTCGATTCAAATATCAGCTCCCCTCAGATGATATTCCTCATTATTTTGTCAAACAGCCAATGCAGCAAATCTTTATAAAAGTCTAGCCGTGAAAAGTTTGGAATATATTTTGTAAGTTTCACAAGGATTGCTATTAGAAGTTTTGATAGTGACTACTGGACTCATGAGAAATGTAATCAAATTAAAACTTGCCTTCATTTGCCCAGAAACCACACAATGTAAGATACACAACAATGGTCAGGATATCTGGATTTGGAGAGAGCAGGAGCTGGATATACTGGGGTCAGCTGTGATCTTCATTATAAATCTGTCAATGACTCTTTCAAGTTTTTACTAGGAGGAACATTCCTTGCATTGTCATGATTCAGTTTGTCAATGTTAAAGATAGCTTCTGACTTTGTGAGAACATCTGCACTTCTAAGAGTTTATCTCCATTTTGGAATCTTTCTTCTTCTTTGGCATTGTATTATTAATTTTGGTTTTATTTCTTTATTACAATTATATATATCCTGCCTTTCAGGATACAAATCATTCCAAGACAGTTTATAAGTAACATCAAATTTTATTGATAAAATCACCATAATAATATGGACATATAAAAAGTAATCAAGTTCCTACAGGGCAACTGGTGGTAGATGCCCCTGCAAGGGGAGGTGAGAGTCCAGCTGGAAGAGGAACAGGCATTTGGTGTTATTTGCACCTACTTTCTTCCCCCTCTCTCCTAGAAAAATGTCTGATAAAATCCTTCCCACAGGTCAGTTGATGGTAGAAGCTCCTGTCTGGTTGTGTCGCTTTCTGTAGAAGACTTGCTGTCAAGCTACACTGCAGTGAGCAAAGAGACAGTGGCTTTGTTCTAATTGTAAAGATAGAGTTGATGAATTTTATTCCCCTTAAACCAACTTCTTTAAAGACATTATTATTTATTTATTATTTATATTTATTTATCGCCCATCTGGCTGGCAACCGGCCACCCTGGCGATGTACACAGAATAAAAGCAATAAAATACATTTAAAACAATATAAAATTTTTAAAATCTTAACCCACCCCATATTCCCGCCTGAACAAACAGGTTTTTAATGAGCGACGGAAGCTCAGCAGAGAGGGGGCATGGCGGAGGTCACTCAGGAGAGAGTTCCACAGTATGGGGGCTGCCACAGAAAAGGCCCTCTTCCTCGTCCCCACCAGTCTAGCTGCTCTGGCTGAAGGGACAAGGAGAAGGCCATCCGTGGCAGATCTAGTTGAGCGGCCCACTTGGTGTTGCTGGAGACGCTCCTTGAGATAGACTGGACCGTAGCCATATAGGGTTTTAAAGGTCAAAACCAACACCTTGAATTTGGCTCGGCAACCAACTGGTAGCCAGTGCAAATCCTTCAGCACTGGCGTGATGTGATCCCGCCGGCGGCTGCCTTTAACCAGGCGAGCCGCCGCGTTCTGTACCAGCTGTAGCTTCCGAACCGTCTTCAAGGGTAACCCCACATAGAGCGCATTAATGCTGTATCATGTTAAAAAAACAATGCCACAATATGTTCCTGACTTTGAACCAAGTATTCTGGTTGAGAATGGCATTGAAACTTAAGGTACATGAACTCCATCTGAATTGCAATTCTAGTTCTCTTGGGTGAGCAGCTAGGGATGTATGAGAAATTAGTTTTAGTTTGTTTTTGATCAAGATTTACCCACTTTGCACCTTTTGGACCAAACATGGACTTGGATACAATCTACGGTCAAACTCTGTACACTTCCAAGCTTGCAATGTGATTTGAAAACCAAAAAAAGTGTGTTCAACAGCATATGTACATTTGAAAAATGCACATGAAAAATTGCATACTTTTGAAAAATGTGCCTAAATATACTTGAATTAATGGGAGAAGAATGCATACATTTCAAAGATGTGCACAATTGATGCTTACATTTGGAAGAATATGCATTAAAATATGCATGGATTTTCATGCAAAAAGAACAAAACTAAGCTTACAATCTGATAAGGACTCAAGTCAGAACGAGCTTCAAGATGGACTTAGGAGAACTTCAGCAAGCTCAAGTTTTGCTGATTTGTACATCCCTAATTTTTATTGGGCATTAAACAAATAAACAAACCAATAAAAATGGTGACAGAGAAACCTTTGGGCACACAAAAGTTTGACAAAGTTCAACTTTTATATCACTATGTCAGATTAGTCTCTCCTGACTTGTTGGCTGCAGCCTTTTGTTTTTGCAATGCCCACCACATGCTTCAAAAGAGGCCTCTATGTGGCTAATGAAATCTGAATAAAATCCAGTCAGCATTGTCATGGGGCCAGCTATACCCTGATATATGTTTGGAAGGGAGGCCCAGCCAAATAGAATGGCCCACTCCTCTTTATATGTAAAAGCTAGGCTGCGCTCTTGTAACTCTGACCAATCAAGAGGGCTCATCTTTACCCAAAATTCCTTCTGCTGAGCTCTTTGCACATATTTCTACAAAACCAAAATGACTTCTTGCAAAACTACAGACCCTTCAGCACCACAATGTAAACAATAATCCTTCTGCAACTCCTTAACTCTCTGGCCATCTGTTCAATCTTTTGCCCACTCCCTTTACCTCTTCTGCTTTTGCAGACTTCCAGGCACCAAGGCCTGAATGTTTGACCTTTTGGTTAAAAATGGAAATTAATTCCATAACATCCAAAAAGCTATATATAAAATAAAATAAAATAAAATAAACAGAAGACTATTCTGTTTCTTCACAAGCACAATATGTTTAACATTAAGATATGATATCAGAATTCTTTAGTCATATAACAACATCCCACTGGGTACACAAATATATCAGTATTTGAGTTATCTTGGAGAAAAAAATGACCGCTGCTGCTGCTGCTGCTGCTGCTGCTAATAATAATAATAATAATAATAATAATAATAATAATGCTGTTACTGAATCCAAGTCAGACACTGACTGCATCTTCATACTTCCTACATCTGCCTGAAATGTACCACTAGTGAATGAGAAATGGGAAAAACTAGTTCCTAGGTTTGCAAAGAATGAGACCGATGATACCAAAAAGTATGTTAGCAGATTAGGAATGAATAATCATGATTAAGAGCACCAATATTATGACTTGTTTGAAGCCTTCTAAACCATGTAATACTAGTTCAGTTCCAGATGTTTCTGATAGGATTAATCTATCCATCCTAATTATACTTATGCTCTGGAACAGCCTTTCCCTAACTGGCACCCTTCAGGGCACCAGGCTGGAGAAACTCAAATATCATCAGTCTCACTTATGTTAGAATATTGTCAAGGCAGCCATTTTGGAAACAACTTTCTGATTTGCCAGGAAGAAGATGACAAGACCACTAAAAGGTTCAGTGTTTGCTGTGGAACACAATATTCCCCTCCGGAAGTGACATAGCATGGGAAAGGGACTAAGCCCTTTATAACCTGCAGAACTGAATGGAAAAAAAAGTCAGTCCAAGAGGAAAGGGGCAAATGTTTGTGAAGAGCTTATTCTTCGTGAAGAGCTTATTCTTCCTATACTATGTAATTGCCCAGGTAGAACTGAAAAATTCTATATTTCCCTGCTACTCGCAGATACGTTCCCTCATATCACTAATAGTGTGGCTAAATTTTGTGCGACTGCCATAACATGCCGCAGCTTTTTAACCTCTGACTCTGGCCTTGCTTGACTGTTATAATTTTGAAATAAAACTTTGCTGTGTACTTGATATGTTGGTGTAATGATGTATAGTAGTAATTCATGTTTTATTGATTGATTGTTTCCCTGTTTTTAATGTTATTGTTGGTTCTGGTCAATGACCGTAATAAATATTCAAATGCAAATACTTCAAATGCATTTTATTGTGTCACACTATACACAAGCTCATATAGATCCTACTTCGGGATGTGCCCAGTGTTTCCTTTTTATCTGTCTTTCTGTGCCATCTGGGTTCATGCATTCAGCAAGAGTGTGGGCCATTGTTACACAATAAAAATCTCACTGTATCTGGTTAAATATTACATCAGCCTGGCAAAGCTACGTTTGTTTTATTCTTAGCAGTGATCCTTTTAAATCTCTTTAGAAAACCGAGTGTGTTCTAAAATTCCTTTGTGTGAGCATGTATTTAAACTATTAAAATATTTTTGGCTCATGATCATCCTTGGGTACATTCAAAACAGGGAGCAAGAAAAATAGCTATGCATTATTTCTCTATCTAATTATACTTGGATCTCTATGGTGCAGGGGGTGGGGTGGCAGGAAGCAAATTATACAGAAAATGTATTCAAGGAGATGTTAATGTTATTAGACACCTTCATTATAATGTATGATGAAGCATGTAAGTGAAATTTCTCTGGACCCCATGGGTAACATATTGATTTTGGCAGACATTAAAGTTTCCATTTGATGCTTAAGCAAAATCTAATCTGACTTCAGATTTTGCAGAATATCTTATGGTAATTAGACGTGTTTGTGCTTTATTGATTTTTAAGATGAACATACACATGTAGGGAATTCTAACACTCCCACTTCAAGAAAATCGGGCTCCCCGCTTTGCTAAATTTCTTGCAATTAAATCTCCCTTTCCTAATGTGGCCATCATTACACTTGAAAAAAGTAAACATGGAAAAAGCTTGGGGAGTAAAATAATAATGAAAATGAGTGCTCATTAGGTTTTTAATGGAAATTTGCTTTGGAATACTCAGGATGATCATTCCCACCAGCTTTTGTAGACATTTCTCCTTGCTATGATATAAAAAACAAAGCACCAGAATTACTCCCCTGTTTTTTCTTGGCCTTGGAGAGGTCAGGTGACATTATTGCAGAAGCATGCATATTTTTCACTAATGGACAGCTCCTGTGTAAATATAGGAGAACAACAGAAGGTAAAAACCAAACCAAAGCACATCTCATCCTGCAGGTCAGGCACAAATCTAGCACACAAGCTCCCACAAGCTCCCACAAGAGGTCTGCACAATCTGCATGTCAGACTAACTTCTGATCTTAATGGCAATGCTAAAGACATCTTCAAAGGTTTCTAATGTGACTCACCTCTTTAAAGCAGGAATATAATGCAAGAATCAATCCAGAAGCTGGCACGCTTTATCCACCACAACAGCCTGATGATGAGCTGTGCTGTCCAAGAGAGGGCCTTTGTTCTGACAGGTATAAGGCAAGAGGTGATGAATTAAAACTTCTTTCTCCATATAAGGGTAAAATAAAAAGAGAGAACGAGGAGTAGCCTCAGACAGTAAAAGAAAACAAAAAAAGTGGGGGGGGGGAGGAGAAGTGCAGCCTCAAACTAGTACTCAAAAATAAGGATTTATTGATGCATATAAAATTTGAAAGCATACTCCCTGGAGAAATACTGCTTAGTAAACTGGTCTGTCTGTTTTATAAAACCAAGACTCACAGATTCTTTGTGCCTGAAGGTTTTGTTTTAATTCAAGTGCATCAGACAATTAATTGATGATGATGATGATGATGATGATGATGATGATGATGATGATGATTAAAGAAATGCGGTTTCTAGGGCACCTGATGTTCCTGCTTTGTTTTTAACATCTGCTCGGAGTAGCAGCAGCGGCAGCCAAAACACCTGGGCGACTGGGGAGAGGACTTTGAAAATCACCTACCACCCAGTAACTTGTTGCTATCATCTTTCAAGGCAGCAGAGACAGAAGCCACATGTTACCATTGCTTATAACAATCGATAGCACCTGGCAATATTGCTTTCTTTTTTATTATATCCTTCTGCATTGCCCTGATATCTGCAAGGATGAAAAGCCATTTTAAAACATTTTAATAAATAATAAAATATCATCTACCGTATTTTTCCATCTATAAGACGCCCCCATGTATAAGGCGCCCCCCACTGGACAGTTTCGCAACTGCGCGGTTCTCTCCTTGGCTTACTTCCGTGTATAAGACGACCCTCAATTTTTAGTCTAACAATTTTAGGAAAAAGTATAGTCTTATACATGGAAAAATACTGTACTTAAAAATCTGATTTCATTTTTGTGAGCTGCCTTGCGAACCATCTTGCATGAAAAAGAGTCACATTAATAAATGAAGGCTTGTATCCAACATTTTAGTAGTGGGGAAAGAACAAAAGGTGTTGTTCTGCTAGTGTTTGTGCAAAAGCTGGCATAATAAATAGGGAAAGCAACACCTCTCCTTATGAGGCTGTAATGAGTTGTGCAAGGCCTAGTGAAACCACTTGCACAACCACTAGTGAAATTGCTGGTGAAATGGCCTGTGAAACAGCTTCCAAAACAATTAGCATAATGGCTTCTGGAACAGCTTGTGAAATAGCTTGTGGAACAACGTGTGAAACACCTACTGTAGGGGCTTGTGAAATGGTCTATGGAAAATCTTGTGAAGCAGCTTGTGAAATGGTTAATGAAAGGACTTGTACAATGTTTTGTGGAGCAGGCAGCTTGTGAAATGGCTTGTGCAACAGTTTGTAAAATAGCTTGTGCAAATGCAGGGCTTTTTTCTGGTGGAACTCACCGGAACTGAGTTCCAGCACCTTTTCTTCTATTAATTGCATTACAATTTAATTGCCATCTACCCCCGAGGAAATGTAATCCAAGAGTTCCGGTACCCTTTTCTCCAGAAAAAAAGCACTGTGCAAATGGAATCAAAGTATTAGATTTCAAACTTGCACAAGGATGAAAATTGGATTTACAAAAGTGGAAGAAGCTTTCTGCTATCGGGATGACTTGTGGGATACAACCCAAATCTTTAATACTAAGTGCTTGGGTAACTGAGAAGACTAGGGGTCCCAGGTTCTCTGGTACCTGGTTAGAATGGCCATGTGTCCATCCTACAGAGGACAGTCTTCTACTTGAAGGACTGTCAGAGGACAGAGGAGAGTCCTCTATTTGAATGCATCCTTTATTTGAAGGGCTTTCCCATCCAAGTCCAGTCCCAGATAAGGAACCTAAGAAGGGAGAGCAAATGGATCCTTGAAGTTGTCCATCAACAGTTAGCAGACTGAGCAGGCACACTGTTCACCTAGTCAGATTGTTCCTCACTATGGTGAAATGTATTCTATTTCTATTTAAATTATAGTAATTATTTCTACATTTGCATCTATACATACAAAATTGCACATGGAGATTGTATACAAATCTGTCCTATTTTGCTGATGCATTTCCACTTTTTTGGCCAAGTGCCACCTTATGCCTGGTATTTTGCTATTTCAGCATTCCAGATGCCAGAAAGTAATGGAAGTCTCAAGATCTCCCTTTTGCCACTGCTAGGGAAGTTTGGGGAATGGGGAAGTGGGGTGGCTGCAGTGGCAGAGAATGGTGCTGGCAAGATAAGCTCATTACAAGCCAGGCCCAAACTTCAGAGGAGTTCAGCATGAACTCAGGAGAGGATAAATTCTTACATGTGCCTTTACAAGTCCTGCTGCCCATGAATTTCAAACATCAGTGTCAACATTAACATTTTTGGAATAAGCTTAAAGATGTATTACCAGCACAATCCTATGTATGTTTACTCAGAAGTCCCATTGCATTAAATGGTGTTGACTCCAAGCAAAGTGTACTTAGGATTGCAGCCTAAGAGTCATTCTACATGGAGGAATTATGGAACAATGGAAGTAGATGGATAATTTTCCACCATAAGAGAGGCATAGTGAAAACAGGGACAGATAATTCTTTGAGATAAACCCCACATAAATATGTTATTGTAAGAGACTTCCCATGTTCCTTTTTTTTTTTTCCAGTTAAGAAATTGGATGAACAGGAAATTAAGAAATAATGTGTTAAGGACAGAAACAGAATTTGAAAAGTTGATTAACCAGATAAAGGGGTGTTATCCATGATGCGCCAATGCTTTGTTGAAATATTTAATTGCATAGATATTACTGTAACACTGAGGCCTATGGTAAAGACATGGGTGGCAATACCTAAGGTAATATAGGCAGATATTTGGAAGAGGGAATGGAGAGTTCTTTGTGTGTTCACTTGACAGAAAACAATCTTAAAATATATTCCCTTCCCCCGGCCACGTGCAACTGTGGGCGGGGAGAATTTTGCGCGCGGAGGAAAGGAGAGTGAGACCACTATGGGGTGATCTCACCCTCCAATAGGATACAAGGGTGGAGCGTGCAGGACCGTTATTAGGCCCGCATGCCCACACTCTGGGCTCTTTCTTTTGCAGCTCCCTCCCTCCCTCCCTGTTCTCAGTGTGGGCTCTGCTGGCTGCCATTTCCAGGGGCCGAGTAGGAATTTTGGCTCATTGTCCTGATTGGCTTGGGGCAATGGGTGTGTTTCGCCTACTCTACACTGTGTTGCAGGGTTGGGTGTTTTTTATTTTGGGTTTTCTGTGTGATTTGGTCCAATCCGGTCACATTTGGCTAGTAAGTGCGGGAATAGGCAGTGGGGTTAGGGTTTTGGTGATCATCCAATGGCACTGTTCAGGTGGCTGGCGAGACCTGTATCTCAACGCCTGCTGAATTTCGTGGCTCAGTGGGGGGAAATACGGATCGCCAGTGAGGATGGCTTACATCACACGGATTGGTGTTCTGTGGCACCGTGAGGTGGGGACTATGAGAAAGCCTCCCAGCACCCAAGAAGGTGTAAAACTGGGGGGGTGGCGAAGTGCTGCGCCACCCCCCGGGTTTGGATGTATCTGCCCGGGATACCTCACTGGCCAATGGCCAGTTTTAGTTAGTACCCGCACTTTCACCCTTCGCAGATCTTGATTAATAAAATGTGGCCCTTTATTTACACCATATACTTGTGTCTCGCCTCTTCTTTTCCCCTTTTACGCGCGCAAATGACTCATGGATGATATAGTAAATAAATCTATAGGAAACTGATAGGTGCTAGTGATGGGGGTCAGGAAAAACACACCGATATTTTACTTCTAAGTTCTATCTATGAAATTTAAATGTGACAGATGTAATATTTCATATGATGACAATAAATATATCCTTGGATCTATTTGGGATAGTACTAGGATATATAAAAGAAACTGGAACAAAATAGAGGTTGAAGTAATCTCAAATTTATTTATTGCAGCAAGAATTCTAATAGCAAAATATTGCAAATCAAAGGAGTGGCCTTCAATGTATTAAGAAATCCTGAACAACCACCACCAGTGTTTTACATTTAGCCTGTTGCATAAATTCAAAGATGGAAGGTTAAAGTCGAAATGTTTATTTGAAATCTTTGGGAAATGTACAGAATATTCTGAAAAGTATTATGAATTTATATATCATAGATGATTAGAATATACTTAGGTAATTAGTTAGACAGTATAATTCTATACTGTCTCAGAAGTAATGCCATATTAAGTTCAATGGGACTTACTCCCATGTAAGTGTGTGCATAGGACTGTAGCCTTAATATATGGAATATTTTTTGGTTTGTTGTCTGTATACTTGCCATGTTTTCTATGTTCTTAGTACTATAAAAACCTCTGCTCTACTGTGAGGCTCCAGGAGTTGCCATAAGTAAGTCTCTTTCTTATGCTAACCTGCCTCGCAGGGTTGCCACTGAGGCAGAAGTGTATATTCAAAAGTACTCTAGACATGAGGAATCATAGTAAAATAAACAGATGCCCACACTGCTGCCTGGCTGAGGTGCAGAAAGTTGTAGCTCACATCTGAGGTTTGGTTTATTTATTTTCTGTGTTATTGTTGCTGTTTTTTTCCTCTCAAGGTAATTCTTGCCTGCATTATTGATTTGAAAACAGCACCGATTCTCTTTGCTCCCTTGGGGGAAGAGACAGGGACATTCTGTTTACAATGCTGTTCATGCTGTCTTCATTGAAAGGATTCTTATTCCCTCTCTTCAGACACCTGACAGCTGGGTTGTGGGAGGGAAGACATCTTTCTGTCTCTCTCTTCTGTTTTCTTCTCTGAAGCACCCCAAGAATAGGACAATATTTAGTATTCAAAAAATGTAATGCTTTAGCATAGGGGCGGGCAACCTGCAGCCCAAGAGCTGCATGCGGCCCTCAGACTTATTTCAAAACTCTTCTGCCTTCAAACCTCTGGCAAGTCCTTTAGCCTGCTTCATGGGAAGGAAGAGGAAGAAAAGGGCTAGAAGAAAGAGAAAGAGGGAGATCCACCCACTTTTGGCTCCTGCCCTACCCGCTGCTGGCTTAGGCCCCACCCACTGCCAACATGTGATCCCTGACAGATCCCTGACCCACGAGGAAATACGGCCCTCAACAGAATAGAAGTTGCTCACCTTGTTACGACAGATAATTCTGGGCGCTAGATTCCCTCTAACCCCACACTCTTACAAAAGGTTTAGGATCTTTGGCTGGGGTAAAACCTGCGCTGCTGGGGTGGAAAGTGTGCGCTTTGCTCCTTTTATACTTAAACAAACCTACACACACACACATAGACTCTAGAAACAAAAGGGTGGTTTTATTGAAGAAGAATACAGAGTAGGTACAGCGTCTTACTTGTTGGTAAAGCAAACCTAGTGATGTCAGGCAGCAAAATATCCTTACGCTATGGTTCAAACACACCCTGTATTCTGGAGAGGAGAAAGAGTCCCTTTTGCCCTGACAAGCCTGAATAGGAAAAAAGGGGGGGGGGGAGATTCCCACCTAGAAGGATAGAAAAGCAAAGTCCCAGCTACTACCTGTCTGCTGTGATGAGGTTCCAGCTGTAGCCCTACAGTTCGCGTTCCAAGGTGACCCCTTCAGCTCCTTCTCCCGACCCACCTTGCTAAAACCTCTTAGTTCTTATAGTCTCTTTCCCGCCTTTTTGGAGGGAATGAGAGCAGTGGGGGTGGTCTTTGCCCCACCCATGTCTTCTAACTCTGCTAACGACCTTATTCTTTGTATTTTGATAGCTCTTGATGGGTGTACAAAGGTTTGGGTCTTCTTGCTGATGGGACTGTCTTTGGAGTAAGCTTCTGGTGGTATTCGCCCAGTGGGGGGGGGGAGCCATATCTTTTCAGGAGAAATCCTCCTGTGTTTTAGGTGATATGCAATATTCAGGTCTTAATCAATGCAAGCCTGCCACTCATTTGCCTATGCATGCCTCTAGGCTTCACTCACTCTTCCATTCAAGCCTTCAGTCATGACCTTTTGCCTTCTGCCCTGCTGGGGAGGTGGGCAGGCTGCTTCTTTTCTCCTGAACCCTTGCTTACCTAACGCTTCTTATGAGGGCTGTGGACTTCCTTTTGGAGGTGTAGCCATAACCTAATGATCAGAACTATATCTCATCTTAACAACCTCTGCCCTGGCATATCTTCACAAGCCTCTATGGTGGGGTGGGGGACCATTTCTCTCAAGAGGGGATTCCCTAAGGGATAATCTGTTGGACAGGGGGACACGTGCCAGTGGTGGGAAGGCCAAAGCCAGTGATGGGAGGAGCCAGAACTAAAAGTAGGCAGAGCCACCCCTTTTCAGCTTTCTTTCTTTCCTTCTTCCACCTCTTTTCTCTCTCTTTCATTCATTCCCACCAAGTGGGCTGCCAGAAGTACAGATTACTCTTGCCAGAGGTTGGAACTGATTACTTGCAGAGGGCTTTCAAAATTAGGCTAAGGACCACATGAAATTAGAGTCTAAGGGCTGATTAATACATGACAGTTTACCTACATGAGTGAACATGGATTTTTTCCTACACATATGCAGTCCAATGTTGTGCACAATTACATGAATGTGTCTTACTGAATTCAATGTGAGTAGCTCCCAAGTAAGTGTGCAGAGGATTACAACTAGAGTTTATGCTGCTCTTAATGGTCAGTGGCATGCCAATGTCTATATGGTACCATAAATATCAGAAACCTGGTGCATGCTGCCTTTCAACAGTGATTCTTACCATGGGGGGGGGGGGGGGGAAATAAATGACCAAATTTCATTTTCATCATTTATCTATAAAATATGACATTTTTCAGCACCTGCTTGTAAATACCAGCGATAAATCTTATAGCACAAACAATGGTTACTATAGCCCAGCTATATATTTTGTTCCACGTTCTTGAAAGCATGAACCATCCATTGGGGAATTTCAACTTCCTTTGATGTTACTTACTTTGGGAGCATATCAATTTCTTCCTGATTTAGGAACACCGTTTGAAAACAAAGATTGAAAATTCAACGTGTAAAAATTGGCAGTCCTGGGGATTGAGGAATGGGACAAAAACACTATAGTCCAGCCTTCCCCCAGTGTGGTGCCCTCCAGAGGTTTTGGACTACAACTCCCATCAGCCCCAACCAGCATGGCCAATGGTCAGGAATGATGGGAGGTATAGTCCAAAACATCTGAAGGACACCATGTTGGGGAAAGTTGCTATAATCTATTAGCCATTTCTTCTCTACAGAGACCTTCCTGTTTGCCATAGAAGCTGTTCTTCTAAACAAGACAGCCAGAAAACAAAACTGGAAAATCAGTCTTCTGGCTTGTGTGGAGAACCTCCATGGATACAGGGGGCTCTCCTCTTCCAACAGTAGTAGAGGGCAACAAGTGCGATGTTGGAGAGGGGCACCGTTGGAGCTCTCCCTTTCATTGTGTGTTTGCTCCATTCAGGTACAGAATGCCCGAATAAGGCTTAGGCCTCAGTCTCATCTTGTTTTATGCAGGACCTGGCATATCAATTTCACAAGCATGAGGTAAGATCTCAGGCAGGCCCTTTGTACAAGACAAAAGTTCTCTGATCACTAAGAATGAAGATGTTCGAGGATATATCTTCCTTAGTTGGTATTCAAACCAGCAGAAGTTTATTTCACTAACATGTGTCTTTCTTAGGAATTTAATGGCTTTGACCTAGTAACCCTTGGTATCTTTAGCTCATCCATCAGGAAAGAAAAGGGAAAACCATTCAGACATCGTATATATGTGTCAATGGTTTTACCCATTATTCAAATAAAGGCTATGGCACTAACTGTCCTGCATAAATTGCCCTGCATATTAAATAAAGCCATAAATAAGCAATAAGCAGAGATTTTAGTGTCTGATTTATTGGCGAACAAAGGGAAGAACATCCAAACAAGGTTACATTGTGATAATTCCCCTGGAAGTTTTTCCTCATATATCTTCCCATGTTCCTCCTATTCCAGTTCTGGGTGGTCTAAAACAACACTGCAAATAATAAATACTTAAACAAAAGGTAATATATATCAGAAGAACATACAAATCTTGAAGGGGGAAATTCAATTTCTTAATACAGTATGACTATAACCTGAGTCTCTGGAACAATAGCTCCTTAGCTGAGGGCAACCTTTGTTCTCCTGTAGCTTAGCAACAAGTGCTAAGCAATGCATTGTTTGTAATCACCATTCAGGCCTGGGGTTTTTTTTATCTAGTGAGAAGCCACTTATTTAAAAACCAATCTATATACAAACGCACCATCCCTCTGAGGAGACAAAACAAGTCATTGTTCATTTTAACTGGCTTAAAGGGAGTATTTCCCTTAAAAAAAAAATGTTAAAAATGAAAACATAATGTCAAATAGACCAGATGGCACCTGGGAGTGTTAAAGCCGGATTTGACATAATGCACCAATTAGTGAATTAGCAGACTTTTTCTTTTCATCCTCATAGGTTACAGCAGAAAGGGACAAAGATTGTCATATTCAACATGAAAGGCACTGAGAGTCAAGCAAAATATAGTACCAATATAGTAATAAGTTAGACATTCTGGGTATGGATTTGAAGAAGGTTACCATGGGTGACCAATATTTTGAGGATAGTTTGAATTAACCTGTCACCATATAGAGGAAAGATAGGGAACGAGAATTTACTTCTCTCATCATGTCCCCTCTCTCTGGGTGCTCAAATTCTTATGCCACCTTCTGAAATATGCCTGTTTCAAGTCTCTCACATTGTCAGGAAAGTTTCAATACTTAGCTTTATTGGCTAAAGCTGTCATGTTTTCCCTCATTGTCATTCGAAGTTCCACCTGTTCAGACTTAACAATCAGCTGAACCTCTGAACCCCTGGAGAACACTTGTTACGTGTTGTATGTCCCCAACTCTGAAGGAATGCTTAAAGCCTATAATTATTACTATGCAACTCTAAGGGATGGATCCCCACAGCATTTGACGTATCTAACCCCACCATATTTTTGTATGGCATAGTTAAGTCTATTCATGTACTTCACAATGTTATAAAACTTGTCATCTCTTGGAGTTGATTTGATGACAGGTAAAAGGGAATGGTAACTGTTGCCTTTCATTTCCCTTGAGAGACCCTCAGCTCTCACCATAAGATTTAGAGCAGCAGTGGGGACCCTCTAGCCTTTGGGCTGAATTCAGCCCATGGAAGTTCCAATCCAGCCTGTGGAAGAGCCTCCGTAGATCCCCCCACCCCTCCCCCAGGCCCCTCCCCTGACATCATCCTTTCCTATTCTACCTTTCTCTATGCGGGGAAAAGGACTCGGGTCAGGTGGCACTTGAGGATGTTCCTCCAAGCACTGGAGATCCTTCTGTTTGCATGCTGCCTTAGTTGAGATCGCATGTAGTGCATGAAGTAGACATGTACCGTAACTGGGCTGGTGCTTGGAGGAACCACTCCTCCAAGCCCCTGCCAAGCCCCTGCATGCCGTCCTGATTGGAGTGGTGAGTGGTGTGTGAAGGAGCTGCCCAGCTCGGCTGGTGCTTGGAGGGATGGCTCTTCCAGGCATCTCCTGAGACCCTTACCTTTGCCTGTCCTCCCAACTGAGAAGCTGAGTGGCGCACAAAGGAGCTGCTCAGCTCCGCTGGTGCTTGGAGGGATGGCTCTTTACCTCTCTGCATGGAGAAAGGGAAAATGGGCAGGATGTGCAGATGATGTCAGAGCCCCACCCACCGATCTCATCCAGCCCCCCCCAGTTTTCTCTGGGGGGGGGCACCCAGCCCCAGGACCAAAAAGGTTTTCTCACGCCTGGTTTAGGGCCTAACTAGATATTATGTGGGAGGACCACAATTTTATTCCTGACATAATTTTCATCTTCTAAAAGCAGCAGCAAGGAGAAGCCCAGTTTGGATCAGGGCTGTGGCATGGGGGGGGGGGGAGGCTAGACCTCCCTTCCCCCATATGCCATGACCTTGGTCAAACAAGGGTCCCTACAGTTGCTTTTAGAAGAAGAAAATCACATTGGGAGATCACAAATCTCCCACATAACATCTAGTTAGGAGCTTCTTTTTGGATTTGCCCGCAACTGTATCTAAATGCTACTGGAGGCTACTGAACTGCCTGCCAAAAGTAACCATGAGGCAGTCCTTGGCTAGCTGTCCTGCTTATATGTTACAAAACTCCTATTTCTTCTAAATACAACTCCTTTGTCTTGCAAATGTTGTTATTTACAGAACTCTATATTATTATTTACAGAAAGTTTGATGTTCCTCCATATCAGTCTGTTTTATTCTACTCTGTCTCTTATAAGAAGAACCTTTGTGCCCCCACCCCCACCCATTTCAGTCTCCAAAGTTGGGAGGAACAGCCAGCTGCGCACATTTATTCTTGAGTTCTCTCATATAAATGCTGCATAAGGATCCAGCAGCCACTGTAGCAAAGACAGTGCAAAATACAAAAGATAAGCAGAGTTAGTGTAGGCATCAAGGATGGTTATTGTAGCTTTCCTCAAGTGGGTGCCTGGCAGACACCCATGCTGGCTGGGAATTATGCGCAGACCAACACATTTGGAGGGCACCCAGTTGGGGAAAGCTTGGTTGCTGAATAGACGGCGCTGGCCTGGGATGTGGTGGTAGGATCACTCTTCAGGGCCATGGCTCCCAGTGGGGTGATGATACAGTGGGAAAAATGCTTATGCTCACATGATCAGTCCCAATCATGTGGTTCCGATATTTGAACACATTCTGTCCCCACCATTGGGGGATCATTCCATGGAGAAATGGCTTCCATGCTGCAGTGTGTGTGTTCATGTGTGACAAGGGTTTGTGAGGGTTGTTGTTGCACACTTCATACTCATCAGGGGGATGCTGCCCAAACTGCTCTCATGGTGGTGTGAGTGGTCCATACCACAGTTGTAACATGTAAAGTGCTTGCAACATGGTGCTGGGAATGTATGGCAGAGATGTGGAGACTTTCCACATGATGGCAACAATCCATGTGTTAACACGTACCAGTCATTACTGTCTTGGCATGGGGCACTCACTATAGCCCTATCCGGGCATTCAAGAAACCAGCTAATGAATATCTGAGCCAGGAGTGGGGTCATGTCACATAGCCCTGCCCCTAGTGTCATGCGCATTGCATGGCCCCTCCTGCTTGAATTCACATGCAGAGTGCAGACATCTGCAGAGGGGAGGACTTCACATGTACAACTATTTTCTAAATTGAGTGGACAGTGTGCAATTATCCAGGGCCAGCCAAAGACATTTTGCTGCTGGAGGCCATGTAAAAACCCCAGCTGGGCCAGCAGAAGAATCTGTCTTCAACACTGATGATGGGATAGCATCTTCCACTGCACCTGAAGAGAGCAAGCTAACTCACAGAGTGCAGAGCATGCCAGATGACACACAATTCTCTCCTCCAACACCTTGCTGCTGCCTCCCAGCATCTGCCACCTGAGGCAACTGCTTTACTCTGCCTGATGGTAGGGCCAGCCCTGCACTTGTCCATCAGATCAACACAAGTGGCTTTCCATGCTGAGCCACCACGTATGTTCTCAACCCTTGTCCTTCCTGGCTCATAAAAGCAGCCAGAGGGGAACTGACTGAGTGGGTAACTAGAGTGGTTAATGCCTCCCTTGATCAAGGCAGGGGTGCTCCTGGTCAGTAGGAAGGCAGATCAAGGAATAGGGATTCAGCTTGTGTTGTTGGATGGGGTTACACTCCCCCTGAAGACACAGGTTCGCAGCTTGGGTGTACTTCTGGATTCAGCCCTGAGCCTGGAAGCCCAGGTTTTGGCAGTGGCCAAGATTGCATTGCACAGTTAAAGCTAGTGCGTCAGTTGCACCTATTCCTGGAGATGTTGATTTGGCCACAGTGACACATGCCTTAGTTACATCCCGTTTGGATTACTATAACGTGCTCTACATGGGGCTGCCTCTGATAAGTGTTTGGAAACTTCAGCTGATCCAAAGAGCTGCTGTGTGAGACTGTTGACTGGGACTGGCTACAGGGAGCACACAACTGCTCTGTTACAACTAGGGATGTACGAATCCCCCTTACCTTGTCTCGTTGGGCGCTCAGGGACCACTCCCACCGTGTGATCCGCCCTGCTGTGGCCGCTGTGGCACTCGGTGGACTTCCTGGACCCGTCGCGTCACTTCCAGGGTCCCTGTTGTGTCACTTCCGGGTCCCCGTCACTGCATTTTTTCCAGTAAAAAAACAAGCTAAACTAGCTTAAAACGGCTGTGAATAGCAAATACCTTTCCCCGGCTGCTGTAACAAGGGGGTGTGCCGAGCCGGGGCAAGGTAAGTTCTGTGGGGCTCGGAGGGGCGAGCAGGGCAAGTTCACCCCGCTACCACCCTCCAATCGAGTTCCGCTGCACAACCCTACAATAGCTTCACTGACTCCCAGTCTGTGTCTGGGTACAATTCAAAGTGCTGCTTATGACCTATAAAGCCTTATACGACTCAGGTTCAGGTTATCTGAAAGACCGTATTCTCCCTTATGAGCCTGCCCGTACCCTGAGATGTTCAGGGGAGGCTCTTCTCTTGGTTCCACCACCACCTCAGGCATGCCTGGCAGGAACCCAGAAGAGGGCCTTCTTGGTGGTTGCCCCAACACCCTGGAATTCCCTTCCCAGGGAGGCTAGAATGGTGTCCTCCGGAGACAGGCAAAAACCTATATGTTCCGGCAGGCCTTTGGGAATAGCCTGGACCTGTGAGGATGTGATGGATTCCACTGTTTATATTGTTACTGTTTTAACTTTGATATTTGTATATAATTTTAATATTATAGCTACCGTAATTTAATTTAATTTTTAACTCTTGTATTCCTATTTATCTGTTTTACTTGTACCAGTTTTAATGTTGTAATGCCACCTTGAGTCCCAGTAATGGGGAAAAGGCAGGATGATGATGATGATGATGATGATGATGATGATGATGATGATGATAATAATAATTTCCCAAAGTAGTATCTCATGTGTCCTGTGAAGATGGTAAGCCTGTGCCCAGTTTTATTTATATGTTCAGAACTTTGGAAAGGTGTTTCCTCCACTTGGAAATATTTATTATGTTAAAGTTTGAGACAATCTGGCATAGATCATCACAGTACTCTCTAGTCTGCCTGGCATGTCTCTGACTTCTCTTAGCATTGGACACGCTGCAAATGCCAAGTTTAAAATCTGATCATTTCATACAGCCAATGAGATATTCTTGACTTCCCTGCAAAGAAGTACTGATTCTGTTTTACTTTCCCCCTGGTAATAATGATGCACTTTCCTCCCTTCATATTATTGCTCTTTAAATATTTATATGGCTCATTTTTTAATTTGGGGATATCTTTATCGGAGAGAAGCCAAGCTACATTTGAAAATTTCTTCCTGAAGGACTGTGAAACCTCTCCAGGAAAGCCTCCTTCTATGTTTGGTGGAATTGTTTGAGCTTTGTAACTTTATCCTAAAAGATATTTCCGGCCCCTTTTCAGAGGCCACCCGCACCCCAAGCACCTGTTTATTGATTGAAAACTACCTGAATGCCTGCCTGACTAGCCTTACACAGACTGGTGCAATTTGCTCTGCACAATTTGAAAGCTTTAAACTTTACAACTTTCAGATCATAATGCAAGTTGACCGGGAGGCATTTTGTCCTCTGTGTTCAGTTTATCACTGCAAGAGCTCCATGGGAAACAAGTCAAAGGTATAGGTGTTCCAGCATTCTAAAAATCATAACTCACTGCAGTCGAGTGTTAGAATCCTACAAGCAGTCACAAATCTCCCAGATACCAAATAGACTTGCCAGATATCGCTAACTCTGACAACAATTTTTGCAGCATGTACTTTCATAGGAGAAAAATAAGCATACAGTGGCTTCTTCTTGTTCTTTTATTTTATTTATTTATTTATTTATTATATTTGTACCCCGCCTTTTTTCCTGCAAGGAACCCAAGGCAGCTTACATTATCCTCCTCCTCCTCCTCTCCATTTTATCCTCACAACAACCCTGTGAGGTAGGTTAGGCTGAGAGTCAGTGACTGGCCCAAAGTCACCCAGCGAGCTTCATGGCTGAGCGGGGACTAGAACCCGGATCTCCCGAGTCCCAGTCCAACACTCTCACCACTACGCTACACTGGCTCTATTATTATTATTATTATTATTATTATTATTATTATTATTTCTATATCACTCAATAGCTGAAGCTTTCTGGGCAGTTTACAACAATTATAAAACACAATAAAATACAATATAAAATACAAACAATAAACATTGAAAAAATGTAACTAGATATTTCAAAACAGTTTTAAAATTACTTAAATAACTAAGAACAAGGTTATAAAAATTAGACTGGTTAAAAAGGTAACATCCCCCCCCCCCATGTACTATTTGGAGCTGTTAAATGCCTCAGCATAGAGGGCAGTCAGGTGCCAAAAGATAGTAAAGTTGGTACCTGGCAGGCCTCAGTGGGGAGCTTGTTCCACAGTTGGTGGGCTACCACAGAAAAGGCCCTCCCTTGTTTCTGCCTTCAGAGCCTCCCTCAGGAGTGGCAGTCTGAGGAAGGCCCCAGATGTTGAGCATAGTGTCTGGGTAGATTGTGGCTGGGAGAGGCATTCGATCAGGTTTTGCAGTCGCAAGCCGTGTAGGGCTTTATAGGTTAAAACCAGCACCTTGAATCGGGCTCGGTAGCATAGGCAGCCAATGCAAGCGGGCCAGAACTGGTGTTATATGTTCAGACCTCCTGGTCCCAGTTATTAATCTGGCCGCCACATTTTGCACAAGCTGCAGCTTTTGAACAGTCTTCAAGGGCAGCCCCACGTAGAGTGCATTGCAGTAGTCAAGTTTAGAGATTACCAGAGCATAGATCACTGAAGAAACCAGGCTATCCCTGCCAAGATAGGGGCATAGCTGGGCCACTGAGCCAGAGCTGGTAGAAGGCACTCCATGCCACTGAGGCCACTTGAGCCTCAAGTGACAAAGATGGCTCAAGGAGGACCCCCAAGCTACGAACCTACTCTTTCAAGGGGAGTGCAACCCCATCCAGAACAGGTTGAATACCCTGCCTATACAGTCTAGCACAGAGATACCGAAATTGTGGTCTGCGTACTACTAGTGACCTGTGAGCTCCATTCAGATAGTTTGCAGAACAGTTGAGCACAGTGCTTTTTTTCTGGAGAAAAAGGTACCGGAACTCTTGGATTACATTTCCTCGGGAGTAGATGGCGATTAAATTGTAATGCAATTAATAGAAGAAAAGGTGCTGGAACTCAGTTCCGGTGAGTTCCACCAGAAAAAAAGCCCTGGTTGAGCATATCTGTACTTTCCCTGCACTTGGTTAGGGTTTTTTGTTTGTTTGTTTGTTTTTGTTTTTTAATGACACAGATTAAGGTCATTTTGCCCAGGGCTGGATTATCAAGAAGGCTAACAAACTGCTGGCCCAGGGCCTGTGTACTAATAATCATTTTTAATGTTACCAATTCAATGTGACCTTCTCAGCAGCCTGGTCTAGGTAAGGCCTGTGATTTTCATAATACGGTTTTGATTTTGACAGTGATGATGCCATCCCTGAAAGAAGAAAACAACAACCTTAACAGAATAGCAGGGGATTACATCACAGCTCTGCCCCCCTGCCCACATACAACTAAGGTAAGATAGTGGAAACCTGTTAAATTGAACCCATTCATGTGGCCCAGATGTGTCTAGTTTAATTTGCTGTGTGCTTAATGCACGGGATTCCCCGAACCATCCCATTCCATCCAATCCCATTGGCATTTATTTTTATTTTTGTAAAGGAATTCACTCAATCATTCATTCAATCATTTAATTAGTTTGCTGGCTAACCCCAACATTGAAATTTAGTACAACCACTAAATAAAATTCTAGAGGTGTGCACAAGATTTGACTCATACCCCGATTTGGTGCTTTGGAAAACAACCCAATTGTGTTTAGACTGATTCAAGGGCTGATCATTTGGACTCAGATATCAAACCCAAGTTGCTAATCAGAAATCTGAGGTTTCATGCCTCCAGTTGACTATCTTGAGAAATATAAAATGGCTATAACTTTTTTCCTGATTGACAGACATGGATGAAATGTGCAGGCATTGTAGCCCCTTTTGGAGTGGATTATGTCTGCAAAATATCAGAAAAATAGATATAGCATCTTTTGTGCTACACACTTTTATATTTTGATTATTATTATTTTTTTTGAAAAAAGGAACTGTCCATAACTTTTTAAATTTCTTGGCAGATTTGGATGAAATTTACAGGGACAGTTTTCCCCTTCTGAGAGGATCAAGCCTGCCAAGCTTCAGATGAATAGGTGCAGGGATTTTTGTGTAAGAGCACCCTTTATATTTTGAGGTTATAAAAAAAAAGAAAAAAAAAAAAAGAAAGAAGGATGCATTTGTCCCCCTATATTCTTTGCGGACAATTCTATAGAGAGGCACCTAGGTAAGAAAACTGTAAAGTTTCGGAAGGATAGGTGGAAAGGCTTTGGTGTTATTATGACTGAAAGCATGTATAAGGCTTTTTTCATTGTGAAGCCTGATTGCATTAGAAGAAAGGCCATCTCCTGGTCCCATCCTTGCCCACCCACAAAACACAGTGAATGGAGTCCATGGTAAAACATTCCCCATAATTAGGAGGTGGGCCTTTCAGTAACTCAACCCCATTCCCTCCCTGGTTAAGACAAACAAAAGGAAAAGGTGCTATTTTTAGACACACACTGACTGCCTTTCTGAAGCCAATTTGTGAATAAAGCTTCATGCAGAGTCCAATTTTACTCCTGGTCACTTTGGAGGTAAGCAGAAGCCTGCTTCACCCTGGGAAGCACCAGAAATGCCAAAGACACCCAGTTTGGCTCGGGCTTTGGCCAGATCCACTGCACATCTCTATAAAATGCCTATTAAAACACCAGTGTTGCACAAATATGCTAGATCCTAATGTACCCAGTTCAAATCATGCAAATTAGGAAGGAGAGAAAGACTGGTAGTGGTCCAACAGATTTATTCTCGAGAATTGGAGATACAGGAGTATTCTAATTGCAAAGCTGCATCTCAACATAGATGCTGAAACCGTATCAATTTATACAGTATCTTCTGACGCAATCCCACGCATGCACCGTACTAACAGGAATTTCTAGCTGAGAAAGGGAAAAATACAGAAAGGTAAACAAAATCTTAAACATGCATACTAAGCAACTGGAACAGAGGTAAGTCAGGTCATACTAACTCCTTCAGTCCCCTTTCACGCACTGTCTTTAGCTAGCTCAAGGAAAAGAAGATAGCAGGACAGCAACATTCCTCGGTCTCACAGTCTAAACATCAGTCTAAGCAACAGGCAGAAAAGAGAGAGAAGCATTTCATTAATTTTAACGCATTAGTTACTGAATTTTTACAACACCAGTAGCCTGCTCTTGTGCCAATTTATTCAGAAGTCCCCCAATGGGACATCCTCTTAAGTGAGTCAGTGTTCAGATTCCATATCAGAATTAAAATTATCCCCTACCTGCTTAACCCCATTCACTAAAAGTCATAGCATACCAATACTATCTAATGCCTTACTTCTGTATGATCTCATGCAGTGACCTCAGAGTCATATACAAGTTGAGCAAAAGAAGGGATAAGTAGGACTCCCTAACAGAAGTCACGAGGAGGCAGTATGTAAACTACCCATAACAGTCCTCCTGACCTCACTGCCCAGAATAAGGGGAACCACTCAAAAAAAGCAGTTGTGCAAATATTCACCAACTTCTGAGGCTGAGCTACTAGAGTCAACAACTTCAAAGAGTGTGTAAAGATCTAACAAAAGCTCAGACCCTGTTGAAGTACAAATATATTTGCATTGCATCTGATAATCCCTCATTGTTTATGGTTCGATTCTTTTTGACATCTATTTAACTATAAACACATAGTCTGATTCATCTCATTTTCACATTTTATATGCTTCTTCCCTCATTTTGATTTCCTTCTTTTTATATCATACTTTTTAATTGTTTCTGTGAAGAAAAGCATACGGAATTTCCTGTGTCCTTCCTCACCACACACATGTAAATAAGCGGAATCCCAGTCGGAGGCTGAGAATCTCCTATGAATGTACATAGTTTCTCCTGGGGGCTCTGTGTCGCCTCAGAGTCTGCAACGTATTCACATGCAAATGTCCACCAAGCACTCTAGGTATGGTCAGGAAGTCACCCTTCTGACACCTAGGAGCCACCCCCCTTTCTTGCCTAGCACAGACGAATTAATCATGATTGGCTAAGAGACAGTAAGGCTATCGAAGGGAGGAGCGGGAGAACATCGATACGGTCAGCCATGGCTTCTGAGTTTTGTTGTTCTGGATGTGAAGAAGCACAGAGCAGGGGCTGTTGCTGAGGCAAGTCCTGGGAAGAACAATCCCCAAGCTACTGTGTAAGTGCCTGGGTACTCTAGCATGAGAGCTAGTTTTGTTATTTTGCAGCTCTGGCTGTGCGTAACAAGGTACAGTCATGCCTTGGATTGAGAGCATAATTCGTTCCAGAAACGTGCTTGTAATCCAAAACACTCTTATATCAAAACGAAACCCCCCCCAAAAAAATTTGTACAGAGATTTTTAATTTAAGCCGTACTACAGTACTTGTATTGCAAGACGTCACTTGTATAATCAAGTAAAAAAAAAATTAAATAAATATTTAAAAATTTGCTTGTCTTGCAAAACGCTCTCAAACCAAGTTACTTGCAATCCAAGGTATTACTGTATTTCATTCTGTCAATTTCACTTCCCTTATTTCCCCACCTAATTTGTAACTGACTAACACAAAATAAACTTTCTTTCACTTTCCCCTACACGGTGTGTGTAGCTTCTCTGCCAGTTCAGTGCTAAATCCAGTGTCTGAGACCCGGGCCGGGTTCAGAGTGAGGTGATTGGGAGACCCCTCCTCTAGTTTCCTGCATTGAGCAGGGGGTTGGACTCAATAGCCTTGTAGGTTCCTTCCAACTCTATTCTATGAAATCTATGAAATCTATGATTTGGAGACGACAGAATCAAGGCTGGCAATTTGTAGCCTTTGATCTCTCTCCGGAATCAAAGGACTGGTCATAGTCCTTCACAGTTTCATAATTTGATTGTTGTTAGTTTTACATTTCCCCCCTAAAAATGAAATATAGCAAAAAGAGTAAAAAAGAAAGACCGATTAAACAGAATCAAGGGAATACTATTGACCCTATGAATATCTAGGCATGGTTTATCAACTTTATCCACAAGAATCCCCATCTAAAAAAAGTGAAAAACATTAAACTAGGTTTTGCCGTCAGACTGGAATCCTATACATGTCCAGTCAGAAATGAGTCCTACTGAATTCAGCTGGGCTTGCTGCCAGGTAAGTGGGTATAGGATTGCACCAACAAAGGGCAGAGTACATTTTGTTATTCCATGGCTTCAAAGTCTTGGAGTTGTAATTTTTTCTTACATAGGGAACCATGGCAAAAGGAAATCTTATGCAGCACTTAGGAAGATACACTTTTTCTTTTCTACGTGATGATAGTCTCAGGGCAGAATCACAATATATATTTTTTTCATCCACAGGCATTGTAACTCATTGAAGCTGAAGAGCTGAAGGAATTTGGCAAGGGATTATTGGCTCAAATATGACTGTATAGTGACTTCGAGTTATAGTCACATGAAACTCAGAGCAACTCCAGTAGAGGGGGTTTTGGGTTGTTGTTGTTGTTTTACCCACAGCAGGTGGGCTGACTATATCAGCAAACAGCTGTTTCTGCTCACGGGGGGGGCTCCCTTATAAACAAGGAACACAGCAAAATTGAACCAACAATTAAAATCTCCTCGACCCTGTGTTTAAGGCTATTTCGAGGAGCCAGAGGATGATATGTTAATGCAAATGTGGCATTGTTAGGAAAGGGGTGGAGGTTCCATTGGTTACAGCTGCTGTAAATTGCTGAGTTGCTGGCATTCTCATCGTACAATTCAAAAAATATATATACATATAATGGAAACGTTTGTTAAACTGGGGGAAAGAAAGACAACTTGGATGCTAGTGGGGACATTGTTTCTAGGATTTTTCCTGGTATAGCAGACCTCCACTGGAACCTTGACTGGACAAGTCTGAAAGATAAGAACATAAGAAGAGAGCTGTACTGGATCAGACCTATCTAGTCTAGCATTCTGTTCCCACAGTGGCCAACCAGTTGCTGGTGGGAAACCCGCAAGTAGGACATGAGTGCAATAGACTCCCCCACCCATGTTCCCCAGCAACTGTGTACATAGGCATACTGCCTCTGATACTGGAGGTAGCATATAGCCATCAGAACTTGTAGCCATTGATAGCCTTATCCTCCATGTACAGGAAAATGGACAAAGAAAGGCTCCCCACCTCTTTGGTGGGGAGAACAAAAATGAAGAAAAGCCCAGGGGCCATCCAGCTCCCTCACTGGTTGGTGTTGGGGCCTTGTCTTTCAGAGTCAGTGTTTATCCTTGTGGCAGATGGCTGGAAAGTCTGGATCCTTGGGAGCACTGGCCTTAATCTCACCTCTGCCCTGGATTCGTTGCCGACAGGACTCCCCTGCTCCAGCAATTGCTGCTGCATCTTCTCTCCATGCCAGCCAAGAGAATGATGGAGCCAGTTTAAATGTAGTGAAGCACCACCCTTTCCTGTTGGAACTTCCACCCCTTCCTGCCAACATGCTTCTTTCTTGGATGGGTAAAGTGGTAAGTTGAGGCTGCAACAATGCAGTTCAATACACTATGCCACACTTGCTTATAGAAGAAATCATAAGGTCATGAAATCTGATGTGATGTATCAGTGTTCAGCCAGGAGTCAGGGCTGGATGCTAACTCATGCCATCTCTTGGGTTGGATCTAGACTGTTAGTCATGCTTTAGTCTCATTGAAATTAATGGGACAAGTCAATCATGTCCAACTTAAGTTGCATCAATTCCAATGGGACTAAAGCATTCAAATCTTAGACTGGATCCAACTACTGTGATGTAGTGTCAGCAGAGGAACCCTGGAGATTTTAAACCTCCATTCTTCAGAGACAAGAATCAGAGTATAAGATACTTACTTTGACTTTACCTCCTTTTCTTGGAGATATACAGTGTCAGTAACTCCAGGTTTAGTTGGATTTCTTTCCTGATAGGCATGCCTTCAGTTCTTCTGAGTTACATGGCCATATCCAATTTTGCTTTCCCTTTGTATTGTGTGGCATCCTGCTTTAATGAATAATTCATCTAGACTGGTAGATCTCTGCATACCGGCATTGCTCATGAGCATATCTGTGGGTTAGGAGCCTGAATCACTGACATTCCAAAGAGGTGACTGGCAGTGCTAAAGCTGACATTTATCTGGTTCTTTATATGCAGTTGCCAGTCCAGTGTCAGAAACTACATGCACAACCTCAAGTGCCAGACGCAGAGATGCAGCCCTAGGAAATGCACATTTAGCATCGTTTTATATGTCTGATTCCAGATCCACCTCAGGATAAGCTCATGAAAGTCTGCACAGATTGCCCTTGCTGGATGAGGGTGTCCTTGCTGGATTTCATCATCAATAACTACTGTTTGATATAAGTTTTGGATATCTTGATCAAGATGCTATGAATGTGAACACTTGTGTGTGGATACCTGAACTGTGGATCTGGTATTTTAATATAGCAATCCTACTGGTAAGTGTGTGTGTGGCGGGGGGGGGACTACAACATCAGAGCCTTGGAAATATCCAAAACCCTGCCAGGCTTATGCTGACAGGGTGGAAGGGAGGGAGGAGTGGCGTTCCATCCCATTTTCTGATTTTTAAATCTTTCTTAAACTGTTTCCCTGCCACTGATGTCAATGGAAGGAAAATGAACACCAGCTCCAGGGCTGATGTACCTCCCTTCCCCTGATCTGAAGCATGCCAGGGGCATGGGAGGGCCGTGGATCACTCCTGACACACCCACAGAATGCCCACCCCAAGCCACTCCCTATTTGCCTATTTACAAACATCAGAGCTCCCGCATCATAGAAGTAAGGGCTGTGATGGTTTCTGCAGGAGCTGGGAGGTGGCATCTGACGTCGGATCTGCCCTTCTGAGGGTAGACTCTCTCCCCCTGCTCTGGTGCATGTGTGTGTGGCGGGGGAAGAACCAAAAAATCCTATGGCTCCTGGGACACCCTCCCAGGGACCATAGGATTGCAAGTCTAGATGTGGTTCCACCAGTGCTGCGGACTGGACAAAATTAACTTTGGATGCACTCAAAGAGATTTGCCAAGCAGAAGTAATCAAACTTTTCATATGCTTTTGTGGTAAGTACAGGAATAGAATAATATTAAAGTAAGATATACAAATGTTTGTTCTAAATACTAGTGGCATTTCCTGATTCCCTCATTGATAATCAGATTTTTATTCAGGAATGGGGAAATTATGATGAAATTATTTACTGGCAAGATATCCATGAGTCATTTATTTTTCGTGGCATTTTCTCCTGGTTAAAGTAGCGCGAGAAAGGACTTCTTAATTAGATCATCTATTCTTGTGTTTTGGAATAACCGAAGTGAAAATGTGCATTACGATTAATATCATTTAGATTTTTCCTTACTGCAATTTGAAGGCTCAGATGGGAAACAAAAAAACAACATTAAAACACTAGAACATGTAATAAGATCTAATACATCTCACAGTGCAACTTAGGCTGAAGCGCGTCCTGGAAAGCTGGATATGTCTGGCTACCCCTGCCACATTTGTGAGGAAAACTAATCTCCCTCCCTGTACCCTGCCCCATGAACAACTGGGGTTGATATAGCTAAGCACAGATCTCAGTGGTTCTTATGGACTCCTATGCATATCCATGAGCTTCCATGCAAGGAAGGGAGACCTGCGCCCACACCAGTAGCACAGGACTGGCATAGAAGCAACCTCATTGGATCCAGCTGCCTTCACAAGGGGACCTATTTCCTTCTGGCAGCTGCACCAGGATTTTTTTGCCAGATCACACCATCCAGCCACATCAATCAATAAAAAATATGAGGTGGGTTCATAGCTCCATGGTTAGTGTGCTACCCTCCCTCCCCGGGCAGGGGACCGGAAACAGCCCAATGAGGACTGAGCATGCACCATGGACATAGAATCCTGACAAATCATTGGGGGTGGGAAAAGGAAAACCAGGAGGAAGGGGGAATGGAATGGAGTATCCTGAACAGGAGCATTCCACACTGCAACATTTTGTTGCTGGTCCCACTTGCATACTAGCAGTGATCTCAATTGTCTAAATGCTGGCCTTTACGAAGCCAAAAAAGCACCACTCATGCACAACAGGGAGGTGTCAGCATGCTCAGGGAAACCCTGAGGTTTGCATAAACACAAAAAATAAATATAAACCTTTAGGGGTAGAAAAGCAATCTAAGCCTCTTGCTCCCTGGGGAAACAAACACACAGAAAAAAAAAAACATGGGGCTCAATTAGAACTGAGCATGCTCAGTGGGCATAGAATGCTGATTGCCAATTGGGGAGAAAATGGAAAACCTGGGGGTAGAGAGAATGGAATGGAGTGGCTGGAAGCCTAAACTGAAGCATTTTACTTTTCAGCCTGAAAAGTATTATTAAATAGCAGCTAGGGCCTGAAGCAACAGAAGTCCTAGTTGCTATTTAATAATACTTTTCAGGCTGAAATGTTGAATGCACTCTCATAGTGATATCATCTGAACACATTATTTTTATTGTATTGTATTGTATCATATTGTATTGGATAGTGCAGGACAGAGATGGTTTCCACTTCTAGGGAGCCATTTGGTAGAGGCAGAAAATTGCAGTTATGAAAGGAAACACTTGAAAAAGAGGGAGTGTGGAGGAGCTGAGGAACCAATCCCCTGGAGGAAGTTATATTCACAGGTATGGATCCATCTGATTAGAGAGCTAAGCTGCTTTCATCAGAGTGTAGGCATCCCATGCATTTGTGGATTCTACCTGCAGCTACCAACCTAATGGGCTTTTAAGTGGCTTGAAGAATTTCAAAGTGAGAGTGTGGAATTAGAAGAGGTCCAGAGAGGGCAAGGATGATTATAGTTATAGTAGGAACGTCAAACCTCTCATTTTAACAACAGAGAGTCAGAAAAGATTGCAGGCCAGATTCATCAAAGGCATCTAAAAATGTGCATTCCTTAAATGTTTAATGTTGATTGACCATTACTGTCTGATGGCAGATAGGGAAAAGTGCTCTCATTAGGGCCAAGCTAGAGGTTATATGTCAGTTGTGTGTCACTTTTTCAACCACATTTTTAAAAACCAAAGCAGCCTCAGTAGGCTACAAGTCTGGGCAGGAGAATGGCAAGTGAGGGGCTGCTTAACCCTTTCTCCAACCATTTTTTCTGCTCAAAATCACCCCCTAACTGTATTTTTCTTGTAGGGAAAAATGCATGGGTACCTGTATCTTTTCCAGTATGGGTAGAAAAGCAGCTGGGGTAAATTTATTTATTTATTATGCATACATTTTTTGCATTCATATCATACTGTGAGTTCTACTGGAGGGAGGGCACCTCAAATGCTCCTTGGTCCATCATCTCCATTGTACACAAACATAAAGCTCACTCTTTCTAACCAGCTGAACTTTCTTTTATTTATACATTCTTTTATTTACACATTAGCACTCCAATCCAGTCTTTGTTAAGTACAATTAGGAAATATAATTTTGGATTAGGGTAAAGACAGTCATTGTTCCATAGGAAGAATCATGCTTGTGGCTTAGCCTGGCTGGTTTGGCATGGCCTCAAGTAAGTGTTTCTTGCTATTGGGACTGGTTACAGTTCAGGCTGGCCTCTATAAGGAACCTCCAAGGGGGATCCCGCTGGTACCCCATGCTGATCCCATGGGGGAAAGACAGACTTTTGGTAAGTATTAGTGCAAAGAGGTTGCACCCCCAATGTCTGCCAATTGGACTGTGCTTGCCTCCAGCTCTTTTCTGGTCTAGCTCTCTCTCCCCACCAACTTCTTTCCCCCTTTTGAACTTCTTCCTCCTCTTTCTCCTTAAGAATGCTGGTCAGGGTCTTGTACAAACACCACCTCTCTCTAGAACAAATGGGACATTTCTTCTCCCATCTGTCCTGCTTGTTGCTGCTCCCTATCTCTCCGTCAGCCTCCCTCTCATCCACTCAACCAATTCCCACTGTACTGCCACTTAGTTTCCAACTCTCTTTCTTATTTAGATGCTGTTTCCATTTGCTTCTCTTCTTTCTTCCATCTCCTGGCTTTTCTCTGCTCCAGCTCCACTATATCCTTCATCTGTCTCTACACTGGCCTCCATCCTTCTCACTCACCTCCTTCTCACTGGGCAGTTTAAATAGCCCTGCTCTGCCTAGGACCCCAACCATGCTGTCTTGGCATCTGCCTGCTCATCCCTCTTCCAACTTCCACTTTTGAGAAGGGATGGGGTAGATAGTCAGTGGTCCAACATACAGAAGTTTTTAAAAAATCATTGTTAGAAACTTTTTCCTCTTGATTTCCACACTACCTTGGTCAAAACCTGTCAGGGTTTGCATTTCAGCAGTGGGTGTGACTGCAGCCAAAAGTGGGCAGGGCCAGAGACTGAAGGGGGCAGATGTATGTGACTCATACCTTTGTTCAATACACAGTAAAAAAAAAGAAGACACTTGCATCCAGGCATTCTGCTTCCCCAGCTTGTGCTCCAAGGTTCCCTCTATTACCTTGGTAGCTGAGGGACAGAATGGGATGGAGTAAATAATATCAACAACCTGGAGCAGGGCCGGTGAGGGTGTGTGGCCTAGAGTGAGGGGCATGGCCTGAGGAAAATCTGGAGGTCTGGACTGAGAGGTCTGGGGTTCCACATTTGGCCTGCAGGCCAGAAGTTCCCCAGTCTTGGGCTAGTGAAAGCATCACATGAGCCTAAGCAGCAATTTGAGTCCTGTTCCTGTTGAAAGAATGAAGAAGAAGAAGAAGAAGAAGAGGAGGAGGAGGAGGAGGAGGAGGAGGAGGAGGAGGAGGAGGAGGAGGAGGAGGAGGAGGATTACAAATCCTACCATGGACTTGTACTTCTTTAGATATATATTTGAAAATTGAAGCTGAAATAAACTATATATTTGGATGGGGGAAATGCTGTCAGCCAGTAATCTGGAGAGTTGTGGATAGAGAGCAGTTTTATTTCCAGCTTTCTCCTTGATTTTCTATCTACCTCTTATGTCAATCCTGCCAGGTGTTCCATTGCCAAAGAGGTGTCATGCTTCTGTGCTATTGCCAATGCAAACTGCCTTTAGCTCAGTTGATGTTTTTTTCCCCTGACTATTTGACAACAACCCACCAGAGATCACTTCATTCTATTGCTGCTTTCCCTAGGGACTCATTGGTGGAGCTGTGAGCTCTTTGACTGAAAGCAAAACACACATAACAACAGGGAAATGCAGAATGACTCCATGAGAAATTATGTTAGATCTAAACATCGGTCTCTCACTCGTTCTCAAGTTCTTCAAATGAGTCTCTTCCAATCCAAAGCTAAATAAAGGAACGTGCTGCTGGCAGAAGTACAAAGCTGTAAAATCTTTGACAGGTTTCTCCAGGGAAAACTGCCTTCCACTTTTGACCAAGATAAGAATCCAAAATATCTACTCATCCTGCACTGGGCCTCACTCCCCATTTGGCTCCTGGCAAATGTCTTTTGCTTGGATGAACAGCCTTCCCTAACCTGCTTCCCTCTATGTCATACTCCCACTGGTGGAATCCTCCTTCCCTGAGGAGCTAGAGCTCCCAGAGATGGATCACACCATAGGACCATCAATATCAGAAGACCTGGGGGAGCCTGGGCCCTCAGGGGAGAGGACCACAGGTCCATCCCCACAGAAAGAGGGGAGTTCTGCTTCAGAGAGGCTGAGCAACCACACTGTCCCAGAAAGCGTCATCACTTTAAGAAGCAAATCAGTAAGGCTCCTTTAAGGAGAAGTACCCAACTCCAAAGAAGGACTCCTCAAGAGGAGGGAACACCTCAGGAGCCAGGCTTGTAATATACTGTAGCTGAGCCTTGGGTGGGATTGAGGAGGCTCCGGCAATATAAATGTGCATTCTCGGTCTAGCATTTTCTGGGAACAATGCTTTTCTTCAGCTCCAGTATCTTGTACCCTGACTTGTGTTTGGATCTCTGTGTTATTGACCTTTGGACTTCTACCTGATGCTGCTTTTTAGACTCTGTTTCTACTGACTGATATCCTGTTTCTTTGAGCTTGGCTACTCCTTGGGCTTCTCTATGGAAAATCCATGTTTGTCCAGTAAAACTGTGCTTGACTTTTGCTTGCTTCAGTTCTCTATTGTAATCAACTCTGTGTTTGCATAGCAAAGAGCTGAACTTAATTGGAGCAGGACATTCTAGATGGTTTGGGTTCAATTTCGATCAGTCCCAGTCAGCATGGCCAATGTTCATGAATGTGGAGAGTTGATCTGCTGTGTTTCCACTACAAGGAGGCATTAAGAAGAACCCCACTGGATTAGACCAACGGCCCATCTAGTTTACTATTCTGTTCTCACACTGGTCAACCAGATGCCTATGGGAAGCAAGCACACTACTGCCTGTGTTCCCCAGCAACTGGCATACTGCCTTTGATACTGGAGGTAATGTAGGGTCATCATGACTAGTAGCCATTCATAGCCTCATCCTCCATAAAAGATTTCCATTTTTGGTAAATTCTTATCAAAAACTAAACAAAATTGAAATTCTCATCCATGTGCACTGACCAAATTAAATAGGTACAGCTATTCCCAGCATGGAGAGTGTCATGTTGCATCTTTCTGCCATATCACTGTTAATGATGAGGAGCCTGTCAGAAAAAAAGAGATGGTAACCTAAGTCAGCATGACAAACTTGGTAGAACACACTGGGATCCAAACATTGACTTTTAAGAGCTATGCTCTCAAGGCCCTGGGCCTGGATGGATAAATCTGTCAGTTTGGGGTTCTCTGACATTTGATTTCTTTTTTAGATCTCAAGTTCTTTCTATCCTGTTTATGAAGAAATTTGCAAATTTTAGTAAGTTCATATGAAAAAATGAGCCAAACAAAATTCTCACTCATCACACAAACACACACACACACTTTCTGTTCTTTCTCATCTACAGGTTTTGGAGGGTTTTTTTTTTTTTAAACTACAAAAATACACAAAACCTGTTTACCAAAGATGACAGGCAGATGAGTGATTCACTGCAAGCAACAATGACTCTGTCATATTAGCTTCAACACTGGGGGGAAAAAATCTAATGGAAAAAGAAAGTAAGAGAAATAACACCACGAAGAGCTCAGCTACCAATAGAAGATGGCAGGCAACAGAGCTGAGAGGGCTGATTAACATTTATATAGAAGACAAATACCAGTATCGCTGTCTTTGTTTTACAGTTAGCATTAGGAGTTACTTTTCGTATTGGTCACTAGTGATGCCCCATTGCAGCCTGGGTGGGATAGTGGTTGTATAGTGAGTTTTTTTTTTTTTTAACCACAGTGCATTTAGGTATAACATTCTAAATTATTTTTGTCTCTTATTTCCTTCCCAAGAGTGTGACGATGTAAAGATTTCTAATTTTTTTGCCTTCATATGGGCATGCTAGTGGTTTTTTTGTGGTGAGCTTATTTTTGATTATGTGATTTTTCAGGTGTGTTTATATATACAAATATATTATATTCACAAGTGTGTTTATAATACACATATAAAACACATACATTTTTCCATTCTGAATTTTTCTGATGACAATTTTGAATATTTGGGTTTTGTTTTGTTTTGAAAATCAATTTCTGTTTAATTTACAGGTGATACCAATGTTACATTGTTGTTGTTTCATTTTAATTAGCAGAGTGCATTGAGAGGCAGGGTGTAATTATCCATATGTTTATATGGATGTGAAATTGTGATTGTAGTGACATCTTTACATCGTCACAGTGAGTCTTGGGAAAGAAATGAGAGACAAAAATAATTTAGAAAACCAATAAATTCATCGTTGAAATGCATGTGGTGTTAGCCATATTCGAAGGGCTTCATGTTTATTGAACCTAAAGATGTATGAAGTTGCTTTTTTGTGGCTATAATGTTTGTTATATGAATTTGTAAAGTGAGTGTGAAGTTCATTATATATTTTTGACAATGTACATTTAAACATTTTCCCAGCTGCCCAGGAGCTGTTTACAAGGCAGGCGGGGATAGCTCCAGTGCAACTGGAAGAATATCTAAAGGACACAAGAGCTGTGCATGTACAGAGAACCAGAAAACTACCAATAGATGCAGAGGCCAAATAGGAAGCCACCCTAATGAAGCCCTTCTAATATTCCTTTCTTGGGTGCAGTGGCTTCTCAGCTCCAGAGATTTCTGGATGTGAGATCCATTTCAATCTGGGTTCAGGCCTGGTTATGGGACAGAGACTACTTTGGTCACCTTGGTGGACTATCTATGCTAGCAACTGGACAGTGGGAGTGTGTCCCTGTTAGTTCTGCTGGACCTTTCAGCAGCTTTTCATACCATCGACTATGGTATCCTTATGGGTCTGAGATGGGATTGAGATGCACTGTTATACAGTGGCTCTGTTCCTTCTTGGAGGGGCTATCTCAGAAGGTGGTGCTGCAGGATTCCTGTTCAACGCTGTGGCTGTTGGCCTGTAGTGTCCCTCAGGGTTCCATCTTATCCCACATTCTATTTAACATATACATGGAACTGCTGAGAGACATTGTCTGGAGTTTTGGGATTCAGTGACACCCACCCAACTCTTATCTGTCCTTTCCATCCAAATCCAAGGAAGCTGTTCTAGTTCTACATCGGTGTCTGATGTCAGTAATGGACTGGATGAGGGCAAATAAATGGAAGCTTAATCCAGACAAGATAGAGGTGCTCCTTGTCAGTCAAAAGGCAGGTCAGGGAATAGGGATTCAACCTAGGCTTGATGGGGTTGCACTCCCGCTGAAGACTCAGGCTCACAGTTTGGGTGTACTCTTGGACTCTTCCCTGAACCTGGATGCCCAGGTCCTGACAGTGGCCAGGAGTGCATTTGCATAGATGAGGCTAGTGCGCCAACTACACCCATTCCTAGAGATGTCTGATCTGGCCATGGTCACACATGCTTTAGTTACATCCCATTTGGACTACTATAACACACTCTATGTGGGGCTGCCCTTGAAAACTGTTGAGAAATGTCCAGAATGCTGCAGCCAGACTGTTGACTGGGGCTGGTTACAGGAGCATGTGACTCCCTTCTTAGAGCAGTTTCACTGGCTAACATTCTGTTTCCAGGCAGAATTCCAAGTGCTGGTTATGACCTATAATGTCCTAGATGGCTTGTGACCAGACTACCTGAAAGACTACCTTCTCCCATATGAGCCTGCCCAGTCCTTAAGATCTTCTGGAGAGACCCTTCTTTTGAAACCATCACTATCAGGGACACATTTGGTGGTGACACGAGAGAGGGCCTTTTTGGTGGCTGCTCCCAGGCTGTGGAACTCCCTCCCAAGGGAGGCTAGGTTTGCTCCCTCTCCACTGTCCTTTCACTGGCAGGTAAAGACCACTTTATTTATGAAAGCATTTGGCTTGTAAGAGGGCTTGTAGTTTGGGTGCTGTTTTTATTCTATAATTGTTATGTTTTTATTGTATTTTAATGTGCTTTCTTGTTTTAATCTATTTTAAATTGTTTTGAAAGCTCCCTTGAGTGCCATTTTGGGAAAAAGGCAGGGTATAAATCAAATAAATAAATAATAGAATGTGGAAAAACTGTACACAAGCTGGTGGGAAACCACAAAAAGTTGTTGGGGGAAAGAGGGTCGGAACAGTGGGAGGGTGCATGGCCATCTGGGAAATACTAGAAGGCCACATTGGGGCCCCAGGACACCTGGATCCCCCCCACTTGAGGTTCTGTATTCTTGGTCTATATGGAATACTCATCTTTCCCTCTGCAAGATTTAAATGGTCTGATTCACCTCCAAACCATTGACCAGCAGCGCTACAGCCTCTGCATCTTTTTGCTGAATTACAGCACCCATTATGTCCCCCCAAGAATTTTAATTTTGAACGCCTCATCCCATTTTTGCTTTAATCATTCCCAGACTGCCAAACCACCAACCTGCCAATAAATACACTTTGAGATGTTATCTTTCTTTGAATGAGGAGATACTTCCCCATAAGGTAACATTTTCTGGGACCCACCAAACTCATCTGAAAAACAAATTGGTTGGAGGGTGAGGTGTTCAAAATGAGCTAGGGTGGCCTGGTTCAGGTTGGAGTGAAATCATTGTCTTGGTACAGACACAGTGACAAATTGAAAGTGAAAAGGATAACTGAAGGCAGAGCCCCAGTAGGAAACCCCTGTTTGGAGATTTAGATTATTTTCAGACGAGGGGAAGGAAAGAAGGTCACAAGGTGTCATCAGGCTTGTCACTGTGACAATGTGCAGGGTAGTTATCACCTGTACTGGTCTCTATATCAGTGTGTATATCACAGCTAAGGTGGCCTTGATGGGCTGTCGATTACCATGGACAATTTCATTAGTCTGCCCTGATGAGTGACATGGCAATTAACTATCTAACATTCCCCCAATCAAGGCAAACATATTTGTCTGTGAGAGGAAGGCCAGCTAGGTCACTGTGTGGGGTGTTTAGAGCTCTCTCTGTTGTCAGCTCTAAGCGTTCAATTTTTCCACAGAGACAACATTTTACCGAACATATACAGTATCTGTGCTCTAAAGCCATGCAAGATTAGGCTAACAACATCTCCCCCCCCCCCCAGTGCAGCACTGGAATCAGAGACGTTCTCACAGATGTTTATAAAAATTAATTTGGGTACCATTCCCTTACATGCACATAGCACATCTTAAATAGAACTTTTAGCTCAATTTTTCTCAGTTATCTGAGAACTCTTAGCTCAATTTTGCAGGTGGGGGAAATTCAGGTTATATGAGTTTGGGAGATGGGGAAGACTTTGACTATTTTAAGGCCCTGCCAACCCAAATCCAAACGAAAAACAAATTGGTTGGAAGGTGAGATTATATATATATATATATATATATATATATATATATATATAATCCCAGAATACTGCAGTTGCAGCACATATAATGGTGTGTGTGTGTATATATATATATATATATATATATATATATATATATATACACACTGTTATATGTGCTGCAACTGCAGTATTCTGGGAGAAACAAAATGGTGACTCAGTCACCAAGAAAGGAGCTTGGTCTGTGCATCAGTCAGTGAATGGCAAGGGGATTTCACAAGAGCCCTAGTCTTACATTCATATGGTAAATGGATACATCATGTTTAAAAGGGCTGTAGGTGAAATAGAATGCAATACTGTTGATTATGAATATTATTTGTCAATATAATGATAGGGAGTACCTTTAGAAGCAGAGAACATTTTTTAAAGCTTTCATAAAGTTGAGTAGGCTTGAAGAGGGAAAGAGTTGTGCCACTCATCACCAGTGACATCATCGGCACTATATCCAATAGGTGCTCATATTCCAGACAGCACTTCTTTTCACAACTAATATTATACACTGGGGGAAACACTGTGTTTTGTCAGTGATACAGTAGTAGAGTAACCTGTGTCCTCACTGTGGGAAGCTGTGTGAATCTAGAATTGGCCTCCACAGTCACTTACGGACCCATCGCTAGAGTCTACACAATTTTCTTTAGAATTTTCCTCCTTTTAAAATCTCCTTTTTGTAAAAAAAAATTTTTTTATCCTGGAAGACAATCTTACTCGGTCACGAGTGATCGCCTGACTGACTGAGTAGAGTGCAAAAGTGTTTTTTCATCAAATGATCTCAGGGCAGTTTACAGTAATTAAAACAATAGAATAGAATAAATAATCTCATAAATAAATATGCTTATGGGGGTTATATTAAAATATTGTATTGGGATATAAGATATGGAGAATTATATACAGAATCCTGGATGTGACTAATGTCGCATCAAGAGCCAGTGTGGTGTAGTGGTTAGCATGTTGGACTCGGACTCGGGACATCTGGGTTCTAGTCCCCCCTTGGCCATGAAGCTCACTGGGTGACTTTGGGCCAGTCACTGACTCTCAGCCTAACCTAACTCATGGGGTTGTTGTGAGGATAAAATGGAGAGGAGGATGAGGATTATGTAAGCCACCTTGGGTTCCTTGCAGGAAAAAAGGCAGGATAGAAATATACGGTAATAAATAAATAATAAATAAATTTCTTGCCTACTTGAATCAAACTAACTGTCTTCTCCATCTCATCTTAAGTCACATTTACAGGGCCTTTCCATGTGTCAAAGTATGCTCTAACTAACTGTATTCAGTAGCAGTAGTGTGATATTCTATCCACACAATGAAGGTAGGGCTTCCTTCAAGTCTAGGTTTCTTGTATATAAAAAAGACAAGCATGTTCAGTATGTTCTGTAGTAGTGGTTTCATAACGTTCATTCTTTTAGAAACCTGGTCTGATTTGCTCTGCTGTTTTATACTTCTGACTGCTTAGCCAGGAAACTATGTGCTTATGACTCAGCAAAGTTTGCCAAGTCCTTTCAAGATGCAGTCTGCTTTATTTAGTCACTTGCTTATGCAAAGAGGAGGTGTAGTTGCTGTCATTCCTTTTGCCAGCTTCAGAGAATGGGGCTTTAAACAGTTCCTTCTCAAACTGGGGAGAGGTAACGAGCGGGGTACCACACGGCTTGGTCCTGGGCCCAGTGCTCTTCAACATTTTTATTAATGACTTGGATCAGGAAGTGCAGGGAATGCTTATCAAATTTGCACATGACACAAAGTGGGGTGGAACAGCTAATGCTCTGGAAGACACAAACAAAATTCAAAGTGACCTCGATAGGCTGGAGTGCTGGGCCGAAAACAACAGAATGAAATTTAATAGGGATAAATGCCAAGTGCTGCACCTAGGGAGAGGAAACCAAATGCAGTGTTACTGAATGGGGGACACTTGGCTCAACAATACTACAAGTGAGAAGGATCTTGGAAGTGTGGTAGATCACAAGCTGAATATGAGCCAGCAATGCGATGTGGCTGCAAAGAAGGCAAATGCTATTTTGGGCTGCATTAATAGAAGTATAGCTTCCAAATCACGGGAAGTGATAATTCCCTTTTACTCGGCACTGGTTAGGCCTCATCTTGAGTACTGCGTCCAGTTCTGGGCACCTCACTTTAAGAAGGACGTAGACAAACTGGAGAGGGTTCAGAGGAGGGCAACAAGGATGATAAAGGGACTGGAAACAAGGCCCTATGAGGAGAGACTGAAAGAACTGGGCATGTTTAGCCTTCAGAAGAGGATACTGAGGGGAGATATGATCGCACTCTTCCAGTACTTGAAGGGATGTCACACAGAGGAGGGCCAGGATCTCTTCTCGATCATCTCAGTTTGCAGGACAAGGAATAATGGGCTCAAGTACAGGAACCCAGATTCCACCTAAACATCAGGAAAAATTTCCTGACTGTCAGAGCAATAAGACAATGGAATCAACTACCTAGGAAGGTGGTGGGCTCTCCCACTCTGGAGGCATTCAAGGTGCACCTGGACAGCCATCTGTCGGGGATGCTTTGACCTGGATTCCTGCATTGAGCAGGGGGTTGGACTCGATGGCCTTTGTAGGCCCCTTCCAACTCTACTTTTCTATGATTCTATGATTCTATGCTTGAAAGTGACTGTGGAAGATTGAGCAGGAGTTCCAAGCCCATGCAGGAAGAACATGGTTAATGAAAACAGGACAGGAGCTGCTCAAACTCCACCCCAAGAGGGAGAAGAAACAAGAAAGATTCTTACAGCTATGGCCTCCATGAAAAGCTCAATTGGGACAAGAAAGAGGGGTTCTCTCTCCTCAATGAGTTCAGCAGGGCATGGGAGTGCAAAGATGCTACATTAGAGCATTAGATATATGGCTAACTTTGCATGCATAGGGTAACTAGGGGAGAAATGGGTTAATGGGATCTAACCTGCCTAGCCACTTCCTTCCACAACTGGGAATCTTCCTTAGAAGATGTTTCTCTCTCTCTCTTCCTGAACCTTCACAAAGCAAGATGTGTGTGGGCTGGTTCCCTTCCAGCCATGCTGATTTCTAACAGACTCTAATGAACTTTAAGCTGTGCCTGCATGGACTAACAAGCATGCAAGAGAATATCAGATGTTGTGAGTACAATAAGCCAGCTGTTTTGTTTGATATAACTAGTCTGGATTGTCTCTTAATCCTAAGTAGGCTTTCTGGGTCAGACCACGTGGTAAGCAGCCTTGTAGTTTGTTTAAATTAGTTAGCAAAGCTTCTGCATACCTCTGCTATGATACACCAATCCCTTTCCCAACATAGAGTTCCTCTTTTACTGAAGTAATTAGGAAGTGGGAGGAGCACGAAACAATCCATAGTAAAGGCTAAGAAGTTTCCATGCTACATATCTGTTTCATAGTTTTTGTCAAGCTGGGTGAGGGGAAGAATGGATATGAAGCCAATGGGTACACCAACACTCGATCTCAAAAAAGGTGTTATGCATTTGAGCAAGGGGAAGAGGGCATTTAGGCCAAAAATGAAGGACAACCCCTGGTGTGCAAGCAGACTGAAACAGAGGAAGCTACCTCATACAACATCAGAATATTTGTCCCTCTCGCAATCTAGCCCTGTTCAGCGGTTCTGAAATTGTATCTGTGGAGGAACCTCCCCATTCACCCCGACCTTCCTGCATTGAGTGGGAAGGCCTGAAGGCTGACTGTAAGTGCCGTTGGCTTATGATCCTCCATGTCATTGGGAGCCACTGCCCCCTCCACAGTAGGGATAGGCAAATTTATTTATTATACCCCACCTTTCTTCCTGCAAGGAACCCAAGGCGGCTTACATAGTCCTCCTCCTCTCCCTTTTATCCTCACAACAACCCTGTGAGGTAGCTTAGGCTGAGAGTCAGTGACTGGTCCAAAGTCACCCAGTGAGTTTCATGGCCGAGCGGGGACTAGAACCCTGATCTCCCGAGTCCCAGTCCAACACTCTCACCACTACGCTACTCTGTCAAGCTTGTTTTCAGTCAGGTTCCCACCCACCCCACTTTTAAGTTTGTTCCGTCTTGTTTCTGCATCAGATTGCAGTTTTCCCCACCCACATGCAAATTTGTATGGATTTTCATGTACATGCATGCAAACCCAGCAAGTTTCTCACTCATCCCTACTCCATGGATACAATTTCAGGAATGCCTGAATAGGAGCACTGCTACAATAGCTACTGGTTTTGCTTCCACTACCTAGCATTACTTCTGCTCAAGGAGCAGGATGCACCCATATCTTCAGCAGGGACCCCCCCCCCCAAAAGACTATAGATCAACTCTGTAGCATCCTTACAGTAATATAACCTGATCTTGTATGAATAGTTATTCCTCTATAGTAACACATACAGAGATTCAAAATCATCTTGGCAAATGCCCATTGCCAGCATGTCTACAGAATCCTTATTCTGCTCCTTTGTCAGGTTAACAGAGCAATTTAAATCCAAATTAATTAAGTCTTGTTTGCTGTTCAGTATTAGTGAAGAAATGAATATCATACCTCTGAGGCATCCATCTTGGTCAGCTGCACTGCGCCTCCCAGCTGTTATCTCCCCCCCCTTGATTAGTTTTTCTTCTATTTTTATGAAGCTAGCAACAAAGTAATAAACCTTCTACTCATTTGATTAAAAAAAATATATAATTTTTTTTATTAGCTTCTGAGGAAAATTGAGTTTTCTACTTTTTTGCCTCAGCAATAAAAGTTGATTTGTTCTACAGCTCCCTGATAGAATGTTTAGGCCACTGCTATTACTTAAATCTAATGAGTCTTCTTCAAATGTGTTACTGCATTGCTTACAAGCCTCAGCAATGCAGACCTTTGAAAATTATGCAATGGTTCCTGCAGTAATAACTGTGGTTGCACCTCCCCCATTAAAATTTACCTGCATAAACAATTCCATATTAAAACACAGTTATTTATGTCCCTTTTATTAAGCTTACTTTCCCCCCCTTCCAGCAATAGTGTTATGTCTAAATGTGCCTTGCTTTATTTAGTGCCACAGAGCAGAGGATCCAGTACATCTTACAAAAGTATTGCTTTGTTTAATGGAGTGGGTGACAGTAGGGGCCAATACTATATATACAGCAATCTTTCTTCCGAGAGATATTCTTCCAAGACTCTCCGTCAGCTCCCACCCCCAATACACATCAATTTCAGTTCTGTTTCTTTCATCCAAAGTATCACTTGGAAAAGGGGACCACAGTTCCAAGCTCTGGTATCATTTTGTTTTCCCTAGTAGCCATGCTTAATGTGGGGACACTTTTCTGGTTAGAGCAAAGCCTGTCCTCCACCACTGACACATGTTTGTGCATGTGAGTTTCTGCATGAAACAAAGGGGTGGACGAATCGATCCTTTTCGGTTTCTCGTTTTTCCAATCTTAAATTCGGCTCATCCCAAACTTTTACATTTTCTTTTAACTTTGCGTGAAAACCCACAAGCATTTTTGTGCACATCTCTCCTACCACATGCTTTTTTGGTATGCATTCTTGCCTAATATACACATTTCTGGCAAGCAGTTTTTCCTAATATAATGCATATTTGAACTTCATTGCAAATCAGGGAAGTTCTCATTCAAATGTGAACTGAATGAATTTGTCCCCCATCCCTAGTGAAACATCTCTGTGTGCAGAGGTCCATGCAATGTACAAGTCCTCTTCACATGCCATCCATCATTGTGACAGAGGTTTTACTACTCTGTCTCCATACACTTCCAGCATTCTGTCACACTCTAGTGTGACCAAGTAGCATAGGATTAGAGGCATTAAGCCCTAATTGGTGTGTGTGTGTGTGTGTGTGTGTGTGTGTGTGTCCTTCAAATTAATGGCAGTGGGGGCACAGGTCTGGCTGGAAGAAGAAAGGCACATCTTCTCCCTGTTTTTCCCCACCTCACCCCAGTCTGAGGATCTATGAGCCTGTCCAACAACGCATCCCTCCCCGTAACTGGCGCATTATTAAGACAAAGGATATGCTGCTGGGATTGATGGAGGGTTGCCGGGGGGGGGGGGGTTCAGGGTTTGCCTCCAGCATCAATATATTCAATATTCTAGAAGGGGGGGGAGGAGGAAGGCTTAATAAGGGAGGCTGTGTTGGATTACTGAATAGCTGTCAAACAGTTCTTAGTTCAGTAATATATGAAGGAATAATGATAATGGGTGGTGATGCTTCAGAGCATGGACAGAGTGTATTTCTAATCCCACTAAGCATAGTTGCTCCTTCCACGCCACAGCAGGGGCAGGCAATCTGCAGGTGATGGGCACTAATTTCATTTGGCCCTTGACCTAATTTCATGCAGGGCGGGAGAGCCGAGAGGGAGAGAAGGAGAACAGGAGGGGGGGGGAACACAGAGGGGGGAGACAAAATGAATGGAGTGATGGAAGTGGGGAGGGGATAAAGCCCTTTGTAAATGATTAGCTCACACCTCTGCCAAAGAGGGTAAAATGTGGTGCGCGTGTCCAAAATAGATGGAGCACTGGAAGGATGGAGGTGGGGGAAGCCCTTGCAAGTGATCAGTTAATATTTCTGTCCAGAGTGATCTGCCCATCAGGGAGGAAGGAAGAGGGAGAGAGTGCAAAGGTGTGTGTGGCAGAATGGGAGAAAGAGAGAGCAGAGGTGGCCCTGCCCATCTTTGGCTCTGGCCTGCTCGCTTTGGGCTCCTGCCTTCCCCACTACCAGCATCCCAACACAGAGAATGCAGCCCTCGACAAGAAAATGGCTCTCCACCCTGGCACTAGAGATTACAGAGCAGGGCTTTCTTGGAAGACTTAAACCCCTAACATATCTCCAACTGAGGCTGGTGGCTCCAATGCCAGTGGGGCGGTATATCCACTGTGGGTTTCAGCATGAGCATCAAAGGAGCTATCCGTGGTGCTGAACCTATTTTGGGGATAAGGTGCAGCACCATGGATAGCTCCTTAAAAGTTCATGCTGGAACCTGGAGCGGATACGCCACCCCATTAACATTGGAGCCGCCAGCCTCCGCTGCATATCTCTGTTTAGAAGTTATTCGGTACCTTCCTCCACTATCTTCTTTTGCCTTCCCACTATACCTGTAGCACCTGTCACATCTGTTTCTAAGCCTAAACATATACACTCATCTGCTATTGGCAGAAACAGATGGATAGTAGTAGTTCCCCACTGTGCATTCACATGGGATTTAGCTTGTGATCCTGCTGAGCAAAATACTCCCCCCTCTCTCTCACACACACTGCAAATATCTGTTTTCTTAGGAACTCACTAAACTTTAGGCACCACCAGTGAGGAAAGGTCTTGAAAAAAGATCTGTTAAACAATTAAACCTGGTCAGGACCGCAGTTAAACAGACAGATCCTTCTCTTCTATCCAAACTGGCTGAATATACACTAACCTTCCAGTGCTTAAATGTAGCTGCTGTTTTTAAAATCACATCTGGGATTGTTCAGCAATGACATTCTGGACAAATGGGAGAGGTTTTAAAGAGAAGTTCCAAAGCAGGATTGATAATTAAAATGCCACAATATATTATTTGCTTAAATAACTGGAGTTAACTACATGACAATTAGATTGATCTCTTATATGCATATTACAGCTCTATAAATGTCTTTTAATGATATATAATTAACTTATGATATATTACACCCTCAGCCTAATTACGAATGTGCACTTGAAATGTTTCATTCCAAGTGTCAGTGGAATTGGCTGCTAGGACTACGTTCTGCCGCTCAAACCTGGGGCAACATTAGGACACAGCTTTGCTTTGTTCATGCAATCCAAAGGGGATTTAATTCAGACTCCAGTCAAGGTCCTTGCCAGGAGCCTGTCATTGCAAAGATGAAAACTGCAAATCAGTTTCCAAAATAACCTTTACCAATAGGTTAGTATAAGTGGAAATTTGAAAAACATGTATATAGGTATGGTTGCTGTTGTTGTTGTTGTTGCTGTTGCTGTTGTTGTTGTTGTTGTTGTTGTTGAATTCTCCCACAGCAGGCTTAGAAATTAGACTTGGGGGGGGGGACGACTATTTTCCATAAGCTTGTTTAGTTTGGATCCTGTCGCTCCTCCACTGATGTCACCAGGAATGCGACAGCATCTGATAACTTCCTCACACTTGATTAAGTCTGGACTCCCATACTCCCAACCGTCCACTTTCTTTGTTGTTCCCTCAGTGACAGAGGGAGGAACGAAGGAAGGTGTGTGTGTGTGTGTGTGTGTGTCTCCCACCCACACTCCCTGATGGCTGCATAACAAGAACTGCAAAATGAGAACTACAGTTCCCAGGGCTCTTTGTGCCCAGTATGCAGCAGCATGCAAGGGGTCAGAAAGAGAAGGGGGGGGAGAGACTTCCCTTCCTCCTCCATTCACTTCCTGCCAGAGTACCATTGAAGGCAAGTGGGGGTGCAGGAGCAAGGGGCTTTGGAAGTAGATGTCAGGATAGAAGTGAGGCTTAGAAGGAGAGCTAATGCCACCCAAATTATGAGCCACCCAAATTCCTATTTCTGAGCTGAGAAATGCAAATTTTGCCATTGCCACTAAATCTTATTTATTGATTGATTATATTTATATCCCGCCTTTTTCCCTGCAAGGAACCCAGTGCAGCTTACATAATCCTCCCCCCCTCTCCATTTTATCCTCACAACAACCCTGTGAGGTAGGTTAGGCTGAGAGCCAGTGACTGCCCCAAAGTCACCCAGCGAGCTTCATGGCTGAGTTGGAACCATAACCTGGATCTTCCAAGTCCCAGTCCAACACTCTAACCACTACGCCACACTGGCTCTTATTATTAGGAAATTCTTGGCAGAGAAGCAGTGTAATCTTTGGATGACAACTCTGTTGGCGCGTGTGAACAGAGTTGGGAGATTTATTATCCTATCTGTGTGCTAACAGACACCTGAAATTCCACACACAGATCTTCCAGATCTCACCTCCCTCCTGCGCAGCGTGCAGCGTCGGTGCCAGCCTTGGCCAGCCCAGTCTGGCCTGTAATCAGACTTGCTTCCAGCTTCCCCGTTGCAGATTAATCCATGGAGTCAGGAAACACTTTGTAATGCCACAGGTCTATTTCTACCTGTTTATTCACTTAGCAAGTAAAGTTCTACAGAGTATACATTTCCTAGTTACAGTCCATGTGCAGAGTATAAATGCATAGCAAGCATTACATCCAGTGGAGTAAGTTGAGCTTCACTCCACCTCAGCAAAGATGTTACATTGTTGCAGTCTAGCCAGAAGAACCAGAAGAAGAGAGAAAGCAGTTCAGCTTCTCTCTAAGATGGCTTCAGACAGAAAACAAGTTAGCACGTCATCAGAACATACAAACCATGTGACCAGCTCATGTTGTTCTCACAGTCTAAAAACCAAGGTTTCTAGTAAGACATAACAAAACCTGTTTACAGCCATTCTGTCTCTTCCATGTGTAAAGAGTGTGCTGCAACTGGTAAAGTGATACATATCACAACAAACTCAACTTGATTTGGCTTATTGGGCAGGAGGAAATGACAATGGGGTGTCTAGACTTCCCTCACATGCTGTCCCATCTCCAACCTACTAAAGCTAATCACAAAGCGGTGCTGCATGGAATCAATACTCTGCATGAAGTTTCCAAGAGAGTGGGTATGTGTGCGCTGCATGTATGTCATTGGGCAAATAGCTACTGCCCTGATGGGCAGTATTGATTCCATGTGAAGCACTTCCTTTCCACATGCTGTCAAAGTTGACCGACAATTTCATAGGTTCCCAACTTTTTTAGGCTGGTGGGTACATTTGGAATTTTGTGTGATTGTCTTGGGTGCTCTCACAAAATGGCTGTGCAGGGGGCTTGCCCACTCACAAAATGGCCGCCACGAGTATCACCAGTCACAAAATGCCAATTTCTCAGAAGGCAAACTTGTGAGGTTAAAAGAAAAGTAACTTGCCCCAAAAGCTTAGTAGTAGGCGGAGGTAGGGTCTGAGCTCCAAAACACAAGCCCTCTGTTTTGAACTTTTCTGCTCCAACACCCATTTCACAGAAGGCCAACTGTTGATGCTCAGAGAAACACACACACAGTGCAGGATAGACACCTGCCTTCTGCCCCGTCTAGTCCCTTAGGATGTTCTTTACCATTCCCCATCTTATTATATGGAAATAAAAATTGTGCTGGAGGCTGGCACTTCACTTTGCAGCACGACAGCCTCCTAGTTTAAAAACAAACAAAACCCTTAAAAATGAAAAATTAGTTAGGAGCAGCAGGGAGCCGGGTGGGCACCAATGGCAGTGTCCATGGGCCCATTGGTGTCCATGGACACTGGGGACCCCAGATCTATTGTGTAGTAATGCTGAATCTGTCCTATGTTGTATCCTCCTGTCCTTCCTTCAAGAGGCCCAGTATGTTGGGTTACTTTGTGTGATAAGTTAGGCTGGGAGCTAGTTACTTGCCCCAGTTTAAGGCACCAAGTGATTTTCACAGTTTCTTCACACATCCAGTCCCAACATTGGGGCTACTATACCAGTGTTGGTATCAGGGCTTAAGCCTTAATTCTGTGATTTCCAGATGCCAGTGCCAATCAGAACATTTCTCACCTTTCCACTCCATGTTGTTGGCTATGCAAATCATTTGGTGTGAGAATTTCCAACAAGTTTTTCTAGGGTGCCATGAATCATTAAAGGAATTAGGTTCCATCTCAGGAACACTAGGAGTCCTATATTAGGGCATATGCAGGCTGCTAAATTTACCTGCAGCATTCAGCAACAAACCCTTCCCTCATCCTTCATCGTGATAAAATACCCCATATTTGATAACATCCCACTAAAGTCTCTAAGATTGTGGGGGTTTGAGAATGAATGAACAAAAGAAACTGTACAAAACCAGAGGAGGAAAGGTTAAAAGTAAGAGCAAACGTGACAAGGTCCTCATTGTACTGGGCACTTGAAAGATATGGCTAAGTGCATGATCTGACATCCTCCGTCATGTGATGAGGAAATGGGGGCAGGCTTCAAGAGAATCATGGTGAAATGAGGACTGGTTTTTTGTGGTCCTGCATGCCAGTGTGTTTATCATAATGGTTCATCAGGTCCAGAAAGGACTCACTGAAGTCCCTTTAATACACTTCATAATGACAAATTTCTCTAATGGAATTTGTTGGGACTTGAAAAAGATACTAGGAGAGGATATATTGTGGAGTAATATCCTTCCTATCTCACGTTAGTGAGATCAGCAGAGTAGAGTCCCTTTCCAGCTTAAAAGAAGCTTAGATTTGGCTAGTGTTAGCCAGTTAGCATTTGGTAATCCAGGATGCTTTAAGGCAGACTGGATTTCCCTGGTTTTGCCCCCTTTTCTCTCCCTCAGAACAATAATCAGAGACACAGTCTTGTAAAAGTTAAAAGTAACATTTATTCACTCAGATTATGCAGTTTCATTCAGGCAGGCTTAAAGGACGTTTCTTACAGTTGGTTACAAGTTCATTTGGAAATACTTGGAGTCTGAACTTGTGGAGTTCAGACCAGCAACTCTGGCTACATGCTGCTACAAAGACCACCTGGAGACAACAACCTGGTGGTGCCACGCTCACTAGAGTCTGAACAGAAAGAGGAAGAAGCTGGAAGCAACGCCCACTTCCTGTTCAGGATGTTAATAATTCACTGAGTACCTTCTAGGAAAACCATCCTAGAAGGTATCAGTGATCTTAACCATTTCACCCAATTACCTGGTGAAACATTAGTCATAGGTTTTGACTGCAATTTTAGTTATCCAACACACCCCTTCTCAGGCAAAACAACACACATTCATTCACAATTTTATTAATCCACCCACAGTCCCATCTTGACTCGAAGATTCTGGAAACTGTCTCTTGGTAGGATGTCAGCAGTCATTTCCTTAGTATGACAGTATGTCAAGTCCACAAGTCCATCTTGGACAGCCTCACGCACATAATGATACTTCACCCCGATGTGCTTCGTTCTGGCGTGGGACAGTCTCAGGCAACTCTGGTTGTCTTCCATCAGGCAAACAGGCTCCTTTCGCACCAGCCCAAAGTCTTTGATCAATTGATCCAGCCAGGCCACCCCTCTGTAGGCTTCTGTGGCAGCTATGTATTCAGACTCTGTAGAAGACAAAGCTATACAGTTCTGTTTATAACTGCCCCATGCAATTGGACCATTTGCATACATAAACACATACCTGCCAGTGGATTTGTAGTCCTTTGAATCACCAGCCCAATCAGCGTCCGTGTACCCCATTAGTTTTGGGTTGCTGTAAGCTGGTAACTTTAGCTTACAGTTCATGGTTCCTTTAAGATAGCGAACCACCCTCTTTACACCAACGCAGTCAGATTCAGTGGGATTACTCACTTTCCTGCTGAGAATCCCCACTGCACTCGCAATGTCTGGCCTACAGGTGGTCAAGTAGAGAAGCTTTCCTATTGCTGACCTGTACTTGTTGTTGTCAGGCAAAGGCTTTGACTCTTCCTGGTTCTTTAGAAAGTCAGTGTTCATGGGTGTGGCGACCGGATGTGCTTCTTGCATCTCCAGGCTGTTAATTAGTTCAGCAACCTTCTGCTTCTGACTTAGTAGAAAAGAACCATCTTCTTCTCTCTCTATTTGGATTCCAAGGTAGTAGTGTACTTTTCCTAGTTCTTTGACTCCTACATCCTTGCTTAAATGTTTCACAACCTCTGTGTAGTCTCTGTCATTTGCTGTTGCAATGATCAAATCATCAACAAATGCAAGAACGTAAGAGAGTTGTCCATCATTGCATTTGGTGTACAAACACTTATCTGCATTCCCTTGTTTGTACCCTAGTTGTGTCAGCATCTTGTGTAACTTTATATTCCAGGCCCTGGCAGCCTGCTTGTGTCCATACAAGCCCTTCTGGAGCTTGCACACCAAATGGGCTTCCTGTGGTTTGACAAAACCCTTTGGCTGTTTCATGTAAATCTCCTCTGAGATTTCACCATACAAAAATGCTGTCTTTATGTCAATGTGCCTCACCTCCATCTGCTTTGAAGCCGCTATGCTCAAAAGCGTTCTCACTGTGCTGTATCTCACAGTGGGGGCAAATGTGGCATCATAATCTTCTCCATATTGCTGGCTGAAGCCTTGAGCTACAAATCTCGCTTTGTAGCGCTGCACTTCCCCTTCTGCCCCTTGCTTAATTTTAAAAATCCACTTACTTCCTATGGCCTTCTTTCCAGGAGGTAGGTCAGTAAGCGTCCATGTCTTGTTCTGATGTAGTGCATCCATCTCCTCCTGCGCAGCCTTCCTCCAGAGACGGGCTTCTGTGTCTGGCATCTCCTTTATCTCCTCCCATGTAGAAGGTTCTTGGGGTAGTGCCGACCCTGCAGAGTAGGACAGCTGGAGTGGAACATCTCTGTTGGACCTAGATGACCGTCTGACCTGTGGTTCTGGAACCGCATCAGCTTCATCGTCCTCCTCCAGTGCAGGCATGTCCTCATCACTCTGCTCCTCTTCGTCTCTGCTGCTGCTTTCAGGGGTTGGGTACTGTGGGGCTTTACCTCCTCTTGCCAGATCCTTGCGCTGCAGTTCCTTTATTGTGCTTGTGTCTCTATGTCCAAGTCTTCTGCGCCAAAGCTCCAGATCAGCCTCATCCTTCTTCTTTGGGCACGCCACTTTAGCAGACTGAGATTCTGAAACAATAACCTCATACACGCCGTTGATCAGACTAGCTTCAACAAACACTTTACCATTTTTGGACACTTTACACTTGTCATCTTCAAATAGTACTCTGAAGCCTTTCCTTGCTAAAGTGGAGACACTGAGCATGTTGCAACTTAATTTTGGAACGTAGATAACTCTGTCTACACAGTTCTTTCTGGTTTCACCACCAACCTTGCAGCGTAGAACTCCTGAGCCTGCACCTTGTGCCTTTATCACATTGCCATCTGCAGATCTGGATATCCTCACTTTGTGATTCTTCAATCTCATTGATTTCTTTGAAGAATCCTCTCTCGTGTGAGAAATGGCTCGATGCACCCGAATCTATGACCCATTTGTTTTGACTTACTTTTGTAACAGTTAGCTGCTAAACTCTTCTGTTGCATCAGTAAGCTATTCTCATCAATTCCCTTCTTTTCCTTTTGCTGCCTAAAATGTGGGGGCTTCTTTGTCTTCGGGGCTTTACAGAACTTGGCAATATGTCCCTCTTTGTTGCAATTAAAGCAGACAATTTTCTTGGATGTGCCTTTCCCATTCCCTTGGGACAAGTAGTTTGAGTCACTTTGCTTAGAATGCCTGATTGGAGATTCTTCCCTTCTCTCAACACATTCTTCTCTCAAATGACCAATTAAATCTTTTAGGGTTAAATTTAGGGTTAAATTTGGGACACTGTCCATTCTGGATATAAAAATCTCAAACTTATATCCCAGTGACCTACTGGGAAGTAGGAAGTAGCAGACCTACTGATCTTCATTCATCACGTATTCTGCCAGTCTTAACTTTTCAATAATAGTTAAAAACTCTTCCACATGACTTCCACAATCTTTCTTGCACACAAGCTTCAAATGAAACATATCTCTCACTAGGCGCCTTTGAGACCGCTTGCTTGTAAACCCAAATGCCTTTTCTAGATTATGGAGCACTTCTCTGGCTGTTTCCCCTTCTCCAGCATGGATCATTTGGCAATCAGTTAAATTTTCTATGATAACAGATATTGCTATCCTGTTTTGCTTTTCCCACTCTTTGGCTGCTGCTCTGGCCTCTTCACCAGCGCCACTGGGCTTATCTTCCTTAATACAGCCCAGGACTTCAAGTCTGTCCAAAATCACTTTCAATCGCCTATTCCATTGTATGAAATTTGCTTCAGTTAATTTGGGCAGCCTGCCCTGGAGAAGCTCTCTCCTCTTGAGTTTCCTCCGCTCATCTTCAGGGATCAAAAATCAAGAAAAATGCCCAAAAATTCAAAATTGGGAAAAATGCCAAACTCAAAAGTGGAAAAATGTGCAAAACTCAAAAACTGAAAATGCCCCAAACTCAAAAACCTTCACTGCCTTACTACTGCCTTCTGAGGAAAGGGGGTTTCTCTTTCACAAGGAGACAATGGGGTCACCATGTGCTCACCAGGGAACAAAGAAAAATATAGGCCGCTTTGAATTCCTCTTCTCCCTGAAGAGAATCCAGTGGCATCCACCAAAATGCTACCAAAACAATCTATTCTGGGCCCATAACCTGTGTTGGGACTTGAGAAAGATACTAGGAGAGGATATATTGTGGAGTAATATCCTTCCTATCTCACGTTAGTGAGATCAGCAGAGTAGAGTCCCTTTCCAGCTTAAAAGAAGCTTAGATTTGGCTAGTGTTAGCCAGTTAGCATTTGGTAATCCAGGATGCTTTAAGGCAGACTGGATTTCCCTGGTTTTGCCCCCTTTTCTCTCCCTCAGAACAATAATCAGAGACACAGTCTTGTAAAAGTTAAAAGTAACATTTATTCACTCAGATTATGCAGTTTCATTCAGGCAGGCTTAAAGGACGTTTCTTACAGTTGGTTACAAGTTCATTTGGAAATACTTGGAGTCTGAACTTGTGGAGTTCAGACCAGCAACTCTGGCTACATGCTGCTACAAAGACCACCTGGAGACAACAACCTGGTGGTGCCACGCTCACTAGAGTCTGAACAGAAAGAGGAAGAAGTTGGGAGCAACGCCCACTTCCTGTTCAGGATGTTAATAATTCACTGAGTACCTTCTAGGAAAACCATCCTAGAAGGTATCAGTGATCTTAACCATTTCACCCAATTACCTGGTGAAACATTAGCCATAGGTTTTGACTGCAATTTTAGTTATCCAACAGAATTAATAGGATTGAAGCCTTTGTGCCTTATCAGGAATGCTCTGCTGCCTGCTGGTCACTTTAAGTGACTTAATAACTTTGGGCTTTGATTTTTGAATATTGGTAAGGTGATAGAAATTCTTTCTGTGAAAATAGAGGAAACTTAGATTGGATAAGGATTGCTAATGTTTGTCAGACAATGAGGCGGAAGCCAAATATGATTTGTTGTTGCTTTGGAAAATTCAATTAAAAAAATTTTTTTTTAAAGGAATGCTCTGTTGGATAAACAGATTGCAAGCATATACACACACACACACACACACACACACACACATACATATCAGATTCACAGATTTTTTTAAAAAAAGAACCCTCTTAAATTCAATTCCGAAGGGAAGGCCTTAAGGGGGCAATGAGTGCATTTATCACCCCCACCCCGATTTTCATCTTGTTATATGTCTAACAGAATCGGTTGGCATCAATCAATACCAAAGAATGGCAAGGACCAAAAAGAATTTTAAAAAATCAAATTCATTCTGTTGTATGCTCCTTTCTGATTAGTTCATTTTTGTACTAACCACCTAACGTGCTGTTAATAATGTGTAATTTCAGGTACAAAATGGATACATTCTCCTAGTACTACTGTAGGAATGTTTTGACTGAGTTCTATATTTATTTATTTATTTATTATATTTATTAATCGCCCATCTGGCTGGTCACCCGGCCACTCTATAGAATTGTTCTATAGAATTGTTGTGCCTTGTGGGAGAAGTCTGCACTGCCAATTTTTATCAAGTCTTACAGGACAGTGTAAGACTAGCGAAAGAGAACAGCTCACAAACAACCCATGGACTGGATTCTGTTTTCATTAAATATTCAAGCCTTGCTGACAAGTAATAAATATGTCCACAGAAACTGGCCTCCGTTCATTCAATTTATTAGCAAATAATTTCATTACCTCCAGCCCCCATAGATATTGTTTTCATTACCTCCTTGGGGAAAGTTAGCCTAATTTCATCATTCTCAGGAAGTGGTCCCTCATGCAAACTGTTCTAGTTGGTGTGGGCCACACAGTGGGGGGGAAAAAGGATAATTTCAGTCTGGAAAATACCGGAAGGACTAACACTTTCAGTTCTGTACCAGTTCAGACTCGTGGTGGTGCTCAACTTCAGAATCGGGGTCAGAAATGAACTGCTCTTCTTTGGAAAACACTGAGCTGTTATGAGTAGAGATCAGGGCTTTTTTCTGGTGGAACTCACCGGAACTGAGTTCCAGCACCTTTTCTTCTATTAATTACATTACAATTTAATCGCCATCTACTCCCGAGGAAATGTAATCCAAGAGTTCCGGTACCCTTTTCTCCAGAAAAAAAGCACTGGTAGAGATCAATCCTCTTTGAAGTTTGGGCCTGGCTTTCCCAATGCCAGCCTTCCCAGCTACCAGTCTCCCCACTTCCCCAAAACTTACCTTTAAGGGGAGGGGTGATCAGCATCGGGGAGGGCTGAGAGCGGGAACAGTGGCCCACTCTTTAAGGCCTGGATGCTTGTGTGTGGAACATTCATTAACGTGTAGGAGCACAAGAAATTACATTTCCAGTTCCTTTCAGCAAAATGTATACAGCTTGGAGGAATTGTAATCTATGTTCCTCATGCTCCCCAATGGTACCAGGGAGCATGGAAAATATAGTTTACATTGCCTCTCAGTTGAATCCATTGAACCAAGAGATATTGAAAAATGACATTCCCCACTAATGGACACTAGTGGGAAAAGCTGGTTGGGAGCTTCCCCAGGCTGTTTTTATCAGCTGGGAGAGAACTTAAGGGGAAAAACAAGACATCTTCAAGAAGGCTTGGAACTACTGAGTAAATTATGTTCTTTACAGTAACTCTTTCATTTTTATCACTACTTCAATAACAGGTGAATCATATTTTTTTTATCCTCCCCATGTAAAAAAAAGAAAGAAATGTAGAGAACTAGTACATCAGAAACTAGTAAAAAAAACCCTCCCCTTATATCATTCTTGCTCGTCTCTTTCCCCCTTTTGGCTAAGAGGTGGAGGAGGCAAAATTCAGAGAGCTCCAGCAATGGTCCCATCATCTGCTACTCTGAGACCTTCCAGGCTAGAGGACATGGCTTTCCTAGACTCAGAGGAGTCCTCACTAACCCCATGCCACAGGAGCCAGCTACAGCTGAATCAGACAATGGCCCTTTAAGAGACAGACAACTCTTCATAGGGGGTGAGGTTGACAGCAAGCCCAGATCAGCCAGCCTTCATAAAATCTCAGAAGACCTCTGCATGTTGTTGAGACAACAGTTTTCTCGACAGGCTAATGCACTGGGCTGAAAACAGCAGAATGAAATTTATTAGGGATAAATGCCAAGTGCTGCACCTAGGAAAAAGAAACCAACTGCACAGTTACAGGATGGGGGATACTTGGCTCAACAGTCAATACTACAAGTGAGAAGGATCTTGGAATTGTTGTAGATCACAAGCTGAATATGAGCCAGCAATCTGATTTATTTATTTTATTTATTATATTTATACCCCACCTTTTTCCCCACAAGGAACCCAAGGCGGCTTACATAATCCTCCTCCTCCTCCTCTCCATTTTATCCTCACAACAACCCTGTGAGGTAGGTTAGGCTGAGAGGCAGTGACTGGCCCAAAGTCACCCAGTGAGTTTCATGGCTGAGCGGGGACTAGAAGCCAGATCTCCTGAGTCCCAGTCCAACACTCTCACCACTACGCCACACTGGCTTTCAAAATGATGTGGCGTAGTGGTGGACAGATGTGGCTGCAAAAATGACAAATGCTATTTTGGGCTGCATTAATAGAATATAGCTTTCAAATCATGGGGAGTACTAATTCCCCTCTACTCAGCACTAGTTAGGCCTCATCTTGAGTACTGCGCCCAGTTCTGGGCACCACACTTTAAGAAGGATGTAGATAAATTGGAAAGGGTTCAGAGGAGGGCAACAAAGATGATTAGGGGACTGGAAACAAAGCCCTATGAGGAGAGACTGAAAGAACTGGGCATGCTTTGCCTTCAGAAGAGAAGACTGAGGGGAGATATGATAGCACTCTTCAAGTACTTGAAAGGTTGTCACACAGAAGAGGGCCAGGATCTCTTCTTGATCATCCCAGATTGTAGGACATGGAATAATGGACTCAAGTTACAGGAAGCCAGATTCCGCCTGGACATCAGGAAAAATTTCCTGACTGTTAGAGCAACACACCAATGGAACCAATTACCTAGGGAGGTGGTGGGCTCTCCCACACTGAAGGCATCAAGGTGCAGCTGGACAGCCATCTTGAGTGAATTCTAGCCAGCAGAGATATGTCCAAGGTCCTGACAAGTTTGGTGTGACTGACTTTGCTCCAGTGGATGTGCCTCTTCCCTTCTGCTAAGTGCTGCTGCTCTGAGTTGGCCTCCCTTGGGAAACTTGTGCTGAGCTAGGATAGGACACCTTGGTGTGCTACTTCTCTACAGCAGATGGTTAAAAATTGATAAGCATTGAAAACATTTGATTTCCCCATTTGCACTCTGAAGTAGTACAGTCTACTTCAGTAAACCACAGGAAAAGGTTCACAAATTAAACTATTTATAGAAGAAACAACAAACTGCTCACTACCAATTTTAGAAACTCTGAGGCTATAACCCTAAGCAATGTAACTAGGGAGTAAGGCTCAGTCTAGACATGCAATAAAATGGTCACCTCCCCACCACCTTCCTCCAGCATGAGCATAACTATGCTAAGCACTACTCTGGATCCAGCCCACTGAATGCAGTGGGCCTTACGTACTACTGAGTAAACATGCTTCAGATTGTTCTGTAACTATACTAATTATAAGAATTAGCACCAGGTCACAATGGCCAGTCTCTCACTGAAGGCAACATCAGCAGGAGGTCGCATTGGCCAGTCTCTCTCCTTTAGGCAGGCAGCATCAGCAAGAGGTCACAATGGTCAGCCTTTCCTCTTCAGGTAGCTTATTTTTGTTTAATCCTAAATACATTTCCCTTGAGAATCTTTTTCTCTTTGCTTCTCACATGCATTGATAATTGACATTGGGCATGCTTAGCAATTTATATAATCCTGGTGCCAGGGATGGGGACTCAGACTCAAGGACTCGACTCGTGAGTCGGACTGAGTCCCCCCTCTGACTCGAATCTGACTCGAGTCCCAATATTTTTAATGGGACTCGAGACTCGACTCGGGACTCGAGACCAAGGACTTGTCAACATCCCTGGGCTGTGCCAGAAGGAGTGGAGAGGAGCGCGATCACCGGTGAAGAGTGCATGGAAGCAAGGCGCGCCGCTGCTCGGCCACTATGGACAGCTACCAGGAGCGCAGCCCCAACGATGTGTTGAGATTTATTTTGATTGATGTGTTGTTGTGGGGGGTTAGGGTTAGGGTCAGACATTTTGGGTTTGGCTGCCTCTGCCTGCCTGTTTGGGGTTCCCAGCCTCCTCTGCCTGCCTGGTCTCTTCTTGACCAGTTCAACAGTTGAATTGTCCAAGACAAAGGGCACTGCCTGTCTGCCTGTTTGGAGTTCCCTACCTCCTCTGCCTGCCTGGTCTCTTCAGTTCCACAGTTTGAATTGTCCAAGACAAATGCCTCTACCTGCCTGCTTTGGGGTTCCCTGCCTCCTCTGCCTGCCTGGTTATTTTGGGTTTGTCTGCCTGGTCTGTTATTGCCAAAATTAGTTGCAGAGTTTTGAAATAAAAAGGCACACTTGTGCCTAGAATTTATTTAAGCCACACATCTGAAGTAGCCTTATTTTGTTGGGGGAAAACCCCATTGATTTTAATAGGGACTCGTGGAGTCAGTTTTGGGAGTGACTCGGGAGTCACCATTTTGGACCAAGGACTTGGACTCGGACTCGAGACTCAGGTCCAAAGACTCGTGACTCGACTCATGACTCGAGACCAAGGACTCTTCAACATCCCTGTATGGCACTCACCTCACTTTGGCAGAGGAGACAGAAATCCTATGGTCCCTCAGCGAGCATCTGAGGGACCATAGGATGGGTTGGAAAACCCATTCCAAGGTCAGAGACAGTGCTCTGACCTCTGAAGTGGGAGCTGGAGATCCAAACCCCAACCCTCTGTAGCTGGCACAGAGAGAACCACACCAGCTGCCTCTCTGAGGTCAACCTTACAGAGGGGGAAAACAAGGTGTTCTGGTGGGATAGAAGGGAAGGAGACCAGAGACGCCAGGATACAATTTATTCTGAGACTCCTCCAGCCTCCTTCCCTCCCCCTCTGAGTTAGAGGTCTTCCAAGCAGTGAGGGGCACAGTCCATAGAATCGCACCCTTAGCTGGCATAGAAATTCTCAATTAAGTCCAAACTACACCACAGTGCCTGTGTGGCAGCCATCAACAACTCCACCAGAGCCATTAAACGTCTTACTTAACAGAGCTTTATTTATTTATTTATTTTATTGTATTTCTAGATCTCCCATCTAGCCGGTACCTGGCCACTCTGGGTGATGAGTGTGCCTTACTCTAGAGTCAAAGGGTATCAGGCCATTGAGTGGTACAAAGTATGCTGAAGTCCATTATAGGATTTATTTATTTATTTATTTATTTATTTATACCCCGCCTTTTTTCCTGCAAGGAACTCAAGGCAGCTTACATAATCCTCCTCCTCCTCCTCCTCCTCCTCCTCCTCTCCATTTTATCTTCACAACAACCCTGTGAGGTAGGTTAGGCTGAGAGTCAGTGACTGGCCCAAAGTCACCCAGTGAGTTTCATGGCTGAGCAGGGACTAGAACCCGGATCTCCATGGCCGGATTAAGATAGGGGCTGTGGGAGCGGCCGCTCCAGGCCCTTAACAGATAATCGGCCCGCAATTATAGGGACACGCGGCCATTTTTCCCCCTTTGGAGTTAGCTCTGATCGTTATCATTCAGCATAATTAATGATTTTTTCAAGATTAGAAAGCTGTTCTAAGCACATCTGCATTATAGGCTTGAGGCAAGACCTAGCAAGAACTGTTGTTCTCAAATTAGCATTTCAGTATCTTTGCATTTCAATCACTGTTACTACATTTCTTTGTGAGAACGTCTAGCACATGGGGGGCTTGCTAGGGTCTGTAATATTCAGATTTAGAAGGGACCTCTCTCTCCAGCCTCGAGCAAAAGATCTTTCTGATTCGCAGCTCAATTGTCCAAATGCTAGTTTAACAAAACAAAACAAAAAAAAAGCAACAAGAACAACACAATTATTCTTGTTCAAGCAAAGCTGGCTTTTTGTTGTGGCTGCTTTTTTTTTTTTTAATAAATAATTTGGGGGAAATTGGGAAGACCCTTACTGATGAGCTGCAGGAGTTTTTGAGTTTTTGCTCCGGCTGGTCCTGATGGCCCTCCTCTGCACAGGTAAGGTTCAAAAGTTTGACTCTTTTGATCTGCAAGTTCTCTCCTTCTCCTTCTTTTCTGTAAAAGGGCTTTCCCTCTTTTGTGAGCCAAACTGAACGTAAGGGCTGTGTGTTTGTGGGTGTGGGTGTCTGCCTTTTGGGGGTGTTGATCCTCCTGCCGCCTGCAAAATGTCACCTGCTTGGCTAATACTGTGTGTGTGTGTGTGTGTGTGTGTGTGTGCGCTTTCATGGGGAATTGTGTGGCATTTTTTTAAGTTTTATTTTGAAAAACCCCAGAGAACAGAGTTCACCAAATATCCCTCTTGGATATTTTGGACTACAGTTCTCATTTGCCTCAGGCAGCATGGCCAGTGGCTGGGGAAGATGGTTTATGTTTATTTAAAAATGGTTGTTGTGAATGTTCTATTTATGTGAATGTGTCTGCCTTTTGGGGGTGTTGATCCTCCTGCCGCCTGCAAAATGTCACCTGCTTGGCTAATACTGTGTGTGTGTGTGTGTGCACGTGCGCTTTCATGGGGAATTGTGTGGCATTTTAAGTTTTATTTTGAAAAACCCCAGAGAACAGAGTTGTGTGTGTGTGTGTGTGTGTGTGTGTGCACGTGTGTGTGTGTGTGTGCTTGGCTAATACTGTGTGTGTGTGTGTGTGTGTGTGCACGTGCGCTTTCATGGGGAATTGTGTGGCATTTTAAGTTTTATTTTGAAAAACCCCAGAGAACAGAGTTCACCAAATATCCCTCTTGGATATTTTGGACTACAGTTCTCATTTGCCTCAGGCAGCATGGCCAGTGGCTGGGGAAGATGGGAGCTGGGCCCCCGAACATTTGGAAGGGCCCCGGTTGGGGAAGACTGCCCTAGAGGTTAAAAAACGTGGAGGTACTTATCATCAACGATATGTGATGAATGGTTTTATTGAGTTAACAAGCTTATTGTTTACAAAAAAAGAAATATTTTCAATATGTTTCTGTTTTGGCACTTTAATGGTAATTAAAATATTTAATTTGTTTTAATATAAAATTGCGTCTTCATTTTATTTATTTCCATAAAAAGGCCCACCAAAATCCTCAGCACCAGGCCCATAATGCTCTTAATCCGGCCCTGCGGATCTCCCGAGTCCCAGCCCAACACTCTCACCACTACTCCACACTGACTCTCAGTGTCTTTCCTTGACTCTGCTATAAATAATTTTGGGGTTTTGTTTTAAAAAGCAGGGAGAGCGGAAGGGGCCATTCTTACTGGGCACTCGGTGATGGCATCAGTCTGTGATGGCTGTGGGCAATGGGAGATTGAGTAGCTGCCCAGATCTGATCTGAAATTAATCAGGCCTTCTTGAGGTGTTCTAAAGATTTAATTGATGCCCAATTTATAGCCAAACAAAAGTCAGATCTCAGCCAATTTTGCTTCTGTACAGGGTAATGTATGATTCTCTACACAAAAATGTAATCTTCTCTGTCCCTATGCTCAAAAAGCTGCTTGGTGACAAATCATCTACGAGAAGCCAGTCATCATATCCAAATATTTTATGAACATTCTGCAGCAAGTTATGTTCCCCTGCAACAATAGTTGAAATGTACTGAAAACTCATTGCTGTATGTTTCTCCCCTATAAAGTAATTAAATGTGCCATATTACAGAGTTACAAAATGGAAAGCAGCCAGTTAGAAGGGAAAGATGGCCAGCATTTTAAAAAATGATATTAAACTCCAGGATGTATTTTTTAACACTTGCTGTTTATCTTACAGATGGTAACATTTTAGCAACTGTATAGATCTTCCAGTAGAACTTGGTAGAACTCAACTAGGCTTGAGTTCAAAGAAGTTTTGATGATCCATCTTGAATTTATTCGGACTGCCTTAACTACAAGGCATTTAACAAACTTACAAAATTGGAGTGGGTAATCATGAGTGAACTGCACAAGGCACCACTCCTGCACAAGATGCAGTGGAATGAATGGGAGCTCCACAAAACCATTGTTTTCCATCAGTTTCCATTCATCTTTCATTCTTTACAAATGGCCTTAGGCAGGGAATGTTCTCTGTAGATTATGGACCATAGAACTACACAGTTCATTCAACCTCTCTTTTAGGAAATGCCATATGAGAACAGACCTGGGGAGGGAAACCATGTATAGGTTCTTCTATGCTAATGCTAGAAAACCTAAAATGGGCAGACTCCTCCACAGAACACAGAAGTGCTGTGGGTGACAATACCAGGCTCCAAAACTGATTTAGTACTAGGAACATGCTATTGTCATCCGGACCAGAACACTCAGGGTGATCTTAAGATGGAAAATGAAATCAGGGAGGCATCCAAAGAGGAACTATTGTAATAATGGGTTTCAATTACCCCAACATTGACTGGATAAATGCATGTTCCAGTCATGACAATGGTTAGGTCTTGATGCCCTAAACAACTGTACCCTAGAACAGTTGGTCATGGAACTGACCAGAGGGGAGGTGACCCTGGATTTAACCCTAAGTGGTGTCACCCAGCACCTAGTACAAGATGTAAATGTTGTTGAACCAATTGGAAACTGACCAAAGTGCTTTTCAGATTTAATATACCGGTATATTTAAATGGAAAATTGCCAAGGAAGTCCAACACACTCACATTTGACTTCAAAAGAGGAAACGTCTCTAAAATGAGGGAACTGGTAAAACGGAAGTTGAAAGGGGGAGTCAAGAGGGTTAAAACCCTTGAAAATGCTTGGAGGTTACTTAAACTCACAATACTAGAAGCTCAGCAAGAATGTATACCACAGGTTAGGAAAGGTAGCACTAAGTCCAAGAGGTCACCAGCATGATTAATGAGCAGTGTCAAAGAAGCTTTTAGAGAAAGGAAGGCTTCCTTCAGAAAATGGAAGTCTTGCCCAAATGAGGAAAACAAAAGGGAGCCTAAACTTGCACCAAAGAGATACAAAAAAGCATTTTGAGGATAATTCTTTAATAAGAATTAACCCTAAGATCAGCCTCTAGTACCAGAGGACTAGAGAATGGTCAATGTAACACCTGTTTTTTAAAAAAGGATCCAGGTGGAATCTGTGAAATTACAGGCCAGTTAGCTCAAGGTCTGTTCCGGATATATTGGTTGAAAGCATTATTAAAGATAAAATTAGTAATCATATAAGGATAAGCCCTGCTGAAAAAGAATCAACATGGCTTTTGCAAATGTAAGTCATGTCTCATCTTTTAGAGTTCTTTGAGAGTGTCAGTAAACATGTGGACAGGGGTAATCTGGTAGACATTGTTTACTTGGACTTCCAAAAGGCTTTAGATGAAGTCCCTCATCAAAGACTACTGAGCAAACTTAGCAGTCATGGAATAAGAGGAGAGGCCCTCCTATGGATCAATAACTGGTTAAGGAACAGAAAGCAGAGAGCAGGAATAAATGGCAAATTCTCCCAATGTAAGGATGTAAACAACGTGGTCCCACAGGGGTCTGTATTGGGACCAATGCCTTTCAACTTGTCCATAAATGATCTGGAATTAGGAGTGAGCAGTGAGGTGGCCAAGTTTGCTGATTGCACCAAGCTATTTACCACCATTTAGGGCAGTTAAAACAGAAAGGGAGGAACTCCAAAAGGATCCTTCCAAACTGGGAGAAATGCAGTTCAATGTAAGCAAGTGTAAAGTGATGCACACTGGGGGAAAGAGAATCCCAATTTCACATATATGCTGCTGGGATCTGAGCTAGCAGTGACTGACCATGAAAGAGATCTTGTGGTTGTGGTGGACAGCTCAATGAAAATGTTGACCCAGTCTGTGGCTGCTTTGAAAAAGGCAAATTCTATGTTAGGCATAATTAGGAAAGGAATCAAAAAGTAAACTGCCAAGATTATACTGCTTTTACAAATCAGTAAAATCAGTATATTCTAAGTGACCACACTTAGAATACTGTGTACAGTTCTGGTCATCACACCAAAAAAGGATATTGTAGAGTTGGAAAAAGTGCAGAAAAGTAAAATGTATTGTGTGGAGAAAGTGGATAGGGAGAGATCTTTCTCCCTATCTCGTAATACTAGAACTTCATGGGCCATCCCATGAAGCTGAATGGTGGGAAATTCAGGTCAGATAAAAGGAAGTACTTCTTCATGCAGCACATAGTTAAACTATGGAATTCACTTCCACAAGATGTGGTGATGGCCACCAGTTTTGATGGCTTTAAAAGGGGATTGGACAAATTCATGGAGGAGAAGGCTATCAATGGCTACTAGTCCTAATGGCTATATGCTACTTCCAGTATTAGAGACAGTATGCCTATGTACACCAGTTGCTGGGGAACATGGGTGGTATGGTACTGTTGCACTCCTACTTGTGGGTTTCCCATGAGCAGCTGGTTGGCCACTGTGTGAACAGAATGCCAGACTAAATGGACCCTTGGTCTGATCCAGCACGGCTCTTCTTATGTTCTTATGACTGATTCTTGGATTCATGGCACCAAGAAAATTAGTTAAAATAATATCCAATGTTCCAGTGCTAGCGCTAATGATATTGTGCTAGCCTAAACCAACACCTATGCAACATAACTAGAGTTTTCAAGTGCCAGAGGGATAAGTGAGGATTTGCCACTTAAATTTAGCGGTGTGATGGCAATTTTTTCCCTTTTTGCTGCCACACCACTGAATTTCAGTAGCAAATCACTGATTTTCTCGCACTGTGCTAGCAAGTGCTAGTTATGTTTGCAAACATTGGTTTATGCTAGCATAACATAATTAGTGCTAGCATGGAAAACAGTTGGATATTATCCTAAGGCTTACTTTTTTCTGACCTGTTTTGGACACAATCCAGCCAAAGTCAAGCACTTTTGCTCATTGAATGAAAATAAAAGGAATAGTTTGATTTGTACTTTGTGAAAGCTCTTTCAAAAGCCTGGACTAAACATGCCATGAAAATAAAATTTAAAAAATGCTTGGATACAATGCAAACATTTGTGGGTAGGGGGAGAATTAGGGACTTTTATGGAAAAGGGAGGGAAAGAATGAAAACATGTAGCTTGAAAAGCATTCATGTTCTCTCTAACTAGTTTCTCTTAATTTCCTTTTTGAGAGCATTGAAATGCTCAAGTCACCCAGCCTTGTAACACTGCCCCCACCTTTTCTCCAAACAATTACATGGAAATCATTGCAACTCTTGTAGCTTCTTCCAAACCCAGTACAGACAAAGAAAATACACTGACACAGTATTCAGTTTATGGATGATCATCTAGATATAACTTCTATTCCCCAATGGTTCTCACCAGGTTCTTACTTCCCTTCTTGGCTGTTTCATCGTGTGTTTCAGTCATTTTTCTTATTTGCCAACAAATTATTTTCCACTATGTATTTTGTATGTATCAGTTCTCTGCTGGTGTAGTAATCTAGTGGTGCGGTAAAGATCCAGACCTAAGGATCACCCAAAGGAGTACCTCCTGATGTGTAGATATTAGGTGCTCTTGGTTAAAAATTGGCTCTTTGTGACATAGTTACAAAGCAAGCAATATGAATAAGCACTCTTAACTCCCAAGGTCAAAGTGATATGGTCATCCAGACATTTTGGTGTTTTTTTTAAATCTTTTTTTTTAATCATTCAGATTCTTGTGATATAAATACTAAGATATATTACTGGAGACATGCACGACATGGTTGAGATGGCTTGAATTTAATAGGAAGTCATGTTCGTTTCTGGTGGCTCTAAGATAAATGCCTAGAGGCTGACCTCTGCTTATCCTGTTGTCCTTTCTGCCTTTTCATGCTGTTTGACCTCTGTACTTGCAGTCACATAACAATTACCAATTCATTTCAGGGCATAACATATCCCAAGGGCGTCTTTTGCCTTTCAAATGGCTTAGCTACTCTAGTAATAACAATTCTCAACAGCCAGAAAAATAGCCATAGAAAAAGAATGGCAATATTTCTTTTTCTCCTGAAGCATATTTTAATAGAGCCAGTGTGACATAGTGGTTAGAATGTTGGGCTGGGACTTGGGAGATCTGGATTCTAGTCCCCAATCGGCCATGAAGCTCACCGACTTCTCAGCCTAAACTACCTCACAGGGATAAAATGGAGAGGAGGCGGAGGGTTATGTAAGCTACCTTCGGTTCTTTGCAGGAAATAAGGTGGGATATAAATATAATAAATATATGTACATATTTTTTAAAAGTACACATTTTTTCATGTGCAGTTTTCAAATGTATGCATGCTGTCCAATGCATGGGGGCGGGGGGGAGCTCAGACCATTGATTGTGTCTGTGTTTAGTCCAGAAGGTGTGAACTGGGTAATTCCTGATCAAAGATGAACTGAAATGAATTTCTCATACATCCCTAGCTAGGATCTGCAAACAGGCTAGAAATAGGATAATTTATTTATGCTTGCATGGGAGAGAAAACAACTATTTATGACCGTTATTAGTGAACCTAAGGCAAAACCATTTTGTTAAAGTTTGCAGACACTATTCATATTGTCAACTATTTGACCACACTTTAAGTATTGGAGAATTTATAGGTCTGCAGTAGATTTGAAAGCCATCCGTTACAGTGCTAAGAATAGGCATAAAACCTATTCAACCCACCAAGGCTTTTCTCTCTAGTGGGGGGGGGGTCCACTTTCTCTCAAATGACCAGCATGCCAATAAATAATCATATTTATCATAGTTTATTAAGCATATCATATGAACCAGACACAATACAGAAAAAGAGAATACTCCTTGCCTACAGCCTCATGATTAAAAAAACTCATGTGGTGGCAGTTGTTGCCAGTGTTTTTTCTAGCTGGGCTCCTATGCCTTTACCAACTTGTTGTGAGAAGCAGAAATTCAGCTGGTGCACCTATTCCCATTGCTCCATCTCTGTTTCAGGAAAAGCTTCAGCTGCTGAATTTCTAGTTGTCGTACAATTACAGGCATGGGAACTCTGCTGGGGGGGGGGGGAGTTGCCATTTCAAATGGCAACCCAGGTCTGCAGGTCTGTATAAGGGGTAAGCCTTGGTGAGTCAGATGCAAACTGCAGACCAGGGGTAGGCAACTTGTGGTGCTCAAGATGTTTTGTCCTGCAGCTCCCATGATCCATCACCACTGGTAATGCTGGCTAGGGCTGATGGGAGTTGTAGGCCAAAACAACTGGAGGACCACATGTCACTCAGCCTTGCTGTAGAGTTAGCATTGCCTACCCCTGAACTAGTTCTGTTCCTTGCACTACAGCAGGGCCCGTTACCATACCCTCCAACATTTCAGATGAAAATAGGGACACACATGTGAATTTGTAAGAGGTATGGTTAAGCAACATGAAGGTGTGATCAAGAGGGCATGGCCAGGCAACATGAGGGCATGGCCAAGGGTACGGCCATGCAACCAAAGGGCATGGTCAAATACAAAAGTTATTAGAGGAAACACACAAAATCTTATATAATTATGACATTATTATATTATATATTATTTTATAATATTTTATTAGTGTCTTTTGTATAAATTTTTTACCTTACTTAAACCCTTAATTGTTGATATCTGGTGTTTTTCATGGGGGGGGGGGGGTCAGTGCTTGCAGGCAATCTCTTTTTGTTTTAAAATTGTCAGGATTGGTCCCACATTTTCAGGGCAGTTGGAGAAGGAGAAGAAAAGGAGATGCAGAGGAGGGGGAGCTTTTGGGTGGGGGGAAATACAAAAAGACACATTGGGGTTTTGAGCCCCTTCAGTGTTTTGCTCCAACACCTCTACAGCTCTGGTTTTTAAGCACGAGGAGTAACTTTGAGGGGCTGAACAGCTTTGCTGTTGTTTGTTATTGTTGTAGAAAGGCCCCAGTTTTTGTGTTCTATTCACACAATTTAGATTTAAAGAAACACTTAAACTGGATCAATGTTACAGAATTTAAGTTAAAACAAACAGTGCAATCCTTCCTGCAGTTACTCGAGAGTAAGTACAAATGTCTTCATGGGTCTTACTTACTTACCAGGGGGCCTGGTCAGAGGCAGCAGGTAGAGCGCAGGAGCATGCACACACACACATCCTCGGTCTGTTCACTTCCTGCTTAAAGGGTCCATGCGCAAAATTGCAGCTAACCTAAATAGCTTGGGGGAGGAGGCAGGGGAATTCCTGGCTCTGCATAACAAATCAGGACTCTGCATAACAATGTAAGAAGTGATGGCTTAAGTGTTTGCAGGACTGTCCTGGAAAATTCGGGGCAATTGGAGAGTATGCTTTACACCCTAGATCCCTGTCAGATCTGTCTACTCCATTCAGTCAAAATGTTCCACATATGGTCAATGTCAGAGGATAGGATTCACTCTAATAGAGCCCATTACCAGTGATATATTAAGTGCATGGACCAAATCCTGTGGGAATTCTAGACCATTTTCTTTGACTGTAGATCTTGGAGAGATGCATTTCGACATACAGGCTTGCATTGGTGAAGGGATGGAGATAAGAAAGCCTAAGCATCATTCCTCAACAGAACTGGCCTACAACTGGTAATTTTTTTAACTTTGCTTTACACCCCAGGCCACATATCTTGCAGATGCACAGTTGGCACACTGACTACCAGGATTGATGATTGCCAGGTGAAATGTTTCCATTTAGTAATATCATAAAGCATAGGGCAAGTCAAAGTGGAACTGCCAGAATATTCAGCAATCCATAAATCAGCATGCACTGGATTTCTGGCTTCATTTCCAATACTTTACAACAGTAAGTATCCCGTTTGGAAATATAACCTGGTTTCCTTCCTTTGTATTAATGCATAAAGTATATTACAGAGGACTCTTCGAGAGTACATTATAGTTCCCATTTATGCTATATCAAGGGGAAATAAAACCTCATTTATAAATCACGTTATTTCTACAAATGCACCAATACGATGAGCAGCCACATTCTTAGTTACATGGGGAAATTTTACAGACACCTTTGGCTATATATAAAAAGTGATGGATGATGAAGGAAGTTTTAATACATATTTATTTCCCGTCACCCATAATAATCCTGAAGAGCCCACCTGTGACTGACACAGGAGCCAGTGGATTTGATTTGTAAGAGATAATGCCAAGAGTTGATATAGATGAAGTCCTGCTTTTAAAAGGTTCAGGAGAAAATAATAGCTTCAGCTATAAGGGGTAAAGTACTCACATACTGGCAAGGTTTGAACCTAGGGCTGCCATATCAACATTTTAAAAATAAGGGACACCTTAGTGCTATAGTGTTGGGGAGAAGGAATGTCTCATTCTAGGAGATGTGACATTCTGGAATATGGAATGTACCGTGAACTGAAGAATATCTGAGGATCCTTGTTGAACTAGGCCAAATAATTGGTGCATACCCCCACCCCAAAGAACACCCCTAGGGCTCTTTTCCTTGGTGGGAATGGCACACACACACCATCTCTCTCCAAGTTTGCTGTGATTGGTAATCCCAGTCCCAGCCATCAGTGGGAAAATATTCTCCATCAAGGGCTGGAAGAACCCTACAGCCGCTGCCTCTGCTTTTCCCTTTGTTTTTGAGTGGGGGAAGGAGACATATTTGATTTTCAGATGGTTTATATTGTTTGTTATGTTATTATGGCTTCCTTGAGTACCATTTTTCTTGGTAGAAAGGCAGGGTACAAATCAAATAAATAAATAAAATATATGTTTTAATTGTAGGTGTTACTGTTGTTAGATTCCTTGGACATATTTTATGGAAAGGTGAGGTATAAATGTAGTAAAATTAAAATAAAGATGAGTTCATTGCCTCTGCCTGAGAAATGGGTGCCTTCAAAAAGACCCCCTCCACTAGTTCCTTATTGTGAGACCTTCCTGCCCCAACAGATACCCAGACTTCTGATTTGGTGGGGAGGAGGGAGGGAATAGCTGAAATATCCATGACATATTTGGTAGTCTTTAATGGGAGAAGAATGTGTACATTTCAAAGATGCACACAACTGATGCATACATTTGGAAAAATAGGTGTAAAAATATGCACAGATTTTCATGCAAAAAAAAACACACACCAAAGATCACAATCTGATACAGACCCAAGGCCTTGAGATGGAATTCAGAAAACTTTGGTGAACAACTACTTATTATTATTATTATTATTATTATTATTATTATTATTATTATTTAATACATTTTTATACCACCCAATAGCCGAAGCTCTCTGGGCAGCTTACAGCAGTTAAAACCATAAAATACAATACAATATAAATATAAAATTTAAAACCACAGATTAAAAACCAACAGCAAAGCTAGCAGCAGCAGTTCAAGTTACAATAACAGAGTTAAAAACAACTACAAGATTAAAATGATTAAGATGATTAAAATGTCTGGGAGAATAGAAAGGTCTTCACCTGGCACCGGAGGAAAGAGTACAATGTAGGCGCCAGGCGAGCCTCTTTGGGGAGCTCATTCCACAACCGGGGTGCCACAGCAGAAAAGGCCCTCTTCCTGGTAGCCAGCTGCCTCACTTCCTTTGGCAGGGGCTCTCGGAGAAGGACCGCTGACAAAGATCTTAGTGTCCGGGCAGGTAGTTTTGCTTGAGTTTTGCTGATTCGCACATCCCTAGATCCTACCCATTTTTGCTTCTTCATTTCCTCCATTAAAAGCTGTCTAGAATTGGATATGCCTCCCTGGATTCTTGAGCATGCTGTACTCAGAAATTCACTCAGCTGGGTGAGAATCCTTTCCCCTCTCACGAGCGTCACCATTTGCAGGCTTCTCCTCAAACTTGCTGCTAGGGATCGGGTGGGGAATTGTCCATGCAGCTGCACTGCACTTCTGAGGCTCTGTACCTCAGAAGCACAGCATGACTGTGAAGACAATCCTTCAGCCTCTCACCAGCACCAAGCTCAGGAGGAGGGCTTGGGCTCATCCATTTTGTGCTGCAGTATGGAGGCAATCTCCCCAAGCACCCTGGAGAGATCAGCATATGGCAGACAAGCTCCAGCTCTCCTCCTCATCTTGGGTGGGAGATGCCAGTTGTGCTGTATTTCAGAAACACTCTCTGAGCACCTCTGAAACTCAGTGTAATACCAGAGATGAGTCTCCGCCCGTTTTGGAAGGGGCAAGTTTCTGGCAACCACACATTTTGGCTGACTATCAGATTCTTTAATTCTCCTCCTGCTGAAGAGCTTAATATTACTTTGAAGAATCAAAGACCTGAAAAGGACCAATGGATGACTTGCTAGAATTTTTAAAGGGGGTTAGTGTTATGATAGCAGGGAAGAAACAGAACAGCAGCCCTACACAGTATGTTTGTTGCATAGTCTCTATAAGGCTGAACAAGGACTTCATGTTCTAGCCACGATAGCTGTATGTATAGAGAGTTGAGTAGAGACTGGGAATGCCTAGCTCACTACAGAAAGTAATTGTCCTTGAATATGTGCTCATATACATTATCCATTTTGCTTTGCAAATTCATTAGCACCTAGGAGTGGGCCATACCCACTGTGATTGGCTCTATTGTCATTCTCATTAATTTGATTTGCCCTCTTCCTTTCTACCAAGAAAGATGGCACTCAAGGCAGCTAAATGGCACTCAAGGCGGCTTGAGTGAATCCCCCTGAATCTTGTTTTTATTTGTGTTCTGCATAAGAATGGGACTCACCTATCTCTCGCATTGCTTGGCCTTCTGAACTCACTTTGTAATGACACCCCACCTTCTTCTGTCTTGTATTCATGTGTTGTGTGAATGTATATAGATATCAGGGCCGGCGCTACCGCTAGGCCAACTAGGCTGTTGCCTAGGGCGCGTAGTGGAAGAGGGCGCAGAACGCTGCGCTCCTCTTCGCTGCCGGCGCGCTCCTGCCCTGCCCGCCCGCCCGCCCACCTCTCCGAGAAAGCCAGGTCAGTGCGCCCGGAGTAGTGGTGGGGCCGAGCCTGGGCGCCTCCCCCCCACCTTGCCTCGCCTCTGCGCCGCCTCCCCCCACCTCGTCTCGCTTCGCCTCGCCTCTGCGCCGCCTCCCCCCCGCGCCGCCTCCCCCCACCTCGCCTCGCTTCGCTTCGCCTCTGCGCCGCCTCCCCCCCGCGCCGCCTCCCCCCACCTCGCCTCGCTTCGCTTTGCTTCGCCTCTGCGCCGCCTCCCCCCCGCGCCGCCTCCCTCCTACCTTGCCTCGCTTCGCCTCTCCCCCGCGCCGCCTCCCCCCCCGCGCCGCCTCCCCCCCACCTCGCCTCGCTTCGCCTCTCCTCCGCGCCGCCTCCCCCCCGACACTTACCTTCTCCGTGCTGTTTCCGGAGCCCCGCCTGTGCTCTGTTTTGGCGGGAAGAACCAGGGCAACAGGGCTTAAACAGCCCTGTTGCTCTGGTTTCCCCCGGCCAAAAACAGACCGCGGGGGTCCCTTTTCGGAGGAGGCGTGGGAAGGTAGGTGGGGGGCGGCAGCGGCAGTGGCAGCGTGCGGGGGGGTCCGGTGGCAGCGGGGGGGGCGGGAGGTTGCAGAGCAGGGCTGCTTTCCGGAGCCCCCCCCACGGCACGAGAGGGGGGGCGCTAAATATAATTTAGCCTAGGGCGCCAAACTGCCCTGCACCGGTCCTGATAGATATACACATCTGAAGAAAAAGACTCTGGCCCATGAAAGCTTATGCCACAATACGTGCATTAGTCTTTAATGTCCCACAGGACTCTTTGTTTTTTTTAAGCAGCAACAGACTAACATGGCTATTACTCTTCAATTTGTGCATAGGACATTATACCTTTGAATGAGGGTTTTGTTTGGTCCACATTTTTAAGTGAACTGACCCGATTCACATTTTCTGGACTAATAAATGGATTAGAATGCAGAATGCAGTTCTCCTTTGGTTTTCTCCAAATTTCAACATTTCTCCAAATTTCGAAATACTGTTCTAAGCTCAAAAAGAGTACCAAAATGTATATTAAAATTAGGGGTGTGCGGGAAATTAACTTGGTTTGCATTTTAATGTGAATTTACCCAATTTTGCACTTCTGAACCAAATAAGTTAGCTGAAACTCAGTTCTCCTTAGAAATTCACACTTCTCTGAATTTTGCAATGGAATTTTCCAGTCAAAAATGTGTACAAAAATGTGTCCATTAGGGGAAAGTACACACACACACACACACACACACACACACTGAAAATAACATTCAAATGCATTATATTAGGAACATTGCTTGCATAAATTGTATATATTAGGCAAAATTGCATACAAAACTGCATGTATTAGGCGAATCTTCATGCAAACTTGTAAAAGAATTCTCAAAGTTTGGGATGAACCAAACTTAAGACTGGAAACATTCCCAAAGCTTTAGATGAACGGAACGTAAGTCTTGAGAAGTGAGAAACAGACAGTGCAATCCTATGGCTGCTATACAGCATCTAGATGGCCATAAGATTTTTTAGATTCCCATCTATGAGGTTGGAAAATAGCTCCAACCTCATAGCTGGGGTTCTGTGCTCAAATCCCCCCCCTTGCAGCCAGCACAGAAGGAACTATGCTAGTTACTTCTCCAAGGTCATAAGCACGACTTTGGGGGCCATTTTGGGAGGGGAGGAGACCAGTGCTGCCAAGACACGAGGTCTCCTGGTGGTGCCTCAGCCTCCTTCCCTCCCGTTCCAAAGCACCACACTAAGACAGCTGAATTCATCCATCAAAGTGCTTTGCAGGGTGAGAGGAGTGTGGAGGCAACCACACAGGGCCGGTGTGCTAGGCAGTTTGGTGCCCTAGGCAAGATCAGATATTTAGCGCCCCCCCTTCCCACTTGAGCCCTCCCTCCCTCCAGCCCTATGCCCATTATGAAATAAAAGTTTTTTTTTTAAAAAAAGATGTAATATGTAACACAAACTTAAAATTAGCCTTGAGAATGTGCATTGTACCGTGTTATGTATTTTCAGTTCTACTGCATGGCATGGAATCGTGGACTTCAACACAGACTACCATAAAAAAAGATGCACCTGCAGGGAAACTGAGGCAGAGTAGAAAGAAAGAAAGACAAGACAGGTACCTACAGGGAATCTAAGGAAGGAAGGACTGGACAGGCACCTGCAGGGAAACTGAGGCAGAGAAGAAAAGAAGGAAGGAAAAGACAAGAAAAGGCAGGCACCTGCAGGGGAACGGAGGCAGAGAAGAAAGGAAGGAAGGAAAAGACAAGAAAAGACAGGAACCTGCAGGGAAACGGTGGCAGAGAAAGAAGGAAGGAGGAAGGAAGGAAAAGATAAGAAAAGACAGGCATCTGCAGGGGAACTGAGGCAAGGAAAGGAGGACAGGCACCTGCAGGGAAACTGAGGCAGAGAAGGAAGGAAGGAAGGAAGGAAGGGACAAGAAAAGTCAGACACCTGCAGGGAAACTGAGGCAGAGCAGGAGGGAGAAAGAAGGCGGCGCCCCCAGGAGGGAGGGGGCTAGGTAGTCCTGCTGGAACTTCTGCCTGCTGCGTGGAGGGGGGGAGAACGGGTCGGGGAGGAGTCCGGCACCCACTGTGGGTATATGGCTTCTGCCACTCCGTAAAGTGCCGCGGACGTTGGCGGTGCTGTAAACATTTATACAGGAACAGCAATCCAGCCCTTCCCCCTCCCCCCCATTGGCCCTGGCTCGCCTCTCTCGCCCCCCTCCCTTCTCTGGTCTCTTTGGGGCAGGGATCTCTCTCCTTTGCTTACGTTACTCTGTAAAACACTGTGGCTGGAAAAATCAACAGTAACCAGGTGTTGCAGGTGCAGTTAGAAGTTACTTTCCCTTATTTTTACTGCTGTGAACTTTTATATCTATGTACTCCCTGTATTTACTGTATTATTGCTCTGTTTTAAAATGGTTATACAATACTGTCTGCAACACAAACTCTGCTTGGATGCTCTTTGTGTCTGATCTGCCGCAGCCGTAGCAGGAGGGGGAATCCCATGCTGGAACAGGGCAGAAGAAGGGAGCCGAGGAAGGGGAGCAGAAGTGAGGGGCGGTGTGTGAATGCCACTCACGGGGCTGCCCATATTTTGCACGTTAAAAAGCAAAACTAGGCTGAGCTCTTCTGCACCCAAGAAAAACTCTGCACAGTACAGATGTTTTTGGTGGCCAGCCACAGCAAACATTTCTCCCCCCCCCATCCTGGAAATCCTGTGAACATCCCTCTGGCTTCTGAGATTACAGTAGGCAGTGCCAACGCACCTTTCAGCGGATCTTTGTCTAGATCTTTGCCTTCCCCAATCTGGTGCCCTCCAGACATGTGGAGGAACTACATCTCCCAGAACCCTCCAGCCAGTGTAGCTAACGCTTTCGCGGCTGCTGTGCCCAAGATGCAGGTCTTGGAGAGGTGGGAGGACCGAGCTCCCTCCGTAGCCCGGGGAGATTTTGGCTCCCGCCCCGAGTTTGAAGCGAGGGAGCCGAGGGCGGCAGGGGCGGTGGATCCGGCCCAGTTGCCGGTGGGCTGGCTGCAAGTAGCAGCCGCCGTGACCCTCTGGAAGCAGCGTCAGACTGATGGGGGGTGGGGCGGAGTGGATCTGAAGACGGGAGCAGGCTGTCAAGGCTGCTGTGCTGGCTGGCAGGAGCGGAGCGTTTCTGCGTCCCCTTTACCCATGCGCCCTAGGCAGCCGCCTAGTCCGCCTAGTGGTTGCGCCGGCCCTGCAACCACCCTCCTCCCACCCTCCATAGGATGCCGCTGATCCTCCAAGTTCAGCGGGATACAGGCATCCCCATAGGACTGCACCCTGAGAGAAACTGAAATTGCCAGATTTATCCATCCCTAATTAAAAGGTATATTTTAGGTTAAAATACATATAACATGTGTGTTAGATTAAATGCATAGTGGAAAAAAAAAAGAATAATCAAACACCCCTCCCCCCCACACACATTGAAGAATGCAAAATTGTCATGCTTTTTTTTAATTAAAAAAAGGCGCCGATTGATGCAAAATTGGGATGAATAGGATGATTGAGTGAACTCATATGAAATTGACATAGCCTGGAAATAGACTGATCCATCCAGCCATACTCTGAATACCAGATGCTGCTGGAGACAAACAACAGGAGATGATGTTGCATGTGAGCTTCCCAGGCTGGGCACTGTTGGAATCCGAACAATGGACTAATATTGTATTCTACTTTGCTTTTGGTGGACTGATATTTTTCAGATGGAATCAATTAAAATAGCCTCTTCTCATTATTTCTTTTGGAAATAATAATGATAAAGTCATCAAACCTAGCCTGCAGATGATTTTCTGCTAAAAACCACCATGGAAGCTGGGGCATGTAACAAGCAGGGATGTTGAAGAGTCCTTGGTTTTGAGTCATGAGTCGAGTCACGAGTCTTTGGACCCGAGTCTCGAGTCTTGAGTCCTTGGTCCAAAATGGTGACTCACGAGTCATGAGTCACTCCCAAAGCTGACTCCACGAGTCCCTATTAAAATCAGTGGGGGTTTTTCCCAACAAAATAAGGCTATTTCAGATGTGTGGCTTAAATAAATTCTAGGCACAAGTGTGCCTTTTTATTTCAAAACTCTGCAACTGATTTTGGCAAGAACAGACCAGGCAGACAAACCCAAAATAACCAGACAGGCAGAGGAGGCAGGGAACCCCAAAACAGGCAGGCAGAGGAGGCAGGGAACCCCAAAGCAGGAAGGCAGAGGCCTTTGTCTTGGACAATTCAAACTGTGGAACTGGTTAAGAAGAGACCAGGCAGGCAGAGGAGGCTGGGAACTCCAAACAGGCAGGCAGAGGCAGCCAAACCCAAAATGTCTGAAAGGTTGCATTTTAGGAAATGATTTTAAAAAATAAACTTGCTGTACTTCCTAAAACCTATCCATGTTGCATTTGAGGAACACGATTTTGGAACACGAGTCTCGAGTCGAGTCCTTGGTCTCGAGTCCCAAGTTGAGTCTCGAGTCCCATTAAAAATATTGGGACTCGAGTCTGACTCAAGTCAGAGGGGGGACTCAGTCCGACTCATGAGTCGAGTCCTGGAGTCCAAGTCCCCATCCCTGGTAACAAGGCACTGGCCTGTAAATTAGAGAAAACACACATTGTGAAGAAAAAAGCCAAGAGCGTAGACATGAGAAACAAGAGAAACGTACCTGGGAAACAGGGCAGGATTGTGAGGTGAGTGGGGTAGGTTGAGTGACTGGACAGAAAAGGGGGAAATGCCAAACGAGTCTTATCATAGCTTGATTTAATTATTCCATTTACCCACCAGGTTGTAGAACTGCGCAACAGGCCACATGTTCACAGAATGCCAGCACTTTTCCCCTCAAAGGTTTGTGCCTTCAAGAAGATTGGCTCTCTCTGTATTCTTGGCTTCTCTGCAGATATTCAAGGCTCAGTGCATGGTCAACTGGCTGGCATCAGCCACTGCCATCTGTTCCTTTGCCCACTCCGGGGTTTTTTTTAACCCACTCAGAAACAATTTTGATTGTTCTGCCAAAGCAAAGTGCCAATCACACAGAAAATGTGGTTCCAGCTTACCTAAGAGGCTCTTTCTTGGCTGAAGGAAGTCCCCATGGCACATTCATAGAGTGCTATATGTCTTGCTACTGGGTCACACCTGTTTGACCCTTATACTTGGAAAGTCTCTAATCTGGCTGCCAAGAGGACAGGTTGTGGTGTAGTATGTTCCAGGGGGACCAATTAAAACCATTCATTTTGTAAAAATGTATGTAACACAAAAGCAATATTCTTTGGCACTCTGTTTCACAGCTGAGCCATATGGAAAACAAGACTGCAAAATCCCACCACAGCTGGTAATATTTTAGGCCCTATTTCTGGGCCTCAGGGACTAATATCTGAATGAAAATAGAGACATGAATACAAAAACAGGTAGCATTTAGGAAAAGAGAGTCATAAATGAAATTCAGTACTAACGTTAGTGGAGATAAGGATCAGTAGGTAGTTGATATTGGAAAGAACAGAACTCATAGAAGGATTCTTGGGTGAAATGAAGAATGTTCGGATGCACTACCTCTGATATTTGCTCTGAATCTCTGGAACTCTCAAACATTCCACTTGAAGTCAACTTGGCACTGGGAAGAGCAAACCACTATTCCCACTGCCTCTATAATAGAGCTAACGGCAGAGTAACATAGTTATGATCCTAAGTTCACCTAGCAGCAGAGTCAACAACACAGCAATAGATGGGGAAACAGATGCTAACATAGCAACATAGGCAGACACTCCCATTTGTATCCCTGGAAACAGCCACCACCTACCAATTGTGATGATTTGGACCACATCACCCCAACCCAGTGCGCGCGCGCACACACACACACACACACACATACTCCGTATATCCCCACACGCACACAACCATCCATCCATCCATCCATCATGTACAACCTGGAAGCCAAAAAGTGTCTATAGTGCCTTTATCTGAAAAAGCCACCATAGCTCTATTTATTTTAAAATAAAATACATGTAGGAGGCTTTATTTATTTATTTATTTATTGTATTTATACCCCACCTTTTTTCCTGCAAGGAACCCAAGGCGGCTTACATAATCCTCCTCCTTCTCTCCATTTTATCCTCACAACAACCCGGTGAGGTAGGATAGACTGAGAGTCAGTGACTGGCCCAAAGTCACCCAGTGAGTTTCATGGCTGAGCGGGGAATAGAACCTGGATCTCCCGGATCCTAGTCCAACACTCTCACCACTACGCCACACTGGCTCTGGAGAACCCTTAGGCTTCCCAGGAAAAAAGTATAAGTCTTACTATTGGAACACTTCCTCCATGTAGATAAATCTGGTAACACTGCATGCATCATGCTTATATTGTTTTCTCTGCGAGGTGAGCAAGATTTTGAGGGGGAGAGGCCCTGCACACAATGAAAAATGGGTCCGAATTCCCCACCCCTACTTGCTTTTTACAGAAATGTAAAGAGATGGGTGATCTAACTTCCATTATCTGTTCTATAGAAATGTGCTGCAATTGTTGCTGTATTTTCTCTTAGGATTATTGTGCTTTTGAGGTTTCTGGGAGAGAATAGGATCCAAACTAAGTACACTAGTGTAAGCTTTGGCATAGTGGCAGCCATCTTAAGTGGCCCGTAGGATGCCCTGCCTGAGGGATTCTAGAAGCAATCGTCAGCATTCCCCACAGACCTCATGACTGTACTCTGCCACCTTCCATTTACATAAAACAAATACAGATCTTGGCCACTACACAAATAATATTACTGCATTGCCTGCTTGCCCCAAACAAGCCATTTCTTACATAATAAAAACTTGACAGTATAGGTTTGCTCCATCAATATCAACATATTGTGCTCTGAGAAACCTTTGATTCTGAACCTCTGCAAGAGAAAGATCTGGGACTTAGCGCACAAAAGCAAATCATACAGATTATATGTCTCCAGGATCGGTGCAAGGCAGTTTGGCGCCCTAGGCAAAATCAAATATTTAGCGCCCCCCCTTCCCACTTGAGCCCTCCCTCCCTCGGCGGCGGCAGTCCCGGCGGCGGCGAGGATGAGTCGGCCGAGCGAGTGAGCTTCCTCCTGCTGCTGCTGCTGCTGCTGCCGGCCTCCACGGCCCGGGGAGGAAGGAAGGAAGGCGAGAAGAGGCGCCAAGCTGCGGCGGATCAGCAGCCACCAGCCGCTCCAGCTGCGCCCAGATGGACAGAGGCGAGCCTGCCTGCCTGGAGGAGGCGGAGCGGGATTCGGCGCCAAGCGAGCGGCCCCGCGCGGAGGCGGAGCTGCCTTCACGGGCACGGCTGCTGCTGCCCCATGCCCGCCTGGCTGCTCTCCTGCTCGGCTTCCTTGCCCAGATCGGAGGCACCAAGCGCAGTGAGCCCTGGCTGCCTGACGCCTCGCGTGCTCCTGCTGCTCGCTCGCTCGCTCCCGTCTTCCTCCTCCTCTTCCGTACACATGTCACGCACCGCGGAAAGCAGAGCGCAGGCCCCGCGCCCTCCCTTCATGAAGGAGGATGAAGAGAAGGGCGAGTGTCTGCGTGGGTCTAGGGCACAGGCGAAGCAGGAGCGGAGCGTTTCTGCGCCTCCTTTAGCCATGCGCCCTAGGCAACTGCCTAGTTTGCCTAGTGGTAGCGCCAGCCCTGTATGTCTCCTAACATCTAATGCTTTGAAGTAATCGATCCGCCTACAGTCATCATTGTATTTTATTCCAGATACATTCCTAAGATATCCTAGAATGTGTCAAAATGGCTGTTTGCAACCTAAAACTATGTTTTACTTCCTATAAGGTCATTTAGATTTCTATGACTACGTATATTTTCTTCTAAGACAGCTTTGCATTCTTCTTGTGCTCTTTTTTGTGCTGATTTTCAGGTTCTCCCCAGAGTGCAAAGTTGACTTTTTCTAGGCAGAAACTTCTGTACTAGCTCTCTGCTTCCAGACTTCCCTAGAACAACAACACAGTTGGTGCATCCTAGCCTAACATCAGTGGAACAGATGGGTTGATGAAACAATACCTATTCTCTTGAGTGATCAGCGGACATGTTTGGAACTCAGCACTGCGTATTATGAAACATTTTGTACTTGGCTTCCAATACCCAAGTACAAAATACAAATCTCTTATGTCACTTGTGAAAGGTGTATATGCATGTATAAATTTCAGCTTTTCCTTTGAAACAAATGCTAGCTAGCCTATTCCTTGTCACTGCTTGTGTGTATTATCGCCTGTGATGTGAATCTGTTTCATACTTGGCTACCAGAACTCTGGTATGAAATGTCTCTGAAGAAATGGCTTTCAGGTGGAAGAAATTGAAAAAAAAAGGTCAGCTGAGTTAAAGACTGACAAATTTATTGTGGTGTGAGCTTTTGGAGGCAAGAGCCTACTTCATCCATTCTAGGTTTTTTCAGGTAGCAAATGTTTTCAGGTATCCTGAAACCAACCCAGAGTAGCCCTGCATTTAATGAGGGAGAAATTGAGATGGCCAGCTTTTCAGATGCCTGATGGTATCCATATTGTGTATGTCAAGCTGTTAGGATTTTGAAACCACAGCACAAAGGAAATCACCTGCCCTTTGGAAGCCATAGTTATGACAAGAACAGAATAATGGCCAAGCTGGGCATTTCTCTTCTATTCACCCATGGCTTAGATTTCATAGATAGAGTTGGAAGGAGCCTACAAGGCTATCGAGTCCAACCCAACCCCTGGCTCAATGCAGGAAACTAGAGGAGGGGTCTCCCATCCAAGTAATAACCAGGCTTGACCCTGCTTAGCTTTCCACGCTCAGACAAGCTGAGTCAGCGTAAGCCACAGGCCTGTATATAACATGGGTCTTCTATTTGCTCACTTTCCTTTTGTGCCGTGACCACTGATTTTAACAGTTCTGGACACCCATTATAGATAATGGGTTTGATAGGGAAAGGGGCTGAAAGGGAGTCATCCTAGTGTAGATTGAAGGATAAAATGTGTCTGTGTGTCACACACTGATGTTCCTAATACAATCCGACAAGCAAAGGTGCTGAGAATTTGTGAAGGAGGCAGCCTGCCTACTGTATCTTTCTCTTTCCATGCCAGCTTTCTTCCATGCAAACTTATGCAGAACAAAAGCCACAGGCTGCATTGTTGGAAACGTCTCCATGACGAATGAAGCCTTAGTTGACACCCATGTAAAGCCAGAGAGGTGTTGAGAACCTTCGGGTAAGATTTGATGGCTGCAATCTGCTTTCACAGCTTTCTCCCTTTTTGAGTTCCATGCATTAGCTGTCATGGGGGAGAAAGAAAAGTTAACTGCCAGTGGAACAGTGAGCTACCTGTTTTGGTATCTGCAGCACTGATTTATAGTGCATAGGAATGAAGGGAGAACTAAGTGTTATTAACTACTGTCTTCCCCCCACCCCATTTCAGCAAGACTCTTAACGAGATTGCACAACTGTTATCTAATGGGAACTTTTAATTAATGAACCAAGAGAAATGCTCGGTAAAACTTTCCCAAAGCCTACGGCATATCCATTCCCAGATGAAATGTCATCTATTCAATGCGCCCTTCCCGTGCTTTGCTGATTGCCAACTGTAGCTGTTTTGGCATAAGGCGAAGTAATCTGCTTCTGTAGTTCAATGCTTGATATTTCAGCTTCTTTTTAATTATAGGGCCTTTGAACCCCTGCCCCGCCCTGATGGAAAATAACACATGTACAGAATATGCTGCTTTGCTGATGGAAAGAGCTTACTGAGTGAGCAGCCCCAGGGAAAGGGAACAAAAATCTGGGGGAAAGGACTGCATAGCAAGCTGCAATAGAGTGATGCCACCAGGTTCACAGAGGGCATCAGAACCACATGCGCTGGAATTATGTCACATGTACCAGGCTTGTACATGTAACACCAAGAGATCTCATCTTGCTGAAACATTCTTGCATCATGCTACTGAGGCTATATCCATACATTACTAGCAGTAGCATGGGAAATGTTCAAAATGGCTGCTTGCACACCACTCCTGGGCAACACCTGAAGTGAAACAATCATGTGGAGTGGCCAGCACCATATTACCAACGTGTTTCTCCGAACTATGGGCGGGCCCAGCAGCAGAGGCATGGGAAGTAACCATAACTCACAACCATCCCATAAATTGAGATCTAATACTTGTCATGTCCAATCCTTCGCTAGACTAAACTGGTTATTTTTTTTATCATGAGCACAGATATGAGATCCAGACATGCTTTAAGCAAAAGTAGAAGGCTTTGGGCATGATATATCTCCCTGTGGACACAACTGGAGCATTCCTAGAACAGGCATAACCTGAAGGCTGGAGTCCTGGAGAGAAAGCGGACAGGTAGATTAGTATAAAAGAAGCACACATCAGACTCCCTTTGCAAATAGGAAGCTGCCTTTTAAACCGAGTAAGACCGCTGGTTCATCCAGCCTCATATTGTCAACTCAACACTGACTGACAGCAGCTCTTCAGGGTTTCAGGCAGGATTTTTTCCAGCCCTATCCGGAGATGCCAGGGATTGAACCTGGGACCTTCTGCTCTGAGCTACAGCCCTGTCCACTTGTTGGAATGACTGGGCTTCAAAATCAAACCAGCATTTTCTCGCTTCCTATCCCCCCTGCAAACTTTTTTTTGGTAACATCTTGCCTGTAGAAGAGATGTTGAAAGCTTGCACATTTTGTTTGACCGCTGAGTTAGCCTAATAAAGGTTTTACACAAATATGGATTTGGAATTAGAAAAAAATGAAACAAATACCTAATAAAACAATAACAAAGGAATGGAATAATAAAAAGGCCATTAATGTAGGTGCCAGGCTAGCCTCCCCAGGGCAAGAATTCCACAAAAGGTATGCCACAGCTGAGAAGGCCTTCCCCACAGTCATTATTCATCTCACCTGGCAGGGACATGATGCAAAGAAGAGTCTCCAAAGATGATCTCAATGCAGCAGGATCGTATTCCCCCAGTCCTCCTCCTGGCATAGGTAATCCTTCAGACAGTGGCCAAAAACCTGAAATACATTGAAATGGATCCAGATAATTAATCTCATCCTACAGGTCCTGGATTTTCACAGCAATTGCACACTCAAGCACCTTGGCTAAGAAGCAAATATTGCAACAGGCTATAATATTGTGATGTTACAATCCTCAGAGTCCAATGAGGGGTTGGATCCAGGATCTGCCTTCCATGAGAGGAAGGGCTCTACTTGTGGAAGGTCCCTCCACCCAATTTTTTGGAGTCCCCACTCCCTCCCACATCACAGCGCACCCCATTCAGCAGGGTCTCCTGCCTCTGTATGTAACATTTTCAGGGAGCTGGAGGGGTTGCTGCGGGAAGGAGGGGCAGGGAAGCCCACTTCCATCAGCACAGTTGATCCATTGTAAATCTGGATTCAACCTAATCTTTTTTTTTTCAGAAGCAGTCTCATAACCACCTCCTTTAAAGTGGGTAGAGCTATCCTCTCTTGTAAGAAGGCATCGATCAAATCCTGGGCTTAGATGTCCATCTCCCTCTGTTAGAAGATATAAGACATGATGGCTATGGGTGGAGAAAGCACATGACAAGTCACACTCAAGCATCTTGTCTACATCTTCTGGCCACAATAAACAAAACTCATCCTAAAAAGCAAGACTAGACAATGCTTTGGACACATTGCTTGCTGTGACTGAACTGCAGAATCTGTAGCAACTAGGCTGAGATGGGTATGAGCAATTTTATCCTCAAAGTCCTCCTTACCAAACATGTCATAGTGGGCCTTCAAGGGCTTCTTTGCTGGAGTTAGTCATCTAAGGTGGCCATTACTGCATCGCCAAAAAGAGGACAAGGGAGGCACATCAATTTGCATAACTTTTGTGTATGCTACTTTATATGTATAGATGCACATTTTAAAATAATTGCTATAATTTCAACTGAAATATGATACACCTCACTCTGTGACCAGGTGACCTGTGTGCCTGCTAGGTCTGCTGTCCAGTGGCTAAGTGTTGATGGGCAACTTCAAGATCCCTCCTTTCCCATCTTATGGTTCTTTATCTTTAAACCAGACTTGGACTGGACAGCCCTTCAAGTAGAGGAACCTTTCAAATAGAGGACTGTCCTTTATACAGTAAGACATCTGGCCACCCTATAGCCATCTCTGTTCATATATATGTGCAGGTCTTATTCTCATGTTACCTCAGTGACATTGGAGCTGTTTCTCCTGGACATTCTTTCAAGCTTGCCGAGACAATACCTTGCCTGGACCTTCACAACCTAGTATAGGCCAACCAACCATTCACTAGTATCAGAATGCAGAGTCTTAAAGAGATGTTCACTTTGGCAACTTGCCAAAGTGACAGTAAATCTGGAAAATATTATAAGAGATTTTTTTATTGGAAATGATAGGGTTTTCTTTTATTTAAGCAATTCCCATCTTTATCTGTTTTTCATACCTGTTTGAAAGTGATGTACCCACTCTCACTGTGCACCCTCCTCAGGCTTTGGCCGGCATATCTATCATGGCAGCGCTTATATCTGGTGTTCTGCAAGCATGGTGGGCTTCTACCAAGTGCTATAACCCCTCAGCTGGTGGATCATCAGTAGTAGTACAGAATTGTGCCCTAAATCTGTGGAACAGCAAAGAAATGTTTAGATAAATTCATAAATGACTCTCACTTGCTGATTTATACAGCTGTTCATGAAGCTCTCAGAATCTTTGCTCTAAGCTCGTAAAATGTTGAAAGTGATCAAGTGTGAATAAAAAAATCCTTTAGAGGGGAAAATATTGTCAAAATATACACTGGAATAAATATATATATATATATATGAGAGAAACTGCTGAATAAATTCAGACCAATGTTCTGTGACATTTCCCACAAGACCTTAATTCTGTTTACAAATTCTGAAGAACATCGCAAGACATTTCTGGCATGGACTTATGATCTATTTCAAAGAAAAATGGGGCAATGCATGTGTGGGTCCGTGTTTAATGTGAAAAGGGATTTAGAGATGAAAAGTCAATGGCCATGAAAGATTGCAGAGAAAACGTAAAAATGGGAATGAATGGGAGTGGGTTCTGAGCATGTAATAAGCTATTTGTAAGGAGGCAAATACAGCATCTCATGCTCTGGAGTTTAATAAAACAATAACTCATATAAACAAATCAGTTATGAGTCAGAGGAAATATGGTTTGTGTAAGTGCTGCAGTAGAGACAGATGCATATGAAAGGAGTCATCATCCAGTACTTCAGCTACTGAGCAGCCACCCTGTCTCATATCCAATGAAACAACGGATCAGTTTTCAAATATCATTTACAGCACTGGAATAAAACACAAAACAGGGACCTACAAATGGCGCACAACAACATGGACACAATTTCAACTAAGATTAAGTTGATTCAGTGGCAAGCCCAGGCCATAGAACAACAGCCAAATATATATATCCAGGACTGAACAAGCTGAAACAGAGGCCTACATTAAATAGGACTGTGTGACCTGGTTAAATACTTCTTATAGGGGAGGAGTGAGGAACCTGTGGCCCTCCTGAAGTTGTTGGACAACAACTCCCATCAGTTCTGACCATTGGCCATGCCTTCTGTGGCTGATGGGAATTGGAGTCCAACAACATCTGCAGTGCCACAGACTTCCCACTGCTTACAGGGCAATCCAATTGTCTAGCTAAAATGGCTGTCCCTGCTGCAGTCCCTCTCTTACACTGGAACAACTCATTGGGATCCCAGCAGCAACATCACAAACACAAGAGCAGTAGGAAACCCGCCACAGCGTATCTAGCAACAACTTAGGGAGAAGGAGTGTAACTCAGTGTAGACTACATGCTTTGCAGGCAAAACGTTCCAGGTATGGGAAACCTCTTGTCTGAAACCTGGAGAATTGCTGCCAGTCAGTGTACACAGTTTTACATGACATGAACCAATGGTCTAGCTTATAGTAGTATAGGGTAGCTCCTTATGTGCATCCCTAAGTGTGATGCCACCCAACAATCACAAGGCCCCCATTGATGTTCCTATATTAGCCATACATAGAAGGCACTAATCAACATATGGCAAGAGCAGATACACCATGATGGTATTACCAAACCCCCTCCCACACACATTGTACAAGCATGCTACCAAGAAGAGCCTATACTGCCTACCCAGTGCCTCTTGAGCACACCATAACCAGTAGTCAGGAGGGCTACACAAGCAAGTGCTTCTCACAGCAAACACATGAAGCTGGGATGTGATGGGCATTTATATAAATGTCTCTAAACACACATGTATGGAAATTATAGCCCCATCACTATTGCTTCCCATAGCAATGCATAAAACTGATTTAAGATGCACATTGAACAAAACTCTAAGAATCATTTCTGGCCATTCTCACAACTCATACTCCATGAAAACACAACATCTCAGGTGCATCTGTCCCACATTGCATACTGTTCTGTATCTTTGTAGCCTATTTCTCTTCACTTCCCTACATGAGTTTTTCAATTTTTAACTAGAGAAAAGTCACCTAATTTGGATTACTTAGGGCTAACTCATAGGAAGAATGCCCCTGAGATCTAAAAATAATATTTAAAATCCCAGGTTTCTCAATAGTGCTAAAATATAATACTGGATAATTATATAGTATAAGAAAGTATTATTTTGGAAAATTTGCATACTTTAAGAAATACAGCTCAGTTCCTTGCTTCCCTGATCGCCATCTGTGAACTAAAAAGACTCCTGAATAGCCAATTGTGGTTTCATTTTATCATTATTCTCCATGCAAGAGAAGATACCATATTTTAATTGGTGCAGATTAGTATGAATATTGTGATGGATGGCTAAGCGTGTCCTCTTTGATTCAGGCTTACTGCTGGGTCCCTTCTCTCAGTTTGCCATTTAAAAGAAGGGTCTTTATGCCTCCATTAGTATGCATGTGAATGCCATCATCATCATCAGGCGATCACTCGTGACCGAGTAAGATTGTCTTCCGGGATAAAAGGAGGAGATTCTAAAGAAGATTGTGTAGACTCTAGCGATGGGTCCGTAAGTGACTGTGGAGGCCAATTCTAGATCCACATAGCTTCCCACAGTGAGGACACAGGTTACCAGGGATATTTGTAAGAAGACCAAAACACTGGTTTATGAAGCCATTGTATTACCAACTTTATTGTATGCCTGCGAAACATGGACTATCTATAAACGTCACTTCCACCTCCTTGAAAGGTTTCATCAACGTTGCCTCCGGAAAATCCTGCAAATTACTTGGGAAGATAGGCGAACAAATGTCAGTGTACTGGAAGAAGCAAAGACTACTAGCATTGAAAAAATGATCCTTCAACGCCAACTTCAGTGGACCGGTCACGTTGTTCGAATGCCTGACTGCCGTCTCCCAAAGCAGTTACTTTACTCCCAACTCAAGGATGGAAAGCGGAATATCGGTGGTCAATATAAGAGGTTTAAAGATGTTCATAAGGCAAATCTAAAAAAATGCAATATAAACATCGAAAACTGGGAAGCTCTGGCCCATGAACGATCTAAATGGAGGTTGGCCACATGCAAAGGATTAGATAGGAACCTGGGCACCATTTCAGTCTTGGGGGGGGGGGGAGAAAACCAGGATTTTTTCAAAGGGAAGACAGAAGTTTCAGACATTTTATAGATGAGTGGAGAAATGAACCGTAAGAAATGGACATTATAAGCATGGCAACCATGAAGTAATAGAACTGTCTTCCATTTTTCTTGTATATCGCATTTTGGATGTTATGGGTTAATTTCCTTTCTCTGTGTGTGCTGAACCAAAAGGCCTGGTTATGGCCTGGATGCTGGCGAGTCTACAAAAGTAGAGGCGGTATAGGCAGTGAGGAGGTTGAACAGATGGCCAGAGATATAAGGATCCTGCAGACAGGTTTTGTTTACATTGTGGTGCTGAAGAGTCCGTAATTTTGCAAGAAGTAGTTGCAGAAATGAATGCAAAAAGCTCAGCAGAAGGAATTTAAGCCAAAGGCGAGCCCTCCTGATAGATCAGTTTTACAAGAGAACAGGCTAGCTTTAACATAAAAAAAAAGTTGTGGCAAAAAGGCAGATTTGGTAGAGGAAGGCTGAAATAGAGAAGAAGGTTGAGAGACTGGAAAGAAAGAAGATAAAGGATCAAGAAAGAAAACTGCTTCAGAAAGCTGAGAACTCTGACAGTAAGATATTGCTGGGAAAAACCTGGAAAATGGGGACACAGTCTAGTTAGGTTTAGTTATATGTGTCTAACCTGGTTTTCCTTAAACTGTTGTTGTTGTATGTGTGTGTTGTAATCACTGAGATGTTAACATCTTTTTTCCTTATAATAATACTTTTTCAGTAAACTTTTAAAATGTTATTGTTTTAAACTGTGTGGTCTCTTTGCTTGTGGGGTTATTCCCCCCCCCCCATGTGTAAAAGCCAAACCCCACACACTACCTAGACATCTTTTCAACAGACCCAGAGTGTTTAGAGGCTGTTTGGTGGAGTCAGCTGGGGAGAATAAAGAAATCCAGCAGAAAGGTCATTGGTAGGGAAGGCAAATAAGATTGGTTCCTTAAAAAATGAAGTTAAAAAAAGTCAACAAAAAATAACACACATTAACAATACAAGTTTATATAGAAATAAAGAAACTAAAACAGACTAAAAAGAAGTGCGGTATCCAAGTTATATAGTGTGCGTGTGTGTGTGTGTGTGTGCGCGCGTGTATATATATATATATATATATATATATGGTGTATGTGTATGTATTGCCCACACACTATTTCAAGGGTAGGCAACCTGGTGCCCTCCAGGCATCGTTTTAGAATGCAGCTCCCATAATCCCCAGCCATTGGCAATGCCAGCTGGGAGTTATGGGAGGTGTAGTCCAGAACATCTGGAGGGCACCAGGTTGTCTACCCTTGCACTATTGGTATGACAACTTGATGATGCACAGTGGTTCAGCAGGTCTAGAACCTTTTAACTGAAAAGAGATAGAAAAAGATCATGCACTTGGCTCCTAGTGTAAAGTGTTTTATAGTCTTGACCTCATTCATTCATACAACAAGCCTATGAGGCGATAATAACACTCACTTTATAGATGAGCGACAGCGTTTGCAAATAAAAGGTCTTTGGCACCTCCAGTTAAAAAAGGAACTCATGTTGGCAGAGCTGGGAATGTCCTCTGAAAACACAGTGTCCCGGTCAAGTGGACTATGTTGGGCTAGATCAGTGTTCTCCAACCTTGGGTCCCCAGATGTTTTTGGCCTACAACTCCCAGCATGCCCCAGCCAGCATAGCTCATGTTGCTATGCGCTCATAGCGCATGCCCCAGCCAGCATAGCTGGCTGGGGCATGCTGGGAGTTGTAGGCCAAAAACATCCGGGGACCCAAGGTTGGAGAACACTGGTCTAGATAGACCACTGGTCTGACTCAGTATCAGTATAAGCCAGTTCGTATGTTGACAGCTAAGGGTAACAGACTTGCCTAAAACCAATCTGTAAGCTCAGGCCAAACCATACACTGAAACCAGAGGGTTACCTTACATAAGGGATAGATGGATTAAATCCATTCCGTCTGTGTTTTGTGGATTGTCAGCTGCCTTTCCTCCTGTTGTCTGCTCATTGACGAAACTGGATTTTGCACAAATGCAAAAATCCAGTTGCACAAATGCAAATTTGTGCATTCGTATGCACTTGCACAAATTTGCACTTCCGAAAATGCGCAAATCCTTCCAAAATGAGTCTATGGGGGGAAATGCACATTTTTTGTCAGTGTTTTTTTTTAAAAAAAAAATTTCTATGGCTGAATTTGCATAAAATTATGGAAAGTTAAAAAAAAGTTTCACAAGTCTGCAGAATCCGTGTGACTTGGGGAAAGCTGGTCTGCTGCCGAATCTGTGGGTCAGATTCATAGAAATCAAAAATCATTTGAACCTGCTGCAGATTTCTCCAACATCCTTACAGAGGGCTGCCAGAGATTTGCATGATCAGCTCTAACAGGACTCTGTTATTTTATTTATTATTTATTTATTTATTATCTTTATGAATCGCCCATCTTGCCAGACATCCGGCCACTCTGAGCAATTTACAATCCAATAAAATACAAGAGGGGGGGGAACACACACACACTCTGTCATGGCATACTAAGCAGTTCTCAGCATATTCATGACTGCATGTGAGACAAGTCGTCATTCAAATCCCCCTCACAAGTAAGATGGTTCTTATTACTTCCTTATTTATTTATTTATTTATTTGTTGTATTTATGAATCGCCCATCTGGCCGGCAAACTGGCCACTCTGGGCGATGTACAACATGATAAAATATAAAATACATTTAAAATAGTATAAAATTTTAAAATCTTAACCCACCCCATATTCCCGCCACGAACAGCCATGTTTTTAGTGAGCGACGGAAGCTCAGCAGAGAGGGGGCATGGCGAAGGTCACTAGGGAGAGAGTTCCACAGTAAGGGAGCCGCCACAGAAAAGGCCCTCTTCCTAGTCCCCACTAGTCTAGCTGCTCTGGCTGAAGGGACAAGGAGAAGGCCGTCTGTGGCAGATCTTGTTGAGTGGCCTTCTTGGTGTTGCTGGAGACACTCCTTGAGATAAACTGGAATGGAGCCATATAGGGTTTTAAAGGTCAAAACCAACACCTTGAATTCAGCTCGGCAAGCAACTGGTAGCCAGTGCAGCTCCTTGAGCACTGGAATGATGCAATCACGTCGGCGGCTGCCTTTAACGAGGCGAGCCGCCGCGTTCTGTACCAGCTGTAGCTTCCGAACCATCTTCCAGGGTAACCCCACGTAGAGCACATTACAGTAGTCTAGGCGAGAGGAGACCAAGGCATGAACCACTGATGGGAGCAGATGATTAGGAAGGTAGGGGCACAGCTGCCGTATCAGATGGAGTTGATACATTGCCGCCCAGCTCACAGCTGACACCTGAGCCTCCATGGACAGCTGGGAGTCTAGAATGACCCCCAAGCTGCGGACCTGGTCCTTCAGGGGTAGATGTACCCCATTCAGCACCAGGTCAACATCCCCTAACCTCCCCTTGTCCCCACTAGAAGTACCTCGGTCTTGTCGCGGTTCAGCTTCAGCATGTTCCTTCCCATCCAGCCACCCACTGACTCCAGGCACTTGGACAGGGTCTCAACGGCCAACCTTGGTGAGGACTTGAAAGAGAGGTAGAGCTGCGTGTCATCCGCATACTGATGACACCACACCCCAAACCTCCTGATAATAGCTCCCAGCAACTTTAGGTAGATGCTAAATAACATCGGGGAGAGGATGGAACCCTGCGGCACCCCACAAGTGAGCAGCCGAGGGTCCGAAGCCTCCTCCCCAAGAACTATCCTCTGGTACCTTCCACAGAGGAAGGACTGGAACCACTGCAATACAGTGCCTCCTATGCCCAATCCCTCCAGGCGGTCCAGGAGGATACCATGGTCAACAGTATCAAAAGCCACTGAGAGATCGAGGAGGACTAGAAAGGAGCATTCGCCCCTATCCAAAGCCTTCCTCCTCATATCATCCACCAAGGCGACCAAGGCCGTCTCCGTCCCATGTCCTGAAGCCCGACTGGCATGGATCTAAGTAATTGGCTTCATCCAAGTGTGCCTTCAACTGAGCCCCCACCACTCGCTCAATCACCTTGCCCAGAAATGGCAAATTGGAGACTGGGTAGAATTTGTTCAGATCTTGGGGATCCAAGGAGGGCTTCTTCAGAAGCGGTCTTATTGCTGCCTCCTTAAGGCCTGGTGGCATCACTCCCTTATTGTGTGATGAGAACAGAGGTGCCATGCTCAGATCCATGCAGAACTTTTAACAGGCTGAGGTGTTACGGAAAAGAGATCTACTGAAGGACACTCACAAGACTGCCCTTACAAAATAATGATTCCCAGAGAAAGTTTCTTAAGGGAAGGGAAATTAAACGAGCTTTCAAGTCAATTTAAACTTATAATATAGTTGCAGTGGTATAAAACCACTGTAATAATTCAGCATCTTTTGTGCTCTTGAAAATCCAGTCCCCACCAGCATTGTTTCTGTGCCAAGCAAAACCATCTTCCCTATCAACCAATAATTGAAAGAAAAGAACCATTTCCCCATCTTTTCACTACTTACGGTCTTCTGCAGCTTTTAAGTATTTGGTTTCTCCTAGGAGATTACTGTCGGGCCGGCTTCTCCCTTTTCCTGTTTGCCATCCTACTCGAAGTGTAAAATCACTAATGGTGAACTTTTGCCCTCCTCACATTTCAAGAGGGTCTAAAAGGAATTCAGACAACTTTGTCTGACACATTTTAAACTGTATTCTCTTGGCTGCCGCTCTTGGAGGCTACAAACGTCCATGCTGTAGACCAGACTGAAATACTTATGAGCATTTATGGTTTTATTCAGATGCAAGAATGCTTCAGCATTGGCTGGGAAATCAGATACAGGTTGTAATTTGCAACTAAAAGTGCACTCATATACATGTCTACACAATCGTAATCCCGGGGAATTGCAGCATTACTCCAGAGCAGTCTTGCTGAATTAATGGGAGTCCTCTTGAGTAAATAAATTGTGGGTTGCAGCTTGATCTGAACCAGTTAGGGTGATGAGGTGTAAAAGAGGATAGGGCTTCTGAACCTTTAATATTGTATAGAAGAGGGAATTCAGCAGGTGTAGATTGTCATGCAAATCCCCTCTTCTACACAACTATTAAAGGTCAGGAGCTATGTCATCTTTGGCATCTGGCCATCCTAGAACCATCATAGCCTCCCCCAAAAGCCTCCCTCCTATTGATGGCAATGAGTCTTCAAAGTCAGGATGATTGGACTGTCATAGGGCCTCTTCGCAGATTACAACTTTCTTCCTTTCTATTTTAGATATTTATTTACCATCTTTAAGAATAACATTGAACAAAAGAATCCCAGTTGAACACTAGCTTCGAGGCAGTGGGAGTGGTGGAAATGGGCAGTCAGACTTGCAGCACAATCCTAAGCATGTGTACGTTGAAGTAAGGACCTTTGAGTTTAATTAGACTTACTCCCAGGTAAGTGGATTGCAGCTTTGCAGAGATGGGGGCAACATGTTATTGTTGCCACTGGACATATTTCAGATTAAATTGCAAGACTAAAAAGCATTTGCTGTGGGTACTATTAATGAGAGCTATGTGCAAATGGCCTCTCAGAATTCTCCACCTTATTTATGGGCAGAGAAATTGGGAGAACAATTTCACTGAATTTCTCCAGGGGGAGAAATTCTCCAGGAAATTTTCCAACAGTTTCTCATAGGAATGGGCTCACCATTGGCAGGAGTAATAATAGCACAGTTTCTTTCTTTTTTTCCTAAGGGTTTTTTGTCTTGTTTTTTGCATTGCCACTGCAAGTGGCAACAGCATCAACTATGTTGGCAGCTTAGCCCCCCATTATGTATCCACCACAACGCAGGGATGTTGAAGAGTCCTTGGCCTCGAGTCACGAGTCGAGTCACGAGTCTTTGGACCCGAGTCCGAGTCTCGAGTCCAAGGTCCAAAATGGTGACTTGAGTCTCGAGTCTCGAGTCCCGAGTCACTCCCAAAGCGGCGGCCCATGGAGGGAGCGGGAGGGTCTCCGCGAGAGGAAGAAGAGCTGCCCTTCCTCCCGCGGAGACCCTCCCGCTCCCTCCATGGGCCGCCGCCGCCGCCGCCCCCACTTACCATGGGCGGGTCCTTCCCTCGTCCCTGCTCCTGCCGCCGCCGCCGCCGCCGCACCAGGGATGCATTACGAGCCCTCCCTGGGTTTGTAGTTCTCCGCGGCGGCGGCGCGGCCCAATCTCGCTCTTCTGAGCGGCGCGGAGAGTGTTCTCCATGCCGCTTGAGTTGCCGCCGCCTGCCGCCGCTTCGCCACCACCCGCTCGCCGCCGCCGCTCACGTCACCGCCGTCGCCGTCTCCCTCGCCGCCACCCGCTCGCAGCCGCCGCCATCGTATGCCACGCCGCCGCCATCACACGCCGCCGCCCGCGCCGGTCCTGTCATCACTTCCGGCGCGGCGGAAGTGACGCGCCGGGACCCTGCTCTAAGAGCGGCAGCGGCCAAGCGCGCCGGAGCAGGGTCCCGGCGCGTCACTTCCGCCGTGCCAGAAGTGATGACGGGACCGGCGCGGGCGGCGGCGTGCGATGGCGGCAGCGACGTGATGGCGGCGTGGCGTGCGATGGCGGCAGCAGTGGCTGCGAGCGGGTGGCAGCGAGGGAGACAGCGACAGCGGTGACGTGAGCGGCGGCGGTGGCGGTGGTGGCGGCGTCCTTGGGCTCGAGTCCCGAGTCGAGTCTCGAGTCCCATTGAAAAAATTGGGACTCGAGTGGGACTCGAGTCAGAGGGGGGACTCAGTAGGACTCGCGAGTCGAGTCGTCGAGTCCAAGTCCCCATCCCTGCCACAACGCAGGTGTGAGGGGGCAGTGTGGTATTCACCTCCAGGGGGAGAGGTGGAGCTAGTGCTTGCCAAAATCTGTCCTCCAATTTCCTGAAAGTTTTCTTCCCTCATTAAAGAGGCTTCCATTTTTCTCCCTCATTCTCAGGGCATTTTAAAGCTTATTTTGAATTTATATTAGTAATGTTTTTCCAGCTTTATCACTCTGCGGTGGACAGGGGTGCTGGGTGCGTTTTCCCCTTTCTATTACACATCTCTCCATCACTGTGCAGCCACCCAGGCTGCCTGCACTTCCTGAACTGAAAAAGCCCTATGGGAGGAATTACCTCGTGATGTCTTCCCATTGGCTTTAATTGAAATGTAGGGAGCTCAGGAGGAGGCTATACACTGCCAGAGATGACTGTACAATGAAAGACAGGACACTTGAACACACTCCTTGGGGACCTCATAATTAAGGTAAGCACAAGAATCCAAAACCCAACCCATGAGAACTTCTCCTAAATTTTCTTCTCCACTGAATTTCTCTTTTAAAGCAATTTCTTTTCTATCAAATTGAATGAGAATGTTAAAAAAGGGGGGGGGAGAAATTTTCAGCACAGCACTACTATTAATACCTCATGTGACAAAACAGTATGTCTGCACTTCCACCCTGCAAGGTAGGACAGGCTTCAAGGCACCCTTTTGCCTCTATTCTATTCCTCAGAGGTAGCAGCAGCACCACTACCACTCCTGTGCCTTTTTAAATATCCTTTATCATGTCCACAGAAGAAGACAGGCTTACAGTTTTTATATATGGAGACAGATAGGCCCCCTTCAGAGTTTCCTTCAAACTCCTTAACAACCTGGTCAGAGTGTTTGACAAGCAGCCTGGCACATGTGTAAGGCCAACTCCAGGCTAGACAAGACAATCAAATCAACTCTAATCCAATAAAGGTCCAAGCAGAGAGAAGTTGAGAAATAGTCAGTTGCTTTTAAAAATAAAATGAAACAACAAACTAACTCACTAAAACTTACGGTGCCCATTAGAATCCTAAGAGCAACTCATCAAAGCAGATTACACATGTATATAGTGGCTGAGGAGGGGGGAATGAGCCCCACACCTGGGACGTCCTGTCATAGTTAGGCTGACGTTGCCTCTTTGTTTTCCATGTGAAGGCAAAGGAAAATTTCAAAGACCCGAAGTAGTTATATGGCATCGGGCAATTCCCAGGAAGGGAAATTCAAACTGACCAATCAATAGCCAGTGAGGACCTGGCCATGCATCCTCCAAGTGATTTCTACAGCACTTCTTTTACATATGCTGGAACATAGGAAGCTGCCTTATACTGGGTCCATCTAGCCCAGTATTGTCGACAGTCGACACTGACTGGCAGCAGCTCTCTAGCATTTCAGGAAGGATTCTTTCCTTGCCCTACCTGGAGATGCTGGGGATTGAACCGGAGACCTTCTATATGCAAAGCACGTGCTCTACCACCGAGCCATGTTTCCTCGTGCTGAGTTATGAGTGAGGGGGAGATGAAGCTGGAGAGTCAGCCTAGAATGATAGAGATGTAAATTTGGGTGTCTAGCCTGTCCATGTTCTTTATTTAAAGATATTCCTAGAAAGATGGTGGTGGTGGTAGGTTTGGTTCATCACACCTCGTAAGAACTAGAGCAAGATCATTCACATAGGAGAGTCACACACACACACCCTTCCAAAGCAATGGTGTGTGTGTGTGTGTGTGTGTGTGTGTGTGCTTTTGGCAGGCATTCCTAGTGTGCATTACTCCCATTTCATAAATGTCGAGAGGGAGGCAAAGAGAGATGGGTTGGCAGCACCTAGAAAAAACTCATCAATTTGGGGATGGGTCAGACTGAGTGTACATGTGGTACAGAAGTTAAATATGAGTATTTGCAAAGGAGGACATGGCCTAAAAAGTTTGAGAGCCACTATTCTCAATTTTACCACAGAGCAATAGACTGAATAATAATTGTCTGGCACGATTACTTTTTGCTCTCCAAAGAGCCATACAGCTGATATGAAGACTAAAAGCTTGGAGCAATACTTACAGGGAGAAGATGAAATGCTGCTCAGGAGATACATTTGAGCACCAGATGGAAATTACCACCCCGATCCATCCCTCCTATTACGTGAACTTGCCTTGCTTTATCAGAAGTGAATACAGCTACTTTCCCTTATCTTGTGGCTGCGAGGGGAGTGGGGTGGAAGCAAAAGGGGGAAAAATGACATTCCATTTTGTCTCAGAAAACACACATTATTTAACTTATAAAATATTTAATCTAAGTAATTAATCCTCTCACGACAGCGCTTTGCACATTTTTGCTGGCAATCCATACTTTGAAATGGTCTATCGTTACCGCAAACTTTGTTTCCTTTTCCACATGAAATTAATCAAAGGCTTGTATGCTGAATTATTCAGCAGCTGAGTGAAGCCTGCTTGCCATAGCTTGCAGCTAGAAAACTTGTGCTTCTTTCAAGTTTCTATAATACAATAACTTGAATTCTCTCACAAGAGATGTAAACGAGACAGACCTCAAAGTTGACCACACAAGTGATAATTTATTATTGCATTGTAAAATATTTTATTTTTCAGATTGGTTGATAAGACTCCGGGGGGGGGGGTGTCTTTGAAGCTGCATAGTGTATGTAGTCTTGTATACTTACCAATAAGAAAAAAAACAAATTAAAATGTAGAAGTTGAAAGAGTGATTTTCACATTCGGAAAGCCAATTTAAGTTAGAACCCCACATAGGTTGATCTGTCCTGTTCTGCATCCACTGATACTGAATATATGTGTGTGATACACACACACACACACACACACACACAAGCAAGGAATATATAAGCCAGAATCCAAAGAACTACGCAGCTAGTTCTTCTGCATTCTCAGAGCAGTATTGGGTTTGTGTCTCTCAAAAAGCAGCACATGGCAAACTGTTTTAAAACTGAGCGGAATTTCAAAAGCAGTTTGTGACATGGCAAGGTGCAGGAGGGAAGTGAATTGGTACATTAACCCATTGGGGTGGAAAGGACTGAATCTTCCATGGTAAGTAGGAGATCTGAATACTCCTGTGAAATCCTATGAGAATCTTCTCCATGGCTTCACAGCTGAAGCACATGCAAGATAAGGAGAGGGGTCCCATCCCAAGTGCTGGTGCAATGAGCCAAAAAATAGGCTGTAATTTTTAGAAATCCACTCCATGGTATTTGTTTTTGTTTTTGAGTAATTCTAACATGCCAGAATCTGAATCAGTTCCAACCCAGGTTTTACTCAGGACCCTGGCTCTCTCTCTTCAGAAGCTAGACCTATTTAGGTAGTGGTGAAAGGTTCTGATAGCCCTCACTCTAAGTACCCATTTCTACTAAAATCTATTTAATAAAACCATGTTTTGAAATGAACAAGTTATCTGGCTTTCCTATTTCCCTGAAGAATCTTATATACAACATCACAAAGTGGAGAGGGCATAGATATCAAGGTGTACCTGGTAAAGAACCAGCAGGCACAGGAAAACAACCAATCGGACATAGGAGAGGATGACAGGAACAGATGGGATGAATGAGCCTGGACAAAATGAAAGATACCCCTAGCATCAGGCAAGACAATTACCTGAATCTCACCTTTGGTCCTAGAACCACTACTATATCACATGAACTACTTCAGGCATGCATGACTTTGCATAGTCCTTCATCCTCTGAGTACATGGCCTGGGACCATATTGAATCTTTTATGTTCAGCTTATGCTTTTACACTGTGCTGCAGCCTGGATTATATGGCTGTACTCCCTGGCTTCACACTCTCATGTTAATCTCAGTTTAAAGCATTCACTAATTTCTCTAAGGACAACAAGATTAGAATAGCTGAAAAAGTGGATATCTCTATCCCACATTTGTCCAGGGCTGAGATATTCCATTGCTGTTCCCACTTATGAGATCTTACCTAACAATATTGTGAAGAAGCTTGCACTCTTTGGTCTCAGTTCAACTTTTCACTGAGTTCAGTTTTTAATTTTGTTTTATTTATTTATTACATTCCATACCGCCCAATAGCCGAAGCTCTTTGGGTGGTTCACGACAATTAAAACCATAAAACACAACATGCTAAAGAACAATATAAAAGTTTAAAACTACACTATAAAATAAAAACCAAAACCAAAGTAAGACCTAGCAGCATTGCGAAGAGTTGAAATACAGTACAAGATTTAAAACAACAGTAACTGAAAGATTAAAATGCTAGGGAAAATAAGAAGGTCTTCACCTGGTGCTGAAAAGAGCACATTGTAGTTATGGTTAACTTAGTTGTCAATGTCTGAAAGGGAGTTCTACTCATGTTTGCTTAAACACGAGTAGAACTCTCCATGCAATCAGGAACCCTGATAAGGAGATTGTGCAGAGAGAACTCCCTTTCAGACCTTGCCAATTCAACACAGAAAGGTCTGAACTGAGGGGGGGGGGGCAGCAGCATGCCTGGAAATGTAGGAGGTGGGGACAGAATGCAAGGCTACATCCCTCTACCCACTTTAAGCCATTATGCCTTCAGGTGAATGCCTGAACAGGACTATGGAGGATAAGTCTATCAGTGGTTACTAGTCATGATAGCTATATACTACCTTTAAGATCAGAGACGGCAGGTTTCTAAATATCACTCGCTGGGGAACAATAACAGTGGGAAGCAGCTATTGCCCTCACGCCCTGCTTGTGAGATGATTGTGGACTAGGCAGTCCTTTGATCTGATGCAGCAGGGCTCTTCTGTTCTTGTGGGTTTGTAGTTCAGGATGAGTCACTGCACTAATGACTTTGAGAGCTTTACTGTCTAACTGTTCTGCTGCCACTCTACTTTGTAATGGACATAGGCTGGAACCATGCAGCACTAGAGCTATAACACTGTGTTTTCTCTAACTCCCTAAGAAAGCCTTGGGAAAAGATTTCCAAGTACAATTTTGGTGATAAAGCAGGTGCTGTTGCATATCTGGCTAGGACCGGTTAGGAATGAAGCTAATATGTAAAAAAATTCTCCTCCATTTCTCTCATTGAGACAAGTTCAATGAATATTTCATGCTCTTAAATAAAACAGATGTTTGCAAATCACAAAACTATCACCTCTAGCTTTAGTTTGCAATGGTACACTTTCTCTGTTAAATATTTATAGATCTTTGACAGAGCTGGTGTTTGGCTATGGCAGCCTAAGCAAATGTCTGTGGTGCCATAGTGAGCTTCTCTATTGTCTATTGACAGCACAGTGGTGCTGCCAAGATTGTCAACACAATGCTTTGCACCTAAAGGGGAAGGATGAGTAGTCCCTGCCAGACTACTGAAGAGTGAAGGATAAGACCTGGAATCCAACATAGGATTCTTTATTCATTTTTAAAAGTATATCCTGCCTGTGAAGAAAAGCAGACCGGGTCTCAGTGTCCTTCTCCATGCACACACGTGTAAACAAGTATAATCCCAGCCAGAGGCTGGGAACCTCATGCAAATATACATAGTTTTCTCTGATGGCTCTGTGCCACCTCAGAGTCTCCCATGTATTTGCATGCAAATGTTCCCCAAGCACTCTAGTCATGGTCAGGAATTCACCCCTCCGACACCTAGGAGCCACCCCTCCCCTGCCTAGCCCAGATGAAATTCATCCTTATTGGCCAAGGACAGCTGGGCTACCGAAAGAAGGGGAGGGGGGAAATCGATACTGCCAGCTGTGGCTTTGGGGTCTTGTTGTTGATCTGGGCGCGAAGGAGCGTGGAGTAGGGCTTTTGCTGAGGCAGGCCCTAAGAAGATCAACCCCCACGTAAAGAGTAAGTGCCTGGGTGTTTATATAGTAACGGAACTAGTTTTGTTGTTTTGTAGCTCTACTTGTGTATACCAAAGTGTCTCCCCCACCTTTTTCCCCTTCCCTCATTTCCCACCTTTTACTGTAATCGGTTTACCTTAAATAAACTTTCCTGGTTCTACCCCACATGGTGTGTGTAGTTCCTCTGTGGTTCAGCGCTCAAATCCAGTGTATAGACTAAGAGCAAAGCCTTGAGAAAATCAGTGTTAGGATGGCAGAGCCAAGGCTGGCAGTTTGGCGCCTTTGATCTCTCGTCTTGAGATAAAGGACCGGTTGCAGTCCTTCACACTGCCATTTGTCTCAGAGCCCTCAAGGTGGCTTACACAATAAAAATGATTTCTATAAAATAATAAGCATAAAAGAGTAGATAGTAAAAACAACAACAACCGAAAAACAAATGAGACCAGCAATAAAAACATAGACCTAAAAAGTAGCCAAAATCAGAATGGAAACAATGGGTCTTGGCCAGGCTGGTACTTGGAAATTATGGAAGTTGCAGCTGAACACATCTGGAGAGCGCCAAGTTGGAGAAGGCTGCTATAGAGGAAGATGTGGTCCAATCTGGATTAAAAGGTCTTCCAAGGAACACCCAATCGATGCATGACAGCAGTTAGTAAGGCCTGATCAGTTGCTGACAGTTCTATACAGGGGAAATAAAAGCAAATCATGGGGCAATATAACAAAGAACACAATGTCTAGTTGGGGCAGAACAGGCATATGTATCCATATAGTACTGGTAGTTTGCGGGTGATTCACATACGATATTACTCCACACAGTCCTGTTTCCAATGAGAGTTGAAGGAGATTGGAAGAGAGAGAGAGAAAAAAACATGACTGGTTTGCATGTGTGAACAAACCAAACTATAACTTAATTATTCCTATAGTGAAGTACCGTTAATGCTTTCTAAAAAGCTTTTCAAAGTGTCAAATTTACCTTTCTGAGCATTCACTTATACCAAGGACAGTTATTGTTCTCTCAGTTTTTTCACACAATACCTACTTAATAGTTTCAAAGAGGGATTTTATTTGCACTGAGTTACCCTTGATGCATTCTGTTCATGAAACTGGCCCAAAGCAGGCTTCCCATGGATGCTGAGCTGCAGGAGAAATCTGATCAGAAAGGTTGAGACACTTTTTAGAAATACTGTTATTGAAACTTGCCCTTGTCAGTTCCTTCCATGAATACAGAGCTCTTCTTCCATCCAGAGTCAAGTCTTTTGATGTTCCCCCCACCACCTCTATGCTTTTAATTTTTCTGCTGAAAAAGAAAATATCCCTTTATCACTGCTTTTAGATGGAAAAGACATAGCAAGAACCAGGCTGTAAGAAGCAGCAGAAAGGACTTCTGTTTCATTAGGTATGAGCATTAACTTGTTGGAAGTCCTTTATTTTCTTCCTTTTTCTATTTCTCCATTTTATACAGCTTTTCTTCACTTGCTCATGTCCTCTGGTTAGCATGTGGAATAAATTCACAGCGGAGCTATTGACATGATTGCTTACCTTGAGAATATATTGGGAAGGGACCATAGCACAGTGGTATATTACATACTATGCATGTAAAAGGTCCCAAGTTCAATCTTTGGCATTGCCAGTTGAAAGGACCAGGTAGCAGTTAATGGGAAATTGACTTCTTTTTCCAGGGAGCCACTGCCAGCCAGAAAGAAGAGACAAGTGGCTTTCAACCTTTTAATGTGCTGTGAGATCCTGAAGAACCCCAATCACCTCTCCCTCCAAAGTAAAAAAAAGAAAGAAAGGAAGTTAAAACCAGTAAAAAGTAAAATTTACAGAATTTTGCAGAACCCCAGGCAACTTGAGATTTTCATGGAACCATGGTTGAAAAGCACTGGAGTAGACAATTCTGCCCTGGGCTAGATGGGCGAGTAACTCTGAACTGGTAAAAGGCAGCTTCCTATATTCTTATTGTCTCTTCAACCTTAGGCTTCCACAAAGGAAGGGTAAATGAATCCCATATTGAATCAAGTTAAATTCTAGGAAGGTGAATCTGACTAATACAGGCCTGACTCTGTTCCAGCTTGTGATAATCCACCATCTAAACAATACCATCCCATGGTCAGTGTCACAGCATAGGTAGGAAATCAACAGAGGAATGGAGTTTGTTCCTTCCTCTGTTATAGAGGACAGAAGTTACTCCTTGGAGACAAATGATTAATGACTTATCTAAATAGGCACCTGACGAAGTATGTAAGTTATATCTGAATATATCCAAGTTGTACCCTGTAATGTTTCCAGCTGGAAAAGCAAAAAAGTCTACTTGGATGCTATTTTTGAGAGACAACTATTTTAGAATCATTAAGTGAGTGGCCACTCTTGCTCCAGCTACTGCTGGAATTAGGGTGAAGTAGCCCAAGATTTAGAAGAAATCATTATCATGGATATAAAACATTATCATCATCACCATCCAGGTATACATTTTTTTATTATTGTGCTGTTCAATTTTTTTTCTTTTCATTTTTACACACTCACTCTAATCCAGTATAAGCAGAGTTCTGTGACTATATTACTTCCTGGATCCTGAACAGAGGCATAAATTAGAGGCACATCAAAATGTGCATTGGAATACACATTCAGCTGTGTATCTACCACCCCATCCCCATTATGGACCAACTAGCCATAGATATCTTATTTACACATGAATAGAGCTGGATCAGAATAACTGTATATTAGATTGTGCATTATGAACAATCTTGCTGTGTCTTTTGTATTCCACTTCATGTGCACTTGACGTATGTACCCTGGAAATTGCTATGGCCTATGACTAATGCAAATAAATAGAGATTATGTTGGACTCACAGCCCATCTCCTCCTAGAAAAAAAAAACAAGCCTGGTCTACACATGCAGAAGAATGAGGTAGCAATTAAGTGGCAGAGTCCTGAGCGTGAATTGTGAATTTCACACTGAAAGGAGGATCACATTTTTGAATACTTCTCTATGTCAAAAATAGTCTGCAAGTAGAAAACTAACACACAAGGGAGAAGGCTGGTCTAGAACCTTTCTCCATGACGGTCTGTTGTTGTTGTTGTTGTTGTTTTAGTTGCAACAGGGTTTTTAAACAAAAATGGGAAACAATTTTGAAATGGCATCCTTCACCTGCAGTCCGGAGTGGTACAGTCCATTCTGCCACCTCAGGACTCTTATTATCATCAGTTTATTCAGAGTTGACTGCCTTATTCTGCTGCATGTGTCAACTAGGCCTCTAGTTGAGCCAGGTAGTGGTGAGCTATGACCTCTACATATGTTAGAGATATATTCGTTCATTCATTCATTACATTTCTATACCACCCAATAGCCAAAGCTCCTTGGGCAGTTCATAAAAATTAAAACCCTATAATACAATATGATAAAACATAATATAACACCATTTACCAATTACAGCATTTATGGGAGTGGTAACCCACTTCTTCCCGGCTCCCCCAAATAGCTTGTCCTTTGTTCCTCAAGGCACTCAATACATCAAAATGGATGCCAGACTCCACTGAGAGAGTGAAATGTTTTCTGCTAGAAACTTGGTATACACAGGGTTGTCCTAAGACGTTAGGCAATGGACAAGATGGCATCCCCCTCCCATTCCACATACAGAAACCAACAGGAATTGCAGTTAAATTTTACTTCATCCCTGGCAACAGGACAGCATCCTCCACCACACCTGGGACTAGTAGGCTGATTTAGAGGGTGGCACATATAGGATGTGGCATACATGGCTCTGTTCTCCAAGAGGGGAATGGCTATGACTGGGGGGCTCAGGAGGAATAGAAGTGGGGCTACTGCTGCCTGAGGCACAGGACCGGTGCAAGGCAGTTTGGCGCCCTAGGCAAAATTATATTTAGCGCCCCCCCTCTCGTGCCGGGGGGGGGCTCCGGAGCAAAGCAGCCGGGAAATGCCTGCTCGCCCAGCACCCCCCCGCACCCTGGCCCTGCCTCTGGGGCCAGCAGCCCTCCACGGGCCTGGAGGTGGTGGCGCCTCCGGTACCCGTTTCCAGGCAGCCAGCCGCTTTCCCCGCTGCCAAGCCGGCCTCGCCTTACAAGGCGGATGTCCTCAGTAGCTAAGCTGCTGCTGCTGGCAGTCCCAGGGGGCCTCTCTCTGGGAGCACTAGGACCTGGTGAGAGAAGAGTCTCGTCGGGCTTAGGGAACGACTAGCGCGGTGGAAGCGGGAGAGTTCTCCACGGGAGAGACGGAGGGAGCGGCAGAGCCAGCGGCGCAGCAGGAGACCGAGCGCAGCAGTCCCGCAGCCTCCCGCCCACCCGCATGCCAGCACGGGCGACCGACGTGCTTCGAGGCTCAGGCGGCTTCCGACGGGGGTGGGACCTGGGGGGGAGGAGGTGGTGGTTGCTGTGCCGCCAATCGGCTGTCCCGGACTCCCGGCAGAAAATGAAAGGGGCATGCGGAGCGTTTCTGCGCCCCCTTTAGCCGTGCTAGTGATAGTGCCGGCCCTGCTGAGGCAGTAGGCTTACTTTGCCTATTGGTAAGGCAAAGTAAGCCAAGGGTATACAACGTGAGAGTTAGAACAGCAGATTTTTGAAGGACCGTATTAAGGAAGGCCTGGTGTATGAGACTGTGTGTTGGATCAAGAAGGAGCAAAGGGAACACAAAGCCATTGTGACGTGTTCGAATGAAGGCGCAGCCACAGAGGCACTTAAAATTTCCAGAGGTCTGGGCTTCAGGGATGCTGAATTTCAGCACCTACCTAATCAATTAAGCTCATGATAGTTTTTATATACTTATTTCTTGCTGTTCTGAAGCTTTAATAGTTTTTGAAGGAATTGTGTGTGTGAGAGAGAGAAGGGGGGAGCTGAGAATGTAGTTGGGAGGTCTATTGAAGAAACAGTGATCAATGAAGAAGAAATATAATTTGTAAGCAATAATCTGTGATCTGTAAGCAAAAATCCAGGCCCTTGATGATCTGCCTACCAGATCCACTCTTGTAAACAATGATCTGGAATGCAATGCAGTTGACTTGGCATGATTCTACCAGTCCATCAAGTATACAGGCCCTCAGCATTGTCAGTTCACTGATTACTGAAAGAAGAAATAATACACTGAAGTGCATCCAGCCCCATGGAATTTAGTTAGACGCAAAAGCAATCAGCTTTGTTATGCATTGTCTGAGTACTGCCTGCAAGGAACCCATTGCAGCTTTCTGGTACAGTAACAGTAAGCTCTTTAATGACAGAATAAATGATATGAACATCATTGCCACTAACAAGATTTTAGGGATTTATGAAGAAAATGCACACGCTTACTGTGTTTAATATATTTTTGTTCGTTTTGGAAGCTGATTTTAATGTAGATTTCTTAACATTATGTCATTCGCAAATAATGCTAGTAGCAACATATCCTGATCCCCTTCCCTAGTGCCCACAAATGCAAGCTTAATTCAGGAATCTGATAAATGGAAATGCTTTTATTTTGAAAATAATAAGGCATGCTAAAAAACTGACATCTGTTACCTGCTGGGGACACTGATATAATAATGTGCGAGGTATAAAGATTTCTTGGCATAGGAGTTCAAGAATGTATATTCATTGCGCGGGTATAGGGTGAAATGAAGAGACGAGACAACTGTAATGGTTTGAAAACAGGGCCACATTTATTGAATCGGAGTTCTGCGAAGGTGAAGTGCGGGATTAACTGAGGCCGGCCAAGAGGCCAGTGGAGCGCATCAGGGCGAAAACATCCCAAACTCGAGGGTGGCGCAGTGACTCGCCACTCTCGAATTCCACACACGAAGTGCTGGGGGATCTACCATGAGCCACCGCCCCTGGCGCCGCATGACAACCGAGGAGGGTGACCCGTGCAGACCCCAAAGGCTCCCTGAACTCCCAGCAATGGAGCCACAGGGCATTGACATTGGTGAAGTCCGGGTTCCTGCCAATCACCTTCAAAGGTGCCATGGGATGCACACCGAAACCCTAACCCCCACTACCTATTCACCGCACTTACCGCCTAACCTAAATCCAATGTGACCAAATTCAACTGGTAACCCAAAACAAGAACACCACCGCCCGGATCCGCAGTATGGAGTAGGCAAAACGCGTACACTGCCCCGAGCCAATTAGGACAATGAACCAAAATTCCTACTTGGCCCCGCAAAAGGCGACCAGAGGAGCTCACACTGCATAACGGGCGTGGAGGGAGGGAGCTGCAAGAAAAAGAGAGGCATTGGGTGGGGTCACCTGTGCATAGATATAGCCTCAGTGCCCCACCCTTATAGCCAATAGAAAGGGGGCAACCAATTTGCCCCGGGCCCTGCTGGGAGGTGAAATCACCTCATTTTTCTGGCAGCCGCCGCCGTGCACTCTATCAGAGTACAATTGGTGGGCTCCTGGCGCTGAATGCAGCGGAAGCAGTCTGTTCTGGAGCCTCGCTGCAAAGAGCGGCTCCTGCCCCCAAGAGAAGACGCACGAGCTCAATAGGCACGTGGCTGTAGCGGGGAATCGGGGTGGCTCCACGCACGCACGCACACTCCCAACTAAGCTCCGGGCGAGGAAGGGCTAGCCTAAACGCCGGGACAGCGCAAAAGCAGGCTGCAGCTGGTGGAGTGTGCTGCGCGACCGAGCCCACCCCGACGGAGGCAAAATACTGCGCGGAGCTATGCTCCGCTCGGAAAGCAGACGCTGCAGCGTCCCGCAGGGAGAGCTGCGGGCTCTGTAACGCTGTTGCGGCTGGGAGGATGCCCCGGAGAACAAGAAAGCAACAAAGAAACACAATCCAAGCAAAATAAAGGAAGGGATCACCAAACAGGCATCACCCCCCTACGAGCCCAACAGCAAAGGACAGCGAAGGGAAGGTTGCCCTCGCAGACTCCCTCCCCCCGACTGTAGAGGGACCTATGGAATGGGCGCTACCCGGCAAGAGCCGCAGGCGCCGAACACGCCGCCGCGGCTGCCGCAAACGCACACCCTACCAAAACAAGTAAATTAAAAGCGCGCCCTAACTAAAGAAAAACAAACTCCTGAAGCCCCAAATGAAGCAACCTCGGAAGCAAGCCACCCCCAACAGCCCCCAAACCGTGAAAAGGCACAGAACGCGGTCCCGAACGAAGGAGGTCAGAGGCTCCGGTCTTCTCCCCGCAGTTGCAAGAAAAAGAGAGGCATTGGGTGGGGTCACCTGTGCATAGATATAGCCTCAGTGCCCCACCCTTATAGCCAATAGAAAGGGGGCAACCAATTTGCCCCGGGCCCTGCTGGGAGGTGAAATCACCTCATTTTTCCCGCGTTCTCCATGCACCCTCCCGCGCAAACTCTCCCCCCCCCCACAGAAGCGTGGGGGGGAAGTTAAATTCATTGAGGAAGGAATTCCTTCCTTCCACTTATGGTATAAATGTATTTCTCTAAGGCATATTTGGCTCTTTTTCACAAAGTAAATTTATTTGCTGTTGCGGGAAGAATGGAACTACATATGTGCTCAATATGCAACTTTCACTACCACATTGTTAAAGTCATTTCCTTGACTTCATTGCTTCCCATTATACTTTACCTGGCCCAAGTACAGCTGTCTGCCTTCCCCAAGAACATCAATTTCTCTTGCATAGGTTGCACAAGAGAATCCCCCTTTGGTGGAACACATAATTTCTGTCAAAAAAATAAGCTATACCAAGGTAGAACCAAAGTTTGAAGGGCAATATAGAACTTTTCTAGATTACAGTTAATCAAACAATTTCATATCCATCATTAGCAAGGCTCATCAAAGATTTTGATCCATTTTGCAACTAGAATAGTTTTCACAGACACACCCATACCCATGAATCTATTGCAAGGCTGGCAAACCTTCAGATGTTGTTGAACTACAATTCCCATTCATCCCAGCCAACATGATGAATGGTGGGTGAGGGATGATGGGGGCTGCCGTGCAACAACATCTGGAGGAGGGCTACAGGTACCCCAGCCCTGATCTATTGGAAGAGCTGCAATCTACCCCATCCCCTGTCTCAGTTTTGCAAATCAAGTTCTCACGGACACTTAGCAACCCAAGTGACCAAATGAAAATGAAGCCATCAAATAACTGAAGACATTGTAGAAGTAAAACAGATGTCCCTCCCAGATAACTGGCTTCTGTTCACATCAGAGGGACATCAGAGGGAACAGGTGGAATGCAGGCCCTATAATAGTTCTATGTACACTAGGAAGGAAGCATCTTCATGCCCGCATACAAGTACCATAGAACTTTCCAAATAGACATAGAAGGCCTTAGCAGGGGAAACGGCCCACAACCAAAGCCTACCCATTCCCCAGGGCCTTCCTGCTGCTGTGGTAAAATCCCATGTGGCTGTTCAATATTTGTTGTAATTTCTTTTGAAAATGATGGGGGGGGGGGAGAGAGAATTGCCTTGCTGGGAGCCTTGCTGTTTATTTCTTTTAAGTCCCTTAATGTTGAGAACCAAAGTCTGACTTCTTTTGCTTTCTTCCAAGATAGCTTATTGCAAATCTCATACCAGATGTTGAAGAATATGAGCACTATCTTATGCTGTCTGTGCACCACTGGAACCCATCACTAGCACAAAAGAGAGGTAGTGCTTCATATAAAGGAACTGGAAATTAGTGCAAACGCTCATTTCTGGAAAGGGGAAGGTCAGCGGAACTCATAGAATGGAACGCCATTGACCTGTCCTGATCTGGAAAGGAGTGTTTCCGCTTATTTATGGGGTTCCTTTATGAAGTGCTAACTCCCTGTTGCATGAGTGGTGAGTCATGCTGGCATAACAGAATGAGAAGGTGCACAGTGGCAGTACTGGATACTGCCCTGTGCATTTATATAAAACCCAGCCTTATTTAATGGCAAAAAAGAAAAAGATAAAGGGCCGGTTCGTATGACACGGAAACCATGGGGGAGCAGAAGCCCCCCCCCTGCGGTTCCCGTGTTGTGTGAACGCTGGCCGGGGGTGCCCCCACGGGATGGGCGCACACGCAAAGCATGCAAAGTGACCATGGGCGGTAGAGGGGTAAGCCCCTACCGTGCGTGGCCACCCTGCCGTGCGAACAGCAGGCGGCCGTTCCGCGGGGGCTGCACAGAGGCAGCAGCCCAGAGCGGCCAGAGCTGCGGCCGCTCCGGCCTGTAGGGGCAAACAACCCCTCTGGGCATCCCGGGCCACCCCCCCTAGCGCCGGGAGGCCCGCACTGCAGTGCGGGGATTGCCAGTTCCACCGGGGTCCGCCCACAAGCGTGGGGTGCAGGTCGTCTGTGGCGCCCCACTGGACCACGCAGGCAGCCCCGTGGTGCCTCCCCCGCTCGCCGCCTATGTCGTACGAACCGGCCCAAAAAGTGATACTGTACTGGACCAATTCACAGTACAATTCTAAGAAAGTGGTCATGTGCATGCTTTTATTGAAAGACAAATAAACCAGCAATTACTGATTAAGTTATTTGGCTTTCCCAGAAGAGGGAAAGATAGCACTCCTGCACATCTAGCTTTGGCTTGGACTAGAAGAATTGAAAGAGGGGGGATAGTTGGAATAAGACTGAGAAAAACGCAAGAGAATAGGGCTAGAGAGGAGGAGAAGGGGAATTATTACCTATGCCTCCATATCATCATCATCATCATCATCATCATCATCATCATCATCATCATCATCTTAACATTCTTATACCCTGCCCTTCCTCCAAAAGGAGCACACAGAGTGGTTGACACTTCTAATAAAACAAGTACCAGTAAAACAACAATAAAATCCTACTATCACAATAAAACAATTTAAAATACAGCAATAATAATCTAACCTAAAAATGCAAAAAAAATGACATTTCAGGATCCAAATGCTTTTGTAAATAAAACTCAGGCTCCTGTCCGAATTCATGAGAAGGGGTGATAATGATCCCAGGATGCAAGGCAGACACCGGACAGGTGTTCTTGTGCTTGGGGAAGGGAAGGGAAGGGGCAAGGGGAATAAAGGGCTGAAGAGGGAAAGGATGCAATTAAGGAACACACACACACACACACACACACACACACCTAGAGGCTAGTGTGTCCAATCAGTTATAGGTTTGGGCATTAAAGAACTTACAGAAGATTGGGGATAGTCCTGGGTGACTGACTTTTCAACAGTGGGTGATTCAGTCTGCAGGGGAAATTTGCACAAATTAGAATTTGCGCAAAATCGAACTGGGAAGTTGCGCAAATTGAACATGAGCACGTATCCAGCAATTTGCAAACATTTTCAGCAGCCATGTGCTCACACTTATGATCATGTTTGGGAATTCGAACAGGGCATGTTGCATGTTTTGTGGCCAGAAACAAAATTCTCATATATCCCTTGATTAAAAGGGGGGTGAGTTGGAATATGAGTGGCTTTTCCTTGGATTTTCTGGTGGGTACAGTTCCTTCTTGTGCAGTGCCTTTCCCCTTTTGGGCTCTAAGAACCAATTAGGTTGGAACCAGTTGGGGAAGTAAGGCGTTGACAAGTTATGAAGGTCCCATGCCTCTTTGTCCATGCTTTAATAGGGGAGAGCTAATGTATGCTTGCTGATTTTTTGCCCTTTTTATGGCCAATCCTGCACTAGCTCACGTGCTCAGGCAAAGTGGAGACCTCTGAGTCAAGGTGCTGGGGAAAACCACTCAAAATAGCAGAGGAACACATTCCCTTGTATCTGTATCTGTTACCTACTGTGATTTGTTTATACTTGCAACTTTTCCCCAGGGGACGTGATGGAGTTGACATGTTTGCTTTCACGCTGCATGCAATTCTATTTCTTTGCCACTTCCCAGCATTGCTGATTTATAATCCAAAATTGTGTTTGATTTTAGGAGGAAGCCTAAAAGGAGATAATGCAAAAGATTAGGATCCAGTTCTGGGAAAACAAACCTTGACAAAATGCCGAATCGTAGCATTGAGCAGTAAGCTGCTAAGCCAGCAAACAAAGGAAGAAAATGGGTTCACTGACTTGTGAAAGCCCCAGAGCAGGTTTTGGAATTTGCAATGAGTTTTTCACTGGAGCTCAGTCTGTCAAGCAGCATGTGCCCTTAAGATGAAATGTGAAGATCACAGTGGAGCAGACAGTTGGCATGCACTTTTTGTTTCCACTCCTTTATTAGTGGAATGCAAGTGAGAAACATGGTGGCTCAGTGATTAGAATGTTGGACTTGGGACAGAAACCTGGGTACAACTTCCCGATTGACCAAGAACTTCTCATTCTCTTTCAGCCTCAGTTCACCCCCCCTGAAAAACGAGAACATCAGTGACCAGCTTTACAGGTATGTGTGCTCTCTTACGAGGATAAAAGCTATACAGTAGCATTGTGTTAAGAGATTTTGTGGTAAAGCCTCTGGCAACCATTGCCTGGGCTGCCCTAATGAGATGGAACACTCACAAACATTCCAACTGCACAGGACTGTATCTGAAGGGATGTCACACAGAGGAGGGCAAAGATCTCTTCTTGATCATCCCAGTTTGCAGGACACGGAATAATGGGCTCAAGTTACAGGAACCTAGATTCCACCTAAACATCAGGAAAAATTTCCTGACTGTCAGAGCAATAAGACAATGGAATCAACTACCTAGGGAGGTTGTGGGCTCTCCCACTCTGGATGCATTCAAGGTGCAGCTGGACAGACATCTGTCAGAGATGCTTTGACCTGGATTCCTGCATTGAGCAGGGGGTTGGACTCGATGGCCTTGTAGGCCCCTTCCAACTCTACTTTTCTATGATTCTATGATTCTATGATTCTATTACCAATAAAGTATTTTTAGCCCAGAAAGTTTCTCTGGAGGTCACTTTTGATGGGATTAAAACCTTGCATATGCCCAAGGGACAGGTCAGGACTGCCAAACACAAATTAACTGGAGGAGCCAAAGCCTAGAAGCTATACGCTTAGTGCGTCAATTCCATTTTAATGTAATTATTACCAATTCCTCCAAGTCCTGTTCCTGATGCTTAGCCTTCACCCCACTCCCACGAGGCACACAAGCGTTTCACTGATTGGAATAATATAGCCCAGGCAGAGAAACATACACAATGAGGGTAAGGGACAAAGAGAAAGCGTGCTTTAAGAGAAGATCCACACACAGTGTCTTCTTCTTAATGTCTGCCTGTTCCATGGTTCAGCTAGGTAATTTTAGACCCTGGACTTAAATTTTAGACCCGGTGGCAGGGCCAGGGTGCGGGGGGGGGGCGCTGGGCGAGCAGGCGTTTCCCGGCTGCTTTGCTCCGGAGGCCCCCCCCGGCACGAGAGGGGGGGCACTAAATATAATTTTGCCTAGGGCGCCAAACTGCCTTGCACCGGTCCTGTGCCTCAGGCAGCAGTAGCCCCACTTCTATTCCTCCTGAGCCCCCCAGTCATAGCCATTCCCCTCTTGGAGAACAGAGCCATGTATGCCACATCCTATATGTGCCACCCTCTAAATCAGCCTACTAGTCCCAGGTGTGGTGGAGGATGCTGTCCTGTTGCCAGGGTTGAAGTAAAATTTAACTGCAATTCCTGTTGGTTTCTGTATGTGGAATGGGAGGGGGATGCCATCTTGTCCATTGCCTAATGTCTTAGGACAACCCTGTGTATACCAAGTTTCTAGCAGAAAACATTTCACTCTCTCAGTGGAGTCTGGCATCCATTTTGATGTATTGAGTGCCTTGAGGAACACAGGACAAGCTATTTGGGGGAGCCGGGAGGAAGTGGGTTACCACTCCCATAAATGCTGTAATTGGTAAATGGTGTTATATTATGTTTTATCATATTGTATTATAGGGTTTTAATTTTTATGAACTGCCCAAAGAGCTTTGGCTATTGGGCGGTATAGAAATGTAATGAATGAATGAACGAATATATCTCCCTTTGGCCAGTTATATTACTTCAGTTGCACACAATTAACATTTCCTTGCCATTCCATGCTTCATAACTGCTTCTACAGTACTGATATACATTAGAGCAACAAACAAAAAACAACACAACCCCAGTTTGCCAACCCTGATTAAGAAAGAAATACTCTGAAAATGTGAAGTCTTGCATTTTAAATGTCATAGCACCATCATGACTACAAGAATAAAATGGAAGCCATTCACCCACCTCGAGTATAAAATGTTTTTTAAAATAAGAATGACAGGATGCTGCAGGAAACCGCATCAGCCTTGGTGGGTCCTAGGGTGTTCACGCTGGGCCTATTTGCCACTGCCCCCATCGCATCCCACTTTCTGGTGGTCATTTGCGGGGTCCCTAGGTGGCACGGCTCTTATCTTTGGCCCTGAGGTACAGTTAGGGTATAGCTGTACCACTAGCTGTACCACTGTGCCTGCCTATCTCCCTTTTCAGTACTATGTGAAGGGAAGGAAGCATCTCCCTTCCTATACATTCGTGTGTGTCAGGAACTGCTGACCACTGCTCCATGTGGTGAGCCACATCACTATAAGCTCGTCAGTCAAGAACCTTCCAAACTGACTAGGCTAGCCATAGGCTCCTTCTGGGCAGGAAGCAGTATAAGAGGGTTTCTTATTTCAGTGGAACTTTGCTTGAGCAACATGGTCTACCTGAGCTCTGGTGTGCTTCTGTGGTTCCTTTGGTCCTGGTCTGCCCTCTGATTCTGATTGCTTCCTGGCTTGTGCTCTGGTCCTGCCTCCTGTTTTTCTGTTTGATCCTGATTATTCTTCAGAATGGATTCCAGTGGTTCCCAACTTCTGACTCATTCCAGACTGCCTCCCACCCCAGATCACTTGCAAAAGTGCATAGAAATGAAACAGAAGGTACTGGTGTTATTACTGCTACTTTGCTGCACATGTCACACTAGTTACCATTCAGTACTATTTGCCATTCCAGAGCTGATGATGCCACATCACACAGGAGCAGTCCTTCCAGATCTGCCTTTCTATACTAAGGGCATTGGATTTCTTGCTCTGAAAATCAAGGAAGTATATGGAAAATGCTAGTGGCTCTGCAGAGTGAGACCCCAAAGGATGTGATAACTTCTCTGAACCTTAAGGTTATTTCTTTATTTTTAGCAAACTTATATTCCGCCTTTCTTCCATCATGGAACTCAAGGTGGCATAAATGGAATTCTGTGGCAGTCTCCCATTCAGGCACTAACCAGATCCAAACTTACTTAATTTTAGCAAGGTGGCTCCATTATGTGCCTTCAGACCCCAGTTTAGAAACCCTGAGATAGAAGAAGCTGTATGGAGCAAGATGAGGACTGGAAAACAGAGTAGGAAGAAGGGCAAGGCAGTTTATTATGTAAGCCATAGGGTAGAAAGTCTAGAGACAGGGTAGCTGAAGACTGAAAGCAGAGTAGGCAGTGTGTGATACAATGCTGGAAAATGAGAAAAGTAGCTGGAAGGGCCAGAGGCCAGAGGAAAAGAAGGGTAGAGAAGATACTGAAATGAAAATGCTGATGAAAATGCTCACACAGGCCCTAAAGACCAGAGAGGTCCTATTATGTTGCCAGAAACAAATGCTAACAGACAGAGAACTGGCTGGACGTCATGGTGAAAGGAAGCAGGACAAATCAGGCAGTGGGCTGAAGAATGAGAGGACATTATGCACAGCAGGGACATGGGTTCGAAGCAAGGAGGGCCCAAGGAGAATGTGGGGCTGAGAGAAAACATCAGGGGTGTAGAACTTCTGAACTGTTCCTCCCAGGAAGGAAGTGGGCTATAATGCCAAGGAAATTATAGGGTTGCCAGTTCACACCCTAAGAGGGTCCTGTACCAGCTAAACGTTGCATAGAAAGGAGAATTCTGCCAAAGGCAGCCCCTCTCACACCACTGTAGATTTTTTGGTCTGTTGCTGACAACCTGTAAGACATTCTTTGCTCCTTCAGTAACTTGCATAGGTTTGCTTTTCCTTTCTTCCTCAGAGAGTTGGACTCGTGCGGAGTGAAGCTTTCAAGGCAGATTCACTCAGGCTTAAAGCATCACTCAGAGCATCCCCTCCTCTTCTTGAAGGGAATTCATGTGTCATTTGAATGCTGTTGGTCAAATGTCAAAAGAATAAGAATATGGAGAGGACAGAAGAGGAATTCATAATATGCTAATTAGTTTCAGAAATTCAGGGAAATTAAATGTGACTAAATAATTTACCTCTAAGGCGTCTTGTTCTTCAGATTTTGCTCATCAAGAAAAACAAAACAAAAAAAGCAATTTCTTAGACCAGTATTGTGTGTGTGTGGGTAAACTGGGGGGGAGGGGTTCTGTGTATGTTAATTTTTTTTTTTAATCCTCTTGAGATTTATATGGTGTAAAGCAGAAAGAGAGTAACTGAATGAGTGAGTACAAGCAAGGATATATTAAAATCTTTTGCCCAATGGAAAGCAAACAGGCATATGGAATGTGTCTAATGATTAGCACAGTGCAGTATTTCAACACTCCTCACAGTTGTATTGACTCCTTAACCCTACCCGTCTGCCTTTGGGAGAATTCAACTATTTTATTCTAAATTCCTCACCTATAGAATGAAGGAAATAGCTCTTTTCATCCCCACAGGAGAACTGTGGGGAATATATGCAATAATAGTGAAGCAGAGATAAGAACCAAAACAGCCATAGATTTCAAGCTCCTCTAGGCTCATGGACTTCTCACACAGAGCATCTGAAGGTGAAGAGTGTCAAATGGGCCAAACTAGATGTGAGGCTAAACATGGGACTTGAAGTTGTGTGATTGGTTTCTTCCCCATCCCACCCCAGCAGAAATAGCAGGCACAGATGGGGGAGGAAGGTCTGAGATTCAGCTCTTATGTGGCTTGGTTGGAAAGTTCCCATTGGCTCCCATGGTACACTTCAAATGTTCAGTGTGTTGAAAATCTATTATCGCAGTAATTTTTTGAATAGTTTTGTAAGGTAGGCCAATATGTGCGGGTATGTTCTGAAACAGATGATTTAAGTGGTCAGTCTGTGAGCATCTACAAAATAATATATTGATTACTAGGAATCAACATGGGTGTGCCAGGAATAAGTCCTGCCAGGCCAACCTTATCTCCTTTTTCGATAGAGTTACTAGTTTGGTAGATCATGGGAATGCTGTGGACATAGTGTATCTTGATTTCAGCAAAGCATTTGATAAGGTTCCCCATTATATCCTTGTTGACAAGGTGGTAAAATGTGGGTTGGATCCACCTACTACAGTTAGGTGGATCCACAGCTGGTTGAGCAACTTTAGTCAGCAAGTGCTAATTAATGGCTCAGTGGAATGCTGCAGGGCTCTATCCTAGGCCCTGTGCTGTTCAACATTTTAATAAATGACTTGGATGAGGGTGTAAAGGGGCTGCTTATCAAATCTGAACATGGAACAAAGCTAGGAGGGAGGGATAATAAACAACACCATAGAAGACAGGATCAAGATTCAAAAGGATCTAGACAGGCTGGAACATTGGGCCAAATCTAACAAGATGAAATTCAATGGAGATAAATGTAAAGTCTTGCATTTAGGTACAAAAACTCAGAAACACAAGTATAGGATGGGGGAGACATGGCTTGGCAGCAGCTCATTTGAAAAAGACCTAGGTGCCTTAGTGGATCACAAGCAGAATATGAGTCAGCAGTGTGATGTGGCAACTAAGAAAGCTAATGCAATCTTGGGCTGTATTAACAAAAGAATAGTGTCCAGATTATGGGAAGTAATAGTTCTGCTTTATTCTATATTAGTCAGGTCACATTTGAAGTGCTGTGTCTAGTTCTGGGTGCCCCATTTTAAGAAGGACATTGACAAGTTGTAGTGTGTCCAGAGAAGAGCAACCAGGAAGGTGAGGGATCTGGAAATCAAGTCCTGTCCTATGCAGAATAGTTGAAAGAGCTGGGTATGTTTATCCTGGAAAAGATAAGATTAAGAGGAGACATGAAAGCCATCTTCAAATATCTGAAAGGCTGTCATGCAGAAGATGGAGCAGACTTGTTGCTCCAGATGGCAAGACTAGAATCAATGGGTGGGAATTGCAGGGAACCAGATTTTGGCTAAACATTAGGAGAGAAACTTCCTTATACTGAGCGCTGTTCAGCAATTAAAAAGATTACCTTGGAAGGTGGTGGGCTCTCCTTCATTGGGGGTATTTAAGTAGAGGCTGGATGGTGATCTGCCAGGAGTGCTGCACCATGAAGTACAGAGCATGCGTTGGACTAGATGATCCCCTAGGTCCCTTCCAACTGTACGATTCTATGATTCCGTGGTCATTTTCATTATTAGTTCATTTTTTGTTATTCTCATTGATTTTCATTTCTTATTATGAACATAAGAACATAAGAAGAGCCATGCTGGATCAGTCCAAGGGTCCATCTAGTCCAGCATTCTGTTCACACAGTGGCCAACCAGCTGACCATTGGAAACCCACAAGCAGGACATGAGTGCGACAGCACCCTCCCACCCATGTTCCCCAGCAATTGGTGCATATAGGCATACTGTCTCTGATACTGGAGGTAGCACAGAGCCATCAGTACTAGCAGCCATTGATAGCCTTATCCTCCATGATTTTTTACTATCTCCTTTTAAAGCCCTCCAAATTGGTGGCCATCATTACATCTTGTGGAAATGAATTCCATAGTTTAACTATGTGCTGTATGAAGAAGTACTTCCTTTTATCTGTCCTGACCCTCCCACCAATCAGCTTCATGGGATGACCCCTTTGGGTTCTAGTATTATAAGAGAGGGAGCAAAATGTCTCCCTATCCACTTTCTCCACACCATGCATAATTTTGTACACCTCTATCATGCTTCGCCTTACTTGTCTTTTTTCTAAGCGAAACAATCCCAGAAGTTGTAACATTTCTTCATAGGGGAGTTGCTCCACCCCCTTAATTATTTTAGCTGCCCTTTTCTGCACTTTTCCCACCTCTATAATATCCTTATTTAGGTGTTGTGACCAGAACTGTCTGTATACAGTATTTTAAGTGTGGTCACACCATAGATTTGTATGAGGGAAGTATGATCTTTGCAGTTTTATTTTCAATTGCTTTCCTAATTATGCCCAACATGGAATTTACCTTTTACACAGCCGCTGCACTTTTGACATATTCATTGAGCTGTCCACCACAACCCCAAGATCTCTTTCTTGATTAGCCACCATTAGCTCAAATCCCATCAGTTTATACTTGAAGTTGGGATTTTTTTTGCCTCAACATGCATCATTTTACACTGGCTTACATTGAAAAGCATTTGCCATTTGGATGCCCATTCTTCCAGTTTGGAGAGAACCTTTTGGAGCTCCTTGCAATCTCTTTTTGTTTTAACTGCTCTAAATAATTTGGTGTCATCAGCAAAGTTATCCACTTCCACAAGATGGATTGGACAAATTCATGGAGGATAAGACTGTCAATGGCACTAGTCATGATGCTGTATGCTACCTCTTATGCTGGCTCAGCTTGTCTGAGTGTGGAAAGCTAAGCAGGGTCAAGCCTGGTTATTACTTGGATGGGAGATCCCTTCTCTAGTTTCCTGCATTGAGCAGGGGGTTGGACTCGATAGCCTTGTAGGCTCCTTCCAACTCCATGATCTATGAAATCTATGTACACCAGTTCCTGGGGAACACTCACTCCTACTTGTGGGTTTCCCACGGACAGCTGTGTGACAGAACACTGTACTCGATGGACCTTTGGTCTGATCCAGCATGGCTCTTATGTGAGCTATTCCTTAAGCTCTGCTTCCCACCTGTTGGAGAACCCAAAGTGTAATTCCCAGCTCAAATCACTAATGATATGGATTCTGGACCCTAGATTGACTCAGCATTTGGGCAAGGAAGAATGCCAACCCCCCCCCCCAATCCAGAGGATAACATGAAAGAACTACATGTGCAATGGTGTCAGGGTCTGTCCTGCAGTGCCATCTGGTAGCAGCTTTGCATATAACCGGCCTCAGAGCTTCACAGGGTGTGAGCCCTGGCTGGTAAACCCTTGCAGAGTTCAGGCCCAGACCAGCAGGTACTCCCAGGTGGGCTAATGCGGACCAGCTGGGAGCTGCCAGGAAAGGACTATATAAGAGCTGCATTTCACCTTCAGCCTTTGCCACAGCAATACAGTCTCTTGGGCTAAGCTACAGCCTGTTCCTGATTGCCTGCTGCATCAAGCCTTGCTATGCTTGACCTCCTGCTTGTCCCTGACCTATGCTCCTGTCTCTTGCCCTGCTCAGCCTGGTATGTCTTGGTGCCTGTTCTTGCCTATTCCTGAACCCATGCTTGGATTCTGCCTGAGCTTGTGCCTGTTGCCTGGACTTGCCCTCTGCCTCTGGCCCCTGTTTGGACTCTGTTGCCTTGAACCTGTTTAGAACCTTGGGCCTGTTTTCTGTATCTGCCTCCATCTTTCCAGCCCTGGTGTTCCAGCCTTGAACCCTCACTGCCCATGACCCTGACAAATGGGCCTTTTAAACATCATATTAAAAGGGCAACATTTCTGGGCAAAACTCCGCTTTCCTAGAATTCCCAGATGGAGGTTGGTTTGCCCAGCTATTTATTTATTTCATTTTTATACCGCCCAATAGCTGAAGCTCTCTGGGCGGTTCACAACAATTAACAAGACAGTCCCTGCCCGCAGGCTTACAATCTAAAAAGACACGACACACAAGGAAAAAGGAATGTCTTGCCCTAGTCTATTTTTTTGTTATAAAAGCAGGTCTTTCTTATTAGTTTTTCACATGTTTTGCATCTTTCAGCCTTATAAGATATTTGATGGTTCACATCTCAAGGACACACTTTCTCAATCCTGGTAGTTTAGAAAGTTTTTTTTTTTTTTTTAAGGTAGTGCTGGGAACCTCCTTCTTCAGTTCCACTCCCACCTTCTCTCTCATTCTCCTTATGTCTGCTTGAGAATTTCTGAAATTCTCCTCTTCTGAAGTAAGGAATCTTCTGATTTGTCCAGTAATTTTTAATCAGCTTTTAAACCAATACTGTGACTCGGTGGTAGAGCACACACTTTGTAAGCAGAGAGTCCCAGGATTAATCCAGGGCTTCTCAAATTACAACAATCCCAGATAACAAGGCTAGGACAGACCTTTTTTTATGACTGCAGAGAGCTGCTGGCAGATGGAATACAGAACACTGCGCTAGTTGGAATGGTGATCTGATTTGGTATGAGCCAGCTTTGTAAGAGAACTTGAAGTTAGGGAAAACTGGGCTTGTGATAGGGATGGATAAATCTGTCAATTTTGGCTTTTTGTTTCCTCCCCCCCCTCCCCCAATCTTAAATTCAGTTCATCTTGAACTTTGAGAATTTTTCCAACCTTTGAGATTTTATTTTAAAGTTTGCATGAAAAAAATTTGTATGCATTTTTGTGTGCATTTCTCCTAATACATGCATTTCTGTAGGTAATTTTTGCAATATAATACATTTTAATGTTGTTTTTTAATATACTGTATGCATTTTTCTTTGCACTGTTACCCAATACACACATTTTTGTATGCATTTTTTTTGGTTTGCAGAACTCCATTACAACATTCAGAGAACTGTGACTTCTGAAGGATAACTGGGTTTTGGTTCATGTATCAGTTCCAAACTGCAAAATTCAGCACACTTGCATTAAAAAGCAAACCCAATGAATTTCTCCCCTATCCCAAGCTTCCAGGAATTGGGTTCCTTCAAGACAGGGTATTGCATTTGCATCGTTTCCTATTGTACAATTCTGTTACTGATCCATAGCCCTTGAAGAAGGATGAGTGGAAATGCTAAATATTGATTAGCCCGGTCATCTGCTTAAACCTACTTCCCTCATTTGAGATAGCCAGCAGTTCACAACTGGGATAGAATCCTTCTTCCAATAGCCCATGCTGTGCCAAATGATAAGAAAAAAAGCTTCCAAAAAACTGCGCATTTCACTGCTGGAGAGATAGAGGATAATACAATGAAGGGAGTTTGGGGACATCTGTACTTTATTCATCCATGTTGCTAAATTTTATTTTAAAAGGAAAACTAATGCAACCCAGCCAGCAGCAGCAGGCCTTTTATTAAGCAGAGAATCGATATAGCATCAAGTGGTTTGGGATGTCATTAATCAGAAAACTGGTATGTGGGAACTGAGAGGCTAATAACGCTCCCACCAGTCCACCATGCACCTGTGGAGTAGAGAACCAGGACTCTGGGTAGTCCTAATTACTCCTAGGGACAATGTTTACCTTTTAAACCAACCCCCCGGCTGTTTCTAGTTTTCTTGTCACAGCCATTGCAGCCTGCGCTCAGATGGTAAACTACTTTTGCCCAGCATCTAAAAGAGCAGATGAAGAAATCCACTTACTAGTGTATCAAAAGAAAAGCCCCCCACCCCACCCCACCCCCCATAATGTCTGTCAATAATTCAGCAACCCCACCTTTGCTTCCCCGGACTGGATCTTTGTTCTTCTTTTGGTTATTCTTGGCTTTATTTTGATATGTCTAGTGAATCCACATAAACAGAAATGTGTATGCACCATGAAAAAAAGCCCCATGGCATCAAACTCTGAGTTGTATCCAATGTTAGTCCTACTTAGAATAGACCTATTGAAATGAATAGGACTTAAGTTAGTCTAACCCTCTGCCTTTATTTTAAATGGCACCTTTTATTCTGTGGTTGTTTCGTATGCTTTTAGTGTTTTACTTTTAATTTTTGTAAACCACCTGGAAATCTTGGTTAAAAGGCATTATATAAATGTTTTAAGATAATGTTTTAGTTTTTATATTTATGATAAATTTTAAATTTTTACTTCTTGAATTTTAATAGATCTTGTAATGCACTACTGTAGCTTCGTATGAGTCTATACGATTTTGTATAAATTGGTTTTGGTCTATGACCGTAAAATTAAAGATTAAATAAATAAACATGCCTCCTATCCCTTGACACACATGCTGTCAAGACTGAAGTGTAACAGGGTGAAGTCTTTAGGGAATATAAGGATGTTGGATGGTTTCTTTCAATATTGGGAAATACATATTTTCTCAGGCTACATAATTGGGTAAATTTATTTTGGGGTCTTTAAGTATCCTTTGGAATTTGCAGGATCTTCATAGATTCATAGATCATAGAGTTGGAAGGGGCCTACTACAAGGCCATCGAGTCCAACCTCCTGCTCAATGCAGGAAACTAGAGGAGAGGTCTCCCATCCAAGTAATAACGAGGCCTGACCCTGCTTAGCTTTCCACACTGAGACAAGCTGAGCCAGCGTGAGCCATATTTCACCTATGTCTAAAGACACATGTCTTAAAGGCAGGAACCAGTCCCTACATGGAGCCTATAGGTTCCAATGCACCTTTGACTGAGATACACATGAGACCACCATTCCTAGTCTGGAGGATCTCACAGCATATATGCAGTTGCAGCCCAGCCCAGTTGCTATTCATCTTGTATGGTAGTAGCCATCTAATGTCTTGCATAATCCCCAACATCCATTTCTAGCAATGGCCTGGTTCTACGATGAGTGTGGGCAGTATCCAAGTCATCTATTTGAAGGGCTGTGTGGTCCAATCCAATGTAAAGGTAAAGAACCATAAGAAGTGAAAGCAAGGGCTGAAGTTACCCATCAACAGCACCTGGACAGCAAATTGAGCAGGCACACTTGTCACAGTCTTCCCCGCTATGGTGAGATTTATTATATTTCTTTTTCAATTATAGTAAATTATTGTTTTCTATAAATGAGATACTTTGCTTTTTATACTGTAATCCTCAAATGATTCAATGCAAGGGGCAGACTGGAGCAATAATGTTTAATGTTACTCCATCAGTGAGAACTATGTAGGGTGGCCACTTGTACATTGCAAAAAAAGAGGACAACATTATGCTGTAATTCACATGAAATTTGCGGATGTTAATTCATTTCTACAGGTGCAAATTTACTCTAGCACAATGCCAGTAGTGTGCTCTGGCATGGCACATCAGCAAACACTATTCGTGTTGTGCTAGAGGTCGCTTACACCAGTGCTATGTTAATGGCGTAAGTAGAGTGGCAGTGTTGGATATTGCCCTATGTGTCCTACTTTACAGAGAAGGAGGGATGAAAGAAGTCTCCTCTCTCCTCTCCTATCAAGAAACCAATAAAAACTCAGCCAGCTGTGTTTCCAGAGGAGTGATCTACTTTGAGAGAAGCAATCGATTAATGTTTTGCCCAGAGATTCTCAGTAAGAAACCATAGAAGAGTGAAGGAGCAAAATGCATTTCTGAGGTTTGCTTTGAAATTATGACCAACAAGGATTCCAGAAGTGTACTTATTTTCCAAAGAGGATTTCTCATTGCTAAACCAGTTAATTTTTCCCTTGAAAATCAGTGTGAAGCTTAAAACAGTTTATTGCTTTAGGGGAAAAAACAGGGTGAAGCTAAAAACATTTTATTAAAGGTTTAATGGAGCTCTACAATTGAGAAACCTAATTGGTACAGAACTGCAGGTTCTAATAGATTAAAAATTAAAGACCAAGTAGCTTGCAATAAATTGCTGTTCTGCAGTAATTTATTTATTGGAGCACCTAATTTTACTTGGAATACCCTTCTCTGGAGCCCTTTGTACCTTTGGATGCATGAATCTTTAAACACAAGTATGTTTTAATAAACTGCTAAATCAGCTAGAAAGGGCTGGAGTAGAAAATAAACTTTGACAGCAGGTACCATTTACCGAAGAGATCGTTCTCCCCTGTGTACCACCCTAGTCTATCAATTGAGAGTGATTTCTCATGTCAACATTTTATAGTTGGAAATAGAAAGACGTGCTGAAAGTACATGCACACAACCATGCCACATTGGTTGTGAAGTGTGCATGCATGCAATTTCCCATGTTCCTTTAAAATGAGCTTTAAGTGGTGACTGGGAAAGGATCAGGTCTCCTCTTCCATGCATTTTAAAGGGATGAGTGGTGGAAAAAAAAATAGGCATAAGCACACAGCACTGGTGTATTTTGTTGTTGGCTCTCTGTATCCCCAGTACACAATGTTGCATGGTAAACTGAATCTCGCTCCCCTGTCCAAGCTCCATCTGTGCACCACTCTGGGTAGGAAGGACAAATAAAAGAAAATGTACATGGTTTTCACACAGTTGTGAAATTCAAGGAAGGAAGGACTCTGCTAAAGAATAGGATGGAAACTATACTCCTTTTGCATATCTTTAAAAGCAGTTCCTAATGCTACCAAAAAATCCAACACTTAGACCTTCATAAAGTCCTGCCTGTCTTTTGTCACACCATTATTGCTTTCATAAGAACCATGAAAATTAGCATGGGCTGCAGCATGTACTTCCACAGCATTCTTAAACAGGGCCAACAAGCTAATATATAATATCTTGATGTTCTTATCTGTTGTTGACCTCTCATTTTATCTTTGAGGGTAAGTGGTGAAGCATTTCAAGCTCATGAAACAATGCCCTTTCCCTTCCTCTTATTTATTTGGATTTTTAGGCACAGACACACTGAGTTTTTATAAGGGGTCAGATTTGATTTCCTAGGGCCAGAAGAATTCTTGAAAACCATAGACAATGCTGGGCACAACTCTTGGATCACATCATCACATGTATCACTGGTGTCCCCAGAAATATTGTTGCAGCAAGGTGACTACGTAGGTTGCCTCTGCGGCTGGCTCAGCTCTGAGATGGCCATTTGGTCCCTCCCAGTCTATAACTGTATGAAAGTTATACTTCAAATTTTAAAACCCACTGCTAAGCTAACTCCAGCCTCCAACATGTTACCCATACAGAGAGATCTTACATTGCTTTCAAAGCATTCCCAAGTTTGGACTTCTTTTGCCCCTCTGCTCAAAGGGAGTTCTGAAAGTGGTCATCATTCCAATTTCCTTAAGCCAGCCTTCCCCGCTTGGCACCCTCCAGATGCTTTGGACTTCTGCTCTTACCAGCCCCAGCCAGCATAATGGTCAGTTGCAGTCCAAAACATCTGGAGGGTGCCAAGATGGGAAAGGCTGGCTTAAGGGAATTGGAATGATGACTGCCTTCAGCTTTCAGATGGTGCTTGGAGACCAGCACCAAAAGGCTGTTCTTCACTCATTGTAATGAGCACCATGGAGCACAGGAAGAATGAAATTTCAGAAACATGCAAGGCCCAAGATCCTTCAACACTGTCTTGATCTACACAACATAATGGGATTCTATTCTGTTGTGTCAAATGGCAAGAGAGCTATTACTCATATTTTGTATTGCTTAATAGTTGTTGCTTGTTCATGGGAATTGATGGCCTTTGATGATTTCTGGGTATGTGGTTAAGGATCTCTTACCTGCTTTGGGGAAGGGGCACTGAAGGAGATAGTTTAGTTCGTCTTAATGTAGCCAGGTAAGGAAATGGAACTCCGAGTTCTTTCAGCTAGCTGGCAAGATGGACCCTTGGGGAGCTTCAAGGTGTATCAGTTTTGACAACTTTGTCCAACCTGATGCCCTCCAGATGTTTTGGACTTCATCTTCCAACAGTCCCAGCCAGCAAGGCAAATGGTCACTAGGAATTATAGTCCAAAACATCTGGAGGGCACTGGTTTGGGGAAAGCCAACTTTTGGGAACAAATGTTGCTTTAAAGATTAGCTCTACATATCTGGGTACTTCCCTTGGTTCAAGGTGAAAATGTATAAATGATATTACTCAATAACTCTCCAGTACTCTTTCCTCACAAGGACCCTATAAAAGGCTGGATGTGAACCTTCCTGCCATGTCAGCAAGTGAGGAACATGAATAATAATGAAGGTACATTGCTGAGCCCAAAGAAGCAAACTCAAGAGTAGGATTTGTCTGGGTACACTGTGGAGCTTTTCAAGAGATATACACATTGGATAGTTTATAAGGCAACAAGGCTCTTTGTGTGTTGCTCATTGGCTTACAGATAAATCAAGTAAGATCTATGTCATGATATGATGAAAAATTGTATCACTTACTGAGCATGCCTAACATCAATCACCACTGGCAAATATTGACTACTAGGTTATTTTCACAATACGTTTTCAGACCGCTTTCAGCTCTGGACACTATCATTTGGCTCCCATCCAAATGGGATTTTACCATTTCTCCCATCCACGCAGAAGTTTCCTGGAGTTTAAAAGGTGTAAAAAGTCTGCATTTACCATGCACACTGAATTGCTTTACCATTTGATTTCTCAAGATGAACCAGTCAAAATGTGAAATCAAAGGTGGCACTTAAATACTAAATTTTGTTAGTTTTGCATTGGACCATGATAGCACATACTTAGCACATATCCTTTACCTACAATTTTGGGAGGGTATTTAATTGGTGAAATATAACCTGTTTTAAGGAAGGAATATAGTTTTGGTATCATGAAACATCCAACCTAAGACATCTTAATGGATAAACACTCTTTTTAAAATATAGTGTAATCCTGTATGTGTCTACTCAGAAGTAGGATTGCAATCTTAGGCTGCAATTGCATACCCACTTGCCAGAGTATAAGCCCCACTGAATGCAATGGAACTTACCTCTGAGTAGACATGCATACTATTTATACTATTTAAAACAGATTTTTCTTGAGCTTCCCATGGGCAGGCTACGGATGATCCATAAAACCATAAAGCCTAATTTCCAGCAGGTTCCCAGGTACTAACTCATTCCGGTCAACTCTTTATGCAACTGCCTTTCCCACTGCCAGTGCTGAACGTTATCACTGTCAGGAGATGTAGCAAGGACTATCCAAGAACAGACTCATTCAGCTCTATGAATACTTTCACATTACTTCATGGTTGGAAAGTTTACACCCAAAATGATATCTCCAAGCAGGCATCACAGAAACAGCTTGGATGGTTTCCACAGAGCCTCAGCTTTATAGCATTCACTTCCTAAATGACAAATCCATAGTAAGATGGGAGTTTAGACCAGATGCAAAAGAGGACAGGGCTCCTGCACCTTTAATAGTAGTGTAAAAGAGAGGTGTTTTTTTCCCCCCAGCAGGTGTAGCTTTTCATGTAAGCTACCTCTGCTGAAATACCTTCTCCACAACTATTACATTATTTAAATTGTATACCACAGATCAGGGAAGATAAGGTGTTCTTATTTATTTTATTAACAACCCCACTTATATCCCAAACAGTATATATCAAACAGGATATAAAAACAAACCACAAAATTCAGTAAGTGATCTTATGGTCCCCAGACAGCATCCCAGGGGCCATAGGACTGATCAGGAACAACCCTCCAAACTGAAATCAACAGGACTTAAGTTGTCATGACTAACTTTTCACACTGATTTTAATTGGACCTAAGTGCAACTAACTTAGTCTGGATATGCACCCAAATATTTTTACATTTCTGGGTGTCAATTAACTGGTGTTTAATTTTTCATAGGGTTTAGAAAACACAGAGTTGTTGCATGCTTTGTTAACTACAATTGAAGATTGGAAAAGATTTTCACTGTGCACTTTCAATGACAAATTTCTGTGTTGTCTATCCAGTTCAGAATTCTTCCAAGGAAGCTTCATTTTGTTTAATGGTATCTGTTTTTAATTATAGGTGTTCGATTTAAAGACACAAGGAATCAGCATGTTGTGAAAGGATGGATCCATCTACAAGTGAGATCACAGAAACATTTCATCTTTCATCTGCATCAAAGTCTTGATACAGGATGAGATGAAGCAGGTTGCCTGTCTGGAAAAGTCTATAGAAGAAAAGCAAATGGTTTCCATGAAGATATTTGTGATGCCAGAAAGGGAAAATTTCATAGAATCATAGAAAAGTAGAGTTGGAAGGGACCTACAAGGCCATCGAGTCCAACCCCCTGCTCAATGCAGGAATCCAGGTCAAAGCATCCCTGACAGATGGCTGTCCAGCCACACCTCGAATGCCTCCAGAGTGGGAGAGCCCACCACCTCCCTAGGTAGTTGGTTCCATTGTCTTATTGCTCTGACAGTCAGGAAATTTTTCCTGATGTTCAGGTGGAATCTGGGTTCCTGTAACTTGAGCCCATTATTCCGTGTCCTGCAAACTGGGATGATCGAGAGAAGAGATCCTGGCCCTCCTCTGTGTGACAACCCTTTAAGTACTGGAAGAGTGCTATCATATCTCCCCTCAGTCTCCTCTTCTGAAGGCTAAACATGCCCAGTTCTTTCAGTCTCTCATAGGGCCTTGTTTCCAGTCCCTTTATCATCCTTGTTGCCCTCCTCTGAACCCTCTCCAGTTTGTCTACGTCCTTTCTTAAAGTGTGGTGCCCAGAACTGGACGCAGTACTCAAGATGAGGCCTAACTAGTGCTGAGTAAAGGGGAATTATCACTTCCCGTGATTTGGAAGCTATACTTCTATTAATGCAGCCCAAAATAGCATTTGCCTTCTTTGCAGCCACATCGCATTGCTGGCTCATATTCAGTTTGTGATCTACCACAATTCCAAGATCCTTCTCACTTGTAGTATTGTTGAGCCAAGTGTCCCCCATTCTGTAACTCTACATTTGGTTTCCTTTCCCTTGGTGCAGCACTTGGCATTTATCCCTATTAAATTTCATTCTGTTGTTTTCGGCCCAGCGCTCCAGCATATCGAGATCTCTTTGAATTTTGTTTCTGTCTTCCAGAGTATTAGCTGTTCCATCCAACTTTGTGTCATCTGCAAATTTGATAAGCATTCCCTGCAATTTGACTTCAGATTGAGAATCAGAGCAGGAGCGAATGAGACTTTTTCAAGGCGAAAAAGAAAAGCTAATTTCAGTAAACCTCTTCAGAAGATAATTTTTAAAATGTTAACACAAACATTACTCAAGATGAGTCAAATTATGAAGTATCATTTTTGAATGAAGTATCATACCAGTGTTAAATTTTAGGAGCTGATTTATTAAAGAAATTAGGTGCGGCAAGTGTGCACAATTGCAGGTCAAATTTATGAGCTCAGACACCAAAGCTGTAGAACAACCGCTGGTATTCCTATGCAGTTTTTACTGCCAGAAAAGATGAGGTGGGAGATTTGAGTTCATCTTCATCAAACAGCTCATTACAAAGTTTTGTATCTTATGATGATCTGTGCCTAACGGCAATCTCCTTTCATTTCAGTTTTTCGTAGAAATAAGTATAACGAGTAATAATGGTGAAGAGACAATTAGTCATTAAGAAAGAACAACCCAGAGGCTGATGGTTAAAATGCATGCATCAGTGGTAAAATGCATATTTATAAAGGCTGTGCAGATACAACTCAACTAGGCATAAATGACACCTATTGAATCTGACTTCCCAATCTGCTTAGAAAGCATATTTGGATTTTTCCAAACCATTGCCAGATAGTATAGTGCCCTATGACATCGTGCTTCCTAAACTGTACTGTATCACAACTCCCATATTCAGTATACAATCACCATTTAAAACATAGTGTATACAGATACAATGCATTTAAAATGGAAGCTCTGTAGGAGCAGCAATACAGTCAATCCTAAAGGACTTGGGCATTGGGTGGGCAACTTGTGGCCTTCCAGATGTTATTGGATTGTAACTCCCATCAGCCCAGACAATTGTGAGGGATAATGGGAGTTGCAGTTCCACAACATCTGAAGGGTCACCAGTTTCCCAGCTTAGGGGAATCAGCTGGGGAGAGCAGAAAGCCACTAGGATTCCCCAAGTCACTTACACTATCTTTCTCCATTGTTGTGCTATTCCATTTTAAATGTGTACCACATATACACATGTGGTAGCTTGTTTTATATGGTGGCATGGGTAATGCTGGGATGGCAGGACACTGGACTAATATGTAATCTGGGATAGGAATCAAAACCAGGAGTACCAGCTGGAGCGGTATGTATCCGCATCTCCCTGACCTGAATCCAAACAAGAATAGCATGCCCGTTATCAAACCATTCTTAAAAGATAGATTCTGTTTTCTAAGATGTAGCAGATACAGCTCTCCACCACAGCCATCAATCAACAATGCCTTTCTTGCAAACAATGTTCGAAGGGTAGTCACATGTCTAAAAACAGACCGTAAGCACATGCCCAGCCAGGCACTGCTCCTGTCTAGATCAACGGAAGGTTTCTATGCAAACATCTTTAAATTTTGCAGAAAAGATTGACTTTACCTGTGATGGAAGTGTGGGACCATCTTTGTTGTGGTGTATGAAGTAGTCTTTACAGCTGGTTATAGCAGTGTTTCAGTAAAGCACCTGAAAGTTCACAACACAGATAGGGATGTTGGGGAAATCCACAATGGACTCAAATGAGTTTGAATTTCTATGAAACTGACCTGCGGATTCCATAGCAGATCAGCTTTACCTGAGTCACACGGATTCAGCAGAGTTGCAGACCATTTTTATTAAAAAAATCCATACTTTTATGCAAATTTAGTTGTAGAAAAATATGGGGGGGGGGGAACCAAAACACTGACCAAAAATGCACATTTCCCCCATAGGTTAAAGTGTGAAAATATGCATTTTGGAGAAATTTGCATATTTTGGGGGGGATTTTTGCATTTTCAGGAGTGCAAACTTGTGCAACTGCATATTTGCACAAATGCGTATGAACACATTTGCACAAAATTTGATTCCGTCAATGAGCGGATGACGGCATGAAAAGGCACCTGACAATCCGTGAAACATAGACAGAATGGATTTTACAATGTCTGTACATCCCTCCTTAGAAATGGTAAATACCCAGTGGTTAACCAGGGTAGTGTAGTGGTTAGAGTGTTGGACTGGGACTCGGGAGATCCGGGTTCTAGTCCCTGCTTGGCCATGAAACTCACTGGGTGACTTTGGGCCAGTCACTGACTCTCAGCCTAACCTACCTCACAGGGTTGTTGTGAGGATAAAATGGAGAGGAGGAGGAGGATTATGTAAGCCGCCTTGGGTTCCTTGCAGGAAAAAAGGTGGGGTATAAATAAAATAAATACATAAATAAAATAAATTAACCTAGTTCATGTGACTTTTAACACTTAGAGAATAAGCTAATCAAGCTAATATCATGGGTGCTATGTACATCTCCAGATAGGTAGAGATTCCTGGATTACAGTAAAACAGGATTACTGGAATTCAAGTTACATATTTAGTTGGCAGGGATCTTCAGTTTCATCCCTTCCCTTCTCTGAAATACTACATCCGATGTAGTACCAAGTAGTAATAAGGCTGTGTGGCAGGCCTGTTCAGGCTAACCTATCTTTTAGGAAATGACTTCCTCCCATACACCCACTGACAAGTGATTTCAGTCAGAAACCTTACATTCTAACTCTCATCGATCCAAGGACAAACTGGTTACAATTCAATAAATACCAAATGTAATATACAGAACAATTGTGCTTTAGTGATGCATCCTTACGTGCTCAGATTGTAAGCCTGAGTAGAAATTTTGGATCCTCAGAGAGCTTGCATTTATATGTCACTAAAAAAGAAAGATATTAAATAGAATTCATAATATCAGAGGAGAACCACTGTCCTTATAATTTGTCTAAACCAATTGCACTCACTAACAACATACCATTGAAGATTCACAATGCTATTTTATCCATGCTTCAATAGCCACAGGAAAAGAAAACTAGGTTAAGTTTCCACCCCCAACCTCTTCCCTGGTACAGGCAATGAAATTACACATGAGCTCAATCTATAATGAAGAGCAAAGTTATTCACTTCTATTTACGTTCATTTGGCATCTGTTACTAGCTGAGGTGGGGAGAGAAGATATTGCACTGGAAAATCAATAAGAATAATCTAAACTTTAAGGCTTACTCATACTTTGTGGGATAAAATAGAGGAAATGTATTTTCCCTTTCTGGATTGCAGTTCTGTTCAGTTATTCATGTATTAGTATACATGAGGAAGGACTTGTTCCTTGATCCTAACCAGAATTACAGAAGACCATGATTATGGGCTAGTCCATAGTGGGTCTTCTACTAGGGCAGACAGAGGGCAATCAGTAAGGAAGAATGAGAAAGTACTTCTTGATGCATTCCTGTGTATAACTGGAGACATTAAAACCAACTCAGTCTTGTTTTGTTGACTTTCAAAAGCCTCAATTCTTGGTGTCTACATGCACTGATTCCTTCCACTAAAATTGGTGGGATTTGTGCTTAACTGTACAGCATCACAGTCATAGATCTTTAACAGGAGTATGCACCAACCACAAGATTCAGTTTGGACCTCAATTCAATGATTTGGAAAAGAGCCTGATTGAGCTCAGACCAATTCAGAGACTGCCCACTTCATATCTCGATTTTGAAATCTAAATCTTTATGCCTCCCAGTGACTATCATTGGAAATCAACAAATGACTATAATGTGCCCCCCCCCCCCGTTTGTCAGAATTGGATGACACTTGCAGGCATAGCAGTCCCTTATCAGTGTTCTTCAAGAGGGTTCAGATTCAGAGCTAGTCCACTGCAGAAGAGTCCCACTTCATTGTTGACATCTCCCAAATCTGTCTGAATCAACTTGATTCAGTTTGGGATTCAACTTAATCTGAAGCACACCCCCGGTTGTAAACATGAAACTGCTTTTCATAAGGATTTTTCACTATCTGAAGCAGCAGCAGCAGCAATACTGAGTAGCTTTCCCTGAGCATCTGGCGGTTACTTGCTTAATTTGTTTATATAAAAATCTTCCTCTGATAACTTCCTCTACATGTCTAGCCCATACATATTATCTAGCCACTTGGGGAGAAGGGGGAGCATAGCTTAGTGGTAGATTTACATAAAATTTGAAAATATGATTTCAAATAGATGTAAAGCTAAGCAGGGTCAGGCCTGGTTATTACTTGGATGGGAGACCCCTCCTCTAGTTTCCTGCATTGAGCAGGGGGTTGGACTCGGTGGCCTTGTAGGCCCCTTCCAACTCTATGATCTATGAATCTATACCATACCAAAAATGTATTCATCACTAGTGACACCATTATGTGCTCAAGGGCCAAGAATTCAGAGGTCTACCTCCCCCCGCCCCAAACCTACTACCATCCACTTAAAGAACCTGCTACAACATTTTTCTTTGGGTATACAAGAGCAGTCAGGAAGATGTCCAGCCACAGGACTAATTGGAGAGTCCTAAATTTTCCAACAGATTTACAGATGCCAATGGGAGCCTCTCCATCAGATTCCATTTCTAAGAAGGTCACAGCAGTTTGCTATTCAGAGGTAATCTCCCTAGAACACCCTTTCTATTTTTGTTTTTTGACTTTTAAATAATGCTCTTGAAAACCAGTCAATAAATAGATCCGTGGGAGAAACCCCCGATAAAAATACAGAATTAATCATAAATGGGGTTACTTTGTATCTGCACCTTAAATTGAAGCTGGAGATATGCATACGTATATATGCATATATCCAACAGTCATGTGAGTTCATGGATGAGTGATTGTAAATAAATATATGTAGGCCTGAAACAGAAGTGTTTTTAATTTTTTTAGTGCCATCGCGATCTTCAGTTTCTTAAGAAAGCAGAATCCTTGCAATATTTGCATTATATATACACACACACACACACTCATTATCACGAGAGATGTTGGTGTTAAGAGTGACAGGTCAGAAAAATTGATGCCTCTGTTTATGTCTTGAATGGAGATCCATCAGCTTTTAGAACTCTGGGCTTAAATGGAGCCTTTAACATGGTTCTTGCTGGTGCTGTAACTAGACACACAGTGCTCAGGAAATATACACTGTCTGCAGTTCTTATTTAGATTCTATCTGTACCTCTATTTCTAGTCCTTAATGTCAGTTTTAAATCATGCTTTCTTTCCCTCCACCTTTTTTTAAAGGGCCAAGTGACCTTTCATGATCCTCTGCAACAATACCCAAGTTCTTCTTTTTTAACGTTCGCTTCATCTCTACAATATGCACCTAAGAGTTAACAGCTTATTGCCTTTCTCATTCAAATGAACCATTGTATAGCTGGCCTGAGCTCTTGAGGGGCTCTCATTTTTGACAGCTTATAATGGCAGCTCTGGCAAGCTTCAAGGAAACCAGGGATGCATCACAAAATGGGGACATATTGGTAGAAAAGTTGTAATCGGACTCCAACTAAAACTTAGCTCTTCTCCAGATTTCCCCCTTTTTCTTTCATATTGTCAGACCATTCCTTAATGGAAGCCAGTCATTCATTCCGAACACATGGGCACACATGCAGACACACATGCAGACACACATGTCACAACAGGAATCTACTTTTCGGAGTGAAACATTCCAGTATTTCTAATCAGTGGACAAAGTAGACAATGTAGATACTTTTTAATCCTCTACTTCTAATTTAAATAATTGTACCTCTATTCAGTAGTTAATTCTATACACTCTTTAAAGTGTGCACTTTTCTTTCTTTTCATCAACAAGAGAGCCCTTTAAACATTTAAGAAGTCTGAATCATACTATAACAGAAAAGAAAGTGAAGAATAATTTGGAGGTAGAGAAGGGGGTGAATGCAATGAGCCTTTGCAAGCAGGGTAAGTTGCCAGTTTCCTGCCAGTAATCCTTGATTTTTATTGTGATCCCAAGCATTTCTTGCTAAGCAATAAACAGACAGATCTCCAATGTGGACACTATGTAAGTCCTGATTTAGCTACTAAATGTGGGCTGGTGAATACTATGTTCTAAATGGAAGGCCTAGGCTCCAATTCCATGTCATGAGGTCACATTGCCCATCCTCACTCCTCTTACAGGATCATTCAGAAGATAGTTCATTGTAACTAACGATCACTCCTTTAAGTTATCAGCAGATTCTGCAATCAATGTACCCAGCTATCCCATGAGCCACTTCAAAAGGTCAGGGGGTCAGGCAGAGATACCAAAGCAGGCAACTTTGAGTTATGCAAGACCCTAAGATCTTTTCTACACAAAGCTGTTAACCTGCTGTGTTTACTTCCGGTTTCATTGTAGAATTGAGACCAGAGCTCTGCACAAAGAACGGACTATACCGGATTATTTTTTTTCAGAGTCTGCACACAATTCACACATTTTTTAAAAAAAATTGGTCTTAAAATTTGCACAAATTGTAATTTGCGGAAATCACATTAAAAAAAATTGGTCTTTCGCAAATTCACGCCTGTACATTTACAGGGGTCCGAAATGAAAAACCTTGCCTCGTCAATGCCCTGGGAAGTGTCTCCTGTGCAGGAGGCACCATCCAGGAACATTGAGAAAACAAGATTACAAATAGGTGAAATTGTTGCTTTCCTTTCCCAGACAGCTGTCAAAAGGCGAGCTGTCAAGTGAAAGCAAAGCCGGGAATGGATCTTTGCTTGGGAAAGGGGGTAGCCAATAGATCACCTCCTTTGTGGTGAAATCCTCTAGTTTTTATATGTGGACCTGACAGTTCTCAAGGTCCTTCACCTTTCTCACCCTTTCCCAAGCCTCTAGGTGCACAGGAAAGTGGAAAAGTGCAAGCCACCTCATTTACAGGAGCGGTCAGTTATGTCAGGAGCTGTCAAAGCTCAGGCTTCTTTTTAAAATGAGGTTTTTGACAGGGCTAAGCAGGGTTTTTTTTTTTCACAGGGACGTATACATAAGCAAATTGCTGCCATAAAAAACCCAACAGAAATCCATGTGCTGGCTTGACTCAGTACAAATTGAGTCGACGACACCAGTGGGGAGGAAACGGAACGAGATCGAGGGGGCATGAACCAGAAAATTGTGTCAGATTTTCACTCTCCAAATGGAATTCTCATACATCCCTAGGGCCCGATTGGACAAGGTGTATGTGGGGGTGGGGGGGTGTCAAGTGCCTTTAAAAAGTACTTGCTAGCATGGGGGTTTGGTTCCATGGTGCCTGTCACAGTTGCTCCCCACCCCAACTGATCCTGCTAGTCCATCTGAACTATGTACTGTACACTGTGGATGAGAAGTATGTGTTGAGAAGCTGATAACACTGACAACTAGTCCAATAGTCAGATTTAGCCCCTCTGTAGCTATCAGGGAAGGTAGAAGGCAGGGAGGCTGAACTGCTGCAAGAAGGCTTCTTTTAGTTGGTCGAGCAATGATCTGTGACAAAACAAGAAAAGGCTGTTTGTCAAACTGCTCAGGAAGGAGAGAAGATTCTGACCAAAAGTGCTGCAAGCTGGTGCTGATAGTGCCAAGAAGGCAGCATGAAGTAGCTTAGGCTCCTTCTTACTGAGGCTTTCCCCTTTGGGGTTGGAAAAGTAGTCTGGAAAGAGGGCCCAGAGGTCTAATATAAAGCACTCACCACCTGGCATAATGAATTTGGAAATGGACCTCCTTCCACAGTTGTGGAAGTAATTTATTTCCCCTTTGATATCATTGGTTTGCTCCCAGTGAGGTCTTGACAACCTAAAGTTGTGACTTAGAGCTAAAACTCATCAACAATGATTGCTTTTAATTAAAAATCTCATGATCAAGTGGCATAAAGAGCTCTTCGGATTTATTTCTCTCACTGGATTCCTCTGTGCTGATGCTTTTTTTGTGGCTTTCAGATTATTTCCAGGAGATATGGGGGATTCAATCCTTTATTTGTTAACCTAGAAAGTGTATTCTTCTACCTATTTGGGTGAGGGGTAGGGTGGAGGAAGATACCAATGGTTTAAGATTTCTAGCTGAAATACAAGAAACATTTTTTAGTATAAACAAGGAGTTCATTGATGGAAGAAGACTCAAGGCTGCCTCCACTATAGGCAAAGAATCGAGTAGGCAAATTTTAAAGATTTCATTTGAATCATGCTACTGATATTTTTAAGGTTCCAGCAGTCAGAATGGGTGCTTGCTTGCTCTCAGGGACTAACAACGGTTTATATGGATTAAGGTGACAATTCTGCAGCATTAGCAGCAGTCTAGAAATGCAATCTGAGGACATCTTGTAATGACCACAGTATGTTGCAGAATTGCAATGGAAATTGAGATCTTGCAAATGACATCAAGAGAGTTGAAATAACCTGAAAATTTGATCACACCCACTGAGTTAGTTCCAAACACTGTAAGGAATTAATCATTCACAAACATGAAGTAGCTGGCCAGAAAGATACATATTTTGGGCTAGTAGAAGGTCCTGCGGGAAGGGAGACATGCAGCATTCCAGAATCTCCCAACATCAGCTTCCAGTGTGAGTCCACAAGCCAACATGAATAACATCCTCTGGTGTCTTATCTCACAAAGCACATAGTTAACTGATGGAATTGGATGCCACACAATATGTGCTGAGGGTCACTAGCTTAGATGGTTTTAAAAGGGGTTTAGACAATTTTTAGGAAGGATAAGGTAACAATGGCAACTAGTTATGATGTTTCTATGCTACTTTAGAGGCAGTATGCCTCTGAATACCAGTTGCTGGGAAACAACAGCAAGTGAGGGCTATTGCCCTCATGTTCTGCTTGGGGGCTTCCCTTAGGTATCCAGTTGGCCGCTGTGGGAGACAGGATGCTAGATAGGCCTTTGAGCTGATCCAGTAAGGCTCTTCTTATGTACTTAGGGGATTTGTGTATATATGCCTATCCTCACAAGATACAATGGGTGTGCATCTGGTTCCAGTCCTTGGAATGGTTGCCATTTACAGTAGGCTCTATTCAGAACAATGATTTACTTTATTTATTCATTACATTTCTAATCCACCCAATAACTAATGTTCTCTCGTTATCAAGGTTTCAGAGAAACATTAGTAACATTACTTTAGAGTGTAAAAAACACACACACCAGCAAACAGTGTTGTAGCACCTTAAAGACTAATAAATGTATTATGGCATAAGCTTTCATATTTGTTCACCATAGGGCTGCACCATGACTCTTTTTGGTTTTACGTCAACAGACAGTCACAGCTACCCCCCTGGAAATTATTTTATAGTGTTTGGGTTTTGGATTGCAAACTCTGCCGGTGTTTTTGGTAGAACAAAGGAAGATAAGCCATTTTATAGAACATTGACATGTATAAAATGTGAACGTCCGTGTGTGTGAGGGAGGGAGGGAGTTAGGGAGGGAGATGAAATTTGGCAGTTGATGTTTGCTTTTGTCAAAAACTGAAGATGATAGAAAAATTAAAAATTCTGACAGAATATGAAAAATCATTGTAGAGGTGAAAGTTTTAATATGGTTTCTTTTCTTTCTTTCTTTAACAGGAAAGTATTTGCCAGCCAAATGTTTAGAAACTGCAACTAATGAAAAATACTGCTGGCAGTATATAGATTGCAGCAAGGTGATCAGAACATATGACACCCATTTTGTTTAATCTATGCTGGTTTTCAGTATGTTTTCAGGCCCAGTTAAAAGTAATCTTTCACATCCTTGGGGCCAGGGTGTACCTCCTTGCGAACATAGTTCATCATCTGAGGACTTGCTACAGATTCCTCAGCCATCTGAAACCCAGCTGGTGGCAACAAGGAGTAGGGTCTTTTGGGTTGTGGCACCCAACCTATCAAATGTCTTCCAGGCTGAGATTCACCAAGCCTAAACAGTATATGGTTTTAGATGTTTGGCCAAAACTTGGTTGTTTAGGAAGGCCTTCTACTGAAAAAAAAACTGTTCCTCTCTTCCTTGTGGATATGCAAAGTGTGTTCTGTGCCTTCAATTTGATTGTTTGGGCTTTATGGATTGCTGTTCTTGTTGATTTTGGATTTTTTGTTTTTGCTGATGTTGGTATCATCTGATAATTGTTTAATATATTTTATTGATTTGGCTTTCTTGTAGGTATATTTTACTGTTTTAAGCAGCTTTGAGGGGTTTTATACTATTAAAAAGCAGGATATATGTTTCTGTATATAAATAAATAAATAAATAAATAAATGAATGAGCATTGTGTCATTGGGACACAATGACAGGGAGTAGCTGTAGTATAATCTCTTTATAGATACTACTGCAGTATTACAGTTCCCAGCCTTGTAGGAGACTTGCTCTTCTAATGGTATCACCTTCCTCATCTGGTATGGTAGCAATTTCATAAAATGTAAGAGTCCAACCATAACTTAAGTTGTACTCAGTATACATGTCATTGGCATTCAAGTTAGGAGGCTGTGTAGCAGCAGCAAGACCTGAATGAGCCGTGCATGATGTTCCAGGATCCCACCATTGCCACCAAATTGCAGTGGATCTTTTGAAGATTGTCTTAACAAGAAATCTCTTTAGCAAGTGGGTTGTATTAAGCTCTTTTTGTTCCTGTAACAGTTCTTCTAATCTCCAGTCCTCCTTTCTTAATCCACTTTCTAGCTCTCTACATCCTTGCTCCCTTTACTTCCTGTATCCTTTACAAGCAGGGGTTCTTTCTGTCCAAGAGCCAAATTCCATTGTGGAGGAGCATAATGGGGGCACATTCCAATAGTTGGCGGGGCTGAAGGCAAAAGCAGTGGAGCCAAAAAACAAAAACAAAAATACTGGCACATTTTAGCCTAAAGCTCTTTCTACCAGTAACTAAGCTTTAGAACAGGCATTTCAGCCTTGAAGAACGGGGTGGGGGGAAACTGCACAAAAGCAGGGAGAGTGCTAAATGAACAGTGGTTGGGGGAAAGGGGGCACGGACTCCTGTGGAACCCAGGAGCGATGGATTTTGTTCTCCCAGGCCTGAGGTTCTACAACCCCACAGTGACTACTAGGAAACTCCAGGAGTATCTATAAAGAGACAACACTGTATCAGTTATACTTTTGTGCAGTGTCCATTCATTCCAGCTGGTGCAGGAGAAAGCTGTCTTGTTTTCTTCATTAGCATATTAGATAAAAATAGTCAATTGCAAATGCAAGAATTTGAACTGGTAAAGCAACTCAAACAAATTATCACAAACATTTTAACAGATGAATTTGAAAATTATTAACCCAGAAATTGGTATATATCATAAATGAAGTCGCTTCTTCAGGCTACTTGTGCTACCTCAATAAGGTCAACCAAACCAGTTTGGAAAAGTGACCAAGATCAAACTCCAATATATATGGGGTGGGATTGCTGCAGGAGATCCTGGGGAACAGATTAAAAAAGTTATTCAGGGAAATCCTGTTGGAACATAAGCCCTTTTCAGATATTCAGACACTGAGAGCCAGTGTGGCGTAGTGGTGAGAGTGTTGGACTGGGACTCGGGAAATCCGGGTTCTAGTCCCCACTCAGCCATGAAACTCACTGGGTGACTTTGGGCCAGTCACTGACTCTCAGCCTAACCTACCTCACAGGGCTGTTGTGAGGATAAAATGGAGAGGAGGATGAGGATTATGTAAGCTGGCTTGGGTTCCTTGAAGGAAAAAAGGCGGGGTATAAATATAATAAATTAAAAAAATAAATTTGCTGGCTCAGCTTGTCTGAGTGTGGAAAGCTAAGCAGGGTCAGGCCTGGTTATTACTTGGATGGGAGACCCCTCCTCTAGTTTCCTGCACTGAGCAGGGGGTTTGGACTTGATGGCCTTGTAGGCTCCTTCCAACTCTATGATCTATGAAATCTATGAAACTTGCATGGGGGGTATTAGAATATCTGTCTTAGAATATGTTAATGTGGGGACTCCCTACAGAGATTCCAATAAATACATGTAAGCTGGAGACAGAGTCTGCCACTGTGTTGCCATCCTCCTCCCTCCACATTTGTTATACACAACTGAACATCTGAAAATGGCTTGTGTGTTTTCGAATAGGTCAAGACTGTAGAGACACGGGGCAGGTTCACACAATCGGGGAAGGAAAAGAAGCCACTGTAGCTTATTTTCCCACTCTGTGTGTGCCGGTGAGAAGATGCCACCAAATTACCATAATTACCCTTGCCGGGCATGGTTTGTCATGTTGTCTGAACCCAATGAGTGTGTGTGTGTGTGGGGGGGGGTTACAACCCTAGAACAAGCCATGGGTTCCGGGGTGGTTTGCAACCCATCCACCCACCCTCAGTTGGTTTGGATGACACAACAAACTGTGCCTGGTGAGGGTAATTATGGTAATTCGGCAGTGTGCTGCTGACACATGTAGGGTGGGAAAATAAGCTACAGTGGCAGACCTGGTTCACACATAATGACAAATTTAATTAACCAGAATCATGGGTTGTGACATGCAAACCCAGAACTATGGGTTAACTATGGGTTGTTAACCATGAACAACCCACAAAGAGAACCCATGGCTTGTTTTTGGGTTGTGAACTGTCGGTTGTTTAAACAATGGGTTATCATTACATGCAAACCCAGAATTGTGGGTTGCTCATGGGTTGTTTCGCCAGGCTACAGAGGGAGTGGGCAAGAGCGGTCAAAATGCCCAGCCTCTTTACATGCCAGCACTGCAGTGCTGCAAAGGCAATTGGGATACAGGGAGTGAGTGAAGGAGGAGGAAACAACCAATCCAGGGACTGAGGAAACAAACCATTGTCATTGTTCCAACCATTGTTCGATCGTCAGCCAGACAAACCCTGGGCAGAGCAATAAACCATGGTTTAAATAAAACATGGGTTATCATTACATTCTCAGTGTCTTATTTCTCCAATATTTATTTGTTTAATTATTTTTAACATGTATATATCACCTTCTCTGCTATAAAGCCATCAAGGCAGTGTATAATTTGGTTGGTCCAGAAGTTGAGATTTGAAAAAAATATTTATGTTCAGGTGAAAACTTGTATGCATTTTTGGGTGCCTTCACATACGGGCATTTTTGCAAGCAATTTTCCTAACATAAGGCATTTTTAACATTATTTTGACTAATATAGACATTTTTGTATGCACTTTCCCCTAATACCTAGATTTTTGTATGCACTCTTTTCTAATCAGAGAACTCCATTGCAAAATCCAGAGCTCTAAGAATTTTGAAGGATAACTGAGTTCTAGTTCACATATTGGTTTGAAAGTGGAAAATTTGTTAAGTTTGCATTAAAATGCAAACCAAATGGATCCCACCCACCCCCACCCCATCCCTAGTAGTAGAGAGGCGTTACAGCAGCAGTCTCTGCCCCCCACCTACATGTCTTCATTAGAACATCTGTAGGGAACCCCATCACGTACAGCTTTACATGTGGAAGCCCCTTCGGTATAGTCCAGATTTGACCTGAGGGTCTGAACCCCTGTTGTGGAGAAATGAATGCCTGAATATGGCTTTAAGATTCATTGAAGTTTGATGCCCTGAGTTGTGTTTTTGTTTTTTGTTTTTTTTAATGCAGTTCACTGTTTCGAGTTTCAACATTTTGAAGTATCCAAATGTTTTACCAGTAGAGGCTGGTGGCTCCCATGTCAGTGGCGCAGTGTATCCACTCTGGGTTCTAGCCTGAACTTTAAAGGGACTATCCACCATGGTGCTGAACCCTATCCTCAAAATGGGTTCAGCACCATGAATAGCTGCTTTAAAGTTCAGACTATTACCTGAAGTGGATACACCACCCCACTGACATTGGAACCAGTAGTCTCCACTGTGTTTTACCTTTCAACTCCCCACCCCCAGTAAATGTACAGAATGAAAATGAAGAGTTTCAATTTTACAAGTGACCCTTTCCATCGAATTTCAGTCTGACTAATCCAAATCAATATTTGAACAGACTTTGACATTCAAAATCTGGAAATTTATTCCAGTCCTGGATGTGAACTGGCAAAGTATCAGCCACAGATTGGCACCAGTGACGTTGGCTGGGAGAAATCCTCCAACTGAGTTTGAAATGGAATATGACAATGGTTCCCCACCACCACCACCACCTAGCTTTTATACAGACCGGGCTGGGAGATGGGAATGTTGGCACCCTGTCATTAGGTGAACTGATCCCTGTTATGAATATTCAGCTGCTCACATTGCAGTAACTATTTTCTGAGTTTGCAAAGTATTGCAGCTGCAGCAGGCTGGAACCGGGTTATTTCCCTATGGTCTTTTTGGCTTTGAATACATGGAAACCATCAGCAGGAAAACACTGGCATCTAACAGGTTTATGGGCAATGCAATTTATTTTATGATCAAATTACACCAGAGTAATGCTGCCACTTGCATTGCAAAATTCAGTTCTAGTAATTGCTATCCTGGGGGTCTCCTCTCTTCTCCATATACCTCTCATTTATATCACTAATAGCAGTGAGTAGAAGGGGAAATAATAGACCTGAAATATAGCAACAACATAGATTTCATAGATTTCATAGATCATAGTCTTGCACAAGGAAAGAAAAATGGTAGTGTGCTTTGGTATTTCCAAGTCTTGCTGAGACTTATCAAATGTGTACATCATTCTGAGCCAACTGTGAATGTTTGCGAAGTAAGGACCTCATGTGTCCTTGGCATACTGGGCTCTATTCTTACCAACTATTACTTTCTGAATGGCCATAAGAGTGCATAGGATTGAGATCAGCAGACCTACAGTTCCCCCAAGGAAAACAGCAGGAGCCCTAGAACAGACCTAAATAAACACATGCAAAAGCGACACCACGCTGAAACGGACTGATTTGTCCATGACTGCCTATCAGCCACCCACAACCACAATTTAAATTTGATTACACATTTGATCTGCAATGGAAGAACTAATTAAAACAAACTCAATTCAGGTACACTTTCTACTAGGGCGAGAGCTAGGAAACTAGGGGTGCATTCCTATGTAAGTTTAGTCAGAAAAAAAGGCCTACTGCTCTCAGCACGCCCCAACCAGCATACTGGGAGGTGTAGGACTTATTTCTGTCAAAAACGTGCATAGGACTGAGCCTTAACTGTTCTGCTGCTGACCTTCCATGGCAATCCCACACCAGCTAGAAGCATAAGTAACATGCCTGGCTGCCCACACACCTTAAAGCAGGGGTGCAGAACCCCAGGCCTGGAGTCTCCATCTCACTCTCCTGGGGTCCCAATCCAGTCCTGCAGAGTTTCCCAGATGGCCACACCTCCTTCCCTGTAATGGTCCTTGGGCATTGTTAATGTGGGGGTGAGCTTACCTGCTCAACTCGCAGTCCACCCCTAGCATTGCTCTCCAACTAATACACTTCTGACTCCAATGTTTCCACAACTCCATTCTTGATTGATATCTACATGAGAGGAGCCTTAACTCCTGAGGAGCCACACACCAGACTGCCTGAATTCAAAGCCTACTTAAAGAGAATACAGAAGGGGCCCAGCCCAGGCTTCCAGAAAGGAAAGAGAAAGGAACAGCTGCAGACTTCTTAAAGATATATACACATACACTCAACCTGTTGCTGTGTCCAGATATTTTGGACTACAAGTCCCACAAGCCCCAGCCAACATAGCCAATGGTCAGGGATAATACCATGATGCTATTAAACCATTTAAGAAGCATGGCAGACAGCAACCATTCTGACTCACCTACATTCTTTAGTCGTTTGGGAAGGCAGAAAGACTCCGGAAAATTGCTCAGGAATAAATATGCCAATGGAATCTGGATTTGTGAGTGTATAAATGCAATTTTCACCAAGGATACAGTACTAATGCCCCATTAGAGTGTAATAGAGAAGGGGGCCCAACCAGGCTTCCAGAAAGGAAAGAGAAACTATCAGCGGCAGGCTTCTTAAAATATATATAGAGAGATATACATATCACATTTCCCCAGCCCCATCCCATTTCCCCTGACCGCCGATTGTTTGGTGGTTTCCAGCTTTTGTGCAGTTTTTTCCCCATTCTAAAAGGTTGAGATGTCTCTCTTAAGGTTCAGTTACTGGCAGTAAGAACTTTAAGCTAAAATATGCTGGTATTTTTTGTCTTTTGGCCCCACCCCTTTTGCCTTCAGTCCCAACCACCACTGGAATGTGGGCCCCCAAGAGCTTCTCTGAAATGGAATTAGGCCCTCGGGCTGAAAGAGGTTCTGCACCCCTCTTAAAGGTGTGTTAAGGAAGTCCTATCAGCATCATCTGCCCCAAACTGACGAGCACTAGGGTACCTGCGGCCATTAAATCTGAATTTACTATGCATTTTGTGATGTCCAACAAAAACCTATAAGCACCCAATGAAACTGTAGCTCTCTGAGGTTTTATATATTTTTGTGTAATCTCTTATCGTTAGCAGAGTGGAATCCAGGTGCCTGAATCCAGGTCTGGCTATGGTGAAGAACCTCCTCTTATAATGTTAATATAGTTCCGCAGCATACATTGATCCCGTCATTACACTAGGTGGAATGAGAAAAGCAAGACTACTTCTCTGAAACAGCTAATATCTATAATCCCAAGGTGCACAGGTGTCCCCTCCTTTCCTCCCTTTTTTGCTAGTATGTCTGTGACCAATCTGTAATGTGATTTATTGCCTTTTCAGCCTGGTAAAGAATGATTTAAAACTCAGTAAGGCAAGTTTAAATTAGCTGAAGACCTGTAACTCACTTTCTGGGTATAACAGAATACAAGGTATACATAGTGCATTTGCAGGCAACAAAATTGTGGAATATAGGGGAGCATGTCTCTTCAAGTTGCAGATTTGCTAAGAAGTGAGCAGGAGGAGTGGGCATTTTGAAAGGATACCGGTATGTGAAGATCTGTGTCCAAGGAGATCAATTGTGTTGGTGTGCAGGGCTGGTATAAAGACCCTGAAGAGATCCTGTGCAAAGAAAAGGGTCTCCTCCTCAGTTCCGTTGGCATTTATGGTTTTATATAGCCACTCTACAACTGTGTGCACAAAGAGCACTGCGTACGTTACACAGCAGGAGGACCAGCTATCAGCTGGGAACAGTGGCAGCCATGGGCAAAAGCTGTTGACAATATACCTCAAAGAAGTCTTCGTGGCTTTAAATTATGCTAGTGCTTGCTTCCCTCTCTTATATTCTCATGTGAAACCACCTGAGGGTGAGAGAGAAGAAAGTATGCCAGATAACCCCAAGCTAAGGCTGAGTCAAAAGGCAAGGCAAGAGGGCATTTTTAATTCATGGGGTCATCTGATCTTCAAGTATCTGAAGGGTGAGTGCCTACTGAGTAATTGGAAGACTATGGCAGTATTTCTAAGCCTAATCTTTACTTCAGGTTAATCGTGGATGAACCCCCGCCCCCATACACACACACTTTTAGAAATAATGCATTATTTTCTCCAATGCGGTGGGACTTCCATACCATGATGGAAGCTGCGTATTAAAAAATTCAACAGGTTTTCTGTCCAGAGATGGTTTTGAATTTGCTCAAGTGTGAGGATATTAGATAAAAAGGCAGCAAGAGAACATCCCTTAGACATTGCCACTCAGAATAAAATTCTCAGAATAAAATACTACCATGACTGGATCAAATCTTTGTTCTTTCTAAGAACCCACACATAATCTACCCTCATAATCTACCCTGGGGTGAGCCCTCCCTCTAAGGTGCCTTGATTACGTATATCACCCTGCCAAGTAGAAAAGGGTGCCTTGTGACATAGCATAGGCCAATGTGTAGTCAAATGTGTGATAAAATGGTCATCTGTATGATCTGTATACTTGGTCTGCAGAAGGGGAACCATCTGATGCTTCAAAGAAAGTGAATACTCCCTATAGCGGAGAGATGATCTGCCCTACATGAGTTCTTATCCTGATATCTTGATATTATCCATGCTCTGGTCACCTCCTGATTAGACTACTGCAAAGCTTTGTATGTGGGGCTGTCTTTGACGTCAGCTCAGAAGCTGCAGTTAGTCTAAAATAGAGTTGCTGGGCTTTGAACTGTGACTGGGAACAATGGGGACACATCTCACAGGTTTCAAAACAGCTCCACTTATTGCTGGTCCATTTCCAAGTTCAGTTCAAAGTAAGGATGGGTGAGAAATGCATTCAGTTTGCATTTTCATGCAAATTACCAAACTAGTAATTAATTCCCAAATTTACACACGAAGCAGGATGCAGTAATATGTTCACATTTTTCAGAGCGTTGTGGTGCAGTTCACAAATAAAAATTGCTTGAAAAAAAATGTATATATTTGGAAAAGTGGATACACAAGTGTGTATATTTTGAGAAATGCACACAAAATGTGCAGACTGTTTAAAAAAAATCACACACTGATAAGAGAATGGATCTAATCGAACACACTTAACATTGAAAAAATGAGAAACAGAACAAAATCAAACTTGACAGATTTGTCCATCCTTAGATCAAAGTACTACTGCTTACCTTTAAGGCCCTATTTGGCTTGAGACCTGGGTACCTAAAGGATTGTCTTCTCCCATTTGAACCTACCTACAGTATATGTTAAAGTAATTTCTTGGTGGTCCTTCTTCAGATGCCCCTGCCTTAGTTCAGGCAGCTGTAGGGATGTCGGAGAAATCCGCAATGGATTTAAATGAGTTCAGATTTCTATGAATCCGACCTGTGGATTCCACAGCAGACCGGCTTTTTTCAAGTCTCATGGATTCTGTGGACAGGTGGGCTGTTTTTTTTTTTACTTTCCAGGAATTGTACGTAAATTTAGTTGTGCAAAAATAAGAAAAATACAAGGGGGGAAAAACACCACTGACCAATAATGTGCATTTCCCCCCATAGCTAAAGCATGAGAATGCGCATTTCAGATGGGTGCATTTGTGCAAATGCACATTTCTGGAAATTGCATTTGCACAAGTGCACACTTTCCAATGCAAACACAACTTGGGGAAATTGAGGAAAAATCAGATTCCATCACTGAGTGAACAATGGAACAAAAGACATCTGACAATCTGCGAAACATAGACGGAATGGATTTAACAAAATCCATATACATTTACAGTGCAATCCTATGCATGTCTACTCAAAAGGTAAGTCCTATGGTGTTCAATGCAGCTTACTCCCAGGAAGGTGGGCATAGGATTGCAGGCTTTCTACTCTGCTGTTTCATTTCTTGATATAAATTTTCTAAATAACTATATAAAATGAAATGTTTTGTGCTTAATTCTGAAGCTCGCATTGCCTTAAAGGATATTGTCATCCACAGAGATGCTTCTTTGGCTCTTGTGAAATTCTTGCCTATAACCATACCTTATGATGTTGAGATCCACAAGCTAAATGACCCCATCACCTAAAAAATTGGCAATTGGCATCTGAGTTTTATTAAACCCTTTGCTATGTTACATGTGGAAGGCAGAATTCCTCACTTACATTTTAAGCTCAGCCTGTTAAACTAAAATTACTAGGCTGCTATCTGTCCCTAAAGGAACAAAAGACAGTTGTAACCTTTTTTTGGAGAAACAGATGAGTTCATTATTAGACTTGGCAGGAGAAAATAACAAGCACAAACTGGGACTGCTTTTAGATTGCAATCAAGATATGTAGGCTAAGATAAAAGATCCAGAGACATTTTAATCAAACTCTATGGCAATGGATTTAAGATATTAATTCAACAGGCTTCATGGCAGAAACCTGAAATTTATATTAAGATTCAAATGTTCTAGTATCTTTCGCCTGAAGAAATGTTGAGCTCTATGATATGCACTAGTTTTATTACAAAACAAAATCACTAATCAGTAGAGTTTTCCGTTTAACCAATTGTTTTCCACATAGGTCAGACAATATATGGCAGCATCGAATGCGACACAAGCACTAACGTAAATTACATTGTACAGTAATACCTTGGATTTCAAGTAACTTGGTCTGAGAGCGTTTTGCAAGACAAGCAATTTTTTTTTTAATTTTGACTTGATAAGCAAGCGACGTCTTGCAATACAAGTCGTAGGGATGTAACCGCTCGCCTCGAGCGGGCATAGCGGCCCGAAATCGGCCCCGCTCACGCCCGCCAGAGACTCACTTTGATATAAGAGTGTTTTGGATTACAAGCGGTTTCGGAACGAATTATGCTTGTAATCCAAGGTATTACTGTACTAGTGAAGGGACCTCTAGCACAAAACCAATACAGTTAGCTGGTGCAACGGGTTATCCATGTAATCCTGTCATGCTAGCAGGGCCGGTGCTACCATTAGGCCAACTAGGCAGCTGCCTAGGGCGCAGGGCTAAAGGGGGCGCCAGAAACGCCTTGGAAAAAAATACAGCGCTCTCAAGTGGTAAGGGGGGGGCGCTAAATATCTGATCTTGCCTAGTGCACCAAACTGCCTTGCACCAGTCCTGCATGCTAGCTAATGCTAGTGGCATTGCGCTAGAGGTCCCTTATGCTAGTGCAATGTAATTTACATTACCGCTTGTTTTGCATTGGATACTGCTCTATGTCTGTACATTAATTTTGGAACAGATTAAGACATTTGACAACATTAGGAGTTAAATTGTATGATTGTAACATATGGGCTCAAGAAAAAAAAGCCAGTTATGTTTTGTATATCTTATGAAAGTGTACTGTACAGAAGAAATTTAATTTGGCATTGATTGATGTACTAGAAGATTAATATATGTACGTATATGGAATTTAAAAATTCTGATCTGCCTTATAGCCTTTGATCAGAATGTCTCATTTGTAGATGGTAATGTGCCCATTTTTCTCCTTTTATCTGGATGAGCTTCTTTTTAAAATGCTTCATAAATAAAGACTTACAAAATAAAATAAGCAAAGCTGATATGAAGATATAAGAGGTTTCCTTATACCAGTGATGGCGAACCTATGGCACGGGTGCCACAGCTGGCACGCAGAGACCTCTCTGTGGGCACTCGAGCTATTGGTCACCAGATTGCAAAAAGACCGTCCCCTTCTGCAAAACACTAATGATCTTGTTCTTTCTCACAGTGTGGAACAGAATGATTTTATTCTAGAATTCCCATTACAGAATTCTTTTCTACATTGTTATCACATTTAAAAGATTTTGAAGAATGATGCACAGAGCATGGCTTGGATGTAAAGCCCTAACAGTTGACCTGAGTGCTGCATGTGTTGCTCTCAAACTAATGGAGTATGAGCCAAGGTTTGACAAATTATCAGCATGCATGCAATAGCAAAAATCGCATTAATTGTGCAAAAGCATGCCCAATGCAAACTTTTACCTAATGCAGTGTTTGCCGTCCAAGACATAAAGCGTTTAAAATGTGTTAAGCACGTTTAGTTTTCTTGTTTATCTTGCCCATCCTAGTACAGGTTGACTTTTACTTTTACTAATCCGACACTTGTAGAAGCAGGGAAAGGACCCGGAGTAAAGCTTGCCCCATACAATTTCAGTCTGGCACATAATCATATTACAAGTTGAGAATCCCTTATCCAAAAATACATGTGCCTAATTATTTAAAAAGTTTGTATAAATTCCCTTCAGGCTATGTGTACAATGTAGTACTATAATAATTTTTTGAGTTGATTTTTTCCCCCAACAAAAAACTGTATCATTGAAAGCTCTGTTATTGTGTTTTTCTTTTAAGACAAAAGATGTTAATTAGTTCGGACAACTGTATGAGTTGTTTTTGTAAAACTAAAACCTCAGTATTCAGGTTTAATTGCAGTGTTGGCACTTTGAAATAAATAAGTTGGTTTTGTGTTGCAGTTTGGGCACTCGGGCTCAAAAAGGTTCGCCATCACTGCCTTATACCAATGGCCCATTCAGACTAGGACCATTTATTCTATCTTGCAGGAGCTCATCAGGGTCACTACAAAGGTCTTAGATCTACTGACTGAGGTCCTTTAACTGGGACCACCATCACAGACCTTATATAATGCACATATAATGCATGTGCTTTGCCTCTGAGTTGGACCAGGATCTTGCATTTTGTGCTAAATCAATAGATGTGCAGGAGAAAAGATCGGAGAGTTTCTCCTGCCAGTTGGAAAAGCTGTGTGGCAATCTGATGAAGCATTGTAACATTTCACCACAGGAGAAATGGCAATGGCAGGACCAAGCTGGGGACTAGCATTTCATATAGCCAATTACAGAACCAGGGCAGATTAGACTGTTAACTAGAGACAGTAAAGCAAGGTGTTAAAGCACTTACTGCTCGTGAAGTGTGAGCTTGCCCCCAGCTCACCTCGCAATGAATTCAATTTTTCTGAGCTTTCTTGCAGAATTCTTTGAAAATATTCAGGATCTTTCAAAGGAAGAGACCTCAGAAAAACCATTCCTAGAAAGCTTGCCTTTGTGCTACTTCAGCCCGCCCCCCGCCCCCCATGCTGGCTTCAGGTTTTTGAGGGTCCTTGGGCAAGACACTCTTGGGGCTTCTCGGCATGAGGCATTTGTTGTGTGCTCATGATCCCTCTCTCGCGGAAGTCTGCAGGGCCTTTTCATGAAGTCGTCATCCTCCAGGGCCTCTCCTGTGTTTTCTGGCCATTTTTGCAGGGAGGGAGGGTTAGAGTGAGGAAAGTCAGGTATTAAATTTCAAACCAGAATGAAAGCCTTGTGTAAAGTCACAATTCCACTATACTGCAGCTATACCACAGCACCGCCTTGTGGTTGGTTAATAGAATATATAGAAAGGCAGAGAAATACAAACCATGGGGGGGGAATGTAAAGGATGCATTTTTCCTCTTGCAATGAAAACGGAAGAAGCCTCAGTAAAGCGGCGAGTTAAACCCCCTCCTGTAGAAAAGCCCTAAATGGCCACCCTCCCATAGTGAGTCTACCTTCTCACCATCACTGTCACCAGCTGCTGTTACTCCTCATCCTCCTTCTCATCATTGCTACAGCTTACTTGACAGGCAGAGACCAAGTGAGCAAGTAGGCCATGGCATCTACTGCTCTTCCTTTTCACCACCACCATTCTCAGGGCCAAAGTAAGAGACAGGAGAACAAGTAGGTTGCAGTGGGAAAGAGGAGGAGAAAGTACAGTGGGCACTGCTGGGCTGTGGGCCATTGGCAGGCGCCTACCCTTGATAATGCCTACCCATGCCCTTCCACCACCAAGTACTTATCTTTGCAAAGGAGGGCAGGAGGAACCAATACAGCAGGGAAGCCTGGCTAAAGTAGAGGAGGATTTCATCCTTAAGGTCAGAAGTGTCATTTTTCTGTGGGGGTACATGGGACTTATAGTTTCCTATGTGTCCCAGCTCAGTTCATTATATCAGTAGGCATAGGAAACTATGTCCCATGGACACCAGCAGGAAATGCTCAGGAGCATTCAGACCTTAAGGATGAAGCATACAAGGCATTTCCTGTTTCCATCCAGCCCTTCTCATGGCTTGCAAGGGTAATTTGGCTTGTGAAGTGCGAGGAGGGGGGAGTGGCAGGAAGGGCTGTCTGCTCGTGGGAAATCTATGACTCCGTTCACAGCATGCCGTGGATTTCTGAACTGAGAGAGTTAATTTCTAAACGCACCCAATTCCAAAATTTGCCACCATCATTCGTTACCACAGATACATACATGTCTGATGCGTATTTATGCAAGTACATACAAAGCCAGGTAATTGTTGTGGAGTTAACATTTGGACGTGACTATAATACGTGTTTGCGAGCACACCCCTTCGCTCACACCCTCACATCTAGAACTAGTTACATATGTTTAGCCTCTCTTAAGTCAATAGGCTAAGACTGCTATCCTATACACATTTACCTGGGAGTAAGTCCCATTGAAGCATGTACAACTGAGTGCAGATGGAAGACTTTGTTCTGGCCTATAGGAGGTAGCAAAGGCGAATATACTAATGAACAGAGAATGCATAGGGTAGCAGTCCCCACATCATTCTCCCAAAGCCTCAATCACAGCTGTGCTTTTGTGGGTAGATCACAACACTTAAGTGATGGCCACCTGTCTCTCCCCACTGAGCAGTGCCAGAGATGCCGTTTAATGTTAACACATTGGTTAGTACGCATCCATTCCAAGGCCCATAAATTGTTGCCTAATTGGGCTTTTTACCAAGTGCCTTGAAGACTTCAATGAGCAGCTCATGGCAGGCGAGCTGAAAGAACAGACACTGTCCCTACCCCCCGCCCCCCGAGATAGCGTTTCTCTGAGCCAAATATTGTCACTGGCAGTCAACACTAACTGTATCTTTCCTTGGTTTGAATTTCACCTTCTTCAGTTGAGTTGGTTTCTTGTTTCGCTGCATTATGCACAACAAGTCGATCTGTGTCCCTATGGCCTTCCCTGCCTTTAATTGTCCTATTTTTCTGTGCATGCTTTCTTTCAACTGGGCACCTTTCCAAACATTGCCACTTTGATCAGACTCATTCATGTCAAGGATCTATTTTGGGTCACACCATTTTCAATGCCTTTAGATCATTTCAGCTGCCTTCTTTGGAGTCTTCGTGATAGAACAACAGACATATTCCCCATATGAAACAGGCAGAGCAACAAGTGTGCTCCTTCACAGCGATTCCTTTGGTATATGGCAACGTGCTAATTCCAGATTGCTGATCCACCTGATGTTTTAATGGGACCTAAGCAAAAAACAAACCAAAAACAAACACATAAAAAAAATCACACAGAACTTAGAGGTTCTTTTTCTTGTTTTAGTAGTTGTTTACTTTGAGCATCTTATTCCTTAGTGACATCATTATGTTATCAAAAGAAAGAACAGAATGCTGTGACTTCCCGCGGTATAACCAAAGTAAATGGCATTTACCCTTTACAACCCTTGGGCAGCCTTCCCTAACCTGGTGACCTCCAGAAGTATGGGACAACTCTCATCATCCCCAGGCAGCATAGCTACTTGAAGTCTGACACATCTGGAGGGCACCACCAGATTGGGTATAATCAAGCCAAGGTTAAGCACTTCCAACAGGAGAGGGATAAAGCATGTCCTAAGCTTTCCCATTGCCATCAATGGGACTCAAAGGTGCTTAAGTTTGGCTGGATCATTTATAAAAGTAAATCCTAAGATAAATAATTCTTCCTGTTTTCAATCAAAACACTAGCTTTATTTAAATTAACCTGAAAAAATAGTATTTTACTCAAAATTAGCAATAATAAGATAAAGAATCTGTGCAAAGTGTGTGTGTGTGTGTGTGTATGTATAAGCATCAATGAAAAAAATGTCATTTTAAAATGATCACATACAAAAAAAAAGTTATGACCATATGAGATAGGTTGATACAGGATATCCCCGCTAGTTTTGTAATTTTAATTTTCCAAAACTAGACCTGTTCCTGTTGGAGTTTGTGCAGAGGGAGAGAAATAGAGAGAGACTGCATAGGCAGTAGGCCTGTATATAGGCCTATATAATACACCAGTTGCTGGGGAACATGGTTGGGAGGGTGCTGTTGCACTCATGTCCTGCTTGTGGGATCCCAGTGGGAGGCTGGTTGGCCACCATGTGGACAGAATGCTGGACTAGATGGACCCTTGGTCTGATCCAGTACGGCTCTTCTTATGTTCTTATGACTGTGTCAAAAAGATGCTGTGCAGATACATGCACTACAGATCCTGGACATTCTGGTAGTGAATGGCATTTCCGAGTCATGGCATTCTGAGCAAATGCAATTGTGTTGTATGTCTACAATTTGGTCCAGTTTCCTTTCTAATGTTGCAAAGCACTCATCTTCTACCACTTCATGTGTTTCCAGGTGTCTACTTTGGGTATTTCTTGGCAGAGTGCAAGGGTGTGCCTCCTCTCTTATCTGTAGTATCAATTCAGGAATAGAACAAAACAGAAGTTAAGTTAATGCTCATCCAAACATGGGGAGGGGAAAAGAAGAGGGTTCCGGGCTGCCTAGATGCAGAATAAAATGGTTGATGGCTTACCTAATAAGCACAGGTCTGAAGAAACATCAGTGCAAGATGGCTCTGGGATGGCAGTCTAACCTTCTTCATGTGCTTCCCTATAGCTGCAGTTCTTGTCTGTCACTGTGATCACAGCAGGGGTGTCACAGTGTTCTGAAATGAGAGATGGGGAGAAGGAATTAAAGAACCAGCTTGAGTGTTGCTTTTAGTTCCCTCTTTTCCTCTTACCCATTGGATGCCTGCCTGGATACCTTAAGGGGGTTACAGGGGGGTGGGGGGATCCTGGTTATCTGCTCAAAAAGGGCAGATGGATAGCTAAGCACTACTGCAGATCTGAGTAGAACAATGGCCATCTCCACCCTTACTCATTTAATGTCTGCCTGACTAACTTAAGGAGGGCCCAAAATGCCTGGCCACTTTACAGGACCCAAATGATGGGAGGAAATGATACAAAAGGAAATGATGGAAGTTGTAGTCCAATACACCTGGAAGGCACCAGGTTGGGCACCAACACTGTTGTGTTTTCTGCTGAAGACATTTGGATTGAAACAACCCTTCCCTAACTCACCAGCCATGGTTTTACTGGTACAACTTGATTTTAAAGGTTTTAATTCTGTATTTCGATAAGGATGATTGTTCACTGCTTTGATAAATTACTGGATGTACAGCAGTATATAACTCCTGTAAATACATAAATAAATACATAAATACATAAGCCAAATAGCCATCTGTCACTGATACGACCGAATGATGATACAAACATATGATTACATCATGATTATTACAAGATGATATGATTTCACTGATATGATCACTAAGTAAGTTCATTACTGAGTACAGAGGAAGAGCCATGCTGGATCATACCAATGATCCATCTAGTCCAGTATCCTTTTTCTCAGTGGCCACTGGTCTACCAGATATTTTTATTTATTTATTTATTTATTATATTTATACCCCACCTTTTTTCCTGCAAGGAACCCAAGGCGGCTTACATAATCCTCCTCCTCTCCATTTTATCCTCACAACAACCCTGTGAGGTAGGTTAGGCTGAGAGACTGTGACTGGCCCAAAGTCACCCAGGGAGCTTCGTGGCCAAGTGGGGACTAGAACCCGGATCTCCGGAGTCCCAGTCCACAAGAAGACAATTATGGCAACAATATTCCTGTGTTTTGCTTCCCATATTCAGAGGTATAGTGCCTCTAAACTTGGAGGATTCATTTAACTATCATGTCTAATTGCTATTGACAGATGGATCATCCATGGATGTGTCTAATCCCCTTTTAGAGCCATCTAAGGGCTCAATTACACATTTGTGTAGATGAGCCTCCTATTTTTCTTTACTCTTGTGTAGGTGTGTTTGGGCCTGATCAGGATCAGGACCACTGCATTCTGGGAGGGGAGAGTTTAAACTTCACCCCCACCCATTTTCATCCCAAAATGGGGGGGAACCAAAACAGGTTGGGGGGGAGCTTAAACCCTCCCCTCCTGGAGTGTAGTGGTCCCAATGTGGATCAGGCCTGTGCATGCCTACACAAGGGTAAAGAAAAATAGGAGCTCAACTACACAAACACAATCAGTAAACATGTACTTTGGCTGTCAGTTATTGACTTTATCACATCCCGTGACAGTGAATATCCCCTAAGTTACTTATGTGTTGGGTGAAGAAACACTTTCTTTTGTCCTGCATCTGCTACCAATCCATGTTGTTCTTATTGGGTGATTATTCCATTGGCTCTTTCTGCTCATTTGCCACATACAGAAAGCCAGTGTGGCATAGTGGTGAGAGTGTTGGACTGGGACTTGGGAGATCCGAGTTCTAGTCCCCACTTGGCCATGAAACCACTGGGTGACTTTGGGCCAGTAACTGACTCTCAGCCTAACCTACCTCACAGGGTTGTTGTGAGGATAAAATGGAGGGAGGAGGATTATGTAAGCTGCCTTGGGTTCCTTGCAGGAAAAAAGGCGGGGTATAAATATAATAAATAAATAAAATAAATAAATACACTATTGAAGCAGAAAGTAAGGAAGAACAGGGCTTAATTTATAGAGGCTTTACACCTTCATAGAAGTCATACCATATGGTCATGAAGCTTTTCTCTTAAGCCCAACTATGTTGATGGGTTGGCTGTAGCTATTCATCATCATCATCAGGCGATCACTCGTGACCGAGTAAGATTGTCTTCCGGGATAAAAGGAGGAAATTCTAAAGAAGATTGTGTAGACTCTAGCGATGGGTCCGTAAGTGACTGTGGAGGCCAATTCTAGATCCACACAGCTTCCCACAGTGAGGACACAGGTTACCAGATAGAAGATGGTCCTGTAAAGGATTCATTTGACGTGCTTTTCGCTTAGCACGTTTCTCCCTTTCACCTTGCACTCGGGCTTCTTCAAAGTCCATGGAACCTTTGTGAAAGGCCAACCTCCATTTAGATCGTTCATGGGCCAGAGCTTCCCAGTTTTCGATGTTTATATTGCATTTTTTTAGATTAGCCTTATGAACATCTTTAAACCTCTTATATTGACCACCGATATTCCGCTTTCCATCCTTGAGTTGGGAGTAAAGTAACTGCTTTGGGAGGCGGCAGTCAGGCATTCGAACAACATGACCGGTCCACTGAAGTTGGCGTTGAAGGATCATTTTTTCAATGCTAGTAGTCTTTGCTTCTTCCAGTACACTGACATTTGTTCGCCTATCTTCCCAAGTAATTTGCAGGATTTTCCGGAGGCAACGTTGATGAAACCTTTCAAGGAGGTGGAAGTGACGTTTATAGATAGTCCATGTTTCGCAGGCATACAATAAAGTTGGTAATACAATGGCTTCATAAACCAGTGTTTTGGTCTTCTTACAAATATCCCGATCCTCGAACACTCTATGTTTCATTCGAGAAAATGCGGCACTTGCGGAGCTCAGACGATGCTGGATTTCACTGTCGATGTTAGCTGTAACAGAAAGATAGCTGCCAAGATAGAGGAAATGATCGACATTTTCCAGTATTGTCCCGCCAAGCTGGATAGATGGCATCACCAAAGGATTGGCTTGCACTTGCTGATGAAGCACTTTGGTTTTTTTGATGTTAAGTGAGAGACCAAGTTTTTCGTATGCTTCTGCAAAAGCATTTAGGATAGTTTGGAGATCATCCTCTGAATGTGCGGAGACCACATTATCATCAGCATACTGAAGTTCCACAACGGAGGTTGTAATTACCTTACTTTTTGCTTTCAGCCTGCTGAGATTAAAAAGCTTTCCATCTGTTCGATATATAATTCCCACACCGGTGGGAAGTTTCCCCTTGACAAGATGTAAAACCATGGCGATGAAAATGGCAAATAATGTTGGGGCGATAACACATCCCTGTTTAACACCTGATCCCACTTTAAATGGAGCACCATGAGAGCCGTTGTTGTCCAAAACCGTTGCCGTCATGTTGTCATGGAGAAGTCGCAAGATATTCACAAATTTATTGGGGCATCCAATTTTCATAAGGATAGTCCAGAGAGCTGTACGGTCTACAGTATCAAAGGCCTTAGCCAGATCGATAAATGCCATATAAAGGGGTTGATTTTGCTCCCGGCATTTTTCTTGGAGCTGACGTGCAGTAAAAATCATGTCTACTGTCCCTCTAGAGGGGCGGAAACCATATTGAGTTTCAGGGAGGATCTCTTCTGAAATAGATAGAAGACGGTTTGCGAGAATCCTAGCAAATATTTTACCTGCGGTTGCTAAGAGAGAAATGCCCCGATAGTTTCCACAGTCTGTTCTATCACCCTTCTTAAAGAGGGTGATAATTATGGCATCCCTGAAGTCTTCTGGGATCTCTTCTCTTATCCAGATTTTTTCGATGAGTTTATGAAGTTGTTGTACAAGTTCGGGGCCCCCTTCTTTAAAGATTTCAGCAGGAATCCCATCTGGTCCACTAGCTTTGTTGTTCTTCATTTGATTAATGGCTTTTTTTACTTCATCCAAAGTGGGGAGTATTGCAAGTTCCTCTTTAATTTGTTTTTGCGGGATTTGCGAAAAAATCTCATTATCCACCTTAGATTTACGATTTAAAAGGTCATAATAATGCTCTTTCCAACGCAGTGCAATAGACTCTTTGTCTTTTAAGAGTTTGGTGCCATCTTTTGATTGTAAAGGGTTTGTACCATAGGTTTTTGGTCCATAAATGGCCCTTGTGGCCTTAAAAAAGCCCCGTGCATCATGAGATTCTGCAAGTTGTTGAATTTCTTCAGCTTTCTTTTTCCACCAAGCGTTCTTAAGTTCTCTTGTTCTTCTTTGGACCTCAGCCTTTGCGCTAGCGTAGGTTTTTTTCTTGGCAGCGCAGTTAATATCATTTTGCCATATTTGGAAGGCTTTCCTTTTTTGGTCAATTATATATTTAATCTCATTGTCATTTTCATCAAACCAATCCTGATGTTTCTTAGTTTCATATCCAATAGTTTGTTCACAAGCTGCAGTAATGGAGGTTTTCAGCTTAGACCAATGGTCCTCAATGTTGTCAGGAGGTTCCGTAGGTAGATGTTCCTTAAGAAGTGATTGAAGACGAGTTTGCTTAATAGGATCTTGAAGGACTTGGATGTTCATTTTACGCCTTGGTTTCCTTCCTTGAAGCCTACGTTGGGGAGCAATGTTGATAACCATTGTGGACCGGATTAGTCGGTGGTCTGTCCAGCAGTCGTCGGCACTCACCATGGCCCTAGTAAGAAGTACATCGCGGCGATCTCTAACACGGACAATTACATAATCCAGAAGATGCCAGTGCTTTGACCGTGGGTGCTGCCACGATGTTTTAAACTTATTCTTTTGTCGAAAGAGCGTGTTTGTGATAGTGAGATTATGCTCTGCACATATAGACAAAAGTAAGAGTCCGTTCGGGTTGCTATTACCTACTCCGTCTTTTCCAATAGTTTCTGGCCATAAATCAAAGTCACGCCCGACTCTTGCGTTAAAATCGCCCAGGAGGATAATTTTATCCTCCTTAGGTATCTCTGACAGGAGAGTGTCCAACTGGCTGTAAAAACTTTCCTTGATGTCATCATCAGCATCTAATGTTGGTGCATAAGCGCTCAAAATAGTTACCTGTTGGTTATTGGCGAGCTTTAATCGAAGAGTTATCAGGCGTTCGTTAATGCCAGTAGGAACTTCTGACAAAGAGTTCACTAGTTCATTTTTGATGGCAAAGCCTACACCATGTATTCGTCGGTCCTGCTCAGGTAGTCCTTTCCAGAAGAAGGTATAACCTCCTTTTTCTTCTTTCAGCTGTCCCTCTCCTGCCCTTCGAGTTTCTTGAAGTGCTGCTATGTCAATTTTAAACCGTCTCAGCTCCCTTGCAATAATAGCAGTCCTACGCTCAGGGCGTTCACTATCTATGTTATCCAGCAATGTCCGTATATTCCATGTTCCAAAGTTCAAATGTCTTTTTCGACCGCTAAAATGGTGACCCCACTGGACGCGGTAATCCAGTCAGGGGAGAAAGAGGTAGACTATGTTTAGGGCACCTTTTCTAGCCCCCTCCCCATACGGGGTGAGCAGAGTGGATCCTAAATAGGGCTGCTCAGTCATGGATACAGCTGCCGAGCTGCTCGACTACCTCGTTCCTTGAACAGGGCGACTGAGTCTGCATCCACCGCCCATGTGCTGGTCCATGACTAGGGGCTTCCAGATTCACAGTCCTGCCCCCGTTGCCATTCGCCAGTCGCCATGGGACTTTTTTTTTGTTTGTTTGGGTTGGGTTGGGTTGGGTTGGGTTGGATGGGTTGGATGGGATGAAACACACTTTGCACATGCTCAAAGGCAGGTCTTTCTTAGAAGTCACATGTTCATTGCTGAGCCCTACAGCTGAAAATGGTCAACTATTTATTTAAAAATAAAAATTATTACATCCTGCCCTTTTGTAAGAGCATGAGTTGTGCTGCTGTAGCATCTAGTTTGCCTCTCAAACTGTTAACCCACTTGCAAGAATCATAGACTGCCTTTTGCATAAAATATAAGCTTTCTCTACTTCACAGCTCCCTTCCTGGAGCAAAGTAGCTATGGTGTTAATCACTGGGACCCTTAAATACTCAGTCTAGCCATGAAAAGGCCCCATTAGTGCAAAGTCCATTTGCTAAAACAGAATGCAATGAAAAAAAGCTCTTCCCTACGTGCTTGGGCATTGGCTTATTAATAGCTCAATATTCAGCAGCTGAACAAGAGAGCCAAAGGCAAGGGAGTCATTTTAATGACAAAAGGCCACCATTGTGTGTCAACAGAGAATCCCTTCACTAGCCAGAGACCAGTCAGGGGGATTAGACAATACAAGGCACAACCTTAATATGCCAATTTCCAATACGTGCATCCAGAAATTGTATTCTCGGGCAAGCGTCTGCCTAATAAATGGAAGATTGACAGAAGGAGGCAAAATGAAAGCACATGAAAATAACCTGGATTTCAGTCCCAATTGTCTGTTATGGCTCAAAGCTGAATGTGGCACAATGGAAGCCAGTCAGCGCTCGGGAGATACACTGGCAGGGAAGATACATGAGATGATTTGGGACCAGAAAGTGGGGATGAGGGTGAATTAAATGACAAAATACATTTGACAACTGTTAACAAAAAGTTTGACGCTTCGCTTCCCCCCACCTTTTGTTTAAAACAAAAATTAACTGCAATGTTCATTTAAACAAACAAAAAAGAAGGGAATGTTTGGCATGGCTGTTGATGGGACATTGGTGGAAATTATATATGCAACAGAAAGAGAAAGCTACATATACATTCCTTGCATGACAGTGAAATGAATGCACATCATTCTTTTTTATCCAGATTTCTGTCTGGGTGTTGTGCATGGCTCACAAACTATTTGGATAAATGAGGTTACACTGAATATATGTATGACTGTTAGATCCAGAAAACTGACAGTCTATAGTTCTGTGTCGATATAGAGGTATTGCGGAGAACGCAGCTGTGAGGTATCCTAGCATGTCTAGATACCTCAACAGCTTCATGCCCCGAATTGCAAAGCATCATTTCTGGGGTAGGGTGGCCATGTTCCCTACTTTAGAGAAGACAGTCCTCTAGTTGAAGGCATCATCTATTGCAGTGTTCTCCAACCTTGGGTCCCCAGATGTTTTTGACCTACAACTCCCAGCATGCCCCAGCCAGCGGGGCATGCTGGGAGTTGTAGGCCAAAAACATCTGGGGACCCAAGGTTGGAGAACACTGCTCTATTGGAAGGCAGTCCACATCTGATTGAAAGATAAATACCCTTAAGAAAGGAGGACAGGGGCTGTGAAGTTGCCCTTCAGCAATGACCACCTGAGCAGTAATTGAGACTGAGAGCAGGCACACACATCACCTGGCCAATATTCCCCACTATAAATACATTGATGTAACTTTGCATCTATACATATAAATTAGCACATGTACATTTTATGCAAATCTGTGTCCTCATTTTTGGTGATGCATAGATAGGAACTTTATTTGGGCGCTGAGTACGAACTTTCAACATAGGTCCCATCCACACCTCACAATCCTGTCCCATGCATACTATCTCATCATTTGTATTTATAGCCAGATATAGTAGTAGTGGTGTGTGTGTGTGTGTGTGTGTGTGTGTGTGTGTGAACTAGACATTTATTCACATATATTTTGGGGTCCATAAACCCTACCAATAGCACTGGATCCCACTGTCTCTGAGATCAATTATGGTGCTTTGCTCATCCCACTAGTTGTTCCTCCCTCCTGCCTAGGCACAAAGAACTCTGGGACTAGTAGTTTTTGAGATAGCATGTCACATAGTGAAGCACAGATATCTCTGTCTCTCAAGCTAGCTACATGACCTAGTTTAACTACACAAGCGGAGTCTCTCTGTTCAAGAGCAGGGCCTGATCCAGCAACTCACAGTTCGGAATGTTGCTGGTCCTGCTCTAATGCTACTTCTCTGATTGGTGTCCACAAATCTCAACCAGAGCTGGACAATAGGTACATAGATACAGGGAAATAAGTTTCCATGGATCTCCTGATAAAGACTGATCTAAACTTTAGCCTAATTTTTTTAACCTCATGTTAACTGAATTGCAGCCTGTGTCAGGCCCCCCGCCCCTGGACCTCTGGACCCCAGCAAAGTGCACCCTTCCCCAACGCTTGGGCCCTGGCTTATACATTCCTGAAGTCATATATTCCCCTCATGCAAAGGGCATATCTTCATCTTAGATTGATACTAGTTTAATAGCAATTCTTTCTCCACAGGGAACCTTGGGATTCACCTAGGGGAGCAAGAAAACTGTTTTCAGCACCTTCATCAAATTGCTGTTCTAAGGATTCTTTTGTGGCTGCCATGACAATGAAACTGCTGATTAAATCAATATAAGTTTGTTGCGAAGATTTGAACAGACATACATTCTCCTTTTCCTCTTAAAATGCCACAGTATGCTCATACTATCAATTAAGTGTGAATCTGGATGTTTCTTTTGTTATGTGATTAACAACCAAAACCAGGATATTTTTTTTAAAAAATGCAATGCTCAGTTGTGTGGGGGATGGGGGCATTTTCATCTGGATCACAGTGAACAAGGAGGAAAGGTTTAGCCCTTCCTTCCTCAGCTGCAGCTCCAACCAAAACCCCATGTGGCAATTACTATTAGAACAAAAGCTCCCACTGGCAACAAAGGGAGCTTTTCTTCTAATGAAACTTCCAGTGGGGAAGGATATAAGAAGGGGGGGGGGAGGTGTGGTTGCTAGCCAAGCAATAAAAGTAACATCTGGTTTGGCCCTCAATTCCTCAAATATGCGCTAGCTACTGATCAGATCACCATTCCCAAAGTGCTGGATAATTGGATATGTATTTTTTCGGGCAATTTTTTTTTTTTTAGGAATCATTTAGAACAGATGTTGCTGGACTACAGCTCCCAGAATCCCTTGCCATTAGGCATGCTGGCTGGGTATGCTGGGAGCTGTAGGTCAGCAACATCTGGGGACCCGAGGTTGGAGAGCCCTGATTTAGAACAAGGGTGGCCAGGTGCCCTCTTTTACAGAGGGCAGTCCTCTATTTGAAAAGCTGCCAGAGGACAGCTCTATTTTGAAGGCGTTCTCTATTTGAAGGGCTGTCCAGCCCAAGTTTGGTAGAAAGTTAAAGAACCATCAGAAGGGCTGGGCCTTGAGGTTGCACCTGGACAACAGACTGAGCAAGGCACACAGGTCACCTGGTCAGAGTTTTCCACACTATGGTGAAATGTACTGTATTTCTATTTAAACTGTAATAATAATTTCTAAATCTGCATATATATATACTAACATATGCAAATTTTATGCAAATTGGTGTCCTCTGTTTTGGTATTCACAAGTGTCCACCCTATTTAGAACACAAAGACTTGTTTTCTGCTTGCCACTTCAAATACAGACTAGACTGAGCTGCTTGTTTAAAGTTTTTAAAGATTTTTAATTTTAATCTTCAGTAACCAACAAGCATTTGCTTGGCTACTTTTTGCCCTCACTCTGTGCCATGTATAGGCCTATGGGCAGACGTGGGTAAGATGCGGTGATAATGTTGGCCTTCATACCCATCTCACTCTCAGTTGCAATGGTTATGGCAACACACATTTCACTGGAATTTGTTTGTCCCTGCACCCTGGGGAAATGTGGATTTCTTTTTCCAGGGGCTCAGGCATTCAGAGTCTATCAGGTCTTAAGTTTATTATTGATCCTCTTTACCAGCCCGCTTTGAGACCTGGAAGACATTCAAGCTTTTCTTTACAATGTATCTTTTTCACTATGCATTGCAAAGCTTTGGCTTCTAACAGTTTATTTTAGTATAAAAATACCAAGCAGAAATGTTTAACTAATAACCTGGATTTAAATAACAATTCTCTTCTTCTGCAATATGGCACATCCTTCATTATACATAAGCATCGTTCCCTCTTGTATTAAGTACAGTTCTGGTTGCCCCATATCAAAAAGGATATATAAAGCTGAAAAGCCCATCTAGCAAAATTAAAGGAGATGGGCAGATGGGGAGGCAAAGAATAGGGGGCTTCTGAGCAGCGAGGGTACAGTCCGTAGGATTGCACCCTTAGATGGCTTTTAAAAAAAAGATTAAACAAATGAATGAATCCCTTTCATGCATTACTCATGTGAAGGGGTGTTCATAGATTCGTAGATCATAGAGTTGGAAGGGACCTACAAGGCCATCGAGTCCAACCCCCTGCTCAGTGCAGGAAACTAGAGGAGGGGTCTCCCATCCAAGTAATAACCAGGCCTGACCCTGTTGCTGGCCCCAGCCTCACCCTCGGCATTCAAGCATGCCCACACCCTCTCCCCACTTTTATCCCTCATATGAACATGCTAAATGCTTACACTGGGCTTCATTGGTTTACAATTTCTTTCTCTTCAAAGGACTTTATTGGGTTCCATATATGTGATGCAATTTTAGCTGTAATTATTCATTGCTTTCACTGGTCTATATGTTCTTGTTTTAGTATTATTGCTGGTTCTTATTAGTTATTAATCTTATTATGATGGTGTTTTATGGTTTTAGAAATTGATTGTTGTTGTTTATTGTAAAAGTATATGTTGGAAGCCAGAATGCAGCAGCTCAGCTATTGTCAGGAGCTGCCCCCTTTCAGCATGCAACTCCTTTGCTGAAGGAACTGCACTGGCTACCTATTCGCTACCAGGTCAGGTTTAAGGTTCTGGTACTTGTGTACAAAGCCCGAAACAATTTGGCAGCTTTGTACCTGAGAGAGCGCCTCCTCCCATACCAACCTGCCTGGTCGCTGAGGTCATCTGATGGCATGCTCCTGGTGGTTCCTCATGGACCTCTAGCCCGATTAGAGTCCATCTGGAGAAGGGCCTTCAGTGTGGTGGCTCCATTTCTGTGGAACTCCCTGCCTCTGGAGGTCAGGCAGGCTCCAACATTGTGCTGCTTTCGGCACCTACTGAAAACCTCCTTGTCAGGAAGCCTTCTCTGCTGTCCAACCACCATTGTAATTTTAGTTTGTTTTCAGTGTATTGTTTTTGTTTCTTTTATCTGTTTTTGTCTTTTTATTGTTCACCGCTCCAGAATCTGCTTGATGTGGAACAGTATACAAATACTGTAAATAATAATAATAGTAATGAATGAGCAATGAGAATTGCCACATCTACACAATGTAGTGTGTGTCACACCTGAAACCTGACAAGCTGACGGTGTGGGGGAAAATTTTTTCCAACACCCTCTGTAATGATGGATTTATACCCTCCTCAGCTTTTGAAGCTGACTCAGTATTTTAATGAGCATTTGAGTTTTCAGATGAATGTTTTCTATTGTACTGCATGGCTTTTCTAATAGCTATGCTGACAGGTGAGATGCATGTTCACAGGGGAAACCACTTTCTCTAATACGTCTGAGCAATTTCCACCTATACCCAATTAATCTGATTACAGAATGGTATTTTTTTCTCTTCCTCTCCTAAAATATGGCAGAATATGGAAAGCAAAGTCAAGATGTTAACGTTGCATTTGTTTTGTGCATTACGTCTGATCGGATGATGTTTCTTTACTGCCCAGGCAGGATTTCCTTTGATTTATACAGAGTTAGAAACTAAATAATGAAGAACAGTAACTGTTCATACATTTACCCACCTCTTATCAGTTCATTATTTTCCTCTTCAGCATAGAATATTCCATTATAGTAACCACAGCAGGGAAGGGCAATGGAATGTACCATTTTACAGCATATCACCATGTAGAAGAACTTTATTTATTCATTTATTTATAACATTTCTATACTGCCCAATAGCCGAAGCTCTCTGGGCAGTTCACAATAATTAAAACCACAAAATGCAACGTAAAATACAGTATAAAAATTTAAAAATTTAAACCTACGGTCAGGGATGATGAAGAGTCACGAGTCTTTGGACCACGAGTCACGAGTCACTCCCAAAGCTGACTCCACGAGTCCCTATTAAAATCAATGGGGGGTTTTCCCAACAAAATAAGGCTATTTTGTTGGGAACACCCCAAAATAACTAGACAGGCAGAGGAGGCAGGGAACCCCAAAACAGGCAGGCAGAGGCCTTTGTCTTGGACAATTCAAACTGTGGAACTGGTTAAGAAGAGATCAGGCAGGCAGAGGAGGCTGGGAACCCCAAACAGGCAGGCAGAGGCAGCCAAACCCAAAATGTCTAAAAGGCTGCATTTTAGGAAAATGATTTTAAAAAATAAACTTGCTGTACATCCTAAAACCTATCCATGTTGCATTTGAGGAACACGGTTTTGGAACACGAGTCCTTGGTCTCGAGTCCTGAGTCGAGTCTCGAGTCCCATTAAAAACATTGGGACTCGAGTCTGACTCGAGTCACAGGGGGGACTCAGTCTGACTCACGAGTCGAGTCCTGGAGTCTGAGTCCCCATCCCTGCCTACAGTATAAAATTGGAGTAAAGGCCAAAATAAAACCTAGCAGCAGTACAGAGATTTAAAATTCAGTAAAAAATTTAAAACAGAGACTGAAAGACTAAAATTCCTGGGAAAATAAGAAGGCCTTCACCTGGCACCAGAAAGAGCCAGGTGAACCTCTTTTGGAAGTTGATAATTCCACAACCAGGGTGCCACAGCAGAAAAGGCCCTCCTCCTAGTAGCCACCCACCGCACTTCCTTTGGCAGGGGCTCCTGGAGGAGGACTGCTGAAGATGATCTTAAGGTCCAGGCAGGTATATATGGGAGGAGACAATCCTTCAGATAACCTGGCTGCAAGTCGCTTAGGGCTTTGTAAGTTAATATCAGCACTTTGAATTGGGCCCGGACATGAACTGGCAGCCAGTGCAGATGGTAAAGCATTGACCAAATATGATCACGCTGGCTAGTCCCCGTTAGCAATTTTGCTGTCCCATTTTGGACCATCTGGAGTTTCAAACCATTTTCAAAGGCAGCCCCACATATAACACATTGCAGTAATCCAAACAAGAGGTTACTAGAGCATGGATAACTGTAGCTAGGCTATCCCTATCCAGATAAGAATGCAGTTGGTATATAAGCCTAAGCTGATAAAAGGTGTTCTGTGCCACCGAGTCCACCTGTGCTTCTAGTGACAGTTCTGGATCCCAGAGCACCCCTAAACTATGAACCTCTTCCTTTAGGGGGAATGCAACCCCCTCCAGAACAGATTGAATATCACTCATCTGGGTAGGCGAACCACCCACTAACAGTACCTCCGTCTTGTCTGGATTGAATGATTTGAGAGACCCTGTAGTGATAATTGGGTACTGTCTAAGACAGTGATGGCAAACCTTTTTGAGCCCGAGTGCCCAAACTGCAACACAAAACCAACTTATTTACAGTAATACCTTGGATTGCAAGTAACTTGGTTTGAGAGCGTTTTGCAAGACAAGCAAATTTTTAAATCTTTTTTTAATTTTCTTTTACTTGATATACAAGCGACGTCTTGCAAGACAAGTACTGTAGTACGGCTTAAATTAAAAATCTCTGTACAATTTTTTTGGGGGGGATTTCGTTTTGATATAAGAGTGTTTTGGATTATAAACACGTTTCCGGAACGAATTATGCTCTCAATCCAAGGCATGGCTGTATTTCAAAGTGCCAACACTGCAATTAAACCTGAATACCGAGGTTTTAGTTTTAGAAAAACAACTCATACAGTTGTCTGAACTAATTAACATCTTTTGTCTTAAAAGAAAAACACAATAACAGAGCTTTCAATGATACAAAGTTTTTTGTTGGGAAAAAAATCAACTCAAAAATTATTATAGTACTACATTGTACACATAGCCTGAAGGGAATGTATACAAACTTTTAAAATAATTAGGCACATGCATTTTTGGATAAGGGATTCTCAACTTGTAATATGATTATATGCCAGACTGAAATTGTATGGGGCAAGCTTTACCCCGGGTCCTTTCCCTGCTTCTACAAGTGTCGGATTAGTAAAAGTAAAAGTCAACCTGTACTAGGATGAGCAAGATAAACAAGAAAACTAAACGTGCTTAACACATTTTAAACACTTTATGTCTTGGACTGCAAACACTGCATTAGGTAAAAGTTTGCATTGGGCATGCTTTTGCACAATTAATGTGATTTTTGCTATTGCATGCATGCTGATAATTTGTCAAACCTTGGCTCATGCTCCGTTAGTTTGAGAGCAACATGTGCAGCACTCAGGTCATGTTAGGGCTTTACATCCAAGCCATGCTCTGTGCATCATTCTTCAAAATCTTTTAAATGTGATAACAATGAAGAAAAGAATTCTGTAACAGGAATTCTAGAACAAAATCATTCTGTTCTACACTGTGAGAAAGAACAAGATCATTAGTGTTTTTGGTAATTAGGATCTATACTTGGTAATCCTGAATTTAAGATGTAATTTAGGCTGTACTACAGTGTAGTCCAGAGTTATCCAGTCTGCTAATGGGCTGGGTTTTATTTATTGATTTGATTTGTACCCTGCACTCAAGGGGTACAAAGAAAATTGGCACTCAAGGTGGCTTACAATCACAAATAAACTTGATAAAAACAGTAAACTAATACATTCAAACACATTAAAAACACAGCAACAGGTGGGGACTAGCACCCAGGTCTCTTACCACTACACTGGCTCTCATATTTGTTTTGCCTTTCCTCCTGGAACAAATGATCTCTCCATTTTTACCCTCACAACAATCCTGTGAGGTAGGTTAGGTTGAGAGGTAGTGACTGGCCCAGATCATCCAGTGAGAAATGCGAGGCATTTGCCAGTCCTCTTCAGGCAGCAAAATGTCCTGGGCCAGGACAGGCTGTGTGTGTATGTATGTGTGTCCTGTTTGGCTGCTGTGTCTGAATGAGGCAGTAGGTCAGTCTCTGCTTCTTTCTTGAACGTGTGTGTGTGTGTGAGGGAGGGAGAGACTGAGACTTTTCAGAGCAACTGGGCCTGAAGAATCGGTTTTGAGGTAGGCAACGCTGGAGGAAGAGGAGTGTGCATGAGCACGGGGATTTAAAGGAGCAGCCCAGCCACTCCTTTGCAGGCAGGCAGGCAGGCAAGGTTGAGAGCGAGCGCGCAGGTGAGAGAGAGGCGGAGAGGAACCGACCTAGCATTTAAAGCAGCAGCTGCCCACCTTGCCTTTCCCAGCTTGCTCTCCCTCCCCTCGGGAATCTTCATTTAAAGCATTTAAAGCGGCAGCTGCCCGCTTGCTCTCCCACCCCTCCCCTAGGGGAATCTTCATTTAAAGCTACAGCTGCCCTCCCCGCCTCGCCTGGCCTCTCTCCGCTTGCTCTCCTGCCCCTCCCCTCGGGAATCCTCCCTGCAATCCCTGCCTGATCTCGCTCCTCTCGCGTGTCCACAGATTGGTCCCTGCGTGCCAGCTGTGGCACGCGTGCCATAGGTTCGCCTTCACTGGTCTAAGATAATCAGGTGAATATTTTTGCAGCACAATTCATTCTGGAGGACAGCCTTGAATTATTTTGAGCCTGTCCTGGTATAAGCCAAGATTCATCTGTACTATCAACACTAATATCATTAATTTCTGCTGGTGTATACAGAGGTTCTCCTGCACTCGGTATAATTTTTGATCTAATATTACTCTTGCCAGAGGTGCAGTAACTCTCAGAATCACGGTTAAATGAGCTACTGTATACAAGATCTAAAGACATGTCTGAACACTAGTGTATTGATGAAATACAGCATGGGAGAAGAGATGAATTCTAACAATGGGGCACAGCAGCCAATGGACTGTTCCAATGAAGACTGTGGCTCACGCTGGATCAGCTTGTCTGAGTGTGGAAAGCTAAGCAGGGTCAGGCCTGGTTATTACTTGGATGGGAGACCCTTCCTCTAGTTTCCTGCATTGAGCAAGGGGTTGAATTCGATGGCCTTGTAGGCCCCTTCCAACTCTATGATCTATGGATCTAAGACTGGAGCATCCTGACAGGCCACTCCTGTCCAGCAACACATGATGCAAAGAGCATCTTATCCCACCAGAGAATCAGGGGCTGGACTAGAAACTTATGATTGTCCAGCAGAAAATGATGCTCTACATATCAATTGCTGCCAGATGGTTGGCCCACCTGGACCCTCAAGATCTTGTTGGAGCCCTTCATCATCTGCTGCCCTGTCCCTCTCTTCAAGGTGAGTTTGGTGTGTATTTTGGGGGAGGGGGAAGGGGTAGCAGCTGAGGAAGGGCTGGCATTTGCACCATTTCAGCCTTAAGTTGAATGTTTGGAGATGCCCCTCAAGGCATTCCAAGCATTCAGCTTTAATGCCAGAGGGGCACAAATACTTTTTGGGGTGAGCACTAGGCTGCTTGCCCATATCTAAAGTTACACACATTGATAAGGTTTTTCATCAACTGGGCTGAGACCAACCTCAGAACAGTCCGTACTGGTGCGCCGTCCCCCAGATGAAATGAAACCACAATCCATGCATGAAAATGGACAGGAGTGCTATTATTTATCTAATTTAATTTAATTTACTAATTACTATACCCTACCTTTCCACCAAGGAAATGGCACTCAATAGCAATAATAAGCCCTGATCTTGGCCAAATATTCAGCAAGGTCCTTTATTAATAACGTAGGAAGCTGGGCCTTAACCCACACCCTGGGATATCTGATGACTTCCTTCACCCATATGAATCTACCCATATTTTAAGGTCTTTCTCTAGGTCGTTCTCTGAGATCTCTACTCTTGAGTTTATCTGCAATCTGAAGTATCGTGAATGGTAAATTAAGAGAGGGTTGTGGGTTTTTTTACAGTGGTGCCAAGGTTGTAGAAAACTCCCTTGGGAGTGAATGTTCATTCCAATCACACACTCGTACTATTTAGGTGGTTAGCTAAGGTGGCTCTCTTTCAGTGAGAAACAGAAAGAGAGCAGGAAAGGAAGTGTGGGGGGGGGGAGAGATGGAGTCAGCACAGCCACTGCAGCCACCACTGGAGCCCAGCAATTGCAGATACAAGAGAAAGGCATTTGGGAGCTCAAAGGAGAGCTAAGGCTTCATGGCAACAATTACAAATACCTTTAGAAGTTCTGCAGAAAGCAGTTTCCCCTGCCCCAAGCATTCTCCAAAGCCGCTTGAAATTGCCAGTCCCAATCCAAATTAGGACACCAGATAGGGGCGGGCTCACCTGTCCCTGGTCCCAGGGAAGAATCCAGTTTCAAATTAAGCCCTCAATTTGTAAATGAATGACAAACACTCAGATTTTTACCCAGTGAAGAGAAGGTTAAAAAACATCAACAACAAATCAACTGAGCAAAGAGCTACTCTGACTAATTTTGCCCTGTACACTCATGTTCAGCTGACAGCAGCATGCATATTTCTGACGGTGGACAAAAGACTTCATAAATCACATGAGTTCTTAATCCTCCACAGGCTTGTCAGATTTGTTATTGTCCCAGAAAATGAGGATTTCTTCAAGCTCTGTTGCCCTTAGTGGCACCTTCATCATCCCCTCCCCCTTAAGGCAGTGATTATTTATCTGGCATGTCTGGTGTTCTGCTCCATGTGCTAAACATTTTGTCAAGGCCAGATGGCAAGGGTTACAGCAAAAATAACTGTGGAGATGCCCTCCAGATGCCAATGCCAGGGCACTGAATTATATGAGTGTCAAGGCTGTGCACTCTAGAAATGATACACAGTCTAAGGATCATGACAAGCAGCCTTCTAGCATCAAGCAGGACTTCAGGGGACGATCCATAGGCTCCTACTGCATACCGGGTTCCAAAGCGCATTGAAAACACAACCTGCGCATTAGATGTGTCTTCTCCATTTCTTGCAACCCTCAAATATATTGAGATAGGCCATAATTAGGGACTTTGCAAGCTGCCTCATACCAAGTCAGACCATCAGTATTATATATACATCGACTGGCAGTGGTGCTCCAGAGTTTCCCAGGCCTACCTGAAGATACCAGGGACCTTTCGTGCTACGGCTGTTCCCCATGTGCCAGCTCTAATCTGTGGTAATAAAAGGAAATTAGAGCCAAAGTTCTTTTTCCCAGTTGATATCCAATGGTAGTGAAGAACCTATTTAACAAAGGCAGAAGGAGCAGATTAACTTGTAAAACAAAAAGTCATGTAACATCAATATATTTTTTACCCGGCATCTGTGAAGCAATCATGGCATTGCATTGGATTTTCTATACTATTCACAATACAGATGCTTTCTGCTCTGTGGTGTTGGCTTCAGGTTTTGGGAGCCCTTGGGCATAGGGTGTCCATTTATGCATCCCCAAAAAAGAGGGCAACAATTTGAATAAAATGTGCATATGCCAATTTACCTATATGTATAAAGGAAAATTTAGAGATTATTATAATTTAAATAGAAATACAATGTCATGGTCATGACAACTGTAACCTGGTGACCTGTGTGCCTGCCATCCAGGCGCTAAGTGTTGATGGGCAATTCCAGGGCCCCTCCTCTTCCTTCTGATGATTCTTTATCTTTAAACCAGACTTGAACAGGGCAGCCCTTCAAACAGAGGACTATCCTCTGTAAAAGAGGACACATGGCCACCCTGCTTGGGGAGGATGCTGTGAGTGGGCCCCACCCCCTTAGTGGGCTCACCAGCTTGACACTGCTCCTACTGCCCATTCCCTGGGCCCAATCCTCACCTCTGCCCAGAAGGAGAGACAAAGGCAAATAGAAGCTGCTCCTCCTTCTCCTTGCTCTCATCACCGCTCACATGCTTGGAGAAGGCAGATGAAGAAGCGGCAGCAACTGCAAGGAGTTTGAATAGCAGCAGAGTGGACCCACTGCTGGGGTGCGGCGGGCCATGGCAGATATCCAACAATGTCAACCCTTAGTGCCGGCTCTGCTTTTCTGGGACTGGCGTGGGTGATGTAAGGAAGACAAACAAGGATAGAGTTTGATTGCATTTGTGCCAAGCAAGATACAGAAAAACCTGATCAATGCAAGAGCCAGGGAGTTTCACAGTGAGGCAAAGAAGAGAAACCTCAAGAAGCACAGTACACATACAATAATGAAAAATGCCAAGTAGGGTGGCTAAGTAGGGTGCGTAAGTACGCATCACCAAAGAAGTGGAAATGCATCACCAAAAAAAGAGTACAAAAGAGGACACAACTTTGCATGACATTTGCATATGATAATTTATAGGTATAAGTGAAAAATTAGAAATAATTACTAAAATTTAAGTAGATTTAATTTAAATACAGTCATGCCTTGGATTGAGAGCATAATTCGTTCCGGAAACATGCTTGTAATCCAAAACACTCTTATATCAAAACGAAATCCCCCCCCAAAAAAAATTGTACAGAGATTTTTAATTTAAGCCGTACTATAGTACTTGCATTGCAAGACATCGCTTGTATATCAAGTCAAATTTTTTAAAATAAATATTTTAAAATTTGCTTGTCTTGCAAAACGCTCTCAAACCAAGTTACTTGCAATCCAAGGTATTACTGTACAACCCAGCATAGCGGTGAAGACTATGACCTGTCTACCTGCTCTTCTGCTGCCCAGGTGCTAGCTGCAGATGGGTAACATCAAGTCCCCTGCACTCCCTTCTGATAGTTCTTTACTGTATCTTTAAACCAGACTTAAACTAGACAGCACTTCAGTATAATAGGGGATGGCTTCAAATAGAGGACGTTAGAAGACTCTCTAAAATAGGACACACAGCCACCAAAACATGGGGATGGGGAAAAAGAGATGAGAATCTGTTAATCACAAATGGACTCTCATCCAATCACCTCTGAAAGAGGAAGAATCATCAAAGAAATACATCTGTGTCCCCAAAGTACAGCTGAGTCAAATATGACATAAGAGTATAGCTGATGGAGGTTACAGAAAGGGTAAGTGACTTTCCCTGAGTAGAATATTATCTACTGCAGCTACCCCAGATTATCAGGTGCAGCATAAAGCATGGCTTGAGGGATGGGGGGGGGTACCCTTGCTACGTTGGGATTCTACCTTCCTGGTCATATATTCTATTCAATGTCAGTTTTGTGTGCCTGTACCTGGTGCTGGATACCTGAAAGAGAACTGGGATTCTTTTGGTGTACTGCCCACCCCTCTACACAACAGTCTCTCTTCTCGAGTTGACAGAGGTGGTCTCAGAGGTGGTGTTGAGGACCCTGAAGCTGATAGTGTTCAGGGACTTCAATATTCTTGCCAAGGCTGTCTTGTCTGGAGCAGCTCAGGATTTTGTGGCCTCCATGACAACTGTGTGCCTGCCTCAGATTATATCAGGTCCAACACATCTGGCAGGGCACACTTTGGATTTGGAATTCTGTAATGGAAAAGGGGGAAATTATCTGTGGGTGGGGGAGACAGTGATGACTCCATTGTTATGGACAGACCATGACCTAACCAACTTGGACCTTAACGTATATGCCTGCAACCTCTGGGGGACATGGTGTTATGATGGCTCCACGCCTACCTGGCTGTTCAGTCTCAGAAGGTGATGCTGGGAGATGTCTGCTGTGGCAGAGGTTTGGGCTGTGGCATCACTAATATGTAGCTCTACCTCTGTTTCCCATCTACAAATCCCAGGGATAGTATGGAAATCCTGAATAGGTGCTTGGAGGCAATTTTGGGATGAATGAGGGAAAACAAGCTGAAGTTTAATCCAGACAAGATAGAAGTATTTGGGATGGAGATTTCTGCTGATCTGGATAGAGGGATTCAGCTGGCGTTGGATGGGTTCACAACCCCTTGAAGAACCAAGTTTGTAGCTTGTGGGTCCTTCTGGAGTCTTTACCATCTTTGGTTGGTAAGTCAGCTGAGGCCCTGTCTAGGGAAAGTAGACCTCGTCTCAGTTATCCATGCCTTACTTATATCCAGATGGGACTACTGTAATTACTTTATGTGAGCTGCCTTTGAGGATGACCCAGAAACTCTGTACCAACCCAGATGGTACAGAATGTGTGCATTTGAGACCTTGTTGGGGCTAGATGGTCAGATCATGTTACACTAGTCCTGTACCAGCTGCACTGGTTGCCAATATGTCTCCAGGGTGGAACAGCTAATACTCTGGAAAACAGAAACAAAATTCAAAGTGATCTCGATAGGCTAGAGCACTAGTCTGAACACAACAGAATGAAATTTAATAGGGATTAATGCCAAGTGCTTCACCTAGGAAAAGGAAACCAACTGCACAGTTACAGGATGGGGGATACTTGGCTCAACAATACTACAAGTGAGAAGGATCTTGGAATTGTGGTAGATCACAAGCTGAATATGAGCCAGCAATGTGATGTGGCTGCAAAAAAGGCAAATGCTATTTTGGGCTGCATTAATAGAAGTATAGCTTCCAAATCGTGGGAAGTACTAGTTCCCCTCTACTCAGCACTGGTTAGGCCTGATCATGAGTACTGCATCCAGTCTGGGCACCACACTTTAAGAAGGATGTAGACAAACTGGAAAGGGTTCAAACAGGGCAATAAAGATGATTAGGGGACTGGAAACAAGGCCCTATGAGGAGAGACTGAAAGAACTGAGCATGTTTAGCCTTCAGAAGAGAAGACTGAGGGGAGATATGATAGCACTCTTCCAGTACTTGAAGGGATGTCACACAGAGGAGGGCCATGAGGATCTCTTCTCGATCATCCCAGTTTGCAGGACACGGAATAATGGACTCAAGTTACAGGAAGCCAGATTCCCTCCGGACATCAGGAATTTCCTGAATGTTAGAGCAATACGCCAATGGAACCAATTACGGTACCTAGGGAGGTGGTGGGCTCTCCCACACTGGAGGCATTCAAGGTGCAGCTGGACAGCCATCTGTCAGGGATGCTTTGACTTGGATCCCTGCACTGAGCAGGGGGTTGGACTTGATGGCTTTATAGGCCCCTTCCAACTCTACTATTCTATAATTCTATGATTCATAGTACTGTTTTTGACCATTAAAGCCCTAAACAGTTTGGTCCAGATTATTTGATGGACCACCTATGTACCTGCCCGTGTTTTTAGATCATCTCTGGAGGCCCTGCCTCCAAGATCTGTAAGGTTGATGGGCACTGAGATAGGCCCTTCTCAGTGGTGGCCCATATTCTATAGAATTCCCTCTTGAGAGAGATGCAGCTAGCCTCATCTATGGCTGCTTTTAAGAGGGTTTTAAAATCATCCTTGGCGTTTGCAAACTTTTATGTCATTTGCTGATTATGGATATTTTTAAATTATATTTTATTGAAACTGGTTTTCTTTAAAATGGCCAATAGTTAATAGGATTATATGCTTGTATTGTTTTTATGCTATAAACTGCCTTGGGAAGACTATGGCCTTGAAAGATGGCTTAGAAATGGATTAAATAAAAAAAACAAGCAAATAAATAAAATACCAAAGTAGCATTCTGGAGGCTTGCCTAGCATCTTGGTGTGCTTAAGTTAAAGCCCCCTGCCTAAGGAATATCGATAGAGAGAGTGCCCTAGTGAATGGAATATGGCCGCTAGAAGGGAACCATGTACCTTTGGTTCAGTTGGTTTGGAAAACCTGACTTCAGAGGAAGTGGAGAAAATACTTGTGATAATGGGTAACACAGAAAATGAGAGAAACTCCCCTCAACTGAGTGCAGCATTTTTATATCTATCTATCTGATTGTTTTCTGCTAGTGAGTTGGTAAGTGTGGAAAGTGTTAATTAAATATGACTTTAACACTTAACAATCATCCTTCTCCTCACTCCACGCAATTCAGTAGTTTCTCTGGAGATAAACGGATGGCACTGTATTATCTTTGTAAAAGAGCCGTGGACTGAATGCTTTTATACTGTGCTTCTCAACAGTTCATTATGACATGAAATAATCATTGCTTTGCCAGCAGCTGCACTAAGGGATTATTTTCGAAACAACGCCATCTAAAACTCTCATAATGCTATGAAGTCTTCCTAAAATGGGTAAAATGACCTTGCTGTAAATGGCATTAAAATATCACAATTTTAGTGTAATGAATGTGTAATTAAGTTGCATTTTTGAAAAGTTGCATTTGATAGTCACACTGCTATGTGACTTCTGGGTGCTTATTCAACTTTCTGTCTACATACTATGTATTGGGGCTTCAAGCCTACACCATCTTTAAAGATTGCAATGGGTTGAGATGTAACACCCCCCCTAAATAGCCCATTTAAAAATCCAGTTAAATAAAACCTACTGGTGCTGTGTAATTACTCCCAAGTAACTATGTAGCACTACAGCTCTAGTTCATGGTTCAAGGGCATGGGTGATCAGAAGCCAGGGCCACCAATTTACATACTTCTCACATATCTGAACCTTAAAAGGACTTCTTTCTGGACACTGGACATATTTTCCAGGGGGAAGGTCTTCTTTGTGATGTTGCCACCAATGCCACCACCCTCTGCACTATTATAATGTTCTTTAAGGCATGTAGGGTGGAGAATGGTTTCTCCACTGTAATTCAACCAATAAAGAGAGGAATGCTGCACACAGCAAAAATCCTCATCCCCCACCCCACCTGTTCTAGTAAACTACCTGACAGAAACATGAATACAATCAGTCTTGGTGACCTCTTCATGTATCTGAGTGAGAACATTCCTGCCATTCCCATGCCCAGTCGTGTTGCAGGAAAATACTGACAGTACAGAGGACATTTCTAAAGGGTCTGTGGAAAGTTCCACCATTTCCTTTTCTTGCAAATATTTCACTGTGTTTCCACATGTGGTTGGGGAATATTAAAGCACAAAATGAAAAACTCAAACCCCTACAGGATTGCTAGTTAATCAATAGGGCTTAGTCAATATTTTCTTGGATACCACACAATTTTTAATATATAATGTATTTATTCAGTTTTAGCAATCATCAAATGTCCAATCTAAGTATTGATGCAAGATGACAGTGTTGGGCGCTTCATCCAGAGACATAATATTGAATGATGACAAATGTAAGGAAAAGCACCACCATCCCTATGGCAGCTCCATAGGTATGGTCATATTATACAAGGAAGGCAGTAAAATGTGCACACACAGAAGACTTACTGAGCAAATAAAATGTGCATTTTGAAATAATAATGGGCTGGTTCAAAGTCAGATAGTTGCCCAGCTGAATGTTCTTTCCCTTGTAGTTACATTTGATATATAATATATTACCCTGGAGGAGGATTGTATAAACTGATGTGTTGGGATTGTCAGGGATGTTGAAGAGTCCTTGGTCTCGAGTCACGAGTCGAGTCACGAGTCTTTGGACCCGAGTCTCGAGTCTGAGTCCGAGTCCTTGGTCCAAAATGGTGACTCCCGAGTCCCGAGTCACTCCCAAAGCTGACTCCACAAGTCCCTATTGGGACTCGAGTCCGAGTCGAGTCAGAGGGGGGACTCAGTCCGACTCACGAGTTGAGTCCTCGAGTCCGAGTCCCCATCCCTGGGGATTGTGAACATTTTGTTGGCCCAAGACCTGCTACAGTCTTCCTTGCATCCATGTTTGGTTCCATCACCAACATTTGGTGCTTTACAGATCATATTATCACATGCCCATCAAAAGAGCTCTCTAAGGTTGTTAATAAATCTTTTAGTATGTAATCCTATGCATGTTTAGACAGAATAAATCCTACAAGTTCCATCATTCCCCAGCCAGCATAGCTAGCCAGGGAATGCTGGGAGTTGTAGGACTTTTTTCTGTCTAAGCATGCATAGGATTGCAGCCTTAGTCACCAATGGAAGAAGTTACTGATCATTCAAATGTCATCTGGATCATCTGGATCATCCATGTCCCTCAGAGGTCCCATTGATCTCATCTTTCTCCACCTTCATTGGATGTCATCCATCTCTCCTTATTTTATTAGCAGGGCCGGATTAAGACCATTATGGGCCTGGTGCTGAGGATTTTGTCCCCACCCACCCCCGGCCAGCCTCCCCCAACCTGGCGCCCTCCAGGTGAACTGGACTGTAGCCCCCATCACCCCCAGCCAGCACGATGGGAGTTGTAGTCCAACACCGCTGGTGGGCACCCAGTTGGGGAAGGCTGACCCGGGGGAGTCCGTTGGCGCCCAGCCAGAGCCGCGCACGCTGCTGCTTTCCCGCCGGGCCGCCGCCGGCGCGCCAGTCCTGCCACCAGGCCGTGAGAACCGGGTCAGAGGCAGGCGCGTGTGCGGGCAACCACCTTACCTTACCGGAGTGGCTTTGGCTCTCCCGAGCCGGACAGACGGGGCATCTCGCAGAGTCGCAGGTCCCCGGCTGGAAGAGCCGCCGCCGCGAGGGAGCCGCTGCCTGGCGTCTTGACGGGCAAGTGCGGCAGCGCGGCAGCGGCAGCAGCCAGCAGGTGGCAGCGCGGCTCAGGGTGAGTGGGCGCGCCGCGCGCTGCCGGGCCGGCTCAGCGGTGGGCCTATTTTGGTAGGGGCTGCTGGCTGCTGCCGCTGCCGCCACCTCGAGGTAGCCGCTGCCTGGCGTCTCGACGCAAGGGCAAGTGCGGCAGCGCGGCAGCGGCAGCAGCCAGCAGGCGGCGGCGCGGCTCGGGCGAGTGGGCGCGCCGTGTGCTGCCGGGCCGGCTGTGGGCCTATTTTATGGTAGGGGCCTGGAGCTGCAGCTCCAATAGCCCCTATCTTAATCCGGCCCTGTTTATTAGCATCTTGTTGTTCTACAAAGACATGCTTTCTTCAAAGTCCTCACCTTTCAATTCATTTGGAAAACTATTACGGATTAAATACATTTCCAAGGATGGAATCTAATGACGAAGGGGCAACAGGGCAAAGGATGACTCTGGTTCCTACATGTAAAGCTCCCTCAAGCCATGTTTGTGGAGGCAAAGAAAGCTTTAACCCCTCTCTCGTTGCTATCTGTGCTGAACAGAGGCAGTTTCCTGTGGAGTGCTTTCACTGAAAAGATATGCATGATGGCAAGCAGAGGGCTTTGCATATCACAGAATACCAAAAGCCTTCATATGTTGCTGAAAGGGAAACCCATTACTTTTACTTCTACCACCTACTACTGATACCAGGAAGAACTATTACTCTGGACCAGTACTATGTTCATGTTTCACCTGTAAAGTTGTGCTCAGACTTCTCTTCTGGTGATATTCCTTGTTCCAAATCAATGGCGATTAACGGAAAGGGACGCTAGAAGATTTTGTTTGGTCTGCATTTTAAGTGAACCAATCTAATTTGCACATCCGTGACTAATATGTGGATCAGTATGCAGCTATCTTTCAGATTGCACACTTCTCTGAATTTTGTGATGCAATTCTCAGCTCAAAAATACATATAAATGCATATTTTAGGGGAAATGCACATATAAATGTAGATTTTTTTAGGGATGGGCGACCTGCCCGGCACTCGACTCATGGTGTGCAAGATGATCGCCAGCGCCAGCTGAGGCACTCGCTGGAGATCTGGGCCCCCGGCTCTACATTAGGTCGCGATTTGTGCAAATTAGGCCATTTTAAATGTATCTTATGCCGTTTTCTACGTAAATGACATAGCACTGGAACCCGGAGGTCGCTTTCCCCGGCTCGGCTCATGAGAATGCGAGTCAAGCCAGGGCAAAGCTAGGTCGAGCAGAGCTCAGGGGGGTCGAGCCCAGCGAGTTTGCTGGACTTCCACCCCTTTCAAGCTCCATGCACATCCCTAAATTCTGAATTTTCATTGCAGAATTTTCAGTCTGCAAATTTTGATTTGCAGCTTGATGAAGAAATGGGATGTATGATTAAACACATGGACTGGGAATAAAATAATCCTTTCATCCCTACTAAAGGAAGGGAGTGCGCAATAGAGGCACTACCTTTCCATCATCATTTACAGCCACCTCCTCACCCCCATTTTTATTTATTATTTTTCTCCATTTGCTTCTGTTGGTTAATACTGTTAATTCTCTTTGTTTCTGTTGTTTAATCCAATGAGAACATTGGATCTTCAGGAGGAGGAGAGGAGGCCTAAATGGAAAAATATATATGAGTTGGGAACCAACATTTGTATGCATCACTCAACTTTTTAACTATCTGTTTGCCCACAGTGCTTAGAAAAACCACCAGCCTTTCAAAAGTTGGAGGTCCCTTCTCAAAAATATTGGCAGAATTACTTTCCTGAAATGTGGCAGAGGGCACTGACCTGTACTGAATGTTCAGCAAGGCAAACAGAATGGATGTGTGTGTGGGGGGGGGGGGAAGAGTTATCTGGAGAGAGAGAGAGAGAGAGAGAGAGAGAGAGAGAGAGACCTATAAGAAGTGGGAGAAGCCTGTTTTCCTAGTCTATATCACTATATCAGCTGCTGAAATAAACCACAAACTTATACAACAATATGAAAACTCCAAAGTTTTCTTGATATGTTCCTTTCCCAGTTGAGGTTACCGAAGAAGAATACATTCTAGAAGATGAAAGTTTATCTGCTGCAACAAAAAAGACAAAAGAGTTGTATAGCCTCTTAAAGACAATGTGTATAATGTGTCATATGCTTTCATAGATAAGGGCCTTCTTCATTAGATGTGGACTGTAGACCACTTCATGCCTCTGATGAAGTAAACTCTTACTGCCATGGCTGTCCATGCCACAAACAGCCTGCTAAGCTGTGAGGGGCCACAGGAATCTTCACCTCTGATAAGAATCTCATCCTGAGGGAGGAAAAACATGTGTAACTTTATTTAAAGGAACATATTTGGGTCTAGGAATTTGCGCCTTTTATACCAGAAATGAAATGGGCTTCTTCATCAAGGGAACTATCTATGACTTTTTTTTTTATCCTTACAGGCACTGAAGGCTTTTAAAATTATTTTGCAGAGTAAATTATTCAGTTTTATTAAGCATATAAAGATCTACAACATCAGTCTTCTAATGCAGTTCTATAGCTATAAACTTATATAGCTCAAATAATTGCATTTTAATGATTTTTTTTATCTTCCTATAATTGGTATATTTAACAATAGCACCAATGGAAGAAGGGGGGGGATGTTCACTGTGGCTGCTTCTGTTCAGAGATTTGGGACCCCGTTTGCTTCCCAGCTGATGAAAGCCTCTTAATTCTCTATTATGAGCCCTTAATGGCTTCCATGAAGATAATCTACATATTATGAAGTTCTGATTGGGGATACTATGGACTGGATAGTTCAGGATGCTTTGCTTCCAGTCAGAAATGGTTGAGTTTTTCAAATTACTTTCCCCTAAAGACCTGTTTATTTTTCTATTTAAATTTTAATCTGACCCATGTAGGGAGGGTTAGCTAAATGCCATCCTACACAGGGCAGGATGAGGACACTTCTAAATGAACAAAGAAGATCTACTCCAGAACCTGCGAACCTGAAAAGAATTCTGGGATGCTGCCACAAGGTGTGCCCTCTCCACTCAAGGGGACATTCCTTTTCTCTTTTTCTCCTCTCAAATGAATGATGTGACCACATAAATGCAGAAACTATAGATTTTATTAATCCTTGTTTGAGCACAGGATCATTCAAGTCAGTAGGTGCAGGATCAGACTCATTTCTTGGAAATTGTAGTAAGTAGCTACAGGATAAGGTGGCAAGTCTGGATCAATACTGGTAAGTGGCTGCAGGACCAAGATGGATGCTTACAGAGTTCTATAGGTATTGGCAGGATCAGGATAAATGTCCATGGAAGGAGGTAAGTATATGCAGGATCAGACTGGATGCCTATAGTATAATATGGGTAAATATTGACAGGTTCAGCCTGAAGGCCAGTGGGCATGCAGGTAAGTAGCCACAGGGTTAGGGTGAATGTCCATAGAGCAATAAAGGTAAGCAGCTGCAGGATCAGAGAGAAAGCCTACATAATGATGTTAGATGTAGATAAGTACGTACAGTAGTTGTAGAGTCAGGATGAACTGTTACTGAGCTTACTGCAGAACTGAACAAGTATTTCTTGTCCACATGTTCTTCAGTGTTCCTGACTGCTACTGACTGTACTGGAAGGGCTCTCCTACATTTCCTAGCAGCCAGTGCTCTGCTTCAGCTTTGCAGCATTCTAAGTGGCCACCTGCTCTTTCCCCCTTCTTACTACCTACTTTTTAACCGTTTGTTCCTTTTCAGTTGCTCTTTCCAGCCATTCCTCCTGAACCTCTTTACACCAGCTCTGTCTTTCTTCTCTCTGCACTGAGCTGCAAGCTTTTATCCTGTGCTTCTGCCCCACCTCCTCCCTCAGAATCCTTGAGCCATTTAAAGAACCCCTGCCCGGCCCCGGATTCCTTTTCCTTCTGTTTAACCAGACAAGGGGGATTTACAGCAACCCCTGCCCTGATGGCTCCTCACAGATGCACTCAGTTTGTGCCAGAAACAGCAAGAGAACTGGAATTTTCTGATGCTTCTAGAATGGAGTCAACTACCCCCCACCCAAGAACAGTAACACAGTGTGTGTGTGTGTGTGTGTGTGTGTGTGTGTATCTGCCCCCAAACTCAGAATTAGGATGACCAATGAAAGCATACTAAAAGCATACTACAGTAATGCATTTTACCCATATACATTTCACTGAGCCCATTAAAAGAAAAAAAGCAACCCCCCATGTTCATATGCTATCAAAATCTTCCAGAAATTGAGACTGCAGCATTATCAAATTATAAAAATAAGTCCATACACCAGCTCAACACATTTTGACTAGCAATAGATAATCTGTCCTTGCAGAGTTCATTTCAGAATTGAGCTTGGGAACCAGTGTTTCAGACACAACCACTCCTTGGAACACTACATGCAACATGTTTACATTAGCATCTGTCTGTGTGATGGGGGAAGGATGGGAGCCATATGAACAAGGAAGAATGGATGCAACGCTCTCAAGGAGCATCTCCAGCAACACCAAGTGGGCCGCTCAACAAGATCTGCCACAGACGGCCTTCTCCTTGTCCCTTCAGCCAAAGCAGCTAGACAGGTCGGGACGAGGAAGAGGGCCTTCTCTGTGGTGGCCCCCATACTGTGGAACTCTCTCCCAAGTGACCTCCGCCATGCCCCCTCTCTGCTGAGCTTCCACCGCTCACTAAAAACTTGGTTGTTCAGGCGGGAATATGGGGTGGGCTAAGATTTTAAAATTTTATACTGTTTTAATGTATTTTATTCTGTTCTTATGTACATCGCCCAGGGTGGCCAGTTTGCTGACCAGATGGGCGATAAATAAATGATGATGATGATGATGATGATGATGATGATGATGATGATGATGATAATAATAATAATCAACAACAAAAAAATCAAAATCATCTTAGACACCATGTGACTGCAATGGAAAACTGGAGATGTGGGTTCCATTCCCATGATTGAGAGATATCGAGATCTGGACCAAGCCAGCCAGTCTTCCACCACCACAGTTCCATCATCTCATCCTATTTCCACCCCACTAGCTGTGACAGTACAAACTTAAAATTACCCTGGTCTGGTGTATCATCATTACTATGTGATCATAACTAGGAGTTACACATTTATATGGGGGATTTAGTCACATCACAATGCTATTTTGCTCCTTGCTCATAGATGTTGCAAATGTTTTAGTCACAGGATTGTAGATCCAGCTTCACTGCTGCAGGGAAGTTTCTTGTATTTCTCTGCACAATGGGGATACCCACCCACGCATGTCACTTAAGTGAGGAGACAAATTATGGGCTGCGCCCCAGTGTTGCTTCTATATGGTACATGTTTATGGACCAAACAGCTTTCGTTTGAGAACATTTTATTTCATGCCAGTAAAAGTAAGTATGACACATCTTCCTTTTGCTGGAGGGTTCCTAGAATGATTCAGAGACTGGACTTCAGAGTTCTCCCCCCCCCCCCGTCCCACCAGTATATTACCATATATATTAAAAAAGAAGCTGTGCTGGAAATATTCACAATGGTTAAAAATGGTATAATGTTAATGTAGTTTCTCCAGTGGGGCTGATGCAACTCCTCTACTCCATGTTTACAGAAGGCTTATATTTTATTTATTTATTTATTTATTATATTTATACCCCGTCTTTTTTCCTTCAAGGAACCCAAGGCGGCTTACATAATCCTCCTTCTCTCCACTTTATCCTCACAACAACCCTGTGAGGTAGGTTAGGCTGAGAGTCAGTGACTGGCCCAAAGTCACCCAGTGAGTTATATCTGGTTCAAACACTAATGCTGAAGGTTAAAATGGTCTTATGTGCACTTAAAACTCAGGCAGCGGAAACAATGGGTTCCCCCTCTCTGGGTCATGTGGAATATTCAATTGTCATTGTATCAACCAAAATGGCACCCTGTATGCAAGCAGAGTCTGTACATTAATCTCAGCCAGGCCACTGACTTCAGAGGTGGAGGAGGAAGGGCCTTCTAAAACAAAGGATGGGACTTTAACAGGGCTGCCTTATATATATTTTGTGTATAACAGATATGAAGTACAAATGGCCACTGTCGATAATACAATGTGTTGAGGACTTAATGATGCTTTCAGTTTTTGAATGGGTGGTCTTTAGGCATAATCTACAAATGGACAGATACACAGACATTTGGTCTGCCTTTGTTGAAGTCTATAAATAATTATGCCTAAGAATAGTAGTATATCTTGTCATATAAAATACATTGGGGTACACATTGCATATGTATCTATTGTAATGGATATATTCAAATCTTATGTAAGAAAAGTGTAATACTTTATTTTATTTTGGTTTTTTTGTTTTGATATAATAAAATTCACAATAAATGAAAAATATTTCTTCCCCCTCCCACTTTTTAATTTATTTTTTTTTACTTTACACATTTTCTCACTGGCAGCTGTGAAATCGGTTTCTGTTGATGGTGAAACTGGGGGTTCAAAGGAGTTGTTTAGTTGCTTTTTTAAAAGAAATTATTTGCGTTTTTCAACAATAACAATCCCCAAAATGAATAATTATAACAATATGTTAAATACAGTCACATATACAACACTGTTCATACATCTGTAAATAATACAATTAAAATATTTTATCTATTATTAATTGGTCCGAAATTAATTCTGTGCCAGATTAGAATCTACTACACCAGAAATCCAGTTGATTAACTGGAGGACCATCTTCACCATTCAGTTATGGGAAAAAAACATTAAGAATGGGTACCAAGTTGTTACAAAGTTATCTTTATTTATTATTTCTCCTCTAGCCACATGAAAGCAGCTGGTTAGTTTCTCAGTCAGTGCAACTGACCATATTCTATCAAGGTATCTCTGGAAGGAGAGTCCTTGGGCATTTTCCCAAGTTATAGCAATCTTGGTTCTCGCAGCCCCTACAAGCGTCGCCAACAATTCTTTATAGCATAGTCCCTCATTCTCCCCAGTAAAAAATGAAAACAGTAATAAAGTTTCATTAGGAGTTATCTTTTGTTGTGTTACATTATTCAACCGAACTATTACTTCATGCCAGAACGGTTTAGACTTTGTTGTTTATTGTGTTGGGGCTCAGACCCCACATGTCTTGTACTCAAACTTTTGGTCAGATTCCTTGTTCTTTGCTACGCTTCCCATGGCAGCCAATTTGTGGTGGTGTCCAGGACAGTTTCTCAAATTGCCAAACGAGCCCACAGCCCCCAAAGGTTGTAAATCTGGTGTAAACAGTAGCAAACTAAAGGGACCACTGTTCTGACTTGGTTGAAGGCTGCTTCCTAATTAAGCATTTTGGGATCATAGCAATGACTAAGCTACACCTAATGCATTTCTGCCTTTCATACAGCTGGTTTGTCCTACTAGCCACTGAAGGTAGAAAATCTGTGATGGTTGCTACCCATTTTTAGAATTGGAAAGTTAACTACTTGCTCCACAAAGTTGTTCTGAGGATGGAAGGAAAAGCACATGGCATGTTCTTAGAACTGATAATATTTATTAGGAACCACCAGTTGTTTCCACACAATGTGTTGTGTCAGAAGCTGCATGCAATGAAGCAGAAACTGTGGGTCCACCTTTTTTTATTTGCAGCTGAACTGTCTCATTTCAGCTGGGGGCAAATCCTACCCCTAAGGAACAGGAATTGTTTCTAGTTGAACTAAAAGGGGAGATAATTCCTGTCCTAGTCAGAACAACCAGCAGATCCCTCCTGGGTTTGTTTGTGGTGCTTACAATTTTGGGCAACTATGTTGCTATGGGTAGCAACAATTCTGCTTCCTCCTGTGCCTTTTGAATAATGTTGACTTCCCAGCTTAGATTAGCTGTTTAATGTTCCGGCAGGCTGTAGCAGTATACTTTTGCTGAGATTTTCTCCTAGTATACCATCTCAGCATTGTGATGGAATATGGTGGTTAGCAGTTCATTACCCAAGCCCATCCAGAGGAAGGAATCAGAATCCATCTGATTGATCTGCATTCCCATTTCTTACTGTATTCACCCAGTCTTCGAGATTGCCTCATTTTGATGCTACAACATGTAGCTCCCCCCCGCCCCACCCAAAAGCAAAAAGCTTCAGTGTGGACCAATTAAACATTTAAATTGGATTTAATAACAGTTCCGTAGATATCAAGAGAGAGATTGCTGGATGAATAGGAACTCTTAGGCTACTTTTAACTTAATTAACATATACAAATGCATGCGTGCACACACACACACACAAATCCTGGACAAGAAATAGTGAATTAGGTTCAGAATAGAACATTTACTGTACTAATGTATGGTTATTTGGCAAGATCACAACTGCTAGTTATTAAACCATGTTAACAATTAGTTTAAGGGGACATTAATCCGGGTTCAATTATAATGGGATTCCTTTTATTACCCCCATTTTCTTCTCTGGAGACCTCCTCACATTTAATGACATTGAAATAAAGTCAGATTAATTAGTAATATTTGCAATTTATTTAAAAATTGCCTGAGTTGGAAGGAATTAACTAGCAATTGCAGAAGAGACTAAGGTATAATTAGCCTGCTATAGAGCCACTACATATAAGCCTTTAACTCCTGCTGATATTAGGAGCTATAAAGATTCATCTGTCTTTCTAATTCTTTGTAAGAATATCTATTGCAATACAGCTGTTCCTAGTATATATTTTCAATCTATCTGCCTGTAGTTTAAATCCTTTGATTTTTGTCTATGGCTTTTACTCTTCTTCTGACCTCCTTTTAAGTAATGGAGAAAAAGCCAACATATCAATCACAATTATATTAATCAGTGTGTGTATGTGTCCTTCTTGAAGTTATTGGTTCATCATAATAGATGAAGTTATTGATTCATCACAATCCTTCATAAATTCATCAAACTGTCTTGAACCCAATTAAGATATTTGCTTGCTGATGGGAATGTTAGGTTTTGGTATAGGGTGCAAAAGCGGATGGGATGCAAAATGTGTCCTGACATGGTCTCAAGGTTTCTATTACTCAGTCTGGTGATATTTGGAAGACAACAAGTTATATAAGTGTTGCTTATTTGTTGCAGGTGTTGAACAATTGTTGAGTAATATCCTATTTATAGGTACAGGTTTTCCCTATAAAGGTGAAGGCAACTCTGTCGTGTTTCAGACTAGACTTAGACCTGACTCCAGACTTGACCTGATCACTTCACTTCACTTGTCATCTTCTTCTTCACTGGACAACTCTGCCTCTGCAATGATGTAGTGAGAGTGTGAGACAGAGTCATCTCTTCTGCATAAGAGATGCCTGCATTGCTTGCTTTTTCTGTGCACTATTGGGCCTACAATGAATAAATGCTTTAGCTCTACATTCCTGCTCTCTCCTCTTTCCATCTGTGGTACTGTGGGTCACTGCTGGGTAAGCTCCGATCCTCAGTCGATCTCACAGGGAGGACCATAGTTCAGTAGCAGAGTGCACAAGCATTATATGCATAAGGTCCCCAGCCCAGTGCCTTTAGTTCAGCGTTCTCCAACCTTGGGTCCCCAGATGTTTTTGGCCTACAACTCCCAGCATGCCCCAGCCAGCTATGCTATGCTGGCTGGGACATGCTGGGAGTTGTAGGCCAAAAACATCTGGGGACCCAAGGTTGGAGAACACTGCTCTAGTTAAACTTATCTTCCTCAATGGGCATCTCACTGTTTTCACGCTGGGTGCTGAGAAAGAGAATCCCCCTTCTCAGCACTGAGCAAAGCAGCCTGATCCTGTTTCTGTGAAGAATGGGACTGTTTAGATGGAGGGATGAGTGTGAGAATGGGGCACAGATGTTGTTTTGGCCATATCCACTTTTTGCTTTGGCCCAGCCCATTGTGCTGACATGTGGCCCCCAGATGTTTACCTACAAGGGAATGCAGCTGTTGAACTGAAAAAGGTGCCCCACTTATAAGTTAAAGGATTCCAGGAAGCTAGGAAAGTCTTCTGCCTGGGAAGCTGCTGCCTGCTAGAATAAACAGTACTGGGCTAGAAAGACCAGTAGCCTGACTCAGTATAAAGCAGCTTCATGTGTGGCTGGCTTGGGACTTTATTCTCTGAAGGTTGGTTCCCTCCAACTACTAGGTAAAGCTATCAATTTTGGCTTCTTTTACCCTAGTACAGCATCTAAAATTATCTCCAGCTTTGTTAATATAAAGACGGCCTAGTTTTTCTCTACAGTAATACCTTGGATTGCAAGTAACTTGGTTTGAGAGCATTTTGCAAGACAAGCAAATTTATAAATATTTATTTTAAAAAAATTGACTTGATATACAAGCGACATCTTGCAATACAAGTACTGTAGTATGGCTTAAATTAAAAATCTCTGTACAATTTTTTTGGGGGGAATTTCATTTTGATATAAGAGTGTTTTGGATTACAAGCATGTTTCCGGAACGAATTATGCTCTCAATCCAAGGCATGACTGTACTTTTGTTTTCCACCAATCAAGGAGCCTGTGTGTTTCACCCAGGAAGGAGACAGTTCTGATTAACAGCTGCATTTTATATTTTCAAAATGGATGTGTGTCTGTCAGCCATTGTTTGCCGTAGTGCAGGAGTGGGCACAAGGAAGATGTCCAGATGTTTTGAACTTCAACTACCAGAAGTTTAGAACTTCCTGCCAGCGTGGCCAATGGTCAGGAATGCTGGGCATTGAAATGCAAAACATTTGGAGATCTACTTTCTGTTCACTACTGCCCTAGCAGTCCTGGGGGCAGCTCCAGGTGAAACCATGACATTACCTGGTAGAACCCAGTTTGAATGTCTGCAAACCCTCCTCCCCCATTTCATCTTATGACTCTGACCATGCAGGCATCATGGCTTGGATCCATCATCTGTGAACAGAAAGGTTCCACTCATGGATGGTGCCTCTGCCCAATTTTCAGGGATTCACCCCATTCAGCAGGGTCCCTCAACCCTTTGTGTAACATTTTCAGGGGGCTGGAAAGACTGCCATGGGGTGGGGATGAGGGGTAGAGAAGTCTGCTTCAGTCAGCCCACTTGGACATGCCTAAATCTGAATCCAACCCGATGATGTCAACATCAAATCAACCTATCACACACACACACACACACACACACACACACCACCTGCTTTTTGTAATATCTTGCCTGATGATGAGATCTCTAAAGCCTGAACATTTTTGGTGACATTTCAATTGTCCTAATAAGGGTATTACACTGGTATGGATTTTGGACATTTTCTTATGGCCAACACAACTACCTTTTTATTGTGTGTGTGCGTGTGTGCGCGCACACGTGCTTTCTGTAAAGTACAGTGATTAAAAGTTTGATCTGTAAGGGTTGTATCCAATGTTAGTCCTACTGAGAGTAGACCTATTGAAATGAATGGGACTTAAGTTAGACTAACATTGGATATAACCAACTGGATACAACCCTAAATTTGCTAACATTTTTACTGGCTAATTTTTCCATGCATTTAACAGCAGCTTGATCTACAGACTTTGTATGCTTACCCCCATGGCAATAAACACTTCACTTGCTAACATCTGCATATGAAGCTGTTGTTCAAGGCACAGGAGTGATTATGTTTCCTGTCTGGCCAGTTGGCAATCTCAGCATGTTAACTTCAGCCTGACACAATATTTGGAGTTGAGCCTGTCGAGGTTTTGAAGCTCACTCAGCACATCAGTGACACCCCAATACAGTCTCCTGAGGACATACCAGTTGTGGACGATTACTGTATGTTTTGGGGATATTTTAGGACTTTTTGTTTAATAAATATTATTTTGTATGAAATATATTTTTGTATTATGTCAGTTCAGACTGCAACTTATTGTGAGGGTTGCCTCAACTTTTCTTTCGGTGTACTATTTGTGGTGTTCTTGTTCTTCCCCTTCTGATATCTTCTAAGCTCTAAACCCAGAAACTCCCAGTTTAGATTTTACCACAGCTATGAAAACACTGAGTGGCTGTAGCCAAGCTACAATACTCTCAACCTTTTCCTTTTCAGTCTGCAATGTGGGTATAATCATACTGGCCTACCTTAGAGGGTTGTTGTGGGATTATGGCTATGATACATCTGAATCAATTACTGCTATGATACATCTGAATATATCATGAAAAGTTATATAAGTACTACTAAAATAGTTTAAAAACTTGTTTTGATGTCCAACTTAAATCTGTTAATAGTTGTTTTAGAACTTTCACTGCATTTCCATTCCAGAAGAAAAACCTAGACCTGATTAATCTCTCTTAGAGTGCCATCCTATGCATGTTCAGACAGAAAAAAGTCCTACAACTGCCAGCATGCCCTACCCAGCCATGCTGGCTGGAGAATGCTGAGAGCTGTAGGACTTTGTTTTGTCTCAACATACATAGGATTGCGCCCTTAAAGACGTAGATGCTGTGCAGGTGATCAAGCAGTACACCATGGCTTATTTAGGCTACAGCGGGCTGCGGTGTGTGCCGTGGCCATTTTGAATATTCAAGCTGCAGCTGCGGCTTGTCAAGTTGTCCTAACCCAGGGACCATGGTTATGCAAGGGTTAAACAGACCATGGGTTAAGCGAGGGTTGTTTAACCCTCGCATAACCCATGGTCCCCTGGTTCAGATGACACGACAAGCTGCAGTCATGGCTTGAATATTCAAAAATCGCCTGGCATGCGCCATGGCTCACAGTGTTTTAAATAACCCATAGTGGGCAGCGGTGATAGTTCAGAATGAATCATAGAGTTGCTGTCAAGAAAGCAAGCAAAGAAACAAAACAATAGGAACCCTAAAACATATTTTCTTTCCTCACAATAAGCCTACTTCTTAGGCCTATCCCCTCCAAATCCATAAGAAACATTGAAATTTCTTACAAGGCAATCCTTTGCATGTCTAATTCAGAAGTAAAAGCCATTGAAGTAAATGGGGCCTACTCCAAGGTAAGTGTGTATAGCAGACACTTTAATAGTGTATTAAAAGTAGATCTCCAGATAGTTTGGATTTCAGCTCCATGCATTCCTGACCTTTGACCATGTTGGTAGGGGCTTCTTCTGGGAGCTGAAGTCGTAAACATCTGGTGAGCTCTACCTTCTGCTGCACGCCAGTGTATAGGACTGCGGCCTCATTGACCTTCTTGAAAATGTGGTGCCATGGCCAAAAGTGAAACAGTACTGCAGCTGGTGAGAGTTTACCGGCAGCAATGACTGGACTATTGATTCCTGAGCCTTAAAAACAACATAAAATACCATTGGCCTTTACCCCGCAGTATTGCATTGCTGACTCACACTCAACTTGCTATGCATTGTTTGTTATTTCTACCGGGTGCACGCATGCTGGCACATGTCTGTGGCACTAGGCCATTCAAGTCATATTAATTTTCTTCTGTGTGAGGTTATGCATTACACAGCAGCTAGCTAAAGCTGGAATTCTCAAGCATGGCCTGCTTCTCTGTACCCTTTGATGTTTTATACATCCATTTGCCAACTTCACTGGCTTGGAAGTTATCAAAGTTTCATCACTTTTATGGAGGAGGGGAAATTTTGAGTCTCAAATCTCTCTTTTTCCTTCTGTCACCTCCAATTTTGCAATCTTTTCTTCTCTCAAATGCAGTCACACACAACAAAAGACCAAACACAGGAGAATCTCTTCCTAGCTAGCTAATGAGCCACTTAACTTGCTATATTGTTTAACAGCACAGTCTTATGACTTGGAAGGTACAGGTGGGGGTGAGAGGAGTGCAGTTGGATTATTAGTATTTGTAACATTGAGGGTAGCAATGGAAATGCTTTGAACTTCTAAAGAGTCTTTCATCTCTCATCCTTAGAACACTTTGCTCTCGTTAACTCAGCCTCACAACACACACAGACAGCCTCTGTAGTCAGAACTTTGTGTCAGGAAAGGATGCTAGCGGAGTAGCAAGCAGGTGGGAAAACAGCAAGTGTGTTTCTCAAGGTTACTCGCATAGGGCTAATGAGGGAATCAGCAGAGGACAGGGGTGCAGGAGTCTTCACTAAAGGGATGTTCAGATTCAGAGCTATAAGACATTTAAGGTAGCTGACCCAAACATAAGATGGCAGCAAAGGTTTAGAGAAAACTTTTACTTACACAACATTGTGTGGTGTAGTGGTTAGACTGTTGGACTCAGGAGATCTGGTTCTAGTCCCCACTCAGCCATGAAGCTGACTGGGTGGCTTTGGGCCATTCACTGACTCTCGGCTTAACCTACCTCACACGGTTGTTGTGAGGATATAATGGAAAGGAGGAGGGCCATTAAGTCGCTTTGGGTTCCGTGCAAAAGGAAAAAAAGATGGGATATAAATGTAATAATAAATAAAAATAGTCATTTTTGTGTGTTCTTTTTTCAGGGGGAGACATAGGGAACTATCTTATATTGAGTCAGACCAGTAATACCAGTAATACAGTAATACCTTGGATTGCAAGTAACTTGGTTTGAGAGCAGTTTTGCAAGACAAGCAAATTTTTAAATATTTATTTATTTATTTATTTACTTGATATACAAGCAACGTCTTGCAATACAAGTACTGTAGCACGGCTTAAATTAAAAATCTCTGTACAATTTTTTTGGGGGGGATTTCGTTTTGATATAAGAGTGTTTTGGATTACAAGCACATTTCCGGAACGAATTATGCTCTCAATCCAAGGCATGACTGTATTGTTTACTCTACAGATAAGCAGCAGTTCTCTAAGATTTCAGATAGGAGTCTTTTCCAGCCCTACCTGGAGATGCATGGAATCAAACCTAGAACCCTCTGCATACAAAACATATTCTACTTCTGCTTTATGTCCATTCCCTAGTGGGCTGTAGCAATAAATGGTCAAACAGGTCAATTTCAGTTTCTCTCAGTTTCTCATTTTTACAATCTTAAATTTGGTTCAACCTGAACTTTGAGTTTCTTGGTTTTTTAAAAAAAAGTTTGCATGAAAGTTCATAAGCATTTTTGTGCACATTTCTCCCAATACTATGCATTTTTCCTATGCATTTTGGTTAGTGGTGCTCTTCCTGTGCCTGCAATACCTGGCTGATCTGCAGACATGCGTCAGCTGGTATAGATAGAGAGATGGAAAAGCTTCACTTGCTGTATTTCTGCAGGAGAGGCAGCAAGTAAAAACACAGGAAGGCTGGTGGCAACTCTATATACAGCTGTTCTATCTGCATGACTTGTCAATCTTAAGCTGCAGGACTGACTAAGTGCAGAAGACGTAATGTGTAAGAGAGGCAATATGCCCCTCATGGTCATAGCTATATGGTGTAATTCCCCGATCTAAAGGACAATATCGCTGATCGATGTGAGAAGTACTGTGGCCATCTTTGTACTGTAGAAGCGACCCTCTACCTTTTCTTTCTTTCTTTTTTTTTAGCAGCTAAAGGAAGAAATGTAGCATTTTCCAGAATGGAGAGGCAAATGGTGAGGGAAATCTACTGAATGCATGTGTTATCATGTGGCTGCTTAAGGCATAGCAGCCTTGCCAGAAAAAAGGTGGACAGCCCTTGTGAAAAGAGTAAGGTACTCAATGCAACTGTATGCAAGTGGGTTCCTCATGGTTTTTGACACTGGATTTCCTGAAATAGGCTTTGTGACTGCATGACAGGCAGACACGTCACATGCGTTTCCCATTAGTGCATCTCCAATCATGAGTCCAACAGCATGCAGGCATGACTCATCCCAGCAAGGGTGGTCCAGTGGAAAAGAGGACAGGGCTCCTGAACATTCAATAGTTGTACAGAAGTGGGGGATTTCAGCAGGTAGAGCTTGCATGACAAGCTACAGAGGGAGACACACCAAGGAAAAACTGCAGCAGAAGATCAAATCCATGGCGGCACCAGAAAAAAATATATTGGGCTGGATCCAGACTTATTCATACATAGAATAGACCCATTAAAATAAATGGGATGTATGTTAGAAGTCCCATGGATTTCAGTGGGTCTACTCTAAGTATGGCTAAGTCTGGATCCAACCCAAGAAGGGACACGGTGCATTATGCAAGGGGTCGCTTTGTCTCATATGTTAGATTTCTGAAAGAGATGTGGCAGTATACACTTTTCTGCACAAGGCTTTTATTGTGCACTCATCATTCACTCATGGTTATATAGGGTGCCTTAGATGATGTCTTCACCCTCCAGTTCCACTTCTGTTTTTTAAGAGCTCTTTTGTGGGCATTTTTGGAGCAGGGAAAATCCAGTATTTTTTTCCCATCCCAAAACAGAGTGCAACTCACTACTTGTGTAATTGCATGATTCTGCTATACCACAGTGCCACCTAGAGGTTATGTAGTGGAAAGTACAGAAAGGCAGGAAAGGAAAAACTTTGTGTAGAGATCTGATGCTGCAACAAAACTGGTGGAAGTAGATACAGCTGGTTAACTGCCTTGGCTAGCAAAGCTCTATATTTCACACTAATGCTCCATCCTGAACATTTTTTTCTCTAACGTATATCCTATAGATTTTTATACAGTTAATTCTCAAGGAAGCATATTTATCTAATTCAGAGCAACTAGTAATTCAGAGGCATGCTGCCTCTGATCCTGAAAGTAGCACAGACATAGCCATCATGACTTGAAGCCATTGATAGACTTATCTTCCATCGTTTTGAGCTGCTGGTAATGTGATCATGTTAGAGGTAGGACAATGATCACTCTCTTTGCTTTTAAATCATTGTGGGAGTAAATCAATACATCATTGTATGGGGAGAAGAGCCTTCAACAATGTTTAATGATGTGGGGAGAGCCCTCAGGCAGAGATCCTTGTTGTGAAAACAAAAGTTTTACCTTACAAGAGCATCCCTGTTTCTACCTATGAAATACTGGAAGATAAAGTTATGCTACCCATCTCCTGTCTCTTAGCTTTGCCAAAGTTTTACATGGTTGCAGCCTTTTGAGTCCTATTTGTCTGGGTCTGATTGTTTTCCTGCTGATGAAGCAATTTGTTAATTATTTGCTTGGGCTGTCCCAGAACCTGCACATGTATAATGATGTTATTAATGCATGGATGACCTCTTGTCTGACATGCCTATCATTTAATCAATAGCAATAACCCCACTGGCCATCACCTATTGAAGATGAGGTCAATACTAAAACAATTATTACATGTTGAGAGAAAAGTAATTTAGGACAGAATGTGCTCAGATTCTCTTGTTGCCTTTGATTTCACTTTCCCTCATTCAAGAATATTACTGCCAATAGTGCTGTAAATCAAGCTTCAGATGAAGAGCAGTATGGCAGCTGTGAGTGAAAGTCTGTTCATGGGAACTGGACACCATAGCAGAAGGGGTTAAAGAGGGAGCAACCTTTGAATAGGAAAGATCCTACCCTTTTGCCTTCCAGTATTTCATTCTCTAACCTTGGGTCACCAGATGTTTTTGGCCTACAACTCCCTGCATGCTACGCTGGCTGGGGCATGCTGGGAGTTGTAGGCCAAAAACATCTGGGGACCCAAGGTTGGAGAACACTGCATTAGAATTTTCTGCTCCATGTTATAGTAGTATGAGGGGTGGGAAACTGTGGCCATCCAGATGTTGTTGGATTCCAACTCCCATCAGCCTCAGCCAGTGTGGCTGATGGTGAGGGATGATGGGAATGGCAGTCCAACAACACCTGGAGGGCTTCCTACCCCCTCTGCATCATTATCTTCTTTCCACAAATCCTATCTATTGAGGTCCACTCATGCACCTTTACTTAAGCCCCCCTTCACCATTGCTAGTGTTTCACAACTTCACTCCTTTTCTCTCCAGTACTGGAACATCATGAACTCGAAGTCCATGTTCTCACTCTTTCTAAGTCCTGCCATCTCTCACCCCTAGATTCACTTTCCACCAGGTGTTGGTTTTTTTTTGCTTTTGTATTTATCCCAGGCTTTGTGTCTGGCTCTTTTTAGGCTCCACTTTCAACATCTGATCACAGTGGCCAACTTTCTCAAGACTTCCTTGCCTTACTGTTTGTCCTACAATCAAGCTCCAGAAAGAAATTCACACATTTGGGCCAAATGCTATGTTGTTATGATGTGAGCAATACTCACATTGAGTGAAGACTTGGACATTCCACTGACTTTGCCAGTTACTGCAGAAAATAAAGCTTCTTTGTCTTGTACTTCTCAACATACTTGTAAAGCAACCAGTGAAACATATTCCTTGAAAGTGCCTCACTCATATTTAACAGAACATGTTCTAGTACTTTTCCCCCCTCCTCTTTAATATTATGCACCAAGTGTGTTCATTTTGTTGTCCTCTCTGATTCCCCTCCCATATGGGCTCTGAAGCTTTAAGTTGAGTTCTGTATTAGTGGAGAGCAGGACCTCAGCTGTGGGATTTGCGGTGTTTGGAGACGTGGAGTTTAGAGGCTACACACAAGCAAATACTGACTGGGGCTGGCTTTTCATTGTTACTTAATGAGTAGTGGTTTGATACAGCTGATCAGATGCATTTCCAGACCATTTGATTAATGAGGCTTTTCTCTAAGAAGAAATAATATGCCTGTAGCTCAGGGATGTTGAAGAGTCCTTGGTCTCGAGTCACGAGTCGAGTCACGAGTCTTTGGACCCGAGTCTCGAGTCCGAGTCCAAGTCCTTGGTCCAAAATGGTGACTCACGAGTCCCGAGTCCCGAGTCACTCCCAAAGCTGACTCCACGAGTCCCTATTAAAATCAATGGGGTTCTTCCCCAACAAAATAAGGCTACTTCAGATGTGTGGCTTAAATAAATTCTAGGCACAAGTGTGCCTTTTTATCTCAAAACTCTGCCACTGATTTTGACAAGAACAGACCAGGCAGACAAACCCAAAATAACCAGGCAGACAGAGGAGGCGGGGAACCCCAAAGCAGGCAGGCAGAGGCATTTGTCTTGGACAATTCAAACTGTGGAACTGGTTAAGAAGAGACCAGGCAGGCAGAGGAGGCTGGGAACCCCAAACAGGCAGGCAGAGGCAGCCAAACCCAAAATGTCTGAAAGGTTGCATTAGGAAAATTATTTTTAAAAATAAACTTGGATTGTTACTGCAACTGGGTCCAGGCAGCACCTGCAGGTGGCATCAAGCAGGGATGTTGACGAGTCCTTGGTCTCGAATCCCGAGTCGAGTCTCGAGTCCCATTAAAAATATTGGGACTCGAGTCCGAGTCGAGTCAGAGGGGGGACTCAGTCCGACTCACGAGTCGAGTCCTCGAGTCCGAGTCCCCATCCCTGCTGTAGCTAAAATAAGACACAGAGAGTGAACACAGAAGCTGTGTGTTACTCTTACATTGAACTGAAGTTTTCACAATGCAAATAATAGCTCCGAAGTGTATTAAGTCACAATTTCCCCTGCAAATTGTCTCCTGACTAGGAAATCATCACCCAGTAGCTGAGAACTGGCCAGAGTTGGGGGCGGCAAATAAACTTCAGCATGCATTTGCATACTTCTTTGGCTTTCCCAGATGTACAGTCCAAGCCAATTCATTTTTATCTGGTGAAGTCACCATGGGTTGACACTGAGAAGCAGACAAAAGGACTGCAACACTATATAGTCCAGCCTCCCCCAACCTGGTGCCCTCCTGATGTTTTGGACTTATTTATTTATTTGAAATATTATTATGCTGCTCCTCAGCCAAAAAGGCTCCCAGAGCGGCTTACATATAATCAATTAAACAAGACAGTCCCTGCCCGCAGGCTTACAATCTAAAAAGACACGACACACAAGGAAAAAGGAATGGGGAGGGAAGAAGGGGGTGGGAAATTAATCAATTCTTCTGGCAGGGCTGGTGGAATGGCCCTGCGCTCCCTCTCATCTCCCTCTGCACAGCCGGCTGGAATGGCTGGTGGTGGTGACACAGTTGAGGGAGGAGGAGCCTTCAGGAGGGAGGCCTTTCAGCAGGAATGGCTGGTGGAATGGCCCTGCGCTCCCTCTCATTTCCCTCAACTTCAACTTCCATCACCCAAAGCCACCATAGCCAATGGTCAGGAATCCAGGGAGTTGTAGTCCAAAATATCTGTAGGGCACCAGGTTGAGGAAGACTGATATAGTCCTATTTGCAGAAATCTGACAGGAGACCCATAAGGTGTGTTAAAACCAGTTTATGTATCATTTCTATATTGGGTAGTCATGGAACTGAAATGGCACAGGTTCCAAGTCCTTTGAGCCAAGTGTACAATACGTTATTGTTCAGTAGACATGATTTTTACTGCATGTCAACTCCAAGAAAAATGCCGGGAGCAAAATCAACCCCTTTATATGGCATTTATTGATCTTGCTAAGGCCTTTGATACTGTAGACCGAACAGCTCTCTGGACTATCCTTATGAAAATTGGATGCCCCAATAAATTTGTGAATATCTTGCGACTTCTCCATGACGGCTACGGTCTTGGACAACAACGGTTCTCATGGTGCTCCATTTAAAGTGGGATCAGGTGTTAAACAGGGATGTGTTATTGCCCCAACATTATTTGCTATTTTCATCGCCATGATTTTACATCTTGTCGAGGGGAAACTTCCCACTGGTGTGGGAATTATATATCGAACAGATGGAAAGCTTTTTAATCTCAGCAGGCTGAAAGCAAAAAGTAAGGTAATTACAACCTCCGTTGTGGAACTTCAGTATGCTGATGATAATGTGGTCTCCGCACATTCAGAGGATGATCTCCAAACTATCCTAAATGCTTTTGCAGAAGCATACGGAAAACTTGGTCTCTCACTTAACATCAAAAAAAACCAAAGTGCTTCATCAGCAAGTGCAAGCTAACCCTTTGGTGATGCCATCTATCCAGCTTGGCGGGACAATACTGGAAAATGTCGATCATTTTCTCTAACTTGGCAGCTATCTTTCTGTTACAGCTAACATTGACAGTGAAATCCAGCATCGCCTGAGCTCCGCAAGTGCCGCATTTTCTCGAATGAAACATAGAGTGTTCGAGGATCGGGATATTTGTAAGAAGACCAAAACACTGGTTTATGAAGCCATTGTATTACCAACTTTATTGTATGCCTGCGAAACATGGACTATCTATAAACGTCACCTCCAACTCCTTGAAAGATTTCATCAATGTTGCCTCCGGAAAATCCTGCGAATTACTTGGGAAGATAGGCGAACAAATGTCAGTGTAATGGAAGAAGCAAAGACTACTAGCATTGAAAAAATGATCCTTCAATGCCAACTTCAGTGGACCGGTCATGTTGTTCGAATGCCTGACTGCCGTCTCCCAAAGCAGTTACTTTATTCCCAACTCAAGGATGGAAAGCGGAATATCAGTGGTCAATATAAGAGGTTTAAAGATGTTCTTAAGGCTAATAAAAAAAAATGCAATATAAACATCAAAAACTGGGAAGCTCTGGCCCATGAACGATCTAACTGGAGGTTGGCCTTTCACAAAGGTTCTATGGACTTTGAAGAAGCCCGAGTGCAAGGTGAAAGGGAGAAACGTGCTAAGCGAAAAGCACGTCAAATGAATCCTTTACAGGACCATCATCTGGTAACCTGTGTCCTCACTGTGGGAAGCTGTGTGGATCTAGAATTGGCCTCCACAGTCACTTACGGAGCCATTGCTAGAGTCTACACAATTTTCTTTAGAATTTTCCTCCTTTTAAAATCTCCTTTTTGTAAAAAAAAAAAAAAAAAAATTATCCCGGAAGACAATCTTACTTGGTCACAAGTGATCGCCTGACTGACTGACAATACATTATTGTTCATGACTCTTCCTTCTCATCTTTGAGGAAAACTCGATATATTGACTCTTCAGTTTCGTATGGTCCTGGCTAGGGATGCCGGAGAAATCTGCAACGGATGCAAATGAGTTTGGATTTCTATGAATCTGACCTGCAGATTCCGCAGAGGACCGGCTTTTCCAGAGTCACGTGGATCCTGCAGACTTGTGGACCAGTTTTTCACTTTTTGGGGGCGGGGAGGGCGGGGATTTGTGCTAATTCACATTCACATTCACATTAGCTGGGAGCCGCCTTGCCCCACCTGCAGCTGCTTGGAAGGGGCCTGTGGGGACCGGGCCCCGGCTGGCCCGGGCGTCTCCTCGCCGCCGCTGCCGGGGAGGGGAGCGGGCCGGGCGGGTGGGTCCAGCTCTGCTGCTGCTGCTGCGGCTGCCGCCGCCTGTGCGGGGCCGGCCCGCCGCGCCGCGCCTGTGGGGCTGCCGCCTGCCCCCTGCGGGCCCGGGCTCGGCCGGGAGCCGCCTTGCCCCACCTGCAGCTGCTTGGAAGGGGCCTATAGAGACCGGGCCCCGGCTGGCCCGGGCGTCTCCTCGCCGCCGCTGCCGGGGGGGGGAGCGGGCCGGGCGGGTGGGTCCAGCTCTGCTGCTGCTGCTGCTGCTGCCGCCGCCTGTGCGGGGCCGGCCCGCCCCACCGCACCTGTGGGACTGCCGCCTGCCCCCTGCGGGCCCGGGCTCAGCCGGGAGCCGCCTTGCCCCACCTGCAGCTGCTTGGAAGGGGCCTGTGGAGACCAGGCCCCAGCGGGGGTTGCCCCTTTGGGGGAGCCACTTCGGGGGTGGCACGAGGGCGAGGGCCTGTCCCCCTGCTGTTGGGGATATAGGTGGGGCTGGGAGTTTTAAAGAGGCCCTTCCTTTTTGAAGGGTTGGGGCTTTTTAGGGGTTGATTTTAGGGGTGGGTCTCCCGCCTGACTGGCGGAAGCGAGGGGGCATGTGTCTCTCCAGGGAGATAGTGGGGGGAGTTCTGGGGGGCAAACGGTACCAACGTTGAGCGGCAGGCGCTGGCAGAGCGCTAGGGGCAGGCCACGCCGAGTAAGGGGAACAAGGGATCGATGCTTAATATCTATCTCTTGTTCCGGGCCTGCCCAGAGCCAAGGGATAACTGGGGGATGTGTTGCTCCTCCCCCCACCCTGCGTTTGCTGTTGTGCAATGCCAGGTCCGTTACCCAAAAAACATCTCTCATCCATGACTTGATCATGGATGAGGGTGCGGACCTGGCATGTGTTACGGAAACCTGGCTGGACGAGGCCGCTGCTCCAACTCTGGCGGCCTTGTGTCCGGCCGGTTTCTCGTATGCCCAGCAGCCAAGGGTTGGGGGACGGGGAGGGGGAGTGGCTGTTATCTACCGGGAGTCCTTGGTCCTCACCAGACTCCCTCTCCGGGAGACCAAGTTTATTGAGTGCATGTACTGGAGGTTGGGTCCAAAGGGCAGCCTGGGGATTCTGCTCGTGTACCGTCCACCCCGCTGCACGACAGACTCCCTGGCCGAGGTGCTGGAGGTGGTCTCCGATGTGCGTGTGTTGTCCCCCAGGCTAGTGGTGCTGGGGGACTTCAACGTGCATTCGGGGGCTTCCCTCACTGGGGCACCTCGGGACTTTATGGAGACCATGGCTTCCTGGGAGCTGCACCCTGTATTAACTGGACCTACCCATGTAGCCGGTCATGCACTGGACTTGGTTTTTGTTTCCGGAGAGGGGGGAAATGATCTGGAGATCGGGGGTATATCCACCACCCCCTTGTCATGGTCAGATCACTATCTGGTGGGGTTGGATTTCTCGGTGCCACAACCCCTCTGCAGGGGTGAGGGACCTATTAGAATGGTCCGCCCCAGGCGTCTTATGGATCCGGATGGATTCCTGAACGCGCTTGGGGAATTGGAGCACACAAACGGTAGCTCGGTCGAGACCCTGGTGGATGACTGGAATGCTGCAATCACCAGGGCATTAGACCGAGTTGCCCCGAAGCGCCCTCTTCGCCTAAACAGAGCTCGCGCGGCGCCATGGTTCACTCCGTCGCTGCGAGCTCTGAAACAAGAGGTGAGAAGGCTAGAGCGCCGATGGCGAAATTCCCGCTCCGAAGACGATCGAACACGGGTTAGAGCTGCATCTTCAGCCTACCGGGTGGCGGTGAAGGCAGCAAAAAAGAATTTCTATGCTGCCTCCATTGCGTCTGCAGAGTGCTGCCCCAGGAGGCTGTTCCAAGTGGTCCGGAGTCTGGTCGGTCCAGTCGCTCCGGACCCACTGGAACAGTCAAAAGCCTCCTGTGAGGCTTTAGCGAAGCACTTCGCAGATAAAATCGATCGGATTAGGAGTGGGATATCGTACGTCGTGGACACAGGGAGTGAGCGGGAGGAGGCCAATGGCAGACCGGTTTTGTGGGATCGGTTTCGGCTTCTTCCTTCTGATGAAGTGGACAAGGTGCTTTCATCTGTGAGGCCGACCACCTGCTTGCTTGACCCTTGCCCATCCTGGCTCATCATGAGCTGCAGGGAGAGACTGGGTGAGGGGATCAAGGCGGTGGTGAATGCCTCCCTCGAGGAGGGAGTGATGCCATCAGCCCTCAAGGAGGCAGTAATAAGACCGCTTCTAAAGAAGCCCTCCTTGGATCCCCAGGATTTAAACAACTTTCGCCCAGTCTCCAATTTACCATTTCTGGGCAAGGTGATCGAGCGGGTGGTGGGTGCTCAGTTGAAGGCACACTTGGATGAAGCCGATTATTTGGATCCGTGCCAGTCGGGCTTCAGGTCTGGACATGGGACGGAGACGGCCTTGGTCGCCTTGGTGGATGATATGAGGAGGGCTTTGGATAGGGGCGAATGCTCCTTTCTAGTCTCCTCGATCTCTCAGCGGCTTTTGATACCGTTGACCACGGTATCCTCCTGGACAGTCTGGAGGGGTTGGGCTTAGGAGGCACTGTATTGCAGTGGTTCCGGTCCTTCCTCTCTGGAAGGTATCAGAGGGTAGTTCTCGGGGAGGAGGCTTCGGACCCTCGGCTGCTCACTTGTGGAGTGCCGCAGGGTTCCATCCTCTCCCCGATGTTATTCAACATCTACCTCAAGCCGCTGGGAGCTATCATCAGGAGGTTTGGGGTGCAGTGTCATCAGTATGCGGATGACACGCAGCTCTACCTCTGTTTTAAGTCCTCACCGAGGTTGGCCGTTGAAACCCTGTCCAAGTGCCTGGAGTCAGTGGCTGGCTGGATGGGAAGGAATATGCTGAAGCTGAACCCCGACAAGACCGAGGTACTTCTGGTGGGGGACAAGGGAAGGTTAGGGGATGTTGACCTGGTGCTGAATGGGGTACATCTACCCCTGAAGGACCAGGTCCGCAGCTTGGGGGTCATTCTAGACTCCCAGCTGTCCATGGAGGCTCAGGTGGCAGCTGTGAGCCGGGCGGCGCTGTATCAACTCCATCTGATACGGCAGCTGCGCCCCTACCTTCCTAATCACCTGCTCCCATCAGTGGTTCATGCCTTGGTCTCCTCTCGCCTAGACTACTGTAATGCGCTCTACGTGGGGTTACCCTTGAAGACGGTCCGGAAGCTTCAGCTGGTACAGAACGCGGCGGCTCGCCTGATTAAGGGCAGCCGCCGGCGTGATCACATCACGCCAGTGCTTAAAGAGTTGCACTGGCTACCAGTTGCTTGCCGAGCCGAATTCAAGGTGTTGGTTTTGACCTTTAAAACCCTACACGGCTCCGGCCCAGCTTATCTCAAGGAGCGCCTCCAGCAACATCAAGTAGGCCGCTCAACAAGGTCTGCCACGGACGGCCTTCTCCTTATCCCATCAGCCAGAGCAGCCAGGCTGGTGGGGACTAGGAAGAGGGCCTTCTCTGTGGCGGCCCCCACATTATGGAACTCCCTCCCTAGTGACCTTCGCCATGCCCCCTCCGTGATGAGCTTCCGCCGTGCATTAAAAACATGGCTGTTCAGGCGGGAATATGGGGTGGGTTAGGTTTTTAATGAGAATTTTTTAATATTGTTTTAATTATTATATTTTATTGTGTTTTATTGTATTTTAATTGTACATCGCCCAGGGTGGCCGGGTGACCGGCCAGATGGGCGATTGATAAATGTAATAAATAAATAAATAAATAAATAAATAAATAAATAACAAATGTGCATTAGCACATTTGTTCAAGTGCGCATTAACATTAATGCGTGTCAGCGCTAATTTGAATTAGTGCAAGTGGAATGAAATTCTTACGAAAAGCCCGTTCTTATAAGATGAGGAAGGGGGCATGCCTCCCTCATCCCTGCAGCTAAGTATTAGGTAATCTAGATCTGTGAGAGAAAGAATCAATAGAAACTGTAGTCTGAGGCAAGGAGTAAGACAGGCTGGGGAGAACACAGGAAGTGCTGAGCTGCATTTGGGGGGCCGTTGTTCTGTGGGGGGGTCTTTCTGGAATATGTTGTTGTGAAGGAGAAGCTGGGAGGCCTGTTCTTTCTGTGGAAAGGCCAGCGTAAATAGTGGGTAGATTGCGAAATAGCTTTCTGACAGAAATGGTTGCTCCCTATTCCCTGGGCCAGATGGCTATTTCCCTTATCTTAGAGAGTTACTGTGCCTTGCCCTCAAGGCCGTTGGTCCTGGAGTGTAAGAAGGAATTTACAGCTGGGGCCCATCAAGAGGGCAGGCGAGATTTACAGCTGAAACCTATTAGGATAGATCTTGGGCCCTGAGGTAATTGAGCATGGTCAGAGTGCTCTGGATTGGCTAGAGGCAATTAAGTCATGGTCTGGGGATTTGGCTATCTGTTGGAGTTTTTAAGCACAGAGATGGGGAACCTTTTTCAACCTGAGGGCCACATTGCCTTGATGGAACCCTGCTGGGGGCTGCCTGTCAGCAGTGGGCAGGGCCAAAACCAAAGGGGGTGTGGCCAATGCTGGCAGTGGGTGGGGCTGCACCACTTTCTCTCTATTCATTTGTAAATAAACTCAAATATTACAAACTAAACCTGGATGAGTGTTGCATCTCTGGAACTGGAGTGAGTGTAACAATATCACCCAAGGAATGATAATATAAACTCACAGTACAATCCTATTTACTCTGAAGTAAGTCCTACTATGTTCAGCATGATTTGTTCCTAGGAAAGTATACATTGTATTGCAACCTTAATATTGTAAGCATTATTCTTAGAATGAGCAATGCCAATGAAAAAATGAATTAATGTCATATATCTCAGAAATATTGGCAGGATTATGCTCAAGGGGTGAATGGAATAACCTTACTAGCTTAGATGCTTTCAATAAGATAAATGCAAAGCCACTGCAGAAATGGTTTGCACTCCTTTAAAGATTCAAAAGCAGACTTTGCTGAAATGTAATTAAGTGTTAAGTCCCCTGAAATCAATAAATATCCAGAAATGAATACCTAGTTTGTTGATTAGAAGGCAGGTAAGCCGAGGACAATTAATGCATTATTATCAAATGTTCAAACCGAGAACTGGGGAATAATTGCTTTCAGGAAGGATATTTTGTGCTTGATAAAAGAAAAAGAAAAAAAGATGTGTTCAGGCAGTCATAGTAGGCCCCATTATAGGAGCTAATTAAAATGCCCCACTATTTGTTGCTACTCCAGCTGAAGAGTATCCCAGCTCCCACATTTGGATTGGTGGCTTGCTGGATGCATTAACCTGATGAAAAGCTAGTTTGTAACTTTGCTGGCTTATTTTAACATGGCAGTGGAGAAGAAGGGGGAAATAGGAAATTAACCAAGAGAGCTCAAGTTTGACATCCTCATTAGCTGGAAGCTGAACAGGCTGGGATGGAAACTGTATAGTGATGGAGGAGTAGTTCAGGTTTACCACTTGGCTAGTGGTGTCTTGGGAACTCTTAGCACCTGGAGTGCTGGGAGAGCCTCCACTCCAACTCTGGACTGTTCTGACTCAGCCATGCCGCAGTCTGAACAGGGATGAACCTTGCACAAGTAGTAAGGGAGATTAATCCTCCTTTTTCATGTGCAAGAAGTGGCAGGGTTCACTGGAGGTTACAGGTGCCTCTTACAGAAAGGCATAAATACGTTCTCCAAGATCTTTCCTACCAGTTCTTTAACATGATGGTACCCTGTGGTTAGGGTATTATGTACGTAGTGAGTGACTACCAGAAACTCCAGTTCATTGTGATTTTAAAGCTGGTGGTCACTGGAGCCACTCCTATGCCATCTCCTGTGTTTTCACCGATTATCCAGTGGCAACCTTATATGGTGAGTGGTGGTGAGAAGGTAGTCTCACTGAGGAAGAGGCTCATTGAGGATGTCTTACCTTATATAGTCCCAATGTCTCACTTATGGGTTGCTGTACCCCCTGCCCGGGTAATGAGAGCATTTCCTCTCCTAGGTGGCTACCAGCCACTGCCAGCTCCAGGTTTTTGAGGGGCCTTGGGTAAGACATCCTCAGTGAGCCTCTTCCTCAGTGAGACTACCTTCTCACCACCACTGTCACCTGCTATTGCACCTCACCCTCTTTCTCATCATTGCTACCACTTGCTTCCTTGACAGGCAGAGAACAGTGGCCTCTGCTGCTCCTCCTTCTCACCACCACCATCATTTGGGCCACAGTGAGAGGCAGGTGAGCAAGCAGGTTGCAATGGTGAGGAAGAGGAGTAACTCCAGGGGGCTTTTGTCAGTGGGGCCCTGCTGGAGTTTTGGCCCTTGAACAATGTCCCACCCTTGATGCTGGTCCTACTACTGACAGTACTCTGCCTACAGCCAAGAAGTCCTCTGTAACTACTTACTCAGAAAAATATTGTTCCAAGTCCCAGCAACACTATCAAGCTGCCTTAGCAATGGAATGTTGCACTCACAGAATAATAGAAAAGTAGAGTTGGAAGGGACCTACAAGGCCATCGAATCCAACCCCCTGCTCAATGCAGGAATCCAAGTCAAAGCATCCCTGACAGATGGCCGTCCAGCTGCACCTTGAATGCCTCCAGAGTGGGAGAGCCCACCACCTTCCTAGGTAGTTGGTTCCATTGGCATATTGCTTTAACAGTCAGGAAATTTTTCCTGATGTCCAGGCGGAATCTGGGTTCCTGTAGCTTGAGCCCATTATTTCATGTCCTGCAATCTGGAATGATCGAGAAGAGATCCTGGCCCTCCTCTGTGTGACAACCCTTCAAGTACTGGAAGAGTGCTATCATATCTCCCCTCAGTCTCCTCTTCTGAAGGCTAAACAGGCCCAGTTCTTTCAGTCTCTCCTCATAGGGCCTTGTTGTTTCCAGTCCCTTTATCATCCTTGTTGCCCTCCACTGAACCTTTTCCAGTTTGTCTGCATCCTTCTTAAACTGTAGTGCCCAGAACTGGACGCAGTACTCAAGATGAGGCCTAACCAGTGCTGAATAAAGGGGAATTATCACCACGCGATTTGGAAGCTATACTTCTATTAATGCAGCCCAAAATAGCATTTGCCTTCTTTGCAGCCACATCACATTGCTGGCTCATATTCAGTTTGTGATCTACAACAATTCCTGGTACAACACTGGTACAGGCCTGCACTGGCAATCCACTGGCAACAGTGGCCTGCACTGGCAATGGAATGTTTGGAGACAGAATTCCCTTTCAGTCATTCTTCTCTTCTGAAAGTGTGGAGGAGGGTGCCCACTGACCATGCTCCTGATCTCCACACATTCATGTGCAAGAGGATCACTGCATGATCTGGAACTCGATGCAGTTGAGATTCCCAATCACATGTAAGCCTCTATGTGCATACAGCCCATTTCCCCATGTTCAGCTGAATCTGAACAGCACTGGAGCATGGCCAGCATGTCTGTCAACATCTGGAATATGGCCTGTAGATGCAGTCCTGCTTTTCCTCCCTGTGTTAGGTATACTTGTGGTGAAAATAAAAAAACACACACAGACAATCAGGCCCAAACTTCATTATGAGAAAAGGTGTAAAACTGGTGGTGCATTGATCAGGAAAAGCTACTTTCAGTGGGGGTGATCAGGGGCAGAGATATGGCAGCATTCTATGTTTTTCCGCCTGCTATTTTGCTGCTCCAACTTGCAGCCCCGGTGGCTTTTGCCTCCACAGGCTTCTCCGCATTTCACTGCATCTGAATGTGTTTCAATGCGAAGGCTTCATTCCAGTAGTTCGCTTACTTTGTATTCTGCTTAAAACAAATCTACAGAATGGTTTCACAATGGTTCCTGTAGGGGTTGTCAGCAATTGGAAAATGAAGATCTCTACAATTGATCTAGAGGTATGTTATTAGTATTGCTGACTGTAATTACTGCAGGTAGAGGCAAAGGCGTAATTACTTGTAATTGCTGTAATGGAAGAATTCACTTCAGCTTTCCCTGATTAAGTGGCTGAACTGTTTGATTTCCAATTGGAGGACTCCTGACATTTCCATTCCTGGAGGTCATGTCAAGGTCACAAGCAGAGTGCACTTCCACTTTTGCACTCAAGTGATGGTCAAATGAGCAAATCAGTATTCCCAGAATTGGCTTAGATCATGACAAGTGTGATCTACAAATATGGACATGATGATCCAGCCATAGTTGAGTAATTTCAATTGCAGAGTTAGTGGTAAAGGCAAACGTTGCTTTTTATACGTAAGTAGTGAGCATGGTTTAGATGTATTTTAACTCTGGTCATTAAGAATATAATAATAAAAAATTTCTGGTCCTGGGTTGAACTTCTATTAAACAGATTCCTTACCAAAAGCATACTGGCACCATCTCAGCACACAAGGCTTAATCGCCCTCTCTCTTGCATTCTATATTTTTGTTTTCGCTCTTCTTCACTACAAAAACAATGTTTTAAAAACTGTCTCTTGTAGAATTTTCTTTGATTCATTGTGTCCTTGATTTTTTTTAAAAAACACACACACACAACAACATTTAGGTGATGTATTTAAATTCACATACATCCATACATGTATTGTTTCCTTTGCTATTTTTGTTTAGAACATGCTGAAACTGAACCCCGACAAGACCGAGGTACTTCTGGTGGGGGACAAGGGAAGGTTAGGGGATGTTGACCTGGTGCTGAATGGGGTACATCTACCCCTGAAGGACCAGGTCCGCAGCTTGGGGGTCATTCTAGACTCCCAGCTGTCCATGGAGGCTCAGGTGGCAGCTGTGAGCCGGGCGGCGCTGTATCAACTCCATCTGATACGGCAGCTGCGCCCCTACCTTCCTAATCACCTGCTCCCATCAGTGGTTCATGCCTTGGTCTCCTCTCGCCTAGACTACTGTAATGCGCTCTACGTGGGGTTACCCTTGAAGACGGTCCGGAAGCTTCAGCTGGTACAGAACGCGGCGGCTCGCCTGATTAAGGGCAGCCGCCGGCATGATCACATCACGCCAGTGCTTAATGAGTTGCACTGGCTACCAGTTGCTTGCCGAGCCGAATTCAAGGTGTTGGTTTTGACCTTTAAAACCCTACACGGCTCCGGCCCAGCTTATCTCAAGGAGCGCCTCCAGCAACATCAAGTAGGCCGCTCAACAAGGTCTGCCACGGACGGCCTTCTCCTTATCCCATCAGCCAGAGCAGCCAGGCTGGTGGGGACTAGTAAGAGGGCCTTCTCTGTGGCGGCCCCCACATCATGGAACTCCCTCCTTAGTGACCTTCGCCATGCCCCCTCCGTGATGAGCTTCCGCCGTGCATTAAAAACATGGCTGTTCAGGTGGGAATATGGGGTGGGTTAGGTTTTTAATAAGAATTTTTTATATTGTTTTAATTATTATATTTTATTGTGTTGTTTTGCTGTATTTTGGTTGTACATCGCCCAGGGTGGCCGGGTGACCGGCCAGATGGGCGATTGATAAATATAATAAATAAATACATTAACAATAATTTATCTGGGTGCTGTACAAAATAAAATAATATACAATCAAATATAAATGAGAATATTGCACCCAGGCACTGATTCAGAACACCCACTGTCTCACCTGGATTTAATTAAAAGGAGAGATAGAGCCAGGTGTCTTCTCCATGTTGCTAACATTTCAGCCAACATCTCTGGATAACCTCTCCCAGCAGTTTTATTTAGATGTTAAACACTATGGGGGACAAAATAGACCCCTGTGCAACCTCATAGTATAATTGCCAAATGGTAGAGCAATAATCCTCCCCACACTACCATCTAGAATTGGCCATCCAGGTAAGAGTGAAACTACTGCAACACAATATTTCCAATACCCAACCCAGGCAGCCTATCCAGAAGGATGGTTGATAGTACTGAAAGCCACTGACAGATCTAAGAAAATCAACAGGGTCAAACTCTTCCTGTCCCTATCTCAGCAAAGGTCATCCCAAAGGGTGACCAAGGGCTCTGCTAAAAAAACTAAACCTGTAGCCCAATTGAAATGGATCTAGAAAATCAGTTTCATCCAAGATTGTTTGGAGTTGGCCTGCAACCACCCGCTCAGGCACTGTGCCCAGGAAGGGCATGTTGGCAACTGCCCTACAGTTGTTTATATCTTCTGGTTCCAGGTTAGATTTCCTTAGGAGTGGCCTGCTAACCACATCCTTTAAAGAGGTCAGTACCACCATCTCTCTCAAGGAGGAATGTATAACCTTCTGGACCCTGCTGTCAGACATCTCCCAATTAGATGCAATAAACCATAAAGGGCAAACATCGTCGCACACACAGGTGGTAGACTAGAATTGGGCAACCACCTCAACTACATCCTCAGGCCTCAAAAAAATTGAAAGTAACCCAATAAAACTAGACATGTTGATGCTCTGAATGCCTCAACTAATGATACTACATTAACGGCCATGATGGATGCAAGCAACTTTCTCTTCAAAGTGTCTTGCAAACTTGTCACAGTGTGCTACCAAGAGTTCCACCATCTCTTTCCCTGGCCCAGATTGCAGCAGGCTGTGAACCACTCAGAAAAATTCTGCTGGATGACACTGAGAATCTGCAAAAGTGGTGGAGAAGAACTCTCTCTTTGCCACCTCACTGCCAGAGAATAGGCTTAATAATGAGCTTTAACCTGTGTTTAGTCAAACTCAGCACAATTCTTCCCCGACATGCATTCTAGTTGTCTCCCCATTTGCCCTCAGCTCAGGTGTATACTAAAGAGCTGCTCAGGTTCTTCTCAGAAGGAGAGGGTGTTTGGATGTGATTGTGTCAACCGCCCTCACCACTGCATTCCACAGCAGAAAAATTCCCCAGAGCTCTCTGGAATTCATTGGGATCCAATAGCCTGTGGTGACAGATTATTTTTTACTGGTCCCCCCACCCTTGCAGAGGGGAGAAGCTGCTGAAAGTCTAAACCTCAATAGGAAGTGATCTGACCTTGACAAAAGGCACTTTCAGATCACCGTCCTCCTGCTCAGTCAAGGAAACCAACATCAAGAGTGTATCCTACCACATGTGTTGAGCTGATGACAAGTTGGAACAGCCCCATGGTGGTTGTGGCAGCCATCAAGGTTTCATATGGGAGTAGGTGGTTTTCAGATATCCTGGCCCTAAACTGTTTAGGGCTTTCTAGGCAAGCACCAGCACCTTGACTCCGGTCTAGAACTGAATCAGAAGCTAGTGCAGGCATGAGACCAATATAATATGATATAAAAAGTGTATAACAGGAAGTAATCTGGCTACCACATTCTGCACCAGATGCAGTTTCTGAACACTTTTCAAGGACAACTGCATAGAATCATAGAATAGTAGAGTTGGAAGGTGCCTATAAGGCCATCGAGTCCAACCCCCTGCTCAATGCAGGAGAACAGACAGATGTGGGCAGCCCAGGCAGTCACCCATCCAAGCACTGACCTGGCTCATAGCTGCTTAGCTTCAGCATGTGGCCTGCATTATGTGCTCTCAACGCCGCCAGATCTCTCCAATGCACATGGAGAGTGCATTGCAGTAATCTAATTAGGAGGAGATCAAGGCATGTATCACTGTGGCCAGATCCATCTTTTTTTATTTTTCTGACTTGTTATATATTTTTAAACTTTTTGTCTGCTTTTATCACTGTCTATTTTTGCTGTTTTATGAATACATTCTTAGCCTGTTTGATTTGTTATATTTTATTGTTCATATTTTTATTGTTGTATTTTGAATTTAAGTCTCTTTCGGGAAAGAATGGAGGAAAGGCAGGATATAATCCTCTAAATAATTATTTTATTTTATTTCTTTGAAATATTTATTGATCACCCCTCTGTCAATTGGGTCCTCGAGGCACTATACAAAATTCAGATAAAAACAGCAATAAAAGCAGAATAAAATGAATACATCATAACAATAAAATAAAAAGAGGAGCCAGAGCATTCATCACAATAACAATAAATGGCAACATTAAAAACCTGACAGAATAATATAGTCTTCACTGCCCATCGGAGAGAGCAATCCTATGGCCCCTAGATAGCATCTGAGGGGCCATAGGATTTTTTTGGATTCACAGATATGAGTTCAGAGACTGTGCTCTGACGTCAGAGCTTGGAATTGGAGCTCCGCCTCCGAGCCTCCTCCCCCACCCCCTTGCAGCCAGCACAGAAAGAGCCGCACTGCCTGCTCTCTGAGGTCGGGAAGGTGACCTCGGAGAGATGTAAAAGGGGGGATTTCAGCGGGCAGGGAGGGGAGGAGGCTGGGGAGGCTCCTGATGCCACTCCAGCCTCCTTCCTTCCCCCTCTGAAGTGCCCCAGCTAGATGGATGAAAAATCCCATCTAGCAAAACTGCAGAGCCGGAGGGTGGGGAGGCAAAGACCACCTCTGCCACTTGTCCCATTCTGCTTTGGATGCCCGAGCTCAGGGGCTTATGGGTATCCTGATAGGATTGCGCCTTTAAGCATAATAAAGGGGGGATGGCTAGTGTGATCTCCCTAGGGAGGATGTCCCAGCTGGTCAAAGGCACCCCTGGCCACTGCCACCACCTGCCTTTCCAGGAACAGCGCTAGATCCAAGAGCATCCCCTTCACAGGGAGTGCTGCCCCATCCAGAATAGGTTCTCCCAATGATGAGTTGCTTTCTCTACTGACCAACAGGGCCACCATCTTATCTGGACTGAACCTTGGTTTATTCCACAAACTTGCCTCTTGAAATAAAATAACTATACAGGGGGGGAAATAAAGAAACTGTTTTGGGAAAGGTTCATATATGCACTTTCAATGACATCTATTTATATTTACCTTTTGGCATATGGTAATTTATGTATGATATATTATCCATTGCACAGATCCTGCTATGACAATGCAGCTGTGTAAGTGGAATTCAACTCTCTTGATCTTTGTTGATTAAATGTGACATTTATTTGAAACTGCATTCAAGTGAGCATCTAAGTGTAGATGCAAACAGCTGCACTACATTGCTTTTAATGGATTTTGCATTTGAATGTGTTTCTGAAAGTGTATATCCCCATTAACAGTCTTGCAATCTTTGCCAAGCCAAAAAGAAAAAGAAAAAAAGTTGTCTATAGTTGGATCAGGGCAATTACTCCCCAACATTCCTTGCCATCAAAAATTTTTTTCAGATGATAAATGCATCATAAGTATATTATAAAAGCAAACTTTTAGTATTAAAATTGAAACTGTTAATTTAAATTGTATATCGAAGGAAATATTAGCATACATTGCCAAGACAGTGATACCAAATGCAATTTGCAATATTATTATGAACTTTTTTTTTCTCCCTCAACAAAATTACCTAGTGATTTCATTGAGTTTCATATTTTCTGGTTCAGAAATATAATTTTCCGTGGCTCATACTGCTATTATTGCTCGGTCAAAGCTGCTGCAGCATGCCAGGTCAGGAGCGGGGAAGCTTCTTTTGTCCCACAGCAAGCCAGATAAATGGGTGATGGGTACAGTTGGTCTAGAGCAGGGCTCTCCAACCTTGGGTCCCCAGATGTTGCTGGACTACAGCTCCCAGGATCCCTTGCCATTAGCCATGCTGGCTGGGTATGCTGGGAGCTGTTGGCCAACAACATCTGGGGACCCAAGGTTGAAGAGCCCTGGTTTAGAGGGAGGTGGGCAGGTCAGTGGGTGTAGGTTGGGGGTGAGGAAGGTCACTGGGGAATTGCACCCCATCAAAGTCCAAGATGATGTGACATAATAGGATGCAAAGCAGATCCAATTTGGTTTTGAGGGAAATGGTTTGTTATTCAAAGCCCAATTTTAAGCCTGAATCTAGGGAGTTCACGCTATCACTAGTAGCATCACTTGACTTTATTCATAGTTGAGCACATCTGATTGCTATTTAGAGCAGCAGGAATTCCGGAAGGCTTTGTCTGCATCACCCCATGTAGACTTCCTCTGTACGATTTATAAATGTTGTGCAAAACAACACAAAATACTGAAAATGCTTTCTAACCATGCTGTAAGATAAGGCCTCCTCTTCTTCAACCTTGGGTCCCCAACCTTCAGTCTATGAAAAGAACATTCCACCATTCTCCTGCACTTCGAAAGATAAGGAGCATTTCCAGCAACACCAAGTAGGCCGCTCAACGAGATCTGCCACAGATGGCCTTCTCCTTGTCCCTTCAGCCAGAGCAGCTAGACTGGTGGGGACTAGGAAGAGGGCCTTTTCTGTGGTGGCCCCCACATTGTGGAACTCCCTCCCTAGTGACATCCGCCATGCCCCCTCTCCGTTGAGCTTCCGCCTCTCACTAAAAACATGGTTATTCAGGCGGGAATATAGGGTGGGTTAAGATTTTAAAAGTTATACTGTTTTATACTGTTTTAAATGTATTTTATATCATGTATTTTAAATGTATTTTATCATGTTGTACATCGCCCAGAGTGGCTGGTTTGCCGACCAGATGGGCGATTCAGAAATACAACAAACAAACAAATAAAGACTGAAAATTTTCTGTCAAGGCATCCATTTGAAAAACTTTGTGGTTTGTTTGTTTTTAAAAATGGATATGCATAATCTGCTCTTGCCCAAGAAGGTATGTCAACATCCAGATGATATGCCACCCACATTGCTAGCAGTAGTGGTGGGCAAACTGCTCTAGGCTCAGTCGGATTAGGATCAGCAGTGTGGAGAATGCTGGGGGGGTGGTGACATTTCCCTGCTCTCCTGCTGTCTGTATGCTGTTGTAAACCAGGATGGTGGTGGGCTCCAGAAACCAAGTCCTATGAGGAATGGTTGAAAGAGCTCGGCATGTTTAGCCTGGAGAAGAGAAGATTAAGGGGGGACATGATAGAGATCTTCAAATATCTGAAAAGCTATCATGAAGAAGATGGAGCAGACCACCTAGCTCTGAGTCCTGCAAGACCTGGTCCCTGCTTCCCTGGCTCGCTCATTACACCTGGTCAGGGAGGGTGGGGCCTGACTGACTCCAGCTACAAAAGCTGCTACTGCTTTTGCCTTTTTTTTTTTTTTTTACCTTAGTATAATTATCAAATTGTTTATGGTTATCTGTAATTAATTACTTCTATTGTATTTTTTTGAATATTATATTTAGTTTTTTTGATACTTTGTACTTTGATATTTACTGTTCTTTGATATTTTGTAAATTATTTTTTGAATATTATAGTTAGTGTATTTTGATGTTTTGTTAATTATATCTACTGTTATTAATTATTTGTCATGTTGTGAGCCGCTTTGGGCACAATTTTTGTGGAAAAGTGGCGTAAAAATAAAAGATGATGATGATTTATTTATTTATTTATTTATTTATTATATTTATACCCCACCTTTTTTCCTGCAGGGAACCCAAGGCGGCTTACATAATGCTCCTCCTCCATTTTATCCTCACAACAACCCTGTGAGGTAGGTTAGGCTGAGAGTCAGTGACTGGCCCAAAGTCACCCAGTGAGTTTCATGGTTGAGTGGGGTATGGGTGTTATGCGAGCCTTACCTGGGCTCAAGGTTCTCCGCAGCTTGGTCCTCCACCGCGGCAGCGGCCCGATCTTGCTCTTCTGAGCGGTGCAGAGCGTACTCCGCGCCACTCGCGCTGCTGCTCGAGCCACCAGTGCCCAGCTTCCGGCTTCTGGCTGCTCCGGCGCGCTGGACCCCCACGCTATGTTTTTGGCGGGGGGAACCAGGGCAACAGCCCTGTTGCCCTGGTTTCCCCCGCCAAAAACATAGCGCGGGGGTCCAGTGTGCCGGAGCAGGGTCCTGTCGCATCACTCCCGCCGCGCTGGAAATGACGCGCCGCGACCAGAGAGGATGGCGCGGGACCCGGTAGGCTCACAGGTAGGTCCGTGAGCCACGAGCGGGGCCGAGTTCGGTCCCGCTCAGCCCATGTGAGACAAAGTGTAACATCCCTAGAGTGGGGACTAGAACCTGGATCTCCCCGAGTCCTAGTCCAACACTTTCACCACTACGCCACACTGGCTCTCACAATGCAGAGCTGGCATTGAGCAAGGGGTTGGACTAGATGATCTCCAAGGTCCCATCCAACTCTAGGATTCTATTATTCTCCATGTAACAGTAGTCTAGCCACTATGGACAGTGTTGTGCCTCCAGTAGGTCAGACAGAGACCAGCCGTGCCGGAGTGTGTTTGGGGTGGGGTCAGGCTAAGTGCAGCCTGACCCAGCTGGGCAGCCTTACCAATCAGCGCCTGCTCAAAAGGCAGGTCCCAAACACACTCAGAGGCTGGAAGCAATTGTTTAAGACAGTACAGCCAGACGCTCCTGACATTCCTGACCTCAGACTCCTGTACCTTTGATCCTTGGAACGACCCTTACCACGACTGCCTGATCCCAAACTGGTTTACGTTTGCTCTATTTTGGAATGATATATTTTGGCTTCCACCCTCAGACTGTGATAATGACTATGGCTTATCTTGGAACTGGACAGATTTACGACAGACAGGATGACAAGGAAGAGGCTGGGAGAAATAAGGAGGGGCAGAGAGAGACCTTTTTCCTCAGCAGCAGCTGTTAGGTAAGTGAGCAGGTGGGAGTGGGAAGGAAAAAGAAAGTTTTTCTCTGGCTCAGACTCAACCCAAGCCAGAGAAAAACTTAGGAGGTATAAGGTGCTTCTCTCACATTGAAGGTGAGCAGTGAGAGAGAGTTCATTCTCTGATCCCCAAGATTCATATTCTGACTCAAGGAATGAGCAGCTTTTGTGACTTCACTCATTGCTACAAAAACAAAACAAACAAAAAAAAAACCCCTCAACAAAACCTTTCTGTCAATGTACTATCTACTGTGATATATAGGATTGCTAGTTATAAGGTAGGTGCAATTCACAGCCATAATTACTTGGGAGGGGATCCAATCTTGTAAATTCAGGTGTTGGAGAAATTTTAAACAAACCATGAAGAGATGTATATTGATGCTTAAATTAAAAAGAAAAAGAATGGAACGAGTTACTGTCTGAAATTACCATTACCTGCAGGGCAATCCTATACATACATGTCTACTCAGAAATAAATCCCATTTAGTTCAATGATGCTTACTTCTAGTTAAGTGAGTATAGGATTGCAGCCTAAGACTGCATTCTTAACACATTTACTAGGGGGATAAGCCCCATTTAATGCAGTGGGCATTACTTCCGAGTAAATGTAAGAGATTGCACTGCAAGTGTAAAAAAGTCTGTGAAGAGTAACTTTTTCTATACATAGGCAGATCTCAGTGAAAATCTCTCCCATGGCACAAACTCTGAATGGATCTGAATTTTACAAATATGTGTCAGTGTTGGCAAGTCTCCACTCTGCTACTGCAATTCTCTTCTCCATGGGAATAGCTTCCCTCATCACACTGTGTTATACTCCAGTAATTCACGTCGGAGAATGTTTGCAAGTTCATACAGTCAGTAGTCTTGTGCATCCATAATTCTTTTCTTTCGCTCAGTATCATCCCATGTGTATTGAGCAGTTCCTTAACCTTCAAAAATATTTGATGCTGCTAAGCTCTGCTCAAGATCACACAACACCAATGTGGAACCCATGTTCTTCCTCTCTTGCGAAATACTTGCACTTGATGTCTGTGACACTGATGGAGATGGTGCAGTTTTGTTATGCATTGATTACTAAGCAGCCACCCATGAATATTTAAAATTAGATGAGCAATACACTGAGAAATTGCTGCAAGCCATAGCAAGAGATATGCCAGTTCCATTTTGACAAATGGTAAAGGAGGCATGTGTTGTAATAATAAAGAATTATGGTGAGCTAAATCAATGTTATTGCATATCTCTATTTATGTCACAAGATAACCTAATGATAGAACAGCCTGAATGATTGACACATGAAGGTGTGAGCAGGGTTCTGACCCAGAGAACAAAGAGCCAATGAAACAGCACTGAACAGCATTCATACCCATTATATGTGTTTTTTGAAGGTGAAAGTGAATGGAAAGTGACTTCATAACAGACATTTAAGAACTAAGTTAGGCAATATGTGGGGAGCACATGAATGCTCTCCCAACCTGAACCAGCATGCACACCTCCACAGAGGTCAAAACCAACCCTGCCACTTTGGCTGGCCCCTCTGGGTACTGTGCGTCCAGGCCTCCCGACAATCAGGGTCCAGAACAAGATCAGTCTTGAGTCCCAAGTACTCCCCCACACACAGAGATTCCAACATCCAAAGCTCCCAGTCTTGGAATCTCCACGCCACATGGGTTGAGGCATAGGAAAGCCCACAAGTCAGGAAAGGAAATAGCCCAACCCAGCCAGGTTCTGGGCTTCTCGATGAAGACACAGTCATAGCCACGAGAATGCACAGTCTATGAAAAGTATGACAGTAAAAGACCAAAGAGAACAAAGTCCAGACTAGGTAGAGTCCATGTGCAGAGTGCTCCCAATAGCTCAGTCGGTGATAGATCCAAACAGAAGGATGCAGACAGGGAAGACGAGAGAGATATTCCTAGCAAAGGCTCTGTAGGTTAAGCACTGATGTGTGGCCATCTTAACCCTCCTCCCAAACCACTAATTGACAAGGGAACTGGCCCATCTACGAGGCCCCTATCCCACCTGGGTGTTTCCCTTCTACCCTTCAGGGGTGAGGCTACAACCAGAGTGACACCTCTGAAAACCACCCCTCCCCTCTCCTGAAGTTCCCAGAGAAGGCTGCCAGCTTCTATCTCTGCAAGGTCAAAGTTGCAGCTGGACGGGGGAGACAAGTCGACTCCCATCAGCTTTCTCCTGAGAACGCTGCCAGTAATAAGCTCACACTGGTCTTGACATTCCATAGACTGACTAGGCCCCATACCCTTCCAAACGATTACTGACGAGTTTCTGGTTATGAACTAGAAGGCCCACTGTATTACTGACACTGAGCCCCCTCCCCACCCCAAATTATGAGTCAGGCCCAAACTCCACTGAATTGAGGCCCCACATAATGGGTTCTCTGACATCACCACCTAGACCTCCATGCCACTTCTCCTCCCTGCCTAAGCAAACTTACCTTGGGAGGAATGGAGGAACCAGCAGCATGGCAGAAGCGGAAGAGGCCTCTTTTAACTGGCAGTGACCGTTCTGAGCATGTTTTGAAGTGTGATGTCTTGCCAGGGTACATGGGACTTGTAGTTCTGTATGCCTCCTGGTCCAATTCATTGAATGTGGGGAAGCTTAGCCATCTTTATACCAACCCATTGCTTTGGGATAATCAAAGGTATTTGCAAATGAGTGGTGCAACCAGGACGGGGAGGACCTGGAAACCACATCCTAAGAGGAAGAGTTGAAAGAACTAGCTATGTTTTGCCTGGAGAAGAGAAGTTTAAGGAGAGATGTGATAGCTTTCTTCAAATCTCTGAAGGGCTGTCATGCAGAAGATGAAGCAGGGTTGTTTACTGTTGCTCCAGAGGGCAGGACTAAACCTAATGGATGGAAATGGCAGGGAAGCAGATTTTTCTAAACATTAGGAGAAACACTCCAATGGCACAAGCAATTCAACAATAGAACAGACTGGATCGGGAGTTGGTAGGCTCTCCTTCACTGGAGGTACTTAAGGAGAGGCTGGATGGCCATCTGTCAGGGATACTGTCACTGCATCCTAGCATTGAGCAGGGGGTTAGACTAGATGACCTGCAAAGTCTCGACTCTTCCTCCTCTATTATTCTATGATGTCAATCTTTCACGTATTAAAATATCCCCTATGGCTTCTACTGAAGTGTTATGCCCTACTTTACCTCTATAATATCTAGCCTTCCCATATGCCCAGTCTGCCCAATCTAGTCTATTGCAGGTGTGTCCCCCCCCCCACTTTCTAGAATTATCTTTTTAAAGGTGACATGTAACCAATGGAGAAAACACAGTGAAGATACAATGAGAACTTCTCCCCCAATCATAAAATACTGTATGTTGTTTGGTCTCCATCATCGCAGAAAAAAGAAAAACTGCCTGTATCCCAGCATAATCTTAAACTGAGGCCTGTAGTTAAGTGTTAATGGTTTTCAATGTGAGTTATACATTGCAGGAGACAGACCCAAACTTCTTTCAGGAGGGGATAAATAATTTGTGAGGGAGAATTATTGTCTGAGGCTGTAGTTCTTGACTTTGTTGTGTTTTTCATTTTTGTAGGCAGTTGGAGGTCAATGTATTGAAACCACCTTAGTGACACTGAAAGATAAGAAGAGCTCAAAGATTCTCATAAAACTTCCTTCCTCAAGGAATGGAATCTCCTTACTCCGCAATATAAAAACCCAGGCACTTTGCCTGCAAAAGGTCAAGGGGTCTTTAGCTGACATTGCTGGAATTCACAACGGTACAATGGCTCCCAAAATGAGCTGAGAAAAGTAGCCACTGCAAGTAAAGACTACCATTAACAATAAGCTGTCTGTAAGAGACACCAAGAAAGAGAGGGAAGGAGAGGTTAGCCTTATCTTCACGAATTCAAAGATTTATTGAATTAATATCCTCAAGTTCCAATTAACAAATTGGAACTTGAGGATATTGGCAAGAATTTTAAAAAAATAATTTCATACATTAAATGTTAAACACAAAGTTTTTTTCACAGCTTTTAGAATTTTTGAATTGTGGCAGTACAATAAAAGAACTTGTACTCCAAAATATTTGGTCCATAATACATTTAACTCTTCCCTTCCCGAAACCATCCAACCCTTCCAGAAAGAATGGTAGGATCTGGATTAAACTCAGACCAGATCAATTAATAACTGTCCATTACTTTTCTATACATTAATCTAAAACTGCAAGTGTATGCACTCTTACTTGGGAGTATTGCCCATTCATTGGTGAGATTTACCTGACAAACATATCTCAGGAAAGAACTCCAGAGTATTGGAGCTGCCACAGAAAAGGCCCTGCTCTTACTAGAGGCTAATTTAGCCTCTACATGAAAGGGAACCTTGAGCAAACCTTCTCCAAAAATCTTGTGTGTGTGTGTATGTGTGTGTAGGGGGTATTTATGGCTTGTCTCTTAAGGCTACTGTGATACAATCCTGGTAGAATTACTATACAGGCAGTCCCCGAGTTAAGAACGTCCGACTTACAGACAACCCATACTTAAGAATGGACTTCTGGGTTCCCCGGCACTACGTCGTTTACGTAGAGTACATAGTGTAGTATACTACACAATTTGAGTAATTTACACAATTTGAGTAAATGCCGATTCTAACGTATAGAATGCTTTGCTGTTCCGACTTACACACAAATTCGACTTAAAGACATTCTTAAGAATGGAACTCGTTTGTAAGCTGGGGACTGTCTGTATACACACACACACACACTATTTGTGTGCACTTTGTATTTTGTTTATTTAAAATATTTACAGTGCAATCCTATAGGCCACTAGATAGTGTCCAGATGGCCATAAGATTTTTCAGATATCCAGCTATGAGGTCAGAAAATCACTCCAACCTCGTAGTTGGATCTCTGCATTTGGAGTACCCTCCCTGACTCTCAACCAGTGCGGAAAGAACTGCACTGGCTGTGTCTCCGAAGTTGCAAAAGTGACCTCAGAGATAGGGTTTAGGGGTGGGGAGGAGGGCGGGGAGGGGAGGAGACAGCCAGGCAGCACCAAGATACGAAGTATTGTGGCAGCACCTCCGCCTCCTTCCTTCTCACTCTGAAGTGCCTGAGCTGCAGGGTGGGAGGAACGTGGAGGTGACCTTCGCGTCCATGCTCCTCATGACCTCCCTAGGGTGCCTGCAATCTTCCGGGTATGGAGTGTTATGGCATCCCAATTGGATTGCGCCCTTAAAATATTTCTATGGTGCCTTTCAGGGCAGAAGCTAAAAGTGCTACTATCTGAGATAGGACCTACTGGCAGAAAACATTTTCCAGGTTTAGCTCAGACAAGAGCACATCACAAGAATATGGCTGTGGCAACAAGGCCCAGCTCATTTGCGTGAAAACATGGTGGATCTATTTATTTGCTCCATTAAACCAGACTTATGCTAGTGCTCAGAGCTCAGCAGAGTGACAGAAATGCAAAGACAATGTCACCAAGGGAGGTATCTAGCCCAGTCAGTTTATTCACATGCCATTAAACAGTTCAAGATAAAGTACAACTTGCAGCCCTTTAACTCTTTTTGACAACAAATTAGTTTCAGATCAAGAGCTCCTGCACTGTCTCGAAATATATTCTTCATTCCCAAATTATACATCTTGCCAGAAGCTCTTGCTAACTGAAAAGCTTTTTAAATAAATAAATAAATAAAATTTTTACGTCTCTTTCATTGAAAATTCCCTTTGTGGTTTCTTCATCTGGGGTGTGTGTGCATCTGTATCCCTTTTGCCTCTTCAATTAAGGAGATTTGAGGAATATCAGTTCAGAACAGATATTCGAAAGAACAGATGAGCTTGTTTTAATCAGACTACTAAAATTTGAATGAGAGCCTTTATCTGGTGCTGATCATATCTCTTACCTCTAGATTCTAAAGCAGGGGTGGGCCCTCCAGACATTTTGATCTACAACTCCCAGGAGTTCTAACCAGCATAGTCAATGGGTGAGGGATGATGGGAATTTTAGACCAAAATATCTAGAGGGCCATAAATTGCCCACCCCTGCTCTAAAGGCATGCCTGCTTAAGCATTTAATCCATGCCTTGTTCCTGCCTTTCGAAGCTTGATCTAAACAGCAAACTGGTATAAACACACTCTCCAGTCTGGGGTGCAATTACCACTGGTGCTTCTTGTGCTATGCACCCTTGGTTTATGAGGTGGTCTCATAGCCTCTCTTCTTGTTGCTATGTCAAATAGGGAGTAGTAGTAGTAGCAGGCATAGCCTTAAGAGAGTGACAGAAGCCCTTTGAGGACCGGAGAAAATGACTACTCTGCTTATGATGCTCGAATTTTGTGTGTGAGTTGCATGCCACAGTTCTCATGACTGCACTTAATAATAAGGTATACGTTGAGTAAACTTACAAGTAAAGAACAACTGATTTAAAATCCTAACATGAATTTACTGTTTATAATAATCTAATTGCTTTTATCAACTTTTATTCAATTCTTTTCATTCCAGGAGTTAACAGCTGGAGTCTGTTTTATCATGTCCCTTATTTCCAATGATTAGCTAAAATAATATTCAAAATACATTATATTAGGAAAATTGCTTGCAAATATGTTTCAGGCAAAATTGCATGAAAAAGCATATAGTAGGATAACTGTATGAGTATGCCTTTTCATGCAAACTTCAAGGAAAAACTCTCAGAGTGGGGAACAAACCCAACTTAAGGAGCTTTTCTACATGAGGCATTTATTGTGCGCTCATCATTCCTTACTCAAGGTCGTTTACAGGTTCTTTAGATGATGTCATGATGACTCTCCAGTTTTACTTCTGTTTTTTAAGAGCACTTTCCCGGGGGGGGGGGTTAGAGTGGGGGAAATGGAGTATTATTTGTGAAAGCAAAAGAAAATGTATTTTCTGACTTGTATAATTGCAATATTCCACTATAGCACAGCATCACCTACAGGTTATGTAGCAGAAAAGCAGGAAAGGAAAAGTTCTTTGTGTAGAGCTTGGGTCTCAATTCTGTGACAAAACCAAAAGTAGATACAGCGGATTAACAGCCTCCTGTAGAAAAGCTCCAGATTGGAAAAAAAATGAGAAACTGACAGAAACTGAAATTGACAGATTCATCCATCCCTAAATTGATTCCCACTGAAGAATGTTCCTAATGTATCCATCGTGCATGCATTCTCATCACAAGTGTTCAGTTCTCTAGCTGCAGACATCTCTACAGCAGAAACCAACTTTCACAGTATTACTCAGCATTAGAACTTTCTGATGCTAAAGTTGGTAAAGAAAGAAAGAAAGAAAAGCTATCAGGGCAAACAGACAATTTACATTTAATTTAATATGTAAATGGTGCTAGTTTAACTTTACTTTAGAACTTTTAATGCCCGTTTTTACCCCCTCCCTCTTTCATGCAATTTCCTGACATTTTAATTTATGTGTAGATTTTACAATCAAAACTCATTATGGAACTGCAGCTTTCCAAGTATTTCCGTACCTCCTTTGGTTTGATTTCTGACCCTGAGTCTTGTTTTCCTGGAGAAGAAAAAGCCCCTTGAGGCCTTGTTAGCTGGCACAGGAATCTTAAAGCCAATTAATTCACTTTCAGGATGAGATGCATGACACATTTCAATACCACATCAATTATTTAAGCAGAAAGAAGGACTTTAAAACACACAAGCAGAATGGACACCAGCTTGCCAATTAAATTGGTTGGGGCTGTTGCAATTAGTTTTACATGTTTTATGTTTTTAAAAAGTTTGTTGGGACATTATTCTTCTGCCCTGTCTATTGTGTTTCATGTTAGTGCCAACCCAAGCTATATCTAATCTATTTACTTTTAGCCTGTACTTCAGGTGAAATCTCCCAGAGCAGCTAACAATTTAAAATTAAAACAAGAACATAACAATATCAATTTAAAATTAAAACAAGAACATAACAACAAAAGACAGTACAGTAATACCTTGGATTGCAAGTAACTTGGTTTGAGAGTGTTTTGCAAGACAAGCAAATTTTTAAATATTTATTTAATTTTTTTTGACTTGATATACAAGTGACGCCTTGCAATACAAGAACTGTAGTATGGCTTAAATTAAAAATCTCTGTACAATTTTTTGGGGGGGGATTTCGTTTTGATATTATTTATTTATTTATTTATTTCATTTTTATACCGCCCAATAGCCGAAGCTCTCTGGGCAGTTCACAACAATTAACAAGACAGTCCCTGCCCATAGGCTTACAATATAAAAAGACATGACACACAAGGAAAAAGGAATGGGGAGGGAAGAAGGGGGAATTACTTCCGGCAGTAATTCTCTGTGTAGAAGTCTCAAGAAGTTAGCCCTGGGGGGGGGGGGGGGAGTCCAACTGGAGCAGGCCCTGATGTTCCCTCGGCCTGCTCCTGCCTCCTTCATCTTCCCCACAGGGCTGTGGATATAAGAGTGTTTTGGATTACAAGCATGTTTCCGGAACGAATTATGCTCTCAATCCAAGGCATGACTGTATAACAAACAGTAACACCAAAAAATAAAACCCAAAGTAAACATTATAAAAATGTAATATCTCAAAGGCCAGGCAAACAAAAAAGTCTTCCTCTGCTGCAATCTTGGCACCAGGTGAGCCTTCCTGATTAGGGCACTCTAGAGTTGGAGTGCCTCAACTAAAAAGGCCCTGCAACTATCTGCCACACTTTTGAAAATGGGGGAACAACGTCCTAGTGGCCTCAGAGGAACATTTTAACAGTCATGCATGTTCATACAGCAGAACATGATCCTTAAGGTACACTAGTCCCATGTCATGTAAGGTTAACACCAGCACCTTGAGTTTAGGCTGGAAATGGGCCAGGAACCATATAGGAACATACATAGGAACATTGGTAGCTGCCTTATACCAAGTCAGATAATTGGTTTGTCTAATTCAGTATTGTCTAGATTGATGGACAAGCTTATACTGTCTAGACCAGGGCTCTCCAACCTTGGGTCCCCAGATGTTGCTGGACTACAGCTCCCAGAATCCCTTGCCATTAGCCATGCTGGCTGGGTATGCTGGGAGCTGTAGGCCAGCAACATCTGCGGACCCAAGGTTGGAGAGCCCTGGTCTAGACTGATGGATAAGATTGGGGTTGTTCCAAGTCCTACATGGTGATTGAACCTAGGCCCTTCTGCATGCAAATCATGTGCTACACCACTGAGCTATGGGCCTTCTTTAGACAGCTCAGCCCTAGGACTGGGACTGTAACACACTAGTTCCTACATGTTACACAAAAGCATGCAAGGAAATTATGCAGATTTGCAGAAATGATTCTATTCCATAGTCCTTAGTCAATGGAACTAGAACTCATTAAAAAAAAGTGGTGCAAGAGGGTGGATTGGGTTCTACAGACATAGTGTTGGATATGACTCCAACACTGCAGAGAGATATACAGTCCAAAACATTTAGAGTAGAACACCATATTATCAAAGAACTCAGATATGCACTGATCAGAGGAGTAGAACTAGGCATGTTGCCTCTGACTAAACATGCGTTCAGTAATCTTGTTCTGGATGGAGTTGCACTCCGAGAGAATCAGGTATGCAGCTTGGGGTAGTCTTGGATCTGGAACTTGCCCTATATACTCTGGTGATGACAGGGGTTGGGGACACAGTTTAGCAGCTTCATCTGGTTCACCAGGTGCAGTCTTTCCTAGAAAAACTGGATCTGGCTTTGATCACTCATGCGCTAGTCATGTCCAGACTGGACTGCTGCAGAGAAAGAAAAGCAGAAGAAAGAAAAGGCAGAAGAAAAGCCCAGGCCAGGGAGATTGTACCAGCAGCTCCAGAAGAAACCTTCAGTTGGCCTGAGAGAACTGGTGTATGTTTGGTTTGGGGGGGGGGGGTATTTGTTTGTTTATTTAAACATTGTAAACCACTTTGGGTGCCTTAGCAGAAAGGCGGTATAGAAATGTAATAAATAAATAAATATTTTTGGGGAGGGGGTGAGCCTGTGGTTTTTTGCCAGCCAGGGAAGAAGCGGCAGGTGGCTCCCCCCCCCTTTTTGTTTCCACTTCTACTCACTGTTTTTTGTTTTAATTTCCCTTCTATTGATCCCTATGGAAGGGAAATTCACTATACAAGCTCCAGGGCTGGCATATCCCCACCACCACCATTTTGCAAGTGTGTTGAGGGAATGAGGGGGCTTTGGCTCCTGAAGATCCCAAGATGTCCCTTGATATGCCCTGTCGTGCCCCTTTGACCTCCTTCCTACTTTTGGAGTCCTGATGGTGGAGGGGTGACAGTAGCGGGCGGCAGCTGCTGCCACTGAAACGAGAAGGCCTCTGGTGGTGGATGCCCTCCTCTGACTGCACTCCTTTGTCTCCACAGTCAAAACAGGGATACGGCTAGCACTGAGGGGACCCTGGGCACGTTTCATTCCTGGACGCCCCCCACCTCTTCCACCACCCCTTCCTTCCTTCCTTCCTTCCTTCCTTCCTTCCCTCCATCATTAAAAAAATAATGACATAACCCTATGCAAGTTCAGACAGAAAAAAGTCCTTCAGCTTTCAGCATTCCCCAACCAACCATGCTGGCTCGGGAATGCTGGAAATTGTGCTTTTTTTCCTGTCTGAACATGCATAGGATTACATCCTTAACCTGATGACAATAGCAACAGCAGCTCCTCCCCCTCTTCCTATCCCAGCACAGCATTTTAAAAGTAAAGGGATTTGTTTGTTTGTTTACTTTATGTTTGAGAGTAGCAGCAATCCAAACCAATCAGATGCTGCCTTTAGGGGCTCTGACCAATGAAGGCACAGGAGTGGTGAAGTCTTCATGCTGCTTCTGTGCCCTCATTGGCTGTGTCTCTCAAAGGCAGCATCTGTTTGGTTCAGATCGCTGCCACTCTGAACCTAAGTTAAAAAACACACACACCCTTGACTTTTAAAATGGCATGCCATGGGGCCTTCAGGCTTTCTCGGCTGGTTGCCGTGGCACTTCTTTTTGAACGCGCTGGGGCCAAACCAGACTAGGAGGAGAGGGAAGAAGTCACTGTGGCCAGTTCAGGGGGTAGTTTGGGGGCCCTAGGGTCTGGGACCTGCACCCTGCAGTCTGGCCCTGGCTGTGCCACTGGGACAGAGGGAGTTCTGCAATATCTGGTAGCCCTCCTAGAGACCATATGATTATGTCCTTAAGTGGTAAAGCAAAGTACAAGAGAATTAAAGCAAACACAAGCAGATACATTCAACAGATACAAAAGCTGCAGCTCCAGTTGATTTCAATGGGAGAGAAGAAACGTGTGCTAGGGTTTAGAAATGTTCACTCTTGGCTAGAACCGACCCATACTTTTCAAACTGGACCACGTTTGCTAATTTCTTGTAGCATGTATCCTTCCCTGTGTCGATAATGTTTATCAATTCACTCCTTGATCAACTCTGAAAATGTTGCTGCAGATGACAATTTCAGTTTGAAAAGGGGGGTTGTAGAATACACACATTTAGTTAATAATAATTAATTGCTTCTAAAGGAAGACTATTTCAAAGGCACAGTGATTAACATTGTTTCCAAATGTTATTTGCTTGTACAAATCTGTTAATAGAAAACAGATGGTATGGATAATTCATTGTCTACCATAGTGTGCTCAATCTATTGTCTTTGCCTATTGCTGCAAACTTCAGTCAAGTTATATTTATAGCCTTCCCCCTTCAGCAGATGAAATATTAGCAGGAGAGATTGTGATTAGCAGGAGAGATTGTGACCTTGAAGTAAGAAGCAATGGCACCCAAGCAGTAGCATAATGGGTCTCCTCCTGCAGTTGTGCTTGAACTCTAGCCCGTTATTGACACAGGAGCAGCTATGCACAATCCTCTGCCAACAGACGCCCCCTGACCTTGCCACAGCACACCTGTGCCAGGTATTGGTTGCTGTTCTCTTGTTGCAACTTTGGTGCAGTGAATATAGTTTTAAGCTGTCCTCACCCTCCCAAAGGAAAGCACTCCATCAGCCCCCCCAATGCTCACCTCTGCGGGGCCTCACCACTACAGAGGGATTGGTGTTTACCAGAAGGAGGCAAGCAAACAGGGCCTAGATGTGCAGATGCATGCTTCATTGCTTCACTCCATGTGGGTGTGGGGTGGGGTTGGGGGCCTATATAAGCCCAGCCATGCCTTACAAACAAATTCTTGCTATTTTGTCAGCACCCACCTGCCAGCCCACGAAAGGACTCATTATGAGATAAACTAGTTGCTTTAGGGAGCCGGATAGGGGTGGGGTTTTTTTGTTTGTTTGTTTTGCTATGTATCAAGATTGGCTATAGGTGCATGGTTTGTTTGTTTTTGCCTGCTCCATACTGAACCCGCTGTGGGAGTTAATTGGTTATAAGGGTAGGTGTCTCCGTTAAATCAGCAGTTTGGTCACATCTGGAGCAAGGAATTGTGGGCAAGGTACAGAAGCATGAGTCATAGGTGACCTTCTAAAGGTGCCAGATGGTGAAAGGGAATTCCTGTGACTCGTCCACCAGGGCTCTGGGACTCAGGAGTGGGGAAAGGAACTCCTTTGGGGGCCTGAATGGGTCACACACTTTGAGCCATGGGACTCGAGGGGCTGTTGCTCAGGATGGCACCACTTGACACCTAATGGTAATGGGGACATAGGCAATGGGGACAGGCAGGGCACTGTCCTTGAAATCAGGGCCAGGTGAGGCTCGGTTATATTGAATTAAAGCTCGCAAAGCTAGTCCAAAGCAGATCTCTTTTTTTTGCTGTTGCAGTTAGTAGAGTTGTGGCCCTACTTTAACCCACATAACATATTTTAACTTTTTATTTCTGGGTGGGGTTGCAGTGACTCTATGCCCAAAAGTTAATTGCTACATTCTGCTCTTCTGTCAATCTAAACCGCAGTCCATTCTGAAAGTTGTCTCCTGAACATATCACTGCAAGGCAGAGGCTATCATAAGCCAATTATAGCAGTAATTTTGTAAGTCCATGAAATGATGAAGACACCTTCCGATCCCACCCCACCCCCCTCAGCAAACATTGTTATATTACATTTGTATCTGGCCTTTCTTCTGTTATGGAACTCAAGGGTGCATACTGCATACGTAGGTTCCCATGCAATTTCCCATCCAGACACTAATTAGACTCAGACATGCTAACTTTAGCAAGCTTGCTCCATCATGTACCTCCAGGCAATGCCCTTTTACAGCAGTTTAAGTTTAACTTGGCATGGAAATGTACAGGAGGTAGGTAGAAGCAATGACATGGAAGAACTCCTTCACATCGGCTAGTTGTTAATGAAAAAATCAATAGATCCCAAGTAGTCAAATCAGAAGCAATCCTTTCATTTGTCCTTTCTATAGGAAAGCAGTCTTGGGAATTGGGTAGATAGATTTATCAACACTAGGAACCTTTGTATCTTAACCAGAATTCTAGGTTTGGGGTACAATCCAGCAGGCAGGATTGTACCCCAAATTCCATCCATTTAAATGAATGGATATTCTGGCCATGTCCCACTCCCATTCATTATCAAAGAGGCATGAAGCAGTGAAGTGGCTCGCTCGGATATTGTTCCCATGATGTAGGATTTTCCTAGAAAAAAAATCTACATTATACAGAACATCAGGTCAGAGGAGGTCCTCACTAAGAATGGTAGTCTCTTCTGATAAAGGCAGGTGTGTTGACAACACAACTATCTGCTGCTCACCCTAGATGAGTTATAAATAATAATTATTTGCTTTATAGTTTTATCAGTATTTTTACAGACAATTTCTCTAGGCCTTCCCTCAGTCATGCATCTATTATGCAAAACCTGTCTATAATTTCGAGCAGTGCTGAGCCAAAGTATTCAGCCCAGACTTGGGTAGGGGGGACAGGCATTTCAGGGCTAGGTGATTCAGGAGCTAAGCAAAATGAAACACACACACACACACACATTCAGGTGGGCCAGAATGCCTGATGGGAATGATGCAATGCAACTTAGCTTCATACCCTAGTAGCATTCTATACCTAATTACAAAGGGAAGGCTGCCGGATTGCTCAGCATAGCCAAAGTTGCCACTTGAACTGCTGCTGGCAAACCTCCCCCCCCCCATTAAAAAAGAAAACCATGCTATTACCTTGTCTTTTAAAGATTTGATTTCATCTGCCTCCCCCAGAGTCACCTATATTCTCTCTCTCTCTCTCTCTCTCTCACACACACACACACACACACCTTACTTTGTGGGGACAAATGGTCCCATGAAAGTGAAGGGGGTTATTTGCCCAGCCTGCATTTCAAGACAAAGCAGTTCTTGCTGGTTATGATTATACGTCTTACTTACAGGCGATGATAATTGGGAGGAATGGGGGGTGGTGACAGTATTAAACCCTAAGCTGTCAAAATGTCAAGGAAAATGCTGAATTTGCTAGCTCTTCCTTTTCTCTTCTCCCTGTAAACTAGGGAAACAATCACTAGAAGGGAAGAGAAATTCCTTAGACTAAACAATAATAGCATGTATTCTATGCTGCACAATGAGCATCAGAACTAATAAAAGCTGCTGTTTTCGACCATTGCAGTGCGGAGCATGCAGGAATTTCTCCTTCTCCTTCTCCTCTTCCTCCTCCTCGTGAATTTTTGCCTCTTAAAAATTATCATGGCAATATCTATTATTCTATTGGGAATGTTAAGGTCTATCTGAGGAACTGATAATCCCATAGTGAAAAATTAATCTAAGAGGAGAGTTAGGGTTGAATAATACTTAGAATAAACCCATTGAAATGAATGGGAATTAAGTCAGTAATTACTAACCTGAGTCCCATTAATTTCAGTGGGTCTGCTCTAAGTATGACTAAATCTAGATTCCTAGGACTGTAAGACCACGCTCTTTCTTCTCTCTGCAAGCAGGCAACCCAGCTCCTTATCTTATCTCAGCTGGACTTGGCAACGCTCCCAGAAGCCAGGCAGCTGCTGGCTGCCGGCCAGCCTTAAGCCGGACACCTTAGTACTGAAAATAGGGTCTTGGTCCGGGCTCTTGTGAGCCATTTCTCAGAATAAACCAATAATACAATTATATAAACTATTAAAATAAATTATTAAAACCTCATTTATACTTTTAATTTCTGATACACCCTAGGGCCTAGCATGTTGTGTTACTAGTGCAAAACCCTGTGGAAAAGATATATTTCATTCTTCAGAATCTCTGTTGAAGGATATGTTTAGGGAGTATGATCTACCAGTCACATCTAACTCTGGTAGGTCATGCTTAAGTCCAACTGTTTAAGTAATGGTATGGCCTGGATCTAGATTTAAAGAGCATGGTCTTACAGTCCTAGGAATCAAGCCGAGAGTGTCAAACAAAAGTCCAAGGGTCAAGCAGAGGCATAGTCAGGGTGAGTCCGAAGTAGGGTTCAAGGCAAGGTTCAGGAGCAGGGTCAGGGATCAGGAACAAGAGTCAAGGAGGACATTGTTTCCCGATACCCAGGCTTCAGTGAGTGAGTGCTTTTCTACTGCCTGCTGCCGGGGCACGCCTGTCCCGCAGCTGGAGCTCCTTAGCAGCAGGCTGATTATAAAAGCCTCACAAGGCCGCTGCCCTGGTTTGCAGCCGGACAGACGCTACGTCGAGGGGCCTGCATCTGTTCCTGCCGTCTCATCTTCCTCCTCTGTCTGGGACTCGGGGCCTGCACCACCTCTACCTCTGATTCTGATTCCTCCTGGGCTGGGGAACTCCCACGGGTCATGCCAGAGGGGCCTGCCAGCTCTTCAGCTGCCTGGTCGGCCCTGTCTGGAGCAGCAGTGTCTGAACTCTGCTCCAGAGGAGTGTCCAGGGCCCTGGGTGAGTCACCCTCGTCCTCAGAGGAGGATTCCTGGTGGGGGGGTCATGACATAAGGATCAGTTCTGAAACCTGAGAAATTATTTACAGCAAATGACTCTGTGCTTTATAAAGTGTGGTCCTGATTATGTACACAATGCTTTTTCCTCATCATTGTATAAGGAGACCTCCCATACCAAGAACTGGTAGATGGAGCTTTCATATCATATAAAGCAGCCTTCCCCAACTTGGTGCCCTCCAGATGTGTTGGGATCACAATTCCCAGCCAGCACAGCCAGTGCAGAGTGCCAGGTTGGGTAAGGCTGATACGCATAAAGGGCATGATTTTTTTTAAAGAAAAGTTGATCCCTTGCATTGTTACCGGTAAATTCAGTAACCAATAAAGTCAAGATTATTAATGTCGTGATTACTGCTGATAAAACTCCAAGGGCTCACTGCTCAAATAGATAGCCCTTGCTTCTTGCTGTTCTAGATTGTTAGCTCAGTAGCCGCAGAACAGAACTTTCTGGCTGCTTCTTATCCAATCAGCAGTAGCTGGCCAGAATCATGTCTCTACTTCTCCACCAACAGTATTCAATGGCTGAATGTGCTTTACTATATTAGGTCAAAGGCACAACCAATAAGAATCTGCAAAGGGGGCCACTAACTTCTCTAAGCCTCCCAGTCCAGCAAGTTATCTGACTTCTCATTATGTGTTGGCAGGTGGCCAGGCACATAAAATTCTAGCCAGATCTGCAGACTTGTTTCCATTGCAGCCTATTTCCTAAGTTGAAAATATGTCTCTTAATTCAGAACTGGAAAATAAATAGTGCTAAAGATCATTTTAATCTGCAATATATATTACATAACCTTTTGAGACTCATTTTGCATCTGTGCCACGCTGCACACACATTCTTTGATCACTTCCAGACCAATTTATTACTGGTTTAAGGGGCCCAGAACATGTCATGAAAAGAAGTCAAAAGAGGGGAACTCTGCACAAACTCGGACCCAGTTGCCACTGTTTTCTAAAAGAAAAGTTGGTAGTCTCATATGTGCCTTTATTTGGTTGGGTGAAAAGGTAATTTCTAGCCCAGCCATATTCCCACGATACACTGTAATGTTATCCTAAGTTATATAACTGAACAATATATGGAATAATCATTTTGTTAAAGCCGGAAAATGTTTGAAGGCTGGAAAGTATTTGAATAGTGCTTTCCACAGCAAGAGATAGGGCTTGACTGTTCTATATAAAAGTCAAACACTCTCCCTTACTGTAAAAAGTGCTATTCACATGACAAACATGCAAACAATGGACACACATAGGGGAATGGGAGCAAAGCAGCAAATCCAGCCCTTTACTCTATGGGCATCCATTCAACCATGTGGGCTCCAACTCCAACTGCAGTTGGAGACCATGCAAAATGTAGGAGGATCACGTGTGCAGTTTATATGTGCATAGTAGGAGTATACATTCATTGTGGGGCAAATGGACAATTAAACTGAACAGGAACCATTCAAATCCATTTCCATTTGCCCCCAAATTAATGCAGAGGGGGACAAATGGGAGTCCTCAACTGAGAGTACCATTTGGGCCACCCATAACAGGCAGGAACCCACTTCACTTTTTCTTCCAGCACACCAAGAGCGGTCTTCAGCAACCACTACTGCCAGTCACTGTTTTATTTTTCCAAGAGTGCCCCAAACTTTGTATTATTATTCCAGGGCATTCTGGGCGGAAATTTCATCTGCCAGTTGAGGCTGCTATCTGTGTGTGAGAGGCAACTGCCATTTTTCTCCACAGTGTCTCAGGGGGGTATGAAGGGATAAACAAGGATGCAGCTACCAGGACACATTCCCTGGTATAAGCGCTCATGCCACGACTGCCGCAGCTGGTATCCTGTTCCTACCATCACTGCCATGTGGCTCAAAATTCTCCCTTATGAGAGAGGCAAAGAAGCTGTCCAGTCAAGGAGGTTCAGGACAACAGGGTAGTTGTCCAAGCAAGGTGTCACTGGGCAGCTCCAGCAATGCCTAGGCCCCAATTGAGCAGCTTTACAGTAGGCTCTACTGCCATACCCTTTCCTAGCCTGCCCTCAAGGCCCTGATCCAAAGCATGTAAGCAGCTGAGCTTCCTCCTCATGAGTAGGGCTCAGGGATAGTTGACCGCATACTACCAAATGGGTACTGTACCTCCAGTCCTGGGCTTTTGCTCAGATATGCTGCTCTTGTCCAGTTCTGGGCTGGTTCTTCCAGGAAGGTGTGTGGCTGCTGCAAACATTGTCAAAAATCTGAAGGAAAAACAGCTGAAGATCAATGTGCATTATACCAGAACAAATGAACGAACAAAACAGAACATGAATTAGCCTTTCAGCAGTGAAAATGAGTGGAATACCACAACGAACAAACGAAAACCTTATGTTCCCTAATTGCACAGAGACTGTACAAACAGCCAAGTTAATGTATATAAAGTGGGAAGTAGACTTACTGCTATGATCCCCCTCCCCCCTCATATTCATAGGATCATAGAGTTGGAAGGGACCTACAAGGCCATAGAGTCCAACCCCCAGCTCAATGCAGGAAACTAGAGGAGGGGTCTCCCATCCAAGTTATAACCAGGCCTGACCCTGCTTAGCTTTCCACGCTCAGACAAGCAAGCTGAGCCAGCGTGAGCCTCATTGTATTTGTACCCATGTTTAGCTTTTCACTAGTGAAAGTTGTCCCATATTCCATTGCATCCCTTTAGGAACATTAACTTGTAATTCCCCACCCCCACCCCAAAAGAAAGTCTCAGCTTCATAAAAAAAAATAATTAAAAGTGCTATAGCACTGTTGTATCTCATACCTCAGAAATCCTTTATTGGGCAAGCCTTTTCTAGACAATGTAGGAGGATGTGCAATGCAGTCACAAAGAGAAGCTTACTTTTAAGGAACATTACACATACTGAACCAGCCCAAAATTCACACACCCCATTGTCTTTCTGCGAAACTCTACTTTCTTTCACAGGCTTCTTGAATAAGTTAATTAGGGCCTTTTGGAAGTGAATATCCCTTTTATATTTAGCACACTCACTCTATGAAGGGGAAGGGTATGTAATTAAGATGTTCGACTAGCAAGGCTCTGCAGAGAGCCTGCAAAGAAAAAAAACAGATGGCGGAGAGTAGAAGGAAACATCCCCATTGTAAACGGAGACAGCAAAAGGAGGCCCTGGGCCTTTTTTCAGGATCATTTTGTTGCACAATAAATGTGAATTTGTTTTCCATTTCTTGAGCACAAGCCACACAATTTCCCGCAAGGAAATAATTTTGTTCCAAGGGAAAGGCATCATCTGAGCACTCAAACTGCTATGTTTTGTACCTGGGGAAAAATGCAGCACACTCCAGATAGCACATCCATTGCTATTGGTCATGGGTAGGATGTGGTTGTGCACAACCATGGGCACATAGTTTGTGACATAATTAGTGATTAACAACACAACTGCCTCCCAACCCTACTCATGCTGTTTTGGGAACAATTCATTATTAATCTGTGTGAAGGAAGAGAACTGTCCGCCATTTTTGTGTTTAGTTTGGTTAAATTGTAATTGTGTGTGTGTGTGCTGCTCAGTTTCAACAAAAAGGTCAAAAGTTTGCAGGAAGCTCAAGTCAAATGTTTAGTTAGCTGATGGGAGCCAGGATGTCTGCAGAAGATGGGGGGGGGGGAGTTTGCAGGAGATTCAGCAGAACTTAAAGGAATTCAGGGCATAGGTGAACAAGAAACTACCCTCTTGATTGGTTGGAGTTGGGGAGGGAAAATAACTAGCTTCAAGACTAAAAATCTAAGGCAGAAGCAAAGAGAGAGGGAGAGAAGAAGAGAGAAGGAAAGAAGGCCAGAAAGAGTCAAAACTGCTGGAACTGGAGAACTGGTTGAGAGAGCTGGATTTATGACAGGAAGATATTGCTTGGATAAGGAACCTGGATAAAACAGGGACACAATTTAGTTAGGATAGCTGAATGCATTTATCTCTAGTTATTTTATTACCTATTGCTCATGTGGTTTTGTGTGTGTTGTCTACATGTATCCATTCAGCTATTAAAACTTTCTCCTGTTAACATGTTAGTTTATGTTGTTGATTACTTTTTTCTTTCTTGTGCTCGTTTTTGGCAGTGGAGCTGATTTTCTTAGCTGTTCTTGGTGGCCAAAATGTTTTTAACTCCAAATGCCCCAATGTTGTATTTTCCAGTGCAATGTGTGAAAAAAATAGTGGCTGCCCATGACAGCAGCCCTGGAACAACACGATATCCAGCACATTATGAGTAAATGGCATGTTGCTGTCATTTAAGTGCCAGTTAAAGTCATAATTATTTTGCAAGCTTTTGGGGCATAGGCAAGTGTTCTATTTATTTTTCTGCTGTTTGTGCTGATGGTTTTGTTGCATTTTATTTATTATACCTTTGTGATCATAGAGTTATGATTTTAATGGTGTCTATGTGCTGTGTTTTGTTTTATGTAGGTTATTAGCTGCCCTGTGCACTTTGTGAGGAAGGGCAGGATAAAAATAAAATTAATAAGATGGTTGGTGCCTGGAGGCAGCTCCTAAGAAGAGCTCCAGTGTTCCCAGAGTAGGGGTTCTATCCAACATTAGTCCTACTTAAAGTACATCCATTGAAATGAGTGAGACTTGTGTTAAACTACCATTGGGTACAAGCCATTGGATACAAACCTCCAAGGGTATGCTCCCTCCAGTAGATTGAATGAAGGACAAATGAGTTTGAATGGGAGTAACAAGAAGCATATCATTCTTGTACTCATTCATTCCTTGATGCATTCATTTTGTAATGAAATGGAAATTGAACCAAATGGAGTCCATTCAGCTGAGCTATTCATTTGTTCCAAAACAAATGTACCCCCTACTTCCCAGTCATTAGAGTTTCTGTTTTTGTAATTCCTTACAGATATTAGAAGATATTATAAAGGGGTGGGCCATTCTGTGGGTGGTAACTGAAGGGTAGGGTTATCACGTTTTTTTTAAATACAAACACACACACACACACACACACACACACACACACACGGGTAGCCAACAAAACCTTTACAAAATCCAGCATAGGCATGTTTTTGTTTGGCTTTGGGACCAGCAGTTGCCAATGTGTGTGTGTAAATCTGGAATCATCATCAGCGTTTTCATATAGTGTCCATGCTTTAGCGATATAGTACACACACACTGTTGTAAATCCATCCAGTTCCAAGATAAACCATAGTCATTATCACAGTCCGAAGGTCGAAGCCAAAATATATCATTCCAAAAAAGAGTAAACGTAAACCAGTTTGGGATCAGGCAAAGTCGTGGTCAGGGTCGTTCCAAGGATCAATTGTACAGAAGTCTGAGGTTGGGGATGTCAGGAGCGTCCGGCTGTAGCTGTATTAACAAACAATTGCTTCCAGCATCTGAGTGTGTTTGGGACCTGCCTTTTGAGCAGGCGCTGATTGGTAAGGCTGCCCAGCTGCACTTAGCCTGACCCCACCCCAAACACACTCCGGCCCGGCTGGTCTCTGTCTGACCTACGGGAGGCACAACACACACATACTAAAGAGATATGTTACCCTAACACACCATTTCACATTTTCTGCTGAGTGAGGAAATATAGAGCGCACTTATGCACCCCTCCTGTCAACTGCCACTCCTGGCTCCATTGAGTTAAGGCAGACAGGCTGGTGGCATTCCAACTTGGTAGTGGCGTCTATGGGAATTCTCACACCTACTCCCCGGTGCGGTTCCTTCACTCTATACTAGAGCAGAAGGAAAGACTAAGGTCAGTGTATCTCCCGGCTAGCACTAACCACAGGAGAAAATAGAAATCTTTTGCTAATAGTTCTGCTCCCCACTGAATTCCACCATATTTTGTCCTCTGCCCAGGTACCAACAGCCTAGAAAGCTGCAACACAGAGCTTTTTCCTGGTATGGAGATAAAGAGATGCCTCTTAAATATCTACTAAATATCTGAGCACCAGGCTACCGTTCGAGGCACAAGAGTAGTAGGGCCGGAACAAAGAGGCTACCTACATGCTGCGGTTGCTACAGAAATGGGCAGATCACCAGAAGTATAATAAATTAGACTTGCAAGGTATTCACTGGCTTCCTACATCAGTGAATGTGTTGACCAGACCTACAAACAACTCTCTATGAGATGAGTGTACTTACCACTACCAGAAATGTTGCCTCCTTCACTATGAGAGAAACAAGAGTAAAATGTTATTTTTGCATAAAGTTTAAGTTTTCAGGCATAGGCCCTATATACTCATGTCCTCCAATAATATAGCAAGGTTCAATGAGAGGTTGCAAACTGCTGTTACACAGGAAAAAGCTAGCTAAACCACAGAGAGGCCTACGGAAACATACAAAAGCTGGCTAACAGACATATCATGAAACCACAGCGGGTTCAAGGAAACCAGTAAGTGTTTGCTACTAGGAGAGCAAGCCTTAAAAGGGTAAAAGTAAATACTGGGGAAGGGGCAAGAAATGATGAGTAGGGGGAGATGTAAACAGGGACGGAGACTCACGTGAAATGTATAGGCGTTCCAGATAGGCTGTAAACCTTGGAGTACCCAGCCAATGGGAAAACGAGGGCGGGACTATGCAGATGGGATAGGGAATAAAAAGCTGACCGCAAGTAATCAAGGTGTGCCTACTTGCTTAGGGTACCCGCTTCTGCAAAAGTTTTACAATAAAACTAAGTGCTGCTGCTTGAACTTGTGTCATGAAGTTTTGTTTCTAGATGGGTTGCAAACCCATACCACACAACTATGTCCCATTTTATTTATTTATTTAATCAATTTATAGACCACTTGACTATATCTAAAAAGTCTCCTTGAAGCTGTTCACAATGTTTAAAAATATACAACATCCACAATGAAAACATTTTAAAACAGAAAATACAAAATATCTCAATTAAAAACATTTAAAATCAAACTGCAGTCTCTTTAGTCAGCTGAGAATTATTACCACTTAGCCATACCATCTTTACCCCAACCTGGAACAGTGAAAATTAGGGATGACAGTTGCAACCCAGAGATCTGCTCTGTACCTTTACATTCCCCACTGAATTGAGAGGTGAGGCAGTGGCAGTTTCTCCTGCTCTTCCCTGGACCTTTTCTCTCCCCCACCCCCATTGTACAGCACACTGGGAGTCCTGCTCATTATAGCTAGCAAGGGAACAGGGAAAATAAAATTACCAGGAGGAAAGTGAGCAAGAGAATCCTCATCTCTTGATTGAGCGGGGAATTTAAAGGTACAGAGCAAGTCTCTGGGTTGCAACTTGGCTGCGAATGTGTGATATACTTGTTATGACAGATAATTCTGGGCGCTAGATTCCCTCTAACCCCACACTCTTACGAAAGGTTTAGGATCTTTGGCTGGGGTAAAACCTGCGCTGCTGGGGGGAAAGTGTGCGCTTTGCTCCTTTTACACTTAAACAAACCTACACACACATATAGACTCTAGAAACAAAAGGGTGGTTTTATTGAAGAAGAATACAGAGTAGGTACAGCGTCTTACTTGTTGGTAAAGCAAACCTAGTGATGTCAGGCAGCAAAGTATCCTTACGCTATGGTTCAAACACACCCTGTATTCTGGAGAGGAGAAAGAGTCCCTTTTGCCCTGACAAGCCTGAATAGGAAAGGGGTGGGGGGAGAGATTCCCACCTAGAAGGATAGAAAAGCAAAGTCCCAGCTACTACCTGTCTGCTGTGATGAGGTTCCAGCTGTAGCCCTGCAGTCCGCGTTCCAAGGTGACCCCCTCAGCTCATTCTCCCGACACCCCTGGCTAAAACCTCCTGGTTCTTACTTCTTATAGTCTCTTTCCCGCCTTTTTGGAGGGAATGAGAGCAGTGGGGGTGGTCTTTGCCCCACAGATGTCTTCAAACTCTGCTAACAACCTTACTCTTTATGTTTTGATGACTCATGATGGGTGTACTTAGGAAAGCAAAGGTTTGGGTCTTCCTGCTGATGGGACTGTTTTTGGAGTAAGCTTCTGGTGGTATTCGCCCGGGGGGGGGGGGGGGTGAGCCATATCTTTTCAGGAGAAATCCTCCTGTGTTTTAGGCGATATGCAATATTTGGGTCTTAATCAATGCAAGCCTGCCACTCATTTGCCTATGCATGCCTCTAGGCTTCACTCACTCTTCCATTCAAGCCTTCAGTCATGACCTTTTGCCTTCTGCCCTGCTGGGGAGGTGGGCAGGCTGCTTCTTTTCTCCTGAACCCTTGCTTACCCAACGCTTCTTATGAATGCGTTGGACTGCTTTTTGGAGGTGTAGCCATAACCAAATGATCAGAACCATATCTCATCTTAACATACTGTTCATTTAAGCCAGGGGTGGTAAACATGTGGCCCATGCAGCCACCACCCCCACCTGAAATTCAGGGGGACCCCCCCCAAATCTTTTTTTTTTTTTTTTTTTTTTTTTGCGGACCAAAAAGAGTCTGTAGGTGCTAAGAACTGTGAGTAAGGAGTGACGAGTGCACAATAAATGCCTCATGTAGAAAAGCTCTTCATTTGAATAAGCACACATATAATATCTAAGTAAAATCAAGTTTTAAAAGGTAGACAAATAGGGGTTGAAGGAGCTGCATAAATTTTATTCAATGCAGCTATTTATGCCTAACCTGCTCATCAGCCCTCTATTTTTTAAACCCATGAATCAACTTCCTGCCTGTAGCTACTTGTCCTGTTATGCTAGAATTTTCCTCCAGGGGGCACTCATGTGGTTGAGCTCTTCTGGAATCAGTGTACATGAGAGAAGGCTGAAAACCAAACAAACATTGAAAAAATATATGTTTAAACATTTCTGCAAATAAAGATGTCACAACATTTCGTGCTGATAATTTTTTTAAAATTGGAAATTAGAATTTCAGTTTAATCTGAAATGTCAAAACACCTCCAGTTTACATTCCCTTTCTGCCTTTATATCAGAGTTAGGATATAGATAGGCTTGTCTCTTGAGAATATGTATAATTCAGAGCATATTGACAATAAAGGGGTATGCGTGACCTCTCCCATGCATTAATCCAATACATGAGGAAACCTCGGGACCAGCTAGCACTGCCCTGCCCTCTGCCATTGACATGTTCACTGCCCGTGCCCCCACCAGCCACACACTTGGCTGACCTGTGAAAAGTACCAAAATCCATGTGCAGAGTTTCTCCATACAAGGGGGATCAAGTTCCCAAGGCATTATAACGGAGTTTCCTTTTGGCAAAGGGAGCTGCTACTGGAGCTGGAGTTCCAGATCCATTCCGATGCCTCTGGATCATATGGCTTTGGGGTGATATTCAGGGATCGCTGCTGCACTCAGTCATGGCTGAAGCATTGGAAGGACTCTGGAATCACCAGGGATTTAATGTCCCTTGAGTTGTTTCCTAGTTCAGTGGCAGTTTGGTTATGGGCGAATGTCCTGTCCAATGCATCAGCACACTTTTGGTGTGACAACCAAGCGACTGTACAGGTGGTTAATTCATTGTCATCAAAGAACCCACAAGTCATGCAGTTGGTGAGATCCATGACTAGATGCTTCCTTCACATCAGTGTTCTCTTTTTTTCTTGCCATGTTCCCGGGTTGGATAATGGACTCGCTGACACCCTGTCATGGAACCAGATGTCCAGATTTCGTGAGTTGGCCCCTATGGCCATGCAGAATCCAGATCCAATGCCAATGGTGCTTTGGGATCTCGGGGGGGGGGGGGAAACAGAGGAAGCTACAATGCAGTCACTGGTCCCCAGGAGACAAGCAAGCTACACAAGGGCATGTAGGGAGCTCAACATTTTCAGGTCTAGAATGGCCCATCCCTGTGGATCATCTCCTGGAGTTTTGCATGGCATTACACTGCCAAGGTCTGTCTACAGTATGTTGAAAAGTAAGCTAGCAGGCTTGGCCTTTTGGGCCAAGGTCAGAGGGGTAGAGGGCTCTACAGCTGATTTTGAGTTAGGAGAATGCTCTAGGGGTGGTGTCGATCATTCTGCCCTTTAGTTGATTCATAGCACCCCATTGAGATTGTGGTCGGTCTGTCCGACCAATGGGTTACATTGTGCTTCTCACAGTATGAGGCTGTGTTGTTCCAAAGTGGTGGCACTGATGGCCTTCTTTGGGGCGTTTAGGATGGGGAAAGTACTAGCTGGATACAGAGCTGACTATTCTGGCCATACCTTCAAATTACATGACCTGCAGATGGGTCAGAGAATTGCTGTTTTCCAGCTACGGTGGTCCAAGACAGATCAGAGGCATCGTGGATCATTGGTACCTTTATCTATTGTGCCTAGGTGTGAGATTTGCCCAGTTATGGCCCTGGAAGCCTTCCTCCTGTGATGAGGTGGGATTTCTTTTCTGTCACAAGGATAGCTGCCCCTTGACTTGCTATCAATTTGGGGCCGTGGCAAGAAGAACCCCCATGCTCTTGGCCTCAGGACATGTCAATTTTCCATGCACTCATTCTGTATAGGGGCTGCGTCCAAAGCAGCTGATGCTGGACTGGATGGGGCAAGAATTCAGGCCATACGGAGATGGCATTTCTGTGCCTTCAAAGCTTACATTTGTAAGTGAGTTTGGGAAGCTACATTCACTATTGCTGTTGTTTAACCAAGCTGAGCCTCCAGTGAGCGCCAGTTGAGGCACTCACCGGACTTCCAGTCCCCGTTGCTACATTTTTAACGTAAAAAACAGCATAAACTATGTTAAAATGGCTGTGATTGGCGTAACTGGCGCTATGTTTTTTTATGTTAAAAACAGCAAGAAATACATTAGAACAACCGCAACTGGTGTGGCGTATGCAAACTATGCAAATCGGCACGCAAATTGTGGTTGTTCTGATGTATTTTACGCTGTTTTTAACTTTAAAAACGTAGCACCGGTTATGCAAATTGTGGCCGTTTTAACATAGTTTATGTTACGCTGTTTTTTACATAAGGAACATAGTGCCGAAAAATGGAAGTTCCTTTCCCCGGCTCAGCTCGTGAAGACGCAAGCCAAACTGCGGAAAGGTAAGTCAAGTGGAGCTTGCGATGGTTGTTCCACCCCCCTATCGAGCTCCGCACACAACCCTACTGAGGCTCCTCATCTGTCGCCACAGTATAGTGTTGTCAGCTAGCCAGGGGGTGGCTTGTTCAACTGTTAGAATGCAGATGGGGCTCAGCAAGATGTTCTCCATCCAGTGGGCTGAGAGGTGTGGCATGCAATGGGGACGTCTCCTCCACATGTTGTTTCAACCAGGTTTGGTGGTGCCCCTGCGCTAGGTGTTGGTGCTGCACCAGGGAAGGAATGACATGGGGTTTCTAAAAGGGAAGGCCCTGATTTTACAAGCTAAGGCTGGTTTTGAGATTGTTTGACAGAGGTGGCCAGGCAGCCATATTGTGTGGCCCAATATGTTGCCTTGGCATAAGTGGATAGAGGGTGGGGACCCTTGGAGCTTGAATAGGGCTAGGAAAAAGGTGAACCAAGAAATTAGATTGGCCTTACAGATTGGCTTGGGCGGAGTTGTACTGCATCCTGAGATTCAGCAATCAAGGGTGGAACTTTATCAGGCTGATGGCATTAGCCTGTCTGACGTGGGTAACAACATCTTTCTGCAGGATCTGCATGTGGGACTGAGGGATTTCATCCTGGGCAGGTGGGGGTAGAGGGCCAAAGTTGAGACTTGGCCCCCTCCTTTGGCAGGGATGTGCAGGAATTTGCTGTTAAACAGGATTTGGTGGGCACTCCAAGGCACCTTTATGGTGATTGGCAAGTCCAGAGGCCTGGCAAGTCCAGAGGCCTCCTGGGCTTTGTGGCCCAGGAGCCGAGAGCTGGGTTGCCTTTGGGACCACCCGGATTCACCGACTTGGAGTTGTGAGGCACTGGGTGGAGGCGACTCAGGGAGGCCACCCCTTACAAACATATGTAGCTGATGGGAAGGAGCGGGCCAGATCTAGCTTCTTAATCAGGCAAAGTGGCTCGTCCAACATGGCAGGCTAGTTGCCTGCAGGTCCACATAGTCACATTCAGATTCTGGGAGGGAAGAATTTCCTGGTTTAAATAAAGCCGATCTCTGGGAAGAATGTGTTTGGCCACAGCATGAGGAACTTAATCAGGAGGGCTTTAAACTGAATCCAACAGGGGAGGGAGACATAAACTCGGGGGTACCAATGGAAGAAGGCCTCTATGCCACAATGGAGAGAACAGCTCCAGCGGTGCCCATTGATAGTCTACCACAAAATGTAGGGGGAAAGTCGGACTATAAAGCACATAATCTTCAATGTCTCTATACTAATGCCAGGAGTATGGGCAATAAACAAGACGAACTTGAACTCTTGATATATGAGGGCAAGTACGACTTGATAGGGATAACTGAAACCTGGTGGGATGACTCCCATGACTGGAATACAGCAATTGAAGGGTATAACTTGTTCAAAAGGAACAGAAGCAACAGAAAGGGAGGTGGAGTTGCACTGTATGTTAAAAATACGTATCTCTGCACAGAGATACAGGAAGAGGAGCTTGGCAGCCCCATTGAGAGCATCTGGGTTAAAATAAAGGGGGCAAAGAATAAAACGAACATGGCGGTTGGAGTCTACTACCGACCACCCAATCAAGGAGAAGACGAGGATGGAACTTTTGAAAAGCAAATTGCCATTGTTTCAAGGAGGCACGATGTGGTAGTAATGGGGGACTTCAATTTCCCTGATATCTGTTGGGAGACTTATTCAGCCAAACATGGCCCCTCCAAGAAATTCCTGAGCTGTGCTGCTGATAACTTCCTCCTACAGAAAGTGGAGGAAGGAACTAGAGGATCGGCTATCCTTGACCTGATTCTAACCAACAGAGACGAGTTAGTGGATAAAGTGGCAGTTTCGGGAACTCTGGGGGAAAGTGACCATGTTATACTTGAGTTCTTGATTCTAACAGAAGCAAAAGCTGAGTGTAGCCAAACACGTACCCTGGATTTTAGGAAAGCCAATTTTAACAAACTCAGAACAATGATTAGTAAGATCCCATGGCAAGTGACTCTCACGAGAAAGGGAGCCCAGGAGGGGTGGGAGTTTTTAAAAAAGGAAATTTTAAAGGCACAATTGCAAACAATTCCCACAAGGAGAAAAGGCAGAGGGCAACAGAAGAAGCCAATGTGGCTTCACAATAAACTCAAAGATGACCTGAAAACAAAAAAGGACACGTATAGGAAGTGGAAGGAAGGACAGGCTACAGGGGAAGAGTACAGGCAGGTAGCACAGAACTGCAGGAATAGTGTCAGGAAGGCTAAAGCTGAGAATGAGCTAAGGTTAGCGAGGAATGCTAAAAGCAACAAAAAAGCTTTCTTCAGATACATGCACAGTAAAAGACAGAAGAAAGAACTGGTGGTTCAACTACGCAATGAGGATGGCAAATTGATAACAGAAGACAAAGAAAAGGCAGAAGTGTTCAATTCCTACTTCGGCTCGGTCTTCTCCCAAAAGAGGGTCTATGACCCCCCTGGCAAACCTGAAGTGCAGACTGAAGGGGCAGAATTGCAGCTTGAGATTGATAGGCAAATGGTCAAGGAGCACCTGATTACTCTGAACGAGTTTAAATCTCCAGGGCCTGATGAGCTGCATCCTAGAGTAATAAAGGAACTGGCAGAAGAACTCTCAGAACCACTGTCTATTATCTTTGAGAAATCATGGAGGACAGGTGAAGTGCCAGACGACTGGAGGAGGGCAAATGTTGTTCCCATCTTCAAAAAGGGCAAGAAGGAGGAACCTGGGAACTATAGGCCAGTCAGTCTGACATCAATCCCCGGGAAGATTTTTGAGCAGATTATAAAGAAGTCAGTCTGCAAGCACCTTGAAAACAATGCAGTGATTACTAGAAGCCAGCATGGATTTGTCAAGAACAAATCCTGTCAGACTAATCTGATCTCATTTTTTGATCGGGTAACCTCCCTTGTGGACTGTGGGAATGCTGTGGACATTATATACCTGGACTTCAGCAAAGCTTTCGACAAAGTGCCTCATGATATCCTGATTAGTAAGCTAGCTAAGAGTGGGCTAGATGGAACAACTATCAGGTGGATCCACAATTGGCTAAAGAATCGGACTCAAAGAGTGCTTATCAATGGTTCCTTCTCAAACTGGGGAGAGGTAACGAGCGGGGTACCACAGGGCTTGGTCCTGGGCCCGGTGCTCTTCAACATTTTTATTAATGACTTGGATCAGGAGGTACAGGGAATGCTTATCAAATTTGCAGATGACACAAAGTTGGGTGGAACAGCTAATACTCTGGAAGACAGAAACAAAATTCAAAGTGACCTCGATAGGCTGGAGCGCTGGGCCGAAAACAACAGAATGAAATTTAATAGGGATAAATGCCAAGTGCTGCACCTAGGGAGAGGAAACCAAATGCAGAGTTACAGAATGGGGGACACTTGGCTCAACAATACTACAAGTGAGAAGGATCTTGGAATTGTGGTAGATCACAAACTGAATATGAGCCAGCAATGCGATGTGGCTGCAAAGAAGGCAAATGCAATTTTGGGCTGTATTAATAGAAGTATAGCTTCCAAATCGCAGGAAGTGATAATTCCCCTTTACTTGGCACTGGTTAGGCCTCATCTTGAGTACTGCGTCCAGTTCTGGGCACCTCACTTTAAGAAGGACATAGACAAACTGGAGAGGGTTCAAAGGAGGGCAACAAGGATGATAAAGGGACTGGAAACAAGGCCCTATGAGGAGAGACTGAAAGAACTGGGCATGTTTAGCCTTCAGAAGAGGAGACTGAGGGGAGATATGATCGCACTCTTCCAGTATTTGAAGGGATGTCACACAGAGGAGGGCAAAGATCTCTTCTCGGTCATCCCAGTTTGCAGGACACGGAATAATGGGCTCAAGTTACAGGAACCTAGATTCCACCTAAACATCAGGAAAAATTTCCTGACTGTCAGAGCAATAAGACAATGGAATCAACTACCTAGGGAGGTCGTGGGCTCTCCCACTCTGGAGGCATTCAAGGTGCAGCTGGACAGACATCTGTCAGAGATGCTTTGACCTAGATTCCTGCATTGAGCAGGGGGTTGGACTCGATGGCCTTGTAGGCCCCTTCCAACTCTACTTTTCTATGATTCTATGATTCACCCAAACTCTGGTGTCTGTGTCATTATTCCCACTGTTCCCTTCTAAAACTATTCAGCAGGTATGGTGTTTTGATTTTTAGTAGGATTAAGAGACCCTTCTCTTCAGGCCACAAGAAGATTTTTTTACTGAATACTGTTGGATGACATAGAAGAGTATGTGTAGCAAGGATGGGCTGTAAAAGAAAGGCATAAAGGGGAGAAAACACCATTAGGAAATAATCGATTCACCTATGCTGAGCCTGGGGGGATTGCTTTGCAAACAGGGAGAAAAAAAGATGTACAGATTGCACAAACAATGCACTGGCTCCCCAGAGAACAAGGTATATAACAGCCGCCAATCATAATTCAAAGAGTAGATTATTAAAGGAACAATTGCTACACAGGGAGCATGTTATTGTGGGAAGTAGAATTCATAGGCTAGTAAAATAACTCGTTCCTGACAACTTAGATATACAAACTTAGCTAACATGTTACATAAACAAGAATAGGGAAATTATGAGTGTTTCATTGATTAAATTGTACAATGGTTTAACTTCCTTTCAATCAAAAGGGCCTTTGGGGAGCGGGGGAAGGCAATATCACTTGAGGAAGTCTTCTTAACTTGGACATGTTCAGATGTTCACTTCAGGAACATTATAGGCATAGGAAAAGAATGGCATGGAAACAAAGTCTGTTCTTGCTTTATTAGCAAGCAGAATGAAAGAGAATCGGAACAATTGTGATTACAAAACTTCCTATCTTCCATCTCCAAAGCTCATATTGATGCCTGTCAAGGGATTCAAATGTGCCACTGCCAAACTGACTGGGTAGGAGAAAAATCAGATTGGATAATAAAATAAAAATACAGGTGAGCCAAAATATAAAAATATTTTATATAAAAATACAGGTGAGCCAAAATATAAAAATACCTTTATATAAAAATACAGGTGAGCCAAAATGTTTTCAAACGCCTTCTGTTTAGGTGATTTTTCAGCACTCCTTGCAAAAATGTTTGCTCATTCATTTACATCGGTCTCACTCTTACTAGCCCTCACTTGCCTTCAGTAATGTCATCATGTGACATAGAGAAACCTGATTGGTTATGTAGCATTGGGACATGATTGCATTCACTGTGTGATTCTTGATTAGACTGGATGACCTTGTGATTAATCCAGGAAGAAGCTAAAAACAGCAACTTTGGGGGAAACATATTTATTTATGTATGTATTTGTTTATCCCACGGATTTATAGGTCACTTTCCAGTAGGCTGTCAAGTCATACAGGATTGGAGGCAAAAGGGGAACATTCACACACAATGGGGGTGGTTTCTTTGGGGATGGGTGGGTGAGAATCGGCTCTGCTGCCATTGATAGTTTCACAGAAGTGAAACAAAAGAATATTTGACATGCTATAATAAAAACTGTCAATAAAAAATGCAGGTTTTTCAGTTTTTCAACTTACATTTATATTTTTAAGAGAACCTGGTTTAAAATGAAATTTGAATTTCAAACAAAATACTAAAGTCTACACATAATTTCTTAAAACCAAGTTCACAACCTCTATGAAACAAAATATTATCTGTCAAACTCATCCCAGTCTAGCCTTACACTTTCAAAAACAGACTTGTACATATCCCTAGTCTAGCTGGATGGGAAATCCTGCACACAAACAACTGCTGTGGGTAATTCTCCAGCATTATCTTACAGCTGCTGCATTCAATAACCCCAGTTAGGTACTCTGAATAGCTGAGCAGGTGTTTGTCATGGGGCGGAGGACTGGATTGCATCAACCCATATCCCTAGGAGCCATAGGTCATTGGGAGCTGTCTTCTACATGGCCAGACCATTTGGCTCAGTAAGTATTGTCTACACCAGTGGTGGGAGCAGAAGGTAGATCTTGAGATGTTTCAACTCCCAACATTCCTGATCATTGGCCATGCTGGCAGGGGCCTGTGGGGTTGAAGTCTGAAACATCTGCAGATCTACCTTCTGCCCACTCCTGGTCTACATTGACTGGTAGCAGCTGGCCAAGATTTCAGACAGTTGCATTTCCCAGCTCTACCTGGAAATGCCAGGGATTGAACCTGGGACCTGATGTAAAGCATGTGCTCTACCACTGAGGTACAGCCCCTCCCCACCCAACAGCTGATTGACTCTATTATTTTGTTTGTTTTGGAAATCAGAAAATTGATATGGCAAAAGCAGCATATGTTGTCTTAAAAATGTGTTATTTCTGCACTTATCGGAAGATACCTCTGATGGGGATACTGGAACCATTTATGGGAACTATCTTGTTGAGTGTGAGAGATAAACAGAGCTTTATTTGCTACAAGAACATTGCACATTGTTTCTTAGGTCTGTCGACTGAAGGCATTTATTTGCACACACACACAGACAAATAGCTCCAGGTTCTTACACATACAAGGCCAATTGATACTGGCTTCTTAATGTTCTCCCAGTCAGAATGCTTTGGTGTGGTGCTTTGCGGAGAACAGGACTGTAGCAGACGAGGTGTCATATTTCATCTCTGTGTCCACTTTCACTTTGTAACCATGCAATGTTCTATTGCTGTTCATGAGAAACAAGGAAGAAAATAATGGAGCAAACTATTGCTGTCTCACATATAATTGGATAGCTAATAAAAGTGCCTGTTAGCGGTTATTTTTGTGTTAGGAGAACATTACTGCTGATAGGATATGGAGCTCTTTACAGCAAGTTCCAAGTTCAGAGAAGGAAACTCTTCTAGCATTTAAGCACCTATTCATGTCTTTCATTAATTCTATAGTACTATACAGGAAATATTTTATGTACCTTGTATTTTCTTAACTTATGGAATGCACTGTGCCGTATTGGAGGTATGAGATTACTTAGCACAGAAGTTGAAAAATAATGAAACCCCCTCCCACTACCAGCATGTATTTGCCCTTTGTAAACAAAGCATTGCTATATCAATAGATTCCAAAGTTTGGTGAAAAGGTTTAGTTCCTGAAAGTATGCTCCAAAAGTAGGCTTCCAAAAGTATGCTCCAGCATTTGAAACTGAAACAAAATCATACAGGATTAAAAAACATTCTAGAATTCTAGGTTGCCGTGAACATTTGGTTTGAATAAGAATAGGGGTTCCTAGGCACAGCATTTTAAAGGAAGGCAAAATAATCTGTGTAGGACCGCTCTTTGGGATTCTGCACATTCCTGCCTTGTTACTAGATTTCACACTAGAGCAAATTTTGAAGTGAATTTGGAGGTTCTTTAACAAGCAAAACATTTTAGGAATTTCAAAGGAAAGCAAAATAAATAAATAAATAAATGTCTAGTGAAATTTCATACAAGGGTTTCATAGAACTCCAACTTAAACTTTAAAAACCACAGACATACATGGAATTTATCATGCTTGCTTTCATATTTTTATTCTCTAAAATACAGCCAGAATCAGGAAGCGGCAGCCAGATGGAAGTGCTGGGGAGGTGTGGTGCAGATGGCGCTAGGGCTGGGCTGTAGACAGCAGTCTAAGATGAGCCAGAAGTTGATCCAGAGGGAACTGGAGCCAGGGAACAAACAGGTATCAGAACTGAGGAGTATACCAAAGCCTTGTCTGGCAACCTCCAGACCCCCAGTATCTGTGACCACTGAAAAAGGGGGGGGAGTGGGGAGAAGGGGAAAAATATTCTAGACCAGGCTCTACCCATCCTGCCATAGAAGCTTAATTCCTAAAGTGTCCCTTAGGAATGAGCCTTCTATGGCAGGAACCATAGAGCCCATTCCTAGAGCATTCTTCCTCTCTCTCTTTTTGAGCCATCAGGTTGGGGTGGCTGGGGAGGGGAGAGGGTTTCAACATGGAACTGATGTTGTTGCTGCAAGACCAAGATCTGTAGCTGCTGGGGTGAGTGTGAGTATGAGTCGTGTGTGTGTGTGTGCGTGTGCATGTATCTTTGCGTGTAAGTGAGTGGTAGGCGGGTACATCCATGCATGCGTGTGTACATGTGTGCCCCCACCACCCCAGCAGATAACTGATGCAGCCCTTGGGGCCAAAAAGGTTGTGCACCCTGGTTTAGGAGATTAAGGACATCAGTATTATATGGTGAATGCCAGACAGAGCACCCTCCATCTGGTGCTCTGGCAATAGCACTAGGGAGAAATTATTCCCTTAAAAAGCACATCCAGGCATCTTTCTCTCCCCCCCTCCCCTGCCTCCAGGGATCCCCATAGACATCTAACAGACTGCAGAGCTGGGGCTTAGCCCATGGCAATCCTGAAATTGCCCATGCATGACTTGTGTGCTACAGGGCACAGGCTGCAGACCAGTGAAGTATGAGCATTCAGTGAACATCAAACCCTTCAGATGCTCAATATAGAACGGATATGCCCTAGACCTAACACTGGCCTCATGCTTGAACTTTGGACAATGCTTTCAATTTTCTCTCTTATCTGAGTATAGTGCCATGGTAATCCCACTGTTTTATGACCTTTTTGTAATACTCCTACCACTAGCCAAGCATGTGGGATAAATCCTTCAATTGTTTAATGGTAATCATTACATGATTTAATTAAGAATGAAGCTTTGCATCTCAGTGAACCACGATTTGCTCAGACTAATTTGAAGCCCCAGATGGAGAATTACTGATACAGGCGGGGATTTTGCAGCTTTTTATTGCTAGGTTGGATGCTGTCAAAAATAGAAAGAGATCATTCGGGTTGGATCCAACAGTCGTGTAAATCCGCTGGTGCAACATGACTCCTACTGGAGCAATGGGACTCCCTGTCCTCTCTTCTCTGCTGCAGCTCCTCATGTGTGCCCCAGATCTGTCCCAGAGGGTCTCCCAATCTCCAGAGCAGATTGGGGTGCGCAGGTGGATGCAGGGGAGGGGAAGTCCATTCTCCTAGCAGTCTCTGTTCTGCTAGTGGGTGAGCAGCACTGGTTCTGACCCTTAGTGTACAGCAGCACACAATTAAATGACCAAACAGAAGGCCCTGGGCTTCATGGATGTGCCATTTGGGATCATAAGAGGGGGAGTTCATGCCATGGGTAATATTGGGCAGGGGGCACAGGGATTTCATCAGCAAGTCCAAATTCTGGATGTTCCAATGTCTGTCTCAGGGCTAAGCACAAATGGTACACTTCCACTTGCAGCCTAGCTTGCAATGAAAAAGGACTGACACTTGTAGTGGTTCTTCATACACCTGCAGATTTTACCCATTTTACCAATACAGCAGAGTGCCGGCTATGGAATTGCAGAAGGGAAGTGTCTGCAACAGCTGTATGTGTGTGTGCGAGATATATATATATATATATAGAGAGAGAGAGAGAGAGGCATGGAAAAAGTTGCCCAGAGGGGCAATGGACAGCAGGTGAGCAAGCACAAGAGTTTGGGGGCCTTGGGGGGAATGTTTCAAAGGGCCCCTAGACTATTTTTTGTGTGTGTTGAAAATGTTCACCTGGGAACAAAGGTGATCAAGCCTTCCAAGTTTCAGTTCAATAGGTGCAGGGATTTTTGTGCAAGAACAGCTTTTACATTTTTGGGATATCCAAAAAAAAGACACACTTATCCTCCTATTATCCTTGTGGACCATTCTTCTGAAAATGGCATAGAGATGGCCCTAAGTAAGAAAACTGCAAAGTTTCAGAGATGCAGCAGTTTATGTCGAAGCAGAGTACTCCAATTTGGGGATGGGTAGAAAGTGAGTTGCTTCACTTTCTCTCCCCCCGTTTTTTTTAAGGGAATTTGTATGAAAATGGCACACATCATAGAAGCACCCCCAGGAAAGAAACCTGCAAAATTTCAGAAGGATAGGTGCAGGGGCCAGGAAGTAATGATTATTTTTTCATAGTGAAGCCTAGTAACTTTGGAACAATGGCCATCTCATGATCCCATCTTTGCTTTCCCCCAAAGCACAGTGATTGGAGAGCCTCTGGTAAAATAATGCCCTATGATTAGAAGGTGGACTTTTCAATCACTCAACCCCCTCCCCTCCCTCATCAGCATTTAAAGAAACAAAAGAGGAAGACACTATTTTTGGAGACACGCTGTGTGCCTTTCTGAAGATAAATTGTGAACAAAGCCTCATTCAGGGTCCAGCTTTGGTTCTGGTCACTTCTGAGGGAAGCTCACTTCACCTTGGGATGCACCAGAAACTATCCGAAGGGACCCAATTTGGCTCAGACTTTGGCTGAATCTGATGCACATCCTAGTAGCCACTGCTGGTATGACTTCTGTAGGCTCTGGGCACACTTGAAGAAGATAGGAAGATAATTATTGGGCCAGATTACACACTATCTTGAAAAAACACAATCCTTTTTGATATTTGCCTGCAGATAGATTCAACGTACCTCAACATAATTGTCAATAAAACTGAACAAGATATAACCTGGAAACAATTATATGATAACAGCTATTCATGGGAAATAATTCCCAAATACTGTGTGATTCCAACTTGAATTGAATAAGTGCACCTCCAGTCTCAGTTGTTGCCTCTATTAATCTTCCATTAGATTTGAAAGCCATGTAACATTTAGCCTACTTTGGAATCTGAGGTTATATATAATCTGTTCAATACTTGAATTCAAATATTCATAATCTGATATCCCTAATGAAGATCAAATACCAACTGTAAACATCAGGTGCTGCTTTAGCCCACCAATTAATGCAGAAATGACTTCAGTAGACTCTATCATACTTGTTTGATTATTATTGCTTATGATATGAAACATTCACAAGTACAGGATGTTCAGTCTAGGTCATAGAAAAGTTCTGAACTCACAGATGCCCTCTAGTGGCTTGGCATAGATCATACCCCACATGTATGAACTTAAAGGTCTGAGGAATAAATAAACATGCAAGAACAGCTCTGGAAATGTTTCTAAACCAAAGTAGGCCATAAGAGGCCTTTTAAGTGGTAAATAATTAAACATACTCAAGCTTTCTTACTTTAGGTGGTTTGTATATTTTCTAATCCCAAGAAAGATGATTGAATGGAAAAAAGAAGACACAGGCCTCAGTTTTTAAAATAATGTAAATAAATCAACGGAACCGAAGTGTCAGTCACAGAACTATAACTAACTGCACTGGTCATCATCATGATCATCTCCAGCCAGTCAGTGCTTCTTGTGCTGCAGCATTATATTGTGCTTGAGCATGGAGAGTAAAAATCCATACTTCTGCTTGTCAATAAAACTACACTGGCTATTCATACAGGATGCCTGAGAGATTGCTTTGGATGATGGGAATTAAAGTTGCCAAATATGGATGTCCAGGTAATAAAATAGCCCCCATTCCCCATGTCAATTCAGTGCTTGCCCTGCTTTTGCCCACTGACCTGGAACATCATTTGCAGTTGCAGAGACAACGTGCTCCCTGGGCAAATTGCCATGTGCACACTGCTGAATACTGATCTCTCTATCCTGAATGTGTCTTGCTCTCCTTACTGACAAATTCAGCCAACAGCCACCTACCAGTGCAGGGTTGCTGTCTTTTGTTTTTGAGCATTTGGGCATCAGAGTGCCCTTGAACATGATCAGAGTGCCTTTCTCTGGAGGGGATTGTTGATGTTTTGATGTATTTAAAAAAATAGGGGGGGGGCCAACATGACAAAGTGCTGCTCAGCATGTGAAAAGTGGCTTTCTCTTCTGGTGAGAACCAATTTCTATTTCAGATAATGGACCGAAGGACAGATTGCCTCTGAGCATATACTGAGCACTTTCCCTACCTCTCTGAGAAATATAAGAGTTGGGTAAAACTAAAAGGGCATCACATCCAGCTCCCTCCCACACACTCCATATGTCACATTTCCCAATATATATGGAAAGCAGGTGCACAAATGAAGAGTCCCAAAAAGCACATTGTTATGGATAGACCAATGAATTAACAGGTGAGTAAGGATTATAGTAATGCTCTGTATCAGCTATAGCTCTTTTTCAAGTACAGAGGATGGGATTCATGTTGACATTTAGATTAGATCTCTGGGTTGTATCCAATGTTAGTCCTACTTAGAGTAGAACCATTGAAATGAATGGGACTTAAGTTAGAGTAACATTGGATACAATCCTCTGTGTTAATATAGTCAGACCAGGGACAACCCAGTTCCTACCACCCTTGTTGTGTTTCTAGTACCTCCTGATGCCTCCCTGGTTCTCTGGCCATGTAAAATACTCAAGACATTTAAATGGTGGCAGCACATAGCAGCAGTAATACGGGAAAGACCCAGGATCAGCCTGACAGAAGTTTGGAGCAAGGGTGGAGGTTAGAATCTGACCTGTTCTAAGGCCTAAAACGTATCAGAGGATGTTGAGAGCAAATGTGTCTTTTAACGAAGGATAGTTTCTCATCAGTTATGCAATTCAGGTCAACAAAGGAACTATGAATTAGCAAAGAAATCAACCAACCAAGCATGGCCTGCAAAAGTTCATTTGTACTAATCGCAGGTGATGGAAGGTGAGTTATAACTCATTTAGGTAATCAGAAGTTTAGATAAACAGGAATGCTTATTATAGAGGTTTGCACTTTAGGAATGTGCTGATGCTGGGAAGTCTGGCTCATGCATGCTCATCTGAGCTCGACAGACCTCCTGCCTGCTTCCAGTCTGATGGTTGGAAGCAGGCCGAGTCGGGGGTTTTCTGTGGGCTTCTGTTTCTAAGACGGGCTGCAGTTTGCATATATTCTTTTTAAATGCTAAGGAAATTTGCACAAATCATGCAATTTGCGCTAATTTACAGATTTTGCGCAAATTGGAAGCCGGAACCTACATAGTTCTAGTGTGACTTGCGCAAATCATGCTAGAACTGCATAGTTTTCAGCTTCCAATTCACACAAATAGAACAAATCACGTGATTTGCACAAATTTCCTTAGTTTTTATTTCTTTTTTAAAGTACAAATCATGGCCCGTCTTAGAGATGGAAGTCCGTGAGCTGGCTCAACTCCACAACAGTGAGTTGGTGCCAGCATGGGGATAAGGAACTAGAATCCAGGGGCGGGGGTGGGTGGGATTCTAATCCAATCCCTCCTATTGGATTCCTCACACATCCCTAACTGGAATCAGCTGAAATCAAGGAGGGCACACCGCAAATGCAGAAAACCAGGAGTTTGGGTAATCTTAGTGTGGACCTTGGAAGTTCTACTTCTCATCCCCTTAGAAGTGCCTTACATAACTAAGAGCAAACTTATGGCACATCTTACTATTTATTCATATATATATTTTTGTTCCTTTGTCAGCTGCTCTATGCTACAGCTGAAGGCAAGTGCTGCCTAATTAGATTCAAGGGATTTGGTCACCTCTGTTCTTGATGCCACCTGTCAAGCCTGAAGAGGCAGCTGGCTATATTAGCAGTGCCTGCTAAGACGGTGGAGATCTCTCAGCTGCCTGCTGGCAAACCTCAAATGGCTTACAAGTTCTGCAATACTGGCTTATTAACTTATTGGCGGTGAATCAGCCAGTGAGCGACATCCATTGGATCCCTGTGCACTCTTTATTCAACTGCCTAATGGCACCCAGGGCACACATGGAAATAATTAAAACATTGCCATATATCACCGAGTAGCCTATTTACAACTCCACTTGAAAAACAAGTTTCTAGTATATATGTGGCAAGAGTATATGTCACCAGAGTGGGCGTTAACATAGTTAATGCAGTTCCAGCAAAAAAAGGGTGGGAGATATTTGTGTGTTTTTTTCTGAGGGAAGGAGAACGACAGTGGTATTCATCTTTTTTCCCCTCCCGCCCCTAGTTTTATGACTAGCTGCGAAGCATGCAGCTCATTTCAATGCTAGAGAGAAAACCATTTTTTTCACATCTCCCAACAACACTTGTTGACAGTGGATGAAACTCGTGAAGTCTTCTTGTCTTCTAATTCAGAAAGTTTACTTCTCTTCATGGTAATTTGCCAAAGTAGTTGCCCATACTGACTCTTTGGGAATATTTTGTGGGGTCAGGGATCAAAGGGCAGGAGCCTCAAAGAAAAGTAGTATGCATTTTCTCACAAACAAACCTTCCAAGTTCTACCGCTCTGAAACAGAGGTAATTAAAAAAAGATCTCTCTCCACTATCCATTTGGAGCTCCCAACCACCATATGGGTATCACGGGAACATACATTCATATTGCCTTGCATTATTATATAAGCCACTAGGCTAGAGGGAGCTTGAAAAGCCATCCAACATATAATTCAACTGAGTTTAAATTATTCTCTATATCAATTATAAGGCTTGTAACTTTATTTACAAAGCTTTAGGTAGGTCATAGGGGTGTGATACTTTTGCAGTAGAAAATGAGGAGCCAGACGCCACAGTTTGTGTTCAGATAGGCCCCAGCTTTATTAACCTGTCAATAAATCTTTATAACTACATAGAACTAGGATCAATGTGAAGGGGAAATATATACAGTAATCCCTATAAAGTACAAACCTTGTGCAGGGGAAACTGGTCTGACTATGCAGCTACAATGTTCCCTCTGGTTCAAGTTAACTAAATGAAAGCCCTACACACTGCCTACCTAAGTAGGTGAACAATAAGCCTTCCCAGTAGCCTTTAGGGTAGCTACTTGTGAATCGCCCAAATAGAGGACAAAAGAGGATACTGATTCACCTAAAATTTGTGCATATATATGTGTGTGTGAGTGTGTGTGTGTGTAAATTAAGAAATAATAATAATAATAATAATAATAATAATAGTTATTGTAATAATAAATTATATTTATTATAAACATAAATATTTATTATTATTTATTATAATAAATATTATAATAAAATTAAGAAATAATAATAATAATTAAATAGAAGCACACACACGCATATATATTTATATATATATATATATATATATATATATAAATTAAGAAATTATTATTATTATTATTATTATTATTATTATTATTATTATTAAAATAGAAACATAGTACATCTCACCATAGTGAGACCATGTGCCTTCCTCAGTCTGCTGTCGAGGGGCTAACTGTCGATGGGCAACTTCAAGGCACAGCTCTTCTTTCTGATGGTTCTTTATGTTTATACCAGACTTGGACTGGAAAGCTCTTCAAACAGAGGACACCTTCAAAATAGAGGACAGTTCTCTGGCAGCCCTTCAAATAAAGGACTGTCCTTTGTAAAAGAGGGTACATGGCCATCCTAGCAGCCACCCAGGTCTGTTAAGGGGAACCTACTGGTTGCCTACTATAAAGACCCCATTGCAGGAGTCCTCCAGCGCTGTAATGTTTATCTGTGCCAAGCTAGGTTGAAGCTCCCTCCCTAGCCCTTCATAGGTTTCCTATCTAATGTCCTCCCTTTCACACTGGTCTGCCCCACAAGTTGTAACAGCAAATACAATAATAGCCAGTGATCACCTTTGAAAAACATGTTCCCTTTAAAATTCCTTCCATCTCCACAATTATCCCTCACCTTGAACATTGGGCCCCTGGGTAGGGACCATTTCTTAGTACCAACAAAGATGCCATCAAATCATCTTCTAGTTGGATGTTCTGTTCATCACACCACACAAAGAACTGGTGGGGGGGAGAAAAAGCTAGATATGATGGGAAAGCCCCGAATTCACAATTTGCACCTTTTTTTTTAAGCATATGGGGAAAACATTTACTGAGGTGGGGCAATCACTTATCTGAAAGGCCTGGGACAGACATGCAAAAGAATGCCATGACATAAGTCTCTCTCATTCATATTCCGTATTATCCATTAAAAATGTTCAAATGAAGCAATACTGAATATTCTGTCATCTCTTCACATTCAGATGATCGCAGGAAAATTGGATTGTCTAATGCTTTGGGAGTGAAACAATGCAAGATTTAGAAAAAAAAGAAGACAGTTCTACAACTTCAGTCTAAGTTCTGCACAAATCACTTGGGGGAGGGGAGAGCAAGAGAAAAGTGTCTCAGCTTTATTTCTCATTTCCTCCAGCATCTGACAGAATTGTAAATGTACCTTTCTTTTCTTTTGCCCAAATCCCATTGCAACTGACCTCTTCCTTTCTGTGCTGTTTCTTTGCAAACCTGCATGCCAGTTTGCTTTGAAATCCTTTCACTCCAGGGAGCAATGGAAGTGAGTTTGGATTGCACAAATGTGTATTCCTCATATGAAACAGGGTTATACTGGTGGTCCTTTGAAGCTCCAGAGAACCCCACCAGGTAGGGGTTTGGATGGCTGCCACTGGTAGATTTCCAGACCAAAGATATTTGGTTAATTGGTGACTATACCCCTCAAGTATTGGAAGATTCTCCAGATGGAACCTTCTGAACTTTTAGTTTAGTTCAGTGTCTAATGGGTCTAAGCCAGCCTTCCCCAACATGGTGCCCTCTGGATGCTTTGGACTACAACTCCTATGATTCCTGGCCATTGACCATGCTGGCTTGGGCTCATGGGGGTTGAAGTCCAAAACATCTGGAGGGCACCAGGTTGGGGAAAGCTGGATAAGCCTTCATAGAAGAAGCCCTGTGTAGTTGAATAGAGTTGTGGATGGCTCTGCATGGGTCAGACCAGAATGGTTGACTCTTACGTACAGCTACCTTAGGGTGCCAATATGCTGTTCCACAGGGCAAGGGTTCCTTTTACAAGCAATGTGGTCTGGGTGCGTATGACTGGGTTGGTGTCGGGAACTGCTGACCACTGCCCCATGTGGTGAGTCGCATCACTGCAGCTCCTCAGTAAAATACCAGGAACTGCTGATCAGGGACCACTGCCCCATGTGGCAAGCCATGTCACTGTAGCTTCTCAGTGAAGAACCTTCCAGACTGACTGTGCCCAGATTGGCCACCACCATTTTTTTGGTGGTGTTCGACTCCAACACCACAAATGCCCCAGAACAATGCCAGGTATGGGGTATTGTGGAGAATGCAAAATGTGGGCCAGGCTACCAACACAGTTTCTGCTGTTGCCACTTGCAGGGGCAGTGCACCAAAAAAAAAAAAAAAAAACCCCACCTTCAAAAACCTTTAAGAAAAAAAGAAGCTGTGTTACAACCCTTGCAAATGGTGAGCCCTACCCATAAGAAATGGTTGGAGAATTACCGCCCGCTCCCCGCCCAATTTCTCTGCCCCCAAATAGGATGAAGAATTTCAAGAGGCCATTTGTGCATAGCTCTAGTTTCTGGCTTCTTCGTGCCATGGAGGGGATGGTGCTGTCTCTGTGGATGGTGAGTTGCAAGCTGTGAGTGTGAGGTGGGGAGAGAATGAGACAGTTTGCACAATGCAAGGGTGGTTAATAAACTATGGTGGCTTATTAACCACACTCTGCGTGCTGGCTGGATTTACATAATTACGTTCACCGGTCACAGCTTGTTGTGACGTACAAAGTACAAGCCCAGAGAGGGTAGTTGGTTGACAAACCACCCAGCAACCCTAGAACAGGCCATGGGTAACCACCCCAGTTACCCACCCTTTCTAGGTTCAGATGTCACAACAATCTGCACTGGTGAGGGATAATTATGTAAATCTAGCCAGCATGTGACTGGCACCGTGGCTTATTAACCACCCTCGTCATGTGAACCAGGTCATTACAGAAGTGTCTCCGTATTGCCATTGGTACATTGGCTTGTTCCTCCTGGAGCTGTTTCTCATGGGGTATTATCAGCCTGTGTTTGGTGGGCGTCAGTGGTGTTACCATGGTTGCTGGGGGAGTGACTGGTGGGGTTGCCACATCCTGTGCCTTTTGGAATGTTTCTTCACCTCAACTTTCATGATCCCAGTATGCGAGATACCAATTAGTGGTGTGTGTATGTGTGTCCCCTGGCACTTGTGGAATGCCCTCCGCAGAGAGGCTCACTTGGCACTGTCTTTAATATCTTTTCAATACTAGGCAACAATCTTTTTTATTCTTTTAGGCCTTTTAAAATAATTTCTCTTAATGTCTTAATCTCTGTGTTACGTTGTAATTTTAGCACGGTTGTTTCAACTCTGCAAATATTAGTCTGCACTAAATCTCTGTATGATGTGATGGCAGTGGATATGGAGTTAATATCTGCTTTGATCTGGTTGCTTATTTTATGTAGCTTTTGTGCTGCTTTATGTATTGGTGTTTTACTGGAACTGTGTTTTAACCTGTAGGTTTCCCAGAGAAGTTTTGTTACTGGGTCACTACTAAATGGCGTGATAGAGTGATCCTATGGCCCCTAGACAGTATCTAGAGGGCCATAGGATACTTCGGATTCCCAGATCCGAGGTCGGAAAAAGCTCTGACCTTGGAGCTGGGTAGGCATGCTCAGATCGCCCTCTCCCCCGGGCAGCCAGCATGGAAAGAACTGTGCCAGCTGCTTTTCCGAGGTTGTAAGACCGACCTCGGAGAAGGGGTAAAGAGGGTGTTCTGTGGGGTGGGGAGGGGAGGTGAGAGGAGGAGACTGGGTGTGCCAGGATACGAGGTATCCTGGTGGTGCTCCAGCCTCCTTCCCTTCCTGTCTGAAGTGCTGCAGCTAGAGAGCTGAAATCGACCGTCTAGCTGTTTTGCAGGGCGGGAGGAGCGGGGAGGCAAAGATTGCCTCTGCACTTCTCCCGCCCTGCATCTTAAGCCTCTGAACTCAGAGGATTACAGGCATCCCCATTGGATTGTGCCCTAAGTAAATCAATCTAATGTTGCAATGGCAAAAGTGTTTGACTGGCATGGGAGGACCATAAGATTGTCCAGTAAGAACAACCCTATAACTTCATTTCACTTGGTAACGATCATTCATTTACTTACAGGTGTTGTAGCCTGAAACAATCTGAACAGAAGGCATCATTCTAAGCGTATTTCAGTTATATAAACACAGACACACAGGCTCACACGCTTTAATTGCTGTTCTCTTTTTTCTCTATGTTAACAATGCCTCATTACACTGGTTAATTTCCCCCATTTTCTGCTTTAATGGGGGAAGAGTGTATACCTTCTACATATCTTTTACACTAGGGGAGAAAGAGTTAGTTTATGTGTCTGCACAATTAGAGTTAAGAGAATAGTGGGAAATGGTCTCTGAATGACCATTCCAATTCAAGAGCAAATTTCAATTGAATCTGACTTTTATTATCACTTTCTAAAAATCATGTTTGCTTTCTCCAAACTGACTTGAGCATGCCATGTAAGTTTCATCTAAAAGGAAGCAGGGGTGGAATACTACATAAAACACCTCTGAATTTTTCATTTAATGTGAACTATGTCCCCCTGCATATGTGTTTTTCTTGGTGTTGAACAGAAATGAAAAAATACATTTTGAATAATGGATATATCCTTGCTCCTATAACAGACTCAGGAAGAAACATTTTCTATACAGAAGAGCGACACCAGAAAAAAATCAGTCTCAATGAAACAGCTCAATTCAGTATCAGTATTTGTCAGCGGCAAACACCATGCTCCAGGCTGTATGTGCCAGGGCGCACAGCAGCACCACGCCTTTGACAAGATGCGCCTGCTGTTAAGACTGCCAGGAACAAGCAAAGCCAATCTGCTACCTCTCCAATTAAATCACACAATTTCCATCAGGTTAAGAACATGAACCACCTTGTCAGACTTTGGAGAAATCACACATTGGGGATCTGGGAGGTAACATCATAAAGAAGTGGGAGCCAAACCTTTTAGTAAGTGTACCATAAGTCAGATTCAAAGTATGACATAGTGCCACTCCAGTGTATACTCTAGTATATATGCATTATCCCACCACTGCCAGGTAGGTTTGCCTATAGTCTACTGAGGAGGAGACTAGGCCACACCACAGTATGGGAGAATCAAGGAGGAGTGTAGGCCCAAATCTATGTCTAACTAGGTCCACAGGTTCTCCTGTTCCCATCCAGGTATGCCACAGTACCCAGCTGCCCGTGGCACTTACGCTGCAGGTTCATCGCTCATATTGTACACAATCTTTTGTCATCCATACCTAAGGACGGGTGAGAATTTTGTTCATTTTTAAAATAAGAACTTACCAAAATTCACAAATTTCTTTATAAATAGAATGGAAAGAACTTGAGATTAAAAAAAAAAAACATGAATGTGGGAGAATGAGAAACTGATAGTCATCCATCCAGTCAGAGGGCTTTCAGTGCTTAGCTCATAAACACATGGATTTGAATTATGGATGGATGAACCTGACAATTTCAGTTTCTCTCAGTTTCTCATTTTTCCAGTCTTCACTTCAGTTTGCCTCAAACTCTGAGAACTTTTTAAAGTTTGCATGGAAATTCATAAGCATTTTTGTGCACCCTTCTCCTAATACATGCATGTTTGTAATTTGTATGCATTCCTGTTGAATAAACACATTTTTGCAAGCATATCTGAGCATGATTTTTATCTTATATATTCATATTTGAATTTTTGACTGGAGAACTCCATAGCAAAATTCAGAAAAGTGAGAATTTCAAAGGATAACTGAGTTTTGGTTTGCATAGTTGTTTGAAAGTGCAAAATTAGATAAGTTTGTATTAAAATGTGAATTGGACAAATTTCTCCCCCATCCCTGGTTTGAATCCCTGTTATTCAGCCATGTTTTCACATTTTTCAGGACCTGAACCCCTTTATCAAGCATGTATAATAAGCATTCCTTGAAACTGAAGGCTACATTTGTATAGAGTAGAAGGAATACTGGAAGTCCATTGGTGCACCCTCTCTTTTTCTTCAGGGAAAGTAACAGTAGCTTAGTGGTAGAGCACATCCACCAATCCCTGTCATCTCCAGCCAAAAGGATCAGGTAGCAGCCAATGATGGAAAAGTCCTGTGACTGAGTCCACTGACAGGTGCTGCCAGTGAGAGTAGATACACTCCTGGTCTGCATGAACAAATAACCTGTCTGACCTGGTATAAGGTAGCCCCCCCCCCCATGTTTCCCCTCTGTTCTATAGTCGGCAGTCTCATGCAAGACTCTGCTAGGCACAGAGAAGGCAGATAGGATGGTCATGAACACATTGCTAAAAAAAAAAGAAAGAGGACAACAGTTTGCATAATTTTGCATATCCTAATTTATTCAAATGCATCTTTACATGCACAGTTAGAAATAATTAAATAGAAATACAATATATCTCACCATAGTGGGGAAGACTTAAGTTGTGTGCCTCCTTGGTCTGCTGTCTAGATGCTAACTGTTGGTGGGCCACTTCAAGACCCCTGCTCTTCTATCTTATTATTAGTGCTGACTCCAGGTTTTTGAGGGACCTTGGGCAAGACACCCTCAATGGCCCCCTTTCCTCAGTAAGTCTACCTTCTCATCAGCATTGTCAGCAGCTGCCAGCTCTTCATCCTCTCTCTCATCATTGCTATCACTTGCTTGACAGGCAGAGAGCCAGTGAGCAAGTAGGCAGTGGCCTCTATTGGTCCTCCTTCTCACCACCACCGCTGTCTAGGCCAGAGTGAGAGGCAAGTGACTAGGAGGAGCAGGTCAAGAGAGGGCTTTTCTGAGTGGGCCCCTGCTGGACTGTGGGCCCTTGGCAAGTTGCCAGCCATGCCTACCCTTGACACTGGCCCTGCTTCTTATGGCTCTTTATCTTTAAACCAGACTTGGACTGGACAGCCCATCAAATAGAGGACACCTTCAAAGGAGGACTGTCCTCTGAAAAGTACCTGGCCACATAATGCAGAGGTGGCTTGTTAACTGATTTCTCTGCACTTGTGTCCCACCAATGGTTAGGGTTTTCAATTCATTTATTTAAGTTAAGCATTGTTTTACAATGTGTGTTAAACTTGGCCGTGTGACTGGCAAATCCTTCCCCACTCAAAAGTCTAGGCTTTATTGTCACGTGCAGAATGTGCCCTGTTAAAGTGGTTTGTGTCAATTCAGTCAAATGGGTAGGATTCCCATTTGACTCAATGGACTAGAACCAAATCTTATGTATGTAGTAATTGGGGTGTTCAGCTAAAAAGAACTGGGTATCCCTAAGCAGCTGCAGTTGCCTTTTTGAGTAGTATTTCCCTAGTTCAGAGTCCTACATTGTCGCATCCTTGGATCTGCTGACACCCCCTCATCCTTCTTGTCTTGGATTCTTTTCATTGCAGTGCTATTTGGATAACATCAGCTGTCATGTAACTATATGTAAAATCCAAAATACTAAGGTAGCTATCAGTAGAGGTTTTCGGAGGGGAAAAAATGTCCTTGACTATAGGGTGGAATTATATGGCCATTGAACTCTGAAGTCTGGATACAAGAGAGGTCACAGGAAAATATCAACACCAGATGAAAAGGGCTCCCCCTTGCCTCTAAACACACAAAATTTTCAATTTGAATTGCAGCACTGCAATAGAATAAACATCAGTTTCACTTTTAAGATGTCATGTTATTTCTTTTGTTGTTTAAAATGTTGTCTTACTGGTGTTTTGAATGTCAAAACTAGAACGTTCACATCAGTCAAACGTCAATTTCTTTTGTTTGACATTTCCACCTTGAAACAATTTCAGAACATTTTATTCAGTGGGTATTTTTTGGCATTCAGAATCTCATAAAAAGAATCAGTTTCAAAATGTTCTCATTAAAGAAGACTAAAATTACAGTGATCAAATTGGCAAAAAGGAGGATTGATGTGCAAATGATGACGGCACAATCATCCTGTATTCCTAGATTTTCCTTCCTATCTATCATGCTAGAGCTGGATTCAGGTCCCACTGATGGCACAAGGGGACTTTGGCTCTATGCATTGTAGACACACATGTTTTCTTTTCATTCAAGTCATACCTGGGCTCCTCTTTGGATTGCTTGAGTAACACTCCCTTTGGTAACATCTTACTGTAGAAGAAATGGTGTTAGGCTCTTGCTGCTTGAATCTTCTTTAGTTTTGATAGTTGCTCAAAGGTAGCACATTCAATGGAGTCAAATAAAATGACCAAAAAATTTTAGGGATGCATGAGAATTTAATTTCAGTTCATTTAACATCAGAACTTTCCCTGTTTGTACCCCCGAGCATGAACACAAGTGCATGTTTTGGACAAAGCTTGTATATTTCTGAGCATGTGGTCACTTTCAGAAAAGGCATCAGTCAGAAAAATGTGCGCTTTTAAAATACACATTTTGAAAAATAAATAAATCTAATTTTCATGGTTTAGTCCAGGGCTCTTCAAACTAAGGCCCGCGGGCCACATCCGGCCCGCCTTGCCTTTTTATCCGGCCCGGCGGCCGATCGGCGGAAGCAGACTTTTTAAAAAACTCTTTCGCTTCAAGCGCCGATTCTTTTGTCGAGTATGCTCATTTGTGTGATGGCAAAAACAAAAGTATATTCATGTTAGGCATGAAACAATTGTGCAACTATATATGTAAATACCACCAGCCCTGCCAGGAGTATTCATTAATATTCCCCCTTCTTCCTTCCCCATTCCTTTTTCCTTGTGTGTCGTGTCTTTTTAGATTGTAAGTCTGTCGGCAGGGACTGTCTTGTTAATTGCTGTAAACTGCCCAGAGAGCTTCAGCTATTGGGCGGCATAAAAATGAAATAAATAAATAAATAAATAAATAAATAAATAAATAAAATAACTTTCCATTTGGGGGGGGGAATTCTCCCCTATCAAGTAAAAAAAAAAAGGGACCCGGGTCCTTTTTTTTACTTGATCCAGTCATTCATATTTTTTTCAAACTATAGTCCGGCCCCCCAACAGTCTGAGGGTCAATTAACTGGCCCCCTGTTTAAAAAGTTTGAGGACCCCTGGTTTAGTCAATGGGGAGAAAGTGTGTATTTGGATGTGCACTTTAAAAAAATTGCACCCAAATGCACATATGTCCCATTCGAACAACAACAAAAAGCTCACATTCAAGAAATGGAATAAGGTGGACCAAGCTTCAAGGTGGAACTTGGAGAACTTTGATGAAGTCAAGCCTGTCTGATTCTCCCATCCCTACAAAAAATACTCTACCCATTTCCACTGAATATTCATTTCCATGAATGTTGATAGTGGTGCTGTTTGGCACCCTTTTCTTCACATGGCCTCTGCTTCATGGCACCATTTTCCTTCTTCTTTGCCTTTACTGTCCTTGGCCTCATTTGCCAACATGATTCTCTAAATCCTAGCTATAGCAACCTATGTGGGTGTTGTTGTTTTTTACAAGTTTCCATGACCACTCACGTCAAATGTAACACATCATCAATAAAAGTCACATTGCTTGCTGCAACCAATAAGTTTAAATGGCAGTGTAGGCAAATGAGGATGAGGATTGTGAAAGCAAAGAAGAAGGAAATGGTGCTAAGAAGTACAGCATGGAAACCATGGGAATGTGTGTGAAACAAATGCAGAAAATTGCTGAAAACATGGTGTGCTTTTTGACATTCAAAAAATATGGTCTATGAGGTAAAGTAGTAGTTACAAATCAGCTCTAGGTTGGACTTCAGCATGATCTCTCTCCACATTTTGCTTCATCTGTTCATCATACGTTATCTAATGCATCTATAATCTGTTGTAAAACAAGCTAATTTTACTACAGATGCCCCTACCCTACAATCCCCATATCCTGGCTTCTCTAGCCAAAGAATATCCTCTATCATTTTTCCAACTGAGATATCAGTTTAAACAAAACTCAGTAGGCCAGTATTTATCATAGGTTTGTTTGGTTTTGTCGGCCTCTAAATATTGCCTCATTTTTTTCTCTGTATTTGGTTTATTTTTTATTCATATTGATTCAATTCATGAAATGACCTACTGCCCCATTTAGTTTCCCAGACAGAGAAACCAGGACCTTATATTTATTTACTAAAGTCACATTCGAGTGTCTTGCTGGCCTCTAGGCACCTGTATAAATATTATATGTACAAGTAATAAAGCAGTGGTTCTACACACACAACAGAACTATCCAATATTTCTACTTTTTTGTTTGTTTGTCATAAGAGGCTTGTTCCAGATAGCAGTTCTCATTCATCCATATTTTGATCCAGGGCACCTGCCTACAGACTTGATAGGATGCCAGCAAGAAAGTGGGAAGCACAGAGGGAAATCCTGAGGAAGAAGCAGAAAGAATCAACCCCCTCTTTCCCCATTCTGTTCTCCTGGCTGGAGGACAAGGAAGTGGTGAAGAAGATGGGTGTCAAATGGCCATGGCTTGAAGTTACATAAAATGGCTTGAAGTTACATAAAAAACAAAAACACCCCCTTCCCAAACCATTTCAAGACTATGAGACATTGCAGAGATCTATGACTCTTATATCTATATATTGATTTGGTGTCAATTATATGACACACTATATAAACACACACGCACGCACACGCATGCGCACACACCTTTAAGGAGACTTGGAAAGGGGGGGGGGCATATCTACACTGTATACTTAAACGTGTTTTAACAACCATTCCTTCTACCCAAAGAAGTGTTGTTCTTTGCCTGGGTAGTGGTAGGAATTCCAACGGATAATTTTCACACCCTCCCCAAATTACAATTCCCATGATTCTTCATAGGAAGCAATAAGAGCTAACTTTGTGCTGTATACATAGCACACTTATCCTTTTAGAATCCTTTTATGTTTGTTTGCTTGTTTTATTAATGTAGCTATAGAAACTAATAAATTACCTGTATGAATGCATACATCAGACCACCCATGATAACCTCCAAGATGTTTGAGCGTGGTAATTCTACATCATCAGCGCCCATTGAAGGGCAGGAAGAAGCAGCTACACTGCCCCTGCAGCCAGAGCCAGCCCTCCCAACCATGGGGATGGATCTCTGCACCTACTGCCTGGCCATATGGCTGCCAAGCTTGCTCCCTGGCCACCCGTCATGTTCCAGTAGCTTCACTTCAAGGGTGACGGTGGCTATGGCTAAGCTGTTGGGGCTGTCTTGTTGGGCTGTCAGTGCAGGAATATCTGCAGTAGTCAGTTGCAAAAATCTATGCCACCTCTGACTTTGTGTGTTCTAACACTTCCTCCCTATTCTATTCTATTCTATTCTATTCTATTCTATTCTATTCTATTCACTACAGCAGAAAAGCACAATATGGAACTCACCATTTAGTTGTAGTACACTAACTAGTGAGATTTAAAAAAAACACACAGAGAAAGTTACGTATCTGCACTCTTAGGGCACAATCCTATGCATGTTTAGACAGAAAAAAGTCCTACAACTCCCAGCATGCCCCAGCCAGCATAGCTGGCTGGGGCATCTTGGGAGTTGTAGGACTTTTTTCTGTCTAAACATGCATAGGATTGTGCCTTTAACTGAGCAGAAGAAAGTTAGGTTGAAAGACTCAACTGGCTGTCATCACATCTTGACTTAAAGATCTAAAGCAGTTTTTTTAAAAAACAAATTTAGTGATGCTTACATACTTACCTATGCCAATTTTTTCTCTATTCACCTCACACTCTCATCTTGACTGCTAGATATGTTTTCAGTCCACATGTCCCAAAGCTTTGACTTCTATTAAATGAGCTGACATTTCAGTCACACTGAACCGAGTGGGGAAAGTATCCACTTAAAAGTTGTATTTAGACCAATCATGCTGCGTCCCTACATTATTTATATAGAAGTACTCAAAATAGCATCCATCAGTGCAAATTAGGCCATCCTGTTTCCAAATATGAATGATTGCCCTATGCTGCCATAAACCCATAAGACACGGTCTAGCCCCCCCCCCCCACACACAGAGAGATTACCCTTTTCTCAACAGCATTCAAGGGGGAAATGCATTTCAGGTCTCTTTAATTGCCAACCAGCAGATGGTGTGAAGGAAAGCATAGCAGCCTACATGTATCTGGACTTCTTTGTAAATGTATCAGCTAAATAAGTGTCCTGCACAGTTTTTTCTGCACTCTCCTGTGAGCACATCAGTAAGGGAGAGCCAGCAGGGTAAAGAGCCTTGTGTACCCTGTTGGGGGATATGGAAAGGAGTCGGTCCTATACTGGTTAGGACGAAGCAGAGTTTCCCCCCTTATGCGCAGCCTGGTTATTGAAACTGGTTATTACCACGTGGGTTGTTAAACCCTGCTAAAAGGCTCTTAAAAGGAAACGGATTGTCCAAACAAGGTTTAAAACTAATAAGGACATTTATTAGTTTTACTTACAGTCTGCAGGATGCATATAGGCAGATTAGAGTCTTGGGTGTTAAGAGTGCTTCATTGGAGGTCACTGACTGGAAGCCAGGTCAGACCATGAGTCTATCAGGTTGGAGAGGCAGAGAGAGAGGCCAGATAAGTAGGGAGGAGGGGTTAAAAAACATGCACCCTGGGGATTGTTCAATTAACCCTTTCCTCCCACTGTAACTAGTGGTTGCATTACTTCATTGATTTAAGCAGGAAATATTACAATTTCCATCATACCCAGGTTCAAAAATTCCCCACTTGTAATGAAGTTCACTGGGAGGTCTTTGGCAAGCCCCTGTTTCTCTGCCTAACCCACCTCTTAGTATTAATATAAGGCTAAAATGCCACTCTAAGCTCCTAAGCTAAGGAAAATGGTGGGATTCAAATGTAACAAATAATCTCCATCTCATGATAATGGCAAAAAAAGCTCTAAGATCTCTATAAGGGAAGGGGGCAGGAATATTACAGATTTAAATCAATGTAATTCAGTAGTCTCTCTCAGTTGATCTTAACTGTTGGTATAAACCTGGCCTGCACAGCTTGTAACTCAATTAGTCTGGCACAGCCCCTTTTTTAGGCATATATTGTATTCTCAGATGTAGGGGTAGCTGAGAAATTTGTTTCAGTTCGGTTTACCAACATTTGCAAAGTTCTCTGTATTTGGGAGAAAAAGAACTTGAGAGTTTTGGTTTTTTTAATTGACAGTGGGAGAACCAAAACTGACAGATGTGTCCATCAATTTAGAGGGTTTTGAGTGCTTAGCTCTTAAAAGTCAGTGTTTATTCCACCCCTGTTTATTCAACCATGTGCTACACCACCTCTTTTTATTCAATCATGTGCTGACTTACGTTGCCACCTCTTTTTTCTGACAGGCTCTTCATCTTTAACAGCTGTATAGCAGAAAGGTACAACACGGTCCTCACCATGCTGAGAATCGCTGTACCTATTGAATTTTGCCTGTGCTGATGGGTGAGAATTTTTGTTTCAGTTCATTTTTAATGAGAATTTACCAAAAGTTCTTCATGTTTGGGAGAGAAAGAACTTGAGACTTTAAAAAAATCTGAATGTAGGAGTAAGTGAACTGACAGATTCGCCCATCTCTATCCAGGCGGTCAACAAACAACCTCCCCCCCAAAAAAATTTAGTAACAGACAAAGCAGGGAGCTTCACCCAATGCCACATGAGTGGATTTCTGCTTTTGCAGTGGGACTTCCCATTCATACCCTGCCCCTGCAGCCCCCTGCATGCTTACCAAATCTGCACTTGACAAGATTCCAAAGTGGCAGGCCTGGTTCTATAATATGGGAGAAACAGCTATTTTCTTCCACCATGGTTGCACATTAGTGCTCTCCCCAACATTTCTATGTGGGCATCATCCAGCAGTGCCTCAAACACATATCACTGTTATTCTTAACCCTGAGGTAATTAGGAACTTGTAGGAAGGGCTGAAAGAGCTATTTTATTAGCTCTTCCAGGTATCTAGATTTGACTCAATACCTTGGTTATCTCTTTTCATGCATGGCAGGGAACTGATACTATTTTTTAATGTACATCTTTCCTGCAGAAGCAAACCAAGAAAATGAATTTCAACATATATAGTACTCCAGTTTTAGCAATGTACCTGTTAGGCTCCCAACTGACCTGATCTCAGGAGGAGGAAGATTGAGATTTCATGGCAAACTACTCCTACAGAAGACATGTGGCAGCCTGCAGACTCCTGTCACAGGGACACCCTGCCTGTAGTCCCAAACAAGCCCTTAGAATCCTTCCCAAGCCCAGCTGCAGTTCCTGACTCTCTTCCCGTATCCCATGGCTCTTCAGAACATAGGTGGGGGCGGACTAGATGGGAGACACAATGTTATCATTGGAGTGTCCACCTGGTTGTCAGAAGACCCTTTTGTCCAGAGTCTCCTCAGGAGGAAGGGTCTACTCAGGAGGAGGAAAAGGATTGTCCAGTTGCAGACAGTGAGAGAGCAGACCTAGCTGCAGCTGCTGAACCAAGCTGAAAACAAGTACATAAACCCTCGGTCTCCTCCCACAACTTACTGTGTTAACAGCTCTCATTGAGCCACTGCTCTTGCTCTGTGCTCAGGATAATACCAATAACCCCATGTCCATTGCCTTAGGTTCTCTCATCATGGTCTGGTCTCATTCACAAACCAAATTATTTTCATTGAATAAAATATTAGTTTCCATCTATCCAGTGATTAGTAAGTGCAATAAGAAAAGCTGTCTGAAAAAAAATGAATTTAAGTATGAAATGTCAAGAACTTTTTAGAATTCGTCAAAACTATTGGTTTTTTAATTATCTAGTGAAGAGTCTGTGACACTCACTGAAACAATTTTGCCTGTTAATTTTCATCAAAATGCTCTTCTAATTTTGATTTTTAATATTTGCCACATACTCATTGTCAGTATTTCCCATTCTGTATTTGATTCTATGGCTTTGAGGGGTTGACCCTTCTTAATATCTGAGCATCTATATTTCTAAATACTATCAACACCAGGGCAGTCTTCAAACTTATTACTTGGATCATTGCCACATTTTCCCTTGATTGGCTGGACTTTGACTAAGGAAATCAGAGAGCAAAATCACTGCTCAGTCACAAAAAGCTCTGGGTGACCGTGATCCAATGGTCACCTTCTCCTTTACAGGGTTGATAGAATACATTGATGATGTAATCCACATCCATGTACATTACCCGTCCTGCAATCCTATGCACAGCTGAAAGTAAGCTCCATTGAACTCACTAGTGCTTACTTCTGACTGCATAGGTTCAACTTGTAAAACACAAAATCTTCAACCAGCTGAAATGCAAGCTTTAGTTTTTAATTAGAGATACAGTCTTGCAAAGAAGTGTTCTAATTTAAACAGCTATCATAAACACTCCTATAAATACAATGAATTCTTGTCACCATTACATGTTAGATGCCTACCTTGTCACTCGTACAACAGTGTGATCTTGTTACTGTGGTATTATTGCTGGAGTGCATGAAGGGCCACAGTGGTAAGGTACATTCTATGCATCAGAAGGTCCTAGGTTCAATACGTCTCCAGGTAGGGCTGGGGGGGGGGGAAACCCACCTGTCCTGTCTAAAATCTTGGAGAGCCTTGGAGAGAGACTTTCAGTCAGTGCTAACAGTACTGGGCTAGTTGGATAAGGGAGCTAGTATAAGGCAGCTTCCAATGTTCTAAGAATAAAATACTCCAAAACCCATGGTCATTCCCCTTTCACCACTGTATAATAGGAGTAGTTATAATGTACTAGAAAGAGGATTGTTATAATTTATGAGATTTTAGTTTGCCTAGAATATTGGGCATCACAATCCAATGAGGCTGCCCGTAACCCTTCGAACTCAGAGGCTTACGGGCATCCCTTAGCAGGATTATTACGGGCATCCCTTGGCAGCCCTTCAAATAGGACTGTTCTATGTAAAGTAAAACACATATTCTCACCTTAGTGCTCTGCCAGATAAACACATTTGAAATATATACCATGTGATGATATATACTCCAAAGTTTGGCAGTCCTGTGTCAGACGTCTCCCCCCCACCCTCTCTTTCTTCTAACAGTACTGATATTTCAATGAGAACTAGGGATAAAGTTACTTGATCAGCTGTGGTTTCACCTTGAAATAAAGTGTCATAAAGTTTGATCAGGTGGTTGAAATTTATGTTCACAGTGTCAACTTGAAAAAGTGCACATATATCATTCATTATTTCAGCTTCATTTGTCACACAGGGCTCACACACCTCCACTGGTAAGCAGCACTTCAGAATATATGCTATGAGATGTTGTCAGCGCTGACAGAACCAAGATGTCCTCAGTGAGCATGTAGCCAGGCTTTGCCTCTTAGTATATGAGAAACAGCACCATCTGCAAAGTTTCCTCAATGCCAGATTCACCCACCAAATTACCAGTGGAACCACATTAGTGTGTGAAATCTGCCAAGATGAATCATAATACTGGGAAATTTCTCAGGCTAGTGCAGGCAGGTTACATGGCCTCTATCCCCCGACACTGATCAAAGCTTACAGCTGGTATATTCACATTCAGCCTTTCCACTTCTGAACATGTAAACATCAGTGTAGCACAGACACAGCTGTAAGTTGTCAGGTTTAAGTCAATAATTAGCTGAAAAGAACTGGTGGATCCTCCAGGATTTTGCACTGACCACCATCCTGGGCAAGGATGTCTTAATTTAATTTTAGTCTACAAGAGATCGATTAGTTGTGTATTGGCTTATAAAACAATTCATTGAATATTATTTCATACATGATGGTCTCATTTGCAGATTGAAAGAAATGAAGTAGTACCCATGCTTTTGTAGAACTCTCCAACACAGTAAGATGTATTGTATCTCCCCCCCCCCTTATGAAAAGTGAATCTTGCTTTGATGCTACTGATGTGGATGTGACAATGTCCATCCTGTGGAAAGTGTTGTGGCCATCTAGGTTGAAAACATTATGGCCTGCATTTTCAGCTATCTGCTGGGAAATGTGACTCACAGAATACCACAAAGTCTGTCCTGTAATCCATTAACTACAGATTTCAAGTACGGTACTTCTGAACCATTATTAGCCAACTGAAGCCAAGTCTTTGATTAGGATGTGAAAACTAAAATCTTCATGGACTGTGCTGATGATACCTAAATGAACTGGACATACGAGAAATTGATGTCTTGATTATTCCTACTGGAACTTCCACCACTTCTATGAGAGAAGATGACATCCCCATATATGCACCAGAGTGTTATTATTTCCATTTTGAAGCATGTGGGATTGCTAGATCAATCTCAGCATGATATGTGGATATTGAAAAATCATGGAGAAGAAATGCGAGATCAGAAATGTAGATGGGAGACCAATAATTGTGCGGGTAAGAGGGGAAATGAAGAGACGAGACAGTAATTATGGTTTCAAATCAGGGCCACATTTATTAAATTCAAAGATCTGCGAAGGGAAAAGTACGGGATTAACTAAAACTGGCCCAAAGGGCCAGTGGAGCATATCAGGGCAAAAGGATCCCCAACCCGAGGGTGGCGCTGTGACTCGCCACCCTCGAATTACACACACTTGGTGCTGGGGGATCTACCCAGTGTCACTGCCCCACGGAGCCACACAACAACCAATGTGGGTGAGAAGGGTAGACCCCAAAGGCGGCCCTATCTCCCACATATGGAGCCACAAGACATCAACATTGGGGAGCCTCGGGTTATCACCAATCACCTTCAAAAGTGCCGTGGGATGCACACCGAAACCCTAACCCCCACTGCCTATTCTCCACACTTACCTAACACCAAATGCGACCAAATTAAGTAAGGTAACCCAAAACAAAAAACCCACCACCGAGTCCACAGTGTAGAGTAGGCGAAACACGCAGACTGCCCTAAGCCAATTAAGGCAATCAGCCAAAATTCCTACTCAGCCCTGGAAAAGGCGACCAGAGGAGCCTACACTGCTTTATCGGGAGTGGAGGGAGGGAGCTGCAAAAAAAGAGGCAGTAGGTGGGGTCCACTGTGCATAAATATTGCCTCAGGGCCACACCCCATGCGCCGATAATTGGCGGGCAAACAATTTACCCATGCCCTGTGATTGGAGGCTGTAAATCACCCCATTCTGGTCTCATCCTCCACTCCACTCCCCATGCAAAATTCTCCCCACACACACAGGAGGCGTGGGGGGGGAAGAGAATTCTCATTGGAAAATGTTTACCCACTAACAGCTTGGTGTCTTAGTACTTAAGAGTCATCCCTGCTAGATCAAATAATAAATTATTAATAATACTATAAATAATAATACATGCCAATCACATTAATTTCTACTTACTATGGTCAGATCTGGACCAAACTCTACCCTTCCTTTTCTCTCACAGCTGATTTTGGCAGCCTGGCTTGACTCAGATAGTTTGAACTACTGTTCAAAGCATGCAACCTTTCTCCATATTAGATCAGATTTTTCAGGGCTAAGTTGGACTGTTAGGTAGGCTCTCTTGTGGCGCATGAAAATTATTTGCAACAGAGTACAGAAATCATTGTTTAATAGATGGTAAGACTCAGTAATAAGATGCAGCAACCCAAGAAACAATTCATCATAATCTGGTGGGATACATATATACCTGCATATATACATATCAGCCTTTTTGTTACACAGTTCATTAAAGAAGAAATAATATAAGTGAAGATGGGAGAAGCATCTGAGGAGAAAAACATGACTAGAGATAGGGATGCTATCTATGCGCTCTACGTGGGGTTACCCTTGAAGATGGTTCAGAAGCTACAGCTGGTATAGAACGCGGCGGCTCGCCTGGTTAAAGGCAGCCGCCGGTGGGACCACATCACACCAGTGCTGAAGGAGTTGCACTGGCTACCAGTTGCTTGCTGAGCCGAATTCAAGGTGTTGGTTTTGACCTTTAAAACCCTATACGGTTCCGGTCCAGTCTATCTCAAGGAGTGTCTCCAGCAACACCAAGTGGGCCACTCAACAAGATCTGCCACAGATGGCCTTCTCCTTGTCCCTTCAGCCAGAGCAGCTAGACTGGTGGGGACAAGGAGGAGGGCCTTTTCTGTGGCGGCCCCCGTACTGTGGAACTCTCTCCCGAGTAACCTCCGCCATGCCCCCTCTCTGCTGAGCTTCCGCCACTCATTAAAAACCTGGCTGTTCAGGCGGGAATATGGGGTGGGTTAAGATTTTAAAAATTTTATACTGTTTTAAATGTATTTTATTGTTTTTATTCTATGTACATCGCCCAGGGTGGCCGGTTGCCGGCCAGATGGGCGATTAATAAATGTAAATAATAAATAATAAATAAATAAATGCTTGAGGAATTCATTTGTTGCAAATTCCAATATGAACTGACTGATCCACCTTTCGCAGAATGGAGATCTTAGTTATTCATCTTTATCCATTGGTTTTCTTTGTTGCTGAATGTTCTCAACTTTAAAAAAGTATCAAAATATGTTTAAAAATGCATATTTTGATAGAAAATATTTTTAAAATACTATTTAAACACATATCTCAATGCAAATTTTGATATATATATATATTTAAAATTACAGATTAATGTAGAAACCAGATGCAACAGATTTATGGGTGAACACAAGTGAAATTGACACAGGCCTGAAACAGACTGTTATGTCCATCCCTAACTGGAGGTCATGTGAGGATGAAGTAGCTGTGAATGACTCAAAAATATTCGATCTCTCAGTTCCAGCCATTTGTAGTCATTTCCTGAGTGTTTTTGCATGTACCTTCACAGCCATGCTTTAAGAAAACGAAAAGCTGTGTGCAGAATGAAATTTCTATGCCTAATATTGGATTCTGTGAAGAATACCCATCATTTTGTCAGCATTTGAAGATGAGTTATACTGCTCAGGAATCAGGATTAACAAATTAATCCCTCCAAAGTAGACAAATGCAGCAATTAAAAATAAGAAAAAGAGGAAGAAGAAACAATAAAACCACCAAAGGGACCAATGTCCTTAGCAAAAAAAAAACAAAAAAAACCCAAACGTTTGTTTTAACCTACAAAAGCAAAATACATTATTTTTACTGTTAAATATTTACTGCTATTGAAAGCAATGAAACATGTTCATTTTGCATTGGGGGCACCATTTCTGGGCCCAGATTAACACAGTTTCATTTTGTAAGGTACCCTCTGGAAAGAATGCAAAATTGCTAGGAAAGGAATGTTACAGGATGATCCCACCCACTTGCCTCTCGTAAATGAAATTTAGTAGACATTTTTAACATCTACCAATCACAAGTGCAGCACCCATGAAAAAAATATATTTCCTCTTATTATTTTTTATTTTATTTTTCCATGATAATAACATAGCTGCTGTGTATTTCCTAGGAATTAATGACCATCTTGGGTTAATGGCCCTGAGTTGCTTCTCCAACCATCAACTCCTCCTGGACAGTCATTAATCCTCAGGCAATGTCCTATTCCTCCATCATTAATGCTTCATTACAATCTGTCTTGGTCAACCTTTCAGAGACCTTCACAGCTCCATCTTCAGATGTGAGCTGTGGTTTGACTTCAGATGCGCCCTCTTCTGACATATAGAGAAGGGAAAGCCAATTTGTCTTGAAAAAGTTGATTTGGCTGAGTCTGAATCAGGGAATCTGCCTGCTACATATAGGTTCAGGGATAAAGATAAGACAACTCAAGAGCTCACCTTTCAGAAAGTAACATGGATGATGAAACAGCATCTCTAAATTGTCTACTCTCCTACCTCTGGAAAACTTTAGGAATAATATGTTTAATAAGGAGGTATTCATACGGCAGAGCCACTTGCAGGAAAATATACATTAACTTTCAGTTGGCCACATCTTATTCTGATGTTTTCCCTTAAAATAAGACTTAACGAACCAGTGGACCAGATCTGAGGAACTGTTTACTGTGTCAGGGAGTACTTCAGCCTGTCCTCCAGCAGGCGCAAAAGACTTAGATGGCTGAAATCGGCTGTCTAAGTCTTTTGCAGGGTGGGAGAAGTGCGGAGGCGACCTTCGCCTCCATGCTCCTTCCGTCCTTCACTGGGTGCTCATAATCCTCTGAGTTCGGAGGATTACCAGCAGCCACATTGGATCATGCTGTCACTAGGGGCCGGTTCACATGACCCAGGCTGCCGGCAGGGGAGGAACCGCGGGGCCGTCCGCGGGGTCCAGCGGGGCGCCGCACACGACCGGCGCCCCGCGCGCGTGGGCAGACCCCGTAGTCCCCGCACCGCAGTGCGGGCCTCCCGGCGGTAGGGGGTGAGGCCCGGGATGCCCAGAGGGGCCGTTTGCACCTACAGGCTGGAGCGGCGGTGGCTCCGGCCGCTCTGGGCTGCCGTCTCTGTGGGGACCCCGCGGGACGGCCGCCCGCTGTTCCGACGGCACCGTGACCACGCGCGGTAGGGGCTTACCCCGCTACCGACCGTGGTCACTTTCCGTGGGTCCCGCCCGTGGCTGTCCCGCAGGGGCACCTCCGGTCGGCGTGCACACGACACGGGAACCGCGGGGGAGCAGCGCTCCCCCGCGGTTCCCGTGTCGTGTGAACCGGCCCTAGATCAGACCAAAAGCCCATCAAATCCAACAATGGATTTCAAGCAGCTGTTCAGCCAGATGAACCTGGGAAACTTATAATCCAAGCAAGATTTAGAGATGTCCCTTGCTGTTTATTTCCAAATGCTGGTTTTTATGGTATTCTGCCTCTGAATATGGAGGTTCTATTTTATTGATTTTGCTATAATGGCTAATGTCCCTTCACAGATCTTTCCTCCATGAACTGCACCATGCCAGAATTGCCAGTACCCAAGACATAGTGGGAATAATAATCCACTGGACAAAAAAACTTGTTTAATGTAGATGTTCAAAACAACTTGAAGATATATATTCTGTTTCCGCCGTGCATTAAAAACATGGCTGTTCAGGCGGGAATATGGGGTGGGTTAGGTTTTTAATGAGAATTTTTTATATTGTTTTAATTATTATGTTTTATTGTGTTTTATTGTATTTTAATTGTACATCGCCCAGGGTGGCCGGGTGACCGGCCAGATGGGCGATTGATAAATGTAATAAATAAATAAATAAAATTCTTATGTCTTAAGTGCTGAAGTGGTTCTGAGTTGTGTTTTGACTGCTTTAGAAGTTTTGTATTTCCACCTTATTGTTTTATTCTTAGTTTTGAACATTTTAAAATTGTGTTTTTGTGGCAGAGTTTTATTATGATTGTATCCTTGGAATTGTTACAAATCTTTTTTTTTTTATTGTGTATGCCACCCTGAGAACAGGCTATAGGAAACCCCATAAGTGGAAACCTCTAATTGACTTTTTGCAGAGACTGGAAAATAATAGTATATATTTTTTGTGGGTTTATGGAATAATAAGTGAATTTGGGACAATGGGAAGAAAGAGATTTCTCATTCGGATTATCGAGTAAGAAAATTATTGTTACCTATATTTGCTGTAGAAGAAAATCGGAGGTCTGTTTTGTTTTGTTAATTGTTATATGTTTGATTTTATGTGTTTGTTTTATATAGAAATAAAATTTAAAAGTTGGGGGGGAAGGAAACCCCATACGTTTAAAACATCTTCTTCTTCTCTGGTAGCAGTGGGTTTGTCCTGCTGGGCTCCCCAAAGGGCGGAGGAGTGTGTTGTATTCAATACAATATTGAAAATTTTCACTACCCTTTGGGCTGGTCTTACCATCAAGCAACATCAACAATTGCTTAATACTACTACAACTACTGTTGGGTTTTGCATAGGCAGAACGAGATTACCACCTGACATCGGGATTATCACCTGATCTGGTGGGTGTTACTTGAGTTCAAGTACAGAAGGTCTTTGGTCACAAGACATAGTCTCGAGGTGATATGACTCAGCAGCCTTGAACAGGCCTGTGGCTTACGCTGGCTCAGCTTGTCTGAGCGTGGAAAGCTAAGCAGGGTCAGACCTGGTTGTTACTTGGATGGGAGACCCCACCTCTAGTTTCCTGCATTGAGCAGGGGGTTGGACTCGATAGCCTTGTAGGCTCCTTCCAACTCTATGATCTATGAAATCTATGAAACAGATTTGGGGTAAACATGTTGATGAATGGGTTATACAACTGGGGTGAGTAATATCCTATTTATAGGTGGTATAAAGCTAGCACATTTGCTGATAGCTTCATTCCGACTTGCACTTGCTTGCTCTCTTCCACTTGCTGTCTCTCGTCTCGACACGACATGTGTATTGTTCTTGGACTTCACTTCATCTAGCCTTACCACTGGGGTATAGGATTTGAGTCTGCAATGATGTAGTGAGTAGAGATGCATTGATTGCCTTAATCCCATGTAATTGGGTCTTACAAATAAACTCTTTAATCTTTATTAACTGCTGTTATCTCCTCCTTCCGCCTGCGTGACTGGGACTGAGGGTCATTGGCTAGGGGAGCTTTTGAACCCGGGTCAGTCCAGCTCTCACATCTGGTTATGGGCCCAGATAAGGATCAGATAACGATCTGATGGTTATCTCAGATGGGCAGATAAGCCACAGAGACGCAGTTCGGAAAAATTCAGCAGTTATAGAGTTAAGAGAAAATGTTTACTATTTGTAAGAACGGTTTGTAAACAAATTGGGGAAGGCAATGTTGCTAGAGCTGATAACAGCGGCTTGGAATGCAGCACAACTGAAGAATCCAAAAACAGAGAGACGGAGGATTTTTCGTTTTGAAAGCAGCTAGAACGGAGGTGCCAGGCTTGGCAAAATCCGAGGTTCGGGCAGCTACTAGGCTGAAAAGTGAACAACGCTGGACACAAGGATTTCGTTTTCCACAGCTTGCTGGAGTGATTGTCAAGGAGCTGTATCGGGCAAGGAAATAATCTTCAGGAGGCTCTGTGTCTAACTCATTTGAGTCAAGGCTACAGGCAGGAGGATCATATTTCATTTACAGTCTTCTTCACACAGCAGCGGATCAGCTATCTTTTGCATTGTATCAACAAGTGGCTTGGATTACAAATGCGTGGATTACGTCTGACGTGGGTAAAGCGTCTGGAGCGTCATGTCGCAGCAAAGTCACGTGTGACAAGAATGTATTTCGGGAAACTTGATACTACACGGGAGGCTGTATCAAACCAGCGGAGGCGTGATTTAAAACAACAAAGAAAACAGCGCGACAGTTTTGAACAGAGAAAGCTGTGCTTAAAATGAGAAGCTGTTCTTCATTTTCTTCATGTGGGATCACAGAAGAAAGGAGCTTGAAATCAGCAGGGGTGCTGCTGATGGGAAAACTTTGTGTTTTAACCCAGGACATAACAAAATGGACATTATCTTGTTTGAGCAGAAAACAGTGAATTGTTTAAACGAAGCTTTCTGTGTTGGACATGAATAAACAGAAAGAGGACTATGCAAATGGTCAGGAGTTTAACAGTCATGTTTTTGGAAATGTATTTCTTGAAAGTTTGGATAACTTAGAATCAAGAAAGTGTAAAATATATGCTTTGAAATGTCAGGAAATGTACTGAATGTATATATGACTTGAGTATATTGTGGATTTTTCTGTAGCAAAATGTGAAATACTGAATAATTAGTAGGTATGTTTATATGGCAAAGCTAAGAGATGGATTATTTTTTTATACTGTAATGGTGTAAATAAAGAAATGGAGAGTTGTACTGCTGCAACTATAAACAAGTTAAATGCTTATATGTATGACATGTACATGCATGCATATCACATGAATGTTTGATCATTTATATTCACAGGCCTGTGAAAGAAAATGCAAACTGTGTTGTGGGGAAAGCATTGGAAATTGTAATTTTCACATGAAAGGTAATTTTGTGCACATAAACAAGGGATGCTAGCTTCAACAGGTAAACTGGAAGGCAAGCTAAAAACCAGTTCATTTCATTCAATTTGTTCTTGGTAATCTTGTGGATACTCTGATAGTCTTTAGAGGAAAGGCACGTTATTTCATGATGTCAATTGATCAATACACGAAGTACAGGTTGTGTACATGTTAGATAGAAAACTGGAGTATTGAACAGAGTCAAGGTGTTTTGTGCTTGGGTGGGAAACAAGCATATTACCCATGTTACCTATTTCTTTTGAGATCTGGGGAAGTTCAATTCAGTGCATGTTTTGATGCATTTCTAACAGGATGTGATATTGAACACATGGATTGTGTGGAAGAGTAAACAAACACAGAAGAGGTGATACTAATTTGGATAATGAGGTTTGGGTAGAAGCTCTTAAATGTTTTGATTATGTACATGATAGAAGTATTAGTTCTGTGTATTGAACTGTACATCTTATAGAAAGTAGTGTAGAAGGAAGAATCTTCTGGAGAAACATTTCGGGATCTTGGATCTGATATGTAGGTACATACACCTCATAGTTAGAAGAAATCTGTAAGGGAGCTTACATGAGATTTTTCTAGAAATGAGAATATTGTGTTTCACACGAATAACACTTGGATAGTGAGATTATCTAGAAGTGTTGAGTATAATGCTGAATGAAAAGGTGAGATCATTTTCAAAATTAATTCTGTTAATGCAGGAGATGCATCAAGTTCAGAGAGAATAGAAAAGCATTTGCTGAAAGACAGTCAAGTAAATTTGACAACTCTGATACACATTTGGTTTAGTGGAGACTAAACAAATGATTGTTCATCATTGGTGCAAATTTATTGGAACAGGAACCTGATAACTGATGAGGTAAGGAACAGGTGAGTCAAACAACCTGTGAGATATCAGGATGAATTTGCAGGAAAAGCCATTTGAAACTTGAAAATTTCAAAGAGGTGAAAAAATTGTCTGTTACCATAGCTTCAGGCTATGCAAGCTGAGTTGAATTCTTTGGATAAAGAACAAAACATGGAAGCTGGTGAAACAAACAGCAGTCCGTGGAACTCATTGTTACCAGATAGATTTTTTAAGTGAAAACTAACCAGATTGAAAAAAGGTTATATGACAAATAGCAAGATTGGTTGCTTGTGATTTTTTGCTCAAGTTAAAAGGAGCTGGATAATCATGAGATGAGTGCAACAACAATTTGCTTTGGAAACAGTTAGACTGATGTTTAAGAATGTGAAGATGTATGGATATTTCACAATTGAAATATTGGAACATAAGCATTTTAAATGAGAGGAAGTCTTTGGAAAACTGTCTCTGAGATTTTCTGTAGGAAAGCTAGAATCAGCTGGAGGCTGGAATTCTGTTTTGAACTCAAACATTGTTGAATTGAGATTTGCACAGAGAGGCAGATCAATGTTTGTTTGTTAAACAGGAGGACAAGGACATAGACTGTATGTACTTTGTTTAAATGGATGATCTATTGTTTTTTCTGGACAGATAAAAGCAATATGATATAATTGATCCAGGGTTTGGAATTTCATTGAAATGAAACTGCTTGGTGGTGGATCAACTGTTTATTTGTAAATAGAAGTTGAGGGAGAACCAAGAGGGCAGTACTTACTGAAACAAACCAGAGAAATATCATGGATGTGATTGAGAATTTTGGAGAAAGTTGACTCAGTGAGAGACTCCAAATAATTGAGGATTTTCAAGCACATGCTGATGGAAAAGCAGTTTGAATGCTACACAGGAGCATTGGGCTGTTGAGCTTTACTGTATAAGCAACAAGGCCAGGTATTGCTGTCAGTGTAATGGGCAGACTGTTAGACCAACAGGACATGCTTGGAGAGCTCTGAAAAGGAGTTGAGTGTTATCTGGAGGGAACATCACACTTCAGACTAAGAGTTACAAGTCAGAGCACAGGTGGCTTACAGATTCACAGAAATGCCAGTTGTGGTTGTGATAGTAAGAACAACAAGAACACACCTGAAGTTTGTTATTTTTATAATCATACTTTGTTTGATTGATTTTTTAGAAACAATCATTTAAAAGTTGGAGTTCAACTGAAATTGAACTGAATGCATTGTATTATGTATTGTGCTATTACGCTATTGTAAAGCTTGAATAGTTATTGCATGTGTTTAAATAGTTTAAATTGTAAAAAATGTTTAAATGATGCTGGGATTGATGTGAAAAACCTATTACAGTTTTTTCAGGAAACCAAGGCAGGATTGCTATGCTGCAGGCAGATAGCAATACACAACGTTTTGAGTTTGCAGATAAAACTGTGTCATAAAGAGGGATACATCAGAAGTGATTTGATAGTGGTTCAAATTTCTGACAGGTAAAGTCATTCCTGCAGAAGTTTTTTTTTATAAAAGTCCATAGATGAAGGAACAGCATCAGATGTCAACAAAGCTGTTGCTGTTGTATGAGGTAAATAACCACGTTCTGCGCAAATGCAAAAGCAGGGGGATGTTGGGTTTTGCATAGGCAGAACGAGATTACCACCTGACATCGGGATTATCACCTGACCTGGTGGGTGTTACTTGAGTTCAAGTACAGAAGGTCTTTGGTCACGAGACATAGTCTCGAGGTGATATGACTCAGCAGCCTTGAACAGATTTGGGGTAAACATGTTGATGAATGGGTTATACAACTGGGGTGAGTAATATCCTATTTATAGGTGGTATAAAGCTAGCACATTTGCTGATAGCTTCATCCGACTTGCACTTGCTTGCTCTCTTCCACTTGCTGTCTCTCGTCTCGACACGACATGTGTATTGTTCTTGGACTTCACTTCATCTAGCCTTACCACTGGGGTATAGGATTTGAGTCTGCAATGATGTAGTGAGTAGAGATGCATTGATTGCCTTAATCCCATGTAATTGGGTCTTACAAATAAACTCTTTAATCTTTATTAACTGCTGTTATCTCCTCCTTCCGCCTGTGTGACTGGGACTGAGGGTCATTGGCTAGGGGAGCTTTTGAACCCGGGTCAGTCCAGCTCTCACAACTACTCCTCTAGAGAAAAGCCCCTTTCCACCATCCTTTCTTGTTTGCCATTTTCAGCCCAGAAACAGAGGCCTCCTTTCTACATTTCACTTCATGTATACAAGTGTCTAAGAACAACCAGAATTGTTTCATCAATATGCCCTGAATGCTATTTTTCTATCACTTTTCCGCATCTAAACCTGAAGGTTTCAAGGAGTGGTAGAACTTCAGTCCCTAGTTAGAAGCCATCGGGTAGTGTAGCTAATGATGTGAAAGAGAGCTGAGAGCCAATTTGGTGTAGTGTAGCGGTAAGAGTGCTGGACTGGGGACTCGGGAGATCCGGGTTCTAGTCCCCGCTCAGCCATGAAGCTCACTGGGTGACTTTGGGCCAGTCACTCTCAGCCTAACTAACCTCACAGAGTTGTTGTGAGGATAAAATGGAGAGGAGGAAGAGGATTATGTAAGCCACCTTGGGTTCCTTGCAGGAGAAAAGGTGGGATATAAATATAATATATAAATAAATAATAAAAATAAAATAAATAAAAATATTTTCTCTGTCTGATATCCTGGAGAGCCATTGCCAGTCTGAGCAGAGAATACTGGGCCAGACAGATAAATAGTTTGATCTGGTATAAAGCAGATTCCTATGTTCTGACTCTCCACTTCTTCTTTCCATGCTTCCTGAGGCCCCTCTCATTTCTCTCTTCCAAGTACTTCATACATTTATAGGCAGGAAAAAATAAGAGCCATCTATCGTCAACCGACGACTTTCCACACTCTCAGTTAGGCAAACTGTGACAGCTTGAGTGTTTTTTCCCCTCCTGGTTCCCTTGTAGCCCACGGGTAACCCCAAAGAATTATTCTTACATTTAATTAATTGCCACCATGCATGGACCAGCTCTTGTCCTCTATTCAAGCCTTCTTAGATTTAGGGAACTGGCTTACAAACCCACTAGCATGAATTAACTAGTTTATGATTACTTATTTAATTCCACTCAAGTCAATAGGATTGCCAGTGTAACCCAAGTGATTTGGCACTAACTGGGTTCTGGAATGCAGGCACATTCTTGTACTTCCAGAATGAATTAATTTTATCTCATTGTTGCACCATTAAAGTACCATACTTCTGATTACCATCTTGTATTTAGAAGAATGCAGCAAGCTATCTATAATGTCAATTAAAATCTGGCCCTTGAAGTGAACAATATCTTCTCACATAACTCAAGGCCTACTATAAAGTGTTCTCAGACCAAGCCTTTATTTATTTATTTATTTATTTATTTATTTATTTATTTATTACATTTTTATACCGCTCTCTAAACTGCTTGTTCTCTACCACCAATCCATTTATAGCATAAATTCTATGTTTTAGCCTCCTAGTCTAACTAAATAAGAGCTTTCTGTGACAGAGCACTGGAAAGATTTTCCTAAGCCAGTCCTCTAATTCCTTTAATTGGGATTTCCATAATGAGTCTTCCACTAATGTATGTATTTCTTCTTCTTATCTTATTTCCTCTCCCACACCCCAATTGTTTCCAGCTAACATCTGATGAATGAAATTGATAACAATAGGGAATGTATATGCATTATTCCTGTGGGTGGACCATAAAATGAGAGATAGTGGTCAAGAAAGAGAGCCAGTGTGGCGTAGTGGTTAGTGTATTGGACTGGGACTCGGGATATCCGGGTTCTAGTCCCCACTTGGCCATGAAACTCACTGGGTGACTTTGGGCCAGTCACTGACTCTCAGCCTATCCTACCTCACAGGGTTGTTGTGAGGATAAAATGGAGAGGAGGAGGAGGAGGATTATGTAAGCCGCCTTGGGTTCCTTGCAGGAAAAAAGGCAAGGTATGACTTCTGGCACCCTAAAGACTACTACACTTGGAATACGTTTTGTGGACTACAGTCCACTTCATCAGATGCATTAACAGCTGGCCTTAACTGAGGTTATGCACCCTATTCTACAAAAGCATATGCCATGATAAATGTCTTCATCTTTAAGGTGCCACAAAACTCTTTCATTGTTTCAGTTCACTTGAGACATTCTCCATATGAATGTGTTCTCAGAGCACAAAATTGACCATGTGAACTGGTCTTGAATTATGCCACTGTCTTTGCCTGTATGATCTCTGCAGTCCAGAGGTTCAGACTCTGGTATAGTGCACAAGATGGTAACTACCACCTAGATGAGCCCTCATTGTAACAGTCTATACTGGGTAGTCAGTCACATTACTTCGATGCCTTGTTCTTTAGCCAAAGTTACTTAACTATTCTCTCCCAGTACAGTGAAAACAACTTTCCAATGTAACTTTGGAAAAATAACTTTCCAAATCCACTATTTCTTATATATCATTTATCTCATTGTGCTAGGAATATCCCAGGAACAATTTTTTTGCTCCTGATGTATCTCTTCTGACCAGAAATTCAACTAAGTAAATAAACTAGTTGACATCTTCTGTCAACTAAGTCAGAGTTGACAGAAGATGAAAATGTATTGGGAGAAAGGTATAGTTGACATGGTATTTCAGGACTTTTCTAGAGTGTGCATCTGAGTTCAGATAAGGATAAAGGTGCCAACTTATTTCAAATGGATCCAAAACTTTAAAAGCAAATGGCTGCATAAGTGGATGAACTCAAGAATTGATATGCTCATTGACATCTCTTTTGGAAAAAAGAATAATAGCCTGAATGCAGGGCCGGATTAAGAGCATTATGGGCCTGGTGCTGAGGAGGGCGCGCGGCTGAAGAGGGTGTGCGGCTGAAGAGGGCGCAGAAATGCTGTGCTCCTCTTCGCTGCCGCTGCGCCGCCCCTGCCAGGCCTCTGCCTCCGCTGCGCCGCCCCCGCCAGGCCTCTGCCTCCCCTCCCTCCCTCCCGCCCACCCACCCACCCGCCGCTGCCGCGCCCTCCCATCCTGCTCGCCGCTGCGCCTCCCCCTGCCCTCCCCCTGCCCTCCCGCTCGCTGCCGCTGCGCCTCCCGCCGCCGCCGCCGCCATCACCACCACCCCTGACCCCCCCGCCACCTACCTTCTCCGCGTCGTGTCGCTTCCGGAGCCCCGCCCGCGTTGTTTTGACGGGAGGAACCAGGGCAACAGGGCTTAAACAGCCCTGTTGCCATGGTTTCCCCGGCAAAAAACAGCATGGCGGTCCCGTCGCGTCACTTCCTCCTCCTCGGCGGCGGCAGCGGCGGCAGCAGCAGCAGCAGCCAGGGCGGGGGGAAGGTAGGTTGGTGGTGGCGGCGCAGGGGTGTTTTTTTTTTTGCAGAGCAGGGCTGCTTTGGAGAGGGGGGGCGCTAAATATTATTTCGCCTGGGGCGCCAAACTGCCCTACACCGGTCCTGATTGTGGGCCTGTTTTGGGGTAGGGGCCTGGAGCTGCAGCTCCAATAGCCCCTATCTTAATCCGGCCCTGCCTGAATGAACAGACTGTGAGCTAAATGGTAACACCAACTACAAAGTGACTGATAATAATGAAGTTGTGTGAAATGGTCATGACAATTTAGCTTTTCCTGAAAGAGGTTACTTATATGAACAGAGTACTCCTCGAGAGAAGAAAACTTACGAAGCGACCAAGTGATCACTTTATACATACTGTCTCAGTCAGTGGTGTGATCTGACCCTCTGAGGAGATTTAGCATACTCTTCTGAATGACTCGCATAAAATAGAGTACATTATAAAGTTACATCACTGGAAAGTACAGATGTGTGAGAAACTTGCTCTGCTGAGTTTTTCTTATGGATTTACCAAATTTGCATCTCCTGGACCTGAATGTGGATCTGAATTCAATTTGCAGTTGGAAATACATACATTTCCAAGCTTGCAAAGCATTCTACAACCCCCCCCCAAAAGTGCACATTTTTAAAGTGTGCATATTTTTAAAATGTGCAAAGAAAAATGCGTACATTTCCAAGATCCATACAAACATACTTTAGTCAATGGGTTCATGCATCCAAAAATGCTCATGTTTAAAACTGCACACAAAACATGCAGACATTAATGTGTACATTTGAAAAATGTGTACAAATTTCTGTATAGATTTTTTTAAAGAATCACAAGCTCATGCAGAAATGGAATGGAATGAGCTTGACCTGGAAAAACTGATGATCTTGGTGAGACCAAGATTTATCTATCCATCCATCCCTACTGGAGAGCTGCCACTAAGAATGATTCTCCATGCTGCCTTCTTATTCCACCTTGATGCATTAAAAGTAGTATGCTGAGAAGAATCTTGGTCAGTCTTCAAATTAGTGATGTGATATATGGAAGGACAGTTTCTTCATTTGCAGGGGACACAGCTGTGTTCCTACAGTCAATGAGCAAAGATAACATGTGATGTGACAATAATCAAAATCTTGCTCTAGACTTGCAGAAAGTCCAAAGATAAAGCCATTGTCCTCAGGGTGGTGTTACATTTTCCAAGGATGATCGTATCTGAAATTAAGTAAGGTATATAACGCCTGTAATTTCCTCAGAATGGAGAAATACATAGGAGGAGGGAGGCTCAAGAATTATAGGGGGAAATTGCTTTGTATTTCTGTAGCTTCTTTCATATGAAGACTATTGCATGCTTTATAAGAATTAAGCAAATAACATCCCAATATCCTTCTGAATCATTTAAATACAAGTACAGAATAGTATTCAAACAACAAGGAAAGTGAGATTTTATTTTATTTTATGTTTGCCCAAGGTCATAGAGAACTTTGGTAGCTGGGCTGAAACTATACCCTCGAGTGTCATATTTACAGTAGAACTGATGGTCCAGGGATTGCATTCTTAGCCTATGACACTAGAAATTAGTGCATATTATTGTATGTGATGGTGATGAAGCCAGTTATTGCACCATTGAATGCATGTCTATTCAGAAATAGGTCCCACTGTGTCCAGTGGGGCTTATTATTCCTTGTGCTCAAAAGATTGTGCTCAAAAGCATTAATCATATACACACTGACCTGGCAGTAAGTCCCATTGGTCTCCCTTTGTCTTCAGATACTCACCTGGCTAGGACATGTTGGCAGGGCCTTTTTGATAGCAGCACCAAGTTTATGAACTCCCTCCCTTCAGAAGCCCAGCTGGCTTCTTGTCTCCTGGCCTTCAGGTGAGCAGCAGTTTGGACCAAAAGATGGAGATGACTTATTGTGAAAGCCATCAAGAGTTGTGAAAGGGCAAAGCAGAATAGGCAAAACTAATCAAGGCAGTACTGTGCTTCAAGTTAATCAAGACTGTGACATTTCCAAAAATTTGGGAGAAATTCCTGGTTGGTGATTGTGACATACAAGAGGGGAAATCACTGGAGGGCTGAAATATGCCTGCATATCGATAATCAAATTAATGTCCATTTAGTCAGTGGCTCTGACTAAGTGCTGTTTGAGTTGAATGGTTTTGCTAAATTTAGCTTTGCATATAATAGGACTCACTTTTGCTTTGCTTCTGGCAAGATTGCATTGATTGGTCATGACTTCAGGCCCTGGACCTGCTCTGCTTGCAGGCTGAATCTCTTAAAGTGAACTCACCAAAGGATACCAAATGTCATGAGGCTTGCTGTGCCTGCTCTGCTGCTGAGCAACTTGCCAACAGCTTTAAGTCTTAGCTGTATTTCATTTCCTCTTACACTCTTACTACTGGCACTTCTACATAACATTAGTTCTGCAGAGCCTATTGCATAGTTCTCGTGGAGGGGAACAATTATCAATTATAGCCTTGATCACAGTAGTTAATTCTGCAGAGATCTCAACAGAATATGCCTCTCTCTCTCTCTCAGCAAGGTTCACTGTGAATAGTTCCAACATACAGAGGACTGATTGAAACGTTCTCCCTAGATTTAGCCCTTACCACTTGACCATTCACCATGGGGGTGAGATATTCAAGCGATTGCTTTTCTTTCAAGATTAAAATTTAATTGTACTCAGAAAGTTTGGAGTGGGTTTTTTCAGTTAGTTCTTCATTTTCTTTGGATTTCTAAGTTATTATTCCCTGATTGTCATATCAGCCAACAAGTTGACAAATATCAAGTGCACATATAATTTCATTAGTAAATTCTAGATTTCATATCCACTGCTTCACTAAATTTTAGAGATTAACCAATTTATTTGACATCAATTTTTACAGGCAACAGAGGAGTTGTTCAAATGCTTGCACTGGACTGAGAAAGACTGACAGTAAGTACATTTTCCATCTTCATTGCAGTATTTCCTGCAATCTATCACCAAGAGATTTAAAAACAAACAAACAAAGAAAGAAAGCCCTAAGCTTCAGTCAAAGGTCCTGATCCATTTGTTGTATAAAATTTCAAAAATTATGGTGCGGAAATCCAAGGACAGATGTTCAAAGCTAGTATAATTGGTAATGTGCTGCTCTATTCTTTCACATGGAAGGTGAAAGATATCCCCATTAGGATCGTCTTCCATGTTAGCCTCCAAAACCGCATTACTTATCAAAAACTGTCATGTCAAGAGAAGGATGGGTGAGAATGGTTTCAGAAGTGACATGTTCAGTAATCCATCACGATCCTTGTGCTTCTTCTGTACTGGGGAGATGACAAAAGTTGCATTGCAGTTGTGACAGTATTCTCAAATTACAGGACACATGAGGCATATCGTTGCCAGTAATGGTCAGTTACTGAGCAGTAGCCAGCAGTGGCTCACATCATAGTGTGTGGTTCATTTTTACACTAATAAGGGGCAGGATATACCTCATTTTATTGGCTGTCACACTTCAACTCTGACATTGTACACTCCCACGCCTCCACCCCACCTAACTGCCATATACAGGATGATCTCCATGGTGAAAATTGTAATGTGAAATTGCCCTTACAGTTCTGAGAAAACATTGTGTGGGTGTGGGGAATAAAAAATGTTTAGTCTACCTTCCCCCATCTATATCAGGAAGCATTTAGAAGTGAGGCACATTAGATGGAGAGAACACCAATTTCCTGAGCTTGGAGGCACTCGTAAGAAAAGGATATAATGCAGCTGTGTTGCTGGCAGGGATACTGCTACATCACACCTGATCAACTACCTGTCTTATAGTTTGTTTATTATCTTTAAAGTGTTTGAGATGGCCTATATAGGGTACCCAGGTGGTCTCCCTTCCAAGAATTGACCAGGCCCAGTCCTGCTTAGCTTCAACAAGGTGTCTGTATCCCATCCTTTCAGACCATGGCTTGAGTTATAAATCATACAAGAGAAGAAGGGAGGGGTGGAAGAATGGAAGAGTAGCTACCTTGTTCCAAGAAGAGTCACCAAACCAGTTGGCAGAGGCAGGTCTAGGAGAGGGGTGAAAGATCCATCCACTGAGGCCTTCTGACATGCAGCCTTTCTTTTGTTTGTTTGTTATTCTACATTTGTATCTACCTTTCCGCAAAATGGTGCTCAAAACGGTGGCCCTTGTGAGATCTTGTGGGATCTCTCTGTTGTATCATATTTGGAGTAATGGAAGATCTGGCCCTGCTTACTGACTTTTTGCAAAGCTGTATTTCTTTTCTGCACTCCTTATAAGATCATCAAAAGCATCCTGCAGGAAAAGATGAGCCTGCCACATTTTAACTCAAGGCTTCTTATCCTGTTCCATTCAGAGGATGAATTGTTCTATTTCTCACAGAAGGGATGCCGTTAATTCAGGTGTCTACATTATAAATGTGTCTTTGGCTGATACATTCAGTGTCATTCATGTCAGTCTCTCTCCATCTTATGTTATTGCCGCATAAACTATCACAGTCTGCAGTTACTTCAATATCCAGAAAAATAATTATCCAAAGTATAATTAAATTAATTGACCAGGAAAGCGATTTGTGGAGATAATTAAAAATAACACATGTTTTGATGCATTTATATTGTAAAACACATTGGGACAGAATATTGATTCACACTCTGCTCAGCCAGCCGCCCAGCCACAGAACCAAATTGAACTAGAAAAAAATAAATATTTATCATGCACTTATTCTTCTTAATTGTCTGTCTGATTGGATTGTGTCCATGGTCTCTGAGTTCTCTTTTCTCTTAAGTACACTAAAATATCAGTATGTAGAGTTGTGAAAGCATGCCAAAGGCCCACTTAACATACAAAACCAACAGCAAATTTGTTTGCTGAAATTTGTTTGCTGAAATTTTGTCAACATGCTACAGGTTGCAAAATTATCATAGCAAATGCATAACTGGATTCTGGAATTTTCCATTCTGCCTCTTTAAAATGGTTCAACTAATGTTCTCAGTGAATGCAGAAGAAAGACTTGTTTCACAATAATGGTTAATATGGGTCATATTAATTTGGATCCAGACTTGGCAGCTACCCTAACAGTGCAGTCCTATATATGTCTACTCAGAAGTAAACCCCATTGAGTTCAGTAGGGCTAACTCCCAGGTATGTGGGTATAGGATTGCAACCTAAGAATTATAGCAGGGCTGGAGAACTTTTGGCCTTCCAGACGATGTTGGATTTTAATTTCCATGAGCCCTAGCTATCCTTGCCAATGATGAGGGATGATGGGAGTGGTAGTTCATCAACATCTGGAGGGCCACAGGTTCCCCACCCCTGAATAGAAACATCTTTTGTGTGTGCACAGCCATGTTGAGTTTCCACTTATAGGAAACAAATCCTAACAGTGCAAGGCACAACATTTATTCTTTCTGAACATATCTTCATTGTGAATCTCACCCATTGGACAGGTGCAGTCCAAAACACACTTAAATCTCATTTATTTCAGTAGGACTTTTAACTACACCTAATTATTTCTGGATTACACCCTACTAAAATGCCCAGTCATACAAACAAAACTTTGTGTTTCCTGGTCTACAATCCTGTTGTTTCCATATCATCCATATTATTTCTAATGCTTAGGGTAGGGGTGGACCTCCTTCATGCCAAACTGCAGAAGGCTAGGAGCAGATGATAGAGAATGGGGTATTACTGTTTGTGCTGTTGAACTTCAGAAACATTCAGATCTGAAATCTGTCAGGTCAGCTATTTGGGGGGCGGGCACATAACAGCCATCATACATAAAAAACAGACATCAGATAAAATACTGCAATTGGAAGAAAATATAAAAGAATCTAAGTTATGTTGAGGTTAAATAAACTTGTGGCCCTAGTAGTTCCGATTCCTATGAATCTGACCTGTGGATTCTGTAGTGGACTGGCTTTTTCCAAGTTTATAGGTATGGGCGACCTGCCCAGCACTTGACTTGTGGCATGTGAGCCGAGTGCGAGCGCCAGCTGAGGCGCTCGCTGGACTTCTGGGTCCTTGGTACTATGTTGTTTACGTAGAAAACAGCCAAATTTGTGCAAATTATGGCCAAATTTGCACAAATTTAGCCGTAATTTGCGAAAAATTTGGCCGTAATTTGTCCAAATTTGACTGTTTTCTACGTAAACAACATAGTGCCAGAACCCGGAAGTTGCTTTCCCCAGCTTGGCTCATGAGAACACAAGTCAAGCCAGGGAAAAGGTAGGGCGAGCATTGCTCGGGGCGGTTGAGCCTGGCGAGTTCGCCGGACTTCCACCCCCCACAATCGAGCATCACGCACATCACATCCCTATATGTGGATTTGTGGACTGTTTTGTTTTGTTTTTATTTGGCAGCTGGGATTTGCACACATTCGCACTTGCTCTGATGTACATTAGTGCAAGTGCACATTAGTGCTAATGTGCACTTACACAAGTGGAACAAAATTCTCATACATCTCTGATGCCATCAATGCACAGACAAAGGAATGAAATATGCCTGACAATCTGTGAAACACAGACAGAATAGATTTAACAAAATCCATACATCGCTAGCCCCTAGCTAATTCAATGGCATGTGTCTCATTTCATTATTCCTGGTCTGGTTGCAACAAAAAGATCAGACAAACTTGTTGCCGTCTACTTATAAAGACAATCTATTCAGTTTCAAAGGGTTGTGTTTTTTTTTAAAGGTATAAATGCAACAGCATCATAAAGACAATATATCACCTCGATGCTCATAACTAGGGCTTATGCTCTGGACTAGGAGGCTAGGAGCATCCTCTGCAGAGTGGGAGAAGTGGCAGAGGTGATCTCCGCCTTCCCGCTCCTCCCACTCTGCAATTCAGCTAGATGACGGCTGATTCCAGCCATATAGCTGTGGTGGCACTTCGGACAGGGCGGGAAAGAGGCTGGAGTGCCACCAGGATACTTCATATCCTGGTGGACCCAGTCTTTTCCCCTCCTCTCCCTGTCCCCTTTACCCCTTCTCCGAGGTCGCTTTTCTGACCTCGGAGAAGCTGCCTGTGTGGTTCTTTCCACAGTGGCTGTAGGGAGGTGAGGAGGGGGATCCAAGTGCAGATCCCCAGCTCCGAGGTCAGAACCCTGTTTCCAACCTCAGATCTGGGAATCCAAAGAATCCTATAGCCCCCCTAGATGCTGTTCTAGGGACCATAGGATGGCTCTTTAAATTATGAAAAGGCATTGTTATATCTAACATCAATATATGGAGATATATTTAAATATTTAGCAACAATCTTAGGCAGCCATGATGTAGGATCCCTATACAGTAATACCTTGGATTGCAAGTAACTTGGTTTAAGAGCGTTTTGCAAGACAAGCAATTTTTAAAATATTTATTTAATTTTTTTTTACTTGATATACAAGCGACATCTTGCAATACAAGTACTGTAGTACGGCTTAAATTAAAAATCTCTGTACAAATTTTTTTGGGGGATTTCGTTTTGATATAAGAGTGTTTTGGATTACAAGCACGTTTCCGGAACGAATTATGCTCTCAATCCAAGGCATGACTGTATTCTGTCCCCAGGTCAATGGTTTTGATGGAATATTGGTCCCACCACTATGGACATCCTTGTTTCTATAGTATTGCAAATAATCTGTGAGTTTCCAAATTACATAATGCTATTTAGTATATGTGTGTGCGCATGTGTGTGTGTATGTGTGTTTAAATTCTATAGTAATTTGATTGTAGTTATAAGCATTACAAATGGTTAGTTGAGGCTGAGAAATGGTCCTGCATAGTTTATGCTCTGAACGCTCTGTTCTCTCAACAGAACTCTATTTTACACAGGTAATCAGCCAGTTGCCTAGCACCACCCAATCATATAGTAGCAAAATAAGCCAGTGGCATCAATATCATGTAACTGGTACTTTGTTTTGTTTAGAGAATGAAATTAAATGCATGAGAAGCTAGTGATTAAAGAGGGAGGGAGGGTGAAGGGTTGATTTCTATGTTAGAAATAAAGCTTCACCAATTACTAATTTTTAGAACTGAAGAGCAAATCAGAATGTTCTTGAAAAGGAAATCTGGATTATCTGGGTGTTAAGTAGAGCAAATATTTTCTCCTCCAAGGGCACATTTATTTCCATAGAGTTCAGAAACCAGTTGCAATTGTGTACTAGTAGTGGCAGTGCTCCATTCTAGTCATGTTCCTGAACGACTCAGAATAACTGATTCAAGAAAAAGATGAAAATTTGTCCAGCACCGTTAAAATCCATTTAGACTGCAATCTTATACCCCAGGATTGGTGTCTAGGCCCGGAGTTTAATGTGACCCTTCCTGGGGTCAAAATCTGGCCCACCTGGAGTCCCAGTCCAGCCATCTGGGGTTATCCAGATGGCCATGACCATTTCGCACGGCCCCACTCCATTGGGGCCAGGGGAATTATCCTATGAGGGGGCATAGGATAATTCAGAGTCCCCCCTGTGACCTCGGAAGTCCCTTCCAAGAGCACAGTGTAGAGCCTGATCACGAAGTGCCCCCCCCCTTGCAGCCGGAGTGGTTCATTATATGCCAGCTGGGAATCGAAGACGGAAGACCATCTTCGGTTCCAGCATGGGGGGCATTCCTGGGAGCAGGGAGGGGAGGTGCAAGGTGCTACCAGCTTCCAAGGAATCCAGACGGTGCCGCAGCATCTCCTGCTAAGGAGCAGGTGTGAAGCATTTAGATGTCCGAAATCGGCCATCTAAGTGTTTTTGAGGGCGAGGAGAGAGCATGGTAGCAATCCTATCTGCCGGGCTCCTCCCGTCCTCAATGGGATCCCTGTAATCCTCCGGGTTTGGAGGGTTACGGGCAGCCTCATTAGACTGTGCTGCCCCTTAACATTAATTCAGTGCAAACTAAGATGCTGTACAGAGTGAAGAGGTGGCAATGCCCCCACCCAGTGGTGCTTGAATTCTTTTGCTGGAATTCTTCTCCTAGTTACTCATGCTCTAGCCTGCATTTACAAACTCATCCTGTAAGCATTATGTGTGCTTAATGTCAGGATTAGGGATGGATGGATCCAGTCTATTTCTGGTTCATGTCAATTTCACATGCATTCCTTCATAAGTCTGTTCTGTTCTGTCCTGTTTCTGCATCAATCAGCACCTTTTAAAAAATTGCACTGACGCACACAAATGTGCACTATATTTGAACGTGTTTCTTCACAAAACAGACATTTTTGTACACGTTTTACTTAAAATATGCATTTCTATACACATAATGGGCCAGTTTGCATGACAGGGCAGCTCATCGAGGGTTAATTTACACTCAAGAAGCTGCTGTGGTGCATGCCGGCTGCTATTATGAATATGCAACTCCTGACCAGGGGTTGCCATGTTGTGCAAACCAGGCAGGCAGGGGTTATTTGCGGGTTAAACCACTCTCGCATAACCCACAGTCTCAGGGTTGTGTGCGAGTGGTTTAACCCTCAAATAACCCTTACCAGCTGGGTTCTCATGACAGGACAATCATAGGGATGTGTGCAGAGCTTGATTGGGGGTGGGAGTGCAGCAAACTTGCCAGACTGGACCCGCCCCGAGCTCTGCTTACCCTACCTTTTCCCTGGCTTGAGTTGCGTTCTCGTGAGCCGAGCTGGGGAAGAGACTTCCATTTTCTGGCTTTACATTGTTTACGTAGAAAATGGTGTTACATTAAAAATGGCCACAGTTTGCATAATTTGTGCAAATATTGGCCATTTTTAACATATTTTATGCTATTTTCTATGTAAACAACGTAACACCGGGGACCCAGAAGTCCGGTGAGTGCCTCAGCTGACACTCACGCTTGGCTTGGCTCGCACGCTGCGAGTCGAGTGCTGTGTGGATCACCTACCCCTACTCAATCGACGGTTGCATATTCATAATGGTGGCTGGCATGCACCGTAGGTCCTTGAGGGTAAATTAACCCTTGATGGGCTGTCGTATCATGCAAATCAGGCCAATGCTTGCTTACTGGATACAAACTGGAGTCTGAACAAGGACTCTCTTCTTGCAGCAGAAGAGAGTAAGACCCACTGGATAGGGGCACTTCTGAGCAAGGCTTGGGTGAACTTTTCTAACACTACTATTTGTTCACAAAAATATTGGGAGACAGGCATATCGTTTGATGCACGCTCAGCATGGTGGTAGCAGCTTTGAGGGTTGGAAGTGCAAAGGCTCAAGAGAACTTTCTTATATCACATAGAGCCACTATTAGAATGGTAATGCATTAGAGGGGTCTGGTCATCAGCATGATGATGAGATCTCCCTTTAGAAGAGCTGTGAGGAATGCAGTACACTGACTCAGTAAGACAGGCCATTTGGGCAGCAAAGATCAAGCAATGCAGACCTGTCTTGATTTATATATTAAAGGCAACAGGTATGCTGCCCGTCCCAGCTATTCATACAAATGTATGTGAACAATTTATGTGCTGCTTCCAGCAGCTATGTGAGAATTTGTTCAGACATATAATTCAGACTTTAAATAATTCAAATTTTTAAAGTCTCATTAATCTAGGTAGCAAAACTTTTCAAAAATGCATAGTTTTCAAGCACTGAAGGTCTTGATATGCACATTTAATCTTACTGCAGTTCAACTACATCATTGCAGCTGAACTACATGAAGTTTGCAGGCTTACAGGCATCCTGATTGGATTGTGCCCTTAGTCACATGACGAAGTGTTCATGTAATCAGGGTCCCTGGCTCCACTCCTGAGATTGTGTGGCTACTCCTATCCCTGCACCCGACATACACACATTAGACATAAACATCTGCTGGCCAAAAACCAATACATTTCTATAAGGATGGGCAAATCTGTCTGTTTCACATTCACCTGCATTCAGATTTTTTAAAATCTTAAGTTCTTCCTCTCCAGAATATGAAGAACGTTAATGTTGGTAACTTATTATCAAAAATGGATTGAAATTAAATTCTCATCCATCTGCACCAGCCAAATTAAACAGGTGCAGCTATTGCCAGCATAGAAAGGACCATGATGTACCTGCTTGCCATGTAGCTGTTAAACACAAGGAGCCTGTCAGAACAAAGAGGTGGCAACCCCAGTTCAGCAAACCCAGACTTATAAGAACAAAGCACTCACAGCTCTGGGTCTAGATTGCCAAATCTGTCAGCTTCAGTTTTCCTCATTCACATTTTTTTAAAAATTTCAAGTTCTTTTTATTCCAAATATAGAAAACTTTTGTGAATTTTGATAAATTCTTATACAAACTAAACTGAAATGAAACTCTCACCCATCCCTACCTGTTGATCTCTACAAGCACAGGCTTCTCCAGAACCTGAAATGTTATGCAATCTGAGTTCCAGGTCCCAGGGAAACCTATACACATAAAGATTTACATGCGTAAGCGTACCCCCTGCAGATGTCTATGACTAAGGTGTGGACAAAACAGGCAGGGCCAGGGGGAACCACACAGCCTCACAGATGGGATCAGCAGCACAGCCCGACTGCCCCTTGATCACATGAGCATCCCTTTACTTTGGGAGATCTCCTGGAACACCCCTCCCACAATGTGTGGCTCTGAGGAAGGACCCCCTCAGACAGGGCCGGATTAACATAGGGGCGATTGGAGCGGCCGCTCCAGGCCCATAACAGACAATAGGCCCACAATATAGGGACACACGGCACGATTTGAGTTAGCTCTGATCGTTATCATTCAGCATAATTAATGATTTTTTCAAGATTAGAAAGGTGTTCTAAGCACATCTGCATTACAGGCTTGAGGCAAGACCTAGCAAGAACTGTTGTTCTCAAATTAGCATTTCGGTAGGTTTTTGCATTTCAATCACTGTTACTACATTTCTTTGAAGCACGTGGGGGCTTGCTAGGGTCTGTAATATTCAGATTTAGAAGGGACCTCTCTCTCCAGCCTCGAGCAAAAGATCTTTCTGATTCGCAGCTCAATTGTTCAAATGCTAGTTTAACAAAAAAACAAAAATGAAACAAAGCAACAAGAACAACACAATTATTCTTGGTCAAGCAAAGCTTCCTGGCTTTTTGTTGTGGCTGCTTTTTCTTTTTTAATAAATAAATTTGGGGGAAATTGGGAAGACCCTTACTGATGAGCTGCAGGAGTTTTTGAGTTTTGGCACTTTAATGGTAATTAAAATATTTAATTTGTTTTAATATAAAATTGCGTCTTCATTTTATTTATTTCCATAAAAAGGCCCACCAAAATCCTCAGCACCAGGCCCATAATGCTCTTAATCCGGCCCTGCCCTCAGAGCTAGGCATTTGGGCTTGGCCAGCTCTCTGAGGAACCATGCTGGCTGCTACTTCCTCCAGCTGTCCCAACTCTCCAGAGAGCCCGCCTGCCCTTTGCTCACAGTGAGAGGATTCAGTCCCCTCAGAGCAAAACAAAGGATGGGTGGCTGTTCTAGACCGCCCTGCTGACTGGCCACTATCTCACTGTGGTATTTGTCACAGTGGGAGAGCAGGACTGGTGGGAGTCTCTAGAGCATCTGCTAGTGTTGCCAAGAGTGTGGCTGCTCCAGAAAGCCATGCCAGGTCCACTCTCCCACTGTGGCAAATGCCACAGCAGGAGAGTGGCCAGCGGGGCTCTCTGGAGCACCTGCTGGAGGCAGTGGAGACAGGCTCTCCTTGCAGGGGTGGAGGGGTGCGTAATTCACTGCTCCTTCTGCTCTGCCGCCTGAGGCAGGGGATTCACCCTGCTTCAAGGGTGAACCAGCCCTGGCTGCACTCCAGTCAGAGATAAATATAACTTAATGGCTAGCTTCATATTATACAAATGAAACTCAGCTTGGTTTGCAATAAGACCAGGGATGGGGACTCGGACTCGAGGACTCGACTCGTGAGTCGGACTGAGTCCCCCCTATGACTCGACTCGGACTCGAGTCCCAATATTTTTAATGGGACTCGAGACTCGACTCGGGACTCGAGACCAAGGACTCTTCAACATCCCTGGGCAGTGCCAGAAGGAGTGGAGAGGAGTGCGATCACCAGCAAAGAGCGCATGGAAGCGAGGTGTGACGCTGCTCGGCCACTATGGACGGCTACCAGGAGTGCAGCCCCAACAGTGTGTCAAGATTTATTTTGATAGATGTGTTGCGTACTTGGCAGAGGCAGAAGAAGGACCTGAGATTACTCTGTGTGGCTGCTCTGAGTGTGTTTCTGGTTCCAGCAAGTTCATCACCAGTGGAGCGGGTGTTCAGTGAGGGTGGAATTGTGATGAGATCTCACCGTTCCAGAATGGGGGCCAAACATTTAGAAAAAATCATGTTCCTCAAATGCAACATGGATAAGTTTTAGGAAGTACAGCAAGTTTATTTTTTAAAATCATTTTCCTAAAATTCAACCTTTCAGACATTTTGGGTTTGGCTGCCTCTGCCTGCCTGTCTGGGGTTCCCAGCCTCCTCTGCCTGGTCTCTTCTTGACCAGTTCAACAGTTGAATTGTCCAAGACAAAGGCCTCTGCCTGCCTGCTTTGGGGTTACGGTTCCCTGCCTCCTCTGCCTGCCTGGTTATTTTGGGTTTTTCTGCCTGATCTGTTCTTGCCAAAATCAGTTGCAGAGTTTTGAAATAAAAAGGCACACTTGTGCCTATAATTTATTTAAGCCACACATCTGAAGTAGCCTTATTTTGTTGGGGAAAACCCCCATTGATTTTAATAGGGACTCATGGAGTCAGCTTTGGGAGGGACTCGTGACTTGTGACTCGTGAGTCACCATTTTGGACCAAGGACTCGGACTCGAGACTCGGGTCCAAAGACTCGTGACTCGACTCGTGACTCGAGACCAAGGACTCTTCAACATCCCTGAATAAGACAGCACAGCAATGGACGGGATGCATGTATGTCATTATTCTGTTTTAGTTGTGTTGATTTAGATATCAATTTAAAATATTGCTGTTCAATCACTCATGCACACTGCAGTGCACTCCACAAAAGTAAGATCAGTATGTCCCAGCTTCACACATTGCTTTAAGTGTGAAGGAGAGGGGATTTAGAAATGTGAGCAATTCATGCTTCTGAATAATAGGCTTATCTAAAATAATGCATGAGTTGCAACTGGAAAATCTAGTTCTATTTTTTATTCTAAATGGAGGGAAGAGTTCTCCTTCTAGCTCTTTAGCCTGGAGAGTTACATGCCTGTTCATTCAGTCAAACAATGCAGCACTTTCACATTCTTAATTACTCGAAATCTGGTCCTTATTTTGCATATAAAATAATTGTCTACTTGTGGGTGGCAGCTGTTATCTTTGCCAACATATTGAAACTCATCAAAAATCAAAGAACCGGTACACTATTATAGGGATTTTGGGGGTATACCATTGCTGTGAAATGTCTGGTGTGCTTCACCAGGCAGTTTTTGGATGAAGCAAATCTACTCGCTTCACTAAATGCAGTACACAAACAAGTGCTATGACTTCGTTAATTTCATATAAATGTAAGTTAATTAACTCATATTTCAAAGAATGCTTGGCAATTTTAAGTAAAACAGGTTTAGTTAATGTATCAGCTCTGTAGTAACACAGCCCCTATTTTAATTTCCAAACACAAAAGAAAAGGAGGAAAAGAGGGAATTATTTTCTATCGATGTATCCTTTTCTAATAAGTTGTGATATGTTGTTAATTAACCTATTTGTCAATTGAGTTTTTAAACAATTCTGTTCAGGACTGCATTTCTAACACCAAGGTCAAAGCTAATTTACTCTAGAGCAGACATATTGACTGCAAAAGGTCTACTTGGGAATAAATAAAATATGGATTAAATTTTGCTGTCTACAACAAGTTTAAAATAAAATAAAATAAAAGATTTACTTGAATATATAACAATTATGTAATTAATTAGCATGTAATGAGATACTAATTTATGAATAAATTAGATATCAAGGCTTATTACATATTAGTTAGGAGTGTTAACAAATTACACCTTGGTTATCTGCTTAGTTATTTACTATTACTAATTAATTTAATAGATTTCATAGATCATAGAGTTGGAAGGAGCCTACAAGACTATCGAGTCCAACCCCCTGCTCAATGCAGGAAACTAGAGGTGGGGTCTCCCATCCAAGTAATAACCAGGCTTGACCCTGCTTAGCTTTCCACACTTAGACAAGCTGAGCCAGCATAAGCCACAGGCCTGCATATGATATTCACAATGAGTTTAATGTATGAAGACAAATCAATTTACATTTTTATTGATTTAATTAAGTGAAAGAATACATCAATCAAAAAATGTGTAGGAAAAGAATTATAGGCAAGAGGATAACAACGTCCAGAGGGGTAACTGTGTTAGTCTATTGCAGGCAAAACAACAAACAACACAATCTTATAGATGTCTACTTAGAAGTAAGTCTCATTGAGTTAAATGTGGCTTACTCCCCTGTCACTGGGTATAGTGTTGCAGGCTAAGAGTCTTGTGGTAACTTAGAAAATAGCAGATTTATTATGGCACAAGCTTTGGTGGACTAGAGACCACTTCATCAGATGCAAGGAAAAAGATTCAGGTGCGCTACATACTGCAGAAAACCACCCCATCCAACAAGAGGATTCCATCAATTCTTATGGGCCCCTAGTCAGGAGAGACCAATTCATGCATAAAAGAGCTCTGTTAATATGGGTGTGTGTGTATTTTTATGTTGTTGTTTTTAATTACGGTAAGTATTGTGCAAGCTGCCATGATATTGTAATTGGAATGGTGGGACACACACACAAAGAGACTAGGCTATCTCTCCCCCACCACCACCCTAGCCAGCAGGAAATGCCATTTTTAAAAAATCTTGTGGTATCTGCCCTTTTAATACAAATGTGTTACTTTTTTGTAGAAACAACAACCTTAATGGAATGGAAGCAAGTTTGTGAAATATATGTGTGCCTCTTAAACTGAAGGAGAATTTCATAAGGAGGAGACCCCTTTGATCCTTTAGAACCAAGGGAAATTATTTAGGACATTACCCTTATATCTCCAGGCTGGAAAAAGTTCCTCTGGGAGATTTTTTGATTTATTTGCTACAAGAGAAAGACAGATTGTCTTGGAATTGCCTTCTTTCATGCCTGTTCTTGATCTCCTGAGATCTGAGTCACCATCAGGTCACCATCAAAGTGATCTTGAAATTGGTTATCCCAAACTTCACTCAGCAGGTGACTTTTTGTGTTACTCTTCAAAGCTTTTAAAGAGAGAAAATGCCATATTGACCATGTGCCATTCCTATGTCTAAAACTGTAATGTCAGGAGAAAGAATGCCCAAAGTTGACCTGAGAAAACCAGTGTTTTGGCTCTCTGCTCTCCTTAGAGATAGGGACACTAAGTCACCACATGTGGTGGAAAAGCAGGGGGAGAGAAGGGAGAACTAGAAAGGCATATGAAGCCCCCTACCAGAAAGAGACACTTCCTCCTTTTGGTACTGTGAAGCTTATGGAGGACTTTCCCAGCAGCAGCATTGTGGCTTTGCAAATCTGAAGCATATCAGCTGTAAATAGATCTGGAGTATTTAGTTAGTTAGTTAGTTAGTTATTACATTTCTATACCACTCAATAGCCAAAGCTCTCTGGGTGCTCACAACAATTAAAACCATGAAATATAACATAAAAGTTTAAAAGTTTAAAACTACACAATGAAATAGAAGTAAAAGCCAAAGTAAAACCTAGCAGCAATGCAAAGACTAAAATATAATAACAGTTTTAAAACAGAAACTGAACAGCTAAAATGCCTGGGGAAAGTCTTCACCTGGCACTGGAAAGAGCAAAATGTAGGCGCCAGGTGAGCCTCTCTGGGAAGCTCATTTCACAGTCAGGGTGCCACAACAGAAAAGGCCCTCTTCTTAGTAGCCCACCTTACTTCCTTTGGCAGGGGTTCCAAAGAAGGACTGCTGAGGATGATCTTAGGGTCCAGGCAGGTATATATTGGAGGAGACAATCTTTCAGGGCTGTAAGTGCTGGCTCTAGGTTTGAATGGGGCCTTCAGCATGGGGCCCTCTTGCCCCCCCACCCATGTTGGTGGATGGCCCCTTTCCTCCTCCTCTTTAATTCTGCCACGCAATTTGACCAGCTTACTGGAGGAGGGGGGCAGTGGCCTTCCTTTGAAGAGTGCCAGGTAGCCACCACTGTAATTGTCCAGAATGCTATGTAGCAACCTAGTGCTGTTTCAGGACACTGTGGGCAAATACAATGGCGGTCACCCAGTACTGATTGGTGTGTGGGAAAAGTGAACCCTAGGTTATGGCATGAGCTGCAGTGGGCCTTTAGCATCTATCCATGTATGCTAACTGCTGAGGCCAGACCTGTCTGGAAGCGGCTAGGAGACCCATTGTCGTGGACTGGCAATGCCCTATTCCATGAGTAGAAGGGAAAACATGCAAAATAATGTACTCCGCTAGGGATGTGCACAGAGCTTGATTTGGGGGTGGAAGTCTGGCAAACTCGCTGGGCTCAACCCCCCGAGCTCTACTCACCCTACCTGTTTCCCTGGCTCAGCTCGCGTTATCGTGAGCCAAGCTGGGGAAGCAACTTCTGGGTTCCCAGCACTATGTTGTTTATGTAGAAAATGGTGTGAGATACACTAAAAACGGCCACGATTTGCACAAGTTATGCAAATCGTGACAGTTTTTAACATATCTTACGCCATTTTCTACATAAACAACATAGTGCTAGGAACATGGAAGTCCAGAGAGCACCTCGGCTGGTGCTTGCTTTCAGCCTGGCTTGGCAGGCATGGCAGCAGTGCTTGCCGAGCACCCACCGAGTCAAGTGCTGGGTAGATTGCCCACCCCTAGCATACCTTTTTGCCCTTCCCTTCCTGTGACCCTTTATTCTGCCACCAAGCAGAAACCGTTTTTTCTCTGGCTACCTCCACTAAACAAACCTTAAAGCTCCCTGAGTCTCAGGAATCTACTTTGGGTAGTTTGTGGGTTGGATATATGTGGGGTGGGTAACCGAAAAAGGAAAGATTTCAAAGTTTCAAATAAAAGAGTTTAAGTGTTATTGAAGAAAAATGTCAATAAGAAAAAGTGTTAAAGTCTGTATGTGTACATGCACACGCACACGCGCACACGCACGCACACACACACACACCACAAAACTGTATGAACAACAGGATACTCAAACAACCAGGGATAAGCACATCCAGCTAACCTCATGTAATGGGAGTTGCGGAAGATGGCGAGGAGTGCAGTGTTGCACAGCACAACAGTCCTGCCTCAATGCTCTGTATTATGCTCTGTATTACACTATACTCTGTATTATGCTCTGTAATAGCAAGGCATGACCTTGCTTGAATTGCTAGCATGTGAGTTGGCTGCTAGCCAGGAGTTGTCAGCCGATAGGCTGATACAATCTCCAGTAACGTGTGACCTGGCTGCTGGCCAGAAGAATGATACTGCACAACAGCACAGGTGCTATCATTTAAACACAAGGTCTGCAGCCCATGGAGTTTGGTGCTAGAATTGTATATAAGACTAGCAAATGCAGCCTGAAGTGTTGGTTGGTTGGTTGCGTGTGTAGTGGTGTACTGCTGAAGAATCGGAAGGAGCAAGGAAGAGCAGAAGAAGCTGTTCAGAGAGCTCTGCTGAAGCCCCAATACTGAAAGCTGATACCCAGGCGGAGAGCTGCTGGAACTAGCATTCGGGTTGGTTGGAAATAATACAGTGACTGTGTAGCTAAGGGGTGGGATTTCCACCAGGAAACTTGGAGGAGGGCATAGCATTGTTGTATTTCATGCTCAGCTTTGCAATAAAGATGTTTGGTTTTAACTTCCTGGAGGAGTATTTATTATTGTCTGAAAATCCTTCAAAGAACCTTTGCCAATCCCTTTTGAGGAACCTGTGGCAAAACACCTCATTAGATTGTAGCCCTTTTCAGGCATTCGTGGATTTTCTAGCATCCTGGCTTGCATGGAGAGGCTCCATGGACAGAGGAGCTCCCCTCTTCAGACCATCACCCTCACACAAGTAGAGGGCAACGAACACGATGAGGGAGTGGGACAGGGCTGGAGCGTTCTCCCTCCTCACATGTTTGATCTACATGAAAAGAGAACACTTGACTTGAATAGAGTTGTGTCCGTATTTTATCCAGCTTCCTTATCCAAGCAACCATATGTACTACCACTGCTTCCTACTTCTGCGTGTTGCCGAAAATTACAGCTGAAGAAGTTTTCCCTCAGTCTCTCACAGCAATATCTTACCTTCATTGGTCCAGTTCTCTCTCTCTCAATCAGTTCTGTCTAACTCAGTATAAGAAATCTTCCTACGTTCTTATCTTCCTATTGTAGATATTGGAAAGTCAAGAGAATTACAGTAGAATTCAGTAAGCATGGCATAGATCTCTAATCTGACCAGTTTCAGAATACTACTGTACTGATTTTAATAAATACCGTAACTCCAGCAGAAGTCGGCAGTGATTTTAAGCTGGATTTATGGTGAAGGACTGGAGAGGTATACCAACATTAGGCAATGCAACAGCTTTAAAAAGGCAAAAGATTATAGGACTTGACCATAATGGTCTGCTTTGAAGCAAGGGGTTTCTAGATAGCTTTGAGCTAAGACTGCCTTCAGGTAAGCTTTAGCAGTACCTGAGCAGAAGCTCTTTGTCCTAGATGGGAAAAACCAAACACCAGTGAGAAAACTCGACATTGGCAGATAAGATGGCCTAGGAATGATCACAGAAGAAATGAGAGGGGAAGGGAATTTCAGCCAACTAGTCACTGTCTACAGCCACAAAGACATGACAAACCTCAGGAGGTATTATTAACAGGATGTGGGTAAGCAGAATTAGGTAATCTGACATTTAATGTATTCAGGAGCAGTGCTTTGGACGTGAGGGGAATGGTTTTGGAGGAAGCTTAAATAATTTTATTACAATTTTTGACTTATGGGATAGTGGCTAGAAAAAGCCCAATAACATAAAAAGTAGGGTGCTCAATTTTCTTGATCCTGTCTCAGATCCTAGTACCTGGAGGGTGTGTCATGGCTGGGTTAGTATAGTGCAGTGATGGCGAACCTATGGCACGGGTGCCACAGCTGGCACGCAGGGACCTCTCTGTGGGCACTCGAGCCATTGGTCACCAGATCGCGAAAAGACCGTCCCCTTCTGCAAAACACTAATGATCTTGTTCTTTCTCACAGTGTGGAACAGAATGATTTTATTCTAGAATTCCTGTTACAGAATTCTTTTCTACATTGTTATCACATTTAAAAGATTTTGAAGAATGATGCACAGAGCATGGCTTGGATGTAAAGCCCTAACAGTTGACCCGAGTGCTGCATGTGTTGCTCTCAAACTAATGGAGTATGAGCCAAGGTTTGACAAATTATCAGCATGCATGCAATAGCAAAAATCACATTAATTGTGCAAAAGCATGTCCAATGCAAACATTTACCTAATGCAGTGTTTGCAGTCCAAGACAAAGTGTTTAAAATGTGTTAAGCACGTTTAGTTTTCTTATTTATCTTGCTCATCCTAGTACAGGTTGACTTTTACTTTTACTAATCCGACACCTGTAGAAGCAGGGAAAGGACCCGGGGTAAAGCTTGCCCCATACAATTTCAGTCTGGCATATAATCATATTACAAGTTGAGAATCCCTTATCCAAAAATACATATGCCTAATTATTTAAAAAGTTTGTATAAATTCCCTTCAGGCTATGTGTACAATGTAGTACTATAATAATTTTTTGAGTTGATTTTTTTTCCAACAAAAAACTGTATCATTGAAAGCTCTGTTATTGTGTTTTTCTTTAAAAACAAAATATGTTAATTAGTTTGGCAACTGTATGAGTTGTTTTTCTAAAACTAAAACCTCGGTATTCAGGTTTAATTGCAGTGTTGGCACTTGAAAATAAATAAGTTGGTTTTGTGTTGCAGTTTGGGCACTCGGGCTCAAAAAGGTTCGCCATCACTGGTATAGTGCCTCTCTAGACAGATATTGTCACTTGGTGCTTAAAGAACAATTGTAAGACTAACTTCTTTTCCTTTCCGTACTTGTATGTGTGAATTTTCTTTTCTACTTCCAGTAAAATGCATCTCCTTTTAATTAAGCTTGCTGTGGAACTGTGCTCTTTCAGTCAAAAAAAGCAGATCTCAAATTCTTAGTCCATTTCTATTCTCAGTGGGCAGGGTTAGGGACCTTTCTTAGTGGGACATTATATCACTGATACAACTAGTTTCAAGGACTTAATTTATCTGCTTCCTACAATGGTTGCTTTAGGGATACTAGCAAAGTCAGGGGTAACTGAGCCTTATTCTTCTAATCCAGTTTACCAGTCATGTCTGGGTGTTCCAGGCCAAGAAGAGGGGTGAGCACTCTCCATAGAACCCCGAGGTCTGTGAAATCACACACAGTGCTCCAGTTGCACGTACAGCTTGTGCAATTCATGATGGAAGAGTGGGTAAGTGTAATTCCCATTTGGGATGCCATGCCAGAACCAAGCATGAAAAGAGAAATCCCCAAAGAATCCATTTGTTTTGTTCTCCTGCTTCTCTGTAACATCCAAAGTTCTCAGTCAAGCACCTTTTGTCATCCTGAACATCTTCTACTTTGGCGGCCATCTTTTCCCATGGGTATTTTTTTTTCTATTGAGTGTATGAGCACAGCATGATTCACATATAATGACATATATAATTCACTGCTATTGAGCAAACCACTTTTGGTAAATCCCAGCAGTCTGTTTTGTCTGTGATTTAACTTGACCTCACGTAATTGCTGCTGCCAAATGGAGATAGTTGTTTCAAGCTATTGATTGAAGCATATATTTTTTTAAATGAACCTTGTAACTCAAATGAAGTCATAGTGCAGATCATCTAACTGTTTGAAAGTACACTGAGGTCTCTGAACAGAGGATGAAACTTGGCTGCAACAGAGAGTACTCACTCAAACGTGCAAAGGGAGATTTATTTATTTTTTAAAGGATGATATTCAGCTATATTTATTTTATTTATGTATATATTTATTATATTTATACCCCACCTTTTTTCCTGCAAGGAACCCAAGGCGGCTTACATGATCCTCCTCCTCTCCATTTTATCCTCACAACAACCCTGTGAGGTAGGTTAGGCTGAGAGTCAGTGACTGGCCCAAGGTCACCCAGTGAGTTTCATGGCCATGACCATATGAAACCAAGGAACTGCCAGATATTCTGTTGATGGAGTGTAGTTTTCGTTCAGATTGTGAATAAAGCAATGAGCTCAGAAGATTGGGGTGGAAGATTAGTTATAACACTAATGTAATGTGCAACATGACCTCTTAATTAAAAGAGAGGAACCCAAGTTACCTGTCAGTTACTATGATATACATATATCATAGGTAATGGTGTACAATGGTAATGGGGTATAGGTAATTTGTGTAGGAGGAGGTGCGTCCACTGAGGCATCTGTAGTGTAACTATATTTAAAAAGGTCGTAGAGTGTCATTTTCCATCAAGAGACATGGATTTTTCATGTCTCATTTACCACAATGCTGTTTTTTATCATTTTAAAAAAAGTTCATGTAAATTTAGTCTATAGTCTTGCAGTGAGCTTGCAACAGGAATTTTACCACAGTAAAAAAAAAAATCACATTTTTTTACGGCAGCTCCAGATGATGACATCTTTCATTTGTGGCCCTCCTGTGTTTTCCCACTGCTTCTTCCATTATTTTTCCTTACCAGAAAAAAAAAAAACCATCAAAGAAAAAAGACAGAATAGCTGCACAATGACTTTGACCGCAAGGAGTCCTCCATCTGGAAGTACCCCACGTTGTTCTATTTGTCCTTCACTGATTGCCTACTCTGATGGGCAAAGACTCTCCAGGGACTCGGGCAGACATGTTTCCCATCACATACAATCCATTTGCTTTAGCTGGGGATGAATCCCATGACCTTCTGCATGCAAGGTATGCATTCTACCACTGAGCTATAGTCCCTTCCACAGCAATCTTGCAGCAATGGAGCTGCTAGCTGGTGGGATAGATGCATTGAACCAGGAATGCTGCAACCCAATTTGTGCTGGAAAAATCAGTGGAGGCATAATTTGGAAGGCTGACGTCTGCATTACCTAGAACTAACGGGCTATGGAGGTGCCCTTTCATTCATGTGTGTGTGTGTGTGTGTGTGTGTGTGCATACACACACATATACATATATAATAGGTAATGGTGTACAATGGTAATGGGGTATAGGTAATTTGTGTAGGAGGAGGTGCGTCCACTGAGGCATCTGTAGTGTAACTATATTTAAAAAGGTCGTAGAGTGTCATTTTCCATCAAGAGACATGGATTTTTCATGTCTCATTTACCACAATGCTGTTTTTTATCATTTAAAAAAAAGTTCATGTAAATTTAGTCTATAGTCTTGCAGTGAGCTTGCAACAGGAATTTTACCACAGTCATTCAGCTAGGAAGAATTGAAATCTCTCAAAGTGCCAAAGGTGTTTCATGATTTCTTTCTTATTTTTTCTCTTTCTCCCTCTCCCTATTGCAGTGTTTTGAACTTTTGCTGCTGGCTTCTATTTTTAGACACTGTTAATGGTTTGTGGGGGGGGGGGTTGTCAGTGAGAAAGGATTGTGATGACATTTAATATGGTGCATTATCTCAAGCCTGTCATAACTGTGGCATAGATACCACAGAGAAAAGTGTCAAAATGTTAATTTCAGAAATAAGTAAGTTATCCACTAAATGCCCCCTTCCTTTGTACCTGTGTGTGCTTATTGTTATATGTTCGGTTTCTTTTTCTCCCTATTTGTTAAATGAACCAATGTTACAGTCTTTCAAGAACTGCTTTATTATATTCTATATAAAGGCAGATGTTAGTTTGGCAATTGTATACTTTTTTGTCATATGTTCCTCTATTAATAAGGCCAATTAACTCTGAGCTCTTACCTCCCTTTGAAACTGTGCTGAAAAGCAGGGTATGTTTTGTATGAGATTGGTTGTGGCAAATTGTTATAACGTGGGTAACAAAAGATATCTTTAACCCCGAATCAATTAAAGCAAAGCTTAAAAGCCGCTTACTTAAGAAACAAGAACTCTGGGTTTCATTTCTCTCTCTTCTTTCATGAAAGACACATTAAAGAAAATAAAACTATGTGAAACTGATGACAATTGCCTCATAAGTTGTTTGGGGTTTTTTGGGGGTGGGGGGCAGGGAAGATTGACACTGCAATCCCATACATACTTACCTGGAAGTAGATTCAACTTAACTAAATGGGGCTTACTTCTGAATAGACATGCATGGGACTGCGCTGTCAACAGGCTATTTCCTCACCCTATGAACGGTCACTGTGCTTATCTTGTATACCAGGGTTGGGCCAACTGTGGCCCTAGGACCACTTGGCTCTCAGCCTAATTGCATGTGGCCCTCAGCCTAATTTTAAAAGCCCTCTTCCAAGAGTGATCTGTTCTTCCTCTAGCAGCTTGCTAGGTGGAGAGGCCTGGGGTGGGCGGGGCAGGATAGGACAGAAGGAGAGATAGAAGAGGGTGGCAGAAAGTGTGTGTGAGAGAAGGAAGGTGTGGGCCCTCTCACTTTTGGCTCACCCCTGGCTTCGGCCTTACCCACTGACATCATGCAGCCTCCAACAGATTACCATTGAGGGAATGTGGCCCTCAACAGAAAAGAAACAAAAATAAAGATTCCTCACCCCTGTTGTATACATTTGAGCTTTGCACAGAAGTGTCAGACATTGTAGCCCTATTCAGGGCTGTGTAAGCTAAACACGCAAGGAGGGGGGCATGCTAGGACCACCCTCTCCTCCTCACACACTTCCATGGAGGGCAACATTCTGAAAAGGTGAGCCTCTATCCATGGAGGCTCTCCACACAATCTGGAATGTTGGTTTTCCAGAATTCCAGGTCATGTGGAGAGCTTCCATGCATAGAGGAGGTTCTCCTTTTCAGAACAGCTCCCTCCACATGTAGAGGGAGATGGAAACTCCCAAGGAGGGAAGCTGGCCTAGTGCACTTCACCTCCATGTGTGTTTAGCCCACATGGATAAGGAACGCCTGAACTGGGCTTGTACCTCTTGCATTTCAGGGCCTTCTGGCTTCATTATATGCAGGGATGGGGACTCGGACTCGACGACTCGACTCGCGAGTCCAACTGAGTCCCCCCTCTGACTCGAGTCCCACTCGAGTCCCATTTTTTCAATGGGACACGAGAATCGACTCAGGACTCGAGCCCAAGGACTCCGCCACCACCGCCTGCCACCACCACCGCTCACGTCACCGCCGTCGCCATCTCCCTCGCCGCCACCCGCACGCAGCCGCAGCCGCCATCGCACGCAGCCGCCGCTGCCATCGCACACAGCCGCAGCCGCCATCGCATGCAGCCGCCATCACGCTGCCGCCATTGCATGCCAAGCAGGGTCCCGGCGCGTCACTTCCGCCGCGCCGGAAGTGATGATGGGACCAGCGCGGGTGGTGTGGCATGCGATGGCGGCAGTGGTGGCTGCAAGCGGGTGGCAGTGAGGTGAAACTGCGACGGCGGTGACGTGAGCGGCGGCGAGGCAGCGAGGCGGCAGCTGCGCGGCGGCGGCGACTCGAGCGGCGCAGAGAACACTCTCCACGCCGCTCAGAAGAGCGAGATCGGGCCACGCCGCCGCGGAGAACTACGAACCCAGGGAGGGCTCGTAATGCATCCCTGGTGCGGCAGCGGCTGCAGGAGCAGGGACGAGGGAAGAACCCGCCCATGGTAAGTGGGGGCGGCGGCGGGAGCCCATGGAGGGAGCGGGAGGGTCTCCGTGGGAGGAAGGGCAGCTCTTCTTCCTCTCGCGGAGACCCTCCCACTCCCTCCATGGGCCACCGCTTTGGGAGTGACTCGGGATTCGAGTCCCCATTTTGGACCTCGGACTCGAGACTCGACTCGAGACTCAGGTCCAAAGACTCGTGACTCGACTCGACTCGTGACTCGAGGCCGAGGACTCTTCAACATCCCTGACTGTGTGTGTGTGTTTGTGGCCTTTAAGGTGCCACAAACCCTCTTTTTAAAACTCATGTTCTGTAACAGTGCTACCTTGGACATATCTTTAATGAGGCTTGATCCCAGATAAGTGGTTATGGAATTGCAGGCACGATGTTTGAATGTGATAGTATAGTAAGATTAAGACAGCCACTGAAATAGTCTATTCCAGGGCCACAACAGTTTGGTATTGAATATCAGCCTGAGAGAGTGATCCTATGGCCCCTAGGCATTCTCTGAAGGGCCATAAGATAATTAAGATTTCTAGCTCTGAGGTGGGAGACAGCACTAGACCGTCCAGGGAACCTTTTGGCTGCTGGGCAGTGTAGAAAAATGTATTTTTTAAAAAAATTCTACGTAGACAAACTCCAATAGATGCTGAAAGCAGGGCCAGCCCAATACATTTTGCTGTCTAATGCAGAGCTACAAATGATGCCCCCTTTACCCAAGGCCAATTAATGCATAATGCCCAAGGATGTTCAAGCGATTTTGGTACCTGAAACAGAAAATCCTACAAGCACCTTTCCCCATTCCTGGCAGTAAAAATACAATAATAATAAATTAAGCGTGCAATTCTATACATGTTTAGACAGAACAATGTCCTACAACCCCCAGCATTCTCCAACCAACATGGCTTGCTGGGGAATGCTCGGAATTATAGGCCTTCTTTCTGTCTAAATATGCGTTGGATTATGCACTAAATAACAAACAATTTGCTGCCCTTTCATGGCACCCCAAATCAACTGCCTAAGTTGGCCACTTCACTGAACCTAATGGTAGGGCCCTAGCTGAGAACCACTTTGATCAGTTGTTCAGTATCATCCTCACCCTAGGCATATTTATGCCAAGAAAAGCCCCTCCCTCGTAAGTTTGCTTAGGATGGCAACCTAACATGTAGAGAGAGGTCTTCCATCTTCATACTCTACAAATGGGATCTGCTACACAATGCTGCAGCATAGAGAGCTTGAGAGTTCAGGGTTCCAGGCCCCAGCCCAGTCATGCCCATTTCCAGGAAACTCAATTCCATCCCCCCCCCCATTTTACCTCCCCAACACACACAACAGGCAGTCAGCATTCTGTGCTCACTGAGCATGTTCTGTCTTCGTTAGACAATTTTGTGTCCCCCCACTTAAGGTTCCCCCCCCCCAAAAAAATTGTACTGCTGCCAACTTTGGGATTTCATGAAGCCTGCTGATACCTCTCTTTTTGCCATTTTGGATACATAAGGATTCACTTTCAGAAAATGAGTTTGCTATTAGTATCTAAGATTTGTCCTTGTAATAAAGGTATAACAAAAAAAAACCCCTAGAACATTATGCCCTGGAGTGTGTAGTTTACAGAAATTTAAGTGATAAATGGATTCTTGCTTTATCTAAAAATATTTCCTCCATTTCTTGCTCAAAGCTAAGATACTTTGTGGGACTCAAGGACATGAAACATATCAGAATGATTGCCCTTTTTTGCTTATTTAGCTGATCTTCAAAGGCAGCAGAAGAGAGAATTGCAGGTAGGGCTCATGTTTAATAGTTGATGATTCCTTATTGACAGGTAGTGGTATTTTTACAAATTGTGTTTGGTAATACCATTTATATGGCTGCTTTATACAATAAGCACATAGTTTATTTTTATGTGATGGCATCTTGAGTTCTGAGTCTCTGATATTGTTTTATTATTAAATAGGTTTACACTGGCAGGAAAGAAAATCATGTCAATCTAGCAATGCCATTGCATACCCTCCAACATTTCACAGATGAAAATAGGGACACACATGTGAATTTGTAAGAGGTATGGTTAAGCAACATGAAGGTGTGGTCAAGAGGGTGTGGCCAGGCAACATGAGGGTGTGGCCAAGGGTATGGCCAGGCAACCAAAGAGCATTGTCAAGTAGAAAAGTTATTAGAGGAAACACACAAAATCTTATATATTATAATTATTACATTATTATATTACATATTGTTTTATAATATTTTATAAGTGGCTTTTGTAATTTATTTATTTATTTACCTTAAACCCTTAATTATTGATATCTGGTGTTTTTCATGGTGGGGGGGGGTCAGTGATTGCAGGGCAATCTTTCTTTTTGTTTTAAATGGTCAGGATTGGCACAAATTCAACAGGTGAAGCTTACCCACCCACCCCACACCCCCAAACATGGAGCTTCAGTAGGGATGTTACTGTGAATATCAGGCGGCTGGAATGAGGCTGAAATTGGCCTCGCTCACAGCCCCCAATATTCGGAGGCCTACCTTCCTGCCCGTTCATTCCTCTGGCTGCGCTGCGCGGGCTCCCGCCGCATCATTTCTGGTTGCATGAGTGACGCGATGGGACCCAGCTGTGCCGACATGGCAGAACCCCGCACCACAGTCTTGGCGTAGAAACCAGGGCAACAGGGCTTAAAATGGCCACAATGGCCATTTTAAAGCCCTTTCCCCCTGGTTTCTACGCCAAAACCGCGGCTCAGGGTTCCGCCGCATCGGCGCAGCAGGGTCCCGTCGCGTCACTTCCGGCCAGCCCGAGCGGCACGGCTGCCCGAGCGGCGCAGAGAGTGGGCGGAGAGCCTCTCTGCGCCGCAGAGAATCCGGGCTTCAAGGGTGGCTGCTCGCCGAGGAGAGGAGAGGTGAGACAAGCCCCCCCCAAAGGTATGACCCCCCACCTCTACTTCAGAGAGAAGGAGAAGTGTCGTCTTGCATTTCCTTCTGACACTCTAAACTCACCTCTTAGAGGCACAGAGTCAGCTGTGTTAGGAAATAAAATCTTTGGCAATATAAAGATAGGAATCATGTGCTGAATTCCCTCATTCACCTCTCCCTCCCTCCAGCCAGGTCACCGGGTGCAGCCTCCTTTTCAGCAGGTAGAGCGTGTGTGCAAGTGCGCACACATCCTCCCAGCACCTGTCTCTCCATGGAGCTGTTCAAGCCTAAAAAGAGCTAGCTTGGAGTTTTAGCTTAGCTGCAATTTTGCCCATGGTATGGCCCCTTTAAGGAAAGTTTAAAAAGTTTAAATTCGGGACTCTGCATGACAAAGTGAGAAGCCGGGATGGCTTAAGGGTTTTTGTGACAGTCCCAGAATCTTTGGGGCGTTGGAGACTATGCCATTGCACAATGTTGCCAGACAGCAAAGTTCCACCCCCATTTTTTCTATGCCCCCTCCTGTAGCACCTTGGCCCAGAACTGTTTCCATTGTGTCTGAATGTAGTTGATGTGATCTAGCTACTGATTGTGGCCAACAATGTTCTACTTGCAATAGGACATATTCTATGTCTACCAAATCCTGCCAGGACCTCTAGTAATCAACATGAAGGAGGAATCCCTCCAGCTGTTGTGGGGGGGAGGGTTCTCCAGAGATCACAGACCATTAAGCAAAATCTTCATCCCATTCTAATATATTCAGGCCACACAGTATCACCCAGTAATCAGCCATAAGAAATAGGAGTCTTCACTTCACAGATGTCTCTTTTGTTAAGTAATGGTTTCTTTTGCATCTACCAGAAGATGACCTTCTTTGACCACTCCCCCCCTCTGTACAAGCTGTGAGCGCATACACAGTCCATGGCTACCCTTGCAACCTACACTTTCCCAGAAATTACTCTTCATAGCCCTAGTATTATTAACACTTAACACATTACATTTTTAAAAAAACACAGGGTTAATTTGCAGGAGCAGACCTGTATCCTAAAAGTATAGAATGGGAAGACGGCCCTAGATTAGGTTGCAAATTGCAAAATATTTCCAATCCATTGCTGACTGTTTAAGGTGGTTTTCCCCAACCTGGTACATTCCAGATGTTTTGGACTATGACTCCCATCACCCCAACCATTGGCCATGCTGGCTTAGGCTGAAGGGCATTGTAGTCCAATACATCTCAAGGACACCATGTTTGGGAAAGCTTGCTGAGGGTAAAGGGGGAAAATGCAAAGATCTTCAGAGCTGGAGAAAACTGTTATAAACAGCTCACAGCCAAAAACAACAGAACAAACAAGCAACATTAAAGAACCTGACAAAAAGTAATTAAGGATTAAGATAAGCAAATGCAGGGGATTAAGTAGGACTGAAATTGACAGGCAACTCGTTTATTTTTTTTTAGCTGCTGCAAAATGGAAGCACCTGCTCCATTCTTAGTGCTTCGATCCTCTCCCAAGAGATTTTTTTTTCAATGAAATGTTGTAATCCTCATGGCTCATAACATTGCAAGGAAACAGCCTTATCAGGAGAATAAATCAGACAGCTCAGCATTTTATGAATAGGCAAGACTTGCTGGATATTTCAGGACTGACAAAGAAAAAGAGCAATACAAAAGGGAAACCTAAACAATTAGTAATTCACTCTTTTCAGCAAATGAACTCCTCTGCTACTTGGAGGTTGATGGTTCAAGCAGTTGCAGATGGCAAGAGAGGGGTCATAAAGCTCAGTGGTGGAGCACATGCTTTTTTTCCTGCAGAAAGTTGAACTTTTTAAGTTAGTACACCTAGTTAAAAAGGAGAGCTGGCAGTGAGAATGAATAACCTGATCTGGTATAAAGCAGCTTCTTACTGTGCTCCTAGGAAGATATTGCTTACTTCCTAAATGCACTGTTTCCAAAGCTAATAACAGATGTCTACATTCCTGGAAGAATGACCATAGTATAGGTATAGGTTGTAATGGTCCAGGGCATAGGCAGCAAAGTTCAGAGTGGAACACCAGGGCCAGGGGATGATGGAGGCAGGAGCAGGTCAAGGGTGAGCCAGATCTAGGAGACAGACCAAGGTTGGGACACATATCAAGTGGGGTGGGGTTCAAGCACAAAGTCCAAGCAAGGACCAGAAGCAAAAGGCAAGTCCAAAGAGCAAACAGAGTTCAAGCATACACCAGGCAGAGCAGGGCCAGAAGCATAGGTTGAGTGTGGTCATGTGTCAAACACAAGGCAAAGCAAGGATCAAGATAGGTCACTGGAAGCAGGAACTGGCTGCCGATAACACAGAAGCATATGTTACTGTGGCAAAGACTACAGTGCAGAGGCTGTCTTTATATAGGGCTTCCAGCAGCTCCCAGCTGGTCTGCATTAGCAGACCTGGGAGCAGCTGGAGGTCTGGGACAGGATTCTGCGAAGCCAGCAGTAGGCTGGGCTGCTGTCCAGGCAGCGGCCACTAGATGGGGCTGTAGCGCTGTGCTGGCAGAGCAGATCCTGACATAGGTGCTGAAAGGGCAGCAACTCAATGGTAAAGCACGTACTTTGCATGCAGAAGATCTCAGGTTCAGTCCCTGGCATCTCCAGTAGGGCTAGGAAAGGATCCTGTCTGAAACCCTGGAGAGCTGGTGGCAGTGACTTGTGGTGACAATATTGGGCTGGATGGACCAATGGTCTGACTCAGTATAAAACAGCTTCCTATATTCCTAAAAGTCATCAGCCATTTTCATCTGAAATTTATGAAACAAGCAGCTGATCATTCACTGTAGCAATTCAAAGTAGCATATTGATCTCTGTAATCAATGGTCTGAATCAGGCCTATATCCAGAACATACACACACTGGTGAGAGGTCGGGGAATCATCGCAAAACACAACTTGCTTCTTTCCCATTTCAGCTTACTTTCTCTTCACCGACTCCCATCTAAAATTCAGTAGCTGTACTTTTCAATTACTTTGCCACAATTAATACTGGAGCCTTCACTATCACAGACACCAGCAGGCTTCAGAAGATAAGTGTTTTCCAAGCAGACTTAAAAGAGCCGAGACTGCGAAATCAAGCCTTACCTTCTTTCTCTCTGGCTAGTTTCTTTAAAGCTGTGTGCTGGGATGTTTCCAATATTTGTAAACACTCCCAGAGTTAGTATGGACAATACCTTTAAAACACATGCACAGACCCAGAGAAAATGTAGGCAAGTGAGATATAACAAGCAAAATACAACTGGGCCTTATGAGTACAAAAGTTTGATTGCTTTGGTCAGTTAACTTTCTCAGTCAGCAGAACAATCTCCATAAACCTTGTTATCAGTAATAATCCATGAACATGATGGACATCAGGCTGAAAGATGTATCATTTTAATGTGATGCAATTTGTAGGGATGGATGAGAAATGTGTTCTTTCTGAACTAGCGCTGTGGAGAATGAAGAAATGAAGGGTAAGAGAGGGAAAGGGAGCAGCAGAGAAAGAACAGGACAGCAACATTTAAGAAATACAGACAAGACCAACCTTGAAAGGCACTAAGGGAACAATCCTATGGCCCCTAGACATTATCCGAGGGGCCATAGGAAACCGGGATTTTCTCTCACTGAAGTTGGAGATAGCGGTCTGACCTCAGAAGGGGGAGTCGGAGTCTGATAGTGGTCTTACTGGGCACCGAGCATCACTTCCGGGTCCTCAGCGCTGTCTTTTATGTAAATACCATGGAAAACCACCTTAAAATGGCCGCAATTTGCTATTTGCAGCTGTTTTAAGGTGGTTTTCCATGGTATTTACGAAAAAGATGCAGCGCCGGGGACCCAGCGGAAGTACCTTTCCCCAGCTCCTCTCGCGGGGCTTGTGCCAAGCCAGGGAAAAGTAAATCGTGTGGAGCTCGGGGGGGGGGGTCGAGCGGGGTGAGTTCGCCCCGCTTCCACTGCCCAATCGAGATCCGTGCACATCTCTAGTTGGAGATCCAACCCCCTCCCCCTCACAGCTGGCACAGAAACAACCATGCTGGCTGGCCTCCAAGGTTGGAAAATTAACCTTGGAGAGGGGGGGAAAGGGGGCGTTCCAACGTGCGGGGAGAGGAGGAGACCAGAGAGGCCAGGATAAAGCTATCCTGAGCCTCTTCCAGCCTCCTTCCTTCCCCCTGTGAAAAGCCAGCACTAGATGGGCAAAAAAGCCCATCTAGCAAAACCCACACTAATCGGAGGACGGGGAGCTGAAGATTTTTAAGTGCCACTGCACCTCCTGTGCTACTGGCTTCAGCCTGGCAAGGCATTGGATACATGGAAACCTCCAAGTTCAGAGGCTTCTCTATCTCATGAGGGTGCAACCCATGGGATTGCACCCTAAGCAAGAGAAGTTAGGAATCACCAGGGGAGGCTGGTGACTCCTGTTTTGGTGGGGCTCCTTTTCCCTTACAGGTTTCTTTTGGAGCATCATAGGAGCTATCCATGGTGCTGAACCCCCCCCCCCAAAAAAATAGGTTCACCACCATGGAGCAGCACAGAGAGCTCCTATGAAGTTCCACATAAAAGCTGTAAAACCTGCAATGGAAAAGGAGCCCCACCAAAATAGGAGTCACCAGCCTCCCCTGGGAATCACTTCTGCTGGAGCAGCTTGGGAGAGATTGGGGGGGGGGAATGTCCTTTTCATTTACTGGGTTCACACAACACAATAAGCCATGGTGGTTTGTAAGCCAGGGGTGGCTTGTCGTGTTGTCTGAACCCAGCAGCATGGTGCACAAGCCACTCTGGCCAGATTCAGATGACACGGCAAGCCACCCCTGGCTTATAAGCCACCATGGCTTATCATGCTGTGGCCTGTGGCTCGTGATGGCTCAGCTTGTCTGAGCGTGGAAAGCTAAGCAGGGTCAGGCCTGGTTATTACTTGGATGGGAGACCCCTCCTCTAGTTTCCTGCATTGAGCAGGGGGTTGGACTCAATGGCCTTGTAGGCCCCTTCCAACTCTATGATCCTATGAACCCAGTCACTGAGTTTTATCTGGGATAGCAACTACTCGAGATGTAAAATTTCTGGAAATTTTGAAGCCGGGGGGGGGGGGGATCTGAGTGTTTTGGAAGAAAAAATGGAAATTTCGGGGGGAAAAAGAAAAATAAGCAGTACTTGTCCATGTGTGTGCGCACACTCTTTGTACATCTAAAGGCACGTTGCTGCTTTGGGACAGCCTTCCCCAAGCTGGCACTGTCCAGACGTTTTGGACTTCAGCTCCCATCAGCTCCAGGTAATATGGGTGGTGGTCAGGAATGCTGGGTGTTGTAGTCCAAAACATCTGGAGGGCCCCAGGTTGGGGGAAGGCTGCTTTAGGAACATAAATTATATTATGTATAACTTTGTTTGCTCATACAATTATCATTAAATTTGAAAACTTTAAAAAGCAAACTCAGTAAATTTGTAATTCTTGTCTGAATAAACTATACATTTAAATTTATTATACGAAGCATGATAATCTTGTGAGCAAAGCAAGTTATACAAAATATTTTTTAGGTCCCTATCTTATGTCTGACCAGAGGGAACTTCAGCAAGTGGCTCCTAAAATATCTGGATCATCCTAGAAGCCAGAAGAAGCAGGAAGAACTGGAGGCATTTATTTATTACATTTCTATACCGTCCAATAGCAGAAGCTTTCTGGGTGGTTTGCAACAAGGCTGGGTAACAATATATAAACACCTTGTCTTACATATTTTAGTCATAATTGTAAAAGAAAATATTTCATAATCTAAAGCTGTTTATTTTTTCAGAAAAAAACAAAACAGAACCATTCCCCCACCCAATGTTTTCCAGTTTTTTTCTGGGCCTTCACATCTCTAGCAGCTTCTAGTGCCCTCATCCGACGGAGAAGACCAGAGTAAATTATCCAGAAGAGCTAAATCCAGGCATAAGATCCCCAATAGATGCGAATCAGAGCTCAAGAATTCCAGTTCGAACCTTGACTTAGAAACATTGGGTTGGATCCAGATTTATACTGGTCAATTGCACTGATGGAAGGGGATTTCCCTGCCCCCTCCTTCCCATGGCAGCCCCTCCAGCCCCTGGAAATTGTACACAGGGAATTAGGAGACCATGTTAAATGGGGTGAGCTGTGGCGTGGGAAGGAGAAGGATGGATCTTCAGTGAGCAGAGCCCTTCCTCTCTCGGAAGGTCCCTTGTTCTTGTGGAGGCAGATCTTAGATCCAAACCAATATCCAAATGACCAAAGTATAATGAATCTTGATGTGTCATTCTTTGATCAGACAACTCCTCTCCTGCCTCCTGACTGGTTTTTGCATCCTCCAATGTACACCTTTGAGTTTCACTCACAATAGAGAAGACTGAAGGGGTAATTTAGACACAATACTGCTGGAATGCATTGCTATTTTCCGGCTGCCTTACCGGATCAGACCAAGGTCTACCTAGCCAACATTCTGTATCCAACAGCAGCCAGGCAAATGCCTTAGTGTGCTCACAAGTGTGGCATGAAGGTGACTGCCACCACCTCCTGAGCCACTATTTTACACCTGGGTCCAGTTGGTAGATCTCAGGGCTCCAATAAGAAGAACATGAAAAGAAATTTAGATCCCACAAGCCTGACGTCTGCCCACCCTGATCTACACATATTGGCTGCTGAGACTGAAGGTATTGTCATACCCAGTCTCTCTACATGGAAGTTCTATTTAGCTATCATGTCAAATAGGTATTGGTAGATCAATGTTCCATACAGTTATCTAATGCAGGCTAACACTTAACAGTATGCAGTGTGTCCATATGCTCAGTTATCCCAAGGGATTTCCACCGAACTTGGAAGTGTAAATGTATGTTTGTATGTATTTGGTAAGCCATGAGATCAATGCTGAATGTAACTGAGTTACCGTAATAATGATGTCTTTAAATCCTGCCAAACACACAGAAACCCGACATCAGGGAGTGGGCAAAATATACATTGGGATGTATTAGTAGATCTCTGGATAATTTGCACTAGTTCAGCAAGGATTTCTGACTCACAATTGTCTAACAATAGCCACAACTCAAAAGCCTCCCCACCTGACCCCAGTAAAATAAGATTGGTGGGGAAAAAATGCTTGAGGGGAAAAGAAAACAGGAGAGGATTTTTTGTATGAAAGGATTTGTGAGCTTGGTACTGGGACTGATCACAAATTTCTGGGTTGAGCGTGTGGTCAGAAGCACCTGATACTTAATTCTTAGTTTATATCTACTGGCTTCAGAAGAACCCCATACTTCATTCTTAGCTTATGTCTACTGGCCTGAGCCACTATTTTGCACCAGGCTCCAGTTGGTGGATCTTAGGGTTCTAATAAAAAGAAGAAAAGAAATGTAGATCCCACAAGCCTGAGGTCTGCCCACCCTGATCTACACACATTGGCTGCTGAGACTGAAGGATTCATTTTGGGGGCTGCGGAAACATAAAGCAACATATTGCTTTTGCTACTGACACAGAAACAATAACAATAATTGGGAAAAGGCATTTAACAAAGTGAGATGAGGGGAATTGCCCATCCCTCAGATGGTACTCTTGAAGACATTCACTAGGTCCATAACATCTGGGCTCCCTGGTAACTTGTTTCATAGAGGAGTACATAATCCTATAATTATGGTCTCTGTCAACAAGTCATAATGTCTCAATTACATATGATACGAACTCCCTCCTGCTCTAGTTGCTTGCACATTATATTACCAATTCAAAACACAGGCAATATCCTCAATATTTTAGTGAATTAGCTAGATCCCGCCAAGCAGTAGTGGCATTGCCCATCTGCTCAGTGTTAACAGAAATTTTATTGTTTTCCTCCTTTCTAAAGTTTGTGTAGTTGTTTGCGGAACTTTCAAACCAATCACTGGGGAGAAAACCAATCCCACAAGAACAGGGAATCCCACTGCAATAATTAAGAATTTAAATTGGCTTAAATGCTCCTTCCATCTGTAAAATGGAATATTAATGACATCCCTCAGTAGAAAGCTCCAATACCGGCAAAATGATAAATATCAAATGTTATCTGTCTCTTTACTCTGAGATTATTACAAATTTCTATTTATAATTTCTATAGTGCATTTTACATTTAACACTGATTATCTCATTCATCTGTACTCAGGGAAGTCAGTCATTAGTATTCCATCCTATCAGATGGTTGAGTCCAAGACACAATGAATTACCCAAGGTCATTCAACAAATTCATATCTTAACATGAATTAGAACCAGAATCAATCAGATCATGATGCAATATGATTTATCTACTAGTTCACAATGACTCCAGCCATGGGGCTCGTTATATCATCGTTAATGGTACTATAAAACGGATCAAGTAAAGAGCAGAAAATAAATAGGCTTACATGAATGGTCTTTCCTTGCCCTCTTCTTTGTGCTGGAGATCATCCTCCATTCCTACAATCTAGGAACAGGGGTGTTGAACCTCAGGCCTGCAGGCCAAATCCAGCCCACCTGGGGGTCCCAATCCAGCTTTCTGTGGTTTGCCAGATGGTCATGCACCCTTCCCCTGGCTCTATCCCCTCCCCCTCTGTCCACCAATCACTTTGTGGTTTCCTGGCTTTTGCACATATTTTTTCTAATTCTAAAAGGTTGAAATGCTTCTCCTAAGGCTTAGTTACTGGCAGCAAGAGCCTTAAGCTAAAGTATGCTTGTGTTTTGGGAGTTTTGGGGCCCATTTCTTAAGCCTTTGGCCCCAACCCTTTTGCCTTTGCTCTGCCCACCACTGGAATGTGGACCCAAGAGCTTCCCCTAAACTGAATTCAGCCTCCAGGCTGAAAGAGGTTCAGCACCCCTGCTCTAAGCAGATATTTGAGCCACTCAGTCCTCCCAACTGGATGCTGTTGTACTGCCTTATCAGGGATGCTGTTGTACTGCCTCTCCAGACCTTCACACTGAATGCACAAAGATCTGAAGAAGAGCCCAACTGATTGGGGATATTGGGGGCAGGGCATGTGTCTGCACCCCCACACCCTTACACACTTTTAATCTTCTTCTGTTCAGGCAAAGACCTGAATCAGGCTCTTGAGTTGAAGGTAGTCGTAGGTGTGTAGACTCCCTTTGTAAACATCGCATGGAATGCACAGGGGTGGGGCCAGTAGGAAGGCGGCATCAGAGCCGGGACTGGCAGGCATAGTCCCACTTCCCCTCCATGCAGAATGTATGTGGGGAGGGGGGTCTTCTGAATGCCCTTACAGTGTTTTAAAATCCTAAATCTGCTTACTAGGAGTAAGCTCCATTGAACTCAGTAGGATTCCTGAGTAAAAACGCTTAGGACCATATTGTACAGCTGCAATTCTACACCCCACTGAACTTCAGAGTAAACGTGCACTGGATATGAGCTATGCAACCTTCGTGCAGGTTCTTGAAAACACTAGGAAAGGGTTCCACAAATCCCCTGGGCAATTGCCTTACCATATTTAGAAATAAGGAAGCATATATAGTGACCTTAATTCTCTGGGTGCTGCCAGTCCTTACGTAGCCCAAATGGCACCATCCATGCACAAGAGGGAGGAATCAGCAGGATCATGGAACCCCTCAGATTTGCGGAAATACTAAACATCTTTGGGGGGGAGGACCTCAGGGGGACCCCACTCCCAAAATACAGCCCAATGAGGACTGAGCAGCATATTCAGCAGGCATGGGATGCTTACATTGGGGGACAGGGTGGGAATGGAAAACCAGTGGGCAGGGGGAATGGAAAGAAGTAGCTGCAATCCTGACCTGGGAGCACTCCACACTACAATATTGTGTTCCAGATCAGGAACATAGGAAGCTGCAGTATACCAAGTCAGACCTTTGGTCCATCTAGCTCAGTATTGTCTACACCACGGATGGGGAACCTCCAGATGTTGTTAGACTACAACTCCCATCATCCATGCCCATTGGCCATGCTGGCTGGGGCAGATGAGTGTTGGAGTCCAACAACATCTGGAGAGTCACTGGTTCCCCACTCCTGGGTCTATGCCAGGGCTCTCCAATCTTGGGACCCCAGATGTTGCTGGACTACAGCTCCCAGAATCCCTTGCTATTAGCCATGCTGGCTGGGTATGCTGGGAGCTGTAGGCCAGCAACATCTGGGGACCCAAGGTGGGAGAGCCCTGCTCTACACTGACTGGCAGTGGCTGTCCAGGTTCTCAGAGAGAAGTCTTTGCCAGCCCTATCTGGAGATGGCTGGGATTGAACCTGGGACCTAAGTTCTGCATGCAAAGCAAGCACTATGCACTATGGCCCCTTCCCACTTGTTTGTTCTAATAACCAGCCTGCCTGTTTCTCATGAAACTTGAACCAAATGCATCTTCTCCTGAACTTCCCACAGTGCCTCTGATAAGACCTCTTTTTCATGCAGTATTTAAAAACATTTGAAAGCTGCTATCACACTTCCTTTAATCTATTTTCTTTTAAAGGAGCAGGTCACCAGTCCTGCAAAGGCACAGTGACATCATTCTTCCTGCTGATATTCTTTATGATACGCAGGCTGAGAATAATTCGTGCTTATTTCAAGCCTTCAATATTATCTGCCATTCTTTATGAGCAGTTATCCTTGCTGCATTACCGCACATTGCTGAATAATGTGAGGCCAGGATGTTCATTTGTTACTCTAAGGTGTTGCTCATTTATTCCCTTTCCAAACATTCATGGAAGAGCTATAAAGCGTTCTCCTACATTAACAGCAGCAGCAGTGCTCACAGAATCCAACTAACAGGTGGGAACAAGGATAGAAAGCAGCTAATAATACTGGCAGTGGCGGCTGGTTTTTGCTTTGTCTTTTTTGGTTTGGAAAAGAGGTCTGAAATCTAATTATGGCACAATTGAATCGAGATGCCCATAATCCTCTGAATTCAGAGGATTACGGACATCCTACGCAGTGCAGGAGGAGTGGTGGAGGCAATCATTGCCACCCCGCTCCTCCCGCTCTGCATTTTTCACTAGTTGGCTGCTTTCTGCCGTCTAGCTGGGGCGCTTCAGAGGGGGAGGGAGGAGTCTGGTGTGCCGTGAGGATACCTCGTATCCTAGCCGCTTCAGTCTCCTCCCCTCCCCACCCCCTGAACTGCCCCCTTCAACCCCTCTCCAAGATCGCTTTCCCAACCTCAGAGAGCAGCTGACACAGTTCTTTCTGCACCAGCTGTGGGGGGATGGGGAAGGGGGCTGGGGTTGGAGGTCCAATCCCCAGCTCCAAGGCTGGAGCGCTGTCTCACCTCAGAGCTGGGCTTCCAAATGGTCCTATGCCCCCCCCCCCAGATGATGTCTAGGGGCCATAGGATTGTTCCCTCCATCCATTAGCAGGGAAGATTTCATGTAGCAAAAATACTTTTTAAATCTGTGAGATTTAAAAAGAAGAAAAAAGCTAGTTTTCTTTCAGCACAATTAGATAATTAAAAGAAGTAGTATTGATGAGTGCGGTGTATATGAAGGAGGCTATTCTCAGATCATTAGAAAAGAAAAACAACAATATTTCAAAGTCAAGAGATACTTCTCAGTGGTGCTCCCCACCCCTGTTATTTTATTTATTATTTTATTTATTTTATTTATACCCCGCCTTTTTTCCTGAAAGGAACCCAAGGCGGCTTACATAATCCTCCTCCTCCTCTCCATTTTATCCTCACAACAACCCTGTGAGGTAGGTTAGGCTGGGAGTCAGTGAATGGCCCAAAGTCACCCAGTGGGTTTCATGGCCGAGCAGGGACTAGAACCCGGATCTCCTGAGTCCCAGTCCAACACTCTAACCACTACGCCACACTGGCTTATGGAACACTTATGGAACACTCTCCCTAGTGAGGCACACCAGGCTCCAACATTGTCATCTTTTCAGTTCCAGGTTAAGACTTTCCTCTACTCCCAAGTATTTGACAGCATATGATAAGGTTTTTAATGGGTTCTGGGATTTATGGTTTGTTGCTGCAGTTGGTCATTTAAAATTCCTATATTTCTGTATGTAACTGGTTTTAAATTTTATTATATTTTAAGGTTTTAATCTTTGTTAACCACCCAGAGAGCTTTGGCTATTGGGCGGTATAGAAATTGTAATAAATGAAATGAAAGATACATAAAATGCACTGGGGGCTGCTATCCATGGAGCCGTGATCTTTATTAGACGACAAAAATGGTCCAAAGGAACCAAGGGACTACGGAATGTTCCTTTGGACCATTTTTGTCTTCTAATAAAGTTAGGCAAGAATAACGTCTCCTACAGTGTATCACCATTTTGAATTACATTTGAAAAACAAAAATACACCCACAAAACCATAGTCCCAATGATACAGATCCACAAGTCTCTTTGAAGTGAATGGATGTTGTACATGTTGAGCACGGTCTTGCTCATGTGAGGAGAGCTCATGTTCATTTCAGTTGGGTATGCCCAAGAGATGTTCCTGGTGAGATGAGCCTATTGTGATCTTTAATTGGTAGCACCTGAAACTAGGCATGAGAGAGAAACTCGTTTTACATTTTAATACGAACTTACCTGTTTTCAAACTTTTGAAACATTACATGAACCTAAATTCAGTTATCCTTGGAAATGTGCACTTCTCTGAATTTTGCAATGGGGTTATTCATTTACAATGTGTTTTTAAAAGCACATATCAAGGGAAATGACATTAAAAATGCATTATAGTAGGGAAATTGCTTGCAAAAAACCTGTGTAACAGGAAAAATGCATACAAAATGTATGCATTAGGAATAATGCGCACAAAAATGCTTATGAATTTTCATGCAAACTTCGTTTTGCATGAAACCAAAAACCAAACTTAAGACTGGAAAAAATGAGAAACCGAAATTGAGAAATTTCTCCATCCCTACCTGAAACTTAGTCTCCTTTCTTTATGATAGCTTTGTGGAAGCAAACAACCCAGTGCATTGCATGCTCTGTAATATCAAGTAAAAGCTGCCGGTCAGTCTTTATGCTAATAGGTAGCAGCATTTTACTTGCTGTTCCCCTTTCTCTCCATCCCACACTTCTCCAATTATGTTTAAAAGGGGGGGGGTTGTTGCATAGGAGGCAGAGCTAGTGTTAATTCCCAGCAGGGGGCATGGCAGGTCAAAGTAAATTAATTCCACTGAAATCAATGGATCTGACTTCTAAGTCAATTAATTGAGAACAGGTCTTCTACAGCCTGTACCTCACCATGCTGAATACAATCCACAAACCATGTAAGGTAGCCTATCAGGAACTCGATAAAGTCCATTTTTCATGGCTTCCCAGAACTTAACGGGAGGCTAGCTAAGACAATTGGCTCAGTCACAAAGAATAAAGCTGACACTAGGGAATTCCTTACTGCCACAGACTCTCGTCTCTACGGGCCTTTGGGCAATCCCCCTGCTGCTAAATCATACCTGCACAACTTGTGGTTCACTAAGCTGAACACAGTCCATCAGTCATTCCATTTAAAAAAAAACAAGTTGGAAAGTTGAAACTGATGGTAACTTATCATATTTAGCAGTAAGTGGCAGATACTTGCAATTTGCCTGTCTTTCCCATTCGCAAGTCATTAGTGTCAATATTGTTCCTTGCTAAGAAGATCAAGAGGATTGAGCAGGTAATGCAAATGACTATCATAATATGAAAAAAAGGAAGTGAGCACAAGTGGGAAAAATAAAAGATATATTCAATGTGCAAATCCTAGGCTTGCATAACAATCATTATTTCTTTCCTTTGTGCTGCACATTCAAGACATTGTCACTGAGCAGATACAAGTAATTTCTGAAATGTGCAGGGGCTCTGCCTAACGACAGAGAGCCCTCCACTTTGAAATGTCAGATCTAAAACTCTATTGTGAAACTCAGAAGCAAGATGACACACATTTTGAGATTATATCATTCCAACAAAAGAATATTTTTGTATAAGTTTTTCAGGTGGGTGGGTGAGAAGACTGCAGATGGAAACTTTCTTAGGGTGGTTGGATTCTTGAATGGAACCTAAGCAAACCATCTGGATAACTGTGCATATCTGCAAGCCTGGATATGTTCTTAACCTGAGTCTGGACCACTTTGCAGCTGTTCTCTCAGTCAACAGTGATTTCATATTGGTCAGCCAGCACTGAAGGTGAAGGTGAAAGTGGTGATAGTTGATAGATAGATATTGATATAGATATATTGATAGATTAGATAGATAGATAGATAGATAGATATTGATGTTGGCATTGACACTGATATAGAGATAGATTGATACTGATAGAGATGCACACACACACACACACACACACACACGGATATAATGATATAGCTATATATGAGAGAGAGATTGAATTTGCAGAGTTATAGAACACATAACACAGAGAGAGGGAGAACATTCGCACAATTGACACTAAAATGTGCATTTGAACCCTCCTTTGCACATCTTGTGTCACATCTAAATCTTTTCTCCCACTGCCCCCTTAATGTTGCCAACAGCCCACACATATATGGCTGCTGCACCCAGGTTCAGCTTTCTCATAGCTGAAGTAAAAGAATGCATAGTATAAATGAAAGAATGTCAAGCCTTTGTATCCACGTACCAAACATTATCCCATGTTTTGGCATATTATTACTCTAACAGCCTTCTTTTAGGAGGGAATACAAAACCAAGACTGCTCTCACCATTAATAGACTGGTTCTGGCTCTATGTTCAGAGGCAGTATGTGCAAATCAGCAAAACACGAGCTCACCAACGTTCTCCTAATTCCATCTCAAATCTTGTTCTGACTCAAGTTCATATCAGATTGTGAGCTTTGTTTTTTTTTATTTTTGCACAAAAATCTGTGAATATTTTCATGCTTATTTTTCCAAATGTATGCATCAATTGTGCACATCTTTGAAGTGTACACATTCTCCACTTTTTTCAAAAGTCCAAATTTGCACATGCAGTTGAATACAATTTTTTCTGGGTCTGTGAATCACATTGCAAGCTTGGAAATGTACAGACTTTGACTGTGGATTGCATCCGAGTTTGTGTTTGGTCTGGAAGGTGCAAACTGGGTAAATCCTGATAAAAAACAAACAAACTGAAACTAATTTCTAACACATCCTTGCAGTCAGTATGCCACTGAATAGCAGTTGCTGGAGAGAGTATTGGCAACTCTCAGGCCCTGCTTGTGGGCTTCTGGAGGCATCTGGTTAGCCCATGTAGGAAACAGGATGTTGGACTAGATGGATCTCAGGTCTGATCCAGCTGGGCTCTTCTTAATAATAATAATAATAATAATAATATTTTATTTATTACCCGCCTCTCCATCTAGATCGAGGCGGGGAACAACAGAAAATATAAAATACCTAAACTAAAACAACACAATATATACTATTAAACATCTTAAAACATCCTAAAAACATCTTAAAACATCTTAAAAACATCCTTAAAACATCTTAAAAACATCTTTAAAACATCCTAAAATTCCGCCGGATAGGCCTGCCGGAAGAGTTCAGTCTTTATGGCTTTTTTAAAGTCCAAAAGACTGACAAGTTGACGTATCTCCTCCGGCAGGCCATTCCATAATCTGGGAGCAGCAGAAGAGAAGGTCCTCTGGGTAATGCTAGTCAGCCTAGTTTTGGCTGACTGAAGCAGATTCTTCCCAGAGGACCTAAGTGTGCGGGGTGGATTGTACGGGAGAAGGCGATCCCGTAGGTAGCCTGGACCCAAACCATGTAGGGCTTTAAAGGTAATAACCAACACTTTATACTTCGCCCGGAAACTGATTGGCAGCCAGTGGAGTGCTTTTAAAACTGGTGTGATGTGGGCACCCCTAGGTGTACCAGCAACCAGTCTGGCTGCCATATTTTGCACTAATTGAAGTTTCCGGACTAGGTATAAAGGTAGCCCTATGTACAGCGCATTACAGAAGTCGAGCCTCGAAGTTACCAGTGCGTGCACTACCGTCTTTAGGTCTTCCAACTCTAGGAAGGGGCGCAGCTGGCGTATCAGCCGAAGCTGATAATAGGCACTCCTAGCCGTCGCATCTATCTGGGATGTCATTTGGAGCGACGGATCCAGGAGCACCCCTAAGCTGCGAACACAGTCTTTCAGGGGGAGTGTAACCCCATCCAGAACTGGTTGACATACCTCCAAACCCAGGTTGTGGCCTTTGACAGCAAGCACCTCCGTCTTGTCTGGATTCAATTTCAGTTTGTTTTCCCTCATCCAGCCCATTACTGCCTCCAGGCATTTATTCAGAGGAGACACACTATCCTTAGCTGATGCTGTTGACGAAGGCATAGAGAAATATATTTGGGTGTCATCAGCATACTGATAGCACCCCGCCCCATGCCTCCGGATGATCTCTCCCAGCGGTTTCATGTAGATATTAAATAGCATTGGGGAAAGAATAGCTCCTTGTGGCACGCCACATAGCAGCTCCTTTTTGGAGGAGCAGCTATCCCCAAGCATCACCATCTGGAACCTACCCGAGAGGTAGGACCGGAACCACTGAAGCACAGTGCCCCCGATTCCCAGTCCCCTCAGGCGTTCCAGAAGGATACCATGGTCGATGGTATCGAAAGCCGCTGAGAGGTCCAGAAGCACCAACAGGGACACACTCCCCCTGTCGGTACTCAGGCGCAGATCATCTACTAAGGCGACCATAGCAGTCTCAACTCCGTGTCCTGCTCTGAAGCCAGTTTGAAATGGGTCTAGAAAATCGGTGTCATCCAAAACTGCTTGGAGTTGGAAGGCAACCGCCCTCTCGATCACCTTGCCCAAAAATGGAAGATTGGACACTGGTCTATAATTGTTAAGGTCCAAGGGATCCAGGGAGGGCCTTTTCAGAAGCGGCCGCACCACCGCTTCTTTCAAACATGATGGAAAATTCCCTCCCTGGAGAGATGCATTAACAATACGCTGTACTTGTAGTCCAACTGCATCTCCTCCTTGGACAACCAACCAGGAAGGACAGGGATCGAGAGGGCAGGTAGTCCTCTTCACTCGGCCAAGCAGCTTGTCCACGTCCTCGGTACTCACCAACTGAAACTGATCCAGTGTAATCCTACTTGCGGAGTTGCTGGACACTCCATTGTCTGCTTCTGCTACAATGAGGGCGTCTAAGTCGGCTCTTATCCGAGAGATTTTATCTGTGAAATGATTGTTAAAGGCATCACAGCGAGCAACCGTAGGCTCTAAAATCGGGTTCAGGGGGGAAGGTGTCTGCGTTAGACCCCTCACCACCCTGAACAGTTCTGCTGGACGCGAATTCGCAGACGCAATGCGTGCAGAGAAGAAAACTTTCTTCGCTGCACGTATTGCCACTCCATAGGAGCGAAGATGCTCTCTATGACGTGTCTTATCGGATATGAGTCGAGTTTTTCGCCATCGGCGCTCCAGTCGTCGTCCTTACATTCTTAACCTGCGGTCAGGACCACTTTTGGGCTGTCCTCAACAGACCATGATTCCATATTGGCCTGTCTGGATTAAAGGTGACAGTGACAAAGAAGCGGGCATCTTAGCAGTTTGCCTTAGGTTCAACACTTGATTTAGCATGCCACTGGAAACACTTTAAAATGTGCTTGCAGCCTGGTGGCACAGGAAGAGCCCATTTGCATATCTGAAGAAACAGCAGGATGTGGATGTGCGAGCGATTTGCACACCTGCTTTTTGCATTTCCAGTGTAATGTGTGAAGAGGAAATCAATTTACACATTATCTCCATGGAGAATTGTGTGAGCTCCTGGTGTGATTACTGCTCATGTGTCTTACGAGTGTTGCTGCTCTGCACATTAGGCATGAAGCATTAAAAAAAATGGATGCATGTGTCATTCATATATCTGCTTCCTGGTGAGCCCGCTCTAAATTGGGAGTTAGTGGTGAAATGCTCAGGCAATAGCTTCATCACCTTGACATTCAATCTGAGTCAGGACTGAGACAGAAAAGTCAACATGAATGGATAATAACACACTCACACACACTCACACACACACACACACGCACGCACGCACACACTCCACCCAAAAGAAGTTATGTGGATTGGCCTATGATATGAAAGACATAAGAGAGAAGTAGCCCATACTCTAGAATTTCTGGTGCAGGATCTCTCTATCCATGCAGCGCCAGAGGAAGGAGTGGCATCTGCCATTCTGCAGCCTGTTGCACATTGTAAAGGCTATCCAGAATATAAGGGAATACCACAGCCTGAAGCTGTAGCAACTCATTCTATTCTGCAGCTTATTGCCCCTTCAGAAAATTAAGTTCTAATGTGCTCCAACCGTCCGGTCTGCACCTACTTTTTATTCTTAAGATTGTACATCTTTACCTTTTACCCAACAGGAATATGAACTAACAATACTGAAGCCAGCATGTATTTATCACTAAAAAAAACCCCACAGCTCTTATCATAAGAGTCCAGATGCCTGGTTCTTCTTATTCCACTACATATGCATTAAAAAAAAAATCTGGAAGAAGTAGCTTTGCTCCAACATTCATTTACTTTCTCATACCTCTGCTCTCTTGCCATGAAAAATCAAATATGTTCTAACCAGGTTAAGCCATAGAACATAATGCCAAATGCTTAGAGTAATGAAAGCCTACTTCATTTTAAACAACCAGACACGCTTCCTAGGTTCCTGTTGGACACATTCACAGAGGAGACGGGTGCATTAAAATGGGCATTCTTCTCGAGCATTAAGTAGCTGAACCAGGAGGGTTTCACTCATTCACACAGATGTGTGCAGATGTGCTGTGTTCAGTCAAAATTAATGCTGCTTCTGCCTAAGCACTGGCCACAACACACAACATTAGTCCTGGCCCCTTCATATGTAATCAGAAAAATTAGGTTTTAAAAAGTATGAAACCACTTTCAGCTGGGAAGTTTTACCCAGCAGAATTTACTTTCACTCATCCTTTTTACTTCTCTCAGTGCCTGCCAATATGCCATTTCTAACAAACTGAAAAGTTTGTTGTTTTCAGACTATTTTTGCCTTTTGCTATTTTTGTCTCCAAGGGTAGCTGTAGTTTATTAAACCCAAGTGATGCGTCGAAATTGAATGAGAATGGTTGAAAAAATATGGAAGACATTTTCAGCACAGCACTAAAATATACAGGTCTAGGCTTTCTCTGTAGGCATCGTGTCAGAAGGGTTTTGATTAATTGGTAAGTGGGGGAAGGATAGACTTCTACCTACTTCCAATCAAATTTGGTCATTGCCTCCCTCCTTTGCATTTATGGACCTAGAATAAAAGTCATAAAGCTGCAAAGAAACAAGTTTCAAATCAGTATTCTGCACAGATCTGAGATCTCAGCCTACAGATCTGAGTTGTAGAGCATATGCTTTGTATGCAAATAGTCCCAGGTTCAAACCTGCCATCTCCATGCAGGGCTGGGAAAGACCCCTGTCTGAAAACCTGAAGAGCCACTGCCACAGTGTGAACAATGAGCTAGAACAGGGGTGGAGGGGCCTGGGGCCCCTCCAAATGTTGTTAGACTACAACTCCCATAATTCAATGCTGGCTGGGGCTGATGGGAACTGGACTCCAACATCTGGAGGGCCACAGAGCTTCCCCAGCCCTGAGCTAGATGGACCAATGGTCTATTGATAAAGTGGCTTCCTATGTTCCTGTCAGTCTACTGCTAGGATGTTTCACACTTTATGATAGCAGCAGCAGAACTCTTTGCCATATGTCTACCATATGTCAATGCAGTGAACATTTTAACAACCTGAGAGGGAAATACACATCTGCAAATACCCTGGGAATACAAGTGAGGGAGTCACAGACAACTGCAGTTTCCTGGTTAATGTCCCCATCTGTTTTCAGGCAAACCCCTCCTTCAAGTATTTCAGCCCCCTTGGCAACACTGAGGCAAGCACATGGCAAAGATGTCTACTGAATGAAGTGTGAAACCATCCATGGCAAAATGTCTCACTATCTCATATATATTTGTAATGTAGTGTATGTATGGCAAATATTTACAGTTGCATTTTAACTGAAAATCTCCCAGGCAGATCACAATAGCACAAAAATAATAATTCAAAATTAAACATGTTTTAAATGATGACAGCAGCAGATTAAAAGCATTAAAAGAAGAAGAAGAAGAAGAAGAAGAAGAAGAAGAAGAAGAAGAAGAAGAAGAAGAAGAAGAAGAAGAAGAAGAAGAAGAAGAATAATAATAATAATAATAATAATAATAATAATAATAATAATGCTGGATAGAACAGCAGTTAAAACTAGTGCTGTGCCGAACCCCATTCTTCAGTTTCATGAAACTCTTTGCCTCCTGCGAAAGAAGCGGGTATTTTTCTGCCTCTTTTGTACACAGAAGAAGAATTTATTCAAAGATTTCGGGAGTGGGGGGTGCTGCTTACTATTTTCAAGAAAGTTAGGAGGTGGTTGAACGTGTCGGTGTTCTTTCTTTAAATATATATTTTTTAAGTGGACATGATCTTCCCTTGGCAATCTGTCACTTGGCCAAGCGCTTCATGGATATGCCCCTGTGGATGACATCATGACTCAAAGTCATTCTCCATGCATTCCAAGTCCCAGGGAGTGCCTGAAAGCCAGGCAGTATTTTCCCAATGAGGTTAATGTTCTTTTTCAACTTCAGAAAAAGAAAATCACCTCTTTCAGCCACCCCATAATGCTTGGGGAAAAGAAGGTGGGCTAGCTAGGGGAACTTTGGCAGGCTGCGCTGGGACTCCCAGAGGGCCAGGTTTTGCCCCTGGGCCTGAGGTTCTGCACTCCTATGCAGGGTTGGTGCCAGACTCCAATGGGCCCTTGGTATAGTGCTGCCAATGGGCCCCTGCCAGCCCCCGGCCACCACCAAAGACCACTGCCCACCACAGCTGAAGTCCTTGCCTGCTGTGAAACTAAGCCCTGTTGCGGCTGCCTACCTGCTCACCTGCCTTCTGATGCCACCAACCTCCAGCTAGGGATGTGTGCAGAATTCGATTGTGGGGTGGAAGTCTGGTGAACTTGCCAGGCTCGACCCCCCGAGTTCTGCTTACCCTACCTGCTTCCCCGGCTCAACTCACATTCTGGCCGAGCCGAGCCAGGGGAAGCGACTTCTGGGTTCCCGGTGCTATGTTGTTTACGTAGAAAATGGCGTAAGATGCGTTAAAAACGGCTGTGATTTACCCAAGTTATGCAAATCGCGGCCACTTTTAACATATCTTACACCAATTACTACGTAAACAACATCGTGCCGGGAATCCGGAAGTCCGGCGAGCACCTCAGCTGGCGCTCGCTTTCAGCCCGGCTCAGTTCGCGTGCTGCAAGCAGAGTGCTGGGCAGATCACCCACCCCTACGGCTCCAGCCAGCCAAGCCACCCTACCCCTCAAAGCTCCCTGCCTGCCCAAGTCCACCTGCCAGTCTGCAAAGTCACCCAAGCCCCCTACCCCCCTTTTTTAAACCTGGCACAGCAGCAATGGCTCCTCCTCCTCCTCCTCCTCCTCACCTGGCCAGCCCCACTGGCAAAGTGCTGTGGCACACGACTGGCCAAGCACAGGCCCTGCATGCAATTTTAACAGATAGATAGATAGATAGATAGACTTATGTTTTGAGTAGCAGAGATTTGAACCAATCAGATGCTGCCAATGAGGGCCCAGAAGTGACATAAAGACCACCTTGTTCCTTCATTGGCTGTGTCCCCCAAAGGCAGTGTCAGATTGGTTCAGATTGTAAGGGGTTTTTTTTATGCTTCACAGGTGGATGATGATGATGAGGAGGAGGACGGCAACTGTAGCAGCAGGCTCAGCTCAGGGGCATGGATGAGTCCTTCTGAGCCCTCAGCAGCTCCCCACCCATGCCGACCCCTAACGCCAGACCTGCTCCTTTGGTAGAACCACAAGGGGCCAGGTCAAGTTACTCTGGGGAGCAAAGTACCAATGGGTATGGAATAGCCACTCAGATACCAATGCCTGCCTGGACAGAGAGATACTTTAAGATAGGTTGATGTCTCCACCATGCTTGGAACAGCCAAGGGGAGCCTGACTATGTTGCCCATCTAGGTACCATGTGCATGGATGCCTCGCTGGAAAGCACACATAAATAATAACTTCAGGCCCATGCCACCAATGAAGCTTCACAGATAATACCTGTTGTCAGTGTAATCTACATGTCTTCCGTTCGCAACCCAGATTTATAAATGCAAAACCCTCCTTTGGTTCAGCTGCATCCTTGCCTTGCCTTGTTTCACACTGACCTTCAAACCACAAGAGGAAATATCAGACTTGACAGGCACCTAGATTGTTTATACAAGAGAAGATCTTGCTGGTTTCTTGAGGATGTACAACAAATACTTGTGATTATATGGCTGCTCAGTCCTGGGTAAAACCATTCATAACAGGCGTACTAATAAAACCAGCAGCTGAAGAGCTGCCCTTTCAAAAACGGAGGAAGCCTCTGACTTATAATGAGCAAATTTGTGTCCTCAGCCTAGTAAAAGGGGTCTCTCCTCACTCTTTAATCATACAGAGCAATAATAATAATAATGTTCAAATCTATTATTGTTAAGCAATCCAATATAATGTGTTACATTCCATATTTGCTAGCAGAAAACCACAGTCTGAATTAGGATACAAGTATTCCATAGGTGTCTGGATCCTGGAGCAGAATAGAGAATGTTCAACTCAAAGAATGGTTTTGTGAGCTTGAAAGCATTTGTGAGTGCTTGGGGGGGGGGGGAGTGTTCGCAAAAACTACAATGTTTGCCCAACCAGCCATTATTGCAGCTGACAAGGTCTTTAACTCGGCCTATTATCTGGCAGAACTCTGTCAAGTTCTGAACCTAGGAAAAAGGAACCAAATGTAGCTACAGGATGGAGGATACTTGGCTCAACAATACTACAAGAGAGAAGGATCTTGGAATTCTTGTAGATCACAAGCTAAATATGAGCCAGCAATGCGATGTGGCTGCAAAGAAGGTAAATGCTATTTTGGGCTGCATTAAAAAGAAGTATAGCTTCCAAATCGCGTGAAGTGATAATTCCCCTTTACTCAGCACTAGTTAGACTTCATCTTGAGTACTGCATCCAGTTCTGGGCACCACACTTTAAGAAGGATGTAGACAAACTGGAGAGGCTTCAGAGGAGGGCAACAAGGATGATAAAGGGATTGGAAACAAGGCCCTATGAGGAGAGACTGAAAGAACTGGGCCTGTTTAGCCTTCAGAAGAGGAGACTCAGGGGAGATATGATAGCACCAGGGATGGGGACTCGGACTCCAGGACTCGACTCGTGAGTCGGACTGAGTCCCCCCTCTGACTCGAGTCAGACTCAAGTCCCAATATTTTTAATGGGACTCGAGACTCGACTCGGGACTCGAGACCAAGGACTCGTGTTCCAAAATCGTGTTCCTCAAATGCAACATGGATAGGTTTTAGGAAGTACAGCAACTTTATTTTTTAAAATCATTTTCTTAAAATGCAACCTTTCAGGCATTTTGGGTTTGGCTGCCTCTGCCTGCCTGTTTGGGGTTCCCTACCTCCTCTGCCTGCCTGGTCTCTTCTTAACCAGTTCCACAGTTTGAATTGTCCGAGACAAAGGCCTCTGCCTGCCTGCTTTGGGGTTCCCTGCCTCCTCTGCCTGTCTGGATATTTTGGGTTTGTCTGCCTGGTCTGTTCTTGGCAAAGCCTGTGGCTTACGCTGGCTCAGCTTGTCTGAGTGTGGAAAGCTAAGCAGGGTCTGGCCTGGTTATTACTTGGATGGGAGACCCCTCCTCTAGTTTCCTGCATTGAGCAGGGGGTTGGACTCAATAGCCTTGTAGGCTCCTTCCAACTCTATGAAATCTATTAAATCAGTTGCAGAGTTTTGAAATAAAAAGGCACACTTGTGCCTAGAATTTATTTAAGCCACACATCTGAAATAGCCTTATTTTGTTGGGAAAACCCCCCATTGATTTTAATAGGGACTCGTGGAGTCAGCTTTGGGAGTGACTCGTGACTCGTGAGTCACCATTTTGGACCAAGGACTCGGACTCGAGACTCGGGTCCAAAGACTCGTGACTCGACTCGTGACTCGAAACCAAGGACTCTTCAACATCCCTGGATAGCACTCTTCCAGTACTTGAAGGAGTGTCACAAAGAAGGGGGCCAGGACCTAGGACTTCTTCTCGATCATCCCAGTTTGCAGGACATGGAATAATGGGCTCAAGTTACAGGAACCCAGATTCCTGCCTAAACATCAAGAAAAATTTCCTGACTTTTAGAGCAATATGACAATGGAACCAAACCAATTGCTTAGGGAGGTAGTGGGCTCTCCCATACTGGAGGCATTCAAGATGCAGCTGGACAGCCATCTGTCAGGGATGCTTTAACTTGGCATTCCTGCACTGAGCAGGGGGTTGGACTTGATTACCTTAGAGGACCCTTCCAACTCTACAATTCTATGGTTCTATGATTCTTTTAAAGCTAAAGATGCTGCAGCTCTGAAAAGGGCTAGAGTGGGGCAAAAATCAACTCAGTGCTGTAGGCCCTTGAGCCCAGAGAGACTTTAGCAGTGAGCTGTTTTTTGTTCCACCCCTGACAGTTCTGGAACTGCAGGCTTTGCAGCCTGAGCTCATGGGCACTGCTGACAGTGAGGGTGGCCATGTATCTCTTTACAGAGGACAGTCCTCTTTTTTTGAAAGTGTCCTCTGTTTGAAGGGCTGTCCAAGCTTAAAGAAAGAGAACCATGAGAAGGATGAGCTGGGCCGTGAAGTTGCCCATCAATAGCACCTGGACAGCAGATTGACCAAGGCACACAGGTCACCTGGTCACAGTCTTCCACACTATGGTGAGATTACTGTATGTCTATTTAAATTATAATAATGATGTCTAATTTTGCATCTATACATATAAAGTAGCATATGCAAAATGTATGCAAATGGTGATGCATTTCCTCTTTGGGGGCAATTCATAAGTGACCTGCCTACTTAAGAAAGGGGCAAGAGGGATTAATGAGTGAAGAATGTATGAGCAGAATCGAGGCAGGATGGGTTGTGCTTATTTCAATTCTATTTGCAGTCCTTTGAGTGCACCCATCCCACATGTGAACATCCTTGCCTTGAATGTGCACTTCATTGGCTCACAAGGAACATATGGGGGTTCCAAACCAATTTTTTCCTTGTAAGGTGGGGGCAGATACTTGAAGGGAGAATCAGTGGAAAGGTGGGTGAGCTTAACCCGTCACATTCTACCCGTACATTCTATGTTCAACATGTGGGGCCTTCCTCTGACTGCCACCTCTGAGGGAATGCTTTTAATATATCATAGGGCAGGAATGCTCTAAGCATGTGTGGAAGTTCGCACATGCTCAGTTGTGAATCTGAAGCTGCTGAACTTCCAGGAGCAGCAGCAGCAGCCAGCCACTGCAGTGGCTTGGAAAAGTAGATGTTTTTTTAAGGTAAGGTGCGTTGGAGCCTGGAGCACCCTATAGCTAGAGCCTCCTCTGACAAAGAGAATCTCTCCCTTCACCGAGAGCAATGAGATTTAAGCAGCCAGCTTTCCTTCCTTCCATTTTTCAGCCGGGCTGCCTGCTGTGAGGAATGACATTTACATCAAGCATGGGCTTGACTGGCACTTAACATCTTATGCAATGGTTCATGACCCTCATGCAAGGATGAAGCAGAAACACCTGTGCCTTATCCTGCCACACTATGAAAGAATGTGCATTTGGGCAAAGCAGCACTTGTATATCTTATTAGTCTCTCCTATGCTTGTACAGTGAGCAAATGTGTAAAAGTGAGAGCAGGTTTATATAGCATATGTAACCTGAGCAGTATAACAAGAACATATGGGTTAGTGAACCCTATAGGGCCCTGTAGGGCACATTTATAAAGCAGAGCTGACCAGGCACCATTTAAATTGCATCACCTTTTCGATGTTCTAGCTAATTGTCATTAGCTTCACCTTGGTGTCCAAGTTTGATTTTATTTACTTTTTAATGCTTTATTTATGTATTTATTATATTTATATCCCACCTTTTTTCCCTGCAAGGAACCCAAGGTGGCTTACATAACCCTCCGCCTCCTCTCCATTTTATCCTCACAACAACCCTGTGAGGTAGGTTAGGCTGAGAGTCAGTGACTGGTCCAACGTCACCCAGTGACCTTCATGGCCAAGTGAGGACTAGAACCCAGATCACCTGAGTCCCAGTCCAACACTCTAACCGCTATGCCACACTGGCTCTCGGCTGTTGGAGCAGCTCTTTGAAAGATAACAGAGGTAGGCTAGGCACTTATATCTCTATAGCAGCCTTGCCCAACCTAGATGTCCAGATGTGCTGGACTGCAACTCCCATCATTCCCAGCCAGCATGGCCATTGGTCGCACTGGATGAGTTGCAGTCCAACACATCTGGAAGGCCCCAAGGTGGGCAAGGCTGATCTATGGGAAATTCTCTACCCAGTGCTATTGACTTCATCTACAACATACCAGCTACAACTTCCCCAAGTGAACATTTTGGTAACGAACAACAACAGCAGTTGCTGCTGTCATTGTTTGTTGTTCTCATGCATTTATGTAGGAAGCCATCAAACTAAGTACTTGACACCCTACAGAAGAACATGAGCAAAGTAAAAAGTTCCATGCCCCAAGTTGTTTACAGACTAAGATTTGGCGGTGGTAGAGAGACAAGGGAGGGAAGGGAGAAAGATGAAGAACAAGAGCAATAGTAGAAGAATATGATCAAATGCAGTTACATATCAGTCCCTCTCAGAGAGGCCTCCATGTCTTCAATGAACATGTGGAGGGGAAGGAAGAGCTGTCACCACTGGCTCTATTCCTTTCTTTGGCATGCACATACTTCCTCCTGATTTCTGCATGTTCAGTGGAAGTTCTGGATGGTCTACACATGTACAGCTGCACAATCGGGGACCATTCATTATTAGGGTCCCCGATGGTGTGGATTGTGTGCCTACGAGAGTACACCTGGACATGTGTAAGCTTCCTATTCAGACTTTCCACCAATGCAGGACGATCATGAGGGAGGAGCCAGCAAGCACATTCACAGTGGGGGACCCAGAGACATGGCCCTGCAACCCTCATTCTGTGCATTCCCTGAATACTTGAAAGCATTTCTGAAAGGGGCTATACCTAGCCTGCAGAAATCAGTCGTCATGAAATCAGACTTAATTCTTCCAGTTAAACACATGGTTAGAAATGGCACTACTAGTTTTCATTTCAGTTATGAGTTAGAACAAGGATGCCTGTTGACTGTTGTAGACAGTCCCCATAGCTCATAGGTGTGGTAAAACACATAGTAAATAAAATAACTGACCATCCCCCCCCCAGATTTGTTATCCAAGGTGGCCACCCCATTTTGTGTCATGATAGAGCTGTCTTTGCCCCAGATGTAATCAGCTCACAGCATATGAGGCCAGATTCTGATAACGCCAGTCTCTCTCTACAGCAGTTTACACCACATCTTGTTTTCCTCATGTGTTTAGATGGGATTCCACTATCACTGTTATTTCCAAGTACCCTCCAGGTGAGTGGATGATCAAAACAGGTTGAAGGGGTCAGTCATCTTCATAGAGAACTAGCATTTAAATTAGTCAGGACTGCCTCTGTTTATTGGAGAATGAAATTGGCTCCAGGGAAAACCTAATTGCTGTTCACTTGGTAGCGATCCGGAAGGATTAGTGCCAAAACAGACATTACTTTAAATCCGTTTCTAGCCGCTATATCTTTCCCCTCCATTTTTACTCTAGAGTAGGTGTAGAAGGCCTAATCCAGATCTTAAAACCTTTTCTATATAAAAAAGGGAGATTTAGCTGATAGATATGGATTTAAGGTAATGTCTGGTTTGGCCCCTAGAGAATGGCTCAGAGAAGTTTTATTATTCACGTAGAAATTTTCCTTTTACACTGCTCTTTACTAGAGTAAAGTTGAAGCAAGGCATGAAAAATCATGGCACAGTTAGGGCACAATCTTATGCATGTTTAGACAGGAAAAAGTTCTACATTTCCCAGCATTCCCCAGCCAGCAATGTTGGCTGGGGAATGCTGAGAGTTGTACGACTTTTTCCTGTCTAAACACACATAGGATTGCACCCCTTATAGAGTGATCCATCCCCATCCTTTTCTTCTGTTATTCCTTGCTTCCAACACTATGAGTTTAGAGGCAGCCTAAACATGAAGTTCCATTCCCTAAACTTTGAATTTTGACTGGTCATTGCAGTGCCCCAATCCTTCATGAATGTGTGATTAATGGCTTCAAATGTGTAGGATTTACGGTACATTTTTCAACCCAAACATGGATTCCTGAAACAAGTACGTAGTATAATGGAGTGGTTGGCCTTGCAGCTTTGTCTGTGCTCTGGCAGCAAAATTAAGCTTGTCACCTTCATTCTTTAGTTCAATATGCACATGAACAAAGCACATTGTTCTGCACAATCTACAGTGGCACTCCAGGGAGAGAGGACTCTGTCTGGTCTAAACCTTCTAACTGAACCTGTTAATCTACCTAGCTTCATAAGTGCATCCCTGTACACTTATCCAATGGATAAAGAAGAACTATTTTGGTTCTTAGTACCATTTAGTACTAAGACTACCATTTAGTACTTAGTACTTTTTTGCCTTTCAGAATCAAGCATTGCACAGATGCTCAGGCTTGACGACTTTCCATATGGAGAGGTACTTAATCTAGTAAAAGGTGATCTGAATAATCTGAAGGCTAGACTTATTTTGAACCAGTTGCAAGATGTCAGCAATGCAACTGTGGAGATTAGTTTATCCTTCCATTATTTAGCATCAGAATCCTCTGTGTGTGTTCGTGTGCGCGCGCATATGAGTGCACATGCACATATATATATATATATATATATATGTTACTGTACCTATGACTCTCATGTTTCCACCAAAGCAATATCCCCAGTTTTCTAGTGTATCAGCATGTGAAATCTGCATTTCCATGCTATTTTTCAATGTTTCCTGCCAAAGCATCTCCTGTAATTTTCTCAAATTCTCCAGTGGTACCATTTGCTCCAGCACATTTTTTATATGGAAATCTGTTGCTTGAGACCAGGAAAATAGAATCTGCAATGGAATTTATACTGTGGGCCTCACACTTGACTGAAAACTTGGGTTTAATAATGTGAAATAGTTGGCTTTATATTTAATTATTTATTTATTTATTTATTATATTTATACCCCGCCTTTTTCCCTGCAAGGAACCCAAGGCGGCTTACATAATCCTCCTCCTCCTCTCCATTTTATCCTCACAACAACCCTGTGAGGTAGGTTAGGCTGAGAGTCACTGACTGGCCCAAAGTCACCCAGTGAGTTTCATGGCTGAGCGGGGACTAGAACCCGGATCTCCCGAGTCCCAGTTCAACACTCTCACCACTACGCCACACTGGCTTATAGTTGGAAGAAAGAAAAACAAGATGTGAAATAGTCCAAAGAAGCCAGTTTGGGGCTTCCACACACAGTCCACACATATGGATGAAGTTTGTCAAGCAGGATATTTGGGTGGGTGGGTGGGATTATAGAATTCATTGCATGGAAAGAGTGGATCTCCTAGCTATTTCCGATTGACCTAAACTGTGGTATTTGGTAGTTATGATATACACAATGCTGGATGGATCAAAGATTGTGCTGAAAATGTGTAAGCTCCAGTGAAGAGAATGGATTCAGCATTCAATTACTGAGTTTTGTATGGATTTGATTTAGGAAGGGGAAGGACAGAGAAATGACGGGAGAGCTAATCACTACTTCGAAGGAAGGCACAAGGAACACACTTTTTAAAAAAGCACAGAGATTTAGCAGTGGATGTGAAAGAGAAAGGATGGAGATGTCTGCTTTCTCAACAGTTGATAGCAGGAGCTAATAAAATTATAGAGCTGGGGGAACCCTGCACCTAGTATGTTTTTCCTTCTGTGTTCACATTATATCCTGGGTCATCTGCCATTGTTTTTTAAAAAACAAAAAAACAAACCCAAAACACTTCCCCTTATAAGCTGCCCTGTTGTGATGATAAAATCCATGAGATCACAAAGAGCAAAGGGAGACCTAAATACAACTGCCTGGCTGCCAGCTGTCTGGGTTAACATTGCCTGTTAAGTAACTGACTTATCAGGCACATGCAGAACAGAGAGAGCTGTCAATAAAATTATCCATAAATTCTGTCAAATAAAGGAGTAATTATAGTTCATGCTTGTTAGCAATAGAGTGATACATCAGCTAGGCTTACAAAGACATAAACAATTTATGATTTCATTGAAGATGAATGCTAATGCACCAAATTATCAGACTAAACCTAATTGTTTTTTAAAAAACAACCTCTGTTACGTGTGATAAGAGGCAGCCACAGGAGTGGTTTTGATTACCTCAAATTTACAGAGGCTTTTAACAGTCCCGCACTGAGGAAGAAACCATTCCTTTCTGTTTCCAAAACAGATCCACTTCATTGCAGTCTCTTATTCACTTTGTATCTTCCATATTTTCAAAGCCCTCTTCAAAGTTATGTTTTCCCTCTAGATTTTTTTTTTTTGGTGGTATTTTGTCCTGATGGGATAAAAAGAGATTTCAAGACAGATTTTTAAATTGATTTTTAATAGAGATTTCAATTAACAAGGTCTATTTTTTACCTCATGAAAAGGTGAGTTCCTGCTCTTTCAAAGCATTAACTCTTTTTCTCCTGCTCACATTGATTTGTTTTTCAGCTTGGTAACACTTTATTTTCAGAACAAAAATACCATACTGCTGCTTTGCTATTTCCATGGCAACACCCTACATCAGCTTTAGCAGATAAATACTGTGCACAATCTATGTTAATGTAGGTTTCATTTGTACCAAAATTATACACTGTGCCTCAAAAATAATTCTGAAATCTTGGTGCTCTGGCAATGTTCCTTGGCCCGATTTCAACCCAGTCAGATGTTCTCATCCTCCATGATGTTTTCAATATCAAATACACAAATAATGGCAGGAACAATTTTGGAGAATTTGGAGGCCTACTCAAGGGATCTGTAAGTGCATCTAGGTACTCAAGGCTACTAAAGGAGGCCATAAATGATCGTGAATACAAAATAACACCCACAGGCAGACATTTTTATCTCCAGCTGTAGAAAAAGGAGTCTGATGACTTAGAATCTGACCTATATTCTTAACTAGATCAGTGATGCCACATATGAAAAATAAAATTACGGTAATACTGCCATGTAGGGATGTAGGGATTTTGTTAAATCTATTCCGTCTTTGTTTCATGGATTGTCAGGCATATTTCATTCTGCCATCTGCTCATGGGTGGAATCAGATTTTTTTGTATGAGAATTTTGTTCATTTGCAGATGCGCACTTGTGCAAATGTGCTCTTGTGCAAGTGCATATTTTATTTATTTATTTATTATATTTATACCCCGCCTTTTTTTCTTGCAAGGAACCCAAGGCGGCTTATTTATTTTATTTATTTATTTATTATATTGATTAATCGCCCATCTGGCCGGTCACCCGGCCACCCTGGGCGATGTACAATTAAAATACAGTAGAACACAATAAAATATAATTATTAAAACAATATAAAAAATCCTTATTAAAAACCTAACCCACCCCATATTCCCGCCTGAACAGCCATGTTTTTAATGCACGGCGGAAGCTCATCACGGAGGGGGCATGGCGAAGGTCACTAGGGAGGGAGTTCCATAATGTGGGGGCCGCCACAGAGAAGGCCCTCTTCCTAGTCCCCACCAGCCTGGCTGCTCTGGCTGATGGGATAAGGAGAAGGCCGTCCGTGGCCGACCTTGTTGAGCGGCCTACTTGATGTTGCTGGAGGCGCTCCTTGAGATAAGCTGGGCCGGAGCCGTGTAGGGTTTTAAAGGTCAAAACCAACACCTTGAATTCGGCTCGGCAAGCAACTGGTAGCCAGTGCAACTCATTAAGCACTGGCGTGATGTGATCACGCCGGCGGCTGCCCTTAATCAGGCGAGCCGCTGCGTTCTGTACCAGCTGAAGCTTCCGGACCGTCTTCAAGGGTAACCCCACGTAGAGCGCATTACAGTAGTCTAGGCGAGAGGAGACCAAGGCATGAACCACTGATGGGAGCAGGTGATTAGGAAGGTAGGGGCACAGCTGCCGTATCAGATGGAGTTGATACAGCGCTGCCCAGCTCACAGCTGCCACCTGAGCCTCCATGGACAGCTGGGAGTCTAGAATAACCCCCAAGCTGCGGACCTGGTCCTTCAGGGGTAGATGTACCCCATTCAGCACCAGGTCAACATCCCCTAACCTTCCCTTGTCCCCCACCAGAAGTACCTCGGTCTTGTCGGGGTTCAGTTTCAGCATGTTCCTTCCCATCCAGCCAGCCACTGACTCCAGGCACTTGGACAGGGTCTCACCGGCCAACCTCGGTGAGGACTTAAAACAGAGGTAGAGCTGCGTGTCATCCGCATACTGATGACACTGCACCCCAAACCTCCTGATGATAGCTCCCAGCGGCTTGAGGTAGATGTTGAATAACATCGGGGAGAGGATGGAACCCTGCGGCACTCCACAAGTGAGCAGCCGAGGCTCCGAAACCTCTTCCCCGAGAACTACCCTCTGATACCTTCCAGAGAGGAAGGACCGGAACCACTGCAATACAGTGCCTCCCAAGCCCAACCCCTCCAGACGGTCCAGGAGGATACCGTGGTCAACGGTATCAAAAGCCGCTGAGAGATCGAGGAGGACTAGAAAGGAGCATTCGCCCCTATCCAAAGCCCTCCTCATATCATCCACCAAGGCGACCAAGGCCGTCTCCGTCCCATGTCCAGACCTGAAGCCCGACTGGCACGGATCTAAATAATCGGCTTCATCCAAGTGTGCCTTCAACTGAGCACCCACCACCCGCTCGATCACCTTGCCCAGAAATGGTAAATTGGAGACTGGGCGAAAGTTGTTTAAATCCTGGGGATCCAAGGAGGGCTTCTTTAGAAGCGGTCTTATTACTGCCTCCTTGAGGGCTGATGGCATCACTCCCTCCTCGAGGGAGGCATTCACCACCGCCTTGATCCCCTCACCCAGTCTCTCCCTACAGCTCATGATGAGCCAGGACAGGCAAGGGTCAAGCAAGCAGGTGGTCGGCCTCACAGATGAAAGCACCTTGTCCACTTCATCAGAAGGAAGAAGCCGAAACCGATCCCACAAAACCGGTCTGCCATTGGCCTCCTCCCGCTCACTCCCTGTGTTCACGACGTACGATATCCCACTCCTAATCCGATTGATTTTATCTGCGAAGTGCTTCGCTAAAGCCTCACAGGAGGCTTTTGACTGTTCCAGTGGGTCCGGAGCGACTGGACCGACCAGACTCCGGACCACTTGGAACAGCCTCCTGGGGCAGCACTCTGCAGACGCAATGGAGGCAGCATAGAAATTCTTTTTTGCTGCCTTCACCGCCACCCGGTAGGCTGAAGATGCAGCTCTAACCCGTGTTCGATCGTCTTCGGAGCGGGAATTTCGCCATCGGCGCTCTAGCCTTCTCACCTCTTGTTTCAGAGCTCGCAGCGATGGAGTGAACCATGGCGCCGCGCGAGCTCTGTTTAGGCGAAGAGGGCGCTTCGGGGCAACTCGGTCTAATGCCCTGGTGATTGCAGCATTCCAGTCATCCACCAGGGTCTCGACCGAGCTACCGTTTGTGTGCTCCAATTCCCCAAGCGCGTTCAGGAATCCATCCGGATCCATAAGACGCCTGGGGCGGACCATCCTAATAGGTCCCTCACCCCTGCAGAGGGGTTGTGGCACCGAGAAATCCAACCCCACCAGATAGTGATCTGACCATGACAAGGGGGTGGTGGATATACCCCCGATTTCCAGATCATTTCCCCCTTCTCCAGAAACAAAAACCAAGTCCAGCGCATGACCGGCTACATGGGTAGGTCCAGTTAATACAGGGTGCAGCTCCCAGGAAGCCATGGTCTCCATGAAGTCCCGAGGTGCCCCCGTGAGGGCAGCCCCCGAATGCACGTTAAAGTCCCCCAACACCAGTAGCCTGGGGGACAAGACACGCACATCAGAGACTACCTCCAGCACCTTGGCCAGGGAGTCTGTCGTGCAGCGGGATGGACGGTACACGAGCAGAATCCCCAGACTGCCCTTTGGACCCAACCTCCAGTACATGCACTCAATAAACTTGGTCTCCCGGAGAGGGAGTCTGGTGAGGACCAAGGACTCTCGGTAGATAACAGCCACTCCCCCTCCCCGTCCCCCAACCCTTGGCTGCTGGGCATACGAGAAACCAGCCGGACACAAGGCCGCCAGAGTTGGAGCAGCAGCCTCGTCCAGCCAGGTTTCCGTAATACATGCCAGGTCCGCCCCCTCATCCAGGATCATGTCATGGATTACAGATGTTTTTTGGGTAACGGACCTGGCATTACACAGCAGCAAATGCAAGGGTGGGGAAGGAGCCACACACACCCCAGTTATCCCTTGGCTCTGGGCAGGCCTGGAACAAGGGATAGATATTAAGCATCGATCCCCTGTTCCCCTTAATCGGCATGGCCTGCCCCTAGCACTCTGCCAGCGTCTGCCGCTCAACAATGGTATGTTTTGCCCCCCGGAACTCCCCCCATCATCTCCCTGAGATGAACACATGCCCCCCCTGCTTCCGCCGATCAGGCGGGAGACCCACCCCTAAAACCAACCCCTAAAATCCCTAAAACCCCAACCCAGCTCAGACAGGGGGGTGGGCCCTCGCCCTCGTGCCACCCCCCAAGTGGCTCCCCCAAAGGGGCGACCTCTTTGGCGTCGTCCCCTTTGGGGACGTCGCCGCCCCACTCCGCAGTCCGGCAGATGTAGCAGTTGGCTCTGCTGGGGCAGCTGGCACCACTCCCCAATCAGTCCAGTGCAGAGGCAGGGCCCCAGTCCAGCAGGGAACCACCAGGGAGGGGAAAAAGCTGGCTGCAGGTGGTGGAAGTCACCAGCTTACCTCCCTCCCTGGAGAAGCCCAAAATGCTGGCTGGGCTGCAGGTCTTCAGGGCAGTTGCCCCACTCCTCCGCAGGCCGGCAGATGTAGCAGTTGGCTCTGCTGGGGCAGCTGGCACCACTCCCCAATCAGTCCAGTGCAGAGGCAGGGCCCCAGTCCGGCAGGGCTTACATAATCCTCCTCCTTTTCTCCATTTTATCCTCACAACAACCCTGTGAGGTAGGTTAGGCTGAGAGTCAGTGACTGGCCCAAAGTCACCCAGTGAGTTTCATGGTTGAGTGGGGACTAGAACCCGGATCTCCCGAGTCCCAGTCCAATACTCTCACCACTACGCCACACTGCCTCATGTTATGTTCTTGAAGTAGCAACGTTTACAACCAAGAAAATTCCTTGAATGGGTGCAGCATGTTTAGAAATTTGACCTCTCTAGGAAAGAGCCCACCTCTTTTGGGCACACCTATTCTACCAATAGGTGCCTTCTTCCCCTTGTCACACACTGTACCCCCAATGCATCACCTACATTTTATAATAGAAAACCTTGGATTCGCCAGTGTTGGCTGCTGGAATGAGGTGTTTGTCCAGTACATCCAGAATATCACAACAGATTAGTTTCAATTCAGTCTCAACCATTTGCCGATACTCCCGGATCATCTTCAATTTGTCTTCTCCGCCTTTATTTTCCTCTTTCTGTTCAATGCTGCTGATTATTCTCCAGGAAGCTATCCTAGCACCAATCATGTTTTTGTATGCAACCGACACCAGGTTCCTTTGTGTAAATTCCCCCCCCCAAAGTAAAAAAAACTGGTCCACAAGTCCACAGAATATATGCGACTCAGAAAAAGAAAGTCTACTACAGAATCTGCAGGTCAGATTCATAGAAATCCAAACTCATTAGAATCCATTGCAGAATTCTTCAAATTCCCTACTGCCATACTCAAGTTGTCTGTGTTTGTTTTCCATGTTCATTATGAGTGGTCCGAGGCCCTGCCCATTTATCTGAGGTGATAAATGAGCCAGTAAAATGTTACCAGTGCAAGGGGCAGGTGAAGAAAAGAGGTAGATTATCACAGATGAACACAGTTTGTATTGTAAGACAAATTGAGCTAGTTTATTAAGATAGTATACAAAGATATAATCATCAACGTGGCTCGTGAGTCTTCCAAAGATTGCTTCCACTGGACAAGTAAAGAGAGGGACTCTGCAGTGTTATTGACTCATAGTATCTTCAAAGGAAGATGGAAATGCAAAGTTTTACTAGCGTAACACTGTATATGTATACCCTTTTCTTTGGGAAGGAACATTACCTCTAGATAAACTCTAGATGTGTGAGGAAAGTCCTCTCTGGAATTCAGTGATGGAAGAAAATGTCAGAACCCATTGTTCCTGTTGTTGCTAATTTCATTTCTATACCACCCAATAGCTGAAGCTCTCTGGGCAATTCACAACAATTGTCCTTAAAGCAGGGATCGAGAACTATTCTGGCCCTTGGGGAGGCCCTGCAAGATGTCATAGGAGTCCCTTTCTCCATGCAGAAAGGCACAGAGTGATTGCTCTGTGTTCAGAGGAAAGGACTGCTCAGTGCCAGGGAAAGACAGCCTTTCTCTATTCCAGTGTTCTCCAACCTTGGGTCCCCAGATGTTTTTGGCCTACAACTCCCAGCATGCCCCAGCCAGCATAGCTGGCTGGGGCATGCTGGGAGTTGTAGGCCAAAAACATCTGGGGACCCAAGGTTGGAGAACACTGCTCTATTCCCTATCCCTGTCTTAAACCATCACCTTCCCTGCCCCAACCAGAGTCCGCTGCACAGACCCATACTAGCTTGTTTAATGCACTAAAATGAGGCTGTGTTTCTTCAGTCAAACTCTAGATTCTGCTTCACATTGGCTCCTGGTGACCACTTCGCTTGGTTATAAGAGTTTCCACTTTCCAGGTTATCTCAAGGTCCTTGCATGAGCAACAGGTAGCTTCATATTCTGGGTTCCTCATCCTTTCTCCTGTTGTATCTACCCTCAACTAGAGCTGTAAGGAACCACCCAGTTCTGCTCTAGATAACATTTGGCAGGCTTGGGGCAGTATCCAATGGAGACAGCCCATGAGCAGCCAGCCCTATCAATTCCATTGCACAAGCAGCACCCACCGCTTGCAGAACAGAGAGTTAGCACTTCCAGGAGCAACCCAAAACAAGCAGAAATGCTCATTTCTGGAACGAGGCAGGCTGGTGGAGCTCACATAAGGGAGCTTCACTGACCTGTCTCATTCCAAAAATGAGCATTTCTGCTCATTTCAGGATTTGCCCCCGGAAGTGCTAAATCTCCGTTCCACAAGCAGTGGGCACCACTTTTGCAATGGAATCATCAGGGCTGACTACTTGTGGGAACGGAAACTGTGGTAGGCCCTGCTGGTGGATGGGCAACATTGGATACTGCCCTCTGATTCTGGACAGCCCCTTTTCAGAAGCCAATATATCAGAATCTGGCACATCTTATTAACTGTGTTATAAGTCTGCAGTCCAGTATAGCACAGTTCTGTCATGTCCAGAACTGTACATTCACTGCAAAATTCTGTGTGAAGTTGAATTTGATAGTCTGTCTACCCAAAAAATCCTTTCTTCCTACATCCTGATTCCAGTCTTCTGTTTATAGATTATTTGGCATTGACCTAGGGGTGTTTTTGGTGGAGGTGGGCAAGCTCAAGGATTAATAGCCATTACGAAGTGACCCTCTGCTTCTGATGTCCTCCTTGGCAAGACCTGTCACTACCAATGTACATTCTTAGCCTCCTGATTCTCACTATAGCTAGTGACCTACGGTAATCTTGATAAGGCTGCATATGGCTGAGCTGAGTTGGTATCACAAATGGATCCATCCTATGAAGATTGAGGCTTTCTGGCCAGAGGAAGCCATTTTGGTTGTGCAGATAATGGGCTCCTCACATTTTGCATAGTGGCCGGTTTATCCCTCTTCTCCATTTGCAAGACATCATTTTGTTAATATAAAGGAGGGGTTAAAAATAAAAATGATACGGCGAGATCTGAGTTTCCTGGAATAAACTGGGAGGATGATTGACAACTCTCCTCTTTTCTTGACTTGTTATGGTAAAATAGACATAACCTCTTTTTAACTCCAGTGTTGTTATGATGGCAAGAGATTACCATCCCTGCTGGAAGACCCCTCCAGGCAAAGTTCAAATGTCCAATTAGTAGCTGCCGCTACTTTCAAGTCACTTCCTTGGCCTGCGAAGTATAAGCCAATAATCATTAAACAATATAAAGATTATTCACCCTAGAGCAAATTTCACTTAATTTCCTAAATCTATATCAGTGTCCTGGCATGAAAGTCCTTGGCTGTCATTAAATATTTTTCCCATGCCAGGGATGTGTGTGAATCATTGGCCGGATCACCATCATGATCTTGAACTGGAGAGAGCCCTAAGAGTGAGACTGAGATACTGATGTTAAACAAGATTTCTGCCTTGCATGTAACAGCAAGCAACAATAAAAATACACAGCCAATACCCTTCCTGCCATTTCTGACTCCTTCCTCCAAACCTTAATTACTGTATATCAAATATTTGACTAGCAGTTTACATGGCACCAAACATAAATGCATGACCTAAAGATAATTGAACTCTTTCATCAGAAGAGCATAAGAGGGACACTGCTAGATCAGACCAAAGGTCCCTCTAGTCCAGTGTCTTTTTCCCCACAGTAGCCAATCAGAGGATTGTTGGGAGGCCCATCAAAAGGGCAAGAAGGGAATACCCTTCTCTCATTGCCCCCTCCCAGCAACTAGTGATCACTGGCATATTGCCCATGAACACTGGTGTTCCATTTAGGCATCATGGCTAAGATCCACTGATAGACCCACCCCCCATGAATCTGCTTAGTTCCCTTTAAAGACATCTGAGTTAATGGCCAGCAATGCATCTTGGGACAGTCAGTTCCATGATTTAAACCATGCATTGTGTGAATAAGTACTTTCTTTTGTTTGTCCTGAATCTAGTGCTAACCAATTTCTCTGGATGAGTTCTAGTATTATGGTGGAGTGAGGGTCCTCCCCCCATTTTCTTTCTCTACACTATCCATAATTTTTGAAAGCTAAATTTTGTCTGCCCCCTACAGTATCCTCTCTTTGCCCATGGGTCCCAGGGGTGGGGTACTTACTCAGGCTTCCATGCCCCAATAGTTTCTGCTCTCAGGTCAGCACTCAGCAGACATGGGGTGGATGACAAACAGCTTCTTTTTTATTATTATTAAGAACAACACATTGCAGCAAGGCAAAGTGGCATATGTAGACTTCCACATGCTCCGACATACACACAGAGAGATGGAACAAACTGCCACACCCAGTGGAGCGTAGCACGCCAGGTGAGGGGCAGGGCGGGAACCAGACTGTTCCATTACAGGTCCCTTAAAGATTCATCCGATATCCCACTAGGGATGGATGAGAATTTTATCTCAGCTTGAATGTACCAAAATTCTCAAATTGCTCCACATTTGAGATGAGAAGAACTTGAGATTTAAAAAAAAAATGTGGGAGAAAACAAAATTCAAAGAATGAAGCAATCTCTTCATTCTGGTGAATGAGCTAGGAGAATATCTTTCCAATATTGGAAAGATATTGGAAATATTGGGGAAAAAATTATATTTTATATTGTATTTTATGATTTTAACTGTTGTAAACCGCCCAGAGAGCTTCGGCTATTGGGCGGTATTAAAAAATGTATTAAATAAATAAATAAATATTGTGTGTTAGTTTATTTCAAGGAACACTATTTAAATTTAGTATTACCAAATAAGGAACCGTTCCTTGAAATAAGTGTCACAACCCTGGTCCTACCCATGGCCAGTTGCGGTTCTACAGGCTGCCGGTATGTGGTCCCCTACCGATTACCCCCAAAGGAATGTGGCCCTCAAAATCAAAATGTTCCTTGCCCCTGCTGTAGTTTATGGCTTGTCTCTGTAGCTGGGGTGGGTTTGCCCATAATGTAACTGGAAGAGGAGGTCCTGATGGGACCCCTGCCTCAGTCTATTCCCACACATCTTGTAGGCCTTCACTGCAGATCTTCTTGTAAATAGTTAAATCAAGTTGTGGTCATAGTTCACCCAATGCCTGTGTCTTGCCTTTTTATTCCAGGTGGGTGTGCAAGCAAACAGCCTCCAGCCGGTGCTGTCTTTCAACTGACCTCTTTGCACAACAGTCTTCTCATGTGAGTGGTGAGCAGTATAATATCAGAGGACAAGACTTAGACAATATTGAGGTTCCTCTGCTCTGCTTAGAAAGATCACATCTGTCTGTACATTTCTACAGAAGCTGAAACTCTTGTAAACTAGGGAAGTGGGAAAACAAACAAGCACACATTCCACAAATATTATCTGACACACCACTCCCTAGGCAAAATCCCAGAAGCTAGAGTGGAGTGGAGACCAGATTGGTTTTTTGTTTGTTTTTGTTTTATTGGGTTTTTGTTTTGTTTTGTTTTGTTTTGTATGTGTGTTACTAAGAAATAGCTAACTCTCTTATAACCTGGAATTAACATTAAAACTAGGGATATGTAACCTTTACCATCTGTGTGCAGGGCTCCATGAAACATCACTGATTTAATGGCTGCAGGGAAGTGTTAACTCATCAGACCAGACTGTGTCTGTTTCATAGCTTGTTCCCCCACCCCCCACCCCATCCACCCCAGATTCACAACAAGAAGGTGAGAGCTATCCTCTTTTGAGTCACAAAGCCAATGGCCGTTCTATAACTCTATTTGCACCCCTTCCTTACAATTGTTCTTTACCAACTGGAAGACTGAGTATTGTTCAACACTATTTCACAGACCGTGATCAAAATGATTTTATTTGAGAAGACAAATAGTATATGATGTACAATGGGTGTTATAAAATATTGTAAATGGGAAAAAACATCTTGAGCAATTTTATCTCCAGATGCAAAGAAGGCCATTGACCATCTGGAGGGAACATATCTTAAGAACATAAGAAGAGCCATGCTGGATGAGACCAAGGGTCCATCTAGTCCAGCATTCTGTTCACACAGTGGCCAACTAGCTGCCCACAGGAAACCCAGAAACAGGACATGAGTGCAACAGCACCCTCCTGCCCAAGTTCTGCAGCAACTGGAGTACTTAGGCATACTGCCTCTGATACTGGAGGTAGCATATATCCATCAGGACTAGTAGCCATTGATAGCCTTCTCCTCCATTAATTTGTCCAATCTCCTTTTAAAGCCATTCTAATTAGTGGACATCACTACATCTTCTATGGGTTGTTGTTGTTGTTTGCTTTTTTAAAGTATATGAGATTTGGCATGGGTTTCCAGGTGGTAAGAGCAGAGGTAATGGTCAACAGTTATAGGTCTGTAGATTTTTAAACACAGTGACACCCCCATCACCCTTATTTTCTGCTATTTCTATTGAGCCACTTACTAAAGCCATCAAAAGGGACCCCAGGATTCGAGGTGTTCATGCTAGTTTGATATGTCTATACTTGATCTACAGCACAACATCTCTATAGGAAAAAGCTGAGCCACCAGCCAGCATAGGAGAAGGCTAAGCCATTTTTGTAGCACATGTGATGTGGAATAGCCTTAGGGTCAACTTAAAATGTCTGTAATGAATGTAAGTGAAAGCTTCATTCTCTGGCATGAACCAATTGGGTGGACTGCTGTTTCACTCATTATGATTTATTGATTTAGTGGCCTAATGCATTATGGGAGGCCCCAGAATGCTCCCAGTGTGAACTAGGCCACAAAGAACCTCATTAACAATAGCCACCATTCTGCTCTTCATTGACAGTTTACTACCCTTTTTGGGATGAGCATGAACAGCTCAGACATTCTGCTCAAAAATTTGCAGAGAGAATGATTTTGCATATGTAGTATGTAGACATTAAATATTGTCTCTTTAAATGGCTCAGGAAACTTCAATTAGAAATCATCAATGCCTTTAATGATAGACATTAGCAAAATGGCTGTCTTAAGCAGTGTCATTCATGTAAATACTAAAATACAATCTGATTACTATTGTTCAGTAAAACTGTAATTTATACCTAACAATATATATGTTATTCTCTTATATTATCCATATGGCATGTACATGTTTCATATCTCTGGGATTTGTAGATTTGGCCTAGGAAAGAATTCATCATGCATATCAACTTGTGTCCAGGTTGACTTGTGCCTGTCGACTCTTTAGTGAGCCACATATCAGCAAATTTGATGTATGTGGTGATTTAATCCTTCTTTCAGATGAATATACTTTGATCCCTTCCTGTTACATAATTCCATGTGGATCTTCACTGCGAGTTAACTATGAAAATAGTGGACAGTGGGATTTATGAAATTGTAAAGCCACTTCCATGGCTGATGCACAGGATGGCTGCTGCTTGCCAAACTATAACCTGATCCAGCTCTGACTGCAGCTCGGCATATGATAAATCAGCCACCTGAATCCCTTACCATGTGCCTAGTTCTTCCCGTGGCCCATGGACTCATCACAGATGGACAGGCAAACTGGGCATGTGTTAATATATTCAATTGAATGCTTCACGGCATCTGCCATGAGGATTAAGTCACCGCCATCTCAACATGCTGTTTCACCAACAAAATTGGAGGTTCCAGAATTAATCCTGTCCTGTTTTCCTATCAGCAATGTATTCTAAAAGCCTCTCTGATGCAATGCACCTGGTTTATTCTGCCTGTTTCCATGTAGAAATCCTACTTTAGGATAGGGATTGGGCACAGGGTGTATTCTAGCCCTATAACTACAAGCAGACTCTGTGCTCTCATAGATTTCATAGATCATAGAGTTGGAAGGAGCCTGCAAGGCTATCGAGTCCAACTCCCTGCTCAATGCAGGAAACTAGAGGAGGGGTCTCCCATCCAAGTAATAACCAGGCCTGACCCTGCTTAGCTTTCCATGCTCAGACAAGCTGAGCCAGCATGAGCCACCTCTGGTTATCCCTCCTATATAGCCCAGAAAATATTTTGTCGTTGTTTTCTTCTCCATCTGTTGCCTCCTGTTTGGTTCTTCCTCTAAGAGACAAGACGTGCATGATCACAACAAGAAAGTCACAGAGAAAGTATCAACCCCAGATCCATTGGCATCAGGTATCAACAAGGAGTGACTCCTGAGTGAGGACTAGGCCTACTCAGCTACTTTGCTACCCACTATCATATAAATCTAGACTAGGCTTGATTGGAATAAAGAGGAACAGAATGCTGGCAGTGTTTTCAGTCTCCATATTGGCAAGATCTACGTCTCAGAGGCATCTGAGCAGATTTGGGGCTACTATGTCTTACCCCTGAAGGGTCCTATTCAGAGCAAACACTGCAGGGCCAGGATGGATCAAGAGTGCTAACAGGAAAGCATGACACTGTATTTCAAGTAGTTTCCAGGACCTTTTCTTTTTTTTTAGGGTTGGCTAAACTGACAAGTTATCTCTTGAGTCTGTTTTGTGTAGTATATGCAACATTTGTCAGAATCCCCCCAAACTCAGTTTTCATTTATGACCGTACCAAGAAATAGAGAGGCAAGGGACACTTTATTCTTTTTCTTTTCTCCAACACCATGGTGCTCAATTGCAAGAAACAGCCTTTAGTGTCAGGGAAGGGGAAGCAGACTCCAGTTTGCTCCTCTAGTCAGGAAGGAGCTATACAATATATATGTTTAAAATGTGAAACTGCACTGGGCTGGGGTGGGGAACCTCAGGCTCAGGGGCCAAATCCAGTCCTCCGGGTCTCCCCAGAGGGCCACGTCCCCTTCCCCCTTTGCCCTGAACCCCAAACATTTGGTGACTTCCTGGCATTTGCACAGTTTTTCCCAGTAGTATCTGGGATGAAAGAGGCTCCCCAGCCTTGATCAAACATATCAGGAATGTGGAAGGAGATGCAAAGCATGGAATGGCAGTGGGGGAAGAAGGAAATGTGAGTTCTGTGTTTTAGAGCTGAAGAAATGCCCATGGCCGTGTAAAGAGGGTCCCCGAAGGGCATTAGGTCCAGGGTCCTCTCAGCACCAGGTTAAGACTGCCCTCTGTTCTGAGGCATTTAACAGCTGTAAACAGCTCATGGGGAGTGGGCCAGGTCAACCTTTTTTAGCAGGCCCTGCTGTATTATCCTGTTCTTAGTTATTTAAGTTACTTTAAATTTGGTTTTTAAATTTCTGTAGTGAAATTTTTATGATGTTATTATTATTATTTGTATTTTATACTCTATTTTATTCTATTTTTATCCGCCCTTTGGTGTAAGGGGCATTATAAATAAATGTTGATTATTATTATTAACTGTTGTAAACTGCCCAGAGAGCTTTGGCTATTGGGTGGTACAGAAATGAAATGAAAAATAGAGCTGGGACATGCAGGGCCTCTAGGTGGACAAATCTGTCAGGTACACCTGCCCCCCACCATGGAGAGGATCATGTTGTACTTGGAACTGCGTGCCATGCAGCTATTGAAGTTGAGGAGCCTGTCAGAAAAAAAGAGGTGGCAACTCTAATGCAGCACCACCAACATAGTTGTACACACAGGGATTCAAACCCAAACTTTTAAATGCTAAGCAGTCCAAGACGTCTGCCTGGATAGATGAATCTGTTGGTTTATCTTTTCCCATATTCAGTTTTTATGAATCTCAAGTTCTTTCCATCTCATTTATGAAGAAATGTGTGAATTTTGGTATGTTTTCCCTCTCTCTCTCTCTCTCTCTCTCTCTCTCTCTCTCTCGATATCTATATATATAAAAGGTGTCCTAACTGACTGACTGACTGACTCATCAACGCCCAGCTCAAACCATTTAATTTAGGAACGTGACATTTTGAAGGGACATTGCTTTTATGACGTAGACTCACACTAAGGAAGGATTTTGGGAAATTCCATCCTTAAGGGGGTGAAAAAAGGGGGCAAAATTGCCCCACACTCTCATATTTGCAGTTCTGCAAATAGGCCTCACCTCATAATTGCTGCAGGAGCCAACTTGCTGCAGGAGCCAATAGCAGCAGTTATGCAAATAACCCATACGACACTTAGAATGTTCGTATGAATTCCTGCAAGGGCCAATAGGGCTGGGTATGCAAATCTCCCCTAGGCCATTTAGAATGTTCTCTGAGGGGGTGAAAAGGGAGGGAAACTGTTTACATGATGGGGTGAAAAGGGAGGGAAACTGTTTAAATTACTGACTGACTGTTGTGGGGGGGGGCATTGTCGCATAGGCTCCATCACGTTTAGACGGATCTACCCCAAACTTGGCATGCTCACTCTTCATCACCTGTAGACTCTCAGGATTAACCTGATTTTTCTTTAAGAACAGATATTTCTGTCACAGCTGCCAGCACCCAGCCTAAACGTTACACTTTCAGTCAGAGACACTGCATCTTTCCCATACACGTTTCTTTTAAAAACAGTTACAGTCATGCCTTGGATTGAGAGCATAATTCGTTCCAGAAACGTGCTTGTAATCCAAAACACTCTTATATCAAAACGAAATCCCCCCCAAAAAAATTTGTAGAGATTTTTAATTTAAGCCGCACTACAGTACTTGTATTGCAAGACGTTGCTTGTATATCAAGTAAAAAAAAATTAATTAAATATTTAAAAATTTGCTTGTCTTGCAAAATGCTCTCAAACCAAGTTACTTGCAATCCAAGGTATTACTGTATACCAAATCCTAAAATCCACGTGAGCGCAGCCGCGGGCAACAGCTTATATATATATATATATATATATATATACACACACACACACACACATACATATATATACTGAATGAAATTCTCACTCATCCCTATGAAGACCACAAATTTATTCACTTACAGCAAGAGAGATCTGCAATGGTAGTAGCTGTGGGGACATTATTACTGCTAGTTAATATGGGTGAACTTGACCCAGCCTGAAGTCCAAAGATGCTGCTGATGTGTGAGTATGGGATGTTTGGAAATAAGAATACATTTCTGTCATCTTCGTCATGAGCCCTATTCAGGCATCCCATATGTGGCTTTAATTGACTTGCAAGGAGGGAGAGCATGCTAGCTCCACTCCCCTCTGTCACTGTTCTTGTCTCCCTCCAGATGTTGAGGGAAGCATTGGGGAGCCTTTTCTATCCATGGATTTCTATCCATATTCTTGCATGATTTAGAATCCTAGAAAATCAGGGTTCCAGTCATCCAGGAAACCTCCACAGATTCAAAAGTCTCGCCATTGTAGACAGTGACCCTGTACATGTGGAAGGCAATGAGAATGGTGATGGAATGGAGCTAGTGTGCTCTTCCTTGTGCCCCTTCCTCAGGTGTTAATTAGAGCCACATAAGGAACCCCTGGTGGTACCAAGGACTAACTTGAAAAGACAGTAGCCTATTTCAATATATGTAGTCTCTGAAAGTATAAGGCATATAAAGAAGCTAGCATGTTAAAGAGCCTCCTCTGGAAAGTTACAAAAATTTAAGTACATGTTCTCAGACAAACCTGTGTCCACTTCACTTTTTGAGTATTCATTGATAAACATGGGATGAGTTGTTCTGCTGCACCTTCCTACCTGCCATAACTTTTATTCTGTAGAACATTTCACTGGAAGGTGCATTGGACCAGGCAGTAATTATTGGCCACTACAGTACTTACAAACCAGGCCACAGTTGTATAAATGCTCACATTTGAATAGACAAACGAATAAAACATGATAGTCAAACAAAGCATTTTCAGGTTAGCATGAGGATAATCTTGCTTTCTTTTCATGCTTCTTGCGGTTTTCACATAAAGAACCCTTTAATTTGAAAAGCATTGTGGTCATTGTGACCCTGAAGTAATAACTCATATTTTGTTGTGTTGGGCTCATGCAGTAGTTATGATTTGTGAACCCTCCAGTATTTGCTTTTGTCATTACTCCTCCAGTGGGTCTTTTAAAAATAATAATGCATAAATAAGGTCTGATACCTATGCTACAAATAGGAGTTTGGGAGCCCCTATGTAGGGTTACTAGGTTAGGAGAATAGGAAGCTGCTTCATACTGAGTCAGACCACTGGTCTGTCTAATTCAGTATCGTCTACACTGACTGGCAGCAGCTCTCCAGGGTTTAAGACAGAAGTATTTCCCAGCCCTAACTGGAGATGCAAGGGATTGAACCTGGGGCCTTTTGTATGCAAAACATGTACTCTGCCACTGAGCTACAGTGGGTCCTGTGCTGCTGTTCCATAATGTATATATCAAGTCACAGTTGTCCAAATCTTTGATACCCAATGAAGCTATTATACTATGTATTTACATTTCCAGGGAAGAACCACTACCCAGGAGGGTGTGCAGAACCTTTTCTCTTCCCATCAATTCTCCCCTGCAATGTGTCCCCTACAAATGCCATTTTTACTCATTATTCCCAGCAGTCTTCAAAACTAAAAGTGAGCCAGTCTTGGAAGGAAACCATTGGGATGCATTTGCAAGGGAGAATTGTGGGTGCAGAAGTGGTTAAGTACCCCACTGATCTTTTCCTCTAAGTCTCCCACTGGCATTTATGTTATCCATGTTTAGGAACATTGTTTTGCAAAGAGAGTGTGTAGTTTCATCCTAACGCTATATTTTCAAGCTAACTTTCTACAAAGAACTTTTTCAAGGGGCACAATTTTGTCTGTTCTGGGGAAACTATGACTTAAGTGAGTTGAAGATAAGTGACTGATAGAACAGTTAATACTTGAGGTAACATTTTCTTTTGTCTTTTGACAATGCCAGACAAAAGTCAGAGTCCCTCCAGACACTGATTTTTATCCACCTTTCCTGTCTGGAATCTAAAGATTCCATTGAATCACACACTTCTGCTTAACATTGCAATCCTATATGTGTCTACTCATAAGTAAGCCCATTGAGTTGAATTGGATTTATTCCCAGGTAAGCAAGTATAGGATTGAAGTTGGAGGGAGCGATCCTATGGCCCCTAGTAGCATCTATGGGGCCATAGGATTTTTTGGATTCGCAGCTCCGAGGTTGGAGACTGCGCTCCAACCTCAGAGCGGGGAATCAGAGCTCCAACCCCCCTCCTTGCAGCAAGCATGGAAAGAACCATGCTGGCTGCTCTCCGAGGTTGGGAAAGTGACCTCAGAGAGGGGTAAAAGGTGGTGTTTTGGAGGTGAGGAGACTGGGGAGGCCAGGACAAGAAGTATCCTGAAGCCTCCTTCCCTCCCCCTCCAAGATGCTCCAGCTAGATGGGCAAAAAAGCCCATCTAGTGAAAATGCAGAGTGGGAGATGGGGAGGCAAAGATCGCCTCTGCCACTCCTCCCACTCTGCACTGGAGCATCCCAATAGGATTGTGCCCTAACTATCCTAATGGTTACACATATCCACAACCTGTGCTTCTGAGGGTCACTTCACATCTTACTCCCCCCCCCTTTTGTAACAAGGCCAATGGCTGTTTTCTGTATTATCTTGGATCGTGCATGGTTGATGATTGCACTGCTTTGCATCTGAGTTGGAATACAGAATAAAATAAGATGGCTTTTTGTAGGGATGTCAGAGAAATCCACAACTGACTCAAATGAGTTCAAATTCTTCAGAATCCAAGCCATTCCACAGCAGACCAGCTTTTCCTTAGCCATGTGGATTCCGTGGACTTGCAGACCTTTTTTTTTAATTTTATGTAATTTTACACAAATTTAGTCATAGAAAAAACACATAAAAGAGACCAAAAAAATGTGCATTTCCTCCCATAGGTTAAAGTGTGAAAATAGGTATTTTTCAGGGATTTGCTTATGTGGGAGGGGGGGATTTGTGAATTTTCGGGAGTGCAACTTTGCACAACTCCGAATTTGTGCAAATGCGTATGAATGGATGTTCACAAAATCCAATTCCATCAATGAGTGGATGATGGAACAAAAGGCACTTGACAATCCAGGAGACATAAATGGAATGGATTTTACAGCATCTGTACATCCCTATGAAGTGAAATAAATAACAGCATGGGTTCAAAGGAGGGACTTTTCACACTTTCTTGGGCTTGCAAGCGAGTCTGCAGAAAAGAACAAAGTACAATGCTTTTGAATATTTTGAAATTACCTCCTCAAAATTGCTCTGATTGTACAAAAGTGTGCACCATATGTATATACAGCTATATGCACATAGGCTCTCTTTGCTGATGTTGCACTCAGTGATGGTCCATGGGAGGCACACATCTCCTGAATATATGCAAGGAGGAGGCTCCTCTGAACACCCCCTAGGTTGCCTGTAAATGTCCAGTATCTGGATTTCATGGTTAATGTACTTAAAACATGCTGCAAAAATATAACTTATCTAAAGTGGGGTGATCATGGAATTCACTGAGATTTGAATGTCTTCAAAGAATCTCATTCTATTGGGATCCCATTATGAAGCGATTGCAAAAATTGCCATGGGGAAAAAACTTGTTATCCAACTCCATCCCTAATTACACCATTTCTGCTCTGCAGGGCTTAATAAGACTGCTCTGCATTCACTAGGCAAGGTTTTTCACATTGTGTATCTAATGTATATACAAGCAGTGTACATTCCCTCCCTAAATTTTTCCTTCAAATGCATTATTGTTTTCCTTGAAGACATGGTTAACCTTCACAGTGCTTATTTTCATATATTTTTTTAAACCAGTCTTACAGCAATATCCATCAAAGTCATTTTTTTTCGTTCTGCAGACTCTTCTACTTTACTTCACTATAACTGAATCCTATATTAAATCAAATCCTCCACTTTAGGTCATTTGCATTAAGGCAATATAGCTTCCAGCCTTTGTTTTGATCATTTATCTGATAGCTTAAGGCAGCCATTACTTGATAATCCAATCACTAGCATTGAAGGTTACAACGTGGCTAATAAGAAATATGAAAAGTGGGTGGGAGAAAATGCATAATTAGGAGAGAAAGCAGGATTGATATTAAAATTGGATATTTATGTGTATGAACATAATTTAGTGCGCACAATTGGAAGACTAAAAGATAACAGATCTCTTGAAGACAGAAAAATATTTCTTTGGTTATGACAGCCTCCTATTTAGAGGTTAAAATTTTATTTTCCAATTTAGTAGATTATCCTCTTTATTAGGGTGGCTATCTCACAGGATCATGCCTTCAAGTATTTTTTTTTAATGCAGTCAAACTCCATGTAGGAAAATGTGTCTATTGTATTATATGGACACTGACATGAGTGTTCTGCTATGTACAGCTAATGCAATGCAGCTCATGCAAGCAGGAAGATAAAAAGTACTTCTTTGTACAGCATAAACTATGGAATTTGCTTCTAGAAGATGTAGTGATGACCATCAGTTTGAATGGGCTTAAAAGGGGATTAGACACATTCATGGAAGATAAAGTTGTTAATGGCTACTAGTCCTGATGGCTATATCCAGTATCAGAGGCTGTGTGTCTATGTACACTACCTGCTGGGGAACATGACTGGAAGGGTGCTGTTGCACTCATGTCCTGCTTGTTGGTTACCCACAGGAGCGAGTTGACCACTGTGTGAACAGAATGCTGGACAAGATGGACCTTGGTCTTATCCAGCAGGGCTCTTCTTATATTCTTACGCAGTTGTTGTCTGATCCATCTCTTTGTACCCTAGACGGAAAATCATTTCTCAAACATGACAATATTCACATGAACCTACATGAAAATTATTTTCCCATCTAAGAAAAATGTAATATGGCCCCCAGATTTCATGGTTGAGGTTAAGCAGCAATTTGATGACTAAAATGCCAGAAGGGTGGTGGCAATTAAAGATGTATGGATTTTGTTAAATCCATTTTTCTGTGTTTTGTGGATTTTCATGTGTCTTCATTTCATTTCATAGATTTCATAGATCATAGAGTTGGAAGGAGCCTACAAGGCTATCGAGTCCAACCCCCTGCTCAATGCAGGAAACTAGAGGAGGGGTCTCCCATCCAAGTAATAACCAGGCCTGACCCTGCTTAGCTTTCCACGCTCAGACAAGCTGAGCCAGCGTGAGCCACATTTATTTCATTCCTATGCCGCCCTACAGCCGAAGCTCTCTGGGTGGTTCACAACAGTTTGTACATAAAAACAACAATAAAAACATACAGAATAGTTAAAAAGATTAAAAAACCAAATTTAAAAGCACAGTTTAAAATAACAATCCAAAAGTTAATAAAACTAAGCCTACAGGTGACAATTCCCCCCCCCCCCGTGCTATTTTGAGCTCTTAACTATTGAATGCCTTGGCATAGAGTGAAGTCTTGACCTGGCACAGAAAAGATAGTAAGGTTGGCGCCAGGCAGGTCTCAGTGGGGAACTTATTCCAAAATTGAGGGGCTAACACTGAAAAGGCCCTCCTCCTCGTTGCCACCAACCGAGCCTCTCTTGGAGGTGGCAGTCAGAGGAGGGCCCCAGATGTTGAGCGTAGTGTCCGGGTAGATTGCAGTTGGGACAGACTGGCTGTTTTAAGCCCTGTTGCCCTTGTTTCTCCGTAAAATACACAGCACGGGGTCCCAGCGTACCGGCGCAGGGTCCTGTCGCATCACTTCCGGCCAGCCGGAAGTGACGCGACGGGCTCAACGCGGAGAGGCAAGGGAGCCCCGGGACCCGGTAAGGCCCATAAGTCTCTAGTGGGCGTGAGCGGGGCCGATTTCGGCCCGCTACGGCCCGCTCGAGGTGAGCAGGTACATCCCTATTTTCCGGATTTCCCTGACATACCTAGTGGCAACACAATATCCAGTATAATGGGTGTAATCCAGCCAAATCTCATTGATTTCATTAGGAGAGTGCTCAGCTTTCGCTACATTATGCCCCATCATTAGGATCTGAACCTTGGGTTTCACACTTTAATTGAATCTAAGAAGCACTTTGTTTTTGACAGGTATATAAGATTAGTTCAAAGCTTTGTTCCAGATTGTGAGATCTGTTGTTTACAAAATTCATGGCATGTTATCTTAACTTTTTCAATGATGTAGAAATCATAACATCAATTTTCATTCATTTATTTGGCATTATGTAATTTGTGCTTAATTGTATCACACATTGCTCGACACATTACTCATCTGGATGCATTTTAAACCCTTAGATTATCATAAATTAGTTTGCATTTGAATCACTAAGGAAAGATACTTGAACCAAACAAAAGTGGCTGGAATCCACAGAGACATTAACTAGTTCAGTGCATACTGCATTGCCAACTTTTAATTAAAACAACAACACTGTGCTTCTGGGCAGGGCCAGGAGGTTGACCCAGAATGGAATCTGAAGCGTCCTGGGCAGAACTTGGTTGTATCCAGACCGGGGCCTCAACGGGGGCCTATAGCATCTTTTGTGGGCTGGCTCTAAAATCTACTGGCTTTTCATGCACCAGTATTGATTATCTGCCAGAATGATATTAGACTAGTAAAATAATGGATGGTGATCCTATCAGTGCACCCAAGGAGGCTTTGTGCTTGTGGTAAACCATCCAAACTCCACAGTGCTGAAGAGGGCATTCATGAGCGATTGTGTCAAAGACTGGTCACGCCTCTTCATTCCATACCATGGCAAGCGCCTCAACAGAATCACTGGCTCTGGCTACCGGAAAAACCCCCAGAGCTTTCAGGAATCCCTCATATTCCAGGGGTGGACTATCTTAATGGGTCCCCCACATCTGCAGGGAGGGATTGATGCCATGACAAACATCACCAGGAAGTGTTCTGACCATGATAATGGGGTGATTTCCTGAGACAAAGGCCATATCAAGAGTGTGCCCTGCCCTATGTGTTGGATTGATGATAAACTGAAACAGTCCCATGGTTGTCATGGAGGCCATAAAGTCTCGAGCTGCTCCTGTTAAGGCAGACTCAGTGTGGATAATGAAGTCTCTCAGAACCAAAGTCCTACGGTTCTCCAGAACCACATCCAAGACTGACTCAGCCAGCTCAGTCAGAAAGGTCATTTGACAACATGGTGGGTAGTACAGATTGGTAGTGTCCCCAGTCTGTCTTTTTGGCCCAACACAAGTTACAAGCTCTCTTAGGGTTGGCCAAGAATTTCAAGGGGGGGAGGAATGGAGCGAAATCTCCCCACTCTCCCCCCCTGAGCGCAGTGACACTTAGCGTTGGCTCCAAGGCTGGGTCGCGCCCCCGACCCGATCTTCCGCGGGGGCGCCGAGTCGACCCGACCTGATCTTCTGAGCGGCGCGGAGAGGTTCTCCGCGCCACTCGATCGGGCATCTTCTGCCCTGTCCATCACTTCCGAGACCGGAAATGACGCAACGGGACCCTGCACAGGCGCAGAACGTGCCACAGGGGTCCAGCGCGCCTGTGCAGGGTTCCGTCATGTCATTTCTGGTCCCGGAAGTGATGCGACGGGACGGAATGGACCATGTGGGCGGCTCGCCGCCGAGAGGGCGAGCCGCCCCGAAGAACAAGGTAAGGCCTCGCCGGGCGTGAGCAGGGCCAATTTCGGCCTCATTTCTGCCCGGCGAGGCTCGATCACAGAAGTATAGTGAGACTTACCTGGCCCCGGCTCGTCCCAAGTTCCCACGGGGAAAGGAGCTTCCAGGTCCCCAGTGCGTCATTTCTGAGTTTCCGTGGATCATGGCAACTCTACCCTGACCCTCCAGCTTGGCCTGGTGCTCTACAGAGTCAGGTCTACACCATTCAGTTCATCCACCCAGGTCTCAGTAATGCACACCAGGTTAACTCCCTCATCTATGATCAAATCATGGATGAGTGAGGTTTTATTACAGATAAACCTGGCATTCACCAACAGCATAACCAGGACAGAGGATGCAGTAGCCATGTCATCAGGAACCTACAGGATAGGGGAGAGATTTACGAGGGGGATGGCATGTAGCCATCTAGCTCTTCCACCACTCTGAGATCTTCTCCCCATTAAATTAATCCATTCCCTTGTGAGGGATTGAGGCCTACACAGGATTGGGTTTGTTGAGGCCTACACAGGCTTAAGTTTGTTGAAGCCTGAAGGCCCAAACACTCCAGGATGGGAGGGGGAGTTTGAGAGTTTTAGTTTACCCAATAGAAGTTAAGAATTAGATTTCCTGTTCAAAGTCACATGATTATAACCTTCCATTCCTGGGAAGGATATATGTGTGTGGGGTGTGGTCAGCTAGCAGTTAGTGCTGAGAGAGAGCTAGAAGCAGAAGGAGAAGCAGAGAGAGAGAGAGAGAAACTGGCTGCATAGGAGATAGGTAGTCTGAAGTTAAACTAGAGAACCTTGGATTGTTTGTTTGTTTTATTTTATCATACTTGCTTTTGAATTATAACCACTCTATTAAGTAAATACCCTAATATTATAAGTAAAGTGTTGTTGTTTACCCTGAGAGTTTGGAGTGACTTATTCACCACGTCTACAGCCTACACCCATGCTATTGGAAGCTGTAAAAGGACTTGATCTCCTGGAACGGGAGGGGCTTTGAGGAGAGGCAGAGATCTTCCAAAGGCAGGTTAAGGGGTCCCTGCAGTAGCGGAACCTTGACATCCCTACCCGTGACCACCATTATACAGGCACATCCTCACTTACAAACACTTCCTCATACACTATCCAGCAGGTGCAAGTCTGCTCTGTGTGGAGTTATAACGCATGCAGTATTAATTGAAGAGTCTATCAAGAACAAGCTAAAATACACTTATAACAGCCAATGATGGTATGTTAGGGCTAGTAGAGTAAAATAGGGCCAATAAAGATGAGCACATCTCACCCCTGCCAATTAAAAGAATGAGCTAATTATAGATTTCATAGATCATAGAGTTGGAAGGGGCCTACAAGGCCATCGAGTCCAACCCCCTACTCAATGCAGGAAACTAGAGGAGGGGTCTCCCATCCAAGTAATAACCAGGCCTGACCCTGCTTAGCTTTCCACGCTCAGACAAGCTGAGCCAGTGTAAGCCACAGGCCTGTCACTATTAGGGTTGTGTTCAAAAACCTGAATGGTCATAGCGACTTGAATAGTGGTCTTACCCGAGTTGTTGGGGGAGCTCGCCTCTCTGGCGGCTTGGCTCTCCGCGGTGGCGCCCCCCCCCAGCTCGATCTTCTGAGTGGCGCGGAGCTTCCTCCGCATCGCTCGAGCTGGCCACGACTGGCTCGCTGGTCCCATCGCGTCACTTCCGCCTCGTTGCATCACGTTGTATTTATTTATTTATTTATTTAATTATTTTTATATTTTTTTGAAATTGCAAGCCCGTGCTCATTTGTGTGTTATGGGGGGGGGGGCAGCCCAGCAAGTAGTTTCTATTGTAATTATCTTCATTTTACTTTCTTACATCCACTTGGGATTGTGAATCAAGCAGCAAAGGACATGGAATCCAGCCATAGAAAATCAGTGTGTGTGTGTGTGTGTGTGTGTGCCATGCCATTCTGCCTTCTGCCCCCCGAAACACCACCTTTCTTTTCATCCTGATCTGATTACATCATTTTTCATTCATCATACATCAACTCACTCATTACATTGCACAAGGCAGGAGGGAAAAGGATTAGGAGATGCGGATGAAATGGGAGGACAACAGTAGGATTACTACTCCCACATCTTGCACATTTTGAATGCACAAGTAATGGGCGTCGAACGAGAAAGGGGCTCGCAAACAAATGCTTGGTCCGGAATTGCAGTGCTGACGAGACGAGGGAGGAGGGACAGCTCGACGTGCCTCCGGCGAGCAAGAAAACAGCTGTTTGGCACAACCCTACCGGCATCTCCACCTAACTCCCACTCAGGAGGACCTCACCACCACCAGCTTCCTCCACCCAGACCCTCAGCCTATGCTAGGGACAGAGGTCTACCACTCACACAGAGCTTGGCCAAACTTCCAGTTACTGGATGGCAGGGGGAATGCTCCCACCCTCATGACACCCCAAAGGGGTATCCCTATTTGATGTCACCCCAGTAAGGCAAGTCCTTCTATGCCTCTTCCTCATGTTACCAAACAAGGCTCCAGTTACCAAACAAGGCTGCCTCCATGCCCAGGCACTTGGCTCATCCAGCTGCAAAGAGCCAACAACCTGCCCCACAATCAAAACAGAAACATACGTATGCAGGTAGATAGCAAGAAGAGCAGGGTCTGGGTTTTTCTAGTTAACCTCTTTCTGCACCATTCTAGTTTTGGAGTGGCAGCTTTGGTGGCAACTCTGTGTCTAGGCCTCATGTTCTCTGGCCTCAGAGGTGGAGGAGGCATCATCCAGTGAGCTACTGTCTGTTACCCAGGACCTTCTAGGCAAGAGAGTGGTCCTTCAAGAGACAGACAACTCCTGAGTGGGGGTGGGGTTAATAGCAGGCCCAGATCAGCCAGCCTTTATAAAGCCTTGGAAGACCTCTGCATGTTGCTGAGACAAGAGCTCTTTCTGAGTGACTTCCAGCCAGCATATATCTGTCCAGGGTCCCCTCTGCCTCACAATCTTGCATAGCTGGGCTTGATTTTGCCTTGCCTGTCAAGTAAATGCAACTGCTTCAGATTGGGTTAACCCAATCTGAGCCAAGCTAGAAAGATCTAACCTGAGCCAAGCTAGACAGGACACCAGCATCACATTTAGTTCCACTCTTTTTTGGTCTATAAGAAATATAAGATGAATTTCTGAACTGTTTGTGAGTATTAATTCAAATCCTCATCAAAATTATTCTTATTCTATATTGTTATGCACAGATTCAAAAAGTCTTACTTTTCCCCACACTTTGTCCAGACATTTGCTTCACTCTGGCATGCTGGCAGAAGATTAGATTGATTGATTGATTGATGTATTTATTTGTGCTAAAAATGTATGTCCTGTCCCTGCATTTCTCATGAAATATCTATGGCAGCTAACAACAGCATATATTTTTTTTAAAAATCACAATTAAAAACAAATTAAGAAAATTGGTTTTGGTCTATGACCGTAAAGAAACAATCAATCAATCAATTAAGAAAATGCAACCAAGAGCAGCAAGAAAAATCAAGGTATAATAAATTGAAACACTGGTCAGGCCAAAGGTCAGCCAGAGCAAAAAAAAAAAAAAGTTTCCAATTAGCATGCTATTTATTTTTGACATGCTATTTATTTCTCCTGGTATCAGAAGAAGCAATAGTAGGAGGAGAGAGGAGTTAATTCTTCCTATTATAACCTTGTTTAATTACTTCTCTAGTCACAGGCCTAGTAACTGTGAAATGAGAAACAAAAGTGTTTGTTTTAGTAAATTTACTTGCAAAAAATCAATAGAAATCCACTTGTAAGGCATCCAGGTTCTGCAGCATGTGACAATACAGTCTGCTGAAGAGCTATTTTCTTTTTGGAAATTATTTATGCTTCCCAGCTTGTGAATAGGATAAATATATTTGACTGATGAACTGGATTTTTCTCCCCCTGATTAGTATATTGTAATTAATTCTCTGATTAATCCTGGCCTAGGAACTTTATTAACTCCCATTAAGACTAATGAATTGTTGTTTGCAAATGATAGTTGTTTCTAGCTTAATGAACGGTGTATTAATAGTTTAATGAACTGTATATTAACAAACATCTAGAATGTGGTGTTTCTTCCCACAATAAAGACAGATTCAAACAGGCTGTGTTTCTTGTTGACAGTTCCCTTTTACATGCTTTTGTTTTGTTTTGTTTCAATGTTGATATGAAAGTCATCCTTTAAACTTTACACTAAAACCTATGTATAAAGGAATGATGTTTGTGCATTCAAAGAATGAATATGCTTTATCACTCTGCTTAGAGTAGTGTACCGTATTTTTATGTAAGGAAATTTTCTTAATCGCAAAGCAAATTCTAAGCACATATCCTTTAGTTGAATATGTTGGTGTATAATATCAACAGCATGTTATGATCTTTTATTTACAGTACAGTTGGTCTGCAGTTTGGCATTGCTAAGCAGGATGTTTACTGTCTGGGTTTCACTTGCCATGAATGTTCTTTTATTTGTAAACTAGTGAATGGACCCAATTTGCATGGGTTGGAATAGCCCTTAGTTTGATACAGACTTAATCTGATACAGGCTTGTTTAAGAGTACTATATACTTCTCCTGTGACCTTAGTTGAAAAGGGGGCATCGTATGGGTCAAACTAGATTCCATAAGGAACTTTATTCCCCAACTGTCTGCATAGATTTTTCCAGTTGGGGCAAATAACAGCTTTCAGAGGCCATTTTCAATGTGGAACTGGTGTGGGAGGAAAGGGTTAAACCCCTCCCCCACTCCGATCTGGATTCTTCCCCCTGCCCCCGCCCCTCTGCACACACATAAAAGGTTCCCATCATGGTTCCCAGTAGTGTGTGGAAGCCTCCACAAGTAGAAAAGGCTCCCTGCTGAAGGGAAGCTGGCTTGAGCCATGCTATGGGGTGGGGCTAAGGCCTCTTTCTATCTATTTTTAGATACTGCTTTGGCCACTACCAGTTTGATGCCAAGAAGGCAGCCCTGAAAAGATTTCCCTGAAGCACTGGATAAGTCAGCTGGTGTTCTGGAGCCCTATTCATAGAACTCTGATGCTACAGCCAGCATTTGGGCAAACTCTTCAGCATCCATCATTGATCAAAGAGATTTTAATCCAGTAATTGAAAATACAGGAATACACTCCTGTTACCATGGGAAACATTCCTGTTACCAAGTAAAGAAGCACCATGGGGGTACTCTCAGGGGCATCTCTAAGATGCATCTAAAAATTCTGATTGGAGATCTCTTTTTCCAATAATTGCCTGATGTTTTCATTTTCACCCAGCATGAATTTGTCTATGAAAGTAAAAGGCCTTGAAAAGTAGGGCAGCAGTATTTATTAGACAAAATGGCAACCAATAGCAATCTTACATATTGCCATTAAGTTCTATTGAGTTCAGTCAGTGGGAATTAATGAAAGCTCTCTGGGCTGCTGACATTAAAAGTTAAAAACAATGGATATTTATTTACTGCATTTGTATCCCGCTTTTCATATAATTGTCTCCCAAAGTGGTTCACATCAATTAATGAGAGAGAGAGAGGCCCTCCCATCAGGCTTACAAACTAAAAAGACAGGACACACATGGGAAGGGGAGTGGAGGGAAAAGGAAGCGGGGAGAGATCAGTTTTTCAAGTCCAGAACAAGGTGGTGAGCTATAAGCAGGCATTTCAGTGCACTTCAGGCCAGGCTGTTCTTCCCTTGCTGCTGTTCTTGCTTGAATGAGGCTCTTGTTCCTTAGCCCTTTGGATGGGGCTATAGCGTTCTTTCCCCTTCCTTCTGCAGTCCCAAGCAACTATCAGTTGAAGCAGAGTCTTCTTTCTGGCAGGGAGGGGGAAGCGAGGCAAGCACCCTGCCACTGCTCTTTCTCTGGCCATTGGATGGGCCATGTTGATCCACCCTTGGCTTGATGTCATTCCTAGGAAGCAGAAGTTGCAGCCCCCCAGTAGCCCTAGATCTCCTGGCTGATGGCAGAATGCAGAGTATGCTTCCATTCTGCTTTCCAGTCCCAACATATTGGGGGAAATACACATTTTTGGTCAGTGGTCCCCCCCCCCCCGCTTTATATATTTGTATGCCTAAATTTGTGTTTAAAAATTTGCAAATTTGAAAAGTTAAAAAATTGTCTGCAGGTCTGCAGAATCTGCATGACTTGGAAAAAGCTGGTCTGCTGCAGACTCCATGGGTCGAATTCATAGGAATCTGAATTCATTTGAATCCATTGAGGATTTCTCTGACATCCTGAGAATCAACACACAGCTGCCTAGAATTTTGGACTCTCCTTAGGGGCACGGTTATGGGGACTATCATGATGAGTGCTGAGCTTCAATATTTACCTGTACACCACTGCGTATCGGAAAGATGCTACATCAGGATGTAGCAGAGGCATTACTGCTAAATAAACAGTTTCCTACAAGATCAGGGCCCTGAAAGTCTGTGTCAATATTTTGCACTTTAAATGACTATCCAGTAACAAATATGAATTATATACATAGATGAATATACGGCTGGGTAGGAGTGCAGAAGGTGGAGGAAGATGCTTTTTCCTCCAAACACAGATGCCAAACTTTGATAGATGGGCCATATTCATTTGCCTTCCACCACCCTAGTCATGCAAGCAACCAGAGCACACCGATTTATCATCAGCTGTTACATATCATTTTAAAAATACATAGATTCCAAGCGATCAATACAAATTATGTTGAGGATGCCCTTCTGCTTTAATCTTGACGACTCATCAAAACCTTTAAAATGTTTTTGTGAAAATAAAACACACCAAGTTGTTTTGAAGCAGTAAATGGCACTAAGATTGTCCATTAAGGCATAAGAGCTGGACCAACAAAAAAGTGGCAAGAGTAATTAAAAAAAAGTTTATTCCCCATCCCAGCTTCTCTGTAGACTCAGGCCCCTTACTACTTTTGGAATAGTCCTATTAGAGTCAGTGGGAATGCTCAATCATTTGGGTTGTGAACTACAGCCAGAATAATCTTTTGCTTCTCAAGGACCAGACAGATTTGGCAACAAATTCATATAATGATCTGAATATTGTTGCTGTCTCCTGTGTCTTCAACTGCAAAAGGCAGAAACATCTGCAATGTTGTTGTTGTTTTCTTATGATGCAGTGATTGTGAAAGTTTCACATGCTGAATTTCTGCCTATTATGCAGCTATTTAAAGAATAGGAGCCCTGCCTGGGGGAGAAAGATAACATTCCTGGATGTGGATCTTTCTTTTTTCTAGAAACATTACTATGTTCTACTCCAGATAGAAGGATCATTTCAGACAATCATAAAAAGATTTGTGCAGTTGCTCTCCTGGCAGCAGGAAAAAGAAAGAGACAGAAAAGATCAAATCGCTGTCTGGTCACTCTGTGTCAGACTCCATTTTGAGATACACCTCAGGAAATCTTCCCTTTTCTCACACAGGCAACACTTACAAAGTTAGCTATAATTACAGAAGCAATGGGAGGGCTAAAGGCACTGACTGAATATGATGTTACACTTGCCTGCATCTAGTTCCAGCTCTCCTATCCACATGCTGGGAAAGGTTGGGAAATAATGACTCAAATTGGAGTTGTAGGAGGAATAGCTGTGACTCAAGTTCATAAATATTCTTGCCTTTGGTAATATTCTCATTACCAAAGAAATCCCATGGCAACTGTGAAACCAATCAATGGCTAAAGTAGTCTTCAGTGCCTCAAGATCCAGAAGCCACCACTTAACACCCAAGCTGAAATATGAGGTTCATTTAAAAAAACAACCCCATTTTCCTCCTTCTATTTCTCTTTCTCCTACTGGCTCTTTCCCCCTCCATCTTCTCTTGAAATAATGTCCTAAAATGGTGGTGGTTCCACCAGTGTGGGTCACCTTAGGTAAGGATGTGGCCCATCCATATGCCACCAATCTACAGATTCTACTTCTTCTTCTTGGCCAAAGATGATGTTAAATTTGCCTGTGCAAGGCATCACTTGCCATGTAAGGCCTCCATTTGAACTAGAGTCCCCAGTGGCCAGGCTCTGGTGCCTTACCTTCTAGGTTAAACCATCTGGTTTGAGCTTCTGTATACTTAAAAGTCATCTTGATGCCATTGCACCATAAGCTGCTGCAAGCTATATTCACTCAAATAGTTGATGGGAGAAGTATAAAGAGCCAATTCAGGTTTAGTTTTTGTTATTAATAATTTCTATGCTGCTGGCGGGGGGTGGGTGGAGGGCTACTAGGCTGATGCTCCCTACCTTGCTATGTTGCACTGGCAGCTTCATTGTCTGCCAGTCCTGTGCAGCAAGATTTCATTCCACTCTACCTCTAGTCACACATGAGTAGTTGGAGAAGAATATGGATGGGGTGGGGATAGACATCCAAATGTTCCTTCCATTTACATTTTGCCTTACTAAGTGTGACTAGATTGGGATGAGGCATGTTGAACCAGTTACCTTGGTAATAGGGATTTGTTCTCTTTTCCTCCTGGCAACAGCCCCCTTGCTTTTATACCCTTTTGCAAAGGGGTGTAAAAAAATCACTGAAAAGTGAGGCATATTTTGCAGGGAGTGAAAATGTTCATAAAACATGCTCTCCATTTCAGCTTGGCACTACTACTTAGTACTTCACTGTCTCTTTCCAAGCATTCTGTGTGATATGTTAGGGTAAAAAATAATGAATTGCTCCCTGAAGGGAATTGTGGGTTTCTTCATCTATTCAATTAGATGGCTAACTCCAGAATTCTAATCCTGATCATGGGATAATCTAGCCAAAGCACTTGTATAACACATTAATTCCCACAGGACAGATGTAAGTATATGCACTAGAGAGAAAATGAAGTGTGCACATTTGATGAATTTCTATCCCAATCTCCAAATTTCAGCTCCAAACTTCTTTGGCTGAACCTTGCTTTACCACTGAACTTCGAGTATTGGCACTCATCGTTTACCACTGATCTCTGGGCAGTATCCAATGCTGGTAACCTGCCAGCTCTAGATTCATTGCACTAAAGAGAACAACCACAAGTACAATGGAAAACTAGTACTTCATAGAGCTACCCAGGAAACTAGCTGAGACTACCACTTCTGGAATGGGACACTTCAGTGGAGCTTCCTTCTGCAGCTTCCTCTGACTTGTCCCATTCCTGAAGCAGTAGTTTTGGCTAGTTTGTGGCCATGGTAGACAATGCACTAGCACTCAGTAGGGATGTCAGAGAAATCTGAAATAGATTCAAATGACTCTGGATTTCTATGAATTCGACCTGTGGATTCTGCAGCCGACTGGCATTTTCCAAGTAGTGACGATTCCGTGGACTTGTGGACTGTTTTGTTTACTTTCCAGAACTGCATGCAAATTTAGTCGCACAAAAGTTACTGGAAAATATGCCGATATATACACCTTAAAAATCCAACAACAACGTTTTATACATCTCCAATTTCTCCAGCAAAATGTTGCATACTGGCGAATGTTCCATAAATTGTGGTGGACGTTTCGCATACTTTTCCAAGGCGGAGTAGAAATCAGACTGTGTTAATGAACAGACTATTATGTTAATGAGCGGACAATTGTGTTAATGAGCAGACACCTGACAATCTGCGAAACGCACAGAACGGTTTAAACAAAATCTGTATATCCCTAATTAGTGGTCATTCCCTCTAGCAAAGTATTGGATACTGCCCTCTGATAGCTACCACAAATGCAGACTCAAGATTTTTGTTTTTTTCAAATTTCAGTTTGTCAAATTGAATGATGTTCCAACTTCAGTTTAGCTCTGGTGTGTGGGGGGCTGGTGCCAAGGGTTGTATATGGTGTGCAATATTGTATGTTCTAGTAAACATCAGAGCAACGTGAAGTGTATCAGTTCTTCTTGCCTGCCAGGGGAAGCTGGAGTTGTAATGAACAGGTGCTCCAAGAATGATTCCCTTTCACAAATGCATGTATGTATGCTTTGAACTCCCAAGATAAAAGACTATGGTGAAATTAAATACAACTACATTTTTCTTCTGGATTAGCTCTCGAGCTTTTCCTATCATATGTTTGCACTGCACTGTACAGGGCTAGGGTGCCATTAAACAGTAATAACATCTTGAGTGCCTAGTAGCAAATGGATTTTTGCTGCACTTTAATTTATAATGAATAGGATACCTGAGCCATCCATCAGCAAGACAGTATTTTGGAGCATTAACAACCTTGTTTAATGACTATTGCATTGCTTATCATGCCACTGCCCTGATTGAATTGTTATACAAAAGTGATATGTTTATGCTGTAAATACTCCTTGAGAATTCCAATCAGATCCAAACCATTGCCTCGTGGTACACATCTCACTGGGTGGTATGTTCACTATGGGTGTGCACAGTGCACACACATCCCTGTCCACATTTGCATGTAATTCAGCTACATAAAAACATAAGAAGAGCCATGTTGGGACAGACCAAGGCTCCATCTAGTCCAGCATTCTGTTCACACAGTGTCTAGCCAGCTGCCCATGGAAATCCCATAAGTAGGACATGAATGCAATAGTACTTTCCTGGTTGTGTTCCCCAGCAACTGGTGTACATAGGCATACTGCCTTTGATACTGGACACAATATATAGCCATAAGGACTAGTAGCCATTATTAGCCTTATCCTCCATGAATTTATCTAATCCCCTTTTAAAGCCATCCAAAGTGGTGGCCATCACTACATCTTGTGGTAACAAATTCTGTAGTTTAATTAAGGGCTGTGTGAAGAAGTACTTCATTTTATCTGTCCTGAATCTCCCACCATTCAGATTCATGGGATGACCTCAGGTTCTAGTATTAGTATGAGAGAGGGAGAAAAATGTTTCCCTATCTGCTTTCTCCACACGACACATAATTTTGTACACCCCTATCATATCTCCCCTTACTCAACTTTTTTCTAAGTTAAACAGTCCCAGTTGTTGTAACCTTTCCTCATAGCCCCTTGATCATTTTGGCTGCCTTTTTCTGCACTTTTTCCAACTCCACAATATCCTTTTTTAGGTGCGGTGACCAGAAATGAGCACAGTATCCAAGTGTGATTGCACAATAGATGTATTGCACACATGTATGATTGGTTAGGACCACTCTAGGAAGGAGAAAAAAGCCCTGATTAAAAGAAGGAGCAGGTAGTAGAAACCAAAACAGTGAAGAACTTTTGAAAAAGGGTGAACAAACAGGCCAAGTCATATATCAAATAACAAAATTTAAAACTAAGACCTTGAAATCAATGGGAGCAGAGCTCAGAACTTCAATCCTATATTAAAAACCATTAAAAGCCAAGCAGAAAAGGAATATTTCCACTGCTGCCTAACCATCAGGGATGGAGCTAGTCTCACCTCATTTAGGAGGGAATTCCAAAACCTGGGTGTTGCCACAGAAAAGGCCCTTTCATTATGAACCTGTTTAGGTGTTGGGCCATATAACTGGTTCCCCAAAGATGATGTCAACCTACGAGCAGAGTGATCTGGGAGGTACAGTCTTTCAGATATCCTGGCTCTAAGCCATTTAGAATTTGTTTTTATTACTGTATTTTATGATGTGTACTTGTTTTATTATGAGAGGTCTTGAGTACACTCTGGTGTAGAAAGGCAATGCAGAAATCACTGAAATAAAATAAAAATAGATAATACACCCAGCTATTATTTATCATGTTTACATGATGTTTCATTGAACTGGGTATGTTAGTTGTGCACGGGCATGCTACTGACTGGTTTGTTCTCTCATATAACACAGGAGTAGAGACATGCTGCCAAGTTCAGTTCCTCCATTTTTACTAAAGCAGCTTTGCTTTAATGTGTTTTCTTCTAACTTCGTTGTAAAGCCTGTTAAATTATTGTTACGTAATACACTAGTCTGAGTGAAGAGAGTGGAGTGAAGAAGAAGGAGCTCACTCTTTCTCGGAATTTGTATAGCCTGCTGGTGGTGAACAGTACATATTTCCGTAATTAGCCACTAGTGGACCATCAGCTTAGTCTTAAGCTAAAATGCACTGTGGAAGGCACCACAAGTCACTGGGATTTGTGTCATACCTACCTGCCAGAGCGAGGTCTGAGTATAGCTGAGAGTGTGTGTGTAAAGACGGAAAATATGTGAGCAGAAGGGAGCAACAATTAAGAATTTGAAGTTGGCTGAAAAGAGTCAGCATGGGGAAGCTGCAAGGGTATGCTGTTGCTTTTGGGCGACTGATGCAGCTTTACGACTAGCACTGTCTATGGGCACAACTACCGTACATTGCAAACTTATGTCAGCTACATAGTTTAATTATCATGGCATCGCCCAAAGAATAATGGGAGTTATTGTTTGATCAAGGGGTTGAGCATTATCTTGGAGATCCCTAGGTGTCCTCACAGTACTATAGTTGCCAGGATTCCATGAGGAGAGGGAAAGACAGTCAGTTTAAGTCTCTGATGTAGATATAACCAATATGCCAGCTGTCTCTGACTGGGTTTTAGGCTTGTAAATAAACTACTGATGGTGACATAGTTCAGAATTGGGGAGGGGGTCGCTCGTATATTAGCTTCCCCAGTTCAGAAAACCCCAATCCCATTAAGAGTCAAGCCCAACACACACACACACACACACACACACACACACACACTGGCAGCTGGTTGGCCACTGTGTGAACAGAATGCTGGACTAGATTGACTTTGGTCTAATCCAGCATGGTTCTTCTTATGTTCTTATTTGAACAGAGGTGCTCCCATAGTTGAGCAATCATGGTCAAATTCTCAGCCCATTCCCATTTGTATTTTTAAAATGTATTTATTACATTTATATTCTGACTTTTTACCTCTTGCAAGGAACCAAAGGCAGCTTACATTATCCTCCTCTTCCTCTCCATTTTATCCTCACAACAACCCTTTGTGGTAGGTTAGGCTGAGAATCAGTGACTGGTCCAAAGTGGGGATTTGAACTTGGATCCCCCAAGTCCCAGTCTAACTCCCAGGGGTCCTCAAACTTTTTAAACAGGGGACCAGTTCATTGTCCCTCAGACTGTTGGGGGGCCAGACATATCTTATTTGTCCTTTTTTTTTTACTTGATTAAATGGAAAGTTATTATAAATTGATAATAAATTAATTTGCTGTCTAAAATTGAAATACATAAAAAATTTAAAGGTATAGAAAGGCTTGATTTGCACACTGCACATATCTTATTTGTAGAGCAGTACTGAAGGTCAGTTGGGAGCATTTACGGTTGAAAATTAGAGGACAAAAGGGAAAGTGTTTAACAAGTTTTCTACTCGCCAATTCTTCCTTGCAGATACCTCCCACAACAACCCCCAGGAAATTTTAATAATGTTTTGCCCCCGGTGAAACTAGATGCAGTCCTGCCGGGGGATGACATGAAGGATCATTTGTAGGGGAGAATTGCTGGGCACAGGAGGATTAAGCAGCTTCACATTCAGGTTCTCTTAGTAAATATGGGATTGGGAGGGGGGGGGATGCCAAGATAAGCTGTAGTGCTATCCCAAGCATTCCTTACAAGATTCAGTTTTATTCTGCTGTTAAGAAGTGAGGGCACAACACCTTCTGAATGAGGCAAAAAGTTCATGACTATCAGTGATGATGGTACCATTTCACAGTGCAATCGCATACATGTCTACTCAAAAATAAGCCTCACTGGATGCGTTCACACATCATGCCGGTTCAGCTGCCCCTCCTCTCCTTACCAATGTAGGGAGGCGGGCGGGCGGCCCGCAGCCCGCCGCTGGCTCAGCCGCCACTCCTCCCCTTCCCCCACAGGGAGCCTCTAGATCGGCCGCCGGGCTGGATGAAAAGACCCGGTGGGCTGGATGTGTCCCGCGGGCCGTAGTTTGAGGACCCCTGCTCTAACCACTACACCACACTGGTTCTCAGTAGTGACCATAGACATTGTTTAAGAGTGCCGATGTCATCTATACCATAAGTGGAGTTACAACTTACAAGCAGAAGTTGTAGACTACAATAGATAGATGGCATACTCATGAAGTGGAAAATGTCCCCCCCCCCTTTTGCCTTCAAATATCTCTTGCTTGTATTGAATGCTTTCTATAAAATTTCTGTGCCAGTGAATGATGCAAACAGTGACCTTGACAAACAAGTAGGTGTTCATAAGGCCACTGAATGTCAGGATACGATCATAGATGACTGCACAGAATGGAAGCAATGAGTGTGAGTCACTGTGTGATGAAAACAAAGGGTCTGTTTCCTGAACAACTCTTATGCTATAGTGGATATAATAAATTAGGTGAATCTGAACACTTTAAAGTTATTCTAGAATAACTTGTTCATAGTAAAAGCCCTTGGACAGCCTGTCTCCATAGACTCAAAACAGAGATGTGAAGGCTTGGGGCGGGGGGAGGGAACAGAAAAATTCAGAAAAAAAACTTTTTTCCTACAAATTTTCCATAGATCCCTTGGAAAAAACAGTTTTATTTCCCCCTCATCTCCCCCCCCTCCATTTTTTGGTGTGTGTGTCCCCGGCCTTCACATCTCTATACCTAAATACAGGTATTTAGCAGTATGTCCCTGTCACAAACCACAGTCTAATATTTATTCTAAAGATAGGGGGTTGTAATATTTTGACAGGCCAGTCTCTATCCAGAGAAATTATTATTTTATTGGACCTACATCAGTTAATGGAATAATAATGTTGCATTCTTCTGAGTTCAGAGGACACTTAATCAGTCATAACAGAATGAATTCAACTCTTCCACTTCATGCCAGTGGAATGGAAAGATTTGCCCAAACTGTAAACTTTTAATCAGACTTGTATACCATAAAGGAAAAAAAGCAATTAGGAAGTGGAAAAGTTGCAGCAAATTAGGGAAGAGTCACCTAGCCATTGAGAACATTGTTTAATGATGTTTACCTCAGATTGAGGCTAATTAAAGCTGAACTACTGTTCTGGTGCTACTTTAATCTAAACAAGGTTTTGCCAAAGTTAACATGATTCCAAATGAGATCATAACAAATAGATTGCTTTTTTCAAGATAATGCAGTTAATCCGTGCTTGTGTAGTTGAAACATATTAAGAGCACGGGAAGAAAAAGATTAATATTTGAGGGGCCGTGCTGTAAGAAGAATAAAATATTTTGAGTATCAGTTTTCAGCACTTTAGCAAATTGGTACAGATACAGGTTTTTCAATCCACAGCATGTTTCTTCTTCCAAAATAATCGCACATGTTCATCACTTGATTACTTTTATATCATATGGGCCTATGCCTTTGGTGTCTGAAACAGCTGTCACGGAGCAACCATCACAGGTAGACTATGATATGGTTGTATCATCATAAAGGGCACCTTATTTTTCAAATGAGGCAGTTCACTCATTAAGGGAGCAATCCCACAGCCCCTAGGCAGTGTCTGAGGGGGCCACAGGATGCTGGGGATTGCCCACTCTGAGGTCGGAGACAGTTCTCCGACCTCAGAAGGCGGAGTCAGAGAGCCGTCTCCCCTCCCCTGCCACCTTGCGGGTGGTGCGGAAAGAACTGCGCCAGCTGGCCTCCAAGGTCATAAAAGCAACCTCGGGGAAGGGGGAAAGGGGGTGTTTTGGTGGGTGGAGAGGGGAGGAGACTGGAGAGGCCAGGATACAAGTTATCCTAAAGCCTCTCCAGCCCCTTTCTCTTCCCCTCTGAAGTGTTGTCACTAGAGAGACTGAAAAGCCCATCTAACAAAATATGCAGGGTGGAAGGATGGGGAGGCGAGGCGAAGCTCTCCGCTGCCACTCCTCCCACCCTCCATTGGATGACCGGACGTTTCCGAGTTTGGGGGCTTCCAGTCATCAAGGTCACAATCAATAGGCTTAAGCTACTGAGTGAGAAGTCATCAAGCAGTGAGATACTGAGCGAATAATGTGCATGTGTGAGTGAATGAATCAGCCTGTTCAAGTTTCAACACGATAGTCCAGTTAGTAGGTAGGATACTTATAAAGAAGGAAAAGTGGGGCACTTTTGTTGCTTGGATGGGAGACCTCTCCTCTGGTTTCTTGCACTGAGCAGGGGGTTGGACTCGATAGCCTTGTAGGCTCCTTCCAACTCTATGATCTATGAAATCTAGTGCTGTGCTGAAAATTTCTTCCACCTTTTTTTTTTTTTTTACCATTCTCATTCAGTTTGATAGAAATGAAATTGCTTTTGAAAACAAAATCAAAGGAGAAGGACATTTCAGAGAGATTCTCATGGGTTGGGTCTGGGGTACCTTACTTATGAGGTGGTTGGGTAATGTGTGCGACTGTCCTGTCTTTCACTGTATAACCAACTCTCCAGTAGCCTCCTCAGCTTCCAACATTGCAATTAAAGCCCAGGGCAAGACACCATGTGATCATTCCTCCTATAGAGGGTTGTTTTTTTTCAGATCAGGAAGTGCAGGCAGCCTGGGAGGCTGCAGAGCAATGGAGACATGGGTAATGGGAACACACACACAGTACCCTTGGTCACCTTACTGTGATTAGGTATGCACAAAAATACCACCAAAAGGAATTCCAAAGGAAAAAGATTAAATGCACAATCATATGGTGTAACTTCCAGCACTCCCCAGCCAGCTATGCTAGCTATGGCATGCTGGGAGTTGTAGGACTGTTTTCTGTCTATACAGGCATAAGATTGTGGCTTAAGGAGGCAATGTTTATTGATCAGCTGAAACCAGATATCACTGTAAAGGATGGAATGAAACAAGCCATGGTATTTATTAATATAGCTTGATTGGCTGTTGAATACAGGTGCTAAAATGGCTAAAGCAACTATGTCTCCTCCATGTTAACTCAGCTAGTGGTGAATTTCGTACATTTTGGGGGGGGCGTATTGCTTCGCCTCTCCTCGGCGAGCAGGGCCCCCCAATGCCCGGATTCTCCACGGCGCGGAGGGGCTCTCCAGCCGCTAGCCGCGCCGCTTGCACGGGCTCCCGTCACATGACTTCTAGCTGGCTGTTTTAAGCCCTGTTGCCCTGGTTTCTAAGCCAAAACCACGGCGCAGGGTTCAGCTGCGTCGGCAGGGCCTATCACATCACAGCCAGAAATAACGCGCCGGGAGCCCGCGTGGGCAGCGTGGCGGACCAAGCAGCGGACTGAGCGGGCAGCAAGGTAGGCCTGCGAATCACCGCGAATATCAGGGGGCTGCGAGCAGGGCCGATTTCAGCTCACTCCAGCCCCTGGATATTCGTGGTGACATCCCTAATTACTCAGCCCAGCTGTGAACATGCTGACATTCCTGCGCGCCTTGAATGCATTCACATGGGAGAAGCCAACAAGTGGGAACCAGCCCTACATTGGGTTTTTAATGTAACATATTTGATAAGATTTAATTTTCATATATTTCCTCCCTTTGGTAATGCACTAGGGAGATTTGGCTTTTAAAGAGGTGGTGATTCTCGCTTCTTCTTCTTTTTCTTTGTGCAGGCTCTAAGTGGATTTGCTTTCCAATTTGAACTTCTTCTTTTTTAACTTTGTAATGCTGAGTGAGTGTTGCAAGTTTTAATTAGTAGGTTTTGTCCCTCGAGATACAAGGAATAAAAAGGGATAATCATAAATGTGTAAAGCCTACATCAGTATATTCTATTTATCTATGTTAGTGTTTCACATATTTTAAGGCCTGTTTCTCCCCCCCACCCCTATCTTTTTAGATATTAAAGGGGGAAAGTAAACTGATTTCAGAGATAACATAAATGGCATAAAGTTGTATGTGTGTTTATTTAATGGATTTGAGATCATGAAAAAAAATTGTTCCTCAGATCTAATTTATTTATTTATTTACATGGAGTTTCTTATTCATATCTATTGTTTTTGCTTTATATTGCCATTATCATGCCTTCTAATAATGTACTCAGCTGGTGAGTGCCAGCAGGGCTGTAGCCAAAATGAGGCTACAAAGAAACAAGAGGGAGGTATCAGCATCCTCACAGGAAACCCAGCATTTGCAAAAGAACATTTTTTTTAAAAGGAAAATTAGAAAAAAAACTAAGGGAGCAAATCTCCCCCCACCAAACAGCCCAATGAGGACTGAGCTCAGTGGCCACAAAATGCTGAGTGCCCATTGGGTGAGTGGGGTGGGGTGGGGTGGGGGGTGGGGATGGAAAACTGGAAAGGTGGAGGTAGAATATTCTGGAGGAGGGCATGACAGACTGGTTGGAGCACTGAACAGGAACATTATACACTGCAACATTTTGTTGCCGTTCCCACTTGTTCCTTATAATACCAAACTTTGTGATCAAAGCTAGGCAGCAAAATGGGGCCACCCACAATCAAGGGAGTGATTTCCTCCTGAAGATGTATATTAAGTATGCATGGAGCAAGTCCATGTAGGCAACAAACCCAAAGCAACATGTAAGTTCCATCACATATTCAGGAAGAAAATGTGGAACAAAGCCACTCTTGGCTGTGGACATCAAGCACTCTGTGCATTAGTGCTGCTGTCTAAACACTCATGTCAGCTTTATATTCTTAATTTAAAAAGATAGACAAGTAACAGGCGAGAACAATTTTCACTGTACGGTGACTAATATAACCTCTCTGACACCATTATCCCCTTCCAACAGATAAACTCTCCAAAGAATAGACTCCCTGTCATTTGGGAAGGAAGAGGATAGGCGTGTGGGCTAGAGATCATGAAAAGGGCAGAGGTGCTCAGCCAAGCACCCTCAATAAGGACTCAGCTGGAAACTGTACAAAACTTGGAAGGTCTGAAGAGAGCCTGTAATCACATTTTGTTACAGTTCTCTATGCAATCGGGAACTAGAAATGGACGAATCTGTCACTTTCACTTTCCCCTGCATTTGAAAGAATCTCAAGTTCTTTCTCTCTTGAATATGAAGAACTTTGCATATTTTGGTAAATTCCTATTTAAAAAAACCCTCACTTATCTGCATCAGCCAAATTTAATAGGTATTGCTCAGTGTTCTCCAACCTTGGGTCCCCAGATGTTTTTGGCCTACAACTCCCAGCATGCCCCAGCCAGCTCCACTGGCTGGGGCATGCTGGGAGTTGTAGGCCAAAAACAACTGGGGACCCAAGGTTGGAGAACACTGGTCATAGCTATTCCCAGCTTGGAGCAGACCCCAATGTGGCTGCCTGACATGTAGATGTTAAAGATGAGGATCCTGTCAGAAAAATAGAGGTGGCAACCCTAATTCAGAATTAACATTGTTGAATACACTGGGATTCAAACCCTCACTTTTAAGAGCTAAGCACTCAAAACTAGAGAGGTACAGATTTTGTTAAATCCATTCCATCTGTGTTTCACAGATTGTCAGGTATCTTTCATTCCATCTTCCACCGATAGACAAAATCAATTTAGAGATGTATGAGAACATTAGCAGAAGTGCACACTAGCACATCAAACTCCCCTCTAAATGTAAAAAACCCGATCAATCAGTCCATGGAATCTGTGTGACTTAGAAGAAGCCAATCCATGAGGAATCTAGGAATGGGCGAACATGCAATGTTTGAGTTCACTGAGGTTCTCCAAAATTTTCCTCAAAGCTCTTTTTACCTCATTTGCATTCCCAAACACAAGCAGGTATTTTGCTTTGTTTTTAATCAGGAAAAATGTGCATTTTTTTTAATTGGTGAAAAATTTGCATTTTTTTTTTATTGGTGAAAAATTTGCATTTTTGAAAAAGTGTGCAATTTTTCCCAATTTTTTTTAAAAAACACACATTTTTCAAAATATGCATTTTTCCCAACCAAAAATGTGCATTTTCCCACATAGGTTAAACTGTAGAAATGTGGATTTGGGGGGATTTGTGCAAATGTGTACCTCAGCACTTTGCAAAGTTACTTGGATCCACTCTGATTTGGATGCTATAGTTGATACAGACCCAGTGGATGTAACTTTGGCTCCTCCTTGTCCAGTGTTATTGGATACTTTTCAATTTGTACAACCTGAGGATGTGGACAGGATCCTTGGAGAGGTGAGAGCCACCACGTGTGTTCTAGATCCTTGCCTTTCCTGACTTACAAAAGCACCCAGAGGGGGACTGGCCGAATGGGTAAGTGGAGTGGTTATGGTTAATGCTTCCCTTTGTCAAGGCAGGATTCCACCCTGCCTGAGGGAGGCAGTGGTGAGACCCCTGTTGAAAAAGCCCTCCATGAAAGCCCTCCAAACACACATCCCTAGTCTCATCCAGGAATCCATGGAGTTGGGAGGCCACCACACGCACCAATACCTTGCCCAGAAATGGAATATTGGAGACTCGCTGGTAATTATCCAATATTGTGAACCACACAATATTGGATAATTACCAGCGAGTCTCCAATATTCCATTTCTGGGCAAGGTATTGGTGCGTGTGGTGGCCAGCTGGGGAGAGCAGCTTCTAGGTCCCCAGTGCTTCTCTTCCGGGTCCCTGGCGCTGTGTTTTTTACGTAAAAACCAGGGTAACCCACCTTAAAACAGCCACAATTTGCTGTTCGTGGCAGTTGTAAGGTAGTTTACCTTGGTTTTTACATAAAAAACGCTGCGACGGGGACCTGGAACTGATGCGATGGGGACCCGGAAGTCCGCCGAGTGCCTCACTGAGTGCTGCAGGATGGCTTGCACGGCGGGGGTGCTTGGCGAGCACCCCGTGGGATGAGCTCAGGGGTAAGTGCACACCCCTAGATGAGATGGATTATATAGATCCATTTCAATCTAGCTTCAGACCTGGTTATGGGACAGAAACCACTTTGGTTGCCTTGGTGGATGACCTATGCCAGGAACTGGACAGGGGGAGTCTGTCCCTGTTGGTTCTGCTGGACCTCTCAACAGATTTTGATACCATTGACCATGGTATCCTTCTGGGCCACCTCGCTGGGATGGGACTTGGAGGCACTGTTTTACAATGGTTCCATTCCTTCTTGGATTGGCGGACCCAGAAGGTGGTGCTGGGGGACTTCTGTTCAACTCTCTGGCCGTTGGCCTGTGGAGTTCCCCAGGGCTCTATTTTGTCCCCCATACTAGTTAACATATACATGAAGTCATTGGGAGAGGTGACCCCAGAGTTTTGGGGTTCGGTATCACCAGTATCCTGATGACACCCAGCTCTATTTCTCTTTTCCATCTAATTCTAAGGAAGCTGTTGCTGTGCTAAACCGGTGTCTGTCGGTGGTAATGGACTGGATGAGGGCAAACAAAATTGAAGCTTAATCCAGACAAGACAGAGGTGCTCCTGGTCAGTCGGAACAGAAGGCAGATCAAGGAATAGGGATTCAGCTTGTGTTAGATGGGGTTAGTGTTGTGCCTCCATTTGGAAAGACATGGGGCAGCTGTGCCAGAGTGTGTTTGGGGTGGGGCCAGGCACGTGTCATCGGCAGCCTGGCCCAGCTGGGCTGCCTTACCCATCAGCGCCTGCTCAAAGGGCAGCTCAAGACACACATCAGTCACTGGAAGCAATTGTTGCCTCTAACAGCCGTAGCTTGACACTCCTGACTGCCCCAGCCCGAGACAAGTGATTTACCACTTTTGGAACGACCTTGATTACGCTATGCCGTAAGATACGCCAAAAGCGGCTGCAATTTGCGTAACTTTTTTCTACATAAAAAGTGGCCCGCCAGGAACTTGGAAGTCCACCGAGCAGCTCAGCACACATCTGCTTTTGGCCTGGTTCAGTGGGTGCAGCGGTGGTGTCCGCCAAGCCGGCAGCAAGTCAGGTTGCCATGGGATTGCCCACCACTAGACCAGTGTAAAGATCCCTGTGTTCCCTCCACACTTTTGAACCTCTGAATAGAGCTTTAGTTGAATGGAACTTACTTGTCTTAAGTAAGTAAGCATTTGATTGCAGCATGAATGAATGTGCAAAGCTATCAGCATTTGTACCTATTCTACATACAGAAAAGTAAGAGAAAATAGCAGTTATAGTAGTTTACATGTATGTGCAGAGCTGCCTGCAGAGCATTAACTACTCACAGCATCTATAATGAGAATGGGGCTGTAGACAGAAATGAAAGAGTACTACCAACTTTAAACAAATATGATCTATACTGCTTCCCTGTACACCTATAATTAACACATAATTAATAAGACAGAATTTCACTTTGAAAATTCCAGGCACTCATAGGTTCCCACTGGGAGTGTCGGTGAGGAGAGAAATGGATGTCTGTGCTTGTTAAACATTACATTTCTGAAATACGGACAAATCTTGAACTCTCTTTTTGCTCACAGTTCTAACAGCATAACCAAATAGAAACAAAATTGGGAAGTAACCATGACAACTGCCTATCACTTATTTTCCAGTGAGGAGAGCTGCTCAGCGTATGCTGCTTCCTTTTATTAGTAATAAGCATGGTTCTGAGAAATTTGCTTACAAGATAAGTGCTCTTATTGCCAAACTAAATTACTGGTTTTGACAACACAGCATGAGACGCCAAAGAAATGGGACAAAATTTAAGAGTTGTCCATTAAGAACAATCATTTAGAAAACTGACACCCCATTCCAAAACACATGTGCTGGACAGTAAATCCTAAGTAGAGCCAGGGGCATGCTAGGAGTTGTAGGCCTTTTTTATGTCTAAACGAGCATAGGATTGTGTCCTAAATGGTTTAGAACATGACTATTGGAGGGACCAATGAACCTGCTCAGTTACCAAGATCAGCAAGAGAGGATCCTTTGAACATACCCTCACTTGCAGAGGCCTGTTTGTTGGGCATGTGGGAAAGGGCTTTTTTCTGTGTTGCCACCAAACAGGAAACTGGAAGTTGTTCTGTATGGAGTTGTGACTGGTTCACACTCTCTCTGCATTCAGGAAGGGAGTCAAGACACATCTTTTTAATATGGCTTTTTAACTCATTGTTATGTCTTAGTGTTGTGTTTAATGTTTTCCTATGATTTTATGTGACTGTGGTTTTTATGTTCTTCTGAACTTTTTGTAAACTACCTTGGTTGGTCCCTGAAAAGTGGTAGAGAAATACAATAAATAAAGAAATAATGGCCATCACAACTAGTAGCCATTGATAGCCACATCCTCCATTACTTTGTCTAGCCCCTTTTAAAAGTCATCTAAGTTGGTCACCATCACCACCTTCTGTGGTAACATATTCCATAATTTAACTATGGGCGTGTTCGCATGACACGGGAACCGCGGGGGAGCAGAAGTCCCCTGCAGTTCCCGTGTCGTGCGAATGCCGACCGGGGGCGCCCCCGTGGGATGGCCGCGCACGGGACACATGCAAAGTGACCATGGGCGGTAGAGGGGTAAGCCCCTACCGCGTGTGGCCACCCTGCCATGCAAACAGCGGGCAGACGTCCCACGGGGGCCGCACAGAGGCAGCAGCCCAGAGTGGCTGGAGCTGCAGCCGCTCCAGCCTGTAGGGGCAAACGGCCCCTCTGGGCCTCCCGAGCTGCCACCCCCTAGTGCCGGGAGGCCCGCACTGTAGTGTGGGGACTACTGGGTCCGCCCACCTGCGCAAGGCGCAGGTCGTCTGCAGTGCCCCGCCAGACCCTGCGGAAGGCCCCCTGGTGCCTTCCCCGCTCGCAGCCTGGGTCGTGCAAACCGGCCCTATGTGTTGTTATATGAAAAAGTACTTACTTTGAATCTCCAATCATTTAGCTTCATTGGATGAACCCAGGGTAAGATGTGCAACACTGCGAATTTCATTTAAGGGATTCTACAGTGTTTCTGTTCTGTTAAGCAGTGGTGGACTATAGTGGATTCGCCCCCCCCCCAGTCCAAAATATTTCGTGCACTGCGGTGGGGGGGGGTCCCCATGACTTGCGCAGATGGTAATTTGCACAAATTGGATGGGGGCGGCGGAATTGCACATGATCACAAGTCCAGCTGTCCCCTATGTGGCCCCACAGAGGCATATTCCCTTCTTGTAAATATCCTTGTCAGTTTCATCCTCTCTACACATTGTTTCATTTAGCCCACAGAGCCATATTCCCTACTTGTCAAAGAACTTGTCAATTTCATCCTCCACTTTGGGGCTGCCCAAGTGAGGGGGGCAGGATGTATGAGAATGGTCAGTGGTACTGAATGCTGCTGAGAGTGGATCCAGCAGAAGCAACACGAAGGGACTCCCCCTGCCTAGATCATCTACTATAGTGACCAAGCCCATTTCTGTCCCAAAACTGGGGCTTAAGCCAGACTGAAATGGATGCAGCTATTCAGTTTCATCCGGGAATTCTTGGAGTTGGGTTGCTGAAGCACCTTATCCAGTTTGACCCTCCCTGATAATTATTTAAAACAATCAGATCCAAAGATGATTTCTTTAATAGAGGATGAGCTACTGTCAGCATTAGACAGAATAGAATAGAACCCTCATGTAAAGAAAAGTTGACAATTTCCACCACCCAATCCATCAGTCCACCTCTGGCTGGCTTTTTAGGTCAAGATAGGCAAGGGTCAAGTGTGAGTGTGGACAACCTTACTATCAAAGAAACCTCTCCATACCCTCAGATTGCACATGCTGCAAATAATCCATAATCACTGGTCAAGTAGGTACATAAGGTATATCATCAGACTCTGTTAATATGGAGTCTAAGTTGGAACAGATGCAAGTAATATATCCACAAAGTGTCTCATAAGTGGGTCACAGTGGGCTAACCAAGATAACGCTCCGTTGCTCCAACTCTTGAGGATCATTGATGCAAAAGACCACAGAGCACCCAGGAAAGCTCTGCTGGCTGACTCTACACAGAGGCAGTGGTGGTGGTGAAATAAGCTTTCTTCACTGCCATTACTGCTATGAGGTTTTCCCCAAAATTGGCTCTAGCCCACTTGCATGCCCAGACACCCAAAACCTGTGACTGCTGAGAAGGGCCTCTGGATAGGGAGATGGACTGATGATGGAGTACCACTACCTTGCTTTCCCACCCTTCGAGCCTTGGCTGCTGGTGGTGGACTTTGAAACCTGGCAGACACAGCTGGGAGAGATTCACTCCACCTGCTCCATCCAACCAGGTCTCTGTAATATATGCTGGATTGGTTTGCTCAACCAGGATCAAGTCAACAACCATATCATCCCAGCACACACTGCTGGCAAAGCTCAGATTGCATCAACTCAAGCATATATGGGAACTGTTTGCAGGGTAGCAATTAATTAATAATAATTAGTAGTACTTGTGTTACATCATGTAGTTACATCAAAAGGACCAGCACATACACCAGCATATTCTTCTTTTCAATGCACTGCATTGGAATGAATGGGGAGTATGTCTAGACAGTCATTGGCAAACAGTGCTTTTCTGTTCAGTGGTGAAAGTTGACCATGGAATTGGAAAGCAGACCTGCAGCAAATACCACTTTCACTTTACCTGGAAAATATCGTGAATAATAATGTTGCATCTACAACAGTAGCAAGATCTCCTTAAGATTTCTGGGGAAAGACAATGGATATACCTTTCATTAAGAACATTCTGTAATATGTAAGTAAATTATGTGATTAATTTAAAAGGCTGAAACTCTTGAATTAATCATTTTTAATTTACTCCTGCCCTTGCAGTGTTTAAACACTGTGCTAAAGCAGAGATGATTTAAATAATTTATCCATTGAAGTATATGAAAACAGACATTCTGATAGACAGTTCTTTGAATGCTGGAGTAAAACATCTCTGCAATTAAATATAAAGCAAGGATAAAGTGTTGTGGCTAGAAGCTACCTTAACCACTGCAGCAAGAACCATGAGAAACTATCTCCTTTCTATCTAGGTAAATTAGACCCATTGCTTTTGTAAGCATAACTGAATTAAAGATGCTTGAGGCCGGGCTGGGGGATATAGTAACAAGGCTGAAATTATTTGATGATTAGTAACTTCAGAGGGGTAGCTGTTTTATTCTCTTGCAGCAAAAGGAACAGTCTTGAAGCACCGTAAATACTAGCAAATGTATTACGGCATACGTTTTCATGGACAGATGCATGACATGTTATACTCACTTGGCAGGTATATAGGTGTAAATGGCTGTGTGTGTGTGTATGTGTGTTGAAAAATGTGGGGTTAGATGGCAATGGGATGTACAAAGTATAGCTCAGTTAGACAATTCAATGAAAGCTTAAATGTATGTAACATAAGCACAATAACTATTCACAACTGCAGTAACTAGTTATAACACAATTGTCTTAGCATGGATGGGTAAATTAACGCCTGTAGTGCAACAGGAAACCATTGTCTCTATTCAGACCCAAACAAATGGAACTAATAATGAAATTTGATTCTAATCCAGCTATTTCATGCTGCAGCCTCTTTTTGAAATTCCTCAATTGGAGAATGGCCACTTTCTGACCAGAAAGTTTCATTACCTATTACTACTTTTCTGAATCGTTACTGTATGGGGAGGGGCTGTAGAGCACCTGCTTTGCATGCAGAAGGTCCCAGGTTCAATTCCCAGCATCTCTGGGTGGGGCAAGGAAAGAATCCTGCCTGAAATCCTGGGGAGCCGCTGCCAGTCAGTGTCGACAATACTGGGCTAGATGGACCAAGGGTCTGACTCAGTATAAGGCAGCTTCCTATGTTCTTATGCTATGCACTGTACTTAATTTACATATATTCAAGCTTCAATTGAATTGTCACAGAAAGTACTTTTTGCATTTCCTCTACATCATGCCAGCTGAGGATATCACTTCATCTATGCCTTGAAGAGGACTCTAGCCCATGAATGCTTATAACATAAGCCCTATGCAGGCATTTGCCTGCTCGTGTGAAGAGCTAAAATGGGGTTGATGACATGGGCACACATGAAAGCCAGTGTTGCGTAGTGGTTGGAGCATTGGACTGGGACTCAGGATATCCAGGTTCTAGTCCCCCACTCAGCCATGAAGCCCACTGGGTGACTTTGGGCCAGTCAATCCCTGACTCTCAGCCTAACCTACTGTACCTCACAGGGCTGTTGTGAGGATAAAATGGCGTAGGAGGAGGATTCTGTAAGCTGCCTTGGGTTCCTTGCAGGAAAAAGGTGGGATATAAATATAATAAATAAATATGAATAAATAGATAAGCCCCACCCAGAATGTCCCCACATGCCCAGCTGCTGTATGCAATAGTCTGAAAACGGCTCTGGAAGCAAGTTTAGCTGAAGAAGCTGAACGTGCTTACAGAACTCCTGTGATCGGAAACTCTGATAAGGCAAGGTGAAGAGGGAGCACACATGGCTTATTCCCGGTCCAGTGTTCCTGGTTGGAGATCCTGACATATAGCAATTTCTTCAAGCAGTCTTGCACAAGCGCACACAATCCAGACATAATGTAGCACTGATTACTGCAGTGCTCCATACAGTAAGTTTATTTTGGTATGCCTATATGATACAGCAATGTGTGCTTCAAGCTGGATATCCTTCCTGATATGTAGCAATTTCACACAACTAATCTTTCTGGCAGAAATGCAGTCTATCTTGTTTTGATCACCTGATTGAAGAACTAGTGGCCCAGGCCCATCCTGAACCATAAGAAGCAATCAGTTGACATATATTGCTATGCCCTGATAGAAAGAGAGAGAGATTATATTCCAGATAAGAGACATGTATACATTTACCAATCAGTTTGATACAAACCTTATTTAGTTTTCTTCTTCCTATGCCTGTGGCTTAAGCTGGCTCAGCTTGTCTGAGCGTGGAAAGCTAAGCAGGGTCAGGCCTGGTTATTACTTGGATGGGAGACCCCTCCTGTAGTTTCCTGCACTGAGCAGAGGGTTGGACTCGATAGCCTTGTAGGCTCCTTCCAACTCTATGATCTATGAAATCTATGAATTATTTATTACCTTATTGCCATAAGAGGGTATACATTTCAAAAATTATATCACATGAAGTCAGGAATTTGCTTTGATGATTTGAGAGCAACAGTTGCCAAACAAATGATGTATTTTAATTGTACAGAGGACGTTTCAGGGTCAGGAGCAGGACCTGAAAATCCAATGGGGGAATAAGACTTCCAGAAGCGTTTGGGCAGCAGCTACATTTCAGAAACTAATTCTAAACATTCAAGACTTCTGTGGAAGGAAAAAGGTTGCCTTTCCATTTGTACTGAACAGCTCTCCCAATGACGATGGTCTATTGGAAGAGCTGTTCATTACAAATCTGGTTTAAATAAAGAAGAGAAAGCAGGGGCCTTGAAGCCTATCAACAGTTAGCACTTGGACAGCAAATTCAGAAAGCATATAGACAGGGGAGGCTGGTGACCCCTGTGTCAGTGGGGTTCCTTATCCATTGCATCTTTTTTGTTTGAGCTTTATAGGAGCTATCCATGGTGCTCCATGGTGGTGAACCTATAGTGGAGATGGAGTACAGCACCATGGATAGCTCCTGTGAAGCTCAAACTAAAAGATGCAATGGATAAGGAGCCCCACTGACACAGGGGTCACCAGCCTCCCCTGCACATAGGTCATGGGGTCACTGTCTTCTCCACTATGGTGAGATATATTGTATTTCCATTTAAATTATAGAAATAATTGCTAAAGCTTCATCTGTACAAATAAATTACATATGCAAATCTGTATCCCCTTTTTTCTTCTTTTGGTTATGTTTTTCTTCCTTTGGGTGATGTATAAGTTGCCAACCTACTTAGAGACCCACTTGCTATCATTGCTGAGAGAGTCAGGAAAGGCAAGGAAAGACCCTGGCAAAGCCTATGCTTCAACTTTTCTCCCTCAGGGCTATGGCTCCCACATAAGCTATAAAAGTAGCCTTAGGCCTGCAATAAATAAATAAAGCTCAGACCATTCTAGAATAGAACTGTAGTTTTGTGTGCTCCACGGACACACACATATGATACATTCCTTTGTAGCATCATAACACTTTATGCCTTGGGGTATCCTTCATATTAATTTCTTGGTTGAATGTTGGTGTTGCTTAACCTCAGGGAATTGATTTTAAATGTAACTATTCTCTAACCACAACAATTGTCTGAGGATTTCTAATCCATAGCTGTATTTTAGTTTGAATGCTTCACAAGAAACATGCCAGTGAAATACAACTGCAACAAAGCAGTGGCTTTATTTATCAATTTGTATGTAGAACATGTGATCTAAATATTAAAAGCTTTCAAAAAATAGCTTCCTTCTCCATTTGTTGCTCAGTTTTCTTTTCCTCTGACAGTTCTCTCAAGGTCTTCAATAATGTAGATCCTTAACTTTACACAGAAAAACAGCACGCTGTCTAAAAATAGCTCAAGGAGCAGACAGGAAAAGCAGATAAGTATCAAGATTATTTATTTATTTTATGGTGAAAATATCACGTTGTACAGAGAACAAACATTAACTAAAGGCATCAGCATGCTTTGGAATATGCTGCCAGCTGCAGCAAAACACTTCTCAAAAAAAGCAAGAGAATATGGCCCTGTTTTCCCCCATCACAGGCAGAGCAGACCTAAGGTGGGAGGGGCAGGTCTATGAAAGAGGAACCACCTCTTCTGAAGCCCTGCAAACTTGTGCTGGCCAGGGCTGAAGGTGGGAGCATGGTTGCTCTTTTCCTCCCACCCAGCCCATTGCCTCATTTGGGCTTAGGGTGACATTGTCTCCAGCCCTATTTGGGGATGTGTCAGAGGAATGAGAGGACCTAGGATCCTGCAGATCAGTGGCTACCCTGACACAGAACCAACGTGTCCTCAAAGTACCCCTTTTTAATCCCCACCACTGGTGGGCCATCAGCAATGGGGCAGCCATGAGGGTTGAAAGCTCTGCCACTGTCCAGGCATGCAGGACTTCTGGGGGTGAACGTCTCCCTCCACCCATGGAGGCAGAGTGTGCAGTTTCCTACGGCCCTTGCTGTGCTGATAATTTTGATCTTTTTTTCTTTTCTTTTCTTTTCTTTTCTTTTTTTGCTATTTGATGCAACAAAGTCTCTTTAGTAAGGGTTTGTCTAAGTCAGATAATTGTTGGAGGTGTAACACACTTAACGTTTCTTTTAACCATACATTTTGTCAATGCCCAATAGTTGCCTCTTTTTTGGAGCAGGTTATTATACAGATAAACTTTGTAACAGAACACTCTTTAATATTTACTGATGCACATGTCCTCTTAAATTATCTACCTGCTTCCTGGATATGTCTGTCTGTGCACTGTCTGTGCAAATGGATTCTCTGCACCATTTTGAGAGCTAAAAGACTGATATATATACCGGTAGTGATATTACAACATTGGTAGGCTAAACACTCACCTCCTATAATGCAATGGATTGAGGACCTGATGATGCTTTCAGCATTTGAATGGGTGTTATAAAGACGCCACTGGTGAATGGATACATATATGGATATTTGGTGTGCCTTTGTTGAAGGTTATGTATAATTCTTAGAAAGCTGTATTTTCATATGTGTGTGTGTGTGTGTGTGTGTATGTGCCATTTTACACACACACACACACACACACACACACTTCATGCGTAGGCATTGAAATTGATATATTCAAATCTATGTAGTTACATTTTTTTCTTTTCCTCTTTATGGTCTTCATTGAAATTTTATAATAAAACATTATTATTATTTTTTAAATTGATCTATCCCCCCCCCACAACCATTTGACGGGGGGAAGGTCAAAATGAAACTACATATGAAATTGTGGGCCAAGTGTAAGAATTTTCTGAGGAATTTTACTGTTCCTGTGGCTGAGCTGTATATGTGTATCTTTTCTTCCTTTTATGATCCACGTGCCCCGTGCCCTTCTCTGCCTGCTTGAGCAGGGAGGTTGCTGCCTCTGCTTTGCTCCGGAGCCGGGAGAGTGCTTTGCAGGTGCAGGGTGTGCTAGCTGCCCCTGCACTTACAAAGGCCCTTCTCTCCCTTCTGGAACAGAGAGGTGGCTGCCTCTGCTTCCCTCCTGAGCGGGGAGAGTGCTTTGCAAGCACAGCACAGGACACACCGGGTGTGAGCTGGTGCCCCTGTGCTTGTAAAGGCTCTTTCCCCCTCGCTTGAGCACCTCAATCACTACTGCTGCTTTCCTCCAGTACAAGGAGGGAAGAGCCTTTGCAAGCATAGAGGCACCGCCTCACAGCTTTGCAAGTGCAGGTCGCACCAGCTGATAGCCAGTGCACGCTGCATTTGCAAAGCCTCACTTCTTTTCCTGCCAGGGAGGCTGCCTATGGGGTGGCCAAAAGTCAGGTAAGGTTTTTTTTTCTTCCTGAAGTTGAAAAAGAACATCCTTTTAGCCGGGGTGGGGGTGGGGTGGGGTGGGGGTTGCCTGCCTTTCAGATGTTGCACAGGCAGCCTCTCCTGGGGCTTGGAATGCCCAGAGGATGACCTTCAGTCATGAGGTCCTCTCCGGGGCATATCCCGGAAACACAGGAAGCTTGGCCAAGTGGCAAATCGCCATGGGAAGATGGTGTTCATATAAAAAATATATTTTAAGAAAGAACACCAATGCACTCAACCACCTCATAAGTTTTGTTTTTGAGGACAGTAAACAGATCCCACTCCTGAAATCTTCAAAAGAAATTCTTCTTCCGTGCACAAAAGAGGCAGGAAAGTGACTGCCTCTTTCACAGGAGGTGAAGAGTTTCTCGAAATTAGGGAATGGTGATCGGCACAGCACTACCTGGGACATCCTTCCAGGGACCATAGGGATTGCAACCCAAGTCTGGTTTGGTGTACACAATGAATTGCTCAGATTAGGGATGCGCTGTGTATGAGAATTTCATTTCTGCTCACAAAACAAGAGAACATGTGCTGTTCACAACCCTGAATGCGAGCGCAAAGCAGGAGAACACATTCTCCAAAAATGTTTACAAATTTTCAATAGGTGCTCATGTTTGAAAAATATGTACATTTTGTAGAGAAAGAAGTCTGCAATTGCACAACTTTTATAATGTGCCATTTTACGCTTTAGTCTAGGGGGGAAATTGTACAAATTTGAGATTTTTTTGTGCAACTTTCATGTTCGATCGTGTTCATTTTGCACAATTTTTTCCATTTGTGCAAAATGAAAAGCAATCACAAGCATTAGCACAAATCGAGGAGAGATAAGCATTGAGGTGAACTTTGCACATTTTGGTAAATTCTTATTAAAAAAAACTAACAGAAACAATCTGCGTCAAGAAACTGAAACAATTTGCATCAGCCAAATTCAATAGGTACAGCTATTCCCAGCATGGAGAGGACCCCAATGTAGCTGCCTGCCCTATAGCTGTTAAAGATGAGGAGCCTGTCAGAAAAGAAGTGGCAACCCTAATTCACCACTAACATGGTTGAATACACAGGGATTCCTACTCAGACTTTTCTGAGCAAAGCACTCAAAGCCCTGGGCCTGGATGGTTCTGTCAGTGTCAGTTTCTTCCATATTTGATTTTTTTTTTTTTAATCTCATGTTCTTTTTGTCCTAAATATGGAGAAGTTTGTGAATTTTGGTAAATTCTTATCAAAAGTTGTGGTTTGCTGAGCATTTCTTATTTATTTATTTATTTATTTATTATATTTATATCCCACCTTTTTTCCTCTTGCGAGGAACCCAAGGCGGCTTACACAATCCTCCTCCTCTGCATCTTATCTTCACAACAACCCCATGAGGTAGGTCAGGCTGAGTCAGTGACTGGCCCAAAGTATATCCCTACGCAGGCATTCAACCTGCTCATGCGAGGACTATCATGTGGCAGGAGTCGGGCAGACACATAAGACCTCCCCAATGTCCCTGGGCACTTCTAAACAACTTTGCACATTTAGTGCAGAGGTCTTTAGAGGGAGGCTGAAAGCAGGTTCATCTGAACATGCTTACAAACCTCCCTGGAATCAGGAACTCTGGCAAGGTCTTTAGAAGAGGAGCCCCCATGCCCGGGGATGTTGTGGGTGGGGCTTGCATGTGCAGCCCCACCCACCTACTCAGTTTTAGCCCGATAGGCTAAACTATTCTGTTGGCCTAGAATAGCAAATCAGGAAAAAGAACACATGTGTTGCACTAAAAGGAGGAAGGAAATAAGATTTCAAGAAAAGGAGGGTCTTAAGCCTATAGTTACAGTAAAACACTCTGTTTGAAAATAATTCCATAGGTTGAGGGAAAGTCTTGTATGGAAAATATGGGGAAACACTGACTGGTAGAAGTTACTGAACAAACCTCATAGCAAATGAATTGAAAACTATGTTTGTTAAGGAACTACTGGTAGAGGATATGAATACAGCAGGGTTGTGTTTTTTTTTTTGTTTTTTTAAATGCCCACTTCATCGATCAACTCACATTAAAAAGGCGGGAGGGGGGGGAGTTGAAAAGAGCCTAGGAGAACAAAGTTAAGGTCTTCATTGAAACGTTTAGGTATTATGGCTGCCAAAGCACTTTCCCTATGATAGATGATTGTCAAGTACCCAGTTATGCTGTCTGAGAGATTTCCTTTATTATTCTTATTCTTTATAAAGTGTTTAAGATAACAAGGCACTTGCCCAGTCATCAACTCACCAGTACAGCAGCCTCTCAAGGACACTGAAACTATTATAAAGTTCTGTCAGGCTGAGTAAATAGTTGACTTGTTGCATGCTGCAGCCTTCTCCTTAGCATTATGCACAGATACTGTCAAGGTGAGCAGGTGATGGTAGAGAGCAGGTAATAATGATTCCAGGTTTTGAAGAGCTCCTGCGCAAGATGATCTCAGAGGACCTCCTTCCCTGAATGGGTCCACCTGCTCCTTGTCATTGTCACCGCCACCCACTCGCTTGTCCTCTTCCTCTGGGCTCAATTTGCACCACCAACCAGAAAGAATGGGCAAAGCAGATACAGAGGCTGCTTTTTCTTCTCTTCACACTTGTGGCTGCTTGTACACCCAGCGCCAAAACAGACTTTGAATCTATATCTAGCAGTTACATTCTGACTCTAGATTAGGGGTCTGGTCCAGATTTTAGACCCTCGCATGGGGAGCAGTGGGCTTTTAATATCTAGATCTGGGGCCTCACAGCTACTCTAGAATAAAAATGAAAAAAAGAAGAAGACATAGCTGCTAGATACAGATTTAAAGTAATGTCTGATTTGGGCCTCAGAGGGCAGGTGAACAGGCAGGCGGAAACAGTAAGGAAGGGCAGAAGCGGGGACAAGAGTCCAAGGGTTGACAGTGGGCCCTTGCTGTGGAGTGAGCCTCGGCAGCTACCCTCACCGCCGATAATAGCCTCTGACGCTGTCCCTGGAAGCAGGATCAATGTCTAGCCACCTCTGCGTGCATTTGACCTAACTTGTGAAAGAGCCTATGTGCATACAAACTGCCTTTGGTAGTATCCCCAGTTTCATGAACAAAGTTTGTGCATGGACAGTCCGTACACTCTTTTTACACATTGTGATGAGTACACATATGAAGAGGATATAGGAGGGGCCAGTGGGCATGAGCAAACGTGATCCCACCCCCCACCACCCCCACGCCTCACTTTAGGTACATTGACCTAGGGTGAGTCTACACTAGAGCCCCTTCCGTTAATCAGGGAGCCCTGCTGCGGTATTTGTGCAAAACGCACCGCTGTTAGGGCACATGCTAATGAATACAGCGTGTTGAAATCGTGATCTTGTGCCACACACAAATGCGATTGCGAGAGAAGCAGGGGGAGTTTGAAAGGTGATGTGTGCAAGGGAAATGGCCCTTTAAAAAAAAAAAGTTGTTTTTTTAACAAAAATATTCATCTATGCACAGATGCGAAGGAGTGAAGGAGCGGAGATTGTTTTAAAAAAAGAAGAAGCAAAAATTGACAACTCCTTCTGCCCCCTCACAAAGAAATCATGGAGAAGGGGATGGAAAGAGTCACGGGGGTGGGTGTGAGTGGGGAGGCTGTGGTGCTGTTTCCATCCACCCACCTACCATGGGGTGAAGCCAGCCGGATCAGTCCCCCCATTCCCACCCACCCAAAAGCAATTCTCCCCCAAAGTGCAGCCCCTCTCCCATGCTGACTTTCCAAGAGTAAGCAGCACTAAATCAATGTGATTTGCTTGCGAGTGAGGCCCTTGAAGATGATTTACAGTTTGAACAGACCTGCATTTCGGCTCATTTCCAGCTAGCCTAGTTATTCCTTGAGGCAAGGGGACAAAGGGGATATTCCAAACTTTATTTTTTCAAAGGGGAGGGGAGGGGGGAAGCAGCATTGCATTTATTCTCAAATTCACTGGGCAAGTGAGAGAGAGAGAGAGAGAGAGAGAGAAGAGAGAGAGAGAAGCCATGGGGGGGGGGAGGTGGAAAAGCAACTGAAGAATCCCCTTCTCAGAGTTGCTGCTGTTTTGCCAAAGCCCAATACCACACTTCCTCTCCCACACCCCCAGCCCACAACCTGAAGCCACTCCTCCTGGCTCTAGAACAGTACTGCAAGTTTAGCACACACTGATGTGCTATATACCAAGGAAAAACCACAACATATTTTTTAAAAAGTCCCAATATAACTGGTCTGAAGAAATCCAGGATATAATGGAAGAAATAGCGCAAGGAGGATGGTTTGGGATGAGCGTCATGTGACACGCCTGTGAGTCAGGCATTAAGATGCTGGTAAAAAATGCATCATGCAGATCCAGCCTTAGAATGTGTTTACAGTCCCAGTTTGATTGCTATTGTGCTGCTGACTGTATGCGCCTAAGTGCTGTTTAGAGCAACAAAGATTCAGAGAGTATACTGCGTTTTAACAGTAAAATCACTCACACTCAGCACCTTTTGCTTTGGGAGAGGCATGAGTGTTTACCCCCATGATAGAAATGTGTCTGAAACAGAGAAGTCTGTGAAGCATGGAGGCATATAGTCAAATCGGACTTACCGTAGAACAAGTTCAGAATAAGAAGAAAGGAACTAAAAAGAGGTGTGTGGATAAGAGACATTATTGGTTAATACATCAGTTATAGAGATACTGAGATGTCAGTTCATTAAAATGTGCATTGGATTAATGTCTTTACATATAATATTCAGTGTGTGATTAGTTATATAAGTACTTAATCGTGGTTTAAGTAAAGCAGAAGCTGGATCTTGCTTGTACTGTTGCTATCCAGGAAGTTAGTCTGCTGCCTTATTACAGCTTCTTTTATCTCTCCCCCACCCTTACAAAACATGGAGAAAGAATACAGAGTCTGTATTGCAAGGCAGGTGTACTAACCACTGAGTGAAAGAAAAAGCAGAAGAGGGTGAGATCAGCAGTACATATTTCTTCTCATTGGACACAGGTGTCTGCTGGAAGGGGGCAAAGGGGTACAGTTGCCCTGCTGGATGGGCCATAATCTCTAGATTCCCAACTTTCATTTTCTTTTCTTTTTTTAAAGCAAGTCTCTAGCGCTTGTAGAACCCAAGATAGGAGGCAAAATGTGCACCCACTATTCTGTCCATTCGTTTTGTGAGAAACTCGCCTGCTCCCATCTTTCAGTGTTTTTAGCCAATGAATGAAATCACAGCATTGGTTAATACACCCACTATCTGGATGTGTTAACCCTTGGGGGAGTTTAAGCCTTTTGGGGGGGGGTGTCCTTCCCTAGGAAGCAATTGCGGCCTTATTTAAAAAATAAAAACAATTTAGAAATCCAGGAGTTTAGTGTAGCTGAGTTTGGGCAGCAGTGTGTCTACCAAAAAACAAAAGGTAGCAGCAATGACAGGAGTTCATTATTTTTCTAACTCAGGTCTTGTAAATATTTTTTTTTCTGAGTTTATAAATGTTAAAAAAATTATCCTGGCAATGTGTGTGGATAAAGTTCATCATTATTATACCCGTATTGCAGGAGGCAGAGCTGTGGCTGATAAAGTGTGGGTTATGCAAGTCCTGCAAAGTAGCCCAGTGTTGTTATTCCCATTTTGCAGGGGTGGGGGGCGTTAAGAGTAGTGTAAGCCAATTCTGCAGTTAGTCCAGTGTTGCTACCCAGTTTCCTGGTGTGTTGGTGTTCTAGGGAAAGGGAGATAGGGCTGTGCACTTGACTGCAGCAGCAGTACAATTTAGTAAGGGCCGGAGGCAGTTCCTTGTGTGTATATAGCTTTAGGAGAACCTGCCATTTTTAGCTCTTGCAGAAGGCCCAAGTGGAGCCTCTCCCCTTCTCTCTCTAAGTGCAGGCCTTGGAGCTGAGACAGTGTGCCACACAGCTCCTCAGACGTTAGTGTTTTTTTCATGTACTGTGGTAATAAATAACCCTGTTCTGAAGGTACCTGAATCTATTAAGTGCTGCCTACGCAGCAGAGCCTAGGAGTGGACTGCAAGCTGAGCAAGTCACACTCCTCCAATATTAACCATACACTTAACCCCTGTAATGGTCCTTGGCTGAAGGGCCATTACAGGGGTGAAAGGAGTCAGGGAAAGAATTCTAGGTTTCAGCTGTGAGTAGAACGGCATTGTTCAGACACCAGGACCAGGTCCACCCATTGAGAAACAACAGAGTGGTAGAGCTGGTATACACATTTTTCAGAGGGCAGGTCTGCGGATCTTGAGAGGTATGGTGCCCAGGCTTTGTCAGTGCTCAGTCACCAGATCTACCAGAAATGGGGGACCTGTTGTCTGATGCTATCAGAGCTTTTATAAAATGTGCAACCATACACAAAATGTGCAGTTCCAGGAAAAATATGCAATTCCAAAAGAACATCGCTGCAGTTCAAAATTCAAGCCATGCAAAAGTTGTATTGTTAGCTGGTGTAAAAAGTGTCTGATAACAAGTAAAGTGAGTAGTCCAGGCTCCTCTTAAACACTAAACCCTGATCAAGCATAATAATTTATCTTCATACTTCTAAAGACACTCCCCATAGACTCAACTGCTACCCTCTAGAGCCACCTTCCTCAACCTGGGGCCCTCCATATGTTCTGGAATTCAACTCCCATCAACCCCAGCCAGCAGGGCCAATGGTCAGGAATGTTGGGAGTTGTAGTCCAAAACATATGGTTGGGAAGGACTGCTCTAGAGAGTGTTAACTAATGTTTCCAAGGTGAAGGAAATCATTCCAGGCAAGTCACGTGTTAAGTTGTCAATGTTATGATAAAGGCAGTGATGCCATAAAATATCTGATACAATATTCTTAAAACAGCTGTAGTGTGTTTGTGCATTTGGTTCCCCCCCCCCCTGTTCCTAGGTATGTGGTTTTTTTTAATCCCTCACTCCAAATAAAGTTTTGTTGGCGTTCATGATGCTTCTTGAATATAACACTCTTCTGCAATACTGCTCTTCAGTTCCCAGGATCTTCTACTACTCTATCTAGGTTTCCAAATGTCATGGAATGTGATGCTAAGCAACAAAGTGCACACAGGTGTGTTGTAGCGGCACATGCAAATTACAACCACAAACTGCTGTGCACTGTAGCTCAGTGTAGTTATGTGTGAACCCAGAAATGTGGGTTGTTCATGGGTTGTTTCAACAGGCTGCAGACAGTGCAGAGGCAGCAAGAATGGAAAATAAAATGAGCCACTCTACATGCCAGTACTGCAGCACTGCAAAGGCATTTGGGATACAGGGATGGAGTGGGCGAAGGAGGAGGCAAACAAGCAACTCTGGGATTGAGTAAGCAAACCATGGTTTGTTCAATCATCTTCCAGACAAATCCTGGGTAAGGCAACAAAACAGGGATTAACTGTGGGTTAAATAAACAGTGGGTTAGTGTTACATGTGAACCTTTTCACAGTTTGTATTTGCTTCGTATTTTAAATTTCTCTCTAGAATTATGTTCTGAAGTCATGTTTGACATGTATATATCTGGCATTGTAATCATGTGGGATTGGATAATTATCTATTAATCTATTAGGATTACTCTCCCGTATTTATAGTTCAACAGGATCAGCATTTAAAAAAACAAACACCTTCAATTGTATTGTATTGAAAATGTGTCCCATACTTTGCAAAGATAAATATTTGAAGATCAATATTCCTATATAGTGATATCAATGCAAAATACACAAGTCATTTAGGGACTAATGTAAGTCATCAACATCACTATTGTTTAAGCTTAGGCAGCCTTCATCTCATTTCATTTGACTTTAAAGATTAAATGTGAAGGGAATCAGTATTCGGGTTACTTTTGCAGAAAGGCAGAGACATAAAAAGCATATTACTAGCAGTTTTCTCATTAGAAGTGGAGTGTGAGATGGTGTGATTCATCACTGCTCCTTTGAAAAGCTTGCAAAGTCCCCCATACAGGGCAAATGCAGTTTGAGTTTGCAACAAAACAGCATGTCCTTAAACATTAGCTTTGCTGTGTGCAATAATAATCATTTCCATGTATTTCATTTAATCCTTTAAGTGCTCAAATGTAAAATGGTCCTGTAAGTACCTAAAGGATAAATGAGGTTAAAGCATTCAGAGACAGTCGAATGTGCTCAAAGCTCAAGCTGGCATTTCGTACATACTGCTCTCTTGCCTTTCTTCCTCCCCCCCCTCCTTTTTTCTTTTTTTACAAGAAACATTACTAAGCAATCAGCTTTTTTTACATTTCAGGGGCTTGGTATAAAATGCCCATATGCTTCTACTAAATTCTAACTGTTTATGAGAGCAACATTTGTGAAAACTAATGTTGAGGTTGCTGTTTTCCATTCTTTTTCAAACTCGAGTTCTCTCTAATCTAACCCAACACAGAGCTATTACCTATGTGGTTGGATCCAGGATTTGCCTTCTGCAAAAGTAAGGAAACTTCCTATGACAGGAAAGGCTATTCTCATGGAAAGTTGCCCTAAATTTCTTTTCCTATATTCTTCATCTGACCTTCAGTGGAACCCTCTGCAAACTCTTTCTTCTTCTTCTGACTTTCTGTTGAACTTGCTGCAAACTTTTGGCTTCCTGAGCAGACATTCTGACTCCACTAATCTAACCAAATGTTCTGTTTTGTTTTCCTCTTCCTGCGCTGATCATCTGTGGAGACTACTGCCAACCTCATAATCTTCTCTTCTGTTGAGCCTGCTGCAAACCTTGGGCTTCCTGAGCAGACATCCTAACTACTAATATCCAAATAAATGTTTGACTTCTTGGTTCAAATCCCTAACTAAATACAAAAATGGAAGACAGTTCTGTTCCTTCACATACACAATACCCAATCTCATTGTCTGTATCTGTTTCAGGAGTATGTAGCACTGCCATTTATTGTCCCCACCATGACCAGAATGAAGACAACAGTGAATGAGATGAAAGGGTCACAACTTTATTAAGCTTGACAAGTTAAGATCTGCGAGGAGCAACCGACATAACAAATGGCTAAGAACCTATGAAAGCCTCCATCAGCCTTCTATTGGGCCATCCCACCCTTGCTTGAGGGCCCCTACCTTAGGTCACTGTACATATGGGAGGAGGCATTTCATAAGATGCCAAAGTCCCAAGCTGTGAAGAGCTTGGTTGCAAGCCATATTTGCAACGGATTATGAATCTGCTCTTAGCATGTTGGCAGCATGATAACAGAAGTCCCCTGACCACATTTTCCTTTTGTAGCAAAATCCAGGTAATAATCAGGAGCAATGGCAGTGTGGCAGTGTTACAGTATTGCAATCTCTGTATTGCAGTGTTCTCCAACCTTGGGTCCCCAGATGTTTTTGGCCTACACTGTATCTCCTGCAGTGTTGCAGTATTGCAATCTCTGTATTGCAGTGTTCTCCAACCTTGGGTCCCCAGATGTTTTTGGCCTACACTGTATCTCCTGCAGTGTTGCAGTATTGCAATCTCTGTATTGCAGTGCTCTCCAACCTTGGGTCCCCAGATGTTTTTGGCTCTGCTGGCTGGGGCATGCTGGGAGTTGTAGGCCAAAAACATCTGAGGACCCAAGGTTGGAGAACACTGCTGTATTGCCAGATGGACAACATGAACACAGTGACCTTTTGTTCCAGTTCACTTTGGCCAACATTAAGCATAAACTCTGATACCAAATGGAGCTTCCTAGGGTGTGAATGAATACTAACATAAAAGCAGTGCTCTATACCACACCATTCACATTTTAGCAGAGCTGTTTTCAACAGAGATGTATCATTAGTATGAATGTCATGACATGACGATGGTTAATTAAGAACCAAGCTGTCCCTGGGCATTTTCAGCATGTGCTAAATCTAGTTATCATACTGTCACATGCAGGCTCCTTTCTGTTTCCCTTTATTTCTCCTAGAGGGAGGGGGGGAACCCTGCATACATATCTAGTAAAATCAGGTAGGCACATAGCCAGGCCTCTTGTCCTAATTTGCGTGGTAAGGAGGCTACATCCTATCATAAGTGATTGATGGTGCACCAAGTGCTTGGCTAATTGATAACAACTATTTGCATCTCATTTGCATCAAAATAAGGATTATGTATACAGATTGTAGATTGAATCAGGCACTTGTAGGGCTAGGCTTTATAAATTGGCATTCAATAGAGCCCCATGCATTTCCCCCCATTGAACAGGAGATTGCTGAAATTTATCTCAGTAGGAGCTGGAGGAATGAAAAGATTCTTCCTGCAGTAGAGAAAGTTAAGGGCCTTTTATGAGCAACAGTGGCTGCATCATCTTTAGAGATTTGTCTTCATGTAGCCAAGCTCATAATGTCTTAGGAGTGCTTGGGGAGCTATGCTTGTGGTTGAATTTGAAAGAGAAGTAGAAGTAGATGGTTTGGGGAGGGGAGTGATAATTGAAAGAAATGAGGTGAGCACACTGGAAACATTTATTCACATGAGCTGGGATCATTAAAAGCCCAGCATAAGAATCTTTGTCAGGGACAACTGATGGCCATATATGTTTACATATATGATTGTAAACACCGTACATTGAATGGTTATCCCATTGAGCCCAGGTCCGGAAGAATGAGGTAAGACACCATTGTTGGATGAACTAAGGGCTTTATTAGAAGTTTAACAACTTTATTAACGTTTCACACAGGCATATCAAACTTATTTCAGTCCAGTCCAGTTCAATTTTGGAGAAGCTCTTGGGGTCAACATCGCAAGTGGTGGGTGGGGCCAAAGACAAACCAGACAGGGCCAAAATACCAGAAAAGATCAATGTATTTTAGTGTAAGGTTCTTAATGCCAGTAACTAAGATTTAGGCAGAAGCCTGCTTAGGAACTCCTCCTCACCATTACAGGAAAGGGGGGGCAAGCTAGGCCCTGCCCCTACTTGGCAGTAGCATATAGACCAGTGTTCTCCAACCTTGGGTCCCCAGATGTTTTTGGCCTACAACTCCCAGCATGCCCCAGCCAGCGTAACTGGGAGTTGTAGGCGAAAAACATCTGGGGACCCAAGGTTGGAGAACACTGATAAAGACTGTTCCCATCCAGGCTGTCCACACCATTGGTGTTGGGAGTAGGGCCTCCCAAAATCACTCCCCCACATCCCAAGCCCTACAACGTTGGGTATATGCTCTGGGCAAACCTGAAAGGGGCTCCCCATCCCACACAACAGGTCCCAGAGCCTTAGTGGCAAGTTTCAGGAATCCCCTATCACCATAAAAGGTGCCTCAGGGTGCTACCCAATGATTCCCTTACTAATATCTTCTCCTGCTCTGCCCTAACACGTTGACCAGGTTCACATGATCTGCAGGCAGTTAACAAGCCATGATGGCTTTTTAACAACACTGCACATACCAGTCGTGTGCTGGGGGTATTTGCAGAATTACCCTTGGTAGCGTGGCTTTTCGTGTCATGCGAACCCAGCCAGGGTGGGCTGTTGTCATGGGTAACAAGCCACCCAAAACCCTACAACAGCCCATGGGTTCTGGGCTTCTTGTTACCTACAGCACCACGCTGGCTGGGTTCGCCCAGAACAACAAGCCATGCTGCCAAGGGTAATTATGCAATTCCCCCGGCATGTCACTGGCATGCACAAGGTAGTTAACGAGCCACCGTGGATTGTTAGCTGCCTACCGATCATGTGCACCGGGCCTATTGTGACCAACCTAATGAATATGGTGCCACCCTGGGCCAATATGCTGTTAATCCCCCTCGGTGCAGTATAGAGTAGGACAGGGGTAGGCAACCTGGCGCTCTCCATATATTTCGGACTACAGTTTCTATCATCCCTGACCATCGGGCATGCTAGCTGGGGCTGATGAGAGTTGTAGTCCAAAACTTTTGCCCCTGGAGTCGGAGAAAAAGCCTCCCATGACCAATCAGGCCCACAGGTAAAAATAAATAAATTCCTACTTGGCCCTAAAGTGACCAATCTTACCTGTACGCCCACTTTAAGAGTGGGCAAGAGGGCCCAATTTATCTGGTGAGAGAAATTCAAGATAGTTTAAGGTCTCAAGTTGCTAAATCATAATGAGCGCAGCATTTTCATCTTAGTCTGGGTCCTCCTATCCCCTCCCCTCCCCTCATCCCAGATATAAAGCTTGTTATTTTTGCTGCCACCAAGAGTTGACTGGAGGAATTGCCAATTAAATGCTCCTGTATTTTTAACCTCCTCATATGACACCGTGTTGGGTCACTCCCCTCAGTGATTTTTATGGGCATAAAGTTCCCACTATGGGCCAGTAGTTCCAAATCTTGGGAGTCTCTCTGGACTAACAAAATGAAAAAGTAAGAGGGTTTTCTTCTCTCCTCTTCTCCTCCCCCACCCAGCCACTTTCTTCTTTTGAGCAGAAAACAAAAACCCCAAAAAACAACTTATACTGGACTATTTTTTCAGAAAGATAAATGTTTACTCCTTAAATGCTGCTACTACAATTACAAAAGAAGTAAGCAAAGGAATTATGTTTTTACTAGGTCATGAACAAAGAATTATCCTCTTGACCTGTATCTTACATATATCTAGGTCTCTAACAAGAATAGGTGTCCATTTTTACTATAGGTTACCAGGGATGTTGAAGAGTCCTTGGTCTCGAGTCACGAGTCTTTGGACCCGAGTCTCGAGTCCAAGTCCTTGGTCCAAAATGGTGACTCCCAAAGCTGACTCCACGAGTCCCTATTAAAATCAATGGGGGGTTTTCCCAACAAAATAAGGCTATTTCAGATGTGTGGCTTAAATAAATTCTAGGCACAAGTGTGCCTTTTTATTTCAAAACTCTGCAACTGATTTTGGCAAGAACAGACCAGGCAGAAAAACCCAAAATAACCAGGCAGGCAGAGGAGGCAGGGAACCCCAAAGCAGGCAGGCAGAGGCCTTTGTCTTGGACAATTCAACTGTTGAACTGGTCAAGAAGAGACCAGGCAGGCAGAGGAGACTGGGAACCCCAGACAGGCAGGCAGAGGCAGCCAAACCCAAAATGTCTGAAAGGTTGCATTTTAGAAAAATGATTTTAAAAAACAAACTTGCTGTACTTCCTAAAACTTATCCATGTTGCATTTGAGGAACATGATTTTTTCTAAATGTTTGGCCCCCATTCTGGAACGGTGAGATCTCATCACAATTCCAGCTTCACTGAACACCTGCTCCACTGGTGATGAACTTGCTGGAACCAGAAACACACTCAGAGCAGCCACACAGAGTAATCTCAGGTCCTTCTTCTGCCTCTCCCAAGTACGCAACACATCAATCAAAATAAATCTTGACACACTGTTGGGGCTGCACTCCTGGTAGCCGTCCATAGTGGCCGAGCAGCGGTGCACCTCGCTTCCATGCGCTCTTCGCCGGCAATCACGCTCCTCTCCACTCCTTCTGGCACAGCCCAGGGATGTTGAAGAGTCCTTGGTCTCAAGTCCCGAGTCGAGTCTCGAGTCCCATTAAAAATATTGGGACACGAGTCCGAGTCGAGTCAGAGGGGGAACTCAGTCCGACTCACGAGTCGAGTCCTCGAGTCCGAGTCCCCATCCCTGTAGGTTACTGATGATTAAATATTTTTATGCACATGCCCTTGGTTTTAAAGAGGCCCTGCTTAGCTAGCAACCAGTCTCCCAGCATTCATGGCTGAATCTCTGGAATGTGTGTGTTGTAGAGTCCCTTCTGTACCATAGCTTCTCTTCCCCTTATTAAGCTAAGGGAAGTGTTTCATATCTCTTTCACATACTCCATTTGCATTGCTTTCTGAAAGATAGACAGAAAAACTCAGTGGCTTCTCTTGTGAAGACTTTTGTGATGACCTTAACCTTTTGCAGGCATAGTAACTCTGAATCATGTACTCTTGTGCAGCTCCTGCTGAATATGCCTCCGGGTCACCAACTGTTTATTCATGCTTCTCACTCTTTCACTCTTGCCCCCTTCCCTCTCTTTTATTTTCCCTCAGGCTTCCAGCTGTCATCTCTTGTAATGAAGTTCTTCAGTCTTTAACCTGGGCATGCCTGGACTTGGCCGGTCAATGTCAGGGCCAGCACCAAGGATAGGCATGCTTGGGCACCTTCCAAGGGTCCACATCCCAGTAGGAGCCCACTGACAAGAACCCACTGGAGTTGCCCTTCCTCTTCACCATTACAAATTGCCTGTTCACCTGCCTCTCACTCTGGCCCAGACAACAGAGGTGGTGAGAACACGGAGCAGGTAGATGCCACTGCCTACCTGCTCACTGGCTCTCTACCTATCAAGCAAGCAAGTAGTCACAACAATGAGAAAGAGGATGAGGAGCAGCAACAGCTGGTGACAATGGTGGTGAGAAGGTAGATTTTGGAAGGTTGGATCTTTCTTTAGCTAAACTTTGCTTGTGCTCTCATGAGCTATCTACTGCATTTCTCACTTATAAGTAGCCAATCTTTTGGTCACTGTGTATTCTGCTGCTTCCTGCACTAGCGATTTAGTTAATCTAAAAGACCCCTTGTGATGTTTTAGCCCATATTAAAATAAAGCATCTAGTAAGTAGTATGGTAAATTTGTAGTCAATGTGAACACTGTGGACTTGACGACTACAGATTGCACTCACCTGATATATGCTTAATATTCTTAACAAGAAAAAGCAGATTTACCTAATTTATTATCAGTTATGATGATGAAAGAGGTATTTAATCCCTCTTCTGATTAATATACTAACCACTGATATATTTTTTTTACCTTAATACTTTGACTGTGAGTCATTTTTAATTCTCCAGATAAATCTTAGAAGGGGGGAAAAAACACCTCTGTGTATCCCACAAGACATTTGCCCTTAGAAAGCAGAACTCTCAATTTCTTTGCCAATGCTTCATGTGTTCATGGAAAGAAAACCTGACTCAGCCTGGAATCTTAGAGTTGGAGTGGGCATGCACATTTAGAATCACTTGAATCCTATGCGTCACATCTCATGGACAGCTTATCTAGCAAAAGCCATTACTTAAACTCTGCTATTCAAAAGCATCAAGGACAGAACATCTGTTGAAAAGTAAACAAAGAGCTAATTGTATAGGATTACGGGTTTGTTTGTTTTTTTAAAAAATGCAGTTATTTTTAGCAATGAAATTAAAAATAAGCTCTTGATGAAGTCAAATTCTGAATGAAAAATAAAGTGAAATAAACTGATTTGCTTATCAACTGCAATAGTAATTAATTCAGCTACTACCAAAGTCACAATGTGACCAAAAGCTTCACAGCTGTGACATATAATAACATCTAAGATGACCACATTCAACAGAGATACATGGCTAGAAGAGAGAGTTTTGATAGATGTAGCTTTTCTCATCCCTGTAGCACTATAACATTATAAGTGGTGTACCTGCCCAAATTCTCTTTTCTGGACAAGCATTCAGGTTAAAGGAGTCCTGTTCTATTGTATTTGTCACTTTAATGGCAACAAAGCCAAGCCCCGCCCACCGTTTATTCAACAATACTCTAGAACACCCTTCCCCAACCTGATGCTTTCCAGATGTGTTGCACTGCAACTCCCATTATGGGAGTTGCAGTCCAACACATCTGGAAAGCACCAGGTTGAGGAAGGGTGCTCCAGAATGGTGTCCAATAGAAAGAAGAAAGCAGTGAGAACAGAAGAAACTTGGTGAAGAGCCATAAAGCTACTCTACAGAACAGCACCCATTCAGGCATTCCAATGCAGACACTTTTCTGATGTTGTTACCGGCTTCCTAATAAAATCCATTGGCTGCTGCCTGTAAAAGACTTTTTCTTTTACAGCCAGCAGCCAATGGATTTTATTAGGAAGCTGATAACAACATCAGAAAAGTGTCTGCATTGGTATGCTGGGCTAAAACAGGGCCAAATGAAGAGAAGGTGTTGCTGAATATAGGTTCGGTTTCCAAATTTCCCAGTGTGTTTCAAACACTTCTATCCTTGTCTCACGCTTTGAGAACTTGATTTCTTTGTTCACTCAAACAACAACGAACGAGCAACATTCTGCATTATGATCTAGAGAGGGATCTTGAGGCACGGTTGCCTGTAGCAGGTTTGGGGACTGGCAGCGATTGCAGTCATGGGGAGACTGCTTTCCATGCACTGCCTTGTTTTCTATCTAGACATGCACTCAGTCCTCAAGCTCCTCAGAATGGAAAAACAGCTCAATTGTTATAAGCTATCCTTTTAAATTCACCTGGTGAGACTCTGAAAGAAGTTGGTATCTTTCCAATATGAACTTTCTCAATGTATATATATATATATATATATATATATATATTTGTCTGAGCGTGGAAAGCTAAGCAGGGTCAAGTCTGGTTATTACTTGGATGGGAGACCCCTCCTCTAGTTTCCTGCATTGAGCAGGGGGTTGGACTCGATAGCCTTGCAGGCTCCTTCCAACTCTATGAATCTATGAATATAGCAGACAAGTGATAAATCATCAGCAGTGGATTGCATCCAAAAAGGTAGACACATCTCCATAGAACAATTCCTGTATGTGTTTTTCCCCCCGGAGCTCTGATCTCACATCAGTACAACAGTGTAATTGGCAGAGAATCACAAGCATGCCTTGGCATGATGGGCTTTTCATATATTTTTTTCATCTGCTTCATTAGAAAAGGAAATGGACTTGGCAGAGATACTTTAAAGAAGCAATAAATAGAACAAAGGGGAAAGAGAGTGGAATGATCAAAGGCACACCTCTATCTAGGTGTACACACACAGTGCTCCTGATCTACTGGCTGTCTACGTATTTCATCCAGGCTTTGGGGAAACAGAAGTGAAATAAGAAATTTTTAGTGCCAGGTAAGGTACAAAGTCCTAGCAAACAGAAAGCATTAGCTCAAGCAGCACTTAGCAAGCTCATAAGATTAGACTATATTTTTGTTACATACTTAAAAACTTTTCAGTTAGAAACCTGTAGCCACATATTGGATCATTTGTTCAACTAAATAATCACATACACACACACACACACCTTGTAAGTCATTGTGATAACAGAAATTGTTATCCTTGTGCTTGTATATCCCAACTACACAATCATATGAAGAAAATAAGCATTGTGAACTAACCCTTAGCACTCTGCCCCTTCCAATTATCTTTCTCCTAGGTCCCTGCTCCTCAGCCTAGTGTGTATTCTACCCCGTTCTTTTAGTCACCTTGGTTCCTAAACAACATGTGCCTTCATTGTAGTATCTAGGACCCTGTGGCAACTCAGCTTTCAAACCCCACTTCCAAGCTAGCCAGCAATCCTCCCCATTTCATACCAACAGCCTTTCTTTCCCTTCTGTGCTGATTTTTTCATAGCCAAAACATACTACCTTTCACTTGCACTTCCATTTTGTTTGTTTGTTTTGTTCATTACGGTCAATGACCAGCATATATACTTCCATTATACTTTTTATCAACATTCCATGAAATCACAGCAGCTCAGTCAAGAGTGGCAAGGGATTCCAAGCAATTCAGACAATGGCTTTGAAAGTGGGGAGAAACACACAAAAAGTCAATAGTCAGTTTTAGCCATATAGAATTTTTAGAAAAACCCTTCTTGTTTTAATCCATTAATAATCATGATAAAGTTGAGAGCATGTTCAGATGGTGGTTTCCTGCATTCATATCATAGTTGGCATTGCAATGAATAATTGTGAGCATGGAAAGTTATTGTGCTACCAACAACTCCCTACTGCTGTCCCAAAAATCCAGGGAACCCCATTTACTAGAATTCTTTGTTTCAGTCCATAATTAAAAGAAGAATGACAAAAACGAAGTCAGAAATGGATCCATTATTCATACTTATTGCCCTTGAATGAAAAGAGTAAGATGTCATGCTTTATTATTACTTCAGTATAATTACATCTGTTACTGAATTCGTACATACTGGAGAGGCTGCTGCTCTTCAAGCAATCTCATCCTATTACTAATTCATGTGCCGTTTTATTGGAATTATTGTGCAATAAGCTAATTCCAACAGTATGATATTGAGCAGTACCTTTAAAAAAAATCTATTTTAATTAGTGAGTATAGAATTGCTGGTAGAATATGATGGCAATTCTACCATTCCAGTCACCAGTGTCCACAATAACTCCCAAAGCACAAATAGTAGTTTACACTGCAGCAGTACCTGAAGTGGGTCTCAAGTTTGGCAGCAACTCTGCCCTGCCTACCATTGAAAGCCCATTCAAAAATCTTACTCAAATAATGCAAATGCTGAATATCTCCTACACAGAACTCTGATGATGAGGAAAATCTGCAGTGGAGTGAAGATATCCCATTCTTAAGTAGCTCAGGGTCAATAGGTGGGGAAAGAAAGGGCTTCTTCATATAGTAAACTAGGGATGGGTGAGAATTTTCTTTTAATTATTTTTTTACAGATTTGCCCAGTTCACACCTACCAGAACTGAATGCAGAAATGGATGCAATTTGTGGGCTTGCAATGAGTTCTGCTAAAGAAAAGAAATGTGTTCAACAACATGTGCACACTTGGAAAATGTGGAAAAACCACTGTGTATGTTTCTAAAATGCACACAAACATATTTTAGTCAATGGCATGCATCCACTAATGCATCTACTTGAAAAATGCATGCAAAAACATGGGCATTTTGAATCAGCACTGGATAGATTTGGAGGTGGGAAAAGGAGGAGGCTCGGAAACTGACTTGACAGATCTGCTCATCCCTATTTGCCACAAGATGCAAGATGGCCACTTGATCAGATGGCTTTAACATTCAAGCTAGGTTGTGAAAAAATATATGTTTTGTATAAAATATATTTTGTATCCCATAAAACCACATTATTGGAATTATGAAGTATCTTTGCATCCCAGACACATGCACAATAATTTATTAAGCATTAAGATTACTAGTCAAAAATGTATTTATGATTTCTTGTATTCAAAATTACTATTTAATGACAATTCTGAAAAAAAGTAAGTATTTTCAAATGTTTCTCAAAACTTGAAGGAAGAATTAGCTTTCTTGTACTGAAAGTATTACTAAATTAACAATAGTTCCAGAAAACATTTTTTACTATATGCATGCCTTACAAAGCAGCATTGATGCACTACATTGTTTACAAGTGTATCACGGAGAATCTTTACAGAATTTGCAGGTTTTACGGTCAGCTGATCATGGGCAAAAGTCACAATATCCACTTGCTTTTGCAGCATTTTTACTGTGATAACTGGTGGGATGTGATAATTGAAGGAATTATCAATGATTTGGTGTACTTTTTAAGATGATGGAAATCAAGCATTCGTGTTTTAATTTATCCATCAATTCAGGGAGCAATCCGTAGGGATGTGTGAGGATTTTGGTCAGGGGGGTGGAAATCTTGCGAACTGGCCAGGCTCAACCCCTGAACTCCATCCCGCTTCCCTCCTTCCCTCGGCTTGACTCACATTCTCCTGAGTCGAGCCGGAGAAGCGACTTCCGGGTTCCCAGCAGGCTGCTGTTTACACAGAGAATGCTGTAAGATACATCAAAAGCGGCCGCAATTTGTGCAACTTGCGCAACTTGCAGCCACTTTTGACATATCTTATTGCATTTTCTACATAAAAAGCAGCCTACTGGGAACCCAGAAGTCCGACAAGCGGCGAGGTGTGCATCCGCTTTCGGCCTGGCTCAGCAGGTGCAGCAGCAGCATCCACCGAGCTGGAGGTGGGTCAGGTCTCGCAGATCGCCCACCCCTACCTATGGCCCCTAGGCAGCTTCTGAGAGGCCATAGGATATTTCGCATTCCCATATCCAAGGTTGGAGATGGCAGTCTAACCTCAGAGTTGGGAATCAGCTCTGACCCCCCCCCCTTCATAGTTGGTGTGGAAAGAACCACACCGGCTGCTCTCCGAGGTCAGGAAAGTGACCTAGGAGAGGGGGCAGGGAGGGGAGGAGACTGGAGAGGCCAGGATACAAGTTATCCTGAAGGCTCTCCAGCCTCCTTCCCTTCCCCTCTGGAACGCTCCAGCTAGATGGGCAAAGAAGCCCGTCAAGCAAAATATGCAGGGCGGGAGTACGGGGAGGCAATGATCACCTCCACTGCTCCTCCCGCTCTGCATAGGATGACAGTAAGGCTATGAGTTTTGGGGGCTTGTGGGCATCACAATTAGATTGTGCCCTAATTGTCCTTCAAATCCAGCCAAGAACAAGCACTGTCTTTTTGAAGGAGAGCTGTGCTTCCAGGTAGCGTTGTGCCCTAACCAAACAATGAGGCTGGAAGGAGACCGTGTACTTCTAGGGCTTTCATTTTTGTAACCCCCACAGTAGTCATGGATCCCTCTCTCTCTCTCTCTCTCTCTCTCTCACACACACACACACACACACACACACACTAAAAATATTAAGCTGATTAAAAATATTGAGTTGATTAATAATATGGTTTAATTGATTAATCAAGTATATTTGGGGGAGACAACCCTTGCATATCTTGCATATTCAACATCATTAACTGGAATACATTTGTGTATTCATTAATTTGAAAAGCATACAATGGAACATTTGAAAAACATAATTATTTCTCAGGGTCTGTTGCTTTGGAGAAAGTGAATTAATTGCATGAGAAAATGGTATTTGCTACTAATGAACACTAGAAGTCAAAAATGCCACAGTTACAGTTATAATGGGAACCCAGTGGTACAGCTGAGGAAATCCTGGCTCACTGACATTGCTGAAGGTGGTGGCTACAGCATCCTTCTCCTGGGTGGGTGGGCATCACCATGACACGGTGATTTTTCTGTATCTCACTCAGGCCTACCTTACGCAAAAATTCAGGGCTTGAAATTTCAGTGACTGTGACCTACCATGGACTGTTGTTGCTCAGGTGTCTGGGAAGAGGGAAGATGTGATGCCAGCCTCTGTGATTAGCCAGGAGGATGAAGGCTCTCTGATTTGTCAGGCCTAATGTACACTACATAGTAGGAGCTTTGCCTGGTCAACAGAGAGGTGCCCCACTTGCTGTACTTGAGACTCCAATTTAAGCCACTGATTTGGGCATTGCCATACATGGCCCCAGCCTGATTCTTACAGCCTTTACCTATTTTCTGCTTCCTGTCTACCCTGCTGAGGATCAGTAGCAGGGGAGGCTAGTGACTCCTATTTTGGTGGGGCTCCTAATCCATTCCATCCTTTATTTGGAGCTTTATAGCAGCTATCCATGGTGTTCCATGGTGATGAACATATTTTGGGGGGGGTGGAGTTCAGCACCATGGATAGCTCCTACGAAGCTCCAAATAAAACCTGCCCTGGATTAGGAGCCCCACTGAAATAGGAGTCACCAGCCTCCCCTGAAGTAGCTGCTTTTACTGGATAAATGCCACCTCCCCACACAAACCTCCTCATTAGTACCACCATCTTCTCATTCTCCCATCTAGATAGATTTTCTCTCTCTTCCTCTTACCCCACAGGGTAACAGCGAAGTAGAAGAAACAATGCACAGGGGCAAAGGAAGACAGTCAGAGTTACAAGCATTTAAGTGCTACCAATTAATTGGTGAGGGCATTTTAATATATTGAAGTGTGTGTGTGTTTATTTGACTCTATTCAAGGTCATAATAGAATGTCTGCTACAAGCAAGCTGGAAATTTAGTTCGGGTTGTCGGAGCCTACAGGCTATTTTACTAAGTACTGGGCTATCTTTTCTCCTTCTTTTGACCCTGGTGTAAGTCAAGTAAAAAAATATTTTCTGCTCAGCTGCCCTCTGATGTTTCCCATTCAATGCACTGCGTGGTGATTCATTGCAGCCAAATTCCTGGGCTCCGCTGTCCTTCACTCAATTCATTACCTGCCTCTGTGCATGGATAATTAGCAGGTTATGGAAGTAGAAATTCAGTCTTGCACGTTGAGTGTCAAAATGCCATGAATTCAGAAATGTACCTATAACCTTAAATAATTTTTTACTGCAAATTTAATCCTTAGAGTCTTCCATCAAGTGAATTGCAGAGCATAAAAAAGCCAAGCACACATATTAGGTATAGGCATTAGGTATCAGGGCTATTGCAGCCCTAATGCAATTTCCTCCCCAGCACCAAGCTATGGATATGCATTAATATTTCAAAAAATTAAATTTCTGTTTAAACTTTCTGACCAACTTTGTAAATTAACCTCTGTTTCGGGAAGGCAAGGAGCTTACTTTTGACTTATCAGGAGAGAATTCACTTGAACACTTTCCAAATTTACTCCTATTAGGAGGTTTAGTAGTGGTCAACAAGCTCTCTGAATTAATAGCTTCTTTGCAATCTGAACATGTTCCTGGGTTAACAAGAGATCCTTCATACAAAATGGCTGCTCCACATGGCAAACTGCTCTCAGGCAATAGCTCACCATGTGGATTGGCTGCTGACACATCTTTTGTCCCTATGCGGCTACAAATCATTCCTGTCACAGGCAATAGCAAAAAGATTTTTTTAAAAAATAAATGATGTGGCTGTGGCTAGCCCACATGGCAAACTACCAAATATAGTTATCTTACTATGTCAGGCAGCTGTCACATGAATGGAATTTGAAGTCACCTCTACATGGCAGCTGTCATGTGAAGCTTAACGAAGCTGTGAATTGGAAACAGCCAGGAAAGGACCATGTGCTCCAGTGATTTCAAAATGGTGGATTACTAGTCCACTACTAGTGCCTCATACAAGCCTAATGAATGGCTTGACAGATACCTAGTAGAGAGTTCGTGGGGCACTTTACTGCAAGAGACTAAATGTGTGGGTGACTTTATGTCAGGGGCTGTGAATGTTCACAGGAAAATGAAATATTCTGTTGGTGAAGTACCATGGAAAAAGACTGGGAACCGTTTTTTCATTTCATTTGCCTGTAATTCTGTAAATTAATCTCTGTTTGGGGCAGGCAAGGAGCTTGCTTTGATCTCACCACTCCCAATATCCGTGTGCCCCCAGCCTTGCCCTCATCATCCATGCATTATATGCCGTGTGGGAAAGGAGAGCCTATGCACGGGCAGCTTCCCAACATTCTTCTCAATGTGTGGGCAGGGGCTAGGGCCTATGGGCACGCACACATGTTGGTGATGGGGTCAGGGGGGTCCCTCTCCACCATTCATGTACACAGTATATGCACGGAGAGCTACTGTGTTAATAGTCCTGTAGTTGGATTAAGACTAGGGATACCAGAATTCAAATCCATGCATGGTCATGAGGTTCACTGGGTGATCATTGGCCTGTCATGTTCCTTAATCTGATTTACCTAACAGCAGGGGTGTTGAACTGCTTTCAGCCTGAGGGCTGAATTCAATTTGGAGGGCTGAATTCAATTCTCTTTGGAGGGGATCTTGGGGTCCACATTCCAGTGGTGGGCGGGCCGAATATTATTTATTTATTTATTTATTTCCCAAGCTCCCTGGGCGGATCACAACAATTCATACAATAAAACTCCACATAAAAACAAACAATAACACATACAATGTACGGTAGTTAAAAAGTTTAAAAACGAATTTAAAAACAATTTAAAATGACAGTACTGAATAGTTAATAAAACTAAGCCTACAGGTGACAATTTTAAACAATTAAATATTAAATGCCTTGGCATAAGGGACAGGGCCAAAGGCAAAAGGGGGGGGACAAAAATACAAAAAATGTTGGCATATTGTTCGCTTAAAGCTTTTACTGACAGTAACTAAGACTTAGGAGAAGCATTTCAACATTTTAGAATGGGGGGGGGGAGGAATGCACAGAAGCCGGAAAACCACCAAACATTCAGTAGTTGGGGAGAAAGAGGTGGGGGTGTGACTATCTGGGGAACCATGTTGGGCCAGATTGAGACCCCAGGAGGGCTGAATTTGCCCCCTCCCCAGGTTCCCCGCCCCTGCCTTACAGGGAAGTTGTGAGGAGGGCGGGAACAGCCATGTATACCACCCTGAGCTCCTTGAGGAAGGGTAGGATGAATAAAGATCTATTCAGCCTGTTTTCTTCTCAGGAATAACCTGACAGCTCTCTTCTCTTTCTTCAGGTATCAAGTGCTATGTGAAGCCCTTCATCTTGCTAGCTCCAATGTGTGCCTTGTATTCTGTCCCCAGTGCACTGCTGTACATATTTATGGAGCCTACACCAGGGACATTTCCAATGGCTTGTGCCCAGGATGTATTTTATATTGCCGGTGGGAACAAGATTTTGTGCAGAATACTTCCAGCTCTCAACTCATTTCCAGCTTAGATTTATTTGGGCGCAAGGGTGAGCTGAGAGCAAGAGTGAGGGAGACCTATGAGGTTCTCAAATTCCTCTCAAGTACAATTAAGTCATGGCATTGTCATTTACTGCTATCTGTAGAGGGTCAATGTGGCTTTAAAAGTTTAACCTCAGTGTGCTGGGGACAAAATCCATGGCACAAAGCAATAATGGTAATATTAAAGGCCAAGGTCAATTGGGCCTTATTAACACAGGGATGTAATTAGGTGAGTATGCAGCTAGTTATAATGTTTCTGGATGAGTGGTTTATCTGGCAACCAAGGCTATAATCTGTAATAAATAAATTTCTGTCAAGGATATGCTTCTCTAATGAGAATGCTTGGAGTAAGGCCTATAAATATCAAGCTCAAGGCTTTGATCAAGTATACTGGGTGCAGGGAGCCATTGGTAACCCATTGGACTTGGTGATTAAATTCTTTACTGGGGAGCTTTTCTCCCATTTATTTTTTAAAAAAATAAATATCTATCCTGCCCTCCAGTATTGCATGAAGGACCATAGCTCAGTGGTAGAGCATATGCTCTGTATGCAGAAGGACCTAGGTTCAATCCCGGGCATCTCCAGGTAGGAGATGATGTAGTGTAGACAATACTATTTCTGTTGTAATACTACAATACAATACAATCCTGTGTAGACAATACAGAGCTAGATGAAACAATGGTCCAACTCAGTATAAGGCAATTTCCTATTTTCCTAATAATATTTCTGTGATGTCTCATTGATGGACTCTGCTTAATGGTTATGCAAAACAGAACACTGTGAGAGAGCCAAGAGAACTGATTTTTCTCAGGCAATCAAACTATTGTACTGAAATTGCAATCATGACTTGGGGAACATGGTGATACATTCAAATAATATTTAGCTCAAAATTTTCAGCTTGGGGCTTTGTGGGACAAATGTAAATGTATCATATGCCTTCCATTAATTTCTATGACGTAGCTTATGCAATCCTCGAAGGTTGCCTGTAGTTAAACATATGTAAAACTGACTACTTAAATACAGGTATGGACTAGCAAAGGTGTTCCAGTTATTTTAGCTGATATATAGATGGCATATAGACATTTTTTATTTCCAGGAGATATGTTTTGGATGTGTTAAGGTGAAGTTTGACAATATAGGCTGGTCAGGAACTTTATGGTCATGCTTGAATTTTCTGTATATTGCTTTGGAAATCGCTTGTTTCTCATTTTGTTTTTCAGAAGTTCCAATTTTAGAATGACCAGACCAGAATCCAAATCAGGGTAAACCTATTCTATCCAATATTAAACAGAGCAGCAATTGAGAGACCCATTGTAAATCCACCTTTTCATGTGTGGTGTGGAAAACTGAAAAAAGCAAACTGTAAGGACTGGAAAATAGGTTCCACCTCATTACAAGATTAATTGTGTCTAAAGGAGAAGCAGCAGGTAGTAAAAGTTTAAAGTGCTTAAAAAGTATTGCCCAACAGACAGGTAATTCAGTGATATATGGTGTACAAGCTTCTTTTGACATGCATTGGCCTTAATTAGAATGAAAAGAGATATATTAATGCCCTGTAGAGATAAATACTTTCATTGTGATGAGGAAATGCAAAGGTGGAGAATGGGTTAGCCAGAATTAGTTTTATTTTATTTTTTGTAGGTGTGTCATTAATCCATAATGATGCAGCCAGTTCTTGAGTTCCATCACACATGTTGCATCACACAGCAGCATGATCCAAAAAATGGATCCCATGGCATGGCTATGGAGACAGGATTGGGCTTGGTACTCTGGGGTCCATTAAGTTCTATGGAACAAAGTATTCCATTGGCAAGATTGTGAGGGAGACATGCAAAACTTGCTTATTCCAAAAACTGGATTCAACAGAGGCAGGGGACAGGTTAAATCCTCATCCCAACAGTTTCATTAAGTACAGATGTTTGCCACCATTCACTGTAAAAAAACAACAACAAATTGCTATGCTGCTGGACTCCATTACAGGCAGGGTGAAACTTGTCCCCTGCCTCTCATACAGAGTGGCCTGGCATCCATTTATTTATTTATTTATTATATTGATATCGCACCTTTTTTCCTGCAAGGAACCCAAGGTGGCTTACATAATCCTCCTATTCCTCCTCTCCATCTTATCCTCACAACAACCCTGTGAGGTAGGTTAGTCTGAGAGTCAGTGACTGGCCCAAAGTCACCCAGTGAGTTTCATGGCCGAGCGGGGACTAGAACCCGGATCTCCTGAGTCCCAGTCCAACACTCTCACCACTACGCCACACTGGCTCTCATTGGCAGTGATACATAGGGGGTGGGGCATAATATGCTCCACTGTGAACTACAGAGCACCCAGAGCAGGCCTTTTCCTTACCCCTACCCATCCTTCATGATGAAGAGCAGTATACTGTTTGGAAATCTAGGATGAGCAAGAAACAAAAGTCAGGGAGGAACTTTTCCGATGAATGCATGGGGGATCGATATGCAGACAGGCATATGCTTGTTTCTTAATGTTCCATCTAAGTTCCATGAGAAAAAACAAACACATAAAGCAGAACCTACTCCCCAATAAACTGGGATCCCCTCAATGCATAAGCAGGTTTTGATCCCCCACCTCAGTGGTGTCCTGAGATCACATCCTTTACTGTCTGTCCTATATTTGAATGGCTGCCATTAATTCCTATGGGGAAAGAAATAAAATAGTTAAATTGTTGCAGTTCTAGACGACCTTGCAGTTGGGGGTAGAAGTAACCACCTCACTTCCCATAACACTGGGGGTGGCCTGTTCTCCAATGAAAGGGCCTCCCTGTCTGTGGAGCAGCATGTTTGGCAGTTGCCTCTAGGCAGTATGTGAAGAGGGGCCGGAAAGGAGGAGCGGGCCCAGCAGCTCTTTCCCATAGACTGTTTGGCGTGTACATCCATAGGTTGCTTAATGCTTGGTTCTCCACTGTCGAGCCTGACATGCACGTCGGTAAGAGATAATGGTGGCCAAAGATCCTTCTGTGCAGAAGTGGGCTGCGTATCCACACCTACACACAAGAATCTTCTCTGTCCAAAAAATGACAGCTCTGCTGTGACAATGCTGCTCTGCGGTTGGCAGGGACTAGATGCCTAGGTTCACTGGTCCCCCATCCACTCCCAAACCCAGTGGAGGATCAACGGCATGCAGAGCCTCCTCCCTCAACTGTCACCAGCAGCATCCAGCAGGCTTTAACAGAGAGAGATGAGAAGGGACGCAGCAGGGCCATCCTACAAGACAACTTCATTGTATCCCTCTTCCCACCGATCCCTTTTTCCTTGTGTGTCATCTTTTTAGATTGTAAGCCTGTGGGCAGGGGCCATTTTGTTTAACTGATTGTTCATAAGCTCCCAAAAGGGAGACCTTTTGGCCAAGGAGTGGGATCAAAATGCTTTAAATTAATAAATAAATAATGCTGGATACAGTTTTCGCCTTCACATTCTCGTACAGGAAGTCAGGTCAAATCCAGAAGGACCATTTTCAGAGAAAATGTTTCCATCCACATATTGCCTTTGCTAGATCAGGGCAAATATATACAGGAAATGAAAATTAGTTATCCAGCATGCTACCTTCCAATGTTTTGAAAGAATATTACATTATTATTATTATTAACAGTAATGGGCTGCATATTCCACAAAAAAATATGTGTATTTATATGTAGAGCTTGAGAGATTTTAAAGCATTTCACATACATTACCTCATGCATCTGTTCAGGCTACAATCATCATATACACACTGTCCTGGGAGAAAGACCCACTGAATTCAATAGGGTTTACTTCCAAGTAGGAATGCATAGGATTGCACTGTCAGTAATCATGTAAGATAGATCACCATCATCATCATCATCATCATCATCATCATCATCATCATCATCATCATCATCTTGCAGTTCCAGGTTTGGGGATGAGAGAATACTTGCCCAACTAAGGCCACCTAGTGCACTCGTAGCAGAGTTCAGATAGCTCAGTCTCTTACCTGCTATGCTATCTACAGTAGCTCTCAGACTGGTATCAGCCAGGAGTAAACAGCAGCACCACCATCATCACTCTCTATTGATTTCAATGAATCATCATACCAGCAATGGTCAATAGCCTCATGAAATGTTCAGATTTGTTTTCTGCCAAGTAAGCAGGAGTGTAGGAGTATGCTCAACTGGAGCTCAACTGCGAAGTAGAGCTTGCAATATAGATTCTAGTGTAAAACCAGTAACTTCTGCAGAATTTTAGGAATATCAGCTTCTTTAAACACACACACACACACACACACACACGTTCCTAGAGCTGATCTACATTACACTGTATATCGTCAATTTAGCAGAATGGTATTACTATATTCCCGTTCCGCAGTTACTACTCACAGGGCACACTCTTGTTAAATGTACTGCACTCATCCCGGTTTGCCACCCCACACCTAACTCTGTAGCAGTAGAACTGGGCGCTGCTTTGAACAGGGCTTTAAAAAAAATATTTTGCTCCGTTGTCTCTGCACAGTTGCAAATGAGCGCAGGAGCGGTATTTAAAAAAAGAAAGGAAAAAAGCTCTTCCAGCCCCTCACAAAAAGAAGGATGCTGCTGCCACCGCCACTGCCACCCTCCCATGAGGTCGGGATGAAGCCAGCAAGATCAGCGTGGCATGCCCCTCCCCTCCACCCAAACGCAATTTCCCAAAGCAGTGTTCCTTCCATTCTGAATTCCCTGAGCACAAGGCTCCTGTTAAATCAGTGTGATACACTTGGGAATAAGGGCATTGGAGAGAATGTGATTTACTTCTAGCAGACATGCCTTTTGGCTAATTTACAGCTTCCTGTTCTTTGGGCAAAGGGGTGAACATGGCTGTTAAAAAAGCGGGGAGCCTCCCACTCCTGTCCCTTCTAAAATTCCATGGCGGTTATTCTGAGGGTACTGCCTTTCACACGCAGGGGAAACGGCCATTTCAGAAGAGGGTGTTTTTTTGTTTGTTTCTGGTCTTCTGCTTATGCGGAGGTGCACATGTGTGCAGGAGCGAAATTGTTTTAAAAAACCACAACACTGACACACAATTCCACAAAGCAGCCTGCTCGGAGGTTTGGAGGTGTGCAGGAATGTTTACAAACCAAAAAAAAAAATTAAGAAGCTTCCGGGGAAGAAGTCGAACCACCGCACAACAAATGGTCATGGATACCTCTCTTCCCCACCAGTTTGGGAGACACACATGACTCCCAAACTGAATTTTGGTTACAATTCAAAATTTGAAGTTTTGAATTGTAACCAACTATATATATATATATATATATATATCATAATCAAGACAGTTCATTACAAATATAACAACCAATATAAATGGAAGTGTATCAGAAGTTTTAGCCATGCTGTAAAACTGTTTTTATCTCTATCTCGTCTAACAATGTTTATGCTGCAATTGTTGTTTTATAATACTGTATTTTAATACTGTATTTTACTATTCTAAGTTTCTGAGCCATCCAGAGAACAATGTTATTGTATAGCCTATCTAAATGCCATAAATAAATAAATTCTAGGCATTGCTCTGTGCAATGTTAGATCTGTGAAGGTTGTTTCATGCATTCAAGTCATCCCTTGATGTCATTGTCATTAAGTGATAAATATACATTTACAAACTCACCCTCTAATAATGCTAACCCTCTAACAAAAGAGCATTCCTATCGAGGGGGAAGCGTTCTCATAAGAGGGTTCTGATTTTTTGTGTTTATCTTCATAAATATCTTCCTGGTTGCCATAAAGAATTTGGCTCTGCAGTTCTGAAGGGCTCACTGAGTTTGTATGACCCTCAGACTTCCTGAGATAGTTTCATGCGAATATATAAAGTGTCAGACCATTGGTCTATCAAGCCTAATATTGTCTTTCCTGTGTCCCTGACCATCAGTGGTTCTCCTTGTCAGACAGAGGCCTCCCAAAGTTTGCTATGAGATCTTTTAGATGGAAATGCCAGGAGCTGGCACCAGGGAGCTTCTGCATGCAAAGCACAGAGCTATGCCCCCTTCTCCTAAGCTATTGGGACTTACCTGGGAGTAAGTCCCACTGAACCCACTGGGGCTTATGTCTGAGTGGACATGTCTAGGATTGTGGTGTTAAATTATTAATAATCCCCTATCATGAGTAAAAAATGGCCTTGTGCTTAGGGAAGCATGAGGAATTAGATAGTGCGGTGAAAATCCATCGGATTTTCATGATTTGGCCCCCAAATTCCAGTTTGTTAGCCCCTCACTGGTGCTGAGTTGCTGTTGTGCGAGTTGAGCCAGCTCGCAGACTTCCATCTCTAATTATTTTAAAAAAAATGCTAAAGAAATTTATGCAAATCACGCTATATGCACTATTTGCACAAATTGGTACGCCGAAAACTATGCAGTTCTAGCACAATTTGCACAAATTGCACTGGAACTATGTAGTTTCCAGCTTCCAATTTGCGCGAATAATGTGATTTGCTCAAATCACGCTATTTGCAAAAACAGCACGATTTGTGTAAATTTCCTTAGCATTTTAAAAAAATATATGCAGACTATGGCCTGTCTTAGAGATAGATGTCTGCGGAAACCCACCAGACTCAGCCCGCTTCTGATCATTGGATTGGAAGCCAGCAGGAAGTCTGCTGAGCAGTGGCTAATGGACTCTTATCTGGAATGGAAACGTAGAAAGGAAACTGCATTGTCCACAGACTGAAGAAATAAGGCCCACGTGCTGGTTATTTCTGTAGTGCTTGCTGGTGTGGCTGGCTGGTGTTCCAGAAGCAGCTGGTCAGCAGAGGGGCTTTGGTGATATCGTCCTAGTCCACCCTTCAGAGTTTGTGGCAGTCCCAGATTGCTGCCATGTCTCCTGGTTTTGAAGCTCCACATTACCCTGATGAGCACTCAGGTGGGTCACACAGCTCACCCCACTTCATGGAGAGCCCTTTGCACCACTTTCTATATCATCCCAGTCTCAGGATGTAGCTGTCTCATCATCTGACGCTGAGGATGACTTCTCTCCAACTTCTCTTGTCCCTCAGCCACACAGGAGCATGAGATTGCAGAAATGCCCTTTTAAGGACTACAGTCAGCATCCCCCAGGGGTGTAGCCTCTGAAAAACCAGGCTCTGACAGTCTTCTTAAGGCCTCAGGTGACTGCAGTCCTTTGCTGAGACAACAGCGCCTTATAAGAGAATACTCCAGCCAGCACTTCCTGCAGTGTACTATCCAAGGTCCTGTCTTGACTTCTGCAGCCTGTGACAAGCCCAAAGCCAGGCAGGCAGGCAGGCAGGCAGCCACAGAGAAAAGCAGTGGACAATTATTCTGAAAGTTCTGTCAAATGTGTGCAAGATCTGCTGAATAGCAGCCTAATCTGCTGCTCAGTTTTATTTTTCCAGCACTTATTCTATTATCTACTTTGCCCTACCAGCTAAATATGGCTTCCTTGTCAAAACATCATTTTACCACTGTTGCTTATTTCCAGAACATCTTCTATTATCCTACTCTCAGACGTCAGCCCACAGACCAGCATGCAACTGAAGCTGGTGAAGCAGCTTCTGATTTTCACTAGCATCATGGTATGGAAGATTTGGTCCACTGAAAATAATGCTTCTTTGATGGAGTGGGAAACTAAGACAGCGACAGCCAGAAACTATAATTAAACCAGATATATATAATAGAAATGTATTATATTACACATACACATTTCTGCAAAGTAATGGAAGAAATGGAAAATGTTCAATGAGCTGTCTAATGTAGAAACAAAATCATTCATTGCAATGAACTATTCACAGATTTGGTGGTAAGGGTTCATCCAATACTATAGCAGGAACCCACTGTTTTTATGGACTCTGAAATATTACACAAAGCACATAATTAAGAGATCCTTTGAAGCAGTGAGCCCCCTGGGGATGCTCCTTCTTTCAGCATTGCAACCTGCTTGTTCACTGGCCTCTTGCTCTTGTCCAGTCAATGAAGATGGTAAGAAGGAGGACCAATAGATGCCACCCACTGCCGACTTGCTCACTGGCTCTCTGTTTGTCAAGCAAGCAAGTGGTCGTAATGATGAGAAAGAGGATGAGGACCAGTAGCAGCTGGTGAATGGCAGTGAGAAGATAGACTCACCAAGGAAGGGGCCCCATCGAGGGTGTCTTGCCCAAGGGCCCTCAAAAACCTGGAACCAGTACTGCAGTCCTCTATTTGAATGGCTGCCAGAGGACTGTCCTCTATTTGAAGCCAACCTCTATTTGAAGGGCTGTCCTGACCAATTCTGGTTTAACTATAAAGAACCATAAGAAGGGATAGTAGGGGCCTTAAAGTTGCCCATCAACAGTTAGCACCTGAACTGCAGACTGAACAGTTGGTCACAGAGGTCACCTGGTCACAGTCTCCCCCACTATGGTGAGATGTACTGTAGTTCTATTTAAATTATAATTCTGATTTAGTAATTATAACTATTTCTAAATTTGCATCTAGCATATAAATTAGCATATGCAGATTTTATATAAATAAGTGTCCTCTTTTGTCCTCTTTTTTGGTGCATTTCCTCTTCTATGGCGATTCTTAAGTAGCCACCCTAATTATGCAGCAGCATTTTAGACTTAGACCTACCAAGAGCTGATTCAGTCTACTAGATACAAAAAATATCATGTAAAAACCTCCTGAATTGTTTAAAATTATTTACATAATTAAAATTCTACTAGATATACAACATACATTGAAATTCTATATTGACCATTCTCAAGTACTGTATCGCTGCCATGTCTTGTGGGGCACACGTCACATGCACTTTTCAGCGCCGGTCGCGGTGGTCCTACATACTCGTTGTTTCTTCCAGAATTTCCCGGACTAGGTTTACCACATTTTTTTCTGTTATTGTGGTTCACTGTCGCAGTACATGGCTAGTGTGTGCTAAACTTGTGCTGTCGTTGCCCATCCGAGGTGTGGCCATGAAAGTGTCATCACTGGAGTTAGCCAATAGTTTTTGAGGGGCAGGGTAAATGCGGTGTCATGTGTGTTGGTCGCAATTCAAAACTTCAAAATCACAAATGTTAAAAGGCCTGTGGGAATTTAAAAAAATATCTTCACCTGGTGCTAAAATGACCATAATGAAGGCTCCAGGAGAGCCTCTCTGGGGAAGGAATTCCACAACTAGGGTGCCACCACTGAGAAGGTCCTCTCCCTTGTAGCCACCTGCCTCACTTCACTTTACCTTTGGACCTGGAACTCTTACAGTTCAGAAAACTGCTCTTTCTTTAGTATTCTGATCCCAAGAGAATGTAGATTGCTCTGGAAAAGATGCCCTGTGATAAACATCCACCGCTGTATCTATACAAAAACAAATCCATATCTTTACAACTTTTTTACACAGAGGATTGGTTTATGTGGAGTGGACTACACTGTTCCTTACACCTGTATAGTCCTTCTGTTGGCAAATTAAATCACAGGCAGACATTACCAGTTCTTTAGGCTTCTCTGGAAATCCAAGCATTATGGTGCTGTCTTGTTCAGCATTACTTGTAAATAACTTGCTTGAGAAATGCGCCTTTTGTACACACAATTTTGAATGCCAATGACTATGGAACAAAGCTTGAATCTAAGTTACTGTTCAGAACTGACTCCAGCAGCTCTCCTTCTCCTGACTGGAATGGAACCAAATCCAAAATAATGGAGCTTCTGTCTGTTGTTTAACCAGAAAATCAGAGCTGTATATCCAAGGATCTGATAAACCTTCAAGAAAATCCTGCAATTTCCATGGAGAGGAAGGAAAACCAGGATGTGCAGATGACCTTCATGTGTATGTGTGGAGCTGGCAAAGATGTGGGAGGGGGACGTTAACACAGAGAGGGAGTGAATATTTTTCTTTGCATATTTCAAGATCCACCCAGAACCCAAATAATTACATATCAATGCTAACATTTGCAGTTGTGACATTTGCCTTTGACTTCCTGAGGATTATCATGGAAAGTTAAAATGACATCTTCCTAGTAAGAGCAATGAGAATGTAATGCTTAGTTCAGTATCATGTGTAAGAATCTCTTATCATATGCAAGATGATGCCCTACGAATTCATATGCTTCAAGTGGCAAAGCTGTTGCAAATTCACTGAGTACATATTTACACCATGAGAATATGTAAGTATGCCTGTACTTCAAGAAGAAACATGAAGAAAATGAAGACACCAAAAGCACACTCCAGAACCATTAGAATGAGCAAGAGTTCTGCCACTGATTTCAATGGGGCTAGATTAGACCCAATGTCATTGGTTAAGACATCATGTTAAGCAAGTCATTTCATTTTACTTTTCTAAACTATGGACTGGATCCAGTATCTGCCTTCCATTGACAGAAGGGCTCTGCTCATGGAAGGTGCCTCTGTCTGATTGGGGGGATCCCCCTACCTACCCTCTGTGTAGCATTTTCAAGAGGGGCTACTGTGAGGAGGAGTTGGGTGGGGGGAGTCTGGATCCAACCCATGACCCACAGAATGTAACATGAAGCCCAATGTGTACTGTCACTCCCTCTCTTTCTTTGTATGTACATACACAACTTGACATCCTATTAAAACCATACACAATTTAAACACAACAACAACAACACATATGGCAAAATTCAATGCCTATTTGTAATCCAGGGGAATTTTTTTAAAAAATGAGAAAGGGATCCACAGAGCCAAGGGAGCCTGGGAACTTCCACCCATACTCTGGGACCTCTGACCCCCACAGCCCCACTCCTGGGGATAGACAAATCTATCACTTTCTGGTCCATATAAATTGTGCGCATGTTTTAACCACAATTCCATTTCATTCTATTTTCACATTAACTTGCAATTTTTAGGGGGGGGGAATTCTCTCAACATGGGTAGTTGGATCATAGCGGTGTGCAAATGGCCTCTCAAAATTTACCACCATATTTGTGGGCAGAGAAATTGGGGGGTTCATTTCACCAAATTTCTCTGGGCGGGGGAGGAAATCTCCAACAGTTTCTTAGAATGGGGCTCAGCATTAGCAGTGGTTGCCACACAGCTTCTTCTTCTTTTCTCCCCCTAAGGGTTTTTTTTTTAATGTGTTTTTTTTTCCTCTACCACCATTTTGGTGATGTTTCTGAGCTTAACTTATAGTTTCAAGGCAGCTGAAGGTGCTGTCTGTGTACTTCCTTCCTTTCCTTTCTATTACACATTTCTCCACCACACTCTGCAGTCTCCCAGGTTGTCTGCGTTTTCTGATCTGAAAAATTGGGTGTGGGGGAGGAGTTACCTCATGATATCTTCTCTTCCCCTGGGCGTTAATTCAAGTGTGGGAAGCTGGGGAGGCTTCAGGCTGGTAGAAATATGATTGTACAATGAAAGACAAGACATCTCACACACACTTATTGGCCACCTCATAAGTTAGGTAAGCACACAAACCAGAACCCCACCCATCAGAAAGTCTCCCATTTTTTTAATTATTATTATTAAATTTTTAATTTTTCACATCTTACAACTACTAATGAATACAACAACAAAAAATACAACATAAACATTGTGCACACACACCCCACCTCTTGGGACCAAGTTATATTTCTCACCCCAATTTTGTGTGTGTGTGTGTGTGTGTGTGTGTATATACAAGATATTATTCTATATTCCAAAAATATAACAAATCTTGACAAGGTTTGTTCCCCCTCCCCTTTACCAACACATAATCCAAAAATTTGCCCCAAATGTGCACAAAGGTGTCTTTCTCCAATTGTCCTTTTTGACACTTAATATTACAAGTTAATTTATCATTTAACGCGATATCCCATACCTCTGTATACCATTCATTAATTGAAAACACATGTTGAACCTTCCAATTCCTAGCTATCATTAATTTTGCTGCTGTTAACAAATTCACAATCAATTCTTTTGTATTTTTTAAACAAACTAACTTTTCTAATTACAATGCTAATTTTGGGCAGACTTCTAATTCCATTCCAATTATTTCTGATATTTCTGCAAATACTTTCTGCCAAAATTCCAGAACATTTTTACAGCTCCACCACATGTGGGCATACGTACCTTTTACATTACATCCTCTCCAACACAATGCGGAGCAATTTTTATCTATCCAATTTAATCTTACTGGAGTTAAATACCATCTCCATACCACTTTATAAAAGTTCTCTTTTATCCTAGTTGACATAACTCTTACAATACGTCTATCCCAAATATTTTTCCAACTTTGTTTCGATATTTCCTCATCAAATTCATTATCCCATAACACTTTAAGAGAATCTTTATGCTCTTCTTCATTTTGTAACATCGTATATAAAGCCTTTGTTGTGCCTCTTGTTGAAACATTACCTTCTATAGCTTCTCTAGTCAAAACTATCTTTTCAAAATTGGTTAGTTCTCTTTCGCTGTCCATTCTTGTCCTCCACTTCTTTAACCACAGTTCCAATTGCATTGAATTTAACCATGACATTCTCTCTCTTCCTACTATTTCTATTATATGTTCTCTAGTCTTCAATTTTTCCACCCAATCCATTAATTTAATCACCTTTTTTCTCCTTAATATAGCTTCTAGATGTCTTACATTTTCTGGAAAGTCCTCCATGGCCACTACCGGAGTTAACAGGGATACCTCTGGTGTAAAAATTTTCCTCGTGCTATTCCAACTCTCTAACATACTTCTCAAAAAGGGATTTTCTAGTCCTTTTATAATATTATTTATATTTTTCTTAAATAATATATTCACCATCATGTTTCCTAATTCTTGTGATTCTAGTTCCAACCACATTTTATCTTTCTCTGCTATAATGTCCAAAATATGTCTTACTTGGTTGGCTAAATAATACCACTTTATATTAGGAAGACCTAAACCACCTATTTTTTGCGCTTTATACCAACTATATTTATTAATCCTTGATCTTTTCCTTCCATTACAATATTCATTAATAATTGATTGCCAATCTTTAATTTCTTTTTCTATAATCTTTACTGGTAACATCCTAAACAAAAAGTTTATTTTAGGCAATATCTTCATTTTTTTCTCCTTTGAACATTTTTTTTCAAAAGCAATTTCTTTTCTATCAAACTGAATAAGAATGATCAAAAGAATGTGGAAGAAATTATGGGTAGAGCACTAATTTAGATGCATATCTTCTTTCAAAATACAAATTTAAATGTGTATTTCTTTCTCAAAACTATATATTTATTTAAAAGTTTGTTTTGATACATTTAAATTGCCAGTGACTGTGTTGCACTATTTGTGGGCATGAGAAATCCTATGGATAACTAAACTGATCTGCACATTTGCCTGTGAGGTGCAGATCAGTTCATTTCACATAGAAATTCACAAATAACCTATTGCTCAAGCATTCCTACCCACTCTCCCCCTGATTCTTCAGAAAGTCTGGGGCCTTCAAGAGCATCTGATGATTTAACATAAGGAGCTGCAGTTCCAGAGAGCTCAAGTCTATGCGTGGAAGAGCTTGAGTGATATGCAGAACTCTTTGGATCCTGTCCAAATAAAGAAGAATGAGAAGCCTGAACAGATCCTTTTTCTCTTTTTTGTAGGGCAAGAATGGCTGAATAGATAACCGAACACAGCACAGTCAAAGAGCAAAGGAGACAAATGTATATGAAACTACAGCAAAGTTTTAATTGTATCATATGAGATCAGACATCCTCCTTATTTTTCTTATGTATAATGGAAAATGCCCATGCACAGGTGGAGCACTACCACTCTCATTGAAGAAAGCAGAAAAAGCTACTGACTGGGTTCAGACAACATGATAGCCCCCCACTCAAGTGTTGAATATGGGTTGAATGTGGGTTGTTGTTGAACCGTGGGTTGTTGTTGAAATGTGGGCTACTGTGTTGTCTGAACCCAGCTGCACTAACAAGCCATAACTTGTTAACCACAAACAACCCATGAAGCGAACCCATGGTTTGGTGTTGGGTTGTGAACTGTGGGTTGTTCACCATAGTTTATTACCTCGGCTGGGTTCAGATAATACTATAACCCACATTTCAACAACAACCCACAGTCAACCCACACTCAACCCTATCATGTTGCCTGAACCCAGTCATTCTCTCCATGGATTGAGGCTTCTCAACTTTATTTTCTCCCATCACAACATTTTCGCAGGGCTGGAAGTAGAGATATCCTAGACCTCTATCACTGCAATTCCCAGCATCCCTGTTGTGCCTCCAGTAGGTCAGACAGAGACCAGCCGGGCCAGAGTGTGTTTGGGGTGGGGTCAGGCTAAGTGCAGCCTGACCCAGCTGGGCAGCCTTACCAATCAGCACCTGCTCAAAAGGCAGGTCCCAAACACACTCAGATGCTGGAAGCAATTGTTTCTTACAGCTACCGCCAGGCGCTCCTGATATTCCTGACCTCAGACCTCTGTACCTTTGATCCTCAGAACGACCCTGACTACGCCTGTGCCTGACCCCTAACTGGTTTACGTTTGCTCTGTTTTGGACTAATATATTTTGGCTTCGACACTCGGACTTTTATAATGACGACGGCTTATCTTGACACTGGGCGGATTTATGACAATCCCTATCCATTGGGCACACTTGCTGGTGTTGATGGAAACTGTAGTTGAAAATATCTAGAGGGTGTCCTAGTTCAATTCCCTGACCTAAGGCATGATTTTGCAGACACCATTTGTCCCCAAGCACTGGCCATTTTACAGATTAAACAGATCATTCACATCATAGTATGCCAAAAGCAAGCAGAATCCCACAAGGGATAATATTATGTGGGCACTGCTAGCATGTGAGGGATCCTGCTTGTGGCATAGTATACTATAATCTGAGCCAGCATGGTGGAGTGGCTTACATGTTGGACCTACTAGGTTCAATTCCACACTTTCCCCTGAAGCTTATACTGGGTGATCTTGGGACAGTCACTCTTAGACTAAGCTACTATTTAAGTCAGGCTGCTGTGAGGTTAAAATGAGGGCAACGTGTATTATGCCTGGACCTCCTTGGAGGATGGGTGGGCTAAAATAAATTAATCACAATTAGAGAGCAATCCATAGGATCCTCTGAGGAGCTCCAAGCATAATACTCGGCTGATAGACAGAGGGCTCCGAGATCAGAGTCTTCTGTCCTTCTATGCCATGCCTGCAAGAGCCAGGCAGGGCTGGTGGAGGATGGAGATGATTTCACCTTTCATTCACCACCACCATCATCATCATCATCATCATCATCATCATCATTAGTGACAGAAAAGCTATAGGATCCTGTGGATCCTGGCCTCTCCTCTCCCCTCCCCTCCCACCATTCTGCCCCCTTTTCACCATCCCTTGAGCTCCTCTGAGCAGCTGTTGCAATGTTTTCTGTGGCAACTGCAAGGGACCGGGGGTGGGAGGTGGGAAGCCATATCAGATTCCCATTCCCAAGGTTGTAGGAGTGTCTACAGCCTTGGGAGGGGGAATCCAACATATCCTATGGTCCCTGCAACACTCTCCCAGGGACCACAGGATTGCTCTGCCCATCTTCTAAATCAAATCACAAAATAATTCTAGCTTGTGTGCTCCCTCTCATTGCTGCTAATTTTTGTCCTTCTAAAAAGGGATATTTATTGCAATGATGCCATATTTGTTATTTTTATTCTTTTAAACTGCCCTGAAATCATTGGATGAAGGAGAGAATTAAAAACCTTCTAAATGAATAAATGATAAAATTGTAACAAATAAACTGATGCCTTGCCAATTAAATTGGCACAATTCGCTGCCTGGATCATCCTCTCCCTGCATCCAGTCCCTGAAATAATTTATGTCCATTTTACCCAAACAGACCGTTCCATCTTTTACTGCTAAAGGTATTTGACATCACTCCAAGATAATTCACGGCTTCAGTTTTATCAGGACTCTGGTTTGTCTTTCTCCTTGTCTTTCAAATAAAAACAAAGATAAAGCTGGATGTAGTTGCACAGGCAACCTGCCGAATAGAAAGCCAGATGTGCAAGGCTCTGCCAGGACCATCTCTGTTGATCCAGAAGCCTGCGTTTCTTGCCTGTAATTCTGAGATGCTGACAGTGCTACCATGGAGACTGCTAGTTTAGGTACTCCTGCTCAGAGAAGATCAGGCTGATAGCAGAAAGGAAGGTCACGTTCACAGCACTGTGATTTATTATTTACAGTGCAGCAACCTGAAGGCCAATTAAGTATCTTTGTCTTTCTGGAATAGCATTCATATAATTTATTTTTATCTCCTGTGTTGAAACAACAAAGTTGGTTAATGGGGGGTCAGTTGCTGTGGTTACTTGAGGTAACTCTTCCATTTGCTCCTGTTGATACATTGTGCAGACTGAGAGAAATGGGGAGGCGAGGAAAGGAGAACGATGAATAAATGTGCATTTCACACTGAACATAAAATTGGCCGCGTTTTCAAAGGTATTGCATCTCTTTCATACAGTTGTACTTCTTTTCTTCAACAAAAGGATGAGCTGTTATTCATCTTTTCCTTTAAAGAAAATTAAGGTATCTGTGTTATGCCTGTGTCATCAAATGGTGGGTCATTTCAGTCCCTTTAGGAGGAGGGCGAGAGCTAGGATGGAGAGAAGATGAGAAGATATTTGTTCCCATGTAATTCGGCCCATAGTGTTAAAGAATGTGAGAAACACACGTAATTTTAAAGCAGAACAGAGGTGGAGGTGCAATATGACCCCCAATTCTAAACAGTACTGGATTAAGACATGCCCAAATGCCCAACCCTTGCTAGGACAAACATTTTAAACTTCTTGCTGCCCCATTCAGAGACCAATTCCTGCCTTCCGAGGAATTCAGAGGAGGTGCAGCTGGACGGCCATCTGTCAGGGATGCTTTGACCTGGATTTCTGCATTGAGCAGGGGGTTGGACTCGATGGCCTTGTAGGCCCCTTCCAACTCTACTTTTCTATGATTCTATGATTCTATGATTCCTCCATCAGCCCCACATGGTATTGCCTGAGTCAGGGACCACCTGCTGCAGGCAAGGCCAGTCCTGATTATAAAGCTGGGGGCAGCAGGGACACACACCAAAAAGCAGTTGTGTGAATAGGATAATAAGTTATCTACCTTTCAAGATTTTGACTGACATCAGATACTGAAATAGTGGTCTCAGGAATAATAAAGAAAAGAAGGAAGACCTGGAACATAATGTTGCAGAACAACCCCACCCGCTAACAGAAGTTTGCCTGTTCAGGGCTCCAGCTAGCCAGCCATGCCTTCCTACAGCATACTACCAGGCTGTAAGGGGCCCAGGCAGGCCAATTCTCTCACCCCCGTCTAGATTTAATGTTTTTCTTTTCCAGCATTCCATGGTTCCTGGGGTCCACTGAGCATGCTCAGTTCTCCTTAGGCTGTTTTGGGTCCTCCAACCTTATCTTGGAATAAACCAGCTTATACACTTCTGTTTATGTAAACTGCCTTGGGAAGACTGAAAGGCTGCTAAGAAATACATTATATCATCATCATCATCATCATCATCATCATCATCACCATCACCATCACCATCACCACCACCACCACCACCACCACCACCACCCAAAACACTCCCTCATACTTGGGTGGCCCTATGTAGCTTCCAAAGTGATAGACCCTGAACCACCTGAGTTCACTATTAGAGGGACATGTGGGACCTGCAACAAAACATTGTAGTATGACCTCATCCCTTAGCAGGAATCTTCCATTCGGGGTCCCAGCCATCCAGTCGGCAAGTCACGCCTTCCTCTGGGACACTACTAGGCTAGGGGCTCAAACAAGAAGCCAATTCCTCATGCCACAGTTCATCTCCACAGTTTTCTATTCTTCTTTTCCAACAGACACTCATCATTCCGTGGCTCTTGGGTGTCCACTGAACACAGGACCGGTGCAGGGCAGTTTGGCGCCCCAGGCGAAATAATATTTAGCGCCTCCCCCTCTCCAAAGCAGCAAAAAAAAAAACCCTGCGCCGCCACCACCAACCTACCTTCCCCCCCGCCCTGGCTGCGGCGGCGGCGGCTGCTGCTGCTGCTGCTGCTGCTGCTGCTGCCTCCTCCTCCTCCTCCTCCTCCTGAAGTGACGCAACGCGACGCGACGGGACCCCCGCGCTGTTTTTTGCCGGGGAAACCATGGCAACAGAGCTGTTTAAGCCCTGTTGCCCTGGTTCCTCCCGCCAAAACAACGCGGGCGGGGCTCCGGAAGCGACGTGACGCGGAGAAGGTAGGTGACGGGGGGTTGGGGGGTGGCGATGGCGGCGGGAGGCGCAGCGGCAGCGAGCGGGAGGGCGGGGGGAGGCGCAGCGGCGAGCGGGCGGGCGGGTGGGGGGAGGCGCGGCGGCGGCGGGCAGGAGGGTGGGGAGGCGGAGGCCTGGCGGGGGCGGCGCAGCGGCAGCGAAGAGGAGCACAGCGTTTCCGCGCCCTCTTCAGCCGCGCGCCCTAGGCAACCGCCTAGTTTGCCTAGCGGTAGCGCCGACCCTGACTGATCATACTCAGTCCTCATTGGACTGCGTACTGGGGTGGGAGGAATGCCCCCTTTTGGTGTTGTTCTTGAAGATTTTTTCTTTGTTTTGTTTTTCTCTAAACTATGATGGCTGGGGGATTATGGGAGTTAGGATCCAACCCAGCTGGAAGGCATCAGGTTGGGGAAGGCTGAGTTATAGGATTTAATGCTTCCTGAAGGAGTAAAAGTAACCCCAGTCTGCACATAGAAAACTAGCATGAGAGAGGGGAGTTCTACCTGGCATTGTAACTGATTATTGTGTTTGATCCTGACCTTCCTCAAAGGTATTTCCCTCCCCACTACTTATCCTCACAGCAATCCTGTGAGGTAAGTTGGGCTGACAGGCAATGGCTGGCTCAAGGTCATGGCAAGTGAGCTGTATGGCAGGCAGGAATGTGAACCCAGCTCTCCCCGCTCCTACTCCAACACTCTAACCACTATACCACACTACATTTGAAGGTGGACAATATTCACAACCCCCCACCTGCTGCCTAATGTAATGCAGTCCAAGAAAAGCTTTACCTCTTCATTCAACCGATCATTTAAAATGGAGTAAAATTGGTGTAGAGGAGATTCTGGGAATTGGGGCTGGAGTTTAAGATGTGGGGTCCCAACCAACGGAGCTTCGAGAAGATCTATAGGGGGAATTTCACAAACTTTGCAGAGGCAAACCTGGGCTTATCACAGAACGTGCACTCAATAGGTAGCCAATCACAGTCGCAGCTTCCTGGTAAGTGCACTGGTGTGACAGATGTTTGTAAATATATTAGTCACATTCCTGCATTACACCTTTTAGACGAACAACTAAAAATAGCATCTGCGAACTGGCCCTACAGAAGACAATGTGTGAAATCCCTCCTTTTCATAACCCAAAATATTTTCAGACACGAAGGATACACCCTATTACAGGGGTATGCAACTGCAGGAGGTCCGGGGGGCATTTTCACCCAATGGTCCCCCCCCCCATGGGCTGCACTCCATGTGGTGTTGTACAGTCTGTGGCAGACTGAAAAAAACCGATTGCTGCACCAAATTTTGGCAGCAAACCACTCAATAGCACTCAGTATCAATAAAAAGGTTAAATTTAGCTTGTTTGCTAGCTACATTTGACCCTTTTAGCACTCCGTAGCAGCTATGGAGTGCTAAAACGGTCAAAATTAACCAACAAACAAGCTAAATTTGACCCCTTTAGTGCTCTGTAGCACTAAAAACACCATTTTTTGTCCCTTCTGAAATATTTTTTGTGCCACCTCTGACCCCCGCCCTATTATGTCCCATAAGTCTGAGATGTTTGTGTCCTTAGAATCAATTAATTGACACTGAATCATTTTGACCATCAGTTCTTTCTTTGATGTCATGTCTCTATGTGATTCCAGCAGGAATCTGTTTATTCTATTATTCATAGAAAGCTTAGCAGTATTTTAGGTACTTAAAGAGGAGGAGGAGGGCGAGGAGGAGGAGGACACTATAGGTTGTTCAGAAGGACACACTGATCAGAGCATGTTATATCAGATAAATGATAAGCTCTGACAAAGGCTCTCAGTGTAAAACATTGTAATAACTAACTACTGCATAGCGTTCTACCGTTGTTGATTTTCTATGTTCTGTCTACAAATCATTATACAAAGCTTATTTCTCCATTGTTTGAACATTCTTGAGAATTCTTGACATTAATCCGTGCTGGGGTTTTGCCCTTGACAAGCTTTTATTGTTGCTGTTACCATAAAACTGTTCTGGTTTTGTTTGTTTGTTGGTAGTTCTGCTGAGAAAATAAGTCAAAGAAATGTTTCCCTGGCAAACAGTTTTACTGTGAATCATGTTTCACCTAATCAATACTACACTGATCACTGTAGCCAATAATAATAAACAAGTTTCATTAAGATACAAGGTGTTTTGGACGGTTGTATCAGGTTTCTTTGCTGTCATGTAATTCCCCTGCTTCATAACCCATTCAAAAAAATGAATCAAGGATGGGCTTATTCACACACCACGGAGAATGTGGGAGATTGTATTGATGAAACACACCAGTGCCTTGTGGAAACTGCAACTCTTGACTCATCCCTCAGTGTCAATTTATTGTGGCATGATGTTTCATAGACAAGGCAACCTATTTTACCAGCTACATAAATAGGTCGCTGAAGCTGTTGGGTAAATAATACATGAACTATGTGGATGGGTTCGCACGGCATGCTAAACTTTTTGGGAATTTTAGCTACGCACTGTGGCTTACTTGCATGAGCATCTGACAACCACTTTCCCCTCTGGTTTAACTTTCCCACCTTTCCCCCTCAGACCTCCAGCAGGTGGCAGCATGTACCCCAGGCATCTTTGTGGCAGAAACAGGGTCCTGTGGTCAGTTGCGTTGGCACTGCATCACCAGCTTTCCCCCCACTGGTCTGTTGCTGCTACGTCGACAGCTTTTTTTCCCTATTGGTTCACTTTGCAGCCAGGGCATGTCTATCCTTCTCCAAGTCTCCCTTCCATCCGCCATTTCCCCTGCCTGACTGCCGCCACCTATGCTCCATCCCAGGCTCTGTTTAAGTGGCTGGAAAAGTTTTCCCTCGGTTCCCTTCACTTTCCCCTTCTTGCAGTTTGTGTTTCACTTGTGCTTTGCTTCGGCTGCGGCTGTGGCCAGGGCTCAGCAGCACTGCTGATTTCCTGATTTCCCTCCCGTCTGCCCCTCCCTCCCCTCTTTTGAAAGGGGCACCTGTGCCCCAATCCTCGTCAGAGGAAGAGAAAGTTTTTCTTTCCGTTCTCCCATTGCTTCCTCCACCTGCCCACCATCCCTTCTCTGTGGGTGAAGGGGATGTCGCCCCACCCACCCACCCACTGCCCACCAGCCCTCTTCCCCATTTGGCGTCCTCGCCACTCCACCCGCCCCACAATACAGCGAGGCTCTGTTTTGCTAAACACAGCTTTATTGAATAAAAAAGCGATATTGTGTGTATACCAAGATGCCAGGTTCACATTTCGAGGGGTTGGGATTGTGTGTGTGTGTGTGTGTGTGTGTGTTTTTGTGTGTGTGTGTGTGTGTGAAACATTAGCTATCCCTGGGAAAGCACTAATTTGTTCTTGGGGCTTGTGCAATACCACTGCGGCTACTGCAATACTACAAAACTTCTCCCAGCACTGCAGAGTTGCTGCATGGAGCTTATAAAGGGGGCGATGGGATCCTCGGCAGTAGCTTTCCCTGTTTATGCTGGAAGTAGATAGGGAAAGGGGTGAGGTGCAGGGTTCTCCTACCAGCCAAACCATGGGTAGCATTGGTGGGGCAGGCATGGGGGGCCAATATTTCTGGTGAGGTGCTTGCACATGTGAACTCAGAACATCAGGAATCGCTCCCTTCAAAGGCTTGTTTCAGGGCTCCTGCACCCTGAGCAAGTGAGTGGTAAAACAGGGAGGTGCAGGGCGGGGAGAGGCAGAGTCCAAACTGTCGCTACATTTAGCATGAAAACAACCTCCTTCAGGGCTGGAGTGCAGATACCACGCAGCTAGAGATGCCGTGCAATGTGTTGCTAGGCAGAAGAACTTTGGAATCGAGTTTGCCCACGAGAACAAGAGCAGCAGGGAGTTTTTAGCCTCTCTTGCTGCATGACTCACTTGCCAAACGCCTCGAGGCATGAGGAAACCAGAGTCTGGTTTTGGATGACACGCTAAGCCACAGATGGTTAAGTAAACCCTAGAATAAGCCATGACTTAGCAGCATGGTTAGGAAGCCAAACATAAACCACCCTGACTAATCCTTTCTGGGTTCAGATGACATGCTGACCCACCACAGTGGGTTAATAACCACAGTGGCTTAGCATGTCATGTGAACCCAGTCACCTTGTGTGTCTGTTTCTCTGCTTCATAAACCAAAATCAATTTGTGTGTAACATCTATTTTACCAAGTGAAATTGATAAGGAATCCATCCTAGAACCAGTAGCAGACCCAAAGGCAGGTGAGATCTTTCACTGTCAGTAATCTGGTGGTACAAGTTGCCCAGACACAAGAAAAACAGCATATCTGTAAGTCTTTGTAACCCCATTCAGGAATTCAGCTGAACTGCATGAGAAATTGTGTAGGGCAGGGCTGTCGGAGACTGCGGAGGCAAGGGAAAATAATGTAGGGGGAACTCCCTGGAAAAGGGTGACTGTTAGGAGCAGAAGAACTACAAGACACTCTGCGCCTGTGGAAGCAGTGGAGCTATGGAACCGCTTCCATGTACTTGAGGACGAGAGCGGAGGCCAGCCTGCAGAGGACGAATTACCGGGCACCCAACGTGACAGCGAGCAAGAGGCTGAAGGTCAGTCCAGTGGAGGCAATCAAACCAAGGCCTACAGCAAGAGAAAGAGAAGAGTACTAGTAGTGGGTGACTCCCTCCTGCAGGGGATCAAAGCCAAAGTATGTCACGAAGACCCATGGACTCGCCAGGTGTGCTGTCTCCCCGGGGCACGGATTAAGGATGTGACAGAGCAGCTGCCGAGGCTCATACAGCCCACCAACACATACCCCTTTCTTCTCTTCCACGTGGGTACAAATGATACTGCCAAGCGGAGTTACAAAGAAATCACAGCAGACTTTGAAGAGTTGGGAAGGGAACTCAAGAACTTTGGGGCCCAGATAGTCTTCTCATCCATCCTTCCAGTACTTGGAAGAGGAATAGAAAGGGAAAGAAAAATACTCCGAGTGAATGACTGGCTACGAAGGTGGTGCCAACGTGAGAGATTTGGATTCTGGGACCACGGGCTACACTTCCTAGAAGATGGACTGCTGGGAAAGAATGGGTTGCACCTCACAAGGACTGGGAAGAATGTGTTTGGCCACAGCATGAGGAAGTGAGGAACTTAATCAAGAGGGCTTTAAACTGAATCCAACAGGGGAGGGAGACATAAATTCGGGGGTTCCAATGGAAGGCCTCTGTGCCACAATGGAGAGAACAGCTCCAGCGGTGCCCAATGATCGTCTACCACAAAATGTAGGGGAAAAGTCGGAGTATAAAGCACATAGTCTTCGATGCCTCTATACTAATGCCCAGAGTATGGGCAACAAACAAGACGAACTTGAACTCTTGATACATGAGGGCAAGTACGACTTGATAGGGATAACTGAAACCTGGTGGGATGACTCCCATGGCTGGAATACAGCAATTGAAGGGTATAACTTGTTCAAAAGGAACAGAAGCAACAGAAAGGGAGGTGGAATTGCGCTGTATGTTAAAGATACATTTCTCTGCACAGAGATACAGGAAGAGGAGCTTGGCAGCCCCATTGAGAGCATCTGGGTTAAAATAAAGGGGGCAAAGAATAAAACGAACATGGCAGTTGGAGTCTACTACCGACCACCCAATCAAGGAGAAGACGAGGATGAAACTTTTGAAAAGCAAATTGCCATTGTTTCAAGGAGGCATGATGTGGTAGTAATGGGGGACTTCAATTTCCCTGATATCTGTTGGGAGACTTATTCAGCCAAGCATGGCCCCTCCAAGAAATTCCTGAGTTGTGCTTGCTTCTGATAACTTCCTCCTACAGAAAGTGGAGGAAGGAACTAGAGGATCGGCTATCCTTGACCTGATTCTAACCAACAGAGACGAGTTAGTGGATAAAGTGGCAGTTTCAGGAACTCTGGGGGAAAGTGACCATGTTATACTTGAGTTCTTGATTCTAAGGGGAGCAAAAGCTGAGTGTAGCCAAACACGTACCCTGGATTTTAGGAAAGCCAATAGTGAGGTCCCATGGCAAGCGACTCTAATGAGTAAAGGAGCCCAGGATGGGTGGGAGTTTTTAAAAAAGGGAATTTTAAAGGCACAATTGCAAACAATTCCCACAAGGAGAAAAGGCAGAGGGCAACAGAAGAAGCCAATGTGGCTTCACAATAAACTCAAAGATGACCTGAAAACAAAAAAGGACACGTATAGGAAGTGGAAGGAAGGACAGGCTACAAGGGAAGAGTACAGGCAGGTAGCACAGAACTGCAGGAATAGTGTCAGGAAGGCTAACGCTGAGAATGAGCTAAGGTTAGCGAGGGATGCTAAGAACAACAAGAAAGCTTTCTTCAGATACATGCATAGTAAAAGACAGAGGAAAGAAATGGTGGTTCAACTACGCAATGAGGATGGCAAATTGATAACAGAAGACAAGGAAAAGGCAGAAGTGTTCAATTCCTACTTCGTCTCGGTCTTCTCCCAAAAGAGGGTCTATGACCCCCCTGGCAAACATGAAGAGCAGATTGAAGGGGCAGGATTGCAGCTTGAGATTGATAGGCAAATGGTCAAGGAGCACCTGATTACTCTGAACGAGTTTAAATCTCCAGGGCCTGACGAGCTGCATCCTAGAGTAATAAAGGAACTGGCAGAAGAACTCTCAGAACCACTGTCTATTATCTTTGAGAAATCATGGAGGACAGGTGAAGTGCCAGATGACTGGAGGAGGGCAAATGTTGTTCCCATCTTCAAAAAGGGCAAGAAGGAGGAACCTGGGAACTATAGGCCAGTCAGTCTGACATCAATCCCTGGGAAAATTTTGGAGCAGATTATAAAGAAGTCAGTCTGCAAGCACCTTGAAAGCAATGCAGCTGATTACTACAAGCCAGCATGGATTTGTCAAGAACAAATCCTGCCAGATTAATCTGATCTCATTTTTTGACCAGGTAACCTCCCTTGTAGACTGTGGGAATGCTGTGGACATAATATACCTGGACTTCAGCAAAGCTTTCGACAAAGTGCCTCATGATATCCTGATTAGCAAGCTAGCTAAAAGTGGGCTAGATGGAACAACTATCAGGTGGATCCACAATTGGCTACAGAATCAGACTCAAAGGGTGCTTATCAATGGTTCCTTCTCAAACTGGGGAGAGGTAACGAGCGGGGTACCACAGGGCTCGGTCCTGGGCCCGGTGCTCTTCAACATTTTTATTAATGACTTGGATGAGGAGTTGCAGGGAATGCTTATCAAATTTGCAGATGACACAAAGTTGGGTGGAACAGCTAATACTCTGGAAGAAAGAAACAAAATTCAAGGAGATCTTGATAGGCTGGAGCGCTGGGCTGAAAACAACAGAATGAAATTTAACAGGGATAAATGCCAAATGCTGCACCTAGGGAAAGGAAACCAAATGCAGAGTTACAGAATGGGGGACACTTGGCTCAACAATACCACAAGTGAGAAGGATCTTGGAATTGTTGTAGATCACAAACTGAATATGAGCCAGCAATGCGATGTGGCTGCAAAGAAGGCAAATGCTATTTTGGGCTGCATTAATAGAAGTATTGCTTCCAAATCACGTGAAGTGATAATTCCCCTATACTCGGCACTGGTTAGGCCTCATCTTGAGTATTGCGTCCAGTTCTGGGCACCACACTTTCAGAAGGATGTAGACAAACTGGAGAGGGTTCAGAGGAGGGCAACAAGGATGATAAAGGGACTGGAAACAAGGCCCTATGAGGAAAGTCTGAAAGAACTGGGCATGTTTAGCCTTCAGAAGAGGAGACTGAGGGGAGATATGATACTCTTCCAGTACTTGAAGGGTTGTCACACAGAGGAGGGCCAGAATCTCTTCTCGATCATCCCAGTTTGTAGGACACAGAATAATGGGCTCAAATTACAGGAACCCAGATTCCACCTAAATATCAGGAAAAATTTCCTGACGGTCAGAGCAATAAGACAATGGAACCTACTACCTAGGGAAGTGGTGGGATCTCCCACTCTGGAGGCATTCAAGGTGCGGCTGGACAGTCATCTGTCAGGGATGCTTTGACCTGGATTCCTGCATTGAGCAGGGGGTTGGACTCGATGGCCTTGTAGGCCCCTTCCAACTCTACTTTTCTATGATTCTATGTTCAACCTCTCTCAGCCTGAGGGCCGAATCCCATTTCAGAGAAGCTCTCGGGGGCTGCATTCCAGTGGTGGGTGTGGCTGAAGGCAAAAGGGGCAGAGCAAAAGGCAAAGGGGGCGGGGCCAAAATCCCCAAATACTTTAGATTAAAGGTCTTACTGCCAGGAACTCAGCCCTAAGAGAGACAATTGAATCTTTTTAGAATGGGGAAAAACTGCACAAAAGCTGGGAAATCACCAACTAATTGGTGGTTGGAGGAAAGGGTGTTGGGCCAGGGGAAAGGGGTGGGTGTATCCATACAGAGAATCCTGGAGGGCTGAATTAGGACCCCAGGCAGGCTGGTCCCTGGGCTGAGGTATATGGGGTGCAGGGACACATGTGCTGGCCGTAACCCCAAGGCACTTAAGAGGCCTCTCTGCAAGTCAGAACTCTGTGTCCCAGCACAGTTTGCACCTTGGCATGTTTGCCTGAATACATGAATAGAACAAACAAACAGTGGCACCAGACTGGCCTTCTAACATCACCTGACTTTCCAGATCAGGAGGACAATGGTCTATTGTATAGATATTCTGGCTGTAACTCCCTTTGCTTCCCTCCTTTGACCAGCAACCCAGGTGGCACAGATAGGAAGAAGCTAGTGCCTTATCTAGAGAGTTCTTGGATTGCATTCCACAGTTCCTTATACAAATGTTAGTCCCAGCCTAATTGAATGAGTGGGCCATGTGCTTTTTCATCTCCTCTCTCTCTCTCTCTCGCACGCATACACATCATGATGCTCCAGTTATCAAGGGATTCACATGCATGTATGAGCAAAAGGTGAGACAGCACGGCCCACTCCATGGACTCAGCTGGGATCAACCACTGCCGTGTGGCTCCCCCCTTCCCAGGCCTGACTTCTATTTGTGGCTGCAGCAGAGGAAGAGATGAACCAGCACATGGCCCACTCATTCAATTAGGCTGGAACTAACGGCCATTTGGCTCCTTCTCTCCTTTAGTGTCTATTAAGGTTGCAGGCCATGCCGATGTTGTTATTTAATCTTTGCACAATTTGTAGAAAACTTTAGGTACAACAGGAACAACAACATAATGAAGTAGCTCTTAGAGTCAGGCTGATGAACTCCCAATCCTTGCAGGCTGCTGCTTCAGTTTGTACATCGGTGTAAAGGACATCATTATGTTTACTGAGCATTCAAATCACAAGTCAGTCCAGGGTCTTCATGTTTTATGTACTCCCTAAATATCTTTCACTTCAACATATGGAAGTATGAGAATTTCAATTCTGTTTGCAAATTATGCAAACATGTCCCATTTACGACCCTGAACGCCAGCAGGAGTGCTATTTTTTGAAATTTCCTGAGCTTGCATTCACATTTTTAAAAATGCACACTTTTGAAAATGTACACTTCAAAAAAGGTGTATTTTCCCTATCCCCCCCCCCCCATTTTCATGCTTTAGCCTATGGCGGGAAAGTGCATGCACTCTATTAAAAATGCACATTTCTGCTGTTCGAAATGCACACTTTCCCCATTTGAATGAGATGAAAAGAGAGTGCAAATGGACACGGAATGAGATGAAACGAGCTTCAAGATAGATTTCAGAGAATTGTTTGTTTGCCCATCCTTACTTCAGTGGGTCTTGGAGAGTGAAATGTTTACCCTCCAGTGGTGCCATTTCGTATTCTGAGTTTGTACTTCCTCTTTTTCAGGAACTTCTCTGCCATGTGTGGATTTGTGCTGAAGCACCAAACTGGCAATGCGGGAACCTCACATGTGGACACAGCATGGCAGTGTGTGCGCACTAGGAGTGTGATTGTTCATAGGCTACTTTTTGCATCAGCTTTATTGGTATATGATGATACAACTATTAAATCTGGACATGTTGGCATGGAAAGGGTGCTACAAAATCACTTGGCCCTGCCTACTTGGATTGCTGATTACACATCAGTAAACTCCCCCCCCCCCCAGCCACTTATCACAGCTGTAGTCCTCTGTGGGCAGAGCTGATATTCACATTTCAAAGAAAGGTTAAGACTACAGCAGGCTAAATATAACACCGCTTGTTCTCTCCTAGTTTTTGTTTTTTTTAAATAAACAAAGGATGATGGGGGTTTTGTTGTTGTTTTACCAGATCACCAGGGATTGACACCAGCTGCTTCCTAGATTTACCAAGTGAAATTATTTGAACTAAAGCTTACAAGTAAAGTCAGGATGGAACAGGAGAGAAAAAATAGTGATGGTACGGTGCATTCCCTAGATCACGCTGCTAAATAAGCCTGATAAACACAAAGCAAATTCAAAATAGACAGAGTGGACAGTAAAAGAATGTTTGTGTACTCTCAATAGGTCTCTTAATCTTAACTCCTTTTCCTCAGCTTGAAAATAGAAATCGGAAAGATCCTGGGGCTGGGGGCAGGCATTGTGAAATAGAAGAACTATTTGCATAGGCTGGTAATATTATGCCCCATCACAGAATTTTCAAATGCACATTAAAAACCTATTCAATTTCTTTTGCCATTTCCAGAACAAAATGATGGAAGCATTACACCTTTATGCAAAGTGCATATTGGGAAAAGAGGCTTTACTCTTGTTTTTTTAGCAGTACTGTACTGGCCAAGTGGTGTGAAAATGACACCTTTATTCTTAAGTGTGAAATTGTGTACTCTGCTGGACAAGTTCTTGCATATTTTGTTTGTCTAGATATAAACATTATTTGCTGTCTATGCTACATTTCAGAAAATAAATGAAAGCTGTACTTAATTCTACAAAAAGAAAAAGAAAAGAAAGGGGGTATACTGTTCATTGGTTATATCTATAGGCCCCAAAGCCCACCTCCAGGTAAGGACAGCTGAATCGGAGGGAATGATCTGATCTTTCTGACCTTCTTCCCTATAAACGAATGAAAGCAAACAAGAGTCAGCACAAATGGCTGAAGTCTGCAATGGTTAAAAAAGACAGGGAGGGGGCAGAGAGTGCTGGCAATTCACTTGAGAGGAGCGCTATACATTTCATGCAAATTCATCACTCAAGTTAGAGTTCCAATATAACATAAGTAGGATGGCCATTTATGAACCACCAAAAAGAAGAAAATGCATCACCAAATAAAGGACAAAAGAGGACAGTGATTTGCATAAAATTCACATAGGCTAATTTATATGTATAGGTGCAAATTTAGAAATTATTATTATAATTCAAATAGAAATATGTTACATCTCTCCAGAACTTCAGAGGATGAGTGTTGGAGAAAGTAACTTGTCTGCTCAGTTCTATGGGGCTTGGAGAATTTTGGGAGTAAGGAAAAGGAGGTGAATCACCTCACCTCCTTTCTTCTCCTCTACTGGTGCCTACTATTTCCAGCCCCTAAAAAGCACTCTGATCCTGGAGATTTGAAGTGAGTAGGCTTCTACTTCTTTAGTGGAAACTTTGAACAAGCTGCAGAGAACTGGGTGGTAACAAAGATATATGTTTGAGTGATTAGCCACTAAAAAGGATGGAAAACCACTTGGGGAAAATTATTTCAGGCTTCCTTTTCAATGCAGTTTTTTTTAGATTAATTACTATTACCTGGTCAAGGGACGCTGGCATATCTAAAAGTTTCATATTAGTTTTATAATTCTAATCTGTGCATACTGTTGACTTCAACTAACTTTTCTTATTTTTACTGGAAGAATATGGTATGAACCTACCCCATACATTGTGATCAGCTCTCCTCAGAGTGCCTCCTCTGAAGCCGATTCAGAGGATGGCAACAAGGGAGAGAGCCTTTTCAGTAGTGGCCCTCCCAGTTGTGGGACACTCTCCCCAGTGAGGCCCAACTGGAGCCAACATTGTCATCTTTTCAGCATCAGGTCAAGGCTTTCCTCTAGTCCAGTGTTCTCCAACCTTGGGTCCCCAGATGTTTTTGGCCTACAACTCGGGAGCTGGGTTGTAGTTTTGGCTGGGGCATGCTGGGAGTTGTAGGCTAAAAACATCTGGGGACCCAAGGTTGGAGAACACTGGACTAGTCCCAGACATTTGAAGGTATATGATGGACTTTTTATGTATAAGTTGTTTTGGTTATGGCCTCTACTGATGCCTTCATTGTTTTATTATGTTTTGGTATTTTAATATTGTTTCTAGCTATTTCATATTTTTTATGTTTTAATAATTTTGTTGTAAATTGCCTTGGGTCTTCTTCTTCTTTTTTTTTTCAAGAAAAAGTCCACTAAGAAATCTCTTCTGAGGTCGCAGCACAGCGGAGCGCCCGCCCCCACCTCATAGTCGGCGGTGCGTGTGCGTGTGTGGTCCTATCTCTTATGTAAAAGCATCTCTCTGGCAGCATGTAGCCTCCTTGGGAGGACCATGCTCAGTTACCCTGTGGGGAGGTCCTGGGGGCGGGGAGGAGAGGGGCAAGGCTCCGCCGGATTCCAGGAATTCAGGTGGCACATCAGCCTCTCCTCCTCGCGAGGAGAGGAAAAACATCTGGAAGGCAAAAATTGGCCATCCAGATGTTTTTCAGGACGAGGGGAGCGCAGCGGATAGCCTATCCTCTGCACTCCTCCCACCCTGCATAGGATGCCCACAATCCTCTGGGTTTGGAGGGTTGCAGGCACCCTCATAGGATTGCGCTGTAAGAAATTTTAATCATCATCATTGTCATCATCCACAGATTGTTCAGATGTGTCCATTGATCTGATTCAAATGGCCTTCTCTCATTTCATAAGCCCTGCAGCAAGTTGCATCAAACAAAAGCAGCAGGATGGATGAGATGAGAGGAAATGACAAAACGACATCAATGAATGAAACATACTGAAATGATAAAGTTGCTGGTTTCAGGGTTTTGTTAGCCTCTCTCAAACCTTGTCAGCAGGCACTGCCAGTCTCAGTGGGCCATCTAGTCACACCGACTGCCTGGCTGTAGATGGATTCCTTGGAGCAGAATTTTCCCTGGAGTATTCCTTTCGAATTTGATGCTTAGTGTGTTGATCATTGGTCTCAGGCCTCAGTGAGGCAGCAATACTAGATCTCAAGCCCAGAACCTGTGAACCAATATAGAAGGAACCTTGGCCATGTGCACACAGTCAACATTTCACATATAAAAATCCTGATGTACTTGTAAATTTCCTCTTCTTACCCCAAGGATTACTACTTGAGCCTACCCCTCACCTCCTGCCACTTACACAATACTGAAGGTTTTTTCTTACCTGGTGTATACCACAGTAATTTCCACAGAAAGAGCCTGCAGTGCTGCACTGCTTTCTGATCCAGTGAATTAGTTAAAAAGGGGGGGGGAATGGAACAGAAGAAAGTTCAATTCAGTGTTTAGGGTACAATCCTATGGTCACTGGGAGGGCATAACAGTACCATAGCTTTTTGTGCATTTTGTAGTGGTGGACCATATCCAGGCTCCCTTGGATGAGGCTGGTTTTCTGAGTCCATTTCAATCAGGGTGTAGGTCTGAATTTGCCACTGAAATAGCCTTGGTTACCCTGTTACTTGACCTCTTTTGAGAAAGACACAGAGGGGGTGCAACCCTGCTGATTCTCCTTGACCTCTCAGCAGCTTTTGATACCATCAGATATGGTATCCTTTTGAAGCAGTTGACCAAGTTGGGTGTGGATGGGACACAGCACACATCCCAACCCCAATGTGCCTGGGATTAGGGGAAAGGATGTTTATAGCCCAGCAACCCACATTATTGGCATTAACCACTCTGAGTCTTTTTTTCATTTGCTATGCTGTCATCACTACTGGAAATTTGAGGCACATTCATTAATTCTTCCAAGGGGTCACACCACACTATTAGTTTTTAATTTGACCTCCACACTGATTTGTTTGAGGAATTCATTATGGAGCTTTCTATCTAGGGAATTAATACGAAGTTCAGAATTCGCCTCTAAATTAATTAAAGAAAACTTCTGAGCTGAACTGATAGAAGGCAATGCTGTGTCTCAGCTCCATGAAATTGTTTCTGGTATATTTCCAAATTAGGTTAAGGACCAACTAGGAAAAAAATATGATTCTGTTTACTCTAAACAGTCATTTAATTAACCTTTGCTTCTCCTAGGAATTGAACTCTAAAGGGCAGTTTCTAGAAATGGGTTCACTATGAAGTGGCTAAATCAAAAGAGCCTTTCCCCCCTAAGGTGAAATCTTGAATTCGTTGATGTCAATGATCTATGAAACTGGGACTGTTTTATCCAAGAAAATAACAGTAGGCTGAATAGAAGTGACAAACTGATAAAGGAACATTCCCATTTGAAAAACAGCATCTGTAGAAATACTTTTTTTTTTTTTTTTACAATAACCCAACATTAACTTCTCTAGCAACCTATTCAGAGGGTGTCTGGTCTATGCCGAGATCTATGAGCAATGCATGCTAAACTGGTCACATTCCAGTTGTGACTTCAATGCTGCATTATGGCCTAGAAGTATTTCCTCGATTCTATGGGCTTTTGAATGACACCTTGTTGGCACAGTTGAATTGGTTCCCGAGCATTGTAAGATAGTGTCTTTCTGGCTACAGGCAAGTAGATGTATGAAGCTATTTTATTCCAAGTCAAACCATTAGTATGAGTGCTGTCTTTGATTGATGACAGCAGCTCCCCAGGTTCTCAGCCAGAGGTCTTCCCCAGATCTCGTAGCTGTGCTCCTTTTAACTGTAGATAGCAAAAACTGAACCTGGGACTTTCTGCATGCAAAGGATATGCTCTACCATTGGTCTGTGGATCCTTTCCTCATGATGCTTGCTGCTTGTGCCATGTGATTTTCCAAGTGAAACTTCTTCGGTTGTTTCCAATGTAAGATTAGCAGAAAAAGTACAAGAGGTATTGTTGTTCTGCTACTGGTTGCATGTTTCACTAGTAATCATGCAAATAGTAGCAGAACAGCTGTCACAATTAGTACAAGCAACACCTAGTGTGATGAAGTTATAATAAGTTGTGTACCACTGCACAATGGCTTGTAAAAATGCTTGCACAAGCAGCAGTAATACCTTGGATTGCAAGCATAATTCATTCCGGAACCGTGCTTGTAATCCAAAACACTCTTATATCAAAGCAAGTCTCTGGTGGGCGTGAGCGGCGCCGATTTCAGCCCACTACGCCCGCTCGAGGCGAGCGGTTACATCCCTACGACTTGTCTTACAAGACCTTGCTCATTGATCAAGTCAAAAATTATAAAAAAAATTTGCTTGTCTTGCAAAACACTCTCAGACCAAATTACTTGCAATCCCAGGTATTACTGTATTAGATTTGACACTTGTGCAAGGATGAAAACATAAGGACATATGAAAAGTCCTGCTGGATCAGACCAAAGGCCTATGTAGTCCAGCATTCTGTTCCCACAGAGTGGCCAGTTGTCTCTGGGAAGTCCACAAGCAGGGCATAGGTGCAGTTACACCCTCTCACTCATGTTTCCTAAGAATGTGTATTGATAGATATACTGCCTCTGATACTGGAGTTAATAGATAGGCATCATGATTAGTAAATACGGTTTTCCACAAGCATTAGTTTCCCAAAGTGGTAAAAGTTTTGCACTAGCAGAATGACACCATTGGATACAACCCTTCTTTTTTTCTATAAAGAAAATGAACTTGTTGACATCTTAGCCATGGACCTGAAAAGGAAGTAGATTGGAGGAAATCAACAGGCACATTTACAAAATTGTCCTGATCCGAATTTCTCCCCAGATTTGCGGATTCCAAATTAGCAGAACCTTTTGCACAGCAGCATCAACAGAGCCCACAATCCACCATTCTTCTATTTTAGATTTCCATATTTTGTTCAGACTGCTGTGCATGTCCCGTTTGCAGTACTTTTCTGTTGCTTTCCCACTCCACCTCCTTTAACTGGTTAGCACTGTGCACAAACAGATCTGTGCACTGATTCATACACCATACAAAATGAAATCTTGCTGCAATTTTCCAATAACATCACATTTCCTTGTTGCACCGTGATTTAATCAGTGTGTCTTATGGCATTTTAAATCAAAGCATATCTGTGTGCATGTGCATCAGTAATGAGTAAAGAAAAAGAAGTTGTGAACTGAAAACTGTAGCAAACTATGCCTGTGTGGGTTCCAAAATTAGACTGAGAAATTATCAGAAGGCAGGGAGAGCAGAAGGCAAAAGAGAACCAACCCATAGAACAACAACAAAATGGAGCAGGCAACATCCGCTCATCCTAAAAACCAGGAAAAGCTAAACCTAATTAGAAATATTTCTCAGAAGTGAAGTAAAAGGTAACAAACATGACCAGAGACTGGAATGGGAAGTGGAACATGCACTTATTATTTCTCTGTGTAGTGGTTAACCATTTCAAATTAGCCCCCTTTGTGCAAAACACCAAGAGCTATTTCTTGGCATAGGAAATTCCAGCACCGGAAGGGTTAGCATGTTTCTTATTTTATGCACTGTGTAATGGAAATGCAGGAAAGATGTGACTTAGAGATGGGACTGAGTGCAGTGTGCGATGTAAATAAACAAGCGATATAAACAAGTTTTACTATATATATATATGTGTGTGTGTGTGCTGTTATATTAGAAGGTTTAAACTCTCAGCATTATAGTCATTTGTTGTTAGAAATGCTTTATAATTAATAATTCACTTCCCCTGCTTTCTCTAAGACAGTGTTCTCCAACCTTGGGTCCCCAGATGTTTTTGGCCTACAACTCCCAGCATGCCCCAGCCAGCTACACTACGCTGGATGGGGCATGCTGGGAGTTGTAGGCCAAAAACATCTGGGGATCCAAGGTTGGAGAACACTGCTCTAAGAGGAGTTTGTTCCAAGGATAGCTAATCAAGCCAAACCCTCTTCATATATGCCTTGCATACAATGAATCCTAAACAGCCTGGGGCTGGGGTATCTAAAAGACCACCATCTTCCACATGAATCTTCCCCTCCCCCCAGAATCATCATCACAGGCTTTTATCCATGTACCCCCACCTTCCAAGCTGAAACTTTTGACTGCTGTAGAGAGGGTTTTCTCTGTGGTAGCACCCACACTGTGGAACTCTCTGCCAAGACATATTCACCTGGTACTAGCTCTGTTAATGTTTAGACCAGCCTTCCCTACCTGGTGCTCACCAGCTGTCTTGGACTATAATTCCCATCATTCACAGCCAGCATGCCCAACAGCCAACACATGTGGAGGGCATCCAGTTGGGGAAAGCTGGCTTAGACACTACACAATTTTCTGTCATACTTCTAGATATTTCTACGCATGTTTAGACAGAAAAAAAAGCTTGCTGCGGAGTGCTGGCAGTTGTAGGACTTTTCTTCTGCATAAACACACATAGGATTACACCCTAAAGATCTTTCTAATGATTTTTGGCTGCTCTTTTTATCTGTTGACTTTGCCATCTCTATCCTTGGACAGACAGACAGATACTGTTGCTTACAGTATATACCAGTGATGGCGAACCTTTTTGAGCCCGAGTGCCCAAACTGCAACACAAAACCAACTTATTTATTTCAAAGTGCCAACACTGCAATTAAACCTGAATACCGAGGTTTTAGTTTTAGAAAAACAACTCATACAGTTGTCCAAACTAATTAACATCTTTTGTCTTAAAAGAAAAACACAATAACAGAGCTTTCAATGATACAAACAGTTTTTTGTTGGGAAAAAAATCAGCTCAAAAAATTATTATAGTACTACATTGTACACATCGCCTGAAGGGAATTTATACAAACTTTTTAAATAATTAGGCACATGTATTTTTGGATAAGGGATTCTCAACTTGTAATTATGATTATATGCCAGACTGAAATTGTATGGGGCAAGCTTTACCCCGGGTCCTTTCCCTGCTTCTACAGGTGTTGGATTAGTAAAAGTAAAAGTCAACCTGTACTAGGATGAGCAAGATAAACAAGAAAACTAAACGTGCTTAACACATTTTAAACACTTTATGTCTTGGACTGCAAACACTGCATTAGGTAAAAGTTTGCATTGGGCATGCTTTTGCACAATTAATGTGATTTTTGCTATTGCATGCATGCTGATAATTTGTCAAACCTTGGCTCATACTCCGTTAGTTTGAGAGCAACACATGCAGCACTCAGGTCAGCTGTTAGGGCTTTACATCCAAGCCATGCTCTGTGCATCATTCTTCAAAATCTTTTAAATGTGATAACAATGTAGAAAAGAATTCTGTAACAGGAATTCTAGAATAAAATCATTCTGTTCCACACTGTGAGAAAGAACAAAATCATTAGTGTTTTGCAGAAGGGGACAGTCTTTTCGCGATCTGGTGACCAATGGCTTGAGTGCCCACAGAGAGGTCCCTGCGTGCCAGCTGTGGCACCCGTGCCATAGGTTCGCCATCACTGGTATATACTGATAGGGAAGGCAGGGGCAGGAGAAGAATGGAAGAGAAAAAGGACAAATCTTCATTCAGATCTTTTTGAAATTCTCTTTTAATTTTAGATCCAAACAAGCCTGAACTAGGCCTAGGATTTGCCCTTGCCCTTCAGAATGTATTAAATTATAACATATTTTCACCCTGTCCTATTCCCTTCCAGCCACAAAGGCCCCCATGATAGTTGATCTGTGTGCATCCAACAAGATGTACACTCACAACAGAAAGAAACATTGTTCTGCCACTGAGATTGCCCTAAACCTACAGAAAAAATGTCCCAAGTATTTGCTGGATTCCCCCCCCCCCCAATATCTACTCTGCGGATGTGTGAGAGCAACAGCGCACTGACCCCTGCACTCAGTCTCTCATGGGTCGAAGCTTCCCCAAATGACCTACATATCTCCTTGGACCCTGATACAGCTCATGACACACAGGAAGCTGCTTCATACTGAGTAGAAGTATTAGTCCATCTAGCCCAATATTGCAGACTCTTACTGGCAGTGGCCCTCCACGGTCTCAGTCAGAGGTAGGGTTGCCACTTACACATTTCCAAAAAAAGGAAGAAACTCATCACCCCAAAAAGAGGGCCAAAATGCACCCCAATTTGCATAAAATGTGCATCTCCTAATTTATAGGGAAAGATGCAAATTTGGAAATGATTACACAAATTTAAATAGAAATATAATACATCCAACCATAGTGGGGAAGACTGTGACCAAATGACCTGTGTTCCTCCATCTGCTCTCCATGTGCTAACTGCTGATGGGCACTTTCAAGGCCCCTCTCTGCCTCTTTATGGTTCTTCAACCTTAAACCAGACATGGACTGGAATGTCCATCAGACAGAGGATGCCATCAAATAGAGAGGGTTCTCCTCAATAAAGTAGGACACACCCTAGGTAGAGGTCTTTCCCAACCCCTGCGACTGGATTCTTACGTGGAGATGCCAGGGACTGAATCTGGGATGGTCTGCATGCAAAGTATGTGCTCTGTTCCTAGCCATACCACACCACATTCCTCCAATAAGTACTGCAAATTGGAGAAAGCCTTATTCATGGCATGAATGATGGCAGAAGGTTCTGAGGCCTCAAGGCCATAGCTTGGTTTGTGGTGATGATCTTGCACCATGGAGCCTCATTTTAACCTAATCCAGCCAACAACAACATCAATAAGCCAATTTCTGTCTTAGTGTCATATGCATTAGTGTGCCATAGTGGTGAGAGTGTTGGACTGGGACTTGGGAGATCCGGGTTCTAGTCCCTGCTCAGCCATGAAGCTCACTGGGTGACTTTGGGCCAGTCACTGACTCTCAGCCTAACCTACCTCACAGGGTTGTTGTGAGGATAAAATGGAGAGGAGGAGGAGGAGGACGATTATGTAAGCCGCCTTGGGTTCCTTGCAGGAAAAAAGGCGGGGTATAAATATAATAAATAAATAAACACATTGATATCAAGACCGTGGGAGGGAAGGTTGTACAAGCCAATGGTGTGACTTGCTGAAAAATTAATTCGAGTTCTGTCATCTTCTTTTCTTTTTCAAATGCCCCCAATTGTAGAGATAATCCATTACCAAAGCATTGATGCTTCTGTCACAACTTGAAAACCAGTAAGCTGCAGGGTGGAGGAAGGCGTTCTGTGACCAAAGGTCAGGCTTAACTTTCATGTAAGCTTCACGGTGTATTTTTATCATAGCTTAAAAGGAACAGTGATGTTTTGTGACATGAATGTTGTTGCTAACAAGCAAGTACACAAGCAGCTGGTGGCAAAGGAATCAATGGCGTCTGAACATTAAGCAACGCTCATGCGGCACTTAATGTCACTGTAGCTCTCTGAAGGAGAACACTATATTGTCAGGATTATGGGAAATCATTCTGTGTACTCTCCACCCTGTGCCCTTGAGTCTTTTTTTTAAAAAAGGTCAATGGAGCATTCTTCATCCATAGTTTGGTTTGCTGTTATCTAACGGTGAACAGAAACTACTTGTGCATTTTCCGATTCGTCCATGTTTTCAGCTGCTTTGGTTTCCCTATCCAGATATTTCTATCAACTATTTGAATCATGTGGACTTTCAACAGCATCATTATGCCATGTTTCAAACTGATCATCACTTTTTCAGAAGCATGGTTAATTTTCAGGAGAGCTGGTGTTCTTCAGAAGGCTGAACTTGGACCAGGGAGCATTTGGTGCGAACCCCTGTTCAGTTATAAAGTTCACTTGGCCATGGGCATTTCACTGTCTCTCTGCTGAACTACCTCACAGGGTAGGATAAGGATAAAATGGAGCAATACCATCAAATCTGCATTGAGCTCCTTGGAGGAAGGGTAGGAGACAAATGTGCCAAAGTAATATACATAATGAGCCTCCTTCACATGTTAAGGGGGATCCACACATTACAAATTAGAGCAGATAAAATAGTATTCAACTGGCACATAGAAGTCAACATTGTAGGTGTCATGTGAGTGTCTCTAGGGCAGGGGTGGGCAACATGCAGGCCCCACATTTTGCAGCTCTCCCTGCACCCATTGCCACCACCAAAAAAGTAGGAGTTTACTGCTGAAATTCGGCATCACAATAGCAAAAAAAGGGCCAGTTTTAAAGAAAAACCAGCCTTTATTTGCTGCTGTACTGCCACACCACCAAATTTCAGTGGCAAATTCAGCAGTCCAATGGTAGCAGGGAGCAAGGGTGGGTTCTGGCAGGGGAAATGGTCCTCGGGGCCCTGGAAATTGTCCATCCCTGCTCTAAGGAGTGTATTCTACCACCACAGAAGAGACCCTATCTCTGTTCACTCAATGCACTGTCCTCATCTTTGAATGCAAGGACATCCTGCATAGGATCCTTCTTAGGAAGCTCTAAGAAAACAGGTGGGTTCATATGGGAGCAAGAGCTCCCTCTATCCATGCTCTAACATAAAGTGAAGCTGCAATCCTAGGTACACTCACTTGGGCGCAGTCAGCCATACTGGACACAATGGCACTTGGTTCTAAATAAACAAATGATGTTCAAGCTAGAGCTGTGTGCAAATGGCCTTTCAAAATTCTCCACCTTAGTTGTGGCCAGAGAAAATAGGGGAACAATTTCACCAAATTTCTCCAGGGGAAAGAGAAATTCTCCAACAGTTTCTTACAGACAGGGCTCACCATTGGCAGGGGTTGTAGCACAGCTTTCTTCTCTCCTAAGATATATATTTTTTTCATTGCCACTGCAAATGGCAACAGCATCAACTGTGCTGCCAGCCTAGCCTCCATTTTGCATCCTCCACAGTGCAGGTGTGAGGGGGCCAGAGTTGTATCCAGCTCCAGGGAGGAGGTGAAGCTAATGCTGTGCCAAAATCTGTCCTCCAATTTCCTGAAAGTTTTCTTCCTGCATTAAAGAGGCTTCCATTTTTTCTGCCTCATTCTCAGGGCATTTTATAGCTTATTTTGAATTAATTTTGGTAGTGTTTTTGAGATTAATCACTGTGAGGTGACCAAGGGTGCTGCGTGTGTGTGTGTGTTTTCTCTTTCTTTCTTTCTTTCTTTCTTTCTTTCTTTCTCTTTCTTTCTTTCTATTACACTTCTCTCCATCACTCCATAGCCTCCCAGGCTGCCTGCTCTTCCTGAACTGAAAAAGTCCTATGGGAGGAATTACCTCATGATGTCTTCCCCTGCACTTTAATTGAAATGTAGGGAGCTGAGGAGGCTACACACTGCCAGAGATGACTGTACAATGAAAGACAGGACAGTCACACACACTCCTTGGTCACCTCATAGATAAGATAAGCATGCGAACCCAAAACTCAGCCCATGAGAATTTCTCTGAAATTTTCTTCTGCTTTGGATTTCTTTTTGAAAGTACCGTAATTTCTTTTCAAATTTTCGGCACAGCACTACTTCAAGCCCCATTCAGCTTACCCTCTGGATCAATCAGACTTTTTGCACATTCCTATCAAACACTCAGAAAACTGCAAGAGGTTTTTTTTTCCCCATTTGAAAGGAACTCTTGAAAAGTTTAACCTGACAGCCCCCCCCCCTGACTTTCCCCTTTAAATAAAGTCTTGCCTTGGGAAAGGGGTATCAGGTGATATCAGGGGTATTCACTTTGATCACATATGGACAACTTATATCCTGTGGGCTGTGCCACTCTGAGATGCACAAATTCTCCATCACGATGGAAATAAAGGTGCACAGAGGAAAACACTGATGACTATCTCTTGGGAGAGCTAGAAGAGATGATTGCTGGGGAGGAGTAGATGCTTTGCTAATGCTTAAGGCCATGAATTCCATTCCACGCTCAAAATCAAGGCAAAATTAATCTTCACAAAATGTACAAAGAAGCCAAATATCCCTAATTGGCTGGCGTTATGACTGATTTCCAAGCTTGTTACAGGGCAATGTCACAGGTATTGCATTAACTTGATTCTAGTCTAGTCAAAGGACTCATAAAGATACTATTTCTTTTATGTCAATTGAGAGGCTTAAAGGAGAATATCTAAAGTCCTGGAATCATGTAGTTAATGCTGAACTTATCCAAAAATACTAAGTTAATTCCCTTTCAAGCTATCTGTCATTGTTTCTGCCCTAAGTACCTTTTAGCTAATGTAAAGTAATTAAACCTTTCTTTGTATATCAAAGGTCTCTAGCGAGTCATACACTTCAAATTCAAGGTTAGGCTTTAATGATTCACACACAAAAAGATCAGGCCTGTTAGCTCTGACAGGAGATAGAAATAATAAACAGCACATTTCTGTGCATGTCTACTCAGAAGTAAGTCCTATTGAACTCAGTGGGACTATTCATGGGAAAGTGTACATAGGATTGCAGCCTTAATGATTCAAAGTGCACACAGAGGTTAAAAGCTAAGCCTGTAGGTCACAGTTTTTCAAATATTTTGCACTCGCCCCCTTCTAAATTTCCTTTACCTTCTACTTCCTTTCAATCCAACACCAATAATGTATTCTGACAGGAGTCCCCAATGTTTTGGGGTTGGTGGGCACATTTTGAGAGAGTGCTGTAGGCACTCTCACAAAATGGCTGCCATGGTGGGTGTGGCAAGTCACAAAACACCCATTTCCCACAAGAAGAAAAAACAGTGAGGCTAAAAGAAAAGTAACTTTCCCAACAACCTAAGTACAAGGCGCAGGCGGATCTCCAAAACACAAAACCACCCTTTGATCCCACCGTTTTATGTTCCATCACCCATTTCACAGAAGGCAAACTGATGAAGCTCAGGGACAAGGAGCATGGCCAAGAAACTACAGGGCTCTCCAACCTTGGGTCCCCAGATGTTGCTGGACTACAGCTCCCAGAATCCCTTGCCATTAGCCATGATGGCTGGGTATGCTGGGAGCTGTAGGCCAGCAACATCTGGGGACCCAAGGTTGGATTGGATTGCCTTGGAGTAGAAGGTGGAGGTGGGGTCTAAGTCCCAAATACCGAATCACATATTCCTCCCAACAAAACACACATTTAATTGAAGGCAAACTGGTAATGCTCAGAGAAACATAAACACAGAGAGACAGAGACACATGCAAATACACACCCACATCAACAAACACACACACACACACGCGCGCGCAAAAACAAACACATCAATGAGCTCTCACACACAAAACATAAACAAAACATCATCCTTCACACACACCCAGCCCCACGGCCCCCCAGCTTACCTTTTTTCTGTACATACAGAAAAGTATGTACAGAAAAAGGCTGGGCATACTTCAAAATGAAGTGCTGGGCTGCAGCCACCAATTGTATTTTCTAATGTTCCTCTGGGGCCCAGAGGCATTCATGCAGGGCCCAGAGGCATTCATGGAAATGAAGATAGCAGCGGAGGTCAGCACTTTGCTTTGCAACTGGTTAATTTGTTTAATTAAAACAAATCTAAAACAGCAAGGAGGTGCAGGGATCCTAGGAGGCACTAAGAGAGGTGTCTGTGAGAACACTGGTGCCCATGGACACCACACTGGAGACCCCAGGGCTAGGGTTAAACCCTTAATTGTTGATATCTGGTGTTTTTCAGAGGGGTGTGTGTCAGTGATTGCAGGACAATCTCTTTTTGTTTTAAATGGTCAGGATTGGCACAAATTCAACAGGTGAAGCTTACGCCCCCACACCCCCCACACCCCCACCCCCAAACATGGAGCTTCAGAGAGAAGGGGAAGTTTCTTGCGTTTCCTTCTGACATTGTAAACTCACCTGTTATAGGCAAAGAGTCAGCTATGTTAGGAAATAAAATCTTTGGCAATATAAAGATAGGAATCATGTTATAAATTCCCTCAATCACCTCTCCGTCGGTCTAGGCTTTCACCCAGCTAATTCCTTTCCCACAGCAATGTGTAGCACAGGCAGCAGGTAGAGCATGCACAGGCAGCAGGTAGAGCATGCACATGCACGCACACATCCTTGCCTGGCCCGCCCTGCTTCCTGCAGCTGTTGGAGCCTAAGCAGAGCTATCTTAAAGGGGCCGTGGGCAAAATTGCAGCTAAGCTAAAACTGCAAGCTTAGCTGCAATTTTGCCCATGGCCCCTTTAAGTAGCTTGCAGTTGCGGGAGGTAGGGGAATTCGGGACTCTGCATGGCAAAGTGAGAAGCTGTGATGGCTTACAGGTTTTTGTGAAGGTCCTGGCATGTTGGGGTCAATTGGAGACTATGCATTAATTGTATGTGAGTTGTATGTGGGGGGGGCATGCCACCCCTGGCATGGCATGGGGCCCAGCAGACATCTTGGGGCCGAAAAAGTTGTGCACCCCTGTTGCATAGCAATCACTTTCATAATCTCAAGCTTCTTTGGCTCCATCATATAATATGCATGCTTGAGCTGAAAGAGCAAAGCATTCCCCAGCCAGCATAGCATAGGATTGTGCCTTTATTTTTATTCTTTTAAATATGCAGTAAACACACAACTTCATTGATATGATTTGTTTCTTATGAGGCATAAGAGGGCCATAATGACAATTTATAGTAACTTTGATAGTAGCAGCTGAAGCCTCTACTTTCCTGCACCTGAGATATGATTCCATACTTTTTTCACAGGCATCAATTTGCTTTCATTGGTGCACCTTGCGTCATCACCATTTTAATTTCATTTGGATTCTGACATTCTAGACAGCAACGGTGAGATTTTGTCTTACCCAGTAGCTTGGGGATCAAAGCGGTGTCAGTAAGAGAACGCTTTGTGCGGTTCATCGCATCATGAATGTTCAAAGTTGCTGACTCCCAGGAGTCATATTTGCAAAAGAAACAAATTCAAAAAAGCAGCCAGCTATTTAAAAAGATGCATAAAGTCTTGCTTTACCATGACAATGAAGGGGAGCTGCTTTATAGTGCATACATCTCATCAATATTCTAAAAGACTTCAGTATGAAGTTATTGAATCTAATTTCTCCCCCCCCCCATCTGCCTCTGCTGAAAGACTACCCAAATTCCAACCCCAACCCCATGAATAAATCAAGTCCTTTTATTTAGGACTGAACATTTTACTTAGAACGGAAACCATTTGGATCCTGGTGCCACAGATAATTTTTATTGATTGAGAGGGGGAACCCACTTTTTCTAAAAAAACAAGAAACAGGAACAAAAAAACCCACACACAACTTGCTTAACAGAGCAATCCTATGGCCATTTACCTGGGAGTTAGCCCCATTGAACTCAGTGGGACTTACTTCTGAGTATAACTTTGCACTGTAAATGTTTCTTGACTAAGGCCTTGTGACCTGAATCTTTGATACTATAATGGCCTCTCAAAATTCTCCACCATATTTGTGGGCAGAGAAATTGAGGGGACATTTTCACCAGATTTCTCCAAGAAGAGGATAAATTCTCCAACAGTTTCTCAGAGTTGGGCTCACCATTAACAGTGGTCGTAACGCACAGCTTCTTCCTTTCTTCCTAAGAGTTTTTGTTTTTGCACTGCAACCATTTTGGTGGTGTTTTTGAGCTTACATGATCATTGTGGGATGGCAGGGGGTACTGTGTGTGATCTTTCTTTCTATTATACATCTCTCCAACACTCTGCAGCCTCCCTGGCTGCCCACACTTCCTGATGTGAAAAAAACCCATAGGGGAGGAGCTACCTCACAATTTTCTTCCCTTCCCCTGGGATTTAATTGAAATGCAAGAAGCTGGGGAGGCTGCCAGAGAGATGCTTGTACAATGAAAGGCACGACACTCTTAAGCACATCCCTTGGCCACTTCATAAGAAAGGTAAATACAAGAACCCCAAACCCCACCCATGATAATTTCTCCAAAACTTTCATCTCATTTGAACACACACACCCCAAGCAATTTCTTTTCTATCAAATTGAATGGGAATGGTTGAAATAAAGTGGAATTCTTTCTGGCACAGCACTATTAGAGACACTGCTGTCCCTGAGATCAAAACTAACAGTGAGAGAGTGTTCTAGTGTTGACTTTGACCTAGGCAACCTGGGTTGAACTTCCGGCTTGGTCACACAAAGTCCTGCCATTCCCTTTGTTGTATATCTATGTCAACATTTTAGGCTGGAAATGTCTTGGGGGAGGGACCTGTCTGTTTGCTTATCTAACTTTGAAAAGTACTTTACTGATGGCAGCGAATAAACCTTAATCCTAATTATAACTGACTACCCAAGAGGTCTCAAAACTTTTCATTTTGGAGTGCCTCAGGAAGGATCTTCTTTCTTCCAGGCTTTTTAATTTCACAGGCAAGAACTACAGGCGTGCTTATCAAACTAGCATGCCCTTTTAAAGTGGTTGCACCTACTCACTATCCTGCATGTAATTAGGAATGTTAACATCATCAAGCTTTTCATTTCTTAAATGTTTGAATGCTGATAGCATGGGGGAAGGTCAATTAAAACACAAGCCCCATTGACTTGTTGCAGTTGGGGAATATTTCCAGGCACAGCCTTTTAAGTTCTGTTACTCTAGGAAAGGGGGGAAATGAGGGACAAATGAGGCATGACAGTTCTTATTTCTTCTCCAGACACATCAGGATGGAAACAGGGCACAATAGAGGTCTAGGCAGGTGTTCACCTTTACCGTGACTACAGTCAAAGTGGGGGAAAGACTGTGTGAGCATGCACGTCCTGCCCCCAAGCATTCCCGTGCTTCCGGCTACCTCAAAGACCGTTGCGCACTGAACAGGAAGGTCACCATAAGGGCTTGTAAATGTGTTCAGCTGAATATGCTGGCTCAGCTCCTGTGCTTGCAAATCCTGCCTCAGGGTTTCTGATTGCAGGAGATGTGTAAGCGCATTTGGCCAAATGCACTTACAACAAGCTGCTCCTGTGCCAGAGGTGAGCCAAATCCAGTTTCAGAGAAGCTTGCAGAGGCCACATTCCGGTGGTGGTGGGGAAACTACAGGCAAAGGGGGAGGGGCCAAAGGCAAAACAGATGGGGCCAAAAATACAAAAAAACAAACCCCACCCACAACCCAGCCTGTTGTAGCTTGAAGCTCTTACTGCCAGTAACTAAGCCTTAGGAGAGGCATCTTGACCTTTAAGAATGGAGAAGAAATTGCACAAAAGCTGGGAAACAACCAAACGACTGGTGATTTGGGGAGAGGAGGTGGGGCGGTGCCAGGGGATTTGGCTGGAGAGACCTGTGACTGCACGAGAAAGAGAGGGACACAACATGTCACCAAACAGCACAAGACTACTAGCTCAAGATTTTCCAGGAGCTTCTTTTCCCAGCACCAGGGAGAAACACTTATCTCAAAGATTACAAAGTAGTCGTGATGGTTTTTATCTCCATCTGGAGCAGGTATTTTGTAAAGTTAATGGGCCTTAAATGACCACTCAAGATGAAGAGGCCACCCCAAAATACTTCTCACTGCAACAAAAACAGCACGAAGCAATATATTGCTGCTGGAAGCATCCATTTTTTCACCCAGCTATGTTGAGGATTGCAGCTAAGCTCACACAGAAGTCTGATGGGGATGGCAGATGATGTCATCATCCTTGCTGATCAAAATGTCCTGATGCTTCGACCCTGTAAGCCGTAGCTCCACTACATCACTGGCCATCATGCCTAAATGTGATTCATGAAGGTTGGCTGACCAGAAATGGCTACAGTAGCTGGAAGTTTTTTGTGGCTTCTAGACCATTGCTCTAGGAAGCAGATGACAGAAAAACACCATCAGCCAGCGTAATACTGTCCTCGTATACTTTAGTCACTAGACCAGTGTTCTCCAACCTTGGCGTTGCTGGCTGGGGCATGCTGGGAGTTGTAGGCCAAAAACATCTGGGGACCCAAGGTTGGAGAACATTGCACTAGACACTACCCTTGTATCTGGGTAGAGTCAGGACTTTCCAGATGCTGTTCTGTTCTTGTTTAAAAGGGACAATCAAGTTTTTAGCCCTGTTCAGAAGTTCAAACCTGCACATAATTAGAATCATATAAGGGATCGAGTGGAGATGTGCTACCTGGCCCTGGCTGCTCCATGTGTCCCCAGTGCCCAGCCCCACCACACTCCATGCATTGGAGAGCAAAGGTCTATAGTGGGAAGCCTCCACATCTAGAACTCTGCACAATCCATGTTCTAAATCACATGGGGGGGGGTTATTCATCCCTGCAGACCTTCATCCTCCAGTGTGCAGTGTTGGAAGATATGGGAAAGGTGTCAGTCCTATACTGATTAGGACAAAGCAGAGTTTCTCCCTTAAGCGCAGCCTGGTTAATTGAAACTGGTCTTCACCACGTGAGTTGCTAAACCCTTTGTTCTCTTAAGGCTCTAAAGAAAGGAACGGATTGTCTATATAAAGTTTAAAACTAATAAAGACATTTATTAGTTTTACTTACAGTCTATTTTATTCATTGGAGGTCGCTGGCTAGAAGCCAGCATCTATCTTGGTTGGGAGAGAGAAGCTTTCAGAAAGAAGCAGGAAGTAGGGAGAGAGCACTGCCCAGAGAGGCCAGAAGTAGGGAGGAGGGGTTACAAAGACATGCACCCTGGGACTCTTTAGTTAACCCTTTCCTCTCACTCTAATTAGTGGTTACATTACCTTGTTGATTTTAAGCAGGCAATATTACAATTTCCAGCATGCAGAAGGCAGCAGGGCTCAGTGACAGGGAAGTGATGGAGTGGGTATGGCCACCTGGTTTGTCCTAAATCTCCTCCCCCCAAGTTCTCCCCCACACACACACACCCCAAACTGAGTGAGACTTTGAATGCCTTGTCTAGCTTCTGGAGTGGTGTGTCCTCTCAGCCCTTAGAAAATTGATCAAGCTGGAATAAAATCCCCAGATATGGTTGAGAAAAATAATCTTAGCATTAGCATTCTCAGCCCAGATCTGATTTTGGTTGATGCTCTGGATTGGGCAACACATAAGCCACACGTGGCTACCTGTCCTTAAGTGTGGTCCCTGACACTCCATGCCAATGCCAAATTTTCCTCTGGCAGCAGCAGCAGTGAAACAATTGGTGGTTTGCTTCCAAATCTTGGTGGCAAACTGTGGCAGTAGTCTAAAAAGGCCAACATTAGCTTTAAAGCCTTGCTTTTAAAGGAAGATTTGGCTTTTTTGGGCCAGTGCCAATTGTTTTGCTGCTGCTGTCACTGACATTTGGCAATGTGTGGGGCCCCCAGTGTGTTTTGTGGGTTGAACTCGGCCCCTGAAGTTTCCCACCACTGCTCTAGCCAAAGTCAACCATGTCTGATCTCTCCTATATGCCCTGTAACTCTTGAAAGGGTGCATGAATTGCCAAACTAGCCATTTGGCCCTGGTTCAAGGCTAGAGGAGACATGACAGTATCAGCTAATAATGGTATTTGTACAAGAACTAGTACATTCACTGAATGAAGTTAGGCAGGTGGCTACAAGAAAGAAGGCCTTCTTGGTTGGGGCACTTAGCTTGTGGAATGCCCTCCCTGAGGAGACTCACCTGGCACATGGTGAAGACATTCCTTCACCACCACCATCTCCAGCAATTTAGGTTTTAGATTCTAGATTTTACAGCTTTCCCATAGAGTGCTGGAATGGCTGCTTTTATACATTTTATTTTGTATTTACTTTACTTATTGTTGTTGTTGTTGTTTATTGTGTACTATTTTTATTCTTTTGTTACATAAGCCACCCAGAGAACTTTTTGTTCTTGTTGACCAGATGAAAAAGTAAGAAAGTAAACAAATAAATGGTTTATGAAAGCTTTCCGAAGGATTTGCAGCATGGCTGGAAGGTGGCCTTGCTGTCCTCACGGCAGGATCCTGGTGGGGAAAAGGACATTTGAACCATCAAAGCTAGGCAGGTGAGTTCAGCTGTCCCAAGGAATAAGATGCTAATGGATGCTAAGATGAAGATGAAGTGGGTGGCCTGTGGTCCGGATGACCCCACCCACAAACCCCAGAAACTTTATTTTCCTCCTGGAGGCTCAGCCATATGTTAATCATGAAATATTTGTCCAGGAAAAGATTTCTTGCACCTTTGTTGGTAGGAATGTCTGATAGAACTTTGGCTGCGCAGGTGTGTAAACTCCTTGTAGATATACAGATCTTTATGTAACTAATCAAGTAGCCTTAATTGCAGTGGCTGCTAACATGATTAGAGCAAATGTCCTAAATAAACATTAAATCAATTGACCGACACGTTTGTGCACGGTTTCATCCCTTTTAAACAAGAGCAATCATGTTGAGATATAGTCCACAGTACTAGTGTCTTGTGGGAATTTGCCTTAGCTATATGTGAGCACATGTGCTTCATAATGACACAGCACAGTCCTCCTCTACTGCTAAATTGCACCGCTATACCATAGAGCCTGACCATCTGTGTGGGAGGTCAGTTTGCAATGCATGATAAAATATATACCTCCAGCTACGCGCCCCCCCCCCTCGCCCCCAGCCACTGTTCGGAATAGCCTGCCCTGACCTGATGCCTTCCAAATGTTTTGGACTACGATTGTCCATGTTGGCTGGGCTGATGGGAGTTGGTCCAAAACATCTGGAGAGCACCAGGCTGGGAAAGACTAGAAGCAGAATACAGTGGCCCTTGAGAAAGTGGAAGCTGTTTGCCGCCGCAGTAGACAATACTGTTCCTAGGCTTTTAAATAAATAAATAAATGATTCTGACTGTCTTCTCAGTTGTCAGTGCTTTGACAAATCTCAGAACCATTTGGAATAGCTTTTCTGAATCTGGTACCCTCCAGATGTCTTGGAATTAAACTCTCATCAGCTACGGCCAGCATGGCCAATGGTCAGGAATATTGGGAGTTGTAGTCCAAAACATCTGGAGGGCATCAGATTCCGGAAGAGTGACTTGGAACATAGCAAGCTGCCTTATATCATGTCAGACCATTGGTCTATCTAGCTCAGTGTCTGCACTGACTGGCAGTGGCTTTTGAGGGTTTCCAAAAGGGGTCTTCTCCAGCCCCACGTGGAGATGCCAGGCATTGAATCTGGGAACGTCTGCATGCAAAGCATGCACTCTGCCCCAGCCCCCAAGGTCTTCCAAATGTTCAATTTCTGAGGGGTGATTGAGGATACGCCTTGTCCCTAGTGCAGATGCTTATAATACCACTACTTGCCTCAACGCCCAGTGGCAGGTGTGAGGGGGCAGTGTTGTATCCAGCTCCAGTGAAGAGGTGGAGCTAGCACTCTGCCAAGATCTGCCCTCTAATTTGCTGGAAATTTTCTTCCCCCAAGAAAGAGGCTTCTATTTTTCTGCCTTATTTTCAGGGCATTTATAATATAATTTGGATTTCTTTTGGTGTATTTTTGAGCTTACCTAATCACTGCGAGCTGGTTGAAGGTGTGTATGTGTCTTTTTCTTTCTATTACACTTCATAGCATTGCTCTTCAGCCTCCCGGGCTCCCTGCACTTCCTGGTCTGAAAAAGCCCTATGGGAGGAATTATCTCATGATGTCTTACCCTGGACTTTATTTAAAGTGCTGGAAGCCAGGAAGGCTACAGACTGCTGGAGAGATTATTGCACTGTGAGAAGTAGGACACCCACACATATTCCTTGGCCACCTCATAAGTGAGATACACATGAGAAGAACCCTGAACCCAACCCACAAGAATTTCTCCTAAATTTCATTCTACTTTGAATTTCTTTTTGCTTGCTTTTTTTTTTGGGGGGGGGGGATCAAATTGAAAGAAAATGGTTGAAAAAAAACTTTTTGGCACAACACTAATACAGTCATGCCTTGGATTGAGAGCATAATTCGTTCCGGAAACGTGCTTGTAATCCAAAACACTCTTATATCAAAACGAAATCCCCCCAAAAAAATTTGTACAGAGATTTTTAATTTAAGCCATACTACAGTACTTGTATTGCAAGACATCGCTTGTATATCAAGTCAAAAAATATTAAATAAATATTTAAAATTTTGCTTGTCTTGCAAAACGCTCTCAAACCAAGTTACTTGTAATCCAAGGTATTACTGTATATACAGTCAAAGTCTAATCTGAGAATTCTAACCTGAACAGGATGAGGCATGGCATCTTAAAGAAAGGGCTGGGAAGCTGTCAGGGCATCCTGAAGGAGTAAGCTGTTTTATCACAAAGAGAAAATATACAGCCAGGACGTATTTCTCAGCTCCTTGATCAAGAGCTGCATTCTGTCAGTTCCCGGGCTACTGCTGTAGCACGATAAAATATATACATTAGACAGACAGACAAGCCTACCAGTTATTTGAACTCCATGTTCTGGCATGCCTCCGGCTTGGCAGTACTTGCTTATTGGAAAGGAAGTGAGAGAGAGGTGCTATCAGATTTATTGGGCAACAGATAGAAATGACATTTCTAGTTTATATTTACTTTTCAGGAATAGCCATGTTGGTTAGAGGGAGATTAGAAACACAGTTAGATGACAACAAGGGATGAATGGCTACCAGGGAAATGCCATTTTGACTGCATTGTTTGATTACTCAATTGCACCGTGATTTGATGGCACCTCAATGACACACTGTATACACTGAACATTGTTAGACTTCCTCGAAAATGTCATTTTGGTGCTGGGATCTTCAGGATCCTTTGGAAACCTCACCATAAGAAGCCCACAGGGAGCACTGCAAAATCTAAACTGTGTTGATCCGTTTTCCAGCACATACTCTGTATTTCTTTCCTCACTCATTTGCCTTCATTTTTCTTACTATCCTTCTTGATTTATTTTATTTGTTATATTTATACCCCGCCTTTTTTCCTGCAAGGAACCCAAGGCAGCTTACATAATCCTCCTCCTCCTCTCCATTTTATCCTCACAACAACCCTGTGAGGTAGGTTAGGCTGAGAGTCAGTGACTGGCCCAAAGTCACCCAGTGAGTTTCATGGCCGAGCAGGGAATAGAACCCGGATCTCCTGAGTCCCAGTCCAACAGTCTCACCACTACGCCACACTGGCTCTCCTTCTCCCACTAGCATTCAAATGAGCTTCTGTGCTTGTATTTTTACCTGCAGGTGGGCTGCTACAAACAAGCACAGATGCAAATGATTGCTGCCTCCAATAGAAGGCTGAATTCATCTATCACCTATAATTTAAATAGAAGAGCAAAGGAAGAGGTGGGCCTCAACTTGGTACTAGAAAGTAGTAATTTATTTTATGCTCAATGTATTTCAGCCATATTCTCTTGAGTGAATCCTAGAATAAGACACCTCCTTCATAATTTAAATCACTACCAGCTTCCTTCGTTTGCTCTTCTGAGTTGTTGTTTGTTGATGGTGGTGCTCCTCCCTCTCCTCATTCTCTCCTGTCTACCCTCAGGAGCAGTGCACCACCTCTGAATGTCACTGGATGGAGCAGTGACAGCTTACATAATCCTCCTCCTCCTCTCCATTTTATCCTCACAACAACCCTGTGAGGTAGGTTAGGCTGAGAGTCAGTGCACCACCTCTGAATGTCACTGGATGGGATGATGGCTGGCTTCCTTGCATTCATGGAAACTGGGCTATTTATTCCTTACATTCATGGGAACTGGGCAATTCACTAGATATGACATAATGAATCTTCCATGTTTAGGAGAAGTATGCATCAGAAGGCCACAGACTGTTGTGATCTCTGCTAGCTTGGTGAGGTTTTTAGAATGAGCTAGTCAGTGCCAGGAGAGAGCAATCTGTCAATGGCTGTTAGCCATGGTAGTTTCATGGAGCTTCCATGACCAGTTGCAGTGGTGTGCAACCCATTCATTTGGACAACTTTTCCAAAAGCAACAAGTGATTTCCGTGGGGAGGGGGGCATTATGACTGTCTTTTAGCCTAAGAAGGTTACAGACTCTCCATGTTCATGGACCAGTGTACTCTGGAATGCCATAGGCTAGAACTTATCTAGGCTTGGATGGTTTTGAGAATAAGAGTTGGGCTCATTTATTGGGTTAAGGCTATCATTAGCATTTAGCCATGGTAGCTTAATGACTATATCTTTTGAGTGAAAGTTGCTGGGGAACCTTTACCTTCCTTGTGGCCTTTCCAGAGCAGCTGACAGGCTGCCGTTGGAGACATGGCAATGGCCCAGTAGGGCATTTAAACCAAGTAGAGCTAAATTAAGCAGGTGAGTTTGGGTGGGTGGCACTGCAGATTCTTATAGAGGAGTTTAGTCATGCTGTGGAGACCTCATGCCTGGCTACCGTATTTTTCCGTCTATAAGACGCCCCCATGTATAAGACGCCCCCCACTGGGCAGTTTCGCAACCGCGCGGTTCTCTCCTTGGCTTACTTCCGTGTATAAGACGACCCTCAATTTTTAGTCTAAAAATTTTAGGAAAAAGTATAGTCTTATACATGGAAAAATACTGCATTCATGTTAATCTCCCATAGCAAATTGTACGGAGAGCCTAGGACTACCCTTTCCATGTTGGTCTTAGTTGATACGTACATGCCATGTGCCTACGATAAAGTTGTGGCATGTTTCAGACTATTCAGTGGTGTCTGCCTCTTTCTTGGCGCTCGCAGCATAGAACTGCATTCCCTTTCATGTGTTTTCTTCCCTTACCTGGCGTACTTCTGTGAGTGATCATGTCTTTATTATGACAAGGCAATTCAGCCTAGGTAATTCTCTATAGTAATGTTAAAAGGGCTGATTACATTTGCTACAGTAGTTCCATATATAATCAGATTAATTTTTAAATGGCTGATTACAGTAACAGATTGCACTTTAAAGATGCCGCCCCAAAGAATTAATCTCTGTTCAGATCAAAGGCAAAACACATCAGTAACCATAATTTGTATTTCTTGACAATCATGTCCAAACACCATCATCATGCTTGTGAAGAGATGCAGCTGGAAAGGCTGTGGTCCTCACACACTCCATCTCATTTTCACAAGGTTCAGAGCCTAGCAGAGCTATGCTACTCTTAGAACGCGTCTCAGCCATAAGTTTCTTAGTGATGAGGGGAATGAATACAAAGAAACACAGGAAAGGGAGTAAGCCATGTCATGATATGATGTATTTTTGGAATATAGATTAATAATGGATTATGTGGATAGAATTGGTTTTGGCCCCGGGATGACGGGTGCACTTGTAGTGTATGATTTGTAGGTTTATGTTTTTTTGTGTGTATGTGTGTTCTTTAAAAATATAAATAAAAAATTAAAAAAAAAAAATAAGAAACGGGCAAGACGAAAAGCTTACCGGTAACTGTATATTTGAGAGGGGGAAAATAGCATATCACTAAGGCAGTTTCAGCAAAGCCATCAAAGAATTCTCTTCTTCATTCAGCTGGAGGGAAAAGGGGAACCCTGGTCAGTCTCACCACAGATCTTACATTGAGGAAAGAGACCGTTAAAAGAGACCATTAAAGACACAAAACTTATGGTCTTGCTTCAGGTGAGAGCTTCAGTGAAATCTCACCTCTGGTTCCCCCCCATCCATAATTCTAAAACTTTCCCTGAGGCCATCCTAGGGAATATTTGGATCTTGCTGGGCCAATTACCGATTAATCTTTTCCCTCTCAAGACTGAGCAGAGATGGAAAACTGTAACAAAACCTCATACCTGACTAGGCTCTAGGCATTGTATCAAGGTAAGCAGGCAACCTTTTGTTCAAATTGATCAGATATCTTTGGCCAAGTAGAGGCATGAAACAAGTCTGTGATGAGCTAAAGGGGAAGTTATGTGGTTTGTGTGTATAGAAGAGCGTATTCCATAGCAGTCAAGTATAATACCTGAATTTTTCCAGTGGAAAAAATCCTGGGGATCAGGATGCAAATGGGCAAAAGACAGATGTGAACTGGATTGAGGCTTGCGTAAATTCAGTATACGTTTTAAAGCATACATCATACATGCATATTATAAATTACTGATTTTTCCCCTTGATGTGTGCTATTAAGTTGATATTATATGCTATATTTATCAGGTCACTGTAATCACTTGTTATTAACCACACAGGTTTTTGAAAAATGCTCTGTATGAGCTACATTTTTTTTTAGGTCACCTGTCAATTGAAAGGGTTGTACCCAAAACTATCTTCACTTTTATCCAGATTCCAAAGCATGCACTAAGCCCAGGTGCTGGCTGATCTGATTCTCTGATACCGCCACCTCTCTTCTTTGTTTACATTTCATTTCTGAAATCCAGAATGTTCTGTGTAGCTCTGTTCTTATTTTATGAGGTTCAGGTGTAGTTGAATGGAAGAAAGCTTTGGTCAAGAGAAATTTTTGGTTCATGGTTTGCTTCACAAAGCAGGCCTGTCTTTCCAAAGGGCAGAAGTCTCTGCCTGGATTCTGGGATGTGGGAAAGACAGAAAATAGAAATGCTGAGAAAGGCACTCTCAGGCCATGACAGGGGGGTGGGGGGACATGTGGCCCCCTGGCCATTTTTGCAGGCCTCCTGCCCACTGCTGCTGAATTTGCTGCCTTGGCAGCATAAAAATACGCATTATTTGGCTTGGAAAAAATGCGCACAGGGAGTGTTCTCCTTGTTTTTTAAAAAAATTTTGTCACCCAGAAGCCTCCCAGGAGCTCAATTCTGCTTGTAAACAATGTGTGTGCTCCCTGTGCACCTTGTTTTCAAGCCAAATTGTGGAGAGTTTTGCCACTGCAAGCTGTAGATTCAGCTGCAGCAGTATTTTTAATAGGGGGCAGCCCCCAGGGCATTTGCAGCAGGACAATGTGGTCCCCTAACCTTGAGAAGTTGCCCACCCCTAGCCTAAGACAATGAACCAGTATGAAAGAAGAAGATAATCATGTGGTATTCCCTATGTCATTTGGCATTTGCCCAGCCTGCTGGTGGTGAGATCTATCTATCTATCTATCTATGTCACCACCAGCAGGCTGGGCAGCAAATCAAATATGGAAACAGAAACAAACAAGCCCCAGATTACCGTAGCTTTTCTAATGGGAAAAAAATGTTAAAATGTCATGAGGGAAAAGCTGCTGTAAAAACACAGCCAGGCCACAGTCAGTGGTAGAGAGAAGAGATTTGAACACAGAGAAAATGACAGTAGAGCTGGGATGTTTTATAAGAGCATGGCATTACAAGCAAAAGTAAAATCATTCCCATCACTAGGAAACTTTGGCATCTTTATCTTCCATCACTGAGCTCTCACCTGCTAGCAGCAGAAGAAGGCTCGGCAAAAGCGAACGTTGCTTAAGAAGATTACAGAGGCAACCTTGAATAACTGGCACAATGACTTCCAAATAATGGTGATCTGCATGGGGAGGGGGCCTAATACGTGCTCTGGCTGGAGCCAGAGTATGCGGATGAGTGCTAGACCCCACTTCCTATACCAGCCAGTGGTGCCATCAGGGCAGGACATTTGGGCAGATGTCCAGGTCCCCACTCATAAGAATGAGCAGGAGGGCTCCCAAACATAGCAAGGCTGGCTTATCACATTTTGAAGTAAATGAAGTTATGGGGGGAGGGGAACCCCCATAAGACCAATAAATCTGAAGTCTAAAATTACATGACGTTACCACTGTTCCCAGACAGTTGGTTCTAGACACCTCTATTTTCCTTCCCTCTTGCTTTTTCCTTCTCTCTCTTTGGGCTACTGACTCTCTCTCTCTGTCTCTCACTAGCTCATCTGCACCATGACTTCAGGTCCCCATCTCTTTCTCCTTTCCAGTCCTATTCAGCCTTGCAGTTATGGTTGCAACAGGGCCAGTGAGTCCTACACTCATTTACCTGGCAGTAAGCCCCACTGAACGCAATGATTATTACCAATATTTCTTTGGTTGTTGAAGGCACTTAAAGGGCACAATTCTGTTACTGTACATTACAAATGATGTTGTAGCTCTCCATTTTAAAAGCCCACAACTCTTGTATTTTCAACTGATCAATCATTTTTGTTTTTATTTATTTATTTCTGCGATTCCTGTCATGTTTCTCGGCAGAGCTCCTGAAGCAGCTTAATCTCACCATCTGCTTTATGAATGTTGTACTGCAGTCAGTTTAGGTTGGGATTCATTGCCAGACTAAGATCAAATTAGAGTCCCCTATATATATATATATAACTGGTGAAGCAACATGGGCTGGTTTCATTCATAAATGCTTTTTACAGCTCTTATATACTGTTATGAATATGATCATAGCTTGAATAGTCCATTCATTCATTAGATGCATCATGCCAAGCGTTACTGAACTGAGCCCCAAGCCTAAATGCTCAAGAAAGTTTAGCTGCATTAGAGATTCTAACCTTGACAGGTGAGACAGGTTCCTCAATTATTCATAAAATCTTGGGTGCCCACTTTCTATAGATCAGGCTACATGACATCATCTTAATCTGAGCATCCAAAAAGGAAGCAACAGTCATGCACATGTCATGAACAATCTTGCATACAATCTTGTCCCACACCCAGATCAAAAGGGAAGACACATTAATTTTATTGATTGATTTACATGCTGCTTACCACATTTAAAAATATATCTAAGTGGATTAAAATTAAAAAAATTAAAATATATCATAAATATACTAGATCTCATAGATTAAACAACTTGGCAACCTTATCCTAGCATGCCTATAGTTAAGGGTGAGCCTGATTCTGCCCTGAGCTGAAAGCAGTATGTTACCTGCTTTCACCCCAACAGGCTTTGGTCTTGAGGGAGGCCCTCCAAAATTACTGACACCCCTCCACACTCAGGCCCAGGACTCTGGGTGTGTGATCCAGGTCCCAAAGCTCTGAGTGGCAAGTCTAGGGAAACTCTTTCGCCAGGGCACTCACCAGTGAACCTGTTTGTATTCAGTCTTTCTGCACTGCCCTGCTGTTGTGACCAACCTAAATTATACAATGCCGCTCAGACTTCATCTCTCTTTCCCTCCATAAACAGTGTAAAGTAGGCAAAACAACAACAACACCTCCATCCCTCAGCTAATCTGCCTCCTTGACTGCATCCCGATTCCCGAACTGACTGCCTACTAGACTACATCCTCACTGGGCAGGTAAGTGGGTACTCAGACAATCAAAAGAGGAGTTGGCAGAGAGTGGCATGGGCTTTGAAGCCCACTGCTAGCCCCACCATCCACTGGCTTATGTGCCAATGCCACATGCACACAGGTCTGTCCATGCTGTTCCACCTCCCCCTCTGAGCACAACGTGTCCCCCAGCCAATGCACCACTTCAGGTCATGGAGGAAAGGAATCAGATTTAGTGAAGACCAATCCATAGTCCTTAAAGGCATTGTTGACACAGGAGTCCACTTCTCGAATATGCAGTTTTGGTTCATCTCCTTTGAAGGAATTATTGAACATTGAGCTATTATCTGAAGTTTTAGCTAATCAAAATTCTAGTAAATGGGACTCTTAGCAGCATTATCTCCAAATTTAGAGCTGTGAAAACCATACTTAGCTGAAGAAACAAACAAAACTGACGTAGTGGTGAGAGTGCTGGACTGGGACTCGGGAGATCCGGGTTCTAGTCCACGCTCAGCCATGAAACTCACTGGGTGACTTTGGGCCAGTCACTGACTCTCAGCCTAACCTACCTCACAGGGTTGTTGTGAGGATAAAATGGAGAGGAGGAGGATTATGTAAGCCGCCTTGGGTTCCTTGCAGGAAAAAAGGTGGGGTATAAATATGATAATAAATAAATAAATAAATGTCCAGTCACACGCTATGCTTCTGTGCTATATTTCTCCTAGGAAATAGCTTTATTCAAGAGGCTGAAAATGGACTCAGAGGCCGGGTTCTGAAACATCTGTGGGTTTAAAGTTGTTCCAGGCCCCGGCTGTGACTGACTAATGGTCGGGCACAGTGGGGGTACAGAGGCACCACCTTCCCCCTCAGTCCTCCCATCGGTATCCCAGGGGGCACCGCAGGGAGACAAGTGAGGATGACAGCTGGGGAAAAGTGCCCAAGTGGCAATTTTCCCCAGCTGTCAGAGGCTGCCCCCCCACTCGCTCCCCTTTCCTCCCAGTGCCCCACTAACTGCTGCCGCCACCGTCTGCAGCCTCCTCTGACCGTGGCTCCTTCCATCGGCCACCACCGGAATAAGCACTGCATTGAGGGGGGCTTATTCTCTCTGCCATTGGGATGCACACGCCAAGGCCCCAACACAGCTGCTGATGCCGAGGTCACGGCAGCATCCCTCACAATATAATCCTAATGCCCAGCCTTGATTATCTAGCCACCATACCCTGAACTAATAACAGTTTCCAAATCATCTTCAAAGGCAACCTGACATTGGCTGCATTATACTACTGGAGATTATCAGAGCATGGATCAATGAGGCTAGACTATCTCTGTCTAAGTGGGGCCACAGCTAGCGCATCAGTGTGAGCTGGAAAAAGGCACTTTCTGCTATGGAAGCAGACTGTACCTCCAGTGACAAAGATGGATCAAGAAGCACCCCCAAATTCTGAACCGTCAGGGGAAATATGACCCCACCTAATACAGGATAAGCACCTCTTCCCTGGGCAAACAAACCATCCACCCATAGTACCTCCACCTTCTAATCAGCTTCTGTTCATTTGCCCTCATCCAGTCCATTAGCATAGCCAGAACCTTCTCTAATCAGCCACCTAAATCTACATACATTTGCAATTTGAAAAAAAAAGAATGAAGGGGAAAATGCATGCTTTCCATGCATTTAGATGGTGCATGCATTTGTTGCAGCAACTTAGAAGAGGCATTCCCTTCTGTGAGTAAGAGAAGGGGGATTCCTCTTTTTACAGTGCAATCTTATGCATGTCTACTCAGAAGTAAGATCCACTGAGTTCAATGGGGCAATATAAACATCGAGAACTGGGAAGCTCTGGCCCATGTATGATCTAACTGGAGGTCGGCCTTTCACAAAGGTTCTATGGACTTTGAAGAAGCCCAAGTGCAAGGTGAAAGGGAGAAATGTGCTAAGCGAAAAGCATGTCAAATGAATCCTTTACAGGACCATCTTCTATCTCACCTGTGTCCTCACTGTAGGAAGCTGTGTGGATCTAGAATTGGCCTCCACAGTCATTCACAGACCCATCGCTAGAGTCTACACAATTTTTTTACAATTTCCTCTTTTTATAATTTTCTTTTGTAATTTTATCCTGGAAGACAATCTTACTCGGTCACGAGTGATCGCCTACTACTACTACTCACAGATAAGTGTGTATAGAATTGCATCCTCAATATATAAAAGTGCAGAAGGCAAGTGCTAATTACTTATATGAAAAAAAACCCAGTTAACATTACTTTTTAAAAAAATGTTGCCCAATTAAATAGGGATGCAGTTTTGGTCAATTAAAAAGTCTGAACTGATTAATCCAATTAATCAGTTAAAGGTTGCAGCTGTGCCCCAGATCCAGTCAGCACACCATCCATAACATGCCAATTTGGCGACGTGAAAGACTTGCAGAAAATGTTGAGTCAGTTCTGCTCAGTCTCACTGCTACGCTCCTCACAAGAGACTATGATTAAACCAGTGCTTCTCAAATAGTGGGGCGGGCCCCCCAGGGGGGGCGCGAGGCTCCGTAAAGGGGGGCTCGTTTGACCTCAGTTAAAAGTTTTTTTTAATATTGTGTTCCTTTAAATCCTGTGCTCCTTTAAATCTTTTCTGCTACAGTTAATAAAGCTATTCTTTGTTGTAAATTGATCCACATTTCTTTCTTTTTTAATTCTCTTATACGTTAATAAGGATACAGTGTTATGCAGAGGTGTACTTATAACAATTTTATAGACAAATGATACTATTTACAGTCGCGCGGGGGGCGCGAAATGTTTTCTTCTTCCTAGGGGGGGCATGACAGAAAATAATTGAGAAGCACTGGATTAAACCAACCAGTCCCCTGAAATTGACAAGAGGACAAGGAAAGTTTTCCTCAGTACCACACAACCATACATACAGCTGTCACTTCAATAGGAGCAGAGGAAAGCAGGCCACCTTCTAGGATATCTTAGGGCACAGTCCTATGCAGGTTTAGACAGACAAAAGTCCTACAACTCCAAGCATTTCCCAGCCAGCTATGCTGGGCAATGTAGGACTTTTTTTCTGTCTAAGCCTGCATAGGATTGCGCCCTTAAAGAACAAAGAGTCTTGTGACACCTTTAAGACTAACAAACTGATTCTGGCATAAGCTTTTGTGGACTATAGCCCACTTCATCAGATGCATGGAGTATTATAGGGAGTGTTATATGGTAGTGGTGTGCGTGTGTGTGTGGTGGGGTGAGAACAGTGAGGTCAGAAGGAAATTAAATGAAGAAATTATATACAGGAACATTCACAAAATTAACAGTGGTCATTTACAGTACCAGTGCTGCTGATAAAACAAACATCCTGGCACTAGGTGAGCCAATTAATACATGCAGTGTGATTTTAGAAACAAAAACAAAATCTTTATCCCGATCCAAACCTGTGGTGAGAGAATTCAACTTGTTTATGAAGTCAAACTCAGCAGTCTCTCTAAGATAGAATCTCTTAGTGTCTCCTCATCTTGAGTGACATCTGCTGGTGACAAATGAGTGCTTGGCAAACCTTTGTCACTAGTCTCAGTGATAGTGTTGCGTACCAAAACCCATCTCCCTTCGTTCTTTCCTATGGCTAGTCTACACTCATCTGATGCCCATATCAAAGAAACAGTTAGAACCCCCTACTTCGCTGCTACTTGGGAGATGCTAAGTACTACAAACCTGGTTGAAGTGTCTGCAGTATGTTTTAGCTTTGTGGCAATGCATGTCTATTAAATCTGACGCTAAATATTTTCCTTCTTAGTTGCTTATCCTAAAGATCTCCCTCATTATCGTGGAGAGGGAGAGACACTGTCTTTTTGTTGCCAGGGAACTCTAGGATCATGCCATACTCTTGGGCTCATGTATTAGGGCCAGAACAAGAAATCTGCCTTTGGGGTGGGACGCGGGCGGTGTCTCTGCTTTGAGATCTCTGTTTTGAGATCTCGATCTGCCCCCTTGATAATCAGGGTCGCTCCTGATGATTCGTCTTTTTTTTTGCTCTGAAATGCCCTTTCCGAACGGCAACAGCAGGCACCTCGGAGAATCAAGGCAATACGGAAGCGCATGGACGGAGGTGGGATGACGAGGAGGGAGCGTCGGGCAGAAGCCGGTGGACGCGAGGCGCTGTCCGCCGTCCCGTGGTGCTGAACGCGCTTCGCTCCAGCCTCGCCAAGTCCGGACGCTCGGGCTGGGCCATACGGCGCCTGGCGAAGCTTGGTGGGACTGCGCCATCTGTCTGCTACACAGGAAACCCGGCGGAGATGTAACCAAAAACGGCGGAGAAACACGAGGGTGGGAGGGGGCACCCGTCCACGCGCATTCGCAGCAGTAGCACGCCCAACTCCTGCGCCCTCTCCGTGTGCCTGCTGAGCTGATGGGAGAAGAGCACCCCCCGGCAAGCACCTCCCCCTCCCTGGGCCCGCCCTCCCCCATCTGGGCAGCTGGAGTAAGCGCCTTCAGCATCTGGATGGCAAGCCCTCAGCCTATCCGCTTGAACGGGAGCTCGTGAAGAGGATGGAACGGCATGGCAAGAGAACTGATTGCCCAGAACGTAAGGTAATAATGGGCAGGCACACGAAGTAGTGTGTGTGTGTGTGTGTGTGTGTGAGAGAGAGAGAGAGAGAGAGAGAGAACGAGAGAGAAGTGGAGGGATGAATAACCCTTCGGTCACTAAGGAACACGAGTTTCCGTCTCTCCTTTTAAGTCGTTACTTGCATATTGGACGGCGGATGCTGTCGAAACTGTATAAAAAATCAGGGCTGCTAAGGAACAACCCTCTCTCTTTTTCTCGGTGTGCTTTTCCTTTCTCTGTCTTTCGTTTTCCTCTCCTTTTGCTTCCAAACCTCAGATCAGCTCCTTCCGCTGAACTCCTACACACACACACACACACACACACACACACTACTTAAGTATAATCTGAATCTCCGAACGAGATGACGCACGCCGGGAAAGCAGCTGAGCGCCTGTATTCCATGTATCTATCTGTCTTACTTTATCGAAGTCGCTAAGCCTCGCTGCAGCGCATCCATCACTTCTTGGGACCTTCCTGCATTCATAGGGCAAGAGGGCTTAGATCTCTTACCGACCCTTGAGCAGAGACTTTATGCAAGGTGGGAAGGCAAGACCGAACGCAAACAGCAGAGTTTGCCAACAGGGGCAGACGGAAGGAAACAGAGTTTTCCATATTGGGGTGGAGTGTATGTGTGTGAGAGTGTGTGGAAAACTGAAGGAATGAAAACTAGAACCCAGAGAGGCATATAGAAGCAGAAGAGAAGAGTTGAATCTCACTCGCATGGAAAGAAACATGGGCATCAGGAACTTTGGCTGCAAGAGGTGCCTGGGAAAGGGTGTCTGGTTACCTAGGTGGAAAGGCTCCAACAGGTAACTTAGTTTCCCCCACCATCATCACAACCCCGTTCTATGTCAAACCTTGCCTGTATGTTAATGACTTCATTTCTTGGTGTCGCTCTCAGTCTGCAGTCCCTCTTCAGAACCTTGCCTTCCTAGCTGCCTGCCAAGCCTGGTCCCCTGATTCTTCACTAGCAAGAGAGGGGAAAGTTGGAGTTCTTGCTTGGATAGGGTTTCCAGACTGATCAGGAGGCGCAGCAAACCTCCAAGCTGGATTTGAGGATGGACAGTTGGTTGCATGTGTATGACTGCCCAGTAGCTTACCAGGCTCTGAGATAACAAGATAAACTGTTCAGTCACCTTCTCTTCTTTCACCCCTGTACTGATGACATTTCCTGATTCTTCCAACCTGCATGTGGAGAATTCAGAGGTAGGCAAGACAAGTCACATTTATCTCAACTCAAGGACTAGTATTTATTTCTCTGGTTTCTTTGTCTACCTCTGTTGCATGGGTAATTATTATTATTTTCTTTCAAAGCAAAATCCAGCTCATTTGGATCTTTCAGTGATGCTGGTGTGTGTGGGTGTTGGATAGATGAAGTTTGCATGCCTTTATCCTGTTGCTCTAAACTTTGCTTTCAATGAGTACACCAGCTAGGGAAAGAGGAAAGGATACCCTTTGCAAGTAGTTTTATTATCTGCCATGGGGGAGGAGGAGGAGAAGGAAGAAGGGGGGGTCTAATTGAGAGAAGGTGTAGAAATCATCTGAGCATAGTTTTGCATAGTTTTTAAATGAAAAGATACTTGAAGCTGGAAACTGGCCCCCAGGGGGGAAAAAAGGATAAAGAAAGGAACAGCTGGAGCTCACAAAACCAGCTTTTCTACATGCTCTCTTTATTTCATGGAACTCCCATTCTTCTGTCAGCATCTCCCCTTGAAGATAATTTTACCTGCTTATGCAGATGATCTAAGTTTCTTTTTTTAAACAACAACAACATCCCTGACTAAGGGTTGTTCGGGAGGCACCCATAAATATTGGCATGCCTGGCAGAAGTTAATGAGATGAGAATCCATCATTTATTTCTTGTTCCTCCTGAGTGAACAGGAATAAATATGTGTTCTATAAAGTTCTTCGCCCGTGTGCTATCGATTCCAGAAAGGAGCATGGATTTGTATTTTCAAAGTGGAAATCAAATTATTGTCAGTCATGCAAGCCATTGTTCAAACAAGGCTTATGTCTATATGCCTAAGGATGGATGGGGAGGCAGGAGAGATCAGATATTGAGAGGAAAGGTCATTTTCAGAAAACAAAGAGTGGTTGCTTACAGATTTCTTTACACCCTTTCAGTGGCATTGCAGTTACCTAAAGAAACACAGCCTGCTTGCTTCCATAGTCTGTTAACATTTGTTTTAAGTCAGAAGGGTCAGATCATGTACACAAGTTCCTCTAGTCTAAATATAATCAGTGGGCTACTTGATAAAGGACACTGGTAAGTCATCTGCATCTGCTTTTGTAGGCACAGATATAATATACTGAGGATTTTTTAATGCTCAGTCTCTCTCTCTCTCTCTCTCTAGATAGATAGATAATCAAAAGTGTAATAATTCCTTTCTTGTGTTCAATATTTGGAGGAAAAACACTTTTGTAGAATGCACTTTGTTTCTTAAGTTATTCTTCATGGCTCACAATACTCTCATTGTAAATACTATATGTATCTGTATGTGGAGAGAGAGAGATTTGTTTATCCCTTCCCAGATGTTAACCTCTTGCTTCCAAAATATCTATCTAAAGTACTTGTAAAAGCACATTATAGGATATTGAAGATTGTGTGCACTGTTCTCTGATACGTTGTTTTTCTTTTGGTACTTTAGGGAAGAAATCTGGATCAAAAACCTTTGGCTGCAAAATTATATCAAATCAGATAGTCTATATCACATTTTACAAGGATAAGTGGGCATGGTGTTAATAGTTGGACTATCTGTCTTTGCTTTCTCATCCAGCCCCTTCTTTGGCATTCATTGGCAAAACAAAGTATTCTTTGCATCTAAAGTCCACAGGTTGAATATTCAAGTTGGAAATAATGAGATTAAAGGTAAAGTCACATCTACACATGTTCAGCACTTGATGATTGCAATGTTGTTGATAGCAATAGATTTGTGGGTGCAAAACAGCCATTGCAGATAAAATGAAATAGACAAAGCTTCCCACTCACCTCACCTCACCTCACCTGAAACATAATACATTTCAATGGCAGTCATTCACAGCCCTTCTGCAGCAAGTCATCCAGTGATAAAACATGAGTGATGCATGTACATCTGTGAATCAGTCCTTAACTCTGGGTAAATATTTGCTTAGAATTGAAGGGCTGGTTTTCAGTCTTTAGTCTACATTGAAGCAGCCTCGAGAAAGCAATTAAACTAGTTCAGAGTTACCGGTAAGTAGTTGACAGAATCTCAATCCTATACTCAGATACACTCCAAAAATTGTATTAGACGCAATGAAGTCCAGCACCCTGTTTGATTTTGAATAACAAATGAAACTACTTTTTGACACCCTGAATATAACTTGTTTGTTGGAGCATGAACCAATAATCAGTACATTGATTTAACATTGCCTGCACTTCGTGCAATTGGTAATTAACAGTGTAATCTTATACATCCCTATTCAGAAGTAAATCCATTGAGTTCAATAGGACTAACTCCCAGATAAGTGTGCATCTTAAGGATGCAATCTTTATGCACACTTATGTGGAATGTGGGTGAGTCCTATTGAAATCAGTGGGATTTACTTCTGAGTAAATAGGATTGTGCTGAAAGTGATGCATTTGAGCAGACAGAATGTTTCCAACTCACTCACACTTTCTAATTTCTTGGCCAGATAGCTGCAATTTATAGTTTCGTTATAAGCACACAAGCCCAGAAGGCTCTTTACAAATAAAAAATAAATAGAAGTGGTTTTAAAATGTGTAACCTATTTACGATCTATTAGGGCCTTAGTAATGCTTTATGGGACACATCTAGAGTACGTTTGGCAACAGCGTGGAGTGGACCTGCACACACTGCTGGAATTTATAACAAAGACCTGCATTATGCAACTGTAGATTCTGATGCCTCTGAGGAATTTTGAGAGGAACTCTATTTCAAATACACAATCACCTCATTTTATTTATTTATTTATTCTATTTATACCCTGCCTTTTTTCCTGAAAGGAACCCAAGGCGGCTTACATAATCCTCCTCCTCCTCTCCATTTTATCATCACAACAACCCTGTGAGGTAGGTGAGGCTGAGAGTCAGTGACTGGCCCAAAGTCACCCAGTGAGTTTCATGGCCGAGCGGGGACTAGAACCCGGATCTCCTGAGTTCCAGTCCAACACTCTAACCACTACTCCACACTGGCTCTCATAAATCCAGCATTGTTCCATGCCCTTCCAGTATGTTCTGAAATTCCCTGTTGAGTAGCTCAAGTGTTGAAGTGAATAATGACTTTTCCCATTAAAATTGTTTAACCATGTGAGCCAAGAGTAGTTTGATGTATTCCCCGGATGTTATCAGAATCTTCTGCACAGCTCTGTGTTGCTATTACAAATACAGTGGTCATGTGTCAACAGGGTATCATACAAGAGGTCACAAATATTTTCTAATTCTCTTTCTTCATAAACAAAATGAGTTCATGGTCTATTTCATGGAAAGTGTCTGATCATGTGAAACATCTAAGTTCAGCTTCTTTAACTGGTTTCAGCAATCCTCCATTCATACTATCTTTGGATCAGAGTTTCAATGTAACATTGAAACTTAGCTTGTGGGATGCTGCCATGTTTGTCTCAGCCAATAAAGTGCCAACCATGAACACAGTATCTTTTACAGGATTTCAAACCTGTGGGTCACACAAAATTCTTCTTTAGGCACAAATTTAAAAACTTTTGACTATTTTAGATCTCTGCCCTCTTTCTTTCTTTCTTTTCATTTCTGGGTACAGATGAATGTTGGAAGTTCTATGTTCCATTTGACCAGCAGAACCTGCCAGCAAAAGGGCAGGTTGTTCATCCATAGGGGAGAACAGTGTATGAAGTGAATGCTTCATTTCTTCCTGCCTGCTTTCCTTCCTTTTTAGACAACATATAACTGACCAGCATTTTTGTTACATTTTGGAATGATAAATTACAGAATAGCATTTGGCTATACAGTCATGCCTTGGATTGAGAGCATAATTCGTTCCGGAAACATGCTTGTAATCCAAAACACTCTTATATCAAAATGAAATCCCCCCAAAAAAATTTGTACAGAGATTTTTAATTTAAGCTGTACTACAGTACTTGTATTGCAAGACGTCGCTTGTATATCAAGTAAATAAATAAATAAATAAATATTTAAAAATTTGCTTGTCTTGCAAAACATTCTCAAACCAAGTTACTCTCAAACCAAAGTATTACTGTACTCATTATTTTCATTAGTTTGAATGTATGTGTTACAAGCATACATTAGTAGGATGTATTTTGTATATTTCCTACTATTTTGTCTCTCTCATTGTGTGTGTGCGTGCGCGCGCGCACACACACACACACACACACACAAGGAATTGCATTCGATTCAGATTTTGGTGGACCTTCTTGGTGCTTTTGTCTGTTTGTCTCATGCAATTATATCAAAATATCCACCGCTTCAATGGGTATGAAATGTCACCTACAATGAGTGCTTGAGTCCATGGAGGTTGCTTCTTTCAGTGATGGAAGTGGATTACATTTTATACTAGAACTCTCATTATATTTAGCCAGTACTCTCAGCTCAGTGAAGAATGTGAGTGAAATGCTATTCCATAACTTTGTAACAGTTTTCTAATATTCTGTACCTTTCTGTTCCTGCTCACTTTCAGCTGTAATCTTGAGTCTTTTTAGGATTATGTTCTGGCAATAACTAAAATGCCAGAATACTATCTCCCACCTGGCACTAGTATTAAAGCCAGCCTTCTGTACATCAGGTACTACAGAATAAATTCTGACACCATCACCATCACTTTGGAATTTATCTTGTGCATTCTAACTAGTAAAGAACACTATCTGAGAAGCCTCACTCACTCCTGGCCCTCTCAGAAATGGGTATAGGCATGGAGCTTGTGTCTGGACATGGAATATGTCATAGTGTCTGAAATGTATACAGCAACCTTCATTGGTCTATCTTAGCCTTCAAGGGAGATAACATGCGGTGTTTATTATGTATTTGCTCCCCCAGCCTACCCTGAAAATGGATGTGGGAATGAGAATGAGCTTCATTCTTAAAATCTATAAAGTTGTCCTGAATGCACATACCAACTTTTACTTTGATATCTCAACCTTCAAGGTGGATGCTGCATTTACTTTACATATTTTCTGCCCCGATCTTGATACTGAGTGTGATGTTGAGCTGGGTCCCCCCCCCCTCCATCCTAGAAACATAGAATATTAAACTGAACTATGCATTGTATTTTGCTTTTTCTACCCTCCTTCAGAAATGAAAGTGAGGATGACCTGGGTTTTGAACTTGAAATAGAATTGTGTTGGAGCATGGGTAGGGCACAGACCATTGAACAGAGATTTCTGATTGTTGTAAACCACCCAGAGAGCTTTGGCTATTGGGCAGTATAGAAATAGAATTATTAATCATCATCATCATCATCATCATCATCATCATCATCATCATCATCATCATCCCAATATCTCAATGTTCAAATGTATTATCATGTTTCAAATGAACATATGAATGGTCTGCCACACAGAACACAATTAAACTAAGGACCTCAGTAAGCTCAGCCATGGTGTATTTTTGCAGTGGCTTGCACCCTAGATTTCAACTGGTCTTTTCAGCAAAATGCATTATGCAAAGGCAGTGGATGTTATTGCAGTGCCCAGTAGCAGAAGCATCGTTTGGTGATAGTTTTAGCAATGATTTAACCAATGGACTGATTTTCCCAGTTCTCATTCAACATTTCAAAGATATGTTGGTGTCAATTACTGCAGATAGCCCTAGAGATGGGTATAAAACTCTCTGTACAATAAGATGCTTCATGAGAAAAAGACACTGGATAGATATCATGGATGAACTATGGCAAATAAATGGTTATGTATGTATGTATAGATAATTTATACGTACATACATACATACAATTTATATGCCTCCCTATAACAAATTATCTGGGCAGCTTAAAAGAACAAACAAAGAAAATTTAAAAAGAAATAAATTAATAAAATAATAAAAATGCTATAAAATAATAAAAAATAGTATAAAATACAATCAATGCAACACACACATATTAGAGATCAGAGAAAGAGAGACTTTTCAACAATAAAAGTAGGCAGAAAAAAAATGAAAAATCTAAAGTAGTATAAAACCACATCAGTGTTTAAAAGCCGGGGGAGGGGGAGTCTGTGCCCAGTGGCAAAAAAAAAATTACAGTAAGTGCCAGCTGGGCCTCTCTAGGGAAGGCATTCAATAATTAAGGGCCACACTCTCTCATAGACCCTTTCTCTCTTAGACAACCACTGTACCTCAATTGGTGGGCCCCACTCAGAGAAGGGTCTTGGATGACAATCTCAAGGTTTGAATAGGTACATGTGGGGAGAGACAACCCTTCAGATACCAAGGCACCAAGTCATGAAGGGCTTTAAAAATAAAATAAAAAACAGCTCTTTTAATTGGGCCTAGAAATTAACAGGACACCAGTAGAGCTGTCAAAGTATTGGCCTGATATGTTCATCATGTCCAGTGTTTCAGCCATATTCTGTACCAACTGAAGTTTCTGGACCATTTTCAAAAGCAGCCCCACACCACACACTGCGGTAATTGAAGCACAAGGTTACCAAGGCATGGATCACTGAAGGATAGTTCAAAATATAGTGAACTTTATATACTAGGCAGCAAAATGTCCATTGTGATATGCAGGATATATAGGGAGATGGGATCCTCTGAAGGGGTGCTGTGAAACTCATCCCCTGCAAGTTTTCTGTCATTGATGGTTCGGTTACTGAGTGCTAACCATGGCAGAGGGCAGCACTCAAATGCAACATTATGCTCCCTCCCCCTTCCCAGAAATGAATAGTGGCCATTCACTTACATAGAAGAGCAAAAGCATTAAGATAGGGGATAAACCTATTCCTTGCTCTAGGTAGCCCAACCATTAAGGATCAAGCCTACTCTTATCTTCATTGGCTTTCTTGCTCAGCTTCATAGCCCCTTCCTGAGTTCCATTTCCTGATTACAGTTTAAAAACTGACTTTTATAGCTAATCCCTTAAACACATTTTCTTCCACAATACTTTTAATGACATCCCTGTGACCTGCTGTTTTATTAGTTTTCTGCCATTTTATTGGTTTTGGTTGTTAATTTTGCTGGCTTGTCCTTTTTACTGTTTTTGTTGTTAGCTGGTTCTGTTGCCTTCCCCCCTCTAATCTCCATGTGTTTTATGATTATATTTATAGTTTCAAATGGATATTTTCATGGTTTTATGAAGGTTATTCTTTGATTGGTTGTAATCCAGGTTGCAGACTGTAAGGTGGAAATGCAGCATACAAATATTTAAATTAAATAAATGAGTAAATGCTGATCTGAGAGTAAATACCTAGGAAAACCAAGGTAAATAATGTAAAGGGTTTGATTAAAGATTTTATGAGGACTTTTAAGGCCAAATCCAGAGTATGGTATAAATATGTGAAATCGGACAATCACCAAGAGATCGAAGTACAATTTCTTCCTTTCATCTGTTGTTTCTCTGGATTTAGAATATGCAATCCCCTCATGGGCATGCCAGCAATGGGAATTCTCATGAACATCTTTTCCCATTTAGCTTCTCAAAGACTAATCCTGGACATTCCCATGCTCCTAGGGACCCATTCTGACATTCTAGTCTATTACAGCGGTCTGAAATTCCATACAGAAATGTTGTATGGTTTTGAACCAATGACATGACCAACAAAAGTCAGCTGGCTAGTAGAACAATTCTTTTTGCAAAGTCGAGGAAAACATCACTGGAAAAGGTTCACCCTGTTGCTCAAGACTAACATGCAACATGGTGCTTAGCTGTTGAGCCACTATAATTATTCTCACTAAGTTTTGTTTTCTGCCTAACTCTTTACAGTGGATTGGAACCAAAGCAAACAAATGTCTCAAATTACGTACTAATAGGGGAACTCGTCTGTACAGATAAATTTGGGTGGAAAAAAAGTGTCCCAAGATTTTGTGAAGTTCTTCAGTTATAATCTACACCCTGATTTTCTGTTTGCAATAATTTATGAGTCAAATAATTTGTACATTTTAAAGCCAGTTGCATGTCCTGCATACCTGTTTTGCTTTTCGCTAATGGCATGCAGTCAGCTACAACAGCAGTATCAATTAAAAATCCAGGGTTTTTCTTTATATGAACCAGCACAATTGCTAGTTGCTATGCAGGCATGAGTTTATCTCTAATGATACTTTGATGTCATTATCTTTGAAAGCTACAATACTTCCACTACATACTTTGGAGTAAGGTCCAATGAATATAGTATGACTTACTTTTGCAGGCATAAGACTGGACTGCATGTTTTGCGCGTAACCCCCCTTGAACTGAGTGAAACTTATTTATGTGTAAACATGAATAGATTTGCATTGCATATCATATATCCTTATGCAACATCATTTTGAGCCACTTTCAGCAAGGTTACATATCATTAATGTATTAATAGCCAAATTTGAAGATCCTGCTCATTCTTTTTAGATACTCCAGCTATCCTTTAACAGGTGCAGAAAAGGGCAAAAAAATGATCAGGGGCTAGAGTAACTCCCCTATGAGGAAAGATTACAATATCTGGTGCTTTGATAGAGGTGTATAAAATTATGCATGGTGTGGAGAAAGTGGATATGGAGAAGCTTGTCTCCTTCTCTTATAATGCTAGAACACAGGATCCTCCAATGAAGCTGAATGCTGGGAGATTCAGGACAGACAAAAGGAAATACTTCTTCACACAGCACATAGTCAAGACTGTGGAATTCACTACCTCAGTATGTTGTGATGGCCACCAACCTGGATGGGAATTAGACAAAATAATGGAGGATGAGGCTACCAATAGCTACTAGTCATGATGGCTAGATATTACCTCCAGTATCAGAGGCAGTATGCTTTTGAATAACAGTTGCTTGGAAACAACTGTAGGAGAGGGCTGTTGCCATTGGGTCCTGCTTGTGGGCTTCTTGTGGACGTCTGGTTGGTCACTGTGGGAACAGAATGCAGGACTTAATAGGCCTTTGATCTGATCCAGCAGGGCTTTTCTTATGTCCTTATTCTGACATATGGCATTGAAAAGCATGTGCAATCCAGCTAGACACACTTGAATCTCATTGAAAGGATAAGGCTATAACTGCTTTTGAGTCTCACTGATTTCCATGGCTCATGCCTGACTTTCTCCGGTTTGCAGAGTTTGCAATGTGTGTTTTCTCTATTCAATTCATAATGCACCTGCCTGTACCCATTAGTAATATGCCTGTAATTATAATAAGCAAATTTGTAGTCAGGCTGGTGCTGGTTGGGTAAATCCCCAGGGAAGGGGGTGTTTTCTCTTTGTAGATGTAAAAGCCCCCCCCCCATAAGCACATGTGAACCCCACTCTAATCCATATAGCTTCAGGACTAGCCCCCAAAATGCCAGCCTGCTACTGAGAGGGTCAGTTTGTTCAACAAATCAAATGACACTTTTAGCCTCTAGACCAGTGTCTGGGTAATGAGTGGTCCCTGAATGTATTCAGCTTCATTCAATAAACCTTTAGCTGATAGTAGCACTTGCCAAGAGTGAGCATCCAGTCTCATGATATCTTAGTATTTTTTTATAAGCATTATTTTTGCCTTTCTTGTTATTATTAGAAATCCATCATGGTTTGCGGTCATGAAAAATTACTCTACTGGGTGAACAGCAAGCAAAATAATTCAGCAATTCCAGCTCTTTCTGACAGCTGTATTTTGGAGTAATCGTGTATGATCTGCTCCATAGATTATTTGGTTTGGTGGGGAGCTTGTGCTTGTCAAGGAAGAACTGCTCTGCATATGCAAAACTACACTGCATCCCACTACATTGGCTAAAAGTAGCAAAGCCAGGTATTTGCTCAATTGTCATATAGGTCACTACTGGAGAAATGGGGAAATTGAGCAACCTGGAAAGATGGGGAAGTGTTCCACTGGACAGCATTTTTATGCACATGGCCATGTATATGGCAGTGCCATCCTCCCATCTCTAAATGTAGATGTGATGCATAGCCACATCAAATGTCTCTGCCACTGGGAGTGATTTTTCCATAGACAATACCAGTTTCAAGCCATGTCTTGTTGCACATCAGTGTTTCTCGATTAGGGCCAAGTGTTTACACTTGGGGAAAGATATATTAAGCGTGTTTGTAAGGAAGCAAATTTAAATTAGTCTGTTGATGCTACTTTTAAATGCTTCTAATGAGGAATGATTTCCTATTCCAAAATGCTACCTATAATAATGCCATAACTTTCCCATACTGATTATCATGTGCATTTTAAAACAATCATTCTTCTAAACAGAAATCTGATATAGGTTTGATTATCAAGACTTGAGTTGTAAAAGGAGGGGGAAATTGGGCACAAACACCCAAACCTGGCAAGCAGAACAGATACCTTTCCTTTCTTTGTACTATTAGAAAGAAGTTTATGGACCAAAATAGGTAGGGATCACTCCTTGCAATATGCCTGATGGTATGCATTCCAGAGATGGAATGCTTAGCCACAAGATCCAGCTGGTAGGAGACTAGTTCCCTCTGAGTCTTCAAGTAGATTCCAGGAGTCCCTTTCAAGATGTTGTCAGGTAGATCTCATGTGCAATTGTTGCCACTGAAAATCTGCCTCATATATTTCAGGGATTTCATGAAATTATTGCATTTATTTGTATTTAACATCTTTTTGCCCTTCCTTCTAACCAAGGGTGCTCAGAGAGACTTTTTAAATCATTACATAGATGGCAACAACTGCAAACTGGCCACTCACTTTGTATTTTATTGTATTGTATTTTTAGATGGAACTGAACTGAAGTCAAGTGGTTTTTAGAAGAACTGCCTTCTTCCATCCTGAACTCAGATCCATCATGGCAGCAGGTGTAGCAGCATGGCTGCCCTTTGCCAGAGCAGCTGCCATAGGATGGATGCCAGTAGCCAACTGCCCTATGCCACTGGCCCCAACGGATAAAAATAAGCGGCAGGATGAGCTGATAATTCTAAATGTGAGTGGCAGGCGCTTCCAAACATGGAGGACTACCTTGGAAAGGTATCCTGACACTCTGCTTGGCAGCACAGAAAAAGAGTTCTTCTTCAATGAAGACACAAAGGAATATTTTTTTGACCGGGACCCTGATGTCTTTAGGTGTATCTTAAACTTTTACAGAACTGGCAGACTGCACTACCCAAGGTATGAGTGCATTTCGGCCTATGATGAAGAGCTTGCCTTTTATGGGATCCTACCTGATATCATTGGGGACTGCTGCTATGAAGAATACAAAGACAGGAAACGGGAAAATGCTGAGCGATTGATGGATGACAGTGACTCAGAGAATAACCAAGAGTCTATGCCCGCCCTGAGCTTCCGGCAGACCATGTGGCGAGCCTTTGAGAACCCCCATACCAGCACCTTAGCCTTAGTCTTTTACTATGTCACCGGCTTCTTTATTGCCGTCTCTGTGATCACCAATGTGGTGGAAACTGTACCATGTGGCACAGTTCCTGGCAACAAGGAACTGCCCTGTGGGGAAAGATACGAGATGGCTTTCTTCTGCTTGGACACAGCTTGTGTTATGATTTTCACGGTTGAGTATCTTATGCGACTCTTTGCAGCCCCCAGTCGCTACAGGTTCATGAGGAGTGTGATGAGCATCATCGATGTGGTGGCCATTATGCCCTACTACATTGGCTTGGTGATGACAGACAACGAAGATGTCAGTGGAGCCTTTGTGACTCTGAGGGTTTTCAGGGTGTTCCGGATTTTCAAGTTCTCCCGTCATTCCCAAGGCTTGCGAATCTTGGGGTACACTCTGAAGAGCTGTGCCTCTGAGCTTGGTTTTCTTCTCTTTTCTCTCACTATGGCAATCATCATCTTTGCTACTGTGATGTTTTATGCAGAGAAAGGATCTTCAGCCAGCAAGTTCACCAGCATTCCAGCATCTTTTTGGTACACTATCGTCACCATGACAACCCTTGGGTAAGTCCTGTACTTCTCTTTCCTGATCAAAGGCCAAGTGTGCTGATTGGTGGAATTTGGTAAGTTTCTGAGGTTACATATCTGGTTCTCCCCTCCCCATGAAACATGGATCAAAGATTTAGTAGCTAATGTAATTTATTTATTTTTCTTTCATTGGCACCTCTTACATTATTTCCAACAAAGCAGAGTTTCACATCTTTCAGCATAGAATGTCATGGTAACTTTGCTGCAGTGACAGCTGGTCCATAATCTTGGGGGTGGGGGGGACGACAGGTCTTAATATTTTCATCTGGGAGCACATACAAAGCATCCTGCTTTCAGTTTCAATACAGCAGGGACCTGTAAAAATCTTGATTTTGTGCTGATTTAAAGAATCCACTTTTACTATGGTATAATCGGAATGCTTTTCATATTGCCTTTGACAGCCGTTAAAATGACAGTAAATCCAAATAGGGATCAAAATGAAAAGAATAGGTTCTGAACCTGCCAGAAGGCCAAAAAAAAGGGGGGGGGAGAAATAACCCCAAGTGTATGAATAGCTAAATGTATTAAACTTTCTTTGAAATCAAATGAATAAATATTTTAACCAAACGCTGTTACTCAAATACATCACAACCTTCTTTCAGGCTATCATCTGATAAGTCAACACAGGCAGACATTCTAGTGTCTTTAGATCTCCACTCAGCTTGTTCATTGCCTAGCCTTAGGGTGGTCACTTAAACATCCTATGTACATCAGCCAGGGTGGCCGGTGGCCGGCCAGATGGGCGATTAATAAATGTAAATAAATAAATAAATAAATAAATCACCCTCCAAAAAAGGAAATGCACATCAAAAAAATGGGTCAGAAGAAGGCACCAATTTGCATAATATTTGCATGGCAAATTTATATGTAAAGGTGGAAATTTAAGGGGTGGGACCTATAATTTTAAATAGAAATGCAATATATTTCACCATACTGGAGAAGACTGACTAGGTGACCTGTGTACCTGCTGCTCACTCTGCTGTCCAGGTTCTAACTGTGGATGGGCAACTTCAAGGCCCCTGCTCTCCTTCCTCTTCCTTATGGTTCTTTACTTTTAAACCAGACTTGGACTGGACACCTCTTCAAATAGAGGAGACCTGCAGATAGAGGGCTGTCCTTTGCCAGCTCTCCAAAACAGAGGACTGACCTCTGTAAAGTAGGTCACCTGGCCACCCTACACAAACTGAGTGGAGAAAGAAAATATAAAATCATGGGGATGTCTGCTTGAGAAGACTATAAGATGACAAACGTGAAACATGTACTGCTAGCAATAATAATAATAACAACAACAACAACATTTTAGTTTTATTCTTGCTAACAATGCATGTTTAGCATTGTTTGTGTTTTAACAAACATCCCCGAGGAAGAAGCTTAATAAATTTGGGTCGTTGCCCCCTGGGATTGTTCCCCTGCCCCCTATTAGATCCAAATAGGTTCCAGTGGTGGGGGCAGACTAGTGAGAGCTGGTAAGATTTTAGAGAACAGGATTGGCTTGTTAACAGGAATACATCCTGACTGTGCTGATAGTTTATGGTTCAATGAAAGAGATTTGATGTCCACAGAACAATAGTGAAGTACACATGCTTAAGCCCATTGAAATCAATGGCTAAACTGAGTTAAACTTGCTATTGGATTGTGGACCAAGTGTACAGACTCCAGACAGTATCGGTGCAATTATTCTTATCAAGTCAAAGACAGGGAACACTTCTCCCCTATGAAATTTTCATTTGTCTTTAAACTTCACATGGATCCTGTTAAATTGCCAACTTAAGATTGATTGATTGATTGATTGATTATTTGTTATATTTTAGTCCACCCAATATCCAAAGTTATCTGGGTGGGATACTTGAGTAAAGAATTTAAAAAGTACACAATGCCTCTCTTTTCAGTACACAATAAAAAGAATAACAATAATCAGCACAAAAATAAAATATAAAATATATAAAAGTGGCCATTGTTGCACTCTACATTAGATTTATATGTAAATCTAAAGTATAAAATCTAGCATTTAAAATGCCTTGGTGAAAAGTGATGTCTTTGCCTAGTGCTGCAAGATAACAGTGTTGGTGCCAGGCAAGCCTCCTTGGGAAGGGCATTCAATAATAATAATAATAATAATAATAATAATAATAATAATAATAATAATAATAATACAAATTTATATTGTGCTCTACACCAGAGTGCAGTACAATATACAAAATAACTCAAACAATAATCATAATATAAGCAGGGCACCACAACCAAGAAAGCCCTCTGTCTTGCAGCCACCCAGAGGAAGGCCTCGGAAGATGACCTAAGGGTCTGGGCAGGTACATGTGGTTTCAGATGGGCGATTCTGTTGCTAAAAACAGGAGGTTCCTTTAAGAGAAAAGCATTCCATCTCTCATGTGGGATGATAGTAAGCATTAGTTGTTTTTGTTCCAGCCATTTAGATCAGCCCAGCCTTCTAAGATCTCTACATTAGAATTTTGTTTACCAGATTTGAAAATGTGAAAAGTTTTTAGTCAAGTGTGTTTCTGCCTGGGAGTTCGTGTGGCTTTTGATTTTTAAGCTCACAGCAATCGCTTTCATGGTGCTTGATTATTAGATTTTGTATAGTGCCGCTCTTGTGTTCCATACTGTGTGTGAACATGCAACTTATCACAGGTTGAAACTATTAAAACATAATTCATCTCTCGAAAAGGTAAACAGCTCTGACTTTGGGATCTGCTGTTTTCTGGGAAACATACAAATGTGAAACATTAATGAACATTAGGAGACCTGCTCAAGTGAATGGTCATCTTGTTAAGAGTGTCAGTGGATCTTGTTGTCTTTAATCAGATCTGGGACATTGCCATAGCAACTAAGCAAATAGGGTGCTTTCCAGGTTAAATGATATCCTAGAATTTCTCTCAACTATAGTTTGGTTTCCTCTGGTGAGATCAGGTCAAACGTAGTGTGATATTTTAGCAAGTTGTAGTCAATTGGTGGGTGAGGAGGGCAGAAAAAAGGAAATGTAAAAAAAAATAATCAATCAATATGCACACATAAATTCAAGTGATAGTTACAAAAGGAAGGGTGGTTTTCAAGGACAAGTGGTGATGGGGGTGTATGGGTAATGTACAATGATGGCAAAAGCTGATAATACTGTACAAATGTTCCATTTGCTTATGGTGGCATCCCAACACAAGGGAGGGTGCAGGACACATACTGCAAACTCTTACAAATGCTGAAGATGGGGAAAAGAATGTATGTAACCTGTGTTAAACACTTCCTAACATCACCTTTGATGTTTTACCTTATATAAGTCCATATGTCTCATATCAGTTTCAGCAAGTGTATATGTGGTCCTAAACATGTTGCTATGTCAGGACACAGAGCTGCTATTAAAAGTTAATAAAGGGAGAATTAAGTACGTTGACAAGGCATTTGAAAAGAGATGCATTCTGCTGCTATTTCCCCCTTTTTCATTTTCAGTGACGTGACACTCTGAAATGAAATATACCTTACTGTATGTATGTAACATACAGGGAAGGATTCCATGGTACCATTGGTTCCCTGTTTGGCTGAATGAAATGGTCCCTTGCATAGAGAACCTTTCTGTGTATAATGAAAGTCCAAACGGACCGTTTTTGAGTACTCTAAAGTGTCCTCAGACTAGGGTAATCATAGAAATTATAATGGGAGTGCTTTAAACTGGCTAAAAACAAAAACAAAAAAAACCTGCAGACACTCAAATGGGATATTTAACGTTTAAGGAAGATCTGTTTAAGCTTTCCACAAACGACTGTCCTCCCAAAGAGATTAATGTGCACATATCTGTGTTAGTATTGTTGTCTGGGATGATTTTAAATGAAGGAAGTTGCTGTAGCAATCAGTATGTGTAATCTAGATTTCTGACATCTTTTTAAGACCTCTTGATACAGACTAATAAGGTCAAAACATCAGATAATGACATGCAGAGGGCAGAATCTGATGCTCTCTGTGTATCTCTTTCTTTAATCTGTCACGCCTACAACATGTCATCTGTCACTGGAGATATTCAGCCAACTTGTTACTTTAGATTTTTGAGAAACTGCCATGTTGTCCTGTGGTGTATTGTTACTTTAAATTTTTCAAAGGGCAACTCAGAAGCAAGGTGGTTGCCATAGTGTTTCTGTACATTTGAAGAACCTATCATGGAATTCTTTCACTCTGGATTTGGTTCAAAGGTTGAATGCAAACATTTGTCTTCAAAGCAACATCCATGCATTTGAATTTTCAGAAATGGATGATGATGGTGATGGTGGTGAGGATTAAACTGAAAGCAATTTTCAGAGCCACCTCTCCCACTGGCAAGCCATCCCCTTGTTATCAGAGTACTATGCAAGGCAAGCTGGACCTCAATTCAGGCTAGGTGGTCGAGTGACAGGCAGTACCACATAACTCACTCTGATCTATTATTATTGACTGGTTGATCTGGCTAGTTTTCTTATAATTCCCTCCTTTGTTTGCAACTGGTGCACAGGCTGAATCTCCTCCCATGACCAGGGGAAGCTGGTGACTCCTATTTCAGTGGGGCTCCTAATCCTTTGCAGGTTTTATTTGGAGCTTTATAGAAGCTATCCATGGTGCTGAATTTCATTCTAAAATAGGTTCACCATCATGGAGCACCATGGGTACCTCCTATAAAGCTGCAAATGAAAGCTGCAATGGATTGGGCCCCCCACCAAAATAGGAGTCACCAGCCTCCACTGTTCATGACATTCCTCACATTGCAAGTCCAGGACCCTCTATGGCAGGGTTAGGTAACGTGTGGCCCCCAGATGTTTGTGAACTTCAGTGCCCATCAGCCCTAGCCAGCATAGTTAATGGTGAGGGATGATGGGAATTGCAATCCAACAATATCTGGAGGGTGATACGTTCCCCATCCCTTCTCTATGGCTTTGATCCCCAGTAGCATCAGAATACTAATGTCTCGTATCTTGAAAAACTATCTATGGCCAGTGCTAGGCAGGTTCAGTTCAGATTTGATTGAGAATTCTGTGGGTTCTGGATTAGGGCTTTGCCACCAGTACACTGCTTCACAAACTTGTTTGCATAAATCAGGGGTGGGTAACTTGTGGCCTTCCAGATGTTTTGGCCCACAGCTCCCAACACCCCTAGCCAACATAGCCAATGGGTGTTGGGAATTGTAGGCCAACACATCTGGAGGGCTACAATTTGAACACCCTGGCATAAATGAACTATTTATTTATTTATTATTTACATTTTTTATCGCCCATCTGGCCGGCAACCAGCCACCCTGGACGATGAAGGATTATAAAACACTTTGGACATTTTAAATTGCTGTAGGAAAAAAAAGATAGATAATAATTAGTGGGCCTTCATCAAGTTTGCCTCAGATTGTCTCAACCCTACCAAAATAACATATGTATTACACAACATTTATTTATAGCAAAAGATCAAAAACATCAAACTTGGCAGCTGTACTCAAGACACACATAAATCCATTTGTCACACAACTTTGAAAATCTTAGCCATATCTTCTAAATCTCTGTTAAGCTATAATCTGAGCCTGGGACAGTGTTTCTTTAGTTTATTTTTAAACATAGAGAGTACCAAGCTGGAATAGAGGAGTGTTTTTGTTTGAGGGAAGCTTAATGCTGCTGTCTGAGAGGAAAGCATTTATTGTCCAAGTTTAAGCATGGGGTCAGTTAGATCTATCAGCATCATTTACAAAGGACCACAAAAAGTTTAGGTGCTGTACAAAACTTTAAAACAGAGCTATTGACTTATTAAATGATGTTTAGCTGATAAATCATCTGTGTTGTAATCATTCGATTTTTTATTCAATTGCATTTAAATAAATTTGCAGATTACCAAAATCTCAATATAGGTGCCCTTTTGAGATGGCAAAAGAAAGGGGAGATAACTTGTATTTAACAAAAAAATGAAGCAAATAGCTATAATTCAGCTTTAAGGTAGTTTCATGCATGGCACTAAAATTGTCCCTGACAGTGCAATCCCATGCATGTCTACTCCGAAATAAGCCCCACTAAGTTCAATGTGACATACTCAAAGGTACAGGCAGTCCCCAGGTTACGAACGTCCAACTTACAGACAACGCGTACTTACGAACGCCAGACTTCTGGGTTCCCCAGCTCTACGTCAATTACGTAGAGTATAGCGTAATGGCCGCAATTTGCGTAAATGTATACTACGCTATACTGTTCCGACTTACATAAAAATTCAACAACTTAAAGACGGACTTACGAGCGGAACCGGTTCGTAACCTGGAGACTGCCTGTATAAAATTTCTAGGGACGTACAGACAGTGTAAAATCCATTCCATCTATGTTTCATGGATTGTCAGGTGCCTTTTGTTCCATTGTCCACTCATTGATTGAATAAGATTTTGCACAAATGCATTTGTACGCAATTGTGGAAATTTGGAGTCGCGCAAATTCATACTCCCCAAAATGCGCAAATCCCCCCCCCCAATATGCAAATCGCTGAACAATGCATATTTTCACACTTTTTTCATGGGAGAAAGGTGCATTTTTGGTTGATGATTTTTAAAATTTTACAAATTTATCTATAACCAAGTGTGCGTAAAATTACGTTAAAAAAAACCCAGTCCACAAGTCCGTGCGACTTGGGAAAAGCTGGTCTGCTGCGGAATCTGCAGGTCGGATTCTTAGAAATTCAAACGCATTTGAGTCCTCTGCCATCCCTAAGGATTGGAGTCTAAGCTTCTTGTGTACTAGATGGGTGCAGACATTAATGATGCCTAGAAAGCAGAAGAGATCTATTTTTAAACTCAATGTGCTTTCTAGTCAATATAGGTTTGATATTTGCAGCAAAGACGTGGAAAATGCAAAACTGCTTTTAGTGTCATGCATGTAAAAAAATGCCTTTTACTTATGAGATCACGCAGATTGAGACCCTGTGTCATATTATCTATAACTAGAAAGCTTTGTACAAACTGGAATGCCATTAAAGAAGGGATCCCTAAACTTGAAGTTGCTTTCTTGGTTGCTTCTGGGTTACTATTTGATAACTATTTAAAAAGGTGTTTTGGTTTGGGCCTAATTTCCAGCTTCAGTTTTTCCCAGGGTATAGGATAAGTACTACCTCCAAGTTAGTCAAGTGGTCTCTTTCTGTCCAGGCATACTTATACAATGAGCTTTGGGGGCTATTTGGCAGGAGCCTATTCCTAATTAGTGTATATTCGCAATTCCCTACCTGTTGTACATTGCCAAAAATATCCAACCCTCCTCCCTAGTGCACACAATAGGCCTGTACCGTACCAATTTTCTGGAGTAGCAGTTTGCTATGAATAGTTCTCTGAGCTTTTATAAACAGTTCAAAATTATTGGCTCAGTTGCACTTTACAGCCCAATTAGCATTTCTGAAATAGGGTTGGACCAGCCAAATGTATGTGTGCCTTAAAATAAGAATTAGAAGAGAATGTTGGTTTATTTTATGCATCAAGGAATTTAATCTGGGTAATTGACTGACTGCCCTTGTTCTTGTTAGTAAAACAGATTGATTTATAAATAATTGGGAATATGTAGGTTAACTTCTCTCACATTACATTCATTGAGCCAGAGAAAAAGGTTTGCTAAAATACAAGCATGCCAAAATAATAATTGTATATTTGGAGACACTTTACCTGCTAATCCATTTTTCTTCAGACAAACACTAATAAATTTATATGCTAAGGAAGGGAGCAATCCTATGGTCTCTAGACTTCATCTGGAGGGGTCATAGGAATCTTTGGATTCCCAGATCTGGGGTCAGAGACAGCGCTCCGACCTCGGTGCTGGGAATCCGCCCTCTGACCCCGTCCGCCCCCACCGTGCCGGCTGGCTGCCTCTCCAAAGTCCAGAACGCGACCTCAGAGAGGGGGCAAAGGGGGCATTCTGGTGGGCAGGGAGGGAAGGAGACTGCAGAGGCCAGGGTATGGCATATACAGTGTCCTCTACAGCCTCCTTTCCTCCCACTCCAAAGCACCCCAGCCAGATGGCCAAAAATGGCCATCTAGTGAAAATGCAGAGTGGGAGGAGCGGGGAGGTGAAGATCACCTCCACTGCTTCTCCCACTCTGCATTGGATGATCATCAGCTTCTGAGTTCGCTCCTGTGACCTCAGAAAGCAGCCACAGTGGTTCTTTCCACTGTGGCTGTGAAGGGGGGGGGGGAAGGTGCCAATGTCAGATTCTGGCTCCAGAGGTCATAGGAGTGCCTACAGCCTCAGAGGGAGAATCCAAAATATCCAGTGGTCCATTGGACTGCTATGCCAGAGTAATAATGGTAGTAGTATGACTCAGTGGTTGAAAGGATGCCCAGTAGAATACAAAACTTAGCATCATGTAGCTAAAATTTAGAGGGGTTAGCCAGATGGCGAAGATAGAGATGCAGACATAAGACTTTTGATGTTGGCATATGCTTTACAACTAGAGTGTAGTTAGTAGCTCATTATATAAGGCCTTGCCAGCCCATAAGAGAGAAAGGGAAGTGATAGTAAAGCAGCCAATTTGTGCAGCGCTCACTCTCTCTCATTCTTTAAAAGGCAGCAAAACCTACAGTTGATTTTGCAGCTCAGTTTTGGGAGACAACAAACTTACTTCAGAACTCATTATTAATTAATCCCAAATACAACATTTCTTATTTAAAAAGAGTTTTACAATCCTTATCTTCACAGGCCACCATGTGAAGAGGGTCACCCTTATTCCCAGTTTAGAAATCAGCAACTAAGCTGACAATTAGTGATGTGGTTAACTGAGCCCTGCCCCCAGTTCGTGACTGGGTAGGAATGCCAATGCAGGTCTCCCAGTCTAAGTCAGACAAACTCTCCATTAGACCTTATTGGTGCCAGAACGTTTCACAGTATCATGCTTCTGGCAGAGCTCAAGTTGAAAATAAATATTTCTGTATGTGGTGGAACTAGGATTGCCAAAGTTTGAAAGATAAGTTTCTGGCTCCTGGGTGGTACTGCTGAAGTGGTGCAGGAGCAAGGTCTGGCTGGGCAAGTCCCTGTGATAAAAGGGGTGGAACCCAGTGGTAACATGGAAGAACTCAACAGTAAAGGGGCAAAGCCCACAGAAAAATGCTCTGCTAATGTAAGGTGGATAATTATTGCTTGTATTTAGCAAGTTCCCTCTCAACAAGCAACCCATGTATACATGATACAAGGCCAACATAGATCAACCTAACTCTCCAGATTTTGACTATTTCATGAGCACAAAGTTAATCAATCAATCCAACACTCATATATTCAGCATATTATTAAGGGATCGTACATTTAGAAGACATTAAGGAATTGTACATTTAGAAAACATTTACTCATTTTACTGCAGGGAAACATTGAGGCTGAGAGTCTATAATCTAAAGGAAATACCTTAATCTAAAGGTGGATCCATTGACAGGGAACTCAAAACCCATTCAAAGCAGATCACTCCAAGAGGTTAGTCAAACCACAGACTACCTTAAAATGAATCCATGACACAGAACTCAAAACTAAATAGACCAGATCATTCAAGAAACTGAGCCAACTTAGTTACAGACTTCAAATCAACTCACAATACACAGTATGTGGTTAAGGAATTAAGAACATATTTAATGGTACACTTACCCCATAAAGTCTCTGACACCCTTTCATGCACATACAGAAGTGTTGCTGTTGCTACCACTGCTCCTCCTCTCACCTGCCGCACTACAACAATCCAAGTGAGTGAGACAGCTAGCTAGCCCAGTCCAACCTAGGTAGAGGCAAGAGGCAAGGCTGATGCCCAACACCGTTATTTGCATTTATCTCTTCTAGGTCTTCTGACTGAGCTCCTATGCATGCACCAGAAATGTATGCTCCAATTAAAACAAAAAACTACAGAAGGGTGGTGGGAAAACTGGCTTTCTACTCTGTTACTCAGGCTACAATCCTATACACATTTATCTGGGAGTAAGTGCTACTGAACTTAGTCTAGCTTATTTTTTAGTAGACGTGTATAGGATTTCACTGTTGGCAACAGAGTGGGCTTAGATGCCCCCAGCCAGTCAGGCAAGTAGTTTTCTAGTCAATTGGTCATGCTTGGTAGAGCTCAACAGCAGTACATATCTATTGGTTGGGTTTTTTGTTCTTTAAATATGCTGCCTGAAGATTGGGGCGGGGCAGGGCGGGACTGGACCGGATGACTTCCAGGTTCCCATCCAATGTTTGATTACTAAGACTAACGTTGGATTTTTGACAGAATATTACTTTAATAGCCCTATCTCAGCTAGCAAGTATCTCCTTTTGATTGGTAAATTAGAGTTGATATGTTGCCATGGAAATTTAACCTTCGGCCAATTACTTCTTGGCACTGAACCATCAGAGAGGGGCAGAACTTCTCCCTCACCCTGGCAAAGGATGATGTGATCAAGATAGGTCTCTGTGTGAAAAGAGTAATAGTTGGGCTGCTAGCAGTTTGAATGGGACACTTTGAGAGCTGAGTTTTTGGACTTGGAAAAGCTAATAGGGTCTTGGGATAGTGACTGTCTTCCTGGAGATCTTTTGTGGGAGCAGATGCAGATGCTTTTTTACTCTGGGGATGGATTTTGATGTGGGCAGTGGGAGGGGGTCATAAGGGATTCTGCCCCCCCCCACCCTAAGTAAAGACCTGCCTCTGAAGCAGAGGATTTTGGACTTTTGGTTGGAATGCTTACACTGAGCCTTCAACTATGCTTAACCTGTATATTATTTGTAAATAAGCAAAAATATTACAAAAAGCTATTAGCTTCCTGTGTCCACCTTCCAAAGGGAACCAAACCTGGGTAAGCTCTGCACCCCTGGAACTTCTCACTGCTTCGAGAATTGGTGTGTACATAACAATACAGTATCCTGCATGACTCTTTGGAGAACAAATGAAGTGGTGAACACAGCAAACGAATCGAATTATACCAGTCCTGCATCTTTCCTAGCTCGGTTGTGCTCATCAGTTTCTGATTTAACAGAGGCTGTTTTTAATTTAGCATCATTTAAATTTTACTCAGGAGGTTTTGTAATGAAAGTGTTATTCTTGGGTGCATCTTTAATCAATCTGAATTACTGAAATGGCTCTTCAGAATTAATTCCAAATCAGCTGCCCGCTTCTAGCAGAGACATTCTCTTCTGGAGGCTGGCAGCCTCCTCCATCCTTCTGTGAAACATAATTAAATTGTGTGTGTGTGTGTGTGTGTGTGTGTAAAATGAGTGTCTCTTCATACACGTCCAATGCATAGTGTTGTTTTTTTTTTTTACAGGGCTTGCTCAAGGCCACCCAGAAAATCAGTAGCTGGTTGGACTTGCCTCTTAGCTAGGCAGTCCAGCATCAAGGGGCAAGTGGTCTTCTGAGTTGTTAACAGTTACAGAGAAGAGGAAATTTTGGCAGGTGCAACTTGTCATGCAGAGATGTGAAAAAAATGCCATTGCTAAAATCACTTCACTTACAGAACAATTAAAATTACAGGAGCACTCTCCTCTTTTGCAGCCAGCCATATTACTCTCAGTTCAAAATATAGGAGCATAAATCAACCCTTATACCAGGTCTCAGGCTGTTTATCCATGTCGTTCAGTGTTTTCTGTTTCTATTGCAATAGATGTTCCGGATCTTAGCAGCTTACCTGCATGCAAAGCATGTGCTCTACTATTGAGCTACGGTTCTCCCTTTTTAAAATGTGAGAGATGCAAGTGTCTCCATCCCCTGGCCCAGGCAGGCCAGGCCTGAACAAGCAACTTGCTGTTTACCAGCCAGAGCCAAACACAGTCACAAAAACTGGACCTAAGAGGCTAGCTTGTCACACCCTCAGCAACATCATGCTAGCTCTGTAGAAGTCACCCTATGATGAACCCTTCCTCTCAGTCTCAGCCTTCCCCAACCTGGTGACATTGTGGCACAATGTGTTGGACTAGAAGTCCCATTATTCAATAACAATGCTGGCTGGGTGATAGGACTTGTGGTCCAATGCATCTGGAGGGCAGCAGGTTGGGAAAGGCTGCTCTAAGAGATACCGTAGGTCGCCCTCTGCTCTGGTCCCTGAATTTGCTGTGGTGGGGGAAGTAACAGGAAAGAGTGGTTGCCTTCATGCCCTGGTTTTAAACTTCCCAAAAGCAAATTTATTTATTTATTATATTTATACTCTTAATCTTCCTCCTCTCCATTTTATCCTCACAACAACCCTGTGAGGTAGGTGAGGCTGAGAGTCTGTGACTGGTCCAAAGTCACCCAGTGAGCTTCATGGCCGAGTGGGGACTTGAACCTGGATCTCCCGAGTCCCCATCCAACACGCTAGCCACTACGCCACAGTGGAATAGAATGCTGGGCTAGATGGACCTCTTGTTAATCCAGCAGAGACCATCTTATGTTATTATGACACTTTGTCCGTTGGTTCTTCCTGCTGTACTGGTTTCTGCCTCAGCATGGGGTGAAGGATAACACTAAGTCACTTAACTCATTGGCAGGTCTGCCAAATTTGCAGATGGCTTCCTCCAAAAGGCAATATGACCTAGGCAAGGATGTCTCTATGTTTCTGTGTCAGTGAGCTCCCTTTCCCAACCTTACAGTGGAATCCTATATACAAATGGGGATGTACGAGAATTTTGTTTCTCTTCGCAAATGATGAGAACATGTTCTGTTTGCAAGCCCAAATGTAAGAGCGCTTTTTTCCAAGAAAAGTTTGCAAATTCCTGAATTTGTGATTGCATTTAGAAAATGCATTTTTTTTATTAAAAAAGAGCACACTCTGAAATGCACATTTTATATTTAAAAATATATATACACATTTTCACACTTTAATCAATTGAGAAAAGTGTGCACGTTTGAAAAATACACAAAGAAATGTTCAAAATACGCACTTTCCCCATTCAGTTTGAATGATCTGAAAAACAGGTCAAAAACAAAAATGGGAGTGAGCCAAAATGAGTTTCAAAATGATTCAGAGAATTTAGGCAACCTAAAAAAATTGCTGGTTCTCCCATCCCTGTAGACAAATCATGCTAGGCAGGGGAGACATTACACCGCCACTGCTGTGATGCAATGGCTATAGCCCAGCCTTCTCTAACCTGGCACTCTGTAGCAATTTGGGACGACAACTCCCATCATCCCTAGCCATGGGGTTGATGGAAGATGGAGTCCAAACCATCTGGAGGGCACCTGGTTGGTGAAGACTGCTGTACCCCTGGGCTGGTGTCTCTTAAGTGGAACAGCGGAACTGTACCACTTCAGCTTCACAGGTGGTGGATCACATTTTAAATGCTTTCCAGCATATATATATATATATATATATATATATGTACAAAGTTATTAAAGTACAAAATAGGCTGAATTTCAACCTCTCCCTTTAATGTGCTAGTTTTTATGTACATAAAGTGATTGCTGTTGTTTTTAATGTGGGGAGCATTCAGAAATGGCATTCCCTATCTACAGCCTGAAGTGGTATGGTCCATTCTATGTTCTCAGTCAGGATTGTACCACTTGATTGTGCTACACGTGGAAGGGAAGTTCTATTGTCTGTCTATTCCTATCTACTGCAGTTCCTGCACTGTAACTAATGGCATCAGGCTTTGCATGACTCTCACGGTGATATCCTTTGCATTCTGCTCAGAAGTACATCCCAGTGAGTTCAATGAAACTTTCTTCCAGATAAGTGTGTATAGGATTGTAGCCTAAGTTTGTTTTTGTATTGTTTTTAAAGCCAGATAAAAAAATGCTGAGAAATTGAAGTGACTCCTCCCATTTATGCCCTAGACCTAATGATGTTCTGCAAAAAAGCAGTTTAGGTATGCTTATAAATTACCAATATAATTATCCAAGTCTACCCACTTACACATTTTTTACATATCACAGCGACAAGTCCTGGCTTTTTTAACCCAGGAATTGTGAGGACAAGCAGATCATGGGAGCCTTTTCCAATTTCATTTAACAACCCAGGAATGCTCCGTTCCTGGGTTGTTTTATGATATCCAAACCTGGAAATTCTGGGTTGTTCAGGCGGTAAACAATCCAATAACCCAACAACAAACATAGGCAATGGTTGGGTTAATTCTGAGTTGTCTACTAACCCATACAGAACCCAGAGTTTCCCATGAAACAACCCAGGAACTGTTCCTGGGTTAATTGAAGATTGAAATCGCCTGCACACGCTGCTCATCCCAGCATTTCCTGGGTTAAACAAACCAAGAATTGCTGCTGCTATGACAGTGACTGTGCAAAGTGGTACAGAGTCTTTCTAACAGCAAATTAGGAAATACTTCTGTCCAGCATAAAACTAATCTTAGCATTTAATGAGAACCTTAACAATAATTATAAAAATGGCAATGAACTAAATTACAGAAAGATGAGATGCTAAAATGGGTGAGAGAATTGCTAATGAACGATATGAGCCATTCATGTAATGATAAAATAGGCACAAGCTGGCTATTACTGGTAGATTTTTAAAAACTAAAAAAAAAAATCTTATAAAAAATTATTTGCATATTAACCTCGATTGTCTCACTTTATTTATTTTATTTATTTATTTATTTCATTTATACCCCGCTCTTCAGCCAGAAAAGGCTCTCAGAGCGGCTTACACAACTTAATAAGACAGTCCCTGCCCTCAGGCTCACAATCTAAAAGACATGAACACAAAACATCAAGGAACACTGAATATAATATTCAAAAAAATAATCTATAGAATATAAGAGTAGCAATACAAGTTAAAAAATATTAAAAAAACACTAAATATTAAAAAAACACACAGAAATAATTACAGATAACAACAAACAAACAAACAAAGGCAGGAGCAGCAGCAGCTTTTGTGACTGGAGTCCAGTCAGGCCCCACCCTCCCTGGCCAGGTGTAATGAGCCAGGGAAACAGGGACCAGGTCTTGCAGGACTCACAGCTAGATGGTCTCCAGGCACCTTCAGCAGAAGCAGCTTTTGTAGCTGGAGTCAGTCAGGCCCCACCCTGGCCAGGTGTAATGAGCCAGGGATGCAGGGACCAGGTCTTGCAGGACTCACAGCTAGATGGTCTCCAGGCACCTTCAGCAGAAGCAGCTTTTGTAGCTGGAGTCAGTCAGGCCCCACCCTGGCCAAGTGTAATGAGCCAGGGAAGCAGGGACCAGGTCTTGCAGGACTCACAGCTAGATGGTCTCCAGGCACCTTCAGCAGAAGCAGCTTTTGTAGCTGGAGTCAGTCAGGCCCCACCCTGGCCAAGTGTAATGAGCCAGGGATGCAGGGACCAGGTCTTGCAGGACTCACAGCTAGATGGTCTCCAGGCACCTTCAGCAGAAGCAGCTTTTGTAGCTGGAGTCAGTCAGGCCCCACCCTGGCCAAGTGTAATGAGCCAGGGAAGCAGGGACCAGGTCTTGCAGGACTCACAGCTAGATGGTCTCCACTTGTGGCTCACTTAGGTTTATCAGTATTTTAGTGACAATATTTCGTGTTTTAAAAACACGATTTCTCTTGCAATTTCCCCTGAAGTATTGCTGCGCACCCCTACCCCCGAGTTTTATTTTAGTCTGTCAGGATGTTTGCCTCATATCAATTATTCATATAAATATTTATTTTCTTCTGATTCTTCTAATCTGAAATATTTCAGAAATGTCAAATTGTGAAAATATATTGGATTTCCTAAGGTGTGGAGATTTACTTTTCAAACAGGCGCATATGCTTTGGTTGCCCTGATGGATGAACAGAGAGCTTTGGCTGTTGGGCAGTGTATAAATAAAATGATGATGATGATGATGATGATGATGATGATGATGATGATGATGATGGGAGAAAGATGAGGGAGTGTGACCCTGTTGATTCTCCTTAATTTCACAGTGGCTTTCAGTACCATCAACCATGGTATCCTTCTGGGTAGGCTATCTACGGTGGGAATTGAAGGCAGTGTTTTTTTCCTACCTGATTGTCCAATTCCAGAAAGTGATTCCGCTCCTTGGTATTTTATGATACAGGGCTCTGCAGCATTCTGTTTTGTCCCCCATGTCATTTAACATTTACATGAAACCCTGAGTTCAGTCATCACTCAGGAAATCCAATATATTTTCACAATTTGACGTTTTTGAAATATTTCGGATAAGAAATAGAAGAAGAAAATAAATATTTATATGAATTATTGATATGAGGCAAACATCCTGACAAGTACCTGAGAGAGCGCCTTCTCCCTAACCAACCTGCCCAGTCATCAGAGGACATTCTCCTGGTGGTTCCACATGGACCTATAGCCCGATTGGAGTCCACCAGAAGTGCCTTCAGTGTGGTGGCCCCCTTTCTATGTGGAACTCCCTGGAGGTCAGGCAGACTCTGACACTGTGTTGTTTTCAGCGCCTGCTGAAGATGTCTTTGTTCTGGGAAGCCTTCCTTGCTGACCAGCCATGGTTTTAATGTTATCCTGTAACAATCCTAATACATTGTTTTTATTCTTTTATCTATTTTGTCTTTTCATTGTTCACCGCTCCGGAATCTGTCTAGATATGGAACAGTAGACAAATGCTATAAATAAATCTATCTATCTTTCTGGAGGTATGGAGTGAGGTATCATCAATATGTGGATGACACCTGTATGTATTTCTCATTTTCATCAAATTAGGTGAAGCAGTAGATGTGCTAAATCCATGTTTGGCCATGGTAACAAACTGGATGAATGATAATAAACTGAAGCTCAGGTCAGGCAAGACAGAGGTACTGTGGGTAGGTGAAACATCTGCCCAAGGGGGGGGGGGTATGTGTTAGATGGAGTTGCAGTCCCCCTAAAGGTAAAAGGGGGTGCTCCTCAATCCATCTTTGTCACTGGAAGCACAAGCTGCTTCTTTGGCATAGAATACCTTTTACCAGCTTAGGCTAGTACCCCAGCTGTGACCCTAACTGGACAGAGATAGCCTGGTCTCAATTACCTAAACTCTGACAATCACCAGGTTAGACTACTGTAATATTTTCATATGGGGCCTGCCTTTGAAGACTGATGTGCTATGTCAAGTGTACTGGCGCCCAGTCTGTTTCTAGACCCAATTCAAAGTTCTGTTTTTGACCTTTAAAGCCCTTCATGGCTTAGGACCAGAGCAGTTGAAGAACTGTCTGCCTCCATATGTACCTATCTATACATCAGGGTGGCGTGGAGAACTTCTGGCCCATGGGCCAAATGTGAACATCTAGGCCTTTCAGTACAGGCTTCCAGCCTCTTCCCAAGCCATGTCTTCCCTTCCCAGACCACATTCCATTTCTCCAGGTCATGCCCCTTCAGTGGTCCTGCTCCATCCTGCTCTGTCCCTCAACTACAACACTGATGGAGGGGCCCTTGCACAAGTTGGGAAAGGAGAATGCCTGGGTGCAAGTATATTTTGTTGTTGTTGTTGCTGCTGTTGTGTTCTGAACTATGGTAAGACTCATACCCACTCCCCCCCCCCCCGCACACACACTTTTGTCTCTGGCTACACACACTGCTGGAATGTGGACCCTAACAGGTTTTGACTGAGGTAATGCAGACCTTGACAGGAAAAGAGATCCCCCCATCTGTGCCATACATTAAGATATTTGGGGGAGGTCTTCATGCAGGTGCCCTTGCTATCTGAGATGAGGCAGGTGGCTACCAGAAATAGGACCTTCTTGGTGGTAGCAGCCGAGTTCTGGAACACTCTCCCCAAAGAAGTTCAGCCTACCTTATTGTCCTTTTTGATGCCTGGCAAAGGCCTTATTATCCTCCTGAGTTTTTTCAATATAATTTTAATTCTGCTGATCATTTATGCTGCTTTTAAAGAAAATAATTAATAATATGCCAAAATACCATTACTATGCACAGTCCTAACACAATTACAAATATAGCCAGGATGGCCAAGTCCTGGTAGACATGTGAGAGTTGGCCAAGCACATTCTCTGCAGGATGCAGACCAATCAGGAACTGGTTATGGAAGTACAAGGTGACAACCTGACTATATCTGTTGACTAAAAAGAGGAACTTCTAATAAGAAAATGTATTATTAAAAGATGGGCACCAGAGCAAAATTCAGTCAAAAGGCTATAGCACGCACACAGTAACAAGTAGCAGGCTAGAAGGTTAACACTTGCATTAAGTTAAGGAAGCAGATACTATGTCCCAGTTTTGATTCATCTCAGACTCAGAATACCTTTAGGTCTTTAACCAAGTTAATTAGATCTATTCTAGAGATCCCTATAGGCACAAATACAGTACATCTGAAGGACCAGCCATGGTTTGATAAGGAGTGTCAACTCAAAAGGAAATCTATTCATCAACTAGCAAGCAGGATGAAAACAAATTTTAATCCCCAAAAAACTTGGAAGTGTTTTTCAAATCTAAAAAGGAATTCAAATTATTCTTTGAAGTGGGGGGAAGTTGCATTTCAAAACCAGGCTTGGGTAGATCTAGGTCAGGCAACAGGGCTCAAATATCAGGCAAAGTTTTGGCAGATAGTTAATTTTGGTATGAGAGCCAATAGAATTAATTTGTTCTACACCATATGTGGGCAAGTTCTTTTCACTCTCATTTTGAAAGAAAACACACACATTCACAACACAAATGGTTCAGAAATATGCCTTGAGTTAGATAATTTGGATACACAGAGAGAGAAATCCAGAAAGGTACATTCTTCATCCAAGCTGAAATTCTCAGTGTGCAAATGGCAACAACCAGCAATCAAGGTAATGGGAAGGACGGTGTTTAAGGATTATTGACACAAGTCATTAATGCTGCAGCAAAACCAGCTGTTGACCAGCCTCCCCTGCACCTTCTTCCTCTTTTCTTTTTCTGGAATTACTGGGAGGCTTCACTAATCAGTACAAGGCAGAGTTTTTGTATTGTGAGACCAGCTTAGTTAAAGGCAGGATTTCAGCATGACTTCCTGGTTTGGGAGGCGGTGTGTTCTTTTCTTTAATATTTTATTACTACTCCAGGCACTTTTATTTTATTACTGCTCCAGGCACTCCTGGATGAGGCTGATTACCTGGATCCATTTCAGTCTGGGTTTTGGCACAGAAACAGCCTTGGTTTGGAGAGAGGCAGGCGGAGTGTGATTCTGTTGGTACTCCTGGACCTCTCAGTAGCTTTCAATACCATTGACCATGGTATCCTTCTGGGGTGACCGTCTGAGTTGGGAATGGGAGGTACTGCATTGCAGTGGCTCTGCTTCTACTTGGATGGCCAGCTCCAGAAGGTGGTGCTTGGGGGATATTGCTCAGCCCCATGGATTCTCCAGCATGGGGTTCGTCAGGGGTCAGTTTTGTCCCCCATGCTATTTAGCATCTACATGAAACCACTGAGTGGGATCATCTGGAATGTGTTGTCATCAGTTTGCTGATGACACACAGCTCTACTCCTTTTCATCTTCATCAGGTGAGGCGGTGGATGGCCAGATGGGCGATTAAAAAATATAATAAATAAATAAATAAAATAAATAAACCAGTGCCTGGCTGCGACAATGGACTGGATGAGGGCTAATAAACTGAAGCTCAGTCCAGATAAGACTGAGATGCTGTTAATAGGTGGTTCTTCTGACCACATGGAGGGTGCTCAAACTGTTCCGGATGGGGTTGCTCCCCCCTGGAAGGAGCAGGTTCTGAGCCCACCTGGCACCAACACTGTCATCTTTTTAGTGCCAGGTTAAGACTGCTCTCTACTCCCATTTAACAGCATATAATGGGGGCATTGATGTCAGCTGATTTTAACAATTTTAGTATTTATTGAAATTGTTATTAGCTGTTTAAATTGTTTTAAATTTTGTATATTGCAATTTTATGCTGTATTCTATCTGTGGTTTGTTGTTGTTGTTGTTTGTGAATTTTGTGAACCACCCAGAGAGCTTAAGCTATTGGGCAGTACACAAATGAAAATAATACTAATACTAATACCTGTAGTCAACCACTGTGAGAAACAGTGTATGATTTAAGAGGTGTAATGGATTGTTCAGTAAATTGGTGTGTACATGTGAATGGGCCATCACAGATCTAGATACATTCACATTGCCCAAAGACACCTGAGAGGCAATGTTGTTCAATGGAATGGATTCAGGCCTGAGTCATCAAGTGTAGAGTAGTCAAACTGAAGTACAGTAATACCTTGGATTGCAAGTAACTTGGTTTGAGAGTGTTTTGCAAGAAAAGCAAATTGTTAAATATTTAATTTTTTTTTTGACTTGATATACAAGCGACGTCTTGCAATACAAGTACTGTAGTACGGCTTAAATTAAAAATCTCTGTACAATTTTTTTGGGGGGGATTTCATTTTGATAGAGTGTTTTGGATTACAAGCACGTTTCTGGAACGAATTATGCTCTCAATCCAAGGCATGACTGTATATATAATATGAGCCAATCTTCAGTCATGCCAAACCACTGATAGACTATTATCACAACAAATTTGGATTCTGAACACATTTTGCTATATCGAGTACAGCCTTATTCAGGTGTTCTAAACCTGAATAGGGTAAACATGCAAGGAAGCACTCCAGCCCCACCCCTCTCCCTCATTGCATTTTGCCTCATGAAGGGCAACAGTTTGAAGAGGCCAGCCTCCTCTATCCATGGGGGCTCTCCCCACATGATCTGGAATGCTGGATAATCAGTATTCCAGATCATGTTGTGAACCCCCATGGATAGAGGAGACTCTCTGCTTCAGACTGTCGCCCTCCATGAGTAGAGTCAGCTTCTCAAAGAGGTGCGCCTGGCGCCTACCCTCTATTCTTTCAGGTGCCAGGTGAAGACCTTTTTATTTGCCCAACATTTTAATGGCTGACTTTATCCATTTTATTATTGCCACTGTACCTCTGGATTGAATTTATTTTGGCTGCTTGGTTTTATCATGTTATATTTTAATATGTCTGTGTTTTTATGTTGTTATTGTTGATACTTTGTTTTAGGATGATTGCTTTCATTTGTTGCTTTGTTTTGTAAACTGCCCAGGGAGCCTTTTGGCTGATGGACGGTGAATAAATATATTAAATAAATAAATAAAGGACAATGAAATGTGATGAGGAAGTAGGCTGGGGCTGGAGCACTCCCTCCCCTCATGTGTTTACCCTGTTCAAGTTTAGAATGTCTGAACATGGCTTACATTTTGTTTGCAATGGCTATATGGAAGTTGGAACCTCCATGTTTAGAAGCAGTATATCACTATACCAATTTCTGAGGAATAACAGCAGGGGAAGGCTACTCCTTAGGGGTTTCCCAGAGGCATCTGGGAAGTAGGATGATGGACTGGTCTGCTCCAACAGGGCTCTTATGTTCTTAGAATATTAATTACCAGCTGTGTATCTTAAGGAGGAAAAGAGATGTAATATTTCAAGTGTGAGGAGAGTCGTCTGAATACACATCCATAGTTCTGAAAACAAATGCTTCAGAAAGAATGCAGTAAATAGATGTTCAGTTGATTCCACTCCAACCTTTAAATATTATATCTGCCCACACCATTCGGAATAGAGTTCTGATGTGTCTTGTGTACGGTTGCGGTGGATGCAATTCACTCCCTTGCAAACCGCATAGAAAATAATGGGAGATGCACATCAGCATCTTCTTTGAATGGGATTTGTGCAGGAGATATTCCCTGTGGATTGCACCCACTGATTTCAATTTTTGCTTTCTTCACTCAATACAAACAAGAGGAGAAAAGTGAAATAACAAATCAGTTGCAGACTGTTGCTTTTCTCAGGATCTACCTGGAAACTGATATTTTGGTCCAGGCAATCATATTTTATGTGTCATAGCTTGAACAACTGTCATTAAACTCCATTAGAAAAAAAAATGTTTCAGGGTAAGTGCTGCCTTTCACATTTTAACCTAGTTGATGGGAATTGGGAAGGCAGATGAGACGCAACACACTCGCTTTGTAATGATCCAACTCTGAAATTTCATCAGCATCACTCTTTGCTATCCAGCCAGCCAGTTTAATATTTGCAATTCAGGGAAGAGCTTGAATTTAATTCCAATCAAACAATAAATCGATGGAGCTATATAAAGCAACAATTTCCTTGAGCCTTCCTCCTTAAAACTTTAGCTTCATTCTTGTAGAAAATGGGCATCAACTTTCCCAAATTAATAGATTTGCAGGTAGTACAGGTAGAATTTGTTTGTATTGGGACCCATTTCCTGCCAAGAAACCACACTTGTGGAAATTTCAGTGGAATAAGTTCTATTGAAACCTGGCAGACTTACTTTTAAGTAAATGTTCAGTGTGCAAGCAAGTATAAAGTGATGCACATTGGGGCAAAAAAAAATCCCAACTTCACATATATGCTGATGGGATCTGAGCTAGTGGTGACCAACGAAAAAGACAGCATAAAAGGAAAGAGTCTGTAGAAATGGATAATATGACCTTAAATGCAGAAGCTATTAGGAAATCTTTGCTGCTGAATTTAAGATATATGGGGGGGGGGGGATGCTCCAATGACCTCTGTCTGCCCTTGATGCATGTAAGCCTCCGAACATGGAGGCTTACATGCATGCAATGCAAGACGCAAGGTGCAGCAGCAGAAATATCCACTGCCCTGTGCCTCGCGCCCTGTATTTTATCTAGATGGCAGTCTTCAGCCAGTCTAGAAGATACACCATGGAGGGGGAGGGAATGAGGTTGGGGCGCCGTTTGGCATAAGCCATCAGCCACAACCTTCCTCCACTCCCCGCCCCCCGGTACACCCTTTTCCTCCTCTCTGAGGCTGGTTCCCGAACTCAGAGAGGCAGCCGGTGTGGTACCTTCTGCGTCGGCTGTAAGGGGGGCGGGGGCTATGCATTCAGAGTCCCAGCTCCACACTCGGAGGACCTCGGAGTTGGGGTTCTGAATAATCCTATGGTCTTCCTATCTGGAAGACTTGTTTACATCTATATTGGGATCAGAATCGGGTATCTCGATTGATAGTGCATATTTAATTAATTTTATTGTGGCAAAAAAAAAAATCTAGATAGAGACATTTTGATGATTTCTCAAAATACTAGTTCAAGAGATTTGATAGTAAGGACAGTAGGAGATGATTCTGACTTTAAGAGAGATGGTAAATTGGTAATCAATTAATGTTTGTAGTTGACTTATCACCTATAACCGTTAAGAACTGGCGTGAGTTAAGATTTCTTACCGATAGACTTAGGGCGCAATCCTATGGCCCTCCAACCATGGCGGAGGCATGGAAGAAGTCAGCCTCCCCACTGCAACCTTGAAATCCCTTCCGAGGTCACAGTGGGGAGTCCAAACACAGAGCACCTTCCACTCCACCTCGCAGCCGGTGAAGTTCTTTCTGTGCAGATTGGGAACCGAAGCCAGAAGACTGACTTTGGTTCCAGCATGGGGGGGGGCATCCCGGTGAGGAGCAAGGCTCCACCAGATTCAAAGGAAACCAGGTGATGCCTCAGCTTCTTCTCACGAGGAGAAGTAAAACATTTAGATGGCCAAAATCAGCCATCTAAATGTTTTTGAGGGTGAGGGGAGCACAGTGGCAATCCTATCCACCATGCTTTTCCTGCCCTCAATTGGATGCCTGTAATCCTCCAAGTTCAGAGGGTTATGGGCAGCCACATAGGATGGGGCTGTTCATAAAGAGAACATCCAATATAAGTGGGACTTTCCCTTCAGGTTAGTGTTTAGATACAATCGAAAATGGGTTGTTATTAAAACTAAAAATGAAGCACTCCTATTCATGAACAAATTAGACTCTGACGATATTAAAGCTAACATACTAAATGATGAATTACAAGTCAGTTTAGTAAAAGGGAGAAATTCATTAATAGAGGCACCTATAGAGGAAACCAAGAACATTTCATCCTCAAATATGCAAAGAAGAGAGTCCTGAACAATGAGTTATAAGATTTCCAAACACAGAGAACTAATCCTTTTTCTTTTCTCCCTCTTTTTTTTTTATTATGTAAAGATAAGAAACTGAAAATAAAAGGTGTGTATAGCTGGCAATAACCAGCCTATTGAAAGAATTGCTCTGTGATATAATGTTAAGATGAATAAAATACATATTTTTAAGTCTTAATGTTAAATGTCTTAACAGCAACGTTAAACGGAGGAAAATAGCTCAGTTGTTTTGACAGGAGAAGCGAGAGGTGGTATTTCTTCAAGAAACCTATATTAAGGCTTATCATGAAAAGTACTTGGATAAATTAGGTGTTGGGACTGCCTGCCCGTGCATCCTCCAAAATTAAAGGAGTGGCAATTTGATTTAAATCTAACATTCTTTTTGAGGTAACTGACCAAAAGAAAGATGTAGAGGGGAGATATATTTTATTATGCTGAAAGGCAACTTGATGAACAAGAAGGTAACACTGATACATTTATATGCACCCAGTAAGAAGCAAGGTTTATTCTACCATAATAAGCTATTTGAGGTAATCTTAGAGTTTGTTGAAGGTGACATGATCTTTGGAGGGGATTTCAATGTAGTAGTAAAATCTAGATAAGAACAACAAGTTAAGCAGTATCCTTCCATCTCGTTTTTTCAAAGGCATATTTTCTCTACATTTGATGGACATATGGTGTTTTTAAAATCCCACTACTTCAATCTTTTCTTTCTATTCAATTCCAAATCAAAGTTATTCTAGAACTGATATGTTTAGTAACAAAAATATTAGAAACTGATATTGTTTTTCAATCTATCTCAGACCATGCTCCAGATTACTTAATTCTTGGTGACCACCAGTTTAAATACAAGTCAAGGAACTGGAGGAACTTAACACATTAAGAACATAAGAAGAGCCATGCTGGATCAGAACAAGGGCCCCTCTAGTCCAGCATTCTGTTCACACAGTGGCCAACCAGGTGCCCACAGGATCCCACAAGCAGGACATAAGTGCAACAGTACCTTCTTGCTCATGTTCCCCAGCAACTGGAGTACATAGGCATACTGCCTCTGATACTGCAGAAAGCATATAGCCAATCAGGACTAGTAGCCATTGATAGTCTTCTCCTCCATGAATTTGTCCAATCCCCTTTTAAAACTGTCCAAATTGTGGCCTTCTTGTGGAAGGCCACTACATCTTGTGGAAGTGAATTCCATAGTTTAACTATGAGCTGTGTGAAGAAGTTCTTTCTTTTTACTAAAGGATAATTGTGTTATCCATAACATTAGGTCAAAGACACAAGAATATTTTGCAGTTAATTGCACTGAAGTGATGGCATGGAGAACAATATGGGATGCTGCTAAAGCTTATATAAGAGGCATTTATTTCTACTTCAAATTATATCCATAAAGAGATTTAAATACAATGAAGCCCTTATTAACAGGATCAAAGAGCTTGATTTAGTGCATAAATGCACACAGAATCCAGATATTCTAGAGGAATTGAATATGCTTGACATGCAAAATGTGTATCTAGCTGGAAGGTTGCTTGCCTACACTCATCAGAAATATTTTGAGAAGGGTAACAAGGCAGACAAGCTACTGGTTCATGAATTAGCAGGAAAACAGGAAAGGAAGTTAATTTCTTCAGTGAATATGGATTACTGCTACTATGCTGGTTTGGGATAGTTTTAAGAATATATTTGCTTCCATTATTTATTTATAATGATAACTTCACACTAATTGGTGAAGTTTTAAGCTGGATTAGACATAAAGTTCATAGATTCATACAGGTGGTGAGAAATGCAACATCTTACACACCAGTTTTGAATCAGAAAGTAAGGTGTACAGAGGGGGTGTGTGAAACATCGGGAAGGCACCTTGTTGGGTGTTGGGGGACAGGGATGTACCAAAACAGGAAAATCCAGTTCGTTTGAGTTCACTGGATTTCTTGCCCACTTCTGATCTGATGATCAGAAGCAGGCCGAGTCGAGGGTTTTTTGCAGACTTCCGTCTGTAAGATGGACTGTGATTCATGTAGTGTGTTTTTTAAAAAAATGCCAATAGAATTTTCACAAACCAGTGCTGGGAAAGGACGTGGCTTTAACACGAGTAGCACAATTTGCACAAATAGCACTAAGCCACGTGTTTTTCGGGTGCTGCTTTGCACCAAAACGGCACCCGAAAAACATGTGGCTTAGTGCTACTTACACAAATCACACTTGTTGTGGTAAAGCCACATGCTTTTCTAGTGCCAGTTTGTGAAAATTCTATTGGTGGTTTGAAGGGGGGGAATGCAAATCGCGGTCCCTCTTACAGAGAGAAGTCTGCGAGCTGGCTCCACTTGTGCTGCAGCGAGTTGGTACCAGTGCGTGGGAGGCAAATTGGAATCCAGGGAGCAGAACCAAAGAAATCCGATGGATTTCCACCCCCCAAATGGATTCCTCACTCATCCCTATTGGGCGATGCAAGGCTGCTGCATTGGGGGGTGCAAAGCTGCCTCCCTCTGGAGATCTGATATAGGACAGTGGGGTTTACTGCTGGAGTGTTTAAGCTGTTTGCCTCCACTAACACTCAACTGAATAAAGTCAAAGATTAGAAAATGCCAGAAGCCCTTCCAGTGACCTCCTTTCGAAGGAAACTGAACCTGGAAGTTCAGTGTACCCCTGGAAATCCTCACCACTTCAGGAAGTGGGGCAAACATAATGATACACAATGAGATATAGTGATATTCCTGTAGTCCAGGGGGATGACCCTTTTTCAGCTCAAGGGCCAAATTCCATTTCAGAGAAGCTCCTGGTGATCACATTCCAGTAGTGGGCGGGGCCACAGGCAAAGGTAGGTGGGGCTGAACCTCCAACCCAATTCCAATGTTACCAATTTATAGTAAGATACATGTCTACTCAGAAGTAAGCAGGAAAGAATAACTTGACAGAACTTTCAAATAGCATCCCAAATATCAAGCCTATATATATCTTTTCAAAAGTAAGCATGAAAACCATGTCTACTCAGAGGTAACCAGGAAAGAATCACTTAGCAGCACTTGCAGAAACCACCCCGAACACTAAACCTGTGCATTTCTACTCAGGAGTAAGCATGAGCATCATGTTTATTCACAAGTAAGCAGGGCAAGCCTCTCCATGACTACTCAGAAGGAATCAGGACTGAACCAGCCTGGAGCTTCCTACCCTGGCTCTGCCCCGCGGGGAAAAAGCGCTTACCTCTGATCAGCTATTGACAGAGCTTGTTGTGGCAGAGGGACCGGGGCCAAGGGAAGAAGCTGCTAGGCCTGACAGGGAGCCCAAAGTTCCCCATCCCTGCTCTAGCCTTTCTTCTCAACTGCACCCAGGTTGAAACCTTAAGACGAGAAATTAATAATATAACTGTAATTGCTATCAATCGGCATTTTGGCAGAGGTGAATCTGTAATCATTAAATTGATATTCATCACAAAGATCTTTCTTTGATTGAAAATGTGCATTAAACATTAGCGGTAGGATTGTCTAGTCAGGCAGAGATGAAAGGAAAGGGAGAGATTGGCTTGCTGATTGGATCCTTGTTATTTTGTGATGTTATGGAATTATTCAGCAATAGTGCTGTCCCAACCCAGAACCAATTTCCTTACGGAGAGTCCCTGAAAGGAGAGGGTACAGCAGTTACTGCCGCAGTACCAAAAGCAAAAAGAGGCAGGAAACTCCAGTTCATTGCCCTGATTCAAATTAATGAAAACTAATTTTGTCTCCCAGCTGATTGTGTTATCATTTCACACAGCTGAAGTCAGGATTAAATCTGAATTGCATGCCACAGACCCCAAATCATGCTTCACCCAGCTGGTGAAGATAACAGCTTCAGGAAGAACTTGATCTCACTTATGCTCAAGAATGCTACTTTGCTGGACTTAAAAAATGGAAAGCTGAAAGGTGGCAGGAAAGAATAGGAGTCAGATGAAGGCTATATTCCTACACACGCGCACACACTTGGGAATAGACCCAGCTGAATTCAGCAGAAATGAGTAAAAAAAATACATTGGGTTTCACTATTGCAATCCTAAAACCTTTACTTGTTGGGAGTAAACCCATTGAATTCCATGAGACTTACTTCCAAATAAACATGCATAGGATCAGGTGGCACAGTTGCCAGCATTTCTAAAAGCCCCAAGCTACATGTTGCATTCATCACATGGCTTGCTCTTAAGTGTAGGGTTTCACTTTTATAAATAGTCAGCAGAGTCCTATCCGGATCCCTGATGTGGGGTGGGGGCATGGGGGGGGTAGGGGGACTTTATCCCTTTGTCACCCTCTGCATTGGTCCTAAATCTGAATTCCCCTCCATCCCCCTTCCCTGCTATTTGCTTCCTGGGGGAGGAGCTCCCATTGAAGTTTTTCCATGCAAATAGCAGGTGTGCGGGGTGTGTGTGTGTGTGATCTGGATTGGGACCACAGTGGTGGTGGTGAAATTGTCAAACTCCCCCCTGCCCCTTTAATCCAGATCAACATGCACACCCTGGCTATTTCTGAAGGGAAAACCTGCACTTAATGACAAACCAAGTGATTAACGTAATGTGTAGTTAAACCTAATTGTGGAAGGGACTGACTGAGCACTGCATTGTCTTGGTGCTATGTAACTTGTAAAGTGTCAGGCATCATGCACAGCTGGTGTGGAAAAGAAACTGGTATGGCCTGCTATGTCCCTTTAAGAGAGGTTTGATGTGCAGGAGTGGAGATGTTTCACTCACTGCATTATCACCTGCTAATTGCTGCAGATCTAATGGCTGTTGGATGAACACCTAAAGAGGATGGATTTAAAAGCTGCCAACCTTACTGGCCACTTCTGTGGATGTGATAAGCATATGCAGGGGTCTTTGTAACACATGCCTTTTCTACTCGGACAGCAGCAGGCACTGATCTCATGAAATATATAATTTTTACCTACTTGGAATTCTTATTTTCTGAGAACATGGTTGTGAGGGACAGCTGGAGTTCCGCCTACTGGAGTGTTGAGAGCCAATCACAGTGCTCGGAATGTTGGTGAAAGGGGGAGAGCAGTAGAGGGCAGTTTTAAAAAAATGGTCCTTGTGGGTGGTTTTTGGGTTCTGCGGGTGGGAGGGAAGGAGAGTAGGAATATACTGGAGGCTGGAAAGAACTGTGTGGAGGAACTGCATCTGCCTAGATTAGTTAGACTTTGATTCTAGTGGTGAAAAATGAACTTCTTTTGTTTATGGGTAACCCCTTGGTGTGAGATTTATTAATTGGGGGAGTTGTGAAGGAGAGCCTCAGAATAGGGGTCTGAGCATCTTCTGTATGTCCAGTGTGGGAGGCAACCGGTAAGCCGGAGGGTGAATATAGAGACCTCTGAGTGGGCCTGAGTTCAGAGCCTCAGAGGATGGTGGTAGAGAGGCTGAGCACCAGGCAGACACTTGAGCAAGCAATGCATGTGACAATGGTATACACAAGAGACCAGACTTTCTAGCCCCAACAGGACTGCCAATGGACCAGAAAAAAACTGTCCTGACTGACACCCTTTCTAGCATGGAGATAAGCATTTTCTCAGCTAATATCTACAGATCACAGGGCTGCTAATGGCATAGCAGCAGAAGACAGGTGAAAATTTGGCAATCCTATCCACAAAACCAAACACAGTCCACCAGTCATGTATAGCAGGGAGGTGAGGAAACTGCAGCACTCCAGATGTTGTTGGACTACAACTCCCATAATCTGTGACCATTGGCCATGCTGGCTGGGGCTGATGGTAGTTGGAGGCCAATAACATCTGGAGGGCCATAGATTCCCCACGCCTGATGTATAGTGTGAGCTGTCTAGTGTTTGACAAATGCCTATTTTTTGCATTGCAGTCCCAAGCATACACAACAATTCCAGATGCTTTACTGAGCCCCGATTGTCGGTTCGGTCCTGTAAATTCAGTCGCATTCTTTGAGAGCATTCTGCTTTTTAGAACAGATCCTACCAGGGTCAGCATCATGGGTAGGCATTGTCGGGCTCTTGCCAAGGGCCCACACCCCAGAGGGGCCCAATGACAAGCCCACTGGACCATTTCAGCCTGCTTATTCACCTGCCTTTCACTCTGGCCCAGACCACAGTGGTAGTGAGAAAGGGTCAAAGGGAGCAGTAGATGCCTGCTGCTGACTTGTTCTCTGCCTGTCAAGCAAGCAAGTGGTAGCAATGATGAGAAAGAGGGTGAGGAGCAATAGCAGCTGGTGACAACGGCGGTGAGAAGGAAAACTTACTGAAGGAGGGGGCCCATTGAGGGTGCCTTGCCCAAGGGGCCTTAAAAACCTGGAGCTAGCGCTGGATTCTATATACGGTATCATAATATCATTCCTTTTTTCTGCCCTTGCTATGCATAATTGCCTAAGGATTTTTTCCATATCATGATATTCAGTTGTGGATTTTGGGATTAATACAAGTACGGTAACTCCATTTCCAGTTCCCTTCAGCAACCCAGTTGTATGATGAGAAATATATCTTTCCTCTTTCCTCCTTGAAGGAAGACAAGCTAAAAATAAATAAATAAGAACCTGCAGGAAGCTACTCAATCTCATTTTCCAAGGAAACTGTTTGTTGCTAGGCCACAAGACCAACTCAGTGTCCCGAAGAAGCCTGCTGCTAGAATCATGACTGGCCATCTGTGTCAAAGATTGAAAGTACAGATCTGTTTGAGATTTTTTTGTTTGTTTGCCTTTAGGTCTTTGGAAAATATGGATGGAGTATCTCCCCGACAGGTTTCCAAGATGGAGCTGCAGCCTCTAAAGAAATTATAGCATCATGGACTTATGCTAGCAGATATGCAAAAATAAAACCACACACACACACACTTAAATTTGAGCTGAAATGAGCCAATTCAACAAATGCAGCTCAGATAGCTGTAGGACTGTGTGTGCAGAACACGGGGTGAATGGGATGGCCCTTGCTTCCTTTCTCCCCATTGCCACCCCCAGCACCCATGAAAAGCTGACCCTAAGGGTCAGGAGGCCCTTGGGAATGGTGTGGGATACGGCACGGGGGGGGGGGGGAGCTCCTGATGGAGAGGGAAGTTGGCAGAAATCATGGACACCCCCCATGCATTTAACAGAAAGGTTTTTCCACTTGTGCTGTACACCTTTGGGCCCAAGCCAGTGTGTGCACATGATACACCAAAATATCTGGATAAGTTTGGATCATCTGACTTTTGGATCAGATGGCTTAAACAGCAAATCAATTCAAAATCTGAGTTTAGAGATTTGAAATATTGTTTAAAACTGAGATAGAAGTTTCAAATACATATAGGCCAAAAAGGGAATAATTCCCTTTGGTTACCTTATTATTAAGTAAGGGCGCAATCCAATCAGGATGCCCATAACCCTCCAAACTCAGGATTATGGGCATCCTATGGAGGGCAGGAGGAGCACGGAGGTGAAGGTTGCCTCCATGCCCCTCTCACTCTGCAGAGCACTTAGACCAGTGTTTCTCAACCTTGGGTCCCCAGATGTTTTTGGCCTACAACTCCCAGCATGCCCCAGCCAGCTATGCTGGCTGGGGCATGCTGGGAGTTGTAGGCCAAAAACATCTGGGGACCCAAGGTTGAGAAACACTGACTTAGACGGCTGATTTCAGCTGTCTAATTGTGGTGCTTCAGAGCAGGAGGGAAGGAGGATGAGGCGCTGCCAGGATACGTCATATCTTGGTGGCACCAGTCTCCTACCCTCCCTGCTCCCCAGAACGCCCCCAACTGCCCTTCTCCAAGGTCTCTCTTATGACCTCAAAGAAGCAGCCAGCGTGGCTCTTTCCATGCCACCTGTGAGGTGGGGAAGAGCGGGATCCAAGTGCAGATCCACAGCTATGAGGTTGGAGCTATTTTCCGACCTCATAGCTGGGAATCTGTCTGAAAAATCCTATGGCCATCCAGACTCTACATCCGTCTAGCAGCCATAGGATTGCACTGTAACTAACTAATTAGTAACTAATCTTTATTATTCATTACCTCCATTTGTTTTATATATATATATATATATATATATATATATCTTCCAGGATGGACTTATTTTGGAATTGATGGTAGGAGAGGGTTACTTAAAGAGCACATTTCTGGTTTGGGGATGCAAGAAGGAAATAATGGTCTCTCTGTGAGACACAAATTAGGAAAAGCAGAAACTTGGGAACCCACTTAAGAAATGATCTTGAAGAGATGAGACTGCCAGATCTGATTGGAGTAAAGTAAGATCTGAGTACCAAATTGAATGAAACAGTTTGAGATTAACAACCCAAGGATTAATATTAAAAGTTTAGATAAAATTTAGTATAATATTGAGAGAAGGCTGCATTTTTTCCTTCATTACTGTATGTGTCATTACTGTATGTGTTTGGGCTGCTTAGTTTACACACACTGAAAGTCAACTATTATTATTACTTAAACGTATGCTTTTAACTCGATTCCCAATATGATGCAAAGGAGCCATGGCAGAAATGGTGCCAAAAATGGTTCATAAAGAAGAATCTTAAGTGCCATTTGGACAGCGTCAGACTTCCTGGTGGACTGGAGCCCTGCCTCCCTCTTTTTCTGATTTTGATGTTCAGTGATAAGCAGGGCCAACAGGAACTGCATGGCTCTGTTTCATCCTTGCCAAGTATGTGGTGCCACAGAATTGCAGAGGGCCAGCTCACCATTCCGATCACTTCAGCTAATGTGTACACTTAGACTCACTGGCTGGGGATGATGGTTGTTGTAGTCCAACACAACTAGAGGGCACCAGGATGGGGAAGACTGAGTAAGAGTTTGCTAATTCTAGATGTTGGACAAATCATGCACTGAAGATTTTCCCCAAGTATCTTTAACTGTATAGCCATTCCCATGTTTGGCAACTGATATAACAGAGTAGCAGTTCTGATATTTTTGAGATGAATTTGCATTCCATTATAGATTGTTGACCTGAATTCTGCAAGCGAGGAGCCAGTACTAAACATGATGATGAACTTCCCTGGCCCTGTGTGTCACAAAGGTGACTCCCTATGTTTATTTTAGTCACATCTCAAATCCATGTCAATGAGCCCCTCCACGTGCAGTCTGCATCACTTCTAGTAAGCCCCAACACTGTATGATGTTGATTTAGATCAGGGCTCCCCAACCTTGGGTCCCCAGATGTTGCTGGCCTACAGCTCCCAGCATACCCAGCCAGCATGGCTAATGGCAAGGGATTCTGGGAGCTGTAGGCCAGCAACATCTGGGGACCCAAGGTTGGAGAGCCCTGGTTTAGATGGATGGAAAAGTAGCCTGCTGCTATCATCTTGAGTGCAGAGCACCACACTGCAGATCTATACACATTTTCTCAGGAATAGTGGTGTGGTGGATTGATATTTTAGTAGTCATTCTCTGAGAGACTGGAGTTCTTTAAAAAAAAGGAGGAGGAAAAAAGACCCTTCAGCTCAAGTTGATATCCAATGCTTGATACAGAAATTCTTGGGTTCTATGCTATACTTTCCATCAGAGTGGAAACTCTAACCTTAAAGTTCTATATATTTTAAATGCTATAGAAGGAGCCTTGAACATAGCTTCAGCATCATGATAGAGCATTTATCTCTTTAACTTCCTCTGTCATGGTTACTGAATATTTTATCTATCCAATTGATGTTGCTACCCAGCTCTATTTGTATGAATGAGCAGAATATTTAAAGAGGATATTTGATACCCACTGTGTCCAAGCTAGGAGTTCATCCCAATGTCTTCTGTCATGATCAGAAGCTACTTATTAATCTTGATTCTTGATAAATAGGAGGGAATAGAAAGGAAGGATGCTTTACAAGGAATTGTCATCAGCTCCTATTGCTGGGTTGCATTTTGCTCTGGTACTTTGCAGTAAATGTGAACCACATCAAGTTATATTTCTTCATTGTAGATGGAGAGGATTTTACTCTTTTTTTCCTAACAAATTATGAGGTGCACACTTGATCTGAACTGATTTTATCAATTGCTTGATTTACATTATTTATATGGCACCTTTCCATCAACTTGCTAAAACCAAACCAAACCTTGATATTTACCATCAAAGTTCATTGGCAAACTTCAGCATATATATAGACAATGGAATCTTATCCTTTTTTCTCCCTCCAAATTCCTTCCCACATCCCATTGAGCTTGGTGAGACTTACTTCTCAGTAAACATCCATGGGACTAGGCTGTCGACAGTATATTTTTATAAATCTGGCACGGATTCTATACTTCAGCCAACCATTTGGGACTAAACTAGAATGATTTCTGCTCCTTTTGCATTTACAAGACTAGCAAATCAAGCCTGCTGTAATGCTATATCCACATCATATCACTCTGCCAGTAAATAACCCTGACCCTTTTCCCCCCTGTATGTGTGTGGTTGGTTTTTGTTTGTTTGTTTGGGTTTTTTGCAGCTTAGAAAACATTTCAGTCCAAGTGCCAATTTAAAGATCTCTGGGAACTGCCTTAGTAAAACCTGACAGCCATGCTGCACTATGACATATTTTGTGGTGGATATATTATGAAGAGAGAGATATAATCCTTTAGCTCAGACATTTAAATCTCTGCACTCACAGATCTGGTCTATAAGTCCATATGCTGATCAAAATTGTTTTCAGTCATATTGGGTTAGGGATAAAGTGTAGATTCCAAAAGTGGGTGGGAAAAAAATCACAGACATCTATGTGCTACTGCTCTAAGAGTGCTGTAACTTACGTAAAACATCTTGCTGAATTAAGAACTACCGGTATGTTCCCTTCTGATGCCTCTGAAGTCTGTGGCTCTTTATATGTCTGGTCATTGCACACATAAACATGCATTTCTGAAGTGCTCATAAGTAACTTGCTTAAAAGTAACATTCCACCAAAAAGCCACTTTCCATTCTGGTTCTTCTTACACCCTCAGGCTAAGTGATCAGTCTTATCCTTACTAGGAATCTGAAATTCACTATAAGTGACAACTGAACTTTGGATAACTGCCAAGAAGGTTTACATGACTTCTGTCTTAGCCCATCAGAAATCACAATCACAAATTTTTATTTTTAGTATTTTCTATGTCGACCAACCAAAACTCAGTTCTTTTATCACATTTTTCTCAAGCCAATCTAGGTTCCCACACGAGCTAATTAAGCAAATTAAGTAACATCTTGGATCACCATGACGGCACAAAGGAGCAAGTGTGACTATGCTGAACATGACCGGAATCAGTATACCATTATATATTGTTCTATCAGGTAGTCAAGTCATATGTTAAGGTTTAACATGGTTTATTTACAAAAGTAATATTTGTACAACTGCTGCATAGCACTGTAGCGCTCTCTAGGCCCAGAAAGTTCTCCTTCCTTCTTTTATAAAGCTGCTGCAAACTTTATAAATGATGGAGACAGGAGAATGGAGTGTACAAGAAAGAAATTTCATTTAATACTGCACAACTCATAGATCTGGGGTCTCCAACATGGTCTGGAGTCTCTCTTGGTGCCTGCCATGCTCCCTGCCCTCCAGATTTTTATTTTATTTCTGAAAAAAATAAAATTAATTTCTTTTTAACTGGGAGGCTCACATGCTGCAAAGCGAAGGCCTTTCCCCTTGCAACATCTTTATTTGTGTTTTGGAGCTCAGACCCCACCTCTACCTTTAACTTAGGTTCTTGGGCAGGTTACTTTTCTTTTTGTCTCACTAGTTTGCCTTCTAGGAAATTAGTGCTTTGTGACTGGCCATGCCCATCATGGAAGCTATTTTGTGAATGGGCAAGCCCCCCCCCCCCATGGCTGCTATTTTATGGGAGTGCCCATGACACTCTGAAAGTTCCAAATGTGCCCACTAAGCCAAAAGGTTTGTGGACCCCTATCTCAGATAATAAAATGGCTGCTGCAATAGGTTTTTATCCTCTAAATGCCTTCCCTGGATACAACCACTTATGGGCTTCTAATGGTCACTCTCTTATGTTTCCCACCTCCTGTACTTCCTGTCCTCTCAAAGTACTTGTCCCAGCATTCAGTGTTTCCATTCCTGTTGTTAACAGCCAAAACTAGATCTAGGAATACCACACACAAAAAACGATGAGCGGAAATGATATAACAGTACTTGCCCAAAACATCTTGGTCCCCTTTTTATAGGGATGTGCAAATCAACAAAACTTGAACTCATCAAGGTTCTCCAAATTCCACCTTGAAGCTCATTCCAACTCATATTCATATCATATGGCAAGCTTTGATTTTTTTTTTCTTATTGCATGTACACATTTTTTGAGTGTGAGTGTGTGTGTGTGTGTGTGTGTGTGTGTGTGTGTTTTCTGTGATCACATCACAAGCTTAGAAATGTATGGACTTTGACCTCAGATTGTGTTCTGGTCTGCATTTCATTCTGGGAGGTGTGAACTGGGTACATTCTGGTCAAAAATGAGCTGATGAATTTCTCACTACTCTTGCATAACGTCCAGGTTATCAACAGTCTTTACAAGCAGTAATTGCCTCAAAGTCAATAGAGCTATATCAGTGTGAAACCTGCACTATTTATTTATTTATTTATTTATTATATTTATACCCTGCCTTTTTTCGTGAAAGGAACCCAAGGCAGCTGACATAATCCTATTCTCCATTTTATCCTCACAACTACCCTGTGAGGTAGGTTAGGGTGAGAGTCAGTGACTGTCCCAAAGTCACCCAGTGAGCTTCATGGCCGAGCGGGGACTAGAACCCAGATCTCCCGAGTCCCAGTCCAACACTCTCACCACTACACCACACTGGCTCTTTTCCATGGTCCTGTCAGGGGTCAGAACTGGTATGATAGCTGAAGTTTAAATATTTGTTTGGAAATTATATAAGGCAATTATAGTGGATCAAAAATCTGGATGTATTCATCACAAACTGCCTGCTTCCCCATTTTCACTTCCACATGTTTATCAGAGCTTTCCTCAGCTATCATGTAAATGGGAAAAATATTCAGCTCTCACAGAGAAAGTTGTTATTTTATGAAGGCACTTTACAAGCCAAATGTGTGGAATTTGTGTGGTGCCATTAATATCCACACTCCCAGCAGTATCAAAATATTGTAGGCAGATATTGCCTGGATTGCCTATGCATTAAATTAAGTCAACCATTAAATGATCACAGAGAATGAGAGCACTTTTATCCAAATCTGTATATGCAGAACACTCTGACTGTAATGCGAAGTACTCATGGTGAAGCACATCCATGCCTAAAATCAGCACAAGAAGGGATCTTTGTGCATTTGTAGGAAACATGCATAGATAATTCCCTATCTCCTACAGACACACACAACCAATTCCACACAACCTAAAGGCAAGTAACTTCCAAGTGGTCAAGATACTAGCTGCATGTGTAAAGAGAACCTATAGAGTATCTTGCAAAGGTGGCATCATACACACAGTAAAATACACACAGGACATTGTGGGAAATATTTCAGGGTCAACTTGAATGAGTTGAAGGATGGGGCCCAGAAACCATACATAAAATACTCAGGAGAATAACAATCGTAACTGTTCAGAGGGGTGGTGGAAGCAGTCCTGCCTTCTTCCTCACAGACTCTTGGCAGCAGGGTAGAGGAGGAAGGAAAGTATGACGCAAAAATTTGGTGTAGTTTTGGCTCACACATACGTGTTTACCACTTGCTTTTTCACATCCTGATGACTCATAACTGAATGATCAGAGAAAAAAGAATAGCAGCAGTTGGATGTGCAACATCATGCTTAAGCTATGGGAATTGTATGCAGAGCCTGACAAGAGCATCGATGTAAAATGGATGACTCCCCCGACCCCTACCTCGGCACTCCAGACATTCCCAAGACACTTCACCACTTCAGACCAATTGCAGAGATGAGGTGAAAGCCTTCTTAATTTCAGCCTCGCTTTTTGCGGCCTTTGCCACAATGCACATCTTGCTTGATTTCCTGGGGTCAGGAATTGACCTCATTTCTCCAGCCAGTCCAAAGCCATTTCACTGTAGACATTGAAACTGACAAGGAGTTGTCAATTTTTACATGTGTCAGGGTGGGGTGGGAGAGAGGAAGCAATACATGCTCATACAGACAGGTGTGGGATTAAAAATTGCCCACAACTTTTATTTGATTACAGCTACAACAGGTTACAGTGGGGCAGTAGGGTCTGGACAGCCTGACTGCTGTCCGATAGCACCCCTGCAGCCTGCATGCTGGAGTGACATAAATGGAATGGAGGCAGCAGGACATTTTGAGCCCACTACAGTGTACAGCAGAGGTGGACAGCATGCACCCTAGTGCATCTCCCCCCTGCCCCCAAAATTCAGGGGACCCAAACAAATCTAAAAATAAATACATTTCCAAACAAAATGGTATCCGGAGCTGCTACAGAGCACCTAAAGGGTCAAACTTATTCCCTTTTTCAGCATTCATGGGGGTGCAGCCCGCAAGGGGTTCTGGTGGGGTTGCCCACCCCTGGTGTACAGCAATGCATGAGTACTTCCTGCACCCTGGGTGTGTGGTAGGCATGCCAGCTCCTTGCTAGGCTGAGCCTTGTAGTCACACTCACATCCCATTGCCCCTTATGGGGATGCCCTTGTGGGGATCCTGCCCGCCCCCACTTTTCCCCTACCCGTGGATCCAGCTTGATGCCTCCAATGCTTACCTATACCATGAAATGGCTTGGGAGTGGCTGCAGTGGTGAAAGAAACTAATGAATTTCACCCTCTGTTTTTTGCAACAATTGCATACAATTTGCAGAGCTTAAGCAAGTTGTTGCACATCCAACCACTGCTATTCTATTTCTCCAACCATCATGCACAGAAGTTTGCACACACAGCCCTCAATATTTATTGGGGAAGATGGGAAAGTACCATCAATCCTGAGGAAATAGGACTAATGAAAGTTTAATAATAATAATAATAATAATAATAATGATGATGATGATGTCTGTATTGATTAAAATTATATTATTGTGCAACACAATTGTTAAAACTACTTGTCTGTCAAGCTGTCACAATAGCAGATGGCAGCACTGCCACCATTCTACTCACAAAATCTCAACTGGACATTATAGAAATCAACAGCCTTGAGGGAAATTGGGATATGCTGAGAGACAGGAAGAAAGACTAGATTAAAACAAAAGATCAATGAGTAAAGAGGAGAGAACAGAATGACCCATTCGGTGGGGGAAACAGATTGTTGTGAAAATGTATAAAAGTACAAACACATCAGATCGTCCCACATGGAATGCATGCGCATGGTTCACAACAGATTGTTGTGAAAATGTATAAAAGTACAAACACATCAGATCGCTCCACATGGAATGCATGCGCATGGTTCACTATCAGTGAAAGGGTAGTGCATCATGCAGGTGAAAAACGTGGATGCAGGTGAATGTGCATTGTGCCTCTTTAACTTAAGAGTTCTAAAATGTACTTGGGAAGGGCCAAAGGGAAATGGTAGAGAGCATATGCTTTGTAGGGATAAAGGTCCCAGATTTAGCCCTTGGCATCTCCAGGTAGGTCTGGGAAAGAGGCCCTGGTGAGCCAGTACAAGGACTGCAGTCAGTACTGAGCTAGAGGGACTAATGGTCTGTCTTGGTACAAAGTACGTAGCTTACTGTGTTTGGTTTCAGTAGGCAAAATAATCCTGAAAAAAATTCTAAGACATTTTGAACATATTGTTGCTCCCACTTTCCTTTGTAGTGGGAAGCACAGAGACCTTTCCAGCATGGCACTGCCTTCTTTGGAGAGTGTGCTGGAATCTTAAATGGCATTTCTACAAGAATCTGCTCACAAATCCACATGGTAAAAGGATGGAGGGGGAGCAGTCCTTAGCACAGCCAGTTCCCAGCATACAACATAATTAGTGCAACCCACAACCTCACCAGAACCGCAAACTGTCTGCGGTCTCTCCAGCTTTTGCCTGTTGCTCATAACCTTTAGGGTTTTTTTAGATAAAAGGTTGTATAAAACATTACACTAGCATATATATATATATATATATATATGCGTGCTAATGTGTGGCTGGCTGGATGGGAAGGAACATGCTGAAGCTGAACCCCGACAAGACCGAGGTACTGCTGGTGGGGGACAAGGGGAGGTTAGGGGATGTTGACCTGGTGCTGAATGGGGTACATCTACCCCTGAAGGACCAGGTCCGCAGCTTGGGGGTCATTCTAGACTCCCAGCTGTCCATGGAGGCTCAGGTGGCAGCTGTGAGCCGGGCAGCGCTGTATCAACTCCATCTGATACGGCAGCTGCGCCCCTACCTTCCTAATCACCTGCTCCCAGCAGTGGTTCATGCCTTGGTCTCCTCTCGCCTAGACTACTGTAATGCGCTCTACGTGGGGTTACCCTTGAAGACGGTTCGGAAGCTGCAGCTGGTACAGAACGCGGCGGCTCGCCTGGTTAAAGGCAGCCGCCGGCGGGATCACATCACGCCAGTGCTGAAGGATTTGCACTGGCTACCAGTTGCTTGCCGAGCCGAATTCAAGGTGTTGGTTTTGACCTTTAAAACCCTATACGGCTCTGGTGCAGTCTATCTCAAGGAGCGTCTCCAGCAACACCAAGTGGGCCGCTCAACAAGATCTGCCACGGATGGCCTTCTCCTTGTCCCTTCAGCCAGAGCAGCTAGACTGGTGGGGACGAGGAAGAGGGCCTTTTCTGTGGCGGCCCCCGTACTGTGGAACTCTCTCCCGAGCGACCTCCGCCATGCCCCCTCTCTGATGAGCTTCCGTCGCTCATTAAAAACCTGGTTGTTCAGGCGGGAATATGGGGTGGGTTAAGATTTTAAAATTTTTATATTGTTTTAATGTATTTTATTGTATTTATGTATTTTATTGTTGTACATCGCCCAGGGTGGCCGGTTGCCAGCCAGATGGGCGATAAATAAATATTAATAATAATAAATAATAAAATAATATATATATATATATATATATATATACACGCTGGCTCAGCTTGTCTGAGTGTGGAAAGCTCAGCAGGGTCAGGCCTGGTGATTACTTGGATGGGAGACCCCTCCTCTAGTTTCCTACATTGAGCAGGGAGTTGGACTCGATAGCCTTGTGTAGGCTCCTTCCAACTCTATGATCTATGAATCTATGAATATTGGTGTTGTTCAGCTAGCAATTGCACAATTGCTAGTGGAACATCGAGCACAACTAATGCAAACAACATTTCGCCTAATGAAGTCATAATGAGTTGTGTAAAAGCTTCTGGAATGGCTATGGAAATGGTTATGCAACAACTAGTGCTACAGTTTGTGTAATGGCTTGTAAAGCAGCTTGAGAAATGCCTTGTACATCTGGTGCAGTGGCTTGCACAAGAGGAATCAAAGTATTGGATGTGACACTTGATGAGAATGGCATTTCTGTGCATGATGATGAAAATGGCATTTCTGCAAGTGATAGAAGCTTTGCATCAGCAAACACTCCATAGGATAAAACCCATAGGGCCCCACTCACTTTGTTTTTCCATCAAGGAAATACACTCTGAAGGGTAGAGATGCCACCAACATTTGTAATCCCCAAGATCAGATTGAGAACTCTGGTGGTTCATAATGCTTGGCTCAAATACAAGGCAAACATTACAACCCTGAGATCTTCTTTGACTTAGATTTTAACATGAACCAGAGAAAAACTTGACATATTCCTTCCACCCAAGAGATTCCAGCCTCTTCCCACCTACATACTTGCCTTGCTGCTGCTGTTCTGGCAGTGGTGGGAGAGAGGAAGGAAGGTATCTCTCTATCTCCCTTTTTCCCTTCCCTCAGCTGGTATTGCAGGGAGCCAGGTGCCAGGAGTACTGGGAAATGTCAGTTTTTTGGGAGGCCTATGGGCGAGAGGGAGTTGGCGGCTCATGGTGGGTTGAGTGAGTAATCAGACCTCATCACACACACACACACACCAAAATTGGGAGGCTTGATGGGGTCTGATGTAATTTGAATTGGCTTAGAATAAGAAAAGCAATTTCCTAATTTGGGGGGAAATAGTTCAACTCATTTCTAATCAAGCAGAGATGAAGCTAGGGACTGACGAGGGCAGGAGGAGTTTTCCATCACTAATGCAAAGGTGCCATAGCTCAGTGGCAGGGCACACACTTTCTATGTAAAGACTTTCCCAAGTGCAGTTTTGAGTTAAAGGATCTCAAGTAAGAAAGAGAGTGACAAGACAGAGGTGCAGATCAGTTGGAAGGCAGATCAGGGAATAGGGAGTCAGCTTGTGTTGGATGGGGTTTACACTCCCCCTGAAGACATGGGTTCGCAGCTGGGGTGTACTTCTGGATTCAGCCCTGAGCCTGGATGCCCAGGTTTTGGCGGTGGTCAGGAGTGTATTTGCACAGTTAAAGCTAGTGCGCCAGCTGTGCCTGTTCCTGGAGATGTCTGATTTGGCCACAGTGACACATAGAATCATAGAATCATAGAAAAGTAGAGTTGGAAGGGGCCCACAAGGCCATCGAGTCCAACCCCCTGCTCAATGCAGGAATCCAGGTCAAAGCATCCCTGACAGATGATTGTCCAGCTGCACCTTGAATGCCTCCAGACTGGGAGAGCCCACCACCTCCCTAGGTAGTTGATTCCATTGTCTTATTGCTCTGACAGTCAGGAAATTTTTCCTGATGTTTAGGTGGAATCTAGGTTCCTGTAACTTGAGCCCATTATTCCGTGTCCTGCAAACTGGGATGATCAAGAAGAGATTCTGGCCCTCCTCTGTGTGACATCCCTTCAAGTACTGAAAGAGTCTAAATATGCCCAATTCTTTCAGTCTCTCCTCATAGGGCTTTGTTTCCAGTCCCTTTATCATCCTTGTTGCCTTCCTCTGAACCCTCTCCAGTTTGTCTACATCCTTCTTAAAGTGTGGTGCCCAGAACTGGACGCAGTACTCAAGATGAGGCCTAACCAGTGCCGAGTAAAGGGGAATTATCACTTCCCGTGATTTGGAAGCTATACTTCTATTAATGCAGCCCAAAATAGCATTTGCCTTCTTTGCAGCCACATCGCATTGCTGGCTCATATTCAGTTTGTGATCTACCACAATTCCAAGATCCTTCTCACTTGTAGTATTGTTGAGCCAAGTGTCCCCCATTCTGTAACTCTGCATTTGGTTTCCTCTCCCTAGGTGCAGCACTTGGCATTTATCCCTATTAAATTTCATTCTGTTGTTTTTGGCCCAGCACTCCAGCCTATCGAGGTCACTTTGAATTTTGTTTGTGTCTTCCAGAGTATTAGCTGTTCCACCCAACTTTGTGTCATCTGCAAATTTGATAAGCATTCCCTGCACCTCCTGATCCAAGTCATTAATAAAAAATTATTTATTTATTTATTTATTTCATTTATATACCACCCCATAGCCGAAGCTCTCTGGGCGGTTCACAACACTCTATACATAAAAACAACATTAAAACATACAAAACAGTTTAAAAAATTAAAAACCAAATTTAAAAACACAGTTTAAAATAACAATACAAAAGCCAATAAAACTGAGCCTACAGGTGACAATCCCCTCCGTGCTATTCCAAGCTCCTAACTAAATGCCTTGGCATAGAGGGAAGTCTTAACCTGGCGCCGAAAAGATAGTAAGGTTGGCGCCAGGCGGGTCTCAGTGGGGAGCTGATTCCATAACTGGGGGGCTACCACCGAGAAGGCCCTCCTCCTCGTTGCCACCAACCGAGCCTCTCTTGGAGGTGGCAGTCGGAGGAGGGCCCCAGATGTTGAGCGTAGTGTCCGGGTAGATAACGGTTGGGAGAGACGTTCCGTCAGGTATTGTGGTCCTAAGCCGTGTAGGGCTTTATAGGTTAAAACCAGCACCTTGAATTCAGCTTGGAAGCATATTGGCAGCCAGTGCAAGCGGGCCAGAACTGGTGTAATATGCTCGGACCTTCCGGTCCCTGCAATAAGCCTGGCTGCCGCATTTTGCACTAGCTGCAGCTTCCGAACAGTCTTCAAAGGCAGCCCCACGTAGAGTGCATTGCAGTAGTCTAGTTTAGAGATCACCAGAGCGTAGATTACTGAAATCAGGCTATCCCTGTCCAGATAGGGGTGTAACTGGGCCACCAGCCGAAGCTGGTAGAAGGCACTCCGAGCCACTGAGGCCACTTGAGCCTCAAGTGACAAAGATGGCTCAAGGAGAACTGCCAAGCTACGAACTTCCTGCTCCTTTAAGGGGAGTGCAACCCCATCTAGAACAGGTTGAACACCCTTCATCTGGTCAGAGGAACCACCCACTACTAACAGCATCTCAGTCTTGTCTGGATTGAGCCTCAGTTTGTTAGCCCTTATCCAGTCCATTGTCGCAGCCAGGCACCGGTTCAGCACATCCACAGCCTCACCTGCTGAAGATGAAAAGGAGAAATAGAGCTGCGTGTCATCAGCGTATTGATGGCAACGCACTCCAAAACTCCGGATGACCCCACTCAGCGGTTTCATGTAGATATTAGAATGTTGAAGAGCACTGGGCCCAAGACCAGTTACCGTAGTTGCCTTAGTTACATCCCGTTTGGATTACTGTAACGCACTCTACGTGGGGCTGCCTCTGAAGAGTGTTCGGAAACTTCAGCTGGTTCAAAGAGCTGCTGCCAGACTGCTGACTGGAGCTGGTTACAGGGAGGGAGCACACAACTGCTCTGTTACAACAGCTTCACTGGCTCCCAGTCTGTTTCCGGGCTCAATTCAAAGTGCTGGTTATGACCTATAAAGCTCTATATGGCTCGGGTCCAGGTTATCTAAAAGACTGTACAGTATTCTCTCCTATGAGCGTGCCCGCACTTTGAGATCCTCAAGGGAGGCCCTTCTCTCGGTTCCACCACCATCACAGGCATGCCTGGTGGGAACATGGGAAAGGGCCTTCTCGGTGGCTGCCCCAGTGCTCTGGAATTCCCTCCCCAGGGAGGCTAGAGTGACGCCCTCCCTGGTAAGCTTCAGGAGGCAGGCAAAGATGTTCCTATTCCGGCTGCCTTGGGTCCCAGTGTTTGGATAAAGGTGGGATGATGATCATGATCATGATCATGATCATGATCATGATCATGATCATGATGATACACCTAGTGCTGAGATCCACTCCCAGTTAGAGCAGGCAATACTGGCCTGTCATAGACCAACAGTTTGACTCAATATAAGGCAGTTTCACATTTTCATTGCAATGAAGGTTCACCAGTTAGCTCCCCCCCCATCCCCGCCACATACATAGGCTTTATATGCCCTCAAAAGTCAAATCAACCCCCTGATAGTACATGATTAAATTTAATTATGATTACAACAGCTCTTTAACAGACTTTACAAAGTTTCCTGTAACAAGGGCTCTGACCCTTTTGTTGTTGCAACAGATGCCCTCTGTAGTTTTTAAAGTTCTTATTATATGGGCATTCCATTTAATTTAATTTAATTTAAGATTTTGTATTCATGGATAGGACGTTGGGGGATGGTTGAGGATTTATGCCCCTCTCTGTTGAGCTACCCTGTTTATAAGGCAATAAGATGCAGGTACTTGGAACAGTTTCTTGCTGGCACTGTGTTTTTGTTTTGTTTTTTGGTTGGTTGGTTCCCCCCCTCAAATCAAGGAATAGCCAGCAGCAAGAGATTTATAACCGAAAAGGTGGCTTAGCATACCTTTGCAGCAGAACGTGCATGTCATTTTCTCTGTGGGTGGCGGATTGTTTTAATGATCAATGACTGTATAGGCTTTGGCATTCTGCATGCTGTACATCAAATTATGGTTTTTGTTATGACCTATGGTCTAAACAAATAAATTATCTTCCCCTCACAAAGGGTTTCATTGTGCTGCTGGGCCTAGATCAATGCTTCACACAGCCAAGGGCTGATCACTCTCCTGAGCTTACCTACAAATTGCCCAATGTTACAAGGGAATGTTGTACTAACAACCCAATGCATTAAACCAGATGTCTGCACAGGACTGATCAAAATGAATGGAGTACTGCCTGGTGGATTGAGCCCAACGTAGCTAAATTTGCCAAAATCCACAAGGCTAGCCCTGAACACAATTTCACAGTTATCCAAAGGTAGAGGCAGAGGAAATAGAGGTAGAGGCAAGTGGATAACAGTTTGTGCTCCATACGAAGATTATCTAGCCCTCTTGCAAAATTAATTTATAGCTCCCCTATAAAGTGTAAATTAATGTGCATTCAATAGCATTCTGTCAGGAAAATTGCATATCTCCAGGTTTCACCAAAATGTATTCTTCAATAGAAATAATGCCGTAAATGAACTATTTCTGTTGGGTTGAATGAATTATTGCAGCCATCATGCCTATTTCATATTTGCCTGTAAATTAAGGTTCTTTTTATAAATAGTGTATAAAGGATAGATAGATCGATAGACAGATGGATATGGATGTGGATATCTTGGTGGAATTGCTAAACCATTGGTTAGAAAACATCACATAACTTATAAATGTTTACAGCATCTTTTACTTAAGGGTGCAACTTCTCCCACTCCTGTGTTCTAGGCCACATGTAGCCATGCTTCAGCATGAGTGGAAAATTGGATGAGTAGTAGAGTAGAGAATGCAACCCACTTAAAATGTTCTACAAAGCAACTTTTACTCCTCGTTCCCAGTGCTCAAGTTATGGGGGTGGGGGAAGGTAGTGGGGCCTTAATGAAATCCATAAGCTCCACTCTCTGACTCCTTCTAATTTTAGCCAAATCATGCCTCTCGTAGTCTTCTGAAAACATTAATGAAGAGGGCCATCACAAAACATAAATAGACTGGTGGCCTCTAGGCACCCTGCAATTTGAGCATGCCTGTGGCCTGGCCACAGTTCCTTCTGCTGTCCATAGTTCCTTCTGTTTCTCGCTTGGACCAAGATATCAAACCACCCAGTGTTGACCAATAATGGCCATGGCTGGTAGACAGGAAAGTGCTGCGACTCTAAGGGTCAAACTACATATTACATTAACTGCATAGCATGTAGCTGAGCTTATACTTTTATTTTCTTTTTACTCAAGAATAAGTGTGCACAACCCCAATTCAGATCAGGACCAGCATGCCCTGGGAGGGGAGGATCACACCTACCTCCCACTCATTTGCTCCCCAAAATACTATTTGCCCCCCCTATCCTAGGTATTTAAAGAAGGGGGGAAAGCCTCCACTGAGTCCAATGGAGATTTCCCCCCCTTAAAATCCCCACACATGGGGTGTTGAGAAGGAAATGGGAGGAGGTTTAATCCTCCCCTCCCAGTGCAAGCAGGTCCTGCTCCAAGTTGGGGCCACATTGTGTTCACCAACATGCTACACAATTACCATAATGTGTAGTTTGACCCTAAGCAGTCTTCAGAGCATGGTCTCTCCCCACAAACTTCATGACACAACCACATATGGGTTTCTTCTGTCACCAATTATTTTTTTTAAAGGAAAACTAGTAGACTTCCTCAAAGCCATTGATACTTTTTTGCATGTGTGTTGTACCCAGGGTACTGCCATGATGGTCTAGGCATGCCCAAGACCATGCTACAACTACAACTTTCTGGATAAGCCCTTGCCTGCCCTGAGGCTTTTTGCCAACTAATGCTAGACAGAGTACTCAACACTAGGCTAGATCAGCTAATGGCTTGACTTGATCTATGGCAACTTTATCATCCATATATAAACCATGAGAAGCATTCATTCAGAGAATTTTGCCCATTTCTTTTTGTTTCCAAAAGAATTTATGCTTCACTTCAATCATGACCAAACCAGAGAAGAACAAAACATGAGAATTCTTAAACCTCCCTTTAAAGCTAAGTGTTATGATATAAAGGAGTCATTGTTTACAAGAAACCAGGTTGCCCGGGAAATTGGATCCATTTTGCAAAGATTGGAAATGTTTTGTAAATTAGGTGAGATAACAACAGTTCTTCTAACGCACGAAGCACAATGTAATAGCTAATGTCACTCTTTTCATTATGTGAACAGGATCTCTCTGCACATTGAATAAATGTACAGCTATCCAGTGTCAATAATATTCATGCTAGAAGGGAAGAAGCGGCTTCTTCTTAATTTAACTTGTGATACCCCCAAATCCCAAACACAGGAGAGTGGACAACATGCCCAGCAGAATAAAATTATTGCAGTTCCACTGACAGTTTTTCATGCACCTACTAATTTAGCATGATATATGCGATAGACAATATACGATGTTCAAGGCTAAGAGTTTAAACCTCTCCTCAGCCGTGTACCCATGAGCACAACAAAGGGCATCTTTCAAAGAATGCCGTTCAGAATTTTAAAAACTCTTCTTTGAAATGGGTCATCTAGATAATTTTGAAATGGGTCATCTAGACCCAAAGATAATTCCTGTCCAATTTTATGATGCAACATGCCACCAGGAGTGTCCCTGATTATTTGGTGAGGGGCCCTAGCTCAGTGATATCTCTGTGGCAGAGCCCATGCTTTGGATGCAGTAGGTCCCAGCCCAGGTTCGATCCCTGGCATCTCCAGGTGACTGGAGCTAGAAAAGAATCCTGCTTGAAAACCTGAAGAGCTCCTGCCAGTCAGTCTTGACAATACTGAGCTTAGATGGATCAATGGTCTGACTCATTATAAACAAGTAAAACAACTTCCCATGTTCCTATGATGATGAGCTGATTTTGAGAGCTGGCACATAACCAACACTGGTGGTTGCACCCTGCCACATGTGGCAAAGTAGTGTCAAGTTCTGATACTGGTGGCTGCAGAGGTGACCTTCACAGGCCTCTCAGAGACATTGACAGTGAGGGGAATCCAGTTCCTTCACAGTGTGCCTTATACAAGCCATTGGACAGGGCCGGCTCAAGACATTTTGCTGCCTGAGGCAGATGACAACATGGCACCCCCTCCCATTCCAATGTAGAAAAGCTAGCTAGACTGGCACTTTAATCTTTCTTCAACACTGCCAATGGGACAGCATCCTCCACAACACCTGAAGGAAGCAGGCAAGTTTAGGTAATACAGGGCAGGCTATGCAGCTCACAGCTCTCTCCTTCAGCAACTTGCTGCCTCCTCCCAGCATCTGCTGCTTGAGGCAACTGCCTCACTTTGCCTAATGGTAGGGCTGGCCCTGCCATTGGAAGAGGAGAGGAAAGGGGTCTCTAACAATTCAGGCTAGCCAAGGGGATACAGCTAGCCTTGCCAGAGCAGTGCTTGCCTTACCAGAGCAGTTTGGCTCCCATCGAGCTACCTCCTAGTAGCTGCAATATGGGGCCAAGTAGGGATTTCCCCCCTTTGATTCAAATTGGCTATCAGCTTTCTTCTTCTTTCTGCACCTACTCCACACACTTATGCATGGCTCAGGTGTAATGAGCTATCAATGGCATAAGGAGGTCAGAACTGGCAGAGTCACTGTGTATAATGGGTGAGAAGGGAAGTAGGGAGCATCCTGAGCCATCACTTTCACGGTGAAGGTGGTTTCCCTTCAGGCAGAGGAGGCTGGTGACTGCTATTTCGGTGGGGCTCCTTTTCTATTACAGGTTTTGCAGGTTTTGTTTGGAGCATCATAGGAGCTATCCATGGTGCTGAACGCCGCCACCCCCCAAATAGGTTCACCACCATGGATAGCTCCTATGAAGCTCCAAAGAACCCCTGCAAAACCTATAATGGAAAAGGAGCCCCACCGAAGTAGGAGTCACTAGCCTCTCCTGCCTTCAGGTCTATTGGGCTCAAGTGGACAGGGACCAGAACCCCCTTAGGGACTGCTTGGCTCACCTGCCAAAACTATAGTGCTCAGGGAGTGGTTCCTTTTCTCAAAATATCTTGGATATGTGGCTGCGAGGAGCCAGGATGAGTTCTTGTAGTGATCCATCCTGGGCTTGGAGCCAGGGTGGGGTCATTCAGAGCTGGGGGTTGGGCGGGTACGGGTAGTGAATTGACATCTGTCCATTTCAGCTGAACTGATCACACTTCCACTGGAGATGGCAGTGAGAAATTAGAGCAAAAACATTTCATTGCAGATCCTTTAAAAAACAAATTGATACGTGTGGCCCTTATTTAGCACAAGAATAGCATCTTTATTCCCAGGTCCAGGGGAAATAGCATAACTGTGTGTGCCGGATTCTATTTCTGTAGGGAGCCTGGGAGAGTTTTCCTGACAAGTTGTGGAGCTGATGGCTCTGCCACCCATTCCAGGTATAGGAAATTTAATTTGCTACAGCAGTACAAGCCAATATGACAGTGACCTAATAAGGCCGAATTGCCAGCACTAGATAATTGGATTTTCTGGTGAGTAAATAGGTTTAGGATCAAAGGTTTGGACTTGCAGATCCCAAAGTAATTTTAGAAATGAAGTCCATGGGAATACTCTGGTGTAGGAGATAAGAACTTAGCCCAAGGTTCCTGTACTATTTAGTACTGAGCCAAAAGGTGAGACATTTCATGAAAGCTTTCATCAGCTGTGGAAAAAACTTTCTTTTTAGTGATGTGATTTAAAGGGAATGAGCTGTGAACAGGAGCAAAAGTGTTCACCCATTCAGAGTAGGGACAAGAAGCATTGCCCTTAATCAGAACTGGCTGTTTGACATAATCAAATAGCCAAATCCGGCTTGGTTGTGTAGTTTCATGGTGGCATTGTGCTATGAAATCTCTGGTAGGCGGGATCACTTTCCAGGAGGAAGAAGGAAAAATTTACCAAACGTGATTGATAATGTCTATGTTTGTATATGCAAACATGCATTATCAATCATTTTGGCAAATCTTCAGATTCGTCCTTTCATTCTCCTTGAACATTTCTCTCTGGATTGATCTTACCTTGCACCAGAAATCATTTCCAAATGTGTTCTGGTGTGATACCACTTTGCCTGACCATGCAATTGCAACAACTAATCCAATGTTTTATTTTGTTTGATTTCATCATTTTGTTTCATTTCATGTTCGTTTAGTGAGAGCCTTGTGAATAATAAAGTATCTTTCCAAAATCCAGAGCACCTTTTAGCCATTGTCTTCACTCACAGGAGTTTTCTAATGACATAAACAATGTAATGTGGGAGATGAGAGTTCATAGATCTCTACCTTGGCCAACCTCTGCCATTGTTTAACTCTCAAACTGTAGAACTGTAGTTTCCACAGCACAAAAAGCTGTCTTTGGTAAGGTTCATCAGCTTACATTTATTTTAATTTATTTATTTAGGGTTAGATCCAACACTTGCGCAAGTGGATGGCCACTCACACATTGTGACTTCCACTTGCATGATGGGACCTCTTCATCCTCTCCTCCCCCTTGCAGCCCCACAATACAGACTGCAAATCTCCTCCAGAGGGTTCCCTAGTCCTCCAGAGTAGATTTGGGGGGCATACAAGAGACTGTGGGGGGTGGATCCATTCTGTGAAGCTTAACAAAGTATTAGGCATCATAAAACTACAAATATATACGGTAAATGCAAATGACAAAATACATAGCAGACACCAAACTAAAGCAAGTCGTAGTATAAAATGCAGCACCAGTAAAAGCAGAAGTACAAATGTTCAGCTGTCAGAGACAGAATGCAAACATCACAAAATGAAACCAGCTGATAAGCAGATCCAAATTAAACACCCAAAGCGCACTGAAACCGGACAGAATTTGCCTAACATTAAAAGTATAACAAAGAAGGTACATCTGGTGTATTACATGACACATAGAAATGGCTAGGTCCTGTGAGTGTAGCAGTCATAACATGTGGAAGAGCCCCTTGTATTGTTATTTGAGCTCTTGGTGGGGGAATTGATAGATATGAACTTTCAAGTCAAGATTAAAGTTATGGAACATTTAAACTGAATCTTTTTAGGGAAGGGATACAGATGCAAAACAAACAAAATATTGTTTTTCTTCTACAAACCTTTGCACATATCTAGTATCTGACCATTATGCTACCTTAAGACCCTAGTTGGTCTGGGCCCCTGCTCCATAGCCTACTGGACATCATGGTTAATCCAGCTCCATGAGAACTTAGCATATATTCACTTCTATCCTGCACATGATGCCCTCTTGCCCATGCAATGTAACTCTGACAAGGTGAATGGCATTTAACTAGTATAAAACTCCTTAAGACTGATGTGAGAGTCATATTAGTCTTCCTAAGCACCACCTTTATGTGATCAGAATTGCTTTTAAGGATGGTAAATCTTTCCTGTTTACAGATAATTGGGCATTTTAGCAGATCATCTCCTTGTAGTATCAGCTTTGCTTAATGGGCCTTTTGGTCAGTTTATTCATATGCATCTTTTCTTTTCTTTTTTTTACTTAGTTTACCATTGATGGGGAGGAGATTAATCTTTGGTCAAAGAAGTGAATGTGATTACTTTTTTTGTTTATTTGTTAGTAATGCTAACAAATTTGAAAGAGCCAAATCCCTAAAGGCTTTGGAAAAGCTCTTCATCTCCAATCCACACTTCCCACTTTGGGCAGCAGTAAACCATACCAATGAGACAGTCCTTTCTGGAGGGACATTCTGTGATCATTGCATTATATGTTGATCAAAGTGTTCTGGTTATCTGACTGACTCAATGAGCTGAGCTCCTCAAACCAAGTTTTATGGTGGTGCTTGTCACATATCTGCTGAGCCAAATAGTCTGAGGATTATTTGGAAGATATCTTCTGGATATCTCATTTTTGCACAATGATGGATATATGCTGATTCTTGGTTTCAGCAGCCTGCATGCTTCTGATGCAGGAAGCTTCGAATCAGCTGTCATGTCAGATCCTGGGTTGGATTCAAGATCTGCCTTCCATTGACAGTAAGTCTCCACTCACGGAAGGTCCTTCTGCCCAATTTTGGGGAACCCCTCCTTCTCCCCACACACAACAGCTCACCCCATTCAGCAGGGTTCACTGACCCCCTGTGCATCATTTTCAGGGGGCTGTGGGGTTTGCTGTGGGGAGGAAGGGATGGGGGAGTCTGCTTCTACCAGCCCAGCTGCACTTGCTTAAATCTGGATCCAACTCCCTGAAAACATTTGGCCACACAGATTATAAACTGGATACATTTTAAAAAAATACAAAATATACAATTCACACAAAATTCATTGCTTATTTTATTTATTATTACATTAACATCCTGTCTTTTTTTCCTCTTGCAAGGAAAAAATGTCAAAAACTGGGTGCAATTCATCTCCTATTGTGAACTTTGCACACATTTCCTTCTTTGTTTCATCCTAGTTTGCTTGAACTATCCAGCTGAATAATCAAATATCAGTAATCAAATATATGTTGTTTCATCACTATTTGCCTCAATCTGTAGGCATAATAAAGACCTGGAAGTTGGAAATAATGGTAACCAATGGATGAAACCCACCGAACCAAATTTGGAATGAGCTGGGTTTTCCCAACCCTTTCTGGAGAATTCAAGAAGGGGGGGGGCATCTGCTCTTCTGATAATTCTCCAAAGCTCGGATACATCCTGCCTCAGAGTCAGAACTGCTCCAGCATGGCCATCCTTCTTCTTCCTGCCAGGTTCCATTCCCCCACCCCCTTCCCACAATTTTCCAAATGTCCAAGCTGTGAGGGCGGGGAAAGCAGCAGCCCTGAAAGTGAGGGCTCTTCCTACATTTGCTGTTCTTTGCAATGAAGTCTTCTGAGCATGCACAAACCCTCCATTGTCAACAGGAATTCTGATAATTATAGTTGTTATTGTTTTCTGTCTGATTAAAAAACAAAACAAAACTACACTTCCCAGAGTCAGCTATGAATGTTCTGAGCATACTCAGAGAGAGGAGGGAGGAACAGCCCTTTGCTTAACTCTGGATATTCTATAGAGCAGGGGTAGGCAACTTATTTTGGGCCGTGGGCACATTTGGCAATTTGAGTATCTGTCTTGGACACCACCACAAAACGGCTGCCATGGGAGGCATGGCAAAGGACAAGTAAGGCTGAATACAAAGCAGAGGTGGGGTCTGAGCCCCAACACACTAAACAACACAATAAACCACAGCAGCAACAGAACCCTATTTCAAAGCAATCTTAGCTGCCAATCAGAAAATTTGTTAATTAAAAAAAACCCTGGAGGGGTAGGTCACTTTGGCGAGCACTACGAAAGGTGGCCGGGGGTGCAATGGTACCCATGGACACCACATTGCCTATCCCTGCTTTAGAGGTTTTTCCTCCCCTCTTGATCAATGGAATTAAAAAAATAAATTTCCCTGAAGTTCACATTGGCAACAGCAGTTCGCATTGGTGCAAATGAACCAATCTGCGAATACACACGATTATATTAAGTGCAATCTCTTAGCACTAGCAAGGGAATAGGGGAAGCCTATGAAGAACTCTCATGGGCCACCTTATATTTTACATTTTTGGGTGTACACCCAAGATGTTTTAAGTGAAGTGAAGAAAGAAATGCGTACACAAAGAAAAATGCAATGGGTGATTGCAACGAATATGTTTGCAAACACATGCACCACATCGGTTTTAGTACTTATGATTATGATATATTTGTAACTTTGGAGTTATGATTTTAATGATGTTTATAAGTTGTATTGTTTTATATGGGTTGTTAACCGCTCTGGGTTCCTTGTGAGGAAAGGTGGGATATTAATAATAATCCAGGCCTGGCTCAGCTTGTCTGAGCATGGAAAGCTAAGCAGGATCAGGCCTGGTTATTACTTGGATGGGAGACCCCCTCCTCTAGCTTATTTATTTATTTATTATATTTATACTCCGCCTTTTTTCCTGCAAGGAACCCAAGGCGGCTTACATAATCCTCCTCCTCTCCATTTTATCCTCACAACAACCCTGTGAAGTAGGTTAAGCTGAGAGTCAGTGATTGATTTTGAGCAGGGGGTTGGACTCGATGGCCTTGTAGTCTATGATCTATGAAATCTATAATAACAACAACATTTGCAACATGTTGATAGACATGTTGGTAGCTTGTTGTGTGTATACTCACAATGGCAGCAGCCCCAGGTTTCTCTGTGGAATGTGTTTACCGTAAGAACATAAGAAGAACCATGCTGGATCGGACCATGTTCATCTAGTCCAGCATTCTGTTCACACAGCGGCCACAGTGATGCCTGTGTGAACCCAAAAGTAGGGCATGAATGCAAGAGCACCCTCCTGCTCATGTTCCCCAGCAACTGGTGTACATAGGCATACTGCCTCTGATACTGGAGGTAGCATATAGCCATCATGACTAGTAGCAATTGATAGCCTTATCCTTCATAAATTTGTCTAATCCCCCTTTAAAGCCATCCAAATTGGTGGCCATCGCTACATCTTGTGGTAGCACATTTGATACTTTAACTATGCACTGTGTGAAGAAGTGCTTCCTTTAATCTGTCCTGAATCTCCCACCAATCAGCTTCATGGGATGACCCCAGGTTCTAGTATGAAGAAAGAGGAAGAAAGTTTAGCTTCCAATTGGCTTTTCCCATCAGAACCCAAAGAAAATCTTGCAATTTTTGCATCACTTGTTTGCACATTTGAAATTGTTTATCTAGTCTTATCATCTATCTATGAAAGATTGTGAAGTCATAAAACCGCAGTTTAGAAGCAGACTAGATAAATAATGAAAAACTCACAAAAATAATGTATAGGTTGCCACAGGAAGAAACATAGTACCACTGGTGCAGTTTGGAAAGCACATTATACTGTATTAAATCACACTACAGAGAATCAAAGGACACTGAGGAGGCAACTGATGTCCTGTGTTCCACTTAACCACAAGTTCAAGTAATACATACCAAACTTGTTTGTAAAACTTGTAATGCAAGGACATGTCTCTCTCAACTAATAGGAGAGACTCCTTTATAAAACAAAAAGTCTCGTTTATTTGCATGCCATCATTCCAGCTAACAATTTGCTGCTGTTTGATATTCAGGGGTAAATGTAATGAATGCCACAAATTATCTACTTAGGCAATGGACAGAGTCCAGCTCTGGATTTTTTTAAAGACAATCACTCTGCTTAATTGTTATTCACTGGATCTTTTCTATTCCCTTGTACTGATCTGTCACTGGGTGATAAAATGGCTCACAATGACTATTATCCTGAAGCAATTACAAGCTACAAGCACAATGGGGAAGCTGGAGCACACAATATAAACACTTCTAAAATATAAAATGTAATTGCTAAGTTTTGTTCTCTTTATGGGAACTAGCTAGAATTCATGCTTGATGGAGCAGCATTTGGCTAAGGAGGCCAAAATCACAAGTAGCATCCCAAGTCGCATATCAAGCTTGAAGGCGATCCAGTGAGAACCGAAAAGACATAATGCATGCCACATGCCGCATTCATCCTGAGGGCCAAAAGAGACACTGCTTTAAATCTGTATCTAGCAGCTATAGCTTAAAAAAAAATACTCTAGAGTAGGGGCAGTGGGCCCAGTCCAGAGTTAAAAAGTCCCCCTGTGCCCCACACTGGGATCCCAATCTGGATCAGTCCCCCTGCACCCTCTGTCCTAAATTAATTAGAATCAGTGGTCTCAGAGGGTGAATTAGCATCATGCCATTTCGGATGCTCCATGCTTCTGACACTTGGCACTGTTACACAATGTCACTTCAGCTTAAAACAACCAGTGTGACCAGATCTGGCATAACCCAAACTGAACCTGTCAGGAAGTGCCCTCCAGGCATAGGCTGTGTGGCCAGGATGGATGAGCCAGGGAATTAGTTTCTAAAAAAGCATAACTAAAGAAAACAAAAGCGTCAGCAATGTTAGGTCACTGAATAGTAGGAGCGTGTCTAGTCTGAAGCAGAGTTAATCAACTTAGAAAAATAACAACAGCAATAAACATCTGAGTGGGGTTCTGTATCTGCAAAGATCTGCTTACTGCTTGCACAGATATCACACCTGTAAAAGGACTAAACAAAAGCACCACCCAAATCAACCATTGTATCTTATGTGACACATATTGAGTGTAGAGATGCAGACATTAATAACACTCTGTACAAGGACTGAATGGTGTGATTTTCACCATGATCGTGGTGAGCTTGACTGCATGATATGCTGAGCCAGGGGTGGAATTTTTTCACTGGGATACTGATCTCCATGGTAAATGCAATGTGATGGTTAAAGCGACCCTGGGTCTCAGGACATCTGGAATGTAGCTTGTACGTAAGTGGCTATGTAAGTGAAATGGGCATAATCCTTTTGCAAGATGGTATCTATATAGACTCATACCGACTGGAGACTGAGGTGTGCCAATGCTCAGGTAACCAAAATGTTATCAGCCATGCATGCTTGGTTGGGAGAATCCCAAGTTTTGCAGAAGTACCAAAAGATCTTAAGGAAAAAAACCCTAAAAACAGAAACAGGAAGACTGCACATGCATGTGGTCACATTGAGAAACGGGAGGGAGAACGAGCAGAGAATGACAAACAGAAATATAGCTCAGTGAAGCAATCCGCACAGCCTCCTAGCGCCATTAAATTCAAATGACAGGAGAGAGACGTGAAGGAAAGAAGGAAGCAGGAGGGGAGGAGGAAGAAGCAGGAACGACAGACAAGGGGGGGCAGTGAATAGGCAAACAAGAGATGGAGCAGGCAGGAGCAGAGGACGCTATGAGAAAGGGAGAGGTGGAAGAGGACACTGGCAGAAAAACTGGAACAAACAACAGGAGGAGAAATGGAGAAGCAAAATTACAGGTGGTGGAGGCAGGAGCAGAGGGAAGGGAAAAAGCGGTGCGAAATTGGATGCAGGGAGTGAGGAAGTGACAGCCAAAAATGGAAGGACAGGTAAAGAAAGTGAGTGACAGAGGGGAGGGATGGTGTGCCCATTGCTTGGCCCAAGCGATGTTTTGTTGCAAGGGCCCACTTGTAATATGCAATTATACATCATTTTGCCTAAAGAGTTGGGAGGGAACGCAAAAATGCCTTACTCTTCCCTGATTCAGTAGCTTACATTATGAACTCCCCTTATACCTGAAATACCGTTATGTGGATTCAGATTACCTTTTCGGTGGCGTTTGCAGCCACCACATGCTGGTGGCGCCTGTCCTAACCTGGGTTATCTGAAAGGGGCTGAGACATGGTTGTGGACTCTAATGCTTTTGACAAGCTGCTGACATCTTGCACGATGGTTGGGCATCATCCATCTCGGGATGGCTTGTTCACACAACCCAAAGTCACAGTAATTGCATCACATGATACCATCTGTGACTACAACAGATACTGTGCACGAGAGAGCTGGTGTCATATAGTGCAGTGTTCTCCAACCTTGGGTCCCCTGATGTTTTTGACCTACAACTCCCATGCTGGGAGTTGTAGGCCAAAAACATCAGGGGACCCAAGGTTGGAGAACACTGATATAGTGGATACGGAGAGTGAGCCACAAATCAGGAAGCTCTTCATTTACAGGTTGCCCCTGTCGTACAGGTGCCCTTAGGCACTGATTGTGTTTCAAATGGCTGCAAATTGCCAGTTGTTCTGGATCACATACCCACATATGGAGATGGGCAAGCTCCTTCAAGCTGACCTCATATTGACTCAGGCAAATGACTTAATTTCACACACACACACACACACACACACACACCGCCAAATCAGAAGAACTTCCCCAAGCTAATCTGAGGGCTCAGAAAAATTACCTGCCTATACCCACAGCCTTCCCTATTCCAAAAAGTCATCCATGACAGTATCAACTGCCCAGAACACACTTCCCTCTTCCGTTTTTATAAGATCAGTAATGACAGTGAGAGAAGCAGTAGAGGCATGTAGCAAGAGGGGAAGATAGGTTCCCCCCCTCCCCTCCCTCCTCTCTGTCACTCTAACACCACACTAGGACTGGGCCAAAGGACCATCAGGGCTGATGGGGATGCCAGTTCACTCTGGAGGAGGGTGGTGTTATATGTAGGCAGGGGAGAAGCTGTCAATGTTCTCTGGCTCAGAGAAGAATTTGGGGACTTTAAAAACCCACCTCACATGGGGGTGGGGACTTTTAGAGTTCCCAATACTCATTTTCATGCCTGGCTCAGGAAAATGTTGCCAGCATATCTACAAATGTATGTTTCCCACCACAACCAACAACACCAGTCAACAAATCTTTCAGTCATGACTGACCATACCCAACTGAACTTCCAGACTGACAATACCCAACTGAACCTCTTTCTTTCATTCGCTTCTCCTCTTTACAGCAGCATTCTTTCAGGCAATCCTTCCTTCTTCTTATTCTCTTGTGATCCTGAGAGATGCTGCTCCCACTGAATTCTGCACTGGTTATCAATATTTTGCTGTGCCATTTTTCCAGTAGTCTGTTGTTCAGAAAAGATATACATAATAGAAATAGAGAGCCAGTGTGGCGTAGTGGTGAGAGTGTTGGACTGGGACCCGGGAGTTCCGGGTTCTAGTCCCCGCTCGGCCATGAAACTCACTGGGTGACTTTGGGCCAGTCACTGACTCTCAGACTAACCTACCTCACAGGGTTGTTGTGAGGATAACATAGAGAAGAGGAGGAGGACTATGTAAGGTGGCTACCAGGAGGAGGGCCTTTTCTGCTGTGGCACCCCGGTTATGAGCTCCCCAAAGAGGTTCGTCTGGCGCCTACTTTGTATTCTTTCCGGCGCCAGGTGAAGACCTTTCTGTTCTCCCAGGCATTTTAATCATTTTAATCATTTTAATCATCTTAATCATTTTAATCTTGTAATTGTTTTTAATTCCTTTATTGTAACTGCTGCTGCTAGCTCTGCTGTTTGTTCTAATCTGTGGTTTTAAATTTTATATTGTATTTTATGATTTTAACTGTTGTAAACCACCCAGAGAGCTTCAGCTATTGGGCGGTATAAAAATGTATTAAATAAATAAATAAAATAAAAATAAGCCACCTTGGGTTCCTTGCAGGAAAAAAGGTGGGGTATAAATATAATAAATAAATAAATAAATAAATAAATAGAAACTGGCCATAATGGACATAATAAACACCAGCACAAATGTCAGGGGATTAAAAAACAACAACCTACAACTCTCAGTTGATAGTTGTGTGGCATGGGGAGGGTATAGGTTGGAACAGCTACAAAATAGCTTCTATTTTCCACTGCCTTTGGAGGAATCTCTCTAGTTTGCATTAGGGTTAGATATATCTGATCTCCTGTCCTTCAACTTCCATTCCCTTCTCTTTCCAGTGGTAGGTTGGTCATTCCTTAGTTTCCTGATTAACAACAACAAAAAAGTCATTCACCAAACAGTAGGACATGTCTCCTAGCATGTCAGGTATATGAATTTATACGGTCTGCACAGGCAGTGCCTTCCAAGTTCAACACACAATTCCCATCCTTGCTGTTTACATCTGAAGGCATCTGCTTTGATGAAAGGATCTTTGTTCTGCCTCATACTCCTTCACCCCCACTGCTTTGTCCCAGGCACGGATGTCGAAAGTGTCCGTCTTTCGCATCATACCTTCACAAGCTCTTGAAGCCAAATTATTGTGCCAGAAGCCAAGGAGTTTTATGTCAGGTGGGAAAAAAAACAGCAGGAAGGGCTCATAGCAAGAGATTCCGATGGAACAAAGCATCAACCTTCTCGCAAATGACTACAGTTATAGATAATGAGGCTCAACAACTATGAGGAAGCAGCAGCTTTGAAGACTATTGTATGAGGCATTCTCTGCTGGCTCAATATATGCATTGATCTTAAATGTCTGAAGCAAAAAAGAGATCATTTTTTGAAGAAAAAAATATTCATGTGTGGCCTCCTGCCTCATTGTGTAACACACAATGGCATACCTTTAGAAGAAGGAAAGCAAGATGTGGGTACCAGCCGTGGGCTATAGAAGAAGTATGTTTCAAAGGATCCTCCTACATATCTCAAAAGTGTGAGATGAGTAGCTCTTGGGAGAAGCAGATGATTGCCAGAGGAAGTGTAAGTTTTTTCTGGATCCCTCCCAGTCTGCATCTTGATGTCAATCAGTTGTGTTTTGGTGCTGAAAAGTTATGTCATTCCCAATGAAGAGCAAGAGTTAGAGGTTTATATAATAACTGTTAACCCTTTGATTGTAAAATACTTTGCATGGAAAATGAAGTACTTAAGGAACAGAAGTGCAATCCCAAGGTAGTGCACTGCAAATGCAAATCAACTGGACCTTTATTGCACAAAATCAGCACATTGCTGGTTGAATTAAAAGATCCTTCTGTTTATTTCCAACTTCCAGATAACTTTTAACAAACGGAGACAAAACATAATAAAGCAGTCTGAATATTCAGCAATACTCTCTCTCTCTCTCTCTCTCTCTCTCTCTCTCTCACACACACACACACACACACACACACACACCTTTAAACTTAGTACAAGGGTGGTCAGTAGTATCCCCTCACCCTTATGTTCTATTGGAGAGAGCAAACATTGCAAAATTAAAAACAAGACTCCTGTAACATGGTAACGGTTGTAATCCTAAACACACTTTCCAGGGAATAAGTTCCATTCCATGGAATGGGACTTACTTCTGGGAAAACATTCTTATGATGTCACCATTTGGTGCTCAAGTTCAGGCAGCAAGATGTCTTGGGCCAGCACTATGCAGTAGGGAACCACAATTCTAATTGTGCTTCCTGCTGATTGAGGAAGAGCAATGTTTTCATCAGCACTGAAGTGCCCTAGTGGGGGAGCAACTGATGACAATAAAGGTCAGAGAATCTCCTCAGATAGACAAATAATAACAACTCCAGACATCCCCTCCATGTCCACGTTGATAAAACCCAGACAAGTGCTGATGGGCTTTCCTTGTGCCATTCTTCTCGGCAGATGGTGTTAAAATAGGCTATTTAGTAGTGCTAATGAAGTCTCCTCTTCATGTCACCTCAGGGAGAGAAACTGAGCCTGAAGAGAGAAACGTTCTTCTTTATTCAGATGCAGTTGCAGCTTGTGACCCTAGCTTAATGCGATGATGAATGAGCCTCAGCAGCTCTCCTTCACTAGCCAAGCAAGGTGAACCTGACTTTTTGGAAAGGGGCTGTGCACATGGTGTTACCTAGTGTGTATGATGTCAACTCTTCCCTGGCATAACTTGACCACTGGGATTGCTCCAGTATCTGTCAGGAAACAAAACAACAACAACAACAACGTAAAATAACCTTTCCCTAATACCATTCATGCAGTTTATTCCCTCGGATCAAATGGTATTTAGATGTATTTCACTTTTTCTAGATTGTGTGCAATGTACTTTGGGATAGAGCCAGGGCGAATTGCGATGTGCCTGATTAGGCTCTTCTAGAAATGCTCCAATTCCTAAAAGTTGTCCCACAATTCATTTTCTCTTCTGCCTTTGCCCTGGTTTTTGTTCATTTGCTTGGATATATCCTCATCATCACAATCATCATCATCATGATCACTATAATTTATTGACTAACAGTACAATCCTATACATGTCTACTTAGAAGTAAGTACCGTTGAGTTCAATGGGACTTACTCCCAGGTAAATGGGTATAGGATTGCAGCCTTAGAAAAATATGTATCCATTGGCAGTTGTTCACATCTGCCTTCCCCAACCTGGTGCTCTCCAGATGTGTTGGATTGCAAGTTGCAACTCCCATCTTTCCTAGCCAACATGGCCAGTGGCTGCCCTCCACACATCTAGCGGGCACCAAGTTTTGGGAGGCCACTGTACTTCATTCTACTATATCTATGCAATGATCTCCCTTTAGCTTTTACAATATCACCTCTTTGTTTAGTAGTCCTTAGGGTAGACGCAGCTACTTTGTGTGCACACACAGGAAGAATGATCTCATTGTTCACAATGAGATCTGCAACACTTGCCTGTGCGGGCCTTATAACTAAATCTGGAGCTGCTTACTTGCAGACAGAGTGAGCTAACTACTCCTTTCCCAGCTGCCACACCTTTTCAGGTATTGAGAGAGGCCTTCCTGAATCACTTTCCCCATGCCCTACACCTTTTGGTAGGTGATAACAGGCCAGCCTCAAAGGAAATCCATACCCTGCCCAACAGATCCCACAGCCCTGAGTGCTGCATCCTGGGAGTCCCCCATCACATTAAAGATGCCTTCGAGTGCTCACCACATCCCTGCCTTGTGTGACTTATGCTAGGCAACCCTGCCAAATTGTGACCAACCTGTTCCTATTTAACCTAATGCCCTATGCCCATGGGCCCTAACTGCCAAAAACTACCCAGCTCAGATCACAATGTAGAGTAGATGATGACCACCGCCACCCTAGCAAACCTGGCCAATCTGCTGGCTGGCAAAAAAAAAATCCTACTCAGCCCATAAATGACCAGGAAACCTTACATTTTGTCAAAAGAGATGGTGGGTGGATGCCAACCAAGTCTGAAGAGGGTCTTGCTGGGGGCAGAGAGGCCTTAAATAGGCCTGTTCATTCTACACCTATGCTGGTGCAAATGTGCTATGCAACTGCACATCATGCCCTGTCCACTTCCAGGGTGCATACAAATGCCACCCTGAACCATCCTTTTGGGGCAAGTGGGCATAGGTAATTTTTTCCTCTATTTGTCCCATTAAGAAGGAACTCAGTATTCTGAATTACTGATCAACAAGGAATTTTAACTCAAGTTGAATACAGTACATAACTCCTGATAGTCCTGGACAAATGGCATACTGGAAAGGAGTGAACCAGTTCTTCTACCACTCTGTAACCACATATTCAGATCCTGGATTCAAAGTAGGGATGGGTGAGGATTTTGTTTCAGTTTGGTTTTGATAAGAATTAACCAAAATTCACAATGTTCTCTATATTCAGCACAAAAAGAACTTGAGATTTTTAAAAAATGAATGTGGGAGAAACCAAAACCTATCAATTTGAAACTAGAAGACCTCTCCTAAAAAGATATATGAAGCACTTGGCTGATATTCAGCATAATGAAACACAGGCCTGTGGCTTACCCTGGCTCAGCTTGTCTGAGCGTGGAAAGCTAAGCAGGGTCATAGATTTCATAGATCATAGAGTTGGAAGGAGCCTATAAGGCTATCGAGTCCAACCCCCTGCTCAATGCAGGAAACTAGAGGAGAGGTCTCCCATCCAAGTAATAACCAGGCCTGACCCTGCTTAGCTTTCCTCTAGTTTCCTGCATTGAGCAGGGGGTTGGACTCGATGGCCTTGTAGGCTCCTTCCAACTCTATGATCTATGAAATCTATGAAACACCTAGGTCCCTTCATATAAGGGAGAAATATGCTGGCAGAGCAACTTTAGTGAAGATCTCTGTGCTAGCAATTGAACTGAGCCTCCAAAGGAGAAAGATTAAGGAGGCAATGTTTACTGATCAGTTGCCTGAAACCCAATATCAATGTGAAGGATGAGATGAAAGAAGCCATGATGTTTATTAATGTGGCTTGATTGGCTGTTGAATACAGGTGCTGATTGTTAATCTTTGTTTCCCCCACTGAGGTTTGGCCTGTTCCTGATTGGTTCTGGCTCAGTTTATAAGTGGTATTCTAGCAGTCTCTTATTTGTGACTGAAGCTGGTGTTTCATGCTGAAACATATATTTATTTATAAACTGGATGTGCTATTGTTGGTCATTTGTCTTGCTTTGAAGTGCTGTGTCATGCACATTGCATCAACTACCGTATTTTTCTGTCTATAAGACGCCCCCATGTATAAGACGCCCCCCACTGGGCAGTTTCACAACTGCGCGGTTATCTCCTCAGCTTACTTCCGTGTATAAGACAACCCTCAATTTTTAGTCTAACAATTTTAGGAAAAAGTATAGTTTTATACATGGAAAAATATTGTACATACGGTATCAGTTTCCTTGATTTTTCCATCCAAGCCCAGGGCTTTGAGTCAAATTGGGTGCTTAATTCTTAAATTTATTTATTTTATTTATTTATTCTATTTATACCCCACCTTTTTTCCTGCAAGGAACCCAAGGCGGCTTACATAATCCTCCTCCTCCTCCTCTCCATTTTATCCTCACAACAACCCTGTGAGGTAGGTTAGGCTGAGAGTCAGTGACTGGCCCAAAGTCACCCAGTGAGTTTCATGGCCGAGTGGGGACTAGAACCCGGATCTCCCAAGTCCCAGTTCAACACTCTAACCACTACGCCACACTGGCTCTCAGTGTGAATGTCTTGGTTTTGAATCCCTGTGTATTCAAACATCTTAGTACTGAATTAGGGTGGCCACCTCTTTGTTCTGATAGGCTTCTCATATTGAATGGCTATATGGCAAGCAGGCACACCATGGTCCTCTCCATGCTGGGAATAGCTGAACTTATTGAATTTGGCTGGTGCAGATGGGTGAGAAATTTTTCAGATTGTTTTTTATAAACATATACCAAAATTCACAAAGTTCACATTGGAAGTGAAATAATTAGAGATTTTATAAATTCAATGTGGGAGAAAACAAAACTGAGAGATTCACCCATCCCAAATTCAAACCCTGCATGGACTCCTAAGACCATACAAAGTGCTGTCTGAAATCACAAAATGATCACTCTTTTTTAGCTTATCCATCTCATCCGTCAACCAAGCTTTCTTCCTATTTGTGGTGTGCTTTTAATCACAAAGACATTGTAGGGGGAGGAGTGGGGGGGGAATGAATACTGCATTGCCCCAAAATCAAACTGAAATTCAAGATTAGGGTGGTGTTTTAGCAGACTTGAGCATATCCAGATGGCTCCATGGTTCGCAGGGATGGGGACTCGGACTCGACGACTCGACTCGCGAGTCCGACTGAGTCCCCCCTCTGACTCGAGTCCCAATTTTTTCAATGGGACTTGAGACTCGACTCGGGACTCGAGCCCAAGGACTCTGCTGCCACCGCCGCCGCTCACGTCACCGCTGTCACTGTCTCCCTCGCCGCCACCCACTCGCAGCCACCGCTGCCGCCATCGCACGCCACGCCGCCATCACGCCGCCGCCGCCATCGCACGCCGCCGCCCGGGCCGGTCCCGTCATCACTTCCGGTGCGGCGGAAGTGACGCGCCGGGACCCTGCTCTGGCGCGCTTGGCCGCCGCCGCTCTAAACAGAGCAGCGGCGGCCAAGTGCGCCGGAGCAGGGTCCCGGCGCGTCACTTCCGCCGCGCCAGAAGTGATGACGGGACCGGCACGGGTGGCAGCGTGCGATGGCGGCGGTGTGGCGTGCAATGGCGGCGGCGTGGCGTGCGATGGCAGCAGCTGCGAGCGGGTGGCGGCGAGGGAGACGGCGACGGCGGTGACGTGAGCGGCGGCGGCGAGCGGGTGGCGGCGAGGCGGCGGCAGGCGGCGGCGGCAACTCGAGCAGCATGGAGAGCACTCTCCGCGCCGCTCAGAAGAGCGAGATTGGGCCGCGCCGCCGCCGCGGAGAACTACAAACCCAGGGAGGGCTCGTAATGCATCCCTGGTGCGGCAGCGGTGGCGGCAGGAGCAGGGACGAGGGAAGGACCCGCCCATGGTAAGTGGGGGCGGCGGCGGCCCATGGAGGGAGCGGGAGGGTCTCCGTGGGAGGAAGGGCAGCTCTTCTTCTTCTCGCGGAGACCCTCCCGCTCCCTCCATGGGCCGCCGCTTTGGGAGTGACTCGGGACTCGAGACACCATTTTGGACCTTGGACTCGAGACTCGACTCGAGACTCGGGTCCAAAGACTCGTGACTCGACTCGTGACTCGAGGCCAAGGACTCTTCAACATCCCTGATGGTTCATTATTATTCACCAGTACTATTATTCACCAGGATACTTGAGAGAGCACCTTCTCCCTTATCAATCTGCCTGGTCTCTGAGGGGATGCTCCTGGTGGTTCTGCATGGACCTATGGCCCAATTGGAGTCCACCCGGAGAAGAGCCTTCAGTGTGGTGGCTCCATTTCTGTAGAACTCCCTGCCTCTGGAGGTCAGGCAGGCACCAACATTGTGTTTCCAGCACCTCCTGAAAACATCACTATTTCAAGAAGCCTTTCTTGGTTGATCAGCCACTGTTTTTTGGTTTTGGTTTTAACTGATTTTCTGTTTTAATGTCCTGTTTTATTCTTTTTTAAAAAAATCTTTTTATTGTTCACTGCTCCGGAATCTATTTAAATGTGGAGTTGGTATATAAATGTTGTTAATTAATTAATTAAATATCTTGAAGTGAGAGGACATCAGAGGCATTACATGCTGGCCCCAAGGACATTCTGGACCCCTCTGAGGCCCGCTGTGAAAAGTTTGCTAGGCACTTCCAGGAAAAAAATCTCTTGCATCCGCCGGGACTTAGACTCCAATGTTATGGCAGTTGAATCAGGTGAGGTTCCTAGAGCACAGTCTGGCCAGTTTTTCTTGGATGAGTTTCAGTTGGTACAGCTCAAGGATGTTGACAAGGTGCTTGGACATGTTTGTGCAACTACTTCCACACTGGATTCTTGCCCCTCTTGGTTTATAAAAACTAGCAGGGAGGGAACAGCCAGCTGGCCCAGGGAGGTGATCAATGCGTCCTTGCGAGAGGGAGTGGTCCCATGCCAATTGAAAGAAGCGGTGGTGAGGCCACTCCTGAAGAAACCCTCTCTGGACCCGGAAGATCTTAATAACTTTAGGCCGGGAGCGAATGTTCCTTTCCTGGGCAAGGTCCTAGAACGGGTAGTGGCCAATCAGCTCCAGGCACTCTTGGATGAGACTGATTATCTAGAGCCATTTCAGTCAGGGTTCAGGCCTGGTTTTGGCACGGAAACAGCTTTGGTTGTCCTGTATGATGACATATGTTGGGAGAGAGCTAGGGGGAGTGTGACCTTGTTGATACTCCTGGATCTCTCGGCAGCTTTCGATACCATCGACCATGGTATCCTTCTGGGGAGGCTGTCTGAGTTGGGAGCACTGCATTGCAGTGGTTCCGCTCCTACTTGGATGGTCAGCTCCAGAATGTGGTATTTGGGGAATATTGCTCGGCCCTGTGGACTCTCCAGTATGGGGCTCCTCAGGGGTCAGTCTTATCCCTCATGCTTTTCAACATATACATGAAACCGCTGAGTGGGGTCATCTGGAGTTTTGGAGTGTGTTGCCATCAGTATGCTGATGACACGCAGCTCTATTTCTCCTTTTCATCTTCAGCAGGCGAGGCTGTGGATGTGCTAAACTAGTGCCTGACTGCGACAATGGACTGGATGAGGGCTAACAAACTGAAGCTCAATCCAGACAAGACTGAGATGCTGTTAGTAGTGGGTGGTTCCTCTGACCAGATGAAGGGTGTTCAACCTGTTCTAGATGGGGTTGCACTCCCCTTAAAGGAGCAGGAAGTTCGTAGCTTGGCAGTTCTCCTTGAGCCATCTTTGTCACTTGAGGCTCAAGTGGCCTCAGTGGCTCGGAGTGCCTTCTACCAGCTTCGGCTGGTGGCCCAGTTACACCCCTATCTGGACAGGGATAGCCTGATTTCAGTAATCTACGCTCTGGTAATCTCAAAGCTGGACTACTGCAATGCACTTTGCGTGGGGCTGCCCTTGAAGACTGTTCGGAAGCTGCAGCTGGTGCAGAATGCGGCAGCCAGACTTATTAGTGGGACCAGAAGGTCAGAACACATAACATCAGTCTTGGCCCGCTTGCACTGGCTGCCTGTATGCTTCCAAGCCCAATTCAAGGTGCTGGTCTTAACCTTTAAAGCCCTACACAGCTTGGGACCACAATATACTTGATGGAATGCCTCTCCCAACCACAATCTACCTGGACACTATGCTCAACATCTGGGGCCTTCCTCCAGTTGCCACCTTCGAGGGAGGCTCGGCGGGCGGCAACAAGGGGGAGGGACTTCTCTGTGGTAGCCCCCCAACTCTGGAACAAGCTCCCTCCTGAGGCCCACCTGGTGCCAACTTTTCAGCGCCAGGTTAATACTGCCCTCCATATTGAGGCTTTTAACTACATAGTGCATGGTGGGGTGGTTACTTTTTAATTGGTATCATTGCATTTCTTGTTTTATCTATGTGTCATTTTTAAATCTGGTTTTTAATTTTTGTATAATGTTTTTATTGTATATTGTATTGTGTGTTTTTATGGATTGTTGTGAACTGCCGAGAGATCTTCAGCTGTTGGGCGGTATAATAATAATAATAATAATAATAATAATAATAATAATTCTTGTTAAAATTTGCAATGTCTAGGAAAGAGATGGAATTGTTATCATCGATCTCTCCTGTGTATTTTTTTTTTACATTATGTCATATGCATGGACATGAAAGTGGATACAGGAGCAAAAAAAACCCCAAATTTAAAAACTCACAATGGTGTCGCATTTATGTACATGCGTCTTGAAAGGAATGGCTTACCCATGGTTTCTCCAGTACTAGAGTGTAAGCATTGGAGGTTCAGGTCCACCTTTCTATGTGATCATCACACATCAAAAGCAGACCAGCACTTGAAAGAAAGAAAGAAAGAAAGAAAGAAAGAGATGGGATGGAGAGGGTGTGGAAACAACAGATCAGTCTGGAATTGGGGGAGAGGGAAGAAAAGCTTATAGCTCTCAAGAACACACATTTTATTACCTGAGCTCTGAATGCCAAGCCTTTATGACATTTTAGAATTGAGATGATAAATGGGATGGAGATTGAAAGGGTGGGGGAACAGAAGTCTCTCTTCAAAAGGAAGATTTTTCTTTCTTATCTAGAGTTGCTTCCAGGGGGGGAGAACAGCCTACATGAAATATGAGAATCAGAAACACTAAGAAGTTTTCCTTTTGATCTTGTTACACAGGAAAGCAAATAAGCTTGTGGCTCTGCTGATGGAAGCACCGAATGTCTCTCCTCCTCTCTTCCATTATAGAGATGTTTGGTACAAGAGCTTTCTCTTCAGCTGCTTTTACCATCTGCATCTCTCTCTCTGTCTCTCTCAGTGCAAAATACAGGTTACAATGAACACAGGGCAGCTTCCAAAAATAGCATCCCTGCAATGAGTTCTTCTTCCCTCTATAACAGAAGTAGGCAACATGTGGCCCATGGATCACTCACAGCCCTACCTGACCTTTTGTGTGGCCCCCATTGCCAGCTCACTGGCACCACCAAATTTGCCATGGTGGTGGCAAAAATGCAGCAATTTTTATTTAAAACAAGGTGCTTGGGGAGCTTTGCCTATAAAATGTATAGCCAAAACTCCCATGTCCCGTCATCATCCCAGGGAAAATCACAACATGGTGACATCAGAAAAAAGGTACATTTTCCTACGTATTACAGAGGAGCAGAGGGAAATGAGACCGGAAGAATGCACGGGTGCCTCTGTGCTTGAACCCAAAGGGGCTGAGACTCTGCAAGGGAATACTCACAAATCTCCAAGGGCTTTCCAAGTGCAGATTTGCAAGGTAGCCCTCAAGAAGAATTGAGAAGTGCCTGCTCTGCCGTCACCGCCTCTCTGACACCTTCCCCTGCCCCCAAATTGGGACCTTTTCCTTCACTGGGAGCAGCACATGCAACTAGAGATGCTGGGATTTGGAGCCCCAGTCCAGTCCCCAATGGAAAAAGACACTAGGGCGCTAGAACAGGCCATGATTTCTGGGTGGCTTGTTAACCACCCGGACCACCCTCCTTCGCTGGGTTTGGATGTCAGAATTAGCCACACTGGCAAGGGGTAATTATGTAAATGCGGCCAGCACACAACTGGCAAACACAGGGTGGCTTATTAACCACCCTGCAATCATGCGAACCAGGTCACTTGGAGTGCCTGAATATACCTCAGCCCTCTCTGCTTTTCCCCTACCCCAATGCGTGGGCGACACGAAACTTGCATGCAGCCCCCACTTCCCCCTGCTGTGAACCCAGATTGCACAAAAAATAATAATAATCCTGATACTGCTTTGCAGCCAAGTACCTCTGACTGACTGCTCACAACATCCATAGTTGACACTGAGCTGCTATTTTTAATTTCAGTATTACTTTATTATTTATTCATTTATTTTTATTCAAAATGTTTTTCAGGCTTCCTTTAAGGGTAGAAACTTTTCAAAGCAGCAAACAAGGTAAAACCAATACAAAACCATGCCAAACAAATACACTTGAAAGCATAATGGTTAAAGCGTTGGACTGGGACTCATGAGATCTGGGTTCTAGTCCCCACTCAAGCATGAAGCTCACTGGGTGACCTTGGGCCAGTCACAGACTCTCAACCTAGATTACCTCACAGGGTTGTTGTGAGGATAAGATGGAGAGTAGGATTATGTAAGCCACATTGGGTTCCTTGCAGGGAAAAAGGCAGGATATAAATATAATAAAATAAATAAATACAACAGAAAGCCAATCAATTAGTATTCAACAAAAATAGTGGTATTTGGCAGGAGAAGGCAGAGATTCTCATGGCAGCTAGATAATCAACAGCTGGAACAAGTCTCTGCTTATGAATATTTAGGGGTGACATTCAAGAATACTATGTCTTGGATTCCCCATCTAAAATCAGCTGCAATATCAGCAGGGGTAACTTCAAACACCATTATCTGCTATGCAGCTGGTCTGGGAGGGAGACCAGTGTCACCCCTCTTTGAACTGTATAAATCCAAAGTATTGCCGCAACTATTATATGGGGCGGCTATATGGGCATACGCTGACACCTCAATGCTGGACTCGACACAACATAAATTTCTAACAATGGTATTGGGGGTTTCCAGATCAACCCTCAGGGCGATTGTACAAATGGAGTCGGCTTGCTGTTCAGTTAAAATTTTAGCCCAGAAAATAGCTATTTATTATTGGTTTAAGATTATCTTCTGGCTAGCCCCGCCCTTAGTATTAATGGTTTATGAGGAGATGGGTCAAGCCTCCTGGGCTATTGCAACCCGTAGGCTTGTATCAGAATTGGGCCTTTCGGTGGGCTATTTGGTGACCAGGGGTTACAATGGTGCTCAGTGGGAAGTAGCAAGGAGGCTACGTGAAACAGATTTTCTAATCAGCTCCAGGTTGGCGTCTAATTGTCATCCCAATGTATTCTACAAAAACTTCCCTACCTCACCAGGGAAGCTGCCAGCATACTTGTCCTTTGAGTGTCCATATGATCTCAAAGGTTTTTTAATCAAATGTAGATTGAATGCTATACAACTTATGGATATCTTGGGACGGGATGTCGGAATACCTAAAATAGAAAGACATTGCTCCCTTGGCTGTGAGCAAATAGAGGATCTGCACCACTTTTTGCTAGAATGTCCACATTATACAGATTTGAGAGGTCAATATCTTTCCCCCCTCATAGGCGTTTTAAAAGATGCTTCTCCTACTGGCAAAATTACCTCTTTGCTAGCTGGAGTAGATTATTATATATCTTATCGTACTGCAAAATTTGTTAAACTGGCCTTGATCAAGAAAAACAAGCTTTTAAATTTGCTCACAGTGCTGAAATTTAATTAAATTTTAATATGTATTTTAACAATGATTTTTTTAATGATAGTGTATTTATTTGTTATCTTTTATTATGCAGATTGTTCATACGAATGTATATATATGCGCCCATATATGTATATGAATTTTAATTTGTGTACTGAATGTTTTACTTATTATCTGCCAAATTTTGAGTACTGCTGGCTTCTTGGGGGTGTGCAACAGCCTGGTTGGCTAATGCATATATAAATAAATAACTGCAGTGAAAAATTCTAAGTAAAAACCCCCAGATAAAACCTACACCCTTTTTCTAGGCAGAATTCAAAGTGCTCGTTATGACCTATAGAGCCCTACACAGGTTGGGACCAGGCTACCTGAAAGACTGCCTTCTCCCATATGAGCCTGTCCAGTTCTTAAGAACTTCTGGAGAGGTCCTTCAATCTTTTGAGACCGCCACCTTCAGAGGCACATTTGGTGGCGACCTGAGAGAGGACCTTTTCAGTGGCTACTCCCAGGCTGTGCAACTGCCTCCCAAGGGAGGCTAGGTTTATTCTCTCTCTGCTCTCCTTCTGCCAGCAGGCAAAGACCACTAAGAAGGCCTTTAGACTGTAAAGACTGTTGGGTGCTGTTTTTAATAATTTCCCCCCTGTAATTGTTATGTTTTTATTGTATTTTATTGAATTGTTTTATTGTTTTAATCAATTTTAATTGATTCTGTAAGCTGCCTTGAGTGTCATATTTTGGTAGAAAGGCAGGGTACAAATAAAATAAAATAAAATAAAATAAGGACAGGCCAATGGAAACAGGTGGTTCTTCAGAGCCTTCCTAAAGACCTGCAAAGAAGGAGCTAGACAAACCCCTGACCCTGATAGAAGCTGATTCCAGAAATATAAAAATACAGCCTTTCATTCTTACAGACCCCAGGGCAGTGTACCATGAATATGACCATAAATGGTCATACAATTACAAAATCCATTCCCACATTTATCATCATAGTAATAATACTTAAAATGTTTACTGCGTTTTTTAGTGTTCCAATAATGCTACACATGTATTATCGTGTTGTGATCCATTGAATAAGTCTGTAGGTGAGTAGTATTCTTATCGTATGGGGTTGGAGTTGCGGGATGAGATTGATAGGAAGGAGCACCTGATGAGTTCATGGCAGAGCCCAGATTGTGTGGCTTCCTGAGTCATAGCTCAGTCATGTTTATGCAATCATGTTTATAGAATCATAGCATATATTGCTATATATTCCATTCTCACTAGTTCTCAGCCAGAAACCTGCATTATCTTTTCTATCTTATTTGTCTCTGCTTTAATTTTTGACAGCCTGTTGTTGTGACAGCCAAATTATGCAAAATAGTTTATGGCCACAGATGAATGTATGCTCTGCAGGTGAAGAAACATGCCATTTTAATATTGGTGTGACTGACAATTGACAACTTCTGTGGAGCTAATCCCAAGTGCTACTTCAATTTGTGAGTTTCTTGGAAACTCAATGGAAAGGAGATCCTGTCAAAGAACACTGCAAGCTCAAGGCTGCAGTAAAAGAGAAAGAAGGGGGGGGAATGTGATTGTCACCATCCTTGGAACTAAACCATTCGTAGGGGTGCGGGGAGCCTTACAATAACAACTTGAACTACAAAGCCCAAGCCCTATAATTTAGAAACTGTTAGATTTTGACTTACAGTATTTTAATATTGTATTATGTGTTGCTGCAGTTATTATTGATTTTCTATTGCTCTTTTCTATGGGACACCATAGTAGCTAAGACTGAGAGCCATACAATGGAAAGTACCTGGTTCAAATATTGCCTTTGCCATGAACTTACTGGTTGGCCTTAGGCAGTAGTAGGTCCCTTACCCCTCCTTACAACTTATGGGGATAATAATACTGGCATACCATACAGGGTTGTTGTAAAGGTTTGCTGAGAAATGCATGCAAAATGAATAGTCTATGCCATGTCAGTCAGTACTAAGTACTAAGTCAGTACTCAGTATTGCAGACAAATCTGCAATAGATTCATATGAGTTTGGATTTCTATAAATCCGACCTGCGGATTCCGCAGCAGACTGGCTTTGCCCGAGTCACACGGATTCCATGAACTGCTTTTTCACGGGGGGGGGGGGGGATTTGCACTAATGTGCATTAACACTGATTCATATTAGCGCATTAGCACAAGTGTGCATTAACTGATGCAGTTTTGCACATTTGTGCAAGTGTGCATTAATGTTAATGTGAATTAGTGCAAGTAGAATGAAATTCTTTTTTTTTTTTTAATTTATTTATTTTTAAATGAACACACATACAAAAAGAAAATAAACCCACAAATCCACATACCGGTAACTACAAAGTGCACCCATCACCACGGGGCCAAAAAAAATATTCTGTCCACATAATCCATTATTAATCTATATTCCAAAAACACATCATATCTTGACATGGCTTACTCCCTTTTCCCTTTATTAAAACATAATCTAAAAATGGTCCCCATATATCCTTAAAATTATTTTTCTTTAATTGTCCCTTTTTACATTTAATACTACATGTTAATTTATCATTTAAAGCAATATCCCATACCTCTTTATACCAATCTACAATTAAGTATTGATGTTGAACTTTCCATTTCCTTGCTATCAGTGATCAGTAGAATGAAATTCTGGTAAAAACAACAACAACCACCACCACAACAACAATGATTCCATCAATGAGCAGATGCCAGAATGAAAGACTCCTGACAATCTGCGAAACACAGATGGAATGAACAAAATCCATCCGGAAGTATAATAACTTTTGGTGGTTTGGGACCTGGATACCTTAAGGACGTCTTTTTTCCTTATGCTGCACTGCTCAGCATCGGAGGTCATGCTTCAGATTGCTCAGTCATTGGTAGTAAGGTGGTGCCTGTTAGGAGAAGAGTCTTTTTGGTAGTGGAATCCACTCCGTAGAACACCTTCTCAAGTGAGATCTGTCACACCCCAAAGTATTTCTGATGCCTGACTAAAACATGGCTGTTCACAAAGGCCTTTGGCTGAATATTATTTGTTTGGTATGTATTTAATTGCTGTTCCCTTATCTCAGAGGTGTTGACCCTGTTTCCGTCCAGGGGCTGAATTACAATTTGGGAAGGGTCTCAAGGACCACATTCCGGCAGTGGGTTGGGTTAAGGGCACAGGATGGGGCCAATGACAGAAAAAGCAGTGGCCAGAGCCAGATGCAATTTTGGCTGTCTAGCTGAGGCACTGCAGATGGTGAGGAAAGGAGGCTGGAGCACCGCCAGGATACGTCCTATCCTGGTGGATACAGTCTCCTCCCCTCCCTGCCCCCAGAACGCCCTCTTTACCTCTTCTCCAAGGTTGCTCTTAGGACCTCAGAGAAGCAGGCACTACAGTTCTTCCCGTGCCAGCTGCAAGGGGGGGAGAGGGGGATCCGAGCAGGGATCCCCAGCTCCGAGGTTGGAGCTCTTTTCCAACCTCAGAGCTGGAATCCGAAGCATCCTGTGGCTCTCTAGATGCTGCCTAGGGGCCACAGGATCACTCTGCCCCTCAAGTCATCCAATGAGATCATGGGTAAGCAATGAACCACATTTTCTTTTAGAATCCAGATCAACAATGTATCAACTGGTTTTCTTTCAATAGACAAGAGACCTGGCCTACACTTCTGGGATGAGTTGAAAATGTGAATGAGTGAATGAAAAAATGGATGGATAAGTGTACACATATATAAACAAACAGATAAAATGTATATACTAGTAACTAGGATAAAGGACTCGCATAACCATTTGTGACTTAAGAAGTGAAGAAAAGTCATTCAGTTACATCAATTTTTTCATCAATATTCTGAGTCAATAAAGCAGCTGTCATTGAAGGATAAACTCAGTTTTGCTTAAGCACGTTGCTGAATAATGGTCTTGGTAAAAAGCAGAAAAATTTATTTTCAGTGTTTGTTTTTCAGTGGCTGGGTCCATTTATCTTTGAGGCTGCGATCCAGTGTGCTTATCTGGGAGTAAACCCCTTTGAACACAGTGGAACTTACTTCCAAATAAACATGTGTAGCATTGTGCTACATGTCTCTTTTTGCCCTCTTCTTTTTTAAATAGGACTTTGGCTGTATCACAATTTGTATCCAAAGGATCATTTTACTGCACAATAAAAATGAACAGTTGTTACTCAGGTTTTGCTGTGTACCCAAACACCATATGTTGTGTGTGTGGGGGGGGGGGGAATGCATTTTCTGGGTATTCAGATTGCTATGTTTTCACACTGGGAAAGTGCCGTTGTTGCTCTGGGGAGCACAACGGCCACTCTGATATGAAACATAAATCTCCGCCCTCCCAGCCATGCCATGTCTTGAACTTTAAAATGGTCCATGTTCTTCCTTTGAAAAAGTATCAGTTCTATCAGCATGCATGTGGGACCAGATATGATGCTCCCCCCCTCTCTCTGCATAGTGCTACACTGTTGGCTCCAGGGCCAGCATCAAGGATAGGCATGGCTAGGCACCTCCTGAGGGCTCATGCCCCCTACAGGGGCCCAGCAACAAAAGCTCCCTGGAGTTGCTCCTCCTCTTCCCCACTGCAACTTGCTTGTTCACCTGCCTCTTGTTCTAGCCCAGACAACGGTGGTGGTGAGAAGGCGGAACAGTAGATGCCGCTGCCTATGTGTTCACTGGCTCTCTGCCTGTCAAGCAAGTGATAGGCATGATGAGAAAGAGGATGAGGAGCAATAGCAGCTGGTGACAATGGTGGGGAGAAGGTAGACTCACTGAGAGAGGGGGGCCTACTGTGGATGTGTTGAAGGCCCTCAGAAACCTGGAGCGGGTACTGGTCAGCTCCACTGTCATCGTGGCCTGTTCGCTTGCCCTCGGCCTTGGGATCCCAGCCGCACCATTGCCCAGAAGGAGAGGACAAAGCAAGTGGGGGCTACTACTGTCCCTTCTCCTTGCTCTTGTAAGTGCCCCCACGTGCTTGGAGACAGCAAGCGGACAGGCAGTACTGGGCTCCCTGCTGGGGTGTGGACCTCAGCAGGTGCCCATGCCTACCAGTACCAACCCCTGAGGCTGGTTCTGTAGTGCTAAAACTTCAGGGAGTTTGGAGCAGTAGTAGTTGTTTGGGAAGACCCTTATCCTCTTAAGTTACTGAAGACCGCTAAAGGACCCTCTTCAGGCATGCATCCTGCTGCTGTAAATCCAAGTGGTGGAAAAGAATGGACCATGAAGCCATTCTAGTGGGGTTTCAAACTGCATCAGAATTACCGGCTAGTTTTATTGTGTTTTCGGAACTTAAATACGGTAATTTGTCTCTGCTGACTGCAAGGAGTCCCCGAGGCTGCTGTAGCTGGTCCTCGGCATTCTCTGGCCTTTGATGAATTTTGGTTGTCAATAGCTGGAAATAGAACTTAGACTTGGCTACCTAGCAACACACCATTTCACTTGCTAGGTTGAAGACCCAAGGAATCCGTTTTTTTGTTAATGGAAAGGCACTCTATGTGTGTATGGCAATCTTTTTTCTTTTTTAAATACCCTGAGAAATGAAATGTTTACTTCTGAGAGACAGTGTGTAGTGGTTAAGGGTGTCAGACTAGGATTGGAGAGACCCAGGTTCAAATACCCCACTCAGCCATAAACCTCACTAGGTGATCTTAGGCCCGGCACTCTCTCAGCCTAACCTACTTCAGAGGGTTGTTGTTGTGAGGATAAAATGGGAATGCGGACAAAACCTTGCTTGCTGTCTTGAGATCTCTGGAACCACCAATTATAAAGGCAAGAGTGAGATGGTGCCATTAGGATATTACCAACTTTTATCTTGCCCCCAATATTGAGTATTACAAGCAGAGAGAAGGAGGTGCGTAGAGGCTTTGTGCACCAATTTTAAAAGCTCTGAGTATCCATTATTCATCCTAGCCTTGTTTGTTTTTTAAGTACATTTGGTTGCAGAAATATATTTGAAACCTAAGGACAAAATATAATCAAGGATCACAAATAGGGGGAACGAATCAAATGAAGCCAATTCACCGCTTTTCAACTCTTGCATTTCCGAATGCTTTCTTTCATTATTACATGAGTTCATTAAACATTTTACAATGGAATATAGCATTGGGTAAATTCTGGTGAATATTTGCCAAATGGTAACTTGTTATGGTGCGTATATCTGCAAAATGTCCTCAGGTGGTGGTGAGAATCTTACCACACTTCTGCACCTGAAATCCAAGGAAAGCAGCTAGTGGTAAGATTCAGGACAATACAGACAACCAGCTTACATAGATTTCATAGATAGAGTTGGAAGGAGCCTACAAGGCTATCGAGTCCAACCCCCTGCTCAATGCAGGAAACTAGAGGAGGGGTCTCCCATCCAAGTAATAGCCAGGCCTGACCCTGCTTAGCTTTCCACGCTCAGACAACCTGAGCCAGCGTGAGCCACAGGCCAGTAAATTATTGATTGCTAAATGGCCGTTTCTATTCACACAATATCAAAATAAGCTTCTTGTCAAAATAAGCCCAGCAGGACTGTACTTGAGCATCTGGTCCAGGCCATGAAAATGATATGTAAATGATATTGTTTATTTTAGGGCAGCCTTTACAATGTGAGTTTTCTTTGGAGAGACTGCCAGAGCTCATGGCACCTTTGTGATTCTAATCTGTTTGTCAAGTGCACCAGGGCTCAAACCTGTTTTGGTGGATAACTTAACTAGAGTATAATATGTCTGTCAACATAGTTGCAGAAATATTCCAGGGACTCTCGGGGATATTGGCTTTGTGCCTACTGTGAATAATAGGCTTTGTCAAAAAATGATCTATTTAGAACTTAGCACAGCTCACGGTTGTCTTTCAAACATACGTGAGCAACTACAAAGAGCTGTGTGACCAGTGATCTGCCCAACAGACTGCTGTTAAAGCCAGGACTTTGGTATGTCATGTGTACACACATATATTCATGTGTATATACATAGATATACACAGGGCTGGCGCTACCGCTAGGCAAACTAGGCGGTTGCCTAGGGCGCGTGGCTGAAGAGGGCGCAGAAATGTTGCGCTCCTCTTCGCTGCCGCCGCCACGCCGCCCCCGCTGGGCCCCCTCCCCCGCGCCTCCCCCCACTACCTACCTTCTCAGCGTCGCTTCCGGAGCCCCGGCCACGTTGTTTTGGCGGGAGGAACCAGGGCAACAGGGCTTAAACAGCCCTGTTGCCCTGGTTTCCCCGGCAAAAAACAGAGCACGGGGGTCCTGTCGCGTCACTTCCTCTTCGGAGGCGGCGGCAGCAGCCAGGGCGGGGGAAGGTAGGTAGGTAGGTGGCGGCGGCACCGGCGGTGCGGGGGGGGGTGTTTGCAGAGCAGGGCTGCTTTGCTCTGGAGCCCCCCTCCCGGCACGAGGGGGGGCGCAAATTTTATTTCGCCTAGGGCTCCAAACTGCCCTGCACCGGTCCTGGATATACACACACACACACACACACACACACCAATGCCATTCCTCAAGGAGGTGGCTGCATCACTCTGTTTTCTGTTAGAGAACTAGCGATGAAAGCGAGCGGGTACAGGTCAGTAGTTCTGGCACGTTTCATCATCAAGCTTGGCATACTGACAAAACATGTAAGACGTTGTCATCACCATGTAGGAGGATGAATGCTCACCAATAGAAGCACACGCTGCATTCAGTAGGCAAATCTTTTATTCATTTATTTTTATATCCCTGAAAAGAGCTCAGGCTGCTATATGGAGTTCTGCCTCTCCTTTTTTATCCTCACAACAACCCTGTGATGTAGGTTAGATTGAGAGATGAGGACTTGGCCAATGTCATTCAGGAAACATCAAGGATGAGTGGTGATTTGAATCTGGGCCTCCCCACTGCTAGTCTAACCACTAAACTAAAGTTACTAAACTGGCTGTCAGAATGAGGTGGTGGAATGGACTGTACCACTTGAGACCGCTGGAGGGAGATTGTATTTGTGAGTGTTCCCTTCCATGAAAGTAGAAAATTAGCACAGCAAAGAAGATTTCTCCCTAAAGTGCTAGCTTTCTGTTTAAAGGGAATAATTTAAAGGATGATGTAACATTGCTGCTCCCCTTTGTTGGACAGCTCGAGTACTCTCATAGTGCTGTGACGGGGTCTGACCCTCATTCACAGGATGTAGCAAGTCCTCCCCAAGATTTAGATTTTGCCCCTCTAGTCAGTTACCCTTTTGTTTAAATAGGGAATAAGTGTGTTATACCTCCTATAAAAGACCTAAGCAGGGAGAAGTCTTATGATTATGTTTTAGGACTGGTGAACCTGCAATTCCACAAACGCTCCACAGAGGCAAGAGCTGGTATGAGAGCACTGGTGTGAGATGTTTTTCAAGACTTATGCTCTCCCAGCTTGCTATTGACACACAGGATGACTGTATGAGGTTTACTTTGGCATCTCATTCACTTCTCAGTTCATCTTTCTCCCCTCCTTTAGAGAAGGTCAATCAGTTTAATAACAGATGTCAGAAACACGCACACATGTGCCACGCTGTAGACAGATCTGCTCAGTGCACACAGGCAATGTGGAAATTTGGCAGAACACCACATCTTTATTTTTATTTTCCACTATTGAACTCAGCTTATGACTTACAAATATATAAAAAAGAGATTTTTGTGTGGTTTTAGGATGACTAAATGGCAAGCTGTTGAAATTCTTCTAAGCTTGACTTGCATTGGTGCTGTTCTGACAGTGTATTTGATTTAGGAGGGGGCGTGGCACCTGCTTTGCATGCAAAAGGTCCCAGGTTCAATCCCCACCATCTTCAGGTAGAGCTAGGAAAGAATCCTGCCTGAAACCCTTGAGAGCCACTGCCAAGCACTCTCAACAATACAGTGCCCCCCACTGCAGCTTGCATTTTTAAAATGTCAGTCAACATGCAATGACAAGCCCCACTGAGGACTTAACCCATGGTGGCTTGTCATTACGTGCAAACCGGCCCACTGTCAACATGCATGGCTATTTCTTTTCCAAAGAGGCAGCAGTCATGGGCTCTAAAATGCCAAAGAGCCTTTTCACACTTCATTTATTTATTTATTTATTTATGATATACCACACCGCCTCTCTGCAAATGTCACCAAGGCCACATACAGTTCAGATAAAAATAATAATACACAAAAGCAGTGAAACTATATTCAAACATTAGGAAAACATTGAAGCGACATGAAAACCAGTACTCACAATTTTAAAGGCCAAATTAAAGAGATGTGTCTTAACTCCTTTCTGAAAAGCCAGAAGAGTGGGGACCAGTCTTGGCTCTGAAAGGGAGAGCATTCCACAATTTGGGAGCAATGCAGAAGGAAGGCCTTTCATGCATACCCAACAAACAGGCCTCTGCAAGCAGGAGAGGCCTCAAAAGGGCCTCTCCTGCATTACAAGAAGTACTATACACAGTAGGGAATACTACCCTATCATGGCTTCCCTGTTAATACAAGTTTGAAAGATGTACATAAAAGATATCTGCACAAAGCTTACCTGGTGGTGGCGGTAGTGAATCTCAGCATCTCTGATCTGCAAACAAAAGATTATCCAGAGTATAATAATGTTATCATTTCTTAGAATAATAATTGACAGCATATTAGATTAGACAGAAATTTGCTTACATGATATGAGGATATTTGTTTAATTGTATATCCTGGCCTGATTTATCACAAACACACACACACACACAACAAGAGTCTTGTCAGTGTCTCACAATGATCAGTCCAAGATTGTTCATTGTACCTTTCTTGTCCATTGCACCAAAGCCAAACAAGTTAATTCCTATGGATTTGCAACAAAGCTTGACATTAGCTGTGTTTGATCCTGGAATCACAGTTGTGACACCAAGTCCTCTGGGCTCAGGCTAACTGGAAGAGCAGGCAACATATACATAAAATCCAAACAGTGTCAATAAATGCCCCATTGAGCCTAGCTTGCTCTTTCACCTCTTCCTGGAAATGAAGCAGTTTACACAGAGAAGGGGGTGTGGGGAGCAGACACCTAAGCCTTTAAGAACATCTTCGAATAGCGTGCTCAGAAGCTTCAAGTAGCCATATAAACCTCACCCGGAGATAAAGAGCACTTTATGGTTTTTAATTGCATCCTAACCTTTCATTAATTGAGCTCTGTGTAAGAAACAGCGTCACAATAATAGGTTTGCAGCCTCCATATAGAATGCAAATGGGCATCAATCAGGGGAGTGATACCTGAGAATCATGGGCTGGCATTCTCTGCAGGGGCTAATGGGATCGTCAAACACAATGGATGGTCTCTAATTATTTGCCGGAATTTTGGAACTACTTTGGAATTAAGTGACCCATGAAAAGCACACAGCCCTGCCATAATAGCTGATGGTTTTGGAAGCTGTACATTATGACACCATCAGGAAAAAGCAACAACCCAAGACCTGTTTCATTGGTAATAGTAATCCGGGGTGGGGTGGGGGTTGGATACATGTAAAGAACACACAAGATTAATTCCTGGCTACGTAACAGCACAGACCAAGGAACCATATGACTAGCAGTGGTGGCACCAGAAGAAATATACGTGGGGGCAACAGGAATTTATTTATTTATTCATTTGTCTATTTATTTCTCATTAGCCTTTATATACTGCCTGATCTGCTAAGAAGCGATCAAGGCAGTGTACAACAATTTTAAACCATAAAACCATAAAAACAAGAACATTAAAAAATGGTTAAAACATTAAACTATGCATTTTTTAAAAAAGCTAAATTGTAACTGTGAAGAAATTCATTTTTCTTTGGAGATTTTTGCTGCTAACAAGGCACCGTATTTCATGAGAAGGGGTTGGCATGCACTAGTGTGGCGTAGTGGTGAGAGTGCTGGACTGGGACTGGGGAGATCCAGATCTAGTCCCTGCTCAGCCATGAAACTCACTGGGTGACCTTGGGCCAGTCACTGACTCTCAGCCTAACCTACCTCACAGGGTTGTTGTGAGGATAAAATGGAGAGGATGATGATTATGTAATCCTTGGGTTCCTTGCAGGAAAAAAGGCGGGGTATAAATAGAATAAATAAAATAAATAAATAAATAATAAAATATTGCAACCACCTGCGTGCCTTATCATGGCTTTTTGCTAGCCTCCAGGCCTTCAAGGTCAGAGCTGAACAGCAGCCAACAATTAGGCTGACTGATTTCAGCTGGAGAGCAGTAAGGGGTTTTCAATCCCTCCTCCCCTCCTGGAAGCCGAAGAAGTCATCCAGCTGACTGTGATTGGCTATGGAGACTCACCTCATACTGGTGGTGGGGGGGAATAAAGTAGGAGGGTTAGGGCTGCTAGGTGTTCTTCATCTGGTCTTCACAAGGAAGGCGTCCTGGTCTTTGGATTGCATTTGTGAGCCTCAGGACCGGTGCAGGGCAGTTTGGCGCCCTAGGCTAAATTATATTTAGTGCCCCCCCTCTCGTGCCGTGGGGGGGGCTCCGGAAAGCAGCCCTGCTCTGCAACCTTCCACCGCCGCCACTGGACCCCCCCGCACGCTGCCGCTGCCGCCCCCCACCTACCTTCCCACGCCTCCTCTGAAAAGGGACCCCCGCGCTCTGTTTTTGGCCGGGGGAAACCAGAGCAACAGGGCTGTTTAAGCCCTGTTGCCCTAGTTCCTCCCGCCAAAACAGAGTGCGGGCGGGGCTCCGGAAACAGCGCAGAGAAGGTAGGTGTCGGGGGGGGAGGCGGCGCGGAGGCAAAGCGAGGTGAGGTGAGGTGGGGGGAGGCGGTGCGGGGGGGAGGCGGTGCGGGGGGGAGGCGGTGCAGGGGGGAGGCGGCGCAGAGGCGAGGCGAGGTGGGAGGGAGGCGCCCAGGCTCGGCCCCACCACTACTCCGGGCGCAATCCCCCGCACTGACCTGGTTTTCTCGGTGAGGCGGGGGGGTGGGCGGGCAGGGCAGGAGCGCGCTGGCAGCGAAGAGGAGCGCAGTGTTCTGCGCCCTCTTCCGCTACGCGCCCTAGGCAACAGCCTAGTTGGCCTAGCGGTAGCGCAGGCCCTGGTGAGCCTGCAATCTTGATCAAGCCTTGCCCCATCAGAAGAACCTTACCTGAGGGTAATGTATGGGAGAGACTAGATAGGGTTTATTGTTTTAGCCTGCAGCAGGGTTTCAAAGGATTTCTTCATTAGTTAATATTCTGGTTTTCTATCTTCTTTTGTCTTTGCACACTGTTTTACCTTCCCCCTTCCTTATTGTGAATTATATTCACTGTTTCCAGTCTGAGTGTGTTCTGTTCTGGATCTGGCCTCAGTACTAAATTCAGCACCTTCTGCTTTGGTTGGGCTACTGTTTATGCTTTTAGGCTGGAGGGCTAGAAGTGGAGGGTGATCAGGTGAACCCTTATTTCTGGGGCCCCAGGATATCAAGAAAGGTCCAAGTATCCCCTGGCTTGGACTGGGTGGATGAGAAGGGGGGGGGTGGCAGTCTGCTGGGTGGTTTGTTTGCCCTCTGGCCACAGGGTAGGGAGTTGAGAGTTTGGGGGCAAGCCCCCCCCCCAACCTACCAGAACCTTCACAGTAACGATGCATCTTTACACCCTTTCTAAAAGCCAAGAGAGTGGGGGCTAATTGTAGTTCTTGAGGGAGCACATTCCATAGTTTGGGGGCAACACAGGAGAATGCCCTTTCATGCATGCCCGACAAATTGGCTCTTCAAGTCATGGCACCCTCAAAAGGCCCTCTACTGCACATCTTAATACACAGAGGTTCATAGCAAGCTCTGACAAGGGACAGGGGTGAGTTTTGACCTGGATGTTAGATTTCTGAAAGAATGGTATCTTTCACATTAATGCTCCTATCTTAAACATATTTTTCTCTCAATTAACTTCTATTGGTTTTGATAGCGTTAACCTTTGAGTGAGCATGCTGAACACTGCATATATATATATATATTTTTAAAAAAACTTTTTACTCTCCATCTTATGCTTCAGCGACCATTTTTATGTGTGAAAAGTGCCTTCCCTTCAATTATCCACAAGGGCTCACCAGTGGGTGGGGCAGCTGTGAAGTACTTTTCAGGGGCACACCTGTCCCCTCATCCTTGCTCTAATGCAGTGTTTCTCAACCTTGGGTCCCCAGATGTTTTTGGCCTACAACTCCCAGCATGCCCCAGCCAGCTATGCTGGCTGGGGCATGCTGGGAGTTGTAGGCCAAAAACATCTGGGGACCCAAGGTTGAGAAACACTGCTCTAATGCCACCTATTGTGACTAGTTTCATGAGCCCAAGAAGGCTTTACAGTGGAATGCTATGCATCAGCATGTCTAATCATAAGTAGTTCAATGAGACTTACTCACAGTAAGTGTGTTAATGGGGTTGTAGCCTTAGGCTTTACGTTCAAAAGGAAAAACAATGAAGAGTTTTGTGGCACCTTAAAGACTAACACATTTATTTTGACTATAGCCCACTTCATCAGATGCATGGAGTATTAAGGAGAGGTTCAGGTTTATATACAGTACATATGGAGAGGGGAAAGAATTAAAACGGGGAGGTAAGAAGGAAATTAAATTCTGCAGACTTGGTTTTCCTCTCCAGTGGACAGTGGGGGGGGGGGGAGGACTGAGACAGACCTCAGCAGCCCATCTATGGGAGGCAGATGTAGGTACATATATACATCTGCCTCTCATAGCTTCCATGGCTCCACCATACCATGAGTGGTAGAGGTGGAAGCTGGAAAGAGGCTGGAGATTGGAAGAGAAGCACAAATGTGAGGTTTTCATAGATTTCATAGATATAGAGTTGGAAGGAGCCGACAAGGCTATCAAGTCCAACCCCCTGCTCAATGCAGGAAACTAGAGGAGGGGTATCCCATCCAAGTAATAACCAGGCTGACCCTGCTTAGCTTTCCACACTCAGACAAGCTGAGCCAGTGTGAGTCTCTGAGAAGGAGATATTGGTAGGGAGAGAAAAGGATGTACCTGTAAGTCCACTGGAGGGGGGGCAGTGTAGCCAGCAGAGCTCTGTTCCTGAAATGGGTCTGCTGTGAAGACTCCAAACCAATGAAATAACTGGCAGAGAACACAATAAACCTAAACTTGACATTTCCCTGCATCCATGTGTGTTTGATGGATCCAACGCAGGAGGGAGCCTTTGAATCCCCTTGCCGGGGGACCAGAATCGGTTCCTAATACAAAAATATTTTTAGTATGGGTTAAATATTTAAATAAAATTGGTTTAATATTTCAACACAATCCTCCTAGCCACCTTTTGCTCAATTTTGGGATTGCAGCTTACCTAAACTGGTTTCCAGAGTGGCACCAATGCATGAGCTGTACACCATCTTTCTGGGTTTGATTTCTGGACTTTGTTCAGACCACTCTGCATTGTACTTTGCTGCTGTTTTCAAATCATCTTTTCCTCATACGTTATCAATGTGTAGTGTGTACCCATGTGAATGTACATATATTATAGCCCTATCATGGGTGTCCACAGGAATTTTTCCATGGGCAAAGCTGCACAGTAGTGTGTGATTGTAATTCACACATATAGCATGTGCTGCTACAATACATGTGTGCATTTTCCTTATGTGTCTCCACGTGCTTTGTTGCTTAAAGTCATATTTCATTATTTTTAGAAGCCTATGCAGAGTGGCAGAAAATCTTGGGAATTTGACAGCACACAATAAGCTTCATGAACTCCAACTAAACTGAGTAAGGATATTTAAAAAAAACAAAACAAAACCCTCAAGAACAAGAGGGGGAAAAACAGATGCACAAACACGGAATGGTAGTGAACCAGTGGAGTCTGTTTTAGAGTCCTGTAAAGGGCCATGGGCCATTCCAAGCATGAAGGTGAGGGTAACCTGCTCAGTTCAGGGCCAGCATCAAGGGTAGGCATGATTGGGCACCTGCTGAGGGCCTAGACCAGTGATGGCGAACCTTTTTGAGCCCGAGTGCCCAAACTGCAACACAAAACCAACTTATTTATTTCAAAGTGCCAACACTGCAATTAAACCTGAATACCGAGGTTTTAGTTTTAGAAAAACAACTCATACAGTTGTCCGAACTGATTCACATATTTTGTCTTTAAAGAAAAACACAATAACAGAGCTTTCAATGATACAAACAGTTTTTTGTTGAAAAAAAAATCAACTCAAAAATTATTATAGTACTACATTGTACACATAGCCTGAAGGGAATTTATACAAACTGTTTAAATAATTAGGCACATGTATTTTTGGATAAGGGATTCTCAACTTGTAATATGATTATATGCCAGACTGAAATTGTATGGGGCAAGCTTTACCCCGGGTCCTTTCCCTGCTTCTACAGGTGTCGGATTAGTAAAAGTAAAAGTCAAACTGTACTAGGATGAGCAAGATAAACAAGAAAACTAAACGTGTTTAACACATTTTAAACACTTTATGTCTTAGACTGCAAACACTGCATTAGGTAAAAGTTTGCATTGGACATGCTTTTGCACAATTAATGTGATTTTTGCTCTTGCATGCATGCTGATAATTTGTCAAACCTTGGCTCATACTCCGTTAGTTTGAGAGCAACACATGCAGCACTCAGGTCAACTGTTAGGGCTTTACATCCAAGCCATGCTCTGTGCATCATTCTTCAAAATCTTTTAAATGTGATAACAATGTAGAAAAGAATTCCGTAATTCCGTTGAATTCTAGAACAAAATCGTTCTGTTCTACACTGTGAGAAAGAACAAGATCATTAGTGTTTTTGGTAATTAGGATATATACTTGGTAATCCTGAATTTAACATGTAATTTAGGCTGTACTACAGTGTAGTCCAGAGTTATCCAGTCTGCTAATGGGCTGGGTTTTATTTATTGATTTGATTTGTACCCTGCACTCAAGGGGTACAAAGAAAATTGGCACTCAAGGTGGCTTACAATCACAAATAAACTTGATAAAAACAGTAAACTAATACATTCAAACACATTAAAAACACAGCAACAGGTGGGGACTAGCACCCAGGTCTCTTACCACTACACTGGCTCTCATATTTGTTTTGCCTTTCCTCCAGGAACAAATGATCTCTCCATTTTTACCCTCACAACAATCCTGTGAGGTAGGTTAGGTTGAGAGGTAGTGACTGGCCCAGATCATCCAGTGAGAAATGCGAGGCATTTGCCAGTCCTCTTCAGGCAGCAAAATGTCCTGGCCCTGGGCCAGGACTGGCTGTGTATATATGTATGTCCTGTTTGGCTGCTGTGTCTGAATGAGGCAGTAGGTCAGTCTCTGCTTCTTTCTTGAACGTGTGTGTGTGTGTGTGTGTGTGTGTGTGTGAGAGAGAGAGAGGAGAGGGAGAGGAGAGAGGGAGAGGGAGAGGGAGAGACTGAGACTTTTCAGAGCAACTGGGCCTGAAGAATCGGTTTTGAGGTAGGCAACGCTGGAGGAAGAGGAGTGTGCATGAGCACGGGGATTTAAAGGAGCAGCCCAGCCACTCCTTTGCAGGCAGGCAGGGTTGAGAGCGAGTGCACAGGTGAGAGAGAGGCGGAGAGGAACCGACCTAGCATTTAAAGCAGCAGCTGCCCACCTTGCCTTGCCTTGCCTTTCCCAGCTTGCTCTCCCGCCCCGCCCCTCGGGGAATCTTCATTTAAAGCATTTAAAACAGCAGCTGCCCGCTTGCTCTCCCACCCCTCCCCTCGGGGAATCTTCATTTAAAGCTACAGCTGCCCTCCCCACCTCGCCTGGCCTCTCTCCGCTTGCTCTCCTGCCCCTCCCCTTCGGGAATCCTCCCTGCAATCCCTGCCTGATCTCGCTCCTCTCGCGTGTCCACAGATTGGTCCCTGCGTGCCAGCTGTGGCACGCGTGCCATAGGTTCGCCTTCACTGGCCTAGACCCCAGCAGGGGCTTACTGACAAGAGCCCTCTGGAGTTGCTCCTCCTCGTCTCCATTACAACCTGCTTGTTCACCTGCCTCTCACTCTGACCCAGACAACAGTGGTGGTGGTGGCGGGGAGGAGGAGGAGTCAATGTCACTGCCTACTTCAGTGATGGCGAACCTATGGCACGGGTGCCACAGCTGGCACGCAGGGACCTCTCTGTGGGCACGTGAGCCATTGGTCACCAGATCGCGAAAAGACCGTCCCCTTCTGCAAAACACTAATGATCTTGTTCTTTCTCACAGTGTGGAACAGAATGATTTTATTCTAGAATTCCTGTTACAGAATTCTTTTCTACATTGTTATCACATTTTAAAGATTTTGAAGAATGATGTACAGAGCAGGGCTTGGATGTAAAGCCCTAACAGTTGACCTGAGTGCTGCATGTGTTGCTCTCAAACTAACGGAGTATGAGCCAAGGTTTGACAAATTCTCAGCATACATTGTTGTGGAAAAATTTATCTACTGCATTGTGTTTTGAAGAGGTTCTTAGAGAGGAAAGTTTATTAGTGAATTCACGGATGGCATCTGAGCACAGTCAGGAATGCCAACAAGAATGCAAGGGAGACACTCCCATATTTATACTGAATAGTATCACATAGAGATCAGATAACAACCAGTTTTTTTAATAACAATTAAAAAAAAAACACTTCTCACAGCCATCAAGGCTTTTACATAAGGTAATCAGTACAGTCTTTTGCAAGGGGGACATGGCTCACAGTAATTTTAGCATAACAGAGCAGAGGCTAGGCACATGAGAGATTTGCCCATCAGGGTTGTTCATGGAAGGTCTGACTTGTCAGGGCATGTTCTTGGAAGGCCAAGGAAAGGTCTGACTTGCCTTTCTGTTAAACTGATGCCTAATTCAAAATTTACTTCTACATTCCCCCCTTTTGTGCTTTTATAGCACAACTAACACTTGTAACTGTTACATTCAGCATCTAAAGCTTCTTTTACCTTTTCTCTCTCCTGATCAATCCTTTCAAGCATCATTTTTTCTTTCTGAGTCAATACAGAGCTTTTGCTTCTGCTGCAGGTAGTAAAACAACACTTGCTTAACAATAATAATTGATAAAACCCAACAAATACAAGCAATAGGGTTATTAATCCATGAACAATTGCTCTACCCCAACTTCTTAGGTTTGGTATCCAGCTTCTTAGCCAAGACCATATTTCCAGGCTTTTGTCAGGGGCAACAAAAGCAATTTCACGTATCTTTTCTGATTGTAATTATCAGGAATAAACACACAACACTCTTGACCAATCAAGGCGCATACTCCACCTTTTGAGGCAAACACCATGTCTAATGTCATCTTTGGCAGTACTATTTTGCATTGTGGCATTGCGAAAACACTGCCCTTTCCCTGTAAGGGTACAGTCCCACAGTTTATCATTAAAACTTTTCCAGGTACTATATTTAAGAGAATTTCCCATAGTTTGATTACTTCAGGAGAAGTAATTCCATAATTGGTGCAGAATATGGGTTTGGCAGTATGGTTATTTCTTCAATTTCCATGAGGGGTGAAATAATGCTTACATTGACTTTGTCCTACAAATGTGGAGGGCTGATTTTGTGTTTTGTTGCGTGTAAAACACCATTCCCCCAATGTAGGAACAACTTGCAAGTAACCTGGACCCTTGGAGTACAAGGGTCTGTTGGTGAAGGTCAAGTTTACTAGTGTAATGGGCACTGGCAACATGGGAACTCCTCCCTGGGAATGTACTGGCATGTGGCTACATACCCCTAGCAGTTGGTAGCATTAAATCTTTGTGCAAACTTTAAAGAAAGCTGAATGTAAGTATTTTCCTGGAAGGCAGGTTGGATGAGGACTATGAGCTCTAAGAATATAACCATACTCCATTTGGCCATATTGTTTCAAATATTAATATATATATCAATTAAGGCAAAAGAACCACCAGTCACTAACAAGAGCACAACTACAGGTGTTTCTTCTTGTTCTGACTTTGATGTACTAAAGGGCTGATAAGTAAGGCTCCTGGCTCAGGTGGTGTTCTTCTAAAATGATGACATCAGTTCTTCTCGTCCGATCCTCTGGGTGTTGTCTTTGATGGTCGTCCCGTCCGAGGTCTGAGATGATATTGATGTCCTGGCACAAATTCTTCTGTTTCAGGGGGAGAGGTTACTAGCACATTTCAACCTGAATTGGTGGAGGCGTTATTGTGTCCTCATTCTCATCGCGGGTGGAGATGTTGGGAGGCTTGGATCCACGTCTGGAGTCCTTGGCACTTCACAGCTTTCAAGTACCTGGTATGGTGCTTTTCCACTTTGGATCCAGCAGATGATCTTCTTTGATCTATCTTAATCCAGTCACTTGGTTCAGTAGAGTGTCTTTCAGTGCTGGGCTGGTGCTGAGCCACCTCTATCTGTGAATAAAAAGTCTTCACACATCTCATTAGGGCCTTGCAGTAATTTTGAATTGTATCATCAAGCAGGTGTATATGTCTGGCTAGGTCTAGATTGGTGTCTCATTAATATCCCATGAGGGCTCAAGTCCTTGATTTGCTGTGGATCTCATAGTCATGAGGGCTATGGGCAGTGCATCTAGCCATTTTAGTCTTGTCTCTGCACCTATTCTAGCCAGTTTGCTTTTCAGTATTCTATTATGTCTTTCTATAGCTCCCGCAGATTGTGGATGGTACAGGCAATGGAAATGTTGCTGGACTTGTAATGTCCTGCACACTTCTCTTACCACCTGTCCAGTAAAATGTGATTTTCTGTCACTGTTTATGGAGCAAGGTATTCTGAATCTGGGGATCAATTATTTTAGCCAATTTTTTTTTTTTTTTTTTTTTTTTTTTTTTTTGCTTACTGTTGAGGTGTCAGCCTTCACACAAGGGTATGCTTCAACCCATTTAGAATACATACAAATAACTACAAGAACATATTGATAGGAACAACACTTAGGCATTTCAATAAAATCAATTTGTATATTTACAAAAGGTCCCCGGGGTCTGGGGTGCATGCTCATTTTGGGGTGTTTTTTTTTACAGGCTTACCACTGTTATGAGCCTGGCATACCGCACATTGGGCACAGGACTGAGTTGCTGCAGATGTAAAATTTAATCCAAACCAATCTTTGTTAAACAAATCAATGATCCCCCCTTTGCTCACATGCAACAGTCTATGGAGCATGTGAGTAATTTAGGGGAAAGAACTCTGGATATCACTAGGTGGCCGTCCAAATGATGCATAGAGTCTTTAGAAAGAAAGCATTTTGCCAATTTCCATGTGTCTCCTCCCACCCCCAATTTTCTGGGGTCAAATTCTGGATAGCAGCAAGATTTTGCAATCCAGGTGTATTAGCAGATGCTTGTGACATTGCTATAAAGTCTGGCAAGGGGGAGAAATGCAGGAAGAATTGACCTTTTAAAATTAGGCTTGCCTGTCTTTTGCCAGGAAATCTGGAGGGGTTAACAATAAAAATCTTTAGCAAAGCAAACCAAGCTTTAATTAGAAAACTAACCAAATGCTACTTTTTTTAAAACACAAGAAAGCCAAAAAATAAGGCACTTATGCAACCAAAGGTTTAAAAATACTGGGATGCCAAAACTATTAGCAATTAGAAGCTGCACTTATAAAAAATATAGTGGCAACTGTGATGATTCATAGATTCATAATAGAGTTGGAAGGGGCCTACAAGGCCATCGAGTCCAACCCCCCCCCCCCCACGCTCAGACAAGCTGAGCCATCATGAGCCACAAAGGGAGCACTTGTGTAATTTAAACTAGAACACTTTTCTTGAAAACCCGCCTAATAATAAAGTGAAACAGGAATTACAATTCTTTTAGTATCTTGGTGCTACTGTGCTATGTTGCACCTAAATACTATTTAACAAAAGTTTTCTGCTAGCTTGCCATAAAGCTACTAGCCAAGCATAAATTCTGAAATTAAACTGCCCACATTAACCCAAAGATGCTTTGTTGGTTTGCCTTTGGCAAAAACTAACTAAGCATGGATTATGTTAAAGAGGGGAGGGGTGAAATTCAGGAAAGCCCACTCTAACAAAACTGGGCACTAAAACTTAAAGGCAAAACTTGAATGCAGCCACAAACACTCATGAGTGTTGCTGCCATTTTAAAAAATATTTTATTTGATTTTGCTAGCAGCTATAACAAATCATTTTTCTTTTCATTTTGGGACTTCTCGCCTCTAGTTCAGATGTGAGGAAGTGTGTGCTTTGGTTAGGAGCACACTCTCTCATTCTTCACTAAACACAGGACTGGTGGAGACTCCAAAAGGCACCAAAACTTTGCTTATGCTCAGGAACACCTTGCACAAAAAAAGCTCACAAACGTTTGTTATTGTTGTTGTTTTTCTTTAACACAACACAGGGTTCTTTGAGTACTTCTTGCCATTCTTAGATCTTGTGTTTGGCTTCTAATCTTTTAGGAATGTGATTTGCTAGTTTGTGTTTTTCTTTTCTAGGCAACTGGGCGAGCAGGCAGAGGTTTTACTTTAAAGGGACAGCTGCACTTACTGACTTTTTCTTCTTCTTCTGCCTCTCTTTAGATCTAGTTGTTGGATTTGCAAATGCATCAATTTACATTCCTTCTCTTCTTTCTTCTTATCTAGGATGGCCATGCAGTGGTTGGCATAATTGGTTAAATCTGCCAGGCTTGCAGTTTGCCATCCTGCACATACTGTCTTCAGCTGCTCTCTTACTTTAGGTAACAGTCCTGCAACAAATGCTCCCCCGATAACATGAGGGGCATCCTTCTCAGGATCTCCTATTCCCGAAAACCTCAAAAATATTTCTTTTAATCTGTCCATATAGTCAGCTGGCAACTTTTATTTTGTTTAGTTATTTATCTTGATCTAGTCAGTTTTAGGTTTCACTTACTGTAGTAAGGGCATCTCTAGAATATTTCATTGCTGAAGCCTTCAATTTGTAGAACATTTAACTTCTTTGCTTTGACTCTGATTTCTCGTAGAAGCACATCAAGTAATTTCATTTGCATCTCTATCAGGATCATTAAACTTTGGATCATCAGTTACTGGCCATTTCTTTTTATTTTCTTTCTTAAGACTACTGTTGGCAGAACAAGTCTTAAGTAATTGATTTAAGTCTATCCAGGTAAGGTTATAAATAATTACAGTCTCAAATTCTTTCTTGAATTTGACTGGTTCTTCTCACATGTTAGGATTTTTTTCCCTATATTTCTTAAATCTCTTGGTGTCTATGGGGCATGGACAGCCACTAGAGTCTTATCTCTTGCAGCTACCTCTTACTTAGTGGAGTCAGGGTGACTGACCCATAATTTGGGATGACTTAACAGTCTTTGAGAAGGAACAGAGTCAGGCAAGGTGGTTGCGGTCTGACTTGCCTTTCTAGGCCTTTCTGTTAAACTGATGCCTAATTCAAAATTTACCGTACTTCTACAGCATGCAATAGCAAAAATCACATTAATTGTGCAAAAGCATGCCCAATGCAAACTTTTACCTAATGCAGTGTTTGCAGTCCAAGACATAAAGTGCTTAAAATGTGTTAAGCACGTTTAGTTTTCTTGTTTATCTTGCTCATCCTAGTACAGGTTGACTTTTACTTTTACTAATCCAACACCTGTAGAAGCAGGGAAAGGACCCGGGGTAAAGCTTGCCCTATACAATTTCAGTCTGGCATATAATCATATTACAAGTTGAGAATCCCTTATCCAAAAATACATGTGCCTAATTATTTAAAAAGTTTGTATAAATTCCCTTCAGGCTATGTGTACAATGTAGTACTATAATAATTTTTTGAGTTGATTTTTTTTCAACAAAAAACTGTTTGTATCATTGAAAGCTCTGTTATTGTGTTTTTCTTTAAAGACAAAATATGTGAATCAGTTCGGACAACTGTATGAGTTGTTTTTCTAAAACTAAAACCTCGGTATTCAGGTTTAATTGCAGTGTTGGCACTTTGAATAAATAAGTTGGCTTTGTGTTGCAGTTTGGGCACTCGGGCTCAAAAAGGTTCGCCATCACTGGCCTACTTGCTCACTGGCTCTCTGCCTGCCAAGCAAGTGTTAGAAATGAGGAGCAGCAGCAGTGGCTGGTGACCATGGCAGTGAGGAGGTGGACTCACTGAGGGAAGGGGTCATAGAGGGTGTCGTGCCCAAGGGCCCTCCAAACCCCAGAGCCACCACTGGCTCGGGCTACAGTCTACTCCTAGGCTCAGCAGAGCAACACACAGATACCTTCACAACGGGGTTTCTTATTGCTACAATACATGGGGAAACTGTGACTTCTGAGGAAGTATAAGGCACGCGGTCCCAGCTACAAGGTCTGCACTAAAAGAGAGCGGGAAAGGAAGGACCCGCCCAAGCCTGCTGCAAAAACTAAAACTTGCAGGTTCCCTTAAAGCTACGGTATATACACAGATGCATACGCCTCAACAACCCCCTCTAAATTGCACAGCTGTTACAATCAGTTTCACAGCTCCCCCGCATTTCCCTAGTACAACCCAAACACCAGGAGACTGGATAGCAACACTGGACTACACTGCCGAGTTGTCATACAGTATTTTAACACCCTCCCATGGGAATAACAACACTGCACTACTTTGCAGGGCTGGCGTAACCCACACTCTCTCAGCCACAGTCCTGACTCCTGTAAGGTAGATACAATAATTATGAACTTTATCTGCATGAATTGCCAGGGTAATTATTTAAATATTTACAGACTCAGAAAAAAATATTAATAAGACCTGAGTTAGAACAATCATGAGCTCTTGTCTTTGCTGCCACCTTTTGTTTTGGGGTAGATACACTACTGTCCAATCTGAGCTACACTAAAATCCTGGATTTCTGAGTTGATTTTTTGAGGCAGCAATCACTTCTCACCAGGGAAGACCCCGCAAAAGGCTTTTCAGTGAATCAGGAAGTTCCTTCTCCAGACAATGGGTGTGTCAAATGTTGGTATAACTTCATTCATTGGCTAAAAATCCTGAAAGGCAGGATCAGGCTATTTTTGCTTACAAAATAAATGGACAGAATAGTGGCTGTGCATTTTGCCTCGTATCTCAGGTTCTACAAGGGTTGGAGGCATGTTTTTTTTTGTTGTTTAATGAAAGCTGGGAATCTAATTATGCCTCATCCAGGGTGGTCAACTGACCCCCCCCCCTTGCCTCTTCCTGCATGAGCCCTATTAACTTGTTCTATCCTCACAAAATTACTATCATGCGAGGGGGAAGAATGAGGCTGAGCTTGCCAACTCACCCACCCCATTGTATCCCCATCAAGCAAGCATTGTATCCCCATCAAGCAGGCCTCCACATGTGGAGGGGGAAGATTTGAAGCAAGGAGCCTATGATAGGTTCTCCACAGGATTTACAACCTTTCACAATCAGTGTTCTAAATGGCACAGGCAGCATATGTGTAGACCAGGTTCTCTGTTTCATACCTTCTCCACCAGTGTGTGGAGAGTGGTGGTGGGGACAGGTGACAGGGATGTGATGGGAGGGTGCAGCCACCAAGCACAGTTCTGCTCTTCCCCTCATGGTAGATTACTCCTGTTGCTGTTGATAACAACAGATTTTTAAACCATCCTTCATTGTGTACCTTTTAACTGAATGGTGATAATGTTTCAGCCCCGCTTTTCCAACATAAAAAAAAAATATTCTTGCCAGTTAAAGCTCTCTAATCAGTAAAACACTGGAAATGTAAGGTTTTTCCCCATCATTTTCAGAAATGTTTTGAAATCAACAATGGTATTTTGAGGAAATCTGAACAAAAGCCATTTCTTTCATCCATTCTATTAAAGGTAGGTAAGCAGGGTCAGGCCTGGTTATTACTTGGATGGGAGACCCCTTCTCTAGTTTCCTGCATTGAGCAGGGGGTCGTTGGACTCGATGGCTTTGTTGGCACCTTCCAACTCTATGATCCTATGATATCCTATCCTAAAAGAGCCATCCTCTAGTGAGGCACAAGAGTGCATACTAATCTAGACTGGCTCACTTTCACGTATCAAAAATGAAAGTTCTCCGCATTCATGAAGACCTTTCTCCCTCATAACTACGAATGAGAACGCTAACTCTCCGATGGCTAATGTGAAGTGCCTATGGCTGCAATATTATTAACCATTGTTATGGTCTCTTGAGAACCAGCCCACCAAAACAAATGGAACCTGAGCATGCATAACTGTGGACCAGATTCCAACCTAGGAAAATAACACAGCCTGGAGAGCAAACAACCAGTAATATTCTTCACATCTCTTGACCAGCGGACTTGCAGAGTGCATTTCCCAAAAGGCGCCTGTTGTCTGATGGGTAATACGATGCCATTCGTTCTAATTCATGTTGACATTTCATTTCACATGCTATTAGATGAACCCCTTCAGAAGGATGGAACAGAAATTTGCTTTAAAGGAGAGAAAACTAATGTGTGCTTTGGTGTAAAACAAGCTCTTGATTTATTCTTCTGATATTAGTTAATATATATATGGAGCAAAACATCCAGCGAGCCCAGGCCTGCATAGCTGTGTTTGATATAATATCGGGCTGGGCGACTCTGACAGTGAAGTCACTAATGTAATTTGATGCTTGCAGATGGTTCTCTTATTATTATTGGTTTCTCGACTTAGCAATGGTATTTCTAACCCGCTCTTACTAACCTTTTCACTTTATTGGATAACTGGAGACTGAGCATACTTTCTGTAAAAACCCAGTTGTGTTGCCCTTTGTAATGTGAAAGAGCAGGTACAAAAGAGCTAAATTGAATAACTTTTTATTTGCTGAGTTTACCAGTGGCATATTATGTCAGTGGCTGCCCTTGGAGGGACAAACCTCCCTATATCATGGCAGTTCTTAAAAGCATTTTGATATTCAGCAATATAAAGAAATAGAAACAATGAAGCCACCTCCCTTGGAAAGAGCAGGGCAATATTATGTAGGGCTGAGGCTAAAGGACAAGCACTTTTGGCAGCACAACCCCCTGCTTTTAGTGAATGGGGAACACTGTGAAATGGGGCAAAATGTTTATCCATTCAGAGTGATGGCAATGCTGGTCCATGAAATCACTGCTCTCTCAGTAGGCTTTGTGACATTGTCACATTGCCAAATCTGATTTGCTACATAGGACTGTGATGCCATCGCAGTCACTTTGTCATTCCCAAATTACTGGGATCATTTTCCCAGGAAGAAGACAAATGTATGGCACAGAATCATCAACCAACTGGGGAAATGTGCAGGAGATTGGGTGGCAATTGGCAAACGGACAGCAAACAAAGTAAGCAAGGGGTTGTCAGGGAATATTTGTCCCCTGGAAGCTCCCTTTTGCCCTGAAAAAAAACTACACAGATGAACAGTCAATAGATATTAAAGGCTGTTTCACACAGACAAGCATTCTACGTGACCCCTCACAAGAGTCTCCAGGTACAGGAATCCCATGGAAGTGCGATAAAGGCATGCACACTCCACAAATACACTGCCACTGTGATTTCTGTCATGTAGCAGAAGTGTGCATTGGAGGAGCACCTCTTCATGCAATGAACTTAATGTGCTAAGGGATACTTAGGTTGGATCAAATAGATATACTTATCCATGTGAACCAGCCCTTTGTTCCCAGTCTGGTGAATGTGTGTGGTGGAGTTCCAGCTTCAGTACTTGCTACTACCACATTCAACCCCTTTGACTTTGGGGCTTGAACCAAGAACACCAAACTAGAACTGGAAAGCACAGAGCAGTATTTTCTGCCTACTGCAATCGACTTTCCAGACCAGGTATCTCAAAACACCAAAAGGCTTCTGGGACACTGGTGAACACACCCTCAAGTTCTAGGTTCAGGTACAGGGCACAGCCTTGATACTTTGGGGTACCATGTTCAAACAGCTTATTCAAAAATGGCCTTTGATTCCTTCTTTACTATAGTGAATGAATTCACCTACAAACTAGCAAGTCTTTTTTAAAGCCATAGATAGAGGTTATTTACCACACACACACACACACACACACACACTGGCATCAACCAGGAGTAAATGCAATTTGTCATACGGATAATGTGGGGGTGCATACCAAATAACTGTGGATTGAGCTAATTTACCATGGGGTTAAATGCAAGGGGGGAAAATGTACTGTTTGTAAAAGCCCATAATTTGTTATGAATGCATTTAGGCAGCAAAGGCTGATGGCTCCAATGTCAGCGGGGCAGTGTATCCACTCCAGGTTGTAGCCTAAACTTTTAAGGAGTTATCCATGGTGCTGAACCTACTTTGGGAATAGGGCTTGGCACTACAGATAGCTCCTTTAAAGTTCAGACTAAGACCCAGACTGGATACACCACCCCACTGGCACTGGCGCCACCAGCCTCCACTGTAGGATTGCTGGCTCCTGATCCAAATCAAGCTGCATATATACAGCACCACTGGGTGAGTTCATGCCTTATTTAAAGTCAGACTATTTCGCTATCCATCCCAGTATTACCTACTATGACCAGCAGAGACTCCTCCCCATCACCTGCTACATGAACTCTTTAATTGGAGATGCTAGAGATCTGAATTGGAATCTTTTGTGTGCACTGAGCTAAGGTGCCTTCTCCAAGATGCACTGTGACACATGTATGTGTCAGAGCATTCAGGGGGCCCCATCCAGAGCAGCCTGTGACATGTTCAGCTTCAGAATAGGTAAAGCAGCCAGTGAAGTTGGATAAACCATCAGAGCAGGGCTGTTCTCTAGTATCTCTACTTCCATTCCCCAGCCCTGCATGGAAGCCTCTAGAAACTGGGGTGAGCCAATGACCTCATCAGTCCACTGCGGTCTAGTTCCTCTGGAGCATCTAGCAATGTTGAACGATTTCTTATATTTTGGTCCTGCAGGCTCAGAGTAATAGTCTAATCTACTGGAAAGCCAACTTCTACTGTAGGTGTGCTTCTATGGAAATATCTAGGGCATCCCTATTTTCAGCCATTGCTACTGTTGCAAAAATATGCTAGATCCTAATGTACCCAGTTCAAATCATGCACATCAAATCAAGGCCTATGCATTTCACTTCTTTATTGCTCTGTTGCTTGGTGGCTTTGGCTGCAATGTATTTTCCCATTGTATCCTTTAGTGCACAGATGTTCTGAATAGCTTGTGCTGTTGGATAAGCCGAAGCTGTGTGTGCTTAAGGTTTGTTCCCTCTCTGTAGCCTAACTGTTCTGAATTAATGTTTCCCTTCATTTGCTTCTAGATGTGTAAACCAAGCCTTTAAAAACACTCCTGAGCAGGGATAAGTGCAAATGTCTCCTTTGCCTCCCTGTAGCAGTACAACTGTTGATTGATAAAGGTAACAGATAGGCCTTGAACTAGGCCTATATGAGTTTTAACTGGGTTGCAGTTAAAAAGGGTTTTTATGTGAGCCATGTAAATGTAGGTTTTGGAGGGCAAAAGAGTTCTTGGTTTTCTAGATAAATTATACCTGGACAGGATGAGAATATGTCAATTTCCTCTTTTTTTATTCGGCAGGCCTCCCTCAAGAGTGAATGTTTCCTTTAGTCTGTTTACTGGGATAATAAAATGGAGACTACACTATATATTATTGGAAATCACCCTTAAATGCTTTTTAGTTTGTTTGTTGGGTGGACACACAAACATGAATGAGATGTGATATGAAATTAATTAAAGATCCCCATAAAACTTAAAAGTCTTCTCTTAACTCATTTTTCTTCAGTGTTTTTTCATGGTGATGCCAATGCAGAGCCCTTTGTGCTGCTCATCCAGCTACCTTTGCCTGTCACTGCAGGCAGAGATTCATAAACTCATATAGGCCTAGTTCAAGATGTAACAGGAAACCATGCTTTCCCGTTATATGCACGAGCCTCTTGTGTATGTGGTTCAATGTCAGTGCTCTTTTTGATCTTTTGAGCTCTGGCAGTTGTTTGCTGCAGTGGCTCATAGGTAGAATTTATACATATTATGTAGTATAAAGGAGAGTTGTGTATGGAACTGGGGACCCAAGGTTGGAGAGCCCTGGATTAGACTTTAAACAAAACCACAGTTCCCTGAGTTCAGATGTTACAGGGAACCAAAGTTAGTTTAAAATTGAAAGCCGAAGCTTTCAGGCACCTTTTCTGGCATGCAAAGGAGGAGGGTGTGTGCAGGCCTGAGGCTTGCCAAAGCTTGTGCCTGTACCAGGGAAACATGGATTCCCATTATGTCTGAACTGAGCAATGGAGCACACATCCCTTCAATAGTCAAGAGTGAGGAGGCCTCACCTAGCATGCACAGGGTTTCCTACTGGCACTGAAGCAGTATCATGGGTACCGGTAATAACTAACAGGTTGATTGTGGCATAATCTTTCATGGACTAGGAACCACTTGGTTAGATGTCTTGTATCTGATGAACTGGGATCTAGTCTAACCAAAGCTTATGTTGTAATAACTCTGTTTATCCTTAAGAGGCCATAAGGCTCTTGGGCCAGATCTACACTACATGGTACAGTAATACCTTGGATTGCAAGTAACTTGGTCTGAGAGCGTTTTGCAAGACAAACAAAAAAATTAAAAAAATTTTGACTTGATAAACGAGCAAGGTCTTGCAAGACAACGTAGGGATGTAACCGCTCACCTCGAGCGGGCCGAAATCGGCCCCACTCACGCCCGGCAGAGACTCGCTTTGATATAAGAATGTTTTGGATTACAAGCACGGTTCCGGAACGAATTATGCTTGCAATCCAAGGTATTACTGTATATCGTCAAGTTAGTGTTACAGAACTGCTATATTCACATTCCGCAGTCACTACTCACAGCACACACTTTTGTTAAATGTACCACAGTCATTCCGTTTTGCCACCCCACACCTAAACCCCATAGCGGTAATACTGGGTGCTGCCTTGCACATGCAGGGGAAACGGCCCTTTAAGAGAAAGGGGGTTTTTTTGTTTTGGTTCATCATCTCTGCACAGAAGCGAAGGAGCACAGGAGCAAGATTGTTTTTTTCAAAAAGAAAAAAAAAAGTCCCTCCTGCCCCCTCACAAAGAATCATGGAGGAGAAGGGAAGAGAGGGGGAGTCTGTGCTGCTGCTGCCGCCGCCACCGCCGCCACTGTCCTCCCATGGGGTGAAGCCAGCAGGATCAGCACGCCCATCCCCTCCACCCAAAACCAGTTTCCCAAAGCAGTCTTCCTCCCATGCGAAGTTTCCCAAGCATAAGCTCCATTGAAATTAATGTTATTTACTTCTGAGTAAGGCCATTGGAGATAATGTGATTTACTTCTGAGTAGACATGCAGAGAGAAGCTGTGTGGAAGGAGGGTGGCAGAAAAGCAATCTCAAGAGTTCCTGCTGTTTCACCAAAGCCCCGATAGGGATAGGTTCTATTTGCTTTGTGGTTTACTTGTGAAGAAGGCCATTGAAGATAATGTGATTTACTTCTGAGTAGACATGCATTTTGGCTCATTTACAGTTCTTTGGGACAGGGGGTTGAAAGGGGCACTCAAAACTTTATTTTTTTCAAAAGTGAGAGGAGGGGAAAAGCACTTACTCTGCAATTTGCTTTGCAAGGGAGAGAAGCCGTGGGGGGAGAGGGAGAGAGGCGGGAAGGCAATCTCGGCTTTGCCAAAGCCCCCCCACCCCCATACAGCCTTGGGACACAAAAGCCAAATGTTCTCCACCCCTCGAAAACAATTGGCTAACACCACTTAGGACAATTTCATAGCCACACCGAGACAGGCAAGGACAGTGTCCGGTGAGAACACATATAGCCACCTACTGCGATAGTGAATTGCAGTAACAGAAAAATTGTAATAAAGGTAGTTCAGGAAATTACAGAAGAAGAGAAGGACAAGAATGCAAGACAAATGCAACCGGAACTGAAAAGTAAGTGTGTCGTGTGCCCTGCAAGTCACAGAAGCGATCCAGTACTGGAATAACTGGTAGGTGTAGATTGCCCCTTGGCTGGTTTGGCTGCAACATACTAACATACTCTTCTATATGAAGGCAATCCTGTGGTCAGCAGTGTATAGCAGTTGCATTGCAGAGGCACATTTATGAGAGCCCATTTGCGGCCATTTCATAATACTTAAAATCAAAGTGTAGTGCTGGCTGTACTTTTAATCATGCTTTTGTGCATAGGTCTTAGATCATAGGCTAACCTAGGAGTACGATCAATCTATGTGCCTGCATCTAATCTTTGGTGGTGCATGAAATTTTCAGTAGTGATGACCGAAGAAAGAAACACCTAGGTGTTCAGAACATGGCATGTTTGGATTGATCTTTGGCCTGGTAGCGCAGAAGCTGGGCCAAGATATTGCAGATTTTGGGTAATGCATCAAGACTCCTCAACAATTTTATTACAAACCTGCCTGGTAAAGCTGGGTTTTGCTGTACCATCAAGTGACACTTTGTATTTCTTTCTCCTTTTTGTACTCCAAGTATCTTCATTCCCATTCAGTATTTTTTTCCGTTTTGTCAGAGTGGGCTTTTTAATTCTCATCCATTAGAACTTGAATCTTCTGTCAGCGTCTTTTCCTTTTCAATTAACATCTTAAAAGAAAGAAGAAAAAAACCCCCATTGTTCTCCAGAATGAATAGCTGGGTTGAGCCTGAGCTTCCATCAGTCGGTAGCAAGACAGTCCATTACTTTCACTAGGCTGTGCATTAAGCATTTCACAGTGTGCAAGCTGAATTCCATTAGGTACTGTTTATAAGGCGTCTCTTGTGCACAGTCCCTAGAGGAGACAGAGAATGCACAAAGAGCAGTGTCACACAGCAGAGGCTGTGTCAGACGCCAGAATGGCAGAGATGCACTTAGGGGGCTTTTTTGGAAGGAGTAAAGAGGGGAAATGGACCCATAAAAAGCACCGAGCAGGTGTCCCCATTATGGGCTAGGACAGCTCTGAAGAGCATTTCTTACTTAAAGATAAAGTAAGGAAAGCAAATCCCAGGCGGGCAGTCTTTAAAGGCAACATTTCCGCATAGCATGCCAAAGCACTTACGTAATGCATTTATGGTCACAGCCTGCCAGTCTCTCTCCCCCCCCCCCCCTGCTTTCAAGGGGGATCTGGAAGTATCTGGCAAAAATTACACAGATGACCCTCCTTCCTTCCGGTTTCACAGCACAAAAGTATGTCAAGCTGTATGTGAATCTAAGAGCTAATGGCCCCGATGGATGGTGGCCCTGATGCCCAAACTTCTAAGGCCACAGCTGACAAAGAGCTACTGTGCACTGGAGACTGCTTGTCTGCCTCTAAATTCCAGCTTGCTTGCAGAATGGTGTACCTGTCTTATGAATTTTAATAAATGCCATCTCATTTGAAACTTACAAATAATTTACTCATGAGTGTGTAGTTGTGCTGACTGCAAGATGGGGAAGGGAAGGAAGAAGTATACTCAGCAGTGGGAGTTTACAATGCTTAAAATAAAGGAGAACTGTTCCTGATGAACAAGGACACTTTCAACGTGATCCTAAGCACATTTACTTGGGGCCAAGCATCACATTACATGTAGTTCCATTTCCTTGTTTTAAATTTATTTTCAGAAAAAGCACCTGTAGGAGGCTGAAATATGGAATGGACGACCAGCATGGGGAGGGGCTGTTTAACCCTTTATAAATGGCCACCAGCCATTTATTTGCTCAAAATCCCCCCCCCCCCCCGCGCACTGCTTTTCTCCTAAGGGACAAGGGAAGGTATGAGACCTATAGCTTTATTTCACAGGTGGACAAGCCTGTTTTGAGGGGGAGGATTTTGAGTGGACAAGCTGCAGGCAGTGAATCCTCTCCCCTCACCATGCACCACTTACCTTCTGCTGAAAACTGCAGCCTCCTGAAAATGCTTTTCCTTGCAAAAGGGAGAGAGAATCATAGAAGTACAGTACATGTAATATATAGTTTGGCCCTTAAAGGAAAATTTTACAGAGTTCAATGGGACTTACTCCCTGGTAAGAGTGCATAGGATAGCGGAGTTAAGACAACTGGATTTTTTAGCCTAGAATTTTTTTTTTTTTTAAAAGGTAACTCAGAGAGGATGACAAAAGTTTATAAAAAAAAATATAAATGGTGCAGAGAGAGTGAATCAATACACATTATTTCTTCACAAACACAAAAATCAAATACTAGAACCAAACTGAGAAAAAACAAATTTCATGCCAAGAAAAAAAGGCCTCTTTGCACAATCCAATTCATAATTAAGTTATAGAATGTATTGCTGAGGGATGTTGTGGTGGCCACTACTGCAGATAGCTTTCTAAAATGGAAAGATCAACCAATGGCTACTATCTATGATGGTAAGAAGAGAACCTCTGGGTATGTTGCAGGCAGAATACTCTATAATTATCAGATGCTAACATCGACAGTGAAATCCAGCATCGTCTGAGCTCCGCAAGTGCCGCATTTTCTCGAATGAAACATAGAGTGTTCGAGGATCGGGATATTTGTAAGAAGACCAAAACACTGGTTTATGAAGCCATTGTATTACCAACTTTATTGTATGCCTGCGAAACATGGACTATCTATAAACGTCACTTCCACCTCCTTGAAAGGTTTCATCAACGTTGCCTCCGGAAAATCCTGCAAATTACCTGGGAAGATAGGCGAACAAATGTCAGTGTACTGGAAGAAGCAAAGACTACTAGCATTGAAAAAATGATCCTTCAACGCCAACTTCAGTGGACCGGTCATGTTGTTCGAATGCCTGACTGCCTGTCTCCCAAAGCAGTTACTTTACTCCCAACTCAAGGATGGAAAGCGGAATATCGGTGGTCAATATAAGAGGTTTAAAGATGTTCATAAGGCTAATCTAAAAAAATGCAATATAAACATCGAAAACTGGGAAGCTCTGGCCCATGAACGATCTAAATGGAGGTTGGCCTTTCACAAAGGTTCCATGGACTTTGAAGAAGCCCGAGTGCAAGGTGAAAGGGAGAAACGTGCTAGGCGAAAAGCACGTCAAATGAATCCTTTACAGGACCATCTTCTATCTGGTAACCTGTGTCCTCACTGTGGGAAGCTGTGTGGATCTAAAATTGGCCTCCACAGTCACTTACGGACCCATCGCTAGAGTCTACACAATCTTCTTTAGAATTTCCTCCTTTTATCCCGGAAGACAATCTTACTCGGTCACGAGTGATCGCCTGATGATGGAGGGGAACAAGGAACAAACAATTAATTTGTAAATATCCCGAGGGAATCTGGTAGAAATTTAGCCCTATCTTGGCAGCTTCTCTGTGCAATGAATTACTTGTTTGAAGTGGTGGTGCCCACATGCACAGAGTTCTGGTTAAGCCCTTTATTTTTTAATTATTTATGTATTTATTTATTACATTTCTATGCCACCCAATAGCCAAAGCTCTCTGAGCAGTTCACAACAGTTCTGAATGATCACAACAGTTTGATCATGCTTTGAGGCATGATTAAAATCATTCCAAACCAATATACGTCTCACCACCTGGTTCCTACACAGTTCTAGTGGCAACCACGTCATTTGGGTAAGATGTGAAGTTGGTCTTTGGCTTGATCCAACATGGAAGTTCTTAGGTTCAAGCAATTAGGACTCAGAAAATTAGGGATGTTGGAGAAATCCACAACCGAGTGAAATGAGGTCCAATTTCTGTGAATCTGACCTGCGGATTCCACAGTGGACTGGCTTTTTCTGAGTCATGCAGATTCCACAGATTTGTGGACCATCCTTTTTTTTGGGGGGGGGGATCTGTGCAAGTTCGCATTTGCAAATGAACAAAATTCTCAATCAAAAAGAATCTGATTCTGTCAATGAACGGAGGATGGAACAAAAGACACCTGACAATCCATGAAACGCAGGTGGAACAGATTTAACAAAATCCATACATCCCTAAATTTAAAACCTTTATAGGGGAAATCTAGTTTAAACACCTCTACATGTTTGTTTTTTTCAACAAACCATGACATCTTTTTTTATTATGTATTGTTAAAGGGTGCAATCCTATACACAATTACCTAGGAATTGAATAGACATGCATAGATTGAGTTGTAAATCAAGGTAATAGCAGCACACATAGATCATAGAGTTGGAAGGAGCCTAGGCTATCAAGTCCAACCCCCTGCTCAATGCAGGAAACTAGAGGAGGGGGTCTCCCATCCAAGTAATAACCAGGCCTGACCCTGCTTAGCTTCCCACGCTCAAACTAGCTGAGCCAGAGTGAGCCACATCATAGTGAAAGCTAATCCCTCCCCCCCATGCCCCCACCCAGAAGAGGCACATTTTACAGTGAATAACAGCTAATCATCCATTTCTTTTTCTGCAGTACGGTACCCTCCTTCTAAATTTGTCTATCTAATTAGCTCTTTTTGCTAATACAATATGATTAAAAGCTCCCAGGGCAGGCACACCTGAGTGTTTGCTAAATTTAGCAGAGGACAATATCTAATGGGTTCTTTTAAATGAATGCAGGAATTGCTGCATAAATGAATTTTGATTTGAATTTCCACAGCCTCTTAACAGGGTTCCCCCCTCCCCTCACTTCCCCAGCTCCCTTAAATTGTATATCAAGCAGATTAGAGAGAATAATGGGCAAATCTACCTGCTACCATCCATCAAATATATTTCACAACTGCTTTAACAATGAATCCTCTGCAAAAGAGAGAGAGGGAGAGTAGGGAGATGGGGGAAACTATGAGATCCTTTATACTGACGTGTCAGAATAGAAGCCAACATAATGCAGCTTTAAAAGGTGGTTTTAAACATTGCAAGTACAGGGGTTGGGTAATACCTTGTGATAATTTCCACAGGGAGAAGTTGATCTGCATTTTGGAAGGAGATTGCTTTAATGGATTAGGTGTCACTACAAGGCCTACATTTTTCAGGATTATGAATTCTGATTTTAAAGTACAGGACTCTGACCTACTTAAGAAGGAAGACCTTGTGGTTCTGCCTGTAGCATGCTGGCTGTATAGCCTGGCAACCACCTACTTCATCAGAGGCGTGAAAGGGGTGAAGAAAATTGGACTTTGGGCTGAGTTTAAGGTACAACAAGGGATAAAGCAAGTTAACAAGGTAATAACTGAAGATAACAAGAATGCAAAAAGTAAAGAAACCTGCCAATAGCTATAGTATTAAACATAAACGAAATATATTTGATGGAGCATAAATATTAATAATAAAACAAAACAATGGAATACTAAACATGAATACAATTACAAAACCAAAGGTGGGAGGAGCCATTATATTGAGTCCAGAGAGAGCTGCTTATTCAAAATAAGCAGCCAGCCTTGTTAAAGAATTCCAAAACTGTCGCTTCTAATTCCGCTTCTCCTTTTAAGTAAGTACAGTGACTCTAAAGCAGCCTCCCGCAACTTGGCACCCGCACCCTCCAGGCGGTCTGGACCACAACTCCCATCAGCCACAGTCAGCATGGCCAAATGGCAGGGGTGATGGGAGTTATAGTCCAAGCCGTCTGGAGGGCGCCAAGTTGAGGAAGGCTGCTCTAAAGTCAGAAATGGAGCATCCAGAGAAATAAACACACACACACACACCATTTATTTCTGTTTTTGTTGTCTGATTTGTATCTGTTTATTCTATAACATAGGGGATGTTATTTATAGCTGATGGAAACAGTCAAAAAGAATTGTCGGCAGTTGATGGCACATGCTGATGATAGTATGGCTGATATTATTTGACCCATTAACAGAGTTGCAGGCTTGATTCTTTGATCTGGAAACATAAAATCTCTTCTTTAAAGTTTGTTCCCTATGTACCCTTTGGCCCTTTCCTCTAAGCAATTTTGGTGAAATAGTTCCACTACAGATATGGAGACTCTGCACCAGGCAAATCATCATTATTGTCTTTTTATCAGCATGCAATTGGGAATTTAGCCCTCTTTCTTGTTTCCTTTGTGAAGTGGAGTTGGAAGTGGTGAAGAAGACATGGTATGAAATGTGATCTTCTATAGCTAGGTCACACTTACCCAAACTTACCTACAGTAGCTGAAGAAGCTATCTCTAAAAAAAATAATAATACTGTTCCATCAGGGAACAAGTTAGAGTTTAAAAATAATTACAGAATGGGCATCCAAATGTGCAACCCATTGAAAGCAATGGAGTAGATAGATGGCATCTGATTGCACATCCAATTTATGTCTGCTGTTCATAAAAACAACAATATTTGACACATTCTGTGAAGTTTTCATGGATATCTGAGATCATGGGGCAAAAGAGCAAGGAAACCTGAGGAAATTAAGAAACAAATTTCACATATTTCTAATTCTCACTCAGGTTTTTCCTTAAGGCTTAAGACAACCTGAAATATTAGCATTTCCACCTAATATGAGCCAGTGTGGCGTAGTGGTTATAGAGTGTTGGACAGGGACTCGGGAGATCCGGGTTCTAGTCCCCACTCGACCATGAAACCCACTGGGTGACTTTGGGCCAGTCACTGGCTCTCAGCCTAACCTACCTCACAGGGTTGTTGTGAGGATAAAATGGAGAGGAAGAGGAGGAGGAGGATTATGTAAGCTGCCTTGGGTTCCTTGCAGGAAAAAAGGTGGGATATAAATATAATAAATAAAAATATATTAGAGTCTAAGGACATGGAGTAGAGCCTATTCATGTTTCTACTCTACCGGAATAGCCATCTTACACAAAGACATCCCCCCCACTTCCTATGACTAGAATAATCACACCTGTCTGCTTGGGGGAGGGGGAGATGCAAATTTTGTCCCTAAGGTGAAAAGGCAGCCTCTTCCCCTCCACTTAGCTTTGCATGAAGACCTTTCATTATAGTCCATTTGCAGAAAGACAACCAATTCCATCTTGATAATTACAAAGAGGTCCACCACTGCAGACATTAAGGCGGCTTCTTACTGAGGATTTGTATTGCTTCACTTATTACCCCTGAAGTCCTCCATTCAGGAAAGTGTAAGAGCTGGGAATACATTAATCAATTCTGCCTGATTGGTTATGTTAAATAAAAGTAGCCTTTCTTTTCTTTCTTTTTAGCTGATGCCAGCTCAGAGGCTGGTAAGGATCCCTGTGTCTTCTTCAGGGAAGCTATTACAGCCCAGCAAAGAGACAAGAAAGGCCATACTGTGGGAGCAGATTTATAATTTCCGGCTCTAAAATGACAGCTAAAAAACACAGTAAATGCAGAAGAGCTCTTCCCATGAGCTCTGAATTCTAGTGCTGTTTTTCAGTCTCTCTCTGTGTGTGTTTAATCTATTACATTTCTCAGCCTCAGAACAGTTTACCATGGAGGAGAGGATAGTTGTTCTTACCTCACTTTTAAGAGAATTAATCCATAGGCCTCAGCAGAGGGAGAGATGTATGGAGTATAGCTCATCTCCCCTGGTGCTCTAATAGAAATTGTCCAGATGGTGCCCACGTAAAGTTGTCTTGAGTAGGTATACCACTGCAAGTTTTCATCATTGCTCTGTGTGTGTGTGTGTGTGTGTGTGTGTGTGTGTGAGAGAGGGAGAGAGAGAGAGAGAGAGAGAGTTATCAGTGCTTTTGTGTTGCACATGTGCTACCAAAAAAAGAAAACAATCCAACAACCCAAGAACTAGCTGACTCTGTGGTTGGATTGTGGCTCTCCAGATCCAGATAATTTTGCTTATGTTGTTTCCTTCATCTTCCCCCTCTTGTCTTCCACTGTACAGAGAGGAATAGGAATATATTTATTACATTTGTATTCTTCCCTTCCTCTTAAGGCATGGATGGAGAACGTGTAGCTCTCCAGATGTTAGATTTCATAGATCATAGAGTTGGAAGGAGCCTACAAGGCTATCGAGCAACCCCTGTTCAATGCAGGAAACTAGAGGGGGGTCTCCCATCCAAGTAATAGCCAGGCCTGACCCTGCTTAGCTTGCCACACTCAGACAAGCTGAGCCAGCATAAGCCACAGCCCTGTTGGACTGCAACTCCTATCAGCCCTGGCCAGCATCCCCAATGGTGAAGGGAACTGCAGTCCAACAATATCTGGAGGGACACACGTTCCTTATGTCTGGTCTAAGGAACTCAGAGCAGTTTTGTCAATTTCCCATCTCCCATTTTTATCCTCACAATAGCCCTATAAGGTAGGTTAGATTGAGAGTGATGGTGATTGAACCAAGGTCAGCCAACAAGCTTCATGCCTGTGTAGGGATTTCAACTCAGGTCACTCTGGACTGAGTCTAACCACTGCACCACATTGGCCGATTGCAAGGGAAATAAATCAGCAGAGGCTTGGTTTGAACCAGTGCTGTCTGTCTAAGTCCCAGGATACGATGGTTCAGCCCTGGTAGCATTTTCAGTGCAATGACTCAGCCTTGTATCATACGAAATGATACTGAAATGAGTGCCTTAGGGGTGAGTATGTACATTTTGCTTTCCCTCACTGATGAACCAAAGCTGGACCCACATATCAGATTACAGGGTGCTCAAATGCACGTGGTTGTTGTTGTTCCTTATTATTTGTCCTACTCTCCCAATTCCCCAAGTAATGGGAAGAGTATCACTCTGCACCAGAGGTAGTGTTACGGGATGGCCCACTAGGGCTGGAGCCCCAAATCTTTCATTTGGAGCCCCAAATCTCTGAGAGGCCATCTGCCCCACCACCCTGCTGTCTGTGGGCACTTGCTGAAATAAATGTACAGGGCCCTTGATCATCTCTGTTGCACCTGATCCCCCTGGAATAGGTAGTTTTTTGCCCACATGTGCTTCACCTCCTGCTGCCCCTCCCCCTGAATCTTTCTGTCTGAGGTTTTCTGAAATCAAATTCCCTCCTCTCCCCTCTCCATACATCCCTTTTTACAAATAGGGGTGTCCTTAGGAGACAGGATCCTTTAAAGACACACACAGAGAGAGAGAGAGAGAGAGAGAGAGAGAGAGGCTCAGTTTGTCTGAGTGTGGAAAGCTAAGCAGGGTCAGGCCTGGTTATTACTTGGATGGGAGACCCCTCCTCTAGTTTCCTGCATTGAGCAGGGGGTTGGACTCGATGGCCTTGTAGGCCCCTTCCAACTCTATGATCCTATGATTCCTACTTAGAGACTTTAGAGCATATGCAAATTAGCACCCCTGCTCTGTACATGTTCAGAGGTAATCTGCCCTTACACCCATTTAAAAAACAAAACAAAAGTCCATTTCCTCAAGAGAGGAAAAGCATTGTGCTACATGCATACTGCTATGTTTACAGAATCATAGAGCTGGAAGGGGCTATTTAGGCCATCAAGTCCAACCCCTTGCTCAGTGCAGGAATCCAGTTTAAAGCATCCCTGACAGATGGCTGTCCAGTCTCTGCTTGAATATCTTGAGTGATGGAGAGCCCAGCAGCTCCCTAGGCAGTCAGTTCCATTGTCTGACTGCTCTCACCATTAGGACGTTTTTCCTGATGTTCAGCCGAAATCTGCCTTCCTGTAACTTATGCCCATTATTTTGGGTCCTACAGGTACCTGGATGATAGAGAACAGGTTGCAGACCTCTGTTTTCCTTAGCTACATTTAAAAAATAATTTACTCCACTGGGGGGGGGGGGTAAAGTACTTTGTACAGACAATAGGCCTAAGTACTAGAATTCTTGAAAATCGAAGGTGTTGGCCCTAAATAGTATTAGCTGTATAGTTGCTGAACTGTCTAAGGGTTTTTTGGGTTTTTTTGTTTTTAATGAAGAGCAGCTGGGGTGTATCTGTTTGGAAATCTGATCAGTGGAAGAGGGGGACAGAATGTTTCCCTGTTGGCCATTATTTCCTCCTCAATAGTATGCCCATCTCCCAAGTGCTTTTCCACAGAGGAGGAAAGTGTTGACCTTCCAAAACATCTAACATCTAGCAGTCTGACATCTACCTTTTGGCTGAAGAATTCATCTATTCTCAGGATGAACTTGCTTTGCAAGCAAAATCCAGGTGCAAGTTTGACCTCCAGTATAATGAGGTTCCCTAGGTACTAATTAAAATCCTGTTTTTCTCCCTCTGCTAGTCAATAGTATAAAACAGTTGGCCATCAGCATGCAAAGGGCTTGTTTTAGTGCAGTGTGGATTCTCTGAGACACTTTACAGCATTTAGACAGGGAACACAAAGGTTTGCTGAAGTGTTTTTTGTTGCATAAGTTGGTTGTGTCATCTTATTTATTTATTTTAATTCCTGCAGTGCAAAATCTAACATGCCAGAGAAAAGGGCTTTGGTCTAGCCTTTGTACAGGGAGTTTAGATTTCCACATGGACTATTCACATTTTGCCCATGGCCCTTGTAAGGCAGCTTAAAGTAGCTTGCAGTTGCGGGAGGCAGGGGAATTCGGGACTCTGCATAACAAAGTGAGAAGCCGTGATGGCTTAAGGGTGTTCCGGACAGTCCTGGCATTTTCAGGGCAGTTGGAGACTATGCAGCATGCCCCAGCATGGGTGGGGCATGCTGGGAGTTCTAGGCCTTGTTTCTGTCTAAATTTGCATAGGATTGCGCCATAAATATATTAAAATCCCTAAGTGGTTCACATTAAAATGCAACATAACAATACAACAGAATGACTCTTAGTAAAAGAGCCTCTTGCTGTCTAAAAAAATTGAAACCTGATAGCACTTTTAATCCATTAGTGGATCTCTGCAAATTGTATCATGAATCTACCAATCCATGGATAATCCTGAATGTACATGTACAACATAATTGACAGTGGCAATTTGTCATCCACTTGGTTTGATAGTGCCATAACACCATGTTTTTAGCATAGGGCTAGGTCTGGTTCAGCACTAAAGGCAATGTTTGCATAGCTGCCTGAACATAATGTCATATCATGTCATTATCATGAGCATAGAAGGTGATGGGCTTGAGAAAGGTTTTAATAAATCTGGATATATGTGTTGAAAAATCATAATAAATGACAAAACCATTAATTTGGGCTTTATTTGCCACCATATACCTAAACGTCAGCAATGTCACCAGCACACTTACAAATGTTTCTCTGCAGTCATGAGGACTAGAAACATATTTGTGCATAAAAAATAAAAGCTAGGATTCCCAAGATCTGAACAAGTCCCATAGCTGAACATAGCAGAGACTTGCTGAGAGTTGGGTGGGGTTTGGAATTGCAAGCTGTAATAGTAGTGATTCTAGAAAACCATATCTATGTAATCAAGTCTTAATTGAATCACGCACAGTTATAAAAGGCATAGTGATAAAGGGATTTGATCCTTGCTGCAGTATCCCTAGGGAAGGCGGCAGAGGTACTGGGGAGGTAGCAGAGGGCAGTGACTGATGGTGTCTACCACACCTAAATCTGCTGTTTCAATCCAGGCTGCAAATCACCTTGATTTCAAGTGATCCTCCAAAGCCATGTACTCAGCCATGTTGTCCCCATCCAGGTAATTGTGAATTCGGTAAAAAAAAAAAAAGAAAGAAAGAAAAAGAAAAGAAAGAAAGAAAGTCCAGAAAACAGGAATCCTAGAAAAAGCTGCAATGGGACCAACCGGGGCAACGCATGCAATTCTTCATGCATTAATAAATAAAATACAATAAATAATTTCTACATTGTTGCCTCCTCTTGCACCCCCTGCTGCTACAACTGAACCATGCACAGAAGCCTGCTTCTACAAGATCCTTCAGGCAAATTGCAGAGATGTGGTCTGAGCAGGATGTCGGTTTCTTCAAACAATTTTAGTATCAAAAATTACTTAAGATAAAGCCCCTAACAGAATCTATAATAGCTGCCTGATCAGGTGTAGCTTGTGGAGAGAGAGAGGCAGGGAGGGAGAGAGACAGACAGACAGACAGAGATAGGGTGGCCAGATGTCCTACTTTACTTTTGTAGACCTGGAAGAGGACAGTCCTCGGTTTGACGGGCTGACCAGTCCAAGTCTGCTTTGAAGTCAAAGAGCCACAAGGAGGGAGAGCAGAAACCTTGGAGTTGCCCATCAACACTTAGCACCTAGAGTGCAGACTGAGCAGGTGCACAGGTCACCTAGTCAGTCTTCCCCACTATGGTGAGATGTACTGTATTTCTTTTTAAATTGTTTTTTAAAATGTGCACCTATACTATAAATTTGCATAATCAAGTCTTTCGCAAATTCGTGTCCTCATTTGTTCTTTCGTTTGGTGATGCAATTCTCGTTTTTTGGCAATGCAGAAGTGGCAGCCTCCTTACATTAGGTTGGATTCAGACTGGCCGTTCCACAGAGAGTCCCCTGCCCTGCCCTGCCCTGCCCTGCCCTCATGAACCTCTGGCGGGTCCCCTAATCCCCTGGAGCAGATTTTCTAGGGTCCCAGGGGAGAGGAGGCACTGGCAAAAAATCACCTCCCCACCCCTTCCTTTGGCATTAGTGGATCTCTGCAAATTGTAAGGCCCAATGCAAAATCATGTGTCCCCCCATCTGGCTGTCTTAGCGTGAGGGGGATAAAAAGAGAAGCCCCCCTCCAGTTCAGCTGGGACCAAGAGCCCTTTGGCTCCTCCCTTCCCAGAATTCTCTCTTGCGTTCATCATGGCACCCCAGATATGCTTCTTGTCCTCTTCCCTCCATGTCCTTTCCCCTCTTTCATGTAGCAGCAATTCAACCGTAAGTCATTATTTTAAATTTAAACTGTGAATCAGCTTGAGTGGGTGGGCAGAAAGGAGTTAAATAAAGTAAATAAGTAAATATCAACTCACTCAATGCCAGACTGAGACTTTAAACATGCTTTTCTGGATCCAGACCTTGGTCTGAAATCTCACCTAGCTAGTTGCGATTGCACTGTCCCTTTCAAGCAAGAGACCAAATTACAGGAAGAAATGATTTCACGTACTCCCTGAGGAAATTAAAGAGGTCACATTAGAGTCATTCTCTGTCTCTGAGAATAAAAGGATCCTGTGCTATCTGCAAAGTGAAAGCTTTTGTCAAATGGCAGTGTGCAGTCACAGGCGGCTCTTCCACTGAAATGCTTCTCTTATCGCAGTACAACCTTGTAGTGTACTCTGGACTTCCCTTCGGAGGAAAAAAAAAGGCATTGTACAAAGAAACATTTTAAAATGACCCTTTTATTTGTTTGATTCTGTTTTATCTGAATATATAATTTATTAGAAGGCGGCAACTTCTTTTGTATCTCAATGTTTTCAAATGTGATGTAACGAGATGGTATTTTTTCCAAAAATAGCCACTCGTTACATCAAGGTACATAGGAAGGTACATAGGTCAAGGTACATAGGAAGCAGCCTAATACCAAGCGAAACCACTGGTCCATCTAGTTCAGTGTTGTCTACAGTACCAGCTCTAGGTTTTGGAGGGCTATTGGGGAAGACACCCTCAATGGGTCCCCTCCCTCAAGACAAGGAAGAGCAGGTCCGGGGCCTCTTGCCAGTGGGCCCTCTACTGGCGTGTGGGCCCTCAGCAGGTGCCCAGTCATGCCAAGCCTTGATGCTGGCCTTGTCTGTATTGACTGGCCATGGTTATCCAGGGTTTCAGTCAGGGCGCTTTTCAGGCCCAACATGGAGATGCCAGGGATGGAACCTTGTTCCTTTAGTATGCAAAGTATGTGCTCTTCCACTGAGCAACAGGCTTTCTATGCACATATGCAAGCCATCACTTGATGCTGCTGTCAACTGGTAATGAGTAGCATACATATGTGAACCAGCCCTAGGGCTGAATGTATGTGAACTGACTCTACTGAAAAGTATTGCATTTGGGGGGGGGGGGACAGTGGGCGATAGTCTCTCACAGCCCACTCAGAGATGCAAATCTTTGTTTGATCGTGCTGCCATCAGGTGATGAACCTGCATGTGTGAACCGGGTTTCTATTCCTTATGTATAAAATGCCAACATAGTGGATTTAATAGGGTAATTCCCCCCCCCCCCCATATAGTGGCAAGTTCATTGGAATTTTGTCTTATGCAGAATTAGCAGTACAAAACACACAGCCCACCAAATAAATGAAACTATGACTAACTTGGATCCCAACAGCCACATCATTGCAAAAGTTACTCTAGATTCAAGGGGGGGTTCATTGTGTTTGGCACATGGACAACATTCATCTCCTTATTTAGTGGCTTAAAAAACATTACATTGCAAATCCCTGTGAATTTCACAGGAGCTTTTTTGGGGCATATGGCTATTAAATATTGAGGCTGATGTAGCTGAATGATAGGGGAAAGAAGGAAACCAGCCTGAGTGGCGGGAACATACTTCAGGGACACCCTCTGTCTCTGCAATAAAATCAACTTTGTAGCTGATCCAAAATGCATAGCTGCAGCATAACACATTAACAAATAGCAGCGGTTGTTGAAACTGCATTGCTTGGAATTTAGAATAAGCCAAGGTATCATGCTGCAATTCTGTTGTGTTTGTGCATTACATATTTATAGCCCTTCTAGGTTACTTGTAAGTCTCCTGGGCCCTTTTCAAACCCATTATACAAGTAAGGTATCTGTAGGCAAAGATGCCCTGCTTAGGCTTATGCCACACAAATGCTGGGGCCTGCTTCATTTCTGTTGCCATTATCAGGAAAGGCAAGAGATTTCTAGCATTTCTTCTTAGACATGCTTCTTGGTCTGAAAATTAACAAAGGTCCCATGTCACTGGGGAATTCCTTCACCAGCACTTTTTTTACTTTCTTGCCCAGTGTACTGCTTCAGGCCATGGGTTCTGTCAAGGTCCTGCACTGTAGCCTGGGTTGCAGGGTTCTGCTATGAATCAGATCAGGTTTGGTCAGGTCAGGTTTATCAGGAAAGCAAGATGGAAAGAGATCAGAACAAAAGAAAACTCCAAGTGGTGCTGCAGCTGGAAACCAGATAACGTTGTCTGTATTATGCTCCAACATGGAGCAAAGCAAGATTGAGCTTTAAATAAGAGTGTGGTAACCCCAGGGATGGGGACTCGGACTCGAGGACTCGACTCAGGAGTCGGACTTGAGTCGTGAGGGGACCCCTCTGACTCGACTCGGACTCGAGTCCCAATATTTTTAATGGGACTCGAGACTCAACTTGGGACTCAAGACCAAGGACTCTTCAACATCCCTGGGCTGTGCCAGAAGGAGTGGAGAGGAGCATGATTGCCGGCGAAGAGCGCATGGAAGCGAGGTGCGCTGCTGCTCGGCCACTATGGACTGCTACCAGGAGTGCAGCCCCAACAGTGTGTCAAGATTTATTTTGATTGATGTGCTGCATACTTGGGAGAGGCAGAAGAAGGACCTGAGATTACTCTGTGTGGCTGCTCTGAGTGTGTTTCTGGTTCCAGCAAGTTCATCACCAGTGAAGCGGGTGTTCAGTGAAGGTGGAATTGTGATGAGATCTCACTGTTCCAGAATGGGGGCCAAATATTTAGAAAAAATCATGTTCCTCAAATGCAACATGGATAAGTTTTAGGAAGTACAGCAAGTTTATTTTTTAAAATTTTTCTAAAATGCAACCTTTCAGACATTTTGGGTTTGGCTGCCTCTGCCTGCCTGTCTGGGGTTCCCAGCCTCCTCTGCCTGCCTGGTCTCTTCTTGACCAGTTCAACAGTTGAATTGTCCAAGACAAAGGCCTCTGCCTGCCTGCTTTGGGGTTCCCTGCTTCCTCTGCCTGCCTGGTTATTTTGGGTTTTTCTGCCTGGTCTGTTCTTGCCAAAATCAGTTGCAGAGTTTTGAAATAAAAAGGCACACTTGTGCCTAGAATTTATTTAAACCACACATCTGAAGTAGCCTTATTTTGTTGGGAAAACCCCCCATTGATTTTAATAGGGACTCGTGGAGTCAGCTTTGGGAGTGACTCGGGACTCGGGAGTCACCATTTTGGACCAAGGACTCGAACTCGGACTTGAGACTCGGGTCCAAAGACTCGTGACTTGACTCGTGACTCGAGACCAAGGACTCTTCAACATCCCTGGGTAATCCTTAGGCTGGTTGGCCCCACCTCCATACTCACTGAGCTTTGTCTCTTGAAGTACCCTAGCCTGTTTTAGCAATCTCAGACTGTGACAACATGGGAATAGCTATGGCATGCTAGTTTCCTTTTGGCCTAAGTCTTTGGAGTCTGAGGACAGTAATGCGACTTCCTTTAGATTCAAGGAAACTGGTCCCTGAGGTCTTTCTAGAGAACAGGGTCCCAGGGAGTTTCCATGACCCCTTTCCATAGCTGAGTCCTCTCCCTGAACCATTAACCATGTTCTGAGGACAAGGAGTCAGAATCTTCTGAGGATGAGGGTTCAGAATCCTGTTCCATGATACCCAGTCACATCTATCTCTTCACTAGTTAAGAGAGACATTGTGTTTTTTGTGTGTGGCCAATTCTTTGTGTTTGCTTCACATTAATGTAGGCTTGTATTAGGGTGGCCACTTATGAATCACCAAAAAAGTGGACACCAATTTGCATAACATTTGCATATATATATATATATATATATATATATATATATATATGCAAATTTAGAAATAATTATAATAATTTAAATTAAAATATAGTACATCTTACCATCGTGAGGTGAGGAAGACTGTGTGCCTTGCTTCAGGTGTTGTTGATGGACAGCTTCAAGGCCCAGCTCTTCCTACAGATGGTTCCTTATCTTTAAACCAGACCTGGACTGGACAGCCCTTCAAATATAGGACACCTTCAAAATAGAGGACAGTCCTCTGGCAGCACTTCAAATAGAGGACTGTCCTGGCCACCCTAGATTAATAACATTCCAATCTCCACTGCAGAAAAATTCAATTCAGTTGGGTAGCACATGTGTAGCCAAGTGGTCTTTGCCACCTAGTGGCAACCAAAGAGGAGATTATCATCATCATCATCATCATCATTATTATTATTATTATTTGTATCCGCCTTTTTCCCAACACTGGGACCCAAGGCGGCTCACAATCTTTAAAACTCATACAATTAAAACAGAAATAGAAAAATACAAAAGTTAAAAATAGAATTAAACCAATATATATATATAATTAAAAACAATACAATACACATAATATAAAATACAGCATTCAACTGGAAGATCTTTGCCTGCCTCTGGAGGCTTATCAGGGAGGGCACCACTCTAGCCTCCCTGGGGAGGGAATTCCAGAGCGCTGGGGCAGCCACCGAGAAGGCCCTCTCCCATGTTCTCAGCAGGCGTGCCTGTGATGGTTGTGGAACCGAGAGAAGGGCCTCCCCTGAGGATCTCAAAGTACGGGCAGGCGTGTAGGGGAGAATACAATCTCTCAGATAACCTGGACCCAAGCAGTATAGAGCTTTATAGGTCATAACCAGCAATTTGAATTGTGCCCAGAAACAGACTGGGAGCCAGTGAAGCTGTTGTAACAGAGCAGTTGTTTACTCCCTGTAGCCAGCCCCAGTCAGCAGTCTGGCAGCAGCTCTTTGAACCAGCTGAAGTTTCCGAACACTCTTCAGAGGCAGTCCCATGTAGAGTGTGTTACAGTAATCCAAGCAGGATGTAACTAAGGCATGTGTCACTGTGGCCAAAGCAGACATCTCCAGGAACGGGTGCAGCTGGCGCACTAGCTTTCACTGTGCAGATGCACTCCTGGCCACCGCTGAAACCTGGGCATCCAGGCTCAGGGCTGAATTCAGAAGTACACCCAAGCTGCGAACCTGTATCTTCAGGGGCAGTGTAACCTCATCCAACACAAGCTGACTCCCTGATCTGCCTTCCGACTGACCAGGAGCACCTCTGTCTTGTCTGGATTAAGCTTCAATTTGTTTGCCCTCATCCAGTCCATTACCGCCAACAGACACAGAATGGCCTTCCTCTTTCAAAAGCTTGTTTTCTCCTCCCCCTCACCTCACCCCTTTGAGTGCATAACACATGACACTGCCACCAAATGGCAGGAGAGGAGAACTACCTGTCTTACCTGCATGTGCCCAATTCTTTGGGGAATGATTCCGTATTGTTTCAAAGCAGCCTTGAAGTTGCACTGATGCCAGATTGCATGGCATGAGGCTAAGTGATCACAACGGCATACCTAGTTCACTGCCCTATGCCATTTTGTTCTTGACAGTATTGTGCTCAGGAAAGTAAAAAACAAAATGGGTGAATAAATTGTAGAGTTTAGTATTCACTGAGTCACTGCTGGGGAAACTGAGAAAACTAGGAGCTTGTTCTGTTATGTACTGAAAAGTTGGGGTTGACACGACTTAGCTACTGCAACCTTTGTGGAAATAAGCATGTTGTGGGTTGTTGCTAACACTTGGTAGCCAAGGATGAAGCAAACTGCTGTTGCCGGCTGATCTATCTTGAGTAGTGGGGAATGTGCCTGACTAGTGAGGCCTCCTTCATCCAGTTGCTGAAATCACTCTTGTGATGGGATGAGCATGTTTTTTTCAGCCAGAGGCTCCATTTCTAGACATCCAAGGCCAGGCACTCCTGACTGTCAGTTCACCATCAGTACACATAGGGAAGAGAGTGTCATACTTCTATCTCAAAGGGAAGAGTGGGGATTGGATACCGTGGGGTCCTGGAAACTTCAGGGAAATGTTTAGCTACCTGATATGCCCTGTTGTTCCAAGTTATAGTGTGTATTATTTATGCATTAAATGTATCTTCATTACAAGACTCAGTTCCTTGCCTCTTCTTTGTGTTCCAAGTGGGTAAAAAGAAATGCCCTCTAAGGAATTCAGCCAGTGTTTGTTTCTGCCAGTATTTATTTTTCATCCAGATTTATGGATGTGGAGAGGGGGTACCGGTATGTCAAATTTGATAAGAGCTTGTTGCTGCCATGAGTTGAGGCTGCACACATATGCATGCTGCTAAATGTCCCCTTCCTCTCCCCATGCATGAGCACTCCATGTATTCACCCACCTCTCTGAACGACTTTTGCAAATGGCTGCAGCAAGCGTGTGTATGTGTGTAGGACTTCATGCCAAACCTCAAGTCCCCATCCCCTTAGTTCATATGTAAACCTCAAGATCTGGAGAATTTCGTCACATTTCACTTATAAGGAAGAGAGATTGCAGAATATTTCCACACACACACACAAGATCTCAACGCTCCTTTAGTACCTAACTAATGAGAAAATATTTGGGGGGGGGATTGAGAAGCCTAGTTACTTCTATCACGGCTACTTGATTTTTGGAGAAAGGCAGTACAAGGAAGAAAGGGGAAATCAGCTCTTCTGGATCCTTGATCACATTCTTGGATAATGAGCTGTCCTGCTAGTCTGATTAGGACACATGTTTTATGCAAATTGGCTGTTTCTGAAGTTTGTTCTCCTCTACTGATAACTATTCCCTAGGCATATCGTTCATAAAATGGGAGAGGAGAGACATCCTAATGAGGCTAAAGCATTTGTAAGGGTTGCTTGAGCTTCTTTCTAAAAATCTTCCAGATTGTTCTTGTGGGCCTCCTATCATAACTGAACCAGAAGACAAAGTTGGGAACTCTCCATGCCCTCCACAACAGCTCATTAAAAGCAGATATGTGGACAGGTAACTCAGTTCCTTGTGAATTTGTGTGCAGTCACAGAGCCCAACTGTCATTCTTGAAAAACTGGATGGAAAACTTGTCCCCTGAACTGGACAATCCATAGAACAGGAAGGAAGGAGGCAATACATTCAGGGAGCCCAGAATAGTATTTTCTTTTGTTTGCTATGACAAGTTTTAAGCATCTCTTCATTTATATGTACATCATCCACACTGTATACCCTCATATCTCTAGACATACACTTCATTTCTTTTCTTTTTTTAATCATCTTGCTCATATACACACCATTCCCCAAAGCTGGGAGCAAGCCAGACAGAAATCTTTCAGATGACTATATCTGCCCATCAGGAGCTTGACCTTGAACCGTGTCATAAGGCACAAATCACTGCTGATGGGAACCAGCAGTGAAGGCAACCCAGATGCTACATGTGGAACTTGCTGGGAGCCAGGCATAGCAGACTTTTTTTATTCTCTCCAGCATAAATGAAAGTTCAGGGTTTGCTAGCTGGGTGCTACAGATGCTAAGTGAATTTTTCTGTGGTGCATGATGGAACTGGCATCTCCATCATTTCGAAAATGATGGAGAAATGGCATCAGGATCAATATCCCAAGAGCACCAGGATAGACCGAACATGGTTTACAATCTACAGGCCACCTCTGCTTTGTTATTAAAACTAGTGCTGTGCTGAGAATTTCTTCCATATTTTTTTCCTCATTCAATTTGATAGAAAAGAAATTGTTTTCAAAAAGAAATTCGGAGGAGAAGAAATTTTGGAGAAATTCTCATAGGTTGGGTTTGGGGTTCTTGTGCCTACCTTACTTATGAGGTGGGTTGAGGAGTGTGCCCTCTCTTTCACTGCACAATCATCTCTCTGGAAGCCTGTAGCCTGCTTGGCTTCCTGCAGTTCAGTTAAAGCCCAGAGGAAGACATTGTGAAGCAATTCCATCCACAGGGCTTTTTCAGATCAGAAAGTGCAGGGAGCCTGGGAGACATCAGAGCAATGGAGAAATGTGTAATAGAAACACACACACACACACACACACACACACACACACACACCACAGCCACCTCGCAGTCATTACGTAAGGTCAAAAACACCACCAAAATAAATTCAAAATAAATTATAAAATGCCCTAAGAATGAGGCAGAAAAAGGGAAGCCTCGTTCTTGGGGGAAGAAAACTTTCTGGAAATTTGAGGATGGATTTTGTCACACAGCACCAGCTTCACTTCTTCCCTGCCGCTGGATGCAATGCTGCCTCCCCACACCCACTACAGGGCTTGCAGGGAAGGAGCAGTATTATCAGCACCTACATTAGAGACAAGATGTATCCACCATCACTCCTCAGAAAGTTAACATTTGGAACACCCTGGAGAAGGTGTTGAACCCCGAAGAATGACAACTGGAGCTGAGCCAAAATTTCTCAGAAGACATTTTTCTCAGAAAGGTCCTGAGATGGGTTCCCCCCCCCCCTCTCTTTTACCCCACTAGAAATCAAAGGCCACTTTGCCCTATGGATGGAATTACCCCATGGAGAAATTCAGTGAAATTGTCCCCTCAGTTTTTCTGCCCACAAATAGGGTGGAGAATTTTGAGAGGCCATCTGTGCACAGCTCCAATTAAAACACAATTTCTAGAAGTCGCAGATTGTTGCCTAAGAAGCAAATGCCCTTTACTGACCCTACTATTCAGCACGGTAAAGTGGCCCTTCTCAGGGGTATATTTGGGGGGCGGATATCATTAAAGAGAAAATTTAACCAGGACTAAATTTAGTCCTGGCAAATATTTAATGTATTATAATTTCTTACCAACATTTCTTGGTCCATCTTTGTAACCCTCTTCAGAGGTTTTCCAAATTGTGTTCACTGAACACATGGATGTACATAAGCTCTCCCTTCGTCATCCTGACAAATACACAAAGATCAGGGGGCAAGGCCAGCAGGGATGCTCACCTCACATTGCAAGGATTGCCAGCAGGGATGCTCAGATCACATTGTGAACCTATGACAGCTTTCCAGACCTGATAGGTCACTGTCCATGTCAAAGTCACATCTCTTAAAAAAGACAGAAGAATAGCACAAAGCACATCTACATCGGTAGAGATTGTGTTACTCTTCCATCCTTCTCAAAGTCAACTTTCTGCAATCAGAAAAAAGATGGACGCAACACTGGGAAAACGCAGGATTTATAAATGATGGATAATGGATGATGACGTCATGTGGACCCCCTGTAAAATGTGAGCAAACAAGTCATGGTGATTCTGCAATAAATGGAAGCAGCCTTACATTCCTTTTCTCTGCAGCCCACCTAACAAGTGTCCTCTTCTTGTCTTCATAATCTTCAGTGTGACCATTCCATCCATTCTCCCTGCCCCTCAGCTAATTCATGTGTGTCTCTACATACTCAAGAAAAAAAGCTTCCCAGTCTTTTCTTGTATGCATCAGTGTCGGTGTTCCTCCAGCTACCTATTAATTAATTTAGCCTCTTCATTCTCCCTGCTTCCCTCCAGGAATTAGCGCAGCACTTATCACCATGATATCTGAAATCTAAAATGACAGCAAAATGGTCAATTTGGCAAATATGTTTCATTCATAAAAAAATGAAGGCATTAAAGTGGGTCAAGTGACAACGGATTGGGCCCTGTGCCAAGGATAATCATATCAGGGTTTTTAATCTAGATCCTTATAGCAGAGGTGCTTGAAATGTTAATTGCTAAGCCAGATCCTGCCTGGGTTCCTGTTTACAGGAGCAATGCTTACTTAGTGGAGTCCTGTGTTTAGAGTTTGACAGGGCTGTTGGTGTTGGTTTGGAAAAGTTCACATATGGGTACATATTAGAACTGTGCCAAATTTTCTGATCTATTTATTTTTGACCATTCATTAGGGGGAGGGGCGAAAAGAAATTGCACCTGTGGGATGTGGTGAGAATTTTGGAGACATTTTCTAGCGTGCAGGGCTTCAGTGCTTACGTTACTGTAAGGAGGTGACTGAGGGGTGCTTGTGAAGTGTACTCTTTATTTTACTGTATTTACCCTGTTCTGGCCTTGCAGCCTCTCCAGCTGCTTGAGCTTTCTGATAAGCCCCCTAGAAAATTTAACCAGGACTAAATTTAGTCCTGGTTAAATTTTCTAGGGGGCTTATCAGAAAGCTCAAGCAGCTGGAGAGGCTGCAAGGCCAGAACAGGGTAAAAACAGTAAAATAAAGAGTACCCTTGGGGCTCTCCAGTGCTATTGCCTGCCAGGTGCCTGAAGACTGAAAAAGGAGTTCTTGTCATTGTTTTGTCATTGTTAAAAGGACTTTTAACAACAACAAAACCAAACCAAAAATGCCTTGTTCAGCTTTCATGCATTCAACTACATCTGGTAAGGTCATGTCATTGTTAGGTCAGGTCAGAGTGGGTATGGCAACTTCATGGCAGGTGCAGCAGGGTCTGGTTTAGACAAGGCACAGTGTGTCCAGACCTTGAAAAGAGTACTATGGGAATGCTGGCTGGAGTGTTCTCACCCACTGAAGAAAATCTGTTGCATCAGCAAGGTGCAAAGACCTTCTGAATCCTAATGAAGGCTGCTGTTGGCTTCCAGAGCTGTTGATGGCTCTGAAGAGCTGTCTGTGCCCTTAAAGGGCCATTGCTTTCTTCTACAGCTCTTGGTTCCTAAAGCATGGGGTTGACAGGGACTGCCCCAGGAGTGAGTCTTCTGAATCCAAGAAATATAGTATAGCTACATTTTCTGGCCTGGACAGACTCAAAGTGAAGGATGTAGGGTGGCCACTTGTGAATCACCAAAAAAAAGAGGAAATGCATCACCAAAAAAGAGGACAAAAGAGGACATCTATTTGCATAAAATTTGCATATGCTAATTTATCTTGATAGACTCACATTTAGACTTGATAGACTCACATGAAATAAATATTGCAATTTAAATAGAAATACACTACATCTCACCATAATGTGGAAGACTGTGAACAGGTGACCTGTGTGCCTATTTGTTCAATCTGTTGCCCAGATGCTGTTGCTGGGCAACTTCAAGGCCCAGCTCTTCCTTCTGATAGTTCTTTATCTTTATACCGCACTTAGATTGGACAGCCCTTCATATAAAGGGCACCTTCAAAATAGATCCTCTGGCAGCCCTTCAAATAGAGGACTATCATCTTTAAAGCGGACACATGGCCACCCTTGGGGATGGCAACTCTTTGAGAGGTGCCTCCTTCCATCTGTACTCTCCTTGGCACTTGAGTGTGGTTCAAGGCTGGGGAGCGTAGCAACATGGAAGTAGGTTTAAGAGAAGGAAGATTGTACAGAGAAGTGCAGCTTTAGAAGAGAAAAGAACAAGGAGTTGCAAACTAGACTAGATGCAGTACAGTTTGCTCAGTAAAGTTATGCTCGTGTTTGAAGTTGCTTAAGTTGCCTGAGCAGTGAGCAGTGATTCACAAGCAACAGTATACCCTATAGGCTAAACCATAATTATTATACCCATATCACAGAGTGGGGAAGAGGTGGACATTTGTCAAACACCACCGAGTGAATTCATGGTTGAGGTGAGATTACAATTTGGGCTTCCCAACCCTTAGTCTTAGCCACAAGTGATCCTGTGAGAGCACACATGTGGAAAATGTTTTTCAAAATTGGTCATATGTTTTTTATGACTTCTTCACAGGCCACAAACAGGATGACATGCAAGGAAATTCAGTGACTGGCTGAAACTAGTGATAAGATGTAGAGTTTTCTGACTCCAGATCCTCTGCTATAGCTGCAAGAAATCTCCCTCAGTTTGGTTTGAAAATGTGTGATATTTATTTATGCATCTCTAAAACTGCACAAAGTAGAAGCAGAAGGACTAAAATAACAGAGGTGAGGCTGTTCATTGTCATCTCCAAACTATTTTAAACTGACTTGTGAGGGCAAATAAAGTCTGGTTTGATGAGAACAGAATCACATCATTATCTGGGTAAATAAAACCCAACGCATTTTCTAATTTGTTCTGTAAACTAACCTATAAAAATAGATTTAAGGCAATGGGACAGCTAGGTATTATCAAATCAACCTTAAAAGCAACTGCCACACCTCATTTCCCCCCCTTTATCTAGCAGTAATTGTATGCATCTTGCAACATTTTCAAGTTAACAATATCCACCTGCACTTTGCATACTTAAAAAGATGCAAAATGCAGATAGAGAGCCAGAGAGTTAATTCTGCACCTCCCCCACTGTATAAGATTTGTAGGATGCATTAAAACAGTCACGCCCTATCACTGAACATGCAATTGAAAAGCCCCAACAGGGAGATATGAACCCAGCGAAGAAGAAACATCAACAATTCAGAAGCATGAAGGAAAGAAAAAGAAGCAGAAGCAAAAGCAAAACCAAAGAGAGAAAGTAGTACAAGATGATGCCAGGTGCTACATAACCAGGGATGTTGAAGAGTCCTTGGTCTCAAGTCACGAGTCAAATCACGAGTCTTTGGATCTGAGTCTCGAGTCCGAGTCTGAATCCTTGGTCCAAAATGGTGACTCACGAGTCACGAGTCCCTCCCAAAGTTCCTCCCTCCACGAGTCCCTATTAAAATCAATGGGGTTTTTTCCCAACAAAATAAGGCTACTTCAGATGTGTGGCTTAAATAATTTCTAGGCACAAGTGTGCCTTTTTATTTCAAAACTCTGCAACTGATTTTGACAAGAACAGACCAGGCAGACAAACCGAAAATAACCAGGCAGGCAGAAGAGGCAGGGAACCCCGAAGCAGGCAGGCAAAGGCGTTTGTCTTGGACAATTCAAACTGTGGAACTGGTCAAGAAGAGACCAGGCAGGCAGAGGAGACAGGGAACCCCAAACAGGCAGGCAGAGGCAGCCAAACCCAAAATGTCTGAAAGGTTGCATTTTAGGAAAATGATTTTAAAAAAAATAAAATCTTTGCCGGTGATCGCACTTCTCTCCACTCCTTCTGGCACAGCCCAGGGATGTTGAAGAGTCCTTGGTCTCGAGTCCTGAGTCGAGTCTCGAGTCCCATTAAAAATATTGGGACTCAAGTGGGACTCAAGTCAGAGCGGGGACTCAGTCCGACTCATGAGTCGAGTCCTAGAGTCTGAGTCCCCATCCCTGTACATAACTGATGAGTGTGCCTGTGTCATCAGCAATGCTGGAGTTTTGGTTCTCTCTGAGAAATCAAGGCAGTCACTGACATATTTAAAGCCGAGGGACAGGCTAGCAGAGTACATAGTTCTAGTACAGTGTTCTCCAACCTTGGGTCCCCAGATGTTTTTGGCCTACAACTCCCAGCACGCCCCAGCCAGCTCCAAGGTTGGAGAACACTGTTCTAGTAACATCAGCCCCACTAGCCGCCCAACCCAAGAAGGTCCTTTCTTTCGTTTTGACATTGACCTCCACAGACATCATCACTCCTGGCTTTGTCAGCCAGATATGCTCACTTCAGAATCCATCTTAATTTTTTTAAAAATAAAGGAACATCCCGAGCCACCTTATTAGGGGACTATGTTCGGCACCAAACTGGTATATGGAAAATGAGTGGGTGAGAGTGAGAGAGTGATTGGTAGTACATGATGAAGTCAGTGCTATGCATAATTGGCATTTAATTATTTTATGCTATTTGTAGAGCGATTTCTATCTCGTCCTTCTAGTGCAGCAGTGCAGAACCTCAGGCCTGGGATACCAATCTGGGCCTCTGGGCCTCCCTAGGGGACTACTCCACTTTCCCCAGACCACCTATCGTTTGGTAGTTTCCCAGCTTTTGTGCAGTTTTGTCTCCATTCTAAACGGTTGAAGTGCCTTTCCTAAGTCTTAGTTACTAGCAGTAAGAGCTTTAAGCTAATATATGCCGGTATGTTTGGTGTTTTGGCCCCACTCTACAGCTCTGCCCACCAATGGAATGCAGCCCAAAGAGCTTCTCCAAATTGGGATTTGGCCCTCAGTCTGAAAGAGGTTCAGCACCCCTGCCGTAGTGCCTATGCACTACTCAGAGCAGTGTACAATTATTTTAAATCACAATGTCATAAAAGACAATAAAAAAACAACAATAAAGATACAGTAAAAATACAGCATAGGCAGAGACTACAGATAAAACATAGCATTTACATAAAGCGGTTACTTATCAGGCACAAGCATAACAGAATAAAAATATCTTTGCTAGCAGGCAAAACACAGCCAGAGGGACGACCATCCATACTTCACAGGGCAAGGTGTTCCACAATATTGGTGCAATGCAACCACTGAGAAGACCCTATCTCTCTTTGTATCATCCATACCTTTATGGGGAGGTAACAGAGAAGGACACAGGCCTGTGGCTTATGCTAGCTCAGCTTGTCTGAGCGTGGAAAGCTAAGCAGGGTCAGGCCTGGTTATTACTTGGATGGGAGACCCCCTCCTCTAGTTTCCTGCATTGAGCAGGGGGTTGGACTCGATGGCCTAGTAGGCTCCTTCCAACTCTATCAGATCTATGAAATCTATGACACTCTTAAATTCTGTATAATGATCCTAAAGCATAACAAGCTGACAGAAGACTTTCCATATGCCTGCTGAAGAGCTTGTGTTGTGCATGCAGCAGGATAACTGGCCACAGTGGTGGAAATGTGATATCTGGATTGGGTCATTAAGGGTGCAATCCTATGCATGTTTAGACAGAAAAAAGTCTCACAATTCCCAGCATGCCCCAGCCAGCATTGCTGGCTGGGGCACGCTGGGAGTTGTAGCACTTTTTTCTGTCTAAATATGCATAGGATTGTCCCCTAAACCTATCATATTATGATCACCATGGCATCCCTACAAAAATGACAAAAGGAAATAAAACCTCCTTGGAAAAGGAGGCAAAATAAAGCGTGACTCACGCTTGAACATGCTTCAGTTTCCACTGTATTTCTTCCTTCATTCCAGTAAGCTACCGTACCTGGATATGGTTTCACAATATGCGTAGCAGTAAAATATGATAAAATTATTCTTTCTAGGTTTGATTTTCTTGCATCTCTGATCTGCTTCCCTTCTCCCTCCCCACACTTTGTAGGGTGACAGCAGGCATTGCCATGGCAACATAACACAAAACCATCTTCTTTTGTGGTGAGAAAAGTTGAATAGTTAAAAGAATTGAGTAGGGTTGGGAGTGGATGTACAAGCAGAAGGTACCTGAGAATTCAGCTAAAAATAGAAAACTTAATAACGGAGCCATGAAGGGTGGGGGAACCATCAGAGGCGGGGGATGGGGGACTTCATAGCCTCTAGCCCTTTCCCAGAAGCCTTATTAGATTACTAAATGTAATTTTGTATCTTTTCATTCAGAGAAGGAATAAGGAGGAAAGGGAAAAAGTTGCTTTGTTTCCAGCTGTGTTGGAGAGAAAGTCGACACAGTGTACTGTATGTCCATATTTCATTTACAGCGCTAATTACCTGTCCAATTTTAGATTCATAAATTAAAACCCATTCCCTTTTAGAACTTAGAGAGCATCCTCCATCCCTTTCTTAAAAATGGATGCAGAGTACACCTTGTTCATTACAAAGCCATACATCAGTGTAATCTGCACTTTGATGCTTTGTCTGATTTTACAACTTGAAACAAATTAGTCCTGTTATAATGTTTCCTTTGATAGCCAATGTGGTTACATTAATTCTGAGCAATGCTTCCAGCATTGGCAACATGGGAATTCAGTGCATAATTCCACCAGAGGAACATTTACAGGCTGTACACAGACAGACACACATGATCAAAAATTTGGGATGCGGATCATTCTAGCCTCTCAGTTATGCATGTTGAATATAGGAATGTGCCCCCATGTGGTAAGATCTGGTATTTTTCACATAATGGCAAACTCTATTTTTATTGGTTCACTAGTTCACTATTCAGGCGTTCTCTTACCAGGTAGATCAAATATGCCAGAGGAGGGAGAACTCCAGCCTTGTCCCTCTCCATCGTTGCATCTTTTACTCATAGAGGGTGACTGTCTGAAGAGGAGAGCCTTCTGTATCTGTGGAGGCTCTCAATGTGAGCAGGAACGTGGATTTTCCAGCGATCTGGTTCATGTGGAGAGCCTCCTTGGATACATTTGTCTGACATTTAGAGATGCAGGGCGAATAGGGAATACACTGCCTCATGCTTCCTGTTTCCATACTTCTCTATAATATATAAGTGGGCCTTTGCATTTATCTGCTCAGAGTGTAGAAAATGTTTTGTGATCTGCAAGAGAGCTTAGGCAGTTGGGTGCTATAAAAGAATAATAAAGAAATAAATAGTGAAATGCAAAAAACAAAAAAACGTGGATTTTCCAGCGATCTGGTTCATGTGGAGAGCCTCCTTGGATACAGGCGGCTCTCTTTTCAGACAGCCGCCCTCCATGAGTAGAGGCTGCTGATGGAGATGGGTGGGGCTTTTGTCACATGTTTGCTCTATGCAGGAACAGAACACCTGAACAGGGCTTGGGCCTTCATTACATGAGCATGCATATCCATTATATATGCATGTTTGCTATACATACAGCAAGGAGCCACAGGCAATCCTAGCTTCCTATCATACGTGCCGATATGATATGATAATATAACATAGCCCAGTCTTTGCTATAAGCTGGCATTAGTTTTATAGTCTGAAGCAGTAGCAAATACCATCTCACATCAAATGGGGTGGGTGGGTGTTGAGAAAAGGAAACATTCAGCATCCAAAAATTGACTTCCTGGTGATTTTAATGTATCATGAGGAGCAGGCCATGCAGAACAGAGCATGTGTTCTCTCATCTTACTGTATACAGTCCTAGAATGATAGATTTGGAATGGGTCATCATTCTAAATCAACATAGTGCCTAGCAGACTCAAATCGATGTCTGACATTTAGAGATGCAGGGCGAATAGGGAATACACTGCCTCATGCTTCCTGTTTCCATACTTCTCTATAATATATAAGTGGGCCTTTGCATTTATCTGCTCAGAGTGTAGAAAATGTTTTGTGATCTGCAAGAGAGCTTAGGCAGTTGGGTGCTATAAAAGAATAATAAAGAAATAAATAGTGAAATGCAAAAAACAAAAAACAAAAAAACAACAACCCTACTCTGGACATTGTGGAGAAGGATGGAAACAGGAAGCATGAAGCATTTGCATTTCTGCTTCCACTGCATAACCCAACATTAAGGCTGCTCTTATATCTGCCCATATAATCCAGATGATAATAAATATGGCAGAAGTAGGAGCAGGTGTGACAAAGCGGTACCATGCCAGAAGAACTTGTATCATGAGACCCAAGTATAATGCAACACATTCAGAAGACTTAAGTGAACAAACCATGCTATGCATTATAGCAGTGTTCTCCAACCTTGGGTCCCCAGATGTTTTTGGCCTACAACTCCCAGCCAGTAGCGTAGCTGGCTGGGGCATGCTGGGAGTTGTAGGCCAAAAACATCTGGGGACCCAAGGTTGGAGAACACTGCATTATAGGGTAAAGTGTGCAAAGCACCCAGGTCACCACCCAGTTGAAGCTGAAGAAGTGCAATCTCCTTCAGTCCTTCCCTCAAATACATGCCATGGAGACTCTCCGTATGATTCGTGGCAAACAACAGCATAGCATAATGCCACAGTAATACAGTATAGTAATTAAGAGACTGGGCTGTGAACAGGGAAGTACTTGGTTCAGATTTCACCTTAGTCATGAGCTCACTGGGTGGCCACTGAGGCAAAGCATGCTCTCTCAGTCTTTCTACATGAGGCATTCATTGTGCGCTTGTGATTCCTCACTGACAGTAGTTTGCAGGTGCTTTATATGACGTCATCCTCCAGGGCCTCTCCTTTGCAACCGTTTCCACAGCTTTTTAAACAAACAAACAACAAGGAAAGTCTGGTATTATTTGTGAATGACAGCATGAAACCCTAGTGTATTTGCACAATTATGCTATTCCACAGCACCACTTAGTGCTTGTGTATAATGAAACATATAGAAAGGCAGAGAAAGAAAACCCTTGAAAAAAAACATGTGTAAAGGAGCCAGTCTTAATCCTGCAAAGAATCTGGAAGCAGATTGTGGTGGGTTAAAAGCCTCATTTAGAAAAGCCCTTAGTCTCAGCTTTACAGAGTTGCAAGGCTTATTGTGTTAATGTATGTGAAGCACTTTAACTCACAAAAAGTGCTATATAACATAAAGACTACAGTCTTACATAAGCTTGTGTGTCCTACCTGCGGGGTCAATTTCAGAACGTAACATTGGGTGACTATTCCTCAAACCCTTGGCAACTGAGCTACGAGGGTTCCACACCATACCATCTTGTCCCCAATGTTGTTTAACATCTATATGAAGCCGCTGGGAGCAGTCATTAGGGGATCTGGAGCCAAGCGCCATCAGTATGTTGATAACACACAGCTCTATCTTCCTGTGACAACTGAATCAGGAGAGGCTGTGCGTGCAAGTCCTGGATCAGTGCCTGAACTCAGTGATGGGCTGGATGAGGGCCAGTAAACTGAGGCTGAATCCTGGCAAGACAGAAGCCCCATGGGTGAGTGGTTTCCAAGTCTGGGAGATAGGCTCATTGCCTGTTCTGGATGGGGTTGCACTCCCTCTGAAAGATCAGGTTCGTAGTCTGGGGGTACTCCTAGGTTCATCATTGTCGCTGGAGTCCCAAATGACTGTGATGGTTTGGAGTGCCTTTTACCATCTTTGATTGGTTCACCAGCTATGGCCTCTCCTGGACAGGGATAACTTGGCCACAGTGATACAGGCGCTAGTAACCTCAAGGCTAGATTATTGCAATGCACTCTATGTGGGGCTGCCCTTAAGGCTGTTCTGGAAGCGGGAGCTAGTGCAAAATACAGCAGCTCGGCTGTTCTTGGGAACTGCCCCTTTTCAGCATGCAACTCCTTTGCTGAAGGAACTGCACTGTCTACCCATTTGCTACCAGGCCAGGTTTAAGGTTCTGGTACTAGTGCACGAAGCCTGAAACAACTTGGGACCAGGATACTTGAGAGAATGCCTTGTCCCTTTCCAACCTGTCCAGTCACTGTCATCAGATGGCATGCTCCTGGTGGTTCCTCATGGGCCTTTTGCCCAATTGGAGTCCACTAGGAGAAGAGCCTTCAGTGTGGCAGCTCCATTTCTGTGGAACTTCCTGCCTCTGGAGGTCAGGCAGGCTCCGACACTGTGTTGCTTTTGACGCCAACTGAAGACCTCCTTGTTCCGGGAAGCTTTCTCTGCTGTCCAACCACCATTTTAGTGTTACCTTATTTTCAGTGTATTGTTTTTGTTTCTTTTATCTGTTTTTTTTTATTATTTTATTGATCACCAGTCCAGAATCTACTTACATATGGAGCAGTATACAAATACTTAAACAAACAAACAAACAAACCTATCCGGTCACTGAGGTCATTGGAGGACATTATCCTGGTGGTTCCACATGGTCCTATGGCCCGATTGGAGTCCACCAGGAGAAGGGCCTTCAGTGTGGAGGCTCTATTTCTATGGAACTCCTTGCCTCTGGAGGTCAGGCAGACTCCAACATTGTATTGTTTTCAGTGCCTGCTAAAGACATCCTTGTTCCAGGAAGCCTTCCTTACTGACCAGCCATGGTTTTAATTAATACCCTGTTTTCTACGCATTGTCTTTATTCTTTATCTGTTTTTAATCATTTAATTGTTTACTGTTCTGAAATCTGCTTAGATATGGAGCGGTATTCAAGTACTGTGAATATTTACAGTGGAGAGGGAGAGGGAGCAGCTGCAGGGAGCTCGCTTCACCCCTCCCTGCCGGAAGTAACACACAGCTCCAACTGACAGTTCCCTGTGGGGGCAGACTCTGGCTTCATCCATCAGCCGGAGAACCAGGGGCCACTGGGAGGCTGCACCCCCTGCCTCCCAAGATAAACATCACAGCAAGGGGGAGACCAACCTAGACCCTAATTAGGGATGTGTGAGGATTTCGTCAGGGAAGTGACTTCTGGGTTCCCATTGGGCCACTTTTTACATAGAAAATGCCATAAGATATGCCAAAAACAGCCGCAATTTGTGCAAGTTACGCAAATTGTGGCTGCTTTTAACCTATCTTACACCATTTTCTATGTAAAAAGTGACCCAACGGGAACCCGGAAGTTCGCCAAGCAGCTCAGCACGCGTCTGCTTTTGTCCCAGCTCGGCGGGTGCAGCAGCAGTGTCCGCTGAGCTGTAGGCAGGTCAGGTGCCGGGCGGGCCGTCCACAACTAGTCCCCATACATTGGCCAAAGAAGGAACAGCTGCAGGGAGCTTGTTATGCTATGTTATGTTGCTGCAGGGAGCTTGTTATGTTATGAGAGCCAGTGTGGCGTAGTGGTGAGAGTGTTGGACTGGGACTCGAGAGATCTGGGTTCTAGTCCCCGCTCGGCCATGAAACTCACTGGTGACTTTGGGCCAGTCACTGACTCTCACCCTGACCTACCTCACAGGTTTGTTGTGAGGATAAAATGGAGAGGAGGAAGATTATGTAAGCCGCCTTGGGTTCCTTTCAGGAAAAAAGGCGGGGTATAAATATAATAAATAAATAAATAAAGCCCTTCCCTGCCAGGACGGGGGGCATCTATAAGAGCTGGTGCCTGAGTTTTGATTCTTCCCCCTTCCAATCCCTTTTTCTTTTGCATTGTGTCTTTTAGATTGTAAACCTGAGGGCAGGGACTGTCTAATATTAATCTTCATAAGCCACTCTGGGAGCCTGTTTTGGCTGAAGAGCGGGGTAAAAATGCTTTAAATAAATAAATAAATTCTTACTCAGTAGGACTTACTTCCAAGTAAACGTTTGTAGGATATTCCTTAATTGACAGACTCCCCGTCCACCCTCGCAATACACACATTTTGTATCAGCCAGTAATTAGGAATTGTTTGGGAAGATCTTTTTGAAAGATCACTTCCTATCAGTCATGTTATCTAAATCATACAACAAGCTCAGATGAGCACTTACTGATTCATCCTATGTTTTTTTTTTTTAATATATATGTTTAAATACGCTTTGCTGAAGCTCAGTCATAATGTCACCTACTTCTCAAATGCATTATTCATCCTGAGAGATGCCAAAAGGATTTTGAGTCCTCATCAGATTGGAATGGTTCCTTTTGCCAAAATGCTAAGAGGCCAGACAATCTCCAGTTTTATAAGCAATACACATTAGGCTCTACATGAATGAAATGTCTTATGTTTTGTGGGAGGACACATGAGTTTTGCAATGCAGGCAGATCAGGGCTGGCCCTACCATTAGACAGAGTGAAGCAGTTGCCTCAGGTCAGTGTTTCTCAACCTTGGGTCCCCAGATGTTTTTGGCCTACAACTCCCAGCATGCCCCAGCCAGCATAGCTGGCTGGGGCATGCTGGGAGTTGTAGGCCAAAAACATCTGGGGACCCAAGGTTGAGAAACACTGCCTCAGGTGTCAATGATGGGTGGTGTGGAGGGGGCAACATTGGGGGGGGTACTCTGGCCAGTCCCCTCTGGTGCAGGGCAGATCAGTGTGTTTCATGAAGCCCGCCCTGCACTCCCTAAGCTAGTCCGCAGCTCTCAGACGAGGGGGAGGATGCTGCCCCATCACCAGTGTTGGCTTCTGTAGGGGCATCTTGCCCTTCACCTCAGGCAGAAAAAATGTCTTGTAGTCTGCCTTAGGGCTGGCCCAGAGCACTTACTGATTCAGAGAAGATCTGGGAAGGTCTTCTCTGAGCCTACGATCAAGATGAGTTATGCATGGTCCGGTCCGGTCCTTCACCAGCCCACACACTGGAGGTGCATAGAATCAGACTTAAAGGTTCCTCCACTGGTGCTATGTCACAACAGTTGGTGGACTACTAGCATCGTCCCACACCTGCTGAGCAACTGCTGCTGCTCCTGGAAAACACTGCTATATTATTTATTATGCAGGTCCTGTAGTAAAATATGTCTAAACTGTTTGGGTGAATAAGGGCTAACATTAAAGGAGAGCTATCTGCCATCTGCTGAAGTCTGGGAAATATGTCCCCTGGAATCTGCTAAAATAACGTGTGTGTTTGGGGAGGTTAGAGCCCCTTGCTTTCCTGCTCACTTGGCTAGAAGCAATTCTCCAAGGCAAGTGACCAACCGGGGTGATGATATATTCTTTCCCACAGGGAAGTAAGAGCTGGTCTGCAGAATGAGGTGGTAGAATCCTGAAATGGTAAGACTGGGCTGCACCACTTCAGACCTTAGATGTGGGAGATGCTGTCATGCAAGTTTTAAAAAATCCGAGCGCATCAGGGAGCTAGGTAAGTTGTAGCCCAGCCCGGCCCATCAGCAGTGGGCAGTTAAGAATAATATCTTGCTTGGAAGAGTTTCTCTGTTGTATTTATCTTTGTATTTTATTTTAATTATTGCTTTAATGCATTTTGTACTGAGCCCTGTAATTTGATAGTGAAGGGTGGTATATAAATATTTTAAATACATTATTTAAGTAAATATAAAGCTGCCATTTTGACAGTCCCACAATGCCCCCAGAGTGGCGCTATGTCAGGGCATTATGGGATTGTCAACATGGTGGCTGGCGTGGATGTGCCTGCAGCAATTCGTGGCCATGTTGCTGTTGCTGTTGCTTGCTGCCACCTCCAGAAACCTCAACTGATGCGTAGGCCCACTGGAAGCCACTTTGCTAAGGGACCTGTTCACCTGGTTCCAGCTTTGTTTCTCACAATGCTCACATCTCATTCTACTGCATGTGTGGACCAAGTGAGAAATTAGGAACTTGGAAAGTCAGTTAGCTTTGTTCATTGAAGCAACCAAGGCGATGTACACACCACATCCTAAAACCTAACGTTAAAGGAAAACAGACATCCACTTGGGGCTAACCACCTCTTTTCTGTAACATTTGAAGGCCTGTGTGTGAATGAAAACACTCGATACATACACCTAAGAACTACATCTGGCTGGGATTCTCGTGTGTGTGTGTGTGTGTGTGTGTGTTGGTTAGACATGTGATGGCCTGTGTGTGAATGCCCTAAACATCGTAGAAAGGATGTACCGTACTCAGCCTGAAGTAGAAAAATGGGAATCTATTCTAACATATGAAACAGCCCTAAAAGTATAAAGAGGGAGGGAGGAAAAAACTTTTAATGTGTCTCTACATGCAAAGAATAAGGTAAAATAAAAAATAGGGTGATGATATGCTCTATAATCAGGTGCCAAAGCTTATCTGTGAACCAGTGACAAGTGGAGAAGATAAAACTCTTCTTGAAGATGTCGCTCAGGCAGCCATATCAGAAATGACATTGATTTCCCCCCCCCCCCATGCTGCCACTACCTGAGGGAGGGCCTTTGTCAGTTCTATATTTAGCCATTAGATTATGTGCATTGCTAATATTCAGGTAGTGCTTCATCAATTTCTATCTCAGCAGGCAGCAGGCTGAAAAACCTGGAAAGCATGTTGCTTTGTATGGAGCTGCTGTTTGCCAAGGGGCGGGGGGTGGGGTAAAAGCTTTAATTCCAGAGGGAATGGAAGAAAAGCAGGGGGTTTGCTATAATGGCTAGAGGTACTTCACACAGCTGGGTAAAATGACAGTGTTCAGCAGAGGGTGTAAATGGTGCACTTACTTGCTGGGGTCAATGCAGTGAAATCCATCAAGGTAATAAGCAGGACCAGACAATTGAACACAGTTTGTAGCTTGTTTAGACAGGAGTAAAAATTGCATTCACTCACCGGTATGCACAGCCATTGTGAACAGTAGTGACTTGCCCCCTTGCGTGGCAAAGGGGCAAATGGCTGCTAAATGCACAGATGGGATGCATCTGTGAATACTGTGTATTCTTTAGTTTAGAACACCTCCACGGTTTGTGACATACGTACATAGCACTCATTTTTCAGTCATGGCATTTTCATGCATTTTTGGTGGGGAGGGGAGGGGAGGGAAGGAGGAATTTAATATATGAACATTAGGTTGGGAGGTGCCTCATAATTTTGCTATAGGTCCTTCTGTTGGACCATAGATGGTAAGGCTGTAGCTTAATTTCTAAAAACAAGCCAAGCTGAAGCTTTATGCCTGTCTAGAATCTCTTATTCCTAATCTGAGAGGTACAGTGTCATGCCCCTGCCCATGGACAAAGCGTTATATCAGTTAGTATGTGAGCGGAGGGGGGAGTGTGAGAGGAGTGTGGAATGTTGAGATGTCTGCTGATTGGCTGAGAGAGTGAGAAGGGGGGGTGAAGCCTGTGATATAAACAGTGGGTGGTGCTGTTCAGGAGGGAAGTCGCAGAGGGCTGTCTGAAGAGAGTGGGGGGGAGAGAGAGAGAGAGAGAGAGAGTGCTGTTTGAGGAGAGCTGTGGAGTCTGGAGCAGGGCCAGCGCTATCACTAGTCAGACCCAGGCGGCTGCCTAGGGCGCGTGTCGGAAGAGGGCGCAGAAACGCTGTGCTCCTTCCTCGCTGCCGGCGCGCTCCTGCCCCGCCTGGCCACCTCGCCAACAAATGCACCGGTCCGCAACCAGGTCTGTGCGGGGGGGTGGGATTGCGGGCACTGGGCGGGCTCGCCATCGCGCTCGGCTTTCCTCTGCGCCCGGAGCTAGGCCGGGTCAGGAGTGTGCGCGGCGGCGGCGGCGGCGACTGGTTGGCAGCGGGGAAAGCAGCTGCTGGAGGAGGAGGCGGGGGGGGCGCTGGGCAAGCAGGCATTTCCCGGCTGCTTTGCTCCGGAGCCCTCCCCCCCCGGCACGAGAGGGGGGGGCACTAAATAAAAGCCAGTCTAGGGCGCCAAACTGCCCTGCACCGGTCCTGGTCTGGAGTCTGAGGGAGTCTGAAGAGGGAGGGAGAGAGAAGGTAGAGGAGTCTGAGTGGAATTAGGAGCTGCAGTCTTGTCAGAGAGAGGGAGGGGGAGAGAGAGAGAGAGAGAGAGAGAGAGAGAGAGAGAGAGAGAGGGAGTTTTCAACACTTAGAATCCATTAACATTATCCATTTCCCTACCCTTAATTGTAGTTAAATAAACTCATGTCATTTTTAAAATTTAAAAGGAGTGGTCTGAGTTGGTTACCCTGGAGGGGGTTGGTGGCAGCAGATTGAGAGAGTGTGGAGGTGGGATTTGACCTTAGTAAATTTTCATGTACGAATCACAAGGTGGGGGTGAGGGGAGAGATGTCACATACAGGCACTGTTTATGTTTATGCAGTAGTGAAAGGGACTCTGCACATTTATTTATTATATTTATACCCCGCCTTTTTTCCTGCAAGGAACCCAAGGCGGCTTACATAATCCCCCTCCTCCTCTCCGTTTTATCCTCACAACAACCCTGTGAGGTAGGTTAGGCTGAGAGTCACCGACTGACCCGAAGTCACCCAGTGAGTTTCATGGCCGAGCGGGGACTAGAACCCGGATCTTAGCTTCTAGGGCTATGCCCTGATAAACTCTGATTCAAATTAAGGTCTGTTTAAGCGCTTTGTAACTAAATTTAATGCTTGCATTGGTCCAGGACAATAGATGGCACTGCTAAATTGGATACACTCTTTTTCCATGTGGCAAATTTTGCAATGAGGATAGCAGATTTTCTTACTTAGGTAGTAGCTTTCTATACAATATTAAGTGTCGGCACCTGACCTACAGTCAGCCTCTCATTCCCTGAGATCAACAGGGCAATTTTTATTATTATTATTTACAGTATTTGTTTACTGTTCCACATCTACGTAGATTCCGGGGCGGTGAATAATAAAAAGATAAAAACAGATAAAAGAAACAGAAACAATATACTGAAAACAAAGTAACATTACAATGGTGGTTGGACAGCAGAGAAGGCTTCCGGTAACAAGGAGGTCTTCAGCAGGTGCTGAAAGCAGCACAATGTCAGAGCCTGCCTGACCTCCAGAAGCAGGAAGCTCCACAGAAATGGAGCCACCACACCGAAGGCTCTTCTCCTGGTGGACTCCAGTCGGGCCAATGGTCCATGAGGAACCACCAGGAGCATGCCATCTGATGACCTCAGTGACCAGGCAGGTTGGTATGGGAGGAGGCACTCTCTCAATTATTATCATACAGAAGTATCATTTTAACATACAGTACAATGGACTAGAAGGAACCTGAAGCTTCCAGCATTCATATACTTCACCATCCTAGGATCTCATGATTTGGCTGGATACAACTCTAAATGGGAATGGGGATATACATCTCTATCTGGGTCCCACTAATTGTTGCATCCAAAATGGATTAGGGCCGTCATGAAATGCATGCAACAAAATATATACACATATTCATTGCACATGATCATACACACACACACACACACACACACACACGAGTTTTGGGTTTGGGTTCCTTACACAGGATGGTTCACACATGTTCCTTGCATTAAGACTGCTCCCTCTTCCAACTGCATGTACAATCTTCAGGCTGGTGTCTGCTGCTAAGCTGCACTTAAGGTACAATATAAACATATTGCCCAGAGTCGGGGCAGGAAACTTGTGGCCCTCCAAATACTGTTGGACTAAAACTCCCATGATCCCCCACCATTGGCTATGTTAGCTAGGACTGATGGGAGTTTCAGTCCATTAACATCTGGAGGGCCACAAGTTGCCCACCCCTGCCATAGGCATATGCCCATGAATGAGTACGGCCCATCTGTTGATCAGCCCCTACCAGAAAAGGGGTGCATGGAATGTACAATTAAGGTCCCTGTGCTCGTAGGACTGTGCCCATGCATATATTATACCATGCACATAGTATATATTATGCTGCACCTGTATTATTATCTTGCCCATGAAGCATGCATGGCTGGAAGCTGATAGCCTTGCTGCAATTCAGATGGACCGTACACACAAGAGTCGTGTGTGAATGCCAACAAAAGCACTTTATGCGCGTTTTCTATTTTCCATAACTTTCCTATGAGTCAAAAACCTGAATCTGGAAATAGGTCTCATTTGGAATGTGTTGAAAAATATACAACTAGTTTTCTTACTTTTGTGTTGTACTGATCTGATCTAATCTGTAGGCATCTCACTTGAACAATCACTTCTAGTTTCTTCTATAGGCACAGCCAACCTGAGCTAGAACTGCCCAAATCACTTCACTCTAAAACTACTAATAACTGAATGCGACAGCTATTTCCACAGCCTGCCAACACATGTTTGCACATAGGTGACTTTGTGGACATCAGTGGCAGGCTTAGTAAAAGTATTGCTTTTTTTTTTTAATGGCAGAATTACGTGACTGTGACTTTCCATTAGCAGAACTGCAACAACAATACATTAATAATTAGAACAGGAACTTAAGTATTTTAATTTCAAAAGAGAAATTCAAGGCTGACACTCCAGAGATTGCACATACAAATATACATGCAGTTCACCTCTGCATGCTCACCGATGACTCATCTGCAATTTTCCTACTGGCACTGCCAGCCTTACTGCGGCCAAGCAACCTGTTACATGCACACACCCTTATATAGCCAATTGCCACCCCAGTGCTTATATAAGCCCTGCCCCTTTTGTTGGCACACCAATATGATATGCAGATACATGCCAGTCACATGTAGATGGATGCCAGTCACGTACATTCCCTCAGTTCCAGCAAAGGCTGCTTCTCCTGTGACTGTGTACAGCATTGACTGTGTACCTTAACTGAGCATTTGTGTCAAGGGAGAGTGTAGAAAGCAATGTAGCGGTTCCACAGAGAATTGGTAGGTTCTCAGCACACCACCATCTGCCTCCCTGCACATTTCACAGAAGTGATAACCACTGTCTGTCCATCAGAGCTTTCAAATAAATGGTCACCACTCCAGAAAGTTCATCCTCTGCTGATTTCTCCACCTCAGTGACCATCTCAGTTGTTCATTGGAATCCAGCCTAAATCATAATGATCTGAAGGTGGGAAAATAATCTCATGTTCTAAAATACTGGAATCATTTAGCTCACAAATCTCCATGACTGCTTGATGGGCAGCACAATCCTATGGCCACTACACAGCATCTAGATGGCCAGATAATATTTTGGATATCTCTGACTCTGAGCTCAGAGCACCTTCCCCCCACCCTTGCAGCCGGAGTGGAAAGAAGGGCTTTTGTGGGTATTCTGCAGGGATGGGGACTCGGACTCGAGGACTCGACTCGTGAGTCGGACTGAGTCCCCCCTCTGACTCGAGTCGCACTCGAGTCCCAATATTTTTAATGGGACTCGACTCGACTCGGGAGTCGAGACCAAGGACTCGTCAACATCCCTGCTTGATGCCACCTGCAGGTGCTGTCTGGACCTAGTTGCAGTAACAATCCAAGTTTATTTTTTAAAATCATTTTCCTAATGCAACCTTTCAGACATTTTGGGTTTGGCTGCCTCTGCCTGCCTGCCTGGGGTTCCCTGCCTCCTCTGCCTGCCTGGTCTCTTCTTAACCAGTTCCACATTTTGAATTATCCTAGACCAGGGGTCCTCAAACTAAGGCCCGCGGGACACATCCGGCCCACCTTGTCTTTCTATCCGGCCCGGCGGCTGATCGAGGAGGAAGGGGGTGGGGGGAAAGGCACAGCTTCCATTTGCGGGGAAAAGTCAGATTGGAGACCTCATTACTGCGAGAAGATCAACCTGCAGTGCAGCCCGGGCTCTTGAAGGCAGGCGCGAGACTTGGGAGGCAGAGCGGGAAGAGGCGCTCAAACACACGCACGCACACACGCTTGCAGCTCCACACACACACGCACATCTGCATGTGCCCGCCGCCTCCGGAGGTTTCTCCAGGTCCTGCCCGCCTGCTCTTCCTCCTCCACCCCGCGTCTCCTGATCTCCGATGGCCGAGAGAAAACCGGCGGCAGCAGACTCCATCAGGCTCCCTTTTTTTGCTCCCTTTTTGCCTTGAGTTTGTTGGGGGGGGGAGGTTCTCACCCCCTCTCTCTTCTCCCTGGGAGGTGGGAACCGAAAGAGAACGGAAGAGTGCGTGCGTGTGTGCCTGTGCATGCATTCCCGGGTGCTGGAGCCCCAGGCTGCGCATTAGTTAGAGGAACAAGGGGAGGATGTTGCTGCTGCCTCGTAAGAGAGGGAGACGAAAGAAAGTGCAGGGGTCGCTCCGCAGAGCAGGAGCCCACCAGAGGAGGCCAGCGCTGGCAGCTCCTCGGAGTCCCACGGTGCGACTGCGAGGAGCTTGGGATCCCGGCTGCATTTCCGCACCGCTTTGGATACCACACGAGGCGACAGTGGCCACGCAGCGCCCGGGGGATTATGAGCAGCCGAGTCGGAGGAGGGGCAGGGCTTTAATATCGTGATTTAATATCTACTACATTCTTTATTATAGCATCCAAAATCAAGCCTTTCTATACCTTTTTAAAATTTAATGTATTTCAATTTTAGACAGCAAAAAAGGTAGTACATTCTTATTTTTTAAATCCACTTTTGCCATCAAAATAAAATTCCATCTTCCATTTAATCACTTATTAACATTATAATCATTAATTTATAATAACTTTCCATTTAAGAAAAAAAAATTCACCCCTATCAAGTAAAAAAAAAAGGACCCGGGTCCTTTTTTTTTTACTTGATCCATTTGTTCATATTTTTTTCAAACTAGTCCGACCCGCCAACAGTCTGAGGGACAATGAAATGGCCCCCTGTTTAAAAAGTTTGAGGACCCCTGTCCTAGACAAAGGCCTCTGCCTGCCTGCTTTGGGGTTCCCTGCCTCCTCTGCCTGCCTGGTTATTTTGGGTTTGTCAGCCTGATCTGTTCTTGTCAAAATCAGTGGCAGAGTTTTGAGATAAAAAGGCACACTTGTGCCTAGAATTTATTTAAGCCACACATCTGAAGTAGCCTTATTTTGTTGGGAAAAAAACCCCATTGATTTTAATAGGGACTCGTGGAGTCAGCTTTGGGAGTGACTCGTGACTCGTGACTCGTGAGTCACCATTTTGGACCAAGGACTTGGACTCGGACTCGAGACTCGGGTCCAAAGACTCGGGACTCGACTCGGGACTCGAGACCAAGGACTCTTCAACATCCCTGGCATTCTGGGGAGCAGGAAGGGGAGGAGACAGGCACCGCCATGACATAATGGAGCCTCAGCCTCCTTCCCTGGTGCTCCAAGTTGTGATTCTTAGCTGAAATCAGCCATCTAAGTGTTTTTGCAGGGTGGGAGGAGTGCGGAAGCGACCTTCGCCCCTGCACTCATTACATCCTGCATAGGATGCCCGTAATCCTCCAAGTTCAAAGGGTTACGGGCATCCCAACTGAATTGCGCCCTTAATCTAAAAATAATAAATATGCCCAATCCCAAAGGACCTCAGAGCCACCCTCTCCTCTTCTTTCTATTCACAATTAAAAGGATTGCTTGGCATTGCAGCACAGCATATCCCTCAAATTATGTATCAGGTGGCACATTACCATGCGACTGAGTACTTCCTAATGTCTGTGACCGCATCATTGCCCAGGCTGAGACTGGAGGACCAAGATCTTTCATTTTTATTTCATGAATATTTTAAATACACTTCCGAAGGAATTCCTATATTCCATCATGTGACGAACAGTTTGAAATGCAAAAGGCACCTGATCCCTATCAGAAAACATCTCAAGGAGTGTTTGGACTGGTGACCCCTATCACTTCTGGCACACGATATCAAATTCAGTCTGCAAGAGTAAATTGGGGACACCTTTCCAGGGCATCTTTCTATATAGTGTGTAGGAAACCTACTGTCAGAAACCACATATAACTCCAGTTGGAAACTAATAGTAGAGACCATATTTTGAATTCAGCAATCTGGACTTAATCCAGTGTAAGCTAAGACATGGGCAAAGGGCTCTTTAATCTCCTTCTCCCCAGCAAAAACAACAATGGAACCTTTGACATCACCTTCCCCTTACTGAGGACTTCCACTGCTTTTAGCAGGGCACAAGCACAGGCTTCTTAGAAGGTAGCTAAGGTATGTAGTAAGGGGAGGATCTTGGACCAAGAGGCAAATAGGGACTACCTGTGGGGGCGAGATTGAGCCCTGAGGCCCCTAGCTGTCTGCCTCCAAAGGGGAAGCCTTTTTAGGGTGATTTGCAAGCCTTTCCCCATTTCTCTTCACAACAATTCTGTGAGCGAAGTGATTCATCTCTCCACTTTACAGATGGAGAGTGAGAAGCTATTGCAAAGCCACCCCAGCAAGTTCAAGGCTCAGCAAGGCTTGCAGTCCAAACCTTTCAAAACCAAAGCCATTGCTCCTCTGACAGTGACATGTTTAGAATATTCCTCTCAGGATCAGAACGATTCCAAGGCCACCTTCTGAATCTTTTAAGGTCTGAATTCCAACCTCAGTCCAGGACTGTCCTCTGTACCACAGCAGCTCTGAGAAGTGAAGTGCCTGAACATTGAGCCAAAGGAGGCGCTTAGGGTCTGCCAGCATGCACCATTGCAAATAGCAGTCCAGATGGCAGCTGTCCACGAGGGAGCTTAAATGACAGAAGATAGAAGCATAGCTAATCTGCAACAACAAAAATAATCTACCATGGGAAACCATCACTCACAGCAAAGTAGCAGGTTTGTGATTGCAAATTTGTTTTGCCATAACTCCTCAATAATGAATGCCAAAATTACATATGGAGACACAAATAAGATAATGTACACTCTTGTCAAATACTAAGAAAACATCATTCTGGAAGTAAGGGCCAAGGTAGGCATGACAGTGGTGGGCAATTCCACTATCTTCACCTATAAGGCACGAGGGGGGGCGGGGTGGTGGTGGTCACACTTTAATAGTAAAAGTAGTGCATAGGAGATGGGTGCCTCCTCTCAGCACACTGTTCCATGCACTTTCCCCCCTTCTTGTCTCACTTCCGGCATCAGAGCAGGTGATGGAGAAAAGTGCATACCCTCCAATGGTCCCAAATATCTCCGGGACCTTCACAAATACCCTTAAGCCATCACGGCTTTTCCCTTTGTAATGTAATCTCCTGAATTCTCTCCTGCTTAGCTGCAATTTTGCTGATGGCCCCTTTAAGAAACAGTAAGCAGGGAGGAACAGACGCTAGGATGTGTGTGTGTGTGTGACATGATTCCTATCTTTATATTGACACAGATTTTGCCTCTTACAGGTGAGTTTACAGTGTCAGAAGGAAATGCAAGAAAGTTTCCCTTCTCTCTGAAGATCCGTGTTTGGGGGTGTGTGGGGTGGGGTGGGTAAGCTTCACCTGTTGAATTTGTGCCGATCCTGCCAACGTTAAAACAAAAAGAAAGGGATTGCCCTGCAAGCACTGACCCCCCCCCCATGTAAAACACCAGATATCAACAATTAAGGGTTTAAGTAAAGTAAAAAAAATATTACAAAAGCCACTTATAAAATATTATAAAATAATATATAATATTATAATGTAATAATTATAAAATATAAGATATTATATAATAAAATTCTGGAAAAGTAATCTAGCGCTGCTGCTGCTGCTGCTACCTCATCTAGGAAGGAGTAGCATTTCACAATTATCCCTCAGTTACACGATGCTTCTTCACACATAATGCACATGCACAATTTGCTCCCACAAGATGTGATGGTCAGTGTTGTAGATTGCTTTAAAATATACACACTTTCCTGTGAGTAAGTCCCATTGAATGTAATAGGACTTACTTCTGGTAGGGATGTACCGAAAGCTCGATCGGGGTAGAACTCGGCACATCTCCCTGGAGAGGAGCGGGAAGAGGAACTTCTGGGTCCCCGGTGCTGCAGTTTTAGCGTAAATACCATAGCATAAATACGGCTGTTTTAAGGTGGTTTTCTATGGCAGGGGTCCCCAACCCCCGGGCCATGGACCGGTACTGGTCCATGGCCTGTTAAGAACTGGGCTGCGCGGTATGCGGCCGCCACGGCGCCCAGTTTTATGAAAATGCTCGTCGGGAGGCGAGCAGAGGGGACGAGCAGGGGGGTGCTCACTGGAGCTTGTGAGCACCCCGAGAGCCAGGTGGGGTGATTGTGGTGCGGCCCGGTGCTCGCAAGCTCCAGTGAGCACCCCCCGCCGCTCATCCCTCTGCTCGCCTCCCGTCGAGCATTTTCGTAAAACCAGAAGTGACGTGATGGGAGACCCGTCACGTCACTTCCTGGTTCTCCGGTGCTGCTCTTTTTATACAAATACCATGGTAAAGTACCTTAAAACAGTCGCAAATGGCAAATCACAGCCGCTTTAAGGTATTTTACCATGTTATTTACGTAAAAAGAGCAGCACCGGAGAACCAGGAAGTGACGCGCCAGAGCCCGCCCGGGCCGCACAGCAGGTGAGCGGTGGGCGACCCCCCCGGTCCATGGAAAAATTTATTCCACAGAACCCGGTCCCTGGTGCCAAAAAGGTTCGGGACCGCTGTTCTATGGTATTTACGCTAAAACCGCAGCACCAGGGACCTGGAAGTGACGTGAAGGGTCCCAGCACTGTTCCAGGAAGTGACGCGATGGGACCCTGGAACTGCTTTTTCCACGTAAATATCATAGAAAACCACCTCAAAACGGCCACACGGCCAGAGCCTGATGTCGCCACAGGAGAAGTCGAGCAGCGGGGGTACTCCCTGAGCACAAGGCGAGCACCCCACCAGGTATGCATACATCACTACTTCTGAGTGCACATGCATAGGATTACACTGTTACTCTGTTTTCAGAGCAGTGGTAAATTTTACTTGGCTCTACCAGTGTACCCCATGTGGAAGTCTTTTTCTAACACATGCTGAAGTGCCATGGAGAAAGCTCTCTACAGTAATGATTAGGATTATTCTGCAGGGATTTTGGATTGCTCTTTTTTAAATGCATTAGAAATTTTAAAAATTTATAATTTTTAGCAGAAAACACACCCTCCTCAAGAGAAAGAAAGAAAAAAATCCCAACTACCTCAAATATCAGCAACAAACACCATCATTCCATTTTGGCATTATTGTTCATCACAGTGTTGTTGTACTTTATTAAAAAAAAACAAGAACAATAGAGCCCACATGTTTTTTTTCTGAGTGGAGAAAATAGGAGCTTGCAGGGTGGACTGTGAACCACTTTGCACACTCAGAGATATCTAAATGTTAAATATTATTTCTTTGGCAAACTACTAGTGAGAACAAAGTCACCATGGAGGGATCCATTTTTAAAGTGGGAGGGAGATCTTTAAAACAAGGAGTTTCCTGCACAATGTGGGGAAAGTAGGTTGAAAGTTATGTTTGACTGAAATAATGGCATATTTCTCCCCACTTTACCCCTTCCGAACATTTGTTGTCGCCTCTATATTACATTTTAGATCGTAAGCTCTTTGGGGCAGGGAACTGTTCTCTTATACTCAGTGCTTTTTTGCTGGAGAAAAAGGTACCGGAACTCTTGGATTATGTTTCCTCGGGAGTAGATGTCGATTAAATTGTAATGAAATTAATAGAAGAAAAAGGTGCTGGAACTCAGTTCCGGTGAGTTCCACCAGAAAAAAAGCCCTGCTTATACTCGATAAAGCACCATGCACACTGATGGTACAATAATAACAGCAATCCCCATCATCATCATAGGTCTGGAGATCAAAGTGGCTTAGATTCATAGATCATAGAGTTGGAAGGAGCCTACAAGGCTATCGAGTCCAACCCCCTGCTCAGTGCAGGAAACTAGAGGAGGGGTCTCCCATCCAAGTAATAACCAGGCCTGACCCTGCTTAGCTTTCCACACTCAGACAAGCTGAGCCAGCGTAAGCCACAGGCCTGTAGTGGTCAGAGCCCTTAAATGGTTAGAGCATCCTGGGGTGGGTGGCTTTACCCTTGGCCACACCCTCATATTGCCTGGCCATGCCCTCTTGATCACCGCTTCATGTTGCTTAACCATACGTCTTACAAATTCACATGTGTGTCCCTATTTTCATCTGTGAAATGTTGGAGGGTATGAAAGCGTCAGGAGCAAAGAACTACAGGGAGGTAAGGTGTGTGGTGTGGGAAGGAGTTCAGATCCCTCTTTCATGCACCTTCATGTTAAAGAAGTACCAACCCACCCCAAATTTATCAGTGGACATATGAGTGATGGCTCTGTAACATCTAGTTTGGCCCCTATTATTATAGAACATTGCAAACATTGGTCATCATTCTCTATAAAAGAAGGATCAACAACTATTGTGAATTTGGAGGGTACTCTTGCCCTCTGAAAAATCATGACAATAATGGATGCCTTCAAACCCTCTGCTAGAGATAAGGGTGGGTATTTTTTATTATTATTATTAATGCTTTTATTTTGGTACATGAAACACACACAAAGAAAAAAATACTGAGGGTGGTATCCAACTGTGGATACAATATTTAAGTGGGATCCTCTGGTGCAGATTTGGGAGGTGCAGAGGGAGGAGAAGAAAGGGAAGTTCCATTGCACAAGTGGAAAGAAACCTCTTCAAGCAACATTGGATGTCACCCTGTTTCAAAAAAGCCCCAATGAACACAGTTCCCTCTTTCACCCATAGGCCATTCCCAAATCCTCCCCTTTACCACCACCACCACCCCCACAGCTGCCTATCCTGCCCCTTGCCCAGACCCAGAGGAACAACACATTTAGAGGGATTTAGGGATTAATAAAGGCCATAATGTATAAGGCTATAGAGTACCTAGCACAGTACAGGGCTATCTCTGTGGATAGGACTGAAATGTTGCTTCTCCCAGATGGAGCATACAGTTAAGACAAGGAGCGGAAATAACCTTGTTTGATGTTTGGTTTTTTATGCAATTTGTCATGCCATTCCCAGGTAATGTGGTTCATGTGCTCTCTAGTACTAGAGCTGTTCGCTAATGGCATCTCAGAATTCTCCACCATTTGTGGGCAGAGAAACTGCGAAAACAATTTCACCAAATTTCTCCAGTGGGAAGAAGAATTCTACAACAGTTTTTCATAGGCAGGGCTCACCATTGGCAGGAGCTGTAGCACACCTGTTTCTTTTTCATTATTATTATTGCACTGCTGCTGCAAGTGGCAACAGCATCAACTGTGCTGGCAGCCTGGCCCCCATTTTGCATCATCCATAGCGCAGGTACGAGGGGGCCAGTGTTGTATCCAGCTCCAGGCAAGTGGTGGAGCTAATGCTGTGCCAAAATCTGCCCTCCAATTTCCTGAAAGCTCTCATCCCTCTTTAAAGAGGCGTCCATTTTTCTGCCTCATTATCAGGGCATTGTATATAACTTCTTTGAACTCATTTTAGTAGTGTTTTTGAGCTTAATAACAGTGAGGTGACTGAGGGGGCTACGTGTGTGTTTTTCTTTCTATTACGCATCGGTCCATCACTCCACAGCCTCCCAAGCTGCCTGCTCTTCCTGAACTGAAAAAAAAGCCCTATAGGAGGAATTGCCTCATGATGTCTTCCTCTGGGCTTTAACTGAAATGTGGGAAGCTGAGGAGGCTACTGGAAAGATGGTTGTGCCATGAAAGACAGGACACCCTCACACACTCCTTGGCCATCTCATAAGTAAGGTAAGCACAAGAACCCAAAACCCAACTCATGAAAATTTCTCCCAAATTTTATTTTCCTTTGAAGTTCTTTTAGAAAATAATTTCTTTTCTATCAAATTGAATGAGAATGGTAAAAAAAATGTGGGAGAATTTTCAGCACAGCACTACTATACACTGAATGAAAAATGAGGCTGCCTCTTTTAACTTATCTGCCATGCCCAGGTAATAGTCCTAGCGCTCTCTACTACACTGAATGAAAAACAAGGCTGCCTCTTTTAACTCTCTGTGGGTTGAGCCCGCCCCCTTGGAAGCTAAAATTAAATCCATTTCTCAGCTGGGAAAGAAGTCTTATGCTTTGAGCTGGCATTCTGTCTGACTCTTGAAAGGCCACCATCGTCTGACCCATTTAAGGGTAGACAGCAGGGGCTTGCTTTTCCTTCTCCCTGAAAGCAAGTTTTAAAACAGAGCATATTGGAGAAGTTCAATAGCCCTTGAATTCGAGTCATCCAGCTCTACGAGTAACAAGTGGAGGTTGTGTGTTTTTAGGACCAATTAAAGATCAGTACCTGCACAAGGAAATTCAACCTCCCCCCCCAATTTTTTTTTAACAAACTGACCTCCCACATTAAAAGAAATCTAACCTATCAGAAGCAAGTTATTATTTATTAATAATCCTTGTATTCCACTTGATATAACAAAATTTCTAAGCAGTTTACATGCCAAAGAATTAAAATAATCACTATGAAAATACTCAACAATTATGGCTACAACAAAAATACGGTAAATAAGAAACAATCAAAGCAATATTAAAACTGCAATACAAAATAATTGAATGGAGCAGCAGCATGATATCGATTACAAGCCAGAGAAAGATTGCGTAAACAGGTATGTTTTCAGGAGGCATTTAAAACTCCCCACATTTTCTGCCTTCCGAACTGCAGCAAGGGAGAGCGTTGCAGATGGGTGGGTGCCACTACTGAGAAGGTCTGCTTTCTAGATGTCACATGTCGGTATTCCACTGGTCACAGATTATCATCATGAAATCCCTTAGATTTGTAACCATTTTGATATATTCTAAATCTAAACTTAGCAATGTGGCTTTTAGAACCATTTCTCTTATTTTCATTCAAGTGGCACTTGAAATTTGCAAACACAGATGTTGACTCTTGGTCCTTCCCTTCAGAATTGTCAGCAGAGATTTTTTTAAAAATCTTTAGACATTGATGTTTTGTGTGCAGGGAGACATACTTTTAAAATGCTATTTGAAATGCAACATCCTGAGCCTTGGTCTAATTTTGTGGTGATTGAATGCTTTGTTTCTAGATTCTTATTTATGTATTTATTATATTTATACCCCACCTTTTTTCCTGCAAGGAACCCAAGGCAGTTTACATAATCCTCCTCCTCCTCCTCTCCATTTTATCCTCACAACAACCCTGTGAGGTAGGTTAGGCTGAGAGTCAGTGACTGGCCCAAAGTCACCCAGTGAGTTTCATGGCCGAGCGGGGACTAGAACCCTGATCTCCCGAGTCCCAGTCCAACACTCTCACCACTATGCTACACTGGCATTCTAGTCATCTACTAATCCTCAGATATATTTTCCCTGACCCAGAGTTGTTCAATATGCTCCCGGGCTCTTTAATTTTAATGGAGATAACTGATATGCATAAAGAAAGAAGCGCATATGTGGCTCTCCCAGATCCATTGAAGTGAATGCAAACCTTTGTAGGCATGGAGGCTCCATGTTATGCATCAGACTTTCTACACAGGTAAGAACCCACTGGTGCAGTTTGGGACAAGCATTCACCTGGTGTTAATTGGTTCCAAGAACAAACACTGCCTTCTTGTTGGCACCTAAGAGTCACCACCAAACTAACATAAAAGTACAATTTCTATCTCTGTTCAGCTCGTTAAACAGAAATCCCAATACACTTGCTGTGCCTGGAGCATTTCTGGCCTTCGTTTCTTTCTGACCTGTTGCAGGAAAAACCTAATAAAAACATATAATGAATCTTCTCAGAAGAAGAGCTTCCCTGCCAGGCTCATTCTGAGCACCTTTCACCTTGCATCCCTGCAGAAAATATGCTTTCCAACATTTCATGCCAGTGAACTGTTCACACTGCATTTTACAATGTGCTGTAATCCCTAGTGGCTTTGACTTAAATCTGAACTACAGCTTGTGTGTGTGTGTCCCCCTCCCTTTTCCGTCTGTGTGTGCCTGTATATGTTTGGCAGCTTCCTATAGATAGTGATTTCCTTAAAAAAGAAAAACAATGGTGTAAGGGGAAAGAGAAATACCAAAAAGCATTGTTTTTTGAGGGATAAAAATTGCAGAGCTATAAATACATACAGAGCTAAAGGCATAGCTTTCTCGGCTAACAGAGGATACTATTCATACAGCTTATCAAAACTTCAATTTATTTTTTATTAAATTTAAACTCTGGGGGTTGGAAAAAAAGACAAACACCACTCACAGTCATTGTTCTTGTTTTCCCTTTCATTAATGAGTATTAATGAACATGTAAGTAAGTAATTAGCAGGGACGATTCCCCTGTTGGTTACTGATTTTAAGCGATAGAGCTGTCATTACCGGATCTGGCAAAGCATTTGTATTCGGATTTGTTTTATGGACAGCAAATCTAGTCTTCTCTCTTTAAAAAACAACAACAATACACAATAGCTGCTTCCCTTTACTCAAAGTCTTGACAGAAAGATCAAAGTTGAATGGGCCCTAGGGACCTAGCAACCTTTTCAGCTCAATAGAGGTACAGGGTGACAGATTGACAACTGAAATCAATGAGAAATCTAGCCCTCCGAGTGTGTAGGGCTCCAGGATGCTGTGTGGAGTTTCCCTTGAAGACATCCACACCTAATGTGTGGGTGTTGGGGGCACAGACAGTGGCACTGTGCAACCTTGGGGTGCTGGGGTGGGGTTTTTTAATGCATGATTCCCTTTCATACAATGCATGTGTGAAGGGGGCTTCACCAGGGCCAGCATCAAGGATAGGTATGGCCAGGCACCTGCCAAGGGCCCACACCCCGGCAGGGGCCCATGGAGAAAAGCCACAAGTTTTTGTGTCAGCAAATGTCATCTTTTGAGTTCCCAAAGTACTGATTGAGAAACCACCCCTCTGCTTTCATTCAGAAGTCCTTGCAGCCAAGTTATGTGACTGACTGTTCCACAGAGGAACTTTCAAGATACCAGCCACCTTCAGAGAGAATCGTCAAGTGAATTATTCACACACACACCCTGAATCAGTGTAATTTCTGCTTGCCTTAAACATTCTGCTAGACCAGGAAATTATTTACACATTCATTAACAGTGAATGGATAAGCATGCTTTGGCTTGTGTTCACCTAATCTGACTGAATTTCATTGAAAGTGCCTAAATAGTAGAGATATTACAACCTACAGTTTTTCAGTCCATTGAAGGTTTAGAACACACAAGTGCAGGGCCTTAATCCTCTCTTTATAGGATAAAGAATATCATGCAGGGCACTCTTCCCCAACCTGGTGCCCGCCAGATGTGTTGGACTACTATTTTATTTTAAAGTATTTTTAGGCTGCCCTTAAGGGCGGAATCTTTGCAAGCTGGCAAACAAAATAAGGGCCATACCAAGTCAATTCAATAAATCCAATAAGTACATATTCAATTAAAATCCATAAAAACAGATTATCAATAAAAATCAGTAAAAACAGAAATTGCCAATCAATAATCAATAAAAAAAGCTCAACATCAGCTCAAAATCAATAAAAACAACCAGCAGTCCAAGACACAACAGCAAAGCCAGCAAAACAGGTGGGTCTTCAGAACTACAACTCACATAATCCCCCGCCAGCCTGGCATGCTGACCGGGGATGCTGGGAGTTGTAGTCCAACACATCTGGAGGGCACCAGGTTGGGGAAAACTGATGAGGTGGGTGGGTGAAGGATGCTCCCACCCTCATGTGGCGCATGCCAATCATAGCCTAACAGAGGGCAGGTCAAGTGACTCTGAGAATTCAATCCTGACACCCTAGGTTAGAAAGGAGATTTACAATTCAATTAGCTATTCATAAGTGTAAAACGACGTTAGGGTAGAAAACACAGACAGCAACAAGCATTTTTCCCCTCTCTCAGTAGGAGTTTGTCTGGCAGAAAGTTAATAGAATGGTGCTTAAGAGAAATGGGCTATCATTTACACCAGGGAAGGAAGCATTACTGGTTTAATCGGAGGCATTGTCAGGAGAAGAAATTTACATTCCATAGGAGTGATTGACTTAGCTAATACCTGGCTAGAGACAGAGCAGAGGAAAACAAAGTAATGTTTTTTACTGAATGAAACCATGGCTTATTTGTTAAGAGAAATCTGATCTTGAAGGACAAAACTTGCAAGTGTCCGTATCAGTAACAGCCTGATCCTATGCAGAGCTAAGAGCAACGAAGCCCATTGATTTCAATAGGTTATGTACTTAACAGTAACTGCATAGGATTGGACCACTTTGCATCTCAGGCTGACAAGGACCTGTCTTCCGTCAGCTAACCTCTCTGCAGGCAGTCCTGTGCTGTGCCATACAATTCTGTTGCATCACAAGTCACAACTGATATTGGGTGCCCTGGTTAGTGGCTACACCCTTATCAGTTCCAGGTCTATGAACCTCTCCTGCTGTCAGCATAACTCCACACGTTGTGATGTTTCAGCAGAGAGGGCATTACACCCAATTCTAGATACTCTGGAGCTGGACCACTGATGTATAGAAACTTGCCATCATCAAATTACTTTCCAACATGTCAGCTTTACTGAATTCCAGATTGTACTATCCAAGGTCAGGGTATTTAATGGCTTGGGGTGGGGCAGTAGAGAAAAGGAAAATGTGAAATATTTTTGTGTTAGGGTATTGTGCTTTGTTGAAAATCTTTATAGTTTTATTGGAATAAAGGACACACAAATGTAGTCATCATTTTTCTCATGCAATTTCTTGTTCATATGTTGCTGTTGGACTAAACATTCCAGGGTCTCAAGTATCTGTAGAATCATTGCGCAAACAGTCCTCTTTCAATAAGGTCACCTTAGTGATTATTTCTGAGGTACTATCGGAGAATTAGTTTACTTGTTTCAAAGCTTTTTTAATTTCTACTTTTATTTAGAATGTGCTTCTAATTTAATTTTTCATGTTCCAAATGTACTTTTGCAAATACTCATTTCTTGCTTTATGGCTTCCCAGAGAGTTCATTACCATTCTCCTATTTTAATCAGTTCACAAGTAGCAAACTTTCTAAGGTTGCCATTTGCATTCTCCAGGAGAATAAATTAATCAACAAGTTCCTCTTCATCGTCTGCTTTTCTGCTGGCTTTGTTTCAGCTCATAATCAATGCACAGAAGTTGTTAAATGACACAGGCTACTTTGGAATGGAATAAAATACATCAGTTTCAACTTTTATCTTGCAGTTGGTGTGGTTTGTGAGGTAAAAATAAAGTTAGGTGCAAAATATTGGTCATTTCAGATTGGCTCTTATCCCACAGTGCATGTTTAAGTGTAATCAAAAGTTCTGGATGTCAGTTATATTCGCTATGGTTTTGTTCATAAAGTTAGCATAGAGCAAAAATGTGTGTTATATGTGATTGCTTACTATCTGTCTTTACTCCCTGGGCCACCCCTTCCTGCAGTCAAATTCTCACAGCTGTCTAACTCTCCCGTTACTTTCTCTCAGCATACTTTTGCTGAAGTTGTCACACACTCTTTTGGTCTCTCACTTTTGAATTATGTAGCAAGTATAGATGCACAGTGTCAGTTGACCTGAGGGTTACAGTGCTTGACCAGCATCAGTATCACCTTTCTCTCCAATGCATCCGTTACTGATCCCAAAAGTTTATCCAGAGTTCCATGGCAGGAGCATCAGATTTTCTGTTCATTACCAAATGAAACAGCTATGACCTATGCTATTCCATTGAAGTGTTGTCTTGAGAAAGTGCTTTCCTTCTGAATACAGCCTAATCCTTTAAGGCTGCACCATGCTGCTTCACTAACGTTATCATGACATCAGCATAAGTAGACCACATTGCAACACAAGAGTCACTCCACAGTAAATAATTCTATTGTTCGTAATTGGAAAAGGGAAGTATTAAATGCACAGGGAGATAAGAAAAAGGGTGCATACACAATGCAGCAAGTCTGTTTGCTATAGAGGACCAGTGGCATGATTGCCCTTCCTTTGTGACTCCATCCCAGCTGTTATTGCTGTGAGAGAAGCAAGGAGGAGTGTGTAGGTGACTGTGATCTTACCTGCCATCACTAAAAGGTGATGGTGTTGCCTGGTAGTGTAGGCCACTAGTGGGATGTTCATATGGGTGATGTAGTCCTGAACCAGGGGTGAGTTTAGTAACCATATTTGTGCAGTCACTTTGAATACTATCTCAGTCGATTGTGCAGGTAATATGTTAATCTGTCCTATGTTTTATCTTCTTTTATTACATGATGTTTTAGTTATATTGTTAGTAAAGTCATGTACAGGAAATACTTGACTGACTGGCTGACTTACTAACCATGTGGTCATCCGGCAGTGACTAGAGCGTAACCAATTGATTCTGGATTATTGCACATGGCTAGCCACTGTCAAATCACTGTCTTGATGTGGATTTGTGGTGTGTGGCAAATGCACGTGACATGAAAAATGACTTACAGGAGCCCTACTTTGGATTGATCTGGGATTCATTATGAGCCACATGATGGTAATGAAAGAAAGGAGGATATTTCATACGGCATCTCTTGAAGTGTGTGCCAGATTATGATGTCAGTAGTCATATTAGAAAAATAATGACAAATGTGACCAAACCATGAAATTATACTTACTTCTTTCAGGGAATAAGTTGTCTGCTTCAGTAACTATGTAGACAGGTGTATGTTGGTGGTCTGGGCATGGCTGCATCCAATATTTAATGTTACAGCCAATGGGCTCCAAAGGGCTGAACTTCTAACTGATTGCTGTAATGGGAGGGTTCAGAAAGGAATAGAGAGTCACTAGAACAAGGATAGGGATCAATGACAGCTCTATCTTTCAGCTGCAAAGTAAGAAAAAACGAGGTCCTGTTAAAGCACCCGATAAGAAAAGATGTTCCTTTATTAAAAAGTAACAGTTCATTCTTTACATTTAGTTTAAATTTGCTGTAATTACTTAGCAGTTGGAAAGCAATTTGCAAAGAGTTTTTTTTATTGTTCAGCATCCGTACTGATATTATTTATTTTTAAACAACAACCAGCAGCAGCAGCACTGGGGAACAAAGTAAAATGAGACATGCAGCAGAAAGTATATTTAAATGTTTGCACAATAGAAATTCCAATAAGGCTTAAATAAGCCATAAGGCAATTTTGCTTCTATTGCTGCTTCTGTTGTTTGCTGTTCATTACTTCAGGCTGTCTGCATGATTGCACCTTTGTTTGCTCAAGTATATACCCAGTGTAACCTCATTTTAGTGTGTAGGACTTTATATTGGGGCAACATGGGTGTCAGGGAAAAAAACACAGAGGGAAAGAAACTGCAATTCTGCTTCCTTCACTACTTCATTTAGTGTACAGAATCTTATGTTACCACAGTTGTGCTAATCTATGAGTATTCCATAACATTGATGGTCTTTTCCCTTCAATAGTCCTGTCTGTCGGGGGGAGAAAAAATCCATTTACTCCACTTTACAGATCATAGAACTGAAAAAGACCAAATCATCTAGTCAAATTGTCTACCCAAAGAAATATCTAATTGCTGGATGGACCTATGATAGGGTGGCCATGTCTCCTCTTTTACAGAGGACAGTACTTTGTTTGAAGGACTGAATACCAGAGTACTCATCTTCTGTTTTGATTACATACTCTACTTGAAGGACTGTCCAGTCCAAGCCTGGTTTAAAGATAACGAGCCATAAGCAGGGAGGGGCCTTGAAGCTGCCCATCAACAGCACCTGGAGAGGAGACTGAGCAGGCATACAGTTTACCTGGTCATAGTCTTCCATACTGTGGTGAGATGTACTGTATTTCTTAAACTATAATAATAATTCTTTTTAAATACATATAAATTAGGATATCTATATGTATAAACTAGCATATGAAAATTTTGTGCAAATTGGTATCCTCTTTTTTGTCCTCATTTTTGGCAATTCATAAGTGGCTTCCCTCTATGCACTCTAATGCCACAAAGAGAGCAGGAACCTTGTAGACGTAGATACATGTCAAGAAAAGAGCTCTAAGTGACTGAAGCAAAAGAGCCAAGCCTGCCCACTGAAACACCCTCTTTCCCCCCTCTCTGAGGTCACTTTCCTGACTTTAGAGAGAAGCCGACATGGTTCTTTCCACACCAGCTGCGATGGGGAGGGGGGGTCTCTGACCTTGGATCTGGGAATCCAAAGTATCCCATGGCCCCTCAGATGCTGTCTAGGGGCCATAGGATTGATCCCTATATTGCTTTTTAATATTAGTGTTTATTTTCTGTAAACTGCCTTGGTCACTTTTTGTGGAAAGGTTATATGGAACTAAGTCATGGTGAAGGTGATTGAATGTATGTGAAATGCAGGCTTGGGACATAGGAAGCAATAATGCTAAAGAAAAGAATAATTCAAACAAGTCATTTTGAGCATGGACCGAGTGCCTCCCTTTCCCTTTTGAGCAATTGCCTCCAGCCTCAACAGATCTGGAATTGGGGAAAAGCTTCTAAGTCAGAAGATGAAATGACTACCTTTCATTGCAGAAAATAAGCTCAAACAGTTTTTAGGATTAAATTAATTGAAAAGCACGTTTTTCACAGGTAAAATGCTAAACATATTATTTTTAAAATACCAAGAAGAGCCTCTAGTATGAACATACAACTGACAAATTTTATTCAGAGATAAGTGGGATGTGTGACCTTTTTAGTGAGAAATTGGAATTTTTCAGGCCCTCACAGAATTGCCTTAAGAATCCTGTGTGGGTGACCTTAGGGAAAACAGCTTAACTTCATTTTAATGAATCCATAAAACACTCAGAAAGTGCATCTATCAAACTGGGGCTAGATAAATGCCAAAATACATTGTAAAACTCAAAGTTATGGCACAGACAAACTGACTAAGATTATGCTAGTTGCTATGTGTGTTTTGGATTCAGAGGTGGAAACACAAGAGGTCATGAAACTAAAAAAGTGATTTCTTTCATTGACATAATAACTCTTTGTTGAAGTTCTCTGACACCTCACAGTCACATGGTGAGGTGACATAATGGAAACCCCTTGAAATAACTTTTGGGTTTGCTTTGAGACCAGTGCTTCAATTACCACCCCTTTATTTTTTATGCAGGATCCCTTAGCTGCTGGTTTTAGAAGGCTACATGTGGGGGTGAAGTGGCACTAACACTGAAAGGAGAGTGGGTAGAGATTATAAACAGAGTTCAGGCAAGGACCAGAGGCAGAAGGCAAATCCAGTAAGCAAACAAAGTTCAGGCACATACCAGGCAGAGACTAGAAGCATTGGTCAAGAGCAGACACACAAGTCAAACACCAGACAAGGCAAGGATCAAGGTTGGTTGCTGGAAACAGGAACTGGCTGCAGACAACACATAGGCTTGTGTTGCTGTAGCAAAGGCTTGAGAGAAGTGGAAGCCCTTATACTGGGCCTCCCACCCAGGGATGTTGAAGAGTCCTTGGTCTCGAGTCACGAGTCGAGTCACGAGTCTTTGGACCCGAGTCTCGAGTCCGAGTCCTTGGTCCAAAATGGTGAGTCACGAGTCACAAGTCACTCCCAAAGCTGACTCCACGAGTCCCTATTAAAATCAATGGGGGGTTTTCCCAACAAAATAAGGCTACTTCAGATGTGTGGTTTAAATAAATTCTAGGCACAAGTGTGCCTTTTTATTTCAAAACTCTGCAACTGATTTTGGCAAGAACAGACCAGGCAGAAAAACCCAAAATAACCAGGCAGGCAGAGGAGGCAGGGAACCCCAAAGCAGGCAGGCAGAGGCCTTTGTCTTGGACAATTCAACTGTTGAACTGGTCAAGAAGAGACCAGGCAGGCAGAGGAGGCTGGGAACCCCAGACAGGCAGGCAGAGGCAGCCAAACCCAAAATGTCTGAAAGGTTGCATTTTAGAAAAAATGATTTTAAAAAATTAACTTGCTGTACTTCCTAAAACTTATCCATGCTGCATTTGAGGAACATGATTTTTTCTAAATGTTTGGCCCCCATTCTGGAACGGTGAGATCTCATCACAATTCCACCCTCACTGAACACCCGCTCCACTGGTGATGAACTTGCTGGAACCAGAAACACACTCAGAGCAGCCACACAGAGTAATCTCAGGTCCTTCTTCTGCCTCTCCCAAGTATGCAACACATCAATCAAAATAAATCTTGACACACTGTTGGGGCTGCACTCCTGGTAGCCGTCCATAGTGGCTGAGCAGCGGCACACCTCGCTTCCATGCGCTCTTCGCCGGCAATGACGCTCCTCTCCACTCCTTCTGGCACAGCCCAGGGATGTTGAAGAGTCCTTGGTCTCGAGTCGAGTCTCGAGTCCCATTAAAAATATTGGGACTCAAGTCCGAGTCGAGTCAGAGGGGGGACTCAGTCCGACTCACGAGTCGAGTCTTCGAGTCTGAGTCCCCATCCCTGCTCCCACCTGCTCTCAGCTGATGTGTGTTAGTGCACCTGGGAATGCCTATCGGTCTAGGATTGAACCCTGCAAGGAAGTACTGCAGACTGGCCTGTTGTTCCCAAGGTGGCCACCAGATGGAGCTGCAAAGCTCCATCTGAGCAGATCCTGACAGGCCCAGTGTTACTGCATAAGGATGGCACGGGCCTTTGATGGGGGGGGGGGAACCACGATGTATTTTTGCTTCTCACTTTAATTTAGGTTTCCAGTACAATTCTATGCATGTCTACTCAGAATTAAGTCCCAATGAGTTCAATGGGACTTACTCCCAGGCAAGTGAGTACAGGATTTCAGTCTTTGTCTGTATGTTCCTCTGCTGTTACTACATATCTATGGATTGTTTTCTCTCTAATTAATCAGCAGTGAGTGGGACTTCAGTTCAGATTTATAAATTAAATTGAAATCTTTCTGAGCAACTACATTTAATCCTCAATTTGGCTGAGCAAATTGCTATGGTTGATTTAATCTCTCCTGTAAATGAGAATGGTATTTTATTATGGATATAGAGTGAAGTGAACATTTTTTAATAGCATACAGAGTTTATTCATATACTTGCCTTTCTCTCAAAATGGCATAGGACATTTTGAATTGAGGGGGAAGTGGATGTGACTCATACTTGCTGGGGATTTCACTTCAAGCTATGCCTGAAATAGCTCGCACATCTTCCTTATCGGGAAATGCATGTGCCTCGGTGTGGGGCCAGCTCCCAGATTTCCCTGTTTGGCACTGGTGGTAGTAGCAAGGTTCTCCCCTGAGGAGGTGAATACATTTTGTTGCCTATAGCGTTGAGAAAAAAGTATGAAGCACCTTATAAAGTTGCCACCTAATTGCTGTGTGATAAGACTTGCCATTTAAAAATCATAATAGATTCAGTATATTTTTAATTGTCTATTCCTTAGGAAATAAGGAATAGGCCATGTAAGATTCCTGAATGTACTTGCCCCATGGCAGAGTAGGAAAGTCGAGTTTTCATCTCATGCTGCGATCCCATGCACACTTGATTTATTTATTTTCAATGTTTATATTGGGACTTGATTCAAGTAAATATGCATGACTCCAGTTTAATTTTATTACATTCATTTCATTTCTCTAGGTGGTTTACAAAGATGTAAAAATACAATATTGTACATAATATAAAAAAACATTTACCTAATGGTGTATACGTATATATCTCATGCATACTAGTCTCATACCTTAAACACAAATATATCCTTTCTGTTTCCATGATGTTTAATAAGAATGTGGGGAAGCTATGCAAATATCCTCACACGGAGAGCTCTTGAAGGTACATTGAGCCTCCTTGATCATTGCAATAGTCTGTTATTTTCATTAGTGGACAATTGGCTCTAGCACCATTCGGTGGCCACTTCTGGTGGCGTATGCTGGGGGATGGCAACCATTCTCATTCTCCTGACCAGTGCTACCATTAAGACCATTAGGCTGCTGAAACAGCCATCTCAGGCCACAGATGCTGGGGTCATGTTGGCAGCCATTCCCATTCTCCCAGTGGTGGTGATACCTGCTTCTCCTTGGTCTAGGCTGGCTGGCTATCTTGCCTAGTCACCTTCTCCCAAGATGTCGCAGACAGCGCCAATGTGAAAGGCCCTTGACTGAGTGAGCAGGTGGAGAACCAACCAGCCCATGCAACCCATGCACTCCAGCAGGCATTGCTCATGCACATACTTCGATCCACTCACGAGATGCACACTGGTAGCTACATGCTGCGTTGCAGCATTTATTGGAGCGGGCAGCAAGCAGGCACCAAGCAGAGTGGTGAGTGAGTGGCATTAAGGTATTAGAGGACAGAGCTGTGTGTGCCAGCTGCACCCCTGGAGCTAGCCTGTTATCCTCAGATGCAGTGGAGGTTGCTGCTGTCATCTAGCTGGCTGAGGGTAATGCTGTACTGCAGCCTTCCCCGACCTGGTGCTCTCCAGATGTGTTGGACCGCAAGCAGAGCTTTGCCCAGCACCATGAAAGGAAGCAGGAAGGATCAGATTTCTTTTGACGAAAACAACAAAACCATTTCTATTGAAAAGGTTATAATGTGTAATGCATTTACAACACCCAGTTTAGTCATTAGAGACATATGTGGGCTTACAGTTCTGCTCCCCTACTCTGTACCTCCACATCTCTAGGACATATAAGTGAGTTTAAAAACCTGCAGGGGGTCAGGTCCAGATAATGATATGTACACCAGAGGCTAAGGTATCTGATTCACTGATGGAAAAGATGAGCCAGTGAACATCTGTTGCTGTTATGAACATTCATCAGAAACAATTTCATGTCCTTCTGAGGAGTGGGGGTGGGTGGGGTGGCACTCTCTTTTCACTGTATTATTATTATTTTATTATTACATCTTGTACATTACGCTCTGGTAGATGCTAAAAATAGATTGCGGTGGTTGCTAAGTGCCTCTGTAAAGATTGGATTTGATTCGGGAAGCAAGGGAGAAAGGGAAGAAGGAAGGCAGGAACTTGGTATCATCCAAGGAAATAGCTGCACATCAGATTCTTGATACTCAATTTGATATGAAAACAGTAAGTTGTTTCTTTCAAGGGCTTTTTTAAATAAACAATTCATACAAGCCATAAAATGGGCTATCTTAACTGATTAAATGGATTGAGAGGGAAGGGAAGAGTGCTGGCACATGGCTTGAATGCATGGTGATGTAATAATTGCTACTCACATGCAATCCACCCATATTCACTGAGCAAGGAGGGGCATACACCTTGCCTGCAGAAGGTCCCAGGCTCAATTTCTAGCATCTCAGGTAGCAAGTGTGGGAAAGACCCTGGACTGAGACTCCAGAGAGCAATTGCCAGTCAGAGAATGCATCACTGAGCTAGAAGAACCAATGGTCAGATTCAAGGTAATTATAATTATTACATATACATGTAACGTTGGAGTCACCAATGTGGTGCTTTTGGGGTGCCAATGTGCCCTTGGATAGCTTTTTTTATGTCCACCAGGCTCCCTGTCACCTGGTTTTTATTTTATTTCTTAAGTTTTTTTTTTAATTAAAAAAATGTTTTTTGTTTTTTTTAAAAAAAAACTGGGAGTCTGGCACGCTGCAAAGTGAAGTGCTGCCCTCCGGTGCCATCTTTATTTGGGATCACAAGAGTGGTTTTGTGTTTTGGAGTTCAGACCCAACCTCTGCCTTGTACTTAGATTCTTGGGCAAGTTGCTTTTGTTTTAGTCTTTTAAGGAAGTGAGTGTTTTGTGACCAGCCATGGCCACCATGGCCGCCATTTTATGAATGGCTGCCATGACCCCTCCCTAAAAGCATCCATTTCTTGAGAATGCCCACAACACTCTTTCAAAATTCCAAATGTGCCCACCACACCAAAAAGGTTAGGGATTCCTGATGTAAAACCTTCTCTCCTCCAAGGAAACCAAGGAAGGGTACACATGTTCAGCTTCATGTGTATAAGGCAGCGTCATATGGTCAAAAGCAGTAACATGTTCACTCAGTCAACATTTTCATCTCTCTCATTCTGAGTCTATGAGGGGTGGGCAGAAGGAGAAACAGATGGAAAATTCACTTGCAAGTAGCATGTGACCTTAGTGTAGTCATTCCCCATTGAACAACCCCCCCAAAAGCCCACCTTCCCATCTCTCCCCCAGAGAAGCAATTTCCTTAATAGTTCTATTATAATCATAGCTCTTCTATAATGTAGCACTGATCATACAACTTTTTAAATGTCACATCTCTCAACCAAATTGTGTCCCCTCTACCCATTCTATGGCATCAGCATGATGAAATGGTGGACATTATAGATAACAAACGACTAGGCACAGATGTGTAAAGGCATGTGTGGTGGAGAAATTAAAGCACTTCATCTTCAGGCCAATAACTGAAGAGAAGAAGAATATTAAGAAGTAATAGGAAGGGAGCGGCGGAAAGCCAGGTTTGTAGCTGAGATGAGGAACATCCAACAAGTCTGTGCAAGATGCTGGCAGCAAACGGTGAAGTATTCTGGAAGTAGTTTGAACACACATGATTTTTCAGCCCAAAGAAAGAGCTTGGGATGCAGTGAATGTTCAACTCACCCTTGCCATGCTCCAGAATGTCTGTCTCTCTGGATGGGAACTGGGAGTGGCAAAATAGCATTCCTAATTCTGAAAATGACCCCTGTCTAGACAGGCCCTATTTGGCAGGCTACATAGCACCCGACGGCATTGCTCACAGGGTTCATCGGAACACGCAAGCCCACTCACCACTTCAAGGTGACGATCCAGCGAGAGGGATTTCAGAAGAGATCCTCCCTAAATCTCAATATGGTTTCCACCCCTCTAGAGGGACAGTAGACATGATTTTTACTGCACGTCAGCTCCAAGAAAAATGCCAGGGAGCAAAATCAACCCCTTTATATGGCATTTATTGATTTGGCTAAGGCCTTTGATACTGTAGACTGAATGGCTCTCTGGACTATCCTTATGAAAATTGGATGCCCCAATAAATTTGTGAATATCTTGTGACTTCTCCATGACAACATGACGGCAACGGTTTTGGACAACAACGGCTCTCATGGTGCTCCATTTAAAGTGGGATCAGGTGTTAAACAGGGATTTGTTATCACCCCAACATTATTTGCTATTTTCATCGCCATGATTTTACATCTTGTCGAGGAGAAACTTCCCACTGGTGTGGGAATTATATATCGAACAGATGGAAAGCTTTTTAATCTCAGCAGGCTGAAAGCAAAAAGTAAGGTAATTACAACCTCCGTTGTGGAACTTCAGTATGCTGATGATAATGTGGTCTCCGCACATTCAGAGGATGATCTCCAAACTATCCTAAATGCTTTTGCAGAAGCATACAGAAAACTTGGACTCTCACTTAACATCAAAAAACCCAAAGTGCTTTATCAGCAAGTTTCTGCAAAATAGAAAGAAAAATAACATATGTACCATCTGGAAAGTTGGGTGAAATAGGTCATGATGCTGCTAAAATCAAAGTAACTGTAAATGTCAGTGTCATGCAATCCAGGCAATGCCCTTGGGGTTGAGGGAAGTATCAACAAAGTGCTGTAGTGGGTCTAAGAGACTGGGAGTCCTCATGCTGCTATTTCCATAGAAATGGATTAGCAAACGGACATTTCTGTAGAACAACGCACTAATCTGATCTGATCAGTGGATGTGTGTACACACAGATAAGTACAAATGAGCCTGATCCTCCAACCCACGTTACTGTATTTCAAGTGTGCCTTCTCATTCAGGAGTGACCAGGTTTTTGTTTTTTTGAGTTGGAGTTGGGTGGGATTTTGCAGAGGTGGGTGCACTGCACATGAATTCATATAGTGAGCCATGGCCAGTGGGAGAAATTTAAAGCAGCCCCCATGTGATGGTTTCATTTCCTGTGCCCCAGTCCTTAGTAAGGTGGCCACTTACACATCACTAAAAAAGGAGGACAAAAGAGGATGGTAATTTGCATAGCATTTGCATATGTAAATTTATATGTATAGATGCATATTAGAAATTATAATTATAATTTAAATAGAAATACAATGTATCTCACCAGCCCGCTGTCTAGGTGCTAAGCATTGATGGGTCACTTCAAGGCTCCTAGACTCCCTCCTTATGGTTCTTTGACTTTAAATCAGAATAGAGGACTGTCCTTTGCCACCTCTCCAAAATAGCGGGCTGACCTCTGTAAAGTAGAACACTTGGCCACCATCTTATACACATTTCTGAATTAAAATCCTAGGCCCGACAAAGACTATCAAGTCAATAGTATTTCAATGAAAACTGTTTGGATCTGGGAAGGCCTAGCTTCATATCCATGTCCTGCTATGAAGCATGCCATTGGCTTTGGATGAGTCATTGCGCCAGTTCATAGGATCCCCTCAGCCCACCGTGGCTTATTGAAGCCACAGTGGGTTGTGGCACATGCCAGTGGCCATTTTTAATATTCAAGCTGTGGTAGGTGGTTGCCGTGGCTTATCGTGTCATGTGAACCTCACGAGGGTGGCTTATGCGAGGGTTAAACAACCCTCGCATAACCCATGGGTTATGTTTTACAGTTATTTAAGTCTTGTGGCACTTTAAATAGAATTTTACTCTATTACAATGAAAAGTGACACTCTGTTTTTCATGGTGTTTTTAATACAACATACATCTTTTAATTTAGAGGGTATGCATTATGCTTATGGATAACCTGCTTGCTTAATTTAAGAATGTTCAGAAATGAGGGATTTCACACCCACATGATTCTGCGATTCAGTCCACAATCACAGTCTGTATGAGTGTTAAAAGGACTCCCTGACAATGATGTGAGAGGTAGTGTGTTGTTGTTTTTACACTGGACAAAATATACTTTTAGCTGCCCTTATGCTGAAATATATTTCTAACCATACTCATTTGCTAGAAGGGAAAATATTACAGTGCCCGATAAACTCTATTTTTTGTTTTGTTTGATTTAAATGACTTTCAGACTTCCTCAATTAAAATTAAACAGGAAGGTTAAAAAAAGAAAGAAAGAAAGAAAAAGGTTGCTAGGGAAAGAAATCATGAAAAGTTGTGCAATCCCCAATGGACTCATAGTTTACCTATGGGTATGGGAATTCAGTGAGGTTAAAATGCAAGAAGATAGCTGGGAGCCCCCTGGATGAGTGACATACAAACGTGTGTGTTGCATTACGTAAACTTAAAGGGCCAGGCTCTGGGCCAGACAAATAACACAACCAATGCATTAGCAGGAAAATAAACTAAAAGGGTACAGTGCAAAGAGGATGGGAGTCTGGCTCCATTCAGGGGAAAGATCAGCAATGGTGTTCAGGACCGGTGCAAGGCAGTTTGGTGCCCTAGGCAAGATCAGATATTTAGCGCCCCCCCCTTCCCACTTGAGCGCTGTATTTTTCCCCCCAAGGTGTTTCTGGCGCCCCCTTTAGCCCTGCGCCCTAGGCAGCTGCCTAGTTGGCCTAATGGTAGCACCGGCCTTGGGTGTGATATTAAACCAAGGAAAATCTCAACTGAAAATGCTGACAGGCAAATATGTAGGGCCCCTATAGAACTCTGATCTAGTCTGGTGTGTACATATCATTAACAGCTCAGGAGTTTCCCCAAGTATCCATTTTTCCTACATATCTCTAAAATTATACTGAAAAGGACTAAAATAATATGAACATGCACGCACGCATGCACGCACGCACGCACGCACCACACACACACACACACACACACAGGTGAAGTGGTAAATTTTGAAGTGCAGGCACTCATCACAACATTTGCCATAGCTAAGCCCCCAAAGAAAGTCCAAAAAATGATCTATGCAGCTGCCTACATTGATCTATATCAACAAACCAGTTCTAGCAGTTTTCATCGCCAGCAGGGGCAGGTCTTTTGTAAAGCTAATGTGTTTTAATGGACCATTTAAGACAAGGTCACCCCAAAATATGTCGAACTAAAACAGGGATAGATAGCTCACAATATACTGTTGTTGGGAAAATCCATTTTACCCCCAGCTACTGTATGGATTGTGGGCCTAAGTTCAGAGGGAACAGGGAAGCCTGAGAAGATATTGTAAAGGCTCACAGTTTCTTTTCTTATGTCAAGCATGTTTTTCTCCATCTTTCCCGTTGGAATTTTATCATCTGCTCCATTTTTATGGTCAGCCAGAACACTTTGGATCTTTTAAAGCAGCTGAGTTATATGAGGCTTAGTGCAGAGATAATGATATCATGTGTGCATGTGCGCATTGTGCACAGATACCATACAATACACCAAAGAAGTGATTCTTCTTTAGATAGAATCACTTTATTGTACCATACAATACACCAGAGAAGTGATTCTTCTTTAGATGCCTGTTGAGATTATGGCTGGTTTCTGATGAGCAAAGGCAAAAGGACAAGATGAAATTGATTTATTTTATTTTTAAAGCTACAGTTAGGGAGGTGTCTGAAATGTTGAAACCAATGGAATTTCTTCGGAATAAGTGGTTTGAGGAATGTTGTTTTATAAAGCAGTCCTGAAGACCAAAAGTTTTTGATCTTTCCGAAAAAAAATTTCTTAATGGCAGCTTGCCATGCCAAATTGCTACAACAGCTGGCTACAACAGCTTTTTACACTGGAGGTGGGGGGGAAGAGATGCAAATGTTCTGTGTTGATTTGGCACTAGTAACCACTGTAAAGAAATAGGTCTTCTAGATCAGGTTTCTACAGTCCAGTTTATATGTGTGTTAACATTCCTTACATGGAGTAGCCCCGTATCTACAGCCATGTGGATGAAGGAAAATGTGAGCTGATGGCCCTAATTCTTACCAGTGGTGCAGCTAGGTAATTTTAGACCCTGGACTTAATGGTCTTAAGGGACCACTTTAGATGGCCCTGTATATTATTTCAGTTGTGAAGTGAAGCACACAACTAACACTCCCTCCCAACTGTCATTCCATACTTCACAACTGCTTCTAAATTCCTTATGTGTTTTAATGTTTGCCAAACCTGATAAAAATAAAAACTCTGAGCATATGCAATTTTGCGTTTAAGCTCACTTAAATCATGGCATCCTCGTGACTACAGGAATAAAATGGAGTTTGCTTCTGATGCCCTCACTACCTGCTACTTTCTGGGTGGTCATTTGGGAGGGAGGTGGTCTGTGGGGCCCTGGACCTTGGCCCCAAGGTCCAGCTGCACCACGGATGCTCCTTATGCTCTTAAGTAAGAGGGCATGCTGAGGATACTTACTATCATTTAACTCAGGCTAATTATGTTTTAACTATTAAGAGATCATCATAACAATGAATTCTTGCTTCATAAATTCTAAATCACATCACAGAATTCAGATTTTGAAAAGTCAACCTACACGTGGTCTAGAAAATCTATTTTTCTATAGCAACTTTACCAGTAAGACACATAAAGCAAAGTAAGTGAGGACACCTAACACTTCAGTTAGGTAAAATTTGCACCGCAGCTGTTACTCTGTAGTTTCTGTCATTCTGGCTACATCTTTCAGAGAAGAGCTGATTTACAAAGAGAGAGCTAATGATGCAAAGAGAAGACTTAAAAGAAACCCTCCTTAATCTGAATCCAAACCCTTTGCTCCTACATCAACACTTCTGAACACATCAACATGCCCAGAAGAGATGAATCAATAGAATATGAGGTTTGCCTTTATGTTTCCTGCTGGTTTCCCCCCCCCCCCTCTCTTGCCATTAAGAGCATACCTCTATGGGCTTTTTATTTAAAGGATCAGATGCACTGTGTGAGTGCATAGAGTCCTTGCAAGAATCCCTGCAGTACAGCTGGGGTCTGTAGTGATCTCTTGCCAAGCTGAACAGCACACAGAGAGGAAAGTGGGGCCAGCACAGACTGTCCTGCCTCATGACCCACAGTGCAACATCAGCACCTGATAGGTGATATTTCCCCATGATTTAGGTTGTTTAGTGCTCAACCTGCCACCAATATGCACAGAACATGGCATTCGGATCCAATCCTGATTTGAAAATGGAAATTCTGATTCATAAAATCTGGTTGCCTTTCCAAAATCTGCCAGAATTTCAGGACACCCATATAAGAGCCATGGTTAAGTAAATATAATGTATTCTTATGACATTTCATTATTTTGCACCCAATAGACAACACTTGTTTGTGCAAATGCCTTTCTGTCCAGCTATGGATGCATGCGTAGATTACGGTGGACCAGGATGAGTGTGTTTTGACCATCACAAGGAATATATTCGCAGAGAATGTAGCATGAGAATGTAGTTCCTCTGTGTATAAAGCTAGAGCAAGCCAGATTTCAGAGTTAAACTGCCAAGTTGATGCAACTGTGCTGGGTCACGCATTACACACACAAAGTTGTTGCAGATAAGCAAACAACTGTGAATGGTTTAGAATACATAGATCTCATACTACTGTTTTTGAGATATGTCACTATGTTTAGTGACCCCAAAGTTGTTGTTGTTGTTGTTGTTGTTGTTGTTGAAAAGCTTAATACATGTCTAACCCCCTTCGAATATGAAATGGATTTTAAAGTTAAATTTGACATTTGAGTAAAGTAAAAAAATGAATAAATGTTAAGTAAGGAACTCAGACACTTTCTTAATCTGAAGTATCTGTGTCTCACTGGAATTCTCCTGCTTAAGTTGGATTGCCGACATTTGGCCCAGGCACCTGCTGAAACTTGACAGGAACCATTTAGATCATTAATAAGAGCAAAAAAATCACTCCAGAACATTCTTTGCATGGGTTATATGAAAGGTTGACAGATTAAATGTCTTAAATTATCAACAGTTCAGAGCTCCAACACCTATAATATTCACCCAATTTCTTATGGTCCCTATAGACAAGGAAAGTATTTGGGGGGCGGGGATGAAAAATGGAAACACTGTAATGGAAGATTTCTCTACTGATTGTGGGTTATATGAATGTTTATCCTACTTAGAGTAGACCCAATGAAATGAAAGGGACTTAAGTTAGACTAACGTTGGATACAATCCATTGAATACAACCCATTGGCAGGGTTCACACAATACAACAACCCACACTCAAGGTTGGGTTGAATGTCGGTTGTTGTTGAACCATGGCTTGTTCTGTTGTGTGAATCCAGCTGTGCTAACAAACCGTGGTTTGTTAACCACAAACAACCCACAGTTCACAACCAACAGCAAACCATGGGTTCTCTTTGTAGGTTATTCGTGGTCAACAAACCATGGTTTGCTAGTACGGTTAGGTTCACACAACACAACAATCCATGTTTCAGTGGCAACCCATGGTTCCACAACAACCCACACTCAACCCACAGTCAATCTTCAGTGTGGGTTGTTGTGTTGTATGAACCCAGCCCATAAGATAATTCTCTGTCTTCGCCACACACAACTGAAATCTATATACATTTGGAGTCAAATTAGGTAGCAATGAGGTGGAAGGCTCCTGAGGTACTAGAATGGACTGTTTCATTTCAGATTGCAGGTGGGGTTTGTCAAATTTTTCAATGCTCCCAGTTTTTTTTTTTTTTTAATGTTCTCCAATCAGAAAACTGGCACAGTGAGGAGTGAGCTGGGACAGAACATTCGTTTGCAGGAAGCCTGGTACATGGAAAAGGAATTTAAAAAATGAAATCCCCATCTGCAGTCTATAATAGTGTCTGTCACCCCCAGATCTACTACCTCATTCTGCTGCATGCATAAACCACGCCTGAGAGTCTAGGGATGTATAGATTTTGTTAACTCCATTCCATCTGTATTTCATGGATTGTCAGGTGTCTTTCATTCAGTTGCCATCCATTGACCAAATCAGATTTTTTTGTATGAGAATTTTGTTTGCTTGCAAATGCACATTCGCCCAAGTGTGCATTAGTTAATGCACATTTGCAAATGAATGAAATTGCGCATATCCCCCCCCCAAGTTTTTTTAAAAAAAAGTCTGCAAATTCACGGGACTTAAAAAAACAACAACAGTCAGCTGCAGAATCCACAGGTTGGATTCATGGAAATCTGGACTCACTGAATCCATTGCAGATTTCTCCGGCAATCCTACCTGAGATAAAATTAAAGTTAGGATTGAGCCAAAGTGGCCATGTGTTGTACTTTACAGCGGACAATCCTCTATTTGAAGGGCTATCCAGTCCAAGTCTGGTTTAAATATGAAGACCTGTAAGAAGGGAGAGAAGGAGCCTTAAAGTTGCTTATCCAGAGTTAGCAGCCCCTGGATGGCAGACTGAGCAGGCACACAGGTCACCTGGTCACTCTTCCCCATTATGACCAGATGTTTTGGATTTTTGTTTAGGTTATAGGAATGATTTCTATACATCTATACACATGTATATTCTATGCATTCTATACTATCCTTACATGTACATTAGCATTTGCAAATGTTATGCAAATCTGTGTCCTCTTTTTTGGTGTTTTATTTCCTCTTTTTGGAGGATAAGTAAATGGCCACCCTACCATTTACAGGGGGGAGCTTGGAGTTGGAGTTGGAGGCAAAATTCACTCCCCACTTCTAGAGCTCCACTAGTTGCCACCAAATTTCTGAGTGCTGAGTGAAAATTTCACTTTCACAGTCCCATTCATAGGCCATAAAAAGGAAGCAATTTTGGGGGGCAGTTTTTTCAATTTTGATGCAACTGTGCACCATGGTTCTCCCAGGCCACAATATTTATTGACCTTGACTACCCCTCATAAGCTGCACCCCCTTTCTGAGGACTGAAGGTCCTTAACGGGGTTGCCCTCATGCCTGGAGCTAAGCACTCCATCACCTCTTCATTACTTCCTGCTTGGTGCACTCCTTGCAGGTGTTGGGGAGTAGGAGGTGCCAGGCTTGGAGGGATGGCTTGGTCTCTCAGAGGAGTCTGGCTCAGAAGGGACAGTCTCTGTTTTGAGGGTCCTGGGCTCCATGGATCTTGGCTGTCAGGTTCAGACTCAGTGTTGGGGCCTGGGTACCACTCTTCTACAGGTACTACTGGTGACCTGAACCAGACCAGCTCCTCACCCTTCATGGTCAAATCCTGGCCACTGCTTGAGGCAAAGGTCATGAGAGGATCGTTTTGGTTGTGGTGCCAAGCAGCCTTTCATGCACCACTTGGTATACTATCATTTTTAGATAAGCAGAAAATATGGTTTTATTTGAGTGGATCGTTCTGGAATATTGCTTTTCTTAAGATTCTATTGCTACTGCTGCATTTAGCCTTGTTGTGAATTGTTCTATGCTGTGTCTCGCACATTCTGCCTTTCCCCTCCCCTTCCGTAGAGCGATGTAACTTCACACAGGACTTGTCTAGCAAAGCTTTTAATGTGAAAGTACAAAGAAAGGGCTTGTTCTTGCAACAGCAGTTCGAGCAGTCTCTACAGAAAAAGCAGGATAATACCTCCTAGTTCACAACTCTACAACCCGCCAATGGGAAAGTCATGAGGAAGCAACAGTTGATCCCACAGCGGAGCTTTCCTCACACTCAGTGACAAACGCAGCATCCCCCCGCCTCTAAGGCGGGTCATGGTGTTTGCTAACCAATCGGACGGAACGTTGGAGGGACATGAGCTGTTCTTAACGACGGAGGTGGTGCCTCTCTCTTGGATCTGTCAGAAAGGACGGCCCTTCGTCCCCTCCCGGTGAGAGCTCCTCTATTCCCACGGAGCTCTTCAGCCCCTCCTCCCTCTCTGTGCTATTGGTTTGGGCTGAGTCTAGCCTTGAGGGCCCCAGTCTCTCAGCATGGTAACAGGGTGCCTCTTCCCCGTCCCCTTCCAAGTCTGAATCTATTCCCACGGGAACCATCAGGGTCTCTGTTGGGGTTGCGGGGTGCGAGCACGATGGGGGAGGGGAGCTAACCCCGACAATCTAGATCATTTTAATTTTTATGTTGTTCTTGCCAATTGCTGTTTGATTGTTTGTACGCTACCTCAATTATATTTTTATATTAAAAGGTGGTGTGGAAATGCCAGAAATATATCAAACAATAAATAAATCGTTGCATTTGGAGACTTATAGGCAAATATGCAGAGGTGACGGGAACTCTCAGCACCTGCTGCAATAAATAGATTTGAGTTGGTCCTCAAATTCAGTTTCAGCCACCAAGGCCATTTGTGTCCTTTGATTGCTAACATTAGCAAGGACAGTGGGATTAGGGCGACCACACCATTGATTAACCTTTCCTCTTCATCAGCAAATGGAAATCAGGGAGCAACCCAGCAGATATGAAAGGCTATGGTTTTTTGCTGCTATAAATTACCGAAGCTCTGAAGTCAATAGAGCAGATGAGGTTATTTATGGCCGTGGATAATTTGGCCCACATGCCTTGATTAACTCAGTAATTTGTCAGACGCTGGCTGTGCATAAATGTGAAGTGTAAATGCTAAGCCAGTCTGGGTCTGTTTTCTGTCATCTTTGTGTAACTTTTCAGAGCCTTATATTTTATACCAAATGACGCCCTAAGAAAAGCCCTGTAGAAGGTTGTGGTGGTGATAAAAAAATAATTTCTCAAATGAAACAAGGGGGTCTTGCTATTGGCACTTCCTAGTAATGTATGTGTGACTACCTGAGGGAAAGCCTCTGTCTCCATCACCTCACAGTGTAACCTGTCATATCCAATCAGCTTCTGGAGTTCTGAGACTTACTTGCACTTGAAATAGAATGGAATTTTCACTCTATTTCTGTATCAAGGCAGCATCAACCTGCCATAATTTCACAGCTACTCTTCACCAAAAGTGTCAAGAAGGATGCCTGGAATGAATTAACATTGCCAATATGCTTTAATGTGAAGGTGGGAGGAGGGGATGGCAAAGCTAGACTTAGGTTATGACTTCTTTGCTTTATGCCAAAATTGCAAAAATACTGCAATCCTATGCACTCTTATCAGCGAGTAAGGCGCACTTTATACAGTGGTACTTAAGCAAACATGAATGGGGTCTCTCTCTCTCTCCCTCTCCCTCTGTGGTGTGTGTGTGTGCGCGCGCACGCACACACACACACACACACACACACACACAGAGGTGTATGTATGTGTGCCTGGATATACATACAGTACACACACACATACAGAGACATCCAATTTTCATCACTTTACATTTATTTGGCTCCACGCACAATTACTAGGAACTAAATGGAAATTTAATGTCAGATCAGTCCTATAATCTTATAAACATTGCTTAGTAGATAGAGATCTCAGCAGTGCCTGCTGACTGACGTTTCAAACCATGGCTCCCAAAGAAAGCAGCTCCTGTGTCCTAGCAGCTTTTTCTCAAGGTGACATGGTCCTGTAACAATATTTGTCAGTGACAAGCCTCTCAGCATGGCAAGTTGTTGATGTCAGCACTCAAATGCCAGCTGCAAGGTGCATGCTTTGGTGGGGGGTGGGAGAGGCTCACAGGCACACACTAGAAATACGCACTAAATGTGGTCTGATAATCTAAGGCGCTGAATGCTTGTCCTTCAGGGTTCCCCAGGAAATCTGCTTCTCATAAGACTCCTTCTAGGTTGCAAATATAAGTGAGTGGCCATAGCTCAGCTGCTGAGCATCTGTTTTACATGCAAAAGGTCCCTGGTTCATTCCCCTGCAAGTCTTCTTCAAAGAATTTTGGAGAATTAGGGTTTGGAAATATTCTGGGCAGCTGCTGACAGTCAGAGTAGGCAATGCTTGGCTAGATGGATCAGCAGCGGACTCAGGGCCAAACAACATATGACATCAGGAGATCCAAGCTTGGATCTCCTATCCATTTTGTAAAAGGCAGAAGCAGCCGAGTCCCACCCAAGAGGACCGGGGTTGTGGGGCTGGGGGGGGGGGAGTGTTTGATCCTTGCTCCCATGCAGTTTTTGCAAACTAAACTCCCCCACCCACCCTCGACCTGCCATTTGCTCTGTAGGGGGAAGCTTACAGATTCCCGCACGGGTATTTCCCCGTGAAGCAAATAGCAGTTTTATGGGAGGCAATTCAGATCAGGAAAATGGTGCAGGGGCAAAAGGTGAGACCCCTGCTTCTTCAGTGCTACTACGCTTATCGGCCCTGCCCCCTCCAGCTGCTTTTACCTTTTGAAAAACTTCCCAAAATCACATCTGGTTTAGCACTTGTATTTTCAGTACTTCAAAACTGAAATTGCACAAAAGACATCATCTGACTCAACTGGTTTTGACCTTTAAAGCCCTTAACAGCTTGGGACCAGGTTACCTGAAGGATCATCTTCTTCCACTTCTACCTACCCTAAACCTGAGATCATCTCTGAAGTGAGGTGCAATGGATGGCTTCTGGGGAAAGGGCCTTTTTAGTGGTGGCACCCAGTTATGGAATGCCCTTCCCAGAGAGGCTCACTTGGCACATTTTTAATACTCTTTTTAGCACATGGTGAAGACCTTTTTTATTTTCTAGTCTTTTTAGATCTGGACACTCTAAACCCACTGATTTTAAGATATGTGGTGCATTTTCAGTGATGCTGTGTATCTTATGGTTGTATTTGCAGCTGTTGAAATTTTTTATGTTTTTTATTGCTTTATTGCTTGCTAATTGATTATTGTATTTTAATGTTTTCCTGTTTTGTTGTGCTGTTCTCCTGGTCTCTGTTGTGCGCCACTGGAATACTGTGGATAATAATAGCTGACAGTAGAAAGCACTATCAACACTTTGGTCATCAGCTTCAAATATATACATAGGTAAGAACATAAGAAGAGCCATTCTAAATCAAACCAAAGGCCTATCTAGTCCAGTATTCTATTCACATAATGGCCAACCAGGTAGCTATGGCAAGCTTGCAAATAGGATATGGATGCAATAGCATCCTCCTGCTCATATTCTCAACAACTGGCATACAGAGGAATACTGCCCTGATACTGGAGGTAATATTGCCATCGTGACTAGTAGCCATTGATAGCATCCTCCGTGACTTTGCCTAGTCCCCATTCAAAGCCATCCAAATTCGTGGCCATTGCTACATCTTGTGGCAGTGAATTCCATAGCTTAACTATGCACTGTGTTTATCTGTCCTGAATATACGACCAATCAGTTTCATGGGATGACCCCAGGTTCTAGTTTTATAAGAGAGGGAGAAAAGCTTCTCGCTATCCACTTCCTGCACACCATGCACAACTGTACACAACTCTGTCATGTCTCCCCTTGCCTTTTTTCTAAGTCAAACAGGTCCAATGATACAGGCTCAGGAACACTATACCCATTCACTGTATTTAGAGGACAGGAGGCCTTCTCATCATGTTTGGTTACCCTCTGTTATTTCTCTTAAGGCACAACCCTATGCACGTTTAGGCAGAAAAAAAGGCCTACAACTCCCAGCATGCCCTAGCCAGCATAGCTGGCTGGGGCATGCTGGGAGTTGTAGGCCTTTTTTTCTGTTTAAAACTTGCATAGGATTGTGCCCTTAGTCAATAAGCTTCTTTGCTGTCTATTTTAGCCATAGCTTCGGTAGGGCAATTTACTTTTAGGAAGAAGGATAAATGGTGAGGAGACATGGCCTGCTGTGTTCTCTTCCACCCCAAGTCTTTTCCTTTCTGTCAAGTTCAGGTCTCATTTTACTGGGCTGCCATCTCATGCTTCTCAATAGGTATCTTCATGCTGTCTATTATATTTGCCATTGCTACTTCCTTCCCTATTAGTTTGTGCACATACTCATAGGAAGCTGCCTTATACCAGATCAAACTATTTGTCCATTTAGTCCACTACTGTCTAGCATGGGTCGTATCCAGTGTTAATCCTACTGAGAGCAGATTGAAAGGAATGGGACTTAATTTATGCTAACGTTGGATACAACCCATTGAATACAACCCACTGACTGGCAGTTGCTCTCCAGCGTCTCAGGCAGAGAAACTCTTTTGCATCACTTGCTACCTGATTGTTAAAAAAAAAAAAAAAAAAAGTACCCTGGAGATTGAACCTGGACCCTTCTACATACAAGGCATGTGCAGCTGTACCTTTGAGCTACCGTCTGTCCCTGAAGTTGGCTTCCTTCTTAGGCCAGCCTCCACATCCATTTGAATCAGTCTGCTTTGCCTTTGAATTTCAATTGGCTTCCCATCAGGCAAACCTGTTAAACATTAATTTACTCACCTCCGGGATGGGGAGTCAGTGTTTCCCAAGTCTACCAGAGCACTAGATAGAAATGCCTGCATGACGTACAATTCCACAGGCCCATCCACTTTGGTCTTAAGCATGAAACGCAAACACCATCTCATAGGGTACCTGTCATCCTCAGCTTCTGTTGTCTTCATAGTGGTTTATCTTTTTTTGCATTCATTATTCATTTTACAGCAACCATAAAGAGGCCTTTCTACGCTTTTTGGTTTCCTGAAGGGAGATTTATGACTTTTCTAGGACACTTCTGGGAAGACCTAACTACAATTATCCCAGCACTTGTAGAGTAGAGTGTATTGCAGAACCCAAAGGCAACTATGACAAGGGGTAATAAAGCTGCTTCATTAACAAAGTTACTCCTCTGTTCTTGCCTGATGCGACCAACATGGGGTGCCAGCAGTTTCTTTCATAGTAATTTGCTAAAAGCTGAATACAACACCTGCTCAGAGTCTACACTAAAATGTCTGTATTTAGAGTGTTATAAAACAATACAGCTTGGACATACTGTAAGCCGTGTCTCATCCTCCTAGATCAGTGGAGGAATGCTTTACCCTAACCTACTCTTCTCTGAAATATGTTTTTCAATGCATTGTCCAATACTTTCAGGGCTGCTTCACACACGCAGCCCAGGCATGTACGTTATCCACATGGTAGCATGCAGGAGCAAATCCTTTGGCTAATGCATTCTTCCCCACTGCATATAACCTGTAATGAATGCTGGGGGTTCTGTGTGCAGGCCCTGCTGCCATTGCCACTACTGCTGGTTAGAAGCAGAGTGGTGCAGTGCTTAGAACTGCCTTCCCCAACCTGGTGCACTCCAGATGGGTTGGACTGTGACTGCCATCATTCACAGTCAGCAGGACATATCTGGCTGGGAATGATGGGACTTGCAAACCAACCCATCTGGAGTGCACCACGTTGGGGAAGCCTGGTTTGCAGTATTGAACTTGGTCCAGAGATGCTTAGGTTCAGATCTCCACTCATCCACTGGGTGCCCTTGGGCTGGTCACTGTCTCTCAGCCTAGCCTCTCAAGAAGGTTCTTGTAAGGATAAAATGGGCTGGGGGGTGGGAGAGAACTATGTAAGCTCCTCGAGCTCCTTAGAGGAAAGGCACATTATAAATGGAATGAATGAATATGTAAACCCTAGTTCTGATTACAAGCAAGTTACAGATGTGGTTTGGAAGAGTGTGTGAGGCTTGTGAGTCCATCTAATGATCTTCCAGGACTGAAGCACTGGCTCATAATATCAAAGAAAGAACTTTCCTGGTTTTTCTCAGACTATGAGGAGGCAAGGTAGAGGGTTCCTGCAAAGCTTTCCTGATAGAGGCTTCTGTGCCTATAAAAGCTGCATTGTGTGAACTGCAAATACAACAGGGGCAGCTGCCTCCTGTCTATAGCTCCACACCAGGAAAAGCTGTTTCAGTTGCATTTCTCCCCGTTGTGCACCTGTTGAATGTGAGCTTCACATTTTGGCAATCCCAGTGGTGAGAAGAACATGTTGATATTTTGGACCATTTCTTTTCTTTTCATTTTCATGTAGAAAATGATTGACAAGGACAACCTAGTATAATTTTGCCTCCAGGAACTAACTATTTTCCCCCAAGGGCAACAAAGATTATAGAAGTGACCTAAATCTCACTTTCCTGGTTTCAGCCATAGCGATGATGAACAATTCAGCCCTTCCCTTTTCATTTGTTCTGCGAAATTGAAAAGTGTCTTGTCTTGGCATGAAAATCACTGCTTCTGTATCTCCTTCTTTGCTACAATGATAGTTATAGGACAGTTCAACATGTTCATTGATATCACAGTATACACTACTCCATGGTATCTGTACCTAGGGGCATTGCATCTCTTCTTCAACTCTTAAAAAACACTTCATTTAATCAAGTAGTCAGGATTGTATGCAGACGAGGAACGATGTCTGCTGATTGCATTAAATCAGAGTTTTGATAGCCCTCTATACAGCTTGCTTGGGGCCTCCAGCATACGCTTGGTGCCTGCCAGGCTCCTAGCCCCTCCCAATTTTCATTTTATTTCTTAAGAAATGTTTTTTGTTTAAATTAAAGTGGGAGGGTGGTATGCTGCAAAGCAAAGTGCTGCCCTCCAGTGCCATCTTTATTTGGGTTCAAAAGTTTGGTTTTGTGTTTTGGAGCTCAGAGCCCACCTCTGCCTTGTACTTGGGTCCTTGGGACATGTTACTTTTCTTTTTGTCTCACCAGTTTGCCTTCTGGGAAATTAGCATTTTATGAATGAGTAAGCCCCCCCCCCCATGGCAGCCATTTTGTAAGAGTGCATATGACACTTTCTCAAAATTTCAATGTGCCCACCAACCCATCTGGGTGACACCAATCGTAAATTAATGTAGAACAGGTCCTATGGCCCTGCTACTTGGGGAGTGCCTATTAGTGCAGACCCAGCCATTATATTTCATTATGACAGCACATGCATAAATACACGTGTCAAAAGGAACCATTGCAATCAAGAGCATCAGAGAAAGGTACAAAGGTGATGGTGGTGGAGGGAGAGTTGACCAGTCACAGAGACATGATGGAGCCAATGGTGGTGAGCAGGCCAGTAACTGAAGAACAGGAATCTAGCAGCACACCTTGCCTTGAGGTCCCTGTGGCATCAAAAAGAATGTACGGTATACCTAAATAGAATTTTGATTGCTGTTGCATGAGCCTCCCCACAAAGAATTAAACCTGTGATCTGTTTACCTCTCCATATGCAGAGCCAAAGGAACAGACACCATAACCAAGTGTTGAAGCAGACTTACTCTAAATATGAAGCTGTCTCAGAGGTGCACACAGATAACATATGCCTCATCACACAAAGAAGACATTTCAAACATTTTATGTGCTGTAGGGTTGAGTGTTATTGAGCTCTGGCTGCTTTTACAAGAATATGTGCTTCAGTCATGTTTAAAACCTGTAACCCTAGTGTAGTGAGTTCCTTTCAATTACCGGTCAGCACACAAAGACAGAGAAAAGTAGTTCCCTCTTGCTACATAATACATAGTATTGTGCATTGTTTTCCTATAGAGCATTAGCAAAAATGGAAATCACTGAAAACGTTCTATCTATATCCTAACCCTAAAATACATAGTGGGGGGGGGGTTCCTCCTTGAAATTAGCTATTGGGCCACAAACCAATTTGTCTGCAATGCATTGTGTTCCTTGGAAGAGCTGCCTCTGCCTTTGCAACAAAATCAAATTGCTGTGATTATAATGAAAGATAAAGACACTTAGCCAGGCTGTTTACAACATCTGCCAGTAATGTCAGGCCATAGTCCCTGGATGTTATCACAGCCACAGGTGTAGCCAGTGGTTCCTTTCTTCTGGATGAAGCTTTATTTATTTATTTATGTTCAGAATTCATGTGTTGCATTTCTGGATAGCCACCTCCCAAAGCAGTTTACAGTTTGGCACAGTCCGCACATCACAATAACCCACATGGCCTGATCACTCCCCCTGTGAGCAGGAGCAGCTAAAGAAACCACAGACTGAAGGTCAGATTCAGTATAAAGGAAGTACTTTATATTGAAGTACACAGACAAAAGGAAGAACTTCACACAGCGTATAGTTAAACTATGGAATTCACTTTCACAAGATGTAGTGATGGCCACCAATTTGGAGGGCTTTCAAAGGGGATCAGACAAATTCATGGAGGAGAAGGCTATCAGTGGCTACTAGACCTGATGGCTACATGCTCCCTCCATATCAGAGGCAGTATGCCTCTGTACACCAGTTGCTGGGGAACATGGGCAGGTTGGTGCTGTTGTAATCATGCCCTGTTTATGGGTTTCCCGTGGGCAGCTGGTTGGCCACTGTGTGAACGGAATGCTGGACTAGATGGACCCTTGGTCTCATCTAGCATGGCTCTTATGTTCTTAATGTACATCCCTAAAATGGTATTGAACATTCCATGTGTGTCACCAGCTTGTGGTACAGATGCAACAGGTGGCACATGCAACAGGGGGCGCACTTTCATAGGAGCAGAATGGCCTGCACCCTTCAGGACTTCTCTCTGTTTCCTGGCTCAGTATGGCCCACACACAGATGGTGGTGGGTGGGAGTGCTGTTTATGTTCTGAAGTGCATGCTAGAGTATCTTCTTATTTAATATGTTACCCTTCTGTCCTTTATTCTAGAACTGCATGCATGAATGTGGATACTATAAGAGAAGATCAGATACAGAATTCCAACCCAAATGAGTGCTATGAACTTTAATTACTAAGAAAGCAACAAATGCCCTTTAAAATTGCCTGATTAGGAGCGGGTTCTTAGGGATTCATGTAGGATAGAGAATAAAATGCAAATCTCTTTGGCATTAGTCATGTAAGTACAAACGGCAATCAGAGCAGATTTATTCCCAACCACATTTGTGACGTCGAACTTGTCAATCCTTTGTGAATCTCTTGGAGTGGTAATACAGTGATGTGCAGGGGCAGGAATCCATGTCCTAGGGTGCGGTTTCAGGACCAGTTTACAGATAGCACTGGCACAGGTGCTACAATAATTCCCATATGTGGGAGTAAATGTAATGTGTGAACTGATTAACATGTGGGCTTAATTGCTGACATACCATGAAATCCGGAATTCCCAAGTGAGCTTGGAGTGACACATACCAGACATGTGCTGGGCAGAATTCTCCCTGAAATATTTAAAATAATATTGACATGTATTTAATAACATTTCTAACAAACAGCTATTAGTACAAATATTGGTTTCAGACTTCATTCTAGGAACAGGTAGATCCCACTGACTTTATTTTTTAAATTATTTGATTAGATTTTTATCCCTTTCTCCAAGGAATTTAAGGTAGTGCACATGGTCTTCTCTCACAACAACCCTGTGAGGCAGCTAACACTGGGAAAAACTGACTGGCCCAAGATGAGCTCCATGGCTGAGAAATGATTTGATAGGTTGCATCCATTCACATAACTGTATGCATGCATAACTATACCTTATAGCTTGCAGGCAGAGCCTGTCTTAACATTTCACTTTTGGACAGCACCTTGCTAATTTTAAGCAGCTTCTAAATCATTGTGATAATACTAATAATAGTTGGATACAGGACTGCACCTAACAGCAAAGTATCAAATTTCAGCATAAGAAGCATCAATAGTCTGGGTGAATTGCATGTATTTAATCATATTTTAACAAACAGCTATTGTTACAAATATTGGTTTCACACTCCATTCTCAGCCCTTTGTTGATCTGTCCCAATATGGGACTTGTAGGGCCAGCATCAATGGTAGGCATGGTCAGGCACGTGCTGAGAGGCCACATCCCAGCAGGGGTCCACTGACAAAAGTCCCCTGGAGTTGCTCCTCTTCTTCCCCATTGCAACTTGCTTGTTTACCTACCTCTTGCTCTGGACCAGACAACAGTGATAGTGAGGAGGAACAGCAGTAGATGTCACTGCCAACTTGCTCACTGGTTCTCTGCATGTCAAGCAAGCAAGTAGCAACAATAAGAGGATGAGGAGCAATAACAATTGGTGACAATGGCGATGAGAAGGTAGACTCACAGAGGAAGAGGGCCCATTGAGGGTGTCTTGCCCAAGGGCCCTCAAAAGCCTGGAGCTGGCACTGTCTGGGAGGATACTTTTCATGGCCAAAAAGTTGCAGGGGTGACCAGAGATAAACCTTCCCAGTCTCATGGCTTACTTCCCTGCAGCTCCTGCCCCTAGGTGCTTTTCTCCCCAGTGGAGCTCATTTCCTATTCTAGAGCACAAGCTCGTGGAAAGAGGAATACTGATAATACTTCTCAGCCATTGGCCTGTTTGGTTCTTAAACTTTTATACATGTGATTAGGGCAGACCTAGTTTTGAATAAAGACATCTGTGACCACCATATGCAGTTTGATTCCCGCACCCCCCCCCCCAAAGACTTAGCCCTGAATCAGCATACTACCAGTTCACACATTAGCGATGACCCAACACAGGGTTAAACAAGTCATTTGAAATCAATGAATGTAAACATACCTTGCTAAAATGTGCTCCTGTGGATTCAATCCATCCAAAGTTAATTGGGACAAAGTCCCACTGAAAGTAGTAGAACAAGTTATTCCCATGACCCTTAGAAGCTTGATTGTATTTGGTATTCTGCTGCTTTTAAAAACTGCTATTGTTTTTCCCTATTAGTTGCGGGAGTGGAGGGAGGTTAGGTACCATTTTAATCTTATTTTTTTATTCTACTGATGTCATGCAAGCCTATATTTCTTGTAAAAAAAAAAAAAAGTGGGGTATGATTTTAAAACCCTGAAATCCTATTGCTTCAATGGGACTTAAGGTAGTCATGACCACCTTTAGCTGGATTGGGTCTTTATGATTACTCATTTATGTAGACACAGGAAAGACCCATGTACCGATCTACATAAATGTCATGGCTAAACTATCCCTTAGTAAGATACGTATTGGTTTTGACAACTCCCGATTCTGTCAGTATGGAAAAAACAGTAAGTACAGCTGGAAAGAAAAAAGTGTGTGTGTGTGTGTGTGTGTGTGTGTAAAATAAATGAGTCAGTGGCATCACTGAAACACATAACTCAGGATGAGTCAAAAGCAGATGAATAAACATGAGATGCTCTGAGATTCGTTACTTATTCTTGAGTTAACGATAGAGGCAGTTTGCAGCTGGTGCCCCTGATCAGATAGAGATGATAGAAGGTTTGCATGGTTTTCATGATTTTTCTTTTTCTTTTAAATCAAGCATGTTAGCAACTAACAGCATGTGAGCCTCACCGGTGCTGCTGCTTTCCCCTTTCCCCCAGGTTTCCAGAAGCACTTCTCCAGCTTGGTGTTAAGCTGAGAGGTTCTGGTGTTCCGCTAGACACCAGATGTCTAGCAACAGGGCAGAATCTAGCTGGCTAGCCATTCATGTGAGTCGCGCAGTAGTCATGAATGAACATGGGCAGATGTCTCCAGCCATGCTGAGCCTGCCAGTGAACCTGGCAGGCTATCTAACTGGATGGTACTCAAGGCCAGGGGTGCTGAGCTGAATAACTCCAGAACATTAATGGGGGAGGGGGGATAGAGAGCAGGCTGTTCTAAAAGGAAGAACTGATGGGGGGAATCATTCTGGGAGAGACTAGAAGAGCTAAAACTGAGCTTGGATGAAAAACAAAAAACAGAGCCATGTAGATGTGGAGAGTGGGACATCGACAGCTGTTGCCAAGAACTAGGGTATGTTGTGACATGTAGCACAAACACCAGCTGTGGCACATTGTTGACATATGTAAGGTACAGAATGGCTGGTAAACAAGTCATGTTTAGTCTTCTACTTCCTGCCTGTTTCTCATGGCAAAAGTAGGTGTGAAAGAAATATGAGCTGGTCACATGGTTTGTATTTTCTGGTGACGTACTGATTTGTTAGCTTTCTGTTCTGTGGCCATTTTGGAGTGAGGTGGAATTGCTTTCTTCTTCTTCTCTCTGGTCTTCTGACTAGTGCTTGCTGGACTTAATGCAATCATGTAACGTCTTAGCTGAGGTGGAGTGAAGCTCAACTTGCTCCACTGGATTAATGCTTGCTATGCATTGTTCTCTGCACATGGACTGTAAATTAGGAGATGTATGCTCTGTAGGATATACTTGCTATAGTAATAAACAGGTAGAACAATAACCTGTGGAGTCTACAGAGTTATTTCCTTATTACTGGGATCTGCAAGGAGGAGGCTGAACTGGCAGACATCCGATACGCTTGAAATGCTGCGTGGAGTGGGAGAGACAAGTCTGAACTTCTGTGTGTAGATTTATGGGCGTTTGCACACGGGAGCAGGATTTTAAATCTTCCATCTCACACAAGTGAAGCACTCTGCTTTTCCAGGAGGCTTGTGCGCCTTCAGGGTTGTGTGTCAACACCTTCAGGGTAAGCAGACCAAAATGGCAAAAATACTGTCAAAGTACTGATTTGCTAGTGTCATGGCATGTAGAGCTCCCAACCAGGATTTTCAGAGGAATCCTCCACTTCTCATGGCAATTATTGTCCAATTAACCAGCAACGTCCTTCTACTACAGGTGGTAGGTATTCAAAAAGGATATTGTCAAGTCAGAAGAGGTACAAAAGAGAGGAACCAGAAAGACCAGGTGATTGGAACACTTTCCCTGTGAGGAAAGGCTGAAGTGCTTGGGTTTTGTTTTGTTTTGTAGCCTAGAAAAAAGATGTGTTGGGGGTGGACATGATAGAAGTTTATACAATTATACATGGCATGGAGAAGATAGTTAAGATGCCCCTTTTCTCCTTCTGCAGCTTGAATTAGATGCAAGACAGACAAAAGGAAGGACTTCTTCACACAGCACAAACTCAATGCATGGAATTCACTACCAGAAGCAGTGATGGCCACTGGCTTAAATGGATTTAAAAGAGGATTAGGCAGATTGATAGAGGATATGCCTATCAATGTTTACTGTTTATAATTAAAGCTGTGTGCAAATGGCCTCTCAAAATTATGCACCTTATTTGTGGGCAGAGAAATTGGGGAAACAATTTCACTGAATGTCCCTGGGAGCAAGATAAATTCTCCAACAGTTTCTCACAATGGTAGGGCTTACCATTGGCAAAGGTTCCTACCACAGTTTCTTTTTTTCCTAAGGTTGTTGTTATTTTTCCTCTGCTACTGCAAGTGCCAACAGCATCAACTGTGTTGGCAGCCTGGCCCCATTTTGCGTCTTCCACAATACAAGTGTGAATGGACCAGTGTTGTATCCAACTCCAGGGAAGAGGTGGAGCTAATGCTGTGCCAAAATCTGTCCTCCAATTTTCTGAAAGCTTTCTTCCCTTATTGAAGAGGCTTCCATTTTTCTGCCTCATTCTCAGGGCATTTTATTTTGAATTTATTTTGGTAGTGTTTTTGAGCTTAATGCCTATGAGGTGACTGAGGGTGCAGTGTATGTTTTTGCTTTCCATTATACATCTCTCCATCACTCTGCAGCCTCCCAGGCTGGCTGCACTTTCTGAACTGAAAAAGCTCTATGGGAGGAATTTCATTTCATTTATTACATTTCTATACTGCCCAATAGCCAAAGCTCTCTGGGCAGTTTAGAAAGATTAAAAACCTTAAAAATACAGTATTATGCCTAATATAAAAACAGTTTAGCTACAAACATATAAACAGTAGACACACACACACACACACACACACACACACACACACTTCCATTCATAATATATCTGCCTTTATACATTTCTATTTCATGGAACAGAACCATAAAGCAGGAGGACAGAGGGCTGTTTGTTGGCATTAATCCAGACTTATATTTAATGACTCTCCTGGTACCCATAGGCAATCAGGAATGTCATGCAAGCAACTGAATTAGTGGGCTGACAGAGGAGTGATGGATCCATGCTAGCCAAGGAAGAAGAAAAGCTTCTTCCTCCTTGACCAGCTCAAAAATGCAGTGGGGTGGTGGAGATGGGATGAAACACTCAGTTGTTCCTCCACTAGTCTGCTTGGTAGAAGGGAATTACTTTTTACCAGCCTGCTGAGAGGCAGGTACCCTGCACTTTCAGTTTGGTTGAAGAGGAGGGGACTTCCCCTTCTCTGCACCAGCATAGAAACACAAGCTCCTAGCTTCTTCGCAGGCTAGTAAAGATTTTTTGGCAGGTCAGCAAGTTTTCTGGGCTTATTTATAACTGGATTTCAGTAAGCCAAGGGTTCTCAACCTTTTTGATTCAGTGGACACATTTGGAATTTTGAAAGAGTGTCATGGACATTTTCACAAAATGGCTGACATGGAGGGGTTGCCCATTCATAAAATGGCTGCAACAGTGGCCATGACTGGTCATGAAACTCTCATTTCCCAGAAAGCAAACTGGTGAGACTACAAGAAAAGTAACTTGTCCAAGAATCTAAGTACAAGGCAGAGGTGGGGTCTGAGCTCCAAAACACAAAACTACTCTCATGAACCCAAATAAAGGTGGCACTGGAGGGCAGCACTTCACTTTGCAGCATGCCAGCTTCCCAGTTGCAGAATACATTTTTAAATTTAAGAAATCTTAATAAAATAAAAATCAGGAGGGGCAGGGATCCTGGTGGGCATCAAGAGAGGTGTCTGCGGGCACATTGGTGCCCATAGGCGCAACATTGGAGACCCCAGTAGTACACCATAGTCACAAGTAGAGACAACAAGTATAATGGTGTAGGAAAAGTGTTGAACAAAAGTGTTGAAAGCTGGGTTCACAACCCTGCTTGGGCAGGAAGTGTATATATATATATATATATATATATATCCTGGCAGGGCTATCGTGTAGTCAAATATGCATGACAAGGGGCTGTCGCCACTTCTATCCTGACCTTATCTGCACATGGATGCCCATTAGAAGTTCTCTGCATGGCTACAAAGTCACGGAAAAGACCAGCTCATATATGGAATACCTTTTTCCAATGTAGCTTTGTTAAAGCATCCAACTTCACTAGGAACTCAGTGCAACAACGTATGCCATGTAAATCTATATTACATTAGACAGAGAATGAAAGCCACATTGGGATTAGGTTTCCATCTCTTAACATCTCTCTTCATGACAGATGGGATTAGTAAATGAATACACCACTGAGTAAGGAGGGCAGATTAATGATGGAAAATAAAAAGGTAGATAATCAGCCCTCTGGAAACTAGACTTCAGGCGCGCACACAGTGCAAACAGTGCTGGTTTATTTACTGCATTAGGAGAGTGACATAGAAAATGAAAAATGGAAAGGACCATTTTTCATTAATTCACAGGCCTGGCTGAGACTGGCTATTGCCTGGGGAAGTCAATTATGGCCACTCACAACAAGAGAGCTCTTCCCGCAAATGCCCTGCCCAATATAATGACCCTGTAGCGAGGCAGATTAAAATCCCATTTTGGCTCTCATTGCTATAGAAGGCGTTTTAATCTCTGGTTCTATGCAAGTCATTAGAAAGTGACTGTATGACCAATAAATGACTAAATTTTGGGTTTAGATGCTTGAGCAGGGGACCAGTTGATTACAGCCCAATCCTCCCTCTCATCAAGTTTAGCTAGCTGCTTATCTTTTGTAAAATCTCAGGAATATAATCCCAACCCCCTGCCATACAAAATACTTTTAAAAAATGTATCACTCCCCCTATCTCCAGGCCCAAATCACTAGAGGTAGATATTATTATATTATCAGCATGGATTTCGTTTTTGTTTTTTAGGAATATGCAAAGATTACAAGACTTCATTCCCAAGTGACTGGAAACTTTTGAAGGCCAGTTTTATTTGGAGAAGGAAGCTTATTGTGCCTTCTATTTAAAAAAACAAAAAAAAACTATGTTTATAAATGGGAGGTCAGTGCTTGAATTCCAGGGGGTCAGAGAAGGCCCAGAGCCCTTATTTTCTCTGATGGCCCCCTTAGCTACAGTTTTAGAAGGCTACAGCATGGGCCATGATTTGGGGGGAGTCACGGGGATTTCATTAAGGCCCCTACTAAGGCCCCCACCCTGAGATGCTGAGCAGGTTATATGGCGGGGCAGTAGCAAGCAGCCAGGCAGTAATAGCTTGAAAGAAAAATCAATGGAGCTATAGGTCAGGCCCACGTGTTGCAGAATATAAACCATGCCACACACGCACAAGGCAAACACACCCTCACTACCAGCCCACAGGGGCTTGATAAGCCTCTTCCCTCTGAGGAAACGTGTGGTGCTTTTTAATTTGGAAAAAAAGATGACAGGTGGGGTGGGGCATGCATAGTGTGGAGAAAGCAGGTAGAGATTATTCTTTTTATTCCCCCTTAATAAAATTATGGGGGGGTTTCTCCCTCCCCTATAGCACTAGAATGTGGCATTCCCCCCCCAGTGATACTGGTGGACAGTAGATTGGGGAAAGAGGAAAGGAAGTATTTCTTCAGGCAGTGCATTATTGAATTATGAAATTGGTTTGTTGATGGCCTCTAACTTCAAGGGGGATTGGACAAATTCATGAAGGATAGGTCTATCAGTGTTGGCTCTATGGAACTCCTATGTCATCCTTCCCAGCCTCCAATTCTTCCCAGCCCTATGTCATCCTGGGAGTTGTAGGCCTTTTCACTGTCTAAACATTTGTAGGATTGCACCTTTAGTTGATTAGCACCTGTGAAAGGAGAAAAAGGTAAAATATAGGAAGACATGAAAATAAGTGTCCGCTTCGGGTCTTGGGCGGCAAGGGTCCTGGGCTGCAACACCAGGACCAGGGGTTGATGGAGGCAGGAGCAGGCCAGGGGTGAGCAGAATCCAGAAGACAGGCAGAGGTCAAAGCACGTATCAACCAAGGTGGGGGCCAGAGGCAGGAGGCAATCCAGTAAGCAGAGTTCAGGCACGTACCAGGCAGAGGAGGGCCAGAGTGTTGGTCAAGAGCAGACACACAAGTCAAACACCAGGCAAGGCGAGGATCAAGGTTGGTTGGTTGCTGGAGACAGGAACCAGCTGCAGACAACACATAGGCTTGTGTTGCTGTGGCAAAGGCTTGAGAGAAGAGGAAGCCCTTATAATAGGACCTCCCGCTGCTCCCAGCTGGTGTGTGTTAGTGCACCTGGGAATGCCTACTGGTCAAGTCCTTTTACTTGTTTGAAGAGTAAACTAATGCTTAAAAAAAAAAAATTAAACTGTCTTCTATGTGCAGCTACATGCGGTGTCTTTTGGTTACAGTTAAATGGCCTCAATTTCTGTGTAAATGTAGTAAACATTTAATTAAGTGTAATATGCACTACCATTTAAAGACCACCCCCTATAAAGACCACTACACCCAGAATCTAAAATTACCTAATTGTACTACTTCCAGCCTGAGAACAATCTATGGAAATTAAGTGTAAACTAGGAATATATACTGTATTTTAAAACACATTTTAAAATGTGTTAAGTCAGCTCCTGCTCATTCTGCTGAGTGGGGCCCTGGATGTCTGCCCCAAAGTCCTGCCCTGTTCACAAGCTTAGCTGGCATGGGTTTTGAATGTCTGCAATTCGTAAACCAGATTAGAAGAAACTGGATAAAACTATTCTTATTTTAGATTAAGTGATTTATTATGGACTGGTTTAGCTTGTTCCCTAACTGAAAGAAAACCAGGTTAAACCACCATTAATTAAAAATAAGGTTGTTCAGCAGGGATGGGGACTCGGACTCGACGACTCGACTCGCGAGTCCGACTGAGTCCCCCCTCTGACTCAAGTCCCACTCGAGTCCCAATTTTTTCAATGGGACTCGAGACTCGACTCGGGACTCAAGCCCAAGGACTCCGCCACCGCCGCCCGCCACCGCCGCCGCTCACGTCATCGCCGTCTCCCTCGCCGTCACCCACACGGAGACGCCACCGCCATCGCACGCCGCCGCACGCGCCGGTCCCATCATCACTTCTGGCGCAGCGGAAGTGACACACGGGGACCCTGCTCCGGCGCGCTTGGCCACCGCCACTCCGGCGCGGGCGATGTGGCGTGCGATGGCGGCGGCGTGGTGTGCGATGGCGGCGGTGGTGGCTGCGAGCAGGTGGCGGCGAGGTGAAACGGCAACGGCGGTGACGTGAGCGGCAGCGAGGTGGCGGTGGCAGCGAGGTGGCGGTGGCGGCGAGGCGGCGGCAGCGGCGACTCTCCGCGCCGCTCAGAAGAGCGAGATCGGGTCGTGCCGCCGCCGCCGCAGAGAACTACGAACCCAGGGAGGGCTTGTAATGCATCCCTGCTGCGGCAGCGGCGGCGGCAGGAGCAGGGACGAGGGAAGGACCCGCCCATGGTAAGTGGGGGCGGCGGCGGCGGCCCATGGAGGGAGCGGGAGAGTCTCCGCGGGAGGAAGGGCAGCTCTTCTTCCTCTCGCGGAGACCCTCCCGCTCCCTCCATGCGCTGTCGCTTTGGGAGTGACTCAGGACTCGGGACTCGGGACTCGAGTCACCATTTTGGACCTTGGACTCGAGACTCAACTCAAGACTCGGGTCCAAAGACTCGTGACTCGACTCGTGACTCGAGGCCAAGGACTCTTCAACATCCCTGTTGTTCAGAATGATAACATTCCATTAAGAGGAGTTTTATTTGCAGAATTTACCGTGTCTGAGGAGTTGAACTCTCCTTAATGCCTTCAAATCATGCAGTGAACAGATCCAATCCTAGGAGGAAGAATGATTAAAGTTGTTTCAGAAATCTAAATTTTCTAAAATCTTCACATCCTAATGCCTTTCCTTTCCATTCAAATCCCAAGGACTCCACAAAGTCTGGCTCTTTTCATCTGTTCCTGAGACCTGTACATTTTCAAGGTTTCCTTCCAGTGTCATTCTCTATATGGTAACTAGAAGTAAATGTTTGATGACTTCTTCACCTACTACAGAGCGTGATTGGCACAGAACAGATGTTTGTGGATGGCAGCAAAAGGAGACCAAGGGTGTATGGCTGGATGAGCCAGTGGATGAAGGAACTGGTGCCTGGTCAGGAAACATATGGTGACTGGCAGCTGCATGGCTCTGAGACAGCTCAACATTTGTTCAAGCATGGGAGCACAGAGCAAGCTGGAGGATGCCTCATTATAGCCCTATGTACCTGGGTACAAAGACCTGGCCACTGGCACCAGTGTGGGGAAAAGGGGGACATGGGGTAGAAGTCCTTCTAGGAAAGAACAGGGACCTGGAAAAGTGCAATCATCCCTTGATAAGGTGGTAGAGCCCATGTTCCCCTGCCCCTTTGCCCTTGAGGACCATTGCATTAGCAGGAACAACTTGTGAGTTGGAAGAATCTTCTACAACCTCATAAACTGTCAACCAATTCTGCAGAGTGTAAAAGGGAACCAGAACTTATTAAAAGTCAGCCATGCTTATTTAAGTTGCATACCTTATCCTTTTAGGTCTCAACATTACGCCCCTCCAGCCCTAAATCTCTCTACCTGTTGGGAGGTGCTCCACTGCTCCAGATTGGTGGTCTCAACTTTTATCTATTTTCTATTCTCTAGTCATGGATCCACCACCGTTTCCCCATTGCCTTGAGAGACCATATATATTCGTAGGGATGGGGGAGAAATTTGTTCTGTTTGCACTTTAACTACTTTCACCCTTTTGAACCACTACGCAAACCAAAACTCAGATATCCATCGAAATTCACACTTCTCTGATTTTTGCAATGGAGTTCTCCAGTCAAAAGATGCATGAAAAAAATGTGTACGGTAGATTAGGTGGGAATAACAATCACAAATTAATCAGGGAAATGATTTGCCAAAATGTGTACATTAGGCAAAATGCATACAAAAATGAATTATGAATTTAAAAAAAAAACAAAAAAACCCCTCCGAATTCTAGATGAACTGAATTTAAGATTGGAAAAATGAGAAACCGAGAGAAACTGAAATTGCCAGATTCATCATTCCCTAATATATTGACAATCTTGAGGAGCCACAGAGCAGAAGTCGAGGTGATGCCTGGCTGCTGCCAAAAGCAACATCCCAACATTTCTTTCTCCTCTCTCCCCTAGATGTTGAATCATGCAAATCGTGTTATGGCATCAGCACTCTGAGTGTTTCTCCACTCTTACTTCATTTCATTGGCTGCTACTTATGGACTGAGAATGAAGAGGAGATGCACATTTGCCATTTTTGAGGCTGTAGCCGTGTATCTTCCATAAAGTTTAGGTCCAGCCTTACATTCCAAAGTCAATTCCATGGATATGGAAAGCTGATGGACAAATAATAGGGGAGGAACTCTTTCCTTTGACCTGATAGCAATTTTTCTCTCATAGTCTCCCTCCATATTTTCTTTACCAGCAAAGAGAAAGAAGAGATCAGAGAAGAGAAGAGGAATTACAGCAATATCAAAGGCCCATTAGAGTTGCAGTGAGCTGAACAGCTACTAGGCTGTGAGTGCTATATTGTGTAGCCCTGATAATGTTATCAGACAGAGATTGTGACATATGCATTTTTGACCATTTGACTATTTTTTATGCCTATGAGCTAATTGCATCTCTGAGAGATCTGAGATGGCTGGTTTGTAGGTGTATTGTCATATGCTACCTGTATAGTTAGTTAACATAGCACAGCTGCATTTCTATCTGTCTGCATTATAGATAGGATTGCGAGCACACTGTTAGGCAGGAGTCCCACAATTCATATATATGGGGGGGGGGGGATTACCTTCAGAGACACTCATGATGGTTCAGAGGCACTCATTCAAATAGCTCAGCAGTGGTCTGAAGCAGGGATACTGCTTAGTTACAGGGCAGCTCTGAACCAGTTGAGAACTCAGCTGATGGATAGGTTTACATTTAAGCAGACAGGGTTTAAAATAGTTTGTTTTTAAAGAAACAGGCACCAGCTCACTGAGAGCTAAGGACATCCATCTTCAAAACTAAGATATATATATATATATATATATATATATATATATATATATAAAACTAATAGCCATCTCCCCATCCCAGTCATACACACACATTTAGGCTACAATCCTATGCACACTTACCTGGAAGTAAGGCCCTTGAAGTACATAGTGGCAGAATACATAATAGAGCACTGATTGGATCCATAAAAGGAACAACTGGCCCTCTTCCTGTTACCTCAGTCATCACCTTTTTTGTTTAGAAATATGCCTACTTGGCACTGGAAACAAGTATGCAAAGGGAAAACACCCACACACACACACACACCAAGTTTGAATCTCCTCTGGATTCAAACCATATCTTGGGGTATGCAAGTCCAGTCATCCCAAAAGTCTTTATTAAGGCACCAACATGGGACAGTATCAGTGGGGTGCAACCACTAACTTAAATTATCCTGCGCTAGTATAAACTACTCTAGTGCAACGCCAATAGTGTTAGCTGACACACCAATTTCCCTTTTAAGAATTTGTGTCTGCTTGAATTTGAGCCTCTTTCTGTTATATGGTGTGTGTGTGTGTGTGTGTGTGTGTGTAAATAATGGCCTAGCTGCATCCCAATAACTCTTTTCTATATTAACATTTCTAAATTGTTTAAACGTTCTAAACTGTATGTTGTCTTGGAGGCCTTTTCTGAGCTGGAAGGTGACTCAGAATTAATTGTATAAATAAATAAATGAAATATACAGACATTCACTTATGTTCAAATTTATGGTTGATTCGGCAATTTGACTATACAACATAAACTGTTTAAATTTCTCTACTAAATTTTTAAATTTGGATAATGAAAGTATACACATTTATGACATCTATATGTGAAATATATGTGTGTGTTCTGAACTGCAGTGAACTATATGTTTGGAAATTCTGTTTTTACAATTTTAATTTTATTTTATGTGAAACAAACACATAATATCAAACATATAACAATTAACAAAACAAAATAGACCTCCGATTTTCTTCTACAGCAAATATAGTAACAATAATTTTTCTTACTATGTTGTTTGGAAATTCAAATTAAGTGGGGTTTTGGTTTGGGACATGGTTTTGTTTGCTGACCGCCGTATTCTGACTCCCTTGCTCCATTAATAGAAATAAGATGCACCTTTTCCTCTGCCAGATACTGCAGCATATGTATTTAAGAGTCCATGCCAACTGGTGACTGAATCGTTCTCTCTCTTTACATTGTTCATTCACAAAGTCAGTTCTGTCTCTTTGCATTTATTTATTTAATATATTCCCTAAACAGAGAGCACGTCATAGACATTAGGCAGATAGCTACCTTGCATCTGATGAATAGCCACTCCACCGATATGGTTCCAGCATTTAATATTCATTGACAATAAACTTCCAATGAAAAATCCTTAATATGCATATCTGCACTTCTAGGCAGCACGAAGTTCTCTCTGGCACGGGCAGCTGCAGTGGAAGCAGCTTTTGTATTATGCTGCTCATATCCCATCTATTAAAGCACTTTCTCCGGCCTGGGGAACATGGCCAGCCTGCATGCCAGTTCAGTGCCAAGTGTTTATCCTAGTAATGAGACTAAGGTCATGAATAATTTCAGGATGGTTTCCCAAAACATATCAAATGGGCAATGCCCATGGCCAGGAAACATACTTAGAAAGATCCCTCGGAACAAATTTGTAAAAGGAAACCAAAGCGTTTTTCAAAAAGATTCAGCGCTTGCCATTTCGGAAGTGCATTTGTCGTCAGTGTTTAGAACAGGGGTGGGCAACTTGGGACTAGGGTGGCCACTTACACATCACCAAAAAAGAGGAAGTACATTACTGAAAAAGAGGACAAAAGAGGGCACTAATTTGCATAACATTTGCATATGCAAATGTGTGTATAGGTGCATATTTCAAATTAATAACTATCCTTTAAATATTAATTATACAATGCATCTCACCCTAGTAGGCAAGACTGACTAGGTGACCTGTGTGCCTGCTCAGTCCACTGTCCAGGTGCTAACTGTTGATGGGCAACTTCAAGGCCCCTGTTCTCCCTCCTGGTTCTTTGGCATTAAACCGGACTGGAAATCTCTTCGAATAGAGGGCACCTTCAAATAGAGGACTGTCCTCTGCCAGCTCTCCAAAATAAAGGACAGTCCTCTGTAAAGCAGGACACCTGGCCATCCTACTTGTGGCCTTCCTGATGTTTCGGCCTATAACTTCCACCGGTAGTCAAAATAGCCAGTGGTGAGGGACCATGGGAGTTGAAGGCCAAAATATCTGCAGGGCCACAAGTTGCCCACTCCTGGTTTAGAAACTCAGGTGTTTATCCAAGCAACATTCACACTTACAGGCTGAATAGAATTCGGTTGCCTGGTGTTAGGACCCAAGCATGGGGAGAGGTGGGGAGGTACACTTTACCAGGGCCTAGAGATTCAGGTCAGGTATGGCCTAGGCTGCAACTTCTTTTCTATGAGTGGGGGAGAAGTGAGGCTAGATAAATTGTAGATTACAACTGAGGATATTTATGGAAACGTATTGCCCTGTATTGCTCGGTAGCATAATCTTTGGGGCCCCACCACATTGCTAAATGCCTATGGTAAGTTTCAGTGCTGGTAGTTGCATAACCCAACAGACCCAGAGACCAAAGACCAATGAAATGATATCTTTTACTGGAAAAAACAGTTCAAAGAATCATCAAGCCATGGGCCATGACCAAATCTAAGTAAGCCACCATAATCTGCAGCCTTCTGCCCTCATGTACACTTCAGATTCAAATTAAATAAGACAGGTAGTATGAAGTACTCCTGCACATGCCCCACTGTCTGGAATGAATTACCATGCTTTTACACATGTCCTGTTCATTTTAATGAGCTTGTGCAGGAGAATTTCCTGCCGTGTTTACTGGGAAGTGGGTGTCATTTGATTTGAATGCTTTTATCCCTGGCACCAAAATGCCTCATCTGTTTGTGTGTGTACATGGACATGCACACACATGCATTTATATGTTTAAAGAACTAGAGTTCTTTACTCCTTCTCCTATTGCTTCTATTATTCTCAGTACACAGAGCTTGGCTGAGAGCAGCAGCAGTAGCAGGCACTACTGCTACTGCTTTGAACGAAGCACCCCCCCATCCAAAAAGTCATATTACAGGAAAAGAAGGAGGTGGGTTGCCTTTCCCACATGGGCCTCCCTACCTACAAGCTAGCAGTGCTGCAATGCCCAGGGCTGTGGAGAACACTCTGAGTATGTTTATAAGTGTAGCTGTAGATAAGCCCTCAGCAGATACCACATCTATCTTTCTCTTTACAATTTGGAGCAATGTAGCAATATTGGGCAGAAAGTTAAGGAGATTCAAATATGACTTTAGGCCCTGGTGATATAAAGGGCAAAGAACTAATGGTGCTGAAAATTTCAGAAGTGGAGAGGGAAATTGTTGGGCCACTTCCAATCAGACTTCCTGCTTGACATATGAAGCCAGGCGTTTTCAGATTTCCAGCTGAAGAATCTGGGCAGGTTTTGGTTTAGATTTTAATTAGACCCGAGTCATTCTGACTGGAGGGCAGAGATAGGGAGCAGCCTAGGAAGAAATGGGCTTAAATCACGAGCCGTCAGTTGTTTTCCTTGTTGGTTTTTTGTTTTGTTTTGCAGGGATGTAAAGGCGGGTTTGGGGGAGAATGCTAATAATAATGGCAACACTGCATGGAAAGGTCAAGGGAAAGGGAAGAGGGGGGGGGAACCCCAGAAGTGAAGATTCTTTCAAAGCAAAATACCCTTTGGCTGATCCAACTGCATTCACTGCTTAGGAGTGAGCCAGGGGTAAATGACCCAACCAGATGGCTTGGACTACAACTCCCACAACCCCTGGCCATTGGCCATGCTGACTAGGAATGATGGGAGTTGTCCAAAACATCTGGAGGGCACCAGGTTGCTGACCCCTGCTCTAAGCATTTCAGCTATTTCAAAACATATCCAAATCTTCTAACAGCTCAATTTGTTATTGGGTCCAGGTTTTTTTTGGGGGGGGGGGTTGGATAAGATGCCTTAAGGGGCTCTCTTCCTGGAGTTGCCCCATCACCTTCACCTTGCTGTTGCTCTGTTCATTTGGTTAGTCTGTCCCTCAGGGCCCAATCCACATCAATACTCAGATTTTGATTTTTGGACTTCTTCCAAAAGTGTTTCCCATGTGCCTTTTGCCACAGGGAAAAAAATACCCTTTGTTGTAGTAGTAGTTGTTGTTACAGGTTACCGAAGCACATGAGAACATATGTGCATTGATTAAGATGCAACACAAAAAGGAATCTTCGTGCAATCACCTAATTGTATCAGGCTGCTTTTGTGTGATGTGATTTAATCTTTGTACATAAGTAGAAAATTATCTGCCGATGGATGGCCATGGATAACAATACCTCAAGAAATGTTATGACTGCTGTATTTAGCTCATCTAGGTATCCGAAATCACAAGCTTCTGCATTTATGTATTTGTCAAATATGAGTGCTCCATTGAATGAAAATGCATACCAGGTCAGGAAGTCTGCCTCAGCAACCAAAAGAAGCCAATGAATCTACATGAGATACCAAAATTGCCTTAGCTAAAGGTCACCATAGACATCTTTGACTTCTGCAGACACCCTAATTTATTGAGAGTGGCTATTTTCAAAGCACTAGAAATCCTCTATTTTAATGATAAAATTGCTTTCAACTATGTGCTTTCTGTGTTTGTGCACCATGGAGTTCATTTACCAACTAGGTAGGCAATGAAATGCTTTGCAAATGAGTATGGCATCAAACTCCATTTGTGTAAGGCTAACCTTGGTCCATTGGTCAAGCAGACTGGATTATTCAAATGGTCAAGCACAAATTCTAAATCATTTGCAGGGTAGCACTGATCTACACCTAGCATAGTTGTGTATAAGGAGCCTTAGGATTGCCTTTGCTTAGCAATGAATGGCAAATTGCTATATATCTAATGCCAGAGCATCGATATCACCACAAGGATGAGGGATAGGCTGCAGTCAGACAATCTTTCCTGACTTCATAAACCACAGTTTACAAAGCTGAGATTGACCACTGGACTTCCACGACCCTCCCTTGCCCCTCCACTCCTCCCCTTGTTCTCCAGCTTTGGTACTCCATTCCTGGTTACATTAAGCCATAATTCCCTGTTACATCCAAACTGGGTGACTCTTGTATAATGTTGGTTAACTAACCAGGATAATAAGCCAGGATCAGCTTATTAATGCAAGGAAGAGGGCTAAGGAGGACCATGGGAGCCCAATGCTCATTTCCAGCTTTATAAGCCCTTGTTTACAAAGCCCGGAAAGATTGTCCAAATGCAGCTATAATGTACATCTGGTCTTCTGGGGGAATGAAGTACCACATGAATTGATTAAAAAAACAATAAGAGATCAGATTCAAAGGAAAGAACATTAGCTCTTGTCCTTGGATATTTAGGTCCACACCATGAATGGGTTATTTACTTGCTACCTAAAGAAATATCAACCTCCCGTTATGTTACAGAGACCCCATTTCCCCCCTAGAAAAGAGAACACACTTTGAATTGAAATGAGCCCTTTTACAGTGAGCCAAAAACAAAATCTTCTCCCAGGCTGAGGTCGCATAAAAGTCTAAGAGCCCCTCAATTAAGCATCTAGAAAATTAATATTATTGTGCAATTGGTTCAACCAGTTTAGCTTTTTAAATTTTAATTATCATCTAAATGGTGCATCAAAATAGCAATTATGTGACACATTGTACAGGAAGGGGAAGGGAAGGAGACGAATCTCTGAGGCTCAAGTGAGAGTTTGTGAATAAGCTTTAATCCTTTTAAAAAGATCCAGGGCATTATGTGCATTCTTTTCTCACTGTCACTGCTGGTTAATGTTTTCATATTTGTAATGCTCAAACAACTCTGAATTCTAACAGAAGGTTTCTCTTCACACAAAAGCTGCTTATCGGCATCAAAAGGGGTGAATTGAATAAATATGATGGTAAGAGGAAAAATATGATTTTAAAAAAATGTATTGCTGCATTAAGAAGTTGTTTGGCAGGTCTTGCTTTAACTCAGAAGATATGCACTGTTGCTTCCTTTAGAGCAGGTCGTAATTTCAAGTAGGATTTGTAGTCTAGTTCCTGTCTTTTAAATACCTTCAGAGGGAAACAATGAGGACTAATTCACATAAAGAGCTAATTCTCATCCACCTAAGAAGAATTTCTACTTCCTGGATATGTGCTCATCTGGTCAAATTAAATATGAGATCATGGATATGGTCAGCAGCAACTTCTGTTATTTCTAGAGAAGATAAATAAGATCCAAGCTCCATAAAATGTAAACTCTCCATATCACAGAAGCAACAGAATAAGGGAGGCATTCATAAACACTAAAATGGAGGGCTAGTTTTGGAACTTTCTAATTAACAATGGAATAATTTACCCAGGGAGGTCATAGAAGCCAAGTTTCAACTGAGGTTGCAGGACACCAGAAGTAAAACACAAATGGGTTCAAACATAGAGGTCAGCTGGATAGATTAGATGGCCTGGATAGTCAATTCCAGCCTTATCTCATGTGATTAACATTTAAAAAAAAGGTACTGATACAGTTCAACTGTTAGTGAAGGAAGGAAAAAATAACTATTTCAAAACTTCTAAGATATGAGGTATACAAATCTTTTCCCTGGATTTTTAAAAGTTATGGGCTCAATCCTATGCATGTTTAGACAGAAAAAAAGGCCTACAACTCCCAGCATGCCCCAGCACAACACATTTGTGCTGTGCACTGGGGAAAATGTGTGTGTATGTGTGTATGTCTATGTTTACTATTATATTCTGCTTTTCCTCCAAACTGCCCAGAGCAGCTTATATTGCATATGGTTCCCAGGAAGTCTCCTTTCCAGGCAGCTTAGAGTGAGGTTGACCTACTTTTATTCTTGCTTCATAATAGGTTACATGGTGCAATTTGATGGCAATTTCTGTTTGTCCAGCAAGTTTTCTTGGTTTGGGGACTACTTCATATATGTAGCCACATTGACATGGATATGTTGAATGGATTAGAAGTGCATCTCATCAGTGCTTGAAATCAGGTGGGGTAGTCCATTTTCAGGCAGATATAAAACCATCCTGTTTCTTTTCAATAGGCATTATTGAATCCGGCCTAACAAAACCATTCCACATCCTTTTTTCTCCCACTACAAGTACTGAATGCACCTAAAACATAAGTGGCCTACAGCACACTCAGGTCTTCACATACATATGCACATACCGGCTCTCTACAGAAGTGGATAGTTTAAAAGCCACTGTGCATTGCTTAATTTTCATGACACAATCTTCAATGTACACACAGAGCAAGGTTCTCTCATGACTGATTTTTAGGCAGCTCCCATGGTTTTGGTTTACTGCATCGCCAGTCCAGGAAGCTCCCCTATAGATATGTCCTATATTTTCTGCATCATCTACTATGTCAGTGGCCTAACCTTGAAATCTATCCAGAGATGATACTATAAAAATCTATACAATTTATAAATTATTTTTGAAAAAGTGATTTTCTGCTATATTTATTTATTTATTTATTTCATTTTTATACCGCCCAATAGCCGAAGCTCTCTGGGCGGTTTACAACAATTAACAAGACAGTCCCTGCCCTCAGGCTTACAATCTAAAAAGACACGACACACAAGGAAAAAGGAATGGGGAGGGAAGAAGGGGGAATATTAATTAATACTTCTGGCAGGGCTGGTGGAATGGCCCTATACTCCCTCTCTTCTCCCTCTGCACAGCCTGCTGGAATGGCTGGTGGTGGTGACAGTAGAGGGAGGAGGAGCCTCCCTCAATATAAGGATTGACAGTCTTAATATAATCCTTGAACAGCCCTAAAGGGCACTGCTCTTGTGAGATCACAAATTCCCCTACAAGGATTATTGAACAGCTATTGTAAAACAACACATTTGTGCTTGGCGCCAGGAAAAATATGTGTGTATGTATGTATTTACATACCATTATATCCTGCTCTTCCTCCAAACTGCCCAGAGTAGCTTTTATAGTATTACATATGGTTCCCAGGAAGTCTCCTATCCAGGCAGCTTAGAGGGGGGTGGGTGTCTACTTTTATTCTTGCTTCATAAGTAGGTTCCATGTTGGGAAATCAACTGGTTCTAATGTAGTATCATTATTATGATTCTCCATGATTAGAAGCCTCTGGGGAAGCCCACACATTAGAAGTAATTGAATGAAAAGCTTGCCACTGAATGATAACAATGCATGCTTTGCACAAGTGATGTGAGGCTCCAGCTTTGATCTCCCTTTAAGACATCTCAGTTTTTTAAAAAATATCTGAGGAAGAACTCTGCCTGAGACCTTGGAGGTCTAAGCTGGGGTCTTGATGATGCCATTAGGATAAACCAGCAGCTTTCAATCTGTGTTCCTGAAATACAGCTGGCCCACCACTATCGATCTTCCCCGGCAAGGTGAAGATGCAGGAAAGAACTGGGTGTGTTCTAAGCAATGTTCCCCATTCAAACACGTTGAAAGTAAGACTCAAAAACTGTGGCCAATGTCCCACTAAGTGTGGACTCTAGAAAATTCTGTGGAACCCTCTGCAACTTGGAAGAGATCCATGGCAAATGCTCAGAGATACCGTATTAGGAGCCAAGTCAATACTGAAAATATGTTTGAAAAGAACAGTTTACATCACTGACATATCTCCATAGAAGAAAGGGGTAGGCAAAATGGTGCCTGCGGGCACCAGTGTTCCAGCAGACACCTTCTTTGGTGCCCACCAAGACACCCTGCTCCTCCCAATTTTTATTTTAAATATATATTTATATCTTCTTCCTGGCAACTGTGATTGCTTCAAAGTGAAGTGGGAGGCTCCTGCTGCTGCCATCTTAGTTTCCCATGAATGCCTCTGGGCAGGTGACTTGCCCTTCGTGACTAGCCATGCCCATTTATGTCAGCCATTATATGGTTATGCCAAGGACAGTTTCTCAAATTTCCAAATGTGCCCATGGGCCCAAATGTTTGACTACCCCTGATATAAGGGAATTCACTTGCATCCCAATTCCACAGAGTTTACTACATTTCCTCAATGAGAGAAGGGGCATCATTCTTAAGAGTTTGGTATTGCAGGAAATATAGCCAGCCATGTACAGCATATTAATTTATCCTATTATAGATATTTTAATCAGTATTCCCCAAAATGCCATGCACAAGTAGAGAATGCATGTACTACATACTTCTTTTTCCAGCCTCTTTCCTGCTGATTTGACATTAGTCGAAAATTGCAAGTAGGTCACATAGGACTCTGGAGTGTTCAAGAACAAACATTCCTCCGGTGAACCATTCAGTGGCCTAGATCTTGAGCAGCCAAGCCAAGAGAGACAGAACATTTCAAATGGCACTAAACAAGTGCCGGTGGCATTTCTTCAGAGGGACTCAGGGAAAGATGAAAGCAGAAGTGGAGAGCAACAGTCCACACTTTAGGCCCCTTCACAAGTCATATAAACACTTCGCTATTTGCAGAAAAATGAAGCAATATTGTGTGCTAGTGTGTGTGTTTATCTTGCATGTTAATTATAATCTGTCTGTTGCATGCATTTATAATTATATTTCATTAATTTATTCCCATCTCTTTTCGCATACCATATGTCTGAAAGACTTCCATGAGTTTGTCTTGGCCATCAGCACATCCTATAACAATGAGTTCTATAGATCATCCATGTGCTTTCCATTTCATAATTTCAGCATTCTTTAGAAGTATAGTGGATTGGCCAGTCTAGTCTGTTAGAAATAACACATCAGTCTTGCATAATGTCTAGAATACAGAGCCCAGCCCACTCCGCAAGTCTCAGCTTAGCGTAGTATTTCATTGTCAACTTTATATATGCTGAAAATAGCTTTGAGCACGTAAGAAGAGCCACTCTGGATCAGACCAAGGGACCATCTAGTCCAGCATTCTGTTCACACAGTGGCCAACCAGCTGCCCATGGGAAACCCACAAGCAGGACATGAGTGCAGCAGCACCCTCACACCCATGTTCCCCAGCAATTGGTGTACATAGGCATACTGCCTCTGATACTGGAGGTAGCATAGAGCCATCAGGACTAGTAGTCATTGATTGTTTTCAATGGAGGAATTGCATGGAGGCAACAAATAGCCCATCTAGTCAAGTATTGTATTCCCAGAAGTGATGAGTTCAGGATGTTTAGAGGCACAAAGTGGTAATGGAGTATTTGAATGATGCAGGTATCTCATGCCCATTGGTACGCAGCATCCATTTTGAGTTCCCATTAAAGGGCAACACGATGTCAGTTGTTTAATATATTATTATATTTCTATAATCATGGAATGTTCTTCTTCAGCACTGAAATGTCTTGAGTTATTTCTGCCTTTGACCTCTCAGGCACTACAAAAGAGGAGCCCATCTCCCTAGTAGAGATCAGTGTCTCCTGGTTGTCTCATTACCTGCACAGGTACATTTGATGGCAACCAGGGGCAGGGCCTTTTCTGTTGTGGTGGCATCCCACCTTGGGAATTCTACCCTCACCCCACAGTGCAACAGGCACCATCCTTGATGGTGCTTCAGCATCCACTGAAAACCCATCTGTTTACCCTAGCATTTGCTGATTTTACTACCTTGCTATTAGATTCGTTGTTTTTTTATCTTTGTATTTTATTTTATTGCTTTAATTAATTTTGTACACTGCCCTGTGATTTGATCATGACAGATGGTATATATATAATTTAAATAGATACACAGTGGAAGAGAACCCCCTGACTCAGGAGCCCTACCAGAAGAAAGTGAACTCTGATATGGATTTGATAGAAAGTCTCAATTTAATGGAGAAGGACACACACACACACACTTTTTTTGTATGATTTATTTTCTGGCATGTGGAGAAAAATTGTGAGTTTTTGGAGCTTTAGTATGAAGAATTTGGACCTGTCACCTGCTCTTCAGCAACAGAGGTGGTCCACTCTACATGTGAGCCCATTGCACACAATTTTGTGGACACCAGCCACTAGTGTGAATGAAGGCTCATATGACAGCTCAGTAACCCACTCACAAAACTGAGTAGTCAGTTTTGTGAGTGGCAGTCACATTGCCCTTTATCAGAGACAGGCAACTTCCCTCCTGGCTCATGTTGGAAAAAACGAAGAGCTACACCACACCCACCCTCCCACCCCATGAGCATAGCTTGGATTATTTTCCAAAGCCAATCTAATTTCAGAAGTTGCGTACAGTCTGCGTATTAAGCCCTTGTCTTAATAGAACACTTAGCTGCCCAGGACACACACAGCAGCAACACTCCAGCTTTGGGAATAGAAAAGGAGGAGAGTCTTCTTTCTCCTTTATGGTGTGCTGGTATATTTTAATCTGAACCAGAGAAAAGTTCGGGAGCCTGTAATGCTCACCTCTTCTTTGAGGTAAGCAATACAAATCCCTGAAACTTGCATCCCTGTGTAAGCCCAGTGCGCTTCACTGGCATCTCTATCCTTTATATATGTGATTTCTATATTCACTGTGCTATGCAACTTGTTTTGATAATTTTTACACTAGTAAACACATATCACATCAAACTGATTACCATAAAATGGATTTTTTTAAAAAAAGCATCCTAATATTTACTCATTTTGCAGCTGCGGTGCACAGGGCAGGTGCCAAGTTACATTAGAGATCCCATTTATTTTAGTAGAAGTAATTGTATAAACTGAGCATTACACCTCTCTTGTGTCTCAGATACACTTACTATTCGGCGTTAATAATATTTCCTTTAAAAGGTGCCACATCCTCTAACCAAAGCATATGCCTTGCTGGCATCTTCACTCACAAAAATGCATCTGAGGGCTTACTGTCTATTGATTTGACTGTGTTTTTGGAAAATTGGCATTTAAACCTAATTGAACCTGCATCCATATCCATGCTCCAGCTCCAAGCAACAAGCAAACTTTGTTCATCTAACACTCATGCAAAAAAGGGAGCAAGCAGGAGCACATATGTTAGAATTGCCTTAACGTTAGCTGGGAAACATGATTCATCTTGCTACCACTCACCCACTGTTTGCTATCTATGCAAGTTCAGCGAGGGGGGTGAAAAATAAATAAATCATATTACACATATTCCTGGATTTAAATGAAATCAGTGGCTTGGAAATAAAATGCAAGATCCAAGATGATTGAAGTGCACGAGTAATGTTTAATGCAACACTCTTGCAGCATCCATTCCTTCTTTCTCATATGCCCCAAGCGTCATTCATATAAAGAAACACTAGACAAAGATAGATTCTCTAGGATGTCGAATCTTCCGTATAATCCTTGAGCTACAGCAAAGCAGCCCATGCTCTAGCTCAAGGACTATATTGAAGTATTAATACGGTGCTAAAGTATTATTCCACCTTAGCACAACCCACTCAGGTAGCAACCCTATGCACATTCACTTGGCAGTAGGGCTCATAGAACTCAGTGGAATCAACTTCTACATCAGTGTTCTCCAACCTTGGGTCCCCAGATGTTTTTGGCCTACAACTCCCAGCATGCCCCAGCCAGCTACTCTGGCTGGGGCATGCTGGGAGTTGTAGGCCAAAAACATCTGGGGACCCAAGGTTGGAGAACACTGTTCTACATAAACATGAATAGCATCAGGCTGATATAATCAAGCATCTCTGTTTCTCCTCATCGCTCTGTCCAATGCTTAGATGAACAAAGAAAAACATAGGAAAATATGTAAGGGAGGAAGAAAGACTGTAGAACTTCACACAGGTGAGTGAAGGATTCAATCAATGTTATGGCTGCATAAATAAAAAATGGAGAGCCCATGTAACTTACTCTGGTCTGCAGAGAAGTACAGAGACCAAATGGTGTTTTATTAATAACAACCAAACAAAATAGAATAGATAAGGAAGGAGTCTCCCCAGATAGCCAGTGTGGCATAGTAGTGAGAGTGTTGGACTGGGACTCGAGAGATCTGGGTTCTAGTCCCCACTTGGCCATGAAACTCACTGGGTGACTTTGGGCCAGTCACTGACTCTTAGCCTAACCTACCTCACAGGGTTGTGGTGAGGATAAAATGGAGAGGAGGAGGAAGATTATGTAAGCCGCCTTGGGTTCCTTGCAGGAAAAAAGGCAGGGTATAGATATAATAAATAATAAAACAAATAAAATAAGTCCCTTGTTCATCACTTTTAAAAGCTCACTTCATATTCATGGGTTTTACCAAATACTTTTACTCTGTATGTCTCTTAGCCCTTCACTTCGACAGTTGTCTTCCCTCACCTTCCATGGTTCCCAGGGCACAATTTCTCCTTACTTTTCCATTCTCTGTAAGTAGAAAAGTCATGGTGGAATGCAGCTGGATAGGAAAGATGTTGGGTTGCCATCTTGAAATGAGCATCCCTGTCAAAATGTCAGATGTGGACTTAAACTTTGTGTTTTCTTAAGCAAAGAGTTCTCTTTAGTAGATTGTACTCTAACCTTCTGGGAGCACGGCCTGTTGGGGGATGGCCCCGCCATAGCTCAGTGGTAGAGCATGTGCTTTGTATGCAAAAGGTCCCAGGTTCAGTCCCTGGAATCTCCAGAAAAGGCTGGGAAACACCCCTTTCTGAAACCCTGGAGAGCTGCTACCAGTCAGTGTAGACAATATTCATTCATTCATTTCATTTATTTCATTTATATACCGCCCCATAGCCAAAGCTCTCTGGGCGGTTCACAACACTCTATACATAAAAACAACATTAAAACATACAAAACAGTTTAAAAAATTAAAAACCAAATTTAAAAACACAGTTTAAAAATAACAATACAAAAGCCAATAAAACTGAGCCTACAGGTGACAATCCCCTCCGTGCTATTCCACGCTCCTAACTAAATGCCTTGGCATAGAGGGAAGTCTTAACCTGGTGCCGAAAAGATAGTAAGGTTGGCGCCAGGCGGGTCTCAGTGGGGAGCTGATTCCATAACTGGGGGGCTACCACCGAGAAGGCCCTCCTCCTCGTTGCCACCAACCGAGCCTCTCTTGGAGGTGGCAGTCAGAGGAGGGCCCCAGATGTTGAGCGTAGTGTCCAGGTAGATAACGGTTGGGAGAGACGTTCCGTCAGGTATTGTGGTCCTAAGCCGTGTAGGGCTTTATAGGTTAAAACCAGCACCTTGAATTCGGCTCGGAAGCATATTGGCAGCCAGTGCAAGCGGGCCAGAACTGGTGTAATATGCTCGGACCTTCCGGTCCCTGCAATAAGCCTGGCTGCCGCATTTTGCACTAGCTGCAGCTTCCGAACAGTCTTCAAAGGCAGCCCCACGTAGAGTGCATTGCAGTAGTCTAGTTTAGAGATCACCAGAGCGTAGATTACTGAGACCAGGCTATCCCTGTCCAGATAGGGGCGTAGCTGGACCACCAGCCGAAGCTGGTAAAAGGCACTCCTTGCCACTGAGGCCACTTGAGCCTCAAGTGACAAAGATGGCTCCAGGAGCACCCCCAAGCTACGCACCTTCTCCTTCAAGGGGAGTGCAACCCCATCCAGAACAGGTTGAACACCCTCCAACCGGTCAAAGGAACCACCCACTAACAGCATCTCAGTCTTGTCTGGATTGAGCCTCAGTTTGTTAGCCCTTATCCAGTCCATTGTCGCAGCCAGGCACCGGTTCAGCACATCCACAGCCTCACCTGCTGAAGATGAAAAGGAGAAATAGAGCTGCGTGTCATCAGCGTACTGATGGCAACGCACTCCAAAACTCCGGATGACCCCACTCAGCGGTTTCATGTAGATATTAAATAGCATGGGGGATAAGACCGACCCCTGAGGAACCCCGTACTGGAGAGTCCATGGGGCTGAGCAACATTCCCCAAGCACCACCCTCTGGAGCCGGCCATCCAAGTAGGAGCGGAACCACTGCAATGCAGTGCCCTCCACCCCCAACTCAGACAGCCGCTCCAGAAGGATACCATGGTCGATGGTATCGAAAGCCGCTGAGAGATCCAGGAGTATCAACAGGGTCACACTCCCCCTGTCTCTCTCCCGACATAGGTCATCATACAGGGCGACCAAAGCCGTTTCCATGCCAAAACCAGGCCTGAACCCCGACTGAAATGGATCCAGATAATCAGTCTCATCCAAGAGCACCTGGAGCTGGTTGGCCACCACCCGCTCAAGGACCTTGCCCAGGAAAGGAACATTCGCCACCGGCCTAAAGTTGTTAAGATCTTCCGGGTCCAGAGAGGGTTTCTTCAGGAGTGGTCTCACCACCGCCTGTTTCAGGTGGCATGGGACCACTCCCTCTTGCAAGGAGGCATTGATCACCTCTCTGGCCCAGCCGGCCGTTCCCTCCCTGCTAGTTTTTATAAGCCAAGAGGGGCAAGGATCCAGAACAGACGTGGTTGCACGAACCCGTCCAAGCACCTTGTCAACATCCTCGAGCTGTACCAACTGAAACTCATCCAAAATAACTCATCCAAAATATGGACCTAGGTGGCCCAACGGTCTGACTCAGTATAAGTCAGCACCTTATGTTCCTCTGTAAAATAATTTGGATACTCCAAAGTGTAAGGAACTCTTTAAGAAGAACCCAGAGTGCTGAACTAATATGTTTGGGAAATGGGATTTATATGGTGCTATACATCACCCGGGTTGTGTTGCTGATTCCCAAACTTGATTGAGCAGGATAGAATATAATGGACTCTTTCATGGAGAAGGCCTTCTGTTAAGCAGAAACACATTGTTGAGAAAATGTAGTTTTGTAACGGTGGTGTTGGTGAAACAGAAAATTCTTATCAGGGTCAATACCTGCTCAGATGATGCCAGTTGCACAATCAAGAGGTCATCATGAGCTAAAGATTGGAAGATGGAGGTGAGAAGGATGGATGAAGATAAGGATAAAAACATCCAGCCTACTGTAACAAACAATGTCCCTTCCCTAACTCATTTATCATGCAGCATGTGTTCCTGCTGTTAGAGACTTATAATGGCTAGAAGTTCTGCTGGGTGTGTGAGCCACTTGGTTGTCCTAGAGATTCCCTGAATGTTCTTAATGGACAGGTTTTGGAGATGGTGCTGATTTCAGGTAGGGATGTATCAGAAATTTGTTTCAGTTCATTTTTGACCAGAATTTACACAGTTGGCACTTCCCAGAATTGAACATGGACTCAAATGCAATCTGCAGTTGAAGTCCACACATTCCTGAGCTTGCAATGTGATTCATGGAACAACAAAAAAAGGTGTTTGAAAAATGCCCATAAAAATGTGTACTTTTCAAAATGTGCACAAAGCATGCTTTAGACAATGAGAGAAAAAGGCATACATTTAAAAAATGTGCACAATTGATGCATACACTGGAAAAAATGCACAGGAAAATACTCACAAATGTTGATGCGAAAAGAAAAAACAAAGCTCACAATCTGAAATGGACACAAGTCAGAATGAGCTCTGAGGTGAAATTTGGAGAGCCTCAGTGAGCTCGGGCTTTGCTGATTCGCACATCCCTAAGAGAATCACAGAAGGGGTAGGCAGTGGATGCCTGCTTCTATGTACCTGTATTGATGTACACAGCGGTGAGTATGTGACATGTGGGCCAGACGCCAGAGTGGTCCTTTTCTCTTTTACACACCTGGGAGAACATTGCATTCTACCTGTGATTTTCACCTATAGCTAATTGCACAGTAGTTTTTAGAAATGTGCAGAGTCAAGAAATATGTATGGCAGAAAAGTGTCTTTTAAGAGTAGGGAGAAAAGAGTCTAAACCCCCTCCCTGATACAACAGGCAGTGATAGCTCCTGATTTACATAAGTTGACAGATTCATACAAAATGAATTCTTCTAAAACCAAACCAAAAAACAGTAACATAAAAGAGCCATCTATGTGTTGAGTGTACTCTATACTAAATGTATTATTCTGCAAATGTTTGCACTCCTTGCATAGATTACTTGCTAGCTTTGAGAAGCAATCCATGCACAAGTTCAAAGACAAAGAAACAGTCAAATACTGATTATAGGGAATAACCAATTGCCATGTTTTGCAAACATATACTTTAAACTAAGGTGAGAGTGACCTTTTTTTAAGAAAGAAAGAAAAATCCCAGAAGTTTTAGATAGGTTTCCCAAGTTCTGCAAAATATTATTTTAGTTGGACTACTGTGAACTGCTACCATTTCTTATATTGTATTGTGCTTGTGGCAGTGAAGCCTCACCAGAAACAATGTTTGTGTTAGGGAGGACTGGGGAAAGATACACACACATAGGACAAAAGATAGCAAGACAGGCACAAGAGAAAGAGAGAAGACAGTGGGAGAGATAGAGATGGGTATGGCGAAGAGTTGGGTGGTTGGTGCAAGAGAGAAAGTGGACAAAAAGAACTGAGTGGGCAGTTAGATGGCATGTATGGAGAAGGTTTTGTGTGTTATAACATACCCTCCAACATTTCACAGATGAAAATAGGGACATGCATGTGAATTTGTAAGAGGTATGGTTAAGCAACATGAAGGTGTGGTCAAGAGGGCGTGGCCAGGTAACATGAGGGCGTGGCCAAGTGTATAGCCACCCAACCCAGGATGCTCTAACCGTTTAGGGCTCTGACCACTCTGAAGCCACTTTGATCTCCAGACCCATGATGCCATGGAACATTTTTATTAATGACTGGAGGAGGAGGTGCAGGGAATGCTTATCAAATTTGCAGATGACACAAAGTTGGGTGGAACAGCTAATACTCTGGAAGACGGAAACAAAATTCAAAGCGATCTCAATAGGCTGGAGTGCTGGGCCGAAAACAACAGAATGAAATTTAATAGGGATAAATGCCAAGTGCTGCATCTAGGGAAAGGAAACCAAATGCATAGTTACAGAATGGAGGACATTTGGCTCAACAATACTACAAGTGAGAAGGATCTTGGAATTGTGGTGGATCACAAACTGAATATGAGCCAGCAATGCGATGTGGCTGCAAAGAAGGCAAATGCTATTTTGGGCTGCATTAATAGAAGTATAGCTTCCAAATAGCGGGAAGTGATAATTCCCCTTTACTCAGCATTGGTTAGGCCTCATCTTGAGTAATGCATCCAGTTCTGGGCACCACACTTTAAGAAGGATGTAGACAAACTGGAGAGGGTTCAGAGGAGGGCAACAAAGATGATAAAGGGACTGGAAACAAGGCCCTATGAGGAGAGACTGAAAGAACTGGGCATGTTTAGCCTTCAGAAGAGGAGACTGAGGGGAGATACGATAGCACTCTTCCAGTACTTGAAGAGTTGTCACACAGAGGAGGGGCAGGATCTCTTCTTGATCATCCCAGTTTGCAGGACACGGAATAATGGGCTCAAGTTACAGGAACCCAGATTCCACCTGAACATCAGGAAAAATTTCCTGGCTGTTAGAGCAATAAGACAATGGAACCAATTACCTAGGGAGGTGGTGGGCTCTCCCACTCTGGAGGCATTCAAGGTGAAGCTGGACGGCCATCTGTCAGGGATGCTTTGACCTGGATTCCTGCATTGAGCAGGGGGTTGGACTCGATGGCCCTCCAACTCTACTTTTCTATGATTCTATGATGATGGTGATTGCTGTTGTTGTCATTATTATTATTGTACCATCAATGTGCATGGTGCTTTACTGAGTATAAGAGAACAGTTCCCTGCCCCAAAGATCTTACAATCTAAATGTAATATAGAGGTGACAACAAATGGTAGGAAAGGGTAAACCGGGGAGGAATATGCCATTAGTTCAGTCAAACATAACTTTCAGCCTACTTTCCCCACATTGTGCAGGAAACTCCTTGTTTTAAAGATCTCTCTCCCACTTTAAAAATGGATCCCTCCATGGTGGCTTTGCTCTCATTAGTAGCTTGCCAAAGAAATAATAATATGTAATATTTAGATAGCTCTGAGTGTGCAAAGTGGTTCACAGGCCCACCCTGCAAGCTTCTATTTTCTCCACTCAGACAAAAACATGTGGGCTCTATTGTACTTTATTAAAAAGAACAAGAACAACAACACTATGATTGAACAATAATGCCAGAATTATTTGGCCTGAGGTAAAATAAGTTATTAAGAGGCTTATAGTACCAACAGTGTCTCTTGAGTCCTTAAGAATTGTCACTAAGCAGTCTTTTGAAAACTCCAAAGTAAATATTAGTATCCCCTTATGTGCAAAATATCCCTTTTATTACTTGTTTAAGGCATGGCTAGCTGGGGAATTCTGGGAGTTGTAGGGCTTTTTTCTGTCTAAACATGCATAGGATTGTGCTGTTGGTTCCCATTTCACACCTAAGCCTCTTATGCCAGGTGGTTTTAAAGAGTCATAACATAATTGCTGGCAGCAGAAAAGGGTCAGCTTGTGGCACTCTGAGTTATAGTGGCAGAGAGTTCCTTAGGCCCTGAAATATAAGCATTTGCTATAAATAAGAAACCTGAAGAAGCAGAAGCACAGTCCTCTCGGCAAATAGACTGATAGAAATGTCAGCTTTGGCCCATGAGCATTCTAGTTAGGTTTGGTGATGACAATTTCAATGTGATAGCTGTCATATGGAGGCTTCTGAAAAATATTCACTTAAATGCTCCACTCAGCAGGGTAATGCTGTGGGGCTAGCTAGGTCAGTGATGGCAAACCTATGGCACGGGTGCCACAGCTGGCACGCAGGGACCTCTTTGTGGGCACTCGAGCCATTGGTCACCAGATCGCGAAAAGACTGTCCCCTACTGCAAAACACTAATGATCTTGTTCTTTCTCACAGTGTGGAACAGAATTATTTTATTCTAGAATTCCTGTTACAGAATTCTTTTCTACATTGTTATCACATTTAAAAGATTTTGAAGAATGATGCACAGAGCATGGCTTCAATGTAAAGCCCTAACAGTTGACCGGAGTGCTGCATGTGTTGCTCTCAAACTAACGGAGTATGAGCCAAGGTTTGACAAATTATCAGCATGCATGCAATAGCAAAAATCACATTAATTGTGCAAAAGCATGCCCAATGCAAACTTTTGCCTAATGCAGTGTTTGCAGTCCAAGACATAAAGTGTTTAAAATGTGTTAAGCATGTTTAGTTTTCTTGTTTATCTTGCTCATCCTAGTACAGGTTGACTTTTACTTTTACTAATCCGACACCTGTAGAAGCAGGGAAAGGACCCGGAGTAAAGCTTGCCCCATACAATTTCAGTCTGGCATATAATCATATTACAAGTTGAGAATCCCTTATCCAAAAATACATGTGCCTAATTATTTAAAAAGTTTGTATAAATTCCCTTCAGGCTATGTGTACAATGTACTACTATAATAATTTTTTGAGTTGATTTTTTTTTTCCAACAAAAAACTGTTTGTATCATTGAAAGCTCTGTTATTGTGTTTTTCTTTAAAGACAAAAGATGTTCATTAGTTCGGACAACTGTATGAGTTGTTTTTCTAAAACTAAAACCTTGATATTCAGGTTTAATTGCAGTGTTGGTACTTTGGAATAAACAAGTTGGTTTTGTGTTGTAGTTTGGGCACTCGGGCTCAAAAAGGTTCGCCATCACTGAGCTAGCTACAGCCAAATATATGTGCTCCCTGCATGCCAAAAATCTATGGCCCTGACACCATGAGTTCTTCACAAAATGAAGACCATCTTGACTGTGTAAAGGTGCAGTCCTGTGCAAGTTTAGACAGGAAAAAGGCCTACAACTCCCAGCGTGCCCCAGCCAGCATAGCCTTTTTTCTGCCTAAACTTGCATAGGATTGTGCCCTAAAGCAACCTTCCCCAGCCGATGCCTTCCAGATGTGCTGAACTGCAACTCCCATCATTCCCAGCCAGCACTGCCATTGCTAGTTTCTGGCAACTATGCTCCCCGATCAAAGAGTCTTGTGACGAGATTTCTATAAATTTGGCATGGTGGGTGTCATTATACAGTAATACCTTGGATTGCAAGTAACTTGGTTTGAGAGCATTTTGCAAGACAAGCAAATTTTTAAATATTTATTTATTTATTTTTTACTTGATATACAAGCGACGTCTTGCAATACAAGTACTGTAGTACGGCTTAAATTAAAAATCTCTGTACAATTTTTCTGGGGGGGGATTTCATTTTGATATAAGAGTGTTTTGGATTACAAGCACGTTTCCGGAACGAATTATGCTCTCAATCCAAGGCATGACTGTACGTGGGAGAGCAAATCAGCCAAAATGGAATGAGAATGGATTTGAGAGCTGTATTATGGGCCAGGAAGTATCCGCAATCTGAGGTCTGAAAGTCAATATGAGTTGATCTCTGTATAAAATACCTGTAGCACAGAACTATAACTGTCCTTATCATGAAACCACTGAGCCTGAAAATCAGAGTGCAGGTTCAAGTGCATCTCGAAAATTTAAACAAAATCTACACTTTTGAAATGCTAATTGTCAAATACCTCATGAATATAAATCAGCTGTTTAAAATTACCTCAATGAAAGCTGCCCCCTTTTATTTCTGGGCTGGTGCTGTGCATCTAAAACCACTCTGAGTCAAACGAATGCATTTCCTTTCCCAAAGGACCAGGCAGGAATATAGGGCTGGAACAGATGTGGAATGGACCCAATCTTTATGAATATCAAACATACTTGCAAAACAGCAAGCTCGGGCACTCATCAGCTGTGTAGATTCGGTCTGTGAGGTGTTAAAGTAGCCTCTAAAGAAAGGACTTTAAGCTACAAAGTATCAAGCTTTTAAAAAAGAAATGCAGTATATGCTCTCCTGTGGATTGGATCTGTACAAGTACATGTGATGTAGGGCTTCTGCGTGTATTCTGCAGGGAGAGGAACATGCATCGAGGAGGGATGGGGAATAAATTCATTTGATTCACATTTGAATATGAACTTGCCTAATTTCATGCTTTCAGACCTATACATAAACTGAAATTCAGCAATCCTTTGAAATTTACACTTCTCCAAATTTTGTGATGGAGTTTTCCAACCAAAAAAATACATAATTTATGTATTCATTTATTTGACTTGTAGCCCAACTTTCTACTAAAAATGGCACTCAAGGCAGCTTACAGTCACTAACAAAACTTCCTCCTCCTCCTCCTCCTCCTCCTCCTCCTCCTCCTCCTCCTCCTCAAATACATTAACACAAACAGTTAAAAACACAACAGTAACAGAGTAAAAACAGCCTCCAGTCCAACAGGCCTACTTACACACCAAAGGCCCAGTTGCATAAAGTGGTCTTTGCCTGCTGGCCAAAGGATAGCAGAGAGGGAGCGAACCTAGCCTCCCTTGGCAGGGAGTTCCACAGCCTAGGAACGGCGACCAGGAAGGCCCTCTTTCACGTTGCCACCAAGCATGCCTCTGAAGGCAGCGGTCTCAAAAGAAGGGCCTCTCCAGAAGATCTTAAGACCCAGGCAGGGCATATGGGAGCAGACCATCTTTCAAGTAGCCTGCTCCCAAACTGTATAGGGGTTTATAGGTCATAACCAGCACTTTGAATTCTGCCTGGAAACAGACCAGTAGCCAAACTTTTTACAACTTTTCCCTGTTGTAAAAAGGGGGAAGTGAACACAAAAATTAGTGAAAACAAAATTTAAAAATGCATTACACATGGGGGGATTGCTTGAAAAAATCCATTATCTTAAGCAAAATTGCATATAACATGCAATATTAAAAGAAATATGCACAACATGCCCACTAATTTTCACAGGATATTTTTTTTTTTTAACTCAAACTGATGTGGAAATGGGATGAACCAAACTTAAGATTGGAAAAATGAGAAACTGAGAGAAAACAAAATTGACAGATCCATCCATCCCTACATGAAGCCAATGTGGCGTAATGGTGAGAATGTTGGACTGGGACTCGGGAGATCCGGGTTCTAGCCCCCGCTCGGCCATGAAGCTCACTGGGTGACTTTGGGCCAGTCACTGACTCTCAGCCTCACCTACCTCACAGGGTTGTTGTGAGGATAAAATGGAGAGGAGGAGGGGAATTGTGTAAGCTTCCTTGGGTTCCTTGCAGGAAAAAAGGTGGGGTATAAATATAATAATAATTTAAAAAATGCAACAGTGTGTCCAGTTTTGGCAAGGATCCACTCTGACACTGCAAAGGATTCTGGGATACACCTCTTGGGTGGCTTACTGGCTCTCCTAAAGTGTTGTGGTCCAAGTGGCCAATGTGGTTGCTTATTCCATCAGATGAGCCCCACACAGGGTTGTATGTTAACAGTGCCAGTTTGAGAGGCTGGAGTAACTCCCCTATGGGGAAAGGTTATAGCATCTGGGATTGTTTAGCTTAGAAAAAAGGTGAGTAAGAAAAGACATGATAGAGGTCTACAAACTTATGCATGGTGTGGAGAAAGTGGACAGGGAGATATTTTTCTCCCTCTCTCATAATACTAGAACTCAGGGTCATCCATGAATCTGAGTGGTGGGAGATTCAGGACAGATAAAAGGAAGTACTTCTTCACACAGTGCATAGTTAAACTGTGGAATTCATTTCCACAAAAGGTAGTGATGGCCACCAATTTGGAGGGCTTAAAAAAGGGATTGGACAAATTCATGGAGGAGAAGGCTATCAATGGCTACTAGTGTTTATGGCTATATGCTACATCCAGTATCAGAGGCAGTATGCCTATGTATACCAGTTGCTGGGGAACATGGGCAGGAGGGTGCTATTGCATTCATGTCTTGCTTGTGGGTTTCCCGTGGGCAGCTCATTGGCCACTATGTGGATGGAATGCTGGCTGGGCTAGATGGACCCTTCGTCTGATCCAGCATGGCTATTCCTACGTTCTTATGAGTACTGGGGAACATAAAAGCAGGGAAAGCTGCGGAAACATGAAAAACTCTAGAAATGAAATCCAAGAGTCTTCACTTTAGAGGAAAGAAAGGGCATCATCAGACTCTATTTTCTTTCAGGAAGATTTAAAACCAAAAAAATCATGCGTCTTTTTGTAATTTTATTCCATAAGGATAAATTTTCCAATTCAGTACCAGCGTGGGGACTGAAAATCTCCTCCCACGATTTTCAGTTTCATTCTGGGACAGGTATTTTGTGCCTTTTACTGTTGCAAAGGAGGCAGAATGATGACAGCTGAAGCTTTTTTTCCTACTTCTGCGGTACTATAAAGGGATACAAACTTAACAGTGTTTCCTTTCATGTAACTCTTCTATGTAGTGTCAGGAGTCTTTAGTGGTGAATCTGGCAACCCTCAGGCAAGCTTGAATGCTGGGAAAGGGAGCACAAAGGGGTTCTGATAGAGCATAGGGAAAGCAGAAAAGGTACTTGAAGCCATTTCCCCCTGCCCCCCACAGATCATTATTAAAAATGCAGGACAGTAGAGATGCCACATCCAGGCTCAATACCACTCTACCGTATGCTCCTTTTTTTATTAACCAAAAACTCCTAGTCCACTTTTTATGTGAATGGAACAGACGTGTGTGTGTGTGTGTGTGTGTGTGTGTGTGTGTCCACCACCATCACCTCTGTCCCTAACCCTCGTGTGCATGGGTGTCACATTCCAAAGGCTGGATCCATCAAGCAACATTAAAGTTGATTTGTCAATGACCCTTATAAAAGATGATTCCATACTATCTACTCTGGAATCTCCACTCTTTGTTCATTCACTTTTACGGGACATCGACATGATGTCATCATCGGATTCTTGTTCTCCTGCCTTTCACCCATGCTAGCACAGGAGACAGGAGTTTGAAGAGCAAGTGTTACTGGTCACAATGAATTTCCCTGAATGAGGACCTTCATGCGGTCCGAAATGCATATTTTTGTGCAATGAAATGCCTCTTTTGCTTACCCCATTGCTTCTTAGGCTTTGGCAACTTTTGTGGGGTTTCCCAGTGGTGGGTGGGGCTCAGGGCAAAAGGGGCATGGCCAAAATACCAGCATATTTACGCTTAAAGCTAAAATTTAAATAGTTTAAATAGCTTATCGCTATTTAGGAGATGCATTTCAACCTTTTAGAATGGGGGGAAAGTGCAAAAGCTGGAGACCACCAAAGGGATTGGTGGCCAAGGAAAGGGATGGGGCTAAGGGAAGGGGGCATGACCATCTGGCAAACCCTGGGGGGGGCAGATTGGGACCCCAGGTGGTCCAGATTTGGTCCTTGGGCCTGAGGTTGAACACCCCTGCCTTAGTACTACTCTTCCAACTTTTTAAAGGTGTGGTGTGTGCATAGACATAGATTCCTCTAGACTTTAGAGGAGGTCAAGCCCTATGGCCATGCCTCTTCACTTCAGTGCACCTTTCCTGTTGGCATCAGGTTTCCCCTCAATTCATTATTTAAATTTGTGCTAAAACAAAAAAAAAAAAGCATTTTAGTGCAAATTTAAAAACTGATTAACAGCACAACCTTATATATGTCTACTCAGAAGTAAGTCCCAGTACAGTAGTTTGATGCATTCCATCCCAGGTAACATTTCAAGCAAAGCCAGAATGATAGACCCATTCACCGTGACCAAGACAGCCCAGATTTGGAGTAATGCTTTTATCCTCCAAGTCTGTTTTCTTAGTAGTGCTCAGAAGCTACAAGCTAAAAGCAGGTACATGATGGAGACACTCATAGAGACTTGAGTATCTGCCAAAGGACTTCAAAAACTTGCAGTTATTTGCCCATCAGGAGAGGAAAAGACCAAGCTGAAAGGAGCTGCCAAGAATCAAAGTACAAATTGCTAAAGATCTCATACTGCTCCCTGTGAACTGTCCAGGAAGCAATGGAGCTGTGTGAAGCATGAATGTGCTTAGCCAGACAGTGCAAAGAGATGAGAATTTTCCAAAAGGAGACTGCATTTATCAATTTGTCTTAAGAATTGTGGTGTGGTTTTTAGGGATGGGTGAATCTATCAGTTTTGGGTTCTCTCCATTTCTCCATTTTTCCAGACTTCAGTTTGGTTCATCCCAAACATTGAGGTAAAAGTTCAGATGAAAATCTGTATGTATTTTTTGTGAACAATTTCTCCTAATGCATGTATTTTTATATGCAATTTTCCTAACATACACATCTTTGCAAGCAATTTTCTTAACAGAATGCATTTTAATATTATTTTCACATATATGCATTTTTGTGTGCACTTTTCCCATTAGACAAATTTTTGTATGTACTTTTTGATTGGAGAAATCCACTGCAAAATTTGGAGAAGTGTGAATTTCAAAGGAGAACTGAGTTTTGGTTCACATATTGGTTTGAAAGTGCAAAATTAGGTAAGTTCGCATTCAAATGCGAACCAAATGAATTTCTTCCCTGTCCTTAGGTATTTCATCCTCTTTATGATATATTTCAAGAATAATAATAGAATTGGAAGGGACCAAAAAGCAATCGAGTCCAAGCCTTTAGTTAAAGTTGCTTACCCACCTATCACTCACTACTACAGTGGAGGCTCGTGGCTCCAGAGTCAGTGGGGTTGTATATCCGCTCTGGGCTTTAGTCTGAACTTTAAGGAGCTATCCATGGTTCTGAACCCCATCCCTATCCCCAAGATAGCTTCAGCACCGTGGATAGCTCCTTGAAAATTCAGACTACAAGCCAGAGTAGATCCAATGCCCCACAGACACTGGAGCCACTAGCCTCCACTGCACAACTACCCACTGTAGTTTAAACTATGCAATCTTTACCACAATCTTTCTCAAATCAGCAAGCATCCTTAATGCAGTAGTAAGGTGCCTATAGAGCAACCTCCTGTCTTAAGGATGTTGGCCAAGCCACTTAATTCAAGGAAGAGAGAGGGGGACGTCAGTACTTCTAGCTATTTTAACTGGGGGGGGGGGGTTCTTCCTGAATAATAGTTGAGGAAAACACCAACACCAGGGCTCCTGAAAAGTAATAGTAGGAGTGAAATCTTGTCTTTAACCGTGGCAGTCTCTGGTGATTCAATGTGAGACAAGAGGCACAGCAGAACAGAAACAGGCAGAAAATTAGGTCTGCTGAATTCCAGGTAGTCAAATTACATAATATTTTTTTTAAAAACCCCACACATTTTAATTCCATTGGAGTGTGTCACGTGGCATCACTGTTTGACTTATGAATAGAGCTGTACTGAAAATTTCTTCTACATTATTTTTGACCATTCTTACTTAATTTGATAGAAAAGAAATTGCTTTCGAAAAGAAAATTTCTGAGAAATTCTCATGGGTTGGGTTCAGGGTTCTTGTGCTTACCTTACTTAGGAGGTGAGTGTGAGGAGTATGTCCTGTCTTTCACTGTCATCTTTCTGGCCGCCTGTAATCTCTTTGGCCTCCTGTACTTCAGATAAAGCCTAGGATAAAACATCATGAGGTAATTCTTCCTATAGAGCTTTTTCAGATCAGGAAGTGCAGGCAGCCTGGGAGGCTGCAGAGATTTAGTGCTTCCCGGGGGAAGCCCCCAAACATGCAGAAACGCTCATTTCTGAAAGGAGGCAGGTCAGCGGAGCTCCAACCTGCCCTCCTTCCAGAAACCAGTGTTTCCATTCATTTTGGGTTGCCCCGGAAGCACTAAATTGCCATTGTGCAAGCCGTGGGGGGCCCCACTTGCGCAACACAGTCAGCAGGGTGGAAGAGAATCAGTGGGAGTGGAAGCGCCTCGTTGGATTCTGCCCACTGTCCCCCCCAACCCTACTACAGGATTTTCAGGGAAGCACTAGTGTTATAAGCATCAGCATTAGAGACAAGATTCCTCAGAAATTTAATATTTGGAGATGCTGAACCCTAAAGGATAACAACTGGAGCTGAGCTAAAAAATTTCAAAGACAATTTTATCAGAAAAGTTCTGAGATTTTTCTTTTTCTTACTCCTTAGAAATAGAGGGCAACTTTGCAGAATTTTCTCCAAATTTTCATCACCATATTTTTTGTGGGGGGTGGTGGTGGCCACTAGTGGTGGGTGAGTGACCGGCCAGTGAGCTGACCCACCACCAGCTCAGTAGATGCCGCTGCTGTGTCCACCGAGCTGGGCCAAAAGCAGACACACGCCGGGCTACTTTTTACATAGAAAATGCTGTAAGATACATTAAAAATGGCCGCAAGTTATGCAAGTTGCGGCCACTTTTGGAATATCTTATGGCATTTTCTACATAAAAAGCAGCCCGCCAGGAATCCAGAACTCGCTTCCCTGGCTCTAATCGGGAGAATGCGAGTCAAGCTGGGGAAGCAGGTAGGGGGGCAGAGTTTGGGGGGGGGTCGAGCCCGGACTGTTCGTCGAATTTCCATCCCCCGAATGGAATCCTCACACATCACTAGACTGGCCACCTTCCCTTCCCCCCCCAACACCTTCAAATGATGCCTTCAAATGTGGTATGGGCAAATGAGGGGCAGGCTGTTGACACAGTTGCTGCTGTTGCCAGTTGCAGTGACAACACACACAAATAAGCCCTTAGGTGGGAAGAAGAAGCTGTGCTACAACCCTTGCCAATGGTGAGCCCTGCCTGTGAGAAACTGCTGGAAAATTTCTCCGCCTCCTGGAGAAATTTGGCGAAATTGTCCCCCCCCCCCAATTTCTCTGCTCTCAAATAAGGGGGAGAATTTCAAGGGACCATTTGTGCACAGATCTACTTATGAACCCTTTATTCTCATTAAACTTTATGTGCCACTTTTAGGTACAGCCTTTATTCCTCATGTCATTTGTAATGGTGCGAAACTCACACTATGAAGGCATGAGGCCTTGTGCTCCACAATTATGGAATCATTCAATGCTCACCAAAGCATCTTCTGATAGCACAGCTAAACTGTAATGTCTGAAGTACATTTTTGAGCCCAGAGTAATTTTGGTTCTAGCAGAGCTTTTAAAGTGGCTTTTTAATCTCACTGGTTGGAGCTCTTGACTTTATGTTTATGATTTGCTGGGGTGGGTGGGTGTTTCTTTTTTAAAAAAATAATGCTGTCATTCACCCCACAAATGCTATGATTGGAACAGAACAGAATCAAAATAAATAAAGCAATATAAAAATCAATCTCCGGGATCAAGACATTTTCCTAGCCCGCTAAGTTATTTAACTTAAATAGCTATAACTGTGGCTGTGAAAGAGACAGAGTTGTTAATCCAGGATGAAATTCCCCTAGAAAAAAATATGTATTTCTAGTTATGAAAAGAAATTGGCCTTTCTGAGCAACCACTCAGGAGAAATCATCTGTCCGATAACATAAGGGGGGTGGATAGAGAAAACTAAGCACAAAATGTAAATGACTTCTTTCCTTGCATAATTATGCTACTGGTTGCATTTTATAGCTGCTTGCTGCATACTTGAAGCTGAAGCCATTATCAGTAACAAGCAAAATGTGAAGCGTTATGAGGTTATAGACTAGAGAGAGATACTATATTGCAAGGACCATGGGGGACACCATCTTTGGGTCTGTGCTTTGTGCAAAGTCAGGTTGTATCCTCCATGAGGGCACCGTCAGACAGTGGAGGCCAAACAACCCAACATCAGTGGGACAGCTTTTGCCCCCAATGCAACAATAACCCCAAATGTAGTAATTAACTTCCCCATCCCCAGAAGGATGAATAGCAACCATCTATGAAGATGGAAGGAAGTAAAAGACATCACTTAGGGACATAATTGGGCTTCATGTTAAATCTGTCACTGCTCTTGCACACTCCAATGCTCGGAGAAAGGTCAGGTGCTGCCTGCCAACAATCTTGCCAACTGTCACCAATTTACTCAATTCCATAGAAGTCAACAGCCCCCTCTTGATTTACATGGGAGAAAATATGTGAGTTGTAATCAGATGGAATGAAGGAATACCAGGGATGTTGAAGAGTCCTTGGTCTCGAGTCACGAGTCTTTGGACTCGAGTCCGAGTCTGAGTCCTTGGTCCAAAATGGTGACTCATGAGTCACGAGTCACTCCCAAAGCTGACTCCACGAGTCCCTATTAAAATCAATGGGGTTTTCCCCCCAACAAAATAAGGCTATTTCAGATGTGTCGATTAAATAAATTCTAGGCACAAGTGTGCCTTTTTATTTCAAAGCTCTGCAACTGATTTTGGCAAGAACAGACCAGGCAGACAAACCCAAAATAACCAGGCAGGCAGAGGAGGCAGGGAACCCCAAAGCAGGCAGGCAGAGGCCTTTGTCTTGGACAATTCAAACTGTGGAACTGGTTAAGAAGAGACCAGGCAGGCAGAGGAGGCAGGGAACCCCAAACAGGCAGGCAGAGGCAGCCAAACCCAAAATGTCTGAAAGGTTGCATTTTAGGGAAATGATTTTAAAAAATAAACTTGCTGTACTTTCTGAAACCTATCCATGTTGCCTTTGAGGAACACAATTTTGGAACACGAGTCCTTGGTCTCGAGTCCCGAGTCTAGTCTCGAGTCCCATTAAAAATATTGGGACTCGAGTCTGACTCGAGTCAGTGGGGGGACTCAGTCCGACTCACGAGTCGAGTCCTAGAGTCCGAGTCCCCATCCCTGAGGAATACCCCATATGCAAGACTGTGGCAAGGGGCATCTTATGCCCCCCCCACTGGTATCCAGTGAAGCTTATTTACTTTGACTGAAGCTTATTTACTTTGATCCACAGAACAACATGGGAGCCACTGAGAACCATGACAAAGTCTATGTGCATTCATGTGCACAATGCTGCTCTGCGGGAAAGGAATATAGCTTAGTGGGAGAGGAACACATATTTTGCAAGCACTATGTCTCTGGCATCTCCAGTTAAAAGGGTCAGGTAGCAGGTGAGGGGAAAACCTTTGCCTGAGACTGTGGAGAACTACTGCCACATGGGATAGACAATACTGACCCAGAAGGACAAATAGTCTGACCTGGGGTGCTTCCAGGTGAGGCTTTTCTTGTGCAATTGCCCTGCCTCCTTCACAGAATTTTATGGGGGTAGGGGGAGAGGTCCAGACTTGATTGTCTTTTGCTTGTAACCCTCCCATGTTTTCCCACCACACTTTCTGATTTTTTTCTTACCAGAAAAAAATTATTAAGAAGGGAAAGACAGGATACTCAGAATGCCTTCTGACTGGTAGCACTACCATCTGGCAGCATTCCTGCAACAGGGAAGCTTCCTGTGTTTAGTATTTATTTATTATTACATTTATATCCCACCTTTTCTCCTCTTGCAAGGAGCCCACAGTGGTTTACATAGTCTTCCTCCTCTCCATTTTATCCTCACAACAACCCTGGGAGGTAGGTTAGGCTGAGAGTCCGTGACTGGCCCAGTCACCCAGGGAGTTCATGGCCAAGGTGAGACTCAAACTCAGTTCTCCCAAGTCCCAGTCCAACACTCTAAGCACTACACCACACTATTTTTCTTGCTCATGTTCGAGTATGACAAAGAAATGGTACTAAGCATGGAGAAATAATAGCCTGTTGATACTATTGTGTGGTCTGTGAGGAGTCTGTACAGAATAGAGGTAGGATTGGGACTAGCAGGAAGTGACAGAGAAAGACAGAAACATCTGGAGCTGACATAGGGACTAGTGGAGTAATTTCTTATTATCTTCTCTCAAAAATGTTCTGCCTGTAACATTTTACTGGCAGCTTAGTCATTTGCTTTATGAGACTGGACATCAGTCAGTCACGGGGAGAGCCAAAGTGCCATGTGAGCCTAATGCAAGAGTACAGCACTCTCTGAGCCTCACCATTTCAGACTGAGTGCCTTCTCTTGCGTCATCATAGACTGCTGCGTTCTTGCTTCTATTTCATTCCATGCACATTGATAGTTCACTCTGCTGGCTCTAAACTGTCACAATAATGTGTCCCATATTTCCATTAAAGCACAAAATATTTCCTTCCTGGGAGCTAAAAAGGAGAACTGGAAAGTGATCTGCACATAAGACAGCGGATACAATATGCTATTGTTGACTACTACTTCTTCTTCTTCTTCTTCTTCTTCTTCTTCTTCTTCTTCTTCTTCTTCTTCTTCTTCGGTCAGCCAGTACTTTATTTGCTGAAACCAAAGGTCATCACACACACACAATTTAACACACACACACACACACACACACACACACAGACACACACACAAATTTAATACAAGAAAATAAAATCCAAGAGAGTTTAGGCACCACAAATCCAAATCAGACTGTAAGATGTACAGGGTAAATAATTAAGAAACAACAACAATGTTGCATCGTTCTTACTAGAGGGGAGCAGATAAATCTCAGCAGAAGAGTGCATACCTTGTCTGTAAGGTGCCTGGAATCTCCAGCTAGAGGATTGCAGGTATTCGGGCTGAGAAAAATATTGGGCTAGATAGCAGCAATATTCAGCAAGCAGCAGCAGATGGAGATGAGCAGCAGGACCCCTCCATCAGTTCTGCTGAAATAACAAGAACTCCTCTCCCTGAACTTTTTCCAGCTGATTATTATCTGAACTATTTAACTTTAAAAATTGGTGCCTGGGTTTGTTTTTATCTTCTTCCCTCCCCATCCCTTTTTGCCTTTTCAGTTGTGCCTTTTAGATTGTAAGCCTGCAGGCAGGGACACTTGTTTCTATTGATCATATGTAAGATGCTCTGGGCATCTTTTTGACTGAAGAGCAAGGTAAAAATGCTTTAAATAAACAAGGAAATAAATAAAATAGGTCAATCATCTGACTCAGTATAAGGCATGTTCATATTCTTACCATGATATCTCTGTACCAACCAATTACTTTGACAGAGTATAGATTTAACATAGTTATCTCTCTCAGCTGCAGCCTCATACAAAGCTCTTATAAGTAACATTATCAGCATCAGCCAGGAAATAAATAATCATACACAAGCCTTCAGGTTTCACAAGTATCTTCTTCAAGCAAAATGCACCACTTAAAGCAAACACTGGGTTATAAAATAATCCAGGTAGATTGTGGCTTTAACTTGTGAGCTGCTGCAAAACAGATCAGCAGGAATGCTATCTTAAATCCAAATAATTGGGCTTAACTGTCTGTGGATCACAACCAGATAGCCCAACCCTACAAGTTGGTTTTACTGTGTTGTTCTATGGCTATATGGACATGGGCATGGCCATCCAGTGTCTGTCAAGTTGCTCTGTCCTTCATGCCATTAAAACACCCTTAGCATGTTTCATTTTACGTTGTTTAGAAAAAGACACAGGATTACAGTGAAGCTGTTTGAAGAACCAGAGGTTGCCAAAATCCTTCAAGATGCTGTACTGTAGGGCTGTTGGCAGCCATGCCCCATTCTTACTCCCCACCCCTGCACTATGTCATGCAATGCCTTTGCACAGTACATATAAGCCACGTCAGAAGCATAAAGCCACGCCTGCATAAAGCAGAGAGAAAAAGATCCCCTGGAAATGATATCCAGACACTATACTCACGGGAGACACAGGCCCCCACCTAGATGGGGTCCAGTTCTCCAATTAGGGAAGGGAGCTTGTTCTTAGTAACATTAGGAGCCTTGGAATACCTCCAAGAATCATCTAGAGCAGGGGTCTGCAACCCGCGGCTCCGGAGCCGCATGCGGCTCTTTCAAACCTTTGCCGCGGCTCCGCTCCGGTCTGAGACTCCGCTGGCCACCTGGCCTGGGCGCCTGTCACTTACCGTATTTTTCGCACCATAAGACGCACTTTTCTCCCCCCAAAAAGGAGGGGGAAATGTCTGTGCGTCTTATTGAGTGAATGCTGGGGGAAAAAACCAAATATTTTTCCCCCTACCTTCCTCTGCGTGCCTCCAACCGGTCCAGTGGAAGACAGGAGGAGGGCTCCGACAGGGAAAAAAACTTGGCAGCGGCACCCCCCCCCCAGAAGCAGGGACTCGAGCGGGCGGGCGGTGGAAGAGAGGAGGGCTCCTGCATGCTCCCAAAAACTTTGGCGCGGCGGCAGCACCCCCCCCCCCCGGGCAGCAGGGACGCGAGCGGGTGAGCGGCAGAAGAGAGGAGGGCTCCTGCATGCTCCCAAAAACTTTGGCGCGGCGGCAGCACACACACACCCCGGGCAGCAGGGACGCGAGCGGGTGAGCGGCAGAAGAGAGGAGGGCTCCTGCACGCTCGCAAAAATGTTGGCGCGGCGGCGGCGGCGGCGACACACCCCCCCCCCCCGGCAGCAGGGACACGAGCAGGCAGGCAGCGGAAGAGAGGAGAGCAGGACAAGGCTGCCTGCTCCGCAAAAAACTTTGCCGCCGCCTCACATATGGCCTGATTCTGTTGGCGGGGGCAGCCCGATTTCGCTCTTCTGAGCGGCGCGGAGCATTCTCCGTGCCGCTCTAGCTGCCGCCGCCGCCGCTGGAGTCAATGCCGGAGCCGCTGAAGCCGCCGCCGCGTCACATCCAGCTGCTTTGGCGCGCTGGACCCCCGCGCTATGATTTTGGCGGGGCGGGGGAACTTTGGCGCGGCGGCAGCATCCCCCCCGGGCAGCAGGGACGCGAGCGGGTGAGCAGCAGAAGAGAGGAGGGCTCCTGCATGCGCCAAAGTTCCCCCCCCGCCAAAAACATAGCGCGGGGTCCAGCGTGTGGAGGGACCAGCGCGGCCGGCTCGCCGCGGAGAGCACAAGCAGGCGAGGAGGCAGGTAGGCCTTTGGCTATCCAGGCATGCTGGGAATTGTAGTTGTGCAACAGCTAAAGAGCCCCAGGGTAGGGGGAAGTGCTCTGTTTCCCAATCAGGGTGCCTCCAGCTGTTGCAGCTGCCCCTTTTGCCCCACATTAAAGACAGGCCTGAGTAGCACCCTCATCATCCACCAGCAACACCCTCCCCACAGCAGTAGCACCCCCATCATCCACCAGCAAATCCTGCTGATGGATGATGAGGGGTGCTATTACCACATGGAGGGTGTTTCTGGTGGATGATGAGGGTGCTACTGCTGGATGGTGCTGATGACGGGATGCTACTGCTTGGGGGGGGATGTTGCTGGTGGCATCCCATCATCCACCAGCAACACCCCCATCATCCGTCAGCTGATAATTTCCCCTACCTATGCACCCAACATAATCCACCAGCTCTCGCTGGTGGATTATGTTGGGTGCATAGGTAGGGGAAATTATTACATTTTATATGTGGGGCACAATGTCACAATGGTTTTGCGGCTCCCAGTTTTTTTTTTTTCTTCGGAAACGGGTCCAAGTGGCTCTTTTTGTCTTAAAGGTTGCAGACCCCTGATCTAGAGACAACACCTATAGGGAGCACTAAGGTGATGTTGCCTTTGTTTACATTCACATCGGGAGTGTCAAAGATTTCTTGACCTACAGGCCCAAGCTAGACACAAGCAGAATTGGGGGCCAACAAAGGTCTGGGTGCCTTGGTCAGAGGCTGATGGGCAAATATTGCCCTAGTCGCTGAACTGTATCACAGTCTCCTGGGATTACACAGAGTGGATCATATACATTGTCTTGCAGCATCATATACAGTGGAAGGGACAGATTAGCTTGCCTAGATGAGATCAAAGTGAAAGCCCAGTATCAGAGGCCTGTCCTCTTTCCCACCTGTTGGCAGGTGGGTGGGAATGTGTCACTCTTGGCTTGTACGAAGGCTAAACTAACACTGTAAAAGATCACTTGGATGCCTCCTATACTCAATTGCCTGCCATAGCTCCAATAGCTTAATTGTCCCCCGATGAACTTGGATGATTTAAAAACAAAACAAAACCCAATGACTCTAATATCTATGCTTATTCAGCATCCCAGTCAAACAGATGGCATAGAATTACAGCAATAAGAAGCAAGAGTTTGATGAACCTTCTGGAGACATTTAAGTCAGCTTCATTGTACAGTATTAACTCTTACCAGGTGTGTGTGTGTGTGTGTGTGTGTGCACATGTGTGTGTGCTTTCAAGCTGGTGAATATTTATGAGGGGATCATTGATATGACAGAGCTGCATATTTTTCCCGTCAATGGTTGTAGGTGATGAGGCATTGTTGTTTGCTACACTATGGGCAAAATTGGCCAAGATATCTCTCTCTCTCTCTCTCTCTCTCTCTCTCTCTCTCTCTCGATATTTAAATAGAGACACAATGTTTTATCTCATTAAAAATGAAGCATTCTCCCTCTGCCATCTGTAAATGTGCAAATTCTTTAAGTGGAGCAATATGTGTTGCTTTATTGCTAAGCGGAGACAAGCATCATCATAATTATTTACCAACACAGCCTCTTACAGTCAAGGGTGTCTGTTCACTTGACAAAATAGCTTTATCCCCCAAAATAACTCTTTGATGGGTAAACTGAAGCACAGAGGTGCTAAATGGCTTCCACACAGCTACAAATCGTCTGCAGCAGAACTAGGAAAAGATTGAGCCCAAGGGGTCTTGCCTTCCAATGCCTGACTATAAAACAGTAGCTACAGTAGATTGCACTCCATATGCATCTGAACAGATGCCTGCCAAGAGGGAATCAGTGACTTACCTTCAAACATGAAGGTCTCACTCAGCAACTACCCTGCAAAGTTAATGGAACCTCTTATATAAGGTGTGCATTTTTAAGGACAAAACTATCCACAGGAGGGAACTGTAAATAGAATGTGATCCTCCAAGATCTAGAACACCTTAAATGCTACCTGAATCCAGGAGCAAATTGATTATCTGAGAGAGATGCAATTTCGATAGCCCTAAGAATGCAGTTCAGCATCAGATAGAGAAAGGGCTAAGATCGTGATTTCTTGGTTGAAGTTTTAAGTTGAAAAGGACACATACATTAGGAGGTCCAGAGTTGGCCAATACCTTTATTAGGACCAACTAGATTTAGAGCCAGTCTCAAGATGGAGATTGCAGACTGAATGAATGAGTCTCTGCTACATCAGTTATACTTGGGTCTCAATACAGACCTCATTGCTACAATACCTAGCCAAATTTTTGTCATTTTTGTTTGCTTTTCCTCTTTCCCTCTGTTTTTTGTACCATCCAGATTGATGAAGAGTTCCAGAAAACTCACTGTTTGTTCACTGTTTGATTACATTTTGGTTGGTCCCAATAAAGGTATTGGCCAACTCTGGAGTTTGGAGTGTGTGTGTGTGTGGGGGGGTTCCCCTCAGGGGCCAAACCCAACCTGCAGTGGCATAACCCAGGAACCATTTTATTACAGTGTGTCTAAAAAAACATCTAAGCCCAGGTATCAGGGGCTGTGCTAGGTACAGAAAAGGTCTGGGGTTTAGGCCCACAGGACAAAAAAATGCACAAATTTGCATATGCTAATTTACATATGCTCTAAAGTCTCTCTCTCTGTGTGTATCTTTAAAGGACCTTGTCTCCTAAGGACAGCCCTACTTGTAAAAAGGGATGTATGGACAGGGGAGAGGAGGGCATTTGATTTCAGGAAAAAAAATTCAGGCGAAAAGATTCAGGGGTGTGGGACAGCAGGAGGTGAAGCACATGTGGCCAAAAAGCTAGCTAATCCAGGGGGATCAGGTGCAACAGAGATAATCAGGGACCCTGTACCTTTATTTCAGCAAGTGGGCATGTACTGCAGGGTGGTGGGACAGATGGCCTCCCAAAGATTCAGAGCTCCAAATGAAAGATCCAGGGCTCAAGCCCTAGTGGGCTGTCCTCTAACACCACCTCTGACAGGAATGTCCCTTTGAACAGCTCCCTCTACACATAGAAAGCCTGTTTGTTCAGAGTCAGACCACTGGTTCATCTAGCTCAGTGTTCTCCAACCTTGGGTCCCCAGATGTTTTTGGCCTACAACTCCCAGCATGCCCCAGCCAGCATAGCTGTTGTAGGCCAAAAACATCTGGGGACCCAAGGTTGGAGAATACTGAGCTAGCTCAATACTGTCAACACTGATTGGCAGTGGCTCTCCAGGGTTTTAGACAGAGGTCTTTCCTAGTTGTACCTGGAGATGTCAGGGATTGAACCTGGGACCAATTCCGTGCAAAGAATTTCTCTACCACTGAGCTGTTGCCGATCTTATCCTGTTTTACCCTCTCACAGTGTTGAAAGATCTCATGCTGGGAATTGTACATGTTGCCGTGCTGTGACTAACAGAAAGAAAAATAGCTCAGAATTCCACAGTCTGTATTTTTTATGGTAAGCAAATTAATCACGGAGTCATAAAAAGAGAGAGGTTCTAGCCACCCCCACCCCACAAGAAACTCAGAGTTGTCATTAACCATCTGATTCTTTAAGTGCCTAGGACACACCAACTGCTAGACCAGTGCAGTGTTGCAAACTATGTCCCATTGGCATTGCAGTGATGTTAGAATTGCATTAAGGACAGGTACACCTGCACAATGGCATAGCAACTCTACGTGAGTTCTCCTCCTCCTCCTCCTCCTCCTCTGGTACTGTTCAAAGTGCTTTGCAGACTTTATCATGCTGGCCCTCACAGCATTCCTTTTGATGAGATTCGTTTTGAACTGTCAGGATTTAAAATGGAAGGATAAGTGACCCTCCAACACTTCATAAATGCAAAACAGGGACATTCCTGTGGATTAGTTCCTGGGTGGGACCAGGGACATGGCCTGTTGATGGTCGTGGCAGGCTGAGGGCCTTCACACAGTGGGCAAAATTCAGAGGGCCTTCGATATTTTGACAGAGTTTGACATAATAGATGTAGAGAGTTAGGGGGCCGCTAGCCTCAACAGTGGACAGGCTGCAAAGCCTGCAATTGTATTTTATTACAAAAATCTGGTCTGAAAAAACCTGGTCTGAAAAAACACAGAGAGGGAAGACAACACAGGAAACATCAGACTGCACTGATTTGTCAATGTTGTCTGGATGTTCCTTATTAACTCAATGAACAAGCAATGGCTAGAGAAAAGGGGTAATCGTACAAGCAACCTGGGTGTCATGTAGTTCCAGCCAACAATGTCTTTTTTTATTCCACTCTGAATTCAGATTCATTTGGGCAGGGATCTGGATTTTGCGTATGTGCCATTTCGATTCATAGATTTCATAGATCATAGAGTTGGAAGGAGCCTACAAGGCTATCGAGTCCAACCCCCTGCTCAGTGCAGGAAACTAGAGGAGGGGTCTCCCATCCAAGTAATAACCAGGCCTGACCCTGCTTAGCTTTCCACACTCAGACAAGCTGAGCCAGCATAAGCCCTATAATGTACCATGTGCACTGGTGACATTACATAAATAACAAATAATAATTTAGATTTGTTGTATGTTTATGTATCAATATAAGTGTATATTTGTCTGTACTTCATGGTCTATTTGTTTTTAAAAAAAATTACATTAGTGAGGAGAAGGGAACAGATGTATTGAATAGACCAGATGAGTAGCTTATCAACAGATATATTTGGGTAGATATATTTGGAAAGTAAACAAAGATAGAATAGGTTTGCATGTACTCTGAGGGTGTAATCCTATACACTGTTACCTAGAAGTAAGACTCATTGAACTAAATGGTGTTTCCTTCTGAGTAGACATGATAGGATTGCACTGTGAGCGCCTTACATTGATAATGCAACCCTAGAATAAATGGATGGATATTAACATCATAAAGTTGGAGAATATGGACACTGATATATGATAATCAACTGTTACAGTATTTGTTTGCATTGTAAGATTCATAAGTAGAGGTTCGTTTCACATTTGGCCAAATCCTAAACAGAATCTGGCTGATTCCAAAGTAAACCAAACCTGAACCCTCCTGAAGATTCAGGATTCAGAAGGACGCAGACACAAGCCCTGTTCAGGTGTTTGCCTAAACGTTTAAGGGCTTAAAGTGGGTACAGGGTTGGGGCCGACGTCTTCGAGTGTGCTGGCCCCACCCCACTCACTTCAGACCTTGCTGTGTTGAATCGGCAAAGTCTGGTGGGAGCTCTACTCTGGTTCACTTGAATGTGTGTACAACTCTCCATGTTATTGGCTCAGGAGGTGGCAACAAGGGGGGGCTTTTCTGTGGTAGCCCCACAACTGTGGAACAGGCTCCCCACTGACGATCACCTGGTGCCAACTTTACTATCCTTTCGGGGCCAGGTTAAGACTGCCCTCTATGCTGGGGCATTTAACAGCTCCAAATAGTACACTGGGTGGTGGTGGTGGTGGTGATGTCACCTTTTTCATCCAGTCTATTTTTTATAATCTTGCCTTAGCCATTTTACTAATTTTAATATTGTTTTTAAAATGTCTAGTGCAAATTTTTCGATGTTTTTATTGTTTGTATTTTTATATTGTATTTTTATTGTAAAATTGTATTTTATTGTACGACTGTATTTTATTGTAAAATTGTATAATTGTTGTAAACTGCCCAGAGAGCTTCAGCTACTGGGCAGTATAGAAATGAAATGACATAATAATAATACAGTAATACCTTGGATTGCAAGCATAATTCGTTCCGGAACCGTGCTTGTAATCCAAAACACTCTTATATCAAAGTGAGTCTCTGGCGGGCGTGAGCGGGGCCAATTTCGGCCCGCTACGCCCGCTCGAGGTGAGCGGTTACATCCCTACGACTACTTGCATTGCAAGACGTCGCTTGTTCATCAAGTCAAAATTTATTTTAAAAAATTGCTTGTCTTGCAAAACGCTCTCAGACCAAGTTACTTGCAATCCAAGGTATTACTGTAGTAGTAGTAGTAGTAGTAGTAATAATAATAATAATAATAATAATAATAATAATAATATAAAAAACAATCCTGATAAGGCAGGGTCTGCGATCACACCGATTCAACACAGCAAGGTCTGAACTGAAGCGAGTAGGGCACATATACCTGGAGATGTAGAGCACATGGCACCTGCTTTCTACCCGCTTTAAGCCCTCCCACATTCAGGCAAATGTGTCTCCAAACATGGATACATTTCTTCCCAAGATCTCCATATAAGTAAAAGACCAGGGTGGGGAGATGGGGGAGGGAGATGAGTGGGTGTAGTCGTTTTGTGACTGGTAGCTCTAGCTTCTAATCACAGTGAACAGTTTACCAGGGCTCTCTGATCCCAGTGCTTTGGGCAGTGCTTCTCAATTATTTTCTGTCATGCCCCCCCTAGGAAGAAGAAAACATTTCGCGCGCCCCGCGCGACTGTAAATAGTATCATTTGTCTATAAAATTGTTATAAGTACACCTCTGCATAACACTGTATCCTTATTAACGTATAAGAGAATAAAAAAAGAAAGAAATGTGGATCAATTTACAACAAAGAATAGCTTTATTAACTGTAGCAGAAAAGATTTAAAGGAGCACAGGATTTAAAGGAACACAATATTAAAAAAAACTTTTAACTGAGGTCAAACGAGCCCCCCTTTACGGAGCCTCGCGCCCCCCCTGGGGGGCCCGCCCCACTATTTGAGAAGCACTGGCTTTGGGGGAGGGATGTTGAATTAATATATTGAAGGTCTGATCAAGTGCTCAGTGCCCTTTGATAGTTCTCTGTCCCAAAAGCCGGAATATTTAAAAAGGTTTGGTGGAGTCTATGGGGTCTGTATAGCATCAGGTGCTTTCTTGGAAAATGCTGCTGGAAGATCATGTCCTTCTGACTCTGCCACTGTATGCTACACATCTCTCATCCACCCTGTCCTATTGCATTTTCTGTGCTTTTGGTGTCAACTGAGCAGAAAACTAAAAAACATCTTAGGGCACAATCCTATGCATGGTTAGATAGAAAAGCCTCTTCCCCCGAAACATGCACAGCTGTGGGCGGGGAGTATTTTGCGAGTGGGGGGAATGAGGAGAGACTCACCTGACCACTTACAGGTCAATACAGGTATAATGGGCAGGGGCAGGGCAGCATGGGCCAATATTTATTTATTTATTGTATTTCTAGATCTCCCATCTAGCCGGCACCCGGCCACTCTGGGCGATGTACAACATACAATGAAACAAAACAGAATAAAATACACTTAAAACAGTATAAAATTTTAAAATCCTAACCCACCCCATATTCCTGCCTGAAAAGCCATGTTTTTAATGAACGGTGGAAGCTCATCAAGGAGGGGGCATGGCAGAGGTCACTAGGGAGAGAGTTCCACAGTTTGGGGGCTGCCACGGAAAAGGCCCTCTTCCAAGTCCCCACCAGCCTGGCTGCTCTGGCTGATGGGACAAGGAGAAGGCTGTCCGTGGCGGATCTGTTGAACGGCCTACTTGGTGTTGCTGGAGATGCTCCTTGAGATAAACTGGACTGGAGCCTTATAGGATTTTAAAGGTCAAAACCAACACCTTGAATTCGGCTCAGCAAACAACTGGTAGCCAGTGCAGCTCCTTGAGCTGTGATCACAATTTGATCACAATTTGCAAATGTGTGAGATGTGATCACAATTTGCAAATCACAGCAGTTTTAAGGTAGTTTACCTTTGGTTTTTACATAAAAAACGCAGCGCCGGGGACCCAGAAGTGAAGCACCGGGGACCCGGAAGTGAAGCACTGGGGACCCGGGAGTCTGCCGAGCGCCTTGCCGAGCGCCTCAGTTGGCGCTTGCGGGGGGCGTGAGACAGATCGCGTGGCGGGGCTACTCACCGAGCATCCAGCAAGTCAGGTGGCGGGCAGTTTGCCAACCCCTATTGAATATCAATAAATGTGGCCCATTTAAACCCCGTCAACTTGTCTCGACTCTTTATTTCCACCTTTACGCTCACAAAGCTCCTACAGCTCCCAGCATTCCCCAGGCCAGCCATACTGGCTGGGGAATGTTGGGAACTGTAGGAATTTTTCTATCCAAACATGCATAGGATTATGCTTTTAAACTGCTTTTTATTCATCATAACTACCTAGCCCCTGCACCTATCCTTCTGAGATTCTGAAGGTTTCAGAGTACTGATATTCAATGATAGTCATGGAAGGGATGAAAATTAGAATTTCCAAATTAAGGTTCAGATTCAGCCCTGAATCGAAGCAGGTGGCCTCCAAATCAGTCTGAGCTGAACTGGGCTGTTCTCTGAAGCACCAAATTAGGCTCCAAACTGAATCTTGTGGTTGGTGCACACCCTTAATTCATAGGCACCTTTCTTTTGTGAACTAGCTTGCATGCTTTTTCATTTTAATTGAGCATTTGGCAGGGGAACCAAGTTTGTTCGTGCGTGGTTTGTCTCCAGGGTCACTGAAAGCATAACTCAGTTTAGCAGTTACAGCAGTGCTGATCGCTCTGTCACTCAGCACTCCACAAAAGCAGCTGGTATTCTGTCAATGTTCCTAGCCCCTTCTGTGAGGAAAGAACTTCTGCACTTCATGGCAGGATCTACGGGCACATCTAATTGGTTCTCTATGCTCTCATAAACAGTGGCAGAAAGTAAACACTTCTACTCTTCTAAGAGATGATACCCATCTCAGGTATTGGAGGCACATCTTCCAGCTGCCTGTGTCCATGGATAAACGTGAAGCCTTCAAAGAAGATTGCTACAGGCAAAGGGAGACACCTTGAATGCTTCCTACCTAACAGTATCTCTTTCTGCAGCTTGCAAGTAGCACTGAGGCAATAACCTCTGGCATGTTCAATATCAGCCTGATAGAGCAGTAAAATATGCTTTGCCAGCTACATCCCAGATCTCATGGAAGTCACAATAACAGCCTCCAACAATCCTCTCCCACCATAGGGCACACTGACAGCATTTGGCAAGCAGACACCTTACCTAATCAGTGCATTTCATCAGAAGTGCCAGCCTGGTTGTGTCTGGTTAATTATAAACAGGTACACAAATCTCTCTCCTCCTCCCCACCCCACCCCTCCCCACTTTGCTGTTCAAAATTCATTTCTGCTCTTTGATAAGATAAAAGGCAATGCTTGTGTGATAATACAGCTCTGCCAGGCGGCTATTGTCATCACAACCCAGATTTTTTTAAAAGTAATAATGTTGGCAAACTGCTAGTCTGGAGCAAAAAGAAAAATACATAAATGTGACTATCTTTGAGTAAAATCACACTATCTGTCATGAAGCAAGAATTTTTTTAAAATTACAGATTTAGAAGAGGGCTTCTTTGATAGAAAAAAAAAAAGAAGGATCCATTCTGTTTCTCTCCCCACAATAAGTCAAGCTTTGTGCTTGACTTAAAACTAAAATTGTTGACCTTCTCTGATTCCACACTCTTCGTGGAATATAAGTGCATAATTTGGGTATCAAATACTCAAGAATAAAGTTCACGAACTGAGTAAAACCTGTATGCACATTATGGATTTCCATACAATGTGCAGAATATCTGGTTTCTTGGAACAGAATTTGGATTTCCTTATTCAGAATGTGGACTTCTTTTTTTTTTTTTTTTTTTTTTTTTAAAGATAACATTCATTGCCCTCCCACCTGAATGAAGATATGAGACAGTATTTATTTAGGTATAAGGGCCAGAATTTTATTCACTAATAAGGTTTTGCAATGAGCAATGAATTCAATTGAAGATGCACAATTTGGTGCAGGCATCCTATTACTAGAAGAGAAGATGACGATGCCTCTCAACTGCCTTTTGCCTATGGGTGACACCTCCCTGGCCCAAGGCGCCATATCAGACAACCTGCTGGTCTGTCCCTTTCCATGCCACCCTACCCCCACACTGATCAGTGTTCAGTGGGCTTAAACCAGGGATGGGGACTCGGACTCAGGGACTCGACTCATGAGTCCGACTGAGTCCCCCCTCTGACTCGAGTCCCACTCGAGTCCCAATAATTTATGTGGGACTCGAGACTCGACTCGGGACTTGAGCCCAAGGACTCCTCTGCCTCCGCCGCCGCTCTCGCCTCTGCCGCCGCCGCCGCCCTCACCTCCTCCTCCTCCTCCGCCGCCGCCGTCGACCTCGTCGCCGCCATCGCCGTCGCCATCGCCGTCGCCATCGCACGCCGCGTCATGCCGCCAGCGCTGTCGCTCTGTTTTTGGCGGGGTTGCTGTGGAGTCCCCCCTCTGACTCGAGTCCCACTCGAGTCCCAATAATTTATGTGGGACTCGAGACTCGACTCGGGACTCGAGCCCAAGGACTCCTCCTCCTCCTCCTCCGCCTCCGCCGCCGCTCTCGCCTCTGCCGCCGCCGCCGCCCTCACCTCTGCCGCCGCCGCCGCCCTCACCTCCTCCTCCTCCTCCGCCGCCGCCGTCGACCTCGTCGCCATCGCCAGTCGCCGTCGCCATCGCCATCGCCATCGCCATCGCATGCCACGTCACGCCGCCAGTGCCGTCGCTCTGTTTTTGAACCACAGCAACCCCGCCAAAAACAGAGCGACGGCGCTGGCGGCGTGACGCAGCGTGCTGTGTGCTACGGCGATGGCGACGAGGTCAGCGGCGGCGGAGGAGGAGGAGGAGGAGGAGGTGAGGGCGGCGGCAGAGGCGAGGGCGGCGGCGAGGGCAGCGGCGGTGGCGGCGGTGAGGTGAGGGCAGCGGAGGTGGAGGTGAGGGCGGCGGTGAGGGCGGTGGCAGCGGCGGCAGCGGCGGTGGCAGAGGTGAGGGCGGTGGCGAGGGCGGCGGCGAGGTGAGGGCGGTGGCGGTGGCGAGGTGAGGGTGGCGGCAGCGGTGAGGTGAGGGTGGCGGAGGTGGAGGTGAGGGCGGCAGCGGCAGCGGCCCATGGAGGGAGCAGGAGGGTCTCCGCGGCAGGAAGGACAGCTCTTCCTCTCGCAGAGACCCTCCTGCTCCCTCCATGGGCTGCCACTTTGGGAGGGACTCGGGACTCGGGACTCGACTCGAGTCACCATTTTGGACCTCGGACTCTAGACTCGACTCTAGACTCGGGTCCAAAGACTCGGGACTCGGGACCAAGGACTCTTCAACATCCCTGGCTTAAACCCTCCAGGGTCCAAGGGACACTTCCTTGCCACATCCTTGAAGCACTCAGCAATGAAAAGTAGCTTGGAAAATCCCCCTCTCATCCTCTGGGTGCATGCCAGGATAGCCTAACTTATCACCTCACATAGCCACCCTACCTCCAAGTTGTGACCAGTTCATAAATTATGGTTGATCAGTCAAATTAATTTACCGTGCCCACAGCTGAACTGTGTGGAGTAGGCAAAAAAAATAAATAAATCCCCAACTGAAATCGATCCAGATAATCAGTCATCCAAGAGCGCCTGGAGCTGGTTGACCACCACCTGCTCAAGGACCTGGTCCAGGACAAGAACATTCGCCACCTGCCTAAAGTTGCTAAGATCTTCCAGGTCCAGAAAGGGTTTCTTCAGGAGTGGCTTCACCACCACCTGTTTCATGCGGCATGGGACCACTCCCTCTCACAAGGAGGCATTGATCACCTTCCTGGCCCAGCTGGCTGTTCCCTCCTTGCTAGTTATTATAAGCCATGAGGGGTAAGGATCCACTACAGACGTGGTTGCACGGACTTGTCCAAGCACCTTGTCAACATCTTCAAGCTGTACCAACTGAAACTCCTCCAAGATAACTGGACCGAGTACCTTGCCTGATTCAACTGCCATAACATTGGAGTCCCAGTCCCAGGGGATGCAAGAGATTTTTTCCTCGAAGTGCTGGGCAAATACATTGCAGCAGGCCAAAGAAGGGTCTATGATGTCCCTGGGGCCAGTGTATATTAGGCCCCGGATGACTCTAAAGAGCTCCGTTGGGCGGCAAAGAGATGATTAGTTAGAGGCAGTGAGATGTTGTTTCTTTGCTGCTCTCACTGCCCCTAAATATACCTGGCTATAGGCACAGACCAGGGCTTGATTGTATCCACTAGGAGTTTTTCTCCATCTGCACTCAAGCCGTCTCCTGTTTTGTTTCATCACTCTCAGCTCCGGGGTGTACCCCGGAGCTGTACGAGCTCTACTACAAAAAGGGGGCTCAGGAGCGATCGTGTCAACCCTGGGTCATCTCTGTATTCCAGAGATCGACCAGAGATTCTACAGGACCACCAGCCATATCAGCTGGAAACCCCCCAAGGGCTCTCTGGAAGCTATCCGGATCCATTAGCCTCCAGGGGCAGATGATCTTAATAGGTCCCCCACCCTTGCAGAGGGAAAAAGTTGCCATTAGCCTGCATCTCAGCAGGTAGTGACCTGACCATGACAAGGGGACTGATTCAAAGTCCCCCACCTTCAGATCACCATCCCCATGCCTGGGTGAAAATACCAAGTCTAGAGTGTGCCCTGCTACATTTATTGGGCTGATGACATGTTGGGACAGTCCCATGGTTGTCATGGAATCCATGAAATCCTGAGCTGCCCCAGACAAGGTGCCCTCAGCATCGATGTTAACGTCCCACAGGACCAACAGTCTGGGGGATCTCAGCATCGCCATCAAGACCACATCTGTCAGCTCAAATAGGGAGTCTGTTGAGCAGTGGGGTGGGCAGTACACTAACAGAATCCCTAATCTGTCCCAATGGCCCAACACAAGGTGCAAACATTTCAGAGTCAGACCAGTATTCAGATGGACAGGGAGCCTGGAGAGAGAGGGAAAATTCCTATAGACCACGGAAAACCACACACCCCGGCCTTCAGGTCTACCTTGATACTGAACCAAGTACCATGGTGGGCATAACTGGGAGAGACTAACTCCTCCCTGTTCACCCACCCAGGTCTCCGTAATGCATGCCAGATCGGCCGCCTCATCCACTATTAGATCATGGATGAAGAATATCTTATTTTGGACCAATTTAGAAACATCATCCGGAGACCTGAGGGCAGGCTGACAGGGCAACCACCAAGCCTGCAGGTGCAAGGAGGACTGGAACATGGCACAGCCATTAAATGTCTGGGCTGAGTTCCCCTTACCCAGCTAGCCCCCTCCCAATGCCATATCTCCCTCTACCCATCACTACACTGATCAGGGGCCTCACAGAACCCCCCACTTGGCCCCATATCTCCCCTCCAAGGCACATGCTCAGGTCCCCTGGCAGGGAAATACAATCCCCCCACCACCACCAAGGGCACTGAGCAAAAAAAAGGGGAAAAAAGACAACAACGTTAGGGGATGGCCCTTGCCCTTGTGTCACCCCCGAAGTGGCTTCCCACAAAGGGGTGGCAGATAAATGCTTGCTGAGAATTAAAAAAAAAACCCGGGCCAGGTGGCAGGCATTGCTAATCAGTCAGGCCTGGGGGAGTCATACTCCTCTTGACGGCGGTGGAAACTTCTCTCAGGAAAGGAGCCCCAATCCAGCCAGCAACAGCATCAGCCAAGGCAAAAGGCTGACGAGATGGTAAGGAGGCTGGCAGGAGGGTACTTCAGCCCCGGACTGCTCACCTTCCTTCCCTTGAGAGTGCCCACATCTTGGTGTTGATAGCTGCAGGCTTCAGTTGTTACTGGGTCCTGCTCCGGGGTGGCAGATAAAGGCCTGCTGGGAGTCAAAAGGATGAGGGTGGTTTAGTTTGTGCTGAAATAGTTTCAGCTGTTACATTGTTTTTAAATCTATATTTATAAAAGAAAGTGTCCTGACTGACTGACTGACTGACTCATAAACGCCCAGCTCAAACCATTTAATTTAGGAACGTGAAATTTTGAAGGAACATTGCTTTTATGACGTAGAGCCCCACTAAGGAAGGATTTTTGGAAATTCCATCCCTAAGGGGGTGAAAAAAGGGGGCAAAATCACCCCACAATCATATCTCCTGTGGGCAAAACGACAGGTCAGCAGTTATGCAAATCGGCCTCACCTCAGAATTGCTGCAGGAGCCAATAGGAGCAGTTATGCAAATAGCCCATAGGACACTTAGAATGTTCGTATGATTTCCTGCAGGGGCCAATAGGGCTGGGTATCCAAATCTCCCCTAGGCCATTTAGAATGTTATCTGAGGGGCGAAAAGGGAGGGAAACTTTTTAAATAACTGCTTGACTGAATGACTGCTGTGTGGGGGGCGTCGTCGCATAGCCTCCATCACATTTTGACGGATCTGCCCCAAACTTGGCACGCATACTCTCCATCACCCAAGGACAAAGACTTGTGGGTTCAAATCTCAGAAAAACCCTCGCTGCGCCTGTACGGCCCAAAATATATGAGAGCCAATGACGTCACTTGGAATGTTCGCAGGGGCCATTCAGGAGCGGTTATGGAAATCGCGCCAACGAAATATAGAATGTTCGTATGAACTGCCACAGGGGCCAATCAGGAGCGGATATGCAAATCTCTCCTACATCAAAACAGAATGTTCATATGCACTGCAGCCAGGGCCTACACGGGGGGGGGGGGGAGCTGGGATTTTATTGTTGGGTAGTCCCGGGGGGCGGGAAGCTGAGATTACATTGTTGGGTAGTCCCGGGGGGGGGGGAGTTGGGATTTCATTGTGCAGTCCTGGTAAGGGAGCAGGGATTTCACTGTGTGGTCCCGGGGGGGGGGGGGCAGGGCTTTCATTGTTGTGTAGTCCCGGGGGGGGGACACAGGGATTTCATTGTGTAGTCTCAGGGGGGACAGAGAGATTTGATTGTGTAGTCTGTGTGTGGGGGGAGCTGGGATTTCATTGCGTAGTCCTGGGGGGGGGAAGCAGGGATTTCATTGTGCAGTCCTGGGGGGGGGGAGAACAGGGATTTCACTGAGTAGTCCTGGGGGAGGAACAGGGATTTCACTGTGTAGTCCTGGGGGAGCTGGGATTTCATTGTGTAGTCCCGGGGGGGGGCAGGGATTTCATTGTGTAATCCAGGGAGGGAAGCAGGGATTTCTTTGTGTAGTCCTGGGGGGGGGGGGCAGGAATTTCATTGTGTAGTCCCGGGGGGGCAGATAGTCCCAGGGCAGCTGGGATTTCATTGTGCAGTCCCAGGGGAGCTGGAAGTCCCAGGGGTAGTCCTGGGGGAGCTAGGATTCCATTATGTAGTCCCAGGGGACCTTTCCTAAGGAGCGATTCAAAATAGCGGTCAGCGACCTTAAGGAATTTCGAACAAATAGTGTCTATAGGAAAATGACGACCCATGCAAACTTGGCACGGTCACTCTTCATCATCATGTGTGCGAAGCCGTGGGCAAAAGCTAGTTTTATATATTGGGTAAAATTATGCTGTATGTTATTGTATTTGTGGTCCATGTTTTTGTGAATTGTTGTGAACTGCCCAGAGAGCTTCGGCTATTGGGTGATATAGAAATGAATATAATGATGATGATGATGATGATGATGATGATGATGATGATGATGATGATGATGATAGAAAATAATAATAATAGAAAATAATAATCAATAATCAATAATAATAAAAATTAAAATAACCACCACAACAACCAGCACCAGGTGAAGAATACAAACTGTGAGGGATCATTAGAATCTGAGCCATATATTATTCCTTACATGTGAAGTCTGATAGACAAGCTCTCTGGTTAATATGTACCGGTATACCCTTACCCAGATAAATTACCTATTCATTGTTGACATGTTGCTTTTTGAGCCGCATGTATATGTATATAGCACTTTACAACAGAGTAAACATGACTTCGTCACCTGGAAAAGTGTGCCATATGATTTAAGATGTCAATAACAGGCGGCGATGACAATAATGGTGTGCGTGTGGGGAACACATTGAAAAGGAGAGAGATTTATATCTTCCAGCTGATTAGCTATATAAAGCCTCCTATCACACATCACTTTAATGGCTGCTGCGTTCCATTACGTTCCCTCTCGGCATGAGGGAAAGTGTTCTCTGCAAATCCTTTGTAGATCTGCCACTTTGTAAAGAAAAAAAGAGAGATCCCCTGGGATGAGATACATCCCTGAATGTTCTCTGAATGCCACTTCTACTGGCAGACTCAGAGGCTTGGCATCCATATTCTGCAACCAGCTTGTGTAGTTTGCTCATGGCATCCTAGGGCTGCTTCTCACTTGACATTTTGTACCAATGCGTAACTGCAAATGAAGATGTGTGTGAGTCACAACTGTTGTGAAGGATTCACATACCTTTCAGTCAGCACTTTCCTCGGTATCATAACAGACATCAGGGCCCAGTTCTTTCCTGATCACCACTTCCAGAATAGCCCTGCACACTGGAGCTGGGCATGTTTCCCACCTAGTTACTGATAATAGTAACCCTCTAAGCTTCTTGCAAAATAGGAGGCAACAGATCCCTCCCCAATATGCTGGCGACCTACTGCAGGTTTTCCTGGAAAGTGAGTGATGCTCTCCTGGTATTATTATTCATTCATTACCTATGGGTCTAAGGAGAGCAGGACTAGGCTAGGAAAATGCAGACAATCTCTGTGCCTCCCACCCTAGTGGAAGCGAGGAAAGGGTGAGGAGGTATCGCCATCACTGCTGGGAGGCCACTCTGCCATGGATCCTCTTAATCAAGCTGAGGCATCAGCAGCTATGGAGATTCTGGGCAGAAGATATCATCACTGCAACCACTGCTGCAAAGCCTCTGCACCTCCAGGATCTCCTTAAAGGCAAGTAGCCTCTTGGGTGTGACGGGGGGTGGAGATGGCTGAGTCCTTCTGCTTCTTAGCTCCATGGGCCCTGCAGAGGGAAAGACCCTGTGCCACAAGGTTGCTGTGCCCTGAGGTTTTCTAAAGAGAGCTGCTTTATGGCAGCATCCTGGACCAGGAACCTGAACCCTCATCTTCAAACCCTCATCCCAACCCCTTGTTTCCTGGAGAAGAGACTGCAGAGTTAACAGTTCAGGAAGAGGATTCAGTCGGCTTCCACCTCCCCAGAACCTAGTTCCCCAGATAGATCCCAAGATAGATCCCAGATAGATCCCCTGCATCCAGAGGAGGCTGCCTTGCCATCTTTGGACTCTGAGGACTCCAGCCATGAGGACACCAGCATGCCACAGCCACTCCCATGTCATTACAGCCTGAGGCTACTAAAACAAGCCAGACCCCTTTAAGAGACAAAGGTTCACTTTGTGTGGTTTTCCGTGGTCTATAGGAGGTGGAGCCAAACAGCCTAAATGCACCCCAATTCTTATTTAAAGCTCAGTCTTGATCTGCTCCTTCTTGGAGCAGCATATAGACAACCCTGTCTCACCTTTAGCCCTACTTGGAGCTTTCTTTGGTGCCAATCTCTTTCCATCTTGTTTCCCTGAGATACTTGATCCCTACTAAAGATCTGACCCATATCAGAACCTGGCAACCCAGGCACAGAGTAGCAACAGAATCCATGGCCTGAAATGGTACAGGCAGTGGTAGTAGTCACTAGATTGGTGGTGATGCTTATGCAATACCAGGGTATGTTTTGTGTCAGTAGCCTTGTGGCAATGATAACAAAGAATCCTGGATCTTTCTGCCCAGTAGCTCTATGGAGTTAGTCATCTTAAGAGTTCTCCAATTCCCCTAATGCATCCTCCGTGTAGTGGCTGTGGCAATGACAGCTGCTGAGTTCCTCTGCTTGCTTGCTAGAAGTTAAACCTTACCCATCAGAGGAAGCAAATTGTGGGTGGAGGCGGGAAGGAGAGAGTCTTTCCTTCTTCTGCCCTACAGCATCCACCCACCACAAATGATCACTTCATATTTTCTTTACTTCATATTCAGTTGTTATAGCTGCCTCTGCTCTAAAAAAATTTTTTTTTAAACATCCTAAAAAAAAATTCACAGCAAAGATTGGATTGGCAATATCACATCAGTTTCTTTTATATATGCACTCAAAAGACACATCTGTTTTTCACTGGACGATTTCACATATGTATGCTCATCATTCAAGTCAAGCCATGACTTGCATGTGATCAGCCATTCCTGAACAAGTAGAGCTTTCATATATATATATATATATATATATAAAGTCAATTCAAACACAATGCAGGCAATTCATCTATGTTCAGCTGTGAATCACTGAGTGATGAGGCATCAAGTCATGTACATATATTAATATGCAGCCTTGACATAGACAGCTTAAAGGTTAAACTCTCTACAGAGTTTACTGTATTTGATGCTTTTCTTTATTATGCAGAAACACAGAACAGAACAGAATGAGAGGGTACTTTACATTCAGCTAGATTATGTTGGTGTGTTTTTTGATGAAATGGTAAAGGGGGGAATGAAGTCTTTTTCTCAGGTTACAGCTCTGTTGTGAACCTAATGGAATTAGCCTCTTCTCACACTGAAGAGTTGTGTTTGAAACTTGTGAGCTAACTGACAAAGTGTTTGAATGACAGAAAATGAAAAGCTAGGTAATAGGGAACAAAGTGATTCATTTCCATTGTCTTTTGTGTCAGTATTTTTATTTATTTATTTATTTATTTTACTGTTCTTGCCCAAATGAATACACTGGAGTGAGTCTGAATGTGGAGGGTTGTGTCAGAATAGGAGAAAGGGATCTATTTGAGGATTGTAAAAGCTATGCTTGCAACAACATTATTATTATCCTTATAATACTTAATGTTTTATGTACCTGTAGTCTTAAAGAATTCAGCAGTTATATTGATTAGGAAAAGTGTTCATTTGGGGGCTCTTATTTATGTAACACATAGTGCAAGGCATAGGTCTTTTCTGAAAATGCAAAAGTAGTTGTTCTAGTTATTACAGTAATGTCTGTGGGGGCAGAATGCAGAATGCCACTGGATGTCTTGAGCTTAAGAATCCAAGTTGTATAGATATATACATCCCATAAAGAAAGTTACCAAAATGGCTTCTTTTTCAGTGTGTGAGGTGCCAATTAACTTTTCAGAAGGAGCATTCACCCAGGAACTGCCCACCTCCAGATGTTATCCATAACTAGGACCAGAAGAACAGACAGAAGAGCATTAGCATTAACTCACTCTCTTGCTGGGTAGGGACAACCTTACCTGAAGACAAGTGTAGGGATGCAAAAGTAGAGCAGGTCTTCCCACTTTATTCTGAACAGCCACTCTTCAACAATATGCCCAGCCTGTCTGTACCTGAGGGCGATCTTCTCTTCCATTTGATCATGGATAAAAATGTTTCCTCCTGGTTCCTGATGTCAGATTCTAAAAGAGGTAGGTGAGAAGATCTGCCTGGATCCACTGGATTCTGGGTGAGGAAAGTTTCCATTTTTACTAGACATCTTTCCAGAGTGGAGCTGGCGGGGTTTGTCCATTCCCATTCTCCCTACATGCAGTTCAATAATTACCGTGTAATCCAAACAATGCATCAATTCTCCTGACATCAGAAATGTGACTTTCTAAGATCAGGGTTTCTGTCTAAGAAAGAAGGATGAAAGAACTGAAAAAAATATATGCTAAAGTCACTTAGTCTGCTGCTAACTAGATACAGGTGTGTACTCTGCCTCCCATGAGCAGACAAGGATATGATTGATAGAGCAGGATAATGGTTCTGCAATCATAATACAGTCTTCCCATGGTACAGTCTGTGCATCTGTTATCTGAGTCATCATTATCTGAGTTATCTGTTATTTAAGCAGCAGCTCTCCTATGTTGCTCATCTCCCCATGACCATAAAAATGTGGTGGTCCGATTTAGGCTTGTAGGAGCAAAATAAAGCTGCGGCTTGTATATTATAGGATAGACATATGACTATTTATAGGATGGGCATAGTTTGAGGAAGAGGTGGTGTAGTTGGAGGAAAAGGTAGTCTAGCATATTTCAGCATTATGCAATTACTGGGATAGTATTCAAGTCCTAGAGTCACTTTGACACTACTTGAATAGAGCTTACCAGGAAGCACAATCTGTTGTGTGTTCAGTTTGCAAATGACTGTCAGGTGTTTTTACTGGTTCTGGGAATTATTTATGCAATGAAAGATACCGAGAATCATTTCAGAATTTACAGATTGTAGACTCAATCCTATTCTCTGTATACAATGGTTCTGACGAGCTTTATGATTTGGCAGAAGCTCCCTATGCCAACGTATCTTGAGATGCATGTTGGGGGACTTAAACTAAATCCTATGCTCTCTCAGTCCCCCCCCCCACCCACCGCCCTTCCAGCCCTAACACCAGTGTAACACAATGCTGACAAAATGGGTGCTGTAAATCCTGCACTGAACCCAATGGAGAGCTAAAGACACTGTCATGACAAAGTATATAAGATTTAGTTGATCCCATTGTGTGTGTGTGTGTGTGTGTGTGTGTGTGAAATCCCTGAGAGGGAGACCATAACACAGATGCCAGGTTGCCCAGCATGGGGGATATATCCCTCCGACATCACATCGTGCACACTGGTGGTACCCCTGGTGGTAATTCCCCTTGAGAAAGGACCCTTTGCACGAGATGAGAGCTCCTGGCATGAACAGTCTGGCCTTAGGGCACATATGTCGAGGCCACATTGCTAACAGTTGTTTTCCCAGAACCCCCCCAGGTACCTCACCTCAGGACTCCAGACACAACCACCCAACAGGAATTGCCTCTCCGTTCCTACAACTGGGGAGGTCTAAGGACAAAGCACCTCATGCAGGTGAGCAAGGGAAGTCAGTGGGAAACTGCGCGTCAAAGTATAACTGCTGCAAACATCTTTCATGTCGCCCTGCTCCCCTGCAATGCATGAAAACTGTGCCTTGGCAAAACTGTACAATTCCTCATCCCTCAAAAGCTAGCAGCAGTTGTCTCTCATACAGGAGACACAAGAAGCATACGCCCATCTTCCCCAACCTGGTGCCCTCCAGATGTGTTGGGACTACAACTCCCATCATTCCCAGTCAGCATGGCCAATGGCCATGCCGGCTGGGAATGAAATAAGTTGTGATCCCAACACATCTGGAGACCACTAGGCTGGGAAAGGCAGGTATACACCAGTGTGAGAGCCAGTGTGGTGTAGTGGTGAGAGTGTTGGACTGAGACTCGGGAGATCCGGGTTCTAGTCCCTGCTTGGCCATGAAACCCACTGGGTGACTTTGGGCCAGTCACTGACTCTCAGCCTAACCCACCTACCAGGGTTGTTGTGAGGATAAAATGGAGAGGAGGAGGAGGATTATGTAAGCCGCCTTGGGTTCCTTGCAGGTATAAATAGAATAAATAATAAATACACCGTATGGAAAGGGGAGGGGCTGGTGGCCATGAACCCCCCATGGGCAGCTAAGCTCTCTGTTGCTGAATATCAGATCTTCCACTCCAACCATTGCTACTCATGATCCTTTTTGCCTTGCAGAAGCATAGCCTGGCCACATGGAACAGAACAAACTGACCCTGCACATATTGTTCCTCTACGGCTCCCTACAGGGAGGGGTTGGTACTGCCTCAGATGATACTCTCTTCCCAGTGTGGGGACTAAGGCAAGACTGCTGGGTAAGCACCTCTGAGGGAGCCCTCTCTCCCGTCCGCTCCCTCACAATGACCTTCAATGTATCTGGTTCCAGAGACTATGTTTTGCAACTGCTGACCATTACTCTCCCGGTGTCTCCCTCAGCTTTCCACGGTCATCCCTCAAACAAGTGCTCAGGCAAGGATGTTCCTCTTTTGCAGTGCCCTGCAGATCATGAATGAGGCCTACCGCAAGATCAGCTGCTGTAACCAGTGAGATTCCAGCTGTTCCTCCGGTGGCGGGGGATTGTCAGCCTTCTTGTGTTAGTGGGCTCCTGTAGCTCTGCAAGCTGCTTGGCAGACAGTCATGTAATAGATGAAATTGTACTCCGCTTGGAGATCAAGCAAGGAGTTAAAACCTGCTACTCTGCTGTCTGCAGCACAGCCTTCAAAAGCATGGGAGCCCATGCAACCCCATTCATGCACCTTTTCTTTTGGAACCCTCTCCATCCTGATATTGTTCAATAAAAGCCTTTTTCTTTGCTGCAGCAGTTGTTTCTTTGTCCACGGGGATGGCAGATAGGGGCCCCCAGGCACCCTGGTTGTCACTAAGGATGCTTGAGGAATTCATTCTTTTTTGCATTCCAATGCAAGCCAACTTGAGGACTAAGGTGCAGATTGAAATGTAGCTCCAGAAGGCTCTGAGTCGACTGCCCTCTTGCTGCCTGACCCAAAAGTGGCTCAATCAGTTCAGGGTACTGATGATGACTGTGATGTCTCTGTGCCCTGTGTGGCTTTGCCAGTACAGTAATACCTTGGATTGCAAGTAACTTGGTTTGAGAGCATTTTGCAAGACAAGCAAATTTTTAAATATTTATTTAATTTGTTTTGACTTAATATACAAGCGACGTCTTGCAATACAAGTACTGTAGTACGGCTTAAATGAAAAATATCTGTACAAATTTTTCTGGGGGGATTTCGTTTTGATATAAGAGTGTTTTGGATTACAAGCACGTTTCCAGAACGAATTATGCTCTCAATCCAAGGCATGACTGTATTGAAGTCAAATTGTCCCTTGGCACCATATTTTTGTGATACCTGGCTACATCCATTCTAAAGCAGAAGTATGTTGCAACTTGTCTGATCATCTCATGAGATATCTCACCAACTTTTGAAAATTGACAAGTTTTTCCTTTGGAAAACTGACTAGCCAAACTGGAATTACTAGTTTACAGGGGGGAAAAGACCCGTATACAAGAGGAGAATACAAGTTGTAGGTGAAGTAGTAACAATAATTCCTAGACTATTTCTTTGTTATCTAGTATACCTACCTTTCAGGGTCACTGGGTTCTTTCTGTTCATAATATTGGATTTGAAAATCTGCAGTAAGACTAGACTGGAACCAGTAATACAGCAACATTTCAAAGGGAAAGATCTTTCCAAAATCCTCATATTTGTAAAAGCCCTTGCCACTTCTTAGCCTTCAACTCTCATTATCCCTACATTTTATATTTACTTAGGACCATAACAACTAGAAGACATTTTAAAAGAGATCTTGCACTTGGCTGCCTTTCCTTGTGGACTTTGTAGAGTTCCCCTGGCTTGTCCCATAGTCCTCTAGTGGATTCAACTCACTGGATTGTCCCAAACATTCATGATTAGTCTTCCACATTGACAGCTCTGACACCATACAGTTTTGGTCTCCCTTGAGGCCTTAACGTTTGGGGTCAGGGCCCTTGGGTAATACACCCCAGCAGAGGCATTTTGCATTATTTATTAGATAACTGAGGTCTTACGGCCAAATGATTCCCCCCCCCTTCATATTGACCCTTCTTTAGAAAGCAGGACGAGGTCACTGTGCAGACAGCAATCAATGAAATTGCATTTTTCACCTCCTCCCCCATCACACTGGCTGCTATTCAGATGCAGGCATTGGAGCGTTTCCCTGTATCTCCCATTGTGCTCATTTTCATGATGCTTTCAATATTATTCATGATTAAACTGAGAGCCGTGTGACTATTTCAAACATCTTTTACATCTGAGCAATATCCTGTACACGCCAAAGTAATTTTTCAATTCCATATTATTTTCTTCATTTTAAATTTCCTGATTGTTTTCCAGGCTGTTGTTGTTATGGCCTGCTTCAAACTCCTTCTGCACACAAATGTGGCCAGGGCATGGAGATTCTTTCCCCACCCCACCCCACGCCCTGTAAAGTAAAGTATGCTCTCTGCAATCCAATCACTATTGACTACCCTCCTGTGGAAGGCTAGAACTGCTAACCTGTGTGCTAATGCAGGTAGCAGTTCCTAACACTGCAGAGATCCCGCATCTCTGCCAGCTATTCAGAATCAAAATCATAGGATAAGATTATTAACATGCATATAACTGTGTTGGGGTCAGTACCTGAGCCACTGGTACTAGTCTCTGTCTATTTCTAACCTCTCTCCATCAGACTTGGGACTGGCAACTGTCAGTCGCATCTTCTACAACCTCGGGATTTGACTGCCGCAAATGGTGGGCTCCCCTGGAAGACTATGAGGAAATGTCAAGCTAGTGCAGCATCCTGAAGCCTGTCTTTTAGGATGGGTGACACCAGCACATTAACAGCTCCACTGGTTTTCTGTCACATTAGGGATAGGGGAGAAATTTGTTCAGTTCACATTTTGATGCGAACTTACCTACTTTTGCAGTTTTGAACCAATACACAAACTGACACCCTTCAAACTGCAAATTTCTTCAAATTTTTCAATGGCATTTTTCAATTTAAAAAATGCATACAGAAATGTGTATATTAGTGGAAATTATGTTCAAAAATGTGTTATATTAGGAAAATTGGTTACAGAAAATGTGGATATTAGGTAAAATTACATTAAAGAATGTGTTGGGACTTGAAAAAGATACTAGGAGAGGATATATTGTGGAGTAATATCCTTCCTATCTCACGTTAGTGAGATCAGCAGAGTAGAGTCCCTTTCCAGCTTAAAAGAAGCTTAGATTTGGCTAGTGTTAGCCAGTTAGCATTTGGTAATCCAGGATGCTTTAAGGCAGACTGGATTTCCCTGGTTTTGCCCCCTTTTCTCTCCCTCAGAACAATAATCAGAGACACAGTCTTGTAAAAGTTAAAAGTAACATTTACTCACTCAGATTATGCAGTTTCATTCAGGCAGACTTAAAAGTGTTTCTTACAGTTGGTTACAAGTTCATTTGTAGTTACTTGGGGTCTGAACTTGTGGAGTTCAGACCAGCAACTCTGGCTACATGCTGCTACAAGGACCACGTGGAGACAGCAACCTGGTGGTGCCACACTCACTAGAGTCTGAACAGAAAGAGGAAGAAGCTGGGAGCTACGCCCACTTCCTGTTCAGGCTGTTAATAATTCAATGAGTACCTTCTAGGAAAACCACCCTAGAAGGTATCAGTGATCTTAACCATTTCACCCAATTACCTGGTGAAACATAAGCCATAGGTTTTGACTGAATGCTTGTATTAGGAGAAATGCAGATCAAAATGCATACAGATTTTCAGGTGAACATAAAAACAACAACAACCAATTCTCAACATTCAGGACTGCCACTGACCTGTCCCATGAGTAGAAGGAACAGTGGCGTGTTCCATCTTGCACAGAGGTTTCCTAAAATCTGGTCCCAGCACTACAAGGGGGCAGTGGCTATTATGTAGCTATCAAACTGCCTTCGGACACACAAAACCTGAATATCTTCCTGAAGCACTGAAAGACTTCTGACATCTGGAAACCCTATTTTAGGCATCAAAGAATACAGTAATACCTTGGATTGCAAGTAACTTGGTTTGAGAGCGTTTTGCAAGACAAGCAAATTTTAAAATATTTATTTAATTTTTTTTAACTTGATATACAAGTGATGTCTTGCAATACAAGTACTGTAGCACGGCTTAAATTAAAAATCTCTGTACAAATTTTTTTGGGGGGATTTCGTTTTGATATAAGAGTGTTTTGGATTACAAGCACGTTTCCGGAACGAATTATGCTCTCAATCCAAGGCATGACTGTATATAGATATAACGTTTATTAGCCACTCTTCAGTCATAGTTCCCTATACCTGGTTCTCATAAACAGCAAATGAAATGGTAAACCTGTGTGTTTTGGAATGTATCATTTCATGTGGCAGCTCACATATTCAAATGCTCCTCCATACCAAAAAAAAAAAAAAAAAAGATCATGCAAATAGAAAACTAGATGCTGGGGAGAAGAGTTAGAATCATAGAATCATAGAAAAGTAGAGTTGGAAGGGGCCTACAAGGCCATCGAGTCCAACCCCCTGCTCAGTGCAAGAATCCAGGTCAAAGCATCAAAGTTCTAACCTAGTCTTCTCCCTGAAATGTTTTGTTATTAGTAAAATTATTTATGGGTTGCCTTTGAACCCTTGGACTCCCAAGGTGACTTACAATTTAAAACTCTTTAAAAATATTACAGAGAAATTAAAAATAAGAGGGGAAATCTTTTTTTAAAAAAGAGCATTATTAAAACCATTCAATAGCCAAGCAGAACAAAACATTTTAACCTCCCTAGGGAGGGAGTACCACAATTAAGGTGCCACCACAGAAAAGGCTCTGTCCCACAAACAAAGCCTTTCTTGGTAGTGAGACATACAGCAGGGCTTCTGTGTCAGATCTTATACTATGGAAAGGTACATATGGGAGGAAATGGTTTTTCAGAATTCTTGGCCCCAAGCCATTTTGAACTTTATAGGTAAGAGCCAACACCTTGAATTGTATATGGAAATAACTGGAAGCTAGTGCAGTTGATACAGGACCAATATAATATGATCAACGAAGTGCATGTCAGAAAGCAATCTGGCCACCACATTTTTCACAAGCTGCAGTTTCTGAACACACTGCAGGAGCAGGCCTATGTAGAGCATGTTGTAGTAATTGTTAGGTGATATAAGGCATGGGCCACATATTAGCTTTCTACATGTAGGATTGACTGTAGATCAGGAAGGCATTTGCATTTATCTGGAGTTCCCATATTTGCATACTGCAGAAGGGCATTTCTTCTTAACTCAATTAGGGCAGAGGACACATACAGGTCATGAATAAATAAATAAATTTCAATTGCAATAAAGGCAGGTAACCTAGCCTACTACAGGACCAGTGCAAGGCAGTTTGGCGCCCTAGGCAAAATAAAATATTTAGCGCCCCCCTCCTTCCCACTTGAGCCCTCCCTCCCTCAGGGTCGGCAGTCCCGGCGGCGACGAGGAAGTCAGCCGAGCGAGCGAGCTTCCTCCTGCTGCTGCCCGGGAAGGGAGGAAGGAAGGCGCGAGAAGAGGCGCCAAGCTGAGGCGGATCAGCAGCCTCCAACTGCGCCCTGGCGGACAGAGGTGAGCTACTCTACCTGGCAGTAGCTATCCAAGGTCTTGGCTGCCAAAACAGTGATCTCCCCCCACAAAAAATTTAAAGTGACAAAAACGCTGCGGTGAGCCAAAAACAGCTCTGCGTCATGGCAGGGAGGGACAGGGGGCTTGTTGCTCCTGTGGTGTCCCATTGGATTCTGCCTGGAGGAACGAGGGGGGGAGGGAGGGGGAGCCCGGAGGAGGCAGAGCGGCATTCGGGATTTGGCGCCAAGCGAGCGGCCCCGCACGGAGCTGCCTTCACGGGCGCGGCTGCTGCTGCCCCATGCCCGCCCGGCTGCTCTCCTCAGCTTCCTTGCCCAGATCCGCGCCAAGCGCAGCGAGCCTCGGCTGCCTGACGCCTCATGTGCTTCTGTCGCCGCTGCCGCCGGCGGGAAATCAGGCTTGCTCGCTCCCGTCTTCCTCCTCCTCTTCCGTACACACGTTGCGGAAAGCGGAGCGCAGGCCACACTCCATTCCTGGAGGAGGAAGAAGAGAAGGGCGAGTGTCTGCGTGGGTCTGCACACCCTTTAGCCATGCGCCCTAGGCAGCTGCCTAGTTGGCCTAGTGGTAGCGCCGGCCTTGGCCTACTACCATCAGAATCCTCTTGCTCTTAGTTGCCATGAGACCCTTGCTCATGTAGCCTTTTTCAGAACAAAAGAGATATTAGACAATGTGCTAGGGTTGCTCCAAAAATACTCCAAAGTACAGGTATACAAGCCGTCATGGTTGAGCTTCTCAGTGACATGGAGATGGGAGAACTCCAGTGTGAGAGTTGTGAAGGAACAGAACTTTCCTCCATTTTTGTATTTAGTTTGGGTTTGGGATATTATGGGATTAAATCTTGTATGTATGCTGGTTAGTTTTGGCCAAAAGGTCAATCATTTAGATAGATTCTAGGAGCCAGGATGTCTGCTCAGGGAGAAGAAGAAAAGACTTTGTGGGAGGTTCAACTGAAGGTCAGAAGAAGTGCTTAGGAAAAAGGAATTTAGGGCAAAAGTGAACAATAAACCACACTCCTGATTGGTTGGGGATGGTAGAGAAAATAACTAATTTTAATATATAAAAGCCTATGGCAGAAAAAAGAGAGGAGCAGAGAAGGAATATGAGAAAGAGAGAAGGAAAGAAGTGCAGAGTCCTACAGGAAAGAAAGAATCAGAGCTGGAACTGGAGAACTGTTTGAGAGAATGCTGGACCTATAACAGTAAGATATGGCTAGGACCAAAGACCTGGATTTAATAGGGACACAGTCTAGTTAGGATAGCTGGATGTGTTTATCCCTGGTTGTTTTATTACCTTATCGCTCATATGCTTTTTATGTGTTGTGTTTCGTGTGTGTGTGTTTTCAGATTTTATAACTTTTTTCCTATTAACATTTTTCTTCAGTAAACTTTTAAACATTATTTGAAAGCTTGTGGTCTCTTTTCTGTTTGGTTACCCACCCCAAATGTAATAGCCAACCCGCACACTACCCAAAGTAAATGCCTGAGACCCAGAGAGTTTTAAGGCTGGTTTGGTGAAGGCAGCCAAAGGGGAAAAGATTTCCACCTGGTGGCAGTATAGAAGACCGCCGGAAGGAAAGAGCAAAAAGGAGTGAGGGTACACTCTTTTGCCTGTTCTTCCTTCCACTGATGGAACAGGACATTACCAGTCCATGGAATAAGCAATAAGTGCTGCCAAATTTGGAATGGCCTGGGATCCCCTCATATTGGGATGAGGTATTTTGTCCTGGGGGAGTTCATGTTCTGAATTACCCCAATTCAGACTTTGCCTCCATTGAAACTGGGGAAAGCTTCACAGCCTCTGCTGTTTCACTGTGAACATTAAAGGTAAAGTTGGGCTCCCCCTAGCCCTTTGAACTCTCAGCAGTTTCTAATCAAATCATTCAGAAGGGCTAAAGCCTTCCTCAAAGCCAAGGGCTTTTTAAAGAGGCTAATTTATTCCTCATAGGAGCATTTTGGACGCTGAACATGTTTCAGGGCTTGCTTTTCATATAATCAGTGTTAGCTGCTCATTAAAATACACAGCATGTGTGTCGTTTAACTGTGACATGGGCTCAGCAAGGACACCAAGAAGCTGCTTTAAAAAAAATTAAAATGGAAGAAAGAATATGTGGAAGTAAAATAGAACAGCTTCTGCTTGGAGTTGACACCATAATTAAGAATTTTAAGATGGAGGTTACGGTGTCTTTAACCTTCATTTTGGCTGAAAAGATTAACCGATCAACATCCCCCTTTCAGTTTCCAGCTGTGTGATTTCTTCTACATATCACTTTATAGTTTTCAAATAAATGGAATCCACTGGTAGCTATTTTAAGAGAGTTTTCAACACCATCCAACATGATGACTCTGCCAGAGTGAATAGCAGATTGAGTTATTTAGCACAAAAATGCTCCAGAATGCACAACCAGAAGAAAAATAATTCACGTTCATCAAAAGGGACATGGTTCTTTCTTGTTGCTTTGTTTACAAGTTAAATAATGTATTGGTGCTTGTTTCCTTTTTATAAAGTATTCAGATAGACATATGCAGGGAAAGATATATAGAAATGTTTATGATGATGGAGAGAAATTAGGCATCAACCAATGCTGGGCACTCCCAGGATTGCTAAATTGTAAACAAATTAGGGAAAGCTTGTAACATTATTTCTTCTCCATGTATGCTATAATAATCACAAAGTATTAAAGCCTTATAATTGGCACTTATTCACCTGCACCCCTGTGAACAGCAGTACATTTATGGTTAGCTAAAAGCAAAAAAAAAGTGTGGGGGGAAATAAAAAAAAGCAAAGTGACTCATTACTACTTAATAAGCATGCAACAGCTGCATGGGTTGAAGACCAAAAAGAACCAGCAGATGGCTATCACCTTGCACCAATGCAGAGCCTAATTCTTATAAATGGATTTAATTTCCAGAGAGCTTGCAGTGGAATTTAAATCAAATTAAATATTGACCTAGGCAGTGCTTGCTGCCAGTTACAGGGTTAAAAGCTTCCATTACCAAGGAAACAGGAGTCCTTGAGAAACACAACATTACATCACATTTTTATCTTGAGAAAAATCTACTATCTAAAGCAGTGTTCTCCAACCTTGGGTCCCCAGATGTTTTTGGCCTACAACTCCCAGCATGCCCCAGCCGGCATAGAGTTTGTAGGCCAAAAACATCTGGGGACCCAAGGTTGGAGAACACTGATCTAAAGAGATGTGGCGAGTGTTGGGAGAGGGTGGGAGAGAATATAATATAATGCTGGTCCTGCAGATCTACAAGAAGTGGTGTAGTGGTAAATTTTGAAGTGTAGGCGCTCATCATGACAGTCCCCATAGCCACAACACCGAGGAGAGTCCAAAACTGCAAGCAGCAGTGTTGGTCCGTATCAACAAACCAGTTCTTGTAGTTCTCAGCTCCACCAGGACCAGATCATTTGTAAGCTACTAAGTCTTAATTAAGAACATAAGAAGAGCCGTGCTGGATCAGACCAAGGGTCCATCTGGTCCGTGACTCTGTTCACACAGTGGGCAACCAGCTGCCCATGGGACCCCATAAGCAGGACATGAGTGCAACAGCACCCTCCCACCCATGTTCCCCAGCAACTGGTGCACATAGGCAAACTGCCTCTGATACTGGAGGTAGCATAGAGCCATCAGGACTAAAAGCCATTGATAGCCTTCTCCTCCAGGAATTTGTCCAATTGCCATTCAAGACCAAGCCATCCCAAAATACTTTACATTACAACTGGGAATATATTGTTGTTGGTAAAATTAATTTCTCCCCTGCTACTGTGAGGATCGCAGCTAAGCTCAGAGGGAACACAGACATCTGAGAGGAGGTGGCAGATGATGTCAGGGTCCCTGCTAATGAAAAAATGCTGGTGCCGTATCCTGATGAGCCCTGGCTCCACTGTACCACAGTCGGCATGTTTTCTCTTGCAAGGTAAATGCTTGGCCTGATCCAGTGGGTTTGCCATTGATTATGCAGACTTGAATCATTCATATTCTTGCATCTATTGTGACGTCATTGAGACTGAGCTGGCCTTCTATTTTGATGGAGGAGTCAGAACTCAGAGGCTCAGCTGTGCTTTTCTGTTTGTGCCATTTGATTCGGCCGGGCACTCTGCCCCTAGATCTTGGCAGGACCAGACTCTGACAGTGGTCAAGGGCTTCAGGAAACCATCCACAATATACCCTGCAAGCTGTTGCAAAGTCCAAGGGCAGACCAAAAAACAAAAAAACAAAAACAAACTGGATAAAAGGGTGAGGTTGTCCACAACAAAACAGGACAGAACAAGCCAAAGAGCCAGCAGGTGGGATAGACTGGCAAGTGAGTGGCTTCCCTTAGCAATAATTTGCTCTGACTGAAGAATCACAGCAGGTGCTGGAAGCTATACAGCAGGCAGTTCATCATCATTCCCCAATTCCCTGGATCAGGAATCTCCTGCCCAACAGTTCCTGCTAGCTGACCTTAAGAACTTGCCATTTCCAAGGGTCTGTCTGGTCCAGCATTTTGTTCACACAATGACCAACCAGCTGCCTATGGGAAATCCACAAGTAGGACATGAGTGCAATAGCAGCCTCCCAACTTTAGCCAGCTGTTTCAGTGAGTAAGGAGCTGGCCCCTGGCTGTCAGTGCTCCTGGTTTAAGGTCTCTTGAGATGTTCCACTCCTAGTATTGGGGTGGGGGTGCTGTTGCTGTGTACGGATTCATGAAAGCCAGGCAGGAATACCTGGGACCATTTGCTAGCTGTGTGGAAGTCTACTTTGATTTTCACAGGGGAACCATTTTCCTGCTCCAGTCGAGGTGCCTCCTGGTGTGGCATTACAAATGAGCTCTGGTCCTAAGCAGCAGTGGAGGGAGTGCAGTTTTGATTGTTGACTTCAGGCGAGGAAATGTGTCTAAATCCTATGCACACTTACTTGGAAATTAACACAAGGGAACATCTGCCTAGGATTGGGCTGAAAAGGTGGCAATTTCAGTGCTTCATCATCAGGTCAGGAGGATGTTCAAAGCCTTATCTATATGGTCTTTGGAGCCGCTGCTCAAGAAATATTGATTTCCTAGCAAGTCAATACCCCCGTCTCAAATAGTCCCTGAGAAGCTAAGGTGATAGAATATGTGTTTGCTTTGCAATGTCATGCACATATGGATAGCTTAGATACTACTGTGATTTCCAACATGAGTATGGTGGTAAACAGGGCTTTTGATGGGGCAATTTGCCCCCAAGCCCCTGCAAATCAAGGGGCCCTTTCCTTGGCTCCTTCGTGTGCTGTTGGCCCTTGCCCTGCCACATTACTGACCAGACCCACACACACATGGTTCTTTGTAAGGGACATCACATTTGGCCCATAAACCCTCTGGACAAGCCATGGTGGGAATGAGACCTAACTTTTGGCCCAGAGACTCTGGGTTTGTATTCTGTTGGGTGTGGCCTGATCCTGGTCTAACACGGCAATGTTCTGTGGTCATCCTGCTCAGGCAATTGAAAGTTTCTGCCCAGTGAAAGATATCCTTTACTCAAAATTAATTCAGCTCAGAAGAAATACTGTGGCTCAAATGGCCATTTTGTTTGAGGAGCAATGGCCATCCATGTTCCTTCCTACCCCAACCCCCTGCCCTCTTATGTCTCAATCAGCTTAGAGGAGTGAAGGTCAGCCTGACATTGTGGATGCACAATATTAATTTGCCTCTATGAATTTCACATTCAAATTGATTCCAAGACAGTAGAACAAGATCTCTCTCCCCATTGGCACTGGGTACCCCACCTGGCCTCAGAAAAAGAAATCCAATAAAGCCATTTCTCCTTTGCATATCATCCCCAAAACAGAGATGAGGAAACAGAAACCTTGGGTGACATCTTGGCTGGTTGGTGAGGCATGTGGCAGAACAGAACATTGTTCTTTCCGCACTAGATATATTTGCTGCGCTATTGCTGAAAAGAGCAAAATGCTCTCAGAAGATGGAAAGAGCCATGAATAAACATTATGAATAAGAGTGTAGAGAGGTTATGACTAGCTTTATCCTGTGGAAGGCTCAACTCAGCATTTCTTCCATTGATTATACACTGGAGTTAAATTCCTTTTCTCCCCCTTTCTTGCATAATGCTTAAATCGATAGTGCTGTAGCCTTTTCACACTTTTAAAAACAACTTGAAGCTTTTAATGCCCTATCAGTCAGCATTACACTGAAACTGTGCCAGCAGAGTGAACATGAGCATCAATGTGCTTATTTGCAGTTACAGTTCCTACTGGAAAATGTACATCAGAATGCTCATAACCCTGATGTTCCCCCCAAAAAGAGGGACAGAGCAAGCAAAATAATATTTCTCTAGAGCAAGTGGTTCAAAGGTTGCAAGCTTACAGATACAAATATCTCCCAGAGCCTCTATTCAAGCATAGATTGTGTTATATGTCCAGGTCAATTGCTGCCAGGCTTTCCAATAATATTTTTTTAAAAAAAAAAAACAACCTGCTATCACTGTCATGCTCTCACCTAATTTCTTATTTAATTTTCTTTTCTTATTTAATCGAGAGCCAGTGTGGAGTAGTGGTTAGAGTGTTGGACTGTGACTTGGGAGATCCGGCTTCTAGTTCCCACTAAGCCATGGAGCCCACTGGATGACTTTGGGCCAGTCACTGACTCTCAGCCTAACCTACCTCACAGGGTTGTTGTGAGGGTAAAAAAAATAGAGGAGGATCACGTTCTCTTGGGTGCCTTGCAAGAGGAAGCAAGGCAGAATATAAATGTTGTATTATTATTATTATTATTATTATTATTATTATTATTATTATTATTATTATTACACTGAACAACTGTGCCTGAACATGAACATTCAAAGGCCACGTCATACAGGGAATTTCTACATATGTAGGAATATGTATGAATCCTTAATGTCAATCATCATGCATGAGAAGCCTAAATGTGTAGTTTGCTTTACTTCAGGACAGCTCCAGGTTTGACAAACCCATCAGTACAGTGCCCTCTGTTGGGCCACCCTCCTACATTGGTGGCCCCTTATAAGCCCCTGTACCACTGGGCTCACCTGGTGGTAGTGGGCAGCAACAGGGGTGACACTCCAATGAGTACCGGGAAGCCACCATTTAAATTTCTGAAAATGTGCTGGAGTGCTGCCAATGTAGTGTTACACTGGGGCATGATGGGGAATTTAAATGGTAGCTCCAAGCCACCTTGGCCTTTACTGTAGCATGTTACGAAGATTTACCTCTCCTTACCTGCTAACTTGTGAGCATTGGAAGCCCTGTTGAAGCTCTTCTGGATAAAGAAGGGGAGACAGACAGACAGAAGGAAAGGGAGGTTGCTCTTCTGAGCAGCAAGCGGTGTGAAGGGCCTTTCCTTCCTGAGTGAAAGAATCCTCCAAACATCCAGGGATTTGGGGTGCTCTTTTTATCCCTCCTCTCAAGATTCACTGATTAAAATAAAACAAGTGCTCACTTCAAAATTGCCCACCAGGTTTGCATGATGTGTTTTCCAGTTGTCAGACATAGAAGAAAGAAGAAAATGCTGATCCTCCTCCCATGCTTCCTCAAAATGGCCATCCAATAAAACAGGTTCTGACCATGGTGATAATATCCTTCATTTTAGATTTCTAGATATCCCAATGATGGTCCTGTATTTCAGAGCCTCTTTTCTTCAGAGCATGCACCAAGGCTCACAATATCTCCTTATTTAATATTGTAATTTGGATCAGGGAGCACCACTTTTATACACCATGGGCATGAGCAGATGATGGTACAACGAAAATTCTTTTCTACAACACAGCCCGGTTTTCAACACACATAATCAATTTTAAGAAGAGCTTACTGTGTTAAAAAGAAAAGGAAAAGCTCTGATGGAACTAGGCCAGACAAAATAAATGGCAAATGAGCTGCAGCGTTGTTATTAATAATAATAAAAAAATCTAAAAAGCCAATATCCAAAGGTCAATTCATTCTTCTTCCTACCTTTTGACAAAGACAAAAGAGCAGGTCAATGATTCCCCCCCCCCCTGCAGAATTGAAGAGAATTATTAATATTTTATTGTACTATGGTTTTAACTGTTGTGATCCACCCAGAGAGCTTGGCTATTGGGTGGTATAAAAATGTATTAAATAAATAAATAAATAAATAAATAAATAAATATTTCTACATTCCTAGAAAACTGTCTGAAGATTTCTAGTGTTTCTCCTTTCCTAGAGTTCTGAGTCTGAATCAGTAGAATTTATATTTTACTAGCTGTTGCCTGCGGCTTTGCTCGCGTGGATTTTAGGATGTGGTACAATTGTTTTTAAAAGAAACATGATGGAATCTCAGCTCTCCCGGGATTACACAATGAAATCCCAGCTCCCCCGGGACTACCAGCTCCCCCAGGACTGCACAATGAAATCCCAGCTCCTCCCCCCCCGGGACTACCTGCTCCCCCCCGGGACTACACAATGAAATCCCTGTTCCCTTTCCCCTGGGACTGCACAATGAAATCCCTGCTCCCCCGGGACTACACAATGAAAGCCCTGTTCCCCTGGGACTACACAGTGAAATCCCGGCACCACCACCCCCGGGACTATACAACAATGAAATCCCTGCTCCCCCCCCCCCCCCGGGACTACACAACAGTGAAATCCAAGCTCCCTTGGGTCCACACAACAATCAAAACCCAGCTCCCCCCCTAGGACTACACAACAATGAATTCCCTGCTCCCCCCTCTGGGACTGTATAATGAAATCCCTGCTTTCCTCCCCCCCCTCAAGACTACAAAATAAAATCTCTGTCCACCCCCTGGGATTGCACAATGAAATCCCTGCTCCCCCCCCCAGGACTACACAATTAAATCCCTGCTCTCACCCCCCCAGGACTACACAACAATGCAATTCCAACTCCCCCCCCCCCGGGACTACATAGCAATGTAATCCCAGCTTGGCGCCCCCCTGGGACTACCCAACAATGAAATCCCAGCTCCCCCCCCCCCCATGTAGGCCGGCTGCAGTGCATATGAACATTCTGTTTTGACGGAGAGATTTGTATATCCGCTCCTGATTGGGCCCCTGTGGCAGCAGTTCATATGAACATGCTATATGTCGTTGGAGTGATTTGCATAACCGCTCCTGAATGGCCCCTGTGAACATTCCAAGTGACTCCATTGGCTATCATCTATTTTGGGCTGTACAAGGGCAGTGATGGCTTTTTTGGAGATTTGAACCTACCAGTCTTTGTCCTTGGGTGATGGAGTGTATGTGTGCCAGGTTTGGGGCGGATCCGTCCAACTGTGTATGACCCTATGTGACGCACACAAATGCCCATACACACAGACACACAGGATTTGGGATGCCCCCCACACAACAGTCATTCTCTGACTGAAAGTGTAACGTTTAGACTGGGTGCTGGCAGCAGAAAACTTTTCTGACAGAAATATCTGATCTTAAACAAAAAATCAGGTTAATCCAGAGAGTCTACAGGTGATGAAGAGTGACTGTGCCAAGTTTGGGGTAGATCCATCAAAACGAGATGGAGCCTATGCGGCGACGCCCCACCACACAACAGTCATTCAGTCATTTTAAAAGTTTCTCTCCCTTTTCACCCCCTCAGAGAACATTCTAAATGGCCTAGGGGAGATTTGCATACCTACCCCTATTGGCCCCTGCAGGAATTCATACGAACATTCTAAGGGCCAGTTCATACGACCCAGGCGGCGAGTGGGGGAGGCACCATGGGGCCGTCTGTGGGGTCCGGTGGGGCACTGCAGACGACCTGCCCCCCTCGCGCGTGGATGGACCCTGATGGAGCTGGCAGTCCCTGCACCGCAGTGCGGGCCTCCCAGTGCTAGGGGGTGGCGGCTTGGGCTGTCCAGAGGGGCCTTTTGGACCTACAGGCTGGAGCGGCTGCAGCTCTGGCTGCTCTGGGCTGCTGCCTCTGTGCGGCCACAGGAGGCCCCCACGGGACAGCCGCCCGCTGTTCGCATGGCAGGGTGGCCTCACGCGGTAGGGGCTTACCACCCATGGTCACTTTGCGTGCTTCCCACGCATGGCTGTCCCGCGGGGGCGCCCCCGGCCAGCGTTCGCACGACATGGGAACCGCGGGGGACTTCTGCTCCCCCGCTGTTCCCGTGTCGTGTGAACCAGCCCTTAGTATTGTATGGGCTATTTTCATAACTGCTCCTATTGGCTCCTGTAGCAATTATGAGATGAGGCCCCTGTTGTTTTGCCCATAGGAGATATAAGAGTGGGGCGATTTTGCCCCCTTTTTTCACCCCCTTAGAGATGGAATTTCCAAAAATCCTTCCTTAGTGGGGGGTCTACATCATAAAAGCAATGTTCTTTCAAAATTTCACGTTCTTAAATTAAATGATTTGAGCTGGGCATTGATGGAGTCAGTCAATCAGTCAGTCAGTCAGGACTTCTTCCTTTATATATATATATATAGATATGAACGTTGCTATTCAGAATCGGGGTAGCGGGAGGTTTGTGTGCGCATGCGCACGCACGCACACACACACACACACACACACACACACACACACAGAGTCTTATCTCAGCACTTGAGCACGAAGCCAGAAGTGTAGGAAGGAGGCTTCAGGTGTGGGGTGGGGAGAGCTTATCTTCTGAGGATTTAGCACTAAGAATATAGAGCCAGTTCTGCACCCTACATGGGCCACTGATCTCCATAGATACTATTTCAGGAGGACAGAGGAGCAGCCCCACCCATGCCAGCCCAGTGTTTTAGATGTGATTATTTTTCAGGAGCAGCATTGTCTCTACCCAGTTCATGAATTCTACTTATGATTGCAAATGTTCTGTGTACTAGAAATGCATGCCAAAAGCACAAAACCATTTGTTAAAAAGAAGGGAGGGCAGAACTGTTTGGGCAGTATCTAATAATCTCCTGCTAGTGTGATGGGAAGCTAGCATTTCCTGAAGCAATCAGAAATGAGCCTCAATGCTAGTTTCTGGAAGGTCACAGATCAGCACAACTCGCAGATGGGAGCTCTGCTGACCAGCCCAGTTCCAGAAACCAGATATCAGACAGGGATGTCCACTTTCTCCACTGATATTTGATTTATGTTTGAAACCCCTGGTGTGTGCTATTAGACAGAATAGTAGTAATCATGGGTTTGTGCATGATTGATTCGAATTTAAAATTATTCTTTATGCTGATGATCTTTTACTGTTTATCTCAAAACTCCATTTGTCTGATCCAACTTGGATGCAGTTGATCAATACTTTTGGTGATTTTTCTGACTATTCAATTAACTGGTCAAATTCTGAACTGATGCCAATTGGAGATTTATTTTATTTATTTATTATATTTTTAAATTGCCCATCTGGCCAGTCACCCAGCCACCCTGGGTGATGTACAATCAAGATAAAATACAATAAAACACCATTAAAACAATATAAGAGTTTTGTTTTTTTTTTAAAATCCTAACCCACCCCATACTATATTTCATAGTGTATTAGCTAACTGGCAATTTCGATAGTGCCCAGATCTTATTATTTATTTATTGATACCCCACCTTTTTTCCTTCAAGGAACCCAAGGCGGCTTACATGATCCTCCTCCCCCCCTTCCATTTAAACCTCACAACAGCTCTGTGAGGTAGGTTAGGCTGAGAGTCAGTGACTGGCCCAAAGTCACCCAGTGGGTTTCATGGCCGAGCGGGGACTAGAACCCAGATCTCCTGAGTCCCAGTCCAGCACTCTCACCACTACGCCACACTGGCTTATTATTTATTTGGGAATACTTATCCCAGAGACCTACCTCAAATGTTAAAGCTAAACTTGAATTAGTCAATTAATTAAATCTCACAGGATATAGATAGATGGGCATCTTTAAAGTTGAGTGTGTGGGGTAAGGTAAATACACTTAAGATTAATATTATAACTTGGATTGTTTATGTTATACATGGGATTCCCCTATCTATACCTGGCAAATATTTTTAAAAAATGCATTCTTTGCTTTGTAAATTTTGGGGAGGGGTTCCTTCCCACTACGAATATCCTTGAAAAGGATGCAACTTTCAATTAAAGAAGGTGGGTTTGGCTTTCCAGCTCTTGTTTTATATCATCGGGCCTATTTGTTGACATGTACTAAATTCTGGTCTTTGCTACTTAGATCAGATTTTTTCACCTTCATGAGTTTTGGAATCTTCTTGTCTGGATCCTCTCTCCAAATGGATGGCATTAGGTTCTCAGCATATTAAAATGAATGGGGTTCCTCCCACAGTTATGGCTGTTAGAGACATGTGGTGTATAATGTCACATCAAGCACATTTTGATCAATTTTCTCATACTAAATTGACTCTATGTGGAAATCCAGATTTAAAAATTGGTAATAAAATGTTTTTTTGTGGTGGACTTGGATGGATATGTTGATCTGGATCAATTAGTGGATGCTGATGATGAGTTTTTGCCATTCTCAGCTTTGCATGCTAAATATGATTTTCCTGTTACAGTTGAATGGCAATACTTGCAATTGCAACATTTGTTAGACTCTAGGTTTAGCCCTGCAGCTTTTACAGTTCCAAATTCTCCTTCACTATTGGAAACACTTATTAAGGCTGATCAGTTATACCGACCCACAATCTATGTTTATAAATACTTATTATCAGTGAATAAATATGATATACAGGGTATCATATTTAGGCAGGAATGGAATAGGGAACTGGATTGTCTCATTTTGCCGAATCAATGGATCGCTGCTTTAGTGTCTGTATCTGAAGTGTCTATGGATCTCAGGTTACAACTTATTCAGAAAAAACTCTTGTTCCATGTCCATTGGATGCTACAGTGTATCTTTGATAAGGTTTGTCTAAGTCGGCTTATTACTGGAGGAGTAACACAGCTAATGGTTTTTTTAATCATATGTTTTAGCAATGCCCAATAGTTGCCTATTTTTGGGAGGAGGTTGTTATATGGATAAACTTTATAATGATCAGTGATATGGATAAGGTTAAATATCTATTGTCAAGTACAGACAGGTCTGTTATGTTTAACATAGACAAATTTGCTGTGAAGGCTGCCAAGCTTAGAGAAACCCATGTGGCTGGCCTTGAGATGTAAAGTCCTAGTCGCATGTGTATGAATGTATGAATGTTTTAATATTTTAATATTTTAATATTTTAATATTTTAATATTTTAATATTTTAATATTAAGGGTTTCGTTTTAATATTTTGTAACACTTTACTCATTTTTTGTTAATGATAAGTTTTATATTTTATGTATTTTATGTGCTACCTTTTGTGATTGGCTAAAACCTATAATTGGTTGCCTTAGAATAGAATAAAATATAAAATAAATATATAATGGAACACTCTTTAATATTTACTGATGCACATGTCCTTTTAAATTATCTACCTGTTTCCTGGAAGTTAATGCTCAGTCAGCGCAAATAGACCCTGTGCCCTTTTGACAGCTAAAAGACTGATATTACAACATTGGAAGGATAAACACTCTCTTCCTATAATGCAATGGATGTCATGGGTCCCTTGAGGACCTAACAATACTTTCAACATTAGAATGGGTGGTATATAGATGCCACTTGCAAATGGATACATATATGGATATTTAGTCTGCCTTTGTTGAAGTTTATGTATAATTTTTAGAAAGCTGTATTTTCATATATATATATATATATATATATATATATACACACACACACACACACTTCATATGCATATATTAAAATCTATGTAGTTACATTTTTTTCCTCTTTATGGTTTTGTTTTGTTGATACTCTTATAATAAAAATATATATTTAAAAATACACACACAGTGTCTCCAGGGTTATTGTAGGGATTGGGCCCACTCTTCCTACAGAGGAGGATCTGGGAACAGATTCTGAGGAAGATGGGGAAGAGAAGGAGATGGAGGGGAGGGAAGATGCACCTGGGTCTCCAAGGCCAGCAGACGTAGAGATAAACTCAAAAGGCAGGGAGGATCAATCAGTGTCAAATTCCGTGGGAAAGCAGTCTGAGCTCTCTGATCTGGAGGAGGGTGAATCAAGCATCACTAACCCCGGGTCAGATGTCAGGAAAGGAGGATGGACTAGCTGAGGAATGTCAGGCACTCCAAGAGATTGGCCCTTAAGAATAAGGAACTGGCCTTAGGGGTATGGGTGTGGGTAATTTGAGTTTGGAAGGGCACAGAGGTTACCAGTTTGGAATCAACTTCTCAACAATCAGGCAATCTTCCTGAATGGCTAGTATTCTAGCTAAGCTTGGTTCTTTTGTGATTGATTCTGCAACTCACTTCTTTTGTAATTCAAGCCAGTTCGCTAAGCTGGCATCTGTTCTAATAAAGCTTTTCAGTTAGGAGCCATGGTGTGGATCTTCTTGGAAGCAGGAGGGGAACTATGACCTCGACTGTTATTTTTAGAAGTGCTAGTTCACCGTTGCACAAGTGGTAGGTTATGTGAGTGCAACAGAACTAGCAGAGGCAGAACAGCCCTGGTGGATACTACCCTTTGTCATAGTATCATAGAAAAGTAGAGTTGGAAGGAGCCTACCAGGCCATCAAGTCCAACCCCCCGCTCAATGCAGGAATCCAGGTCAAAGCATCCCCGACAGATGGCTGTCCAGCCGCACCTTGAATGCCTCCAGAGTGGGAGAGCCCACCACCTCTGTCTCAATAACACTGGTATAGTTATTGTGAGGTTTAACAAATAAAATGATTACAGCAAGTCATCTTTAAAAAAAACCAGTGCTTTTTGGAATTTATCTTTGAATGCATCTAAGACAGGGGTGGGTGGTCCGTGGGCCACAGGCCTTGCTAACAGCTCACTGTGAAGAGCGGATGTTGCTACCCCTGCCATCCCTGACATGGCTGAATTTTTCTCTGATTCTAAGAGAAGGCCTTTGACCTTGCTGAATGTTGTCTTCCTGCCCATCATTTCTTTCCCCTTTGTTTGTGAAATCTGTAATAGTGCCCCCTGCTGATCATAGTTTGGCCCCTGCCTGGTGTGGTCAGTGCATGACAGGAAGAAACTGGCATGGTTTTGAGCACTTCCATGCATGTATAATGCAGAGGTTGGATGACATTCAATGCATATCTGAATTTAATGAAAATGTGGATTTTCATTAATGCAGCACCATCCATCAACATGCATGGCATCTTAGAGTTTCTTAAGCCACAAGAGAAATGTCTGTCCTGTAGGGATCACGTCGTCCTGTCAAAGTGTTTAAGCAAATATCTATTTCACTGTGTACTCAATGAATAATAAGTGAGGACTGAAATTTAAATATGCAATAGAAGAAAGACACCTTCCTTGGTATGACCCTATTGCTTTGCTGGACCAAGTCATTGTGGTTACAGTGGGAAGTTGACTTTTCCGATGGAGATAGAGCTATCTTATCAGCAAGGTCATCAGCAAGGAGAGCATTGGCCTGAAAAGTTGTAATAAGGAATGAGATGCAATTTATGGAAGTTGTGAAATTTTACAGCCTGGCATCAAACAGCTAAAGGGGCTATCATGGGGAACAGTTATTAATAGATCAGGAAGAAAGAGATTCTGTTGCTGCTTTTGCTATAAACTTTAAGGTGGATTATGATCATATATACATAACACAACCATGTATCTTCTTTGCCAAGGCTACACAGCTAGTTCTATACAGTGGATGATTTCATCCATCTTTGAATTAGTTTTCATTGGTTTAAATACTCTTCCTGGGAATAAAAGTTGACAACACTCATTTTTCAGTCCCTTCTTTATGAATTCATATCTCATTCTCCTGTGCTTAATGAATGGAAATGCAAGGTACTTGATTAGCAGCTCCTCATCAGTTTATGACCAGTAGATTTAGTTTTCTGACCTACTTCCTTGCCAGCAAAATTCCATTTATAGCTGTGACTCAAGGTCTCTCTGTTACCCAAGTTTAGACCATCTGTCTTAAGAGCCTTCAGGCTGAGAAGATGGTTCATGCTAAAGAAATAACTTGTATATAGATATATAATTATATGCATTTTTCTATACTTTATGTCTAAGTTAGCTGGCATATATATTTCTAGCTTGTTTGTACAGTACTTTACAGAGCACCATCAAAAATGGAATGTTGATATGTACATAACAAAAAGTGTGTCACCTAGGTGACCAATTAAGTTACTCCTTTCTTGTAGCAATGCAAGAATTGCCCAACCAAATCAGATTTGTCATTTGCAATTATTGGGTATCGAAACCAAACCAGGGATTAGAAACAAGAAAAGTATAGTTATCATATGACCATATAGAATCCTGGGATTGTCTTTTTTTTTTAAGTGTCTAGCCATCATGGTGATGAAATTAAGCTTGAAAACATGGTATCAATAGTTAGTAATAGCTCACAATAGAAATAAAAAGAAGACAATTATTGGGGTGTGTGTTTCCCCCTGAAATCACATGATGTCAATGATTTGTTAAGTACAGTAATACCTTGGATTGCAAGTAACTTGGTTTGAGAGCGTTTTGCAAGACAAGCAAATTTTTAAATATTTATTTATTTATTTTTAACTTGATACACAAGCGACGTCTTGCAATACAAGTACTGTAGTACAGCTTAAATTAAAAATCTCTGTACAAATTTTTTTGGGGGGGATTTCGTTTTGATATAAGAGTGTTTTGGATTACAAGCACATTTCCGGAATGAATTATGCTTTCAATCCAAGGCATGACTGTATCTGACTTAAGGGTTTGTTTCTCTATTGATTTTTCTTTTCAATGAACTGTACATAAGAATGTTGGGATGTTGTACATAATAATTCATTCATAGTCTGAGCATGACAAAATGAGACCCCCTTCTATCCCATTCCTCTTAAAATCAGTGGATCAGGAATAATAGCCTTAATGAAGGAGGAGGGAAGGTGAGGGAAAGGTACATCCATAGTAAGGAAGTCTACCAGATCATTTTGCTGTACATCTCTGGGTTGTACATCGCCCAGAGTGGCTGGGTACTGGCCTCTAGCGGTCCCTGAGCCAAATGTCTCAGAGGAGCAACCTGTAGGGACCTTGAGGTAGATTGGGGGGACCCTGGACCCTTGGGAGGCATCTGAATCTTTCCCTCAAGATTTGGAGAGACTGCTCTCTGATTTGGAGGTTTGCCCAAGCTGTATTGGACCTTTGGACTGCCTTCAGACCTTGTTTCTGGTACTGACCCTTGTTGGTTTCTAGCTTCTCTGCCTTTGCACCACCTGAAGCAGGACACATTTCAATATGGCCTACTAACACCGTCTATCTTCCTTATTCATAGAATCATAGGATAGTAGAGGTGGAAGGGGCCTATAAGGCCATCGTGTCCAACCCCCTGCTCAGTGCAGGAATCCAAGTCATCATGTCTTTCTCAGACTATAACACAATCCTCTCCCCTTCCTAGATACTGTATATGGTGCTGCTGCATTGTGAGGTCTTCCACTAGAGCTTGTGCAAGAGTTCATGGAACAGCACTAACACATGTTCATGTTCCACTTATGGTTCTTTGGATCAGAGCCATTAGCTTACTGATAAAAGTACAAACTAAAATCGTCCAAGGATGGGAGAGCCTTGTTGGTTCTGGTGCAGAAATAATTTTGATCCAAAGATTTTATTTCCTGACATCCAGTCTGGTAATCCTTGCACATCTGGATTATTCTGAACCCGGGGCCAGCCTGCCCCTACTTGATGAGCCTGGACAAAGGCCTGATGTGCCAGCACAGGTTGATTATATCCTCAGCCTACCTTGGTGCACTAGTACCAGCCCTACCTTGGTGCAAATCAGGTAAAGCTGATCATGGTAGGGGATCATCTTGTTGCATCCATGACAAATTCGCTTGTCTGGCCAGAGGTCCTACCTCAAACCTGCATTCTGCTGCTGTATTTCTGGAATTCTTTGCAATCCTAGTTTCTACTTTCTACTATATTCCTGAATAAGTGACTCACCCCTGCTCTGAGTAGGACAGGCTGCTTCTTTGCTTTTTCCTATAGAGACATTACCAGTGGTACCTGCAACAAAATGCCACAAAGCATTTTCACCTCCTAGCAGGAGTAGTCCTGTTCAGAGTTCCAGCTAGTCAGTCAGCCATGTCCTCCTCCAGCAAGACTCCTCCAGTCAGCCAGGTCCTCCACTTCCATTTCCACTTCTTTCCAGTTTTCTGGTTTTCTTTTTCAACAGTCAACATTCTGTGGCTACTGGGCATATGTAGTCTTTACTTGGCTGTTTTTGGGAGGCAGGGGTTGCCCCTTTAGGGTTTCCCCCTAATTTTTCCCCCTTGGGAAAATATAGTTAATACTATATATTAACTATATTTGTGCCACCTCAAGGTTTGCCCAAGCTTTCTAATACCTTCTTTGTGTTTTTCAGTGACTCTGTTTCGGCTACAATCTTGTTGGCACTCATCAGCTGAGTTTGCTATTAGAAGGAGGATATTGCCCTACCATGAACCAAGGACTTACAACCTAACTCTTTGAATAGTTGAATCTATGGAATAGCTGCAAGGGATGGGTGAGAAATTAATTTAGAATTTACCAAATTCACATCTGCCAAACCAAAGAGCGAACCGGAACAGAGTTGCACACCAAAACTTGCACTTTCCTGAATTTAGCTAGCGCTACAGTTCTCCACTCAGAAAATTGGGCATAAAATTTGCACATCAGGGGAATGTGCACACAAAAATCCATACACTATGGAAAAGGGCACACAAAAATGTGCATGATACTGAAAATAATACAGAGAAATGCATTCTTATTTGGAAAATAGCTTGCAAAAAATTACCAAATACTCTGCACAAAAATGCATACATGTAGAAGGAGCTTATGCACTTCCAGGTGTACATGACCATGTACAAACAAGACCTTGAATGTGTGGAGGTCAGGGGAGAGGCAAGAGGGTGTGAACCAAATCCCCTCTCCTGCCCCCACCCCCGTGCTTCAGAGTTTAGACTCAGTGATGGCTGCTCAGGGCTTAAGAAAAAAAAAGTATTTATTTATTTTATTACATTTCTATACTGCCCAATAAGCAAAGCTCTCTGGATGATGCACAACAATTAAAACCATAAAATACAATATAAAAATTTAAAAGTTTAAAACTACAGTATAAAAATAAAAATAATAACCAAATAGAACCTAGCCACAGTGCAAAGATTTAAAATCCAATACCAGATTTAAAACAGAAACTGAAAAACTGAAATGTCTGAGAAAATAAAAAGTCCTTCACTTGGTGCCGAAAAGAGCACAGTGTAGGTGCCAGTGAGCCTCTCTGGGAAGTTCGTTCCACAACCAGGGTGCCACAGCAGACAAGGCCCTCTTCTTAATAGCCACCCACTTCACTTCTTTTGGTGGGGCTCCCAGAGGAGGACCACTGAAGTTGATCTTAGAGTCCAGGCAGATGTAAATATGAATGAAACCCAAAGAACAGATTTTCAAAGGAAGTGTTGTTTATCAATAACTTCACAATGAGAAAAAGACACTAAGGGTGCAATCCTATGGCCACTAGACGCTGTCTGGACAGCCATAGGAGAGGTCAGAGTCCCAGCTCCAACCTCAGGAACATGCTCCAAGGTTGGGGCTGGGACTCCGACCTTGGAGTGCCCTCCCTCCACTCCCGCAGGCATCGCGGTTCTTTCCTCACTGGCTGTGGCTCTGAGGTTGGAAGACCGACCTCGGAGCTGACATTGGGTGGGCATTCCAGGGGACAGGGGGGAGGGGAGGGGAGGAGTGAGGCTCTTCTGGGATACAATGTAACCTGGTGGTGCCTTAACCTGTCCTCCTTGCAAGCAGGGGCAAAAGGCTTAAACGGCCGAAATCGGCGCTAAGTCTTTTGCAGGGTGCAGAAGCGCGGAGGTGACTTTCACCTCCATGCTCCTTCCACCCTTGATAGGATGCCCGTAATCTTCTGAGTTTGGAGGGTTACAGGCAGCCACATTGGATCACACTGCCCAAAGCAATGACCAGTTGTCTGGGAAGAAACTACTGCACTTGGATTTATAATTTCATATCGCCTTACTAGCACTCTGGCTGACATATGTAATTTCAGACACATAGCTAGTGAAGTTTACTACCCCCATGCAAATTATACAGATAATATATTCTGATCAAAACCCACAGCTGCAAAACCAAACCAAACATAGCAGGAACTGAGCACAATTGAGCAGTTACGAAGCTTGGAACATATAAAATAAGTATCTTTAATGTAAATGAATTCTTGCATGAAATGGTCTCTGTATTTCCCTAGACATGGTTGATTTGCTGTTTAAGTTTGTTATTTGACAGTTTTCTTATTGCTGCCTCAGTGTTTGTCACATTATGGATTTTGAAATCACTGGCTCTTCTGAAAATGTGCCGAAGCTTCATTTGCATGCCAAATTTCTGAGTATATTTGCTTCTGCAATATTAGAAGCTCCATCTCTCCAAAATCTGTGAAGTTAATGCTGAGAAACACTACCACAGTAAAGCTACAGTTCAAACTTTAACAACAGAAATAGATTTTGTAAAGGTACTTGGCCTGTAAAAGCCAAGCGCTTAAATGCCTTTAAGGTTGAGCGACTCATAGACATTACAGCAGACTTTCCAAATTCAGAAAGGAGTGGGGAGGCGTAAGAAAGAGCTTCTCCCTGATTAAAGCCCAGAGGCCAAGAGTCATCAAAACACAGAGGGGGGGGGAAATTAAAAATCAGGTCAAGAGTCATGCAGGGTGACAGCCATAGAACTAGAATTCACACGCAAGCAAAAGAACAGTGTAGGACAACAAGTCCCTAGTTGCTCTGGGTCAAAGTGAAGAAGGGAGAGAGGTTTGAAATAAAAATGAAGTGTAATTTTGAGGTTTCTTGCTAAGTTGGGTCAGGATGCATCAAACATGGACACCAATGGAGAGTTTTTTTCTTTTCTTTTTTAATCTGTGTGTGTGTGTGTGTGTGTGTGTGTGTGATTTTGGGAAGCAAACAGGAGAGAGAGGTTTAATCCATCCCTGTTGTGTGCATTGGTCCAGATCCAAATCAGGGCCACGTTCAGTTACTCTCCAGTAAAGGAAAAGGCGCTACACACTACTCTATTAATGTAAGATGTAGTTTGACCCTCAGTTGTATGCTTTCCATGTTGCAGGAGATTAAGATTTACAGCTGCATTCAAATAACCAATGTTCCCTGGGCATTCTGAAGTGGTACAGCTGTGAGAGGATTCTACCATGCATGGACACTGGAATTACCTTGACGTGCTTTGTATGTGTGAAAAATGCTCACTGTTAGTGTGTGCCCCCAGTTGCACGTGTACCCTGACACTCAAGTGTATCTGACTGACATGTTTAGGTATTGATCTTGGGCCAAGAGACAAAGTGCACCGTGGGGAGGCTGCTCTTTACACTTGAACCAGGGTGGTCTTAGCAATGTAACAACAGGCCAAGACTTGAATCAAAGAATATAGGTTTATTATAATATATATGAGATCACCCAAATAAGAACATAAGAAGGGTCATGATGGATCAAACCAAGGGTATGTCTAGTCCAGCATTTGGTTCACACTGTGGCCAACCAGCTGCCCATGGGAAACCCACATATATGACTTTAATACAGGATGGAGAAGTTTGTTAGATTAACTCAATTAAGCTTGGACCAGCAGCTGGGTAAAACCAAAGAATGGAGAATGAAGGAGGTGGGGAAGATATGGTTGCCAAATAAGAGAACAGGGAAGGTGCTAGGATAGCCTTCCCCAACTTGATGTCCTCCAGATGTGTTCCAACTGCAACTCCCATAATTCCCACCCAGTGTGGCCATTGGCTGGGAATGATGGGTGTTGCAGTCCAGCATATCTGGATGGTGCTAGGTTGGGGAAGTCTGTGCTAGTGTGCTATGTCTTTGGCAGGTGGAGTTGGAGGTCTGAATGCATAGGGAAACTCAAGGTGTAATGACATGGGGTTGGGAAGTGGGGCAAAGAGATGACAGAGGAAAAAAATGGAAAAGGAGAGGAAGATCTAAGTGCTAATAAGTGCTAAGGCAGATAAGGAGGTTTGAGATCTGTGCATGTAGTCACCTGCTGCAGCATAACCAGACCTAAAGTAACACACATGTAAGCCACCCCCACCCCCAACATCCCCATGTGCCTTATGCATTTAGCACAACGTTCTGGAAAGGGTTCTTTAAGCCCATTTGGCTGAATGGGTTTACAAAGTTCCCACAGCCAGGAACACTGTCCAGGGGCTGTTAGGGGGTAGTGCTTATATACACACCCATGTCCTGTCCCCAGTTTTGCATAGTCAAAACTGCACCTGCATAGTCCTTTGGAATGCTGTGAATCCTGGTACCAGGCTCAAAGGATTGCCCTCCTCTGATTCTGTGATGGGGAGCTGGGGCTAGTGATGCCCTTGGAGGTTCCCTTCAGCTTTGCATTTTATGAGAACTTTCTGGTGCAAAGTGTGGAGAGGAACCACAAGGCTGAGCATTCCCTAGGAGCGCTGACTGAACCGATAGCAAAATAACAGATATGGATGTCGGGAAGAAGACTAAGGGTTGGGGAGCAGAAACTAACTAACTCTCAGCTCCTTCAAACCTCAGTTGAGGAGTGGGGGCATTCCCAACTCAAAAGGGATCAAAGGGAGTCTTAAGTGTTGAGCAAGAGTTCCATGTGCAAAATGGTAGAGGGATGGGAGGTTGCAATGCGTGTTGTATGCAAGCATTGGAGTGTAGCTCTAGCTACCTATCCTTAAGGGCGCCTAACTAAGAGCAACTAATATGTCTACCAGTGGCGGTGGTGCTTCATGAATGGAACATTTTTCCTGCCAGGGCTCTTGATTGGCTGATTTGAGGAGCTTGATTAGAAGAGTGACTCTGCAATAGAGAGGCACTTGCAAGTTCTGGAGTTCCCATTCCTTGCACACCAGGGGTTTGCTTTTGCTGAATTTAATTCGGTCTGGGTCAGCAAGTGCAAATATGCCCTGACTGATCCTAAGCCCCTGCTTAGCCAGTCTTTCAGGACAAAATGGAGATTTTTAGAGTCACCAAAAAAGATTGCTCCATTGACTCTGAAAGGATTACTCACACGCTTAAAGTTAAGAAGGTTATGAAGCTGTTTCCAGGCCCTAATACTGTCCAGGAGCAAATGCTTGATGTTTGTAAAAGCTGTCGGGGCGGGAGGGGTTGTACAAACAATATTATTTTTAGTCTCTTATTAGAAATGACACAGACTTGATTTTACTGGAGGCTGGTAGAGGCATTGGCATGATTGCATGCAGTCACCTCTGCTAAATGGAAGGACATTAGCTCCTCTGAGCTGTCACCATGTCCAATGTGTGTGGCATTTGCAATTGCCACTGAAAGCACAATCCTATGCATGTTTAGACAGAAAAAAGTCCTACTTTTTCCTACAGTAGGACTTATTTCTTTCCAAACATGCATAGGACTGTGCACCTGTGCACTTTGGTTCATGTTTAGAGTTGCCTCTAGTTTTGTTCAAATGGAAACAACTGCTGGGCCAAAATATTAAAGATGAGGAACTTCTACACCATGATAGCTCAGTGTCAGTTCCAGACTTTATATTTAAAGTCCAGCTCCAAGCACACAGGAAGCTGTCGGCATCACCCACATTGCTATTCAACATTAGCCTCACATGCCCTGAAAGCAATACACATAATGTGGACTTTGTTAAACATTGTTACACATTCTACCTTCCTATTGGTGCCCTCCAGATTGGCCATGCTGGCTGGGGATTATGGGAGTTGTAGTCCAACACATCTGGAGCGCACCAGCTGAGGGAAGGCTGTGCTACATCACACCCAGTGCTTTAAGGGTCACGGTCTTGCACAGTGGATTTCTGTGTTTATTCAGAAGTGATGTCCACTGTGCATGATGGGGCATATATCATCAGAGAGATGTGCACAGAATGGCAGTTTTAATTACCTAACATAAATGGCAAGAGCCAAAAGTGTGCCAAGGGCTTTCCTGGCCCCATTCCACACCTCAACTATTGGTATTTCTCCCACAGGAAAACAAAAGGAAACCACACATACACATTTCAACACATGCATGAAATGTAACACCAAGAAAAGACTGGTTGGCTGGCCCAGCCCCAATTACAAAACTGTTGGCAGACAGCCTTTTGCTTATTCAAGCATTCCCACTCGCTCCTCTGAAAACCCTGTTACTTGTCAGTTTAGTGTGTGTGATACATGCCACAAAGAGCTCCCGATTGGCTTCAGCTCTATGCAGCATGGACCCGTATCAGGAGAGTCACTTCATTCATAAGATGCAGCTCTCAGACATGTGAGGCAACAGGTTCTCTTTGTGCTGAAATGAAGAACAGTGCATTCTCTGAGCAAGACTAGATGCTCCTGCAAAGCCCATCATCCCTATAAAGTGGCAACATCATGTTTCTGGAGTGATATTGTGCAATATTACCTTCATTAAAAGGTAATACACCAAGTAGGCTAATAGAGCAATCCTGTGCATGTTTGCTCAGAATAAAGTCTAATTCTTTTTAACAGAGCTTGCTCCCTAATGATTGGGTTTAAAACTTAGGTATTGCAGGGTATGGCTGAAATCCTAAAATCCTTATACAGAAGTAAATTTCACAAATTACAGTGGGACTTATTCCCAAATAAATATGTACAGGATAAGGGAGTAAGTCAAACAGGAGCACACTAGAATACAACCCCAAACCACCAAAAGGGAAAAATTAAATACCAGGCACAATTGGTCCATTACCCCATTGCCTACCAGGACTTGTATAGGACACAGGTCCACCATCCACAGAGTCACATGTCAGCTACTACTTCAGCCTGGAGGCAGGGACCCCCAAAAAGGGTCGCAGCAGAAAACATCTGTCAAAGCCTTGCACCCCTTTCTAGTGGGTTAATGCTGCCCAAAGTCCTTACTTGTGAAGTTAAGATTCAAGGAAACATAAACCAAATCATTTCCATGAATCAAAACTTCTTGTTCTACACCCATGGTTTCTTAGCCACAAAATATGCATGAAGTTTATGCACAGCTAATCAATTAGACCCTAGTTCATTAAGCAAATTAATAATTTTCACAATACACAAAAGAGTTCCACTGGTTTGGTGCTGCTGTTGTTCATGCATATCATAGTAACATAAGCCCTATTCAGGCATTCACATACCGAGTAGATCAAACACGCGAGGAGGGAGAGTGCTCCACTCTGCCCCTCTCCACCATCATGTTCATTGCCCTCTACTCGAGGAGGGTGAAGGTTCGAAGAGGAGAGCCTCCTGTATTTATGGAGGCTCTCCACATGAGCTGGAACACTGAAAATCCATGTTCTGGCTCACATAGAGACTCTCAGTGGATATAGAGGCTCTCCTCTTCAGACCCTGAATTAAGTTGAGGGAAAGGCATAGGCTCCTGGCTTTAACCTGATCTGCTTCTACTTCTTTTTTTAACATGGCAAGTAGGAAAGCACTAAAAAGGAAATGTTCCCATTCCAACCTTTGTTTTATGGTATCTGCTCTGTATTTATTTGGCTGAGGTAATGGCTTCAAATGGCCCATGGAACACAATGATATCTCAAGCCCCGTTAAGAAGGTTGAGTTTTCTACAAACAATTATTTGATTCATTTTATATGTTCATGCGAAGGGAGGATAGAGTTTCCTGCTTGCTTATCTCTTCTGCACCTAGATAACAGTGAACAAGATAGTTCATTGTACAATATAGGAAGTTGGTGAATTTTAAACCTACATTTTAAAACGTTTTAATTGTTTTTAAACCCAAATATATATCCATTTCTGATATTAAGGTTCATGTGTCACTAATACCCCTACTCTGCAAGCTTGAAGACAAGACTTTGAGCTTGCCAGCTTGCTAGGTGGCATTCAGAAGCTTCAGTCTTTTCTGAGGGATGGACCCAGCAGGAGGTGCTGGGGGACTTCCATTCCACCACATGGCATTTGGCATGACTCAGGGTTCCATCTTGTCCCCCATGCATTTTAATATCTGTATGAAACTGCTGGGAAAAGTCAACTGAAGGCCTGGGCTGCAGTGTCTTCAGTATGCAAGTAACATGCAGCTCTACTTCTGTTTTCCACCTACTAGTCCCAGGGAGTGTGTGGAAATCTTGAACACGCGTCTGGAGATGGTTTGGGTTGGATGAGGGCAAACAAGCTGAAGTTTCATCCAGATAAGATGGAGGTATGTGGGTTGGGAAGCTGGCCAATCTGGATAGAGGTTTGCAACTTGTTTCAGATAGGGTTGCACTCCACCTGAAAGACTACATTCACAGTTTGGAGGTTCTCCTGGAATGGTGCTGTCTATGGAGGTGCAGGTGGCATCGGTGACTAGGGGTGCCTTTTACCAGTTTAGTCTAGTTTGCCAGCTGCAACTCCATCTTGAGAAAGTGGACCGTGCCTCAGTTTCTCATGCCCTGGCTACATCTAGACTAGACTTTCATCAGCAATGGATGGTATGAAACATGGTTCTTCTCTTTATAGCATTAATGTTTCTCAAGCCTTACTAGCATTTGTCCCAGAAAGAGAGATCCATGTGTAAAGCAGAAGTTTGTTTTCCATGAATGTGAGATACATCTTTCTTGTTATGGTTTTAAGGGTTGCTTTAAATGTTTTACCATGGTTTTATTTGATTATGTCTTTATTTTCTGCTATTTTTGTCAACTGCCTTGGTTGACTTCAGAAAGGCAGTATAGAAATACAATAGGGGTGCAATCCTCTGCAAGTTTAGACAGAAAAAAGGCCTACAACTCCCAGCATGCCCCAGCCAGCTGGTTGGGGCATGCTGGGAGTTGTAGGCCTTTTTTCTGTCTAAACTTGCAGAGGATTGCACCTTAAATAAATACATACCCTCCAACATTTCACAGATGAAAATAGGGACACACATGTGAACTTGTAAGAGGTATGGTTAAGCAACATGAAGGTGTGATCAAGAGGGTGTGGCCAAGCAACGTGAGTGTGTGGCCAAGGGTATGGCCAGGCAACCAAAGGGCATGGTCAAGTACAAAAGTTATTAGAGGAAACACACAAAATCTTATATATTATAATTATTACATTATTATATTATATATTATTTTATAATATTTTATGTGTCTTTTGTAATTATTTTTTTTAACCTTACTTAAACCCTTAATTGTTGATATCTGGTGTTTTTCATGGGGGGGGGTGTCAGTGCTTGCAGGGCAATCTCTTTCTTTTTGTTTTAAAGTTGGCAGGATCAGCACAAATTCAACAGGTGAAGCTTACCCACCCCACACCCTCAAACTTGGAGCTTCAGAGAGAAGGGGAAGTTTCTTGCATTTCCTTCTGACACTGTAACCTCACCTGTTAGAGGCACAGAGGAAATAAAATCTTTAGCAATATAAAGATAGGAATCATGTGATAAATTCCCTCATTCACCTCTCCGTCGGCAGAGTCAGCACATCAAGCGAGTGAGCGCACACACACATCCTCAGGTCTGTTCCCTCCCTGCTTACTATGGGTGGCAGTTCCAGCCTATCGGGCTCACCATGGGTTGTTCTCCCGCTCCTTCCCCCTTGGTCCTCCAGACCATATCCCAGGGGACACAGCAGCTGAAGCCATCTTGTCTCCTCTCCCCTCCACAACCACAAGCAATTTTGGACTCACCGTGGTTTTTTTCCCCTTTTAATTTTTTTTCTTTTTTCAGAGATCACCTTTTATGATCTCCAAAGTGACAGCCAGTGACAGCCCCTCAGAAGTGCTCAAGCAGCACATTGCAGGCGCTGTCAGTGGTTCACCACTCCTTTTTTAAAAATGCACCCCATATTTGCATAATTATTTTCGGTAATTTTTTTAGTTGGACTTGCGCAACTGTGGAGATGCACAGTGCCACAGGTCCGAAAATGGGAAGCCTTGACTGGGCAATGCCCTAGAGCCGGGCTCTCCAACCTTGGTTCCCCAGATGTTGCTGGCCTACAGCTCCCAGCATACCCAGCCAGCATGGCTAATGGCAAGGATTCTGGGAGCTGTAGACCAGCAACATCTGGGGAACCATGGTTGGAGATCCCTGTCCTAGAGGGTACCTGCTTTCAAAGTGCAGCAAGTACCAACCCTGGACATTGACCCAGAGAGGCTCCAAATAGGTTTATTTTGACTTGGCTTTCCCCAGACAGCTGTCAAAAGGCGAGCTATCAGGAGAAAGCAAAGCCATGAGCGATTTTTGCTTGCGAAAAGGGGTACATGTCTTCCCCCCCCCCTTTGCAAAGTTCACAAACTGTGAAGGTAACCTATTTTGTTCTGTTACTATTACTGTGTGATTTAGATTTGTATGGCTCTCTCATGAGATTGCAGTATTTCCTAAGCAACTATCTGTCTGATACCTGACCTTTTTTTTTTAAAAAAAAAAAGCAAATTAAAGATTAAAGATAGCATTATATACTTCTATTGAAATTAAACAGCTGTGAAATCATTTTGAAACCCAAAGCTTTGATCTTTAAGAGCCAGGTAGAGAAAAGTTCTTTACCACTTTACAGAAAGTAGGAACACACACACAACACGCACACACACTAAATTCAATTTAGCCTCTTCTGTCAGTTTGCCTAGGCCTACCTCTCTTAAAAAGTGGGACTGCTACATTCCTAGGTTTATATAATGTATTTGTCATTTAATTCAGTGCAACAAAAGGTGAGAGAAGGCTTGTAAGTGACTGAACCTATTTGATTTAAACCTCGACTATGGAACTGCTGGGTGTTTGCGAGACTGGAATAAAAAAGGCATGTCAGGGTATATTCCCCGATTATTATTTTTTTAGCTTCTATGATTCATACCTGCTAATTAAAGCCAGCCTTTGGATTTAAGGAGTTTATCTTATATTGAGGCAGATGAATGGTCCACTGCACCTGGCCAAGTACTGTCAATCCCGAGTGACCTCCGCCCTGCCCCCTCTCTGCTGAGCTTCCGTCGCTCATTAAAAACCTGGTTGTTCAGGCGGGAATATGAGGTGGGTTAAGATTTTAAAATTTTTATATTGTTTTAAATGTATTTTATTGTTTTTATTCTGTGTACATCGCCCAGGGTGGCGGGTTGCCGGCCAGATGGGCGATAAATAAATATAAATATAAATATAAATTTATAAATATAAATAAATAAATGAATATAAATAAATAAATAAATATAAATCCTGAGGCCTTAGGCTAGGTGGCCAAATGTGAATAACCAAAAACAGAGGGCAAAAGAGGACACTGATTTGCATAAAATCTGCATGTACTAATTTATATGGATCGATGCAAATTTAGAAATAATTGTTGTAACTTAAATAGAAATACAGTACATCTCACCGTAGTGTGGATGGCTGTGAACAGGTGGCCTCTGTGCCTGTAGCTCATTCTGCTGTCCGGGGGCTGTTGATGGGCAGCTTCAAGGCTCAGCTCTTCCTTCTGATGGTTCTTTATCTTTAAACCAGATTTGGACTGGACAGCCATTCAAACAGAGGACATCTTCAAAACAGAGGACAATCCTCTGTAAAAGAGGACACATGGCCACTGTGGCAGAGGTCCAGTTGTAGCCCACAGTAGAGAAGGGTGTATCACACTTCCAGGTTATTCTTCCAGAAACAAAGAGGGTGAGCTGTGCACTCACCTGCTGTTACCTTCATGCTTCACTAGGTCTGCTTGGAGGCAACAAGGAGCTCACTATCTTGAAGGCCATTGTAGGCTTCCCCATAGACAGAGCATGATAGACTTACATTTCAAGATCCTGGACCTCACCCTACCTTTAGTCACCAGCATCCAGTGGTGAAGGAGGGTAATTTTAGACCCTGGACTTAATAGTCTTATGGGACTCAACTTTCATTCATTCCTTTACTACATTTCTATACCTCTCAATAGCCAAGCTCTCTGGGTGGTTTACAAAAAAATCAGAACCCTAAAATACAGCATAATAAAATATGGTTACAGATGTCCATTTTATTATTTCTACTTTAAAAGATATTGTTTACTTTAAAATACGGTAACTCGCATGACCCCTTTAGATGGCCAAATGCATTCCGTCCATTGTGAAGCACACAACTCACATTTATTTTCTGTCTCCCCATGCTGCCACAATTCCATGCTTTGCAATTGCTTCTGCATTCTTGATATGGTTGTTCAGGCGGGAATATGGGGTGGGTTAAGATTTTAAAATTTTTATATTGTTTTAATGTATTTTATTGTATTACCGGCATGTATTTTATTGTGTGTACATCGCCCAGGGTGGCCGGTTGCCGGCCAGATGGGCGATGAATAAATATTAATAATAAATAATAATAAATAATAAATATGCTAGAGCAAAAAAAAAAAAAAAAAACTGGATTAAAATGAAATGCTCTGGAGCTTCAGCCGTTTCACATCACAGCACAATCATGACTACAGGTATCGAATGGAGCTTGTTTCTGCTGTCCTAATGCTAAACACATTTACTTGGGAATAAGCATCATTTTGCTGTGGAAATGAGTAATATTTTAAAGCAAAAAATAATAAAATGACCATCTGTAATCACATTTATATCCATCTGGCCATTGCTGACTATGAAATGGTTTAACAATAAGGACAAAGAAAGGATAATGTGGTGTGCTGTGTCAGCCATGCCACCCCAGCTGCTGTGTCTGTGTGCCACCATCACCTGCCACTATGGTGGTCATTTGGAGACCCCATAGGTTGCAGGGACCTGGACTTTGACCCCAAATTCCATCTGAGCCCTACTGTCCAAGTTCCTTTATCTTAAAGGTGCTAGGACTTAACTTCAAAGCATATACTCTACCATGGAGCTGTGATGATTCCTCTGGAATAAGATGGTCTTTGGGGGAATCCTAATGAACCAACTACATTTCTGAGAGACTGGAGTGCGAAAAGTGATGTTTGCAGTGGCCAATGGCGGGTGTGAACTGAATCTATGTGTGTGTTGGTTGGCATGCACTCATGACAGCCTCACATGCAATGGGCTAAAAAGATCCTAGGCTCTCTGTTGGTGGTCTTGGGAAACAAGCTCTCAGTCAGTGGTCTTGGGAAAGCTACCTTTATTAGACAACCATCCACCATTTGCAAAATGGAAATTATATTCGCCTCTATCTCATGGTCTTGGTGAACATCATTCAGGTCTAGAATATAAAATGTATTGCACATTATCAGTGTGGTATCAATGATAAATATTGGCAGTAGCAATTGATGTCACTTTTCTCATTCAAACCTGTTGTAGCCCAGTTTTCAAAAGGACACAGCCCCATTTATTTACCTATGACAGTAATTTCTTCTGAAAAATTTCACTGTGGTCAGCTTAATGAGAGTTGACAGTTGAGGGAAGTGTGTTTGGCAAACTGTGAGCCATAAATTGTTATCTAAATGAATATGGAGCTCTTTTGAAATCTGTCTTTCAGTCCTGCTATGCCTTAGTGAGGCTCCTCAACTAGAAAATTAGGAAGCTTTACATTACCTAACAGGGATGTTCATAAGCTTAAATACACTGCAGGCCATGAGGCCATCAAGTGGTAATACAGTTCTGGCTGCAATGTGTACAGGGATTAATTTAAACTAGGGCTTATTTATTTATTTATTTATTTTATTTTATTTTATTTTAATTTATTTATACCCCGCCTTTTTTCCTGAAAGGAACCCAAGGTGGCTTTCATAATCATCCTCCTCCTCTCCATTTTATCCTCACAACAACCCTGTGAGGTAGGTTAGGCTGAGAGTCAGTGACTGGCCCAAAGTCACCCAGTGAGTTTCATGGCCAAGCGGGGACTAGAACCTGGATCTCCAGAGTCCCAGTCCAACACTCTAACCACTACGCCACACTGGCTCTCTACGGCACACTGGTACTGGGCTTGGCTCCAGTACCCATTCTTCATGTCAGGGCTCAGATATGAAACTTTGTGAAGTGATAACAAAGGGGAGAGTGCCTCTGAGTATGTGTAGAATGCTGTTCCCTTGCTGCTAACTAATCTCATCCTTTCCAACACACACATCTGGGTTTAGGAGGGATGTCATGGATTTGGCCTATTAGCTAAAAATTGCAGCATCCAAGTAAAGTAGAAAAGAGCAATCTAATCAAAAACTTCACTGTGCAAAGGTTTCATTATTTCTGCAGCTGCTAATGTCTCTACGCTGTAGTTAAGGGTCTTTCAGCCTTTTGATTACAATCCTCTATTTTTAGGGGCCGTGTGTGTGTTGCTGCACACACACACACACACAGAGAGAGAGAGAGAGAGAGAGAGAGAGAGAGTTACAATCATCAGAGAAGGCTGCTGGGAAAGCTATTTTTAGACCCGATGAGCTTCTCGGCACCTTATTTATTGCCAGCTGGAGGAGTTCAAGTGCTGTCCAGACAACTTCTCTGCTTAGCCCAGAATCTAGAGGCAGTGATCTCTCTCCTTCTGATCATGTTTCCATTTGGAAAAGGAAGATAAAATAACATTAAACTACACATCTGATAGTCAGGAATAGAAGCACATGCCATGCAGTCCCTCTTGTAACCAAAGAATTAAGCAATCTATCACAGATAATTCCCCACCCCCCGCCAGGTCAGAACTTCAGCAAGAGTAAATTTATTAGATAAGTATAAAGATTATAGCTGTTAGCCTAAAAATGAGGTGGGAAAGGAATAATAGTACAAATAACTCAGGTTTATACATTGGAAGAAAATAATATGTACAGTACAATAGTACAGCTGGAAAACACCCAAAGTATTGAAACATGTCTCCATATGAATAGTGTCTGATATGTAAGCTCACACTTAGAATAAGTACGAAATAGATATAGGTCTAGAATTGGAAAATTGATCTAATTCATTTTGCTTGAAGCTGCAAAAACAGTTTTCCTTGGATTCTGTTCCTATTATTATTATTATTATTATTATTATTATTATTATTATTATCCTCCTCCTCCTCCTCATCCTCCTCCTCCTCCTCCTCCTCATCATCATCATCACCACCACCACCACCATCATCAATCCATAAAGTTCATTGGATTGGGTAGTTATGGAGAGTTCCAGTAATTTCCCCACCTTATTCCCCTTCCTTTCAACTATCATTGAAGCTCAGTGGGAGTGTAACGACAGATAATCTTGGGCATTAGATTCCCTTATGGAAGAGAGACTAACCCCACACTCTCACGAAAGGTTTGGGGATCTTTGGCTGCGGTAAAGACACGCACAGCTGGGTGAAGCGCGTGCTTTGCCCTTTAACACTAAACACAGATGCACACACACTGACGTCAGAAACAAAAGAGTTGTTTATTGAAGATGAAATATAGAGCAGGTACAGCATATTACTCTTGGTGATACAATAAACTCAGTGGTTTCAGGCAGCAAAATACCCTTATGGTATGGTTCAAACACACTCTATATTCTTGGAGAGGAAAGAGTCCCTTTTTGCCCTAACAGCCTACATAGAAAGGGGGTGGAAGAAAGGCTTCTGTCTAGAAGCCGGGTGACCGGGTGACCGGTCAGATGGGCGATTAACAAATATAATAAATAAAAGGATAGCTAGAGAAAGAAGTTCCGGCTACTACCTTGTCCGTTGGCAGTTCCCTGCAGTGGATTACCCAATGGTAGTCCTGTAGAGGCAGGAGTTGATCAAGTGGTCTGCATCTCAAGCATGCTTGGAGGATTTAGGATGACTCTCTTGACTCTCTCCTGACACACCCTCCCATTACTCAAACTACAGTTCTTATACCTTTCCCTGAGTCCTTGGCTACATTAGAGGCAATGGTCCCTTTTGTTCTCCTGATGGTCTTAATCACTGCTAGTCGCCCTGTCCTTTGTGTGTCTATGGTCCTTGATGGGTGTCATAAGAAAACCTTTTGTGGGTTCCCCTTGCTTGATGAGCTTAAGTCTCTGGTTGAATCTTCCTATTGTGGGGGAGGGGGGGGAGGAGAAGCCATCCTCTTGCAGGGCTATTTTTAGGTTCTTTTCAGGACTCCTGTGCCTTGAGGCCATGCATGTTAATCTGACCATTGCAAGACTCTCAGCCACTGCCCACTCATTCATCAGACTCTCAATCACTCTCCATTCAAACCTTCATTTGCATACTGTGCACCAGTCCAGCAGCTGGGGCTGTTCATTCCTCCTGAGCCCAAGCTTACCCTGGCCCTTGTTGGCGCCTGCTGTGGCCTTCCTGGGGAGCCATAGTCACAATCAGATTATTATAACTATATCCACTCATAACAGGAGACACCAAGAACCCTATCAGTAAAAGCCTGTCCTTAGTTCTGTTTCATATGTGTGTGTGTGCATATCCCCTTTATAGCGAACTCAGGTGGTGAGTGCCAACAGAAGTATTGCCCAACATGAGAAACAAGAGGGAGGTATCAGTATGATCAGGGGATCTTTAATTTTTTAAAAAACATACTAAGGACATACCCCCTGCCCCAATAAAACAGTCCAGTGAATACAAAGAAGGCTTAGTAACCACAGAACATTGAATGCTGGTTAGAAGAGAAAAACAGTAAACTGGAGGGGGTGGATATCTTGGAAGACAGCATGTCTTGCTAGCTGGCAGCCTGAACAACAGCAGTCCTGTTAGGTCGTTAGGAGGTGAAGATAAGCAGCAAAAATTTGTTCCACTTGTATTCCACTATTTCTTATCCGATTTTCTTCTGCAATGCACCCATGGTTGTATACAACACATATGTGGCATGAAAATATATTACACATTCAGCCCTTTTGGGGGAAGGTAAATGTGATACCTGCACATGCATCAATGACAACATTATGAGGAGGGGTTATTATGGCTCAGTGGCAGAACACATGCCTTGTGTTCCAAAGGTCCTGGGTTCAGTCCCCGGCATCTCCAGTTAGAATCAGGTATCAGCAGGTAATGTAAAAAGATCTCTGCTGAAGACCTTGGAGAGCCCTGCAAGTCAGAGTAGACAATATTGGAGTAGATCGACAAATACTCTGACCTGGTACGAAGCAGCTTCCTATGCTTCATGCTAGAGCTACGGTCTCCAATGTGGTGCATATGGACACCATTTTGTCCACATATGGGCACCACTGTGTCCTTGGTGCCTGCCAGGCTCCGCCTCCATGCCCCTCCTGATATATATTTTTTTAAAAAGATCTTTAATTAATAACAACAACAAAAACTGGGAGGCTGGCATGCTTCAAAGCAAAGTGCCAGCCTCCAGCATCATGTGAACCCTAAGAGGATTCTTAGAATATAAAAATGGCAGGTGGCTGCAGCCCAGCCCAGCCCTTTCTTTGGAAGCACGCCCAGCCACCGAGAAAACAATCTGGGGGCAGTAGGGAGCATCCTGGGCAGCTAGAGGGAGTAGCTAGGAGTGGGGGGGGGCATTATCTATCCTCTCTCTGTGTGTGTTTCTCTCAGCATTAGTGGTTTGCCTTCTGTGAGATGAGTATTTTGCTGTGCTTTGTGGGGGCAAATATGTTATGAGCTCAGAACCCACCCATCTTATACTTAGGTTCTTGGGCAAGTTACTTTTCTTTTAGCCTCACCGCTTTGCCTTCTAGGAAATGGGTGTTTTGTGACTGGCCATGCCCACCCTGCCAGCCATTTTGTGAATGGGCAAGCCCCCATAGTAGCCATTTTGTGAGAGTGCCCATGATACTCTATCAAAATAACAGCACAAAAAGTTGGCGCCAGAGGAAAAAGCATTCAACGGATGTTAGCTAAAGTATTTTCCTGCTCCTTTCAGGGCACAGTCCTATGGCCTCCAAACTCAGAGGCTTACAAGCATCCTCTGCAGAGCGGGGGAAGCAGAGGAGGGGATCTCCTCAGAGGTGGTGTTAGGGGTGGCTCACTAGGGCTGGAGCCCTGAATCATTCATTTATTTATTTAATACATTTTTATACTGCCCAATAGCTGAAGCTCTCTGGGTGGTTTACAACAGTTAAAACCATAAAATACAATATAAAATAAATATAAAATTTAAAACCACAGATTAAAAACAAACAGCAGAACTAGCAGCAGCAGTTACAATAACAGAGTTAAAAACAACTACAAGATTAAAATGATTAAAATGATTAAAATGCCTGGGAGAATAGAAAGGTCTTTACCTGGTGCCGGAAAGAGTACAATGTAGGCGCCAGGCGAGCCTCTTTGGGGAGCTCATTCCACAACCGGGGTGCCACAGCAGAAAAGGCCCTCCTCCTGGTAGCCACCTGCCTCACTTCCTTTGGCAGGGGCTGTCAGAGAAGGACCGCTGATAAAGATCTTAGTGTCCGGGCAGGTACATATGGTACACATACTCATTCATTGGGAGGCCATCTGCCCCACCGCCCTGCTAAGTCATGGTCACTTGCTGAAATAAAGGTACAGGGTCCCTGATTATCTCTGTTGCACCTGATCCACCTTGGATTAGCTAGCTTTTTCCCCACATGTGCTTCACTTCCTGCTGCCACCCCTTGAATTTTTCTGCCTGAGGTTTTCTTCTGAAATCAAATGCCCTCTTCTCTCCTGTCCATACATCCCTTCTTACAAATAGGGGTATCCTTAGGAGACAGGGTCGTGTACAGACTTTAGGGAATATGCAAATTAGCATATGCAAATTTGTGCATTTTTTGTCCCATGGGCCTGAGCTCCAGATCTTTTCAGTACCTAACACCACTCCTGCTCCTGCTCCCCACTCCTCCTGCTCTGCAAGTCAGCTAGATGGCTGATTTTGGGCATCCAGCTGAGGTGCTTCAGAGGTGGAGGGAAGGAGACTGGATCGCCACCAGGATACCTCATATGCTGGTGGCTCCAGTCTCCTCCCTTCCCCCAGAATGCCCCCGCCCCTTTTTCCTTCTCCAAGGTTGCTTTCCAGACCTCAGAGAAGCAGCTGGCACGGTTCTTTCTGTGCTGCCTGTTGGTGTGGGGGATCCGGGCACAGATCCCCAGCTCCGAGGTCAGAGTGCTATTTCCGACCTCGGATCTGGGAATCCAAAGATCCTATGGCCCCCTAGGCACTGTCTAGGAGCCATAGGATTGCTCTGCCCACCAGTTTGATGAGACTTTGGGGAATGACCTCTCATCTACCCCAATGCAGTCATCAGAGAAAAACAGAAAGTGGGTCTTGTGTGAATGATAGGCCTCTTTTGAAAACAAAAGAAATGGATTGTGGAAATGGGTTCTAGCTGAACCCAAGACCTTCAGAAAAACACCGCATATGAGTGAAGTTGTAGACCAAACTCCTGTCCTATAATCATGGAAATAGTTTTTTTAGCATACTATTTTTAGTCCCGGATGATTTACTGCACATTCATTTTGGAGACAAGAGGCCCTTGCTTGATGCCACAGCATGATATTAATCCATCAAAACCAGCCTTGGTGCCCCCTGCAGATCTATGCAGCAGCAGGAAAAAATTGCCTCCAGAATGTTTTCTGAAGAGCCCTTCAGTGAGAAAAAGACAAATGTTTATATCTTGTCAAGTAAACAATGTACTTTATATATGACTGCCTAGCTGCAAAAAAAAAAAAAAGTGTCGTATTTTGGCTTGCACAGCGGCATCTGAGATAACAAAGAAAGTGGGTGGGCCGATCAAATGGGTCCAACAGTTTGCTTACTCAACTCACCTGACTGCTGTCAGTTAAACAGTATTTGCATGGAGTAACCAGACAGTTTTCAGCACAGATCATCAGCACTGTTGTGCAAAAGGTTATGTTGATGATTATTTCTGAAACCTTCACTACAGTAGCATTGCAGTAGTACCTGGGAACTAATAGGGGCTGGGAACTATTATAGGAAATTGTGCCTGGGAGCTAATAGGGGCTGGCTTATGAACATGATGGAGCAAAACATATCCTAGCTGCATTTTTATTCCTCAGAATGAGTCTCCTGCAAACACTAGCAGCACTGTAGTCTCTTCCAGCGAGACAGAAGGTAGCTTCAGAGCATTGATGATTTCACTTCTTATCAAAAGATGTGGAATGCAGGGCCGGATTAAGATAGGGGCTATTGGAGCTGCAGCTCCAGGCCCCTTACCACAAAATAGGCCCTCAATTGCCGGAGGCGACTGCCCGGAGAGGAAGGGCCAGATCGTGGCCCATTTACAGCACAGCGGGGGGGGCTCAGCACGTGGCCCCCCAGCAGCAGCGCGCGCTTCGCCCGGTGGAGCCTGCTGCCTGCCTCCTCGCGCCGCCCAGGCACTCCGGCTTGGCCGGGCCGAGGGGATCCCGACGGGAGGCCGCTGCCCCGACTGGGCTGCAGTGACAGCGGGCGGCACCGGGCCGGTGCTGCCCTCCTGGTCCGCCTGCGGGCTCGGGGGGGGTTCCTGGGAAGCTCGCCTCCCCTCGCCCGCTGCGCCGGCCGTCCAGCCCGGCTCCCTCTGCGGGGTCATGCGCCGGCAAGGGAGGGCCCCCGCCCGCCGCCCCTTCCCTCCAGGCCGAGGCAGCGAGCCCCGCGGGGCCAGTGGGCGCGTCGCACATGCGCTGTGTGCGGCGGGGGGGCTGCTCCCGTGCGTGCCGCGGGCGGGGGCTCGCCTCTGCTCCTCCGCGCGGGGGCGGCCGGGCTAAAACGCCGCGCTGACGAGGCCTGAAAGGAAGGAGCCGAGGGCGCCCCTGCGGAGGGGGCAGAGGGGGCGGCGCAAGGGGGCAGCGGGCAGCCAGCCGGGCGGCTGCCGGGTCGCACCGGAACGTGGGGAGCTGCCTTGTGCTGCCAGCCCCCAGCCCCCCATGTTGTTCCCGGGTTTCCTTTTTAGCCCTTCCTCTGCTCTGATGAGCTGAATATTTATTTCACGTTCTATTTTCCTCCCTCCTCCTTTTTCTCCTCCTTTCCCACAATGAGCTGCTTTCTCTCCTCTCGCATCTGTCACTCGCATCCGTTCTGCTCTCGCACGCATCTCCAGAAACCCCAGTTCTGCACCCCCTCCCTACCCACAACCAGTTGCCCCCCTCACCTGCTTCCCAGTTGGCCCCCGTAGCTATCAGGACTGCGAAGAATCCCAGCCATCGTATCGCTTTGCTCAACATATTTCCTTTCAAAGAATGGATGAATCGGTGTGTGTGGGGGGGAGGTAAGTAGTGTCCCCCCCCACTAGCTATAGCAGGGGGTTGTCCCCCTTTGCAGCCGTTGCTGGCATCTAGCCGAATGCGTGAGAAGACCTGGCGCTGGCGGGGGAGGGACTGCGGATCTTTATGAATGAACTAAAGATGGGAGGGGGTGGACAGGGATGGAGAATTAGACGAAAGAAAAATGTTCCTCATTTTATTTATTTATTCATTTTATTTATTTCCATAAAAAGGCTCACCAAAATCCTCAGCACCAGGCCCATAATGCTCTTAATCCGGCCCTGGTGGAATGAAATTGACAGTGTGTTTTGTTTCTGATTTTTCAGGAGGAATGTGCACAACCGCCTAAAATACCTTTTTATAAAATAAAAAAGTTTTATGATGGAAAATAGCAGGAATATTGCTGTGAGGGAGGAGGTTGCTTTGTTGGTGTTTGATATTTATTTTAATTTGGTGTGTGTGTTTTAAAAAGAGGCTAGATGAGTGCTCCTACACCAAGTGTTTCAGCAATGGAGCATTCAAACTCTACAGTTTTCTTATATTAAAAAATAATAATAAAGGTACAAAAATGGTACAGCTATAGCAGGAAGGGGTTTAGTTGCTCATCGCTAGTGATGTCACAGGTACCATCCAATAAACTTTTTAATTAATTTTTTATTGTGATTTTCAACAAAACTAAACTAAACAAACCCATAAAAAAAAAAAAGAAACCAGTTTTCTTGCATAAAATTGAAATAAATCACTTACAATAGGGGCATATGAAATGTGTATCTATGAGTATATATATATATATATATATATATACACGGTATATATATATATATATATATATATATATATATATATATATATATATATATATACAGCTAGCAATAGAAACAATTATGCATAAGCTTGAAGAAAGGCAGACCAAATATCCATATATTTATCCATTTGAGGTGGCATCTAAATACCACCCATTCAAATGCTGAAAGTATTTGTATTGTATTGTATTACGGGAGGTGGGGGCTTATCTTTCCAATGTTGTAATATCAGTCTTTAGCTGTCAACAGGGCATAGAAAATCTGTTTACATTGACCTTGCATTAGGTAACTTCCAAGCAATAGGTAAATCATTTGAGAGAGAGCATGTGCATGAGTAAATATTAAAGAGTATTAAAGTACATCTGTGGTGCTAGCCAATAATAAGTGTCCACACTTGCATAACCAGTCTACACAATGTGCACAGTTACACTCTAGCTCAGGGAGAAATTGCATGTGCCTGGAAGCAAAATATTACCATTTCAATACAGTAAAAGTACAATTTCTCTGTCAAAGGGGCATGTCTGAATTCTCCCATAACACTTGAGAAACATTTGAATTCCTTGTGAAAACTGAGAATGGCTCCATAGTAAACATGATTCCCAGGGAAAATAAGCCAATACAGATGTGGGAGCACTGGTATGATGTGCTCCCAGCAAGCTAACTAATAGAACAACACAGCAACCTTTGGAATTGTTTCCCCATATTATATAGTCATCAAGTGCAATCCACACATAGTACATTCTAGTCATTTTCTTGAAGTTACGGAGGCATGAATAGGGGATGCCTGCAAATCAGGGGCTGTTTCCTACCATATTTGTGACGCCTGTTCAGTGCCCCAATTCTTCACAGTCTTGCGCTGGAATCTCTCCCTGATTTAGTCTTATTGTAGTAGGGTAGGAATACTTGCAGTCCAGATTCAGGAGTGGGTTCCCATGTTTCTGTATCCTGAAATATTTTCCATAACTGTCCAGGCCTGGCAAGAAACAGAAACAGGATTTGCATCTCTTTGGTATTAGGAAGGGCAGAACATGCAAAGGTTCAGAACCTCTGGTCAAGGCAACAAGCAAAATCTTCTTCATAGGACTGGGGCACAAAGAGATGGAGCAATTTTTCTCAAGATTAGATTCATTCAAGTTAGGGCATGGCGTTTTAACCTACAAGAGCTCTCGTTTGATGTCGCTGTCGCTTTCAGAGCAAGTTAGACCCTCTGGTCATTCATCATAAAATGTTCTTTTATCTCCCAGCTGCCCTAATGAGGCTATTGATTAATTACAAGATATACTTTCACTAGAACTGTTGGTTGGATTTTTCTTTCCTTAAAAAAAAATACTTTCAAGGTGATTAGTTGCCTTTTTAAAACAACTTAATAGAGACTTCTGTGGTTCTCCAGCTCCTGTCTACAAGTAAAAAAAAAATGGAGTATAGAATGTCCAATTAATGCTCATTGAAATACAATATTTTTGATTGCTAGGCAATTTCTCCATTATAAATGTGCTATGAGGCTATTAGTACTATAGCTGGTATTGATCAGGGACAAAAACAAGGAGGCAACAGAGCAATTAATATTGTGCCAGCCACCCACAATGTCACCAGTAGTGAAGATTCCACTGGTCAAATAGGTTTCATCAAGATGAAACTTGATGAAAATAGGTTTAATCAAGATGCATTCAGGTGCAGGCAATGCTTCGGGGCAGATCTCCTGGTCCCTAGGTCTGCTGGGTGAACATTTCAAAGATTAGGGAACACTACAAGGCTGTGATGTTTATTCTTTAAAGATATGCCCAGTTAGCAAGATTTCATATTGTTGGGTAATTTGAGGATGATGGTGATGATGATCATGATTTTATACCCCACATTTCTTCCAAGGAGCTCAAGCTGGCATTTATTTATTTATTTATTTATTATATTTATACCTCGCCTTTTTTCCTTCAAGGAACCCAAGGCGGCTTACATAATCCTCATCCTCCTCTCCATTTTATCCTCACAACAACCCTGTGAGGTAGGTTATACATGGTTCTTCCCTTTCCTACCATTTTATCCTCACAACAATCCTATGGGGTAGGTTAGGCTGAGAGACAGTGACTAACCTAAGGTTACCAAGTGAGCTTCATGGCTAGGAGGGGTCTCCTGGGTCCTAACTGAATAATCTAACCACTACACCACATAGGTGTCTCTATGCTGCTACAGCCAACAAGGGTAAAATTCCTAGTCATGTGAATTAGCACAGGAGACAAGGATTAGAGCTCATAACGCTGGAGCAAAAATGATCCCACTTCAAATCCTAAGAATGGCTTTTATGTCCTAACTGTTCTAACTAACTTATAGCATGCTGGCTTTATAAACACAGCTCATCTTGACACAACAGAAGGGACGAGGATGGATGTGCACACATGGACACACAAATGATGTGCCAGTGAAGCCCACAGGATCCTTGGATCTGCACACATTTTTATCACACAGAGAGCTGGTTCACACATGCATATTCATCACTTGATGACTATATCATTTGCATGTGCATGGGCCCACACAGATCAAACACCACAGACAGAAGTTTCGTATCCCCTCTGATGCAATTCTTTTCAATGTAGACAAGTTCCCATGTTCAGTTGGTGATTGAGTGGGGACAGAGAGATACTATCATTGAACTCACTAGCTTTTTCATTATGTACCCCAACACCACTGCATCACATAAGTACTAGCCACCCCAAATATTGCACAGATTATAAACTTTTCTCCAGGACTGGCCCTACCATTAGGCAGAGTGAGGCAGCTGTCTCAGGCGGGAGTTTCTGGGATGGGTGGCAAAGTGTTGGAGGACAGAACTGGATGTGTTGTGAATCATCCAGAGAGCTTCGGCTACTGGGCTGTATAGGAATGAAATGAAACAAATAAATAAAATACTACTACTATGACTACTACTACTACTACTACTACTACTAATAATAATAATAATAATAATAATAATAATAATAATAATAATGTGTACTGCACAGCCTGCCCTGCACCCACTAAGCTACCCTGCTGCCCTCAGGGGCAGTAGAGGCAGCCAGCATTGAAGTAAGATTCAGCTGCCAGTCCGGTCATTTTCTGTACATGGAATGGGGTGGGGGCACCATCTTGTCCTTCGCCTCAGGCAGCAAAATATCTTAGGCCGGACCTGCTTTTCTGCACAAGCACATCATACAATCGTCTAAATGAGCGTCTGCATGGTGTGCAACCTGGTGGGGACTCAACCTGGTCCCCTCCAGATGTTGGTCCCCAGCCAACATGGCAAATGGTCAGGAATCCTGGAGTTGTCATCCAAAACATCTAGAGGGCACTAGGTTGGTGAAGGCTGATCTAAACAATCTGCTGGTTGCAACCAAGGCTTTGTTGCAGAGGCACATGCTCTAACAGAGCATTTTCACAATCAGGTTGAAAGGCTACAGACCTCGACAGAAGAACCATGGCTATCAAACTTTCCACCTTGAGGAAGCCCTTCCCATGTGGACATCTGCCAAGTAACCCCTGCATATCTTTCCTTAACCCCTGCAGTGGTAGTGCAGCTAGGGCTCAACCTTGGGGCCAAGGTCCAGGGCCCCACAGTGCAGGTGCCCCCCAGACAACCACCCAGAAACTAAAGCAGCCTGTGGACATCAGGGTAGCAGAAGCAAGTGCTGTGTTATTCCTGTAGTTGTGATGGTGCTATGATTTAAGTGAACTTAAAATGCAAAACTGCACATGCTCAGAGTATTTTTCCCCTCAGGCTTGTCAAACACTCTAACATATAAGGAATGCAGAAGCAGTTGTAAAGCATGGAATGGTGGTCGAGGGAAGGGGTAGGAGAAATGCCCAGGGTCTAAAATTACCTAGCTGCACCATGGAACCCCTGTGCATTGCAGTGGATTCTCGGGCACACATTTCATTCACACAGGGTCCTGGCCAGACCTGTTGAGTCTACTCTTGCTCTGGGGGGGCTGAGAATGTGCCACGGAACACATCAAACATTCCTCCCTGGCTTCACATTGCAAAGGAAGATAAGTAGTGGTGGGTAAGCTTTCTTTCAGGGAAGTCTTCCCATCATTACTAAGAGGCCCAGCATCAGCACATCATGGCACCTTTCTTAGTTGCTGGGGTTCCAGTGCCTCAGTAGGCCCACTGCCAGGGATGGGGACTCGGACTCGAGGACTCGACTCGTGAGTCGGACTGAGTCCCCCCTCTGACTCGACTCGGACTCGAGTCCCAATATTTTTAATGGGACTCGAGACTCGACTCGGGACTCGAGACCAAGGACTCGTCAACATCCCTGGGCTGTTGACGAGTCTTCTGGCTGTGCCAGAAGGAGCGCGATCACCGGTGAAGAGCGCATGGAAGCGAGGCGCGCCGCTGCTCGGCCACTATGGACAGCTACCAGGAGCACAGCCCCAACGATGTGTTGAGATTTATTTTGATTGATGTGTTGTTGTGGGGGGTTTGGGTTAGGGTCAGAAATTTTGGGTTTGGCTGCCTCGGCCTGCCTGTTTGGGGTTCCCAGCCTCCTCTGCCTGCCTGGTCTCTTCTTGACCTGTTCAACAGTTGAATTGTCCAAGACAAAGGCCTCTGCCTGCCTGCTTTGGGGTTCCCTGCCTCCTCTGCCTGCCTGGTTATTTTGGGTTTGTCTGCCTGGTCTGTTCTTGCCAAAATCAGTTGCAGAGCTTTGAAATAAAAAGGCACACTTGTGCCTAGAATTTATTTAAGCCACACATCTGAAGTAGCCTTATTTTGTTGGGAAACCCCCCCATTGATTTTAATAGGGACTCGTGGAGTCAGTTTTGGGAGTGACTCGGGACTCGTGACTCGTGAGTCACCATTTTGGACCAAGGACTCGGACTCGAGACTCGGGTCCAAAGACTCGTGACTCGACTCGTGACTCGAGACCAAGGACTCTTCAACATCCCTGCCCACTGCTGATCCCTGCCCTGCCCCCTCTTTTAAAAAATTCTGTACCTCCGATCAGTGCCAGGCACCTAGGTCTAGCAGCTGCCATTTTAATTTCCCAAAATGCCGCAGAGCAATGCTACATCCAGGGCACTGTGGGAAATTAAAATGGCAGCTCCTGGCTGCTGGCACTGATGCCTGAAGCCAGGAGCAGTCCCTGATAACTAATCTCATAGTGGATCCCCCAATAAGTTTCAGAACAACCTCAGGGTTCCTCAGAGCACAGCCTGAACATCACTGCTGGATGCAATTAAGAAGTTGCAGTTTTGTGGCCTCCTTTTTTATAAGTTACATTGCTGTTATCTATGTCTCTAAGGGTCAAACGAAACTTTCATCTAACTATGCGTGGAAGATCTATGTATGATTGGATTGGATGATGTGGACATTATATACCTGGACTTCAGCAAAGCTTTCGACAAAGTGCCTCATGATATCCTGATTAGTAAGCTAGCTAAGAGTGGGCTAGATGGCACAACTATCAGGTGGATCCACAATTGGCTACAGAATCGGACTCAAAGAGTGCTTATCAATGGTTCCTTCTCAAACTGGGGAGAGGTAACGAGCGGGGTACCACAGGGCTCGGTCCTGGGCCCGGTGCTCTTCAACATTTTTATTAATGACTTGGATGAGGAGGTACAGGGAATGCTTATCAAATTTGCAGATGACACAAAGTTGGGTGGAACAGCTAATACTCTGGAAGACAGAAACAAAATTCAAAGTGACCTCGATAGGCTGGAGCGCTGGGCCGAAAACAACAGAATGAAATTTAATAGGGATAAATGCCAAGTGCTGCACCTAGGGAGAGGAAACCAAATGCAGAGTTACAGAATGGGGGACACTTGGCTCAACAATACTACAAGTGAGAAGGATCTTGGAATTGTGGTAGATCACAAACTGAATATGAGCCAGCAATGCGATGTGGCTGCAAAGAAGGCAAATGCAATTTTGGGCTGTATTAATAGAAGTATAGCTTCCAAATCGCGGGAAGTGATAATTCCCCTTTACTCGGCACTGGTTAGGCCTCATCTTGAGTACTGCGTCCAGTTCTGGGCACCTCACTTTAAGAAGGACATAGACAAACTGGAGAGGGTTCAGAGGAGGGCAACAAGGATGATAAAGGGACTGGAAACAAGGCCCTATGAGGAGAGACTGAAAGAACTGGGCATGTTTAGCCTTCAGAAGAGGAGACTGAGGGGAGATATGATCGTACTCTTCCAGTATTTGAAGGGATGTCACACAGAGGAGGGCAAAGATCTCTTCTCGTTCATCCCAGTTTGCAGGACACGGAATAATGGGCTCAAGTTACAGGAACCTAGATTCCACCTAAACATCAGGAAAAATTTCCTGACTGTCAGAGCAATAAGACAATGGAATCAACTACCTAGGGAGGTTGTGGGCTCTCCCACTCTGGAGGCATTCAAGGTGCAGCTGGACAGACATCTGTCAGAGATGCTTTGACCTAGATTCCTGCATTGAGCAGGGGGTTGGACTCGATGGCCTTGTAGGCCCCTTCCAACTCTACTTTTCTATGATTCTATGATTCTATGATTCTATGATTCAGAGTAAGAGTACATGGCCCCAATTTGAATTGGGACTGTGGCACTTCAGGAACAGGGATTTAAACTTTTCCCCCTCCTGGTTTTGTCCCAAAATTCTACCACCCATGGGGTGGGGGGTGTTACAAAAAGAAATAACATCTCCATCGAATCCCATTGAAGAATGTTTCATTTGGACCCGCGATCCAATTTCCAGAGTACCTACTCTACTACCATGAGACTTAAGAAGAACCATCAGATCAGTTGCAACCAGATATTTGCTTATGCAGAGTAGATCTTCGTTTGCTCTGAGGAATAAATGATATAAAAGAAGATGTCTTTGGCCAATTACTGTGCTTTTCTTCTTGGATGATAATTAGCTGGCTGGCATTCATAAGAGCAAGTTGGCAATTTAGAATTCCCCCAGGTGGATCACACAATGACAGCTAGTGTAGTTTTATGGTTGTGTTTAATCCACGGTTTCAGAAGAACCTTTGAATGCCCATCTACACTGGAGACCAAGGGGGTGGGTTACAGTTTCTCAAGGCCTGATGTCTCCTTTATTAGGAATTAAAGCTACCCAGAGTCAACTTGCAAAGGCTTTGCATTGTCATATTGAATGAATCAACCTGCTCTGCACCCACAGACTGCTTAGAAACTCAAAGCCAAAAGGTAGGAGTGGGCGAGAGAGTAATACAAAGCCACATTTTAATTATAGTGAACATGTTTTCTGTGGGCTTGGTTTCAGAAGTTTTAATTGAGCCGGAAGGGGCATGACTGCTCCATTTAAAAAAAAAAAAAAAGCCTTCCTTGGTGAAGGAGTAAAGAAGCCAGAAATGTGTTTTCTTTTGTTTTTGAAATACACCATTCAGTCTGAGAAATTCCACAATGTTGTCCACCTGAAGCAATCAATGTACTAGCCTTCTTCACACAGTACTTCCTCACACAGCTCACAGTACTTCCTCACAGAGCTTAAACTATGGAATTCACTTCCAAAAGATGTAGTGTTGGCCACCAATTTGGAGGGCTTTAAAAGGGGATTGCACAAATTTATGGAGGATAAGGTTATCAATGGCTACTAGTCCTAACTGGCTATATGCTACCTCCAGTATCAGAGGCAGTAGTATGCCTATGTACACCTATTGCTGGGGGACATGGGCAGGATGCTGCTGCTGCACTTATGTGGGTTTTCTGTGGGCAGCTGGTTGGCCACCATGTGAACAGAATGCTGGACTAGATGGACCTTGGTCTGATCCAGCATGGCTTTTCTAATGTTCTTATGGTAGCTTGGAAACCAAATGACTTCACACATTGCTGCTGAGACCTGGTACAATCAGCAGTGGTGTAGTGGTAAATTTTGAAGTGGAAGCACTCATCCTGACAGTCCCCATAGCCATGTCCCCAAGGAGAGTCCAAAAATATAGGCAGCACTGTTGATCCATATCAACAAACAAGTTCTACCACTTTTTCTCCACCAGGAGCAGGTCTTTCGTAAAGCAAATGGGTGTTGCTTGCCCATTCAAGACCAAGCAACCCGGAAATATTTTATAACAGGAAACAATATATTGCTGCTGGGAAAATTCATTTCACCCCAGCTGCTTTGAGGATTGCAGCTAAGCGCAGAGGGAACAAGTACGGTAATCCTGAAGAGGAATGGCATATTATGTCAGCGTCCCAGCTAATCAAAACATGCCAGTGCTGCATCCCTGCAAGCCCTGGCTCCGCTACACCACTGACAATCACACAAAGAATATTCATTGCATCGCACGACTGGTCCACACAGGAATCACCAGTGCTTGATGTCTGCAGCACTGTGGTTATTTGCATGTGTGAATAAGCATCACAGACCAAGTACAACTGATACAGCTTTTATATTCCCTCAAGCACGATCTTTGACATTCAGGTGTGGGTCATCAAGTGCTAAATAATCAAGCAATGTCTCAACTGTCCCTCCAAGTCCCCACTGTAAAACAAAAAACCAGGACCTTTCTGATCAGTACATTCAAACTTCTTTGAATGCATACTAAGTCCATGTCTGATGTCTTGGCAGGGTCTTCCACCTCCAGCTGTCCTCACTGTTACAACTTTCCATGTAAAGTATAAGCTGTTAAAGTAAGTGGAGGTCAGTTAACAGTTTGTCATTTTTTTTCTCACAAAAGGGAAAGCTCCTAGCACAAATCACTGAGGGAGAACAAATGAGGTTTCTTTTCATTCTTTCCACTCATCTAAAGGTTGACTCATATCCACACTGTATGTGACACATCAAAAGGAGAGCGGGTAGCAAAACTGAAACCCAGAATGAATTATTATTGGTTAAAGTGGATCAACATTCATTCATTCATTTCATTTCTATACTGCCCAATAGCAACAGCCTTTTAAAATGTGACATATTTTATCAGCAGTCCCCACAGAAAATCCCAGCAGATAGAGGTAGCTTATTTGGGGGGGGGGGGACACTGGTTCACACACATTCTAGAGCATTGCTTGGCTTCTTATCACTTGAATGCTCGATGTGTGAACTAATGCTCATGGGAAACAATGTGTTTGAGGCAGCATCGGGAGTACATTAACATTCTGTCCATGAAATATTTGGTCCATTCATACATAATAGGCATCACTTGTTGTTATAGTTGTCAAATGTGAGCATGCATGTACGGACCCTTGAGGTTGGTCCATGTTAGAAGTGACTTTGTTCAAGTCCTGTAAAAAGAAATAGTTCTCTGGACAAGAAAATTGGTGAAAGCAAAGCACTTTTTATTGAATACAGTCTTGCAAGAGTGGGTGCGCTATGCAGGTAGGCACACCTTAACATTCAAGCAGCGTGTTTTTATTCCCTATGCCCGGCCGCAGGGTTCTTCCCTCATTCCCCCATTGGCTGGGTACTTTGAGGTTTACAGCCTATCTCGACCGCCTAAACCGAATACATTATTCCCCGCCCCTGTTTACCGACCCTCCTCTTGTTGTGTGGCATCCTGTTACTCTAATTTCTTATTGGCTCTTCTACACATTCTTTAACTTTATTTTAACTTTGACCTCTTACTCTTCTATCAGCAGACACCTCTTCTTTTGACACATTTTTATGCCTGGTCTGTGTTTCTAGAAAGGGAGGATTCTTCATTTATCTGTTACCTACTTATTCAATGTCATCTCTATCTAAGCATAATTTATCATCTATTAATTTCATGCCATCTTTATGACCCGGGCATTGAGTTCTTTACATATTTTAGGCCTCATTTATCACTAGACTGGGGCCCCCATTTAGGGTGAGTTCTCTGGCTTCTTTTAATTTCTGTCTTTTATTTTATTTAATATAATTTGGGAAAGAAACTTTCTATAATTCTTATAATCTCTCTTCTTTTTCTTTTTACTCTTTTCTTTTCTAACACTTTAGTCAATTTTTTTTAATCTTAATATAGTATGGTGGAGACGTTTCGTCTTCTAATACCATCATACTAGTATCATAAGCCGGAGGAGTCAGTGGCATTTTTTTAGATAGGGCGGTTTCAATAAGTCTTTGTGTTAGTCCTCGGACACAAGGGATAATATAACATCTTAACGCTACTAAGACTCCTCCTACCACAATCAGGGAAGTAAACATTGAGATTGCTAAGGTTTTCTACTTCTCAAACCATGTTTTTAACCATCTTGTCAATGAAGTATTTATTCTTGAGTTTTCAGCAAGTTCCGCTGCCAGGGTATTGAGACTCTCTAGAGCTTTTGTTATTGTCCCATCAGGAGCAGTATTGTTGGGTATGAAGGTACAACACTGTCTTCTTAACATTACACAGACGCCACCTTTTTTTGCTAAAACCATGTCCAAAGCCATCTGATTTTCCCAAGCCATTCGACTGGTGGCATCTAATTGCTCTGCTATCTCTTTTATTGCATCTCGGGTATAGTTTATGAATCTCTGTTGATTGTAAAAGATGTAATTAATCCAGTCAACATTTTTATTTATGGTTGACCACCAAAAGAGAGCAGACTCAAATCCGGCAGCTATTTGATTTCGGGCTTTAAATTCATCTGGAACTCCTCGGGGCACCCCTATGGCATCAATATATATATCTTTATCAAAGGATGTAACTAGTACATTCTTTTTGTTCTGACTATGCCATTCGGGTTTAACTTTTTTTTTAAAGGCCAGGGTGAATGGTACTGCTAATTGTATTATAGCACAAGTCCCAGTCCAATTGGCGGGTAAGGTTGGCCTTATAGACTTTCCCCCACAATACCACCATAAGTTAGCTCTGGCCACTCTCAAGTTAGAGTAATTCCCATTGCTTAATGTGATGTTCAATACTTCTTTACATGTGTTCAGTTCTCTCATTGGCCTGGCCAACCCCCCCACCTGTCGTGAGAAACAAGCAGTGTGATTGACGTGCTTAGTAGAGAATGTCGGAGGCATTCTTTCACTTTTGGACTTTAAAGCTGGGAACAATAGGGATAGAGACTTGCAAGTCTCATTTCCCCAAGCATCTTTATGCTGGAACAGAGCTATTATACAACTCATTCTCAGGGGGTCCTTGCTCCAACTCAGAGGAAAGGGAATTACTTGTGCTACAGGCCTTCTTGATGCACAGGCATAACAGTTACTTTTGTTCAAACTTTTAGCAGTATACTTCACTTATTCAACCCAGGTGTTCGTGTCTCTATACCCTGTTTCTACTTCAAATGTTTGGCGCAGATCTTCAATCTCAACTACTGTCACTACCTTCGGATCATTCAGAGGAGCTTGGAAAGTTTTAACTTTGGGCATGACAGTTGCCTCTAAGGTTTGGTCGTTAGAATCTGACTTTTCTACTATTAATCTAAAACAGCATGCAACGGGATCAGTTCCAGAAACACTTATTCCCATGCCAAACGAAGTCTGATTTATTGAGAATTTGGTTGGCCGGCCACCAGAGGGATATTCATTCTAAGATGTTTGGACGATGGATACCTATACTGGATTGCAAGTCCCCTCTTCACAATTTGACCGAGTAGGACCTTTATGAATTGAAACCATACTTTTTATTCTAGAGTGAGGAGACGCTGCCGTTCATCTTCGGGATTGTGTGGTCCACAAGACTTCGGACCAGCGACGACAGGGCGTCTCTACACACATATATTTGTCTTGGGAACTCCACCGTCTCTGAGTGTTCAAATCTCCACATTTCAACAAGCTGCAGGCATCGAATTTTACAACTTGAGTCTGACTACTTTTTCTAATTTTTATTACAAACGTAGTGGAGATGTTGCCAACTAGAGATATCAGTATACCTATACAAATTAATCGGGCTGTCATGGTTACAATCTTTTAAGGAACTGAAGGTTTCTAATCCTCTGTCAATTCTTTTGACACGGAAACCCTAAAGAACTTGTGTTTATAGATATAACATATAGTTACTAACTTACTAAGAATAAGAAAGATTACAAGGATTATTTCAGCTACAACTAATTCTCTAGTTTGCATTATATTGTATCTTCTACCCTGGGAACAAAGGGATTCCCCCTGGAGGGATCTCTCTGGGTGTGGATCTTATGTCTACAGTAATATTTCTTATTATTTGAGGTCTTCTACTTCGGGACTTCTTTTGCACAATTATTACCTTTTGTTGACCTTGGATTTGGACAGGTAAGGATCTAGTTTCTAGCACTAGTGGACTTGGCCCTCCCATTCACTACAGGTCTGCCCACAGTTCTTCTCTACAATATATGTACCCCTTTGTTTCTCTTTCCCAAGGATCAGAGGTTGCGTATGGGAGTTCTTCGTCTGAATCGTCCAGATTTAGTAGTCCTCTCTTATTTGATCTAAATCTTGACTTACACTGCTTACATTCTAACTCATGGAAATTATTCAGTTGTGGGGGTAATTGGATCACCTGGTGGGCCCAACGCCTAATGCCTCGATTTTGAACTGCTAATTCGTTTTGTAACTCATATCTTTCTACTTCTCGGACACCGATTTTCTTAAGAAAAAACTACTCATGCCACTGTCCTTGAGTTCCTACCCGTCGGTATCTTATGACCTAAAACTGAACTGGCTCTCCAGTTCCTAATTTAGGTAACGCTAAGTCCCCTTTCTCTATCCTTAATTCCCAGAATGGGCACAAGATTTCTTCTTAGATCACAGATGATCCTGGGCCTGTAGTCTAGCTGTCCACTAATGGACCTACTATTGTTGCATATCTTTCTTCTGGATCCCAATCTGGGTTGTTATCTGGTCCCGCATCCCACCCTGGTACAGAATCTCTTATGGTATTGTCCATCTAATGGGTAACTTTCTTAAGAACTATTTTCGTGGGTGTTTGTGTTTTAATTACTGTCCAACTGTTAGCGTTTGGAGGTTTTTCTACAGGCCCTTTCACTCGCGTATAGTGAGTCTATCCTTTTTCGGCTGTCCAGACTGCGGTTTCTGTATTCAGGAGCGTTTGGAAAGGCCCCTCCCACTCCGGTTGGAGTTTGGCTTCTTTCCACGATTTGATCAACACTCACTGTCTTGGTTGTATATTGTGGACTGCGAATTCCAGGGGTGGCGTTTGCGCTAGGAGTCCTTTCTTCTTAAGAAAAGATAAAGAAGACGACAGCCCAAGTATATACTGTTTTAAAAACTGATCTTTGGTCTCATATTGGGGCAATTCTCCAAGTTGACCCATGTATGGAAGACCAAACAGCATCTCATATGGGGATACTCTTATATCTTTCCGTGGGGCGGTCCTTATCTTTAACAAAGCGAGGGGCAAACATTTAGTCCAAGGTAATTTAGTTTCTAAAATCAATTTGCGCAAGGTGGCTTTTAACGTTTGATTCATTCTTTCTACTTTTCTAGAGGATGGAGGATGCCATGGTGTATGATAATCTCAACTAATTCTCACTCTCTCTATGATTCTTTTCAATACCTTGGAGGTAAAATGACTCCCCTGGTCTGAATCAATATGTTCCACTATTTTATACTTGGGCAAAATGTGTTCCAGGATAATTTTACTTACTCTAGTTGCAGTGGCAGTTGACATTGGATATGCTTCTACCCAGTTGGTTAAATGATCTACTAAGACCAGTATATATTTCAACCTGCCTACTGGAGGGAGTTCTGTAAAATCAACCTGGATACTTTGGAAAGGACGCAATCTTGGCTTGCGCCCATCTGGTGGTTGCTTTCTTAGCACTTTTTTGTTGATTTTTCTGCAGATCATACACCGTTCGCAGATCTGCTTTGCTACTGTGTGTATCTCCATACACCCATATTCTCTAAGTACCAAATCACACATAGCTTGGACTCTCTAATGGCCCCCTTCATGTAAAATAGCCATAATTTCTCTCATTATTTGTTTGTTGACCATTTTTTTGCCATCTGGGAGTATCTATTTCCCCTCTTCTACTTCAGTTGCTCCTAATTCTTTTAGTCTTAACATCTCTTTTTCTGTCTATACTGGCCTTTCTTTTGTTTTTGGCAACCTAGGGGTTAGCATGTTCATTTTTACTACTTTTTCTTCCATAGCAGCTTCTTTAGCTGCTTCATCCGCTAATGCATTCCCTCTTGCTTCAAAGGATGCACCTCTTTGGTGACCAATTATGTGGACCACCGCTATTTCTCTAGGCAAAAGTAAATTTTCTTAACACTTCTTGTACTAGTGCTCCGTGTACTAGTTCTTTTCTTTTGCTATTTATTAATCCCCTTTCGTGCCATATTTTTCTAAATGTATGTACTACTCTATAAGCATATTTAGAATCTGTATAGATGGTCCCATCTTTTTCTTTTAAAGCCTTGAGGGCTTGATTTAAAGCATACAGTTCACAGGTTTGGGCTGACCAGTTATTGGGCAACCTTTCTGATTCTGTTAGTTCTTTAGTGTTACCATCTATTACGGCATACCCATTGTGTCTTTTTCTTTCTAATACACGGGAGGACCCATCTATAAATAGGCAAGTTCCTTCATGCAATGGAAGGTCTCTCAAGTCTTGTCTCACTTTAGTCTGATATTCAATGATATCCAGACAATTGTGTTCTAAATTTTCACACTCTTGTTCTCCTTTTGTCAGAAACGTGGCTGGATTCAGACAATTTTCAGTGGTGAGGATTAAATCTTCTTTCTCTATTAAGACCGCTTCATATCTCAAGATTCTAGAATCTGTTAGCCATCTCTCTGCCCTTTGTGTTAGAATGGTGCGAACTTGATGAGGCGTACTGACCACTAGTGCCCCTCCAAAAGTTAGCTTCCTGCTTTCTTCTACTAACAGAGCTGTTCCTGATATTGCCTGAATACATTCTGGCCATCCTCGGGAGACTGGATCCAGAATTTTTGATAGGTATGCTACTGGCTTTCGCTGTCCTCCCCATTTCTGGGTGAGCACCCCCAAAGCTGTTCCCTCTTGTATGCTGACAAACAAATGAAATGGTTTGTCTAAAGAAGGAAGAGCCAATACTGGAGCAGTTATCAGATCGTGCTTTAGGATTTTTATCAATTCTTTTTCTCTATCTGTCTACACTAATTCATTTGGTTTTTTTTCTAATAATTTCAGATACAGTCTTTTAGTTTTAGCCGCATAGGAATTTATCTACAACTTACAGTATCTTGTTAACCCTAGGAACTTTCTCAATTCCCTTTTCGTCTTGGGTAGGGGTGTTTCGACTATCCCCTTTACTCTTTCAGGGCTAATTTTTCTTTTCTTTTCACTTATGAGATGCCCTAAATATTTTACTTCTTTTTCTACAAATTGAAGTTTGGACTCTGACACTCAGTCCTTTCTGTCCTAGAAAATTTAACAGCGCTTTTGTGGCCTCTGCCACTGGGCCTTTCTTTTTCTCTGAAATTAGAAGGTCATCCACATACTGGAGGAGGAGCGTTCCTGATGGCATTTTAAATTGCTCTAAGAGTTGTTCCAATACTTGTCCAAACAAGTTTGGACTCTCAGTGAATCCTTGTACGAGGACTCGCTACCGGAATTGTTGTTTTCTTCCAGTATTTGGATCTTCCCATTCAAAGGCAAACATATCCCTACTCTCCTCAGCCAAAGGACAGGTCCAAAATGCATCTTTAAGATCAATTACACTAAACTACCCATGTTCATGTGGAATTCTACTTAAAAGAGTGTATGGGTTAGGCACTACAGGATGTCTGGTCTGAACTATTTGGTTCAACTTCTTTAGGTCCTGCACCAATCTGTAACTACCATCTGGTTTCTTTACTGGTAGTATAGGGGTGTTATAAGGTGACATGCAAGGTTCTAACAACCCATCTTGCACCAGAGTTTCTATGACTGGCTTCAAGCCCTTCTTTCTTTCTAATGGTAAAGGATACTGTTTCTGACATACTACTTCACCTTCTCTTTTTAACTTTATTTTTAATGGAGGTATATCTAAAATTCTTCTATTCCCCTCTTTAACCCATACTTCGGGGTTTATCTCTTTGATATCTTCCTCTGAAAGAACTGCCACCTTTACTACCATTTCTTTGTTTTCCACCCTTACTTCTAGCCCTAGTTCTGTCATCATGTCTCTTCCTAACAAATTTGTGCCTAATTCTGGTAAGTAAAGAGGCTGACACATTGTTTCTTCTTTCTTATGTTTAATTTGCATTGGTTCAAACATTGGGGTCCGAATTTGGCCTCCTACCCCTGACGCTAGTACAAAATTATTGGACAATTGGGTTCCTACAGGTCTGTAATTAAGGGAGGTTCTTTCTGCTCTACTATTTACAAGAAATACTGTATCTTCTTCTCCTGGCCCCACCTTTAAATTTATCAAGGGTTCCCGGTGGGTCCTTTTAAAAGGATACCCCTGACTCCCCTAATCCTCTTCCATATTCATTAGTGGGATAATCTTTTCTTTCTTTGGATCTCGGGACATTCTCTTTTAAAGTGTCCTAATTTTCCACACTGGAAACATCTAGCTCTCTGTCCTCCCCTTTCTTGACCTCTTCCTGTCCCCAACTGCCCATCCTGATTTTGTCTGCTTGAGCCTGGTTTTCCCTGTTTCCACTTTCCCTTCCCCATTTTTCTTTGTTGTCCCTTCTGACCATTAGCCTCCATCTTTTTCTTCATAACTTGGTCCACTGTATTCACCATCAATTTTATATTCTTTCTCTCTTTTTCATCCTCCCTTTTTACATACACTTTTTGTGCCTCCTTTAAAAGATCTTCGATATTTTTATCACTCCAGTTGTCTATTTTCTCAAGTTTCTTTTTAATATCTGGCTATGACTTTGTTACAAAATTGACTTTTAAGAGGGACTGACTCACTGGATCTTCAAGGCTCATACCAGAATATTTCCTCATTTGATCTTTTAGTCTTTGAAGGAAGTCAGATGGTGACTCCTCCTTGTTCTGCTGTACCTCAAAGGCTTTGGTCAGATTCTGGGACCTAGGGACTGCGTGTTTAATTCCTTTGATCATTAAGGTCCTAAGGTCTTTCATTTTAATCCTTTGTGAATTCCTCTGGTGATCTCACCCAGGGTCAAGATTGGGATACTTTTGATCAGCTGGTTCCACCCCTTGTCCAGGAGGGTGTTCCTTGTCCCATTCAGACAGGGCTGCCCTTCTGATCATGGCTCGTTTTTCCCCAGAGAACAAGATGGCCAAGATGGACATCAACTCTTCCCATGTATACGTATTAGGTCCCAAAAATTGATCTATTTGTTCTCCCAGCCCCACTGGGTCTTCCATCAGCGGCTTCATTTCTTTCTTAAAAATTCTTATGTCTGAACTATTAAGTGGGGCATTTACATACCCCATTTGCCCTGGACCTGTTGGGACTTCCCTTAGAGGGTACATGTTTGTCCCTCCACGAGTCAGATCTGGGGATGGATCCTCTGATCTTCCCCATTTGTCTCTATCTGACCCTAGTGTGGCACTCTTTGTTCTTCTCTGAGTTCCCTCAGGAAAGGGAAGGTTTTGTGTGTCTTGTTTTAATTGGGCTACTTCTCTGGTTACATGAGCTTCCCTAACCTGGGGTGCTGTTTCAGCTGGGACTTCTGGGTCGGCTCCGCCAGCCCCTTCCCCTCCACCCAGGGGTGCATATGGCGGCGGTAGCCGAGACAGAGGGTCCCAACATTCAGGGTCTTTCTCAGAAACTTTTTCTTTCTCTTTCTTTGTTTTTTCTCCTAGGTAGCACATATTTTCTATCCCATTCTCCACCCAACATTTGGCATAATCAGATTCTTCCTGAGAATATGGTCTTTTATTATTTACATGGATGTTTAATGTCTGACACAGCCACATTTCCCCTGCCCCAAACTTAGGCCAGAAGACTGCAGGTGGTCTAATACTCTCCTTAGTCCAGACAAAACAACAGAAATTTATCATTTTCTTTTTATCCTTGTTTTGAGTACATGGAATTTCCTTCCATAGTTTTAACATCCCTAAGGGACTATCTGGCGGAATATCAATCCTTTCCCTAGGCACCTTTTCTTCCTGGATCTTTCCTGACCCAACCTTGGAACTATAGTTCCCCATCGAGACCCTTTCACGCTCCTTAACAATCACTTCGTCCGTCTCTGGCCGCCCTCTCGCGAGGTAACGGAACCGCAGATTGGGACTCCACACTCACTTCGTGTCTGGGACACGTCTCACACACTCCACATTCAGTCTCGATATCCAAGAGCAGTACTTTAAGGGAAAATTTTCCTGCCCTTATCCCAACCACCAAGGTAAAATAAATAGCCCATTTTTTCTTACCTTGGTCTGTGCACAGAGTTGCCTGGTTGACCGATTTCGTGCCTACCCAACCGGTTTCTCCTAAGTGCCTTTCACCAGTCCAGCATCTCGGGTTTCCTTGGCCAGTCCGTCACTGACCACCCTTGGCACCAAGGAGACTACTGAACTCAGTAGGACGCGTCTTCCCGTTGGTTGGCAATGGCAGCCAGCGACTGTGATGGCAGGATCCCGGACGAGCCCCCAATTTGTTAGAAGTGACTTTGTTCAAGTCCTGTAAAAAGAAATAGTTCTCTGGACAAGAAAATTGGTGAAAGCAAAGCACTTTTTATTGAATACAGTCTTGCAAGAGTGGGTGCGCTATGCAGGTAGGCACACCTTAACATTCAAGCAGCGTGTTTTTATTCCCTATGCCCGGCCGCAGGGTTCCTCCCTCATTCCCCCATTGGCTGGGTACTTTGAGGTTTACAGCCTATCCTGACCGCCTAAACCGAATACATTATTCCCCGCCCCTGTTTACCGACCCTCCTCTTGTTGTGTGGCATCCTGTTACTCTAATTTCCTATTGGCTCTTCTACACATTCCTTAACTTCATTTTAACTTTGACCTCTTACTCTCCCATCAGCAGACACCTCTTCTTTTGACACATTTTTATGCCTGGTCTGTGTTTCCAGAAAGGGAGGATTCTTCATTTATCTGTTACCTACTTATTCAATGTCATCCCTATCTAAGCATAATTTATCATCTACTAATCCCATGCCATCCTTATGACCCGGGCATTGAGTTCCTTACATATTTTAGGCCTCATTTATCACTAGACTGGGGCCCCCATTCAGGGTGAGTTCTCTGGCTTCTTTTAATTTCTGTCTTTTATTTTATTTAATATAATTTGGGAAATAAACTTTCTATAATTCTTACAGTCCAGAAGCTGCAATTGGTGCAGAATGCTGCAGCCAAGTTGGCAACGGGAATGGCTTATTGCCAGCATATTGCAGCCATGCTGACAGAACTGCACTGGCTGCGTATATGCTACTGGGTCAGGTTTAAGGTTTTTGTACTTGTTTACAAACCCTAAACAGCTGAGGACCAGGATACTTAAGGGACTGCCTGACTGTTCGATTGATATACTTATCAGGATAGACTGTCCTGGGAGTGCCCATGATTTCAGGGGTCCAGTCCATGATGGCTTGGGGTAGGGCCCTTAGTATCTTAGTGCCCATTCTCTGGAGCTCCCTACCACTAAAAAGTAGACAGGTGCCAACCCTTGTGGATTTTTGGTGCCTACTGAAAACATATTTTCTCCAACAAGTATTCCCGGGAAGGTAATCTTGTCTTCGATATAGAGTAATAATATACAGTATTAAAATTATGATCTTATACTGAATTGGTTTTTGCAGCAACAGCTATCCATGCCTTAGTTACATCAGGTTTAGATTATTGCAATGTGCCCTTCATGGGGCTACCCCTGAAGAGCATCTGGAAGCTTCTATTGTTGCAAAAACACGGCAGCTAGGCTGCTAACCAATGCACAGTATTGGGGCCATATTATACCTGTCTTGAAAGACATGCATTAGTTGCCAGTTGCTTTCTGGGCGCAATTCAAGGAGTTGGTTTTAAGCTTTAAAGCCCTAAATAGCTGAGGTCCTTGCTATCTAAGGGACCACCTTTCTTGCTATGAACCTGCATGGGCATTAAGATCTGAAGGAGAGGTCCTTTCGATGGCACCATTTCCCTCAGAGGCGCATTTGTCGGGCACGCGTGCAAGGGCTTTCTCCTGTGTTGCCCCCAAACTATGGAATGTACTCCCTCAAGAACTCCCTCCTGCCTGCTGACTCTCTTGGCCTCTAGAAAGGGTGTGAAGATGCATCTTTTCAATTTAGCCTTTTAAAATGTGTAGTTTTAAAACACCATCCAATGTGGCTGCCTATAACCCTCCAAACTTGGAGGATTGCAGGCATCCAATTGAGGATGGAAGAAACGTGGAGGTGAGGGTCACCTCTCTTCCGCCCCACAAAACACTTAGACAGCCGATTTTGGCCATCCAAGTGTTTTACCCCTGCTCACGAAGGGGAGGGTCTGAGGCCCTGCTGGGATACATCGTCTCATTTCTCCCCTCCCTGACCCCCAGAACGCTCACCCAACACCGGCTCCAGCCTCCAAGATCGGTCTTCTGACTGCGGAGCTGTAGCTGGCATGGAAAGAACTATGCTGGCTGTGAGGGCAGAGGGAGGGCGCCCCGAGGTCAGAGTTCCAGCTCCGACCTCGGGATACAGTTCAAAGGTTGGAGCCGGAATTCCGACCTTTCCTATGGCCATCTAGACAGTGTATAGCAGCCATAGGATTGTGCCCTTAATGTGCTAACATTTTTATTGTTTTATGGTTTTGTTTTTTTAAAATTGTACACTGCCTTGATGGCTTTGAAGCAGATAAGCAGTAGATAAATTTTAATAATAAATAAATATTTCAATGTAAGCTTTTCATAAATATCATTAAATAAATAAATAAATAAATAAGCCTGCCTTATCGAGATAGAAATGAGAAGAAAAACTGTACAGAATGAGTCAGTTATAGGAGACGGGCTTCCCCTTTGAAGATGCAGCACTGATAGCAGTACAAAGCAGAGAACGACCAGTCGAATATTATTAGTGCTCTGCACAGCCCACAATGGAGCCTGCGACACTCAAATGATAAATATGTGCAAATGATAAATATGCAGGGTCTGTCTGAAGAATGTTTACTCATTGCTTGCTGCCCCCAAGGATAAGGAGCAGCTTCTCCTTTGCCAGCACCCCATTTTTGGCCCCTCTGGCGCCCTAAGCCAAATCATCAAACAGCTGCTGTGTTGATAGGAAATTGAGTGTGACACATGAGAAAATGGGTAAAGGTCCTCTCTTCTTTTTTTGTAAATATTTGTGTCTTCTGCTGTGTTGTGTTTTCTATTTTGTAGCTACAGTTTTGTTTTTTGTTTTTTTGTGAAATGCCAGAGCATTAAGTTTTCTGCATTACACATTTGGCTGGGGAACAATAGTCTATAGGTCTTTTGCACAAGTTTGAAGGAACTTATGTCTGATCTGTGTTTTGAATTCTGCTATATAAAGTGCATAGAATAGTTTGCTTTCTGGAAAGTTAGCATGTGTAACTAATAGCACAGCTTTTTTTTTTTTCTCCTTAAGACTGACCTGGACAATTTGCGACCCATCATCAGACCAACCCATCAGCCATGAACTGTCACTTGCCACATAGGAAATGCCTTATTTATTTATTTATTTATTATATTTATACCCTGCCTTTTTTCCTGCAAGGAACCCAAGGCGGCTTACATAATCCTCCTCCTCCTCTCCATTTTATCCTCACAACAACCCTGTGAGGTAGGTTAGGCTGAGAGACCGTGACTGGCCCAAAGTCACCCAGGGAGCTTCGTGGCCAAGTGGAGACTAGAACCCGGATCTCCCGAGTCCCAGTCCAACACTCTAACCACTACGCCACGCTGGCTTAAACCAAGTCGGACCATTGATCCATCTAGCTCTGTATTGACTACACCAGGGATGGGGAATGTGTGACCCTCCAGACCTGCACACCCACTGTGCTAAACATCTGAGACCTGCGCTATATCCCACCTCCTTAAGAGGCACCACTGGTTGGGACATGAGACAGGGCCTTTTCTGTGGTGGGATCCTACACTAGAAATACAGGGACTCAATGACCATTCTATGGAGCTATACTTGATTGGTATGAAATGGTCTTGGTGTGTGTGTGTGTGTGTGTGTGTGAGAGAGAGAGAGAGAGAGAGAGAGAGAGAGAGAGAGAGAGTTAAGCCATGCTCTCACTTGGTTGTTTGGGCTTCATAGCAAGCCTTTCTTTGGGCACAAGGGAGCTCAGCATCCCAGAGCTGAATAGTGTCATCAGCTTTCATTTCAGATATTGGCACTGAGTGTCATCCTTCCACTTTAACAGAAGAGGCAGCAAGCAGGTGACAGCAAGTACTACCATGGCTAGACTGTATAATGGCTTGGAAGAGCACCATTTCGTTCCAATGAGGAGGATTTTGACATGATTTAATTTGGAGATTTGGATCCTTTCTTCTACACTTTTTTTTTTGTTTCAATCAAAAGTAAATGGCTTCTTCCACACTTGTGGTGGCATCAGGCTGCACATCAGCTCTCTGGCGTTATATATTTTAAAGATAGAAGCTTAGGGATAACTTTGAGAAGCACATTTCCCCATTGAAAGCTATTAAACTAACCAAGAGACATTCAAAGGTTTCCAAATCCAAAACACAAAGTTCTTCTTCAGTAACATAATATTTTACACCTGGAGCCATGCAAGACAGCATAATATTCTTTCATTTTCATGCTGGTGAAAAATCAGTTGTGTCTTTACCATGCTGTTGCACAACTCTCATTCATTTCAATATGGCTTGTGCAAGAGAACTTCCTGCTAGTTTGTGCCCTTGGGCTTCATTCCTTTTGATGTCATGCTGGGGGGGGGGGGGGATGCCACCAGAAAATACTGCCGCCTTGTTGCTTGTTTTACATGGTTTCTGCTTTGTGTACTGCCATAGCAATCTTCAGCACTTTCATGCTTTTCTCTAGGATACTTAGAATAAGTGTTCCATGCTTGGGTCGATGTCTCCTTGCTAGAGCTATAAAGAGAACTCTGTCTGCTATTCCCTAATGAAACATACAGGGCAGCAACTGCTCGGGACTAACAAGTATGATTGACTGCCCCGGCTTGCCGAGTGCCTTATCACAGCTAAGGTAATTGGGATTCTGAATTCAGATTTACAGTTGAGCATGACACATTCCCCCATAATGCAGCACAGATGATTGGACCTCTTAATTCTAGCTGACTGGCCCATCAGTCATGAGGCTGCTATATCACAGCACAACTTTTTGGGATTGTGAATCATAACGAGGTACCATCTGTTGACACTGTAATCACCTTGGGTTCTATAATATGTGCTTGTGACCTTAGGCCATCAGGGGTTCATAGTTCAATGTGGCACCTTGAAAAGCACATTCACGGCTCCTTTTTTGAAAGCAACTGTTAGATATGATGCAAACATGATGTTAGTTAGATAATATCTTCACATCTTTCACCTTTTCTCCTTTGCAGTTGTTTGATTTGAACAGCTCAAGGATGGTTATTCAGAGCAGTAAATGTGCTGTTGCTAACCATTTGTTGCATGGAAATCAGAGATCTTTCATCAAACATTTCTTTGGAGATAATATCCCATGTCCCCAGAACTATTTTGCACTCGGGAAAATATTATTCTCTCCTTCTCACACCTTCCCACCCCTTCGCCAATGCATCTGTTGCTTTTGTGTTAGCCATGTGTAATGGCCGTGTTAGCCGTGTGCCACTCCCCCTACCCCTTTTGCCTTCAGCCCCATCCACCATCAGAATACAGTTCCCAAGAACTCCTCTGCAATTGAATTTAGCCCTCAGGCTGAAAGAAGCTCCCCACCCCTGCACTAATAGACAACCAGGAAGTAGAAAGAGAGTGACAGAGGTGGCAGAATTTGGCAAGCTGTGTTGGAACAAACTCAACCAACTCAGAATGTAAATGACACCATGTTGGGCAACACACGGGGTAGAATGGAGAGTTGACAGAGTACAGTTGGAAAATAAGGAAAGGAGGAAGACTGAAGCACAGATATTTACCAGCTTTAGAGAAAAAGGAGTCTCAGGAGGGCCATCCCCAAAGGTTCATGGTGATCTGGGAGTTCATCACAGGGGATCGGGCTACCAGGCTACAGGGATTGTGATTCACAAAGTAACAGTGGGAACAAGTCACCCTGCCTCTACAATAACTATCTGGAAGTTGTTGTCATTCCCATGAAGACAAAGGCAGTGATGGGGGTGGGGAGCTGAAGTTAGGCACACTTCCTGAGCCCTACAGAGTGCATGTAGCAGCCAAAACAAAACAAAAAACTAGGTTTAGGGTGGCCACTTATGAATTGCCAAAGAAGAGGACATGCATGCATCACCAAAAAAGAGGACACCACTTTACATAAAATTGACATATGCTCATGTGCATATATATATATATATATATATATGATGCAAATTAAGAAATTATTATAATTTAAAGAGAAATACAGTACATCTCACCATAGTGTGGAAGACTCTGACCAGGTGACCTGTGCACCTTGCTCGGCCTGCTGTCCAGGTGCTGTTGATGGGTTACTTCAAGGCAAAGCTCTTCCTTCAGATGGTTCTTTATCTTTAAACCAGACTCAAACTGGACAGCCCTTCAAATAGAGGATGCCTTCAAAATGGGGGACAGTCCTCTGTAAAAGAGGATGTGTAGACACCCTACCTGGGTTCCACTTGAACCCTCCTAACTGAGTTAAACAGAGAAGTGACTTGACTAAAGGATGGACTGACTTGGAAGTAGTCAGGCAATGAACTTCCCTGTACCCCATTGGTGACATTTGAGAGAGAGAGAGAGAGAGAGAGAGAGAGAGAGAGAGAGAGAGAAATCCTACTTAATTTTGGCTCACTGGGTCAAACCAAAAATCCATGTATATATGGGCACTGGTGGTTGCCCTCTTAACTTTGAATGGGGACTTGGGAGATGTTTGCACACAACGTCCAAGTGGTGGAAAGAGGGCTCAGTAGTGACACGCTGAACATGGTTTATGTTCATGATGGAGCAAGCAGATGAAGGCTTTGCTACAAAAACATTTCTCACTGACAGAAAGGATAAGCCTGGACAGGGCTTTTTTTCTGGTGGAACTCACTGGAACTGAGTTCCAGCACCTTTTCTTCTATTAATTGCATTACAATTTAATCGCCATCTACTCCCGAGGAAATGTAATCCAAGAGTTCCGGTACACTTTTCTCCAGAAAAAAAGCACTGAGCCTGGATATAAAAATAAGTGCATGGCTGAGGGCTTAAGAGCTGTGTAAATTGGCCCTCAATCTAGCTGACCTGGCCATTGGCTAGCTGAGTAGAAGTCATTGTGCAAGTCTTTAAGACAACTAGCCATTGTTTGCCAGTGCAGATTAATATTAACCCTTTTCCAGCATCTGAATCAATATGTGCACACCAGTTAAGGAGTTGTTCAAATAAGATCAAATAGCCTACCATTAAAAAAAGGTATGTATATTGACCAAGCCTAAGACAAGGAATCAGACTGGTCTGAAAATGAGAGGAGATTATGTTATTGAAAAGGAGAATTCAACTATTTTGATTTGTAGCACTATCTACCATGTGCTACAAATCCTAATCTGTTACAGTAAAAACAACAAAGAGTGTTGTGGCACCTGAGAGACCAACATGACTTATGCCATAATAAATTTGTTTGTCTCTAAGGTGCCGGAAGACTCTTTGTTGATTTTGCATTTGTAGGAGCTTGTCAGAATGCTGTGCCGTTGATTTGCAACCAATGCTGGGAGGTGGAATGAATTGCTTCTTCGTTTGTTTTCATTTAAAATGTTCTACTCTGCTCCTTCATCCATAAAGGATCCCAGGGAAGTATATGTAGAATTTGTGTAAAACAAATGCAATATAACAATGACAATGAAAGTACAGCATGAGTCCCAGTTGAAGGTGGCTCCATCATGAACCAGGGTGAAGCGAGAGATGCTTCAGGCTGGCTCTGCACACCAGCATTCATGCATTCTGCAATGGGCATCTGCATAAGGGAAGCCTATGTGTAGAAAGCTCTACCCAAGTAGTTTCCCCCTATGCAGTCACCTATTCGCATTGTGTGGGCACCAGACCAAGGAGCCACAGAATGCCAGGGGTAGAGCCAACTGTATGGCCCAGTTGTCCCTGCTACAAATAGAACCCTTTCACTTGAATAACACATGAAGGGGCATAGTTTCTTCCATTAAAGAATGGGGGTGGTTTCTACCATTAGCATGTTTTGGACACTCCCTTTCCTGTGGCACTGACTTGGAAAAGTCCAGTATTATCAAGTAAGGACAGAGCCTTACACTTTATCAGGGCCCAGAAATCCAGGAGGACTCAGCCAAGACTGCAGCCCCATTACCATGAGGGGGGAAATGAGGCATAATTATGTAGATCACACTTGAGGATATTTATGGAAAATTATTTCCCTGAATCTATGCACCTATTGTCCAGATCTTGCTGAAGTTTGCAGAAGCCAATCAGAGAAGCAGTGGAAGAGCAGAACAAGCAACATTCTGTGGCTTATGCTGGCTCAGCTTGCCTGAGTGTGGAAAGCTAAGCAGGGTCAGGCCTGGTTGTTACTTGGATGGGAGACCCCTCCTCTTGTTTCCTGCACTGAGCAGGGGGTTGGACTCGATAGCCTTGTAGGCTCCTTCCAACTCTATGATCTATGAAATCTATGAACAGTGAATGTTCAGGCCCTTGCTGGCCTAGGCCCCTCTCTAGAGCACAGAGAGTGTGCTTGTGCAGTTAAACTAGGATGGGTAGTTTGAGAGACAGAGAGATATGTGCTTCCCTATGTGATATGCTTTCTCAAGAACTATCAGTCCCAGAGTCCTTTGTGCATAGGGAAGGGCAAAGAAACATAATAATCACGGTCATTGATCCCAGGGACAGTGGGGACCAGTGATGCAGGTCAGATTTACAGGCCCAAAATATACGCGAGTAAGGGTGTAATCCTATGGGGATGCCTATAACCTTCCGAATTCAGAGAATTACAGACATCCTTTGCAGAGTGGGAGAAGCATGGAGGCAAAGGTCACCTCTGCTTCTCCCACCCTGCAAAACAGGGATTGTGACAAAGATGATTAAGGGACTGGAAACAAGGCCCTATGAGGAGAGATTGAAAGAACTGGGCATGTTTAGCCTTCAGAAGAGGAGACTGAGGGGAGATATGATAGCACTCTTCCAGTACTTGAAGGTTTGTCACACAGAGGAGGGCCAGGATCTCTTCTCAATCATCCCAGTCTGCAGGACACGGAATAATGGGCTCAAGTTACAGGAACCCAGATTCCACCTAAACATCAGGAAAATTTTCCTGGCTGTTAGAGCAATAAGACAATGGAACCAATTACCTAGGGAGATGGTGAGCTCTCCCACTCTGGAGGCATTCAAGGTGAAGCTGGACAGCCATCTGTCAGGGATGCTTTGACCTGGATTCCTGCATTGAGCAGGGGGTTGAACTCGATGGCCTTGTAGGCCCCTTCCAACTCTACTTTTCTATGATTCTATGTTTCTATGTGTATGGAGGGGGACTGTATTACAAGTATACAGTCCCCCCAAAAATAATGCCTGGTCCTTATTAAAACTATGGAATACTTGGAATTGGTGGAAGCAACATATGCCATGCTAGAAGGGTTGAATGTTGCCTGGCCTTGTTTTATGCACCTCTGTCATCATGCATGTGTGCTGGCTCACATATCCATCACTCTTGGGCACCAGGATCCATGGATCTCTTGCATGCTGGTCCTCTCTCTTTCTACTGTGCTTGGCAGGTGGCTAATACCATCAATAGCAGAAGAGGAAATGGGAGGAGAGTTTAACTGAAGGCAAGAGAGTAGGAGAAGCTGGGATCAACCTGAGAAGGACAACTACTATGAAACTTAGAGACAACTGCAATTAAAGAAAATGAGAAAGAGGGATACAGAGAAGGGTCTGAAAGAGGGAATGGAAGAGAGGAGGCAGAGAAAGGGAAGTTGAAAGATTGGGGAGGGGTGCAAAGAAATGAAAGAGAAGATGGGGAGAGTAGAAGCTGTATGAAATATGAAAGAGAGAAAAGAAAGATTTAAAAAATTTCCCCTGCTGCTGGGATGCAGCATCCTTGCACAAGATGCCCTCAGTACCTGACCCCCTTCGCCATGATCATTTGATTGCCCTCTATCTCTAGGTCTTACACATGTTTAGGGCCCTAAAAGAAGGGCTCTTTCTCACTTCCTGTGGAACCCTGATTCTGATGAAAATGTCAGCATTGTTGCTGTTCCATGTTTCAGATCGGTCTTTTGATCAATAGACTTTTGGCGCGGTGGGGGGGATCTTTTGGGTTTTGTTTGGAGAATGAACAGAAACAAGAGCTGACTTGACTTAGTTGCACATTCATAGTGTAACTAAGCTCTTTGGATTAGCCAGGAGTGTTACAGAGAGCACAAGGTCACATAGAATCATAGAAAAGTCGAGTTGGAAGGGGCCTACAAGGCCATTGAGGACCCAATATTATACGTGGGACTCTATCAAAGGTGTTATATTAGAAGCCATGGCTAATTTGGCTTCTGTAATCCCATATATGCTACTTCATACTTTTCCTGTAAATGTAATGATACTGGGCAAGGAAACTGATTTTGATTATGTAAAAGTGAAGAATAAATCTGGAGAGATGCAAAGGAAAGGATTCTGGTTCTGTTAAAGCATAATGCACCTGCTCAGAGGAAATATCATCTTGCATATGTTCCAAGGCTAGTTGAGATTTAATGTGAGATTTGCCTTGGTTCACCTTCCAACACTATTTTTCAGTTTCCTCTTCTTTCTTTTCTGTTTTTTAGTTCCTTACTAGTGGGTAGTTCCAATTGCTTAATGCATTGTTGAAGATTAGAAAATAATTTGTAGACTCCAATATTATGAAAGCAGTCAAATCATGCTATCATCATGGATTGAAATTTAATCCAGTAAAAGCAAGTTTGAACTTTAAAATAAATGCAAAAGAAAGTTATTTCTTTGAGAGAACAATCTGCATAAGAAACAACATACTAAAAGTTGCAAATGTCCAGATCAATGCAAATCAGGGTTTTTTCCCCATCGCCACTTGATGTTGGGAATGGCTGAAAAGTAGTAGTCAGTTGACATTGTAATATCTCTGCTTCTACAGAGTCAAATGGGTCCTTTTTTGTAAATTAGCTTTACAGTCAATGAAATACTCAAACATTTAATAGGGTCATTTGAGTTTGAAAAAGTCCCCTGGAGGAGGAGTTACCTCATGAAGTCTTTTCTTCTCCTGGGCTTTAAGTGTGGGAAGCCAGGGAGGCTGCAGGCTGGCAGAGAGATGATTGTACAATCAAAGACAGGAGACTCACACACCCTCCTTGGCCACCTCATAAATAAAGTAAGCACAAGATCTCTGACCCCTTCCATGGGAATTTCTCAGAAATTTTCTTCTCCTTTGAACATTTTTTAAAAGCAATTTATTTTCTATTAATTAATGAGAAAGGTAAAAAAAAATGTGGAAGAGATTTTCAGCACAAAGCTAATCTTGTACATTTTCTGTGCTGTATCAGCATTAACACCTGTTGATGTTAACACTAACAGTTACTGTCATAATCTTCCGGCATTAGAGTCACATCCAGCCCGATGCTTTGTTTGGATACAGTCAAGCAATGTGTCCCCATGCCAATAATAGCCAATGTGGGTGGAAATGAATCAGGAACTTGAAGTGTGCATCCCACAATAAGCTTTGGCCCACCTCAAATACTTAAAAGTATCTTGCACCGAGAGCAAGCAATGAGCTATACAATGCTATGCCATCTCATACAGAACATCTCCTGAAGGTGTGAATATATGTTTTGGGCAGGGATGGGGACTCGGACTCGAGGACTCGACTCGTGAGTCGGACTGAGTCCCCCTTCTGACTCGACTCGGACTCGAGTCCCAATATTTTTAATGGGACTCGAGACTCGACTCGGGACTCGAGACCAAGGACTCGTCAACATACCTGGGCTGTTGACGAGTCTTCTGGCTGTGCCAGAAGGAGCGCGATCACCGGTGAAGAGCGCATGGAAGCGAGGCGCGCCGCTGCTCGGCCATTATGGACAGCTACCAGGAGCGCAGCCCCAACGATGTGTTGAGATTTATTTTGATTGATGTGTTGTTGTGGGGGGTTTGGGTTAGGGTCAGACATTTTGGGTTTGGCTGCCTCTGCCTGCCTGTCTGGGGTTCCCAGCCTCCTCTGCCTGCCTGGTCTCTTCTTGACCTGTTCAACAGTTGAATTGTCCAAGACAAAGGCCTCTGCCTGCCTGCTTTGGGGTGCCCTGCCTCCTCTGCCTGCCTGGTTATTTTGGGTTTGTCTGCCTGGTCTGTTCTTGCCAAAATCACTTGCAGAGTTTTGAAATAAAAAGGCACACTTGTACCTAGAATTTATTTAAGCCACACATCTGAAGTAGCCTTATTTTGTTGGGGGGAAACCCCATTGATTTTAATAGGGACTCGTGGAGTCAGTTTTGGGAGTGACTCAGGACTCGTGACTCGTGAGTCACCATTTTGGACCAAGGACTCGGACTCGGACTCGAGACTCGGGTCCAAAGACTCATGACTCGACTCGTGACTCGAGACCAAGGACTCTTCAACATCCCTGGTTTTGGGTGACCCAAAGCTTAATGTGCGGTGCATATCCCCAGTTCCTTATTCATTTCTACATGCATTATCTATTATTGGCATGGGGCAGTATGCTACACAGTGTCTTGCACCAAAACAAAGCATTGGGCTGAATGTCATTCTATGCCATCACATAGAAGATATTGTCCTGGAGATGTAGGCACACCCTGGTTCTGTATTCATTTTTACATACATTGGCAAGTATTGGCATGGGAGCGCAATACTTAGCAGCATTGAGCTGGACACAATTTTATGCCATCTGATAGATGACACCCTCCCAGAGGTGTGGGTGTATGATAGCTTAAACCTTATTGTGGGGTGCACTTCCCCAGTTCTTTGTTCATTTTTACATACATTGGCTATTGTTGGCATGGGGGCACCATGCTTGACAGTGTTACTTCCTGTTTGGTAGGAGCATGGCCCATACCCTTGTCAGAGCTTGGGAAGAGGCCTTAGCAACCACATGATGCTTTTGAAGATCCCACAGGAAGGTGACCTACACAACTGCGGATAAAAATACATGCTGTTTTACATCAAGCTAGACTTTACAACTTTCAATACATTGTTTCTTGTGCTAGTCTGATGGTTGTCTAAAAAATAATTTATTTTGCAATTATTTTAAAATTAGCATGTATTGCAGGTGATGAAGTGGACAGTGTCTATGAAAGCTTATGCCAAAAAAGTTTGTTAATTTTTAAGGTGCCACGAGACTCCTTCTTGTTTTTTCTGCAATAGACTAACATGGCTACCGCTGTGGAACACATTTTTCACTATCTTTACTGTACTTATCGGCATGTTCCAGAGTTGGCTGTGGAGATTTGATGTGAGGGCGGGGGAGAGATTTGTGTTGCAACTAACCATAGTTTCCTTATTGTTCAGTTTTCCTGTTTTTACTTCTTGTTTTTTGGGCAGTACCAACTGCTTAATCCATGGGTGAAATGATCTTTAGGCCCCGATATCATGAAAGCAGTTACAATGAACTATGAACATGTAATGGAACTGTTACCTGGAGGTGGAACTGAGATGTCTTTGTAGATGCATTTGTGTGCACCACTAATTTTGTGCAGAACCAAGTGAGTGCTGCACAAAGTGTGTAGTGGGAGACATTTGGATAACACCTAGGGCTGGCCCTGATCCCTGTGCCTTTAAAAAAAAACTCCAACTCAAATCCACAAAGTGTCCCTGGGCTTCCAGTTCTGAAACACATGAGACTGGAGAATTTGATGCAAAACCTGAAGTCAACTCATTTTTGCTAGAAATAAGGCCGAGGATGGCTTGGAAGAAAAACAGGTAAAGCTTAAACAACTCATCCATCAACATGAGGTTGTTATGAATGTAAACTACAGACTTCAGCTGGAATATCATCTGTCATTTTTATGGAGCTCTAGATTGTTTTTATGCACTGGGCCACAGGGGTTTATTCTGCAAAAGTGCTAAATGGAGCATCTGATGAAGCAGGCTGTTGCCTATGTAAGTACTTGCCACAATAAACTAGTGAAGCTGGGAATCAAAGGGCAATGTGAATGTAGAGAGTTAGAGCAGATGTAGCAAGGTTTCTAACTCCCTCTTTCTTCCTTGCCATGTCCAACAGGCTGCCTCCCCAAATTCAAGAAAACTTTTGGAGTTACTCCTGGATGGAGTATGAGTATATGAGGCTGCTGATTTCAACTTCTAGCTGATTAAATTTGCAAATGTTTACATGTTATGAGCTTTGTGCTAATATTGCCCTCTTATTTTGTCTCTCTTTACACCAGTTATGGAGATATGGTACCCAAGACGATTGCTGGCAAGATATTTGGCTCCATTTGTTCACTCAGCGGTGTCCTTGTCATTGCTCTTCCTGTCCCAGTTATTGTTTCCAACTTCAGCCGGATTTACCACCAGAATCAAAGAGCTGACAAGCGGCGAGCACAAAAGGTAAGATGATAATCCACAGAAAGCTATGATATATGTACAAATTTCAATTCCGTTGCTGCTTTACTGATAATGGCCCAGTCTATCAAAACAGCAATGTGGAGAAGTTACATTTATCCAAGTATCTTGCCCAACATACTTTTTTTACAGGCTGATTCATGCATGTAAACAACTGCAAGAACTTGTGCAGGGGTTAAGACCCAAACCAAGAGCCAGTGTGGCGTAGTGGTGAGAGTGTTGGACTGGGACTCAGGAGATCCGGGTTCTAGTCCCCGCTCTGCCATGAAACTCACTGGGTGACTTTGGGCCAGTCACTGACTCTCAGCCTAACCTACCTCACAGGGTTGTTGTGAGGATAAAATGGAGAGGAGGAGGAGGATTATGTAAGCCGCCTTGGGTTCCTTGCAGGAAAAAAGGCGGGATATAAATATAATAAATAAAAGAGGTTCAAATTACAACAAAGAGGACTTTGACTAAATATTAGGAAGTCATTCCTGATAGTTCAAGCTGTCTGACAGTGGGCCAGGCTGCCTTGGAGGGTGGTGGTCTCTCCATTGGTGGAGGTTTTTAAGCAGAGGTTGGATGGCCACCTGTCAGGGATGCTGTGGTAGTGGATTTCCTGTATCAGCGGAGGGTTGGGCCAGATGACCTTTGAGGTCACTTCCAGCTAAATGATTCTAGGTCATTGAACAGCCATCACAGAGATCAAACTCTACAGATATTAAACTGTAAAATATCATATTTGTCTTTAAGAATTATCAGGTGGGCAGATATCTAATCCCAGCTATAAAAATTTACCCATGTATGTTCAAAGTGCATTACAATCTCTGTGATGTTGGACCTCACAACAACCCTATAAGTTAGGCCATGTGTTGCAGTACTCCCCACAGTGAATTGACATGGAGTCGATTCGAGAGCACATAATGCAGGCCACATGCTGAAGCTAAGCAGGTATGAGCCAGGTCAGTGCTTGGATGGGTGACTGCCTGGGCTGCCCACATCTGTTCTCCTGCATTGAGCAGGGGGTTGGACTCGATGGCCTTATAGGCCCCTTCCAACTCTACTATTCTATGATTCTATGAATCTACCAGAAGCGTGAACACAGAGAGCAGCAGTCTGCACATAGCATGATTTTGCCAAGAGAAAGGCCAGGATCACAGAGGGACTGAAGGAGTGCTATTCCAGTCATTACTGCCAGCCAGCTCCATAGGTCCCATGTTAGGAGAAAACCCCCTGGAAGAAGGGCTTAAATTCCATGGAAGTACCTAATCTGATCACACAGCCAGAGGAGCAGACACAAGATACTCATAATGGGGTCTTTGTGGTCCCCCAGAAGCCCATCCTGTGACATGTCCCCCTCACCAAACTTATACATGGAGCCCCAGAGAGTACAGCCATAGAGCCCAGATCTGAAGGGAACCCCATGTGAGGCTGCAGCACATATTGTCTGACTCATTGATGCCCAAGGGTGCCTTTCATTTATTTTACCTAGATAAAACTGCTCGAACTGGCTTGTTGATATGGATTAACACAGCTGCCTGAATTCTTGGATTCTCCTTGGGGCTGCGACTGTGGGGACAATCATGATGAGTGCCTGTACTTCAAATTTTCCATTGAGCACACCTAATGTGTCCCCACCCCTTCACCTCACACTGCTCCGCTGCTTGGCTTATTGCCCTTACATTGCCCTCTCACTGAAAGTCTCAATGAGGTCTGTTTTTTAGCAGTGCTGTACCTGATGGGGAACAAGTAATGTCATTAAGACAATATTCATTCATCCCATTTATGAAGTTGCACTGTTTGCTCCGCTGCACATTCCCTGGCTCTGATCTGCCAAGGAAGAATGACTCGTGCAACGAGCAGAGTAGATGCTTGGTGTTAAAGAGGAAAGGTGCCTGTGCTCCCCACTGCCTTTCCTATATGGGGGTGGGGAGATACTTTGTGGCCATGGATGTTCGGGTCTCTGCACACCTGCCTCTTTTCTTGGCATGCCCAAGGGTTGTGGCGGAGGAGCAAGGGTCGTGCTGTGAGGCATGGCTCATGTTCCCCGCCGGTGTGCCTCTTCCCTTGCTTACTTGTCATCCTTGCAGCCCCAGTGGCAGCAGTGAAATTGAGGTTTCTGATGGGTCCTTGTTTCTGGTGTTCTGAGGAGGGATGTCCATATGAGGAGTGTTAGCAATAGCCAGCATCCCACTGTGCTCTTCCCCTGGCTCTTTGTGAAAAGTGCCCCATCACCAGGTTCTCACATCTGTACTCCACGTTCTCTAGAAGGGCAAAGTGATGTAGCCCTTCTACGGTATTGCATCTCAAGCTGTGTTTCCTTGCTGGGGCTTACATGCTCTTGGTGGTTTTCTGTAATTGGCTACTGAGTGAGTGAGACAAAATCCTATCCTCTGATGTGGCACAGGTGGGGGAGGGGGTATAAAGAGGAAGGAGGCTGTCCATTTGGGTTTTTTCATTGATTCTGATGGAAGCATTTTAACTTATGCCACTCCTCTTCCCCCATCCCCCAGGTCACCCCCAATTGCTCCCACCTTTGTTCCTTGTGCTAGGGGCGTACTGCTGACGCTGCATGACTCCGGCACAACTGTAATGCCTACGGCAGTGTATATCCACTATGCCAGCCTAACCCTTAGTTGTGCTGGCATGAGGCATTTAGTAGCAATCCTATCCCAGCAGGTGTCATTTGAGGATAGGATTGCACTGTAATCAACACTTTTTTTTTTTTTTACAAAAAGACAAACCTAGCCTATAAACACTGACACTTCAAAAGGCCAAGAAAGTCCCCCCCACCCCACCTGCTTTCCCGTTGCAGGAATGAACATTAAATAATGTTCTCAGTAAATCTGAAAATAAAACAAAAGGCAGCTGATGTGGCTGTGGCATTTTTAATCCTCTGGGGGGAAATCTCCGGTAATTGACTTTCTTCTAATTAGCTCTAATAGCACCTCGGCACCTCCTTGTCTTTTGCAGAAAAGGCTGAAGCAAAGCTATTGCACATCACAGTGTCTGCTGGTAAGTCCAAGTGACAGGCAGAGCGACACAAGCAATAATGAGCAGGGGGGCTTTCCTCCCCCTGCAACAAAGACTGAGGAATAATCTATTATTAAATATGTGGTTTATAAACACAAAAAGGAAACAGCAAATGGAAATGACTGAGCTGTAAGAGAAGGGGAAAATAAATAAAACATGGGCCTATTTCCATGCATCTCACTCGCTCGCTATCTGATAGGATATATTTTTTTTTAAGCTTCGGATTTGAAGTGGAGCCTTTCTCCTATCTAAAGCTCCTGTTTCATTTTCTTTATTGCATTCAGATCTTGCTCTTTCTTTAGAAATCTCGGAGCAGCTTCTGTGACATGGAGCTCCGGGGTAGTTGTCTCCCTCATCCATGCACTGACTGGGCCAAGACCAGTTTAAACTTTCACAATGTAAGAGTGTGGCCTCCACTGATAATTTGCAAACTGGTGGCAGTGGAATAGGTGGGATGGGTGGGTGACCAAGGCAGATGGTATGCCATCAGCACTCCAGGCAAGAAACAGAAGCAGCCTTGTTAATGTCAGTCCACATTCATGTCAGTGGCATCTACCTTTGGCTTGCCTGTAGTGGGTGTCAAAGTCCTCTATGGGATAAATGTACATGTGCAGCCATGATCCAGAGTCCAACTGGAAATTTGTTTACATGGATACATCTAGTTCAAGTCAGGCTTGAATTAAGTCTGATTTAGCTTGAACTAAGCCTTCGATCAATCTCATTTACTAGGCAACTGCCATAGGTTATAAGGTCTGTCTACCACCTCATGGGGTTAACTAAAGTGTGAGGTTAATTAATAACAGAACCAACTTTACAGGATGATTCACTGTTTAAGAGGTTGTAGCCTCACTGAACTGAATGCGACTTCACCCACCCATGAAAGTGAACGAGTGAATCGCCTCATTAAAGAGTTGGCAGATCTCCCTATAGCATCAACAAAGCTGTTAAAACAAAATTCTAGTTTTAAAGCCAGAGGTTTTGCGGGGAGGGTGGGAAGGTAATCACAACAGACGAACTGAACACAAGCCACTCTTGGGTAGGGATAGAGAAATCTCTCAATTTGGATTTCTCCCTGTTTCTCATTTTTCCAATCGTAAGTCCAGGTCTTCCTGAAATTTGAGGATTTTTTTAAAAAAAAGTTTGCATGGGAATTCAAAAGCATTATGGTGTACATTTCCCCATTTTTGTATGCATTTTGGCCAAATATTCACATTTTTTGCAAGCAATTTTCCTAATACAGTGCATTTTTAATGTCATTTTTCCTATATACACATTTTTGTATGCATTTTTTGATTGGAGCACTCCAATGCAAAATTCAGAGAAGTGAGAATTTCAAAGAAAGAGCTTTATAGTGCAAAACTAGGTAAGTTTCATGTGAATTAATTTCTCCCCATCCCTACACTTGGGGGGGGGGGCACTCAACTGGCATGCTGCTGAAAGCTTCAATGGAGAACATGATGCATGTGGCTTTGGTGACATGTTCGGTGCATGTGGCCCTGTTCTCTACTTTTTATTTTGCAGATTCCAGTTGCCCTGAAATTAGTGGCATTTCAAGCAGACCATATAGTGCCAAATGTGTTTCAATGAGTTAGGTAGTCCAGTAGGTGTGCCTCTACCTTGTCCTCTCAGTGGGAATTATGACTTATGACTTGAGGCACAATCCGCAGGAAAATTTGTTGGTGTGAACTCCAAAGCAATTAATAGGCTTGCATTACAATGAGATGTGTGCAGGTTGGATCATGCTCATTCATTCCAGTGGGCATGGGGCTTACATAAAGTTTCCTGTGGTTCATCAGCTATTTGTTGCAAAGTTCCCTGCCGTAGGAATACCCAAGGTGTTTTAGTTCTCTGACATTGCCTCTTTAGATGACAACATGTATTACTTCACTTAGAGTGCAATCCTATGCATGTTTAGACAGAAAAAGTCCTACAATTCCCAGCATGTAGCTGGGGCATGCTGGGAGGGGCATGCTGGGAGTTGTAGGGCTTTTTTCTGTCTAAACATACATAGGATTGCACTCTTACTTCGAAATGTGGTAAGCCAGGCATGCTGCATTTAGGGGTTCTCCTCCTCATTCTACTTAGTGGGGCCCTGGGCATCTGCCCCAAAGCCCTACCCTGGCAGCATCACTTTCTGTGATAGGCCATTCACACATATGCAACTCATCAGTGAAGTTGAAATCCTAGAGTTGTAGGAATTAGAGCACTATTGTTACACTTTTATTGCCTAATTACGCAGGTCTCTGCTGCACCTTAAATCTAGCAACATGCAGAAAAGATAAGTCTACGGTACCTCAACTACAGAGGAAGGTTCTTCAGCTCAAATTATTGTGCCACCAGACTACCTTGAGAAGTGCACTTTTATCCTGCACACTTTTACTTGAAGATGATTCCCAGGATATTGCCTGTTGCTGATAGGATTCAGCTTTTAGTACTTTCATTCCAGTACTTTTTCCTAGCGCTCCAATCCAATCTTACAATTACACATAAAAACCCTCTATGATTGAATACGTCGATCTGAACTAGCATTTACTGTTGTGGAAAACTAACTCAACCGGTAATGAACTAACCTGACTTGTCTTACCAACATCACAGTTGAATATCAGGCAGCGCCTGATCGGTTATTGAAAATCTGACATTAGAAAACAGATCTACATTCAATCCTAACTGAGTTCTTTGTGTATGCCAGTTTCAAACCTTAAAATAACATAGCATAAAAACACAGCAAAATCCTATCCAGTTAATGTCCCAGAACCATGACCTTCGGGATCACTCAAATACCTTTTAAGCACTTTTAGGCACAGCTTATTCTGTCATCATCAGCAGCAACATTCATACCTTCAGCCTTCTCATTTAACAAAAATAGCACTTCACCTACTTAAAATAGCCCCTGTGATCACATATAATCTGAAAAGAAACAAACGCTGTTAAAAGAAGATTGCATGCTTCTGGATAAATAATACTGCAAATCATTGTGATTTACATTATAGTCTTATTGTAATTTCCTAAGTAGTGTTACTGTTTTGCTAAGATCAGAGGGTCAGTCAGTATACTGTTGTTCTTTAAGGCCACCAGTGTATAAATATCCCATTGTTGCACTGAATAATGTACTCAAGGGTTTTGGGATTGGGGTCCAGGAGTAACAACTGTCCACAACCAAGTTTTTGGGATTGTTAATATTCCAGATTTGGGTGTTATCGTTTAAATGATCTCTGTTCTTACCATTTGTCCCCTATTTATTAAGGGGCAGCTATATCCACATATCAAAATGGTGTCAATCACTCCTTCCTTATTATTACTATATAGTACTTTCACCTGTCACACACCAGCGCAAAGATCCTTTATGGTGGTGTGATGCAGGGTTTTTCCAACTTGTACAAATGTTCAATAAGTAGGAGAAAAGAAGGATTTTATTACCATTTTATAAACAAAGAACACCTTCTCAGCTGCCCAATTATTCCCTGAGGCTCAATTCAGTGCTTAACTGAAGCCAAATGTTTTCCCCACCTGTTAAGCCTCCCCCCACACACACACACACACAAAATTATCAGTGGTAGTTGATCTGTTTTGTAAAGAGCATATCTGTTGCTAACTTCAATGCCGGCATGATTGATTGCTGCTCTTATCAGGTTACTGTTGTTGACATACACACCCGGCACAATATATTTTCTCATCACATTTGAATTTCTAATTCTCCCAGGGCTGAGCAAATTGCTGAATTAGTAAAGTTGTATTAAGTTTAAATAGGTAAGTAATTTTCACATGACCCAAATTGTAAGAGTGCTAAAGTTAGAGGAAAGCACACACATTCATTATAACATGTACTGAAATGGCATCCTGGGTTCATGGGATGTCAGAAGCCTCTTAAATATCGCATGAGGTCCAGCACCACTTTTTTTGATGATCATGGATTCTAGCTTTGGGTGTGTTCGGACTTACCTTTTAAACAGTAGCCCATTTGCACAGCAGCCTCAGAAGTGATGCTCTTCACTTCTGTGCCTTTAATGCACTACCCATTCAGTGGGAATTAATTGAATGATGTTCTTCCTTGCTTTGTCCCTGCAGTGGGAAGAAAGCATGCAGAGTGATAACCTTTCAGGTTTCAAAGGCAAGGGTAACACAAAGGGAGTGCCAGCTGCAGATTTGAGAGGGCAATTGAGCAAGATGCCCTCAGGGGGGGCCCTACCTGAGTAGATCCATCCACCTCCTCCTCGCTGTCTATTCACTTGCCTTCTCCCAATTTGCAGAACTGCCCAGAGGGAGAGCATCACCCATCATTTGCCTTGTGCTCTATCTTCTCACTCTAGCCATGGCTCGTATGCTTGGAGAAGGCAGGTGAACAAGCAGTGACAACCAGGAGGCACAGCAGCAGGAGACTCCGGGGTTGGCACTGGGGTGCCTCTCTCTGCCACTGGCCCTGCACGAAGAGATTACAATAGGAGGAGGGCCTGATTCAGGGTGACATCCAAAGCCTTATTCTTGGGTATATTCAAAATTAAATTGCAAAACACACACACACAGCAATACCCAGTGCCAGATAGTGCATTTTAATACCTCCTAGTTATAAGAGAAATAAGAGGCTTAGAAGAAAAACTACAAGTGCTCTAAAACATGGGGGCAAACGTTCCCTACCACTAAATGTACCCCTTATCTCAGGGGCACAGAACTATAATGGGGGGCAGATGACACCACCACCCCAGCCCTCTGTAGACCTGATGATATCATGGGGGCATGGCCACACCCCCTGATGCCATTCTGTCCTAGGCTGAAGCACTAGCTGAAGCTGCCCCAGTTGAGGAAGAGATTTGGTCAGAGATCCAGCTTCACCTGCCCTGAGTCTTCCTTACTGGGGAGGATGCAGGGTGAGCAAAGCCATTTTGACCAAGGTGCCAGGTACAGGAACACTCCTCCACCCAGCACCTTAGCTGGGGATCTGGCTTCATCTTCCCTGCATCTTCCCCCAGTGGGGAGGAAGCAGGACAGGTGAAGCCACCCCAACCTAGGGGCTGGCTGGGTGGTGTAGCTTCACTGCATCTGTGCTTTCCCGGCTTTCCTTGCCCCAGACAAGGACATTCCTCCAGCCAGCACCTCAGCCAGGGTAGCTTCATCTGTGCCACACCTTCCCCCACTGGGGAGGATGCAGGCCAGGCAAAGCTCTTAGTTTGCTGCTTGCTGGCAAGTGGCATCATACATTAATCCCACCGTTATATCCAATCATTGATCAGAGGTAACAGCGGGGATTCCTTCCCTGCTCACCCTGATGGGGCAGGGCTTAGGCAGGTGAAGGGACCTCAGTCAAGGACCTGCAGATTGGATGGGATAGCCTGGTGGACCACATTGAACCACAAGCTGGAGATTCTCACCTTTGCTTTATCATGTATTGATTAATGAGAATAAATAATGCTGCCTTTAAACAGGACAACTCTACACACCAATTTCTGGCTAGGACAGGAGTGGGCATTCCCCCCCCCCCTAGGAAATATAGGAAGCTGCCTAGTAGTGAATCTGCCCATTGGTCCATCTAGCTCAGTAATGCATATACTGACTAGCAGTGGCACTCCAAGGATGCTGGGGACTGAACCTGGGAAACTTTGCATGTGAAGTTCCAGATAAGTCCTACAGCAATAGAGTCAGATATTCCTATAGCGGTAAACAAGCAGTACAATGCTAGCACAAAAGCACCCAGTAGCAATTCCAAATGAGAGACTAAAACTATAATATTCCTGTACTGAACTAGAAGGATTGGTTTCCTTTAATTAATCTTCAAATTCAGGCTTATAGCAGTATAAGTGTTCAGACGCATTATTTGTCTTCATTTAATTCCCTTGACTTAGTAGGCTTGCAAAAATAAATTTGTTTTATTCCTTTGCGTCTGTGCTCATTAACACAACTTTTACTGAACTTAGTTCAAACTAAAGAGCAACATTCACACAATCTAAGCTGAACTGATCCTTTGATTGCACTGATGCTTGGATAGGAATAACCAGTCAATTACCTAAGTACTGCACTAAGGAAGAAATTAACAGATAGAAAATACTAGGGGCCCAATTCAGGAAAAAAAGTTGATCATGCTTAAGTCTGTCAAACTCAAAGAAGCTTTAGGTAAGCATAGGTAATATTCTTGAATTGGATCCTAAATGAGTGGGTATCTAAAGGTGCAATCCTATGCACATTTAGACAGAAAAAAGACCTACAACTCCTAGGTATGCTGGAAGTTGTAGGCCTTTTTTCTGTCTAAACATGCATAGGATTGTGCCTTAAGTGTGGGAAATAAAACTGAATTCTTGGAGAACACATATTAAAATTCACAACTGATTATTAAGAAAAAGTAAATCAAATAATAACTGATTAATAGTGAATAATGAATGAATGGACATCTAATAATGATTTAATAAATCCATGAATATTAAATAGCAGTTTCTAGCCACATGAACTAGAGAAAAAATGAGATGCACTGGTGAAATGTGTTGCAAAATTAGCACACAGAATTCAATATTTTTATTTGTGAGTAAAATAAGATGACCCACTAATTTGTTGTTACAGCTCTAACCACTTTTACTTTTGATTGGTTGGTTTGGTTTGGGGAGGGGGGTTGTAACACTATGTCAAAAGCTCAAAGTGGTGTACAAAAAATGAGAAGAAAAATCTAGTCATTAAGAGATTATAATAACATTCAGCAATAATGCATTGCAATGAATAAACCCATATAGAACTAGGTCACAAAATAGAGGAAACAAAAAACAGCCTTCCTATGATCACTGGCAAGCAGCAAGTCTAAAGAAAGGAGTCTTGTGTTGCCTCTGAAATATAATGAGGTTCAGGCTCAAACAAGCTTCCAAGGGGAGGGACTTCTATAACCTTGTGAAGTCGTAGCTATACAGAGAACTTCTCTTCCTGTGCCAGATCAGTCAAATGTTCTGAACTGGTGCATCCAAACATCCTTCCACAGCTGACCTCAAGGATGGCCCTTCAGATATGTAGAGCCTAAAGGTTTGATAGGCAATGACTAGCAGCTCAAAGTGGGCCTAAAAGTATGCTAGCAAAGCACTGGTATAGTCTTCTTGCAATCATCCCCACCAGAGGTGACCCACAGCATTCTGCACCACTTTATTCATGGTTGGATCCACCTAACAGTCTTTGAAATAATCTGTTTCTGGGTGAGGTGCAAGGTTGGATACTTGTGACTTCAAGATCAGAATGGAGAGAAACGGACAGCTTGCTCATGTCAATACAGCCGGATGGTTGGTGCCAGATAAACTGTGTATGTAGAAGGCAGAGGGGGGAGTATGCACAAATTGTGCAGGGACTATTAATGGTCATCAGCAGTGGGAGATGCAGAGATATAATAAGAGTCCTGCTCTTTAGTTTAAGAAAGCAAGCACAATGCCACATTTGAATAGCCATGGGGTTGTAAATAGGGTCTGTAGCCTGTAACTCTGACTGAGGCCCTGGAGTTGGGTATTATGTGTTCATAGCCCAATGATACATGCAGCTCCAAGGAATATACAAAATGCCATTTCCCAAACTTGAACTGTAACAGAATTAATTACTAGGCGATCCGATAGCCTTAAAGCATTGTGCTCTGTTGCTCACTTTTAAGCTCCTCTTTAAATGACATGTTAAATTCATTGGGGGAGTTGGACTGATCACATTTTAAGGTTCACTTCAGTCAAGTTGAGGGAAGAGGCCATTCACAGTGATTTTTTAAATGATGTTCTAAGAATAGAACATTGATAGGATGCTGCTCTTGAGTGAATGTCAAGGCTCTTGTAGTCTGAGGAATATATTTAACAGCTCAATCACTGAGTGAGTTTCCAGACTAAACTAGGTCCATATTATAGTATTTCTCTTGACTGCTAGGAATTGAATTTGTGGTGGGGTCCCAGAAGGACAGCAAGAAGAATGAATAGGGCAAGGATCCTAGAAGGTATATTTTGGTATAGAAAGGATGATGATGATGATGATGATGATGATGATGATGATGATGATGATGATGATGATGATGATGATGATGCTGGATAGATGAAAACCTCCTCCCCAAATAAAGGGCATATGGCGACTCTCAAAGCTGTAAGGCTTGCAGTTGCTACCACTTTCATTGAAGGAAACAGAAACATGGACAGTGTTTGAAGACCCATCTATACGAATGTTTCCCATGACACTGGTTCTATTTTCTAGCCTTAAGTGGAGAAATATCTACAGGAAAACATATCCCTGTACCTTCTCCCTCAGAAAGTATTACAGCTTTCTCCCTGATGGTGCCCTAGTAGGAGACTACTAGGTTTTTGTTTTTGTTTTTGTTTTTGTTTAAACAAAGTAGGAGACTACTTTGTTTTTGTTTAAAAACAAAACAAAACAAAAAAACTTCACAGCAACCCTTTCTTATACAGAAAAATATTCTCCTCCTCTCACGGGAGGCTGGTGACTCCTATTTCGGAGGGGCTCCTCCTTGTCCATTGCAGGTTTAACAGATTTTATTTGGAGCTTCATAGGAGCTATCCACGGTGCTCCATGGTGGTGAACCTATTTGGGGGATGGAGCTCAGCACCCTGGATAGCTCCTATGAAGCTCCAAATGAAACCTGCAAAACCTGCAATGGAAAAGGAGTCTTACCAAAACAGGAGTCACCAGAAGAGGGTGGTGCCTCTTCTACCACCACCACCACTCATTGTACTGTGTTAATCCTGGACTTCCCTTAAGAATTATTCCAGGTTTTTCTTTAGGTTGGGACTAAGCAAATGGTTTACACTGAGTTTCTGGCTCCCTATTTTCCATCCACTTGGGCCCTTCTTGTTTCAACCTTCTATGTATGTTCACATGCTGCAATTCACTATATTTATTTCTAGCAGCATTTCACCTTTACCACACTAGCAGGCTGTGAGGAGAGGCAAGGGAGAGCAGGGCCATTCCACCAGCCCTGCTAAAATCATTCTGTTCCCCTCTTCCTACCCCATTCTTTTTCATGGCGTAGTGGTGAGAGTGTTGGACTGGGACTCAGGAGATCCGGGTTCTAGTCCCCACTTGGCCACGAAGCTCCCTGGGTGACTTTGGGCCAGTCACGGTCTCTCAGCCTAACCTACCTCACAGGGTTGTTGTGAGGATAAAATGGAGAGGAGGAGGAGGATTATGTAAGCTGCCTTGGGTTCCTTGCAGGAAAAAAGGCGGGGTATAAATATAATAAATAAATAAATGTGTTCTTAGATTGTAAGCCTGCAGTCTAGTTTTACTGATTGCATATAAGCCGCTCTGGGAGCCTTTTTGGCTGAGGAACAGGCATAAAAATACTTCAAATAAATAAATAAATTTGCCCCTTCCTTAGTTTAGACCAGGGGCGCACAACCTTCTTGGCCCAAAGGGCTGCATTTGGGGTCAGCAGCAGGCCTGGGGGCTGCACCTGCTTATGTGCGCGCATGCACACACGCACACACACACACTAATCATGGGTGGGTGGGAAGGCTACTTCAGGGGTTGCTGGGAAGGGAGGATGCTTTAGCTTCTCCCCACTCCCCGAAAGGAGCCTCCCCGCCCCAGCAATCATGTGTGTGTATACGTGTGTGTGTGTGTGTGTGTGTGTGCATGCATGGCCAGTAATGACACAGAAGCAGCAATGCCAGCTGCTGCAGGGTCACTAGTAGATGGAGGAGGCTTTAGTTTAGTTGGGTATCGCTGCTTCCATGCCACCGTTAGACTGTAGAGTGGCCCACTATGTCACTTTTTAAAGTTCCTGATGAACTGCGTTCCTAGGTGTGGCAGGCTTCAGGCCAGGTGCAACTGTGGCCTTCACCGCACCCAGGCAGCGGGGCTCATGGCCCTACCACTGCTCACTGCACTCTCTCCCAGGACTCACCTGCCTATCTGCAATGGAGAGAGGTGAAATGGAAACATATGGCATAGAAAGTATGCACACCCTATAGCAGCGCTGCCCAATGTGGTCCTTGCCAGATGTTTTGGGCTGCAACTCCCCTCAGCCCCAGCCAGCATGGCAATGGTTAAAGATGATGGGAGTTGGCCTCCAAGACATCTGGTGGTGACCAGGTTGGGGAAGGGTGCTCTACAGATGATCTAGACCTCCAAAATGCCCCATGGGGATGTGCCCTAATGATCTACAGTTAATATAGTGTATTAGTGTAGTGTAGTGTAGTGTAGTGTATTGTTATATTTATTGTATATGTTTTATATGTCCTGCCCTTTGGTGTAAAGGGCGTTAGAAATAGATGATGATGATGATGATGATGATGATGATGATGATGATCATCATCATCATCATCATCATCATCATCATCATGATTAATGTTCTCTGCAGATTGGTATGTCTTTTCCTATCTCCCCTCCACTGCTGCCACCAGACAGACTCCTTTTATGGCAAGCAAGGAGGGGAGGAAATGTGCCAAAAATATAGAAATAGGCAAATCAAACTAAACTAATCTGATATGCCAATCCACATCGGAGTAACATTTGAGGAATGGGAGGTTCAACAGGCCTAGTGGATGGGCCTTAAAAGAGAAAGGCCTTACAAGTCATTTGTGTCTGATGTGATGAAGAAAGAGAAAGAACTGTGACACGTTCAAAGGAAAGAATCTGTCAGCGTGTTGTTTCCAAGCAGAATATATTCCCCTAAAGTGGCACAATAGGTTTTATGTTTCATTCTCCCCAGCAGTGCAACACTGACACATGCCTTGGCCTTTGTATTGCTTAGATTGTCCTACTTTCAAAATAACCAGGTAGAAATGCCTCATTGAGCCAGAAAGATTCTTTTAGGTGTAACAAATCACATTTGTTTGTTCCATTTGTCATTTCAATAATGGGAATAGCTGTAGATAGCTGTAGATCCTCTTTAGCACTGAGGATCTAAGGGTGAAGGAAGGAGGTTGGTGAACTTGGAAGAGAGAGAAAGAAATCTCATTGTTAACACTAATTGCAAAGGCCCCTGGGTGGGTTAAATGCAGAGCATCCCCTATAAATGCTCCAGTTGGATGCCACAAAGTGAAAGGATCTGGTGCGCTAAAGACTTTTGAAAAGACTCCTTTAATTGAGCACAGCCTTCCTTTCTGGCATTGACTGCAGCAGCAGATTCAATTTACAAGCTAGGTAATTCTGACACTACAAACCCATTCATACAAAGTTCTCACCTTGTTAGGGAGTATAAGGGTTAAATGGAAAATTGCAGCCTAAGCACTTTTGCAAAGGATTGTTTGGTGTAAATCTTGAGACCTGGCACTGAGAAATGATGAAAAATGCGTAGTGCAAATATATTTGGTTGTTTTTCATTTCAATCAGAAATGCCACCTCCTATAAAGCAAACACTACCAGTACAGTGTAGTGGTTAGAGTGTTGGACTAGGACTGGGGAGAACTGGGTTCAAATCCCTGCTCAGTCATTAATTTCACTGGGTAACCTTGACTAGCCACGGTTACTCAGCCTAACCTGCTCACAGGGTTGTTATGTGGATAATGGGGGGGGGGGACCATGTAAACTACTGTCGGGTCCTTGGAGAATGGTAAGCAAAAATGGAGGAAAAAATACCCACTGTTCCTTAAAGTTAGCGATAGTGGAGAACTGGATTTGTCATTTTAATGTTGACCAGGGCAAAATGTATAGCCTTTGTCTCCTTAAAGCCATTGTGTATCTCTCTCTGGGGAATAGACACGCTTCAATCATACTGAGTGACTTCGAACATTATGGAATGTGGGCATTATGTCTCATTCCCCACACTTCTTCATACCATAGAGAACTTTTTTCACTTCCCTGTGGGAAGCTGTGACTTGTGGCGGGGTGGGGGGGACCCATCTGCTTTGCTCAGATTGAGTTCTTAACCATGATTTTGGCATGTTGAAATTTGCCTGGGAAAATCACACTGATCACATTCACAACTCAACAAGAAGAAGGTAGCTGAATGGTGGACTTCTGCCGTTCTGCTTGTTCTAGTGCCCCCAACTTCACTGCTGTTTGTTGGCCAGTTGCAGCCTCTAGGGATGCGGATTGATTTGTTCAGTTCACTTTTTAAAAAATTTTTTTATTAATAATTAAAAACAAACAAACAAATACAACCAACAACAAACAAAACTAAAATGGACTTCCAATCTCTATCACAGCATTATAAGCAGCTATTATTAATACATATTAATTACATTTTAATGCAAACTTAACTAATTTTGCACTGTCAAACTACTATGCGACCCAAAACTCAGTTATCCTTCAAGCTTCACACTTCCGAATTTTGCAATGGAGTTCTCCAATAAAAAAAATGCATACAACAATCTTTATTTTAAGGTGGGAAATGTTCAAAAAATGCATTATATTAGGAGAAGTGTTTGCAAAAAAAGATATGTATCTTTGGCAAAACTGCATGCATTCGGCAAAATGTGCACAAAATTGCTCGTGATTTTTCATGTGAACTTCTTATTTAAAAAATGATCAAAGTTCAGGACAAACCAAACTTATGACTGGATAAATTCTCAAATTTCGAGATGAACTGAACTTAAGTCTGAAAAAAAATGAGAAACCTGAAAGAAACCAAAATTGACAGGTCCATCCATCTCTAGTTGCAGCCTAGTTGGCTGCTGGGACTGTTTAGCAAGCCTCCTGGGAAATCCAGGCAGACATTGCATCAGAAGGCCATGCCTCGTAATTCCAGAAAGGATGACTTATTAAATCTGTAGCACCAAAAGAAGAAGAAGCCAGATTTCATTGGCCTACAAAAAAGCAACTTCATCAAAGTTATATATGATCTATGAAGACTATAAAGTGCTCTACTTAATAAAAATGCTGCTTAACTTCTGAAGAATATACTGATCAGGAACTTTAGTGCATATGAATATAGAAAAAAGTGAAAACCAATTATGTCAGACTCATACTTCAATCCATCGTCTCACTTTCGGGTGATATGAAGGTGGTAAACATAATGCCCAGCCCTAGAAGCTCATTTAAATGACTTGGGTTACATGCAGTAGGAAACTGTGCAGCAATCCAGTTAATGAGCACATGCAGTGCATATGTATATGCATGATGTAATCCTGCTCTCCTTTTTAAAATATTAAACAGTGTGAGTTTTGGAGCTACTGAGCTGTACATTTACCTTGTAAAACTGGCTGCCAGCCGACTAGCCCAGGGCTTAGAACATGGTGCAGGTTAGTAACAGGTCTGTTGATGCCCTTCCAAAACAAGCAAGCAAATAAACAGAAAAAGCAACAGCGCCCTTGAAACACTTTGAGGCTGGCTGTACTGAATTAAAGAGAGAGAAAGAGATGCCTGAAGGGAAAAACAAACAAAGAGGAAGGAAAGAACAGGCATATGACTTCAGTTTAAGTAAATGTTACAAACACAAGGATTAGAGAGTAATTATGTGTGAGAGTGGGAAGTGAAATCATTGAGCAAAACCTATGAAGCTATCCAGAGTTCAATATATGCACTGCTTCCTTCTGGAGCCACCGACCCACCCACTAAAAAAATACCAGTGACAAAAGAAATGACTCCGTAAGTGCTAATGGCAGAAAAGTTTATTTGTGAGACATATAGGCGTCACTTCAGTGTTAGCAAGTCACTCAGAGAAGCCTCCTTGCATGCAGCAGTGGACCTGATTCATCACTATCACTTGTCAGCAGTGATGCATTTAGCATCATCTTCAACTATGACTACCACAAGGCTTTTCTGTACCTAAATTAAGTAGAGGGAGCCATTTGATCTCAGGCTGAGAGACACTCAAGCCTTCAACTTATCTACCAGGTCCATAAAAAACCACCCAAATCATCATCACCGTGTGCTTTGTGGTGGGACTGAGCTCCAGAGACATGGGTTAGAGCTAGCTCCAGGAATGGAGCCCCAAAGCAAGTTCACCTATGGTGGATTTCCCAAGCAAATCACAGTCTTCTAGTCAATCATGACAAGACTTGAACTCTGAGTAGCCGCCTGTTGGGCATGGTTCTGGCTCTCCAGGGCTGGGAACCAGGTAGGGGGATCATTTAAGGCAGGCCAGTGAGGTGTCGTGGAATTCCACGACAGAGGCAAGGAGGGAGAGTCAGATAAACAAGTATAGCCTGGAGACCTAGACCAGTAGGCCCACCATCTTAGTCACTGGGATCCACTGCAGTGGACTGTGAAGATTGGATTCAAAGCCACGTTCAGCCATGAAGCTCATTGAGGGACTTCACCTTGGCTAGACTTGAGCTCTCAGCCTAACCTAACTTTCTGGATTGCTGTTATGATAAAATGGGTAGGGGGGGATTCCATGCATGTTGCACCCTTAACTCCTTGGGAGAAAGATGTGATTTAAATATAATGTAATCTAATAAGACTAATATAGTTTGTCCTCACAGTTACTCTATGTGATAGATCATTAATGTTCACATTTTGCAGAGCAGAATTGCAAACTGAGAAACAGTTACCTGTCCAAGGACCCTCAAGGACAGGACACTCAAGGAGGCCAAGGGCTGATCCAGATGTTATCCCAGTGCTGTAGGTTGTCAACACTCCCCCTCTTTCAGTGATTTTCCATAGGGATTTTTCCTCCAACGTATTTTTGACTAGTGCTCTTTCAGAGAAAGCACCCTCAGTACATATGAAGGCTGCCAGTACCCTCCCCCAAACACACACACACACACACACACACACACACACACACACGTGAGGCAGCCTACCCCACTGTGAGCTTCTTTGCAGTCCCAATAGGCGGCAGCTTTAGTGCCCATAGTTCAAATCTCCCTTCTTCCTAGTAACAATGAAGTTATCTCCTAGCTAATAAGATTTGGCAATGTGATAACAGTACTGAGGTCCAACAAAGCTAATTCAGCATGAGGGCAAGGATTCCTGAATAAGCATTTCCTTCTCTTTGAATGAGCTGTGTTTGTAATATTGTCACCTAGCCAAATCTAATGAGCTACATGACAACATACTGTTACTAAGGTGAAGGGCAATTTTAAAACAAAACAAAAAATGGTGTGAAAGCAGCACCCTATTGGGGCTATAAACACTGACTTCCAAAAAAACACAAAAAAACCCTACTTCAAATCCCTTTTATATTCACCAAAAAATATATTCTGTGGAAGAACTGGGAGCCAAAATATTCATTGGAAGAACATCCATCTCAAGCCTAGAATTATCTGCCACTTGTGTGAAGTGAACCAATTCCCCCACATGGATCAGATAAATGTCACCTATGCCAGAGAAAACACCAGGGGTAGTAACTATAATACAGTCATGCCTTGGATTGAGAGCATAATTCGTTCCGGAAACGTGCTTGTAATCCAAAACACTCTTATATCAAAACGAAATCCCCCCCAAAAAAATTGTACAGAGATTTTTAATTTAAGCTGTACTACAGTACTTGTATTGCAAGACGTCGCTTGTATATCAAGTTAAAAAATATTAAATAAATATTTAAAAATTTCCTTGTCTTGCAAAACGCTCTCAAACCAAGTTACTTGCAATCCAAGGTATTACTGTAAGGTCCTTTATATTTCATTGCTTTCAGAAGCATGTACTACAAAGGAATGACAGCCCCAGTATTTGGGGAGGTGTTATGGAAAGGTGTTTCCTTCCCTTCTTCTGCAGATGTCAGCTCAGTTGGCTTGCAGCCTTCCTTGTATGCTCAAAGACAGGTTAATGCTCTTGCAAAATACAACTGGAATTCATTCAAAAGAGCGAGATAAATAAAACAATGAAATATTATAACAATTGGTCCATCACATTGGTCCATCTAGCTCAGTATCATCAACACTGATTGGCTGCAGCTTTCCACAGTTTCAGATGGGTGTCTTTCCCAGCCCTACCTGGATAGGCCAGGGATTAAACATAGGGGCTGTTGGCATACAAAGCATGTGCTCTACTGAGCTATGGCCCTTCTCCACAAAGCGAAGCACCCTTTTTCCCATGCAAACAAACATTCTTTCCCAGCCATTGTGCATACCAGATGAGGCAGAGATGTAAATAAGGCAGCAAATTCTGTGAGCAACATTGCTAAAGCAGACTTATGATTAATGGCTAGACTTGTGATGCCAGAAAAGATATTAAAACAGCTGATAATCTCTGAGGGATTAGCTTGGGTTTAGCAATGCATTTCATGGGGACTAAACTGAAACAGTCAGTCACTTCCATGGGCACAAAACTTGGGGTTTTATAAAACAAGTGCTTCATTCCATGTAGACTAAATATGTTTTTGAGCCCTCAAGCCGTCTAATCCATATTGCATGAATCCATGTATTAGCCAATGACCTGGCTTTATATAATTTTGATGCTGCAAGCAAATTTTGAGAACCTTTTCCTGTTGTGGCTGTTGTTGTTGTTGTGTACATCCTGAGCATTTTGCAAAGGTTTTGATGTCAAGTTACAAAAGAGGGGAAATGCAATATTGTGGGACATTGGTATTTTAGATCAATAAACCAGCAGCTCTGTGTGTTTTTCTAGCTCTGAAAACAGATGGTTCCCCCCATATTTGATATAGTCACCCCCTCCCTGTCTACCAAGCCACCTCCATTGTCCTCATCCATATCCTTTCATCTGCAAAGTCTTTCCAAGACTATTTTTTCATTTTCTGTAATCAGTTCATTCTCTCCTATAGCATCATCCTATTCCTTTATAGTGATGTAAAGATTCCCCACATCCCAAAAAGTGAGAAGACAAAATGTCTACTAGCTGATAATGAAAATGGTTCGGAGAGAGGTTCGGACAATAGCAACAAGGGAGAAGGCCTTTACAGTGGTGGCCCGATTATGGAATGCTCTCCACAGTGAGGTCTACCTGGTGCCAACATTGTCATCTTATTGGTGCCTCGTTAAGATCTTCCTCTACTCCCAGGCATTTGACAGCATATGATAGGGATTTCTGATTGTTGGAGAGCCAGTGTGGTGTAGCAGATAGAGTGTTGGACTGGGACTAAGGAGATACAAGTTCTAGTCCCCACTCAGCCATGAAGCTCACTGGGTGACTTTGGGCCAGTCAGTGACTCTCAGTCTAACTTACTTCGCAGTGTTGTTGTGAGGATAAAATGGAGAGGAGGAGGACCATGTAAGTCATCTTGGGTTCCTTGCAAGAGGGAAAATGGTGGGATATAAATGTAATAATAAATAAATGTAAATGTATTTATATATATATATATATATATATATATATATATATAATGTTACTATATATATATATATATATATATATATATATATATATATAATGTTACTATATATATATATATATATATATATAATGTTACTATATTGTAATTTCAAGTTTTGATCTTTGAAAACTGCCCAGAGAGCTTTGACTGCTGGTTAGTAGAGAAACATAATGAATGAATGAATGAATGAATGGGGAAATTGTTGGTGAAAGTTCAGTGGAAAAAGCCCTCCGCTGCTCCCTACATCCATCTGACTGCATTAGTTTAGTTTATTTCATTTTATTTATTCATTTTCTATACCGCCCAATAGCTGAAGCTCTCTGGGCGGTGTACAACAATAATTAAAAACAAACAATAAAATACAGTTAAAAATATAAGCAATAAAGCAGCTGCCCAGCTGCTTCTAATTGCATAGTTCTGTATAGTCCAAATTATAGTGAGGGTCCATTCGATGGGTTAGTTCTTACTATTTTAAAAAATCCCCAAAAGTCTCTGGGTCTTTACTTTTATTCATGGCGAGTAATTTGGCAAGAACGTTTATTACACCATGACTGAAATTTGGTCAGGCCACTCACAGGGGGTAACTTGGGATAAAATAGCTTTGTGAGCCATTTCTGTATCTCTGCAATTCATAACTCCCTCCCCTTTAAGACTAATAGGGGAAGACATGCTTAAGGTCTCTCATTTGAAGGAAATTAGAACTAGTACACAACAAACCTAACTTTACTGCCTGGTAATCAAATGTTCCTGATTGCTGACTGTTTATTAGCATGGTTGGTAGGGCCTTTTGGGGGTGGAGTCTTTTTAGGGGCTGCAGAAAACTTTGTGGTCCTGGTCCTTGTCCTGTTTTGGCTGTTAAGCTGTAGAATCTTTGGCTGGCTGCTGTGGTTTTATGACTGTTTAGTTTCTCTTTGTAAAATGTTGCACTTCAATTTGCATATTTATTGCCTTTATTTTCATTTGTGTGATTATTCTTCTCTATTGTAGATGTGTGTTGTTTTCATTATAAGCAACCTGCGGAATAGAAGGGCTAATAAAGAAAATAACAATAACATACTAATGAAAATGCCAAAGAATGGAATTTCAGGGCCAAGGAGGGAGTGATATCCTTGGTGAATGTTGAGAAATAGTCAAACGATATCCAAATAGTATTGTAATGTTGAGAGGGAAGTTTCCATATTGGAAGAAAAGTTTATGGGGAAATGTGGAAGTGCCACAATGAGACCCGTAAACGGCATCAACATTTTCCTTTTGACTGCTTTGTGAGAAACACATGAAAAACCGGCAATATTCTCAGTTCCACAGTCCTTGTCCCCAGAGGCAGGGGGAGATGTGATGGCAGCAGGCAGAGGCAAAGATGAAGAGTGATGATGAGAAGAATGCTTAACACTAGATTTATGGCATCATATTGCCTCTGAGAAAGATCTCTCACACATCTGTCAATAGAGAAGCTACTAACATAACTGATAGGCTGCCAAACTCTGAAAAATCTTCATTTATCTAATAAATAAATAAACACCAATACAAAACAAAACCAAAAAGTGGTATTTTTGGGACTGTGTGTAGAGGTAGGATCTCACCTTTTGGAGACATTGAGACCCGTTTGTGATTGATGGAAACGTCACCACTTCTATCAGATAACTGAGCACAATCCAGGCTTCACTGCCTGAAGCTCCCACCCCCTTCCTCCCACTAGTTCTCTAACAATGATTAAAAGTCCCAGGGGTAGATCTTTCAGATCATGCATCTAAATGTATACTAGAAGTAAAATAAAGCATTTAAGAGGCTTCATATTATTAAGCCAATGCTGGAAAGTAGACTGAAATATTGTTCTAGTTTGCAAATGCTGATTTACAAGACTTCTCCTACTTAACTTGCTGGCAGAGCAGTTCCTTGAGGAGTTAATTAAGAAACATTGCTAAATTTGAACAGCTATAGAACCTAGTAAAGTCCTATAAAATGGGGGTATCTAGAAGTGGAAGATGGGCTAGAAAACCTGCTGGGTGTAGGGCAAGGGGGCAGAAGCTGGCCATAGCCTTAGCCCAGAGATGAGAAAAGCCCTTGAAGGAAGCCCCTGATGGAGGGGTCAAGAGGAGACTTTTGAGGAAAAGCTCCCAGTTTGAACCCAGTGGCATTTTGTCTGCTCCTAACTCTGCAGAAGGAACCTGAATAAGGATTTTATTTTATTTATTAATTTTGATGTGAATGAATAGTTTTATTTACAATCTACCGACCACAAAACTAATAAAACAGTACGCATAAAATACATAAAATACAGCGGTACTCAGTTATATACATAAGGTAAAACAGAAAAAATAAAACAGAATCAGGTAGGCAAGGTGGGTCTAGTCAAAATAGCGATGTTCAGAAATTTAGCAACATTCTTAGTAATTGCGCTATTTGGCCAGTAAGGACTCATGAGAGCGTCGTAGGGAAGGACTGAGTAATTGGGTGTATTAGAGATTCTCTTGTCCCACAATAAAAACAGCAATTAAAGAGAGCACGCGCTACGGTTTCCACCTCCATGTTGTTACAAGGGCAACATCTATTCTCTGTAGGAATTTTACTAAATCTGCCGTCCAAAAGTTTGGAGGGTAGGATGTTAAGACGGGCCAAGGAAAAAGCTCTCCTGTATTTTGGGACGGAAAGCCAATTTAAATAAGGCATGCCATTTATAGGATAGAAGTCTGGCAGACCTAGTGACAAAGGAGAGCATGGGCCTTTAGCCACTGCGTGGAGCTCTTGACGGTCAATATCAGTTAGTCTCTGTTTAATAAGAAACTTAGCAATAAGGATTTTATTGAAGGATACATACAGTAAACACCAGGGCTCATCACTTTTGTACCCCCACTTCATTCCATCCTTGATTCTTTCTTTCCAATCAGGACCCTGTATGGAATCCCTTCCTTCATTTTGCCCCTATATTTCCCTGCTTTCCACTTGGGATTAGTGTGCACCCAGATGGCTGTGTACTCAGCCATGGACTGAGATGGCTGTGTGATTGCCAGTCGTGTTCTCAGAAATCTGAACCACTCTGTGGGCCAAACTAAATGTCCCTTTAATTATTTCCCTTGCTCTCCTGCAAGTGCACATGGCCCCAAATTGGGCTGTGACCACGGTGCTTCAGGAGGGGAGGGTTTAAGCTTCCTCCTGCTGCCATGTTTTCATCCCGAAATTCCACCACCACCACCACCACCCCACAGAAGGGTTTAAAAAAGAAACAAAAAGTCTCCATTGATCCCATTTTTTTTCTTTTTAACTCCCCCCCCATGGGGGGGTGGAATTTCAGGACAAAAACAGGGGGAAGAATGTTTTAACCCTCCTCTCCTGGAGTGCCATGGTCCCAGTCTGAACCAGGGTCGTGCATGCGTGCAGAAGAGTAGGGCAGACAATCAGTTCAGACAATAGCTCAGTTATGTGTGATTAAACGAATGTTTGCTTTGTCCCTGGGAGCAAGCATTTTCAAGTGCACACATGATACTGATCTGCAAACAGTTCTGCCAGTGTGATCAATGTGATACTGGTAGTACATACAGTAGTTCCTATGCCCAAGCCTGGTTGGTAATTTACCTTCAGACCTTTTACAAACAATGCATGTGCCTTAAACTACCTACAAATAACATATAGGTTAGGGCAGTGTTCCCCAACCTGGGGTCCTCCAGCTCTGTTGGACCACAACTCCCAGAATTCGGCTAGGGAATTCTGGCAGTTGTGGTCCAACAGAGCTGGAGGACCCCAGGTTGGGGAACACTGGGTTAGGGGGAAACAAACCAAGAGGCAAGCAAAAAACAAAAACAAAAAAACCCTAGCAGATTAATTAACATTGCACATATTGCTTCTCATGATATGATTTCCAACTCCAGGATTGTCACCAAAGTAATTAAATTCATACATAGTTAAATTAAATACATAGTTAAATTCTCCTGTTTAACTATGCAGATGGTTTCTGAGCCAGCTCCTGTTCTTTATGTAAGTAGGATTGTTCAACTGGATCAGCATTAACCCAAAGTGAAAACCGGAGAGGCAATTTCAGACATTTGCCTGCCAGCTCTCAAAAATGGCAGCCTCTCCATTTGGCAAACATAAAGAGCTCAAGCTTCATTAGCCACCAGTTGGGACAATTAAGGGCACTTCTAGTTAAGATATGCACAGCAACACCATGATGTGAAAACAGGGGCCAGTGACAAGTCACCATGACAACCTGGAGTGATCTGCTGAAAGCGCTTTGGATCCTTATTCCATATGTGGCTGGGGAAGGTTCTACTCAAAGGTTGGCACAGACCACTTCTTCAGCACTGCAGTTAGGTCTCAGACCATGAGGCCAACGTCCAAAGCCTCGCAATCCAGGAGTGTCAAATTACCACCCAGAGAGTGGCTGGAAATGAGGACATCAGGGCAGTGGAAGCAAACTCCGTTTTATTCCTGTAGTCATGATGGTGCTATAATTTAAGTGAGTCTAAAATGCAAAATTGCACAAGCTCAGAGTATATTTTTTAATTATGATTGTCAAAGTTGGCAAATAGTTTTGTTGTTGCTCTAAGACATCAGGCATGTAGAAGCACTGGAGTGGTGTGGTTGGGGGGAGAGAAGAGAAATATTAGTTGTGTGCTTCACTTCACAACCAAAGTAATACACATGGCCATTTAAAGGGAACCTCCATAAAATCTCCATAAGTCCAGGGTGTAAAATTACTTAGCTGCACCACTGCATTTCTTTAATCACTCTTCCACAAAGTAAGTAAGTAAGTAAGTTTATTACAGTCAATGACCAGCAAATAAACATTATTTGTTTATAAATATAATACACATAAAAACCAAGTTGTAAAATATGGATACATCAAATTTAAAACTGTCCCTTAGCCATTGACACTGCTGAATCAGAAGAGATTAAAACAGGGTCGTTAGATTCAGCCAAAATCCTTAACATCACAAGCATTTCATCCCTCATAACTAATTCGATACAAAAGTGTGTACAATCATCAGTAAACCACTGGAGAGAGGTTGCACCAATAACTGTCCACCACACAGCCAGCCAGAAACAATTACAAAGTCATGTGGCTGCGGCAAGCCATCGCTGCTATACAATATCTAGCCACATGACTTGTGATACGAGGATCCTTGTCATAGAGAAGTAGCTTAACACTCTTCCACAAAAGAGCTCTCTATTCCTGGGGAATGCAAAAAAATATTTGCCAGTTTGGGACCTTATAAGGAGCCAGGCCAATGGCTCTTCCAACTGAGTCCTCTCTATTCATTCTGGAAACAGCTCCCCAAAGTCTTAGGGAGATGAGCTTCTAAGCCTTTCTACCTGGAATCCTGGAATTGTAGAGGGCAAGCAATATGACAATGGAACCAACTACCTAGAGAGGTAGTGGGCTCTCCCACACTGGAGGCATTCAAGATGCAGCTGGACAGCCCTCTGTCAGGGATGCATTGAGCAGCGGGTTGGACTCGATGGCCTTACAGACCCCCTTCCAACTCTACTATTCTATGATTCTAAGGCTTGAACCTGGGACACAGCTCTACATGCAAAGCATGTGTTCTACCAACTCGCAATATCTTATCTGAGAATTTCCCCAAAACAAGACTCAACCAAGGCCTTCTCTCCCCCCACCCCCACTGTTCCAGAACTCCCACACTCATCCTTCTCACTGCTGCGATATTCACTGCCACTGATAAGGATGCCTGGGCTAACAGAAGAACAGGTACAAAACTAGGGATTGAGATACACAAGATACATAAAGGCCTGAATTCCTAGCGTCATGCTGTTACTTAGTTAAAGTCTGCTCCCTATGACTACAATTACAAAAGGACAGGGACTTGCTCACTTTGTTTTTGTAATCCAATTTCAATGTAACTAAGGCATGTGTCACCATCTGGTGCCACCCTTGATCCACCAGACTCTGCATTGGCTCAGAGGTACAATCAATATTGTATCTAGAAGGTATGTTGTGGAGTCAAAGCAGAATCTGGTAGACCAGGGATGGAGCCAGAGTGGAGCCCAGTGGAGGATTATTGGTAGAGTTCGACAGAATCTGGCTTTTACAGTACTAGCTGTTCAAACCACAGTATTGGTTACCTGCCAGAATATGGTATCACTGGACCAGTAAACACTAGCTGGTTGGCAATTTTAAACGTGCACCACTCTGGGTGGTGGTGAACATCACACAGAGACAAAATTAGCCCAGAAGCGAACATGTGAAGTTACTTTATCCTCATGAATATGTGTGGAAGAAACCATCCCTGATTAATTCAGATTTAAATCTAACCCGGTGGGGAATATTACCATACATTTGAAAGGGATTGTGTCAGTTTTAAATGTGACTAAACACACTCCGATCTAGCTATCTGACTCTCTAATCATCCTGCCTATCTATGCTTAGCAAGTTCCATATTCTGTGCATTGTTCTATAAATAGATTGGAAATGATGTTCTCTTGTGTTGAAGAAGATGAAATGATACGCTGCATTTGGAGTGACGACGATCCATTGCTTTAATAGGGCCAAGGGCAAATAAGATTAAAAAAAGAGTTCCACATAAGAGGAGAAGGGAATCTTTCATCTTCAGAAAGTAATGAAGCAAGATCCAGAATAAGGTGTAACCACATGCAGTCAACATTTTATTAAATTATAGAGGAATATAATGAGTCCTACCCAACTGAATTTCCTTGTGCATCCTTAATATTTTGAAATGGCAGACTTCAGGGTTTCTTCTTCCATACACCCCAAATGTAGAGCACTAGAGGAGTTTACTGGCGATGTTCTAAATTCTTTTTTTTTTAAAAAAAAATTGGTTAAAATATGAGGCCTCATCATTGTTATGCATCTCTGCAATAGCATTACCTACAAATGTCCCCAGCTTTCTTTGAGAATTCTTCATTGTTATATGGGGAAATTGTCTTATAAATACTGGGTTTGATGCATGGTAATAGTATTACTGTTAGGTATTTCTTTTGCTATTATTCTCAGAAGGATGTGGCTTCTGTAAACTGCAGTACAGGAGTGTACATATAAGTAGTAATGCTTCCCATGCCCGCCCCAGACACACAAAGAATCATGTTCAGTGAAGGACATCCTAAAATTCTCCTTCACTCTGCCATCTTGCAAGAAAGCTATTTATTTATTATTTGCTTGTGTGCGTGCGTGTTTGCTTGTTTTACATGTATATCCTGCCTTTCTTTCAAAGAGCCTAAGGCAGTTTATATAATCCTCCTCCCTCTCCATTTTATTCTCATAACAGCCCTCTGAGGTAGGTTAGGATGAGAGTCAGTGACTGGCCCCAAGTCACCCAGTGAGCTTCATGGCCAAGTGGGGACTAGAACCTGGGTCTCCAGAATCCCAGTCCAACACTCTAACCATTACACCACACTACACCAGTCTCTCACACTGGCTGTCTTCTCTCTCTATGGTTGACAGTGTCACCCTATGAAGATACTGTTCATGCTCGTATTCTCATGGACAAATTAATCACTCTTCTTTAAAGGGTAGTACGTATATACTCCTCTTTACTCCTCATATCTCAGTTTATGAGAAGAGGATAAGAAATGAAAGCATACTAACCATTTGTTGAGTAACTACTTACCTCATCATGGCCAACAACTCTCCTAGATGGTTTCTCCTATAGCTTAGGAGCTGCTGTTTCATCAGAGTAAGCAATGGCTGCTTTTCATCTTGGGATAAAGTGAGGAGAAATGGAAGGAATTAGGAGGGAATTTGTACAGGGTTTGGGGGAGAACTGGAACAACCTAAGTGCCCTCAGTGGAGGTTATAAAGCCACCACAAGGATGCCTCTCAGTGGAGATGCAATTTGCTAGAGATTGAAGGCCATGGAAGGACAGTAGCCAGAAATACCAAGGATGGCAAAATGCACGATGCACATAAAGCAAATTTTTTTGGCAAAAAACCCTAAACAACTGAGTGTGTGTACATATGTGTATCTCTATGAATATTCCAAGAGACTATTTCCTGCCAGTTTAGAATAGATCACATATTCATAGATTTCATAGATCATAGAGTTGGAAGGAGCCTACAAGGCTATCGAGTCCAACCCCCTGCTCAATGCAGGAAACTAGAGGAGGGGTCTCCCATCCAAGTAACAACCAGGCTTGACCCTGCTTAGCTTTCCACGTCACAACTAACTATGTCCATATGATGCCACGTCAAGTCAGTGATTTAATGTGTGGACAGCTATTTATTTCCTCTTGATACCTTCTGGTAACTGGAGGTCCAAACGTTCTGTTGGCATCAACCATGTGACAGACAATCTCATGCGAAATCATACCAAAGAAACATTTCAGAAGAAATGCTTAGATTTCTTTCATTCCTTGTCTTCTTGCCTTGCCATTCTTGATACACTGCTCCCTTTTAGAGTGTGAGATACTTCATCTACTGCCATTACTTCTGAAGGGGAAATGACCACACGATAAGCATCAGATTCGTGCACTTAGATGGAAATTAACAGACATTTCAGACTAAAGAAGTTTTAAGGTCTGTCTCGCCATCTTTTTCAAAGTTGTATGGGTACCCTGGCAAAAAAGAGAATAATTTCTGAAAGCATTTTCAGATGACCTGCAACTGGCACATTTTAGTGCCCCATACACAAAATATAAAATTGCTCTGGGCTGCTTAGTAATGTGCAGCAACTACTTAATGATGCTCAGGCAGTTGCTACAGAAAGGGGCAATGCAACTGTCAAGGCCAATCATACAGCTGCTGCTTATTCTCCAAGGGTGCAATCTGGGGGATGGGGGATCTGCTCAGATCAGCCTTGTGTTTTGTACAGGTGTTGCAAACTAAGGCCAGTTTTGTCCTGTAATGGTCTGTCCCAGGTATTCTGTTTCAATTTTCATATTGAAAGTAGCCATTTTTGTGGGGTATAAATATTTCACCAAGCCACATTGAGTTGGATCTAGATGAAGTTAGTTGAACTTAGTTCCCATTGAAAACAATGGAACTTAAGTTGTGTCTAACTTGTCCCATTGGTTCCAATGGTGTGGCATAGGGCTGTCTCCCAATGCCTTACTTTGTGGGTATAAGGCCTTGAGTGTGCTGGAATCAGGCCCAGGAATTACTCCAACAGTTAACCACTGGCCTTTCTCCTTGTTCCAGCTTGGGAACAGGTGCATGACTCCCTTGTCCTCCTCCCACAGGTAATTCTCATAAAAGGCTGTCCTAGTTTTTTCTCTTTAAAAAAAATATATATTGTAGAATTTCAACAAAAGAAAAGGAAAAAAGAAAAACGGTAGCTTTGTAGAATTGAATACATCAATTTCAATGCATACATATGAAATGAAAATACAGATTTCTAAGAATTATACATAAACTTCTGCAACAGCAGACCAAATATCCAAATAGGTATCGGTTCACAGGTGGTATCTGTAGGCCACCCGTTCAAATGCTGAAAGTGTTGTAAGGTCTTCAATCCATTGCATTATAGGAGGTGAGCAGTTATCTTACCAATGTTGTAATATCAGTCTTTTAGCTCTCAGAAAGGTGCAGAGAATCCATTTGCACTGACCATGCATTAACTTCTAGGAAGCAGGCAGATAATTTAAAAGAGCATGTACATCAGTAAATATCGAGGAATGCTCCAATACAAAATTTATCCATATAATGATCTCGTCCCCAAAAGGGGCAACTACTGGGCATTGCCAAAACTTATGTTTACAAGAAGCTTTAGCTGTGTTACACCTCCAAGAATTAGCAGACTTAGACAAACCCTTATTAAAGAGATATTGTGGGATCCAATAAGACATGAAACAAAAGTTTTGGCTGAATAAGACACAACCTGAGATCCATAGGTACATCTGATACAGATGCCAAGGCAGTGATCCATTGATTCGGCAAAATGGGACAATCCAGTTCTCTATGCCATTCCTGCTTAAGACCCTGTATATCATATCTATTCACCAATAATAAGTATTTATAGACATGGATCTTAGGTTGATTGGCCTGATTGGCCTCAATAAGTGCTTCCAATAGCGAAGGAGACGCTGAAGCTGTAAAAGCAACCCGGCCAAACCTAGATACTAATGAATGTTGCAATTGCAAGTGTTGCCATTCAGCCATAGCTGGCAAAAAACATATTTAGCATGCAAAATAGAGAATGACAAAAAGGTTGTCCTAGTCTTGGTTCTGGCAGACTGGGGAATCCATTGGTAGCGGAATGAATCTTGGTTCCAGACTCTGGCTCCTCTCCCGGCTAAGTAGACAGTACAGGGCTAGATGGATTAATGGTCCAACTCAGAATAAGACAGTATGATATGTCTATATGCTAGGAAACTGCAGAGCACTCTTTACCACAACCTGGATCTGATCTGGAGGGGAAGATGTGAACATACTTACAAGGTGGTTTGCAATGCATGCAGGCAGAGTTAATGCAGAAGTCTGTTCTCACACGTGACACTCAAATGGCCATGGCTGACAAGCAACCAACTGCTGGGCAATTCTGCTGCTAACTGGAGGTGGAGGGGACAGGGCAAGGGAATGAAAGAACTAGACCATGTGGATACATAGTATGCTTTTAAGGTGCACAAGAGACTGATTATGAAAAGGGTCTTGTGATATCATCATTCAATTGTAGAAATAGAGGTCCTGTTTGTTCCTTGGACTCAGTCCAGTCAACAGTCAAACAAAATTTGGCCTTGTGGTGGAGAAATTAGAAAGGAAGCTCTTGACTTTCCTGTTAACTCCCCATGCTTCTTTGGGAATGCTGCCTGCATCAAATGTCAAGAACCAAAGCAGAATATTTGGAGGCAGGACTTTTTTTCTGGTGGAACTCACCGGAACTGAGTTCCAGCACCTTTTCTTCTATTAATTGCATTACAATTTAATCGCCATCTACTCCCGAGGAAATGTAATCCAAGAGTTCTGGTACCCTTTTCTCCAGAAAAAAAGCACTGTTTGGAGGGATCCTGAAGGCCCCTTCTAAATTCCAGACTTATCATTTTCTAGAGAGAATGATCAAGCAGGACTAGTATGTTGTAGGTGACCACAGCCACCCATTTGCCTAATAGCTTTGACAGTGTCCTCAGAGATTTGGTTATCAATGGGCTAAATTTGATGAATTAATTTCAGGCAACTGGTGGGCAACTCCATGCTGAACAGAGTATATGTAACTACTGCAGATATTCAGACCACTGATTACTGCAAGAAGAGAAAATCTGAAGCAGCTGCTAATTACGTAGAGTATTGGTGGCATTTGCCAAGAGCACTCTTAGGATGAGTTTAACAGATCAAATTATATAGGATGGATCATGCTAATAAAAGTAGCCTGCCCAGTAGTTAGTGACTCTAAGACATATGATTGAATAGACTCCCCTTGTTGTAATGGCTACAAAGAGCACATCTGACGCCATGCCAATGTGAAACAGCATTACTGGATTCCAGTTTGGAGCCAGGAAGTGTAATAGTAAGATAGCATTTTTGTAAACCCAATACAATTTGAATTTCACCAGAGTGGAACGCAGATGTTCAGTTGTGACAGATATGATGTAACTCAGCCTTCCCCAAGCTGATGCCCTCCTAATGTGTTGGACTGCATCTCTCATCATTCCCAGCCAATGGCCATGCTGGCTGGGAATGATGGGAGTTGCAGTTCAACACATCTGGAGGACACCAGGTTGGGGAAGGCTGATGTAACCCTTAGAACCTAGGGTAGGGCTTGGAGATTTGCTTTAAGTCTGTGTGTTCTCAGGGCCTATTTTTAATGCCATGATGAGTAGTGGTTTCCTTGATGAAGAGACTTGTAGGAGCTGGAAAGCACATTAGCTGACTGGCTGCATGTGCCTTGAGGAAAATTGATACTTTCTTAAAAAAATAAATAAATCTCATGGCAGTGACTCTCAAAAGCTAGTGTGTAGAGCTTACAATTCCTATTTCTGGATATTATTTTGGCACAGATGTTTCTCCTCCCCTATCCATACAATGGCAACATCACTGTGTGTATGCATGCAAACATGTTGTTAGTGTGGAAATAGCAGGGAGAGTTGCTAGGAGACTGCAACTTGTTGTTTTCGCAATTTTAATTTTATTTCTATGAAATAGAAACTAGAATAAAATTAAAATTGCAAAAACAAAGAGATTGCAGCTTGTTGACATGAACATTACCAAATCTGGAAGAGAATTTTATTTTTATTTATTTATTACATTTATACCCCCCCCCCTTTTTTCCTGCAAGGAACTCAAGGCGGCTTACATAATCTTCCTCTCCATTTTATCCTCACAACAACCCTGTGAGGTAGGTTAGGCTGAGAGGCAGTGACTGGCCCAAGGTCACTCAGTGAGTTTCATGGCAGAGCAGGGACTAGAACCCGGATCTCCTGAGTCCCAGTCCAACACTCTCACCACTACGCCACACTGGCTCTTTCATTCTACGCCACATTCATTCAGAATGCTAAAATGACAGATTTCCCAGTTGGATTTGGATAAAAACCGCCCAGTGTCAAATTTGCCATTCTTGGGCAAGGTGCTGGAGCAGGTGGTGGCCTCACAACTTCAAGCAGTGTTGGATGATACTGATTGCTTAGATCCATTCCAATCAGATTTCAGACCTGGTTATAGGATGGAAACAGTTTCAGTTGCCCTGGTTGCTGACGTATGTTGGGGAATGGATGGGGGGGGGAGTGCAACCCTGTTGGTTCTTCTGGACTGCTCAGCAGCTTTTGATACTGTTAACCATGATATCCTTCTAGATCATTTATCTGGATAGGGCTTAGGAGGCACAGTGTTAAGGTGGTTCTGGTCCTTCCTGAAGGAGCAGTCTCAAGAAGGTGGTGCTGGGGGACTTCTGCTCCACCCCGTGGCCATTAGCCTGTGGTGTGCTATAAGGTTCCATCTTGTTCCCCAAGCTTTTTAACATCTACGTGAAACTGCAGAGGGAAGTCATCTGGAGGTTTGGGCAGAAGTGTCATCAGCATGTGGATGATACTCAGCTCTACCTCTCATTTCCATCTACACATCTCAGGGAGGCTGTGGAACTCTTGTATCAGTGTCTGGAGACTGTTTGAGGGTGGATGAGGGTGAACAAGCTGAAACTTAATCCAGTACCTTCTCCAAGATGGAGGTACTGTGGGTTGGAAAACCAACTCCTTTGGATAGAGGTTTAAAACTGGTCTTAGATGGGGTTGCACTCCCCATAAAAGACCAGGTGTGTAGTCTGGGAGCCCTCCTGAACTCTGTGCTAACTGAGGAAGCCCAGGTGGCTGCCATGTCCAGGAGTGTGTTCTACCAGCTTAAGCTGGTACTCCAGCCAAGGCCCTATCTGGAGAGGATGGCCCTTCCTCAGTTATCTATGCAATAGTGACATCCAGGCTGGACTACTGTAATATGCTCTATGTGGGGCTGCCTTTGATTATGGTCCAGAAATTTCAGGTGGTGCAGAATGTGGTCGCCCTAGTTTTGATGGGGACAAGGCGATAAGATCATATAACGCCCATACTGCATCAGCTGCACTGGTCACCAGTGTGTTTCCAAGCCCAATTTAAAGTGCTAGTTTTGACCTTTAAAGCCTTCAGTGGTTTGGGACCAAATTAATCAAAGGACTGCCTTCACACTTATCAGCCTGTCTTCACTTTAAGATCAGGAAGAGAGGCCCTTCTCACTTGCCTACCTGTGAGGGTAGTTAGGTAGGAGAGTGCACGAGAAAGGGTCTTTTCTACAGTGGCCCCACACCTGCAGAATAAGTTGCCATCTGGGGTCTGCCAGGCCCAATCACTGCAGGCTTTCAAGAAGGACCTGAAGACATACTACTTTACTCTGGCCTTTCCCTGATTATGTTTTATCAGACTGTGTTACAGCTGCAATTATGTTGTAGGTTCTGTTTTATGCTGATGTTTGTTGTTGTTTTGGAACATTTGCTGTTTTTATTACCCCATCGGGGTGTGTTATTATATGAATTTCATTATATGTATTTTATTGTTGTACGCCACCTTGGGAGGGCTCCTGCCCTGAAAGGTGGCCTAGAAATCCTTTAAATAAATAAATAAATAAATAAATAAATAAAATACTTGAATTTGGTGCCTGATCTCTGCTGAAAAAATGAAAGCAGTCATTTAAGTCAAGTTTTACATTGTACATAAACTCTGTTTATTATCCATTTTTGTCCAATGGCTATCTAGAGTTATATGCCAGATGTTTACACATCCTTATCTTCATAAATAGCCATTGGTAAATCTTAGCTTGACTGCAGTCTCAATGCATGAGGGCTTTAGTGTGCAGTGCCCCATTCCTATCCATGTGGCAGATAGGGTCATCACAGGATTGGCTTGAGCTATGTAGTCCCCATAGCTGGCTTCCAGCTTCTAATGTCAATTTGTCAACTTTACCTAGGACATTTTCTAAACATCTGGTTTAGTGTTGGACCACTGAAATCAGGAGTATGGTTAGGAGAGGGGAGCAAGGAAGACTTGAAGAACAACATAAAGTTTAGGAATTCAGCATAGATATAGATAGGGAGAAGTGTTAGCAAAGTGGCTGAATAAAACAGACTGAATCCAGAAGGTGAAGGGCATTGTGAACTTCACTTAGTTATAACCAGATACTGTAGCTCCCTGGCTAAACAGCCAGAAGTATAAGACAACAGAGAAAATCATTCCAAGCTTCTAACAGAATGAAACCACTACTACTGTAGAACATACTAAACATGGTCATCTTCTTTTGTATACACAAGAAACCTAGTCTAAAAAGGAACCTATTTGGCTCTATGTGGCTGCAAGGCAACATCCCACCACCACCCCTTTGTGACCCGTGCTCTGCACCCAAGTCTTTCTGGTGTACCTGGGATTGTTAATTAGTTCTGCACCCTGAAGTCTTGCACTTCTTTGGGGTGTGATCTCATCTCCTGCCATTGCTATTCCAACAAGAATGTCTACTTACTACAAGAAGGCAGTTGATGGTGACTGCTAGAACTGCTAGAATAGTTTTCATTATTACATGGTTTTGAGATGATTTGGGGCTTGTTCTCTGTATTGAGCCTTAAGAAACCTTTGTTGTTGTTGTTGTTGTTGTTTTTAAAAGGTTCAGCAGTTCCTTATATGGTGTAACTTCCTTCCCTTTTTAATCTGAGGTTTGAATATGTGGCTTGAATAGGTTAGACCCAATATTTGGCAAAGGAAAAAAGGTAGTCTTGTTTTAAATTAAATGAACACGTTAATATACCAGCACCACCAGTACCCATGAGTTGAGATCAACTACAGAGTCAAAGGTTTTGAGTGCTACCATCTTGGAGGCATGGTTGCCTAATACTAGAAATAGGTTCCTTTCAGGAATAGCCTCTGTATTCCAGAACTTTCTTCCAAGATTTCCAGACCAACCCTCTTCAGGCCTTTGCAACTATAATCAGTTGCACCAAGCCATCTTGAGCTCTTAGTAATGGATTTGCCCTTTTCATTTGTATTTGAGCTGCTGCTGTTGTGTTTGTTGTGCAATGTTGTTCTTATAATGTGGTGATATAGAATAGTTGTTTAACTAAAAGCTGCTTTGAGGCTCACATGGCAAGAAAGCAGCACGTACATGTCAGGGATGGGGACTCGGACTTGAGGACTCGACTCGTGAGTCGGACTGAGTCCCCCCTCTGACTCGACTCGGACTCGAGTCCCAATATTTTTAATGGGACTCGAGACTCGACTCGGGACTCGAGACCAAGGACTCGTCAACATCCCTGGGCTGTTGACGAGTCTTCTGGCTGTGCCAGAAGGAGCGCGATCACCGGTGAAGAGCGCATGGAAGCGAGGCGCGCTGCTGCTCAGCCACTATGGACAGCTACCAGGAGCGCAGCCCCAACGATGTGTTGAGATTTATTTTGATTGATGTGTTGTTGTGGGGGGGTTGGGTTAGGGTCAGACATTTTGGGTTTGGCTGCCTCTGCCTGCCTGTTTGGGGTTCCCAGCCTCCTCTGCCTGCCTGGTCTCTTCTTGACCTGTACAACAGTTGAATTGTCCAAGACAAAGGCCTCTGCCTGCCTGCTTTGGGGTTCCCCGCCTCCTCTGCCTGCCTGGTTATTTTGGGTTTGTCTGCCTGGTCTGTTCTTGCCAAAATCAGTTGCAGAGTTTTGAAATAAAAAGGCACACTTGTGCCTAGAATTTATTTAAGCCACACATCTGAAGTAGCCTTATTTTGTTGGGGGGAAACCCCATTGATTTTAATAGGGACTCGTGGAGTCAGTTTTGGGAGTGACTCGTGACTCGTGAGTCACCATTTTGGATCAAGGACTCGGACCCGGACTCGAGACTTGGGTCCAAAGACTCGTGACTTGACTCGTGACTCGAGACCAAGGACTCTTCAACATCCCTGGTACATGTACATATGAATACATATTACAAACACAGCCAGGGAAAGGATCCATTCAGCATGCCTTCCAAAATATGTTTGGAATAGGGCTGTCAAGATATTTCCCTACCACCAGAAACTATCTTCACATTTAAATATCACTATCTTGTAACTTCTCCTCAAGCCAATCTCCAAAAATTAAGAAGTGCAGAATTTTATAATATAGTACATAGTAAACATGTTTTTATCACTGCAAGTAAGACATTCTTGGGGCTGCCAAAAACCATTTAGCAGATAAATTAAAGACTCGGTACAAATTCAGTGACTGACAGCAACTTTTATGCATAATAATACAGGTTTCTATATTTATATTTATGATAAGACTAAAAAGCCTGTCCTTCAGAAAGGAGTTAGATGAGCTAGGGAAAGCAGAAAAAGTGGTGCCTTTGCCCAGCTCAGGAGTGCCTTTGCCAGCTGCGTCCCTTCCTGGAGAAGGCTGGTCTGGCCACAGTGGTCCATGCCTTAATCACTTCACATTTAGATTACTGGAATATGCTCTATGTGGGGATGCCCTTGAGAAAAGCGTTTGGAAGCTACATCTACTGCAAAATGCGGTGGCCAGACTTTTGTCTGCAGTGCATTTTATAGACCATATAAACAGCCTTGAAAAGCTTCAGTGGGTTCCTGTTTGTTTCCAAGCCCAATGCAAGGTGCTGTTTCTTACCTAAAGGGATTGGGGTCAGGATATCTGAGAGACTGCCTTCCCTGTATGAACCTGGCCAGAACCTATGCTCTTCTCCTGAGGCCCTGTTAAATGTCCAATCTCTAAGAGAGGTGAGGTTGATGAGGACCCAAGACAGGGCCTTCTTTCTGGCAGCACCCCAGTTATGAAACTCCCTTCCCAGAGAGGTTAGGTTGGCTCCCTCCTTATTGGCAGCTGGTTAAAACTATACTGCTTCACCAATACCATTATATATTTTATCAGTTTTGGTTTAGTTGCTTTGAAATTGTTGCAATTTAATGTGTTTATGGTTTTATGGTAAAGTGCCTCGAGCTCGAGCACTCATTGAGCGGAGGGCTGATTCAGAAATGTATTAAATAAAATAAATAAATAAATAAATAATCCCTATTTTTAACAAAGGGCATGAGTGGTAATGTCAAATTTCTTGTGACTTACTTGTCACTTTCATAAATGTGGGAAGTTAACCTGAGTAGAAAGCACTGTGGGAGCATTGTGCCCTTGACCATACCAAGTGAGTCACAAGGTTACATTATGGAGACCTGGTCTGCTAGGCAGCAACAGTCTCTGCACAGATCAGAGCTAGGATGAAATCTGTGATGCATCAGCTGGTGTGTGGCGTCATATGAACAATGTATATTTGATCTTGATGTCCTTCAAAGTGGTGTTTTCTTTTTAAATTTTCCATGCATAAAATGGGCAGAAGTGTCCCACCATCCCCTGTTGGGAAAATGCCCCCAGCAGTTTTAAAAGGCTGATTCAGCAGAAACCAATAGCCAGGGGAAATATGTTGCTGGAACATATGGTCCCTGGTATCTCTTGAAGAGTCGAAACAAGAAGTTCCATTTCAAATTCACAACTGTAAATCCCACAACACAAAACAGTTGAAAGAAACAATTTGCATCTTTATGTCCCCCAAAAGGGTAATTTTCATAGTGAAATTCAAGTGCTGTCATGAAAATTGGGCTTCTTACCTAGATTTTGCATCCAAAATCATACAGCAAGATGAGCTTTGCGCACTGAAAACAAGTTTCATTCCCAGACCTCAAATTTGCACTGTACAAAATTGCTTGGAACATGGATTTAGTGCTACTCGCTTGCTAGGACAACCGTATTCCAGAAGGAAACCTTCAGCAAAGAATTTTTAAATATCAGGTCAATTAAATAACAGGTCAAAGGTGCCCATACAAAGCACACTTCAGTTTCTGAACAATTCAGTTCTAGCTCCCAGTGGCCAAGAGTACTTCACAAGGTATTGTGCAGCTATTCTGTCTTTTTCTCCTTAACAGATTTTCTACAGTATAAAAAAAGATGGAAGAAGCTGTGGGAAAGATGGGAGTGTTATAAACTGAAGGCAATGTTGTCTACCCCCCAGCTGTAACATTCTGTGAATGAGGCCAGAGCAATGGCTCAATGGTCCAAAACACCCTGGATTTCATGGCTCTCTGGTATACCTTGTAGTCCTAGTATAACTGGCTTCTGGCCTCTTTTAAGTAACCAAACTTATACAGATCTGTATTCCGGACACATCATTGCCTGGGAAATTGTGTATGTACATTAGAGTTCAAAAAGTTAAACAATTCGTATTAATAGAGCGCCAGACTCACTGATGCATAAATGCTAATAAATCTTCTTGGCTCATTATGTGCTGGAGAGTCCATGGTAGATATTTACCTCTTGCTACACTGTGTATCTAAGCAGAGCAAATTAAAGAAGAGAGTCCTACAGAACCATTGAAAGCACAGTTCAGTGTAGCCTTTATTTATTTATTTATTTATTGCCGTTAACTATAATGTATTGCCTTTAAAGGCATTTCGGTAATTAAGTCTGCAGTGCCATACCAAATTGCTTGGGAGTGAGCCTCACTGAAATGAATGGGACATTTCTGAGAAGGTGTGTATGGGATTGCACTGCAAGGCTGTGGTTCTATGCAGACGTACATGGGAGGAAGTCCCATTCAACTCAGTGGGTTGTACCTCTGAGTAAACACACAAAGGGATTGTGCTGTAAAACCAAAGGGATTGTTTTATTGGTATGATATGCAATATATGTATTGCCAGAGTATACAGCAAGATGGCAATCCATAAAATCTATCTCAGGGATTGGATACAAAACTCTTAATAGACAAGAAAAAGCAATATAGCATTCAGGCAAATTAGGAAGAGTTTAACACAACCACAGCTTACCAGTGCCTCATAACCCTGCCCAAATTCAGCACAGAGGCAAACATGTTCTGCTGGGACATTGCTGTCTAGAATGACTGTGTATTCTTATGGATTCCCCCTGTGATTTTAAAATATATCTATTTATTGAATTTTTATCTTGCCCTTCCTCCAAGGATCCCAGTGTCTATTGTTTCCCATCCCCATTTTATCCTAACAATCACCCTGTGTGACAAGTACAGCAGAGGGGTGCTCCCTGGCCAAAGGTCACCCAGTGAGTGAGCTTCATATCTGAGCATAAAACTGAAGCTGGGCCTGACATGTCTTAAGGTCAACATGATACTGCCCTCTAAGGGCCAAAACAGACATTACTTGAAATCTGTGTCTAGCAGGGAGACCTTTTATCATTTTTACTCTAGAGTAGGTGCAGGGGCCCCCAATCCAGATCTTTAAAGCCCCCCTACCACCATCCCCCATAGGGTCCTGATCCAACCAGAGGGCTCTGCACATACATTAGCCTGGCTGTTCTATTTCAGGAAACTTGGACAACTATAGCTTGCTGATTTCTGAATTATGTGAGATTACTAGGGGGCTGAAAATGGCATGGGAGTTATTTCAGACATGGACTGGGACTCAGTATGCTCTAAGTGTCCCCTAAAGACCATGTCAGGTATGCTCTGGGAATCAATCTTGAAACTAGTGCACAGATGGCACCTCAGTCCCATAAAACGTCACCATATAAATAATAGTTTGTCACATGAGTGTTGGAGGTCCCTGCTTAATATGTGCTGGAGTTGTCAGTTTGTAGAGGAATTTTGGCTCAGAGTCTTTGGTGAAATTTCTGATGCAGAACAGCAGATGATAAAACCAGACCTAGTGTTAGCATTCCTTTCCATTTTTAATGGCTCCCTGTCACATATTTTAGATAAAGAGGTTGTGCTGTTTGTGTTAGCTTCAGCATGTCTTGAAATTGCCAAACACAGGAAATCTTGAACAGGGTTTACTGTCCAAGGCTGGTACAGTCGAATTTGGCAAATAGTGCTAGTGGAGAAGTTGACCCATCATAGCAAGCCTGCTAGAGGACTAACAAAGCAAGATCAGTTTATAGATATATGGGTCTTGTACCTATCTTATATAAGTAGAGGGAGAAATGCTCTTCAATGTCCAGAACCTCTAGCATTTGGAAGGAGAGATATGCTTATCTGAACAAAATCAGTATTTCTAACTTTCATTTAGAAAAAGAAAACCCTCATGAATTTCACTGTAATAAGCTGACATTAACTGACCTCTGACAATGATATTCTGTTAACTGTACTGCTTACTTTCTGTATCGTCATTAATAAAATGATTGTTTTTTAAAGAAGTTTTCTCCCTGCCGTGCTAATCTTCTCCTGGAAGGGAAGTTGTTGTTTTTTCTACATGGGGAGCATTTAAAAATTATACCCCCACCTGCAGTCTGACATGGTTCAGTCCATCCTGCCACCTCAGGACTTTACCTAGTCATTTGTCTACATGTGTAAACCAGGTCTCAGAGGCCAAACAGAAGCAGGTGCTTGTAAAAGCTCCCAGTTTCAAGTTCAGATAAAAGATCTCAAGTTGCACAGCTTTGGATGGGGCGGGGTAGGCAGGAGAACCCTACCATCTATGATACTGAACAGCTGCTAGTCAGTATGGATAGAACTAAGCTAGACTGATCATTATAAAGCAGCTCTTTAAAACAAAATAATGAAGATTCCCTTGCTGTTCCTCATTATGTCAATTACTATGTGAATTAATAGTATTGCTCATTTTGTTCCACAACAAAAATAAACATCTCCATCTAAAATTATTCATGGGTAGTGGGGGGGGGGGGAGAGAATCTAATTGCAGTTAATGCCAATTTCTTTTAAATTATATTTTTTTTATTTTTTGTGTGGAAAAACAAACTGACCTCTCTTTGGAGAGAGAGAGCCTTGCGCCTGCAATCAGCAGAGATAGATGCTTTGTAACCTTGGCAACACGGGTACAGTTTGTGTGCCAAAAAGGTACTGCTGAATTTGAAATGTTATGTTTCACAAAAGATTGGAACCATCAGAACAGGTTACTAAAAGCACACTGAAATGAAGTTTAACTCCCCCCCCCCCCCGTATTGCTGGATGGGTTTCAGGAGAAACTGGAGCTTAATACATACAGGGAACAGGAGTGTGACGGGTGACTTGAAATAACCAATACAAAAAGGATATTCAGTTCTTTCTGACAAAAAAGCCAATTATCTGTGTTGGTCCATTTGGGGGCAGAGGGAATCAAACAAGAGCACCATAATACTTTTATTAGGGCCAATGGAAAGACACAGAATAATGAGCTGCCTCTTGAGTTTCACAGAAGTCTTCCTCGTGCTGGACACTACACAAAGAATGGGAGGGGGGAAGAGAAGAGTAAAATATGTTGCTGGCAAGACTGCAAGGCATGATGGAGAGCCATCTGCAACATGTAACAGTTACAGACTAATACAGTTAAGTTTGTGCCAACTGCAAAGCATACTGGGATAAAGCAGTGGCTATTTTCCCTTTGAAAATATAAATGAAACTCAAAAGCTAGTTCAATATTTTGTGACTTTCAGTTCCTCCCAGTAAAGTTATTGTACTATTATTTATTGACTATGTTTATATCCAACCTTTTCTCCAAAGAGTTCAAGTCAAACATACGTGTTCCTCCCCCCCCCTCCCCACTTCATTTTCTCCTCACAACAAACTTGTGAGGTCGGCAAGGCTGAGAGATGGTGACTGGCTGAATGTTACCCAATGATCTTCATACCTGAGTGGGGATTTGAACCTGGGTCTCCCTCGTCCTAGTCTGACACTCCAGTCACTACACCACACTGCTACTGCCGCTGTTAGAATATTTTCACTTCTGAAGCATTCATTTATTTCCCAACCCCATCAAAAACAAACAAGCAAACAAAAAACACCAAAATTGAGCAGATCTATCGTTATGTTTTATGTTCCGGTTTTCTGCCTATTATCTTTGTGAATGAAATTTCTCTAAAACTTACTGGGCAGAATTATTCTGAATCATTAATTTTTAATTTTTAATTTATTAATTTATTATATTTATACCCCACCTTTTTTCCTGCAAGGAACCCAAGGCGGCTTACATAATCCTCCTCCTCCTCCTCCTCCTCCTCCTCCTCCTCCTCTCCATTTTATCCTCACAACAACCCTGTGAGGTAGGTTAGGCTGAGAGTCAGTGACTGGCCCAAAGTCACCCAGTGAGTTTCATGGCCGAGCAGGGACTAGAACCTGGATCTCCCGAGTCCCAGTCCAGCACTCTCACCACTACGCACACTAATGTATAGTGTGCTTAAAAGAGGAACTGTACTTTTCTGCAAAAAACACAGGTTCCCAGTCCCATATCTGCTGATAATATGAATGAAGGCTGGGAGGGCTTTTCAAAGGAGAAGCAGCAGCTGGGAGAGGTGTGCTTAACCCTTTTCTTGCCAGCAGCATTTCCACTGTAGCTCCTCCCCACTCGCCCAGGCCATATTTTTTTTCTTCCAGTCAGTCTTACTTCTTGTCTTGCATCATGGTGAACAGGGAGGGAGGGGAACAATGGACAAAATGGGGGGGGGGCAGGCAGGGGAAAGGATTACAGTGCCAAAGTGGAGGGTGAGTGAAAGGGTTAAGAACCAGGGCCGGATTAAGATAGGGGCTATTGGAGCTGCAGCCCCAGGCCCATAACAGAAAATAGGTCCACAATATAGGGACGCGCAGCACGATTTGAGTTAGCTCTGATCGTTATCATTCAGCATAATTAATGATTTTTTCAAGATTAGAAAGGTGTTCTAAGCACATCTGCATTACAGGCTTGAGGCAAGACCTAGCAAGAACTGTTGTTCTCAAATTAGCATTTCGGTAGCTTTTTGCTTTTCAATCACTATTACTACATTTCTTTGAAGCACATGGGGGGCTTGCTAGGGTCTGTAATATTCAGATTTAGAAGGGACCTCTCTCTCCAGCCTCGAGCAAAAGATCTTTCTGATTCGCAGCTCAATTGTTCAAATGCTAGTTTAACAAAAAAACAAAAACGAAAACGAAACAAAGCAACAAGAACAACACAATTATTCTTGGTCAAGCAAAGCTTCCTGGCTTTTTGTTGTGGCTGCTTTTTCTTTTTTAATAAATAATTTTGGGGAAATTGGGAAGACCCTTACTGATGAGCTGCAGGAGTTCATGGCTGAGCAGGGACTAGAACCTGGATCTCCCGAGTCCCAGTCCAGCACTCTCACCACTACGCACACTAATGTATAGTGTGCTTAAAAGAGGAACTGTACTTTTCTGCAAAAAACACAGGTTCCCAGTCCCATATCTGCTGATAATATGAATGAAGGCTGGGAGGGCTTTTCAAAGGAGAAGCAGCAGCTGGGAGAGGTTTTGGCACTTTAATGGTAATTAAAATATTTAATTTGTTTTAATATAAAATTGCGTCTTCATTTTATTTATTTCCATAAAAAGGCCCACCAAAATCCTCAGCACCAGGCCCATAATGCTCTTAATCCGGCCCTGAGAAGCACCTCCTCCCATCAAGCACTTCTCCTCTGAAAAATGCCTCCTCTGTCTCAGTATTATTCAGCAAAGATGGGGTTGGGAACTCACGGTTGCTGAAATAACATGTAATTGCACTCTTAAGGCCTAATTGTACTTATAGTAGTAGGTGATCACTCGTGACCGAGTAAGATTGTCTTCCAGGATAAAATTACAAAAAGAAAATTATAAAAAGAGGAAATTCTAAAAAATTGTGTAGACTCTAGTGATGGTATATTGCATTTTTTAAGATTAGCCTTAAGAACATCTTTAAACCTCTTATACTGACCACCGATATTCCACTTTCCATCCTTGAGCCAAAAAGTCAGCCCCCACCAAGTTTAGCGGGACTTGGTTCTGAGTAAGCATGCTGAAGGTTGCAACCTTACAGTCCAATCCTCAGCATGTTTTCCTGGGAGTCAGTTCCACTAGTTAGAGTGCGTAAGCTTGCAGCATACAGTAAATGTACAAAATGCTTTCAACCTTTCCCATGTTCATTCTCACAATAACTCTCTGAGGCAGGGCACCAGTAATTCAAGTTAACAGTGGCATGGAGCTGAGAGATACTGATTGTACCCAGGTCACACAATGAGACTAAGGCTGAGGCAGGATTTGTCCTAGAGTCTTCCGAATCCAAACCCACCCAGCTTCATCTGACAACTTCAGGAATGTCATCAATATACAATATTATGTTCCATAGGAAATTCTGGTTTCTTGCTCCTGCCATATGCCTCTACCATAATGAAAGCCATGAATATTTTTTTAAAAAAAACTTAACAACACTTTTCTTTTTCAGAAGCAAAAAATCCATCAAACAAGCTCTTTTAAAAAAGTAGGAAATAATAAAACTGTCAACCTGTATGAACACTTGTATCTCTCTGAATCATCAAAAATGGAAGTTACTTTATGGTTTTTACCGTAGAGAAATCAAGGCTGATGATGGGTCCGGGTTTAACCTCTCCCCACTCTCTTTCCTTCCTTCTACAGAAAGCCCGCCTGGCCAGGATTCGTGTGGCCAAGACAGGCAGTTCTAATGCCTACCTTCACAGTAAGCGCAACGGCCTCCTTAACGAAGCGCTGGAGTTGACGGTATGTGCATGGAAAAGCCAACCCTTTCGGACGAATGTTGAAAAGTATCTCCACCCCTTATTCTTCCCTTGTCGCTTCCTGTGTCAGTTTCGTAGGCAGGCTTGAGCTGTGCTATAATTATACTGTAATTTTACTGAATGTTTAAAAGACAGTAGCTGGAGCACAGTTGCAAAAGGAAAGGATTGCAATGGAAGCTTCTTGGGCTCTTTATTTAAAGCTCAGGAAGAAGCTCTAATGATGACAGAATGATTAAGAAATGCCAACGAGTCAGACCCTTGACCAGCAACCTCAAGCCATCGCTTTCAGTTGAACTACACTGACACAGATGTCGATGGAATAAAGACAGAGCCTTTACTCACTAGTGTGGTGGGCGGGGGTACCTCAGACCTTGGTTCCCAATCCTGCCTTTCCCCCCCTCCCAACCACTTTCCCCCAACCACCAATTGTTAGGTGCTTTTCAGGATTTTCCAGTCCACCCCCCCCCCCTTTAAAAAAGGTTGAGATGCCTTTCCTAATGCTTAGTTCCTGGCAGTAAGAGGTTTAAGGTAAAATATGCTGGTATTTTTTGGCCACACCCCTTTTTCCTTTTGTCCTGCCCACTGCTGGAATGTGGCCCCCAAGAGCTTCTCCAAAATTGAATTCAGCCCTTGGGGTGAAAGAGGTTCTCTACCCCGGGTTTATAGACTGTGTGGTCTGTAAGGGCCCTGAATCATGGAAGAATTCAGAGTATCACTAACCTGTACAGACTAAATTACCTTTCCACTGCAAGTACTACTGCATGTTATAGAATGCAGGACAGTGGAGTTATTAGCAGGCCAGGCTGGTGACTCCTGTGTCAGTGGGGCTCCTTATCCATTGCAGCTTTTTTGTTTGAGCTTTATAGGAGCTATCCAGGCTGCTCCATGGTGGTGAACCTATTAGGGGGATGGAGTTCAGCACCATGGATAGCTCCTATAAAGCTCAAACAAGCCGATGCAATGGATAAGAAGCCCCACTGACACAGGAGTTACCACCTTCCCCTGGTTCTTAGCTGTCCTCCTTTTAAAGTAGTCTACTTCAGCTGCTACAGTATCCCTATTTACTAGACAAAAGTCACTTTGGCTAGGATGTAGGTCATATGAAGAGATGAGGGACATATAGGGCGGGAATGGTAAAAGAAAGAGCATACCCACCCACAGCCGCCTCCTTACAGTAAGGTAAGCCCTGAGGCCCTGCATGCACCCTGAGACATTTCTCTGAAATTCTCACCCCTTCCCACAATTTTTGCATGCAATTTCTTTTCACACACACTCCCCCAACAACGAATGGTCAAAAGTAAATAAATTGGGGGGGAAATTCAGCACAGTGTTAGTTGAAATGCCTCTCCTAAGGCTTAGTTCCTGGCAGTAAGAGCTTTAGGGTAAATATGCTGGTATTTTTTGTATTTTTGGACCTGCCCCCTTTTGATTTTGGCTGGAATGTGACCCACCAGAGCTTCTCTGAAACTGAATTTGGCCCTCAGGTTGCAAGAGTGTTGACTTGACACCCCTTGGATTAGAGATTCGGCATGCAAGGGTTCTATGTAGCTGCTTGAACTTGCTACATCTGATGACAGGGACATGTAATATGATTTTGAGATACATGTGAGCATGTATATTTTAATGGCTCCCGTCACTTAGCACAGGGAGGCTATTCCCAGTGGTGTCCCCATAGTGAGTATAATGGCTGCTTAGTCTTAAACTCCCTTTATTTCAAAATAACTACAGGAGAAATTCTGTGCATGTTTAGACAGAAAAAAAAAAGTCCTACAGCTCTCAGCATTCCCCAGCCAGCAGTGCTTTTTTCTGTCTAAACATGCATAGGATTACACCTTAAACCCATAGTCTCCAACTGCCCCGAAAATGCTGGGACCATCCCAAAAACCCTTAAGCCATCACTGCTTCTCACTTTGTTATGCAGAGTCCAGAATTCCCCTGCCTCTTAAAGGGGTCATGGGCTAAAACCTTTAGCTTATCTGCTTTAAGATAGCTCTGCTTAGGCTTCAAGGGCCACCCATAGTAAGCAGGGAGGGAACAGACGCAAGGATGTGTGTGTGTGCGCACTGGCCTGGACCAACGGAGAGGTGAATGAGGGAATTTATCACATGATTCCTATCTTTATATTGCCAAAGATTTTATTTCCTAACAGAGCTGACTCTGTGCCTCGAACAAGTGAGATACAGTGTCAGAAGGAAATGCAAGAAACTTCCCCTTCTCTCTGAAGCTTCATGTTTGGGGGTGTGGGTGGGTGGGTGGGTAAGCTTCACCTGTTGAATTTGTGCCAATCCTGACAATTTTAAAACAAAAAGAAAGAGATTGCCCTGCAAGTACTGACACCCCCACCCCCATGAAAAACACCAGATATCAACAATTAAGGGTTTAAGTAAGGTAAAAAAAATATTACAAAAGCCACTTGTAAAATATTATAAAATATAATTCTGGAGAAATCATCCTAGCACTGGTGCTGGTGCTGCTACCTCTTCTTCTAGCAAGGAGCACCATTTCACAATTATCCCTCAATTACACGATACTTCTTCACACAATGCATGATCAATTTGCTGCCACAAGATGTGATGGTCAGTGCTGTAGATTGCTTTAAAATGTACACACTTTCCTGTGAGTAAGTCCCATTGAACGTAATAGGACTTACATCTGAGTACACATGCATAGGATAGGATTGCACTGTTATTCTGTTTTCAGAGCAGTGGTAAATTTTACTTGGCTCTACCAGTGTACCCCATGTGGAAGTCTATTTCTAACACATGCTGAAGTGCCATGGAGAAAGCTCTCTACAGTAATGATTAGGATTATTCTGCAGGGATTTTGGATTGATTTTTTTAAAAAATGCATTAGAAGGCAGTTAGAAAACACACCCTCCTCAAGAAAAAGAAAAAATCCCCACTACCTCAGATAGCGGCAACATACATCATCATTCTATTTTGGCATTATTGTTCAATCACAGTGTTGTTGTTCTTGTTAGAGCCCACATGCTTTTTCTGAGTGGAGAAAATAGGTGCTTGCAAGGTGGGTCTGTGAACCGCTTTGCACACTCAGAGATATCTAAATGTTAACTATTACTATTTCTTTGGCAAACTACTAATGAGAACAAAGCCACCATGGAAGGATACATTTTTAAAGTGGGAGGGAGATCTTTAAAACAAGGAGTTTCCTCCACAATGTGGGGTAAGTAGGCTGAAAGTTAGGTTTGACTGAAATAATGGCATATTCCCCCCCAGTTTACCCATCCCTACCATTTGTTGCCACCTCTGTATTACATTTTAGATTGTAAGCTCTTTGGGGCAGGGAACTGTTCTCTTATACTAGGTAAAGCACCTTGCACACTGATGGTACAATAATAATAATAATGACAACAACAGCAATCCCCATCATCATCCTGGGTCTGGAGATCAAAGTGGCTTCAGAGTGGTCAGAGCCCTTAAACGGTTAGAGCATCCTGGGGTGGGTGGCTATACCCTTGGCCACGCCCTCATGTTGCCTGGCCACACCCTCTTGATCACACCTTCATGTTGCTTAACCATACCTCTTACAAATTCACACGTATGTCCCTATTTTCACCTGTGAAATGTTGGAGGGTATGTAAACCTCCAATTATATGTCTTCAGATTTGGACTGATGCTTCCTAATGGGTATTGTGCTTGCCGCAGCAAGCATTTCTGTTCATGAGAGCCATGTGCAGCTCCACAGCATGGTCTGAAAGCATAGGAGGCAGCCAGCTTGCTGAAGCTAAGCAGGTCTGGGTCTGGTCAGTGCTTGGAGGGGAGACCACTTAGGAACCACATATAGCCACCTTGAGTTCCACAAGGGAAGAAAGGTGGGATATAAATGAAATAAGTAAGTACCTTTTGGATTAGCCGCTAAAGATACATGGGCTGTGCATTAGGTGACTCCTGCAACTCAATTAGACAATTTCTTCTTGACTGAAGACTGATTTATTTGAAATGAAATCCATGAAAACGTGTTAATACCTGCTCTGGACTTGATCAGGCTTAATAAAATAACCATCTCTCATTGACGCTGTGTCTGATGAGAAAGCTGATGAACTTTAGACTGCTCCCCACCCCACCTGCACTTCCATGAGTTGCTAAGATTAGCCTCCAAATACTTTGCCATGTAATGGCCACCAAGACATGTAGAAGCAATTGTAAAGCACAGAACGGCAGTGAGACAGGGGAGGGGAGAAAAGTTGGCTGTGTGTTCCACAACTGAAACCATGAACATCTAAAAGGGGTGGGGGGCATCAGACCACTAAGGGCACGATCCTATGCAGCATGTTTAGACAGAGAAAAGGCAGGGCCGGATTAAGAGCATTATGGGCCTGGTGCTGAGGATTTTGGTGGGCCTTTTTATGGAAATAAATAAAATGAAGACGCAATTTTATATTAAAACAAATTAAATATTTTAATTACCATTAAAGTTCCAAAACAGAAACATATTGAAAATATTTCTTTTTTTGTAAACAATAAGCTTGATAACTCAATAAAACCGTTATAAATAGAACATTCACAACAACCATTTTTAAATAAACATAAAGGAGATTTGTCTCCTGCAGGCAAGAGGAGGCCTTGGAGGCCGCTCGGCCCCGACTTTGCTCTGCATTCCAGCGGGAGAGGGGGAATCGATCTCATGACCCTGTTGCACTGCAAAGGGCAGGCCCTGCTCCAGGCTGTGGAGGGCCCTTGGGCAAGACACCCTCCACGGGGGTGGGGGCTGCCGCAGTGAGTCGGCCTTCTCGATCGCCACCATGGCCACCAGCTGCTCTCGGCCCTCCTCCTCCTCCTCCTCCTGGCCACCACTTGCTTGCTTGACGGGCAGAGAGCCCGGGAGCAGGGGGGTCCATGGCATCTCCCGCTCCTCCTCCTCGCCCCCACCGTTGTCTGGGGCCGGAGCGAGGGCAGGGGAACAATCCCCACAGGCTGTGACAGTGAAGAGGAGCAGCAGCTCTGGCCACTGGTCCCCTGCCGGGTGTGGACCTTTGACACATGCCCAACCATGCCTGCCTTTGATGCCGGCCCTGGTGAAGAAAGAAGGGGGCATGTAGATACTATGAGGGTGAAGTCAGAGGGGTGCCTAAGAGAGAAAGAGGCATCTTAGGAAGAGGGCTTAAGGGTCCCTGAATCTGGACTCCCCGCCCCCACCTTGCTACAGTGAGGTTTCCTGGATGTCCAGCCACTTGGACAGTGCCCCACACTGAGTCTTTCTCTCCAATCCTCCAGAGGAGATTTCCAGAGCAATTTTTTCCATGGCTGGACTGTTCTTCCTGTCAGGAAGTGCTGCCTTCTCCTCAAAACAGGAAGGCATGCTTCAGCTGTGGGGCAGCCTTTCTCCCAGCAGAAAGCACCGGGCTTCCCGGCTCCTGGGCTTCAGGATGTATCCCAGGGTTTCAGGAGTGTGAGTTGTCTGAACACAGTTCACAGACTCTGAAACCAGAGGTGATTGTGTTGTTTTGAACAGCCTTTCCTGCTTTGAGCATTTGCTCCGGGAGTCCTTCCGCTGCTGGGCTTCCTCATCAGCACTCATCAGTTCTGTGTTTCCACTCCTGCAGCCACTCTCAAAATGCCCTCCCTGACAAACACTTTCCCTGTTATCTGCTCCCTTTGCTGGACAGGAACCCCACGCCCACTCCCACCCACCCACCCGCCCCATCCAGTTCTTTCTATCAGCATCAAAACTTTAAAAAAAAGAAATGAAAAAGCAAATGCTTTGCTTCCAGCTTTGGTCATAGAGAGGCCTGCATCTCTCTCCCAAAAGTGCACCTCCTTCTTCCATGGGACATCTGTACAGATGTCTTGTGCTGCTTCATCTCTGCCCTTAGTGTGTTGGTTGTGGAGTTCGCCCACCACGCTTGCACACACACACCCTCCAACGACACGTTGTTGATCTCTAAAGCTGGCGTCTTTCTAACTGGGCCACTTCACGAGCCTGGAACCCAGTGGCGCTATCGCCCCACCCAAGTCCTCTGAACACACTCCCCACCCCGCGGCAACTGCCTCCTCCGGGTGCTGCCTTACGCACAGACTAACTTGGCAGGCGGCGGCTTTTCCTCCCCCCCCCCGCCTATGGAAATCCACCAGAACCCAATCCAGTATTCCAAATGGGAGCCCCCCACCCCACCGAGATCCAAACGCTGCTGTTGCTGCTTCTCTCTCTTCCACCTCCCCCCCCCCCCGTGTTTCCACCTGCTCATCGCATCAGACTCGGGGCAATTTGAAAAAGCCGCTGATCTGTAAGAGCTGCTAAACAGGGATGCTGCCGCCGATGTCCACCAGCCAAGAGAAGCGTTCTGCAAGATTGCTGGAATTGTGCGCGCACAAAGAGGGAGGAAGAGATTTGCCTCCAGCACGCGGGTGCACTTTCTGGCGAGCTTATCCCCCCCCCCCCGGCTCACAGGCTGGCTGGCAGAGAGGAAAAATTCTCCCTCGGGGCACGAATGACGCCCCCGCGATGGATTTTGCGGACTGGGGAGGGCGCGGGGGGGGGGCTTCCCAGTCTCCTTGGTGAGCGGCTGCTGGTAGTTGGACTGGCCTGTCCGTTGGCGGCTGCCCCCTCCCCGGAATAAAGCGCTGGAAACCAACATAATGCGGGGGAAACTGGAGGGCTAATGTGTTGACTAATGTGCAACAGCTTTGAAACGCGCACCGCGGCACCGCCAGGGCCCGCCTCGCTCTCCCCGTCCTGGGCCCCCCCCCGCACCATTACCCCGGGCGACGTGCATAAACACAGCAACACGGCAAGGAGGTCATTTTATTTCAGCCGCCCGCTTGCTACAGCTGGCCCGGGCGCCTGTTTGGGTGTCTGGAAGCGAGCGTGGACAAAATATTCGCTCACCACCACCACCCCACCAGCACCCGTAGGCGGGGAAGGAGGTGCATTCGGTGGCGGGGAAACTGCCGCCGCGGCGCCGCCAAACCCCCCCCCCCCGCCCCCCTTACCTCTCTCCACCAGGCTGTCGAGGTCCCCGTCGACCCCCAGGAAGTAGCATTTCCTCCAGAGGCCGGCGTAGCTGGCGAAGAGCGGCCGACCGCAGCGGGACTGCAGCAGCCCGAGCCCCAGGAGGGCTCGCCAGTTCTCCAGCAGCAGCAGGTCCCCGGCGGGAAGAGACGCCGCCGCCGCGTGCGCCGCCGCGAGGGAGCCACTGCCTGGCGTCTCGACGCAAGGGCAAGTGCGGCAGCGGCAGCAGGCGGCGGCGCGGCTCGGGCGAGTGGGCGCTGCCGCTGCCGGGCCACGGGCCTGTGGGCCTATTTTGGGTTAGGGGCCTGGAGCTGCCGCTCCAATAGCCCCTATCTTAATCCGGCCCTGAGAAAAGGCCTACAACTCCCAGTATGCCCCAGCCAGCATAGCTTTTTTTCTGTTTAAACATGCATAGGATTGCACCTTAAATCCAGGATCTAAAATTACCTAGCTGCACCACTGCCACTTCCTGCTAATTGTGGAAAAGCAATGCCTCAGCGTTGCTAAAAGACTTGAGTGTAGAAGCATCCCAGGTCCTTAGCATGGCAGCAAATCTATCCTCTGAATTATTCCAGAGATAATTTTTTGTGTGTTTTAGTACCACAGTATCTCATTTGATGCTCCCTCCAGTAAGACCAAGGAGACCCCTGCCACCTGCCGGTTAATTCACTCAGTGGGACTTGGCTTTTGGCTCGAACTGTCCAGTCTTGCCCTTGGTACTGATTCTGGCCGTCAAAATGGCAGCCATCACAATAAGCAAACCTTAGCATGTTATTTTCCTTGTATGCAGACATGCAGTCAATTCAGGCGTTGGTGGGAATTATGTCTGCTCAGCCTAGCAATTGGCCATATCTGATCCTGATTCTGCATGCACTAGCTTTCTGTTCTATTGCAGTCAGATGCATGTGCCAGTGACACCCACTGGAAGCAGAATTAAATGTTGCATTTACTTTAAAAAAAAATCCATAGAAATAAAGATTGCGAGCAAAACACAACAAACCTTTTGAACACGGCACAGTATTGTCGTGACTTGGCTCAGGCTCCAAGTGCCAGCTCAGATGAGTTAATAAGATTGTATGATTTAACTACACAGCCACAGAGAAGATGCTGCAGGAATTTAAATCATAGCCAGCTTTGCTTGGTGTTTTAAAGCTTCTTGGTAGCTTGGAACAGGTGTGCAGAACTTACTGAATCCTATTTCTAGCCTTTTCCTTTGCCCCTTGATTTCGTTTTTGTTACATTCTCCCCATTAAGACAAACTTATCAAATAGATAATTGTCTAAATACAGAGTTGAACACGAACAGCCTTCAGACTGTGTCAAAAAATGTTTTAAAAATAAATTGGAGAATAGGATTCTTAATGGAACTTTACAAGAATGACTGACATTTGGAGCTGCTGCTGCTGCTGCTGCTGTTGTTGTTGTTATTATTATTATTATTATTATTATTATTATTATTATTATTATTCTACTAATGTATTCCAAAGCATCTAACAGCATAGATTAGAAACAATAATTATCAAATGCAATGCTGAAAATGTAATAAGCAAATATATCAATTATGATCCTGGTTTGTATAGCACTTCAGGTATAGAGAACACTCTGCAATCTTTATCTGTTTCCTAGTCACAATAAACACAATAATATGCCATTACAGTTCTCATTTTCCTGAAGTGGAACTGAGACAGAGAGAGATTATGTTTGCCTCTCCACCCAGTGAATCTAACAGTAGAGATCATCCAAGTTCATTTGGGGCTGGATCTCAGATCTCAGTAAGTTAGCCTGCTGCCTTCAGGTGCAGTGGAAGATGCTGCCCCATCACCAATGTTGAAGGAAGATTCAACTCCCACCCAGTCCAGTTGACTTTTGTACAAAGAAAGGGAGGGACGCCGTCTTGTCCTTTTCCTCAGGCAGCAAAATGTCTTGGGCCACCCCTACTGCCAATGGAGCAGTTAAGAGTGACGAGGCCTGCTCCTGTGCCTTTAACAGCGGCTCATTTTGCAGAATTCAGCAGGTGATGTTTTTATCTTCTGCTGATATGTGTAGATATGCTGATAGGTGGTTTAGTGCCTAACAGTTTGAAAGCAAGTGAAATGGGGTCACCCCCCGAAATAAGATAGTTGTTTTGACATACTCTCTAAACATGTAGGGATTTGTAAGCTTGTAAATATATTAAAGCATCCCAATCCAACAGGAGCTCTATGCCAACACATTGGAGGGCTTAAACTGTGTAGGGGTTGGGCATGGGGATCGTGCAAGACCCACCTCCAATGTCCCTGGGTGCACGGGCTCCTCTACAGACCTTCATGTGTTTCATACTAAGGTGTGCTGGGAGATTGTAAGTGCATTTGGCTAACTGTACTTACAGACCTCTTCACGATTGGGAACCCTGCTTTATTGGTCTTATTAGCCGTACATGCTTATATAAACCCCTTCGGACCTTTCCACTAAACATGTGAAGGCCAAGTTAAACCTGGTAAACCAATGGCCATGCTAGCTGGGGGTGGTCAGAGTTGTAGTTGGGAAAGGCTGGTCTAAAGGAGCCAATGAAGTCTATAATTGAGAGCAATTGAGACATGCAATGTTAGTATATTAGTTGGTGGTGGATGAGAAAATGGAGGATGTGGGGAGAGAGGGACCTGACAAGGATTCATGGCATGGGATTTGAAAAATCTCCCCTCCCTGCACTATACAAGCATGTTTCAGGAGAGAGGAAAGGGAAAAGGGTACCTTTACCTGGTCTCTCTTTCAAGAACCACCCTGCCCCCACCATATATATTCCAAGAAAATGCTCTTACACATAAAAGACTGTAAGAAGTCAGTGATTTGGGAAGCAACATCTCATCTTCCTTCCTCACACACGCACACACACCCTGTGAATCTCTCTCTCTCCATCCTGAAATGCATGACATTGAACTGGATGTGGCACATGGAATGCCCTTGTGTATTAGGGGCCATCACAAAATCTGGAATGAACAGGACCACGGAAGAGGAGCTTTGGCAGAGCTGAGCTGTCTTGGAATCCTGGTTCAACCTCTAAATACTCCTCCGGACTTTTTCTTTTCTTTTCGAGCAAAGGAAGATTATTCTGCTAATGAAGAAGCTGACTTTACAAGCCTACAGCAACCTGAGACACTTCCTCTGCTCAAATGCACTCTTGAAATTCACAGCCACGCTTCTATGAGCACTTGTGTAATACTGGTGCGTAGGCTGTCTTTTTCCATTTATCACTAAGGGCACAGTCCAACGCAAGTTTAGACAGAAAAAAGACCTACAACTCCCAGCATGTCCCAGCCAGCATAACTGGCTGAGGCATGCTGGGAGTTGTACGACTTTTTTCCTGTCTAAATTTGCATAGGATTGCACCTTAAAAGAACTGATTTGAGTTGGTTGACATTAGCTGTGATGTTGTTTTTTACATTCAGAAAAGTTGAGGCTAAAAGTGTTACACGACTCATCTTTCTAGTCAATCAATTATGTCTTTAATTACAAGTTACAGAGTAGATTGTTCATTGGATCTTAATCAGAACTCTTCCTTCTAAAAATGAGTTCAGTTCTGATGACATTGCTATAAACAACCTGTGTACATTTCTGAATCAACCAAGTTTTATTTCTTTATTAAAATTGTAAAACAACAACAACAACAACAACAACAACAACAACAACAACAACAGCACAATAAAACAATAAAACCCAGTGCCTGGACCCTGTAATGGGTTGGATGAGGGCCAATAAACAGAGCTTGAGTCCTGGTAAGATGGAGACCCTTTCCCTGTGGGTGAGTGGTTCCTACTTGTTACCTGTTCCAGATGGGGTTGCTGAAGGAGCAGGTTCATAGTCTGGGGGTACTCCTAGGTCAATCATTGTTGCTGGAGGTCTGAGTGACCTTCGTAGTTCAAAATGCCCTTTTCCAGCTTCGCCCGGTATGCCAGCTGCAATCACTCCTGGTCCTGGATGGAGATAGTTTGGCCATGGTGGTGCAGCCATTGATAAACTTAAAACTGGGTTAGTGCAATGTGGTCCATGTGGAGCTGCCCTTCAGGCTGGTCTGGAAGCTGAAGCTAGTGGAGAATGAAGCTGCCCAGCTGTTGTCAAGTGCCACTCCATATCAGCATGTAACTCCTCTGCTGAAGTATCTGCACTGGTTGTCTATTTGCTACTGGGTCAAGTTCTGAAGCCTTGGTACTAGTCTACAAAGCCCTGAACAACTTGTGACCAGGATTCTTGAAGACACACCTCCATCATCATCATCATCATCATCATCATCATCATCATCATCATCATCCCACCTTTTTCCCATTACTGGGACTCAAGGCAGCATTACAACATTAAAACTTGTGCAATTCAAATATATAAAAAGGAATATACAAAAGTTAAAAATATAATTAAATTATCTATAATATTAAAATTATATTTAAAAATATCAAAGTTAAAACAGTAACAATATATAAGCAGTGGAATCCATAGCATTCTTACAGGTCCAGGCTATTTCCAAAGGCCTGCTGGAACAAAAAAGTTTTTGCCTGCCTCTGGAAGCATACCAAGGAGGGCGCCATTCTAGCCTCCCTGGGAAGGGAATTCCAGAGTGTCGGGGCAACCACCAAGAAGGCCCTCTGCTGGGTTCCTGCCAGGCATGCCTGAGATGGTGGAACCAAGAGAAGAGCCTCCCTTGAAGATCTCAGGGTATGGGCAGGCTCATAAGGGAGAATATGGTCTTTCAGATAACCTGAACCTGAGCCGGCTTTATAGGTCATAACCAGCACTTTGAATTGTGCCCAAAAACAGACTGGGAGCCAGTGAAGCTGTTGTAACAGAGCAGTTGTGTGCTCCCTCCCTGTAACCAGCCCGTCAGCAGTCTGGCAGCAGCTCTTTGAACCAGCTGAAGTTTCCGAACACTCTTCAGAGGCAGCCCCATGTAGAGTGTGTTACAGTAATCCAAGCGGGATGTAACTAAGGCATGTGTCACTGTGGCCAAATCAGACATCTCCAGGAACGGGTGCAGCTGGCGCACTAGCTTTCACTGTGCAGATGCACTCCTGGCCACCGCCGAAACCTGGGCATCCAGGCTCAGGGCTGAATCCAGAAGTACGCCTTACCATCCTTCCCGATCACTGGAGTCTTCTGAAGAGGTGCTGCTGTGGTTTATGCTGGCTCAGCTTGTCTGAGTGTGGAAAGCTAAGCAGGGTCAAGCCTGGTTATTACTTGGATGGGAGACCCCTCCTCTAGTTTCCTGCATTGAGCAGGGGGTTGGACTCGATAGCCTTGTAGGCTCCTTCCAACTCTATGATCTATGAAATCTATGCTGCCTGGTGGTCCCACATGGGTTGGAGATCTGCTTGGAGACCACCAGGAGGTGGGCCTTTAGTGCGGTGGTGGCTCCCACCCAATGGAATGCCATTCCAACTGAAATCAGGCATGCACCTACATTACTTTGTTTTTGACATTTCATGAAGACTTTTCTTTTCAGACATGCATTTCCTGACTGATGATTTGCCACTTTGCAGCCACTGGAATTGGATGAATCCCAGCCAGCCATTTATTGATGTATTTGTTTTATTGTAATTTTGTTGTTGTAGTTGTATCTGGTGTTCTTGTTGTATGCCACTTTGAACTCCTTTGGTGTGGAGTGGTTTATAAATCCGATAATAAATAAATAAATAATACAGTATAAAACCAGTGTGGACATATACCAGCACACATAAAATATGGATACAAAAGTAAAAGCCACCATTAGGCACAAGAGTTAAAACACTGGGTCTTAAATACTGAAATACTCAAATACTTAAAATGCCTGAGAGAACAGAAATGTCTTAGCCTGGTGTCAAAAAGATAGCAACGAGCTTCTTAGCATTCTAGAGGTGGGGGGAGGCCGCTACCAAAAAGGTCCTTTCTCTTGTTACCCTCGAAGCCTCAGAATGAAGGAGCACTTGACAGTCTTCCAGGAATGATGGTAAGGCACAAGAAACTCTTACCTTTATTTTTCTATTTTGATAAGTACCCATCCCCTAGTTTTAAAAGGTTGAGACATTTTTTGGCAATTTAAAAAAAAATCCCATTTATATGCTCTGTTTTTCAAGCACTGCAAGTCTCCCTTTGCTATAGGAAAAGGGATTAATCTCGGCATTGGTAAGATGTAATGCATTCCATCCAGAATGAAGCATCTAAAGAACTCAAGTATTTTGCCAGAGTCAATGAAGTTACATCTTCTGTCCTTTCAACTGCCATTAACATCTGCGCTCCAGCTTGCTGTGGCAGGAGCTGATCACTATGTAGTAAAGAACCCTTTCCTAACTCAGATTTTGGTTTTCTAAGTCTCTCTCAGCAAAGGGAGTCTTCCTGCTGTGGAATCCTACTAGAGAGAAGAAGGCTAGCATGTGCATTTCCTATTTGCCTTGCTCTTGATGCATATGTAACTTAATTAGCTCTATGGGCATCCCATAAGCGTTTGAGGCATATGCAGTGAAGATCCCAGAATACAGGGCCCACCTGCTTTGGGGTGATTGGATGTCTTTCTACATTCAAATGTCCAAAGTGCTTGTTATTTATTTAGTAGGAAATTTCTGTTGGTGTGTCTGATTGGATGTGAATGGCTCATACAGTGTGTGTGTGTGTGTGTGTGTGTGTGTTTGTGTGTGTGTGTGTGTGAAGGGGGGGAGAGAATTATTTTGCACAGTAGTAACTCCACAAATGAATGGTTAGTAAGAGGCCACTAAGATCATCTAGTTTGACTTCCTGTATGCTACCCAGCAATTGAATTTGCTCTCATTTTACTGCTTTGTTAAAGTACAGAGCTAGAAGAAAGCCAAATGTAATCAAAGTCCAAAAAAGGGGCACTATTTCTACTCTGAACTAGTCTGGCATTAATTTCTAGCCTGTATATGATTGGCCACAGTCTTCCAATGTGTGAACATGCAGCAACTTACATGTCTGTGGGATTATCACACATTCAGTGGTGGCTGGTGACTGCAATGTCAGTGGGGTGGTGTATCCACTCTGGGTTTTAGTCTGAACTTTTAAGGAGCCATTCATGCTGCTGAACCCTGTCCCCAAAATAGGTTCAGAGCCATGGATCGCTCCTTTAAAGTCCCAACTGAAGCCTGGAGTGGATACACCGCTCTGCTGACATTGGAGCTACCAGCCACTGGTGCACACATTACATTGATATGCATCAAAGGTTGGATCCAGGATCAGCCTTCTGCAAGAGGAAGGGCTCCAGCTGCTTTTGGGGGATGCCCCCTCTCTCACACACACCACAGCTCACCCCATGCAGCAGGGTGCAGCATTTTCAGGGGCTGCAGTGGGAAGGATGAGGAAAGGCCGCTTCCACCAGTGCAGTTGATCCAGCATCAATTTTGATCCAACCCCAGGTAATCATGCAGCTTCCTGCATGGAAGAGACTTCCATGCTGGGATTTTGTAATATGAGAAGTGACTCTTAGAAATCTGATGAGGCAGCATTCTCCAGTTTGCTAGTCCTCACCACAGTCCCTGAAGCAGTTAAAACCACACGTTTGAACAAATTCACTGTGTGAGCCAAGCAAAAGATTGGACTTCAGAAGGGTGGCTCTGCCCATTAGGTGGCCTCATAGAATTAGTTTCTAGAAATCAATAGCGACCCATTCTGCAGGGAAATGCATGTAGTTGAAGACTGAACAGCTTATCACACATTGTAAGTGCTTTATAAAGGAAACATTCTACAGTTGCAGGGCAATCTACTCCAAAATGTGCAAGCACAATAAAAGCAACTACAATCACTACACTACAATAACAGTAATGACAATAACAATCACGATAGTAAGCAAGTGCATTTTTAATGAATCTGTAGACAGCACTGGAAAGGGACTCCCTAAGACATCTCCTTGTCAAACATCAACCAAAGTTGAAGGAGCTCCTTTGAATGTGTAATTGCCATTTGAATGTATCTAACGGGATTTGAAAATCCCAACCACTGGACAGAAATAAAATTGATGGCAGTGATCACAGAAGACATGCTGTGAAATTGAGGTGGAGTTCAGGGTCAGAGAGTTTAAATTAACCACATATATCCACACACACACAAATCCTTAGCCATGTCATTTCTAAAGAGACAACCACAGAAAAGGAGAAACTAAAGAATCATGTTTTCAGGATATCAAAAAGACCTGACAGTGTGCATCTTGTTAGCTCCTTTCTCTCTCACTTTGTGCAAATCCTTGCCCTTGAACCAAAAGATCAATGATGTGCACAGCCCATTCATAAAAATCTGGGCCTCTGTAACACACACAAAAGTATATCAGCCAGATACTGACATAACGGGCATTTTTTAAAAATAGGCGGTGTCCTTATTAGAGCATCATTATTGCTTTATTGCAGGAAAATGGGTCACCCGTGGTAGATAAGCTGACTACATTTTATTTTACTCAAAAAACACATTTTATTGTACTTAAACAAGTTGGGGGAAATGTCCACTTCTTCAGCTTCAAGTGCAATTTATTTATTATATTTATACCCCGCCTTTTTTCCTGCAAGGAACCGAAGGCGGCTTACATTATCCTCATCCTCCTCTCCATTTTATCCTCACAACAACCCTGTGAGGTAGGTTAGGCTGAGAGTCAGTGACTGGCCCAAAGTCACTCAGTGAGTTTCATGGCCGAGCGGGGACTAGAACCCGGATCTCCCGAGTTCCAGTCCAACACCCTAACCACTACGCCACACTGGCAATATCTGAAGATGTCAAAATATAATAAACCAAGATAGATAAAGAAGCAATGTTACTGGGTATTGTTGTTGTTGTTTATAGTCAGTTTTAAGCAAGTTGAGACTTCTATTCAGACAGTTGGTTTTTACATTCACCATAATTCCACATTTTACAACCTGATCCAATGCTTTGTTCCTTGGTGCTTTTAAAAGGCTCCTAAAGGGAGGGCCAAAGCAGGCATGGAGGAGAAAGTGAGGCCAGGTTAGTGATACAACCCAAATACTGTCCTGGCAATTTTCAAGAGGGACCATGACTCAGTGAGGAACAGCATGTGCAAAAGATCCCAGATTCAAAACCAGGTATTTCCAACCCTGGTACAGTGAGAAAAGATTCATATAACCACAGAGAGCTGCTGCCAATCAATGTTCAGAATACTGAGCTAGCTGGACCAGTGATTTGATTCTTCTTCTTTTTTTAATTTTTATTTTTAAAATTTTTCAACAATACAAAAATTAACTAAATAACACACATACAATTTATATAGTGCTCCCATCACCACGGGACCAAATAATACATTATATCTCTATAATCTATAATTATTCATTTTTCCAAAAATACAACATATCTTGACACGGCATACTCCCTTTCCCCTTGTTTAACACAAAGTCCAAAAATAAACCCCAAATATCCTTAAAAATATTTTTCTTTAATTGCCCCCTTTTGCATTTGATGTTACAAGTCAACATATCATTTAAAGCCATATCCCATACTTCTTTATACCAATCGGTAATAGAGAAAACTTGCTGAATTTTCCATTTTCTTGCTATCATTAGTCTGCCTGCCGTTAACAGATTTATAATTAATTCTTTAACATTTTGAGGACCGGCCACCTTTTCAGTTATTGATAACAAAGCTAATTTAGGACAAACTTCTAAGTCAACACCAACAATTTCTGATATTTCTTCAAAAATCTTTTTCCAAAAACCCATTACATTTTTACAACTCCCAGTGATTTGATTCTATGTTCCTAACTACAGTAATACCTTGGATTGTGAGCATAATTCATTCCAGAACCATGCTCGTAATCCAAAACACTCGTATATCAAAGCGAGTTTCCTCATAAGAAATAATGGAAACTCAGCAGGGAGCCGCACCCCGCACCTCCACGGGGCTCCCTGCCACGGAGCCGGCTTGCTTTGCCTTTAGACCAGTGGTCCCCAACCTTTTTCGAGTCACGACCCCCTTTTGTAATGGCAAAGTAACCGGGGACCCCCCACCACATTTGCATGAATTTGCATAAATTTGCATTTTGATGGGGTAAAGAAAAAACATGAAAAAAATACAATTCTTTTTGTATTTCTATTGTTGTACTTGCTCACCTGCCCTTCCTCTCTCTGGATGTTGGTGGAAATAGGGCCCAACAGGGAGCAGGTGAGTGAGCGGATTTATCATTTGACTAGCCAGCTTTGTATCAGAAAGGAGAATACACTTTATTTATTTATTTTACTTTATTTATACCCCGCCTTTCTTCCTGCAAGGAACCCAAGGCGGCTTACATAATCCTCCTCTCCATGTTATCCTCACAACAATCCTGTGAGGTAGGTTAGGCTGAGAGTCAGTGACTGGCCCAAAGTCATCCAGTGAGTTTCATGGCTGAGCGGGGACTAGAACCCGGATCTCCTGAGTCCCAGTCCAACACTCTCACCACTATGCCACACTGGCTCTCTGTTCTGCTGGAGACAGCTAAAAATAGTTCTGCAACAGCCACAGAAGCAAGTGAAATGAAATTCATTCACAGTCTCTCTCTCTCTCTCCCTTTTGCTCCCCTCCCCCTTTAGCCTTCTTTTTTGTGTGTATGTGCAAAATTTATCTCTCCTCCTCCCCCCCACACCCCATCTCCTCTCCTGCAAGCTCCTCTTCCCCCCATCCTCTCCAATTTCTACTTTCGCGTGCATGCAAAATTTATTTTTTGCTTCTGATATTTATTATTAAATAAAAAATTATTATTTTTTTGCTCCCCCAGCTCCCCTTCCTCCCCCCCACCCCCACTCCTTTTATCATTCTCCCTGGCTAGTGGGGGGGGGGCTCCTCAGCTTGGGGAGAGTTCTCTGGTTACCCCCCCTCTCTTTCTCCCTCCCTCCCTCCCTCCCCCCACCCACCTCCTCCAGCGCTGCCGCGGCCGCCACCTCCCTCCCTAACCACCCCCCTCTTCTCCCCTTATCGCCCCATGTGCTGTATGAGAAAGCAGCTTAGAAACAGCATAAGGCACGGGCAAGCAGCAGCAGGAGAAGAACGGCGAAAAGAAGGAGAGATGAAGCCGCAGCGGGGAAAGAAAAGGAGGAGGGGGAGAGAGAGAGAGAGAGAGAGAGAGAAGGGGGAAAGAAAGACAGAAAGAGAAAGCAAGCCTGGGGACAACAAAAACATTAGAAGAGACCGGCACACGGAGAGAGAAAGAAGCGAAACAGAGGGGGGAAAACCAGGGAGGCTTCTGATTTGGTGTGGTTTCTGCACCCCATTTAGCCTCCCCTCACCCCTGGACGCTCCCAGCCCAACAACAGCTCAATCCACCCAGCCTCCTCCAACTCGTTCTTGCAGAGCAGAGATCTGCAGCAGCAGCAGCAGCAGCAGCGTGTTGCAGGCAACTGTCTGCAGGCAGCGGGTCCTTCTCAAGGCTCGCATGCCTGTTACCCACAAAGCACCACGTGTGGGTGTGCGCGCGCGCTCTCTCCTGTAGCAAAATACCAACCCCTCCCTCCCCCTCCCTCCTTCCAGTATAGTAGTTCCAGCCAACAGCGAAGGGGCACAGGAACGCTACTCGCTTCCACCCTGGCTGGCGACCCCCCAGGAAACACGTCGCGACCCCCTTGGGGGTCGCAACCCCCAGGTTGGAGAACGTTGCTTTAGACAGAGTATCTCAAAGCAGCTAATGAAAATTTCAGAGAGAAAGAGAGAGAGAGAGAAGGGGGAGAGAAGGAGAGAGATGTGGAGGATCAACAACCTGCAGAGTGAGCGGCGGCTCCCTGCCCTTAGGCAAAGCAGTGGGAGGCGCCGGCCGAGCAAGGCGCCGGCAGAGCGTGTGGCTCATGTTGCGAGACTTGCTCGTCTTTCAAATTTAAATTTATGCTAAAATTTTGCTCGTCTTACAAGAAGCTCGCATACAGGGTTACTCGCAATCCGAGGTATTACTGTACATCCCCAAGTGCTAGGTAATAGAGAACCAGTGAAATGCTAGTGAAGGAGTATTTCGGCAGAGCCACAGGGCTGGAAACATTGCCATGCCTTGAACAGGGTGCCACTTCAGCTGTTGTGAGAAAGAGCTATTTTACATGAGGCTGTTAATCAGCTGTTAATTTGTTGTATCTTCTTTCAATTTTGTCGCAGAATTGAGATCCGAGCACTACACGAGGAGCATGTCCTTTCCTGCTCTTCCACTACATAACCTCTAGGTGGCACTGTGGTGTAGAGAAATAGCCCAAATACACAAGAAGAAATCGCACTTTCTTTTGCTTTCACAATTAAATGCTGCATTGAATAGCTGTCATCTGCCGAGAGAGCTTTGGCTATTAGGCAGTATAGAAATGAAATGAAATAAATAATAATTTCCCCTGCTCTAAAAAAATATCGCCAAAAGTGCTGGTTAGACACAGAAGCGAAACTGGAGGACCATGATATTGTCTAAAGAACCCGTAAACAACCAAGAGTGGGGAATGACAAGCGTACGATAAATGTCTTGTGTAGAAAAGCCCAAAGGCCCATGATTGCACCACAAGAGATATATAATTATTAAGAGGTAAGACTGACAGGCCTGTAAGCACTTTTGTTGTTGTTTTAAACGACTTCACAGGTGTATTCAGGGTTAGAACAGCTTTCTCCAACCTGGTTTCACTCCAGATTTTTGGACTTCAATTCTCATCATCACTGGCTGAAGCTGATGGGAGCTGTAGTCCAAAACCTCTGGAGGGCACCAGGCTGGGGAAGGCTGGCACAGAAGCATAGATGAACCTGCCTTATACTGAGGCAGACCTAGCCTGGTATTGTCACCTCTGGACAAAAATCTGGAGTGACAGCAGCTTTCCAAGGTCTCAGGCAAAGGATTTTCCTAGTCCTGCTGCCTCAGATCCTTTAATTAAGGGGAAGTCATATGGATGTTTGGGCTAAAATATACAGTATACAGACAGCACACAGCTCTACCCCCCGTTTCCATCTACTTATCACAGGGAGGCCGGGGAACTGCTGAATAGGTGTCTGGAAGTAGCTTGAGGATGGGTGAGGGCAAACAAGCTGAAGCTTAATCCAGACATGACGGAGGTATCGTGGGTGGGGAAGTCATCCAGTCTGGATGGAAGTGTTCAACTGGTTCTGGACAGAATTGCACTCCCTTTGAAAGTTAACAGGTTTGCACCTTGAGGACCCTCCTACACTCAATGTTACCTGTGGTAGCACAGGTGGTGACAGTGGCTAGGAGTGACTTTTACCAAAGTAGGCTGGCCACATCCCTACCCAGGTGTGGTAGGTCTTGCCTCAGTTACTCATGCCCTGGTTACATCCAGAGTAGACTAATGTAATGGGATCTATGTGAGGCTGCTGTTAAAGACGATTAGGAAGGTTCATCTAGTTCAGAATGCAGCTGCCTGGATGCTTTTTTGGAGGCTAAGCATTTAGAATGTATTACACCATTTCTGTATCAGTTGCACTGGTTGCCTATTCATTTCCAAGCCGAATTTCAGGTTCTGGTATGTACCTTTAAAGGTACAATCTTGGACCGGGTTATTTGAAGGGCTGCCTGCACCCATATAAATCTGCCCAGGCATTAAGATCAGCCACAGAGGCCCTGCTTATAGACCCCCCAGTAGGTTCAATTAGATAAGCAAGTACAAGAGACAACACCTTTTCAGTGGTGGTCCCACATCTCTAGAATTCCCTCCTTTGGGAGATACATTTAGCTCCCTCCCTTTTTTCTTTTATATGACCTCTAAATACGTTTTTTTTATTTCTATCTGCTCTTTTGGGCAAGGAGAGTTGGCTGTATTTTAAATTAATATTGCTGTGTACTTTTATTTTTATTTATTTTTTAATTGTGATACTGTCAGTTTTATGTTGGCTTGCTGGTCTAATTTGTTTTTATGCTGCTCTTTTAATTTTTAAAATATTTTAGATATTGCGTGTTATTTTGAAAATGTTCATATCCATTGTGAGTTGCTGTGGGAAAATGTTCTATTTTGAAAGACGGCATAGGCATTTCTGAAATAAATGAATAAAAACTAGAGATTCCAGGGTCTGAACTGAAAATTAATTCAGGCAATTCATGTTCTTTGCCATGGAGTTGTGGGCCCTGCCTTTAGATGGGCGTCTCCACAATCCCAGTCAAGTCCAAGCAACCATGGCCAAAAAGAAAAAGAAAAAAAGGCAGTAGCTTCAAAATAGCTTTGGAGCGGTAGTCTGGACACAGCCCTCCAGACTGTAATAGAATGCTGGTGACACGACATTGCTGTCGAGTGTTGGAGAAATGTGGCTTCCTTTCAACAGACACACCAGCTGACAAACAAAATACATTTTTGTCCTCCACAGTGATGGAGCAATAACAGTGAATGTATAAAATGATTCCCTGGAAAAGGCCCTTTGTTTCTCTTTGGACAGGGATGACTATCAATCCCTCACATGGATGGAGGTGTGAAACATCTTGTGAAGAAATACTAGCTCTGCATAAGTGCTGACTTATTAACAACTGATGTAACTATCTGCTCAAAACCACAGTTCTTCACCTCTAGCATGGGCTGAGATTCTAGTTATTCTGAACAGATAAAGCCGCTAGTTATCTATGCAGTCTTAGAGATCCAAGACACCTTTTGTCCACATCTCTAAATTCACTTACTAAAAAGGTGGCACAGAAACGCGAGCTTGTTAGCAGATCTGCGGTGAATGAGGACTGGTTACTTTTTCTGCAGGTATCCTCTGCTGTCCATAGATTACAGCATTCCTTTGTAGGAAATAACAGTGAATGCAATGCTTTCCCCCTTACATTTGTGTGAATTGACCCCTTCCCATCTCCTCTCTCACCCTATCCAAGACCATGCAACCTGAATTAATGTCTCTATACAGTCATTTACAGATTGTAATGGAATCAACTGATATGCAGGCAATGTGATGTGCATGATACAACACTCCAAAAACAAACAAAATGACCATCTGTAGCCCATTCAGTCTATGCATTTTATAGATTTAAAATGGTAAAATTTAAATTCTTTTTTTAAAAATCATAGATTTAAACATTTTTAAAGATTAAAAATTTTAAAATATAGATTTATATCTGAACAGATTTTAAAATGTGAAACGTTTTGGTATAAAACGCCAGCTGTTACAGAAGTTGACTGAAGCTGGAGTGTTATACCGAAATGTTTCACATTTTAAAATCTCTGTGTGTATATGTATATGTACAGTATGTGTGTGTGTGTGTATTCTATTTAAAAAATTAAAAAATAATCTTTTAAGAAATTAAATCTATGAACATTTTTTAAAAATTAAAATTTTAAATCTATAAAATGTATAAACTGGATGTGCTACTGGTAGTCATTTTGTTTGTTTTTTGAGATTGCAATGGGTACAACATAAGAAGGTGGAGGCAGAGCTGGCTTAATGGCAAATGCATCTTGAGTTGATGTGGTTTGGGTGGTGATATTGTTAGGATGCAGATGATCTGAGAGCAGCACCCCAGTCTTCCCTATGGAATTGCAAGGGATTTAGGGTTGCACCTCTTGGGTCACATAATAGAGCTACCTGACATGTCTTGGAAGCCAAAAAAGCAGAGGCAATGCCTCAAAATTATGTTCAAAGGATGTATTAGACATGCAATATGTCCAATGAATTATAGCATATCACATTCTTCAGCGGCAAGGAGATCTTATTCTACTTATTGTAGCAGCAAGAAAATCCTATTCAATTTATTGTAGCAGTTCATTGCAGAATATAAGTGTTCTTGCTCCCGAAGAAAACAATATATCAAAATGTGATGGGAATGTGAATAAATCTGTTGACCATCAGCACTCTCTCTTGTGTACACAGACCTTTCAATGTTGTCCTCCCTTTTTTGTTCAACTACATGTCTGGGGCTGGCATTGGCTAACAGGATTAGAGCTTCTCCCGCTGTGATTTAACCATTGTGGAAGCACTTCTCACATCTTTCTCTCGCTCATCTTTTCTATGTTGCATTTTCAGATACAGAACATGGTTGTGTCTCTCTGTGTGTGCCAATAGTCTTATAAATGCCTTTTCTGTTTGCTTAGGGGTCTATGCAAGATGAGCACAACATCAGCAAAGCGACTTCGATCATTGAAAGTCAGCATCACCACCTGCTGCACTGCTTGGAAAAAACAACTGTAAGTAGCAACAGGAAAATGTCTCACTTTGGATCTTGCCCTCTAGGGGTGGGCTTCAGTTGAAGAAGATGCAAGGGTGCCATGGAGAACACCACACAAACATATTTGTGTGGTGTGCATTATTATAAAAAATGTCCTATTGTATAGAAATGCACTATTGTATACCTGCCTTATGTCCAGTGCCCTATAAACAAAAAAGTGTTGCATCAAGTAAAGGGGTTACTTTTCTCATGACTCAGTTCAGCCAGCCAATATTGAGCTATGGCCTGGTCTACTGTAATCACCATTACAATATACCTATTAATTACTAACATTAATGAGGGGGAGGGGGGAAGAAAGATCGAACATGGATAGAAAACCCTATTGTATATACATTAAGGTGCAGATTCATCATAATGCCATACAAAACCATCCCCTATTATACCAATTCTCAACTTCCTTTAATGTACTGTAGCACTGGTTCCCACCATCTCAGACATTCTCTATATTTTTTCCATGGTTTCACCTCTCCAAAGGACATAGTTAACAAAGCAATTTCCATTTGCTCCCATAACTTTCTAATCAGTTCTACTCTGCTCTAACTATGCTTACTTTTCCCTTTCTCAACCTGCCTTTTCACTTGCAGCCTTTAGACTATTTCCTTTCAAAAGCTCCATCCCTAATTATAGAGTTCCGTGTCTAAGAGGTTGTAGCTACTGAGAATTAAAGGAAGGGATGCTCAGGGTTTGTCTTTACTAGTAGTTTTGCTGTGGATCAGCACTAACTGCATTGAGCTGCATTGGCCACCAGTTGTCAGATAACGTCCTGGAATCAGAGCAGCATGTTATGCTCAAGCTGAAAATTATACAGGGCAGTATCCAGTGTGGTACTACCACTAATGTAAATTATGTTGTGCGACCTCTTTTGCAGCGCCAATAGCATTTGCTGGAATGACAGCAAACCCACCACATCAGCAAACCTATTGCCAGTATTCTAGAGGTCACTTACATTTGTGCAACATAATTTGCACTAGTGGTAGTGTCACATTGGATATTGCCCACTGTTTAGAAGATGGGCAGACACCTCCATTTCAGCTTACTACACTACAATAATAAGGGTTGCATCCAATGTAAGCCTAACTTAATTCCCATTCATTTCAATGTAGAACTAACATTGGATACAACCCATAGTGAATGGAAATCCTGTAAACAAAAGAACATGACAGTTGTCTGAGGGCTAGCAAAGGAGGTCTGCACATGGAAGCAGTCTTCTTCAGTGCAAATGCATTTCTAGATGCATCCTCATTTGTTTCATGTTGCTCATCTGGGCCCCATTCAACTGGCTGGATGTATCATTTTATGTGCATCACGATGCTCATCCCCATCCAAGGTCACTGGGTGCTGGATGTGAATACTTGCTCATGGCGAAAGCTGCATTGCGACCCATCTCTTTGTTTTCTCACCCCCGCCCCTCGATTCAAACGATAATGGTTATTATCAGTCTTTTGCTGCCTGTACTTCTGTTTGTGCGGCAGACTGCCCTCACAGGCAGAACACATGGGGACAGCCCAACTCAGTGGTGGGTAAGGAGTGCACAGCCCAGTATGGATCTTGCTGTCATTCTAGTTGTAGGAACAGGTAGACGACCACCACAGCCAGAGGCATGGCACATGTGGACTGCAGAGATTGATGTGTTGCATGAGCATGTTCAACCCCCAAAATAAACACTATAGAAGTGCCTTGGATATCATCTCCATGATGAGATGTAACAGTCAGAAAATTCCAAAGATACTTACTCATAAACAGGTGTAACGATGCAGTTGTGTCATTCTTGTTAGAAGTTGAAGGAAATAGCAGGGGTAAAGGGAAAATATTTGTCCCTAAATTAAAGGATGAAAGTTGCCATCCCTGAAAATACGTGTAGGCACTAAAGTTGATGCACTAAAGCATTGTTTTAAAATGGAGGAAGGCTGCATTGTCACGGATGGAAAGTCTGGACTGGGGTCTCATCTCAGCTTAGTTTGTAATTTGGGTCATAGACAAATGTCTTCCCTCATATGTAAATCATCTGATTTTTATCAGATACTATGTGATAAAAGTAACCCCATTGCAGCCCAACTCTGACTGTGAATGATAACATCAAGCAAGGGAAACCAGTCCAGTTGTGATGAGCAGATGGAACAATTTTCTTGTGGATTAGTAAACCTGGCCATGTTTTATTCTGTCCCTGGTGCTACAGTAATATTCAAAATAAACCATAGAAGGGGATAGTACACAAATAGAGCCACAAAACAATTGGGAAATTGTTATATCTGGTTGCTTGAGCCAATGTTAGTCTTCTAATTTACAGTATAATTTACTGTCTAGGAGACTGATATGTGAATCAGGTAGCCCTCTTTTCAAACTTCAAGCAAGAGCTGAGAGCCAATGTGGTGTAGTGGCTAGAGCATTGGACTGGGACTCAGGAGATCTGGGTTCTAGTCCCCGCTCTGCCATAAAGCTCCCCGTGTGACTTTGGGCCAGTCACTGACTCTCAGCCTAACCTACCTCACAGGGTTGTTGTGAGGATAACACACCTTGGGCTCCCTGGAGGAAAGGCAGGGTATAAATATATAAAAGAATAAATAAGTAGGAGCTCACTAGGTGGCCTTAGACACCCCATTACCTCTCAGCCTCAGCCCCCCATCTGCAATATGGAGATAATACTACTGGACTTCCTTGCAAGCTTGTTGTAAGGATACCTGAAATAATGTATGTGAAGTGCTTTGAACAGTACGAAAATGCTATGTTTACACTGAACATTTTATTATTCTTTATATTCATCACATTGGTATCTCCCATGAAAATATAAATAATTCATGCAACATGGGGATTTAAAGTGCAACATAAATGTTAATCATACAGGGCCAGTCCAATGTAGTAGTGAATAGAAAGTTAGAGGCAGAGTGAAGAGACCTGGGTTCAAATTCTCCCTTAGCCATGAATCTTGCTGGGTGGCCCTACACAAACCATCTACCTCATAGTGTTGTAGTGAGGTTCAAATGAGATATCTCCACGCATGCTGCCTTGAACGCTATGGACAAAAGGTGGAGTTAAAACAGTGTTAGAAATAGGATCACTATTTATGTAAGCCCCTTTCAGACAACAAACGTGTGCAGAATCAACATGGGGAGAGGGCCACTGGAAGTTGACCGTCCCTCAATGTGTGTGAGCATTGATTGGGTTTTACAGACAGAGCCTATGCATGTTTGCATAGACTCTGTTCGGAACCACTTGATCTTTGGATGGAGGTAGGAAGCGGGGCCGGGACCAGGGGGCACTCCCCTTCCATACATTGATTCTACATATATTTGTCATCTAAAAGAAGACATAGTCTCAAAGCGATGTGAAGGTACTCAAGGGATAACAGTGGATTCAGATATTTAGCTGTTGGATCATTTTCAGTTTAAGATTAAATGGGGAGGGAGGAATACCTTCAAAGCTGATTGGTTGCAATTGATCGCCAAAGTGTATATATGACCTAAGTTGAGAGGAATTATAAGAAATTATTCACCATTTATCCTCCATCTAGCTGAAATCCTAATGGAAATAAACATAATGTGACATCAGGAATTTGTGGGGGCGGGATAGAATCAGATGTCGTTCACTGCAACCTCCATCGGCGATAAATGGCTGTTTGGTTATTGCAAAGGATGTGTTGCCGACCTAAATCATCTATCATTTTCAACACAGGGATTGTCATTCAAGGACTGACATGCAGCATGTTTAGTGTATGTTTTTCAGTGCACCCATCAAAACAGTTCAATCAGCATTTGTGCTGAAAATGCATGTCTCTCCATCATACTTAACTGATTAATAAAGCATCACACTAACAAAAGAAATTCTCATCATAGCCTATGAATTCTTGAAACACCAAAAGAGTCATTTTGCAATGTCACAAAGTTGCCAGTGGAATGAGGAATGACCCATACATAAAAAGTTTCCAGCAGGTTTCAAAGGGCAATTCACCTTTCTGAAAAAGCAGGCATCATTTTCATGGCATTGCCTATTGCTGTTGAAATTCAAGGTTAAAATATCTGAGCTGTCATGAATCATCTCCAAAAGCAATGAATTTGGCAAAACAAAGCTGGGAAGTATTCATATTGAATTAGAAAATAATTTTAAAATAAATAAATGCCATGTCCATTTAATACATGTTCAGCCCTTTATTCTATATCAATATGCATCCTGTTTATTTTCTTTAGCTGCTCCAGGGTGCTTCCAGATGGAGGAACATAAACCAAAAGCAGGATACCCATTGACTGTCCACACTTCAGGGGATCTTGCACTTCCTTGGAATGTGCATCTCAGTATGTTCCATCCACACAGTGGGTGTGACATAGCCAGGTGGGCAGTGTTGTCCCCTTTCCTTTCCCGATTCCTAATGGCTGGGAATTTCAGAAAGTCCCTATTCCAGCATAGTGACATTAAAATAATTTTTTTTAAAAACTAGCTGAGCACCCGTAAGAGGACTGTGGCCTTACAGTCAGATCCTACATACGTTTACTCAGAAGTAAGCACTGTGTTCAGTGGGATCTCTCCTTGCTTTGTAAACTCAGAGAAGCCTTGGGAGAGGGTAAAGGACTTGCTTTGCAGGACACAAAATGGCCCTGCAAATGGAAATGCATGACAAATGATAGAGAAAGGAGCAGCATCCCCAGCACATCATCCAATTTCTCCCAGAGACTTCTCCCACTGTGAGCTTTTCTACACAAGGTTGTTAATCAGCTGTTAATCCACTGTATCTATTTTTGGTTTCGTCACGAAACTGAGATCGAAGCACTACACAAAGAGTGTTTCCTTTACTGCTTTTCTGCTACATAACCTCTAGGTGGTATAGCAGAATAGTGCAAATACACAAGTAAAGAACAGTTTTCTTTTGCTGTTACAATTAAATTCCCCACTTTCTCAGCTCTAAACAAACTCACCAAAAGTGCTCTATAGACACAGAACTGAAACTGGAGGGTCACCACAACATCATCTAAACAACTGTGAGTAGGGAATGACAAACACATGATAAATGCCTCATGTAGAAAAGCCCTGTGCCTCAGGCATACATTTCCCTGTCATTTCTGTTGAAAAAGTGCACTGCAGTTCCGTTCTTTCCCTCCCTACCAGTTTTTTTGCAGTTAGAACAAAGAGATACAGCAGTGGGAAAACACGTCCTGATCACAATGTCATCATCTGGAGACTCCATAAAATACCATGAATGAGGCAGACAGATTGCACAAATAAAAGCCTCCTCTGGAAGCAACCACAGTTTTATACAAATCAATTCTAACCCAGCTCTATGGTTTGTGTTGCCCAGGTGCTCCCATTTGGGAGAAACTCAGTTGAATGACTTATAACTTGTTTTTTCCTGGGCCACTTGGCTCTTAAAGGAAGCCAACAAGATTTTCACTATCATTGGAATAGTTTTCTTGTTTGAAGAGATGGTACAATTTGAAATATGTTAAAGGAAAGGCTTTGTTGCCCATTCAAACTTGTGTGATGCCAGATGGAATGCTGGGACTGAACTTTGGAATGCTGGAATGAACAATCAATGGTGTTTTTATCTTTTGTTGACATGTTGTCCTGTAGGGATTGTCCTATCTTGTGGATGATCCCCTGTTATCTGTACGAACTTCCACCTTCAAGGTATTTCCTTCTTAATTCAATCCGTTTACTGCAGTCTCTGTGCCATGTCTTGCGTGTTGTTTCCTTCCTTGTTAGTGATCCTGTTCTTAGCAGATTGTGCATGTTGGAGCTCTTTTGCTATCTGGTGGCTTTGATAGACTGTCGGATGAAAAACAGTAACAGCTTTATCTATTTTTTTTAACACTTTCTAGCTCAAAAGAGGAAATGATAAATGTGGAATGTTAAGTATCTGTATTGTTCATCTGGATGTGGCAGTCATGTATACGCTGTGTTTTTATCCCTTTTAGCTTCTATCCATGAGTACAAGGTACCATTCATTCCCCACCCGCCCAATGTTCTGTATATATTTCTGATCTGCCTATAATTGCTATCCTGTTTTAATGTTACACAACATTACAATTCTAGTCTAGGTTGCTCTTCATATGTTATGATTGTGGCATGGGAGAAGCCTACTCTATGTTAGTTTTCCCCAAAATAGTGCCCTCCAGATGCATTGGACTACAACTCCCATCAGCCCCAGCCAGCATGGCCAATGGTTAGGCACCATGAGAGTAGTAGTCCAAAATGTCTAGAGGGCACCACAGTGGGGAAGGCTGTCCTTATGCTTCATAACATTCAAAAGCCTTCCATCTTGAGGATGGGTGGAGTCAGTCGCAAGAGGCCGTCCCACCAGATTGTCACCTTTGATCTTGGCCAGGTGCCATTTGAATGGGAAAAAGCTGTCTGACTGGCTCTGCCTACAGGCTTTTAAACATTATGGCAGCACCATAGGATGAAGGCAAAGGTAAGAAGTTCCCACAACATATGAAGGGCACCTGTTACCAAGCATTGGAGTGCTACACTGAAGCTTTTTCACAAGTTTTCTCCCAACCTGAAAGCACAAAAGATGGGGGGGGGGGGTTCTGTAAAAATTACAGTTCTATGCTGTTCAGCTAGGTTGATTGTAAAATATCTATATTGTCCTTCCCTGACCATGTTATTTTCACTAACATTTGCCATTTGAACCACAATCATGCCTTGCTTAGCTCTTACCTCAGCTTCATAATCTTAAATCAGGCATGTCATATTACATTACATAATCAAGACATTTATAATACAGTAACTGCATTTGCCAATCAAGTGACTGAACTGTGAACTCCCTCACACAAAATGTACCATTCTAGCAGCCTACTCACATTGGAGGCAGCTTTGCACATTCAAAAGAGTGGTGCCAGAGTGGTGGTGAGTCATGTTTCCCCCTTTTATGCTTCCTGTGGTAATGGGCAAAGTGGAGAGATGCCATTAGATGTGTGAACTCCTCTGTAATTCACACATCTCAGCATACAGAAGATACACAAGATTCCCCCTTTGCTTGTTACACAGGAAATGCAACAAGAGAGGCACTAGTCTTCCATGCTTCTTCTGTCATCATCACTTGTTTGAAAATCCAAAGCTGCCCTGAATGAAAAACAATGAGCATGTGTGAGTTGCACTATTTGTTAATCAGCATAGTTCCACTGAAACCAGTAACTTTGCTTTAGAAAGTAAGTGTCAGTTTGTTTAATATTACAGGACAGCTAGACTGCAATCCTATGGTTCCTGGGAGGGCATTCCAGGAGGCATAGGACAGATCAGATCTCCCCCTCTGAGGACAGAGCAAGAGAGCCACCCTTGGAGGGGGAGATCCAACCTTGGATGTCCCTTTCCAGCCCCCATGGAAGCCTCCAAGGCCCATGCTTCTCCAACGTTGGAGTTCCAATGTTGGTACAGACAAAAGGGGGGCTGATCGGGATGTGTGTCATGGGCAGATTGGGAGAGCAGATCCAAAGTCCTCCAGGCCCCCAGATATACCCCTGGCATAAGGTGGGAACTTTATACCAGCCCTGGAGCTAGCATACATCATTTCCCAGCCATTGATTCCAATGGGCGGGAAATCTTCAAAAGAAAAAAACCCGTAAAGGGGGAGAAGAAAAACACTGCACCTCCCTCCCTCCTACCCTGCCAGCATGAGCCCAGCAGGGCTTTGGATATGGTTCCTCTGCCTTTGGATCTTCCTGCCCCTATCAGTAGGATTGCTCTGTTAAGGTATGTCTGTACTAGCACGGCTTGTTGCATCTCTTTCATTTCAGTTTGCTACTAGTGATGAAGCCTGAAGAGCAGCTTTTTGTGCAAGCTGCTACCAAAATTGTGCATGGCTGAATGCTGTGATACGGTCCACATCTGCCCCATTTTGCATTCCACTTCCTGGGGCAAATGTCTCACACTGTCCCTCTTCCTAATCATGATCTTTTCCATTCTCCTTTATTAATCCTTCTTTTTTTAAAATAATTTTATAATCAATTACATAAATAAATTACATTACATTTGCATTACACTGAATTTGCATTATATACCAACATTCCTAAGCCACCTTATAAATTTTGTCTGCTAATTTCTCTTAATAAAACCTAAACCTGAGTAACTTCTTGTCCTTTCTCAAGACCCCTGCATCAAATTTATAGAGGTGCATAAAGATGCAACTGTGAAAATTATCTGTTTATTACCATTTTAGTCCCATAGTTCTCAGGAGAACGTTCTTATGTATGAAGAATGGACAACGTTAATTTATCAGATCCATAAAAGACAGCAATGGAATGAATGAAATGTGACAAGAGTGTTTTTTCTGGAAAAATTATTGTTGTTCCACTACTAATCTTCAGACATTTCCTACATATGCACTTCTACTTCTCTCAGGACTGAAAAAGTCAGAAACAAGCCCATTCTACAGCTTCAAAAGTAAAATTAGTAGAGGGAAAATAGCAGAGTATCTTTGGTAAATATAAAAGATAGCTTTGTTGGCTGTAAGAAAAAATCAAAAATCCACATTAGGGCAAATTCTTTATTAGGCCAACCAAAAGGTCACAAAATAGTGTACAATGCAGGTAGGCAGCATAGCTAATGGTGCAGGCTGATGGGAGTTGTAGGCCAAAACATCTAGAGGGCTACAGGTTGCCCATCCCTGTGTACAAATGTTCGAGTAAACACAGGCCTGTGGCTTACGCTGGCTCAGCTTGTCTGAGCATGGAAAGCTAAGCAGGGTCAAACCTGGTTATTACTTGGATGGGAGACCCCTCCTCTAGTTTCCTGCATTGAGCAGGGGGTTGGACTCGATAGCCTTGTAGGCTCCTTCCAACTTTATGATCTATGAAATCTATGAGTTATCCTGAATACTTAATGAATCTATATCAGCCTTCCCCCAACCTGATGCATCCAGCTCTCATCAACCCCAGGCACCATGACCAATGTTCAGGAGCTGTAGTCCAAAACATCTGGTGAGTATTAGGATGGGGAAGGCTAGGTTAGATGGTAAACAATGCAAAGGGAGGGGGAAAAGGTGGCTGATGGTGAAGCCATCACTGTCTTAAAATGGAATGTGGGAGGAGGCTGCAGACATTCAAATCAGGCTCTACTAGGTGTTCTTATGGTTTCTTGTTACACCTAGGACTGTTCCTCAAGCTGCTAATTTGTCATCCAATATTTAGGATAAGAGACATTTGTTCACATGTAATGTGGAAGGTTAGTAACTCTTTAACTTGGGACTAACTTTCCACGGGAATGAGGGACAGTCTTGGATAGAAGATGGAGTGAGGTACAAATTGCAGCGGTTCTTTGCAGTTATTTTCAGTGACATGTTCATGAGCAAATGAAGTGTTACAGCTACACCTGGGGAATTCAAGTGTACAAGATATGATTGCCATAATGCTTCTCCTGTTGCCAAATACATTTTAGACACTGAATAAAATCCTGAAAGCCTGTTTATAGGATTAATTACTGAGTGATAGCAATCCCTAAACTTATCCCCTCCTTTACACATTCAAGGGATGAATCAGAGGTTACATTTAATTTTAAAGGGGAGGGTGAATAACCCTCAGTAAGAGGCTCATGATTCTTCTCCTGACCATGTAAGTAAGTGATCAGGTGAACAACAGCACAAAATGTTCTCTCTGGTGAGTGAAGTTCATAGAAACTCAAGTACCTGGTGAATGATCCAAGGCAACCAACAAAGAGCTGGGATTTAATAAATAATTTGGCATTCTTGTAAACAGGAGTTGCAACCCCAGGAAGATAACCCTAATAACACAATCCTTTGAAAGTGAGGTAAAAATCAATTACATAAATAAATTACATTACATTTTTTATTACTTTCAGCAAGTTGTATCAAGCAGAGAGGCAGTAGCAGAAGTAGGGAGGCAAAGACAGACAACTATTTTCTAAATCAAGAGCAATTTCAGGCCAGAAGTCCCTCTATTGTATAAGGTTCCCTTGGTGGTACACTTTCTGCTCTATATTCATGGGAAAGAATGCATCATCACCTACAGTCTCTCGAGGGTGCTTTATGTGTATCTCCTGAACCCAAAGCAGCCTTGCACAACTTGTGATCCACCAAGGAAAAAAGGCAGAGGGCAACAGAAGAAGCCAATGTGGCTTCACAATAAACTCAAAGATGACCTGAAAACAAAAAAGGACACATATAGGAAGTGGAAGGAAGGACAGGCTACAGGGGAAGAGTACAGGCAGGTAGCACAGAACTGCAGGAATAGTGTCAGGAAGGCTAAAGCTGAGAATGAGCTACGGTTAGCGAGGAATGCTAAAAGCAACAAAAAAGCTTTCTTCAGATACATGCACAGTAAAAGACAGAAGAAAGAACTGGTGGTTCAACTACGCAATGAGGATGGCAAATTGATAACAGAAGACAAAGAAAAGGCAGAAGTGTTCAATTCCTACTTCGGCTCGGTCTTCTCCCAAAAGAGGGTCTATGACCCCCCTGGCAAACCTGAAGTGCAGACTGAAGGGGCAGAATTGCAGCTTGAGATTGATAGGCAAATGGTCAAGGAGCACCTGATTACTCTGAACGAGTTTAAATCTCCAGGGCCTGATGAGCTGCATCCTAGAGTAATAAAGGAACTGGCAGAAGAACTCTCAGAACCACTGTCTATTATCTTTGAGAAATCATGGAGGACAGGTGAAGTGCCAGACGACTGGAGGAGGGCAAATGTTGTTCCCATCTTCAAAAAGGGCAAGAAGGAGGAACCTGGGAACTATAGGCCAGTCAGTCTGACATCAATCCCCGGGAAGATTTTTGAGCAGATTATAAAGAAGTCAGTCTGCAAGCACCTTGAAAACAATGCAGTGATTACTAGAAGCCAGCATGGATTTGTCAAGAACAAATCCTGTCAGACTAATCTGATCTCATTTTTTGATCGGGTAACCTCCCTTGTGGACTGTGGGAATGCTGTGGACATTATATATCTGGACTTCAGCAAAGCTTTCGACAAAGTGCCTCATGATATCCTGATTAGTAAGCTAGCTAAGAGTGGGCTAGATGGAACAACTATCAGGTGGATCCACAATTGGCTACAGAATCGGACTCAAAGAGTGCTTATCAATGGTTCCTTCTCAAACTGGGGAGAGGTAACGAGCGGGGTACCACAGGGCTCGGTCCTGGGCCCGGTGCTCTTCAACATTTTATTAATGACTTGGATCAGGAGGTACAGGGAATGCTTATCAAATTTGCAGATGACACAAAGTTGGGTGGAACAGCTAATACTCTGGAAGAAAGAAACAAAATTCAAAGTGACCTCAATAGGCTGGAGCGCTGGGCCGAAAACAACAGAATGAAATTTAATAGGGATAAATGCCAAGTGCTGCACCTAGGGAGAGGAAACCAAATGCAGTGTTACAGAATGGGGGACACTTGGCTCAACAATACTACAAGTGAGAAGGATCTTGGAATTGTGGTAGATCACAAACTGAATATGAGCCAGCAATGCGACGTGGCTGCAAAGAAGGCAAATGCAATTTTGGGCTGTATTAATAGAAGTATAGCTTCCAAATCGCGGGAAGTGATAATTCCCCTTTACTCGGCACTGGTTAGGCCTCATCTTGAGTACTGCGTCCAGTTCTGGGCACCTCACTTTAAGAAGGACATAGACAAACTGGAGAGGGTTCAGAGGAGGGCAACAAGGATGATAAAGGGACTGGAAACAAGGCCCTATGAGGAGAGACTGAAAGAACTGGGCATGTTTAGCCTTCAGAAGAGGAGACTGAGGGGAGATATGATCGCACTCTTCCAGTATTTGAAGGGATGTCACACAGAGGAGGGCAAAGATCTCTTCTCGTTCATCCCAGTTTGCAGGACACGGAATAATGGGCTTAAGTTACAGGAACCTAGATTCCACCTAAACATCAGGAAAAATTTCCTGACTGTCAGAGCAATAAGACAATGGAATCAACTACCTAGGGAGGTGGTGGGCTCTCCCAGTCTGGAGGCATTCAAGGTGCGGCTGGACAGACATCTGTCAGAGATGCTTTGACCTGGATTCCTGCATTGAGCAGGGGGTTGGACTCGATGGCCTTGTAGGCCCCTTCCAACTCTACTTTTCTATGATTCTATGAAATCAATTTCAGCCCACCAGCCTGCCTCTCTGCCTGAAACAGCAAAAATGAGGGAAGCACCCAGAAGACACAATACATGGTTAGGCTGTATTTGGCTTGGCAGGTCACAGGCCTGCACCACAGTCTCCTAACCTTTAGAAAAGGGGTAGGCTGCCTAGCACCCTCCAGATATTTTGGACTTCAACTCCCATAATCCCTGACCCTTGGCCATGCAGCTAGCCAGGGATGCTGGGAACTATAGGACTTCTCTCTGTCTAAACATGCATAGGATTGCACCCCAAATCAAACTAATAAATATTGAGACCCCATGCCCCAAATTAAGGTGGTGTTTTTTTTAAAATTCAAGAAAGTGCATTTGATTACTATTTCAAAATCTCTACCTTACTTAAGGATTTTTATCAATCCTTCTTATTAATCCTGATTATTATTTAGGTGAAAAAAATGTTTGGTAAAAGAAAGAGAACCTTTTTTTCTATCAGTGCAGACCTGCACAACGTTTGACCCAAAACTGCCTACCCACTTCATTAAAATGGACTGGGGTGGATAAAATGTTCAAATCAAGATTTTATAATCTACCAAAAATCATTTATTTATTTATTTAAAACATTTCTAGGCTGCCTTTCAGGGCAGGAGCCATCGCAACACAGCTTACAACCATAACATTCATTATAATAATTTTTAAAAATCGATACAGTAATAAAACAACATTCATAAAAACAGCAAACATAAAAACAATGAACACCAGCATAAAACATCTGGCCTAGGAAGTACTAAAAGCCTACAGTACAATTGCAGCTACAATCCAGAACAGATTGGTAAAACATAATCAGGGGAAGGTCAGAGTAAGCAAGTCTTCAGGGTCTTCCTAAAAGCCTGCAATATTGGATGGATCCCCGATGGCAACAGATTCCAGAGGTGTGGGGCCACTGCAGAAAAGGCCCTCTCTCATGTACTTGCCTACCTGACTTGCCTCAAAGTTGGGCAAGTGAGAAAGGCCTCTGATCTTAAAGTTTGGACAGGCTGATATGAGTCAAGGCTGTCTATCAAGTAATAAAGTACTATATAAGCAATACAGCAATAAAGTACTATATAATCAGGATTTTTAAATTACCCATACCCACGTATTCCCAGCTATTAAATGGCAGGCCAAATAAGAAAAAAAAATCTTCCAGAGCTTTTATGCTTATATGTCATATGGAGCACCACTTGTAGTAGAAAGGCAACTCACCAGTTGCATAAATGAGATGAAATTAAAATATCTAGGCTCAGCTACTGACATGTCCCCAAGGGAAGAAAGTTCCGCAGCCATGGGGCAGCCATCAAGAACATTTCTATTTTAGCCGTCATGGCACACATATAGGTGCAAATAGTTAATATAGTTAAGAAGGCACTCTCAGCATGTACCCAAGTACAAATGTATAGGCCATGTGTTGGCTGAAAATGACACCCAAGTAAAAATACACAGAACGTCAACTGACAGCCAATTCAGATGTTACCTGAACACAAGTAGCTTCTACATTCAGCTCTGATGGAGACACTTCCTCCTGGTAATGTCTGAGCGAGAACCTAAACAGAGGAAGTGTTCAAGTAGCTACAGATGTGGATACAACTAGAACAAGATTCCCTCTCCAAGTGTTCTCTTGAACATTACAGGATGTGGCACCAGCCAAATGCCGCCCATGCTAAGGGTGGGGAAAAGGTAGATCTCCAGATGTTTTTAACTTCAACCCCCAGAAGGCCCTCCCTTCATGCTCAGTGGGCAGGAACACTGGGAGTTGAAGTCCAAAACATCTGGAGATCTACTTTCAGCCCACCCTGTTTTCTAAAGATACCTCCAGAAGAAATACACAGAGTACTGGTCTGAAAGTTTAACCAATGCGTGGCAATTGTGTGTGGGGAGGGGGTTAAAAATATCGTACTGGGGAGTTACTGACATTTGTTGATGTTCTCCCTGACAGAACCATGAGTTCATTGACGAGCAGATGTTTGAGCAGAACTGCCTGGAGAGCTCAATGCAGAATTATCCGTCCACTCGCAGCCCTTCCCTTTCAAGCCACCAAGGCGTGACGACGTCCTGCTGTTCCCGTCGCAGCAAAAAGACGACACACCTCCCTAATTCCAGCGTGCCAGCAACCCGGCTGCGGAGCATGCAGGAGCTCAGCACCATACACATCCAGTGCAGTGAGCAGCCCTCACTCACAACTAGGTACAGCAGCGGGTGGGCGGGGGGCCTCATCCATGAAAGAGGACTTTAGCACATGTGCTACCAGCCCAAGCAGGGGGGAGTGATTCTGGGCATCAGTTCTGCCACGTTGTGTTGAGTTGGGATTCAGGATAATTTTCCCAATGAGTCCAGCTCGGTCGAGATTAGCTGTGAAATGAAATTTCTGCACAAATTTGCAGAAATTTCAAAATTCAAATCTGAAAAGTAGAATTTCAAAAGTCCACTTTTGGGGGTGAGGGGGGGCATTGAAAATTATTGTGTGTGTGGCACCTCCATGTGGGATGGTGAGTGTCTCTAATCTCAACATCACTACATCTGTAGGGATAGGAAACAGTTGGCTGGCAATGCTGGGATTAAGAATCTACAAATAACCGCCTCCCCTAAGCATTATAAGCATCATACAGTAAGCTTTTAAATAGCTATCATATGACACTCAGACATCTGAATCTACCCTTCTTCCGTGATTCTTGGCCTGGTGAATGGCTCTTAGGAATGTCCATCACAATTTGCTGTCTCCTGGAAAATATTTAAAAAGCAAGTAGAACACAGAGAGTTATATTAACTGGACCTATATTAAGCATTGCAAGACCAGTTAAAGAAGTCAAAATGCACTGTAAAATAAATTTACACATTTGAACATGAAAAATAATTGTGTGAATCAGCCCACAGTCAGGGAAGAGAGATGGGAGCACCTGTTCTGCATGCAGGAGGTTCCAGGTTCAATCCTGGCATCTCCAGGTAGGGCTGGAAAGCCTCCCATCTGAAAGCTGCTCCCAGTCAGTAGGGACAATACTGAGCTAGGTGAATCAAGGGTCCAACTCAGTCTGACTTCTAGGTTCCTATATAGAAGCACAGCCTATATAGGGTAAGGACTAAGTACTAGATTTTGATACTAGCTACTAGATTTTGGTACTAGGTGCTAGAATTTGGTACTACGTACTAGATTTTTATTTCAAAAGCAAATGAAATCTAGAACAGAATTTAAGCAGAAGGTAGTCAAGTGTTGGAAGAGAAAAATAATTTTAATATACAGTTGCCAAAGCTATGTGATAATCAAGAACTCAAAAGGTGCAACTTTTATTGCCAGGGAGGTGCTGCTCTGGGGAAAGCTACACCTGTTGAATTATTCCTGTCATGCAGCTGTTAAAGGAGTGCTATTTGTGTTGGCCTGTTGTTCCCCTAAGAATAATTGGAAAACCATATACCGTATACTGATTTGATTATAGATTGTATGGTTGTGTTCAGAAGGGAATGGGTAGTATCTGAATTTCACCCCTACTTTTAAAAGAATTCCAGTGGCAAAAGAAAAATACAGCAATGTTTAGAGTGAGCAGATTTTGTCATTCCCCCTTTTGATCTGGGTATCTGCGTCAGGCTAAGAACAGATAGACAGGATAACATCATAATGTCCCTTGCGTTTTGGTTAGTCACTGTGTCTCAAACTTTTTTGTTTTAGCTTTTCCTCTCCTTCTAAACTTATTCAACCTGCTGGGCTCTCCCCAGCCCGGCCAGCGCTGGCCATCAGGATAATATCTTTACACACAGCTGTATGCATGCAGCTTGATTCTCTTTGCAAAGACCTGTGGAACAACAACACTTCCACAATCCAACACTTGCATTAGGAAAGGGGAATAGAATTAGACCTCTCCAATCCTCTCCTAAAACCACATACAAGGAAACACAACTGGAGTAAAGCAGTAGCATGTCCCAAATCAGGTTGGACACGCAGGATGGGTTCACACGCCACAACCCACTCTGCGAATAAGCTACGTAGGGTGGGTTGGTTGTGAAAAAAACCACAGTATGCCCGACAGACAATTGGGCTCACCATGGGTTGTCCCTCCACTCCTTCCTCCAGTCTCCCAGCGGACTTGGTGGCTGAAGTCGCCTTGCCTCCTCTCCCCGCCACAATCATGGGTCCTTTTTCGCTCACCGTGGCTCTTTTCCCTCCCCACTTTCTTTTTCGGAGATCGCTTTCTGCGATCTCTGAGTTGACAGCCAGTGACAGTCCCTTCAAAGTGCCCAGCAACTTTTTTTTTGCCACCCCAAATGTGCGCAAATATTTTCATTTTTTAAAAAGAATTTTTACAATTGGACTTGCACAAGTGCACACATGTGTACTTTTGGGGGTCCGAAATGGGCAGCCTCGCCTGGACAATGTCCTGGGAGGTATCTGCTGTCAAAGTGAAGTAAGCACCCACCATGGACATTGACCCAAAGAGACTGCAAAGAGGTTTATCTTTGACTTTGCACTCCCTTGACAGTCGTCAAAAGACGAGCTGTCAAAGGAAAGCCACGAGTGATCTTTGCTTGCAAAAGTGGGTGGCCAGGAGATCACCCCCTTTGTGGCATGATCCGCTACTTTTTTTCTGGCTAGACATGATTCTCCTCAGTGTCCTGCATTTTTTCCACCCTTTCCTGAGACTCTAGGTGCTTGGGAAGGTGGAAAAGTGTGAGCCACCCTTTACTGGAGTATGGAGCTTTGACAGCTAGCTGTCAAAACTCAGGCTTCCTTTTACAACAGTTTTTTTGACAGTGCTAATCAGGGTTATTCAATACCCCTGTACTTGGGTATTGATGGGGCGACTGGCACTGGCCCAGGGGAACTCGGCAACAGTGGTAAGGGTTGTTGTTGTTTTTGCACTCCTAGATCCATGATGGGGTCAGTCGCCTGGGTTCGGATGACACAACAACCCATTGTGGGTCCAACAACCTCTAGTACAAGCCATGGGTTGCCAGGGTGGCTTGTTGCCCACAAACAAGCCACCCTGCGGGAAGCAGTCCAGGTTCACACAACATGGCAACCCACCATGGTTTGTCACCCACAAAGGGGTGTCATGTCATGCAAACCAAGTCACACCCTTTGAGTGTCCTACACTCCCACCCAAACAGTTTGAGAACCACTGCTGCAGTCTAGGTTTGAGCTACATTTGTGACCCTCACTTAGTAGAATTAAGTCAGTCATACTATCTAATGCCTTCTTATATTTCTCACTAGCGAACAGGTCCAGCTTCACATGGGTTGGAATAGTATTTCGTTTGAAAGAGCAAAGCAGGTGTATATCTCTGTACCTCAGCCTACTAATCTGCCTTGGGTTCAAACTATATGGACGGCAGAGCTATGTGCTGATTGTGGAAGTCTGCCCCTAGTGGTTGTAATTGATGCTGTAGGCTTCATGGACACATTTAAATAAATTAAAATGAATCAATGCATTTTACGAACAAAATAACCCTGAGGTACAGACCCCTAGGATTCCCTTAGTATGCATGCCAAGTTTCAGGTGTCTACATTTCACAGTCTTGGTGCTATGGCAGACCAACAGACATACATCCTCTTTTATTATTAAATAAAAGATCTGCAGAGCATCTGCTCTGTCAAATGATGATAAAACTATGGCACTAGTATAACCCAGTGATGTGTGTCTTGACTCTTATTCTCAGAGTAGTCACAATCGGCAGCCCCCAATGATCCTGCATGTCTGACTGTATCTCTATATTATATAAGAAGTCACAGAGTATCACACTGATATTACCTAGAATGATTGAGATTTCAGGAGGGGATCCTCTTTATGAATCACTCAAAGATTACAGTCAGGATTTCAAATTGAAAGAGTTCTTTGTCTTTGCAAAGGCCAACCCCCTGTGTTTTTAAATGCTGGACTCCAGCAGCTAGGCAGTTGCCTGGAGAGCAACCCTATAATTTCCATTCCATAATTAATCATAGGCGGCAACTGAAGCAGATCTAATAGAAATGTTTCTAGCTGACAAGTCCTCAAGACTTCTGCAGTGAGACATTAGCTGGGAAGGACTGAGAAAGAACTACAATGAAGTAGCCTAGGCTGATGTGTAGGGATCGACATGTTATAGAAACGCAAAAATATATAAGAATAAGGCTGAATTAACCACTGGGCTGAATATTCAACACCTAGACTAAAAAAGATTAGATTCCCTGCTATAGTTTACTTAACAAAGTAGAGAATGAATCTGTGTTGTTCCTTGTTCAGGTCCCCTTAAAGTCTTTCTGGATGAGATTTGTGCATTCCTTGGGCTGAACCAGAGATTCCAGTCTGAAACCAGAGAACACAAATTTATTTATTTATTATATTTATAAATTATATTTATACCCTGCCTTTTTTCCAGAACAAAAACCTGTTCTGGAGAGGAAGAGACCCCAAATGCTGCCTTTTGTCATTTACATCTAACTTGCAGAATGCAACAACCTTATTACTGCCAGTTTATCAAGGGAATCCCTCTTGTTTCCTACCAGGCTTGAAGAGGGCTCTGACTCCTACTAGCATATACTCCTATGTGGCTCACTGTGTAGTTTTAGCCTAGATTTTACATCCTCTGACAATGACAGAGACCATATATTACAAGGAGGGATAGGTGGAGAAATTTGTTCAGCTTGCATTTTAATGCAAACTTACCTAATTTCAAATTTTCAAATCAATACATGAACTGAAATTGAGCTATCCCTCAAAATTCACTGAACCTTGCAATTGAGTTCTCTAGTTTTAAAAAAAGAATGCAGGTGTTACCAAACAAAATGTTTAAAATACTAGAAAAATTGCTTGCAAAAGATGTGTATATTAGGAAAAAGTGTGTACATCCAGAGAAATGTGGGCAAAAATGTTTATGAATTTTAATGCAAACTTTTTTGTTAAAAAATCCCAATGTTTGGGACAAACCAAACGTAAACTTGGAGAAATGAGAAACAGAGAGAAACTGAAATTGTCAGTTTCATCCATCCCTAAAAGCATATCCCAAGCTTGGAATGAGCAGCATCTTCACATCTCCTCTTTCACAAATCAATTTTCAAAATGTCTTTTGTCTTATAGTCGCTCCAGTCTAAATATGAAATCGGATGATGGGCTGAGACCGAACTGCAAAGCCTCCCAAATAACAGCAGCAATCATCAGCATCCCTACACCACCGGCCCTGACGCCAGAAGGTGAAAGCAGGCCTCCCCCCTCCAGCCCTAGCCATTCTACGAACATCACCGCTGCTAGCAGCAACATTGTCAAGGTTTCAGCTTTGTAAGGCTGTGGTCAAAGGAGGCGGCTTGGACGGCCAACATTTCTCTCCCTTTCCCCACCTCCATGTTCCTTCTTTGCTGCAAATTGTGCCTAGGTGGATGGCTGATGGACAGCTAGACCAACATCTATGAAATAACCATGGGAGCCTAATGGGGCAGCTTCCTTCAAACCCGCCGTTCATGCTGCAGAGTGAGCTCAGAAGAACCAGGAAGCCGTGTGTGTGTGTGTGTGTGGAGGGGCGGTGGAAGGATCTCTCTCTCTCTGTTGGTAAACAAGAAGGAGCCTCATTCCAGGATACAGAGCATAGAATAGTTTCCAGAAAGTGGGAAAGAAGTCCTGTCATAGCTACAAGAAAGTCAATAAAGAAGCAGAATTATAACACTGTGTATCTCAGCACCTTTTTAAAGGTTTTTAATGGATAATATTTATTCATGTGGAAATGACTGAAAAAAAGGTGATAAAAATAGATTTTGTGAATTTTTTTCCCCTTCATGCAGCAGGATCTTTAGTCAACCAAAACTGCACCTTTTCTTTCTTTTATAGCTGAAGATGTAGACAAAGAAGCCACCTTGTCATGGGAATTTAATTTCCATCCTTTTGTGCGTGTGTGCGTGTGTGAGAGGAGTGAGCAAGAGAATCCCTAAACTGGCATACTTCAACTGCAAAAGTTCTGAGCACACTTTCCTGTTTCTGGGCTCAACCCTGCAAAGACTTACTGTTTGCATGGTACACAACATGCTTTAAGTAACGCCTGAAGAGCCAATGGTTCTACTCACTGTGCATCCTTTTCTGCATGAGTGTGTCTTTGCAGGCTTCAGCCTTTAGTGCGCAGTAGCAAAACAGACACCTGCATGCATGCAATCAAACACACACAAGCACCAATAAAACTTTCATTGTGGTTGGCATTTTTCCTTAAAAAGTTTTTGTAATTGCCTTTAATTCAACACAAATTGCAGTTGCTAACAGTGTATTTGTCTGCTAATTATTGTCTGTGGAAAAACAATCATATTCATTGGGGGTGGGGGTGAGAGACAGGTTTTGGTGGTCCACCACAATTTTTTGCTTTTTAAAAAATATTTTGTTATCACTGGCTTGTAAAGAGTGTGACTAGATTAACTAGTTCTGTATTTTTAAAAGTTTAAAAAGGTAAGCCTAGGGGGAATTTAATTTTTTTATCTTGTACACACAAATTTCAAAGAGGGCAAAATCATTCAAAGCAACTGCGCAAGATGTTCATAAATACTCGGTAATCTATGCCCATGTTTTCTTTTTTCTGTTTTAAATGTGTTTCGTTAATAGTAATGGAAGTGTCTCCCATTGTATATAGATAGTCAGGGGATCTGTCCTTGGTAGGATTACTTCAGGAGCCAACTGTTTTGCATGGACTGACAGTGTGTCTCATTTTGTAATGCAGTCCTCCTGTGGCTCTTAGTGAGAGTCTCTGGGTTTCATCAGCTTGATGGATAAAGCAATTTAATGATATCTGACTTTCCCTTGTTAAAGCATCATTTCCTGTCAAGGAGGAGGATTGTCTCTAGATTTTGGGGGTGTACTTTATATTAGAGTACCATTTCTAATCAATTTATAAAACACTGTTAATAGATGGTTTAAATAATATGTATGTTTCAAAATAGCTCACCAGTTGTTAAATATTGTTATACTGTTTAGAAAGTTTAGGACTGTGGGTTATAACCATCTATAAGGTTTTACACTAGTGTTCTCCTAATGTACTTCCCCTGGGTGCAACCTGTAGGAACTCCATCCATGTCAACAAAGCTTACACTAATTCAGAGTTCTGTGGATTGTGCCCTTTTTTTTTTGTCACCATCAACTTATTAAACCTTTTAGGCTAGTTTAACCTTTAATGCAGGGATGGGCAATTTGTGACCTCCAGATGTTTAGGCCTATAACTACTGTCATCCCTCACCATTGGCTATACTGGCTAGGACTGAGGGGCCCTGTAGGCCGAAACATCTGGAGGTAGGCCAGAAGTTTGCCACCCCTGCTTTCATGTATGTTGTGTCCCTTTTCCAAACAAGTTTTATGTTGTTCACACCAGAATGTATTTTCCAGCGTTGCAATTATTTTGAAAAACCCTCACAAAATATAGTCCAGAACTGGAGGTTGTGTTGCTGTAAAAACAAAGAGCAAAAAAAAGGGGGGGGAGCGGGGAGCTTTGCAAACCCAACACAACGTTCAGAAAATAAGCAGCTCCACTGAAAAACAGTTGTCTCTTTCAGACTTTTAATTGTATTTGTTTTTTAACATTAAAGTTAAAGACACTAAGCAAATAGTTCTTATATGGGACGAAAAAGTACAAAGGAAAAAAATTAGCCAGCTCTAAAGTAACACACCTTTTAGCCCAGGGGTGTGAAGCCTCAGGCCCGTGTGTCAAATGCAGCCCTCCGGGAGTCCCAAACTGTCACTCTGGGGTTCTCCAGGTGGCCCTGCCCCTTCCCCTGGTCCCCCATCCCTTTCCCGATCGTTTGGTGGGTTTCCGGGTTTTTGTACAATTCCCCCCCCCCACTCTAAAAGACTGAAATACCTCTGCTAAACTTAATTCCTGGCAGTAAAATTAAGCCAGGATATGCTGGTGTTTTTATTTGGCCCTTCCCCTTTGGCTCCACCCACCACTGGAATGCAGCCCTTGAGAGCTTCTCCTAAATTGAATTCGGCCCTCAGGCTGGACGAGGTTCTACACCCCCGTTTAGCCAATCTAAAACTAAAACTTTGCCTAGCATATGAACACCGACTAACCACAACCCCATTTCTTGGTTAATTCTGTTTTCTCAGAGAGCTTATAGCACAGTATTTTTCAAACTTACTCCCATTCAAGAACCCATTCCATTTTGAGCTGTTGAACAAGAAATGCCTGTGCATCAATCTCCTGCACACTGAGTCATGGGAATGCAATATTAGTTCATGTGAGGGGCTGCCCAAGCCAGTTGCGCCCACCTGTTGCCCTGCACAAAGTGACTGTGCACTTAAAAATCCTCACCTGTGTTGGCATCTTGTAGGAAAAGAATGGTAACGGTGGACATGTTGTGAGCCTGTCCATTATAACCAGTCTTCTAATCAAGGAAGCCCTGATAAACCTCTGAGGAGCTGCAAGATTCCAAGGAACAGTTTAAAAAACAATATTCTGGTAACATGAGGCAGGCCTTAATTTCCCCCTGCTGTTAGTCCAAGAAGCTTCTTTCCGTGCCAGGGTTCAAACTAATGAAGTACTACTGAAGAAAGATGTGCCTTTGAGTCTCTGAGGAGTAGTGTGCCCTCACTACTGAGTAACTACAACCAGTCCTACACATCTAGGACTGAGGGAAAGCTTTCTGGACTCGACGATGTAGTCAGTAGGTAAACTTGAGCCCTGGAACCTCCAATTTTAGAAGTTAAGCACTGCATGGTCCTTGAGTCCAACTTTTTCATGATCTCACTGGTGCTCCCTTTGGAATTCACTCCAGTGAGAGTAAGCTTCTACTACTTCCCTGGTGCGCAATCTAAGAGAACTGACCATTAGACTCACTGTGGTGCCTAATTTAAACTTTCCTTTGCTTCGTCTAACTCTGTTACGCCTCATTATACCTTACCGGTCAGCTCCTGCCTAGTCAGTTTGAAGCTTGATCCTCTGCCATTCTCCACATATGGTGTTGACTTTTACTTCTGTACAAAGGCAGGCTAAAAAGCAAAAGGAGTTTGTACATTTCACACCATTAGAAGAAGAGAGCAGTCTTTGGTATAGGATGATGGATTATGTAAACACCGGGAGGAGAGCCTGAGCCTATAAACCCGCCGCCCAGCTCTTCTATAGAAAACCTTTCCTCCAAGTCCTTCCTGTCTCCTGAGGCCAATGAGGAATTGGAGCTCTAACTAGTCCAAACAGCCTGTATGTTGCCAGCTTGCCACAGAATGAGAACATCTCTGGCTCTGCTGCCTGCCTGCAATGTGGCACAACGTATCTCTATGCAGGCACCATTGCATAGAAGCAGTGCGCAAATGCTGGTTTGCAGCAAACACTGATGCCCTGCACTTATAAAGACACCCTGAACCAAGTGTGCATTATCACTCCATTAACCAATGCTACCCAACAACAGCATAAATTGTCCTAATTAGGCCAGGATTGAATTGTAACTAGGGTTACCAGATGTAAAGGAGTGGGGGTCCCTGTACCTATAGTTCTACAAGAGAAGGAATTTTAGCAGGTGAAGCTTGTCGTGCAGCCAAGCAGGAGAAAAACTATATCCCCAGAAATTCCCACTACCCAGCTCTTAAAAACACAGGACCCTAGTCCTCCTTTGCATCTGACCATCCTAACAGGAAGTGTGCCTTTACTTCAGGAGTTGCATGTTTCTTCCTTTCTTTGTTATTGCTATAACAAGTTAGAACACCAGAATGTGCAAATATCTCATTTGGTTTGCAAACTTGAAGACTGGCATTTGTCCCACACGAACAGGCTCTTTATTTCAATATTCTGAAGTTTCTGAATTTGTTTTTTCTTTCAAAATGAATTTCTCTAAATCAAAATCATGCATTTATATGTAAGCAGTCAACTTTTGCTTGGAATCTTTTTGCCCATCTGTAATGAGCGTCATATTAGTCTGCAATACTGTGTACAGTTAGCTTGTTGAAATCTTATTGACTTCAGTGGGATTTAAGCAGCACCAGTACAAATTTGCAGCCTTAGTAATTTTTAATCATGGCCAGCATCCAATGTTTTTCCTCTGTGAATGGAAGGAACTTCCATTTACATGAGAATTGCTTTCATGGAAAGTGTTGAAAGGGGTCCTTACATGAGTGCAATAATCCTTCCATGAATGCAAGGTCCTTCCATTCAGGGAACAAAATGTTGGGCATTGTCCAATAGCTCTAGCTTGATGAGAAAAAAAAGCAGCAATAGTTCTAACATCTGGTGGTTGTGGAGAAAAATGTGATTTTCCTGTCACCCACCATTTTGGCCCTCATATCTAGCTACAGCAAATGTGTTTTCTTGATTTCCATCTCATTGTCTCACAAAAGCAGTGGTCCTATGTCTTTTCCATCCCAAACTGGTTCTGAAACATTGATTTCCTCATGTCAGCATTTGACGTCATACTTAGTCTCATTGAAATTAACGGAACTTAAATTAGACATGACTAACTTGTCTCATTGATTTCAATGGGACAAAAGCATAACTAACTTGGTCTAGATCCAAGCTATTTTCCATAGAACAACAGTGGTAGAGACCTTGTGTTCTCTTTCTTTGCTTACGTGGCATCAGACCCTATCAACATATCACTGAAAGCCAAAATCTAACAATATACTAATTCTAAAGTAATCTCACTGATGTCAGTGAGCATGATCCAAAGCATCCTTTCACTTTTGTAAAGAGACAAAGATTCATGGGAATTCCATTTTGCATCCAAGCATTCCTTTGCTTTTAGAAGAGAAGTGAGAGGTCTCTGATTATCCGGATCCCTATGGGTATATAGGGGTTGATGGATTAGAAACAATGGGCACAATCCACATACTTCAAGTCCTATTGACTTCAATAAAATAGATTTAAGCATATGCTTATTCCCTGTTGAAATTAAAAAGTGCTCAACTTTGGTTGTATCATTTCTAATGTGACTAATGTGAACAGGGATGGAGTACCTACAGCCCACCAGCTCCCCATCCAGTGGGCCAGCTTCTCTCCCAGGCCCTGCCCCCTATCCCAGGCATCACCCAATATCCAGTGCTATAGAAAGACAGCTCTCTCTAGCCCTAAGTAGGGAAAGCCTGCTCTTATCTCTGATCTTTCCCTTTCTTCATGCACAGACACACACAGAGCAAATGCTCCACCCATGCCTTGCTCTGCATGGTGAAAAGAGTCCGATAATGTCAGGGAGCGGGACTTCCGCCTCCTGACATAATCTAGCCCCAGGGAGGTGTCCCAGGAGGCAATCCAGCCCCTGGGGCAGAACAGCTCCATAACCTGTCTTAGAATTTAGGGAATGTGGCATAAGTCTTACCTCTTTAAGTAGGGAGTTATAGCTCTTTTAACAATGTTTACAGCTATTTTTCTACCAACTGAGAAATAGCTAGACAAAATGTTAATCTGACCAAAGGCTCTGCCCTCAGATCTGATTTAGTAGGTTTAATTGTAGTAACAAATATATTTCCCTTCTCTCTAATCCATTCAACAGCTGTTCCAATTCAGTAAAGCAGACTTTACACAATTCATATTTTCCATTAAAACAACATCTGTCTTGTGTTTTAATATTTCCAACAAAATTACCCTTTTCTTAGTTTCAAAAGCATTCATAATGCAATTCTATTCATGTCTACTCAGGAGTAAGTGCTACTGAATTCAATGGCACAACTCCCAGATAAGTGTGTATAGCAGGGGATCTCCCACCATTGGAAGTGCTGGCTAGGGCTGATGGGAGTTGTGGGTCAAAACATCTGGAGAGCCTACCCCTGGTGTATAAGATTGTGTCCTAAAGAAACAAGAGATGGTGAAGGGGGATCACAAAAAAGAGAAAAGCAATAAAAGAGGAAATTATCATTTTAAAATTCTGATGAAGATTTCTTATATGCACAGAACTTTTCTATGAGAAAATGCATCTTCCCCCCCCCCCCCCAGTGATTTCAATTATATACAAATCCTGGTTTGATTTGCATCCTCAAGGGTAAACTGATTATTTTTGAACCAGTGGATAATTAACCTTGTTCTCTTCCCTCTCAAAATCTGGTCAGTCAGAGAAAATAGAGCTGCCTCCTTGTTACTCAGGTTTTCAATAACAATGGCCATAGACAAATGTCCCTGCCAGTGAGGTATTCCTGCTACATTGGGCCAATGATTAGGGCTGCACTTTCTCTGTACCTCAAATCTTTATTGCTTGGCCAAAGGCCATCACCAATAATTCAATAATACAATAAAAGGGGGAATACACTGTTCAAAATATAATTAAGACTTAGCCTAACTTAATCCATTACTATATCATATATATATATATATATATATATGGTATCTTATACAATGGTAAACACAATATGGGGATGATAGAAAAAACTCCAAAATGCAAAATAATTAAAGGACTGTGTAAGAATTATAGGAACCTAAATATTTGCAATAAACTATATTAACAAAATATTGATGTCAGACATATTAGCGAAAAGAAAAAGGCTCTGCCTATTTCTGATTGGCACAACCATTAAACATTCTTCATCCTCCTCCATTGTTCTGTCAGTCAGTCATATCAAATTCAACCCACTCATTTTTAATAGAACTGCAACTAAAAAAAACCCTAGCTAAATCGAATAATTCTCTATAGCAGGGATAGTCAACCTGGTGCCCTCCAGATGTTATAGACTTCAATTCCCATCACCCAGTCAGCATGGCCAAAGATGGGGATTATGTTGCCCAACACATTTGGAGGGCTCCTGCTCTATACACTTACCTAGCAGTAAATCCCATTGAACACAGTGGGGCTTCCTTCCAGTTAAGCATGTTTAGGATTGTGCTGTAAATCTGTTGACCGGAACTCTTGAATCCTGATCATGACTCACTGTGTCCCCTGGAACAAGTAAATCTGAATTTCTCTTATCTCAGTTTATTTACCTGTAACAAGAAGGTGCTTTTAAAATTAGCATCCTCTCTGGCTCATTCCGAAGTTCACGAACATTTGATTAATTAAAAACAAAACAAAAAAACCTCTAACAAGCACACAAAACAATTTTTGGGAGCAGGAGCCCCACCATACACACCATCACTAATGGAAAATGTTAATTTTTAAAGAAGCTAGACAAACTCTTAGGAATATATTAATAGCTGTTAGCCAAGATTGTCAGCATCTGAAAGCCTAAAGTCTGACAGATGCTTAGATCAAAGTGGAACAGAGGACTCTATATTTACTCTGCGATGTTACTGGAGTATTTAGCTATGACGACTATCAAGCTACCAGAGTAGACCAGTGATTCCTTCAGGTTAGATTGGGACCCATCAAAAGGTGACAGATATCTTGTGTGGATGGTTCCTCAAGATGTCAGAGACAAATATTGGTGCGAAAGAAGGGGCATGCACATCAAGCTGTCTTCATCTCCAAGTCCAGCCTGAGTGATTAGGGAATGAAGATGGGGAATTCCATTGTCAAGTGAAAAGTTCAGGAATCACAGGGCTAGATTTGCTGTTGACCTAACCTAGCAAGGCAGTTCTTTTGTTTTATTCTCATCATAATGATTGTAGATTAACCAGTCATGGGACCAAATGACAAATAGACCTCCTCTAGTCTTGCTTTCCGTCAATTGTTTCTTAATTTTGTGCATGTGTGCATATGTGTGTATTGCTTTTCATTCCTCTGTGGATTAATGCTTGTCATGGTAGGTTAAATTGGCCATGCAGGTGTGAAATTAAGATCCACAATGTATCCTTTTCTCAGTTCTCTGTTGTGACCACGACCGGAGGTTCAGCTGGCTCCTTGGACCAATGAAATATATTACAGAACATGTGTGATGGTATATTTTTGATAAACCAGTGAGACATTCCAATGCAATGGTGTTTGCGTTAGAGAGGTTTTATGTTGTTACCAGAATTTTCTCTCAATTGTATTATTTTCTATTTTCATACTCTAAATGGGCTTCGCTTACAAAACATCACAACTGAGAAAAAATGTACTGTACAAAACTGCAGGTAGATTCATTTGAGAAAAACTTTCTAAAGAATCCTAAGTTTCCTGTTGTCTTCTTTTGGAACTGTAGTGCATATGTTGAAACTTGTATATCATTTACAGTACTGCGTCTTGTGCCACTGCTGTACCTGATGTATCCAATCTGGATTAAATGGAATATGTGCCACAAAGCACTCAACTCTTGCTGTAGATTTTTTTAACTGGTGTCATTAATGAGCTCAAACCAGCCACCCCAAACCCAGGAGCATCAAAATCATAAGCCTGGCTGGATGTGACTAAAGATCCATATACTCTAGCATTCTTTTCCCAATAGCATCCAGTCAGAATAATCCAGGAAATCCACAAGCAGGGCCAGAAGTCAGTAGCACATACCCCACACACATACTCCCAGGCAACTGGTATTCAGTGTCATACTGCCTCTCTGTGGGTGTTCCATTTCGCTACTGTGGCTAATATTCTCCATAATTTTATCATACCCCCTTCTTAAGACATCATGTAGTAGAGGATTCCATAAATTAAAATTGCACTGATCTGGTTTGCATGATCACCGCAGCGCACCATGCTTGTTTAAGCCACAGTGGACTGTGGCGCATGCCAGCATATGCCGGGCAGTTTTTGAATATTCAAGCCACAGCCACAGCTTGTCGTGTCATCCGAACATGGGCAGTGGGAGTTGTGCGCATAAGCCTTGCATAAGCCTAGAGCAGGCCATGGATTACGCGAGGGCTGTTTAACACTCACACAACCCCCAGACAAGCTGTGGCCATGGCTTGAATATTCAAAATGGCCACCAGTATGCACTGCAGCCCATTGTGGCTTATGCTACAGTCACTTATTTGATGATGCGGACTGGCCCACTGTATCAAGAAGTATTTTCCTTTGTCTGTCCTGAATCTACTACCCATCAATTTCTTAAGTGTGCCGGAGTTCTACTAGTATTATGAAAAGTGCAAGGAAATGTGGTCTCTATCCACTTTTTCCACACCATGCATAGTTTTATAAACTGCAATCCTCTGCATGTCTACTCAAAAGTAAGCCCTATGGAGTTTAATGGGACTTACTCCCAGGGTAGTGTATATCAGATTGAAGCTTCACAGTGGGACCCTATCCCATAAGATTAAGATGTACTCCCATTAAATTGGAGTATCTCAATTTAAGTATCTTACTGGAGTATCTCAGTAAGATTTCATTTAGAAATCTAAATGAAATCTCATTTACTCATTTTACTCCCAGGAAAGTGTATGTAGGATTACAGCCTTAGTTGTCCCGCTTTCCCCCCCTTATTTAAATAATTTATACAGCTCCCCTCACCAGTTGATTCCAGCGCAGTTTACAAGATATTAAAACAACAACAATGTATATCAAACATAATTAAAACAATATTAAAACAGCAGGAACATTAGACATATATAAAACATCTGAGAGCATTAAAAAGTATTTATTTGGCACCTAAAGGATAACCTAGTAGACAACAGATGAGCTTTTTTTTGGGGGGGGGGGGAGTCCATGAACAGGGCACCACAGCCAATAATGCCCTCTCTTTGGTTGCCAGTTGTCTCACTTCTGATGGCAGGGAGACCCAGAGAACAGCATCAGCAAATTGATATGGGCAGTGAAAAATTAACTAGTTAATGTTAAAGTCAGCAGTCTTTAAAATTAACTTAAGTTAAAAGTTTAGTTAAAAAGAAATACCTAGTTAAAACACCCTTCCCCAACCTGGTGCCATCGGCTTGCTGGCTGGGAATTATGAGAGTTGTAATCCAACACATCTGGACGGCACCAGGTTGGGGAAGGCTGAGTTACAAGTTGAGTCGAGTCATGAGAAGTGTGAAACACGGCGAATTGCCTATTAGCATGATTTTTCATTTTCAAATGCAATGAACGGGTTTCTTTTCCATAAGCCTACAGAAGCACACTAATTTACTCAGAGCTCACTTTAAACTAACATTTTAAACACAAATTTATTTAAATAAATAGCATGATAAATCTATTTTAATATGAAATGATGGTTATTTAAGGAATTTTTTTTTAGTGCTACTCTAAAATCACAAAATCCCACTGACCTGCAGCCCCCAACATCCTAGCCTGGGGCAAATTCAGCATATGAGCTGGAAAAGGTTTCCCACCACCTAATGGATACCTCTTAAATGCAGCAACCACACAGGGTAATGCAGTAAATGCTGAGGCCTACAAGATGCATTCTGTCCATGTTCAGCATGCCAGTGCATTTCTCTGTTCAACAAAATGTAGCCTATCGGACCTATAATGGGCGGGAGGAAAGGGAGTTGATGAAATGGTAGAAAATATGATACAAGTTCTAAAATCCTTGCAGAAGGGTTGTTCTACACTAAAGAAAGGATTCTGCATCCACAATACAACATGATTACAATGGCTGAGAGCGCAGTAAATGGAGAACACTCAAATGGTACATCTTGTGCTTCTAAGAACAGCCCCACAGTCTTTGCAACTGGAAATCAGCTTACGCGTCATGACTGGGAGACAGAAGAAACAATGCTTGAGTTTTGATCTGTGCAAGAGTTAAAATAAAAAGCACTTTGTGTAGGGAGGTGCCTATAAACTGGATTTTGATTTAGGGTAGAGTAAGCACACTTCTGAATAATTATTAACATTTCATGTTTGTGTCCCCTAATGGTACATAAGAGTGGAAAGCCTTGCTAAGACAGCCTTTAGAAACAAAAGGCAACCTAAATCCGTATTATCATACCTTCATTAGGCCAAACAAAAAGTCACCAAGAATGTGCACTTTCAAGACCTCCAGATCTCTTCATCAGGTAAGATGTTACAAAAAGCAGGAGGGATGGGGAGAGAGAAAAGGCTAACTTGATATTGAAGTCATGGTGTCTGCATGATCATAGTCTTGGGATGGAATGGGAGAGGAAGGGTCTGCAGACAATCAAATAAGGCTCTCGCAGATGATGTAACCTAAAAGGTCAAGCTAAGAATGTAGTTTGCTCCCAGCCTTCCTCTTCCACTCCTTGGGTCTGGAGCAGGCTCTTATGCTCCAGAAAGAGATTAAGGTAAGTGTAGTAGCATAAAACACAATAATTTTGGAACATTTCATTCATCTGCAATCCTATACTCCTTTACCTGAGAGTAAGCCTCACTGAACTCAATGGGACTTACTTTTGAGAAGACATGTATAGGATTGCAGAAGTCAGCCACTCCAGGTCCAAAATTAAGATGACAAGCTGCCCATGAGCTGGACCTGGATTGCAAAGGGATCATCAGCTGCCCAGGCATCACAGAGCTATGGCACACTCAGCAAGGGGTGCTTCCTGCTTGACAGCTAGGTTCAATCACTTTCCCTGCCTTGGGTCACCAGATGTGACCCAAGGCTCTTGTGCTCTTGGACTCTTGTATTCTCTTGAGATCTATTCAAATTCACGTGATCACTGTACTGTATATATATTTTGGTTTCACGATTATATTCAGATAATGTTGCAATACTTGGCCTTGACTAGTTCAATATTTTTAGAAAGTTCTGGAATCAGAAATTCCACTTAAGAGTTCAGGTCACAAAGATAAAGAAACAGGAGCATAGCTTACACAAGTTCGATCCATTAATAACAGATCAGCGAAGAACAATTTTATCTGCACTTCGCAGATAAAATTGATCGGATTAGGAATGGGGTTTCGTGAGTCGTGGACACAGGGAGTGAGCGGGAGGAGGCCAATGGCAGACCGGTTTTGTGGGATCGGCTCCAGCTTCTTCCTTCTGATGAAGTGGACAAGGTGCTCTCATCTGTGAGGCCAACCACCTGCTTGCTTGATCCTTGCCCGTCCTGGCTCATCATGAGCTGTAGGGAGAGACTGGGTGAGGGGATCAAGGCGGTGGTGAATGCCTCCCTCGAGGAAGTGCCTCAAGGAGGCAGTAATAACACCGCTTCTAAAGAAGCCCTCCTTGGATCCCCAGGATCTGAACAACTTCTGCCCAGTCTCCAATTTACCATTTCTGGGCAAGGTGATCGAGCGGGTGGTGGGTGCTCAGTTGAAGGCACACTTGGATGAAGCCGATTACTTAGATCCATGCCAGTCGGGCTTCAGGCCTGGACATGGGACGGAGACGGCCTTAGTGGATGATATGAGGTCTTTGGATAGGGGCGAATGCTCTTCTAGTCCTCCTCAATCTCTCAGCGGCTTTTGATACCGTTGACCACGGTATCCTCCTGGACCGCCTCGAGGGGTTGGGCGTGGGAGGCACTGTATTGCAGTGGTTCCAGTCCTTCCTCTCTGGAAGGTACCAGAGGGTAGTTCTTGGGGAGGAGGCTTTGGACCCTCGGCCGCTCACTTGTGGAGTGCCGCAGGGTTCCATCCTCTCCCCGATGTTATTCAACATCTACCTAAGGCCGCTGGGAGCTATCATCAGGAGGTTTGGGGTGCGGTGTCATCAGTATGCAGATGACACGCAGCTCTACCTCTCTTTCAAATCCTCACCGAGGTTGGCCATTGAGACCCTGTCCAAGTGCCTGGAGTCAGTAGGTGGCTGGATGGGAAGGAACATGCTGAAGCTGAACCCCGACAAGACCGAGGTACTTCTGGTGGGGGACAAGGGGAGGTTAGGGGTACATGGGGTACATCTACCCCTGAAGGACCAGGTCCGCAGCTTGGGGGTCATTCTAGACTCCCAGCTGTCCATGGAGGCTCAGGTGGCAGCTGGGCAGCGCTGTATCAACTCCATCTGATACGGCAGCTGCGCCCCTACCTTCCTAATCATCTGCTCCCATCAGTGGTTCATGCCTTGGTCTCCTCTCGCCTAGACTACTGTAATGCACTCTACGTGGGGTTACCCTTGAACACGGTTCGGAAGCTACAGCTGGTACAGAACGCGGCGGCTCGCCTGGTTAAACGCAGCCGCCGGCGGGATCACATCACACCAGTGCTCAAGGAGCTACACTGGCTACCAGTTGCTTGCCGAGCCGAATTCAAGGTGTTGGTTTTGACCTTTAAACCCCTATACAGCTCCGGTCCAGTCTATCTCAAGGAGCATCTCCAGCAACACCAAGTGGGCCGCTCAACAAGATCTGCCACAGACGGCCTTCTCCTTGTCCCTTCAGCCAGAGCAGCTAGACTGGTCGGGACAAGGAAGAGGGCCTTCTCTGTGGTGGCCCCCGTACTGTGGAACTCTCTCCCAAGTGACCTCCGCCATGCCCCCTCTCTGCTGAGCTTCCGCCGCTCACTAAAAACTTGGCTGTTCAGGCGGGAATATGGGGTGGGCTAAGATTTTAAAATTGTATACTGTTTTAATGTATTTTATTCTGTTTTTATCTTATGTACATCGCCCAGGGTGGCTGGTTTGCCAGTCAGATGGGAGATAAATAAATGCAAATAATAAATAAACAAACCAACAAACAGATAGTTAAGCAAAAGTGGAAACCCAAACTGAGGTGTTAAAAGACAAACTGCAGATTCCTTTGGGAAGCAAAGGGAAAGCCCAATACAAGCAAAACTGAATAGTTTTAGCATTGCTGCTGAATACTAGTGATCTTTCATTAATATTGGTATAATTTTGCTTTCAATTGTTATAAGCCCTTTATCCCACTAGATGGCATATTTTTTCTGTTCCCATTGTGAAACATATGAAAGTATGCTTTTACACTAGTTAACAATTGCTGTGGATTGAAATGTTACTTTAGTTAACTACTAGTACAGCATCTTGCTTGAGAAGTACTTACTGCCTTACTGGATTAGAACAAGAGCACATCTAGTCCAGCATTTGTATCTAACAAGCAGCCCAATGTCTGTGAAAGTGTCCAAGCCTGTCATGCAGGGGAGTTTTTACTTACTTATCCCAAGCCTCCAGTACTCAGAGGACTCACCAATCTCCAGTATTGCCCTTGGTGTCCAAGTTGATCCCCTCTGCTTCATCTTATTCCACATATCAAGTGGCAATCACACAGGGATCTCCCCTTCTCCTTGTTCAGGGCTCTGGCAGTAAACTAGAAATATAATTAACCATATGAAAGGCAGAATTATGCTGCAATTCTGTGCACCAGTAGTGCTGCCTCCCTCAAGTGGACTGTGTCATCAAACTACAGAAAACTCAGCTATGAGGGCAAAGGAGCAGTGTGGGCTGCACATGGGTGCCATGTGGCTTGCAGGTCTCTAATGCACTGAACAAACAAATCTGAGGGCTAAACTAGATACAGAGGATCTGAGTTTAGGATCACCCAAGGTTTTTTTTAAAAAAAAACAGCAGCGAGGGGATGGAGATTCAGATAGGGAAGATAGTGAGAGTTTAAAATCTCCCACTCTAGGCTATTTGTCCCACCATTTGTCTAGTTTGGCCCTGAGATACAAAGCAAATCTGTATGGAAGTGCTCTGAGAGCACTTTGGTAGCCATAAACATCAGAGCAGTGGGCTCCATTGTTATGATCCCACAACATCCTACAGGCATGGTACTCTAATGCACAGTTACCCTACCCATGAGTTGTCCCATTCATTTAAATGTGGTGGGTGCTCCTGTGCATGTACAGTGAATGACTGAAATAAATGGGGCAGCCGTTGTGTGTAGGGAAATTGTACACAGACACCGGAGCTCTAGTCTGGGGCATAGAACTATCCTATTTCTCACTACCTATGAATTAAATTAACTGAAAGGAGTGATTAGGTTAACTGCAAGCATAGTTGTGCATAGGGAAAAGAAGCCAAACTGCAGCAACATTGTCCTTTAACACCCTGTGCAAGGTCTGAATTAACAAGACAGAGGCAAGAATTTCCATACAGTATTACTCATGCATTTACCAACTCAGCCCCCCCCCCCCCCCCCGATCAATCATGATTTAAGATAGGATACAGAGCAGCTGAAACAAAGCAGGGCAATTAGTTTCTGAGCTAATAGGTAATTTCATTTCTAATTAAAGTTTTCCCTTATGTGTGGCAGGCCTGAGATTGGTACCTGCTGGAGGATGGTCCAATTATAATAGCTTCATACGCTTTTTAAATATATATAATTAAAAATCTTTCCTATCACATGGCCAACCTAATCTAGCTCTGGAAGTGTTAGTTATGCAGTTTTAATTAAATTTTATTTAAATCAGCAACATGCATTAAGATACGTCTTTTTATTTATGCCACTTCTAAACAGAAGAAGTCACTACAGCTGTAGCTCAGTAGGGGCCATGGCATTTACTGACAATTGATAAATAGGAAGTACGAATGGAGAGCTACAGAGCGGAGAAGACTTTCGGCAAATTCCCAAGAATTCAACAGATGTTTTCAAATTATTATTTATCACGACAGCTAAAAATGAGTCAGTGTAGAAGAGTGGCTAAATGCTCCCTCAGCCACAAAACTCACCGGGTGACCTTGGGCCAATCACTACCAGACTACGTTGCTTCAGAGTTCCTTTGAGGGCAAAAATTGGGGGAGAAGGGGTGCAATCAACCTTCAATAAAGAGTGGGACAAAACATTCAATAAAAAGGGCTCTGCTTTCTCTAAAAAAAGGGGAAACAGATTTCAACTAGCTACAGATTGAACACAATCTTTCAGTATCTACATAATGGAAAAGAAATTCCAACATTATTTGTGTACTATTTATTAGCAACACTGTTGAAGCATTTCATCTTCTGAAATGTATACAAAACAGTACATACATGGAATGAAAAGAAGTAATAAGAGTGTGACCCGAAAAAGGAAGGTAGCCTAATTGCTAGTAAGTTTAGCTGTGAGGAGAGAATCTCACCATTACCTATCACCCCTCAACAACTCTTCAAAATAGACTGCATTGGCATGATAAGCAGTCAGCATGTTCAATGGTCTCAGATACGTTTGGTAGCATGAATGAGAAGCTTCAGCATAATAGTCCCGCCACGCCTGGTAACATGCTCGCCAGTATTCCTCAGAATTCATATTGTCACTGTGAGGGAAAGGAGCATGTTTGTCTTGGGGTGCATCTTCTATAGTCTCTCTCTTGGAGGGCTTGGTGCTGTGAGAGGAGTTACCATACCTACTCTGTTTCACATTCTGTTTCATCTTCTTCTGAAGCAGGGAAGCCTCTTGGAACTGCTCTGGTTCAGGGACACCATGGAACTGCTGAGCAAGACTCTGAACAGTACGATTTGTTGACAGTACACAATTGTCCCTTTGCTGTGTATCTTTGATATATGGCTGGTCCTCCCGGCTATAGGTGGATGATCCAGAACTGCAAGAGCTACTATCACTATCAGACTCTTCAGTCAACAACCCAGCTGTTGTTGCAACATGTGTTCTGGATTCCATTCCTGCCCAGTCTAAGGCATCCCTTTCTGGGTGTTTATGCTGCTCTCCAGGACCTGTATAGCTTCTTATGATCTCCACATCTCTCTCCAATCCTTCCTTAATGAAGTATTCATAATCCTCAACAAATTCAACCATGCTCCAGGTATTGGTGGACTGATTATTTTTAAAAGATGATAAGCAAGGGATCTTAGGAAGCGTGTTTTTTAAAGTTTCCTTGTCCACCTCTTTGTTAAGTTGCCCAGCAGTTTTGAAATCAGATTCCATCTGGCACTTCTGCTCTGAGATACAGTGAGAAGACTTTAGATTTCTAGTTATCTTTGCTTTGGTATGCTCCATTCTGCTTTTAAGCAGCTGCTTTTGTTTGTTTTTTTGTTTGGTGGCAGGAGGATTTTCAGAAGCATCAACAGGAGAAATCTGTGTACTGTTGCTTACTATTGTGTGCTGCATTGTCCCCTCTGGTCTTTTAGCTGGCAACAGAGACGCATGCAGCGAAGCATTGGGATATGGGACAGCGGTGACTTCTACATCCCAACCTTCAAACTGTTCCATCAGCCCTGGAGGTATAGGTTCTTCAAGAAAAAAAGATACCATCAGTCAAGACCAATGCATAGTATTCTCTTTCCAAAGAAACACACATGGATACATTGGCTATTAAGGGATACCACAACATCATGAACAAAATTACTTGAGTTTTTCAACTCTGCTTATTCATATCCTAAGTACCCCCTACATTTTGTGGAGAAGAGAAAAAGTTCATTTTGCATCTTATTCTTCCTATATCCCACAACTACTCTTCAGAACAATGTACAAGGCATTTCTTAATTCAGAAAATGGAACTTTGAAACACTCAGCTTAAATTCAACATGTTCGGAATACAAGTATGTGTTTGATGTATTTTTAAACAGATGACTAAAAGTATCTGTTAGCTTTTTAAGAGAAAACAGGGCAGAAGATAAAAACAAAAGCACTGCCACACACCAAAATATTATATAAGGCGCTGAAAAATGGCCAGAGCTCAAAGATAATCAATGATCAAGTAGTCCAACTCCCTCTGTCCACAAAATAGGAAAGCCTTGACAGGTGCCTTCTTCTTTCACAACCTCTCTAGGCAACTTAATCCAATGCTGAACTGCTCTGACCTACAGATTTAGGAACCTGTTTCTACCACCATCTTATTTGAAACCACTGCTTCTTGTCCTGATCTCAGCAGCTAAAGTGAATTGCTTCTCAGCTATTATACTATCAAAAGGCCAGATTTTCATAATAAGCAGCTCCCACAAACGTGTATTTGATAAAATGCACTATTTATTTAATGCTTTAATCATTAGGCTCTTAATTATATTGGCAACTGTTCTAACTTTACAGACTTTAAATGAACTAAAAACTCCAATATATAACTTATCAGAAATGATTCAACACTTTCATGCAGAAAACTCACTAGCCACTTAGGATTCAGAATAATGGGACTATGACTGTGTGTTTAACAGCATAATCCTATACATGCCTACTGAGAAGGCCCACTGATTTCAATCAGACTTACTCCCAGGTAAGTCACTATAGGATTGCAGCTTAACTATCATTATTAACTCTGAGACATATACTACACCACCTTTCTTAAGGGCATACTCAAAATTCAAGCACTAAGTTCTCAAACATACCAGAGACATTTGTACCTGGTAAAGGAAGAAGCTGAAGGTTACATTTCTGTGCAATTTTCATCATCATGTTTTCTTCTTCCCCACGGCAGCAATATGTCACGGCTAGCCCTAAGGTGCCTGCAACAAAGCAGAGAGGTAAATTAGTGAGACAGAGTTGTAAATCCACCACATGCCATTGAAAAGAAAACTCAAAAGCAGTGTTTACCAAAGCGCCCAGCTCTACCAATCCGATGCATGTATGTTTCCCAGTCCAAAGGCACATCTAAGTTAATGACTAGATTCACCTTCTCGGCATCAATTCCACGGGAAGTCTGTGCGGAAGAAAGGGGAGAAAAGTCAAGGGCAGTAGTCAGTAGGAGATAAGCCAAACACTTTAGACAGCTTATCCATTTAGAGTTCCTCCCACTTATTCCAGGGTGCTGTGAGTAAAGATTCCAAAATAGCTCCAGAAAAAATGGAAATGTAGAAACATACACACATCAGGATACAAAAAGAGCATTTTGCTCTAGTTCAGGGGAAAAAAAATTCTAACACAGGAGGTCGTGATCCTCAAGGTATTTGCTTCAGAATAGTTCCATTAAAAGCAGTGGGTACACTCCAGAAAAGATCAGGCATATTCAAGGCACTTATTTCATTGGGATCCAGAAACACAACTCTGCAGTATAAACTGTATTAGTATCAATGAAAACTAAAGCACACAACTTCTTTAGATCAATCAGACTACTCTGTAAGTACTGTGGAAAAGCAGGTATCACGGTTCTGAGATGTTTAACTTGCAAATTTGTTCAGAATTATACTTGCATACACTCCAACACTTCACAGATGAAAATACATGTCACACATGTGAATTTGTAAGAGGTATGGTTAAGCAACATGACGGTGTGATCAAGAGGGTGTGGCCAGGCAAGGGTATAGCCACTCACCCAAGGATGCTCTAACCATTTAAGGGCTCTGACCACTCTGAAGCCACTTTGATCTCCAGACCCATGATGATGGGGATTGCTGTTGTTGTCATTATTATTATTGTACCATCAGTGTGCATGGTGCTTTACTGAGTATAAGAGAACAGTTCCCTGCCCCAAAGAGCTTACAATGTAATATAGAGGCGACAACAAATGGTAGGAAGGGGTAAACCGGGGAGGAATATGCCATTATTTCAGTCAAACCTAACTTTCAGCCTACTTTCCCCACATTGTGCAGGAAGCTCGTTTTAAAGATCTCCTTCCCACTTTAAAAATGGATCCCTCCTTGCCAAAGAAGTAATAATAATACATATTTAGATATTTCTGAGTGTGCAAAGTGGTTCACAGTGCACCCTGCAAGCTCCTATTTTCTCCACTCAGAAAAAAAACATGTGGGGCTCTATTGTTCTTGTTTTTTTTATAAAGTACAACAACACTGTGATTGAACAATAATGCCAAAATGGAATGATGATGTTTGTTGCTGCTATTTGAGGTAGTGGGGATTTTTTTTCTCTCTCTCTTGAGGAGTGTTTTCTGCTAAAAATTTAAATTTTTTAAATTTCTAATGCATTTTTTTAAAAACCCATCCAAAATCCATGCAGAATAATCATAATCTGTAGAGAGCTTTCTACACGGGGTACACAGGTAGAGCCAAGTAAAATTTACCACTGCTCTGAAAACAGAGTAACAGTGCAATCCTATGCATGTGTACTCAGAAGTAAGTCTTATTACGTTCAATGGGACTTACTCACAGGAAAGTGTGTATACATGGGGGGGGTCAGTGCTTGCAGGGCAATCTCTCTCTCTTTTTTTTTTAATGGTCAGGATTGGCACAAATTCAACAGGCGACGCTCCCCCCCCAGCCCCCACCCCAAACACGGAAGTTCAGAGAGAATGAAAACTTTCTTGCTTTTCCTTCTGACACTGTAAACTCACCTGTTAGAGGCAAAATCTGTGTCAATATAAAGATAGGAATCATGTCCAGGGCTGCTGGTGCTGCCTCCACCTTCTTTCCAGCATGGAGCGCCCGCACACGCACACATCCTAGCATCTGCTCCCTCCCTGCTTACTGTTTTTAAAGGGGCCATCAGCAAAATTGCAGCTAAGCATGGGAGAATTCGGGACATTACATAACAAAGGGAAAAGCCATGATGGCTTAAGGGCAATCGTGAAGGATATTCGTGGCAGTTGGAGGGTATGTATTTGTATAAAACTTAAGAGGAAAAGGCGTTTAAATATGTGCTGGAAATAAACAGCAGAGTCTAGAAAGCATTTATCTTCTTATAATGGTAGTAATTATTTTCCTTATCAAACTTGATTCACAATATGTTTGAGTGCAAAGAATCCTCATATTCTAAGATGTATTATCTCTATTATTAAACATGAAAAATGTCAGAAGCAAGAGTGTGCTAGTTTTGGTTGGAGTGTGTGGATTCTTCAGGTCAGTTCTACATTAAATGCATTTGGAAGCCATACATTTAATAGGAAAAGCTCACCAAATCAGTTGAAATCAAGACTCTGCAATGGAACTGCTTGAGTTTAGCCATGGCATCAAGTCGCTGATTCTGATTCATACTGCCTAGAGAAACAAAGACAAATAAATTAAGCCCTGGGACAAGGAGAGAAACCAACAAACCTACCAGCAGAATCATTAGGGTAGTTTACTCTGAGTTGTTCAAACTTCTGAAAACAAAAGCTGAAGCAAGCCATTGATCAAAGATGAAATCCGCTGAACTTGTGTCCAATCCTCAAGCACTTCTAATTATCTAGTGCGAATACTCAGAGTAGAATATAATTTGGAGCACTTGAAACTATGCCTTATAAATATGGTAAAAATTCTTTAACCACAGGGAAATAATCTTGTAGTCATAATATCCTAGATTAGCAGTGCAATCCTATATTTATCTATTCAGAAGTATGTCCTACTGAATTCAATGAGACTTACTCCCATGTTAGTGTGTATACAGCCTAGAACTACCAGCTTACAGGCACACACACACCTTTAAATATGACCAATTTTGTTTATATCAGGTTCAGCAAACACAAGAGGCCTACAGACTTGCCTGAAATGCACTCAGCAGGAAAACCTTTGGATGTCAGTAAATCTGCCAGATGCTGAGCTCTTCAAAAAGAAAAAGACAAACAGGAGAAATGTATCAACAACTTAACACTTCCATGACTTCCCCTTTTGACAGCACCCAAAAATGCCTTACAATAGCGTGTGGCAGACTATTAAATAAAAGTTATGTGTATATTAGTTAGGGGACATGTTGCTTCTTGCACAGTAAGAATCAGGCACATAGTTGATTCCATCAGAAACCTCCCTCCCACCCAACTGCTTAATCCATTGTATATGAGATGCTCTTGAATTTGCTATTTTAATTAATAAAAAAGGGAGATATTGAAGAGGACACAAGCCTTTTCAGAGACAAACTGATTCTACTATTTTAATTATATTCAGCCTTATATGGTGCACTAAACCTTAGATGACAAATCTTTCAGCCCTATAAACATACTGCCCTGATGGTCTTGTTGCACATAATAGTTTTCTCTCCCAGTATCATGTGCAAGTATCACGTGCGTTTTAGACATTCACTTACTGAAACAGAAGCATTGTTACCAAACCCAAAATAATTCATTTTTGTCTTTTAACTAGATTTTAAAAAACAAAAAAAGAGCACAAAATACCGGCTATGTAGATTCGAGAAGACCAGGGCCTGGTTGAAAGGAACCTTGCTGAATAGCTCCTGTAAATGCTCTGCCTTCTCCTCAAAAGTCTTATGAGGTAACGGATGAGAATTCACAACTTTGAAGTACTGCTTCAACCCTAAACAAGATGGGCTTACATATTATAGACACAAAAACGGTCCTTGGAGAAAAGGATAATTTAAAATTTTAAAATTACTTAAATAACTAAGACAAGGTTAAACTCCAATATGGTAAACTTTAGAATTAATTGTACATCTCTTATTGGGGTGTTGTGTAGAAATGCAAAGAGAACATCATACGTACCAATGAGACTTGGGTCAGTGGGATTCAGCCTCACAAAGGTGGGATCTCTCATGTACCTAGTCAAAGTATTAGCCAAGGATTCAGGATAGGTGGCTGAAACAGCCAACATCTGCTTGTTGGCTGGTAGAGAAGAATAAATCCAACTAAGAGAAAGGGGGGGGAGAGAAAGCACCATTCAAAGAAAATGCTTCAAACCAAGTCATGTATTATTTTATTTATTTCAAGTATTTTTAAGCTGCTTTTTAGGGCTGCATTCTCCCAAAGCAACATACAAAGAGAAGTGAGAGACTAATTATAATTTAAAGGTGATCACATCAGAACAGAATTACTTTGGGAAGCTTTTCTGATGACATAAGCTATGGTATCAATCAAAGGCAGCCTTGAAGAGGAAGGACCTGTTTCATCCAATCCTGGCATAAACCATCTACCAGGGCTGTTGCTGTTCCAAATCCAGACTTGAATGAAGTAATGAATTTCCTCCAAAACCACCTGGAGGCGAACAATTACCATCCCCTCCAACACCTTACCCAGAAAGGGAAAGTTAGAGATAGACCGCCTGGAGGGGTTGGGCTTGGGAGGCACTGTATTGCAGTGGATTCCGGTCCTTCCTCTCTGGAAGGTACCAGAGGGTAGTTCTCGGGGAGGAGGCTTCGGACCCTCGGCTGCTCACTTGTGGGGTGCCGCAGGGTTCCATCCTCTCCCCGATGTTATTCAACATCTACCTCAAGCCGCTGGGAGCTATCATCAGGAGGTTTGGGGTGCGGTGTCATCAGTATGCGGATGACACGCAGCTCTACCTCTGTTTCAAGTCCTCACCGAGGTTGGCCGTTGAGACCCTATCCAAGTGCCTGGAGGCAGTGGCTGGCTGGATGGGAAGGAACATGCTGAAGCTGAACCCCGACAAGACCGAGGTACTGCTGGTGGGGGACAAGGGGAGGTTAGGGGATGTTGACCTGGTGCTGAATGGGGTACATCTACCCCTGAAGGACCAGGTCCGCAGCTTGGGGGTCATTCTAGACTCCCAGCTGTCCATGGAGGCTCAGGTGGCAGCTGTGAGCCGGGCAGCGCTGTATCAACTCCATCTGATACGGCAGCTGTGCCCCTACCTTCCTAATTACCTGCTCCCATCAGTGGTTCATGCCTTGGTCTCCTCTCGCCTAGACTACTGTAATGCGCTCTACGTGGGGTTACCCTTGAAGACGGGGTTCGGAAGCTGCAGCTGGTACAGAACGCGGCGGCTCGCCTGGTTAAAGGCAGCCGCCGGCGGGATCACATCACGCCAGTGCTGAAGGATTTGCACTGGCTACCAGTTGCTTGCCGAGCCGAATTCAAGGTGTTGGTTTTGACCTTTAAAACCCTATACGGCTCTGGACCAGTTTATCTCAAGGAGCGTCTCCAGCAACACCAAGTGGGCCGCTCAACAAGATCTGCCACGGATGGCCTTCTCCTTGTCCCTTCAGCCAGAGCAGCTAGACTGGTGGGGATGAGGAAGAGGGCCTTTTCTGTGGCGGCCCCCGTACTGTGGAACTCTCTCCCGAGTGACCTTCGCCATGCCCCCTCTCTGATGAGCTTCCGTCGCTCATTAAAAACCTGGTTGTTCAGGCGGGAATATGGGGTGGGTTAAGATTTTAAAATTTTTATATTGTTTTAATGTATTTTATTGTATTTATGTATTTTATTGTGTGTACATCACCCAGGGTGGCCGGTTGCCGGCCAGATGGGCGATAAATAAATATTAATAATAAATAAATAATAATAATAAATAAATAGGACATTTGTCCAAGTTCTCAGGATCTAAAGATGGTTATTTGAGTAAGGGCTGCACTACTGTTCCTTTAAGGAAAGCAGGGACCACACATTCTCTCAAGGAGGCAATTCCTGTATCTGAAGTCCAGGTCTTCAAACCTGCACAAGGATCCAGAGAACCAGTGATAGGTCTCAAACTACCAAGTAGCTTATCTACATCCTCTGGTTGAACAAGCTAAAAGGTGTCCATTGCAACTTGACAAGCCAGTGTACTGGCTGTCTCCCATATTGATCCTGTATTAACTATGGCATCTAACTCAGTGGAAATACAAGCAATTTTACCCTCAAAATACACTGCAAATCGGTCACACCAAGCCTCTGAGGGTTCTGCCACCAAAATCCACCAGATTTATGTGATCTTGCATTGCAGAAACAAGACATTTTGTATAACTCATTAATCTTACTTGACTTGCTCCTGGAAACTGCCTTCTTCCAGAAGCTTGTCTGCTTCGTCAAGAATGAAGAGGCGAATGCTGCCTGTATTCAGATAGTCCAGCTCTATGAGTTGCTTTATGCGACCTGCCAATGAGAAAAGTCGCCTTAGTGTTTTAAAAATGTATGGAAACTATAGTTATGTCCATCAATACAACTCAACCAATTAAATTAAATATACTCTCTCCAATATAAGGTTTAATAGCTCCTTCTAAGAATACCTAAATATTTTTGCATATGTCTCCAATGCAATACTGTCTTACCAGGGGAGCCAACTGCTATATGACACTTCTTCAGCCTTATTTTATCTTGGTTTAAAGGGGTCCCTCCAATGAAGACATGACATTCCAAACCTTCCATTTTGATCCCAATACTTGTAATAACTGCATGTATCTGTACAGCAATCTCTCGAGTAGGAGCCAAGACCAGAATCTGAAATAAAGACAGTCAAGCCCTGAATAGACTAGAAGGACAAAACAAAAACCCCAAATAGACAGTCTTTTTTTCTCGATTATTAATTCCATGCCCCTCAGAACAGCTAAAATTATCAGTAATTGACATCCCTTTAATGGAATTCATACAGTCCACTAGAAGCAACCACGGTTAAGCTTTGGCCTGATATTCCCTCAATAAATGCAAATCATACTTACAAAGGTATCCCTAAATGACAGCATAAGAGCATATATAAGTTACACAAGAACTGTCTGTGAGGGAGTGGAGGTAGAATGAAGCTTTCACTAAACAGCTCTGCCCCTATGAAAAATATTTATGCAGCTTCAAAGTTCTAAATGCACATGGGAGGAAATTACAGCAAGGGCCTTCAATCTTTATAGTCCCGTCACATTTGCCCCGTCACATTTGGAGTGACAATGGGAGATGTTTCACTTTTGAATAAGCATTGCTCTCAGGCAAGAAAGCATGAAAATTTCAGTAAAACTGGAAGAGAGTTGGTAGTTCTTCTCTCTTAGGCCATCAATATGCCAGAAATACAAACACAAATCCATATGTGCAAGTGGACAGGTAAAATGTTGGTGAACTAGTAACTTACAGACTTATTTGCAAAGTTACTTTTGACTGTTCACAACATGGATGTTTCTCTCAAAACTTTTAAAGTGATTATGGCACTCACCTGTGTAACTGGGCTTTCCAAGATAAGGGAATCAAGTGCAATGGTAGAAAAGACACAGGTTTTACCAGTGCCAGATTTTGCTTGCACAATAAGATCTGAAAGATAAAGAAAGGGTACATTTCAGGAAGCAGCCAAGAGAGTATCACAAGAAAGCCAGGACAAGGGACTTGTATCAATTAGGACATCCCTCGGAAGCTTATTAGGGGTTCCTCAATTAGAAGACTTATGATGGGCAATTTTCCTCAGAAAGCAGCCTGACCATCACTACTGATCTACCTCTACAACATGCAGCAACAGTAAAATGTTGAGTGTGTACTTGGTTGTTTTCTCATCTCACACAGTATGACAGTCTGGCAAGAGCCCCATTTGGACTAAGTATACACCCAAAAATCAGATTTGAGAGGGCAGCAGTGTTAGTGTGTTGCAGAAAACAACAACAACACCACAAGTGTCTTGGAACATCTTACATTTATGGTGGAATAAGCTTTCATGGACTGGAGTCCACTTCATCAGATGCATGCTGTGTTATCCCAAGGTGGCAAGTATATATACACAAGGTTGTGTGCGAGTATGCAGGGGGGGGGGGTTGTAAGCAGTGAGGTCAGAGGGAAATGAAATGTAAACGGTATGAACTGTGACAATTACGGTATACTGCTTAAAATGTATGTAAAATAACTCTTGCTTTTACCCTAAAAATCAGTCACCTTTAACCCAATTTTGTTACTAAGCATGCAAAAAATATTAGCCTACAACGTTTTTTTACTCAGCTGCTTTTTACTAATAAGAGAGTAAATCTTAGGAGTAAAAAGCGGGCTATTTAAAAAAAATGTGCAGGCTAGAAGCACAGTCAATTGATGAAGGAGAAATAGAGCATTCTGTTCCTTCTTCGCCAGCCCACTTGGCATGTGTATTGCTCACAGAAAAAGTAAAAACCGTTCCTCTGCAACCAGTAAACAAGTTGAGTGAGCTGGTGAAGGAGAAACACAGTGATCTGTCTCTCCTTCACCAGTCCACTTGGCCTTTGTACTGGCTGTGGATGAAGTGAAGCCCTTTCTTCTGCAGCCTGTACAGAAAACAAGCAGGCTGGCAAAGAAAGGGCAGACTGCTCTGTCTTTCCTTCACCAGCCCTTTCTTCCACCTGCAAGGAATGCCATGTACCCCCGTGTGAAATTCCTGGTCACCATTAGTGACCAATGGCATATGTTTAAATAAAAGAACCCAACTGTAACCCCAACCTGTTATATCACCCGTTTTTACTTTTATTTATTTAATTTTATCTTCTTTTCACTCACTCTCTGCCCCATCTTTCAGCTTTGCCCTTTCTTTACCTCTTCTCTTGAAAAAACACACAAGACAAAAGAAAATAATGGGTGTGCTCCCAACACATCCTACTCTAAAGTTGGCCAGTTTTTGGATCCAAGCAATTATCTGAAGACTAATGGCCAGAGGCACATCTCAGCATGCAATTGGTAGGATTTCCTCGGCATGGTATTTGACCATGCCCCCCCCAGGAGTCCGGAAATGCATAATCTCCACCAACATTGCCGAGACGTCAGTGACCATCGATGGTGTCCGATTCGTGGTGGACTCGGGTAAGAGCCGACTTCTCTGGCCTCTGGTGCTAGTTGTACCCTGGAGAGCCACTCGGCATCCAGTGAGCTTCTGCCCCTCATTCCAGCCTGTGTGTGGGTCTGGTAGGAGGGGGAGAACTGCAGGAGGCATCTCCCTGCCTGAGGTACAAGCAGATCAGTGTGTATCCTTCATGTCCGCAGGGTGAGATGTGGAAACTGGTGCAGAAATAGGATCCTCAGCATTCTTTTTAAAAAGCAAGGTTCTAGTGTGGCGTGGTGGTGAGGGTGCTGGGCTGGGACTTGGGAGATCCGGGTTCTAGTCCCCGCTTGGCCATGAAACTCACTGGGTGACTTTGGGCCAGTCACTGACTCTCAGCCTAACCTACCTCACAGGGTTGTTGTGAGGATAAAATGGAGAGGAGGAGGATATTTTGATCGGGTAACCTCCCTTGTGGACTGTGGGAATGCGGTGGACATAATATATCTGGACTTCAGCAAAGCTTTCGACAAAGTGCCTCATGATATCCTGATTAGCAAGCTAGCTAAAAGTGGGCTAGATGGAACAACTATCAGGTGGATCCACAATTGGCTACAGAATTGGACTCAAAGAGTGCTTATCAATGGTTCCTTCTCAAACTGGGGAGAGGTAACAAGCGGGGTACCACAGGGCTCAGTCCTGGGCCCAGTGTTCTTCAACATTTTTATTAATGACTTGGATGAGGAGGTACAGGGAATGCTTATCAAATTTGCAGATGACACAAAGTTGGGTGGATCAGCTAACCTCGATAGGCTGGAGCGCTGGGCCGAAAACAACAGAATGAAATTTAATAGGGATAAATGCCAAGTGCTGCACCTAGGGAGAGGAAACCAAATGCAGAGTTACAGAATGGGGGACACTTGGCTCAACAATACTACAAGTGAGAAGGATCTTGGAATTGTGGTAGTTCACAAACTGAATATGAGCCAGCAATGCGATGTGGCTGCAAAGAAGGCAAATGCTACTTTGGGCTGCATTAATAGAAGTATAGCTTCCAAATCGCGGGAAGTGATAATTCCCCTTTACTCAGCACTGGTTACACCTCATCTTGACTACTGCATCCAGTTCTGGGCACCATACTTTAAGAAGGACATAGACAAACTGGAGAGGGTTCAGAGGAGGGCAACAAGGATGATAAAGGGACTGGAAACAAGGCCCTATGAGGAGAGACTGAAAGAACTGGGCATGTTTAGCCTTCAGAAGAGGAGACTGAGGGGAGATATGATCGCACTCTTCCAGTACTTGAAGGGATGTCACACAGAGGAGGGCCAGGATCTCTTCTCGATCATCCGAGTTTGCAGGACGCGGAATAATGGGCTCAAGTTACAGGAACCTAGATTCCACCTAAACATCAGGAAAAATTTCCTGACTGTCAGAGCAATAAGACAATGGAATCAAGTACCTAGGGAGGTGGTGGGCTCTCCCAGTCTGGAGGCATTCAAGGTGCAGCTGGACAATAATCTGTCAGGGATGCTTTGACCTGGATTCCTGCACTGAGCAGGGGGTTGGACTCGATGGCCTTGTAGGCCCCTTCCAACTCTACTTTTCTATGATTCTATGGAAAAGCTGCTCCAAATGTAGTTTGCAAACCACTACGCTAGATTAAGTATGGCTCTACTAGCAACATTCAAAAACTAAATGGTTAATTAGCTCCATTCCACATGGCTCCATCCCCCTAAAAACCATAAGTATATTTCTTCCCAACCCATGCGACGGGATGGGGAACGGGTGGCAATCCAGATGTTGTCAGACCACAACATCCATCACCATTGGCTACGCTGGCCAGGGCTGATTGGAGTTGCAGTTAAAACCTTTGGAGGGCGACACGTATCCCCTCCCCTGCCATAGGTTCACATCTCAATCTCACTTCCACGGCCAGTACCGCTACCCTATGTTGGGAACGAAGCTCCGCCCCTCACGCCGATTTCTAGGCCCTGCCCGCTCACCTAAGCCACAGCGCCCCAGCGGGATGGCTTTGAGCTGCACCGGAGATGGCCTCAGGAACCCAGCAGCTTTCAGCCCTTCCAACACCGGGGCCGACAGCAGCAGCGACCCGAAATCTTCGGGACCGTCTTGCATGAGCACATCCCGAGTACGGAGCCAGCTCTGAACCGGAGCAGAAACAGCCTCGAGGGCAGCCATCTTGGAAAGAGATGATCCAGAGATGTCGCGAGAAGTCAGAGCAGAACAAGAAACGAGCGGCGAAACTTCTCGGAGCGGGAGATACAGATGCGCGCGCCGAATGCAAACGGCCTGGAAGAAACCATTTGAGGAGAGGAGGGGAGCGGGTTGACGCGAAATTCGAGGAGTGGAAATGATTGGATGTCTGAAGGAGGACGATACCATGGAGGAGACGGGGGGACATAGGCACGTTTGGCAACGCGCAGGAGGAGACCGCGCGCTCAACTGTCTGCAGGTGGCAGTTGCTGGACTCTTGGGAAGTCGAGTGGCGGATACGAAAGCCTTACCCGAGGCAGCTGGGATGACGCTACCTGTGTGTGTGTTAGTCGATCACTCGTGACCCTGTAAGATTGTCTTCCAGGATAAAATTACAAAAGAAAATTAAATAAAAAAGAAATTGTATAAAATTGTGTAGACTCTAGCGATGGGTCCGTAAGTGACTGTGAAGGCCAATTCTAGATCCTGTTTTCACGGAAATAGTCACTGATGTAACAAAAAAGCCAAAGTGCTTTTGTTGGCCCTTAAGAAAAAATCCAAAGTTTATACCTTTATTAGAGTAAACCAAAATGTCACAAAATAGCATACAAGCTTTCGAGTTATCCCTTCATCAGACTAGATCACCCTTCCCCAACCTGGTGCCCATCGGATATGTTGGACTGCAACTCCCATCATTCCCAGCCAGCATTGCAGTCTTAACATCTGGAGGGCGCCAGGTTGGGGAAGGCTGATCTAGTCTAATGAAGAGATAACTCGAAAGCTTGTAGGGGAAAGCTGGCCTACATAGTAAACAAAGCTGGCTGATGTTGAAGCCATGGAGTCCGCATTTCGAAGCCTCTGGAACTACACCGTGGTGGTCTCCCTAGCTTCTTCAGCTAAGCCTAAGTAAGGCTGCACACACTCGCTTGGGAGTCAGTCGTGCTTCTAGACATCGAGTGCCTAGCGCCAGCAATCAGAAGGCATTGTGCGGTTGTTCCATCTTTTTGTCCTAAACATAGTCTGGGCTCCTGTAAACTTCTCTGAATGAGGAAGGGTGATAGTGCCATAAAAGCCTTATCTGGAAGCACCCTCATTCTTTGTAAAGCACCATTGCATGGATGGTATCATAAAAATTAATAATATTAGTAATGATTAACAATTTGATAATGAAAGGCAATATATAACTATTTTAAATAAACATATATATTTTAAAAATCACATTGAGGCTGCAATCCTAAACACATTCTTCCCACTTTATGAGAAGAGTAAACGTGATGGTTTTTGCTACCTTTAGTAAATGAGATTCAACAGAGCACTAGACAACAACAATTCACGTAATTATTTTATTTTTAGTAACCATTGCATATACTGTTTCTCACCAGGAGAGGGTGCAATCTGTGCATGAAATGTGTCTTCTTTATTATGTTTGCTTTATAATTTGTGTTTTTTTTAACTGACCTTGTATCAAAAAGAAGAATCCCATTTTGTGAGATTATAAATAAATATAATAAATAAATTTATAAATCTATTTATAAGAAACAGTAACAAGATGACAACAAAAAAACAATCAGGATTGTTAATGATTAACAATTAATAATCAAAGTCTTGAAAATGAGCCATAAGGAAGAACATGCTCTGGGAAGAATTTGAATAGATTAGGTAAAGAGACGAGTACTAAATTTCTTATGGATGGGATTAAGTAGTGTGCCCTTTCAAGTGTAATGCTATTAGCACTTTGTGAATGAGCCTCAGCCTGGTGCACTTCCCTCTCTGGCATGGCCACAAGGATGAGATCAGAAGCACCCAGTTCCACTTTTAAACTAGGGTTCCCCATTACATCCAAACTCTTGGAACTCTGGTTAGTTTAAACAAGCCAGGATCAAATCATAGTTTATGATCCTGGTTTGTTGTCAAACCACAGTTTAAGCAGAATTTATATATTTATTTTATATCATGTTTTTATATCATGTTTTTCCATCAAAAATGGCACTCAGGGCAGCTAACAATAGTAAAATACAGATTAAAAACAAAATATTAATAATGCAACAATGAAATAAATAAATGGCATCCAACCAATTAAAATCCCCTTCAACAGTACACCAGTTTACATATCAAAGGCCTGCCTGAATAAAAGCGTCTTTGCCTGCCAATGGAGGACAGCTGAGAGGTAGCCAACCTAGCTTCCCTCAACAGGGAGTTCCAGAGCCTGGGAGTGGCCACCAAGGAGGCCCTCTCTTGCGCCCCCACTAAACATGACTCCCAATGGTGGTGGGACAGAGAAAAGGGCCTCCCCTGAAGATCTTAAAACCTGGGTAGCCTCATATGGAATAAGGCAGTCTTTCAGGTAGCCTGGTCCCAGGCCATATAGGGCTTTATAGGTCATAACCAGCACTTTGAATTCTGCCTGGAAACAACCAATGAAGCAGTTGTAACAAGGGAGTCATATATGCTCCCTGTAATCAGCCCTGGTCAGCAGTCTGGCTGCACCATTCAGGAACAGCTGGAATTTCCAAACAGTTTTCAAAGGCAGCCCCATGTAGAGCACATTGCAGTAGTACAAATGGGATATAACTAAGGGCAAGTGTGACTGTGGCCAGATCAAACACTAGGAATGGGCACAATTGACGCACTAGCCTCAGCTGTGCAAACGCACTCCTGGCCACAGCTTAAACCTGAGCATGCAAGTTCAGGGCTGAATCCAATATTACACCCAAACTATGAAGCCAAACTTCAGGGGGAGTGCTGTGCAACCCCATCCAGCACAGGTTGAATCCCTATTTCCTGATCTGCCTTTCAACTAATTGGGAGCACCTCCATCTTGTCTGGATTAAGCTTCAATTTGTTCACCCTCATCCAGCCCATTACCAACATCAGACATAGATTTAGAACTAGAACAGCTTACTTGGATTTAGACGGAAAGGAGAAATAAGAGTTGGGTGTCATCAGCATACTGGTGGCACCAAACCCAAAAACTCCAGACAACCTCTGCCAGTGGTTTCATGTATATGTTAAATAGCATTGGAGACAAGATGGAACCTTGAGGGACACCACAGGCCAGTGACCATTGCATTGAACAGGAATCCTCCAGCATCACCTTCTGAAACACCCTTTCAAGAAGGACCAGAGCCACTGTAGAACATTGCTTCCAAGTCCTATCCCAGATAACAAAAGCCACCAAGGAGTCCAGCAGAACCAACAGGAACATGCTCCTGCTGTGCAGTTCCTGCTGTAGATCATCCACCAAAGCACTCTGTCCCATAACCAGGCCTGAAGCCAGATTCAAATCTGCCTCATCCAGAAATCCTTGGAGCTGAGAAGCGACCACACGCTCCAGCACCTTGCCCAAGAATGGAATATTGGAGACCAGCTGGAAAGTATCCAATACAGTGGAGGTCAGGGAGGGTTTGTTTGTTTGTTTGTTTTACCAGAGGTCATACCACTGCCTCATTTAGGCAAGATCCACATCCTCAGACTGTACAAATTGAAAAGTATACATTATAGCTGGACAAGCAGAGGGCAAAGTTACATCCACCAGACCTGTATCAACTATGGTATCCAAGTCAGCACAGATATAATGATTTTATCTGCAAGATGTCGTGCAGATTGGTCATAATAGGATACTGAGTGATCTACATTTTCTTCTTGTGGGCCAGAGTGTAATAGGCCTTTGACCACCCAAAAAAGCTCAATTGAGTGATTCTGTGCTGATGAAATGGTAGCAGAAAAGGGACAATTTTTTGCCCCCATCGCTGCCATGGAGTAGGCTTTTAAATAAGCTCTAGCCCATGTTCAGTCAGACCCATTCAGTCATGAGCTCCTCCCAACAAGGTGTGATGAATCATATGAAATGAACATAGTGTGGACTGTTATTGGCTCTTTGTTCCCTTTTTACTGAAGAAAAATGTATACCTCATTAAAAATACTTAAACCTTTCACATAGCACTTACCATAGCACTGAACGTCCTTCCTCCAATGGTTAAATGAAGGATTATAGATTCATAGATTATAGAGTTGGAAGAGCCTACAAGGCTATCGAGTCCAACCCCCTGCTCAATGCAGGAAACTAGAGGAGGGGTCTCCCATCCAAGTAACAACCAGGCCTGACCCTGCTTAGCTTTCCATGTTCAGACAAGCTGAGCCAGCGTGAGCCACAGGCCTGTATTAGCTAGAGTATCTTCTGAAAATGGTGTAAGATCTTTGTATTAGACAAGCATGTCATGACCAAGGATGAGAAACAAGTTTCTTTTAGAAATACCTTTATTTCTTTCAATGTATTTATAATCTATTTTACAGTTTTGTTGCCTGCATTGAGGGTATGTACTTTGGTTATTTTTTAAAATATGCATAGCCTGCTTTTCTAGGTAGTGAAATATAAGCACACTGCTGGGAAAGTCTGTATAGCTTACCTTTCCCCATAACTATCCAGTACTTTGAACAGAAAAATTTGAAACAGCTGTTTTGAGGTTTGCTCTGTTTCTCCTATTTCAGTTAATGTAATGAACAGCTACCTTGTGAAGCCAGCTCATATTTAAAGTGTTGCGGTGCTTCCAGTTGGAGGGCTCCTTGCGCTTCATATTAAAAGACATTGTACAGCACTTCCATCTTTTTTTCCTTAATGCATTTTCCGTAGTAAGAAACAAGATGGAAGAAGTGGTAGGAAAACACAGGAGGGTCACGTGTAGAAGACATCATCTTCCTGCCCCCCACAAAATTGTGTGAATGAGGCAGTGCAATGCGATGGCCTTGTTTGGAAACACCCTTAAATGCTGGGTGAGAGGTGAAGATAAATCAGCTCCTTGAGTTTTTCCAGGGATGATTCCTGTGACTCCAACTTTTTCTGGACTTACCAGGATACTAAACCTGTTATATTTTCATATATATGCATTTCCTATGTATTCATCGCTATGGATGTGTACAAATTCATGTATGTATATTATAATAAAAAAAAAGATACCAAACCTGAACGGTGCCCACCAGAAGGCGGCTGTTGCTGCTGTTTAGAATGACTCAGTCTCCTGATTCAAAGGCTATTCAGTGAGATCATATTGTGAAAGCCAATGTGGACCACCAAAGGGCATATTTTGTATTGTTACTGTAGATGAAATTGTTTTTAATAGTGCATTTAAATGTGATTTCTAATATTTGTATGTGAATTGCTTAGATATTTTATTATATTAAGCAGTATATAAGTACTATAAAGAAACACATATGTATTTATTGGATTCGGATGGATATAGGAGACCTAACTATAGCTCTTCCAGGGATTTGCAGGGCAACCATAGGTAAATTGTAAGGGTCAAGCGACATGCAGCATGGGAATTTGTGATTAGAACTCACAGACTCTTTCTTTTACAGAAAGCATCTGTGGGAGCATCCTGATTTGGACTGGCGGGAGCGGGGGGGGGGGATCTAACCCTGTGCCATATCATCCAAAGCTGGTATTTGCTGCAGAGGAGAAAACTTAGGTTCTTAAGCCTGTATGTTTTACCCTCCATGGCTAGTAGCAGCTATATCCTCCTCCTCCTCCTCATCATCATCATCATCATCATCATCATCTTATATCCCACCCTTCCATTGTAAAAACAATTATCATGGCGGTTCACCTTTGCTTTCACATTAGCATACTGAGTTGATCAGATGGCTTCACACAGATGTAGTAATGAATACTCTAAAGAAAAATGAGTTGCAATGATAAATATGTGGAAAATAGTAAAGCAGTAGTTGAGAGTTGTGAAGGACTGCCAACCGGTCCTTTTCTCAAGACCAGAGATCAAAGGTGCAAAACTGCCAGCCTTAGCTCTGCTGTCTTGACTTGATTCTCTAAAGGGCCTTGTCCTTGTCTATACACTGGATTTAGCACTGAACCACAGAGGAACCACACACTCCGTGTGGGGTAAAACCAGGAAAGTTTATTCAAGGTAAACAGATTACAATAAAAGGTGGGGAATGAGGGAAGAGGTAGAAAGGTGGGGAGACACTTTGGTATACACAGTAGAGCTACAAAACAACAAAAGCTAGTTCCTTTACTGTATAACTACCCAGGCCTTACTCCTTTAAGGGTTGGTCTTCTCAGGGTTGCCTTAGCAAAAACCCTACTCCATGCTGCTTCACGTCCAGACTACAACGAAACCCAAAAGCCCCAGACGCAGTATAGATTCTTCCCCCCACCCCTCCTTTCAGTAGCCCAGGTGTCTTTAGCCAATCAGGATGAACTTCATCTGGGCCAGGCAGGGGAGGGGTGGCTCTTTGCCGCATTTGCATGCAAATAGCTGTGGCACCGGCCATCAAAGACAGACTCTGCAGCTTCAGGAGCCATCAGAGAAACTAGGTACATTTGCATGACTTTCCCAGATCCCAGCTGGGATTATCTTGTTTACAGGTGTGGAGGTGTGTGTGTGTGTGTGTGTGGGTGTGGTGCAGGAAACTCTTGACGCTTTTTCTCCATAAGAGTTGTTTTTAAGATAATCAAAAGCAGAATTCACTTTGGAAGAGGTTATTTGATTGGAAACCCCCAAACTCGGAGGTGTCCAATCATCCAATGCAGGGCGAGAGGAGCACTGGAGGCTGATCTTCACCTCCCCGTCCTCCTGCCCTGCAGTTTTCGCTAGAAGGCACTTTGGAAAGGGAGGGAAGGAAGCTCAGGGAAATTCATATCCTGGCCTCTCCAGTCTCCTCACCTACCGGAATGCCCCCTTTCTTCCTCTTCTGCAGTCGCTTTTCCGACCTTGGAGGGCAGCTGGTGTGGTTCTTTCCACACCGGCTGCAAGGGCACGGGGGAGGTGGGTCTGATCTCCAGCTCCCACTTCCAGGGTTGGAGCGCTGTCTCCAGCTTCAGAAGGGGGAATCCAAACAATCCTATGGTCCCTGGGACACTCGCCCAGGGACCACAGGACTGCTCTCTAACTCAGGGAATCAGACTGGGGCAAAGGATTAGGTGTCCCTCCCTCCCTATCATAGCCCCAAACATTAAACACCACAACTGCTTTTTGTAAAATTAAAATGTGTTCCAACCACAGAATTCCTATGTCACATCTAATTTAGCCCTGACAATATGCATCAGATTAGTAGGAACACAACTCTTTCAAATGTGCTGCTTGAAATGACAGGCTGGCCCACTTACTGATTGGGTTCGCATGACACGACAACCCATTGTGGGTTGCTACCCATAATGGGTTGCTGTGTCATGCGAACCCAGACTAATTCCTTCAGGGTGGCTTGTTTGAGGGCAATAAGCCACCCTGACAACCCATGGCCCCATCGTTGGTTCCAAGACTCAGCTAGCGACTCACTTGGCAAGAGTGGCAAAAAACCCTTGCCGCTCTTGTGAAGCTTGCCCAGGCACCCACCAGAGTCAGCATCCCCACAAGTGCCCAAGCAGCACTTGAGGTGGCTGGTGCTAGCTTGCTGCCCTCCTCACCACAACTGCAAGTTGATTTCAGCTCACTGCGGCTTTTTTACACTTTACCCTTCTTTTTTCCTGGAGATCACAAAAGCTGGCTTGACTGCTGGCTTTCTCAATCCCCGTTTTGACAGCCACTGACAGCCGCTTTCAAGTGCCTGAGCGGCACTTCAGAGAGGCTGTCTGTGGCTGGCAGATCTTTTATTATTTTTTTGGCACAAAAAAGTTGCACAAATAGGCTTGCTCTTTTAAAAAAAATGGTCGTGCTTGCGCAACGCACAAGTACGGGAATTTGAAGCCTTGCCTAGGGCAGTGCCCTTGGGGTACCTGCTGCCAAGGTGCAACAGGTGCCAACCCTGGGCATTGCCCCAAAGAGGCTACAAATAGTCCCCCCCTTTGCTTTCTCTTGACAGCTGTCAAAAGGTGAGCTGTCAAGAAAAGCCAAAGACGTAAATGATCTTTGCTTGCAGAAAGGGGGTGGTGTGATTTATACCCCCTTCATGGCAAGATCCTCATCCTTTTTTTCTACCTAGACAGTCCTCAGGGTAAGGCACAATTTGCACTTTACCCTGAGACTCTAGGTGCTTGGGGAAGTGCAAAAGTGCACTCCCAGCTTTTTCTTGGTAAAAGGAGTTTTGACAGCTAGCTGTGAAAACTGGGTCCCCTTTAAAAGGGGTTTTGACAGGGCAATGGGAGAGGTGGTTGGAGTGGGACATATGGCTGTTTTTTGTAAAATTAAAATGTGTTCCAACCACAGAACTCCCACATCATGTGTCATTTAGCCCTGACAATATGCCTCAGAATAGGAACACAATGCTTTCAAACTTGCTGTGTGAAACGAGACGCTGGCCCACTTACTGTGTCAAGTGGCCTTTCCTGCCAGTGAATTTGTTCGTGAGGAAATGTCTCCACCTGCCATATATCTCTGTGCATCTTGCATATCTCTTATGGCTCTCTTGATGCATTTTTTTAAAAATTATTTGTAAAATGTTTCTATACCACCTTAAAAAAACAAGGCAGTTTGCAACAATACTATATATAATTAAAAAGAGCATTCAAAGCCAAAATAAAACAGATAAACGAAACCTCTGGTGGAACAGAAGTATCTTAATCACCCATCTAAAGGACAGCAGAGCTGCTGAGGAACTGAGAGGGAGAAACAATAGAAAGAGATACAATACCAATGAAAACAAAAAAGCAACAAAAGATAGTGGAATGGACAAAGCATTGGATTCCTTTTGCAGGCTTCCAGTGGCTTCCAATACTGACCTGTGATTAGGATAATTTCAGATTTAAGAGAAGCATGAGCAACCTTCCAAATTATTATTAACTTAATATAAAAAAACAATTTCCCCAATAAAGCTCATATTTTGAAAGTATCAAAATGCTTACCAAATGAGTAATTCTTTAGAAAACTTCATGAACCTCACAAGATGCTACCACTAAATGTAGTTGCTATTTAAACATTCAGAGGATCTCAGGTTTTCTTTTCTTTGTTTTTACATTTCTAGGCCTCATACCAATGTGAATATTCTAGTGAACAGAACCGGCTTTTCATAGGTTGGAAGAGCCTTTAGTTCGATAGAGCAAAGCTTTCAAGCAAACTTACACAGAGTTGGATGCACTGTACCTGCTGCCCCAGCTGAGTGAAGCTGGCACCCCTACACACAGCCCCTGCCATGGAGCACCACTATAGCCCCCTGAGTGGGGTATGTCCACTCCATTCCCCTGAGGAGGCTGCCCCACAGCATGCGGGAGGGGCAGGCATATAACTGTCCCTCGTCAGCCTGCTAATCTCCCCTGGGTTCCGTCTATGGACTGCAGGGCTATGTCCTGGTTAGGAAAGTCCACCCTTAGTGGCTGAAGATGCAGGCTCCAACCACGTGGACACATTTAAATGAATTCAAAGTAATGCATTTTAGAAACAAAATAACTGTGCGGTGCACACCGCAAAGGTCCTCTCAGTGTGCATGCCAAGTTTCAGGAGCCTAGGCTCCATGGTCTTACCCCTGTGGTGCTGGTGGATTGACAGGCAAGCACACACCTTATTGTTGTTGTTGTTGTTGTTTTGTTATTATTATTATTATTATTGATGTAAGGAGCTTCAGCTATGAGAAGGGGTTCAGATAAGGGATCCCACTGGTAATTCCCTAAAGCATGGGAAGTTGCTATGCATCACAGCCATATGAATCTCTGCCTCCATTGGTCAGGAGAGGGGGGGTGTCATTCTGCTGAGATGTGTGCCAGCTTCCCACACAACTGGCTTTGCAAATCTGGACAGGCAAAATATGAGCAAGGAGCAGGTACCTTTCCTCCCTTTTCAATCCATTTCCCACTTCAGATCCTGCCATGGAGATTACACAGTCCACACTGGCTGCAAAATTGCCATCTGTAGCGTGAATAAAATGCAGATCTCTTGGCCGCAGATCTAGTTCAAGCTCACAAGACTGCCATAGTGCTTAGAAAATTCCTAGTCTGTTGCATTTCCAGGAACACCCATCAAAAGCAAATATCCCTTTGCTGCTAACAAAGCGTTGCTTATTCACCCATTCACTCCTCTTAGTTTTCAGCTCTGTTTAAGACCAGCTTTCATGTGGATCAGGTGAAAGAGTTCAGACAGAATTTTGTTCTGCTGCATCTGCCAAAAAAGGCGAACATATCCCTTCTGTAAACTACAACGAACAATCGTACAACTGATTGCAAATTTTCTTGGTCAGAAATTGCAGCCATGTATGGCTGGGGCATAAAAACCACTCCCCTGTAATTGAAATTCCACAAATGGGGGTGGGGGGCAGGGATCCTCTCTGCGCAGCTGAAACTACTATACCTTTTAGCAAGAGGGTGAGATCCTACAGTATAGCAGTATGTTGCTCTTTATGAATTCAACTTCTATTTGTTATGGTCAATGGCAATGTAATAAATACTCTTGCCCGTTTGACATACAGATATGCAATGTAACGATGCTGACCGTCTGCTATATTAGCTGGGGAAGTTGTACTATGGCTTCAATGACAAGTAGAATCATAGAATAGTAGAGTTGGAAGGGGCCTATAAGGCCATTGAGTCCAACCCTCTGCTCAATACAGAACAGATGTGGGCAGCTCAGGACAGTCATCCCTTCCAAACACTGACCCGGCTCATACCTGCTTAGCTTCAGCATGTGGCCTGTATTATGTGCTCTAGACCGGGACTTATTGTTTCTGAAATGTAACCTGAGTACCTGACCCTCATTATCAGTGATCATAGGCAATCCCTTCGCTCTTAGTTATCAGAAAAGTGGAACCTGCAACAAAATTTTGCAGTGCGCAGTGCTCCTTTTCAAAGTTCCAGAAACCCAGCCATGCTTTCTAGGATACTCCATTCTATTCCATCCCCCACACACATTTTCTATTTCCCCACCACCACCACCAAAATCAATGTTCTGTGGCCACGGACATGATCAGTCCCCACTGGACTGGTTTGGAGGTAGGTAGGGTTTCATAGATTTCATAGATCATAGAGTTGGAAGGAGCCTACAAGGCTATCGAGTCCAACCCCCTGCTCAATGCAGGAAACTAGAGGAGGGGTCTCTCATCCAAGTAATAACGAGGCCTGACCCTGCTTAGCTTTCCACGCTCAGACAAGCTGAGCCAGCGTAAGCCGTTCCCTAATTATTTTTTATATTTCTGCAAACCTTGAAATACCCCCAACCCTGCTGATACCTTGCTCTTCTGCATGGAAGCTGCCATTTTCAGGATATAAGGATCCACGCTCAGAGACTGAGTTTGCCGTTATTATATAGCATATAGCAGAAGTTCTCAAACTGGTCTACACGCTCCAATCAAGTGGTCTGTGAAATATCTGCAGTTGATTTATATTTTTCTGATAATGATCGAGGCCATTTTGACCAGAGCTGGCTTACTGAACATGCTAACAAGGTCTATGGCCTGTGATTTGCATAATATGGCACTGATACAATTTACTAATTTCCCCCTGAACATTTATTGGCTAAGGGAAGGGAAGTTTCCATCCCTTCTTAATATACTATTTTGTTCTCTTTTGTTCTAGTATATATCCCTACAAAATCATTAATAAGCAGAAACAAAATTCCAAAATCTTGTATTGGGCTGATATTGCAGCAATTGTTCAAAATAATTGAAGGCTGATTCATTTTGTTTTCATTGGCCTGCGATTTTCAAAATATGGCACTGTTTTTGAGGGTGATGCTAGTACTGAGGACTTTTAAAAATTTCTTGTATTTATAACAGTCTTTTAGGGCATAGTCCCTAGAAGGCCATCTTTTAGGGCATAGTCCCTAGAAGGCACTGTGCCCTAAAACATTTTATTTCAAAAAAATAAATATATATATAGAATACCATAAAACCAAACTCAATAAAACCAGAGTGCAGCACAAAATGCAATGATAAAATATAGGTCAGTTAAAAATGACAGTTGCATTCTTAAACAAATAAGAATGCCCAACCCTTTAAGTGGTTGATTAATTTTAAAACTGCTTACAAGAAAGCGTCCTAGAATAAATAGGTTTTAAAAACCCATTTTAAAACTGGCAACATTGAAACTGTACGCACCTCAGTGGGGAGGAAGTTCCACAATCTGGGGGCTACCAGTAAAAAGGCCTGGTTTCTTGTGCCCAACAACTGAACAGATATTACTGGTGGGTCTATAAGGCACATCTTAATGCCCAGACAGGTTCAAATATGAGCAAGTAAGCTACTCCCAAACGTAAGTTTAGGACTTTATAGGCCAAAACCAGCACTTTGAATTGAACCTGGAAATGCACTAGCAACCAATGCAGCTGATACAAATTGATGTCACGTGTTCGATATGCCAATCCCCCACCAACATTCAGTACCACATTCATTACTAACTAGACTTTTTCAATTGTCTTCTGAGGCATAGAGCACATTATGAGACCCATAGGACAAAGATAATTGGTTCTACAGTTGCAACTACAGGTAGTCATGATCTGGAGTTTAAAACAAAATCAAATATTGGCCTTGGAGAAGGGAGGGAACTTTAATATAGAACAAAAGAGATTAAGAAGGATCTCATCCATCAGGTACATCAGAGTTCTGGGCAGAACTTGTTTTAGAAAATATTTTTTTAAAAAATGAAACCCAGATACATCTGTGGCTTTGCGTCTGCAGTGGAAATACTGACACACCAGTTCTATAACACTGGCAGTCAGAGCAAGCACTGAGAAAAATAATAATTTCCACACTGACACATGATATTACAGCTAATTTAGTAACTGTGATATTCTCCTGGAGGTGTCACTGACATCAGCCTGGCAACCCTGCAAACTTCCTAGAGGGGGTTCTTCAAGTAATTGCTTTCTCCTCTTCAAACAGGGTTTGCCAAATCCTAACCCCCTGAAATCCAGTTGACATCGTTTGCATAAAAAACACTCCAAGTGACCTAATCATGCAAATTATATGTACAAAATTAATCTAACTAATTTGCATATCTTATTTGGTACACTTTCCCCCCCCGCTCCCACCAAATACTGCAGGCCTTGAAGAAAGCAACAATGAGAGATGTTTTCACCTGGTTAGGCTTTTGCTGCATCATCATGCTTATTGTCAGTCTGACGACTGTAGGGAATAGAATGGGGTGTGTTTCTATTTATTTATTTATTATATTTATACCCCACCGTTTTTCCTGTGAGGAACCCAAGGCAGCTTACATAATCCTCCTCTTCCTCTCCATTTTATCCTCACAACAACCCTGTGAGGTAGGTTAGGCTGAGAGTCAGTGACTGGCCCAAAGTCACCCAGTGAGTTTCATGGCCGAGTGGGGATTTGAACCCGGATCTCCCGAGTCCCAGTCCAACACTCTCACCACCACGCCACGCTGGCTCTTTCTTTCAAGTTGGAGTTCTTTCTTTCAAGTTGGAGCTCAGCTGGGTCACATCTGCACATACCTGAACTCAAATGAAGTTCTAGAAATGCAAGAAGCAGTCTGCTCAGATGTTAGCTCTGGGCTCACGTTCTGCTTCTGGGATTTGCCAATATCATGCAGGAACTGAGAGGCAGGGCCGGCGCTACCGCTAGGCCAACTAGGCGGTTGCCTAGGGCGCGCGGCTGAAGAGGGCGCGCGGCTGAAGAGGGCGCGAAACGCTGCGCTCCTCTTCGCTGCCGCTGCGCCGTCCCCGCCAGGCCTCGCCTCCCACCCTCCTGCCTGCCGCCGCCGCCGCGCCTCCGCCCACCCGCGCGCTCGCCGCTCGCCCGCCGCTGCGCCTCCCGCCGCCATCGCCACCCCCCCAAACCCCCATCACCCCCCCATCATACCTTCGTTGCCGCAGCAGCCGCCGCAGCCGCCGCCGCTCCGCCACCCGCCGCTCGCTCGCTCGCCCCGCTGCCTCCCACCGCCATCGCCACCCCCCCAAACCCGTCACCCCCCCGTCATACCTTCGTTGCAGCAGCCGCAGCAGCAGCAGCCGCCGCCGCCTTCCACAGCATCCTCTATGATATTCTCAATAATCTTTTTTGTTAGCTTCCATCCCTTCTTAATATACTATTTTGTTCTCTTTTGTTCTAGTATATATCCCTACAAAATCATTAATAAGCATAAACAAAATTCCAAAATCTTGTATTGGGCTGATATTGCAACAATTGTTCAAAATAATTGAAGGCTGATTCATTTTGTTTTCCCGTTACTCCAAAGGGCAAGCAAGTGTCTAACTGAGAGATCATTATCAAGGTCTAATCTTGGTACCAACAGACACAGAGACCTTTTAACAGTATCCACATGACAACAACTTGCACTATTACCTTTCTCTTCAGTGCCATTTATCACTGTGTTTATTTTTAACTACTTTTTTAGTTGGAGGTAAGTTTAGTTGGACAACTAGCAGTTGGAGCGAAGATTGCTTTCCCCCCTCTTTCTGGCAGGGAGGGAAGAAAGCAAGCTCTTTCCAACTGCTCTTACTCTGGCCAGCAGATGGGGCCAGGCTGGTCTTCTCTATGCTGTGATTCTTCCTAGGAGGGAAGGGGATATAGAGCTTTTCTACATGAGACTGTTAATTGCTGTATATAATTTCAGTTTTGCCGCAGGATTGAGATCCAAGCGCTACACAGAACCTTTTTCTTTCCTGCTTTTCCACTACCTAACCTCTAGGTGGCACTGTGCTGTAACAGAATATCACAATTATACAAGTAAGAAAATACATTTTCTTTCACTTTTAGAAATAATACCCCATTTTCCCTGCTCTAAAAAAAGCTGGGAAAGTGCTCTTAAAAAACAGGAGCGAAACTGGAGAATCACAACATTGTCTAGAGTACTTGTAAACAACCATGAGTAAGGAATCATGAGCGCACAATAAATACCTTGTGTAGAAAAGCTCACAATCTCCCAGTTGCCATTCTGTTTTAAAATTTTAACTGACACATCTACCATGGAGGACTGCTAAAACTATATTGTTGCCAAAATGTGTGCATAGATTTATGGAGTGTAATCACAAAAAAATTAACAGAGTCATGAATAGGAAGAGGCTGCCCTCCTCACACCAAGAACGGTGATCATAACTGTATGCACATGAGCGTGTCTACCAATCTGTTTCCTTAAGCCTATATCTAACATTTAAAAATATATAAAGCATTTTTCTGCAAAGATCATGTATCTGATTATAGCTGTTGTTTTGTTAAACTTTGTCCGCATTAATACTCACTTTTGGCTATGCAGTTCCCAGCAGACACTTATTACAGAAGCAGTGCATAATTTCTCAAGCTGAACTAAGAAAATTTATCACCAATACTAGCTCTCTAAATTTTGAGACTTAATTATTTTGTGGCTTTTGTCCACCAGAATGAACTGCAAGTATATTCACTTCCATGATGAAAATCTGAGCACAGGAAGAAATTTTTTTCCTGTCCCTTTCTGCTTACAAATTGGACACAATTCTGTTAAGGAACTCCAACGTTTCTCACACTTTCTTACGTTTTGGAAAGAATTGGGTATAACAATCCTTCCCAACTGACAATTTGTCCATAAGAGTAACTAGCTATCACACCCTCATGAGCCAAAACTATAAAGCAGGGGTCTTCAAACTATGGCCCGCGGGCCGGATCCAGCCCGGCGTGCCCTTCCATCTGGCCCGGTGGCCGATCCGTGCCCAAACTGGGCCAGCCCGTGTCCGCACGGGCTCTTCGCCGCCCGCGCGGGCTTGCCAATTTTTCTTCGCTCTCCGCAGAGAGCCGCCCGCCCACGCTGGTCCCATCGCGTCACTTCCGGCAGCGGAAGTGACGCGACGGGACCCTGCTCCGTCGCGCTGGACCCCCCGTGCTCTGTTTTTGGTAGGGGGAAACCAGGGCAACAGGGCTGTTTAAGCCCTGTTGCCCTGATTTCCCCCGCCAAAAACAGAATGCGGGGGTCCAGCGCGACGGAGCGCAGCAGGATGACGCGGCTCCGGCGGCGGCAGAGCACATTGCCCGGAAGGGGGCGGGGGCTGCGCCTTTCCTGCCTTCTTCTGAGCGAGGCGCTCGAAGCGACCAGAGGTGCGCGGCAGCAGCAGCTTGAGAGGCTGCAATTAGGCGAGCGGCGGGGCGGAGGTAACGTCTGAAACTCCCCTGGGCAGGGGTGGCAGAGTGAGCCTTGAGGTTTCTCTGAGCTGGAGGGGAGCAGCGTGCCCCTGTTGCTTACCCAGAGACACTCAGGTGCGTTGCTGAGAGGGCATTGCTGAGGGAGTAAGGAAGGCGTTGGACCCCCGTTGCGAGTGAGAGGAGGGCCAGGCCATGGGGGGGTGTCCCTCCGAGAGGGAGCGGGCAGGTTCGAGTCTCTTCTCGTTCTCTTGGGAAGGGCGGGGCGTGGGCGCGGTTTGTGCGTAGAGATCCGCTTTCCCCAACTTTATGCCCTCCAAATTATAGGAATTGTGTTGGACCCCCAGCCTGGCACGCTCCAGGTGTGTTGGACCACAACTCCCATAACCCCCAGCCAGTTGTAGTTCAACATCTGGAGGGTGTCAGGTTGTTGTTCTACACATGCTGGCTGGGGGACTATGGGAATTGTAGTCCAACACATCTGGAGGGTGCCAGGTTGTAGTTCATCACATGCTGGCTGGGGACTATGGGAATTGTGGTATAGCTTGCTGGGGGATTATGGGAGTTGCAGGACAACACATCTGGAGGGCCCCCAGGTTGGGGAAGGCTGGTATAGATATATAACTATTGCCAGGGGGTCCTTCAAGATTCTTGCTGCAACCTGTGTCTGCTCTCTGGGACACAAATGAAGAGGAAGGAATCCTAGTGGCCATAGGAATACAATGAGGCTTTCGTTTTTTGAGTGGCTACAGAAGCACTTCTAAAATGAGGATATCTGGTTGTGTGTGTGGCCATGTAGTCTTTGGGAGCTATTGCCGAATAGATCTTATGTTGACTTTCCCTCTGAATGCATTGGGAATGCATTGAGGTTTCAGAATGGCTGTTGTATACACTAGGGTGGATCGGATGATGATGATGATGATGATGATGATGATGATGATGATGATGATGATGATACTGAGCTTGAATGTAGTTTTTTCTTTTCTTTTGATAGTTTGTTCATTCCCCCCACACACACCTTTCCAAACAAACCAAATATTTTTTTTAAAAAAGAACATTTGAATAGACTGATAAAACAAATGTTCACTTTTCCTTAACCATACAAAATAGATATTCCATTTCAGAGGGCTTGTGCAGACAAGGATGTAGTTCTGTGCGGTTTCTTTAGTACTTTAAAAAGGCAGGAAGCAAAACAACCACAAACAACCAAACACACAGCCCAGAAACAAAATAGTTAATTGTCCCCACCTGATCATTTCCTTGTCTCAAGTGGGAACTGCAGTGTGTGGAAGGTTATCCAAACTTAGCATTGAAAAGATTAGTAGGACTTTTTCTTTTCTTTACCCTTCAAGCTGTCTGGCAGCCCAGCATTTAAGGTGCAATCCTCTGTTTAGAAAGAAAAAAAGTCCAACAACATGCTGGCTGGGGAACCTTGGGAGTTGTAGGCTTTTTTCCCTGTCAAAACATGCATAGGATTGAGCCCTTTGGATCTTTGGAACTTAACTTCCTGCTAAGGACTCTTCAAACCACAAGGGAGTCCTTCAGCAATGATACATGTTCTCTGGGTACCAGGTCTTCCTGACCTATGGGTTTGTACTTTTAAGGCTGTGATCCTTTGTAAACTTACCTGGGGAGAAAGTCTCCTTGAATTCAGTGAAACTTACTTCCAAGTAGACATGCATAAGATGAGGCTGTAAGGCTGCAATCTTATGCACATTTATGTGGAACAAAGTTGCAGGATGTGGACCACCAGCTCTGTGGCTGGTAAATACTGCTCATCACTCATACTAAAAATATTGTATTGTTTTTTCCTGTTTTTTTGCACTACAAATAAGATATGTGCAGTGTGCAAATCAAGCCTTTCTATACCTTTTTAAAATTTTATGTATTTCAATTTTAGACAGCAAATTAATTTATAATTAATTTATAACAACTTTCCATTTTATCAAGTAAAAAAAAAAGGACCCGGGTCCTTTTTTTTACTTGATCCATTCGTTCATATTTTTTTCAAACTATAGTCCAGCCCCCCAACAGTCTGAGGGACAATGAACTGGCCCCCTGTTTAAAAAGTTTGAGGACCCCTGCTATAAAGAGTGAAACAGCTCTTTCAGCCCAGACTTCTCATAATGTTTACTCAGAAGTCACATTGATTTCAATGGGACTATGCTCATAAGTATACACAGAGCTAAGCAGGGTCAGGCCTGGTTATTACTTGGATGGGAGACCCCTCTTCTAGTTTCCTGCATTGAGCAGGGGGTTGGACTTGATAGCCTTTTAGGCTCCTTCCAACTCTATGATCTATGAAATCTATGAACTGCTGTCTTGCAGTCCAATCCTGTGTATATTTACTCAGAAGCAAGTTCCACCAGTTTCAACAGGTCTTACTTCCAAATAAGTATACAGGCAGTCCCCAGGTTATGAACGAGTTCCGTTCTTAAGAATATCTTTAAGCCGAATTTGTATGTAAGTCGGAACAGCATAGCGTTCTATATGTTGAAATCGGCACTTACGCAAATTGTGTAAATTACGCAAATTGTATAGTATACTATGCTGTGTACTCTACGTAAACGACGTAGCGCCAGGGAACCCAGAAGTCCATTCTTAAGTATGGGTTGTCTGTAAGTCAGACGTTCTTAACTTGGGGACTGCCTGTACATAGAATTACAGCCTTAGTAGCATACAACTCATGGCAGAAAGTAAGAAACAACTTTAGTGAGTGAAGGACAAACCTATAAAATATATATTGCCTGGCCTTAAGGGCCACTTCAAGCAAGATGTCCTACATGGGTATCTCTTTCATATTGGAATTGGAATTTAGAAAATACAAGTGAGACCTGTGTCAAAATGTTGCAATGTTCTTTCTTCCTAATAAGAGTGGTCCATTTCTGGGTTCCAGCTAGACATTCCTTCCATTCCATTTGGGCTCCATTTCTATTGGTACTTACCACCCAAGTTCACTGTTAGAGGGAGTGATATAGATACAACTGTTCTGGATGGGGTTGCATTACCTTTGAAAGATCAGGTTCGTAGTCTGGGGGTACGCCTAGATCCATCATTGTTGCTAAAGGCCCAAGGTGGCTCAGAGTGCCTTTTACCATCTTCGATTGGTTCACCAGCTACAGCCTCTCCTGGACAGGGATAGCTTGGCCACAGTGATACAGGCACTAGTAACCTCAAGGCTGGATTACTGCAATGTGCTCTATGTTTATTTCTTTTTGGGCTGCCCTTAAGGCTGGAAGCTGGAGCTAGGGCAGAATGCAGCAGCTCGGCTGGTGTTGTCAGGCGCTGCCCCCTTTCAGCATGCAACTCCTTTGCTGAAGGAACTGCACTGGCTACCTTTTCGCTACTGGGCCAGATTTAAGGTTCTGGTACTTGTGTACAAAACCTGAAACAACTTGGGACTAGAATACCTGAGAGAGTGCCTTCTCCCTTACCAACCTGTCTGGTCACTGAGGTCATTGGAGGGCATTCTCCTGTTGGTTCCTCATGGCCCTATGGCCCTACTAGAGTCCACCAGGAGAAGAGCCTTCAATGTGGCAGCTCCATTTCTATGGAACTCCCTTCCTCTGCAGGTCAGGCAGGCTCCGACACACTGTGCTGCTTTTGGCACCTACTGAAGACCTCCTTGTTCCAGGAAGCCTTGTCTGCTGTCCAACCACCATTTTAATGCTACCTTGTTTTCAATGTATTGTTTTTGTTCCTTTTATCTTTTTAAATCTTTTTATTGTTCACCACTCTGGAATCTGCTTAGATATGGAGCGGTATACAAATACTGTAAATAAATAAATAAACTGAACAATAGGCTAGATCAATGAATTGCTACAGTCTCATAATTGATGTGCCAAAAGATTTTAAAATGCACTCCATGTTTTACAGACCCAGCCTGTCTCAAATTAGTCAGGTAATCTTGAGAGAGAGGTTTCATTCTCTTACACAGAATGAAATATTTCTAGTCAACCAGGTTCATTCTGTTAGATCGCGTTAAAATCCAGCCACCAGTACTATACGGCTCTTATGTCTGAAGAAACTGTTTGTTCCCTGTTGCAAACTCATTCGAAAAGAAGTGCATAACCATCATGCCAAGCCATTATTTTCACTCCCTACTGCCTCCCTATAGCTATTTCCTCTGCCACTCTCTATTATTCTCCTGCAGCCCAAGAATCAATCCTGAGGGTTGATGAGCATGTTTTTGTATCTGCTTTAGAGTCTTTACCTTTCACAAATGTTACCCTGGGACATTTTAGCTATTAGTAGCAGCATGTACTGCAATTAATTTTCTATACTGATTTTTGTACTATGCACTGTTTTTGACCATCCTCCATCTCATACTACCCCAATTATCTTGTTCTGTCCATAAAACATTGCACATCTGTCTCACTATTTAACTTCCATTTTTTATATCTAATCCCTCTGCAGCCAAGGAGAAAGGTTGCTACTGTTGCAAATACCATTCTCTCTATTCCTCTATTCTCACTCACTCTCTATTCCTTCCCCATTTTGTTCTGTTCAGTTTGTGCCCATTGTATGCTCCCGAAACCCATTCCATCACCAATTCCCTATAAATGGGCCAGGACACAGTCTGGATGTGCCAACTTTCATTTGTCCCTTTTTCTATTTTCAAAAGGGCATCAGAACAACACATGGCACAAGAACAACACATTTTCACGGAAATTATTGGGCAAAAAGATGCTGAACTATCACATTTGGTGCAAACATTGCTGAAATGAAGAATGATGGGGAGAAAAAAAGATGACCTCAGATAGGATGGTGTGAACATAATATGAAATTTAATTGACTGTTGAACATTTTAAAGCATGCTAGTGTACAGCTAGCATGCTTTTAAAAAATTAGAGTAAATCAAACATGGAAATTAATTACAAAGTCTTCAAATCTCTCTATACCACAATGGAAGGGGACTTCATTGTGCAATGGGCTTATTGTTTGTTTTCTGCTGATTCCACAAGTCCATCTGGTTGATCTATGCTTAGACAGATCTACATGAGCCGAAAGCTCCATTAAAGTCAATTAGACACAGGGAGACTCCAGGGAAGCATACAGAAGTCCAGATCAGGTTTCAAGGCTTGGCTTGCACACACACAGGAAGGATAGCAAAGCAGTTAACATGCTAGCTTGGGATGTACTGTAGCTTAATTTTCCTGCAACAGTCTTTCAAGCGACCTTGATGAAGCTGCTGAGGCCACTGCCTTCCAGGTATTCATTCCAGAACAGTGTCCTTGGGTTCAGGCAGATTAGAGTGGAATTAATGTGTTGCAGATGGAAAAGGAAGTGCCACTCTGACAAAATTCTTTGTGTCAGGGGTGGATATAAGTTAGATCAGGATCTGCTAGTATGATCACAAAAGGTTTCCACCTCCAGTTGTCCTTCCCCCCACCCCAAATTAGGCTGTTATAATCCCTGATCTGTAATAGTTTTGTATTTGTGTACACAGGTCATCCTAGTGTGTGGCTTATGGGGTGCAGCAGGTAATTGGCTCTGTCCCCCTGTACCTGGCTTGGATTGATAGACCACAAGCTTTTAGTAAAAACAAAAACAAAGTAGATCCTGCAGGCCTGAAGTCTAACCATACCTGCACCATGTTACATGGATCTGAGGTCAACCAAAGTCCAGTGGAGCTAGGGATAGCACGAGAGTTCACCCAAGCCGCACACAGAGGCTAACCCAGGGCTTCAGAAGACTCCAACCCAAAACAGGAGGCATCTTAGGGTGGTTGGGTGTCCTTCTTTACAGAGGACAGTCTTCTGTTTTGGAGAGCTGGAAGAGGACAGTTCTCTATTTGAAGGTGTCCTCTATTTGATGGGCTGTTAGGCCCAAGTCTGGTTTAAAGTCAAAGAACCATAGAGGAGAGAGAGCAGGGCTTTTGAAGTTACACTTAGTACCTGGATAGCAGACTGGGCAGGTGTATAGGTCACCAGGGATGTTGAAGAGTCCTTGGTCTCGAGTCCCGAGTCGAGTCCCGAGTCTTTGGAGCCAAGTCTCGAGTCCGGGTCCGAGTCCTTGATCCAAAATGGTGACTCACGAGTCCCGAGTCACTCCCAAAACTGACTCCACGAGTCCCTATTAAAATCAATGGGGTTTTCCCCCAACAAAATAAGGCTACTTCAGATGTGTGGCTTAAATAAATTCTAGGCACAAGTGTGCCTTTTTATTTCAAAACTCTGCAACTGATTTTGGCAAGAACAGACCAGGCAGACAAACCCAAAATAACCAGGCAGGCAGAGGAGGCAGGGAACCCCAAAGCAGGCAGGCAGAGGCAGCCAAACCCAAAATGTCTGACCCTAACCCTAACCCCCCACAACAACACATCAATAAAAATAAACTCAACACATCGTTGGGGCTGCGCTCCTGGTAGCTGTCCATAGTGGCTGAGCAGCGGTGCGCTTTGCTTCCATGTGCTCTTCACCGGTTATCGCGCTCCTCTCCACTCCTTCTGACACAGCACAGGGATGTTGACGAGTGCTTGGTCTCGAGTCCCGAGTCGAGTCTCGAGTCCCATTAAAAATATTGGGACTCGAGTCAGACTCGAGTCAGAGGGGGGACTCAGTCCGACTCACGAGTCGAGTCCTCGAGTCCGAGTCCCCATCCCTGTAGGTCACCTAGTCAGTCTTCTGCACTACGAGGAGATATAGTATATTTCTATTTTATTTATTTATTTATTATATTTACAGTAATACCTTGGATTGCAAGTAACTTGGTTTGAGAGCGGTTTGCAAGACAAGCAAATTTTTAAATATTTATTTATTTATTTTTTACTTGATATACAAGCGATGTCTTGCAATACAAGTACTGTAGTACGGCTTAAATTAAAAATCTCTGTACAATTTTTTTGGGGGGGGATTTCATTTTGATATAAGAGTGTTTTGGATTACAAGCACGTTTCCGGAACGAATTATGCTCTCAATCCAAGGCATGACTGTATACCCCACCTTTTTTCCTGCAAGGAACCCAAGGCGGCTTACACAATCCTCCTCCTCTCTATTTTATCCTCACAACAACCCTGTGAGGTAGGTTAGGCTGAGAGTCAGTGACTGGTCCAAAGTCACCCAGTGAGTTTCATGGCCAAGCAGGGACTAGAACCCGGATCTCCTGAGTCCCAGTCCAACACTCTCACCACTACGCCACACTGGCTCTCTATATATTTAAATTATAATTATTATTTCAAAATTTGAATCTAGACATATAAATGCAAATTTCTGCCCTCTTTGTTTGGGAATGAATTTTCTCTTTGTGGGCACCATACTTCCAACTCTCCAGCTTCCATTCCATGTGCTCAAAATCCAAATGCTCAGGAGAGGAGGATCCACATCCTCACCTTCCTAAACCATCCTCATAGTCTCCAATTGCCCCGAAAGGGACCCCGCGGAAAACCCTTAAGCCATCACAGCTTCTCACTTTGTCATGCAGAGTCCAGAATTCCCCCGCCTCCCGCAACTGCAAACTACTTAAAGGGGCCATGGGCAAAATTGCAGCTAAGCTTTCAGTTTTAGATTAGCTGCAATTTAGCCCATGGGCCCTTTAAGATAGCTCTGCTTAGGCTCAAACAGCCGCAGTAGGCAGGGAGGGAACAGATGCTGCTAAGCTGGGAGGACCAGCCAAGGATGTGTGTGCGTGCACACGTGCATGCTGTACCTGCTACCTCTGCTACATGTTGCTGTGGGAAAGGGATTAGCTATGCTGGACCGAGGGAGAGGTGAATGAGGGAATTTATCACATGATTCCTGTCTTTATATTGCCAAAGATTTTATTTCCTAACAGAGCTGACTCTTTGCCTCTAACAGGTGAGTTTTCAGTGTCAGAAGGAAATGCAAGAAACTTCCCCTTCTCTCTGAAGCTCCATGTTTGGGGGTGTAGGGTGGGTGGGTAAGCTTCACCTGTTGAATTTGTGCCAATCCTGATTTTAAAACAAAAAGAAAGAGATTGTCCTGCAAGCACTGACACCCACCCACCCATGAAAAACACCAGATATCAACAATTAAGGGTTTAAGTAAGGTAAAAAAAATTACAAAAGCCACTTATAAAATATTATAATATATAATATAATAATGTAATAATTATAATATATAAGATTTTGTGTGTTTCCTCTAATAACTTTTGTACTTGACCATGCCCTTTGGTTGCCTGGCCATACCCTTGGCCATGCCCCCATGTTGCCTGGCCACACCCTCTTGATCACACCTTCATGTTGCTTAACCATACCTCTTACAAATTCACAGGTGTGTCCCTATTTTCATCTGTGAAATGTTGGAGGGTATGCATCCTTGCTACCCTCAGTTAATAAACATACTCCCTCTCTTTCCTTCCCCCCCCCCGCCTTAGAGCAGCAGCAAGGGTCATAAAGATGGAAGTATTTCTCTCACCCCCTCTCTCTTAGCTCCCCTCCATCAGCACCCAGTACCCCTTTGATTTAGGTTTATTTGATAGGCATATGTTTTTAAAGTGAGATAATGGTCTCCTCCTCCTCCTCTGAATATTCATGTGAAATGCGGAGACCCAGTGCAAGTAGCTTGTTCAAGGGAAATAAGTACAATTCCCAGAGCCCACCACATTCCATCATGCTGTTAGCCAGGTTGCCCTGCCTACCCACCCAGAACCTGATGGAACCATCCTTCCAGAATTACTTACACTGGGTGACAATGGAGGGGAGGGGAGAGAGGGGCAATGGAAGGGAAAGAAACTCCCTTTTGCTTCTTGTCATAGTTGCTGCTACTACTGCTACGTAGTAACAGGAGGGAGTGTGTTTGGGCACTGAAGGGTAGCTGGAGGGCAATGGAGGTGGTGGGGCAGGCCACAACTTCTGCACCTTCAGTTTGGCTTGGGGAACTTTTCTGGTCCATAATCACCCCCGCCCCTAGTTTGGGGCAGTGGACCTCAGAAAGCCCCAAGCCAAATTTAGGGGAGCATTGGAGGGTTTGCCTATGTCCTCTTTCATCAGCTGCCAACCCTATTTTAAAAACAAGGCCTTCCCTCCTTTTTTTTTTTTTTTTAATCACACATAAAAACCCTTTTGGCCTAGAATTTGTGAAAGCTCTTGTGTTTACAGAACTGTCACGCTCAGGGAAGTCTCCTTGCTTTAAAATATATTGCTTTGAGAATTTCAGAGCTGTTGAGGGCAAGCACCCCTGACTCTATACAGCCATTCCTCATGGATTTCCTCATCTGCTATCAGCTCGGCATGCACAGCTTCAAAGAGGCACCCTTCGGTACCCCTTTGATTTAGGTTTATTTGATAGGCATATGTTTTTAAAGTGAGATAATGGTATCCTCCTCCTCCTCTGAATATTCATGTGAAATGTGGAGTCCTCTTCATCAGGATTCATTCACAGGGCAGCAGTATTTACATGTGTTTTTATATCTCCATGGTGACTATTTTCACTCTCCAGAATCGAAACACTAGAATGAAAAGAGGCCATTGACTCTGGCATGAACACGGACTCCATATTCATCATCAAAATGAGTGTCTCAGAGCATCTCGCATCCATTTTCTTTATGAGAAAGACACTGTAATTTGCCCATCAGTTGACAAGTTTTAGGGCAGCACTTAACATCCCAGTTGCTCTGACAATTGGCAAAGTATCTCATTTTCCCCCCAGCAGGACTGATAAAAAGAACTGCTACAGAAGATGGTATAAATAGGGTCTAGTGCATCCATTTAAAATGTGTGTCTTCCACTGACAGGAAAAAATATCGGGGCGGGGGGACGGGGGCTGACATCCCAAGAGTGCATACACAAAAAAAGATTTCATTGACCCAATGCATTTTGAACTAAAATTCTTTTTCAAGGACACTCAAAATAAAAACAATGAACATTACATATAGTATGATACTATTAAACTATTATACAATATAAGAGGTAAAACTATCATTTAAAAAACATCAAAGGGCAAGAGCAACAAATTATTACAAAACTTTTGTTACACATAAGGATACTAAAAGCATAGAATTACTCCTCAGTACAAATAAGAACTGAGCAAAATGAAATTAAAAACTGCTATGTAAAGTAAGTGTCCGATGCATCTCCCTTTTCAATAATAACCTAACATCCAGTTTATATATCTTTTCTATGACCTAAAATGAGAGATCTTGAATGGTGTATTTATATTCCATAAAATGACCCAAAGGGGAGCACTTGATCTTGAGTTGTAGATGTTGCTTAAATGTTCTCCATGCATCTTTTCAGGTCTCTAATGGTTTGGCTAATATATCATTTGTCATGAGGACATTTGATTACATAAACCACATAATTACTACTACAGGTGGTGACTCGTCAGCCTATATTGTTTTTTTTTTTTTGTTGTTGAATTTTTTTATTGAATTTTCCAAAACAACATTTGGCTTCCGCCTCATTGTCTGACAAACAATACCAATCCTTATCCAATATATAAGTTTCTTCTATTTTCACATAATGAATTTCTATCACACCCATCTTCAGAAATCAAAACCAAAAGTTATTAAGTCACTTTCCCTCCTCCCCAAGAAGTCCACCAGAGGTTTCCAGTCTTTCTTGAATGAAGTTAAAAATTTTTCTCTAATTAAGCAAGTCAATTTTGCCATCTCTGCTAAGTCCAACATTTTCAACAACCAGTCTTCTATAGTTGGTATAGTTGCTTCTTTCCATTTTTGAGCATAGATTATTCTTGCTGCCGTCATCATATATTGTAGTAATGTTCCATAGTCTTTCTCAAGTTGCAAGTCTATTATACCCAATAAAAACATTTCTGGTTTCAGTTTAATATTCACTTTTAAAATCTTTTGTATCCATGTGTGTATTTGTACCCAATATGTTTTCACTTTTTTACATGTCCACCAAACATGATAAAATGTTCCTTCATGACTTTGACATTTCCAACATACATTTGACACATTATTATACATCTTAGCCAATTTCACAGGAGTTAGGTACCAACGATACATCATCTTGTAAAAATTCTCTCTAAGATCAGAACACAGTGTAAATTTTATACCTTTAGTCCACATGTGTTCCCATTGTTCCATCATTATATTATATCCAAAGTTCCTTGCCCATTTAACCATACAGTCTTTAACTTGTTCTTCTTCTGTCCCAAACTTCAACAAAAATTTATACATTTTTGCAATTACATGATCATCACCTGTACACAATTGTATTTCAAATTCAGACTTATCCTCTTCTATATCATACATTCTTTTATCCACTTTAAATCTCTCTAACAATTGCATGTATGAAAACCAGTGTAAGTTATGACCTTGTGTTACTAAACAATCCCGTGTTTTAATCCAATGTGTTCCCTGACGCAATTCCAATATTTCTCTGTATTTTAACCAGTTCTCATTGCTTGTCATTTCTTTCCTGTATAATGCCTCTTGTGGTGATATCCATAAGGGTAATTTTGGGCATAACCTGGGCTTGTATTTGTTCCAAACTCTTAATAACGCCCTTCTGATATAGTGGTTCTTAAAATCTACATTAACCTTAGCTTTGTCATACCACAAATATCCATGCCATCCAAACCTTAGATCATGCCCTTCTAATTCTAGAAGTCTGTTATTTCTCAATGTCACCCATTCCTTCAACCAAACAAAACAGCAAGCATTAAAATACAATTTCAAATCAGGTACACCCAATCCACCCCTTTCTTTCGCATCCTGTAGAACTATATATTTAACACGTGGTTCTTTCTTCTTTGCCATATAAATTTAGATAAGTCCTTTTGCCATTCTTTAAAGGGCACATCATTAGTTAAAATCGGTAGTGTTTGAAATAAGAACATCATTCTTGGTAAAACATTCATTTTTATCACAGAGATCCTAGCCTATATTGTTTATGGTCAAGAGGACTACAAAAGAATTGCACCTTGGTTGTAAATGTGCAATATTTACAATGCCCACAAAGATGATGTCCATGTGGGAAATCATTTCCAGAGGGATAGTTGTGTTAGTCTATTGCACCAATAGTCTATTGCACCAAAAACAACAAAGAGGTCTAGTGACACCTTAAAGACTAGAAGATTTATTCTGGCATAAGCTTTCTGATGAAGTGGGCTATAGTCTATGAAAGCTTATGCCAAAATACATATGCTGGTCTTTAAGAGGATGGCAGTCACATCATTTTATTCTATTATACTTTATTAGTTGACTTTCTGGGGGGGGGGACCTCTGGAAAAAAAACCCAGGGTGTTCACAGTAAAATCAATCATATACATTTGTTTGATCTAGCAAAAGAGTTCCATGAAGCAGGCCATCCACAGGCAATGCAAAGTCACATTTAGATGTGCTGTCACATTCTGGAAAAGTATAGAAAAGAGCAACCAAAATGATCATGAGGCTGGAACAACTTCCCTTTAAGGAAAGGTTACAACAGTAGGGGACTTTTAGCTCAGAAAAAAGGCGAGCGAGGGGAGATATGATAGAGGTGTATAAAAAGATACATGGTGTGGAGAAAGTGGATAGGGAGAAGTTTCCCTTCCACTCTCATAATGCTAGAAGCCGCGGTTATCCCGTGAAGTTGAATGGTGGGAGATTCAGGACAGATAAAAGGAAGTACTTCTTCACACAGCACATAGTTAAACTATGGAATTCACTTCCACAAGATGTAGTGAAGGCCACCAACTTGGACAGCTTTAAAAGAGGCTTAGACATATTCATAGAGCAGGGATCTCCAACCTTGGGTCCCCAGATGTTGCTGGACTGCAGCTCCCAGAATCCTTTGCCATTAGCCATGCTGGCTGGGTATGCTGGGAACTGTAGGCCAGCAACATCTGGGGACCCAAGGTTGGAGAACCCTGTTATAGAGGATACAGCTATCAATGGCTACTAGTCATGTTGGCTATATATATTACTTCCAGTATCAGAGGAAGTATACTTCTCTATGCCAGTTGCTGGGGAAGACAAGCAAAAGAGTGCTATTGCGATCATGTTCTGCTTCTGGGCTTCCCATAGGCATCTGGTTGGCTACTGTGGAAACAGAATACTGAACTAGATAGGCTGTTGGTTGGATCCAGCATGGCTCTTCTTATGTTTATTTGGTCCTGTTGAACTGTCTGCATGCAACTTTTGATGCAGCTGGGGATCACATCCCTTTCCATGGTTTACTAATTGTTACATGTGACTATGTGCATGCAAACAAAACTGGATTGAGGCCATGGGATTCCTACTGGTCTGCATTCTGAGAAATCCTCAAATAATTAACATGTAAACAAACTCAGTAGTAGGAAATGTTATAACAGGTTTTCTTTCCAAGGCAAATATCTACAAAAAAAACTCTTCTGAAAATTGTAAATTTTGTTGACAATCTGATTTTTTTGGTAAAAATGTTCCAAAACATTAGAGAATGCTAAAATGTTTGCTTTAGCATGATTAGTGTTTCTAAACTGTCATTTAACCATTGTCCATCTATTTCTGACATGGCTGTAAATTTACTAGATAGCAGGTTTTGACAGTTCAATATTTTAATATTTCTTTTCATTGTTTGTACTTATTATTATCCAAAATGGAACAAAGTACCTCTGAACAATACCAAAAAGCATCACACAAGCTCTGTTACAGGATGACACTCACGCACTCACTCACTCACTCAATCAATCAAATTAAAGTCAATTTATTTGTAACTTGATGTTCTGCGCAAAAAGCACTCAGATTAGCTTCATAAAAATTTTAAAACACACACAACAGAAGAACATATAAAAAACAAACCCATTAAAAATATCACACTAATTAAACTAAAAACAGCAGCCTTAAACACAGAAGCCAAACACTGGGGTTAATTACACTGCAAGAAAGATTTGGAGATGGAGAATGGAATAACAATAAACTAAAATGCAAATTGGCCAATCACCAGTATTAATACATGGGGTTTCTCTCCCCCGCACCCGCATTTCCAGAAGTGTTAATAACCTAGTGATTGGCCAATTTGCATTTTAGTTTATTATTCCATATAATCATAAAAATTGATTAATAATTACACAGTTAATTAAATCACTAGTCAGACTGTGACAGCCAAATCAGGCTGTAAGACCTAACAATGCTCTATAGAAATAATTTATGATTAGTGTTTTGTCACTTTGTGTCTTTTCTCAGTTGCACTGACTTAAGAACTTGGGGTGCAGGTATTTAAAGGATCACCTACTCCTGCATGAATCTGTGGGATCATCCTCCTGAGTTGCCCTTCTTCAGGTGCCCCCACGTTATGAGATTATGTGGATGGAAACTGGGAAACGCCTTTTTTTGCTCTGATGCCCTATCAGTGGAATGCTCTTTCCTATGTCTGAATCTTCTAACAAACCTTATTATTCACCCAGGCGCGCGCGCGCGCGTATGTGTGTGTGTGTGATGCACATGCATGTTTACAAAATCTTTTTAAATATTGCTGCTGCTCTTTTATTTTGCCTGCTATCTTTAGTAATATTTTATTGTTTTTAATTTTCAGTTGTTTTTAATCTTGGATTGTAAATCACCATAAGAGTTGCAAAAGGGCCAGGTAGCCAGTGAGGCATAGTGGTGAGAGTGTTGGACTGGGACTTGGGAGATCTGGGTTCTAGTCCCCGCTTGGCCATGAAACTCACTGGGTGGCTTTGGGCCAGTCACTGACTCTCAGCCTAACCTACCTCACAGGGTTGTTGTGAGGATAAAATGGAGAGGAGGAGGAGGATTATGTAAGCCACCTTGGGTTCCTTTCAGGAAAAAAGGTGGAGTATAAATATAATAAATAAATAATAATAAATAGAAAATGTTTTAAATACAGCAAATAACCTGGTGAACACTAATGCTACATGTCTGTCAGTATAATGCCGGTGCTTCCTGCATCAAACATATAGATCGGGTATACACAATCATCTCAGCCCGCTGTGGCTTATTTAAGCCACGGTAGGTTCCAGCATATGCTGGCTGCCCTTTTGAATATTCAAGCCATGGCAGGCGGTTGCTGTGGCTTATTGTGTCATGTGAATCTGGCAAGGTTGCCTTATGCAACAGTTACACAATCCTCATAAGAGCCATGCTGGATCAGACCAAGGGTCCATCTAGACCAGCATTCTGTTCACACAGTGGCCAACCAGTTGCCCCAGGGATCCCACAAGCAGGACATGAGTGCAACAGCACCCTCCTGCCCATGTTCCCCAGCAACTGGTGTACATAGGCATACTGCCTCTGATACTGGAGGAAGCATATAGCCATCAGGACTAGTAGCCATTGATAGCCTTCTCCTCCATGAATTTGTCCAATCCCCTTTTAAAGCCATCCAAATTGGTGGCCATCACTACATCTTGAGGAAGTTAATTCCATAGCTCAACTACACACTGTGTGAAGAAGTTCTTCCTTTTATCTGTCCTGAATCTCCCACCAGTCAGCTTGATGGGATGACTCCGGGTTCTAGTATTGTAAGAGAGGGAGAAGAAATGCCTCCCTATCCACTTTCTCCACACCATGCATAATTCTGTACACCTCTATCCATTTTTTCTAAGCTAAACAATCCCAGGTGTTGTAACCTTTCCTCATAGAGGAGTTGCTCCAGCCCCTTGATAATTTTAGTTGCCCTTTTCTGCCCTTTTCCCAACTCTACAGTATCCTTTTTTAGGAGTGGTGACTGGTGGTGACCAGAACTGTACACAGTATTCCAAGTATGGTTGCATCATAGATTTGTATAAGGGGAGTATGATCTTGGCAGTTGTATTTTCAATTCCTTTCCTAATTATGCCTAACATGGAGTTTGCCTTTTTCACAGCAGCCAGACACTGGGTTGATATTTTCACTGAGCTGTCCACCACAACCCCAAGATCTCTTTCTTGGTCAGTCACTGCTAGCTCTGCTTATACTTGAAGCTGGGATTTTTTGCCCCAATGTGCATCACTTTACACTTGCTTACATTGAACCGCATTTGCCATTTTGATGCCTATTCTCCAAGTTAGGAAAGATCCTTTTGGATCTCCTCCCAATCCCTTTTTGTTCTAACCACCCTAAATTATTTGGTGTCATTAGCAAACTTGGCCACTTCACTGCTCACTCCTAATTCCAGATCATTTATAAATAATTTGAAGAGCATTTGTCCCATACAGATCCCTGTGGAACCCCACTGTTTACATCTCTCCATTGGGAGAATTTACCCTTTAGTCCTACTCTCTGCTTTCTGTTCTTTAACCATTTACTCATCCATAGGAGGGCCTCTCCTCTTATTCCATGACTGCTATGTTTGCTCAGGAATCTTTGGTGAGAGACTTTGTCAAAAGCCTTTTGGAAGTCCAAGTAAACAATGTCTACCGGATCACCCCTGTCCACATGTTTAGTGACATTCTCAACAAACTCTAAAAGGTTAGTGAGATAGGCTTTACCTTTGTAGAAGCCATGTTGATTCTTTTTCATCAGGGCATGTCCTTCTATATAACTCACTCAGGGATGGGGACTCGGACTCAAGGACTCGACTCGTGAGTCGGACTGAGTCCCCCCTCTGACTCGACTCGGACTCGAGTCCCAATATTTTTAATGGGACTCGAGACATGACTCGGGACTCGAGACCAAGGACTCGTCAGCATCCCTGCTTGATGCCACCTGCAGGTGCTGCCTGGACCCAGTTGCAGTAACAATCCAAGTTTATTTTTTAAAATCATTTTCCTAATGCAACCTTTCAGACATTTTGGGTTTGGCTGCCTCTGCCTGCCTATTTGGGGTTCCCTGCCTCCTCTGCCTGCCTGGTTATTTTGGGTTTGTCTGCCTGGTCTGTTCTTGTCAAAATCAGTGGCAGAGTTTTGAGATAAAAAGGCACACTTGTGCCTAGAATTTATTTATTTAAGCCACACATCTGAAGTAGCTTTATTTTGTTGGGGAAAAACCCCATTGATTTTAATAGGGACTCATGGAGTCAGCTTTGGGAGTGACGGGACTCGGGACTCGTGAGTCACCATTTTGGACCAAGGACTTGGACTCTGACTCGAGACTCGGGTCCAAAGACTCGTGACTCGACTCGTGACTCGAGACCAAGGACTCTTCAACATCCCTGAACTCACTAGCTGTTGCCCGCAGCTGCGCTCGCGTGGATTTTAGGATTTGGTATAACTGTTTTTAAAAGAAACGTGTATGGAAAAGATGCAGTGTCTCTGACTGAAAGTGTAACGTTTAGGCTGGGTGCTGGCAGCAGAAATCTTTGTGACAGAAATATCTGTTTGTAAAGAAAAATCAGGTTAATCCTGAGAGTCTACAGGTGATGAAGAGTGAGCATGCCAAGTTTGGGATAGATCCGTCTAAACGTGATGGAGCCTATGCGACGATGCCCCCCACACAACAGTCAGTCAGTCATGTAAAAAGTTTCCCTCCCTTTTCACCCAGTCATGTAAAACGTTTCCTGCATACCCAGCCCTATTGGCCCCTGCAGGAATTCATAGGAACATTCTAAGTGTCCTATGGGCTATTTGCATAACTGCTGCTATTGGCTCCTGCAGCAAGTTGGCTCCTGCAGCAATTATGAGGTGAGGCCTATTTGCAGAACTGCAGATATGAGAGTGGGGCGATTCCCCCCCTTTTTTCCACCCCCTTAGGGGCAGAATTTCCCAAAATCCTTCCTTAGTGGGGGTCTACATCATAAAAGCAATGTCCCTTCAAAATTTCACGTTCCTAGATTAAACGGTTTGAGCTGGGCGTTGATGAGTCAGTCAATCAGTCAGTCAGGACACTTTCTTTTATATATATAGATTTTATCTTTAATAATGCTTACAACCAATTTACCTGGAACAGACATTAAGCTAACTGACCTGTAATTTCGGGGGGAGCAGATAAAATAATGAGAGGAACTCACCAATAATTAAATCCTCCTCCCTTCCCATTCCCTCTCCCTCACAAGAACAGAATCTGACATTGAATGAATTAAGAGGGCCCGTTCCCCAAATTAAATTGAACAAAATTAAAGAATGAAGTTTTCAGTGCGAATAGATGACACAGTTCACTGGTTCTGCAATGGTGATGCCATATAAATATGAAGCCATTTTGTGGGAATATTTGTTAGTGTTGGGTGCAAGCATTAGGTCCAGCCTTTTTTTTGGCATTTGGACATACCCCTCCCCCAAAGATTGGATTAGTCTTGGGGTGTGTGTGCGGGGGGGGGGGATTGAAGAATTTTCAGGTGGGGAGCAAATTTATCATTAGAGATAAGGTGGCAGATTTTCTTTCTTTCTTTTCCTTCCTTCCTTTCAACACTTCGCTACTACTCAGCAACCCAGTGGTGTTCCCTTTTCAATCAGGGACAGAGCGCCCCATAAGAACCATGCTACATGACATGGTGTTGTTCCCTGGGGAATTCTGGGAGAAACAAGATGGCTGCTTCCACTGGCCAATTGTCATTGATTTCCCTCCCCCCCCATTGCCACTTTCACAGGGGACAAATGGTCTTGTGAATGGGGGCGGGCGGGCGCATATTTGACCAAGTCTGAGTATTTCTATATTTTGGACACATTTGCTTAATCCAGATTTTAATGCTTGGAACGACCATGTGTACCTTTTTAAGCATCTCTTTTTTTTTTTTAACCCTCCAGCTGGTATTCTTTAAAAACACATTTCTTGGCACAACATAGAAGGCAAGTTTGTCTTCCTTTGAGCTCTTGCTCAGTAGGATATGTTTTCTGAGCAGTCAGCCATTTTTGATACCATATCCTCCCACACACTACTTGTGAGCATGACTGAAGAAGCCACAGGATGGGTGAAAGTCTCTATCAATATTCTGACCTGATAGTGAATAGTTGTTCAGCAGGGATGGACACCTGAGGGGTGGCTCAGGGAGACAGGTGGCAGGTAGGGTCAGGCTAGAGCTGCAGGGCCTTGGATAGCTCCAAGCAGATAGCCTGCTTGGGCAAGGACAGGAGCCGAAATGAAGTTTGTTTGTTTGTTTATTTTAATCCCTCTTTGCTCAGACTACCCCTCCCAGCTTCTGCTCCCTTCCTGAAGAGTCTTAAAGGAGGAATCCCCTACACTGCAGCCTAACGTTCAGTTGCTTCTCAGTCAACTCCCACCTTCCACATTGCCTGCACTAGGAAGCAGGTGCTAGAGAGCATGAAGACCCTGGGTAAAGGGGGCTGGACCTTCAGGGGAACTTGGTTCAGGCAGTGCTATCTCTTGGGGTCTCTGGCTGGCTGACCGGCTCAGGCTCTATGTTGAGGCTTGGGTCTGGGTTCAACACCTCCATTGCTTGCACCACTGGACTTCCTCCTTCAGTCTATCCAACTGGTTCCTCTGTGTCAAGAATCCTGGCTGTTGCCGAGGATAGGGATCATGACACTTGAGTGGTGATCTGAGGGTCAAAGGGGAGAAGCAGAGGAAATCAGAAGGTTGTCTATTTTTAAAAAAGAAAAATCCAGAAAAAATGGAGGGGGGGGGACTGTTTGTGAATTACTTTCTCTTTCAGTGACAACCTAAATATATTAATTTTCTATCTGCATCTCGACAAAGTTCATTTTGCCTCTATATAATTATACTGAAGCATGAGATTCAAAATCGCCTGAAGCCAAATGTCTCTCGCCGTCACTTTTGCGGAGCCATTTCTCAGCATCCCATCAGCATTCTTCTGTCCCATACAATGGCCCAAGGCACATGTTTGCATGATACAACAACCCATGGCTTAAATAAGCCACAGCATCTTGTTTAAGTGCATGCCGGTGGGTGCCAGGCGCCATTAACCCAACAACAGGCCCTGGGTCATTTGAAGGCTGTTTCCCCCTCAAACAAGTCATGCCGCCCACAAGCTGTACCCAGCAGTTAATTAGGCTAACAGTGTCAGGCATGTGATGGCACATTTTAAAATTTAAAAAAGCCACTGTGGCTTGTTTTGACTGTGCAAACCTGGTCATTATGTCATGATGTTGCCCTGTTCCCATTAGGCCATTGCTGGCAGAAAAGATGTCTGCCCCCACTGGTGTTGCTTCCATTGGGCCATTGGATGGGAGAAAAGAATGTTCACTGGCTGCTGATTGTAGCTCCAATGCCACTTGAGGTGGCAGTGAAGCTTCAAAAAAGAGAAAGGGGTGAGAACCGTGTGAAGTGATAATTCCCCTCTACTCAGCACTGGTTAGGCCTCATCTTGAGTACTGCGTCCAGTTCTGGACACCACACTTTAAGAAGGATGTAGACAGACATCCTTTAAGAAGGATGTAGAATAATGGGCTCAAGTTATAGGAACCCAGATTCCACCTAAGCATCAGGAAAAATTTCCTGATTGTTAAGAGCAATAAGACAATGGAACCAACTACCTAGGGAGGTGGTGGGCTCTCCCACTCTGGGGGCATTCAAGGTGCAGCTGGACAGCCATCTGTCGGGGATGCTTTGACCTGGATTCCTGCATTGAGCGGGGGGTTGGACTCGATGGCCTGGTAGGCCCCTTCCAACTCTACTTTTCTATGATTCTATGAACCCTATGTTGCTTGGTTTTATGCTGGTAAGCTCCCACCAACAATTTGTAGATTTTCTCTTCCCGCTGAAAATGATGACAGTCTTTGTTGGCCCTTTTCATCCCAACCATCAAGATTGCTGATAAAGAGTAGAGCAAATACTTTGATAGAGCTCCATTTCTAACCAGGGTTGCTGTTGAATAATCCCAACTTTCTATATTTTTCTTCAAAATTACAGATGAAACTTTTCATCTCTGACTTCAAGGTATCAAAAATAAATGGCCACTTTGGACCAAGGCCTGTCGCCAAAACACCAACACTTTGGGCATGGGAGATAATTTGATTTTTAATAGAAAACATGTATTTTCTTTAAGTAACAAAACAAAAAAGAGACCACCTCCCAAGGTAGAAATTGTTCAATACAACTAAATTCAGAATAATATCTCTGCATTGGTAGATATGGCCCATTCTAAGCAATTAGAGTCTAGGATATGGGGAAGATATATAATATGCATACACACCAACCTTCCAATACATAACATTAGCAGAATGTGGAGTTTACAGCACAATCCTATGCTTGTTTACTCAGAAGTAGTAAACACAGGTGGACAATTAACACTCAGCCAATAGAGCAATGCCCCTCTTTTAAATATTTGGGCATTTTATCTCAGCGGTCTTGTCCTGGAAGGCTCATCTTAATGTCGCTCTTTTAACTGCCCAACAGAAAGTGGGGGTTATCTTAAAAAAAAATCTTCTCTAAAGGTGGCCAACTACTAGCCTCCGCAGTCAAATTTTCCAGGTAAAGTCATTATGCAACTCCTGTATGGGGCTGCAGTTTGGGGCTGGAATGAGGTGTTTGTCCAGTTGGAAATAGTCCAGAATAATTTTCTAAGGAAAATTCTGGGTCTTCCTCAGGGCACTCCCACCGCCCACCTAAGGATGGAGGTAGGGTTACCTTCAGTTACTGCTAGGGTCCATTTGATATTGATCAAATACTTTAAGAAACTTGTCAGCTTCTTAGAAGACCATCTAGTTAAATCCAGCTATTTCTACTATTGGGAGAGGAATCAGTAGACAAATATCTTACAAACATATTCCCTCCCTTCACTAAATGATGCTAAGCTTTGGGATTTAAACAAAATTTGAGCCCAACTTCTTTCGTGGGATGCCAGCCGAGTCATTACCCTAGTTAAGCACTCAAAGCTTACTCTGTGGTACCCTTTTTAAAAGAAAAATAATTTTATCTCACAGTACTTAGATGACCTTACTAGTGCATCATTAAGGAAGGCATTTACCAGCTTATGTTTTCAAACCATGCCTTCAGCGTACCTTGAGGGGAGATTCTCCAAAGTTCCTGTGGAACAGTGCCTCTGCCCTTGTAAGCCTTGTGGCTTAAAATACCATGTCCTACACTGCCCCTTTTATGATACTGTAAGGGGGAGGATGCTGGGCCAGATTACTGATAACTTCTCTGGTTCAGAAGAAGAATGTATTTTTTTTTGCTGGCAGATGTATTTCCTTACGTTAGTGACCAAGTGGCCATTTTGTATGTTATCTTTTAAAATTAGAAAGAATATTTTATCTACTAATTCTGTTAGACATCCGGCCAAATAGTATTTTAGGTTGTATTTTACAACACTGTTTTAGGTATTTTGTATTTATAGTTCAGTTATATTTTGTATGTTCGTTTGGATTTTGATACTTGTTATGACCTGCGGTCACAACAATAAACTTACTACTACTACTCAGAAGTAAGCCTCACTGTGTTCAATAAGACTTACTCCCCCTAGTAAGTGTGTATAGGATTTCAGGCTACATCTTCAACACTCTTTGTTTCAGTCTCAAAGAAAGAGCATGGGAAATAAGGTCATCTTGTGTACCATTAATAATTGCCAGAAAACAGACTTTTTAACTTGTCCACTTAATATAATGCCAGTGTGTGTGTGATAAAAGTGAATAGCTGTTCAAAGCTGCCACATGACATTTGATATCCTTGCAAAGCCAGGAAAATATATACACTAATCTGAACAGTCTATAGGGAAAGTCCAGCTGGCCACAAAGAGCAGACAGATTTCACGATAAAATGTGCAGTGAAGCCATGGCTTCTTGGCTTTGATTTTGAGACAACCGTTGAGACTGGCAAATCTCCCACTTGCAAGGTGGAAAGAACCCCCAATGGAAATTATTCATTTTTTAATACAAACCCTTCAGTGATATATGAAACTCACAGCACAGGCCAGAGTCATACAAAGTCTTGTGCAATCAAGAGATTTAGTTTATTGCTTTCTTTTTAATGAATTAGATCATGGAAATCCTAAAATAAGTACCCAAGAAATAGCAAGACAGGGCTTTGGGTCACTGTGCCAAACAACAAAGTAAAGCAGGTGAAGTGAAAAGATTAGTGAGGAATTACATTTACATAGGAGCCAGGGGAAGCCTTGCTTTCAGGCTTTGGGGCAGCATCCCCCCAGATGTGTTAGGCTACAGCTGGCTGGGAATGATAAGAGTTGTAGTCCAAGATATCTGGTGACACCAGCTTGGGGAAGGCTGCATTGCAGTTTTCACTCCTTTTAAAGCAGAATTGTAATGAAAGTATCAGGCTGAGCACATGTACTCTCAACTAAGTGCCACTGATTTCAAGGGAATGCATTTCCACATATACTTGCTTTAGGATTCTAGGCAATATTATTAATATATTTATTGTATCTTGCAGGAAACATGAACCACTTGTCATGACAGGGGACAGCCAGTCCAGTGCCAGACCACCAGGCTATCTCATTGGACATGTGCCTCCGCCTCTCACTCTCTCTATTCTCTGTTATCACTGCTCCTAGTTAATCCAAGCCAAGGTAGCGGGCTTCCTCCAGCTCTCAGGGTGTTCACATGGGAGTAGGGAGACAGGCTGCTTTATTCCCAGTCTCCACTGGCCAAGCAATTACACAGCCTTCTCTTCCCTCCTTCTGGGACTTACTCAGAAAAGCATAACCCAAATGGTCTAGGCAGCTAGGAGGGAACATACTGGCCCTTGTAATTAGTAATCCAAATCCAGCCTGATTATCCAATTAAGTGACGTTTATTAAAGCAAAAATCAAACTGGATAGTGAAGGAAAGCAAGGAGTATGCACAATAAAATTAGAAAACAAAAACTAAATAAAAACAATGCTGGCCTACCTTCAATCTTTGCTGTGTGTCCTAGGAGAGGGACTTAGATTTAGTTTGTTGATGGCCCTCATGGCCATCAACAAAGTGTCTTGTGTTGGTCAAAGATGGAAAATGAGGGACAACTCAAAATGGGCATCATGCCATGTTTTATGCTGTTGGATTGGGATGATGTTGATTGATAGCAGCAACCAATGGGCACAGGCTCACATACACAGGATGGGCTCAAGGAAAAGGGTAACCAGCACCAGAGTTTACCTCAGGAAGGTGAGAATTGGCAAGGAAGGGGCTAATCCATTTCCTGCCAGACCGCTTTCTGTTTTGAGTGGCTGCAGGATGGGACATGACTGGAAGGATAGCCCCAAATGGAGGCTGCTATTCCAGCTGCTGTCTGGAAAGCTAAACTCTCAGTCTTGAAAGGTTCAGGCTTCTTCCCACTGCTGCAATTCTCTCTCCCACTTCTGTTTGCCTCTGGCCAGATGAGAGACACAGGCCAAAATCACCCATGCACTTTAAAGCACTTTAATGATCATCACTCAGAAACTTTCCCCACTTCAGCTAATGTGCATTATCACCATCCACGTTATGCTTTTCCTACATTAAACGTCCACACAGTGCCTCCTGCTAGTGCGGGAGAAGACATCCTTGCCCCACATGTCTGCCCCAGATGCTAGCCCATATTACCTTGCAACTAGACCAATTCAAACCCCGTAGGTAGCATTCTAGCCTGCCCCACCACCATTTTTGTCTGGGTCACGCACTCGGTTTTCTAATGAAGCTGAAAAGATCAGGGGAGGAGAGTATTGCCAGTTTCACCAGAGTAGAAAAGGGCTAACAGTGAAGGAAATTTTGCAAATGACACTGACAAGTTCCACCCACCACATTTTCATATGGCTGGGAGGGAGGAGAGAGGAGCCATTCCCAAATAAATGTAAATAATATGTAAATAAATAAATAATATCAGGAAAGAAGATCAAGATTCAAAAGCGCTTTAAGTGCCACACATGAGATCTGTTCTAAACAGGCAGGCTTTGCAGGAGGAACTGCAACAGAGGCGATGGAAAGTTTCTCTCCAGATCACACTTCCCCAACCTGGGAATGGAACAACCAAAGCTATGCTTTACAACAGATGAGTGCCTTCTTCTGCCCACTTACATACAGCCTAAACTCTAAGCTTTAGTGCAGCCTTCCTCAACCTGGTGCCCTGCAGATGTTTTGAACTTCCACTCCCATTAGCCTCTTCCAGCATGGTCAGGAAGGCTGGGAGTTGTAGTCCAAAACATTTGAAGGGCACCAGGTTGGGGAAGGCTGCTCCAGAAGCGTCCCCCTTCCCCGTGCTGCTTACCTCCCTTCCCTTTCCCCAGAGCAGCAGCAGATTGGAGGATATGTTTAAATGTGCTAGCTAGGATCACATTCTTGGAAATATCAGGGCAATGATTAGGAAAGGACCTGCACAAATGACCCTAAGCCCACATGGTAGTGGTCGTGGGTCATTAAATGTTCCAGCAGTTCCCATTCAGCTGCTTTAACTGCCCCATTCCCATTGTTTTCCACTGCAGAAGAGGCCACTCCCCCAGGGGACAAGCTATGGCCATCTCTGCCATGCTTCTATATGCCAAGTAAGGCAATCATTCTCAGCGATCTGCATGTTTTGCACTGCATCTATTCACAAGAACTGGAAAAACACAGGTCTACCACATCATTCTTATCAAATAGGCACATTTCTATGGGCTATCGTTTCATTTTTTATTTTTTTTAAAGATATGTATATGTTGTTGGTAAATTTATCAGAGCTGGCCCTAGGTAGTTCATGAATGGCAGTGTTATTCAAAAAAAGTTTGAACTCCGTCCAGGATTGTGTGTTTCTGTGTGTATGGAAATACATTTTTTGCCTTTAATGTAGGAGAACGTTATGACGGGACCATCTTCCATCCTGAATTAGGTAAAAACAAAAGGCCGTAGCCAGAAAGGGAGAGTGAGAATGCACCACCCTCAGAAGAAGCAAGCAAAGAACAAAAACAAGGCCTACTGGTATTGCCCATTTGACAAAGTCTCTTTGCTTGTGGTAGCAGCGTGCTGTAACAGTCAGATGCAGAATGCGAGCACTGTGGATCTGATGGACTGTGGGTTCTTCTACTTAGGAACAAGGAAGTTGCCTTATAGCAAATCAGACATTGGTCTAATTTATTGGCTTTATTGACTGGCAGCAGGGTTTCAGTCAGGTCATTTCCTCAGCCCTTCCTGGAGATGCCAGCGATTGAACCTGGGACCTTTTGCATGCAAAGCATATGCTCTTCTACTGAGCTATGGCTCTTCTCAGTTTCAGTGTTCCTTGGCTCTTTGCCATCCCATTGGTAGGTCAGCAATCAGAGCACACCAGGTGCAAGCTCACCCAAACCATCCTGTACCGAGTCAATCCATTTAATATTTATATCTGTGCACGGTTTCTTACTTGCAGTGTTGGCAAGCTTACACAGTAATCATATTCACAAGCTCAAGTCAAGATAAAAAGACACTGACCCACTTCTGAAAAGCATCCATAGTAAAAATAAAAATCACATGCACGAAGGCTAACACACTTTTGTGTTGCCTGTCCTTATGCAAGCGATGACTTCACCCAACACATATTTAAACATATACAGTAATACCTTGGATTGCAAGTAACTTGGTTTGAGAGCGTTTTGCAAGACAAGCAAATTTTTAAATATTTAATTTTTTTTTACTTGATATACAAGCGACGTCTTGCAATACAAGTACTGTAGTACGGCTTAAATTAAAAATCTCTGTACAATTTTTTGGGGGGGATTTTGTTTTGATATAAGAGTGTTTTGGATTACAAGCACGTTTCCGGAATGAATTATGCTCTCAATCCAAGGCATGACTGTATTACAGAGGCTTGAAAATGTTATTAGCTAAAACATCTTTAGAATCTTTCAGCACACATTGGTCCCTTGTGTAAACACGCTATTACAGAACTTGCAGTCATAAAAAGCTCACCACACTGAAAGGTGGAAAAGTCACCCTTTTTATACCATCTCTCTCTGGTGTCTGTGTTAGCCTTCACTTACGTAGATCCCCCTGTAAACTACGAAGAGTTTCAAAGAGTCTTTGAAACACAGCAATATTGGCAGAGACATAATCTATATTTTGGCCCAACGAAAGGCAATGAAAGGAAACTCATGCTCTCGTGAAATGTAATCATGTACGGAAATTCACAGATCTCAGTTGCAACCCCTTACCACTACAGCAAGTTCAGCTGTACAGGCAAACTAGGTGTTTGCCTAGAGTGGCACAATTAAAGAAGATACAACTTGACCAGAAGCTGCTGCTATTATTATTATTATTATTATTTATTTATTTATCGCCCATCTGGCCGGCCACCGGCCACCCTGGGCGATGTACATAGAATAAAAACAATAAAATACATTTAAAACAATATAAAAATTTTAAAATCTTAACCCACCCCCATATTCCCGCCTGAACAACCAGGTTTTTAATGAGCGACGGAAGCTCAGCAGAGAGGGGGCATGGCGGAGGTTACTCGGGAGAGAGTTCCACAGTACGGGGGCCACCACAGAAAAGGCCCTCTTCCTCGTCCCCACCAGTCTAGCTGCTCTGGCTGAAGGGACAAGAAGGCCATTCATGGCAGATCTTGTTGAGCGGCCCAATTGGTGTTGCTGGAGACGCTCCTTGAGATAGACTGGACGGGAGCCGTATAGGGTTTTAAAGGTCAAAACCAACACCTTGAATTCGGCTCGGCAAGCAACTGGTAGCCAGTGCAAATCCTTCAGCACTGACGTGATGTGATCATGCCGGCGGCTGCCTTTAACCAGGCGAGCCGCCGCGTTCTGTACCAGCTGTAGCTTCCGAACCGTCTTCAAGGGTAACCCCACGTAGAGCGCATTACAGTAGTCTAGGCGAGAGGAGACCAAGGCATGAACCACTGATGGGAGCAGGTGATTAGGAAGGTAGGGGCGCAGCTGCCGTATCAGATGGAGTTGATACAGCGCCGCCCGGCTCACAGCTGTCACCTGAGCCTCCATGGACAGCTGGGAGTCTAGAATGACCCCCATGCTGCGGACCTGGTCCTTCAGGGGTAGATGTACCCCATTCAGCACCAGGTCAACATCCCCTAACCTCCCCTTGTCCCCCACCAGAAGTACCTCGGGGTTCAGTTTCAGCATGTTCCTTCCCATCCAGCCAGCCACTGCCTCCAGGCACTTGGACAGGGTCTCAACGGCCAACCTCGGTGAGGACTTGAAACAGCGGTAGAGCTGCGTGTCATCCGCATACTGATGACACCGCACCCTAAACCTCCTGATGATAGCTCCCAGTGGCTTGAGGTAGATGTTGAATAACATCAGGGAGAGGATGGAACCCTGCGGCACTCCACAAGTGAGCAGCCGAGGGTCCGAAGCCTCCTCCCCGAGAACTACCCTCTGATTCCTTCCAGAGAGGAAGGACCGGAACCACTGCAATACAGTGCCTCCCAAGCCCAACCCCTCCAGGCGGTCCAGGAGGATACCGTGGTCAACGGTATCAAAAGCCGCTGAGAGATCGAGGAGGACTAGTAAGGAGCATTCGCCCCTATCCAAAGCCCTCCTCATATCATCCACCGAGGCCGTCTCCGTCCCATGTCCAGACCTGAAGCCCGACTGGCACAGATCTAAATAATCGGCTTCATCCAAGTGTGCCTTCAACTGAGCACCCACCACCCGCTCGATCGATTGCAATGTGCAATCCGAGGTTTGTATCCTGCCTCTGTCTGGTCAGCTCCCTACACACACCATGTGTGCCCCAAAAATCCTTTGCGATGTCACATTTGGTGGAACAGGGGACTCTAAAGTTTGCACAGGGATACCCTTACTCTGCCACATCTCAGGAAGCCAAACCCCATGAGCTGGCCCTGTTCACAATTAATATATATGGCGTGAAAAATGCATGCTGCCCTGTTCGTGGCTGCCCTCTTAGCCCAGGGCAGCAACTCACTCACAGCAAATGGGTGCCCTGTCTCATTCACTACACACAGAATCTGCTGTTTTGCACCACTGCAAACTGCCTGAATATGGGTTGAGTGGCATCGTGCAAAATGGCAACAGATGAGCCAGGCAACCTGTTTTCCAGAAGCTGCCACTAACAAAGAAAAAAAATCAGCTGCAACAAGCAAGGCAGTTGTGTAGATTAATTACCTGCCACAATTGAGCTTGAACTGAGCTTTAAGAGATGTTAATCATCATTTAATTTCTTCCCACTAAATGTGATGCTGTATAGCAAATTTATTTATTTATTTATTTATTTATTTAATTTTTATACCGCCCAATAGCCGAAGCTCTCTGGGCGGTTTACAACAATTAACAATACAGTCCCTGCCCGCAGGCTTACTAAAAATCTAAAAAGACACGACACACAAGGAAAAAGGAATGGGGAGGGAAGAAGGGGGAATATTAATTATTACTTCTGTAATTCTCTGTGTCTCAAGAAGCTCCAGCCTCCTTCTTCTTCCCCACAGGGCTGTAGATGTCAGTTAGCCCTGGGGGGGGGGGGGGCAGTCCAACTGGAGCAGGCCCTGATGTTATAGCAAATAAATGGCTAAAATTAAACATTAGTTTACAACTGCAATGTTTCATTAGGGTTAATTTTGATATGACTCCTGAAGTTTAAAAGACTTTAAAAAAATTAAGATGTTTGTTTTCGACAAGATCTATTTTTTCTCCCTACGTTGTGATTTATGAAATGGTGATGGTTTTGCACAATCTATCTTGTTATGTACGGTACTCCATATATCACAAAAGGTTTACAGAGTACACAAAAACAAATATTACCTTTCATGCTCAGCTCTGGCAACCATCTCTGCAGAGTATATTATACTGTAAACCTATGGGTTGCGTTATCGTTAAGATTTAAGAGAAAAGGCCAGTCAAAGAGACAGCTTGGATATCAAAACATATTTTTTCATTACCCAGGGAGAGAAGGCTTTCGCTCAGCATGCTCCTGTTTGAAAGCTGCTGGTAAAGAAAACGCCTGCTGGGAGTGTTGGAGGGTCTCTCTCCCTCCCCTTAGCAAGTCATTAAAAAAAAGGCAGATCTCTCAAAACATGGTTGCAGGCCTGAGCACAAAAAAAAGGGGGACTTGGATAAAAGAGGAAAAGAGCTGTAGCAAGTGAAAAGGGAAATTCCCAGACCAACTGTCCATAATGTATACTAGCCAGTAAAAACAACTTGGTAAAATAGTAATCTGGGCTGTTGTGCCATCATAAACAATGCGGATCAGAACCTTCAAATAATCGTCTGACAACAGCTCAAACAGGGTTCAGTTCATACATTTAGCTGCAAATTAACAAAAGGGGTTGAGCAATTTTCAGAGGAGTGGCAGTGTTCGTCTGTTGCAACACAAACAAGAAGTTTTATGGTACCTTAGGGCAGTGATGGCGAACCTTTTTGAGCCCGAGTGCCCAAACTGCAACACAAAACCAACTTATTTATTTCAAAGTGCCAACACTGCAATTAAACCTGAATACCGAGGTTTTAGTTTTAGAAAAACAACTCATACAGTTGTCCGAACTAATTAACTTCTTTTGTCTTTAAAGAAAAACACAACAACAGAGCTTTCAATGATACAAACAGTTTTTTGTTGAAAAAAAATCAACTCAAAAAATTATTATACTACTACATTGTACACATAGCCTGAAGGGAATTTATACAAACTTTTTAAATAATTAGGCACATGTATTTTTGGATAAGGGATTCTCAACTTGTAATATGATTACTATATGCCAGACTGAAATTGTATGGGGCAAGCTTTACCCCGGGTCCTTTCCCTGCTTCTACAGGTGTCGGATTAGTAAAAGTAAAAGTCAACCTGTACTAGAATGAGCAAGATAAACAAGAAAACGAAACGTGCTTAACACATTTTAAACACTTTATGTCTTGGACTGCAAACACTGCATTAGGTAAAAGTTTGCATTGGGCATGCTTTTGCACAATTAATGTGATTTTTGCTATTGCATGCATGCTGATAATTTGTCAAACCTTGGCTCATACTCCATTAGTTTGAGAGCAACACATGCAGCACTCAGGTCAACTGTTAGGGCTTTACATCCAAGCCATGTTCTGTGCATCATTCTTCAAAATCTTTTAAATGTGATAACAATGTAGAAAAGAATTCTGTAACAGGAATTCTAGAATAAAATCATTCTGTTCCACACTGTGAGATAGAACAAGATCATTAGTGTTTTGCAGAAGGGGACAGTCTTTTCGCGATCTGGTGACCAATGGCTCGAGTGCCCACAGAGAGGTCCCTGCGTGCCAGCTGTGGCACCCGTGCCATAGGTTCGCCATCACTGCCTTAGGGCACAATCCTATCATGTTTAGACAGAAAAAAGTCCTAGGGCTGGCTGGGGCATGCTGGAAGTTGTAGGATTTTATTCTGTCTAAACATGCATAGGATTGCACCCTTAAAGGTTAACCACCCAACAGGGGTTCACCAGGCCCCTTCTTCGCAGGTCTTCAGGGAAGGCCCCACCTCTTTTTGTTGGCCTTCCTGTAATGAGTGGGCTCTGGCTTTATTGGTTATTTATTTATTTATTTATTTAGGTGATCTCTGTTTTTATGGAGTTTTATTGATTATGTCCGTACTGATCTTCATTTGTATCCACTTTGTATGGTGTTTATCTTGTATGCCACGTTGAGAGGGTTCCACCCTTAAAGGAGGCTTAAAAATAATTTTAAATAAAATAAAATGAATTTTGTGGCATAAGCTTTTGTAGACTACACTCCAACTGATCAGATGCATGGAGGGTGATGAAGAGTCAAGTGATAGGCATGCGGGTGTCAACCCATTCAACTTTTAAACATACAGACTTTTATTTCATAACAACAACAAAGCTTGAGAACATGAGGGCAGCATGCTGGGAAATCACAGTCAACTAAGAGAGACTAGGTAGGGCTCCCATGGTCACCTTTGCCTTTGTCCCTCTCCCACAGCTACTATGCCAAGACCTCTGCTCCTACAGTCCTTCATTCTCTGATCTTCACAATCAGATATTTTGTAAACCACTTGGAAGCAGAAAAGGAATCATCCAAAGCAGAAACCAGCACATTAATGTCAATTTGCTTAATTTGCACTCATCACGGAATTTGGGTTTCTTTGGGTTAAAGGGTGTTGGGGGAGATTGGTGCAACGTACATAGGGTCCTGCTAATAACAAATGGAAGGTAGCCATGAATTAACTCAGGGCCCAGCCTGAGTCTCAGTTGACTTAAGATTTCACAGCAGCAAATATAACAGTGGCCACCAATTTCAGCATGGGATAATATGCCTCATTTGTAGGGCCACGGAAGACAGAACTTTAGCAGTTATGCTTTTTGTTTGTTGATTTCAAGCATTTTTACCCCACTCTTGAGTCAAAATGGCTCCCAGAGAAGTTTAGAAAGGTCAGTAATAATAAGACACACCCTGCCCTCAGGCGTACAATCTTAAAAGACACAATCAAAAACCAGAGGACTGGTCGGGAGGAGGAAAAAAGCCAACTTGGGCACTAGTTCCTAGTTTAAACATTCTTATAACAGGGATGTTGAACCTCTTTCAGTGCAAGGGCCTAAGTCCATTTCAGAGAAGCTCTTGGGGGCTGCATTCCAGTAGTGGGCGTGGCCAAAGGCAAAAAGGGTGGGGTCAAATGCAAAGGGCCAGAGAACCCAAAAACCTGCATATTTTAGCTTAAAGCTCTTTGATCCTGAAACTTTAATCTGTAATATGAAAAACTTACTTTGTTACTCTTTAAACAATAAAATGACATACACACACAAACTGAATCTTGCAGCTTGTGAAAGTACGCAGCACACAGCAGGCAGAGAAGAACCTTCACCAACATGTAAGGTGCAGAGGGGCTTCCCGGGCAGTGATCCCTGGGCAGAGAGGTGTTCATACTGGGGCCAAGACATTTTGCTGCCTGTGGCAGAACAGCAAATGTCACCCCTCGCCCACCCAAGTCAAGGTGCATAGTACCTAAAGCCAGGCAAGATATTTTGGCACCTGAAGCACAAAATCCCCCAAGAACCGTTCCCAATTCCTGGCAGTAAAAAGGCAACAATAACAAAGTAAACAAATAATAATTTGTTAGTAAATAACTAACAATGAATCTGCTGCTGCCTGAAATGGCTGCAGTGTAGTGGTTAGCGTGTTGGACTGGGACTCAGGAGGTCCAGGTTCTAGTCCCCACTTGGCCATGAAGCTCGCTGGGTGGCTTTGGGCCAGTCGCTGACTCTCAACCTGACCTACCTTACAGGGCTGTTGTGAGGATGAAATGGAGAAACAAGGATCATGCAAGCTGCATTGCGTTCCTTGCAAGAGGAAAAAAGGCACGATATAAATCTAATATAATAAATTACAATAAATAATGGTAGGGGTGGCCCTGGTTCATATACTCAACGGCAGCCTTCCTCAACCTGGGGCCTTCCAGATGTGTTGGACTACAGCCAACACAACAGCCAGTGTGACGTAGTGGTGAGAGTATTGGACTGGGACTCGGGAGATCCGGGTTCTAGTCCCCGCTTGGCCATGAAACTCACTGGGTGACTTTGGGCCAGTCACTGACTCTCAGCCTAACCTACCTCACAGGGTTGTTGTGAGGATAAGATGGAGAGGAGGATGAGGATTATGTAAGCCACCTTGGGTTCCTTGCAGGAAAAAAAGGTGGGGTATAAATATTATATATATACAGTGCTTTTTTTCTGGAGAAAAAGGTACCGGAACTCTTGGATTACATTTCCTCGGGAGTAGATGGCGATTAAATTGTAATGCAATTAATAGAAGAAAAGGTGCTGGAACTCAGTTCCGGTGAGTTCCACCAGAAAAAAAGCCCTGTATATATATATATATATATATATATCCCAATCTAACACATTTGGAGGGTGCTAGGTAGTGGAAGGCTGCCCAAGAGTGTCCCTATTTGCTGGGTTCAAACAACACGATCACCCATACTCAAGGGTTGTGTATGGGTTGAGTGTGGGTTATTGTGTTGTCTGAACCCACCTGCACTAACAAACCATGCTTTGTTAACCACAAACAACCTACAGTTCACAACCCAACAACAAACCATGGGTTCTCTTCATGGGTTATTTGTGGTTAACAAACCATGGTTTGTTAGCATGACTGGGTTCAGACAACACGATAACCCACTGTTCAACATCCCACACTTAACTCTTGAGTGTGGGTTATTGTGTTGTCTGAACCCAGTCAATCAGCTGTGTAGTGTTGGATGATGCGATGAGGCTGTTCCTGTTCCTGAAAACTGGCTATCAATCACACGTATCACCACTTGATGCAGACTGCAGTCCTCAAGTAATGATGGCCTTGCATGTGTAAAGCAGACAAACCAGTTCCATGGAGATCCCCAAAACCGCAATGGAAAAACCACACACACACACACAGTGGTATAGTGGAGCAAGTTCTTGCACTGCAGGGACTTCTTTTATTAGCAGGGTCGCTGATGTCATCTCCCCCACCGCCACCCCACTCAGAATTCCCTGTTCCCTCTGAGTTTAGCAGCAATTCTCATGGGGCCACTGGGATGAATTTTCCTAGCAACAATATATTATTCCTTGTTGTAATGCAAAGGATTTGCGGGTGACTTGGCCTTGAATGGGCAATTAGGACCCATTAGCTTTTCAAAAGACCTGCTCCTAGCAGATGAAAACTCCTAAGAATTGGTTTGTTGATATATAGATCAACACAGCTGCCTCCAATTTTGGATTCTCCTTGAGGTCCTGGCTACACGGACCTCAAGGAGAATCACGATGAGTGCCTGCACTTGGAAATGTAGCACTACACCACTATACACACCGACTGCAAGCCAGCCAGCCAGCCAGCCAGCCAAGGGGGATTGCTCTCTCCCTGACTTGGAAAACTACTAGACCCACCCCCTAGGGCGGGATCACCCTACCGGTGTCAAGAAATCCCTGCTAACTGGGCTCCCTCTCCTGTCTAGGCCTCGCCTCCGCCGCCACATGCTAGAGCGGCTCCGACTTGCCAATCATCACCCACACGGATTTCGACCCGCCGTCCTGCCCAGCGTATGATCTGCCAAGGATTGAATCATAACTGAAACCTTAAAAGTAGTCCTCTTTAAAAGCGGCAATGCTACTTGCATGTCACATACACACCACATTGGTGCTTTTGTGCAGGCGTGCAAAAGAGCTGTAGTCTCATTAATAGCCCAATGCTATCATGTTCACTCAAATGTAAGCCTCACTGGGTTGAATGGGACTTGCTCCCAAGTCAGCATGTGGGCAACTTTGGGAGGTCCTCCTGGGACTATTTTTGTCCCCTCCCCGTGGGCCGCACTCCTGCCACTGGTACCCCGCAGAATTCAGCGGCGGTGGTACTGCACAAGGGGGGGTGCATGTGGGCCACGGGCCATGTGATGCTCATCCCAGATATATAGGATTGCAGTACTTTACAGAGCAATCCTATACTCTAGCCTTTCCCAATTTGGTGCCTTTCTGATGTGTTCGACTACAACTCCCATAATCCACCAGTCAGCTGCACGGCACCAGGTTGGGTAAAGCTGCTATATTCACATTACTCCGAGACTGGAGATAGTGTATCCAGCAGAACTGCTGCTGTATTCAGTGTGTGCACAGCCCAGGGAGGAAAAACATGTAACCAGAAAATGCAAATAAAGTATGAAAACAACAGACATCCACCCACAACATCCCTGGAAACCCCACCACAGCCCACCGGTCAGGGATTGTGCAGGTGAGAACCCCTACATGCCGCTTACACGCAAAGGCATCCAAATGATGAAGACATTCCCCCAACACATGCAAACTTGCATCACCACACATACAACATAAAAAACGATGCCACTGCAACTTCATTGCATCAGCCCCACTGGCACGCCAGTAATTACCCTGCTTCAGCCAGTGTTCAAGCACACATGCCCTTCCCAGGCAGGGGCTTGAATCCTCTTAGGCTCTTCACAACCACTGTTTCATAAAGACAGCACACATAAAGGGTAAGAAGGAGAAGGCATACAACACACCAGCCAAAGAGCTCCCTGGACAGAACACGTGCAGAGAGCACACACAACTCTCCCTGGGACAAGGGATCAAGACCCACCCAGGGAGAAAAAGACCCAAGTAGCCAAGGGGAGTAGCCAGGACACATGTTGACAGCAGCAACCTCCTGTGGCTCACTCCATAGGGCATGAGGTTGGGAGTTTGAGCCCCACCAGGCGGAAGAGACAAACACAGCCCCATTCACCTTTTGCATGCCTGGTAGGAAAAAAAGGGAATGCCAGGGGGAAAAGAAGGAGTTCCTGGGACTTGAACCTGCACTGCAAACTTTACAGAGCAGTTCCTTAACCACTCAGCCAGAATGACATATTAGGCATATCGTGGGGCGTTTGTCTTTTGCCCATTTCTCTTCCAGCCTCTGTGTGCCGCTCTCCGCTCTCTCCAGTTTGCTGCTGCTTGCAGAGGGACGGGGTCGTCTCTATAGCGTTTGCACGCAGTCCAGAGCCGCACGCGGGGCGGACCAGCGCACCACGCCAGAGATAAACACACTTGACTGTCTGCAGCTCGCGGTGTCTTGCAGAGTGTTTGCAGCAAGTCCCGTGCGATTGCCTGGCAAGCCCTGAAGTTTGTGCGCGCGCGTGTATGGTTAACTCTCTCTCTCACACACACACACTCCCTTTTAAAAAAAGAAAGAAAAAAATTGAAAATTTCTTGCTTTTGTCGGTGCCACCGCTGCTGTTTTCGCCAGAACAATTGAGAGAAAACTTTTAACCTTCTTCTACTGGAGAGAAAGAGAGGGGGAGCTCGCCCGAGCTGAAGTGACAAATGGGCTTTTAAAGGGGGGGGGCGTTGGATTACCCGGGAGAGGGAGCAAGAAAGACTTAAAGAAGGAAAAGCGGCTGCCTCTCTCGACCTGTATGGTGGAAGTGGAAGAACCGTTGCGGCTGAATTATTTGGGTGCTGCCGCTGCTGCTGCCGCCACCGCCGGATGGACTTGGATGTGAGGATGGAAAAGAAAAACATGGATCATTACCTACGCCGTCTGAAGCAGGAGTTGGTAAGAACTGCCTGGCAGGGGGGGATATAATATGATGGATCGCTGACCAAAATATTGCAAACTCCACACGCGCACACCCCTCACTTCGCCTCGGTTTGCAACTTCCCAGCTAGGGGGTGTCAATATTTCTCTCGCTCTCTCGCACATCTTATTTCCCGGGCTTTGTTAGAAATCTTCCAGTGCCCTTCCTTTGAAGTGGGGTGGCCTCCAGTTTCCCCGCTGGGGAATTTGACAAGCCCCGCCTGGGATGAGATGGCGATCGGAAGGAAGACAAGACTGCCTGGTCCTTTCCCTGACCCTTCCGCTCTCCGACTTCAAAATCCATAATTGAAAATGGGTTCTTTCAAAATCTATTTGCGCATCTTAGCTTTCCCACGGACATGGAAGCTTAAGCCGGTTGACGCCGATCGGTATTTGTTTAACCCCTTTGTGTGTGTGTCTTTTACTCCCGGCTCACCAAAGAGTGAGCCTCTATTGCTAGGAACCCTGAAACCGGCAACATTCCCCACCCGTTTGCTATTCCTGTAAAGGAATTGCCTTCTGTTTGTCTAAGTGTGACAGGGAAGTGGTGAACTTTGTAATCAGTTCAGACGCAGAGTCGGTCGCGAGCCCTGAAAGCGTCTGTCTAGGATTATAAACTGGCATCACATCACAACCTGTTACGGTCTTCATTCTACACATTCTTGCACACTTAATACTCGGGTCTAACAAACAAACACCAACAACCTCTCCAGTCTCTCATAACCTAATCTTACCTCTTCACTTCATCTCTCCCCCCCCCCCCCCACATAGACTAATCAGGAAGATTTACAAACCTCGCTTTTCCCATAACCCAGTCATTTTCTCCTCCAGTAGCCCTGATCTGAATCCTTCTCCCCCCTTTGCCCCCCCTTTTTTCAGGGCACAGATGTGGCTGCATAATCTCTCCAGCCATTCTGTTTGCCAGCCACTTCATTTAATTATAGGGGTGACTACAAATCTTCTGTAGGCACTTTTGAGATGGTTGCATACCGCAAGGGATGATTTCCCATTAGCTGTCTCATAAGCTTCCGTTTTTTTGTTTCCTATTGTACAATTTTGCTAATAGCCTGGTTCAAGCAGTTCCATTCTCATGCAAAATAGCCACTTAAGGCCCGGTTCTGGAAGAAGCAAAACAACACTTGTTCAGTGTCCTGCAAAGAAGTGCTAAACCTCACCCAGAATTTGCATCTGTAGACCTTGAGCCTCACATATTTTTACTTCTAAATTTAATTACCCTTCACACCAGCCACCTGAGATTTCCTTTACTATGATTCCTATTTTACAGATGAAAAACCAAGGCTTCACAGTCCACATGATTTGAACCTAGGTCTCCCAAGCAATGGACAGCATTGCTTCTTCACTGGCAAATACTCTGAAATATTTGTATTGAATTACTCTAGAAGTGCATTAGAATAAAGGAAAAACAGGAATCCTGGTAAAATGCCATTAAAGGGTGATGTGTAAGTGGTTTGCAATGGAGTTTACCACGTACACCGACTTTGCCTTGCCAGTGGAGACCCACCATTATTCCCTGCAGTGCATTCTGACCTCTCCTCAATCACTTGCAGTTCCCTACCTGTCTTGTCACTGCCTGTTCCATCGATATACTTTCAGACAGATTTATGGTGCTGGAGGGAGGCCAGTCAGAAAGAATTTCCTCCACCCAGACTTTCCCCTTAAGGGCTTAGCCTGCACTGCTTTGCAAAATCCTACATGTTTTATTTGGAAGTGCAACCATTGTGTTAGTTCTATAACACTTCTGATGTGCCCATTGTTTTACAATACCCTTTTCCTAGGCAATTTCACAACAACCCTGTGAGGTAGATCACCCACCAGCTTATTACCATCCACAGCAACCTTCCCCCAACCTGGTGCCCCCCTGATGTGTTGGACTACAAATCCCATCATTCCCAGCCAAGTTGGGAGAAGCTGATCTACAGACTGATAACCAAAAATCACCTAGTGAGATCTAGTGGGGTGAGCTGGAGGTTAAGTTCATACATCCCAGTTCCAGGTATAATCCCTAAATAACTAGGCTGCACTGCCTAAAAGTAAAAGAGGGTCCCAGTTGTTACTTACACTCACCTGGAAGCCAGTGTCCCTTTGGGCAGAGGCAGGCAAATGTGATATTAGTTCTGAACGTTAACTGTGGAGGAAGAGGGGGGGCTGGCTGACCCACCAGACCTCCACCCTTTCCTACTTCAAAGGAATCCCAGCACTTGCCACCATGTGGCCCGGAAGGGGGGGCTGGCTGGCCCGCCACCACCCCACCCTTACCTACCCAAATTAAACCAAGACCCCCTGAGATCTCAAGATACCAGATTGCCAGCCTCAGCTGTCTGCAATCCTACTTGGATCTCTGTTTAGGGACTCGCCTTCAATTTCTGTAACCTGGATTTAGATACTGAACTCACAGAGTACTACAAAACCCATGTGGGGTAAACCAAGACAAGGTTTATTCTGGTAGCATTTAAACAACAAGATTAGGGGAAATGAGAGAAGCACACAAGAGAGACAGAGAGACACTTTAGTACACAGTAAAGCTGCAAAACAATAAAACCTGATTCCTTAATATCTCTCAGGCACACACCTGTTACCTGAGGGTGTTCTCTTCAAGGGTTAAACCCAGCACAGCCTTGCCGCCCGAGGAGAACTACTCCATCTACCCGCAGGTCTGAGATGGGTGAAACTCCCACAAGGCTTGCCTTTACTTAGAGCCCTCAAACCAGCTAATTTTACCAGGAGCTGCCTGGGGTCGGTTCCTGAGGGGGGGGCCCCCTAAAGGCTTGGGCCCCTCACTGGCACGCTGCCATGGCTCCAACCAGGCACGCTACCAAAAAGACTAAGACAAAGACACAAAGGCTACATGTGGGGAAATAGCTCTTCCCCCTCCCCCTTTCTGTAGCTTTCTTGCCTTCAGCCAATCAAATTGACTTTCACCTGGCCAGGCAGGGGGAAGGAAACTGGCCAGGCAGGGGGAAGGTAACTCCTGAGTCATGGCTCGAACCATCTACATATGAAAGCCCTAGTCGTCTAGGCGCCACCCATGCCATCCGAGGCCCTCGCCTCCTCCCAGCCCCCACCTGGTTCACACATGAGGAGGCGTGTGTGTGTGTGTGTGTGTGTGTGTTCCTGCATGCATGCATGCAGGAACCCCCAAAAGCTCCTTTCTCCACACGCTAACTGTGCACACCCCACCCCAGCCGGTTCACACATGAGGTGTGTGTGTGTACCCCCAAAAGGCTCGTTTCTCCACATTAACATTCTATCATGTCTCCACACACTGCTGTTCAGACACAAGTGTTGCTAGCTATGACATGCTTGGACTTGCCCACCAGCAGATGTGTCTTTCTGATGCCCTAGTTTTTGTTCTAATGGATTAGTAATGAAGAACCAGGATGCCCTTAAATAAAACATTTGAATTGTTCAGTAAAGAGCCCAAAATGCTAAGAAAAGAAGAAGGCGGAGGAAGAGAAGTGCATGTCACATGTGAATAAATAATAGCAACTGCTGGTTTCTTTTTTTTAAAAGAAAAGGTCATGCAAGAGTCAAAATGGTAGGAAGAGCTTTGGAATACAAAAGGCTTCTTTACATCCAAAAGATGCCTACCAGCACAGAACAAAATCCAAACAGGGCCAGCCGAAACTGGAATTCATCATGTGCTCCAGTGTCTAAGTGTATGATCTGCCAAGGATTGAATCATAACTGAAACCTTAAAAGTAGTCCTCTTTAAAAGCGGCAATGCTACTTGCATGTCACATACACACTGCATTGGTGCTTTTGTGCAGGCGTGCAAAAGAGCTGTAGTCTCATTAATAGCCCAATGCTATCATGTTCACTCAAATGTAAGCCTCATTGGGTTGAATGGGACTTGCTCCCAAGTCAGCATGTGGGCAACTTTGGGAGGTCCTCCTGGGACTATTTTTGCCCCCTCCCCGTGGGCCGCACTCCTGCCACTGGTACCCCGCAGAATTCAGCGGCGGTGGTACTGCACAAGGGGGGGTGCATGTGGGCCACGGGCCATGTGATGCTCATCCCAGATATATAGGATTGCAGTACTTTACAGAGCAATCCTATACTCTAGCCTTTCCCAACTTGGTGCCTTTCTGATGTGTTGGACTACAACTCCCATAATCCACCAGTCAGCTGCACGGCACCAGGTTGGGTAAAGCTGCTATATTCACATTACTCCGAGACTGGAGATAGTGTATCCAGCAGAACTGCTGCTGTATTCAGTGTGTGCACAGCCCAGGGAGGAAAAACATGTAACCAGAAAATGCAAATAAAGTATGAAAACAACAGACATCCACCCACAACATCCCTGGAAACCCCACCACAGCCCACCGGTCAGGGATTGTGCAGGTGAGAACCCCTACATGCCGCTTACACGCAAAGGCATCCAAATGATGAAGACATTCCCCCAACACATGCAAACTTGCATCACCACACATACAACATAAAAAACGATGCCACTGCAACTTCATTGCATCAGCCCCACTGGCACGCCAGTAATTACCCTGCTTCAGCCAGTGTTCAAGCACACATGCCCTTCCCAGGCAGGGGCTTGAATCCTCTTAGGCTCTTCACAACCACTGTTTCATAAAGACAGCACACATAAAGGGTAAGAAGGAGAAGGCATACAACACACCTGGACAGAACACGTGCAGAGAGCACACACAACTCTCCCTGGGACAAGGGATCAAGACCCACCCAGGGAGAAAAAGACCCAAGTAGCCAAGGGGAGTAGCCAGGACACATGTTGACAGCAGCAACCTCCTGTGGCTCACTCCATAGGGCATGAGGTTGGGAGTTTGAGCCCCACCAGGCGGAAGAGACAAACAGCCCCATTCACCTTTTGCATGCCTGGTAGGAAAAAAAGGGAATGCCAGGGGGAAAAGAAGGAGTTCCTGGGACTTGAAGCTGCACTGCAAACTTTACAGAGCAGTTCCTTAACCACTCAGCCAGAATGACATATTAGGCACATTGTGGGGCATTTGTCTTTTGCCCATTTCTCTTCCAGCCTCTGTGTATAACACCCAGTTATAGATTCCAGGGGAACATGAGTTGCAGAAGGAGTCCTAGCTAGGTGGCTCATGTTTTATATGTAGGGGCCCCAGTTTCGAATCCAGGGTATAACCCACTCGGAAGGGTAGGGAGTACACACACACACACACACAGGCAGGCAAACCTGAGCCAATCAGAAAGAGCGCTGCATGGACCAATAGCTCAAACCCTGCATGAGCCAACAATCCCTTTGACCAGGCCACACACACCCTGCTATGTTGCCTGATAGGCTGGCTGTGCTGGGGAGCATCCCCGCAGGATTCATTGCACCTCCCATTCCTCATCCCTGCCTCCTCAACCCCAGTGTTCCCCTTTCTCATCCCTTTCTCTGCACCCTAATTGTCTGCCTAATAGAGTCTGGCAGCAGCACCCGATCCCACCCTGAGGGTGCCGGAGTGAGCCAAGGGTGGAGGGGCCGTGGCTTCTGAGCCTATCCAGCTTCGTACCTGACTCCCTCAAAGTCCCAACTTGAGGCTCCCTGAAGCCAGATCATACCATGCTGGGGGAACGGGATCCCAAGCTATCAGTCCCTGGCTACAGAGAAACAACAAAATGTTGCACAATCAAAGACTTGAAGTCAATGGAAAGGACATTCTTTGTGCTGGATCTGGGTCTGGTAAAATTGGGGCATGGTTGTGGATTGAAGGGGTAAAAGTGTGCTCATATAGGTGTGGGTATATAGAAGGCATAAGTGTGCTCACCCTATACAGCAGGGGCGGGGAACTGCAGATCACTTTGGCCCACCAGGCTGGCCCGTGGAGCTTTGCGTGAGGCTCCTCCCCCTCCCTTACTCCCCACCCCCTGAAGGCTAGTGGGGAGGGGAATCAGAGATAACAGGGGATTCCTCTCCCCACTAGTTTCATCTGCCCTATGTCCTCCCTAATAGGGAAAAGTGTAGGGCTGGCAAAGCTACCCCAAATGAGGTGCCAGATGAAGGACTGTTCTCCCAGCCAGTTTGGGCCCAGCTTTGGTACGTGCTGGGAAAGCCTGTGCACAGCAAAGCTGAGCCCTGACTGAGGTGCTGGCTAGAGCAGCTCCAGCCAGTGCTTGGGGCAAGGACAAAATAACATCAGGGGGCATGGCTCAGACCATTGATGTCATTTGGCCCATGAAGGGCCTGGGGGGCATTTGCCCCCCCCCCCCAACTAGTTCCCCAGCCCTGCTCTACAACTCTGTCCATTTTAGTTGTTTTACTGGAGTGTTTTTGTATCTATCTGGGGTGTTCTGATGGCATGATTTTTTGTGATGGCGGAGTATCTGGTGTCCCTGGCATAGCAGGGTGTCCAGTAAATCCGATAGCCCCTCAGCCAGTGTATCTTCAGTATAGGATTGCACCCTTAAGCCGACACTGAAATAAGGGTTTCTCGGGTAGAGTCTCAGAACTGTTTATATTTTATTTATTTAGATTTTCAAACTTCTCTTTCTATTTAGCTCATGGCAGATAAGAACCACCCCAAAGCATAAATAATACAAAACATACACAGTCCTAAAACAAACAGCCAAACACTTTAAAGATTGAGGACCATAAGCTAATCCCGTACTTATACCTAATCACAAAATACCAGCTTCAGTGAAACAAACCTTACAATATTCTTTAAAAAGGTCTTACAACATGCTGCACAGGTGAAATTTCAAGTATGGATGTGACTTTTTCTGGACCTATAGCTAGAACTGGGACTAATCCCACTCATGTCAGCCAAATAAAAGACTGCTGAATATGAGTATTTATTAATTTAAAATGCTTGGCCACCTTTCAGAGCAGGTGGCATACAACAATAAAACACATAACAACCAGTGCAGTATTAAAAATGGTGCAAACACAATAAAAACAGTAAAAGCAGTAACAGCAGCAAACATTCTAAAAAACAACAAACACCAGCATAAAAGAAAACTTACAACAGACAACTGTAGCCACAATGCAGTCCACTAAAACATAATCAGGGGAAGGCTGGAGTAAAGTAGTATGCCTTCTTAAAAGCTTGCAATGATGGGGCCTGGTGCACCCGTGATGGCAAGTTATTCCAGAGGTGTGGGGCCACTGCAGAAAAGGCCCTGTCTTGTGTAGTTGCCCACCTATCTGCTCTCACAGGTGGGCAAATGAGAAGGGCCTCTGTTGCTATTCTTAAAGTGTGGGCAGGCTGAGAAGGATGAAGCAGTCCTTCAAGTAATTTGGTCCCAAACCATTGAAGGCTTTAAAAGTCAAAACTAGCACTTTAAATTGGGCTCAGAAACACACTGGTGACCAGTGCAACTGGTGCTGTATGGGCATTATATGATCTGATCACCTCAGTCCCACCAAAACTAGGACAGCCGCATTCCGCACCACCTGAAGTTTCTGGACCATTGTCAAAGGCAGCCCCACGTAGAGTGCATTACAGTAGTCAAGCCTGGACATCACTAGTGCATGGAAAACTGAGGCCAGGTTCATCCTCTCCAGATAGGGTCACAGCTGGTGTATCAGCCTAAGCTGGTAAAATGTACTCCTAGACACGGCAGCCACCTGGGCTTCCCCAGTTAGCACAGACTCCAGGAGGACTCCCAGACTATGCACATGGTCTTTCAGGTGAAGTGTAACCCCATCTAAGACCAGCTGTAAAAACCTCCATCCAGAGTAGTTGGTTTCCCAACCCATAGTACCGTATATACTCAAGTATAAGTGGACCCTAATATAAGTCGAGGCCCCTAATTTCACCCAAAAAAACTGGGAAAACTTATTGCCTCCAGTATAAGTGCGCTGACCCAAGTATAAGTCGAGGGGGCATTTTTCAGCACAAAAAATGTGCTGAAAAACTCGACTTATACTTGAGTATATACGGTACCTTCATCTTGGGCCAGTTCATACGACCCAGGCGGCGAGTGGGGGAGGCACCACAGGGCTGTCCGCGGGGTCCGGCGGGGCGCTGCAGATGACCTGCGCCCCATGTGTGTGCGGGCGGATCCCGGTGGAGCCGGCAGTCCCCGCACTGCAGTGCAGGCCTCCCGGTGCTAGGGGGCGGCGACTCGGGATGCCCAGAGGGGTCATTTGCCCCTACAGGCTGGAGCTGCCGCAGCTCCGGCCACTCTGGGCTGCCGCCTCTGTGCGGCCCCTGCAGGACGGCCGCCTGCTGTTCGCATGGCAGGGTGGCTACGCGCGGTAGGGGCTTACCCCTCTACCGCCCATGGTCACTTTCCGTGCGTCCCACGCGCGGCTGTCCCACAGGGGCACCCCTGGCCGGCATTCACATGACACGGGAACCGCGGGAGGCTTCTGTTCCCCCGCGGTTTGCGTGTCGTATGAACCAGCTCCTTGTTTGAATTAAGTTTCAGCTTGTTTACCCTCATCTACCCCAAAACAGCCTCCAGCCACTGGTTCAGGAGTTGGACAGTATTCTTGCAAGTAGCTAAATGTTGGCATTGTAAAGACCTAATAGCATGACAATAAATTGTTACCGGAGCTATTGATGAGTTTTAGGCTGTAGCCCACTTACTTCAGTGCAGTTCCATTGATTTTTGTAAAACTGCCTTAAGAGTAAATGGGTTGTGAATTGTTGCTGTAATCCTTAATACCAAAGCCAGTATAGACAGCCAATGCACTTTTCAGGAGGGACATAGGTTGTATTCCACTATGTGCAGGACAAGAATCAAGCCCACTATATGCATCTAAGCATGAAATAATGGGAAGGGGAGTGAGGTTCCCAGTTGCTTTATACTTGGCAGCACAAGATTAAATTTATATTGAAAGAATACACATTTTTATTTAATGTGTCTCCTGATTTGTTAGATACATCACACTGTCAACACACCTTCAAAATGTCTTCTGCAATCTTGTTGATGGGTAGAAATTTGCTTTTCTAAACAGAAAGCTGACATTCTCACAGTTTTATTCATGGTCTGTAGGTCTTGCAGAATTCCTCCTAGAGGTATACAGCAAGATGTACAGAAATTGTGCAGTGTTACTAATTTAAAGATTCCCCCCACCCTGGTGTTTGCACTATAAACACCATGGTCCTTTGCCATATAATGTGCAGCTCAAGCCTATCTCAGAAGTAAGTTCCACTGAGTTCGACGAGACTGATGCCCAAATATGTGTGCATAGGATTGCAGCCAAGAGAACTGAAGTTCACCAGTGTGTTTACATTGTGCCTGATAAGTGATATCTAAAAAAATGAACAAAACAGGTCACCCTATATATAGCCTTGGTGCATCCAACTGTCATTGATGTGTCATCTTCAATGAACTGTAAAGTGACCGAGAAAAGACAAAAAACATTTTCTCTAACTAATATTGTTAAATGTAGCTCCCTAATGCTAGTCCCACAGATTTAATATGTTGGTTTTTAAATAAAAGTGCCCTGATTTCCAGAAGTGCTGAGCACTAGTAAAGAAGATTTATTTATTTGTTTATTTATTAAATTTTGAATTGACCATCTGGCCGGCTACCCGGCCACCCTGGGCAATGTACAGTCAATAAAATACAATAATAAAACAGAATTAAAATACAGTTAAAACAGTATAATTTTTTTTAAAAAAAAATCCTAACCCACCCCATATTCCCGCCTGAAAAACCAAGTTTTTAATGCACGGCGGAAGCTCATAAAAGAGGGGGCATGGTGAAGGTCGCTGGGGAGGGAGTTCCATAACTTGGGGGCCGACACAGAAAAGGTAGAAGTCAAAGGGAGATGAAAGTGCTTAGCAGTTTCATAATTTCGATAACTTCTATGAAGGGTGAAACTACATATTTTCTTAGCAGATGTGTGTTTCCAAATCTGTATTTACCAAAAATGTTAGGTTGGGTGAAGCGCTTACAGGATAGAATCGGTGGGAAGGTTTAAGCACCTATCCTATGCCTGCCAGTTCTCCCCTGCAACCTCCCCCCTTTCTCAAGGTCATTTTCCTGACCAGACTTACATCCAGTTGGGGGGATGATTAAAATTGGCATGGAGGGGTGGCCATTTACAGAGAAGAATTGGTGGGTTGGGGAAAGATTTCCATTATAATGTGTAGTTGTTCCAGAAGTCACAGGAATGATATTTTCAAAATTATCTTTAGTGGTTTGGGGCTACTTCACACATTACATTTTTAGGTGCAGGAGTTGTTTTTTTTTATTTTTTTTTTTAAGTAGACATCTAGAAATGTAACATACAGATGAGGCAAACGCTTGTTTGGAAACGAATTATACAGCCATACTGGTCAGAAAGCCATCGTTGGCGAATGCTCCGCATTGAGTATACACTCTGTAGCAAACCCGAGTGTGGTGCCACATAATGTGTTAGCGCATACATTACATGTTGTCTCTTGGTTGCTGTATGAAGAGATCACAAGGTTACATCTAGGTAATTAATGCACTGTAAAAGGGATTCCGCTGAAATAGAACAGCAGCTTACTCTAGAATAACTTGGAGACAGATGACAAGTAACCCAGAGTAAAATTTTAATCTATGCACAGAATCCTAGAATGCATCCCTGAGCGATTAGAATCAGCAGGACAGCCTTTCCCAACCTGGTACAAGCTAGGGGTTTGTGGGAGCTGTAGTCCAACAGATCTGGGGGGCACCAGGTTGGGGCGGCTGGTTTATCATTGATCATAAATTGGCTACAGATTATATGCTTATGTGCCTATGGCCTGCTTTCATTTTGTGTGTGTGTGTGTGTGAAATATATATATATATATATAGAGAGAGAGAGAACTATATATGTACACACACACACACACACAATGCTTTCAAATATGTATTTTTAAGGACTTTAGAATTCAATAACTCAATGAAATTAAGGAGCTTTTAAAAAAATGGAATTGAGGATACTGTCTACAACTTATTCTGTAGCCTTCTTATAGATTTCAACAGGATTTAAGTAAGATTCTAAAGTGGCTTGTGGACTATAGTTTGGTTCCTGTCAGTGCTTACCCTTAGTTTTCTCCTGATTGATAGTAGGAAAATGTGTGCCTGTTAAAAAAAGGCAAATGTGCTGCTGCAATATAACTGTCTGCCAACACCACACCCAACAACCTTGTAGCCTTGGCCCCATAGTGTGGGAGAGTATAGGTGTGGAAGTCTGATATTGTTCGTACCAAACGAGTTGGATTCACATCAGTGTGTATTCTTTAAAGCGCTGACATGCAGAAGTACTCAAGTGTGGCAGATGCAGCCTTCGAGTAGGATTGCCAGCTCTCTTTAGAGGGGTAGACAGGGCTAGGCAGGCAGGGCTAGACAAGCCGCACAGAGATGCAGTGATAAGAAAAGCTACACTACCTGAATTTTTGTCTGTTATACAAGTGTTAAATGCACTAAGAACTGCCAGGAAAAGAATTGGCAAGCTTACATGAGCGTGCAATCCAGGATCATTATATTCAGTTGGAGTTTTACCACTGTTTTAATTAACGGGGTCCACCAACCACAAGATTAGACTCAGACCCCAATTTGGAGCTTTCGAAAACAGCCTGATTCTGCTCGAACCAGTTTGAAGGTCATCTTCTTCGACTTGGGTACCAAACCCGAGTTGAGATTTGGAATCTAAGACTTGGTGCCTCCCACTGACTCGCATGGGAAATAAAAGAAACAGCTATACGTAATTGTTTTTCCTGTTCGTCAAAAGTGGGTGAAATTTGCAGGCATAGTAGCCCCTTAGGAGGGGATCATGCCTGCCAATTTCAGAAAAATAGGTGCAATGTGCCTTTATATTTTGATTTTTTTTAAAGGGAACTGCCAATAACTTTTTTATTTCTTGACATAATTGAATTAAACTTAAAGGATAGTTGCCCCTTCTAAGGGGATTGAAGCTACCAGGTTTCAGATGAATAGGTGCAGGGATTTTTGTGCAAGAGTAAGTAGCCTTTACATTTTGAGGGTATCTGATAAAGGGCATGCTTATATCTCTATGTTCCTTGTGGAACTTTCTATTGAAAATCACAGACAACCTATATGTGGCCCTATGTAAGAAACCTGCAACGTTTCAGAAGGATGGGTGCAGCAGTTAATGTGGAAGGGAAGTCCTCAAGATTGGTGACAATACAAAATAAAATATATAAATGCAGCCATTCCAGCACTCTATGGGCAAATCTAAACTGTAAAATCTGAATGTCTGGGAGAAAAGGAATGGCTTTGCTTGGTGCCGAAAAGATAACAGTGTGGGCACCAGGTGAGCTAAGCTTCCTCGAAGAGGGCATTCTAGCAGGGTGCCACAAGTAAGAAGGCCCTCTGCCTTGTAGCCCCATGCCTAATCATAGGGGCACCTGGAGAAGGGTCTCTGAAGACCTTAGGACCTGGCAGGTACATATGCCACTGGTGAGAGCCAGTGAGGTGTAATGGTTAGAGTGTTGGACTGGGACTCGGGAGATCCGGGTTCTAGTCCCCACTCGACCATGATGTTTTGGGCCATAGACTTTCAGCCTAACCTACCTCACAGGGTTGTTGTGAGGATAGGAGGGGAGAAGGAAGAGGATTATGTAAGGCACCTTGGGTTCCTTGCTGGAAAAAAGGAGGGATATAAATATAATAAATAAATATGGGAGGAGACTATTAATTAGAGTATTATTTTGCAGGATCCAGCTTTATAATAATTTCATTTCTTTTGCTTTTTAAAAAAACATTTGGGTATACTTAGGGCATCAGTTCAAAAAAGTGTAGCACTCTGATGAAGCAAGAATTCTGGACTTTTGATCCAGCGAGGCACTTAAGGAGGCACATTCTCCAAGTTTAGCACATGTATGGTGACTTTAGAGAGGACCAGAGCTCTAGAATTCAGCACCTTTCAGGATTTGGCCTTTGATTTAGGTACAGTATTGATTTGGACTCATTTTCTTTATAATTTCATACCCAGCCTAACTGAATGGCAAAATAAATTTGCAAAGACAAGAGAAATAAGTTAACTGAAGCCATCCTACATTCCCTTCCTGATGTGAAATATTTCAAATCAATACTCTCTCCATATAGCCTGGAATTAAAATAGATGAAGTTTCATTTTTTTAAAAGCTAAGCAATTTAACTGACAGCTGGAACCGTCTGGACATAATGGGGGTGGGAATTGAATCTGTTGACCCTTTTTCACCACTTTCTTCATTACCAGCCAGGTCATGACTTGAGCTATTAATGCACCAGAACCAAAAGCCATCTTTTTGTATTCACAGATATGGACAATAAACACCCAATGCATAGTTTAAGTAGGAGTTCAGTTTTTGCCCCCAGTTTGCACTGAATAAAATGCTGATTTGCATTATACACACACACACACACACACACACCAGTTCTTTTCTGTATCAACAGGAGCAGAATAAATGTCACATTGCAATGAGGTCTTATAAGGCTGTCCCTTTTAAAGAGGCAAATCTTGTTAATGGTTGGCAATATAAGGGAGGCAAAAGCTACCTGAAGCCAGAATGATAGCAGCTTAGTTGGACTTTGTATGATGGGATGTTTCAATCTTTGGCTTGATGATGATAAATCATAAAGACAACATTCATTATTAGGGCTTCATGTGAGAGGGATACATTCTGAATAAAACCCTATCCCAGTGCCAGCTTAGGTAGCCCTTGGTGAGGTCATTCTTTTTTCTTTCTTTTTTCTTCATATGTTAAAACTCTTGAAATATGGATGCCAGATGCTATCTAGAGCTGCTAAATGGTTCCTATTTGTATGCTTTTTCAGGCAAACCAGACCCTATGTTCTGGTTCACACATCTATCTCACTAGCTCAGCCTTCCCAAACCTGGTAGTACCCTCCAGATGTTTTGGATGACAACTCCCAGAATTCCTCACCATTGGCCATGCTGGCTTGGGCTGATGGAAGTAGAAGTCCAAAACAAAAGGTGCTGCTTCTCCCTCCAACCCCACTTCCTTCTTGTTAGTCCCTCGGAGGTGCTGGAGCAAGATGCCTAACCGCAAAGACGCACACAACACTTATTATTTTTTTGTGCTGGAGAAGCTGCTGGAGCTGAAGCGGGACGGCCTGGCTGTGACAGGCATGCCCGAGGCCATCCCACACTGTTCTGATGACTGGGCGATGCTGACTGAGGAGCAAAAAGAAAAGTATGCAGAAAAGGCTCCTCAGTGGAAAGCTAAGAAAACAAAAGTAGCAGCAAAAAAGCCACCCAGCCAAGTCACAGCACCTCTTCCCACACAAACCCAGAACAGAGTTCCTGTTTCAAACCTCACCAGTCCACTTAGAAATTGTGATCAAGTTGTGCTTGAAACCTCATTCTACTTCCTGAATATCTTCAGCCACGGAGTGCTACCCCCTCATTGCAGTCGGAGTTCCCTTCCTTGTGAAATTGGCTGTGTCAAATTCTCACTTAAAGATGGAATAGCAGTCTTCCATCGCTTTAGAGATCCTGGAGAAGGTGCCACAAGGATTTCGTTTTCATTGCCAGGCTGCAGGTGGTGCTACACACAGGATTCCCATTTCTGGCTTTGAGCTTGCAACTGCAAATCATTCTGTTGTGTTACGTGACCTATACACATTAATCCAGCCATGCTGGGGCACCTGGGCACCTGTGTATTGTAAGTCTGATTATCACTTTAGGGTCAACTGGTGCCTGAAGCACATGGCTAGAGAAGTAGGCACAGTAAATCATCTGGACCTTCTCAAAGTGGAGGACCTTGTTGTGGAGCTGTATTTCTAAGACTTGGGTGTATAACACACTGGATGCCTCCATGTGGGATTACTCTGGCAATACTAGGTGCCAGTGGCATGAAGAAAATGATGTACTATTCTGTGCTCTTGCTACTTGCAAGAAAACTGCAGCTCTTCAAATCATGCCCACTTCCTATTGCATTTGAACTCCCTACTCATGAACAGGACCCAACTTATACTGCATATGTATGGCATCCAGCTAACTTCATCTCATTTACCCCTGTGTGAGGATTCTCAAAGCACAGAAGTCCAACACATCTGGAGTGCACCAGGTTGGGGAAGGCTGAACTAGCTGCCCCCTCCTCCCCACCCCAAGCAACTGCTCCCAAGCACTATTCTCATGCATGTGTTTGCATGCAGAGGTAGCACATGAACTAGGAGAGTACCAATACACCCAGGAAACAATTTCCATGAATGCAATAGCACCAAAAGGGCTCTCAGGATCATGGAAATTGCTGCTGAACATATCTGTGTACTCCTGGATCATAGAATCATAGAAAAGTAGAGTTGGAAGGGGCCTACAAGGCCATCGAGTCCAACCCCTGCTCAATGCAGGACAGGTCAAAGCATCCCTGACAGATGGCTGTCCAGCTGCACCTTGAATGCCTCCAGATTGGGAGAGCCCACCACTTCCCTAGGTAGTTGGTTCCATTGTCTTATTGCTCTGACAGTCAGGAATTTTTTCCTGATGTTTAGGTGGAATCTGGGTTCCTGTAACTTGAGCCCATTATTCCGTGTCCTGCAAACTGGGATGATCGAGAAGAGATCCTGGCCCTCCTCTGTGTGACAATCCTTCAAGTACTGGAAGAGTGCGATCATATCTCCCCTCAGTCTCCTCTTCTGAAGGCTAAACATGCCCAGTTCTTTCAGTCTCTCCTCATAGGGCCTTATTTCCAGTCCCTTTATCATCCTTGTTGCCCTCCTCTGAACCCTCTCCAGTTTGTCTACGTCCTTCTTAAAGTGTGGTGCCCAGAACTGTGTTAACGTTTCTCTGTGTGATCGCATACCTGCAGATGGGAACAATCCCATGGAGCCAAACAGCTAGCAAACTGCTGCATGTATGAATGGTCCTGAACTTACTCCACATTGGCAGTTGCTGTTAATGATCAACATAACTATCTGAACAAAGACTTGCACAGTTAAATTTGACTTATTTGCATGCATTCAGTATCTTGGAGTGTCCCAAAAGCAGTCTTTGTCCATGCAGATGGAGGGAGCACCACCATGCGCTGAACTGTATGTTAAACATTGCTTGTATAAATACACCCTGAATATAAATATGCTAAAACTGGGCTTCACATGCACTCTCAGGCAAAGCCTTACCAAACGCCTGCATGATCACACCTACCCAAAATAAATGTGATCCGAATGAATGGAATACCTTTTCATATTCTGGTAGCACGCTTTCTCGTGGAATCTGGTGCACTCAGATTTCTGTCCATATGGCTTTCATTCAGATAATTTGCCCAAATAGAAGCCCTGGAAAGTTGTGATCTTCTCAGCTGGCACTTTCATTCATTAGAAAGGGGCACAGCTAGATAGACTGCAAAGCCCAGTGGATGGAAAGCCAACACATTTTAGCTATTGCATCATATCCCCACAAGTCACTTTTCATTGACAGGATTGCAATATTCCAACTGGGTGTAATAAATGTGAGGCAAGAGGAGGTGGGGCCCAGGATAGCATTGCTGCAAATAAATAGCTGTACTACTCTTTGCCAGTTCTTGAAAAATCTGGCTATTAAAATGGCGGAGTGCACACTTACCAAATAATTAAAATAAATAAATCTAAATAAATGTTAAAGTTTCGGAAAATGACTGGCACGCTGCTGCAGGGTGATGGCAGTGCTGCTCTTTGCCCATGTTCCAGTCTGCCAAAATCAAGGGTGCAGAAACTCAGGCATGTGAGCCAAATCTGGCCTGCTTGTGGTCCCAGTGCAGGCCTCTGGAGTTCCCCACTAGGCCATGCCCCATTCCCTATGCTCCACCCCCTTTCCCCAACTTCTGATATTTTGGTAGTTTTCCAGATTTTACCGTTTTTTCCTATTATAAAAGGTTGAAAGAAATGCCTCTCCTAAGGCTTAGTTGAAATGACAGTATTATTGATATTTTGGTCCTGTCCCCTTTCCCTTTGGTCCCCCCTTTTTTTCCTTCAGTCCCACCCTCCACCGAATGCGGTCCCTGAGAGCTTCTCCAAAATGGAATTTGGCCCTCAATCTGAAAGAGATTCAACACTCCTGGCCTAGATTGTGCTCCTATCCTATGAATGAGTTAAGCATATGAAATAGTGAGGGTGAGGGGCAATGGGTGGTGTGGTATAGGGGACATAACTTCTGAAGCTGCTTGCTTTGTACAGGCAATACTTTTTCAGACTTGGCAACAATAATGAGAGCCAGTGTGGCGTAGTGGTGAGAGTGCTGGACTTGGACTCGGGAGATCCGGGTTCTAGGTCCCACTTGTCCATGAAGCTCACTGGGTGACTTTGGGCCAGTCACAGACTCTCAGCCTTAACCTGCCTCATAGAATAGTAGAGTTGGAAGAGGCCTACAAGGCCATTGAGTCCAACCCCCTGCTCAATGCAGGAACCCAAGTCAAAGCATCCCTGACAGATGGCTCTCCAGCTGCACTCTGAATGCCTCCAGTGTTGTAGAGCCCACTACCTCCCTAGGTAGTTGGTTCCATTGGTGTATTGCTCCTCTAACAGTCAGGAAATTTTTCCTGATGTCCAGGTGGAATCTGGCTTCCTGTAGCTTGAGCCCATTATTTTGTGTCCTGAAATCTGGAATGATCGAGAAGAGATCCTGGCCCTCCTTTGTGTGACAAGAGTGCTATCATATCTCCCCTCAGTCTTCTCTTCTGAAGGCTAAACATGCCCAGTTCTTTCAGTCTCTCCTCATAGTCTCTCCTCTCTCCTCATAATCTGCTCTTTCAGTCTCTCCTTTGTTTCCAGTCCCCTAATCATCTTTGTTGCCCTCCTCTGAACCCTTGGTTTGGTTTCTTTTTCCTATGTGTAGCACTTGGCATTTATCCCTATTGTTTTCAGCCCTGCTCTCTAGCCTATCAAGATCACTTTGAATTTTGTTTCTGTCTTCCAGAGTCTTAGCTGTTCCACCCAATTTTGTGTCATCTGCAAATTTGATAAGCATTCCCTGCACCTCCTCATCTAAGTCATTAATAAAAATGTTGAAGAGCACTGGGCCCAGGCCCGAGCCCTGCGGTACCCCGCTCATTACTTCTCCCCAGTTTGAGAAGGTACCATTGATAAGCACTCTTTGAGTCCGATTCTGTAACCAACTGTGGATCCATCGGATAGTTGTTCCATCTAGCCCACTTTTAGCTAGCTTGCTAATCAGGATATCATGAGGCTCTTTGTCGAAAGCTTTGCTGAAGTCAAGATACATTATGTCCACAGCATTCCCACATTCCACAAGGGAGGTTACCCGATCAAAATATGAGATCAGATTAGTCTGGCAGGATTTGTTCTTGACAAATCCATGCTGGCTTCTAGTAATCACTGCATTGTTTTCAAGGTGCTTGCAGATTGACTTCTTTATAATCTGCTCCAGAATTTTCCCAGGGATTGATGTCAGACTGACTGGTCTGTAGTTCCCAGGTTCCTCCTTCTTGCCCTTTTTGAAGATAGGAACAACATTAGCCCTCCTCCAGTCATCTGGCACTTCACCTGTCCTCCATGATTTCTCAAAGATAAAAGACAGTGGTTCTGAGAGTTCTTTTGCCAGTTTTTTTTATTACTCTAGTGCAGTTCGTAGGGCCCTGGAGATTTGAACTCATTCAAAGTAATCAGGTGTTCCCTGACCATTTGCCTATCAATCTCAAGCTGCAATCCTGCCCCTTCAGCCTGTACTTCAGGTTTGCCAGGGGGGACATAGACCCTCTTTCAGGAGAACAAGACAAAGTAAGAATTGAACACTTCTGCCTTTTGTTTGTCATCTGTTATCACTTTGCAGTCTGTGTAGTTGAACCACCATTTCTTTCCTCTGTGTTTTACTATGAACGTATCTGAAGAAAGCTTTTTTGTTGCTTTTAGCATCCCTCGCTAGCCTCAGCTCATTCTGAGCTTTAGCCTTCCTGACAGTATTCCTGCAGTTCTGTGCTGCCTGCCTGTACTCTTCCCTTGTAGCCTGGTCTTCCTTCCACTTCCTGTATGTGTCCTTTTTTGTTTTAAGGTCATCTCTCACAGGGTTGTTGTGAGGATAAAATGGAGAGGAGGGAGGATTATGAAAGCCAGCTTGGGTTCCTTGAAGGAAAAAAGGTGGGATATAAATATAATTAATATAATATAATATATAATAATAATGTTGAGCTGTCATTGCCCATGGCACACACATGATCAGTTTTCTTGTGTGCCATCATAGTTGCAGCATGCAGAGTTTTGTAGCGCTGCAAACTATTCCCTGCAAAAGCCAAAATTACCACTCAGAAGTATGAGCAACACCACTGCAATATACTGTATGTGTGCTATGTTTTTCTATAGCTATTTTTGTGCTGGATAGTACTGATGCCCCCCCCCCCCATCAAAGAAAATAAGGATGGTCACATTGGATATCCAGATATCAACTTGTGTAGAAAATAAATTAAGAAGTTTTCCTTGGGAGTGAAACTGAATAGATCTGAAGCTGTTTGTATCTATTCTAGTCCAGGGGTGGGCAGAAAGTAGCTTGGGAGCTAATGGTAGATCTCTGGGTGATTATTTTGCAGTATCACCCAGGCAAGGGTTTCTGTCTCTCACTTGTTTAACAATAGCAACACCAACATGTTTCATACACACACACACACACACCTAAATTAGGCTGCTGAAATGAAGAAATATTGGGAGTAACCAGGAATGAACTTTTGTGTGAAAGGACCATGAGCTCAGTTCAGTTCTGATACTGAGTCACAAATTCCTAGGCTCAGAATGTGCTCAGAAGCACCGCGTTCTTGAATTCTAGGTGTATGTCTTTTGCTCCTGGTTTTTCTTGGTGGATCTTGGGGTTTTAGTAACAAAATAAAATACAGTAGATCTGACAAGTCTGAAGTCTGGCTACCTCTGTTCTAGTCAACCTCCCAATTCTATAGAATTGTATAAGACTAGGAAGCAGCTGCAATTAGGAAAATAGAGCAGTAAATCATTTTCACTCCTTCCCCCAGATGTTTGAACAGTTATCAAACTACCAATCTTGAGTCAGAGTTCTAAGAGACAAGCTGCTTATATATCTTCCAGATACATAATTGTCAGTAAGCAGTCTGAGTGCATAGTCTGAGTCAATGCGAGACTAAAGGTTCAATCGACAACCCATTCACTCTAGAATTGGTGCGGGTTCAGACGGTTCAGAATAGATTGCTCACAGTCATTGGGAGTTAGGAAATCTGGGCTAAAAAGCCAGCTTAAGTCAGAGTTCAGCATTACTGACTTCCCTATTCAGTTCCGCACCCAAAGATGGGAATCCCTGACAAAGTCAATTACTTTGTCATGTATCATGCTACAGCAAGGAATATGTCTATGCTTGTAGTGAATATTCTCTTAGGTTGAAATGGAGTCTTAGATTCTTGTTAAGATGAAGCCAGCCTATGGGGAAACTGCTCCTTCACTGGGTTTCTTATTTTCTAGCAAATGCTTACATTTCAGGCCTAAGGAACTCCCTGCTGCTATAAGTTAGAGTTCCACAAGCTGACCCTTTTCCACTACCTTCAATTCTCTTAGAATACTTGAAAACCTCCTAGTAGCTTGGTATAAGAGGCTTAGGCATGAGATGAACACCACCACTAGAGACACAATGAACTATTAAACAAGTTGGTTTATTAAAGGGATATTTTGTACATAAGGGAATCTTTACTGTGGAGTTTTTAAAAGACTGCTTACTGACAATTCTTAAGGACTCAAGAGAGAGTGGTCATGTTGTTCGAATGTGGGGCCTGACTGCCATCTCCCAAAGCAGTTACTTTATTCCCAACTCAAGGATGGAAAGCGGAATATCGGTGGTCAGTATAAGAGGTTTAAAGATGTTCTTAAGGCTAATCTAAAAAAATGCAATATAAACATCGAGAACTGGGAAGCTCTGGCCCATGACGATCTAAATGGAGGTTGGCCTTTCACAAAGGTTCCATGGACTTTGAAGAAGCCCGAGTGCAAGGTGAAAGGGAGAAATGTGCTAAGCAAAAAGCACATCAAATGAATTCTTTACAGGACCATCTTCCAATCTGGTAACCTGTGTCCTCACTGTGGGAAGCTGTGTGGATCTAGAATTGGCCTCCACAATAACTTACGGACCCATCGCTAGAGTCTACACAATTTTATACAATTTCCTCTTTATTTAATTTTCTTTTTGTAATTTTAATTTTATCCTGGAAGAAAATCTTACTCAGTCACGAGTGATCGCCTACTACAATGCCTTTTTAACACCAGGCCAAATTCCCTAAATCTCCACCCCAGCCAAATTCACCCACAACCAGGTCCAGCTCAGGTACAGCCTTCTTCTGACACCAAAGCTCCTCCTGTTGTTCTGCTGGCTGCTTGGACAGTTTATCTGGGTTCTAATGCCTGCTCCTGTAAGGGCAACAGCCACCTGCCATAACACAGCCACCTGCTCCTGATCTTCACCAGCTACGTATGGTTATCACGCAGAGAAGGATTAGCATAATATTCAGGTTTCAGCTATCTACCTTCTCAGCCTTTCTCTAGTCCTTCTATATCTACCACACACCCCAACCAACAGACCTTCTCCCTGACTGACCACCAACTCTTTGGCTCAAACTGTCAACCCCTAACTGTCAACTCCCATTTCCCAACTGCTCTTTTCCACTTCGCTAGAACCCCTAGCCAATCAGAGTCTGTTGTTTCCCAGGCTAATCAAAATTGAATTTCCCCGATCCAAGCCCCATCTATAAATATTAAAAGCAATCATCTCTCTCTCCTGCTTCAGAACTTGTCACTAAGCAACTACTACTCAAACAGGCCTTCAACAAACTAATAACGCTAGGCTTCAGGCCTACACAAATACATTAAAGCCTCATAGAGGTCACACAAAGTATTTGATCATTACAAAACAACAGCAGTTATTTATACACCATAGCATTTATTCACACAGTCCCTGGGTAATTCCATAGTAGTGGCTGTGGATTTGCATGTATAATATACCCAGTTTCATTCCCCAGATCTCCTGTTAAATTATCTAATACTATTTATTTGTTTTTTGTTTTTATATCCCACCCTTTCTCACAAGGAGCCTAAGCCAGCTAACAACCCATCTAAAAACAATATAATACATGGAATACCTTCAAAATCATAACTCTAAAATTACAAATACATAATAAAATACAATGAAACCATTACTACAACACAAAACAGATAAAACACTTGCCTCCACCCCAGAAACTTATATAAATAAATACATCTTTAACTGGCACCTGGATGACAACAGCATGGGGGACAGCTGAAACTCTACTGGAAAGGAGTTCCAGATTTGGGGGACCACCACCAAGAAAGCTCTGCCATGTATGGTAGCCCCATAGGCCACAATCCCCAAGAGCACCACAAGCAAAGCCTCCCCAGCCAATCATAAATCCCGGGTTGGTCAGTACTGGGGAAAGAAACCTTTTTCAGACTTCTCTGTAAGGCAGGGGTGAGCAACCTGCAGCTCTTGGCCTAATTTCAAAAGCCCTCTGTATGCAATCAGTTCAGACCTCTGGCAAGAGCAATCTGCCCCTTTCCTGCATGGGAAGGAAGAGGGAGGAAAAGGGATGGCAGAGAGAGAGAGAGAGAGAGAGAGAGAGAGAGAAGGGGTCACTTTTTTTCTGGCCCTGGCCACTGCTGACTTTGACCCCACTTACTGCCAACATACCGCCCCTGACAGATTTTCCAGGAGGGAATGCAGCTCTCAACAGAAAAAGTTTGCCCACCCCTGCTGTCAGGATAGGTAGTATTAAATCATCCAACTGGTTAGTATTGGTACAATGTGACCTGGCTCTGCAAGCCACAGAATATCTGTACACAGTTGCCTGTCTGTGCAGCAGTTGTTTGGGAGCCATCAGCTGTGTGTTAATGTGCAGCTAATGCAACACTGGCCACCCATAAACCCTGTGTTACATGGTATCTTTTCTCAGCTACTGTTTCTGGTATCTTTACATGGTATAGTCTGAGGGCATAACATAGCTATTTTGCTGAAGCTAAGGAGGTCTGGATCTGGTCAGTTCCTGGATGGGAGACTGCTTAGGAATCCCAGGTATGCCACCTTGAGTTTCATGATGGAAGAAAGGTGGGATATAAATGTATTAAAATAAATAATATTCCAGTTTTACACTAAAATCAGTGATACAAGACCATAGGGTGCTCCCATGTACATGCCCTAATCCAATGCCATGATGATATTGCCACAATAATATTGCACATGTAAGAATCTCATGTGGCCCTTAGCAGCACCAGAGAAAAATTGTATAATGAAACATAAATCCTGCTCATCTAATTTCCAGCTCATAAATGTTGCTGTGAAATTAAAATCTTTCAGCGAAATAAATTGCACTTCACCTTTACAGATAAAGAAAACAAATGACTGTAAGAAAGCCAAAGACAGTATCTTTCCAATTTCCTGTCCATAAATTCTGCCAAGGAGCTACATCAGGAGGAGCCAAGGGAGACATGGGGACACAGGTGCCTGCATATGCTGAGCCAAGAACAGCTTTTGCAAATAGTCATTCTTCATAATTTTGATAAGGCGTGAGTGTCATTAGCCTGCCAACATCCACAGACACATTTGAATGTTGTTATAAACCAACAGGCTCCAGAAAAGATGCTATCACTTAGCCTCAAGCAGCCTTCAGAAAAATTACCTTTCAGGGACAAAGGTCGTTCATGCAAGAAAAATATTTGACTCATGCCACACACATTGTATGTATTGTGTATACCTTATGTTAAGGCACATCCCTTTCGGGTGATGGAAAGGGATTGGTTATAATTCCAAACCACCTGAAACTGTGTCAGGTGTCTTGTCATAGGCAGCCTGAGCTGAGGAACCTTTTTCAGCCCAAGGGATGGATTGTCACCTGGGAAACCTCCCAGGGGCCACATGCCAGCAGTGGGTGTGGCCAGAGTCCAAAGTGGGCATGGCCACCCCACTCTCACACACACCATTCATTCACACCCATCACACTCATACATCCATGTGCACATACACACACCCCTATGCAGAGCCAGAGCAGCTCCTGCTTTGCTGCTGCTGCTGCAGAGGGAAGAGGGAGCTGCTCCTTCAAGAATTGCCCTTTCAGGGAACTCCAGAAGCATCAAAGCAGCTGCTCCCGAGGATGCTAGAGTTTATTTAATGCTTAGTACCATTCATGGTTTCAGGATCAGGACTGAGATCTAACAGTAGGAATAAGGTGCATTCTGGCCGTCAACAGTCTGGGAGTCAATTCTGAAAGCTTTAGCTGAAGACAAGGTCAGAAATATGCCAAGCAGAAGCATAGTCAGGGCTGTACTGATGTGTCTAGAGTCTAGTCAAAGTGGTATGAATAGGAAGGGATGACAATGCCAGTTCCAGGTTTTGGGGGCCCTTGGGCAAGACACCCTCAATGGGGACTCTACCTTTTCACCATCGTTGACCTAGGGATGTGTGAGAAATCTCATGGGGGGGGGGAATCTCATGGGGGGGGTGGAAGCTCGGCGAACTTCCACCACCACCCCTGCTAACCCCCCTGAGCTCTGTGCCGACTTACCTCTCCCTGGCTTGGCATATCTCCCCAGCGAGGAGCTGGGGAGAGGTACTTCCGGGTCCCCGGCGCTGTGTCTTTCCTGTAAGTGCCATAGAAAACAACTTTAAAACGGCCGCAATTTGCTATTCGCAGCCGTTTTAAGGTGGTTTGCTATGGCACTTACGGGAAAGACACAGCGCCGGGGACCCGGAAGTGATGCGACGGGTCCTGCACTGTGCCAGGAAGTGAGGCGACGGGACCCCCACACTGCATCACTTCCAGGAACTCAGTGGTCCGCCGGTCGCCTTGCTGCCGCCGCGAGACGAATCACGCGCCACAGGGATGCTGCTCACCGAGCACCCGGCGAGTCAAGGTAAGGGAATTCGCCCATCCCTAGTTGACACCAGCTGTTACTGCTCCTCATCCTCTTTCTCATCATTGCTACCACTTGCTTACTTGTCAGGCCAGTGTGCAAGTAGGCAGTGGCATCTACTGCTCCTCCTTCTCACTACCACTGTTGTCTGGGCCAGAGTGAGAAGAAGGTGAACAAGCAGGATATAATATTAAAGAAGAGGAGCAACTCCAAAGGGCTATTCGCAGTGGGCCCCTGCAGTGGTATGGGGCCTCAGTTGGTGCCCAACCATGCCTACCCTTGACACTGGCCCTGGATGATGAGCAGGATAGAAATATAATGGGAAATTGGACTGGAGCAAGTGCAGGACTGTGAGGAGTAACAAGTACTAGGTATAGTCATAGGATTTTCAGGGAGTTCAAGAACTAGGCAAGACAAAGTAATCTGTTGCCTTCACAGTGGACTTTTGATAGTATTTATACATAGGGCCAGTTTGCGCGACATGGCCGGCTCATCGTGGGTTATTTAACTACTACTAATTGAGGGTTATGTGAGGGTTGTTTAACCTACACACACAGGTAGGCTTCCTTGCTCAGAATCCATGCTCGATATGTGGACATCAGGGGATCAGGGATGAGTCCAGGGAGCCACACAGTGTCACGGGGGGGGGGGGAATAGTAGAGTGACTCTACTGCCCCTTTTATGCTTGGAAATCTCTTCATGTGTATACTATCTGGAGGAGGTTCTATTGTCAATGTTGTCAATGTGCCTGTTCACTGTGCTAACCATCCTCGTTTGGCATTTAATTTGGCTTGTTCCTTTGTTTCTGTAAGGAGCAGAATGTTTCTTGGTGTTTGTTTTTAAATAACCTTCTGAGAGTTTCTTTCAAAATGCTATTTTTAAACTCTGCATTAGAAACAAGAGTGTACAGTTACTCTTTCCTCCTATCTCCGAACTTGTGTGATATTACCCTGATGCTTATTAGTTTTTTGCCCCCACCCCTGTATTTAACTATGCTACTGTCTCATGGGAATGGAACATTCCTTGGGATGAGCAAAACATATGTATCCCCTTTATTTGTACACACTGCTCATTCTGCCTTCTGTACAAGCAACAGTACATAATCATGCTAGGAAAATGCCCCACACATTCTCTTCCTGGGGAGAGGTTGTCCTGGTTGTGTTCCAGTAAGATCTAGATGTTAACTCAATTAGCTACTCAGGGCAATAGTGTGTAAATGCCGCTGTAGTAGTGTGCATTATCCTATTGTCCTCCAGTTACCATTTCTGCCTTTGTTGGCAGCATTCACAGCTGAAGAGCAAATCAGGTTCACAAGTTGACAGGCCAAAATGGGAATGATGGGGGGAGGGGGAAATCAGCTTCTTCATTGTGCATGGAACCTCATGAAACACACACAAAGACCTTTGGTCTTAAGCATATAAATGTACTTTTCAGGGAGAAATGCTTGCTTCGTAGCTTCCCACCCCACCCCTGCTTGGATGGTGTTAAATTATGATAGGTCAGGGGGCACAATTGAAATGTTTGTTGAAGAGGTTTCTAGAGATTTTTCCATGTACAGCAGGGCTGGGCAACTTGTGGCCCTCCAGATGTTTTGGCCTACAACTCTGATCAGTCCTAGCCACCATAGCCAGTGGTGAAGGATCATGGGAGTTGTGGCCCTCCAGCTGTTTTGGCCTACAAGTTGCTCCCTTCTGATGTAGAGATTTGTTTAGATCTTGAGGCAGGGGGAACGTATGCAGGGTACCCAAGAAAGATCATCAAATGATATGGTACCTGTGTACAGCCCACCCAGATTCCCCATCCATTTACACAACAAACGTAGGGAATCTGAGGCTGTAGAAGTGTCACACACATGGAAGAATATCATTGGCTTGAGAAACCCTGTGCCATAATGTAACTGGAGTTGGTCATGAGCTTAGATTGCAACTAATAAAATTAAACTCAGTTGAGACAAGATGGCACTGCTGTGGAGGGGGCGGGATTTCCATGAGCAGGGATGAGGCATTCACACTATGCAGCAGTTCACCCACCCACCCCTTAAGGAACAGGTTTGGCTTATACTTTTAGATCCAGCTTTGATTGTGAAGTCCCAAGTGGCATCTATGTTAGCTTTACTGTGCAATCCTATGCATGTTGAGACAAAAAGTCCTACATTCTTGCTGCAGAATGCTGGGAGTTGTAGGACTTTTTTTCTGTCTAAACATGCATAGGATTGCACCCTTAGGAACTTAGGAAGCTTCCTTATGCCAGGTCAGACTATTTGTCCAGCTAGCCCAGTATTGTCTTCTGTGACTGGCAGCAGGTCGCCAAGTTGTTATCACCAGCTATCTAATCCTTTTAACTGTAGATACTAGAGACTGCACCTGGAACCTTCAGCCTGCAAAGCGTGTGTTCTGCCACAGAATGATGGCCTCTCCCTACAAGGATGTCAGTTCACACAGTACATTCCTTTCCCACATGACCAAATCAATGCATGAACTGCAGGACTACAGATATAGCCACCAGCCACTTCCATGACTAAGACAGCAAGGTTTATTCCCCAGGCATTGAAATCGCAGAAATTGGTACTGTTCATATCTATGATGGGCTGTTTCACATATTTGCCAAGGCAAATACGTACATGGAGAAGATCAGGACAAGCTGTATGGTGTTGTGTAAATCAGCACTTAGTTCCATTTTTTTCTGGCACTTTTATTGTAACACTTGAATCTATTCAACAGAGAGACTTCTGATTAAGAAATGCTGTCTGTAACTGGAATATTCTGAGGTGAATGTATTTATTATTCAATAGTGTTATATACCACTTACCATATTTAAAAAATATCTCTAAGCAGTTTCAAAGAAAATATATTAAAATACATTAACATTTAAGCAAATATCTTTCGCTGTATGAGAGGTATTTGCAAAATAACCAAAAGTTGCAAGGTGTTGGGTTTTTTAAAAATCTCACTACATGTGTTAATCAGCTTACCAATGGCAAGGATATCTGTGTTATCAGTGATCACCCAACAACTATGTGTGAATGGCCACTGTTAATAAATTAATTTTGACTGTCTTTACTTCCTGCATTTAATTTCCCTCTTGATTTCACTGTTTACCACCCCCAACACCTCATCTGAAACATAACAGTCTCATGAAAGGGTGGTGAGGATATTAAGTGTTATCAAGAAGTAATCCTTTTAAGCAGTGGCTCTAGCCACTTTCATACCTTCTCCTCTGCTCTTTCACTAATGTGTCCAGGTAACCTACCTTACAGAGGACAGTCCTCTATTTGAAGGGCTGCCAGAGGACCATCCTCTGTTTGAAGGGCTGTCTGGTATAAAGATAAAAGAATCATAAGAAACTGGGAGAGCAGGGTCTTTATGGTTGACCATCAACAGCACCTGAACTTCAGACTGAGCAGGCAGACACCCAGTTTACAAAGAAAATATATTAAAATACATTAAAATGTAAGCAAAGGGTACTACTGTATGAGAGAGGTATTTGCAAAATAACCAAGCAATAATTAGTAGCCTTCCCCTCTGGCCCATGAACGATCTAAATGGAGGTTGGCCTTTCACAAAGGTTCCATGGACTTTGAAGAAGCCTGAGTGCAAGGTGAAAGGGAGAAATGTGCTAAGCAAAAAGCACATCAAATGAATCCTTTACAGGACCATCTTCCAATCTGGTAACCTGTGTCCTCACTGTGGGAAGCTGTGTGGATCTAGAATTGGCCTCCACAATAACTTACGGACCCATCGCTAGAGTCTACACAATCTTCTTTAGAATTTCCTCCTTTTATCCCGGAAGACAATCTTACTCGGTCACGAGTGATCGCCTGATGATGATGATGATATTGTATTTCTATTTAAGTTATATTAATCATTGTTAAAGTTGTATCTATACATATCAATTAGCATATGCAAATCAGTCTCTTTTTCCTCATTTTTGGTGACGCGTGTCCTCTTTTTTGGAGATGTGTAAGTGGCCACCCTAACTTTCATTCTACAGACAGAGAACAAGTTTTGACTGCTGGCCCTGCTGCTGCTATCACTGAGGGGTGATGCCTACGGCATGGCAATATTGGGAGGAAGGCCAATGGTAGCCCCATTCCCTCCTCCACATGTAGAATAAACTTGCAGGAAAAGGTGTTAAAGAGACTATAGAACTTGTCACATATGGTAAGCCTTGAATAATAGTTTGCAGTAGCCAGGGGGTGGGGGTGAAGAAGCAAATTGCCTCAAGCCAAAAATTTGCTTTGTGGAAAAACACATGTCCCACCACTTCTGCAGACAAGACACGTTTCTCTAATGATTCAACAAGGTGCAATGTCTAGTTTTAATAGCCAGTTTGAACTTTCTGCTAAAAAGGGCATGGTAATTCAACCCCAAGAAAAGATGCTACAGTGAAGGAGGACCTTCAGTGTGTTGAATATAGCTACAGGGTAGAAAACAAGATGCAGCAAGTGATTAGACAGGGACAAAATCACCCAGTTCTGCTCTAGAGAAGGTTCAGCAGATCTGGATATTTCATTCAAATTTTCTTTTCTTCCCCTTCCAAAGTCTGTTGTAGATTATGGAAGCATTGGTTCTGGTCTGGTGGCATCTTCAGTTTCGGTGACTTAGCAGACCTCATCATGCATGAACAAATGTGATGTGATTCTATTTGCTCAAGATGCTTTTGAGCAACTAGAATGTGCAGTGAGGTCCACCACATCACAGGTGCCTCTGTATCCACAACATATTCCTGTAAGTCCCACAGTCTGTAAGTCCCCAGAATTCACTCTGAATTCCCTTTAGTGGCTCTACAGAATTTGGTGGCCACTAAGCTACAAGAAGCAAGACAGGAACCAAGAAAAAATAGGGGGGACCCTAAGGAGTGGGGAACCCCAAAACAGTCCAGGGACTGCACAATGGCTATGGAATGCTGAACAACAACCCTAAAACAGCCCATGAATTGTGGGTATTTTGTTAACCATGCCTACAACCCACCCTCGCCAGGTTCAGACAACACAACAACCTACAAGCAGGGGTTTCCGCAAACCACAGTGGCTTATTTAAGCCACCATGGCTGAAAATGATCATGCAAACCAGGTCACTGTTTGGAGCGGGAAATGGAAAACTGGAGGGGAGGGGAATGCAATGGAGTATCCTGGCTAGCTGTAACCCTGAACAGGAGCATCCACATTGTAGCATATTTTTGTAGGCCCCCACTTGTTCTACTTCCATACTTCTGTAAAGGAACCCTGTACAATGAAAAAGAGGAGCTGGTATTTGAACTTGAGCCTGGAGATAATGAAAGGAAACTAGACTAGTGGAGGGTTGTTGCTTAGATAAATATACCTAGGGGCATTTATATCAGAAGTTGTGACAGACTGATATGCCTGTATATTTAGCCAGATCAGGTCCAGATAAAGCCAGGAAGAAAGCTGAGTCAGCTACTCTGCCTTCACCATTCCTACTTAGGTCATGGAAATGTGGTTTGTAGCTTATCCATGTGGCGCCAACCTTAAAATACCTTTGACTCATATGACTAAAAGGTAAAAGCTTTTGTGGATTACCCTGCAGGGAAATGGGATTAGCACCCTTTGGCTAAACTCCCTTTGGTCTGTTACAAAGCTACAGAGAATTACCCAAGGCACACTTAGTCTGAAACTAGTTGTTAACTCTGAACAACTCAATACCAATATAGAAGAGAAATAGCTTTCTTATGCTTTTTTTTTTTTTTACATTCCACAAATCATGCAACAGAACTCAACAAATCCCGGTTAGAGGAACTGTACAACCATGTATGCACCTAGCTGCATCAGACACTTCTTAGCTTTATGATATTCATTCAGTTGATTCTTTAAAAAATCCAGAGCTTTCTCATAGCAATGTATCCGCACTAGTCCAGTGCAGCAGCTTTAGCTTGCGCTCTTGAGCATTCATAGGATGAGGTGGCAGCCTTGCTGTACGGAAAATAGCATTGTTGCAGGGTGATAGCATATCTGACTTGTTTAATAATTAAAAGAAGAAATCACAGGATACATACATTTCAGCAGTGATGAGTGGGAGGGCAGTAACTTTACCTAAACTACCTTTTTAAAAAAAGTATAACATTTAAATAAATAGTTACAATGTTTTCTTGATTAATTGGATTGCTTAATTGATCAATTACAAATCATCTGATGGACAAAAAGTTGTCCCAATAATCACTCAGCAAGTTTTTAAAAATCTGTGTAAAACTTATAATACAAGTACTATAATACAAAAACTATAGTACAAGTACAACACTTGCAGAAGGCAGTACAGCAGTGGTGGCGGAACTTTCTGCTGCAGCACCAGGGATGTTTCCAGCAGTGAAACTCTCTGCCCATCTGCACTTACTGTATCGAGCGGGAGGTCCACATTATAGAGTGGTCGCTCAGGTGTCCTCATCAGGAGCTTAGGATTTCTCACCTGTCACATGATGCACCAGCTCACAACTACATATGAAAACAACCACAAATAAATGAGTAACAGTAGCATCAACTCATTAAAAGGCATTATCTGAAAAGATCTTGAGAAGGTACATATATGTGTATATCCTCTCCTGTTTATTCAGGAGCTCTGTATATGCCTCTGAGTGGAATGCTCTTTTCTATTTGGTCCAACTGCAAAGATGGCTTTAATTTTGCTCCTCTGGAGAATGCTAGAGCTCATAACAAGCCATCTCTCTGTACTTGGAAAATAGCTGGCCTTTTAATACAAAATTTTCTGTCTGCACTAGGATTTAAGAGCAAAATTTTGAGTTTTAGCTTGCCTGCTCCTGTAGAATTGACCTATTGCGGAACTGAGTTCACAATCCCCACACAGTCCGATTCAGAGAAGACTTCAAACTCTTTTCATGCCCTGTCATAGAGCCTGATTTTTCAGTATCACAGTATCTAGCCTACTCCATTGCTGCAGGATGGGGGAGACCTTCTCAGCTTACGGCGCCGGACACACACTCACCCCTGGTTTTCATTGTCCATGGTAGCTACAAGAGGAAAAACAGCCTGGATTTTTAGCATATCAACACATTTCACACCTCTTCAAGGAGAATTGGCTAGAATGGACCAGTGGAGTTTTCTTATACCAAAAGTGCTATTTTATTTATTTATATATCACATCTATAGCTTTCCAAGGAACTCTAGGTGGCACAAATGCAAGTTATTTTATTCTCATAACAGCTCAGACATCACAGCCAGATGTGATGTGCCTTGGCCATTAGGGCCATGCTCCAGACTGATGTGCTCTCTTCTCCCTCTCCAATGCTCTAAACTTATTATTATTATTATTATTATTATTATTATTATTATTATTATTAAGCACTAATGAACTGATAGGGTGCTTGTCCTCAGGGGATCACACTTATCTCTCTTTGCCTTTTTGAAACAATGTCTTCATTTCAAAGAGGTGTGCACAGAAGAACATCCCAGTGGATTGTTCATGTTGTGCTTTGTTGTTGTTTTAAAAATCTCCTAAAAATGGTAGTATGCATACTTCATCACTGGAAGATTTGCTTGAATACAAACACCTGGATTCATTACCTTATCCATCCACTTCTCTCTCCCCCTCAAAAAAAGACCCAGTGTTATTGATGTCATTCCTATAAAAATCCTTTTGTGTTGAAAATAGCATCCTCTTCCAATAATCCAGATATTGTTCACGGAGAGTTCTGTTTCCTCTTCTTCGTTATTAAGGGCTGCTGTGGCAATCCACTCTTTCCTGTTCCCAGGGTTTCACTGAACGATAACTTCCTCTCTTGACACCTCTTTCATCCAAGGGCAGGACATCTGTCTTCCTTCCAATTATGAGAAACTTCTTCTGACCTCTTATTCAGCTGGGCTATGTTGTCACTCTTTTCCCCCAGTCTGTACCAAAATATTACCTCGGTCCCAGTCAGCACAGATGTGATGGCAAGCTAGAAACAAAAACAAGATTGACTCAAGGGGATTGGATGACACTGAATTCAAGGGAAGCACTGCAAATTCTGGCTCTTACAAAAATAGAGAGGTGGAGAGATAGGATACATTAGATGAGTTCTCTTAAATTATTTCCAAAGTCTTGAAATGTTTGGTTAAGGTGGGTACAGAAGAATGAAGAGCTACTCTACCTCTCATCTAAGACATTAGCTTCTGCTGTGTTTGGGTCTTCAGAGTGGGCATGTATCTTTTTGAAGAATTATATTCATGGCACAATCGTATACCCACTTACCTGAGAATGAGCCCCATTGAACTCAATAGGACTTACCTCTGAGTAGACATATATAGGATTTCACTGTTAGGTGTAGATAAGCTTGCCCAAATCTGAATGCAGTACAGTACAATACCAGCATATCTATTAATTATTTATGTCACATTTCCTGAGGCTGATCCTAGCAGCTGCAGATTCAAGCATCCAAGAGGTCCAAGTTGGTCAGCACAAACAGGGATCAGGCAAAAGGCCAGATCTCAACAGTCCACATCACAGGCAACAAGGTTCCAAGACAACACAGCAGACAAGGGGCAGGCAGAAGGAGAGTCAAGAGTTCACTCCAGGAGTCATACCAGCAACTAGTCCACATCTCTATCAGTGATGTCCTCTGTGAGGTCCTCTTTAGCTCTCCCTTTCTGTTGTCTTTGCATCCATTCCCATTTCTTCTTAATGGTTAGATTGTACAACACACCCACCCACCACCATTTATTGCTTTACATACAGCATGTTTCATTTGTATTCATAAGTATTCACAGCTTAAAACTCAAGCAGGCCATTCACACTGCAGGTTAAATACACCCCTGTATCCTCAATATTACAAAGCCAGAGCCTGTTTATACATTCAGAAGGAGAATCAAAAGCTGAAGCCACCTTGCACATGTTTAAAAGACTACTGAACACTGCCAAGTGTGGGCTGCAAGCAAACCCAGGTCAAAGTTTTCAAATGTAGCTTTCCATATCTGTGTGCCCTTATTCTGGTTTCTAGCTAAAAATAGAAAAGTGTAGAGCTAGCAACAGGCAAAAACCTGAAAAATCACTTTTACAGCACAATCTTAGGGCCTCTAGACAGCGTCTAGATGGCCATAGGATTCCCAGCTATGAGGTCGTAAAATTGCTCCAACCTCCTAGCTGCAGTCAGATCCCCCTCCCTCCCCTCACAGCTGGTTCAGAAAGAGCCACACAGGCTGCTACTCTGAGGTCACGATATACCTCAGAGAAGGGCTTTTGGGGGCGTTCTGGAGGGTGAGGAGGAGACCAGCGCCACCAAGATACAAGGTAGCCTGGCGGCACCTCAGCTTCCCTTCCCTCCCTGCTCCAAAGCGCCACACTTAGAGGGCTGAAATCAGTTGTCTACGTGCTTTGCAGGGCAGGAGGAGCACGGAGGCGACCTTTGCCTTTGCGCTCCTCCCGCCCTCCATAGGATGCCACTAATCCTCCATGTTCGGAGGGCTATGGGCATCCCGATTGGATTGCGCCTTTAAACATTAAAAAAGTATGAGATTTATTAAGCATTCAAGCCATCCCTGAGGATTAGGAAGATAGGGTAAATTCAACAGCATGCTAGCTGAGCCTTCCCCAGCCTGATGGGAGATGCTGGGAGTTGTAGTCCCAACACCTCTGGAAGGCACCAGGTTGGGCAAGGCTGCACTGGCGAAGTCTGCTAGCACAGTGAGACCTTCTCACACTCTCCTCTCCCCATCAGTCCTTTATGCCCCCCCCCCGAATATCTGCTTTGGAGGGTTTCCCAGCCCTCCAAAGCAGGTTTTGAGGGCACACAGAGAGCTGCAAAGGAGTGGAATCCTCCCGCCCCAAACACATCTAGAGGGGAAGGCTGACCTACAGTTTAGATCTACATATTTTGTGTCTTCATTTTTATAGGATTGCTCTCTTAAAAACTAGCAATATAACCAGGTATGGGCAGCAATTTAGATGGCGACACAATCCATTACCAACAACTCCCTTTGAAAGATCAGTCTAGGGGTACTCCTAGATTCATCATTGTTGCTGGAGTCCCAAATGACTGCGGTGGCTCGGAACTGCACCGGCTATTCACTACTGGGCTAGATTTAAGGTTCTGGTACTTGTGTACAAAGCCTGAAACAATTGGGACCAGGATACCTGAGAGAGCGCCTTCTCCCTTACCAACGTGAGGTCATTGGAGCACCTTCTGGTGCTTCCGTGGGGACCTATGGCCCACTTGGAATCCACCAGGAGAAGAGCTTTCAGTGTGGTAGCTCCATTTCTGTGGAACTCCCTGCCTCTGGAGGACAGACGGGCTCCCACATTGTGTTGCTTTTGGCACCTGCTGAAGACCTTCTTGTTCCAGGAAGCCTTCTCTGCTGTCTAACCACCATTTTAATGATACCTTGTTTCCAATGTATTGTTTATGTTTCTTTTATTGTTTTTATTTTGTTATTGTTTACCGCTCTGGAATCTGTTTAGATATGGAGTGGTATACAAATACTGTAAATAAATAAATAAAGCAATGTCTTTACTCGGCACTAATGCAAAGCAATAATTTCCTGCAGAAGGGTATTACAGAACTTTTGTGCATGGGAGAAGAGCCTATCCCATGTGGGATGATAGTTGCGGGTGGGGGCAGGAAAGAGCAGGGCCTCCAATGAAAACCCATACAACCTGGTAGGTTCATAGGAGAAGAGAAGATCCTTAAGGTATACCAGTCCCAACTGTTTAGGGCTTTTAAGGTCTGGAGGTTGGGTCCAAAGGGCAGCCTGGGGATTCTGCTCGTGTACCGTCCACCCCGCTGCACGACAGACTCCCTGGCCGAGGTGCTGGAGGTGGTCTCCGATGTGCGTGTGTTGTCCCCCAGGCTAGTGGTGCTGGGGGACTTCAACTGTGCATTTGGGGGCTTCCCTCACTGGGGCACCTCGGGACTTTATGGAGACCATGGCTTCCTGGGAGCTGCACCCTGTATTAACTGGACCTACCCATGTAGCCGGTCATGCACTGGACTTGGTTTTTGTTTCCGGAGAGGGGGAAAATGATCTGGAGATCGGGGGTATATCCACCACCCCCTTGTCATGGTCAGATCACTATCTGGTGGGGTTGGATTTCTCGGTGCCACAACCCCTCTGCAGGGGTGAGGGACCTATTAGAATGGTCCGCCCCAGGCGTCTTATGGATCCGGATGGATTCCTGAACGCGCTTGGGGAATTGGAGCACACAAACGGTAGCTCGGTCGAGACCCTGGTGAATGACTGGAATGCTGCAATCACCAGGGCATTAGATCGAGTTGCCCCGAAGCGCCCTCTTCGCCTAAACAGAGCTCGCGCGGCACCATGGTTCACTCCGTCGCTGCGAGCTCTGAAACAAGAGGTGAGAAGGCTAGAGCGCCGATGGCGAAATTCCCGCTCCGAAGACGATCGAACACGGGTTAGAGCTGCATCTTCAGCCTACCGGGTGGCGGTGAAGGCAGCAAAAAAGAATTTCTATGCTGCCTCCATTGCGTCTGCAGAGTGCTGCCCCAGGAGGCTGTTCCAAGTGGTCCGGAGTCTGGTCGGTCCAGTCGCTCCGGACCCACTAGAACAGTCAAAAGCCTCCTGTGAGGCTTTAGCGAAGCACTTCGCAGATAAAATCGATCGGATTAGGAGTGGGATATCGTACGTCGTGGACACAGGGAGTGAGCGGGAGGAGGCCAATGGCAGACCGGTTTTGTGGGATCGGTTTCGGCTTCTTCCTTCTGATGAAGTGGACAAGGTGCTTTCATCTGTGAGGCCGACCACCTGCTTGTTTGACCCTTGCCCATCCTGGCTCATCATGAGCTGCAGGGAGAGACTGGGTGAGGGGATCAAGGCGGTGGTGAATGCCTCCCTCGAGGAGGGAGTGATGCCATCAGCCCTCAAGGAGGCAGTAATAAGACCGCTTCTAAAGAAGCCCTCCTTGGATCCCCAGGATTTAAACAACTTTCGCCCAGTCTCCAATTTACCATTTCTGGGCAAGGTGATCGAGCGGGTGGTGGGTGCTCAGTTGAAGGCACACTTGGATGAAGCCGATTATTTGGATCCGTGCCAGTCGGGCTTCAGGTCTGGACATGGGACGGAGACGGCCTTGGTCGCCTTGGTGGATAATATGAGGAGGGCTTTGGATAGGGGCGAATGTTCCTTTCTAGTCCTCCTCGATCTCTCAGCGGCTTTTGATACCGTTGACCACGGTATCCTCCTGGACCGTCTGGAGGGGTTGGGCTTGGGAGGCACTGTATTGCAGTGGTTCCGGTCCCTCCTCTCTGGAAGGTATCAGAGGGTAGTTCTCGGGGAGGAGGCTTCGGACCCTCGGCTGCTCACTTGTGGAGTGCCGCAGGGTTCCATCCTCTCCCCGATGTTATTCAACATCTACCTCAAGCCGCTGGGAGCTATCATCAGGAGGTTTGGGGTGCAGTGTCATCAGTATGCGGATGACACGCAGCTCTACCGCTGTTTCAAGTCCTCACCGAGGTTGGCCGTTGAGACCCTGTCCAAGTGCCTGGAGGCAGTGGCTGGCTGGATGGGAAGGAACATGCTGAAACTGAACCCCGACAAGACCGAGGTACTTCTGGTGGGGGACAAGGGAAGGTTAGGGGATGTTGACCTGGTGCTGAATGGGGTACATCTACCCCTGAAGGACCAGGTCCGCAGCTTGGGGGTCATTCTAGACTCCCAGCTGTCCATGGAGGCTCAGGTGGCAGCTGTGAGCCGGGCGGCGCTGTATCAACTCCATCTGATACGGCAGCTGCGCCCCTACCTTCCTAATCACCTGCTCCCATCAGTGGTTCATGCCTTGGTCTCCTCTCGCCTAGACTACTGTAATGCGCTCTACGTGGGGTTACCCTTGAAGACGGTCCGGAAGCTTCAGCTGGTACAGAACGCGGCGGCTCGCCTGATTAAGGGCAGCCGCCGGCGTGATCACATCACGCCAGTGCTTAATGAGTTGCACTGGCTACCAGTTGCTTGCCGAGCCGAATTCAAGGTGTTGGTTTTGACCTTTAAAACCCTACACGGCTCCGGCCCAGCTTATCTCAAGGAGCGCCTCCAGCAACATCAAGTAGGCCGCTCAACAAGGTCTGCCACGGACGGCCTTCTCCTTATCCCATCAGCCAGAGCAGCCAGGCTGGTGGGGACTAGGAAGAGGGCCTTCTCTGTGGCGGCCCCCACATTATGGAACTCCCTCCCTAGTGACCTTCGCCATGCCCCCTCCATGATGAGCTTCCGCCGTGCATTAAAAACATGGCTGTTCAGGCGGGAATATGGGGTGGGTTAGGTTTTTAATGAGAATTTTTTATATTGTTTTAATTATTATGTTTTATTGTGTTTTATTGTATTTTAATTGTACATCGCCCAGGGTGGCCGGGTGACCGGCCAGATGGGTGATTGATAAATATAATAAATAAATAAATAAATAAAACCAACACTTTGAAATGGGCTCAGGAGCAATTTGAGTAGCAATAACAATGAGAAAATATCAGAGTTAAAGGCAGCTGTGGGATCTTGTCCTAGTTTGGAGGGAGCTTCAGTTTCAGGCATGGATTCTTACTGGGGGGGGGGGAGTGGTAGAGTTGGGCCCAGCTGTGGGGAATCAGAGACTTGACAGTTCAGTTCTGCCAGGCCTCCCACTGCCCAGTGAACAGGGTGGGGATGAGGCTCTGGAGGCGGATGCAGCTGGACGGCTCAACTTGGACAGAGGCTCCTGCTTACCAGTCAGGGACATCATCCCTGGCAACAGGGCAGCAGGAGGAGGAACCTCCGGGAGAGGGTGTTTCAGGGGGTCACCCCTTTGGTCCGGAGCCAGCAGAAGAGAGCAGGACAGAACCACCCAGTCAGGCATAGCCATCAGTTGAGGGGCCAGTTTCCCTGCCAGGACCCAATCTCTGATAGCAATTGCTAGTAGCCGCTCTCTCTATATAAACCTTGGTAGCTCCCCGTAACCCTCATAGGAGACAGACAACGCATCACCATCCTGGACAGCTTCCCACCTACTTGGAAACAGGAATGTTGTGAACTGACTTGGTGAGCAGCACTGGATGTGTTGCACTCTATTCATGCTCTGGAGGGCTGGATTTATAGCCTGGGACTTATTATATAAGCTTGTTTATTGGGACATTTATTGCCTCTGTGAGAGCTGTTTGCTCATTAGGGGAATTACTGCAATAATAGCTGGTTACTGCGACTCTTGCCTGTCTGTAGGAGTCCAGGACGGGACAGCAGCCTTATGTAATAGCACATTGCAATACTCTAATTTGGAAGTCACCGAACCGAAGCACATGGGAAGGGCTGTAGTTCAGCAGTAGAGCACATGCTTTGCATGCAAAAAGTTCCAAGTTCAATCCACAGCATCACCAGGTAGGGCTCGGAAAGAATCCTGCTTGAAACCCTGGAGAGCAGCTGCCAGTCATTGTCGATAATACTGAGCTAGGTGGACCAATGGTCCGAGTCAGCTTCCTGTGTTCCACATATGACAGTGGCCAACCATTACCACAAGTGAGAGCTGTATATTAGCAATTCGAGCGGTATATTTTCCTCACATATTCGGGGATTCTCAGCTCTGCAATATCCACTACAAAATAATGTTGAAATGGACCCCCAGGTTTAGAAACATTCGCATCTCTAAGGCCTCAGGTATCTCTTTTGTTGGAAGCCACAAAGTTGATAGTCCCATTGGATTGGAGGGACGATGTGGGAACACAAGGCTTCCCTGGTAGCAGATACTAAAAATTCAAATGAATAAACTATTATATTAATTTTATAACAATAAACCATGAGTGAATGAAAGCTGTAACAGCATCGGGGGCTGGCACTGTGGGGCAGTTTTCAAGGCCCATAGCCCAGTAGGGAGGAGAGCATTGCTGATCCATAGAGCCTCCGGGCCCTGCTCCTGCTGTTGCTCCTCCTCCTTCTCGCCCTCCTGGCTGTTGCTGCCTATTCGCCTGCCATCTCTAAATGAGTCAGGAGCAAAGGAGAGAGGAGAGGAAGCCTCCACATTCCCTGCACTCTCCTCTAGGAGGTGGTGCAGAGGGGGCCCTTGAGGAAAGGCAGTGGGAACTGTGGTGAGGAGGAGGAGGAGGAGGAGGAGGAGGAGGAGGAGGAGGAGGAGATGAGCTCACTCCAAGAGAGATGAGCTCAACAACAAAAGAAATGCATCCACACGAAAGAGGACAGCAGTTTGCAAATGCTAATGCGCGAATTTAGAAATAATTACTCTAATTTAAATAGAAATACATACCATAGTGAGGAAGACTGTGACCAGGTGATGGGTGTGCCTGCCCATTCTGCTGTGCAGGTGTGCTAACTGTCGATGGGGAACTTCGAGGCCTGGCCGTGCTCTCCCTTCTTACAGCTCTTTATCTCTAAGCCGGACTTGGGCTGGACAGCCCTCCAAATAGAAGATGCCTTCAAATAGGGGACTACCCTCTGTGAAGTAGGACACGTGGCCACGCTGTGGCTCACTGAGATCAATTTGCCCACGAGCCCCCCAAAATATGAAACAGGCACTGCATATGTTTGGGACTGATAACCCCATAGAAGTCTCATTTTATCAGCTGAGAGAAATTACTCCTAGCATCAGCTAGTTGAAAGTGTATGACAAGGAATAAGACATGTTTTTAATTAGCTATTATTTTGATCTTCCTTGCAACGTACACTGATGTTTTTGCTGACTTCACAGCATGGTCTCTCTGTAAATGGAACACACAAGACCTAGTGCTGTTAGACATCCTGCTGCAGGGTGGCTTATGTAACATTCCTTGCCTCGTGTAACTTCTGCTAAGAGCACCTCTCTAGCTGCATCACGCTGATTCTTTGAGGGGTTTTTTTTTTTAATGCTGAAATGCAATCTAAAATTGAGATTATATAGTAAATCACCATAAGTTCAAAGTGGGTCTGTGCAAAGAGCTTGATTAAGGCTACAATCCTAAACATGCTTACTCTGGAGAGTAAATCCTGATGGACTTACTTCTGAGTAAACATACTTGAAATTGTGGCTGCAATTCTGTGCACATGAACATGGGAATAAGTACTATAAACTTCAATGAGATTTACTTCTAAGTAAATGCACATAGGGTGGAATGGCTTTGGTACTAGACAGATCATCAGTAGGATTAACACAACAGTTCCTTTTGCCAAAGAGACAAGATCCATGCAGGGAATTTGTCTGTGTTGTTGCTGCCATGTTAGTCAATATGGTTTTGGATCCATTCTTAAAATGGTCTCCCTTATTACATTTTTCTCTGATTTCTGGAGTATTCTTGTAAGAATAGTGGATTTTTATGTATCTCCTTCATATTTAGGTTCAAAAGAGTAGTATGGTCAATTGTCACCTTAGAGAGTTTATAAGGGTGTATACGGTTCACAGCACCTTAGAGTGCAATCCTATGGTCCACAGGGAGGCCTCCCAGACCATAGGATAATATGGACCGGAGGAGGAGGTCATTGGAAGCCTTCTTATTTGGGTGGCAGAAAACTCCACTGCCATTGCTCCCATGGCAGAGAGGCTGAAAAGGGGCATGTTGGCGGGGTGGGGGTCAGGGAAGGCTTTGGATCTACAATAGTACCTTTTTCACCACTATTCACTCTGCTTGTTTCTCTGTCTGGTGGTACTGTTGCACCTTTTTGCCCAAGCATCTTTGCTGAGTGACCCTAGCCAATCAGGGATCATGTAGGGTATGTTTTGGTGCTGCAGCACCAGCTAATCAATCAGATTTGGCTATGCAATGACTTCACTGAACAAATGAAACTAATGCTTTGCTCTCAATTGTGATAGGATATCCCTGTTACTGAGGAAACTGTACTGTATATCAGCCCAGTTTCCTTGACAGTGGGATGTGTTTCCTCCCCGAGCATTTTCACGCCCTTTTTCACAGTTGCCAAAAGTGTGGACACTTTGGATGCCATGCAAAAATGTTTGCAAAACTCAGTGCTCACACTGGGCTCACTCTATATCCGGTCCCTTTACAAACCACCATGTCAATTTGCCCATAAAATCCCAATAATTCTTGTAAGGAGCTCCTTATGCTAAGCCCAAACAGTGGTCTGTCGAGCTCACAACTGTCTGCCCTGAGTGACAATGGCTGTCCAAGGCTTCCCATAAAAGGCCTTTCCCAGGCCTTTCTACTTAAAGATAATTCATCGTAACTTTTAAAAAGATTTTTCAGGGGTAAAATCTGGAGCCATATATAATATGCATAGCATGTATTCTGCCACTGAGCTATGGTTCCTTCAGAAAAATGAAGAGCCGGGTGTTTTCTCTGGCTGGGAATTAAGTCCAGGCCATAGTGGTGAGAGTGCCAAATCTGGACTAGACTAGAGACTTGTACTTGTGTTTCTTTGTTATCATCTCGCTCTCTGGAGACAGAAGCTGGGAATGAGCGCTTCTGAAATATTAATAATTCCTAATAGGTTCTTGTCACATGAGGCATGCTTTGTGATAATACCCCTCCCTCCTTCCCCCCCCCCCAAACAGGGGAGTTAATTGAATCAATGAAGTGAACATCACAGCCATCCAGCATATGCTGACTTTCCTATCAGCCCCAGTCATTACTGCGGGACCCTTTGTCACTCATCATTGCTTGATTACACCACTTGGCCTGCGAGGGGATTTGATGGGAAGTGTCCAATGAGGGTTCAAGCTGTTTCCAAAGCCCGCTTTGCAAAGCTCCAGATAAAAGGGGGATTCCATTAATAAGGCAGGAAAGGTTAGGACAAGAGGCATTACAGCAAATCTGGAAAGAGGTAAGGTGATAGTTTTCTCTGAGGCTTAGAGAACAGATGGGCCCCCAGGAGGGTAACATAAGAGCTGTTCTATTATAGGAATATGGCTGTTGCTTGTGCAAATAAGGTTGATATAGCTTTCTATGGTTTTGACTACAAACTAGCCAAGAGAGACTTTGCAAAAAGCAGTCAGAAGTTGGAGGAAGCATCCTCCTGTTTAAACTGGCAACTATGTTTCGTCACCTTCTGGCAGGCAGATTGGGTTGTTGCTTCTCCTTCAGCTGTTTCTCTGAATCTCAAGTTTTGAACCTTCGTTATTGGAGAGGTGTTTTGCATACTTGCGGATTTGTGCATGGGGTAGGGGGAGGGTAGCACCACATTTTCTGCAGAACAGTAGCCTTTTTTTCAATCTGATGAGATTGTGCATGCTCCCAAGGAAACAGTGAGCGGCAAGCAGCAGAGCTAATGTAGCGAAATGATGGCAGATAATGCACAGTGATGTAGTTGCCAGCCGTGCACACAGGTGTTAAAGGGACAGCTGCAGAATAAGAGCACTCCAAAAAGAGATTGCAATGAGCTTTCGAACAATCTATGATAACAGACATGTAGATATAGAGCCTTTTTTTTTCATGTGCCTTTGTGAACCCGTCTGAAAACCTCAGTACATCAAAGAGTTCTATCTTTTCCTCCAGCTCTGCAACGGAGAGAGAAGAGAGTGAGTAGTGGCAGCTGTTAGGAAGTATGGCCCTCTTGTTTTATGATGCCGCTTTGGGAATGAGATCTGGTTCCCCTATAAGAGAAAATATATAGTGAAAGGGCAGAGTGGAGAATTTAGGCGCTGGGGGAAATAGCTAGCATGTTTAACAAGGCATGTAGGTAACAAAAAAGGCATGCTAATGATAAGTCTAGCTTGGGAGCTAAAATAATACTGTTTTGTAGTTGTTTAAGTTGAAGGAGCTGCATGTACTTTTAAAGTAATCACTATTTTAATTTTCTATTTGCTTCTATATTTATGACATTTCTTCGCCTGAAGTATAGCATTAAAATCGGAAGCTATGGCCTAGTTTTCACAAACAGCAGGGGTTGGATCCAGATTTATGCTGGATGAACTGTGCTGATGGAAGTGGACTTCCCCACCCCCTTCTTCCCATGGCAGCCCCTCCAGCCCCCAGAAAATACTACACAAAGTGTCAGGAGGCCTGCTGAAAGGGGTGAGCTGGGAGGGAACCCCAAAAATTGGACCGAGGGACCTTCCACAAGAAGAGTCCTTCCTCTTGCAGAAGGTCCCTTCCTCTCATGGAAGGCAGATCCTGGATCCAGCCTCAGATAAGGTGGTAAGCCTGTATCTGAACTGTACCATTTCAGACAAGATGAGGGCTCACATCATTAATTGTTCCTCTCTATGAAAACATTCCTCACAGATACAACACTAAGAAAGGTTCTAATGTAGCTTCTCCCTGACATGCTTGTTTTCTGTGTGCAAGGATTTATTTATTTTTTTGCAAGGGTGAGCTTCCACCTGCAAGCTGAAGTGGTACAGTCCACAGACAGATTTACCACTTCATCCGCTGTTTGTAAGAACTAAGCCAATTTCATTGGGTAATTGGATTGAATTTTTTGTTAAGGATCATGATCTAAGAAAAAAGAAAAAGAAATGGAAGTCTGGGTACTACCTACTCATTATCTGAAATAGTTCTTATGGATAATTTTTTGGTAGCATTAAAATGTGATTCATTGGGTACTCTGGGGAAGATTGAAATGAAGTCAATTGATAAAATGCAATCAAAGCCTGAGAGGCAGAAATACAGCAAATAAATCCTTTCGGATATATTTTTTTGAACCTTACTACCTCTTATAAGCAAATAAAAACAACATCTCTGACCAGAAGCATATAATATGATACCTTTACAGCTCTGTATATACAATAAGTTGAAAGGAAATCCAGTGTAATGTATGATATTTAGGCTTGTATAAATCACACAAGTGGAAGATAATAGATTTCACTTCTCTTTTGGTTGTATCAGTGAAACCTGTATTTATCCTTTGGCTTCTTCCAAACTAAATTGATATAATCTTTTCCTCTCCTAACAGTTATCCATGAAGGAGGTTGGGGACGGGCTGCATGAACAGATGAACTGCATGATGGGTGCTTTGCAAGAGCTGAAACTCCTCCAGGTCCAGACAGCTTTGGAACAGCTTGAGATTTCAAGCCACTCCAGCCAGGTTTCAGGAGTTGGCCAGCATCAATATTGTCCAAACAATCAAGAGTTACCAAGGGCAAGGTGTGAAACCAGCAGGCAGAGTGAGGAACTGCTGGGAAAGAGTTATTTGGATGGCTGCAGTTCTTCTGCCTTTTTGTGCTCAACTCCGGTATCACAACCCACCAGCCCGCTTTACCACATCACTTTGCCAGACAGTAGCCACGGGCACATCACTTCATCCCTTAATAGCATAAGCAGTGAGGACTTCTACCATGCCAGTGGACCTTCATCAACTGTGAGCACGGCAGAGTACCATTCACCGAGGACATTTGAGTCATCCAGTGAGCACATGACTAGAAGCTGGTTTTCCCAAGACACAAGCAGCTGGTCTGAGAGCAAATCAGGTTGCAGAGAATGTCAGTTCTCCGATGAGACTAACGACTGGACTTCATCACTAATGTCTCAAAGCAGGAATCGGCAACCTCTGGTCCTGGGTGACAACATCTTTGCAGATTTGGTTGGGAACTGGTTGGATTTGCCTGAAATAGACAAAAAAGGAGAGAAGAATGAGACATCCCTGTCAAGCAGCAAGTCCCAGGAGTTCTACAGAAAGTTCTCCCTCACGGCCAATATCTTCAAGAAGTTCTTAAGGAGCGTTCGGCCAGATCGAGACAGGTTGCTCAAGGAGAAGCCATGCTGGCTGCCAACAGAAGACAAAGAAGCAGAAATCTTAAAGAGGCCCAAAAAAGTAAACAAACAGAAAGGGACCTTTTACTTCCCAGTCCATGGGAACATACCAAACTCTCATGACAAAGCAGAGAGGTGCCAAAAGAAGGAAACAAGCAAGGCCAAGGCCAAACATTGTGCCAAGAAGATCCACAACACAATAGACCACACTCAGTCAGGGTTTGATTTTAACACAGCTGTATGGGTCTGAACTTCACATCTTGTCACCTCCTTGGCCAAAACGGTTCCATCCCAAATCAGAGATAAATCAGTGTGAGAAAGGGCAAAGAGATCTTTCAGACATGGACTGGGGTGAGGAAAGGGAAAAGGAGATGGTCTCCATGAAATATACGTTGACACATATCACTTCCACAAGCACGGCTTGTATAAATACACCTCTTTGATAAAGGGAGCCAGATTGTATGCAGAAGCTCTCCAAAGCTAGTGCTCGAGGAAGCCCTTCACAGTTTGGGGGCCAGAGGAGTGTCTTAATCAGTGCGCTCCTCTGTCCTTCCACTTATAGAGGCTTCAAGTTTGCCAAACCTATTCAGTTCATCTCTAATTCAGGTAGCAACAGAATGTTAGGTCCGTGTGTGCATGTGCGTGCGTGCACTTTATGTGTGTGTGTGTGTGTATTTTTTTTTAACTTGTGTGCACTAAATCCTGGATTATGCACCAGGCAAACGAATAAGCACTTGATAGCTAAATTAAGAGTGAGGCATGAATTCATAAGAATAGAAAGACTGTGGGATTTGAACAATGGCTGAGTGAAGTTGGTACAGCCAATCATCACATTGCATTTTTTTTTTTTACTGTTTCTAAAGCATTCTTTTTCTAAAGCATTCTTTCCGGTTCACCCATCATGATCTGTACTGTGCTAGAATGTGTCTAAGAAGTGTTATGTAGTATGTAGTAGCTGTCCCATCACTGCAACTTTAGGATTAGTAGAAGTCCTTCACCTCTTCATCTTGCCCTCAAAGCCTTAAACTCTGGATGCCACACTGAGGTCCCAAGTTGAAATAGACCTTTCCCTGGTTTAGTTGTTTCATTTTGCATTTCTTATCGTGTATACATTTAGTCTCGTGAGTTCTCCAGTGGTCCATCTCTCCAAGAGTTTATTAAATAAAGTGATGTTCCTCTCTCCACATGTGGTTTGGTGGGATGTTTGGACATTGTACATTGTGATGCAAAGTATGGAAACAATGTACTTTTTGGACATTGTGATACATTTGCAGAATATTTTCAAAATGTAGCTTCAGCAGGGTGGTATCTCACCCCCCACCCCACCCACCCACACACACTCATGCAAATATTTTCACAAAGAATAGAACATCATCATCATCATATGCCTGTGGAATATCTGTGAATCTACCTCTGTTATCCAAAGTGGTCCCCTAGGAGCATGCAAGCTCTTCCATGTGCACGGTGGAACACCTTAGGATTTTTCTTCATTACTGCAGTTCCTCATGCTTCCTCAACTTCTCAAACAGAGGGGTGGGGAGGTTGCTTTCAAGGGAGAAGTCTTGCTATGTGTCCAGGGCTCACTGTGTGGCCCTTTGAATTGTGGCATATGAGGGAAGTGCTGCCCCAGCTACAGCTGCAACGTATGTCAAGAAGAGCAACCTGACCCAGGGAGGAAAAGACCCAAGTAACCAAGGGGAGTAGCCAGGACACATGTTGACAGCAGCAACCCACATTTCAAAGGTTTTCCAGGAGGTGCTGTGTTGCAGTCCTGTCAGAAGCAAGCAGGGATGCAGAACCTCTTTCTGCCCAAGGAGAAGCTCTTGCAGGCTGCATTCCAGTGGAGGGCAGGGCCAAAGGCAAAAAGGGGCAGGGACAGAATACCCCAAATACCTGCATATTTTAGCTTAAAGCCAGTCACTAAGCCTTAGGAGAGGCATTTCACCCTTTTAGAATGGGGAAAACACACACACACACACACACACACACAAGCCAGGAAAGCAACAAATGATCATGGGGAGGGGGCACAGCCATCTGGGGACCCCTGGAAAGTGAGATTTGGACCCCAAGAAGGCCAGATTTGGACTCCAGACCTGAGCTTCAACACCTCTGGGCTAGAGACAAGCCGGAGCCCTGCGAGATTGGTTACTGTGCCAAGAAAAGCAACTCATGGAGGCTTTGCCACATTAACAATTAATATAGAAATAATCCCATGGCTTCAGCCCAGAATGGATTCACATTCAGACTCCATAATATTCATGCTTCATGTCCATTAATTTATTATTCATTTATTATATTTATATCCCGCCTTTTTTCCTGCAAGGAACCCAAGGTGGCTTACATAATCCTCTTCCTCTCCGTTTTATCCTCACAACAACCCTGTGAGGTTGCTTAGGCTGAGAGTCAGTGACTGGCCCAAAGTCACCCAGTGAGCATCATGGCTGAGTGGGGACTAGAACCTGGATCTCCTGAGTCCCAGTCCAACACTTTAACCACTACGTCACATTGGCTCTCATTAGCTTATATTCCATGGTGTGATCCAGAGATCTGTGTGTGCTAATATTGGTATATCGATCTTCTGTGTGCTTGGAGCCCCCATTCCTTTCAGTGGATGCAACAGCTTTGTACTAGCAATGGGATGCACACTTGGTTGTGCTAAACTTCAAAGTTGTTTATTTAAGATTGCAACAGGGATTGATTTAATGCATGTACCCTCAAATTTTACACTAGAACTTGCACATCTTTAGTTCTGTTCTTTAAATCTTGATTTTCTTTAACAGAGCAGAACTGTGCTGCTAATTCAGTATTTTTCAACTTTGTTAAGCAATGGAAGGGGTAGAAAAGAAAAGAAAATATTAATGTCAGTGCTGTCGAGTGAAGTTATGTTCCTGTTTCAGCTCTATAAGACAAACAGACGAGTTGGAAGAGCCATCAGAAGACTATATCTGGGTTTCCCCCCCTCCTGCAATTGAATTAAACATAGGCACAAGACCAGCACTATTTTTTGCCCTTACAAGGAATCAAAAGCTGGTGAAGAATCTGCTGTAGGCATAGAAATATGCATGCACTTTCTCTCTTTTTTCCAGAAACTGGAAGCACTTTCTTATTTTCTCAGTTCCCACCCAATGAGTTGGCATCTTTTAAGACAGCCTTATATCCCCCAAATGATTGTTAACTGTATCTTAATGCCGACAATAGCCAAACACTTACTGCCTTCTTGTTAGGTATAAGTACGGTACTTCCTACAAAGAAAGTGCCAAGTTGGGTTCAGGTCAGGATAGGATCATCATCATCATCAGGCGATCACTCGTGACCGAGTAAGATTGTCTTCCGGGATAAAGGAGGAAATTCTAAAGAAGATTGTGTAGACTCTAGCGATGGGTCCGTAAGTGACTGTGGAGGCCAATTCTAGATCCACACAGCTTCCCACAGTGAGGACACAGGTTACCAGATAGAAGATGGTCCTGTAAAGGATTCATTTGATGTGCTTTTCGCTTAGCACGTTTCTCCCTTTCACCTTGCACTCGGGCTTCTTCAAAGTCCATGGAACCTTTGTGAAAGGCCAACCTCCATTTAGATCGTTCATGGGCCAGAGCTTCCCAGTTTTCGATGTTTATATTGCATTTTTTTAGATTTGCCTTATGAACATCTTTAAACCTCTTATATTGACCACCGATATTCCGCTTTCCATCCTTGAGTTGGGAGTAAAGTAACTGCTTTGGGAGACGGCAGTCAGGCATTCGAACAACATGACCGGTCCACTGAAGTTGGCGTTGAAGGATCATTTTTTCAATGCTAGTAGTCTTTGCTTCTTCCAGTACACTGACATTTGTTCGCCTATCTTCCCAAGTAATTCGCAGGATTTTCCGGAGGCAACGTTGATGAAACCTTTCAAGGAGGTGGAAGTGACGTTTATAGATAGTCCATGTTTCGCAGGCATACAATAAAGTTGGTAATACAATGGCTTCATAAACCAGCGTTTTGGTCTTCTTACAGATATCCCGATCCTCGAACACTCTATGTTTCATTCGAGAAAATGCGGCACTTGCGGAGCTCAAACGATGCTGGATTTCACTGTCAATGTTAGCTGTAACAGAAAGATAGCTGCCAAGATAGAGAAAATGATCGACATTTTCCAGTATTGTCCCGCCAAGCTGGATAGATGGCATCACCAAAGGATTGGCTTGCACTTGCTGATGAAGCACTTTGGGTTTTTTTGATGTTAAGTGAGAGACCAAGTTTTTCGTATGCTTCTGCAAAAGCATTTAGGATAGTTTGGAGATCATCCTCTGAATGTGCGGAGACCACATTATCATCAGCATACTGAAGTTCCACAACGGAGGTTGTAATTACCTTACTTTTTGCTTTCAGCCTGCTGAGATTAAAAAGCTTTCCATCTGTTCGATATATAATTCCCACACCGGTGGGAAGTTTCTCCTTGACAAGATGTAAAACCATGGCAATGAAAATGGCAAATAATGTTGGGGCGATAACACATCCCTGTTTAACACCTGATCCCACTTTAAATGGAGCACCATGAGAGCCGTTGTTGTCCAAAACCGTTGCCGTCATGTTGTCATGGAGAAGTCGCAAGATATTCACAAATTTATTGGGGCATCCAATTTTCATAAGGATAGTCCAGAGAGCTGTACGGTCTACAGTATCAAAGGCCTTAGCCAAATCGATAAATGCCATATAAAGGGGTTGATTTTGCTCCCGGCATTTTTCTTGGAGCTGACGTGCAGTAAAAATCATGTCTACTGTCCCTCTAGAGGGGCGGAAACCATATTGAGTTTCAGGGAGGATCTCTTCTGAAATAGATAGAAGACGGTTTGCGAGAATCCTAGCAAATATTTTACCTGCGGTAGCTAAGAGAGAAATGCCACGGTAGTTTCCACAGTCTGTTCTATCACCTTTCTTAAAGAGGGTGATAATTATGGCATCCCTGAAGTCTTCTGGGATCTCTTCTCTTATCCAGATTTTTTCGATGAGTTTATGAAGATGTTGTACAAGTTCGGGCCCCCCTTCTTTAAAGATTTCAGCAGGAATTCCATCTGGTCCACTAGCTTTGTTGTTCTTCATTTGATTAATGGCTTTTTTTACTTCATCCAAAGTGGGGAGTATTGCAAGTTCCTCTTTAATTTGTTTTTGCGGGATTTGCGAAAAAATCTCATTATCCACCTTAGATTTACGATTTAAAAGGTCATAATAATGCTCTTTCCAACGCAGTGCAATAGACTCTTTGTCTTTTAAGAGTTTGGTGCCATCTTTTGATTGTAAAGGGTTTGTACCATAGGTTTTTGGTCCATAAATGGCCCTTATGGCCTTAAAAAAGCCCCGTGCATCATGAGATTCTGCAAGTTGTTGAATTTCTTCAGCTTTCTTTTTCCACCAAGCGTTCTTAAGTTCTCTTGTTCTTCTTTGGACCTCAGCCTTTGCGCTAGCGTAGGTTTTTTTCTTGGCAGCGCAGTTAATATCATTTTGCCTTATTTGGAAGGCTTTCCTTTTTTGGTCAATTATATATTTAATCTCATTGTCATTTTCATCAAACCAATCCTGATGTTTCTTAGTTTCATATCCAATAGTTTGTTCACAAGCTGCAGTAATGGAGGTTTTCAGCTTAGACCAATGGTCCTCAATGTTGTCAGGAGGTTCCGTAGGTAGATGTTCCTTAAGAAGTGATTGAAGACGAGTTTGCTTAATAGGATCTTGAAGGACTTGGATGTTCATTTTACGCCTTGGTTTCCTTCCTTGAAGCCTACGTTGGGGAGCAATGTTGATAGCCATTGTGGACCGGATTAGTCGGTGGTCTGTCCAGCAGTCGTCGGCACTCACCATGGCCCTAGTAAGAAGTACATCGCGGCGATCTCTAACACGGACAATTACATAATCCAGAAGATGCCAGTGCTTTGACCGTGGGTGCTGCCATGATGTTTTAAACTTATTCTTTTGTCGAAAGAGCGTGTTTGTGATAGTGAGATTATGCTCTGCACATATAGACAAAAGTAAGAGTCCGTTCGGGTTGCTATTACCAACTCCGTCTTTTCCAATAGTTTCTGGCCATAAATCAAAGTCACGCCCGACTCTTGCGTTAAAATCGCCCAGGAGGATAATTTTATCCTCCTTAGGTATCTCTGACAGGAGACTGTCCAACTGGCTGTAAAAACTTTCCTTGATGTCATCATCAGCATCTAATGTTGGTGCATAAGCGCTCAAAATAGTTACCTGTTGGTTATTGGCGAGCTTTAATCGAAGAGTTATCAGGCGTTCGTTAATGCCAGTAGGAACTTCTGACAAAGAGTTCACTAGTTCATTTTTGATGGCAAAGCCTACACCATGCATTCGTCGGTCCTGCTCAGGTAGTCCTTTCCAGAAGAAGGTATAACCTCCTTTTTCTTCTTTCAGCTGTCCCTCTCCTGCCCTTCGAGTTTCTTGAAGTGCTGCTATGTCAATTTTAAACCGTCTCAGCTCCCTTGCAATAATAGCAGTCCTACGCTCAGGGCGTTCACTATCTATGTTATCCATCAATGTCCGTATATTCCATGTTCCAAAATTCAAATGTCTTTTTCGACCGTTAAAATGGTGACCCCACTGGACGCGGTAATCCAGTCAGGGGAGAAAGAGGTAGACTATGTTTAGGGCACCTTTTCTAGCCCCCTCCCCATACGGGGTGAGCAGAGTGGATCCTAAATAGGGCTGCTCAGTCATGGATACAGCTGCCAAGCTGCTCGACTACCTCGTTCCTTGAACAGGGCGACTGAGTCTGCATCCACCGCCCATGTGCTGGTCCATGACTAGGGGCTTCCAGATTCACAGTCCTGCCCCCGTTGCCATTCGCCAGTCGCCATGGGACTTTTTTTTTTGTTTGTTTGTTTGGTTGGTTGGGTTGGGTTGGGTTGGATGGGTTGGGTTGGAAGAAGCCTGTGCGTGAAACTGTTTTATGTGGGGAGATCGGTGCACAACGAATCACCACACAAACTTGACAGTACGGCAGAGATCCAATGGCACGGTTACCCTGACGATTGGAAAACCATTCTCTGCTGCAGCCTTCATCCGCCTTCACAGCCGTTGTAATTTAGGTTTAATTATCTTTCGCCTGTTCTGCCGTTGAGGACTTTATGTTTTGGATCGTTCTTTGTCTGGTTCCTCTCCCCGGACCTTACCGCCATGGGTGACCCTACTGGGAGTACATAGCTCCCGACGGCATTGCTCACAGGATTCATCGGAACACGCAAGCCCACTCACCACTTCAAGGTGACGATCCTCCGCTTTGTTTCTTTAACCTAAAGCAGCCTGAGCAGGCCAAAAGTCTGAGCAAGGAAAGTTTGCTTCATCATTTTCCCTCTGGTCATTTTCCATTTCAACATCGCCCTCACTAACCTGCATTCTCATCCATTGAGGAGGAAATACTGGGACCCACCCACCCACCTTGCTGCCCTGGGGTTGAAAAAACGCAGCTTCGGGTGAGTGGTTTTGAGCTAAAAATACAGAGGGGTAAAAGGTTAAGCAGCATCTCTCCCTTCTTTAGGGGAAAAAAACCTAAACCCCATCTCAGCCTTTGGGGGTTTAGGTTTTTCCCCCTAAAGCCAAAACGTGACAGAAAGAATCCGCATAGCATGTAATTTGGGTCTGATAAGGCTTTCAACAAAGAGCCAGTGTAGCGTAGTGGTGAGAGTGTTGGAATGGGACTCGGGAGATCCGGGTTCTAGTCCCTGCTCAGCCATGGAACCCACTGGGTGACTTTGGGCCAGTCACTGACTCAGCCTAACCTACCTCACAGGGTTGTTGTGAGGATAAAATGGAGAGGAGGAGGAGGAGGATTATGTAAGCCGCCTTGAGTTCCTTGCAGGGAAAAAGGCGGGGTATAAATATAATAAATTTTAAAAAATCAAATTCGTGGAGGATAAGTCTACCAATAGCTCCTATATAGCTCTCTGTCCCCTTTAAAGGATTTCTAAAAGGGAAGTTGGAAGAGAAAATATATAATATGATAATCCAACAGTTGATCTGTTAAAAGCAGAGTCAAAACTGGAGAACATCCAAAATGATCCAATGAAATAAATAGACAAAGTCTCTGGATGTTGAAAAACTATATGTGGTTTTATTCCAAGAAGCAGCCCTGCATGTTTCTGCCCTGAATATCAATGGGCCTTCTTCAGGGGTCAGTTTTACTATATATATATATATATATATATATATATGCCTGCAGAGATCTCTGAAAAAGATAGTTGCAGGATTCATCTTGGAGGGCAACTTCTTGGAATAAAAGCACACGTACGTTTTCAACATTCTGAGACTTTATTCCATCGGATCTGTTTTTATGCACATGGGGCATAAAAGCATCCTCAGCCACTTTTTGAAGGTAGGAATGATGAACAGAGAAAGATGTGTGGAGGGTGTGAATCCCCAGTAAAGGGCCCATGCCGCCCATCAGATCAACAGGTCAGTCTTAAGGGCACGATGGTGGTATACAAAAACAGTGGGTTGTGCCTTAGCACAAATAGCAACTAAGATGAGATTCCAGGAGATGCAAGGATAGCCAAGGCCTAAAGGTATATGCCAGAAAGCAGTGCATAGGCAGCCTTCCCAAATCTAGTGCCTTCCAGATGTTTTGGACTTCAGCTCCCATCAGCCCCAGCCAGACTGACCAATGGTCAGGAATGCTGGGAGTTGTAGTCCAAAACATCTGGATGGCAGCAGGTTGGGGAAGGGGTGATATAGAGTGTGGAGGAAATACGTTGTACAACTGGAGGGCATCGCCGCACAGGACTCATAGACTTTTTTAAAATGTGAATTTCACCAAAACAAACAAAACCATATAAAAGGGGGGGGGGGACTAGAAAGTCAAATGGACTTTATGAGAGGTAACAACTAATAACGTTGCAGCAGACATTTATGTATGGAGGGTCCCTGTAGTTAAGAAGATAAAACCACCTAAGCATTACATGAAGCATGAAAAGTACACTTGGGGATCATTCCCATGCAAGATAAAAACATTTCTGTTATTTTGCCTCTTTGTTGTAAACCACCGCCCAGCCTGCCTGCCTACACACAGCCAACAGAAGCCCACTCTGGCCCTGAAACTCCAGGATTTATAAATAAGGTAATATGAACCGATCTTGCCATGGCACATGGTTCCTCGCAAATGGTTTAAGCCCCCAGAACAACAGCTGTCAGTGGCGCGGTTTCCCTGCTGTCTGACAAGGAAGCCAACTGGAACTTCTCCTGAGAAAAAGACCTTTGGCCCCTCCTGCCTTTCCCTGACAGCTGCACCAAAGGCATCAGAACACTGTCCCTTTTATATGATATGTGGGAGGGGGGAAGGGATATTAGAGAGAGAAAAGGTTGCAAATAGAAATTCTACCCCTGCATCACATTGCAGTCGAGAGACTTAAGACAGCCAAATAGATGATGTTTCCCTTGGTTATGGGAAAATATTAAAGTTTATTTATTTATTTATATTTATTTATTATATTTATACCCCGCCTTTTTTCCTGCAAGGAACCCAAGGCGGCTTACATAATCCTCATCCTCCTCTCCATCTTATCCTCACAACAACCCTGTGAGGTAGGTTAGGCTGAGAGTCAGTGACTGGCCCAAAGTTACCCAGTGAGTTTCATGACCGAGCGGGGACTAGAACCTGGATCTCCCAAGCCAGGAGATCCAACACTCTCACCACTATGCCACACTGGAGGCATTCACAAGCCTCCTGCACATCTAACACTGCACAGAACTTATCTGGGTACTGTACAATTGGAGTCACTCCCACACCCATTGCCGGGATGCATCTTGTTAACGAGTTTCTGAAGTGTGTTGGTGGTCTGCGTTAATCTGGTGTGGCTCGAGGGTTATTCTGCTTCCTCCACAATGCTTTCATTATGACCCAGTCAGAATTTTTGGAGAACTCTTGTGTGTGTGGCTGTGTCCATTTGAGTATACCACCAAGGCCTCACACCACTAACATAATAAACACACAACAACACAGTCCTTGATTGCTCGGTTGCTGCCTAATGGTTCCCAGGGGATAGCTGGCAACACAAAGAGGTGTCCACAAGTGGAACGTTCATGTGCCAGTCCCAGGGAGAAGAGAGGCCACGCTGGCAGATCACACCAAGTATGTTGAACAAGACATTTCCTGGCTTCATGGAAACTGTCTCCCCGGCAAATCTGGCACTGAAAAGTAAGGTAGCCCTCAGCCTTAGGGGATAGCCTAAGTAAATTTAGGTAATATCTCAGCTCCATTGGATTTTAAGCTACCAGGTACTATATTGCATTGGTCTTCAACTGGTGGGTCCGGACCCACACAGTGGGTCACACCAGTAACATCACCACCACTTTTTGTTTATTTGTTTCAAGTTTGTTTTTACTAGGGAAATCAAAAGACAGGAAGATACCATACGTGAAGGGGAATTGAGCCAATTTACCTTTCATATTACGGTACCGGTAGCTCTGTCAAAGAGAGTTGTGGCACCTGCAGCTTGTTTTTTTGGGGGTGAGAGAATCTGCACCTAAACTTAAGGCCACCATTTTCCCATGGGTGCCTGTAGAGAGCCATTTTGAGGTATTGAATAGTTTTGCATAGGTATGACCTGTCATTCTTCATATTGTAAACTATGCTAGACCTCTGTGTAAAGTATATCTTCTCAACAGTGGTCTTGTTTCCTCTTCTCTTTAATTAAAACATATTTTTTTAAACTAGAAAGAAAGAAAAGCTGCACCAGTCAGAATTTCCTCTTCTGCACCACTATTAATGCTGCAAGAGCCATTTTGTCCTCCTTTGCAAGGGGGTCTCCCTAGAAAATGGGAGAAGATGGCCTGAGAGCAGCCATGGGGAACTTCTGGCCTGCAAGTTTATTTTGTTGTTATCTCTGATCACTGATTGGAGATAAGAGGGTTTTTAAAGGCAATTAGAAGATCAAAACAGTAGATCCCACATTCAAAGTTGAGTTTAAAAATAGGTCATGGGTCCAGGAATATTGAAGACTACAGCTGTACTGCATTTAGAAGAGCGGTAGGTAGTAGATTGCAGATGTGAGTTTACCTGAGCACAACATTCTTTTTTCTGAGCCTACCTGAAGCTAATTCACATCAACCCCAAAGCAAGGTCTGCCTTCACAGCATGCTGCAGAGGCCCATGAACCAAAAGCAGCCATCTGTTTGCTCCATCACGTGACCAAGAGAAGTATATTAGGAGGATCTTCCCCCCACCCCAAGCTCATCCTGCACTGAAAATTGACCTGGCTGGAATCAGATACAGTTCACAGATGGGCTGCTGTAACACACTCTACATTCGCCACATGCTTAAAGCCAATTTTGGGGTCATGTACATTGGCTGTGAAATTTTCGGGAATCATAACTTTAGAAGGAATCTAATAACTCAAGCCATAAGAAGGCCCAAGGGTTGCTGAAATAAATAGAACTTGCACAGGAGGGATGATTTGTGGGTTGGAGCTCTAGTTTTGGCAGAGTCTATGTGAGACGGTTGGCAGTATTCCCAAAAGAAGAGAATCAGTGTTGACGTTGTACAGAGTGAGAGACAAATGGTGCGGGGTACAATGCAAGCCACAGCACCGGTTGTGACACAAACTCCATATAATCTCAACTCACAGACCTTCTTGATCGATTTGGGCTGGAGGCCCCCTATTTAGTATTTTGAAGGCATCATTAATTGCTGTCTCATTGTCTTAGTGACTTTCCCTGAAATAATAATAAAGGGCTTTCCCCTTGCCTGATGGTATTTCCATAAAATGATTTGCCATTGTTAGGGATCGGGACGTGCCTAATTAGCCTGACAGAGGTATTTAATGAGGCACCATCAGATTCTTGCATCTTGAATAGGATTTGTAAATGCAAAGCACACCACACAATAGCACCATTACCTCTCACCCCACCCTATTAATTACGGCACATTCCCCCCCCCCCCCAGCAGCTCATTCCACTCAGTTTATGTGAGGAATAATAAATGAAACCCAGGCCTCTGGATGCATTAGAATTTTCCATTTTTGCTGTCACAGGAGTAGGGATGCATAAGGAATTCCTTTCAGTCCATTTTTGATCACTATTTACCCAATTCCCACCTTCCGGACCAAACACAGATTCGGATGCAATCTGCAGTCGAAGTTCATACCTTTCTGAACTTGCAGTGTGATTCACGGACAAAAAAAAATAAAAATGCATCCAACAGCATGTGTACATTTGAAAAATGTGCATGCAAACATCTGTTCTTTTGCCAAATGTGCACGCATACACTTTAATCAATGGGAGCAGAATGCGTACACATGGATTTACATGCAAAAAGAAAAATCAAAGCTTACAATCTGGTACAGACTGTAGTTGGAACAACCTTTGAAATGGAATTCAGAGAAGTTCAGTGAGCTATTTTGCTGATTCACACATCCCTACACAGGAGCAAATGATGAAAAGAGCTTGTGCATCACTTTGATACTGATGATGCCCATTCAGGTAAAATTCTAGAGTCACAAGGTTGGAGGGGACCAGAAGAACATTATGAGCCTGCCCAAACTGGGATCCTCTACACAATAGCTCCCTTCGGATGAAACCAAATCATCCAGACTGCAAAGTGCCACAATTGGACAGCAGGCTCTCCACGTGAGCCAGAAAGTGGAAACATCTGTGTTCTGCTCATGTGGAGAGGTTCCACAGATACAGGACGCTCTCCTCTTCAGACTGTTGCCCTCCGTGAGTAGAGGGTGATGAAACATGACACAGGAGAGGGCGGGGCTGGAGCACTCCCTTTCATTGGGCATTTGCTTCATCTACCAATAGAACACCTGAACAGGGCTACTATATTCTCAGTATGCCAATCTGTCTGTGTGAATGGGCTCATCATCATAGCCTAACCAGGAAGGGATCTTTCTGAAGACCTCTTGCCCCTTTCCTGTCATACCAGGATCATTTCACACTTTATGCCATAGTATGGAAAATCCGAAACATAATCCATCATGCACTCTGGAATCCTCCTAACACCATGACTGTGATACAACCAACTATCTGTCCTGTCTGTTCTGCAGTCAAAGGAATGCACTATCAATCTATCAACCCTTTGTCATCTATATACTGATTTTGTCCCTTAGGATTTTTTAAAAATAGGATTTGAATTCTGGCTCTGAAAGCTTCTGATAAAATGTTGTCCCTTTTCATCAATAATTTGCCCCTTCCCTTTTAGACTACCAGTTCTTGTCATCATATTCCAGACATCAGAAATTCTGAGCCAGCTACCATGGCTTTGATTCTTAGGATGCTTCCAGACAAGACATTTATTGGGCAATTGCCCTAGCTCATTCATGGAATTTTACAAGGGGGGCAGATGACATCATCTTACATTTGTAACCCTTCTACGTTTTCCCACTGCGGCTGCTTTTTTCTTTGCCCCAGAAGACCATTAAGGAGGAAAAGACAAAGAAGCTGCACAATGTGTTTTGACTGGTAGCGCTAGGAGCTGTCCATCTGGAAGCACCCTTAGTCTATCAGTTGACCATGATAGTTATAGTGAAGGGTGACCCAGTTCACTACATGCCTTAAGCATTTAGATTTGGTTCTTATTTATTTATTTATTTATTATATTTATACCCCGCCTTTTTTCCTTCAAGGAACCCAAGGCGGCTTACATAATCCTCATCCTCCTCTCCATTTTATCCTCACAACAACCCCGTGAGGTAGGAATATATTTAATATTCCAGGAATGAAGTGCTCACAAACAGATTGAAGGCCAGCCTGCTTCAGGTGACAGACAGGGGCACAATTGAAGAGGTAGCCATTTTGGACAATTTTGCTGTCAGTAATGCACCACATGAGCACTGTGTGAGAGCAAATGCACATATGCACAGCCATTTTGGAGTGCCATTCCCCCTGTGGGTGCTTCCAGATAAGGCTTTTCTTGCTCCATTACCCTGCCACATTCACTGACTTTTACCAGGGGGTCCAGATGATGTTGTCTTCCACCCAGAACCGTCTCATGTTTTTCCACTGCTTCTTCCTTCTTTTTTCTTGCTGTTAAGGAGAAAACGATGGAACAGCTGCAGAATGCCTTCTAAATTGGTAGCACTAGGAGTCCTCCAACTGGAAGCACCCTGTGGAAAACTTTGTGACTATGGAGACCAGGCTCCTTCAGAAACAGCAGGATGCCACTTCCAAATTGGCACCATATAAAGATGATGCATAAGCAGTCTGTTTGGAGATATCGTTTCTATGTCCTTTACAGGGACATGTTAGGCACCAGGTTGTATGGTGAGCATGGGAGAGGGCGGGCATCTAGAAGAGAGTGCGGTACTGGTAGTAGCACCATTTTGTTTCATCTATGTCAGCCCAATTCACATACTTTCAAGGGGCAGCATCACTTCAAAATCAAATTGTGATAGATCAGGCATGGCTAAATGAAGGTTAGGGGCGTTTCCAAATCCAATGCAGGTGAGGGGTTGTTGTTGTTGATGATGATTTGTTGTTGCCTTCCTTTGCAAGGAAAATGGGCATGGTCTCCATAAGATGTAGTAAAATTTGAACAAAGGATATGTGAAATTGTGAGTTCCATCCAGAACTGGTTTCAAGGGCTTTGGCTGAACTGTGGGGTTTTGGGGTTGTTGTTGTTTTTAATTGTCTTATTCTGGTATCCAAAATCCTTTACAATTCTTGACTTATTTATCCTCACAGCAATCCTGGAAGGTAGGGGTAGCATTACCTGAGCTAACCTGTAGTGGTGCAGCTAGGTAATTTTAGACTCTGGGCTTAATGGTCCTATGGATCTCCCTTTAAATGGCCATGTGTATTACTTCAGTTGCAAAGCACACCACTAACATTTCTGTCACCAATGCTCTCTCACCCCCACCATTCCATGCTTTACAACTGCTTCAGCATTCCTGTATATCTTGGAACAACAACACAACTGTTTGCCAACCCTTCTTTTTAAAATACTAGGAGTATGTACAGTTTCGCATTATAAACTCACTAAAATCATAGCACCATCATGACTGCAGGAATAAAATGGAGTTTGCTCCTGCTGCTCTCACCTGCCATGCTCCACTTGGTTATTTGGGGATCTCCTGGGCTATGGTCTTTGGCCCCACATTCTAGCCCAAGCTGCTTCACTGCTCACTCAATGAGCATGATGGATCAGTGGGGATTTGAACTTGGCCCTCCCATATCCAAACTGAACACTTCATAAGATAAAGTCTATGGCAGAAGCAAATATATGTTGTCTTCCAGAGTGTCACAGTATTTGGCTATGTTTTGGCATGAGCAGCTACTTTGATAGTGACCTCCTTCTGCTTGATCACCCATGGGGAAACATTAGTATTGTGAGTTGCTTTGGAGGCATTCCTAATATAGTAACTAGCAGGGCAACTCCTATGGGACTTGCCTATGGAATAGGCCTCAAAGATCCTTAGCAATGTCATGCCTCAGAGAGCAAGAATGAAACTTTGCAATTGCCAACTAGAACTTCAGCCGTCAGCTTCCCCAGAGCTAAAATGCTCTAATTAATTAAAGCTACAATAGGAATCTTGTACAAAATGTGAATTATGTGTGACAACAAAAATAAATATGGTGTTTCATAGATCTTGCATAATACAGACAATGTATGGCTCGTGAGCCACTTCTGCTTACCGTAAATCTCCTGGTACAGTTAAGAACATAAGAAGAGCCATGCTGGATCAGTCCAATGGTGCATCTAGTCCAGCATTCTGTTCACACAGTGGCCAACCAGCTGCCCACAGGAAACCCACAAGCAGGACATAAGTGCAACAGCACCCTCCTGCCCATGTTCCCCAACAACTGGTGTACATAGGCATACTGCCTGATGCTGGAGGTAACATATAGCCATTAGAACTAGTAGCCATTGATAGCTTTCTCCTCCATGAATTTGACCAATTCCCCTTCAAGGCCATCCAAATTGGTGGCCATCACTACATCTTGTGCAAGTGAATTCCATAGTTTAATTATGTGCTGTGTGAAGAAGTACCTACTTGCTTTTCTGTCCTGATTCTCCCACCAATCAGCTTCATGGGATGACCCCGGGTCCTAGTATTATGAGAGAAAATGCCTCCCTATCCACTTTCTCCACACCATGCATAATTTTGTACACTTCTATCATGTCTTCTCTTACTCACCTTTTTTCTAAGCTGAACAATCCCAGGTGTTGTAACCTTTCCTCATAGGGGAGTTGCTCCAGCCCCTTGATCATCTTAGTTGCCCTTTTCTGCACTTTTCCCAACTCTGCAGTATCCTTTTTTAGGAGTGGTGACCAGAACTGTACACAGCATTCCAAGTATGGTTGCATCATAGATTTGTATAAGGGGAGTATGATCTTGGCAGTTGTATTTTCCTTTCCTTTCCCAATTATGCCCAACATGGAATTTGCCTTTTTCACAGCCACTGTACACTGGGTTGACATTTTCATCTAGCTGTCCACCACAATCCCAAGATCTTTTTCTTGGTCAGTCACTGCTAGTTCAGATCCCATCAGCTTACACTTGAACTTGGGATTTTTTGCCCCAATGTGCATCACTTTACACTTGCTTACATTGAACTGCATTTGCCATTTTGATGCCCATTCTCCAAGTTAGAAGAGATCCTTTTGGATCTCCTCACAATCCCTTTTTTTAAAAATCACTGTAAGTAATTTGGTGTTATCAGCAAACTTGGCCACTTCACTGTTCACTCCTAATTCCAAATGATTTATGAATAAGTTGAAGAGCATTTGTCCCCAGACAGATGCCTAAGGGACCCCACTGTTTACATCCCTCCATTGGGAGAATTTACCCTTTAGTCCTACTCTCTGCTTTCCATTCTTTAACCAGTTACCGTACTCACTGATAAGAGGATGTCTCCTCTTATTCATGAAGTTTGCTCAGGGGTCTTTGGTGAGGAACTTTGTCAAAAGCCTTTTGGAAGTCCAAGTATATGTACAATGTCTCTACCGGATCATCCCTGTTCACATGTTTTTGACACTCTCAAAGGACTCTGAAAGGTTCATGAGACAGGACTTACCTTTGCAGAAGACACATTGATTCTTTTTCAGCAGGGCTTGTCCTTCTATATGTTTACTGTTTTTATCTTTAATAATGCTTTCAACCAATTTACCCAGCACAGATGTTAAGCTAATCAGCCTGTAATTTCCCAGATCCCCGCTGGACCCCTTTTTAAAAATTGGTGTCACATTGGTCATTCCCCAGTCCTCTGGTACAGAGGCTGATCTTAGGGACATGTTACATATTTTTATTAGAAGATCAGCAAGGGTTGCAGTTGCCACTTGGCCAAAGTTTTACAAGCCCATAATATGACTCTCATAAGCTCTTGCCAGAACTAGGGGATGGAAAATCAAAATCAGTTCCATCAGAATTGTGAAGAAAAGATGCATGCACTGTCATAGATCACACACACATGCATTAAAGTGTCAAACAGGAGTGGTGGCCGCATTTGCATTGAACATGTGCAAGCATGGGCTATGTATCAGAATATATCTTCAGCTGCAATACCATTCAAATTGAACAGTATTTCAAACTGACACTAAAGTACCACTATAAGTATGGGTCAATCAATTCCATGTGGCAACTATAGATAATGTGCTATATTATATAATACAAAGTGATTTGGTGGAGAAGGAGGAATCAGTCATATACAGCTTCTCCAAAGGTCACATTCTTTTATTTCAGTGGAAATAGTGGTGGTCTCTCAATGCAGCTTCAGCTGCGCAAGGGCTGCGATCCCAAGCTGTCAATCCCATGGATGGTCCTGTAGATCAGCCTCCCGCAGCCTGATTGGCCATCATAGCTGGGGATGGTGGGAGTTGTAGACCAACACATCCAGAGGACACCAGGTTGAGGAAGGCTAATGTAGATCAAACCCATGAAATCCCAGCCATCCCCATTATGGAACTGATTCCATGGGGAAAACTCAATTGCCCCCACCCATAAGGTTGCATCAGTTCACATTCAGTCCTGAGCCACATGGCTCACAGAGGAGAAGCTCTCATGCAACTGGAGGTATATTTAAAGGGTACCGTGTGGACCTAAACTGAGGATTGGATAGGATGGCCACTTATGAATCACCCAAAAAAGAGGACAAAAGAGGATGTCGATTTGCATAAAGTTTGCACATGCAAATGTATATGTATGGATGCACATTTAGAACTAATTATTAGAATTTAAATAGAAATACAGTCCATCTCACCATAATATGGATGACAGTGACCAGGGACCTGTGTGCCTGCCTGTTCAGTCGGCTTGCCACATGCTAACTGCTGCTGTTCTTATGGCTCTTTATCTTTAAACCGGAATTGAACAGGACAGCCCTTCAAATAGTATGAGCCTCTGTAAGAGAGGACTGTCAAGGTTCCGCTACTGCAGGGACCCCTTGACCTGCCTTTGGAAGATCTCTGCCTCTTCTCAAAGCTTCTCCCGTTCCAGGAGATCAAATCCTTTGCCTGTTTCCAGTAGCATGGGAATAGGCTTCAGGCGTGGTGAATAAGACACTCCAACAACTCAGGGTAAACAACACTTTACTTATTGCATTAGGGTATTTACACAATAGAGCAGTTATAATTCAAAAGCAAGTATAATAAAATTAAACAGACAAATAACACAAGGTTCTCTAACTTAACTTCCGTCTACCTCTCTCCTCTGCAGTCAGTCTCTCTGGCTCTAGCTGACCACACCCCACACAAATAAAACCTTCCCAGGATTGGAAGGTTATAACCATGTGACCTTGAACAGGAAAAATAATACTTAACTTCTATTGGGTGAACTGAAACTCACAAATGCCCCCCTCCCATCTTGAAATGTTTGGGCCTTCAGGCTTCAACTAATTTAGGGAAGTGTTTGGGCCTACAGGCTTCAACTAACCTAAGCCTGTGTAGGCCTCAATCCTTCACAAGGACACATGGCCACCCCAGGACTGGACAAGGAATGCAATGCACTTATTACCAAGTTGGACATTTTTCCAGCCTAGCTATAGAACTGCACACACTTTCCATCAAAATGGATTGACTAATGCGCCTGGGAAATCTGCAGTTAGGTATAAACTTGTATTGTTGGTATGACACAGCTAATAAGAAAAAGAGAGAGCAACTCTGTCCTTCTGCCCTCTCAACTATATAGGCAGGCCTGCCCAGAAAGGGGGTAGGGGCAACTGGAACAATTTGCCCCATGCCCCTGCAAAGCAAGCCCCCCCTCACCTTTGCTCCCGTGTGTAATGTTGGCTCCTGTCCCAGCTCTACCACGTGACTCACCACACACACACACACACACACACACACACGTCCTTGTAGGGGGCAGTAGAAGGGCCCCCAATACCACATCTGTCCCAGTCTCCATAAACCCGCTGGGCAGCCCTAGGTGTACAGGGAAGGAACCAGGCAGGTGGGTTCCGGGTTAGCAGATGTCCCAAACTCAAGGGGAGAGAGAGTGAAAGAGAGAATGGGTGGATCTGCACATCACGCTAACGCACCCTGGCAATGAGCTACAGTGGATTGGTTGTTGCCTGAACAACCCATGGTGCTCTCGACAGACGATTGGGCTCAACATGGGTTGTTCCCTCCCTTCCCCCTCGGTCCTCCCACAGACATCTCAGAGGACTCCGCAGCAGGACCGACTTGTCTCCTCTCCCTGCACCAGGATCATGAGTCCCTTTTCGCTCACCATGGCTCTTCCCCCCCCCTTTTTTTCCAGAGATCACAAACAGCAATCTCCAAATTGACAGCCAGTGACAGCCCCTCCAAAGTGCCCATGCAGCACATTGGAAGGGTTGTCACTGGTCTGCTATCTTTTTTAAAAAAAATGTTTTTGTGCCCAAATGTGCGCAAACCTTTTTGGTAATTTTTTTTTTAAAAAAAATGTAGATGGACTTGCACAAGTGCACACTTGCGTCGGTCTGAAATGGGCAGCCTCACCTGGACCATGTCTAGGTGCTCAGGATGGTGGAAAAGTGTGAACCACCCTTTTTACGGGAGCACATAGTTTTGACAGCTACTTTCAAATGGTATATGCATATGTCCCTGTCAAAAAACCCTGATTGGCCCTGTCAAAACCCCATTTAAAAGGAAGCCTGAGCTTCCCTTTCTTTTCCACACCTCTCCATATAGAAATGGATATACTGCTGCAACAGTCAGAACCTGATGTTAAGCCAAATGGTCTTCAGAAGACTTGGAACTGTAGCATTAAAAAAAAAATGAAATAAACCATCATCTGCAAATCAATTTCACATGCTGTTCCTCTTTTTCTTGCTGTGTAATAGAATTTCTCAAGCAATCTTTGGCTGAAGGAAAGGAAAAGTTATGCTTGTTCTCCTTGCCTGTTCAATTTTCATGGGTGACATAGAACAACGTATGCCATGAGACAAAGGAAGCATCGTTTAATCAGACCTTTTATCCTTCAAATCAATAATAAAAAAAAATGCATGATTACTACAGGACTGGCACCACTTCCCAGGATAACAGCAGCTTTTCTTTCTCAGGTCACCCAAGGCCAGTGCTTTGCTTTGACGCAATGCTACATTTACTTTAATGGGTAGTCAGATGCACTTAAGCAAACTAAGAGATCTTACCAGACAACGGTGCCCTCTTGGGGATTTCCCCTTGAGTCAAAGGCTAGCAAATCTGTGCTGATTTGCATTTTTGTCTTATTAACTCTGACACCTTCTCATTTACTCTCCGGGCATTTTCTCATGCTCCTGACTGGAAGGAACTATATTCTGGCACAGCGGCAATTTAATGGAAGCATTGGTCAACATCAGTCAACAAAGAAATAAGGGAATGCACCCAATCCAATAGGCACATGGAAACTATGCCTATGGGGTCAATGGTCAAACCTCTTTTCTAGCATAAGAAAGTTATAGAGATGTTGTCCTCTTTTAGCCAGCCCCAATAAATCGTATTGATTGACTGACTGACTGACTGACTGACTGATTCATTAGTTCATTCATTCATTCATTTCTATAGCCCAATAGCCAACGTGACAAATTCATGGAGGAAAAGGCCATCACTGGCTATTGGTCCTGATGGCTTTATGCTGCCTATATGCAGTACCAGAGGTTATTGGACAAATTCATGGAGGAGAAGGCTATCAATGGCTACTAGTCCTGATTGGCTATATAGTTCCTCCACTATCAGAGGCAGTATGTCTATGTGCCAGTTGCTGGGGAACGTGGGTGTGTGGGTGCTGTTGCACTCATGTGCTGCTTGTGGGTTTCCCTTGGGCAGCTGCTTGGCCACTATATGAACAGAATGCTGGACTAGATCGACCCTTGGTCTGATCCAGCATGGCTCTTCTTATGTTCTCTCTGGGCAGCTCACAAAAATTAAAACGCAAAATACAATATACGGTAATAAAAAACATAGTATAAAATCTTTAACTTATAAAAATTTAAAACAATTTAAAACAGCTAAAAACTATGAATAATAAAATGCCAGAACCCAATAAAACAACTGACATTTCTGAGTTGTACAAGCCTGAGAACTGAGGAGGCAATAAAAACACATTATGACCATCTCCATTGCATAAAAAGTCAGACCCCTCATCCTTCTACATAGCCTCAGCTTTTTTGTGTGTTAACATGCTGTAGTGCAACTGAATACTGCAAAAATCTTCATGAACTGCAAAAATCATCATCATACTGCAAAAATAATCATCATCATCAGGTTTGAACTCAAGGCAGCCTCTTGCCAGCCATAAGCCAAAGTATGACACAAGCCACTGTTGTTGTTAATGCACATGGGCACATCTATTTTGGCGGCCTGTTGTTTACAAGGAAAGACTGTGCTTGTCACCACCACCCAATACATCCTTCAGGTTTCCATTTACATTGAATGGGCATAGCCAGCTGGCATGAGACTAGAAGGGACCCAAACCAAGAACCTTCAGAAATGGAGGCACATGTGCCTAACCACCTGTATACTTTCAGGGCACAGAATCAATATATTTGGAATATATCCAATAGGCCATCTAATCCAGGGTAGCCAATGTGCCCCTGGACATCTTTCTTGGCACCTGCCAAGAAATTAACACATTTTCTTACCAGCAGCTGGGTTTGCTGTGAAATAGGTTTGTTGGTGCTGAAAACTGTGGGTTCAAAGGAGTTGTTGACTATGTTGGGACCCCACCTCTGCCTTGTACTCAGTCTTTTAGGCAGACTACTTATCCTTTACCATGCCTCCCATGGCAGCCATTTTTGTGGTGGTGCCCAAGACAGTTTCTCAAATTGCCAAATGTGCCCATGGCCCAAAAAGGTTGCCTACCCCTGATAATCCAACCATTCTTACATAGGACATCTTACAGTAAAATGTTCTCCAACAGATGATTCTTCATGTGAGAACCAAAGGACAAATTCCATGGTCTGCTGTAGCAGGCAGTTGCTTCTGCACACCAACCACACCTATGCCCTGGAAGTGTACAGGCAGCCCAGGATGGGATGCTGAAATCCCAAAACAATTTTACTTCTGTACTTCTGCCCTTTGGTAAAAATCCAGCATTGCCTGTCCCACACAAAACATGAAACTCACTTGAAGAAATCAGTGATTTGCAAAATGGAAATGAGTATGCTTCCATGGGTTTTCTTTTACTTTTCTTGGCTACATTTCTTCCATTATCTCCAGCAGCATCCCTGAAGACATAGAGACACTAAAAGGTTTTGTTACGTTCCTGATCTGGAACAGATGCATGCTCATGAGTTCTCAGATGCCCTTTTAAGATTAGTAAAACACAGCCTATCCCCTCTGGCACACCATGTACTATGCTCTACTTTTTATTTTTACTTTGTGCATTAGCAGAGAATGGACTCATGTGCTACACCAGACTGAGCAATTCCATTAATTTGCTTTGCATGCTCTCTAGCATATAAAGAAGTCAGTCTTCATCAGAGCTTAACTCTTGCCAGAGAGTTCCCTGCTTCTTTCTGCAACCCTCCATGTTTCATTCCGATGCGATTCTGTTTACATGACTTGAATGCCAGCAATCTCTTTATTCAGCACTGTTCATGGAAGTGGTTACAAATATCCACTCGGAGTTAGTCTCCTAAGAGTAACACATCCATGGGATGCATGGGAGAGGCCGCCCCAAAACCTTAGTTAATTTGTTGAAGGGGGAGAAGGAGGACCCAGAGAAAAGAATGGATTGAAATTCTGGAACAAATATCTTATGGTCTAGGTGCTTAGGCCTTTCCAATTCTGTGGGAGTTATGTGACAGCATTGCTAGGGAAGTTGAGTAAGAAAAAGGCTGAAGGAAAAGGAAAGAAGATAAAATCTCTGCCGCAAGATGTGGTGGGTAGAAGATGGCTTTAAAAGAGGATTAGACACATTCTTAAAGCACAGGTCTATCAATGGCTATGAAGTATTAATTATGATAGTTAAATGTTTAAAGGAAGCTTGCCTCAATGCCTCTGAATACAAGTTGCTGGGGGGACTGGAGGAAGAATTATGTCTTTGCGCTCTGCTTGTGCACTTCCCAGGATCATCTGGATGCTGATTTAGATGGATCTTTGGGGTGCTTCTAGATGAGGCTTTTATATTGCTATTGCCCTGCCTCATCTACAGAGTTTTGTAGGGGTTCCAGAGAACAATGACTTCCACTTGTAACCTTCCTGCATTTTCCCACCACTTTTTCTTACTGCAGAAAAACCCATTAAGGAAAAAAAAAAGATGGAATTTCTGTGCAATGCCTTCTGATTAGTAGCATGAGGAGCCCTGCATCTGGGAGCACTTCTTATGGAAGGGGTGGTGCAGCTCAGGCCAGAGGGCCAAAGCTGGCCCTTCTGGGATCCCAATCAAGCTTCTAGTCGGATCCAGCAAAGCTCCTCTTCAGCAGTGGCTGGTGGCGCCAATGTCAGTGGGGCAGTGTATCCACGCCGGGTTTCAGTCTGAACTTTAAAGGAGCTAACCTATCCACCTAGTTTGGGGATAGGGTTCAGTGGATGGATAGCTCCTTAAAAATTCAGCCTGAAACCCAGAGTGGATACACCACCCCACTGACATTGGCGCCAGCAGCCTCCACTGCTCCTCTTACATTCTTAGAGGAGGAGTTTCCAAAGGGATATATAAAATGTGAATATATTGGGATCTGGTACTAATCATGTGAGGTGTGTGTGTATCGCTGAATTTTCTATAGAAGCATGTGGTGCAAACTCAACACTCTCCACTTCCAACCCAACAATTCCTTACATGGTTTCAAACTGCAGACTAGAGTCCTTGCCAGCCAGCATATTTGCACCAAAGGGACTGGATTCCATTGGGCTGTATATTTTGCTAGCAGAACATTTCACATACAACTGCACATCAATATGCTATGATCACTAAAGCAGAAGAGCCATCATGCCTTAAAAGAAAAGGGAGTACAAAATCAGTTTATACACAAACTCACAGGTAGTGTTTAAACAACCATTTGACTAAGCCAAAGCTAGGAACAAAGGAAGGATATCAAGCAAAATACAGCTGGGATGCTTCTAATATCATCCCACTATTGCAGAAATTAAGGTGATACAGTGCTCTATTCAAGTCACATAAACTAGAGGAGAGGGCAGGTCATGCTGGACTTTCCCATAAGGCTTTGATGCAGATCAACATCACTAACACAACATCTGGAACCAAAGGATAACTAACATGGCAATCTGTCTTTCTTAATTAGGCTTTTTTTATTTTGCTCCAGAATATTTCCTGACACAAATGCAGTGCGTTGCATCATTTACCATTGACAGATCAAAAATTCTCACTATATCTAGCATTAAAACAAGGGCATCCCTGTTATTTATTTTTTACAAAAGCAAATGCCAAGAAACAGTAAAAATTGGGTGTGGGGGAAGGAGAACACAGTAAAAACTAGGATAAAGGGGTGATTTGCTTGTGCATAGCTTGCATTTTAGCCATTTTTCTTCCTCCCTAATACACTCTTTCCAGAATTCAACATCCTCTTAATACCCATTAAATCACAGGCTGCTAGCCTTCCTCCTGGTATTGACACTCTTGCTCACTCATTCATTGCTGAAAATCCAGGAACTGAGAACTTCACTCCTAAAACATTGCATTCCTGTTTTTCCCCCAGGTGTCATTCTGTCTCTTGTGTGTTTGTGTGTGTTTAAAGTGCTCATTTGCAGCAGGTTTTGGAATTTATATCCCAACTGAAGTGGAACCCTTTAATGTGTGAACTGATGTATCCCTATTGTGGTGGGACATCATTACCTGGTGGTTTGCCTTCCCAGATAGAGTTGTGCAATCATTAAGACCACTGGAGGAGGCCTTGCTGGTTGTACGGTACCTGCTGCAGACTGCCATCTTGTGGCAACCTGGAAGCGGGCCTTCAGTGTGGTGGTGCCCACCTTATGGAATGCCCTCCCCCCTGGAATTCAGAAGGTGCCAACCACAGCGTGCTTTGGGCACTAGTTAAAGACCAGTCTCTACCTCGGGCCTCTCTTGATTGATTGTGCCGCACAGCTTGTCTGTTCATTATGGTGTCGTGAGTACTTGGTTTTAATGTATTTATAAATATTTTATATAAATGCACTGTAATATCTTTTAATCTTTCTTTGTAAACTTCTCAGAGATAATGTTTAAATATGGTAAGCAGTATGTACATCTACTAAATAAATAAGAGAGTCAGTGTGGTGCAGTGGTTAGAGTGTTGAACTAGAACTCGGGAGATCTGGGTTCTAGTCCTCACTCGACCATGGAGCTCACTGGGTGACTTTGGGCCGGTCACCCACTCTCAGTCTAATTTACCTCACAGGGCTGTTGTAAGGATAAAATGGAGATGGACAGGACCATGTAAGCTTTCTTGGGTTCCTTGCAAGAGGGGGAAAAGGCAGGCATATTGTCTCACCTGGTTTAGAGGTGTGATTTGCAATATGTCTGTGGATGGGGTGTAATTCTGCCTCTGTCCATTACCTTGTTGTTGATGGTGTGTAGAGCTCCCACTCTCCACTACCAGGCAACCCCTTCACTATGAATGAGTCATGTGGTGAAATTATACAGCTGACTAGAGACTAGGTTTTTAAAGGTGGACTCCAAGCTTCTGAACCATACAATATAATCTTCTTCAGGATAAGTTTTCAGGGGCATGGGAGGACTCTGTATACAAGCTTGTGGCTTGATTACCAGAATGCCTATCAGCAAAAGGAGGTTACCCTACATTTTCTGTCACATTTTCTGTCATCTAATTACAATTACCTGCCCAGTACCTAGAGTCTACTGTGTTCTGAATACCTTAGCCACAGAAAAGCCATCCCCCAAAGCAGAGAGAAAAATGCAACTGAGCATGCAAATCCCATTATCGTACTGTCCACTCCATTAAGCAAAGCTACTGTCCACTGGAGATTTATGTAATGAGTTTTGCTGCTTCCTTTACATCTCCAAAAGGGACTGGGGAGGAAAAAAACAACAGCTAGCCTCTTCTGCTGCGTTGCTTTCTCACAGCATACAACCTGGTTGTTCATTACAATACATTGCTGCATCTTCCTGAGGACTGATGCCCATTGTGTGTATGCCTTTCTAGTGAGACTTCTTCTTAATCAATATTGTATATGATCAAGGAGGTTGTCAGGTCTTTCATAGGCAGTGAAGAATGCACCATAACTTTTTTCAGCCCCTCATAATGGTTTCTTAACAAATAAGTTAAGGGTTGCTTCTACATTACCTGTTCAGTCTGAAATTTGTCATTCTTTATTTACTTGCTTTTTATAGACAATGTTGCCAGCCTGTTGCTCTCAATTGCTTCCTATATTGTCACCCACCTTTTTTCAGATCTGGTTTGTGGCAATTTTTAAAATGTAAAATGCAATTACAGTGCCAACTTGTCCAATGAGGACTGGTAAAGTGTGAATGAGCCTACTTGGCGCTACTGTGTCTTTAATTAGTATCTTCCTCTCTGCAGCTTCTGCTTCTTTTATTGCTTCCTGTTCAGTGCAACAGCCTTTTATTTGCACCGTAGGGTGCAATCCATAGATTTCATAGATCATATTGTTGGAAGGAGCCTACAAGGCTATCGAGTCCAACCCCCTGCGCAATGCAGGAAACTAGAGGAGGGGTCTCCCATCCAAGTAATAACCAGGCTTGACCCTGCTTAGCTTTCCACAGTCAGACAAGCTGAGCCAGCGTAAGCCACAGTCCTGTATCCTATGCATGTTTAGACAGAAAAAAGTCCTACAACTCCCAGCATGCCCCAGCCAGCCATGCTGGGTAGGGCATGCTGGGAATTGTAGGACTTTTCTTCTGTCTAAACATTCATAGGATTGCACCCCTATTGACTCAGTCCTTATTTCCCATCATAGGAGGAGGTGATTTAATTACTGATTTCCACCAGGTTTTTTTTCTTTACATTTTTAAATTGTGAAATAGCAATATTTCACTATTTTAGAAATGAAAGGGGGGGGGGGGAAGAGGAAATAATCCCTCTACATGGAACAGGAACTGAGGTGAAATTAAAGCTACCTTCAGCTGAGCATCCATAGGTTCCCCTTTCAGACCTTCCACTTAATCCATAGAGGCTGGGAGATGATAACACTGGAGGTGAGGTCAGCATTTACAGCATTGCTCCCCACCCCTCTGTGAGCTCATGAACATGTGGAGGGAATTTTTCAAGTGGGCTTGTGAAGCTATTCGCCAGTAATGTTGTTGCTGCTCTGAACAAGAAGCAATAAAAAGAGCAGAACTTGCCAGGGAGAAGCTACTAATTAACACTGCAGAGTGAACAGGACTTACTCCTGAGTAAACAGAACAGAAGGCTCTTAGTCATGGTGGTGGACATTGCTAGGTAATATAACAGTATATTATGTGCTATATGGAACCCACTGTTCCTAGTTGATCATGGAAAAGTAATGCCCCAGCAGTGTTCAAGGGCCCTAGTATGGAAGGAATCAGCATCTCTGTGGGGTTTTTTTTTTTGTTTGTTTTTTTACATATATCTAAGGATTCCAATGCAGGATTTGGAGACCCTCCAGATGTGTTGGACTACAACTTCCATAACACTTACCACATAGCTGGCTGGGGTTTTTGGGACTTGTAGTCCAATGCATCTGGGGCAGGCAACAGGTTGGAGAAGGCTGCTCTTGGGACTATCTCTAGGCATCTGGTTGGCCACTGGGTAAACAGAATGGTGGACTAGATAGGCCTTTGGTCTGATCCAGCATGGCTCTTCTGATGGTCTTAATTAGCATTTAGCTAATTGCTTGCCTGACATAAAATCCAGGATGTCTTTTTATCCTATGGGATTGTTGTAAGGATTATTGAGATAACACACTTTGAGCATTTTAAAATGCTATGTATTATGTAAGGGTACAAGACATGAACAAGCGCACAAGACAAATAGAATCTATTTAGATAAAATACAGTTCAGGAGTGAATGAATGGTCTTGTAAGGAAGAAGAAAGTTGGAGAGTAGGGGAGTTTACAAATGGCTTTGCTATATGGAAGGGAGAAAAGATCTGAAATGATTCCGATGATTATATTTGTACTGAGGCTAATGTGCTTATAATAACATCTCTACTGAAATTGGGCTCTTCATATTGGTCACGTTGTTTCTAAACTTCTGGCTTGTTTGCCATCAGATTATTCATGCAATCAGGAAAATCAGAAACATACATCATGATGATGATGATGATGATGATGATGATGATGATGAGCAATCACAGGAGGAGTCTAGCAAGAGCCTTCAAAAAGGTGCTGGGATCTTGGCCCGCGGGCCATTGGATACCCATCACTTCCCTACAGAATGAAGGAATGTAATTCTAAAATAGAAGACAATATGCAGCTACAAGACAGCAAACAAATGTCCTTGAACTGGATCTTCAGCAAATGCATACACTCTAACTGTCCCTGGTAAATCACTGCCCCTATTTTTGCCTTTGTGGGATGGCTTAGTAAAAATGTTGTTAACATACATATAGGTGTGCTAGCATCCCTCCCACTTCTGCCCCACCCCTTCCTACTATAAGTGCCTCCCCAGCTGATCAATGTGACTGAACCCAATTCATCCTAAGATCAAACATGAAAAAACCTTTGAAAGTTTCCTTTTAGTTACAAATTTTAACACACAAAAAGTTATTATTTAATTTTTGCTTTGATCCTGAGTTGCCCTTCCACAAACAGTGAGTCTCCTTCCTTTCATGGAAGGGACTTCAGTCCAGAGAAGGTTCCTGCTGGCAGAATTACTCTTTCCCTGGCTGTCCACTGCACTGCCTCTCCAGCTGTCCCACAGGGTCCACCAATCCTCTGGAGCAGATTTTCAGGGGGCACAGAAGACTGCAAGGGGAAGGGGAAGGGGAAATTGGCAAAAATTACCTACCTTCCCCTGCCTTCCATCAGCCAGAGCGTCCCATGAACAGATTTCTGCTCACGGAAATTCAGATCCAAGCTTTTGTTCGTTTATTTAAAACATGTATGCCCATCTTTCCATTAAAATGCTCAAGGTGATTGCTCTTAATAATTTAAAAAGAAATACACAAATTAATCTCACAGGACAAGGAATTTTAAATATATATAAATCAGGAGACAATATATAAAAGCTAGTACAGTTCCAGAACCTGCCCTCCAATTTCCCAGAACTTTTCTTTCCTCTCAAGAGTCTTCCTTTTTTCTGCCTCATTTTCAGGGTAGTTTAGAATTTCTTTCAAATTTCTCTTGGTGATGTTTTTGAGCTTGATGAAAGATTGCTGAGGGTGCAGTGTGGCTGGGTTTTCCCCTTTCTGTTACACATCTCCCCATCACTCTGCAGCCTCCCAGGTTGCCCGCATTTCCTGATCTCAACAAGCCCCAGGGGAGGAGTTACCTCATGATGTATTGCCCTGGGCTTTAACTGAAGTGTAAGAAGCCAGAGAGAGGCTACATACTGCCAGAGGGATGAATGTACAATGAAATTCATTCACATTCACACACACACACACATACACACATACACACACACCCTTTGGCCACTAAGGTAAGAGCAAGAACTCTGTACCCCACCCACATACCTGCTCGGACCTGCTTTGGTGAGGGCACTGGGTGCCCTCACCAAAGGAAGCCAGGTGGGTAGCTACAAGAGAGAGGGTCTTCTCAGTTGTGGCACCCCACTTATGGCCTTCCTCAAAGAGGTTCACCTGGTGCTTACATTGTTATATTTTCGGCACCAAGCAAAGACCTTTCTTTTCTCCCAGGCATTTTAGAGACCTAGTTCTAGGTTTTTATAGCTGTTTTAACTATTCCTGTGTTGTTCGTTGTTCTGTTTTGTATTGTATTCTTTTAAATATTTGTATTGTATTTTATATATTTTTTAACTGTTTGTATGGTATTTTAGTCTTCTAACTATTTGTAATCTGTCCATAGAATATTGGTTATTTGGCAGAGTAAAAATATAATAACAATAATAATAATTTCTCTGAAATTGTCTTTTCCTTTGGAAAAAAAAATTAAGCAATTTATTCTCTACCAAGTTGAATGAGAATGGTCATGAGAAGTGTGGAAGGAATTTTCAGCACAGCACTAATAACTCAAAAACCAAAGAGTTTAAACCATCAACTGTTCGCCAATCCAAATGCCTTCCAAGGGGGAAAAGACTTTCTCTGCACACAAATCAACCAGGGAAGGGGCAAGACTAGGTGTGACTACAGAAATGTATTTCTCCCACATCCCATCAAACTGCAAGTCAGATATTCACAGGATGAAACGGAGATCCTATCCAGCAGAAATGAGTGAGACTAAAGCTATTTAAGGTGCAATCCAATTGGGATGCCCATCGCCCTCCGAACTTGGAGGATTACTTTACAGGCATCCTATGGAGGGCGGGAGGAGCATGAGGCGAAGGTTGCCTCCGTGTTCCTCCTGCCCTGCAACTCAGCTAGATGGCCGATTTTGGCCATCTAGCTGAGACACCTCAGAGCATGAGGGAAAGAGGCTGAGGTGCCACCAGGATGTCTCATGTCTTGGAGGTGCTGGTCTCCTCCCCTCCCCTTGGAACACCAGCTAAACCCCATCTCTGAGGTTGTTTCTGCGACCTCAGAGAAGCAGCCAGCGTAGTTCTTTCTGTGCCAGCTGCGAGGGGGGAGAGGGAGGGCGCTCCGAGCTCGGAGACCTAGTTATGAGGTTGGAGAAATTTTCTGACCTCGTAGCTGGGTCTCTGAAAAATCCTATGGCCATCTAGACTCTGTCTAGCGGCCATAGGATTGTGATATTCTGATCCATCTAAGCCATTTTGGGCGTTAAAGGTAATAGTCAGCACTTTAGAACCAGACAGACTATTTCAAAGTAAAAGAATGCTGCATTCAGCAAGTGGAGAAGAGCCTTCAGCATTTTGCAGTAGTGCAACGGGTATGTGCAGGCAATGAACTTTGATGTGAGAAGAGGGGTGTCATAAGTGCACAAGTGTGTCTCTGTCATCTGGAAAGTGTTGGAGGGAATGTGCAGATGCTCCTGAAATATTGCCTTCTCCCTCCGAAACACAAATATCTTTCTGGTTTTGCAGGAACTTTTCTCCATCTGACTCATTTGGAATCTTAAAATATTCTCATGGATGCTACTCTTGCTACTGTTGAGACAAAGTCCTCTTTCATATTTGGCTTCACTGCTTGAATAACATCCAAATAAGTGTGTGGGAAATTAGGGTCAGTGAGTGGGGGCGAGATACATATATTTAGGCTGTACAAGAGGAAGAATTGTCAGTTCTCAAGAGGTACTTAATGAAGCAGGTGGGAATGATCTCAGAGAATCAGGAAGGAATTATGTGTCAAATCACTAGACAATATTTTTTTTATAGGCCTTGCTTGGCACAGGATCTCAAAAACAAAACAAAACAAAAACACATTTTCTCTATGTAAAATGCAATTGGCTACAAATAAGATTTTCCATGCTTTCTTTCCAGGCAAGCCATCCACTCCAGGAATTTGTTGTTCTTGCTGCTGTTGTTGATTTAAAGGGAGAAAAGTCTGGCCAAGCCCTCATATCTTGAATTTTCTGCTGCTCTTCAAAATTCCCACCTGCACAAATGTTTGCACAAAGAGTTAAAAATGGTCTTCAAGCAACAACAACAACAACAAAAGCTGTTACAACCATTTCTCTGCCCTTGCTCAGTTAATTATCTTGTTTAAGCAGGGCTCCTCTCATTGGATTTAACTACATGCATAATTTGGCATGCAATTTGTTGGTGAGTTGTCATCAACAAGGCTCAAGAGAAACTAGGAATGTTTTGATCAGTCTTTAGTAACCAAACGGCGATTTATCCTCCATTTCTTCCTTTAGAGCAGGGATGGGCAACTTCCAGGGCCTGGGGGAGCCACCTTGCCCCTCTGGATTCCACTGGGGGGCCACACCGCTGCCCCCATCATGCCACTGAAATTTGGTGGCATGGCAGCAGCAGTGAGGAAAAATAGTCTCCTTTAAAAGCAAAGAGTAGCAGTTTGCCATTGAAATTCAGTGGCACGAGAGTGGGGGAGAAGGAGCGATTTAACTGTTTGCAGTCTGCAGAGAGAATGTTGGTTATAGGGTGGATCAAAAATATAAAAAGCAATTAAATAAATACACGTTGCTTTAGAGAGAAAGAGACTCCTGTTCTTTCCTTCACCCTGCAAAGTAGGAAAAGGAACTGAAATACCTTTTGTAATGGAACTTGTTCACTGATCCCGCCTCATCACCAATACTCCCTATATGCAATCCATACCCTTCAAAAAAGGAGGGTACAGATCTTGCGTTGTGTAGAGGGTGTGTGCACGCAGGCTCCTGCAGGGATGTGTAAACCAGCAAAGCTCATTCCGACTCATGTCAATTTCAGGCTGCAAGCTTTGCTGTTGTTTTTCCAGGTTGCATGAACATTTGTGGCTATTTCATCTGGATTTCTCCAAATGTACGCATCAATTGTGTGCATTTTTGAACTCTACACATATATTTTTTTGTTCCTCAAATTGCATAATGTGGAGAAAGCCTGACACGAGTATGCATGCATGCACACACACACACACACACACACACACACACACACAGTCTCCGTACATAACAAGCTTGGAAATGGACAGACTTCAACCACAGATAGCACTCAGGCTCGCATTTAGTTCTAGGAGTTGCGAACTGGGTTAATTCTGATCAAAAACAAACTGAAACAAAGTTCTCATATGCCCCTGGCTCCAGTGAAAGGAACACCTTGATTATACAGAGATTCAAGCAGGAACTAATAGACGCTACACTGATCCTCTTCACTTTAATCTCTGCCCAGAATGAATGTGAACTGTCACAACTGCTAGCTACTCTGCCACTTAGTTAGCATCTAAGCATTTCTGACATAAGTCAATAAGACTGGTCGTATGCCAATAGTGCTGTGTGGGTTGTCAAAATCATTTTAAACGTATGAGGCCAAGTGAGTCATAGCTCTGAATAAATGCCAATAAGTAAAACATGAATTAATTTCTTTAGGAAAACACCAACTTTTCTTGTCAACTTGCCTGTTCCTGAGGGCTTTATTTATAAATAAATAAATAATAATAAAAGAGGTCAGGGAAATAATTTAAAAATAATAGATTAACAGTTAAAACCTTAGGGCTTGGTTAATTGTAGATATAAAACTGAACATTAAGAAAAACTGAAATGAAAATGTGCTGGGAAGTCCAGACTCCTTTATTCTGGCGAATCAAAATGGGATGATTAATTTTGATTAATCAAAATGTAGCATTAATTAAAGAAAACTGCTATATTAAAAACAGTGCAAGTCTATGCATGTTCATAAATACAACAAATAAATAAATAAATAAATGTTTACTCAAGCGTCCCACTGTGTTTAATAGGTTTTAATCCCAAGTAAGTATGCATAGTAATCCTAATCACGTTTATTAGGGAGTAAGTCCAATTGAACACAGACTTCTGAGCAAACATGCAGTTCGGGAATTTGAAAAGCTATATTTGTTTAACACAAAGTAGTGTGTTATGACTGCACTCCCACTATTCTCTGAATGGTGAGAACTCCAGAGATGCAGGCATTCTATCCAAAGTTCTGGTTTCCTTGGAATAAGGAAACTGGAGGCTTATGGCACATTTTAAACTTATGGTTCATTTACATATACCGTACATATACAGGTTTAGCATAAAGGTTGAGCATTCACAGCATGAACAGATGTCCCGAAGTCCAAAATACTGTTACAGAGCTCCAACTCAGTCCTCTGATTCTTTCCAAAAGCTGCCAGCTTCTTCACGCACACAGCTTGATGACCTCATCTGCCAACAAGAAGGTGGAGGAAGTAGACATGCCCCTCTTGAAGGAGTGTCTAGTCATTTCCTTAATCTTTGTTAAAGTGAGTGTCTTTAACAAAAGAAGGCACTGGGCACTTTGCCAGGATTATTAGCAAGTCCAAGGCTTTGACCAGGTATGCCTCAGGCAACCTACACTGATCGAAATCCATTCACAGAAATCCTAGTCAAGAATTACTGAGTTGGAAGGGACCTCTAGGAAATCATAGAAACCAACCTCAAATCCCATTATACTCTAATTCTGCAGAAGCACAATAGCGTCAGAAATCAGACTGCTGTTTATCATTACTTCATACCTTCCAGGTTGCAGCTGTATTGAGACTTTGTTCAAATTAAGCCTTGGAGGTAGGTTAAGCTGCCCAGTGGAATGTAGACCCATGAGGAACGGGGATCTGTGGACAGTATCCAACACAAACATACAAAAAGGGACTATATTGAAAATCCTGACTATAACAATACACAGAAACTTAAAAGTCAAGAATGTGTGATAACAGAAATTATAACCAATAGAAGTGTATTAAAATAGACACAATTTAAAATTTGCTATCCAAGTTACAAAGATATACAAATTAAAATATAAAACATATAATAGCTAAAAACAGATAAGCGTACAAAATATCACGTATTTTCAAGCCTCGAGGGCTGGAAATAGTCGTGAATATCTTTTCTGACCAAAGGACTATTATCTCAAGGTGAAGTCTTTTTTGTGCAAATATTATTGTTTGTTGCTTCCCGAGATGCGTCCTCACAGTTTAGAAGCTTTCCTTTTATCTTGTGTAGACCCATGAGGAACGGGAATCTGTGGACAGTATCCAACACAGTCACAGTGCTAGCATAAACCAACCCTAGCACAATGTCATTACCTCTTACAAGGCAAAGGGGGAAAAGGGGCTATTTGCCACCAAAATTCAGGAGCAAACCACGCCACTGAAATTCGGTGGAAGTCACTGCTTTCCCCCTTGGCCTAGCAAGCATTAATGTAAACTAATGATAGTGCAATGTCATTGGTACCAGCGCGGTGACAGCATTGGATACTGCTCCATATTCACAACATTGAAACTCAATACACTAGGCCACTGGACCACACTATTAGTGCAATACATACACTAATGGGGAGAAGGTAAGGCAGGTGCATTGTAGGAGCTAGAGATGATGGATAGGGACTAACTAACTTCCTGACATGGGAAGACATGTATTCCCTACCCCATCCCCTAATGTGGCACCATAAGGTGATATGAGACCTCCATGCTAACCTACTATTATGGGATGGGCTCACCACCCAGCTGCTATCTCTCTGATTGTCATTCGTAGTATGAATTTATATTCATCCGTCTCCTTTCACTTCCCTTTATTTTCCACACACACTCTTTCCACAGCAGCTGCCAGCTAATTAGCCCTTTGATACCATCCATGGGCCTTTGCCAAAGATGTCTTGCTGAAGGGGGAGGAGGAGAGAAGCAGGCAACCATTTGGTCCCCCAAATTAAGACCCAGCATATCTCTATATTTCTTTCCCTAAAACCACATTCCTCCAAGCCCAGGGCCTCCAGTGGTTGAATGTCCAGCAAGGCAACCTTTTCCTTCCTTCCTTCCTTCCTTCCTTCCTTTCCTTTCTTTCTTTCTTTCTTATCTCTTTACTTCTAGCTCAACTCTGATTTCATTTCCCAAGCTATCACAGACAGACTTCACAAATGTGGGGTTCTCCTTCTCCCTCCCCCATTACTCACACACCTTGCCTTTGTTGCCTTCTGAATCTTTTGTGAGCTTCCGATTTAATTAGGATGCAAACAATCCCCGAGGAATGTTTAATTAATATTAAAAAGCAAAACTGGGATGATTAAGCCAGGAGGGAGGAGGAGCTATTATTTATACAGCAGGGCTGACGGCCATTTGTTGAGAGCTGGAAAACTTATGCCAAGGCAAAAAGCAACAACAACAACCTTCTTTGCAGGAGAAAATTATTTCTTGTCCTAATTGTCTTCTTGGACAATTTTAATTTTGGCGGGGGGGTTGTATTCACTCAGGCAAGGGTTTTAAGTTCACTGTCACTTGTGTCTGGTTTAAGTATTTTAGGCCACAAGGCCTAAAAAGACCTGAAAAGAGGAGGTGTGTGTCATACAGGAAATTATCTTCAAACACCACCATCAAGCAGGAGAGCCTGAGGGAATTTTCGTACACTCAAGTGGGTGATGCTTGGCCTGGGCTGTACCATTCAGCCCAGGTGGGAGAGTTGGATGTGTGAATGTATACCTCTCCCCTCCCCCTATACATTGGGGGGGGGGGATAATTACATGGAAAACTGCTATGTCAGAGAGAAAGAAGAAAGAAAGCTAAACTGAACTCTTCTCTCTGACAAGTTTGTTTTCTATACACTGGGAGCCCAAAGCTTTATTATCAGTGGTCAATAAAGGATTAAAAATGTGCCCCCCTCAACCTCCAACCAACCTGAAATGGTATCACCCAGCAAAAGTGTTGCCATTTAATCCTACTGGATAATCTGGCCCTAACATACAATCCCCAAGACACATATAGCAAGAAGCAATATTGCTTGATCTGACATGTGGCACTGCTGTCTAACACTTCCTTATTAACTCCTCCATCTTACTTCTGTGTCCTGAATGGTCCCTTGTGTAATCCCATTCACCAAAAAAAGAGATCCCCAATTAGAATTCAACAAAAACACACAAGGTGCAAGGAACCTTACAGAGCTGCAGTTAATCAATATCTACTGAATAAAAAGAAGTGAGTTAGTAATAGTTAAAAGACATGTATATAAACAAATAAGGTGCAATCAATAATACACACCAAATTACAGAGGAAGTCAATAGCTCCAATGTATATACATCATATCAAACATATCGGTCTCTCATCAGTCAACAGAACCCTAGTGTATTACTGTTTTGACTAAGAATAGTCTTCCTATATAGATCACTCTTCTTAATTTTATATGTAACACACTATGAAAACTGATAACACAAGAAAAAATTATCTCCCTAAAACTCTTTTTTTAATAGCAAGAAGTAGTGAGAAAAGGAAGTTCTGTGAAGTTTGGTTTGATTCACAGATCACAGAATCATAGCACCAAATGGAATAAAACCACATTTACTCCAGTGTTGTGCTGTAAGTAGAGCTGGACAACATTTTAGAGCATTCAGCAAATGTCAGAATCTGAATGCAACTTTATGAATTCCAAGCACGTTCAGATTTCTCTTTTGAAGAAATCCAATTTTGAGGTATACATTTTTCTAAGAAAAATAATACTTATTGGTGAAGCAAAAGGCCAATAAGGACAAATGTGAGGCTACAATCCTATGTGCACTTACTTGGGAGTCATCCCCATTGAAACCAATGGGGTTTAGTTCTGAGGGGACATGTATAGGATTGCACTGTTATACCTTGTTTGTAAAATCCCTAAAAATAAACAAAACACAACATCCACACTTGCCAATGTTGTGTGCATGTGTGGGACTGAATCAGAGGAATATGAGTTAGAATTTGTATTTAAAAATTTGTGTTTGGAGAATTTCCCCTGATATCTTCCCCTCACCCAATCATTTTCAATTGTAGGTGCAAGGCAGGGATATTAAGTGCCACCTTCTCTCCACCCTCCTGTGTGGAGCTCACCATGAGCCACATACAGAGACCAGATGTGCTGCAGAAGATACTGGCAGAGTTGCAGAGCCCTTGGCCCCCAAGATGTCTCAAGCAAGCTAGCCAAGAAACTTACCAGTGGGGAAGACAAAACATTTCCTGGATCACCAGAGGCTCTTCCCTGGCAGAAATTCCTTCCCAAGCCCAAATAGCCACAATGCAAGGTCACAATGCAAGGTAGACTAACAAGTGGGCAGAGGCGTAGCGTGGGGGGTGCAGGGGGGGCCGGCCGCACCGGGCGCAACATCTGGGGGGGGCGCGCTCGCACTCGCAGCTCTCTGCCCCTGCCTGGCTCACTCACTCTCTCTGCAGCCTTCATGGGATCTGTAGCCCCGCCGCCGCCTCCCGGGATTAACCTCCTCGCCGGAGCTGCAGCAGCAGGAGGGGGAGAAGACGGCGAGGAGGAGGAAGGAATCCTTCCTCCTCCTCGTCGTCTTCTCCCCCTCCTGCTGCTGGAAGGAAGGAAGGCGGGAGGAGGACGCCGCCGCCAGCCGCGTAAGTGGCAACTTTGCTGCCGCCCCGCCCGGACTGCTTTGCATGGGGCTGGCCCGGCCCGGCCCAGCCCGGGCCGGCCCCCCGCCTGGATCGGGTCCCCCAGCAAACTTTGTGTCGCTCGCCGCGCAGGTGCCTCGGGCCGGACGCGGGCAGGAGGGGAAGGCGCCCCGCCAGGCGGCGAAGGAGGCGACGCTGCCCGGGCTGGGCGCGTTTCAGCGGCGCGGGCACGGCGCGGCGCAGCGGAGAGTCCGGCGGGTGGACGGGCTGCTGCCTGCCTCGCCTCGCCCTGGCAGGCAGGAGTCCCTCGACGCCCGGCTCGGCTCAGCAGAGGGCAGATTGATCGGCCCATTTGCATAATCGATAGGGCAGCGAAGAGGGTGGCTGGGAAATGGCTGCCCGCCCGCCCGCCCGCTGCCGCCGCCGCCGCCGCCGCTCCCCTCCGCCGGCCTTCTCGCCACGCTGCGCGGGGAGCGAGCCTCTGCCCCGGAGGAGGCGCCCCGGCACGCTGCCTGCCAACATGTCACTGGCGCCCGGAGCCCCCCCCGGCACCCTCCTTCTGCCTAGGTAGGGGGCACCCGGAGAGTTGCAAACAGGAGCCCCCCCCCTCGGCCCGCTTGCCTGGTTGGCTTAGTGCTGAGTCCCTGTGCTTATCTAAATATTTGCAAAAGCGCCTTTTTTTTTTTTTAATTGCTCGGAGCAAACCGAGTCCTGTCCTTTGGGGGGGGGGAGAAAATGTCCGGGGGTTGCGGCGATTGGTGCCAAGTGCGTCTTTCGCCCAGACCTTCGCCGTTGGGTCCTGCGAAGCGCCGGGCCGAAGCGCCCGTGGAAGCCGCCTTCCAGCTCGCCTTGGCCACCGGGTCTTGCCTTTGGGCCCATCTAGTGGAAGAGACTCGAGTGCTAAAATCCACGGGTTAGGGGGCGCAAATTACTTGCCTTGCCCCGGGTGCTGACAACCCACGCTACGCCACTGCAAGTGGGTGCCTTCATGTGAATGCATACCTGAAGAGGATGTTGTGAGTTAAACTTAGCAGTGTTCTGCCTGATCATTTAAGTTCTGCACCTGTCTTTTTTGCAAGGATACCCTGCAGAGAACCGATTAATAGATTCTAGATAGCTCTGCTAAAAAAAGGTGGCTGGTCCATGACTCCAGCATTGGCTCCTTATCACTGTATGAACTCAAATCAAGGTGCTTGTAGTAATCTATATAGCTTTTAACCTATGCAGTGGATAGAGAGTATTGAACCTAGGTCTGCATTCAAAGCCTCACTCTGCTGTAAAGTTTGCTTAGTCTAGCCACCGGTTCTTAACCAAATCTACTTTGCAGGGTTGTTGTGTGGATAAAATGGGGAGAGAAAATTGGTTCCTTGGAGGATACTAGGGTTCCTGTGGGATACTACATAAATAAAACTGAGGAATCTAAGGACATTCTTGTGGCCACCAGTCTAGACAGAGGATTTTGCAAGTCCAAGGCACCCTTAATCAATACCCTGGTCATCTGCTATCAGAGTCCGCTGCAGATATGGAGGGAACAGAGATATGCAATGCTGGCTACTGCGATTGGCAGGCAGCATGAAACTTCTTGATTGGTCAGGCCTGGTATAAATATTAGGAGCCTGCACTTCTTCTACCTGTGCCCAGTTAACAGAGCGATAACTCATTGATTGCTGCTCTTCATTTCAAGCCACTGATCCCAAAGACCTTGAACCCTGATCCTCCAGGTGTGAGTTCAGGTACAACCATCCATCGCCCTGATCTGGCTCTGGCAGTTGGTACCTCTTCCCATCTCTTCCTCTATAGTGCTACAATTGTTGGAAGAAAACAAGAGACTACTATCTGGAAGTGTCCAGTGGTGTAGCGAGGTAATTTAAGACCCTGAACCTAATGGTCTTATAAAGGGCTCCACTTATATATTGAAGGCCATATTGTACTACTTCACTTGTGAAGCGCACACAGCTAACATTTCTTGTCTTTCCCTCCTTCCTCACCATTCACAACGGCTTCTACATTCTTGATATGTTAGAGTAAAAATAAAAAAATGAAGCCTGTCTGCCAACCCTGATTAAAAAGAAATACTCTGAGCATGCATAGTTTTGCATTTTAGGGTGCAATCCTATCCTATGAGGATGCCCGCTACCCTCCTAACTTGGGGGATTACCAGGGCCAGTGTAAGGCAGTTTGGTGCCCTAGGCAAGATCAGATATTTAGCGCCCCCCCTTCCCATTTGAGCCCTCCCTCCCTCCAGCCCTATGCTCCTGGCACCCCCTTTAGCCCGGCGCCCTAGGCAGCCGCCTAGTTGGCCTAATGGTAGCACCGGCCCTGGGGATTACAGGCATCCTACGCAGGGCAGGAGGGGCACGGAGACAACGGTTGCCTCTGCGCTCCTCCCTCCCTGCAAAACAGTGACGTCAGCTGTCTGACTGAGGCACTTCGGAGCGGGGGGGATGGAAGGAGGCTGAGGCGCTGCCGGGATATGTCATATCTTGGCAGCGCCAGTCTCCTTTCCTCCCCACCCCCCAGAACGCTCACTAAACCCCTTCTCCGAGGTCGCTTTTGCAACCTTGGAGAAGCAGCCAGTGCGGCTCTTTCCACGCTGGCTGTGAGGGGGGTGAGGGGGATCCGAGTGCGGATCCCCAGCTCCGAGGTTGGAGTGATGTTCCAGGGAGCCAGTGTGGCGTAGTGGTGAGAGTGCTGGACTGGGACTCGGGAGATCCGGGTTCTAGTCCCCGCTCGGCCATGAAACTCACTGGGTGACTTTGGGCCAGTCACTGACTCTCAGCCTAACCTACCTCACAGGGTTGTTGTGAGGATAAAATGGAAAGGGGGGATTATGTAAGCTGCCTTGGGTTCCTTGCAGGAAAAAAGGTGGGGTATAAATATAATAATAATAAATAAAACCTCTGGGAATCCGAACAATCCTATGGCCCCCTAGATGCTATCTAGGGGTCATAGGATCGCTCTATTAAACACTTTTAAATCAAAGCACCATCAGCAGCACCAGAATGATCTCCCCACTGAGGCCCGCCCGGCGCCAACACTGTCATCTTTTCGGCACCAGATTAAGACTGCCCTCTACTCCCAGGCATTTAATGGCATATGCTGGGCCATTTATGTCAGCTGTCTTTTGAGGTCTAGTATCTAACTGAAATTGTTTTAGCTGTTTAAATTGTTTTAAGTTTTGTATGTTAAAAATTTTATACTATGTTTTATTATCTTGCACTTGTGGTTCATAATTTTTGTGAACCACCCAGAGAGCGTCAGCTATTGGGCAGGATAGAAATGAAATTGATTAATTCATAATAATGACTACAGGAATATGATGATGCTTGCTTCTGCTGACCTGATGCTAAACACATTTACTCAGGAATAAGCACCATTTTGTTGTTGAAAAGAATACTATATTTTAAAGTAAAACAATACAATGAGCATCTGTAACAATATATATATATGTCCAGCTGGCTACAACTGTATATAAAATGTTTTAAGAAAGAAAGGACGCTGTGATAAGGAGTGCCAGTCCTGGTGGGTCCTGGAATACCCATGCTGGTCCAAGTGCTGATGCCGGGTCTATTTGCCACTGCCAACATCACCGGGTAGCTCACTAGGTAGTCATTTGGCTGAAAGGCCCTGGACTTTGGCCTCAAGATCCAACCCTAGCTGCACCACAGGAAGTGTCTTTAGACATTGAGACAATTCAGCATCATTTTTTCCCTCTTCTGCAGGAAAGAAGGTTATCAGGCTACTGGTATGCAAGCTCCATAAGATGCCTGGTCTATATACCCCAGATGTCTTGGCCAAATCACTTCTCTCTTCCCCCACTCATCAGTTTCCCCAATTGCAACTGAAAATGTTCTTGCCCAATGTCTCAGGGGGTTTGGATAGAACCTTGGCGTTAAGATAAATGGAAGTCATTTTGCATCAAATTCCTCCTTTCTATGGTGCCTAGGGCTGGAAGCTTTAAAGTGGCACCTCTCCTTCATGCTCTGTTCCTGCAAAGGGGGTCAGATGAAGTGAACCCTTCACAGCATCCTTGGGGCTGATAACATGCTGGCTTGGCCAAGAGCAAGAAAAACTGCTTGTTGTGGTCCTGGTATTTCAGAAGTGCTCAGTACCTGTGGCTCCAACTGACCTTCTGAGGAACTGTAGTAGGTGCCTAAACTGCCCCTGAAGAAAATGCTGCCCAATAAGGCTGAAAAAAGAGAGGAAGAAGGAGAACTCCCCACTCCGGTAGTTCTTAAACCGTAAAGAATAGTAGGCAAATAAACAGGCAGTTCAGCTCCCAGGGTTGTCAGGGCCTGTTTGGAAAAATCACAGAGATGAGCAGCTTGGAGACACAACAGCTGTTTAATGCTAGCATGGTTCTGGGCAATGGGCAGCCACAGCAAGGCAGGAAGCCTGAACTACAAATTAAGTCATTGTGCCACCCTCAAGGCCAACTCCTCTGTTTACCACTTCTTCTCCAAATGCCTGTAGGATCATGATGAGGAAAACGTTCAGAATCAGAATCAGAAATCGATATTTAAAAAGACAAGGAGCGAGGGGGAGCGCTATGCAACAAAGCAAACAAAAATTTCCCTTTGATTTCCAGGTAATTCCATTGACATTCTGCTGCTGATATGCCAACAATGAATGATGGGAAATAATTGAAGATGCTGGAAGAGCAGAGCCAGAAGGCAGACCAGAACAAGAACAGCAATGGTTATGACTTCTAATTGTTTAACAATAGCATCAACAAAATGATTTTTTCCAGGCTGCTGAAATGAAGAAAGCTTGGGTAACCAGAAGCAGACTTGTGTGAAAAGAGTGTGAGTTCAGGCTAGAGCAGTTCTGGCACTGAAAATAAATTCCTAGGCTCAGAATGTGCTCAGAGGCACCCTGTTCTCTAATTCTAATGGTGCAATCCTCTGGTCCCTGGGATGGTGTCCCCAGAGGGGAAAGTAGGAGGATTGTGTTCGGACGCATGGCATGGGTGGAGTGGGGGGGGATATAAAGCTCTTGCAGCCCCCAACCCAGGGGAACTATTATGCTAACTCTGGAGGGGGGGGACCTGGTGGAAGGGTGGCAAAGGCTGCTTCTTCCTCATTTCCACCTGCGGGCAGGAGCTCCAACCTCAGAGTGCTCCAACCTCCTTGGCAGGATTACCCTGCCAGTGTATTCTTTTGCACCAGGCTCTGATTAGTGGATCTTGGGGATCCCCCTATTCTACAGCACATTGTCAAGTGTCTAGTCCAGCACAATGGGGCTGTAAATACTGACTTTTTCTGGTCAGATTCAAAACCAAGCTAGGGAAGTCACCTGCTTGCTTTTTCTAGTCAATTTCAAACTGGCCCCTTGATTTTTTTCTGATCAATTTCACAACCAAGCTAGAATTTCCTTACATCCTCAAAACCCCCCCCCCCCACACACACACCTTTCTCCATTATTTAAAGGGGCTCCTTTTGTTCAGTATTTCCAAATCCTGTTTCTTCAATGGGGAAGGGAAGGCGGCAGTTAAAATTGACAAGATCTGTGTCAGTTTCACCTCCCCCCCCTCTCTCAAATGGGCAGCTTTTGAGCAATTTCAGAGTGCCTCTATTACAGCACAGTGAAATTTTGAGTGCTTTTTAAAAATTAAGAATCATTTGATCACCCATAAAATGATTGCAGCCTTACAGTCAGATTCTACCATGTTTACTCAGAAGTAAGTGCTTTTGTGTTCAGTGGAATCTCTCTGCTTTGTAAGCTCAGAGAAGCCTTGGGAGAGGGGAAAGGACTCCCTTTGCAGGGCACAAAATGGCTCTGCAACTGGAAATGCATAACTAGTGATAGAGAAAGGAGGAGCATCCTCAATACATCTTTCACCTTCCCTAGGGACAACTGCTCCCACCCTGACTCAATTGCACATTTTCCTGTCCACACCTGCTGAAAAATTGCACTACTACTCCACTCTTTGCCACCTTACCAGATGTTTTGCAGTGGGGGGGGGAAGACAGATTGAGCAGTGGAAAAATACTGGCTGATTACGAATGGATCACAACATTGTCTGGACACTCCATAAAATTCAGTGAATGTAACAGGGCGATTACACAATAAAAGCCTTGTCTGGTAGCACCCTTTGAGCGAGTAGTTTTTATGGTCCAATCCCTCTCTGCTGAAATTTGCTGATGATTTCAATGAGAAGTGGATTGTACCCTTTGTCTCTTTGTGCCTCAGTTTCCCAACAATAGGAGGGCAGAACTCCTGATGAAAACAGGCAGGAAAGGAGAAGATCTTTCATACAGTTGAATGAATTCACAGCCAAAAAAACAACCTGCCAGGTTAAGTAATTTAAAGCTCCCAAATGCACATGGAAGCAGTAAATACATTTACAAAATATAACCTGCCCAAAATAAGATAAGGCACCTAAGATTAAAATTTTCTAAGCTACGAGAGCCTGAAGGCACCCTGTATGGTGCCACATTTGCTCTCTTGGGCTTGGAAAATATTAGCTGTAACATAGCCAGAAGAATGAAGCAAAACAAATTTCAGAGGAAGGGAGGGGGGGGTAAGGATAATAGATTGCTAACCACATTCACCTATGCTTCATTGTCTAAGATGGATCCCCTTCCCAAGTCACCATTCTTGTGCAAACAATACCTAACCATTTAATCCCATTTGTAGGGTTTGCATAATCTAAACAATTTCCACTGCATCTGAGAACTCTGCCATCCACATTTATCACTAATCCTTTAAGAATGGTTCAGGTCTTGCAGATTTAAGAAACACACAAACCACAGAAAGAGAATGCATTCTAATCTTAAAAACAAAGCAAAACTGGTTCCCATTCCTGTAAAGCCTGAACATGACAATATTTAATGCATCTATAGTCATAACAGCTTAGGAGGTAGGGATATTTTATTATGCCCCCCCTGCATACAAATATGTGACAAAAGCATAAGAATAGGTATTGTCGAGAATGCATTCCCCGACCTTACTAATTTCTCCCACATATTTTTTTAAAAACTTTTAATTTTTATTCATAAAAAACAAACAAACAAACAAACACAAACACAATAATGGACTTCCAATCTTCTCCACAGCTTAATCAACCACAGTTATTCTTAAAATCTTTTCTGTTAACAAAAAATCACTTCCAGTTATGGCAAAAAAGAACCCTAAAAGGAACAAACACCAGATATTTTTTGATGCTTTCCCCGACCTTAATAATTTCTCCCACATATTTCTCATTCAATTTGATTAATTCCTCCCATAGGGCTTTTTCAGATCAGGGAGTGCAGGAAGGCAGGGAGGGAGACAGCAAAGCAATGGAGAGATGTGTAATAGAAAGAAACACACACACACACACACACACACACACAGAGTACCCTCGGCCACCTCACAGTGATTACAAAAGGTCAAAAACACCACCAAAGAAATTCAAAATAAATTATAAAATGCCCTGAAAACAAGGCAGAAAAACAGAAGCCTCTTTCATGCGGGAAGAAAACTTTCAGGAAATTGGAGGTCAGATTTTGGTACCTCTCCCCTGGAGCTGGACACAATGCTACCCCCCCCCCCCCGACCCTGCCGCCACCACACACCCACTACAGGGCTTGCAGGAAAGGAGTGTATTATCAGCACCTGCATTAGAGAAAAGATATATCCACCCCTCCGAAATTTAATATTTGGAAAACCCTGGGGAAGATACTGAACCCTGAAGAATGATAACTAGAGCTGAGCCAAAATTTCTCAGAAGACATTTTCCCCACAAAAGTCCTGAGACTTTTCTTTCCTTGCCCCCCTAGAAATAAAAGGCCACTTTACAGAATTTCCTCCACATTTCCTTCACCATCATTTTTTTGTGGTAGCTGCATTGCCTCTCCTGCTCCTACAGTGTCCTGGAATGATGCTAGGTATGGGGTATTGTGGAGGACGCAAAATGGGAATCAGGCTGCCAACACCGTTGATGCTGTTGCCACTTGCAGCGACAGTACAAAAAACCCTTAGGAAAAAAGAAAGAAAGAAATGCTACAACCCCTGCCAATGGTGAGCCCCAGCTGTGAGAAATGGTTGGAGAATTCTCCTCCCCCTTGAGAAATTTGGTGAAATTGTCCCCCCAGTTTCTCTGCCCACAAATAGGGTAGAGAATTTTGAGAAGCCATTTGTGCACAGCTCTAAATGGAGTCAAAGCTAAGCTTTCCATGTCCAAGTCTGGAACTCAGGAGATGGGGCTCCCATATTGTTAACTAGGTTAAAATGGCCAGACAGGTACTTGTGGGCCAGTGTTCAAGGCTTAACTATAGCTGCTCTTTTTACAGTTCATGCATATCGATTCTATGGCAGAAGGATTGAACTGTGGGTAAGAGTTACATTTGAAACTAAGCCACAGATGTAGTTTGGGGGAAGAGTACCAGGCAGGTTCAGTTAGTCATTTTTGTCTATCCAGATTGGACAGTTGTGAGGCTTTATACCTACTACAAGCAAGCAGATAGGCAGGCTGAAGAGAAGGGAGCTGTCCCATGCAAATGTTTGCAATGTCCCTCCTACAATGCACAAAATACTGACCTGGGTCACATGTAATGACAACCCATTGGTTTAAAAACCACTGGGTTGAGCACACCCACCTCTTCCGCTTTATCACAGAACCCACAATCTGCTCCTTCATAGGTTGTGCAGTGTGCCATGTGAACCTGGACTGCTGGGCTAAACAACCCAGCAGTTAACCCAGGTTTATTGTCATGTTAACCCCTGGGTTGTTTGGCCCTTAAACAACCCAATGGTCCAGGTTCACATGTCGCACTCCACAACCTACAAAGGAGCCAATTATGAGTTGTAGGGTAAAAGGGGAAGAGACAGGTGCACTACAGGCAGCATACCCGCTTGTCGATGACAACCCATTGGTTTTTAAACGGATGGGTTGTCGTTATGTGTGAACAGGGTCACTGAGTCCATGTTATCAGAGGCCTTCAGTTTCTACTTCAACACTAAATAATTGTCCAGAATAATTTTAAATCAAGCAGAAAGTATTGTGAGCTGACTTCTGAACATTTGGGCAGGGGAAATGGGAGGTGGAAATGGGACGGGGTGTAATTGTATACTATTGTAATGGTGCTCCAAATAGTAGTTACACATACCCCAATTCTGCAAGCAGTGGGAACTCCAGTGGCACACTGCTGTTGGGTTTTGCATAGGCAGAACGAGATTACCACCTGACATCGGGATTGTCACCTGACCTGGTGGGTGTTACTTGAGTTCAAGTACAGAAGGTCTTTGGTCAGGAGACATAGTCTCGAGGTGATATGACTCAGCAGCCTTGAACAGGTTTGGATAAACATGTTGATGAATAAGTTATACTACTGGGTGAGTAATGTCCTATTCATAGATGCAGGGTCTGGGGTATATAAGCTAGCACACTTGCTGATAGCTTTCACTTCCTTCCGTCATTCCTCTTCATCTCTCTCTGCTGCTTGTTCATCTCAGCACGACATGTGGATTGTTCTGGACTTCACTTCATCTAGCCTTACCACTGGGGTAGTGGGTTTGAGTCTGCAATGATGTAGTGAGTAGAAATGCATTGATTGCCTTAATCCCATGTAATTGGGTCTTACAAATAAACTCTTTAATCTTTATTAACTGCTGTTATCTCCTCCTTCCGCTTGCGTGACTGGGACTGAGGGTCATTGGCTAGGGGAGCTTTTGAACCCGGGTCAGTCCAACTCTCACATCGGTTATGGGCCCAGATAAGGATCAGATAACGATCTGATGGTTATCTGATGGGCAGATAAGCCATAGGAACGCAGTTTGGAGAAATTCAGCAGTTATAGAGTTAAGGAAATTGTTTACTATTTGTAAGAACGGTTTGTAAACAAACCGCAGAAGGCGAAGGTTTGTTGCTAAAGCTGGTGCTGATAACAGCGGCTTGGAATGCAGCACAACTGAAGAAGAATGCAGAGAAACAGAGAGACGGAGGATTTTTCGTTTTGGAAGCAGCTGAAACGGAGGTGCCAGGCTTGGCAAAATCCGAGGTTCGGGCAGCTACTAGGCTGAACAGTCAACAACGCTGGACACAAGGATTTCGTATTCCACAGCTTGCTGGAGTGATCGTTAAGGAGCTGTATCGGGCAAAGAAATAATCTTCAGGAGGCTCTGTGTGTCAACTCGTTTGAGTCAAGGCTACAGGCAGGAGGATCATATTTCATTTGCAGCTTGCTTCTTCACACAGCAGCGGATCAGCTATCTTTTGCATTGTATCAACAAGTGGCTTGGATTACAAATGCGTGGATTACGTCTGACGTGGGTAAAGCGTCTGGAGCGTCATGTCGCAGCAAAAGGGAAACCTGATACTACAGCGGAGGCTGTATCAAACCAGCGGAGGCGTGGTTTTGAAACAACAGAGAAAAACAGCGCGTCAGTTTTGAACAGAGAAAGCTGTGCTTAAAATGGGAAGCTGTTCTTCATTTTCTTCATGTGGGATCACAGAAGAAGGAGCTTGAAATCAGCAGGGGTGCTGCTGAAGAAAAAAACCTTTGTGTTTCAACCCTGGACATAACAAAATGGACATTATTTTGTTTGGACAGAAACAGTGGATTGTTGAAACTAAGCTTTCTGTGTTGGACATAAATAAACAGGAAGAGGACTATGCAAATGGTCAGAGGTTTGACAATCAGGTTTTTGAAACTGTATTTCTTGAAAGTTGGATAACTTGGATTCAAGAAAGTGTAATATATGCTCTCTGAAATGTCAGGAAATGTACTGAATGTATATATGACTTGAGTATATTGTGGATTTTTCTGTAGCAAAATGTAAAATACTGAATAAGTAGGTATGTTTATATGGCAAAGCTAAGAGATGGATTATTTCTTTTATATTGTAATGGTGTAATAAAGAAATGGAAAGTTGTACTGATGCAACTATAAAAGGTTAAATGCTTATATGTATGACATCTACATGCATGCATATCACTTGAATGTTTGATCATTTAGATTCACAGGCCTGTGAAAGAAAATGCAAACTGTGTTGTGGGGAAAGCATTGGGAAATGGTAATTTTCACATGAAAGGTAATTTTGTGCACATAAACAAGGGATGCTAGCTTCAACAGGTAAACTGGAAGGCAAGCTGAAAAAAACAGTTCATTTCATTCAATTTGTTCTTGGTGATCTTGTGGATATTCTGATAGTCTTTAGAGGAAAGGCACGTTATTTCATGATGTTAATTGATCAATACACGAGGTACAGGTTGTGTACATGTTAGATAGAAAGCTGGAGTATTGAACAAAGTCAAGGTGTTTTGTGCTTGGGTGAGAACAAGCATATTACCCATGTTACCTATTTCTTTTCAGATATAGGGAAGTTCAATTCAGTGCATGTTTTTGATGACATTTCTAACAGGATGTGATATTGAACACATGGATTGTGTGGAAGAGTAAACAAACACTCAGAAGAGGTGATACTAATTTGGATAATGAGGTTTGGGTAGAAGCTCTTAAATGTTTTAATTATGTACATGATAGAAGTTTTAGTTCTGTGTAATGAACTGTACACCTTATAGAAAGTAGTGTAGAAGGAAGAATCTTCTGGAGAAACATTTCAGGATCTTGGATCTGATATGTAGGTACATACACCTCAAAGTTAGAAGAAATCTGTAAGGGAGCTTACATGAGATTTTTCTAGAAATGAGAATATTGTGTTTTACATGAACAACACTTGGATAGTGAGATTATCTAGAAGTGTTAAGTATAATGCTGAATGAAAAGGTGAGATCATTTTTCAAAATTAATTCTGTTAATGCAGGGGATGCATCAAGGGGCAGAGTCAGAATAGAAAAGCATTTGCTGAAAGACAGTCAGGTAAATTTGACAAACTGATACACATTTGGTTTAGTGGAGATTAAACAAATGATTGTTCATCATTGGTGCAAATTTATTGGAACAGGAACCTGATAACTGATGAGGTAAGGAACAGGTGAGTCAAACAACCTGTGAGATATCAGGATGAATTTGCAGGAAAAACCATTTGAAACTTCAAAATTTCAAAGAGGTGAAAAAATTGTCTGTTAAGGAAGCTGAACCATAGCTTCAGGCTATGCAAGCTGAGTTGAATTCTTTGGATAAAGAACAAAACATGGAAGCTGGTGAAACAAACAGCAGTTCATGGAACTCATTGTTACCAGATAGATTTTTAAGTGAAAACTAACCAGATTGGAAAAAGGTTACATGAAAAATAGCAAGATTGGTTGCTTGTGATTTTTGCTTTAGTTAAAAGGAGCTGGATAATCATGAGATGAGTGCAACAACAATTTGCTTTGGAAACAGTTAGACTGATGTTTAAGAATGTGAGATGTATGAATATTTCACAGGGAAATATTGGAACATAAGCATTTTAAATGAGAGGAAGTCTTTGGAAAACTGTCTGAAATTTTCTTTAGGAAAGCTAAAATCAGCTGGAGGCTGGAATTCTGTTTGAACTCAAACATTGTTGATTTGTGAGGTTTGCACAGAGAGGCAGATCAATGTTTGTTTGTTAAACAGGAGAACAGGGACATAGACTGTATGTACTTTGTTTAGTTGGAAGATCTATTGTTTTTTCTGGACAGATAAAAGCAATATGATATAATTGATCCAGGGTTTGGAATTTCATTGAATTGAAACTGCTTGGTGGAGGATCAACTGTTTATTTGTAAATAGAAGTTGAGGGAAGGAGAACCAAGAGGGCAGTACTTACTGCAACAATCAGAGAAATATCATGGATGTGATTGAGAATTTTGGAGATTGTTAACTCAGTGAGAGACTCCAAATAATTGAGGATTTTCAAGCACATGCTGATGGAAAAGCAGTTTGAATGCTACACAGAAGCATTGGGCTGTTGAGCTTTACTGTACAAGCAACAAGGCCAGGTATTGCTGTCAGTGTAATGGGCAGACTGTTAGACCAACAGGACATGCTTGGAGAGCTCTGAAAAGGAGTTGAGTGTTATCTGGAAGGAACATCACACTTCAGACTAAGATTTACAAGTCAGAGCACAGGTGGCTTACAGATTCACAGAAATGCCAGTTGTGGTTGTGATAGTAAGAACAACAAGAACACACCTGAAGTTTGTTATTTTTATAACCATACTTTGTTTGATTGATTTTGTAGAAACAATCATTTAGAGGTTAGAGTTCAACTGAAATTGAACTGAATACATTGTATTATGTATTGTGCTATTATGCTATTGTAAAGCTTGAATAGTGAATGCATTTGTTTAAATAGTTTAAATTGTTAAAAAATGTTTAAATGATGCTGGGATTGATGTGAAAAACCTATTACAGTTTTTTCAGGAAACCAAGGCAGGATTGCTATGCTGCAGGCAGATAGCAATACACAACGTTTTGGGTTTGCAGATAAAACTGTGTCATAAGGAGGGATACATCAGAAGTGATTTGATGGTGGTTCAAATTTTTGACAGGGAAAGTCATTCCTGCAGAAGTTTTTTTTATCAAAGTCCATAGATGAAGGAACAGCATCAGATGTCAACAAAGCTGTTGCTGTTGTATGAGGTAAATAACCACGTTCTGCGCAAATGCAAAAGCAGGGGGATGTTGGGTTTTGCATAGGCAGAACGAGATTACCACCTGACATCGGGATTGTCACCTGACCTGGTGGGTGTTACTTGAGTTCAAGTACAGAAGGTCTTTGGTCAGGAGACATAGTCTCGAGGTGATATGACTCAGCAGCCTTGAACAGGTTTGGATAAACATGTTGATGAATAAGTTATACTACTGGGTGAGTAATGTCCTATTCATAGATGCAGGGTCTGGGGTATATAAGCTAGCACACTTGCTGATAGCTTTCACTTCCTTCCGTCATTCCTCTTCATCTCTCTCTGCTGCTTGTTCGTCTCAGCACGACATGTGGATTGTTCTGGACTTCACTTCATCTAGCCTTACCACTGGGGTAGTGGGTTTGAGTCTGCAATGATGTAGTGAGTAGAAATGCATTGATTGCCTTAATCCCATGTAATTGGGTCTTACAAATAAACTCTTTAATCTTTATTAACTGCTGTTATCTCCTCCTTCCGCTTACGTGACTGGGACTGAGGGTCATTGGCTAGGGGAGCTTTTGAACCCGGGTCAGTCCAACTCTCACAACTGCTGCCCAGGTTTGGTTTCCTTTACAACAAGGGTGGGCAACACACAGTCTGTGAGACACATATGAAGTACCCAGCCAAAAATTGTGGTGATTTTGCAGGGAAACAGAATCATGCTCCTGGATGCTTCTTTGCATGACAGTTTTGTAGGAAATTCAGCAGGGGTGGTGTGCAGTCACTGTTAATTTCTGGGGGGGGGATGAGGGCCCCCCAAACCCTGGAAGTTGCCTAAACCTGCTTTATACTGAGGTCATTTAAGGCTTACTGGCATTTTGTAATATTTGCTTTTATTTACAAATATACAAGTTGATCATAGGTGGAGGTTCACAGCTTAAACACCAGAGCAGATACATAAAAACCTTCCAGAGCTGCAACTAAAGCTCACTGACCCTCACCCTGCACCTGCCTCAGTCTGCCTCCAAACAACAAGCTGCTTGCTTTGTTCCTTCCTTACAGGGACACTGAATTTGCACATTCGATAGGGGAGGGGAAAGAGGGTTGTGGAAAACCCTCTTCCTTCCAGAAACTGGCCTTAGTCATGCAAAGACAAGACATTTGGGTCCATCAATGCTGATCTCTCTAACTAAACAGGATTTGCCATTCAGTTCAATCAGTCGGACCCATTTCAGCAGTTCTCTTTGTTACAATCACAGGGATCATTCAGTCCAAACTCCAATCCCATAACATAATGACAGGGTTCATACAACACAATAACCCACACTCAAGAGTTGAGTATGGGTTGAGTGTGGGTTGTTGTTGAAACATGGGTTGCTGTTGAAATGTGGGTTATCATGTTGTCTGAACCCAGCTGCGCTAACAAGCCATGGCTTGTTAACCATGCACAACCCACGAAGAGAATCCATGGTTTGTTGTTGGGTTGTGAACTGTGGGTTGTTTGTGATCAACAAACTATGATTTGTTACCGCAGCTGGGTTCAACATGATAACCCACATTTCAGCAACAACCCACATCTCAGCAACAATCCACACTCAGCGCCTGAGTGTGGGTTATCATGTTGTCTGAACCCAGCCAACATAAACACTACCTCTTTGAAAATGGAGACTTTCGACTTCCATAGATTATTTTAAAATATACTGATGACTATATATACAGGCCTGTGGCTTACGCTGGCTCAGCTTATCTGAGCGTGGAAAGCTAAGCAGGGTCAAGCTTGGTTATTACTTGGATGGGAGACCCCTCCTCTAGTTTCCTGCATTGCGCAGGGGGTTGGACTCGATAGCCTTGTAGGCTCCTTCCAACTCTATGATCTATGAAATCTACTAAAGACAAGATGTGGCAGTTTCTTCTAGGCTAATTCATTGTCCTCCTTCATACTGGTTACACTAAGCCAGCCTGCTTTCCATTTCATTTTAAATTATCTTCAGCCATTACCCTTCTAATTAAAGCAGCAAACATTTTCCTGTTCAGAAACGCATCGGTAGAAGAGCTTTTGCACTTACTGTCAGCTTTGGTCTTGGGGTATAGGGTGACATGGCTGAGAGGCAAACCCAGCTTCTGGCTGTAGCTTATTCAAGATGTGTTGGGAAAGGTCAGTGCACTCCATCATCAAAATAGTCATGTAAGACCACATGCCAAGGAACCTCCATTTTATTGGATGTGCCGTAGATCCATATGGCTCTCTCTAAGGTCAAAGTCAAAGCAACTCAGCAGCCAGCACAGCAGCTGACACCAAAAAGAGTTGTAGTTGCTATCTGCAGATGAGTAAAGAGAAGTGTTATCAGCTGTAAGGTCTTCATGTCTCTGTATCACAAAGGAATCAGCTTTCAAGATAAAACTTCAAGTGAGCTGCATGACTTCTGATTGCTGGGTTTTTTTTCAGATACATCCTTAGAGAAAGTCCCACTAAAATGGCCACAATGTACCTGCAGTAGCAGAATGTTATTTGCATTGAAACTAGCAATTGTGTGGGGCATCATCTAGTTTTGAAAGGCTCCATCTGATCTAGTTTTGAAAACTTATATCTGGAGCAGCAACAAAGCAATATCACAGGGGAATGAACAACAAAATGGAGTGGGGAAAAGAGAGGCACTTCCATGCTTAAGGAACCTCATTGGGAATTGGGATTAGGCTCCAGTCTATAGCCTGGACTCTCCATGTATTCTTGAGTTAACCACAGCCAGCCTGATTCACACTCCAGTTTAAGGAATTTAAGCTTTGTTGGAGGATATGGGAAAGAGTCAGCCTTATACTGGTTAGGACAAAGCAGAGTTTTCTCCCTTATGTGCAGCCTGGTTATTGAAACTGGTTGTCACTATATGGGTTGCTAAATTCTTGCTAACAGGCTCTAAAAAGGAAATGGCTTGTACATACAAGGTTTAAAACTAATAAAGACATTTATTAGTTTTACTTACAGTCCATTTATTCATATACGCAGAATGCATATAGGCAGGTTAGAGTCTTCATTGGAGATCACTGGCTGGAAGCCAGCTCAGGCCATGCGGCCATCATGTTGGAGAGGTAGAGAGAGAGCAGGCCACAGAGAAGAAGAAAGTAGAGAGGAGGGGTTACAAAGACATGCACCCTGGGGATTGTTCAATTAACCCTTTCCTCCCACTCTAACTAGTGGTTATATTACCTTGTTGATTTAAGCAGGCAACATTACAATTTCCAGCAAGTTTCACAGAAATTGGCTCAGTTCAAAGCCGTCCAGCTTACATGGTTTATAGACTGCAGCCTTACTTTGCCTGTGCTTCCCTATCCCAAACATGGTGAAAATGATGTATGATCTCTCTATTTAGGTAGTAATATATGAGAAAGACATTTTTGCTATTAGCAGTCCTGTTTGAGACAGTATTGATCTCCTGTTAGAAGACGGGAGAGCTGAGTTAAGCCTGCACCCACTCCCTCATGTTCACCTTGTGACTGGTGCTACTAGAGCTCACAGCACTTACCATATATACTAATAGTGAACTCATTCTACAAGTGCCTATTCTTATGTAGACAAAATGGCATCACCCACAAACAAGGGGGAAGTATCAGCATGCTCAGCGGGACCCCTGAGGCTTGCGGAGACAAAAAATTTTTTTTTAAAGAAAAAGTCCTAATGGGGTTTAACAGTTTAATGAGGACCAAGCATGATCAGCAGGCACAGAATGCTAACCCACAATTTGGGGTCAGAAAACTGGGGGCAGGGGAAATGGAGTATCTTGGGAAAGGGCATGGCTGGCTGTAATCCTGATGGGAGCACTCCAGTCTGCAATATTTTGTTATATTTGTCTCCTGCTTCTCATCCATACACATTCCAGACGTGTGTATGCACCTTGAATGCTGGATGCAGGGTTTTCCTCACCGTACAGTACCCGAGTTCTAGTGTATTAGCTGAAGCCTGTTTCTGTTCAGGGACTTCTTTCTCATGTCATTTGCTGTTTGGCCGTTTCTAATGGCTTACAGCCCCAAGCAAACTGTTCATTTGCTTGGGTTGTTACTGTTGTTTTAAAAAATGTTTAGGGAATTATTTCTAAAAATAAATACCACATTTTCCTTTCCATTGATTTAAAAAAATAATAAAAGGAACTGGAAAATGGGGGTGCAATGGACTGAACTTGCTTACTGAATCCCATTACAAGTCAGCCCAGTGGAATTGAACACAGATGAATGATTTCAAGTGGGATAAAGCAATTTATAGAGGCAGGATGTAATCATGTCATTTAGATTCCAGACTACAAAGGCATGCCTACATCTGGCCAGATTCCTCCTGGTAAGGGTGGATTCTTGTCTTTTATGTCAGCATTAGTACGAATAGGAATTTTGGAAACTGTATCAGTTCACTCATCTTTAGGAGGTACACCGTACAACCTACAATGTGTAAGACTTCATATTTTTGTTGATACAGGAATCATTTTCATATTCCATGTCTTTATGCATAATAACATACTGTGTATAATATAAGACACAGGATTTATGATGTTCTCAAAGAATCTATGAAATCCAAAACTAGTTTCTGAGGTTATACAGGCTTCTTATGGAGGTAAATGTGCCTATTACTAATTTATTTGATATTATGTATTTATTTAAAATATTTTTATACTGTCATTCATCCCTTTTCAGATTTCAGGACAGCATAGTTCATAATACACAAGCAACCTTAAAAAAATATATCCATACACGAAGTTTTCCAGAGGTATAGAGCCCATGTGAGAGAGAGCTTAAAACTGAAGCCTTAAATAAACCAAAAGTTAGTCATATTCTGAAGACTCAATGTGAACAATTAGTTCTATTCATTTATAGAGGACTGCTACACATGATTAAAACATCTGCAAAATCAAAATATTTGAGATTGCTTCTTACTCAACTTATAGCACTGCTAGATTGTTAAAATGTGCTTTTCACAGTTGTATAACAAGCAGAAACTGGGCAGATGAAGGTTCTTATGACATGAAAATACAGGGACGGGAAAAGCCTTACCTGCTTGGATTTCCTCTAGTTGTGCAGCTGTTAGAGCACAGACACCGCATGGGTGGGGCGGATGGGACAACCTTTCTTATCTTATTGCAGTTTTAATTTAGAGCCATACTTTTCTCTTCCTTCTGTGGACTTGCAGGGAGGCAAGTAAGGGTAAGGGAAGGCGAGATGGCATGGCCCACTCCCAGTCCCATCGGGAAGGAGGCGGGGCAGGAAAAGCTGAGTCCCTGTCACTTCTCTGACGGAAGAGCAAAGGGGACTCGGGTGGTTCCCCTTTGCTGCATGCAGAGCTTCTCTGACCAGAAAAGCCCATGCGCGGTGAAGCAGCACCGCAGGAGAACCCCCGCTCTGGCCTCTGACCAGTGACAACAGTGAGGATTCCTCCCCTGCCTCCTCCACGACTCCCATAGCGTGGGGCTTGTGGAGTGGGTGGGGGCTATGGGGCCCATGGAGGTGGCACAAGCCTTAATGGCCCAGTTTGGGCTCACGGGTCAGACGTTCTGCACTCTTGCTGTACCCGCTCACTTCCCTTTTTCAGCCAGTCCCGTGGGATTACAAGCCACACCTTGAGAAACCAGGCATCCATCCGTGACTATTTATAAAAGCGTTTTATCAGTGGGGTGCTGATAATAGGCCATTTCCACCCCGCTGCTAGGGTCCTATGCCTACCAGCAGATCTGTCCCAGCAGTTTGAGAAGCACTTCACTACCCTGTTATCTGAGAACGCCTGTGGTTGAGTTTTCCTTCCAGTTTCATCATACCAAAGTAGCAGCACTGTTGAACGGCAAAGGATTCAGTAGACCTTGCGTGCCAACTTCAGGAGGCAGAGTTGATCTTGTTGTTTTAAATGAAATTATTTGCTAGTGAGTCTCTTTTTCTCACCATCTAGTCCATAAAAGAGATACTGACCTCCTTGCTGTTCCCCCTGGGACATGGCAACGTGAGAAACCTAACAAAGATGATTCCATGGGAAGCTGCTGCAGCTACAGAGGAAAGTAACAGCAGAGCAGTCATCTATAAATCAGAGCCAAAACAGCTATTGTCTATGGCTGGGCCCCCTAAACACACATTTCTTCTCACTGTACATCAGGATTCCTAATGGATTTTGTGTCAGAGCTGAATCAATCTGCACAGGTTGGAAACTTGTGCTGAGGCCAGCTGGAGTATTCATTATATCATGGTCCATTAGAACCTGTCATGTGCCGAAGGGATACGCATAAGTACGTCCCAGTCTTAATCACAGAGGAAGCCATCCGGGGGCTTCTTTGTTCTAACCACACTCTAAATAGCTTATTGGCCCTACATCTTAGAGGACAAGAAGAAGAGTTTTGCACTAAGAAAAGTAGGGCTGACTTTTGGATTAAGTACTGTTTACCTGCCATACTGAGCTCGTCTGGTCAGAGGGGCACACTGAGATTTGAGTCTTGTCTATCTTGGAACCAAGGTTTCCATGAGATGCCTATGTCTGGTGGTGACTTAGGAGGTAGACATTATGTTTGGGTTCATAGACTTACTTACTGGGCCATCCAAACCTCAATTTCCTATGGTGCCCACTAAGGGGAAATAGTAAAGATCATCAGATCCAGTGTGACATAGTGGTTAGAGTGCTGGACTGGGACCCAGGAGACCTGGGTTCTAGTCCCCACTTGGCCATGAAGCTCACTGGGTTACTTTGGACCAGTCAGTGACGCTTAGCCTAACCTACCTCACAGAGGAGGACCGTGTAAGGTGCCTTGCATTCCTTGCAAGAGGGAAAAAAGGCAGGATATAAATATAATGAATTATTATTATTATTATTATTATTATTATTATTATTATTATCAACATCTAAACTGAAGAATATTGATAATACAGATATAGAAAGAGCACTGCAAAACAATGACTAGGGCAGCCTTCTTGGCTGGGGATGATGGGAGCAGGGGAGGCTGGCGACTCCTATGTCTGTGGGGCTCCTCAGCCATTGCAGCTTTTATTCTGAGCTTTATAAGAGCTATCCATGGTGCTGAACTCCATCCCTAAAATAGGTTCACCACCATGGAGCACCCTGGATAGCTCCTATAAAGCTCAGAATAAAAGCTGCAACGGATAAGGAGCCCCACGGACATAGGAGTCGCCAGCCTCCCCTGGATGAGAGTTGTAGTCCAGCACAACTGGAGGGTGCTAGGTTAGGGGAGGCCGGATTCACATAAAGGGCTCTCCCCAGTTTCCAGTTCACCTTTCTCCCCAAAGGGAAAAGCGTGTCCTGTTTACACTACAGAAACATCCTCTCAACTCACTCTCTTTAAGGATTTCTCTAAACAACTCCAGGTGGGCAAGGAGGCTGAAGGCAAAAGAGGGCAGGGGGCCAAGAATGCCAGCACATTCTAGCTTAAAGTGGCTTCATGCTGGTAACTAAGCCTTGGGAGGTTCAACCCTGGGGAGGGGAAATGCGCAAAAGCCAGGAAATCACCAAATGGGAAGCCCACAATTTTGCAGTGGGTGGGGAGGGGGTGGAATGCAGATTACTTACTCAGGCTTTAAAACTCCATTAATATGAGATGTTCCTGGGTGGTGAGTATCTTTTTAACCCCACAGCACATCCCACGCTTCAGCACTGCTCCGTGATTAGGCAACCCCCTGTTTGGCAGAGCAGAGCAGAGCCTTCGCCCTCTGCCCTAGATATGCCTGATTGTGTAATTTCTTTTGCAGATTATTAGTTGGTAGTGACACAGACAGTTATAAAGGGATAGCCCTCATATCAAATATTCATTCATTGGAGAGATTATCCTGCGGGGGATCCCTGTGCTGTCATTTTCAATAGGCCATCCAGGATAAAATCCCAGTGAGTTTGCCTCAGAGCTTCGTTAGCCGCACTGACATTGCAGCTTGGTGTTTCTTGCTTGAAAGGCTTAGCAAATCACGGCAGAATGTTGCACTTCTCTTATGCCGGCTCCCTCAGGTCCCCAAGGCGCTTCCCCACTCCCCCTCTGTTCATCTTGATTTGTTTTACAACAGGGCTTAAGGGTTTCAGCTGAGATCAGGGTTGTACTGTTAATGCATGCTGTCTGAAGTTGGTTCTTGCCCCAAGAAAGCAGCAAAATCATCTGAGAGGATCGGACATTATGAAGGTTTAGGGCAGGAATATGATTTGGCCAAGTCTACAGAGCACATCAGCCCATTGGTGGATCACTCCAGGCTGGTACATGCCCAGTTTCATCCCTTGATGGTTGTAACATCAGGCAATGTCTGGCATGTGAATGAGTCAGCAGGGATACAATTTTGCAGACAGAATTTTCACATCACATCACTGCAAGCACAATGGAGTTTCCTCATACCTTCAACTGCCAGTGATTAAAGTGTACCTGATGATGACATTATCAGGTGGTTAACTTGCAGGACCCAGCTCAAGGTTTCAGGGGATTCTCATCAAGGTGATCTCTGGTGGACCCCTCCTATATCACTGCCCTGCCCCGGGCAGGCTTATACCTGGTCACAATGGTGGGTGACAGCAGCACTCTGATTGGCACTGCCATTTAAATTTCCCACAAGGCCAAGGAGTGATGCTATGTCGGGGGCATTGTGGGAAATTGAAATGATACCTCTCCAAACCCATCCATCCAGCCTTGGTAAGAGAACCCAGAGCAAACGTCCGCTTCCTGAAGAAACCGTGCGTAAACGCTAGGCCTGGCCACTTGCAGGCATGAGTGGGCCATAAACTGCAGCACCACAAGATAGAACTTTCATATCAATACACACCCCCTAAACCAGTGTTCTCCAAGCTTGGGTCCCCAGATGTTTTTGGCCTACAACTCCCAGTATGCCAAAAACATCTGGGGACCCAAGCTTGGAGAACACTGCCGTAAACACAAGGCACAGTGGAATCAGTTTGCAAGTCTAGGTGCTACTCACGAAGTGTAGAGAAATAGAGTGAGGTGTGTGCAGGTGTGAACCAGGCCATTGGGTTTTCTCAGGGATGAGATTGCATAACTATCTTTCAGTGCAGCCTTCCCTGAACTGGTGCCCTCCAGATGTTTTGGACGACATCTCCCATGATTACCAGCCAGCACAGCGATTGGGGATTGTAGTTGAACACATCTGGAGAGCCCCAGGTTGGGGACAGATGTTTTAATGCTTAAGGGCCTATTTTTAGGATGCAATAGCCTATGCCAGCCTTCCCCAACCTCGCGCCCTCTAGATGCCTTGGACTATACCACCCATCATCCCCAGCAGCAGGAGGAATGTTGGGAGCTTTAGTCCAAGGCATCTGGAGGGTGCCAGGTTGGGGAAGGCTGGCCCAACCACTTTTTTTCTTGGTGTCTTGAAGGTAAGAACTAAGCCTTGCACCCCCCCAGCCTCTTGTTCAGACATCAATTCTCCTTAAAAGCTTCAGTTGATTCCCATTCCATGCCTCCTCCACCCCCCTGACTCTATGTTTGTTCATTTTAGTCATAGTAGCAAGTAAGAGAGGAAAGAAGGTGGTGCTGGTGCACACACAGGGCAGGAAGGAAGTAGAACTTCTGACAATGCAATTTAGTTCAGGAGGAGAGCTCCAGTCCCAAAGCAACAGAAGTGCTGTCATATACAACAGCAAAACACTTCAGGCCATTTAGAGTGTCTGTCCTATAACTATTCAAAGTGCAGTGACTTGAGTAATGTGTCAGAGCTGGTGTTCTACTAAGGGCCAAGTTGGGCAAGAAGCCAGGAGATCTGTGATTGGATATCCTGTGGTGTGGTTAAGATCAAAGCAGCCATGGCAGCCCTCCTCGGAACAGATTACCTCCATTTTTTCCCCCAAGAGAAAAAAAAGGTTCCTTGCTTAGGAGAATATGGGAAACATCAGTGGCTTTGTAATATCAACCACAATTACACTCATTCCCACCCTCATCTCAGACCTATTTGCATGTCAAGTAACCAAGGGGAAAGATTGCCATGTTTAACTGGTCTCTGGAAGCAGTGCAAGCTAGTGGCTCCAATGACAGTAGGGTAATGTATCCCCTCTGGGTTTCAGTCTGAACTTTAAAGGAGCTATCCATGGTGCTGAACCCCAAACCCAAAATAGTTTCAGAACCACGGAGAACTCCTTAAAAGTTCAGACTACAACCCGGAGTAGATACACTGCCCCACTGACAACATTGGAGCCAGCAGCTGCCACTGCCTGGAAGCATATGCAGGCACATAGAGATGAATAACAACCAGCCATTTTTGTGGGTACAAACCATCTTTATGATCACATCTCCATATACGTGTGCAGCATTTGGTGGGCATTTTACTGGTCTGAAATAATTTGAATCTACATGACTTTTTATTTGCATCCCAAGTTCTTTTAAAAGGCACATCTCTGAATTAGAATAAAGTAGAAATCCCGTTTGCTTGGTCCTTCTCCATAACAGACAATAAACCATCCAAATTAACTGTGAAGTCCCATCAGCCACGGCCAGCATGGCCAATGGTCAGGAATGCTGGGAGTTGTAGTGCAAAACATCTGGAGGGCATAAGGTCAGGGAAGGCTGACATGCATATTCAAGCCATCCAGTGTGTTATTTCAATTCAAGTCTTTCTGGAAGTTGCACTATTTGACTCAGAAGCTCTGACTCTGACCCTCATCAGAGGTGTGTGTGTGATTTTCTGTAGTATTCATTCTCATGTCCCATGCCTGAGTCTCAGCAATAAATATACTTTCTTAGGTTGAGCTCTGACTCAAACAGAGCCATGATGCCAAGGTTATCCTTGCTTAAGTCTATAATACGCTTCATTATCTAACATATTATCTAACGACTGTAGACATCTGAGGAGCATTGGGGTAAATAAAGCTGTACTATACTTGCCACACAAATGAATTCTTGAATTTGATTTACTAACTTGACAGCTTATCCTAATTTCTGCCTTGATTCATTCCTTTTGTTCCATACTTATTTCCAACACGCCAAGATTAATTCTGACATCTCATTGCTTTGGAGCAACTAATTATCAAACCATGGTCAATTTCAGTCCCATCATGCCAAAATGTACGCATGGCAAACTCATTGTCTAGAAGGTGGTGATTTGTGGCACTGTAGCAATGCAATAGAATTTATAGCCAGATGTTTTGAGCTACTCTTCCCTTGACAGATGGGATTCTACACAAGGACGAAGAAATTTCTCTGATTTTCCTATCAATCATACACTAAAAGCTTCTTTCCAGCCAGACTTGAATGTCTGGCAGCTGGCTGAATATTTTACATTGTAAAACACTGACTTTCTATTCATCCATTATTACGCATTGAGCAAGTAGATGTCATTTGCAAATTTAAAACATCAGCTACTGTTAATAGAGTTCAGATATTGTTTCTACATTTTGACAGTAAAGGTCTGGATATTTTAAATCTTTCAAAAATTAGAGGTAAATATTTTAATTGAAATTCCACAGAAATGTTTTCCAACTGAAAAAGATAGTTTGCAACATTATTCTTTTGTTTTTTCTATATGCCTCCCATGTCTTTACTTTTCTGATACCCTTAATTTTCAGTCATTTGTCTTCCAGACATATTTTTTTTAATCTACTGCCTCAGGTTTTTTTAAAAAAAATAAAAATAAAACACTAGCAATATCCCAAGTTTAAGAAGATGTCTTTTTCTAAGGTATTGAGGTAACATCAAAGTTTCTGTTTCTATCCAGTGACATCACATTCTTAAAAATATCTTCTGATATTATTCATTAAACCTGAATTTTACTTCCTTGGATACAAAATAAGATTTGCTAGGAATACCTAGGTTGACCCAGGGGATTCGCCCAGTAAATATTAAAGAAGGATTGTGAAGTTTTTGTTTTTTTAAGGGTTAAAAAAACCCTTAAAACAGCCTTACTGTTTTACAGTACAGCCTTACTGGGTTAAAGAAAGCACAAGGATGGGATGCACAGTCCACCAAGGCCTGTGGCTTGATAGCAGTGCCTGATTCTCTTACAAATGCTAGAATTCTTATATAACAAGCAAGCCTTGCTAATCTCCATCATTTTTCCCCCACTGGGTTCACAGATATCTTGCTTCCATTCCTCTTCCTCATCAGGCTAAAAACTAGACCTGATAACAGCAGGCCTTCCCCAGCCAGGCCCCTTCCAGATATGTTGGACTACAACTCCCCTCACTCCCAGACAACATGGCCATGGATGATGGGAGTTGTAATCCCACACATCCGGCGGGGTTCCTGGTTGGGGAAGGCTGCTTTTAAGGTTGGTCAGCTCAATCACATACAAAACAGGGGATGGGTTCTGCTTTCAATAGCAAAAATATAGTCCAGGAGAGAGGCACTGTACTCCCAACTCCTGAAATTACCTGGCTGCACTCCGCCCCCCGGCACTTTTCTCCCCGCTGGACTCCCTACTGATATCAGAGCCTGAGAGAAAAGCATCTGGGGAGAGAGCTCAGGGCCAGGCCACACAGTCTACCTGTAGAAATATGGCACATGTCAGGCAGCAGACCCCATGGGTCGGCCACTCATGAATTGCCAAAACAAAGACCAAAGAGGATACCGATTTGCATAAAATATGATATACTAATGTATATGTATAGATGCAAATTTAGAAATAATTATTATAATTTAAATACAGGGCCAGTGCTACTGCTAGGCAAACTAGGCGGTTGCCTAGGGCGCGTGGCTGAAGAGGGCGCAGAAACGCTGCACTCCTCTTCGCTGCCGCCGCCGCTGCGCCACCCCCACCGGGCCTCCTCCCCCGCCGCCCCGCCCGCCCGCCCGCCCGCCGAAGCCGCTGTTCAGGTGCTAACTGTTGATGGACAACCGTTCTTATGCTTCTTTATCTTTACATCTGGAGAGGACTCTGAGGACTTGGAGAGGACACCAAATAGCCCTTCAAATAGAGGACTGTTCTCTGTAAAAGAGGACACACAGCCATCCTAACCCCACACATACATAAACACACCGCACACACGGAACAAAATGTGCGATGCTGGGGACTCTTTGTCCCCTTGAATTTTAGGTTCATCTGCAAACTGTTGCAGAGTCAAAATCTCCATGTTAGGCCACCACTGAAGAAGAGAAGGTCTTGCATGCTAAGATCTCAGTCAATTTCCATTTTATTAACTTCCTCTGCAGAGAAGAAATGGCACTCCTGCGAAAATGCTAGAGTGTAGGAGGATGCCATCTGGCTCTCAGCCCCACAATACAAGCTGTGTGCTCAGGTTACAAGTGCCCTACTGTCTGCCCATGAAGTTACCCTTTGTGGTTGCAGTTTCAGCTGCTGTAGTGGAAAGGACCAGTTGGGTGCTGTATAGCTGAGTGCATTGCTTATTGGGCACACAATGACTGGAGCCCAGCCAAGGCCAGAACGCCTTCAGGGCTGGCTGCCGCTCAACTTTGCTTCCTTGTATCTCTTTAACATAGCAGAGTTATTACAAGCACAGGATTCAGTGGCAGGGGAGCTCCACCTTCTGATCAGGATTCCAAATACGGAACTGTTCTGCATGCAGTTGCCATTAAAATGCTAGCTTCCTGTTGAGAATTTAAGCCATAGAAACGGGGAACACAGCAGCAGCAGAAACTCATATTTCAATAGAGGGATGGAGGATCATTTCATGTTAGCAACTTTCTGCTGATCTCTCTCTCTCTTGTGTATGTGAATATGCAGTGCGGTTTTGACAAGCCAAGCATAGGCACTCAGCAAAATCAGTTGGGATTTGTATATACGTAGATCACCGCCCACTCCTCCTGTCCTGCACTGGATGGTTGGAAGCCTCCGAGTCTGGGGGCTTCCGATCATCAAAGGTGCAATCGATAGGATTGCACCCTTAATTGGTTTAGTAAGACCTATATGTATTTTTTGTATTGTTTTGGTGAGTAATGACTTTGATCTTCCCACTAGCAAAGACAGATGGGAAACCTCAAAGCTTCATGCCCTCCGTCAGAAATGTTCTCCATCACATTCTTGCCTCAGTGCAGCTCATAATAAAGAACTGGTTGGAAAAATAATAAGTCTATTTTAAGCATTTGCCAGGAGGGAAATCTGAATGCATTGGGTAGGAGATTCACAGCGCAATCCTATACACACTTACTTGGGAGTAAGTCTCGTTCAACTCCACAGAACTTATTTCTGAGGAGACCGACATGTGTAGTCAGGGCTGTTGGACCATAATGAGAAAAATCCATTCCACAGAAACGAAGTACAGCGTTTGTTTAAGTATGTTTCTAGTTCTTGCCTGAGAAGGCAAGTTGGCAGTTGTGAAAAAGCATATATTGTGAAAAAATAGTCTCTCAACTAATAAAGTTGAATTACATTATCATTCTATGAGAACTATCATTCTCCTCCTCATAAGGCCTAAGAGATCCTTGACATACTTCAATATTTTTAATATAATTAAAAAACTAACATCAACTTAAATTTGGTATTGTGAATTACAAGAAAATCTAGCAAAGTCTGTTGTTGAGTTTCTTGTTCTTTACCTGTTTGTTTGTTTGGGGATTGTAAGTTAAATTAAAAAGCCTCAGGAACTCAGAATTCTCAGTAGTCAACACAAACACCCTGTTGGGCTTAACTAGCCAGCATCTGACACTAGTGGAAAGACAGTTTTCATAGAGGAGGCTTATTGATTTATTCTTAGAAACATTTATATCCCATGTTTTGGTCCTAGATTCCCCAAGGCAGGTTACAAATAAAATGTAAAAACAATAATTAAAACAATAGCTCTAAAATCCCCCCAGTCCAAAGCTCTATGGGTGCTCTAACACACAAATAGTGCCCTAACCACCATGCTCTGTGGTTTGGCCTCCAATCTCATACATATGCCTGCTTGCAAGCTTGTCATCAGGCAGGCAGTTGCTGCTGTTGCTTGGAGGTTGACCAGAGTGTGGAAGCAGAGTCGGGGGGGGGAGGTTGGGGCAGACAGGGGAGAAGTGGTGGGCTGGATTCAAAGGCTTACTGGGCCACATCCGGTCCTTGGGCCTGACGTCCCCCACCCGTCACATTTTGTTATTATTACATTTATTTCCCACCATTTTTAGTCTTGCAAGGAACCCAAGGCGGTTTACGTGGTCCTCCTCCTCTCCATTTTATCTTCACAACAACCCTGTGAGGTAGGTTAGGCTGAAAGTTATTGACTGGCCCAAAGTCCCCCAGTGAGCTTCGTGGCCAAGTGGGGATTAGAACTCAGATCTCCAGAGTCCAAACCCAACACTCTAACCAACACACTGGCTCTCACACTGGATATATATGAACTCTACGTGAAAGCTAAGGTTCTTCTCCTGTTCAGCTCTTCTGAGCTTTGCCCATGAATAATGAAATCTGTACAGAAGCATAGCAGGAGCTAAACAGTGGCTAAAAAGGTAGTCATTTAAGCAGCAAGTCCCTCATTCTAGCAAGAAAAGAAGAGGAAGAAAGAACCCTTTCAGGGAACTGTAGCATAGGAAGAGGGCATTATGGGAAGCAATTTGAAATGAAAAAGTTACAAATCTTATTAATAGCCTTCAGCACAGAAAGACGCTCCACTGCACAAGAAACAGTGTTGCAGAGAGCATTATTTGTTTTCCCTTGCCCATACTATGCAGTCCTAATTCGTTTACCTTGTTAGCTCTCCAGTCCACACACCACACAGGAAGCCACTGGGCCTGAAAATAAACAGTGGGCAGAGATGCTTTCAGTGGATTGTAGTCAAAGATCTAGGACGGAACACTCTGTTCATCCATGAACTGTTTCCTTAGGTTACTATAAAGAGCCTAGCTGAAGCCTCCTTCGGCATAAATATAAAATGACTCTCAGACCACACCATAGGCTTAGCCAGAGATGTATTGGCATTAATCCAAAGAATGCTTTAGGCTGCCAGCATGAAAGATGCATCCGCTGTTTTTTCAACGCTCATGAGCAAGCCTATGATAATGTACGAAATATTAATAGTCCAGTACTCCTGCTTTTGACTGTACTTTAATAAGGGTAAAGAACAGACCTGACACCAAGGCCTGGGTTGTAGAAGTTCATGATTCCCACTCCCTTTTTGTATAGTACTTGGTCACCAGGAAAAGACATCAAGCACACAAGACAGAGAAGGAAGTTAACGCAGAGAAATATGCAGAGATGTTGAAGAGTCCTTGGTTTCGAGTCACGAGTCTTTGGACCCGAGTCTCAAGTCCGTCCGAGTCCAAGTCCTTGGTCCAAAATGGTGACTCACGAGTCACGAGTCGTGAGTCACTCCCAAAGCTGATTCCACGAGACGAGCCCCTATTAAAATCAATGGGGTTTCCCCCCCAACAAAATAAGGCTATTTCAGATGTGTGGCTTGAATAAATTCTAGGCACAAGTGTGCCTTTTTATTTCAAAACTCTGCAACTGATTTTGGCAAGAACAGACCAGGCAGACAAACCCAAAATAACCAGACAGGCAGAGGAGGCAGGGAACCCCAAAACAGGCAGGCAGAGGCAGCCAAACCCAAAATGTCTGAAAGGTTGCATTTTAGGAAAATGATTTTAAAAAATAAACTTGCTGTACTTCCTAAAACCTATCCATGTTGCATTTGAGGAACACGATTTTGGAACACGAGTCCTTGGTCTTGAGTCCGGAGTCGAGTCTCGAGTCCCATTAAAAATATTGGGACTCGAGTCTGAGTCGAGTCAGAAGGGGACTCAGTCTGACTCACGAGTGGAGTCCTGGAGTCCGAGTCCCCATCCCTGGAAATATGGAAGAAATATTTCCAAAGTAACAACTTTCCAAATTGGAAAGAAATTGGTTTGCACACCATCAGATCCTTTCTTCTGCCCCCCCCTTGCTCCAGTCTTCAATTTAACCTTATTTCTACCCACCTTAACTCATTTTTCAAAGCATCCCATCCCTTCCTGACTCTCCCTTCTTCCCAGTATCTTGCCATGAAGATAGGGCTAACATCTTGTCTTGAATGGTGCCTGACCCTGGTTATGCTTTTTGTTACCTTAAAAGACCTGATCCGCACACAGAGCTTTTTTGCAGCTCTCCATAATAACATTGTCTGGTCCACCCGACTTCATGTCCTGGCTGTTTGGTGGAAGTTGCATGACATTCTCATTTCTGCTTGAGAAACCAGATGTAATGTTTTTGTTTCCAAAAAACAGTTCCTTGAATGAAATTATTCCCCCCCCCCTGCAAACTTCTGAGGATTGAGGGTTATATCAAACCCCTTTGTCCGGAGGAAATATTTTTATTTTATTTGTTATTGTGACTTGCTTTAAATTTAACTTTCTGTTATCCACCTTGGTTTTCTTTGGAAGGAAAGGCAGGATATAAATCTTTTAATGATAAATAAATATCCACACAGTTGTTGGCAAATCTGGAAACCCATATCTGGGAGATCTATCTATCTCCCAGCCTTCCCCAACCTGTTCCAGATATTGGACTACAGCTTGCCTCATCCCCAGCCAGCATGCCATGCTAGCTGGGGATGGTGGAATTTGTAGTCCAAAACATCTGGAGGGCACCAGGTTGGGGAAAGCTGATAAAAAAACCCATAAATGCTGGAACACACTGGAAGAAGTCACATTACACTTCTTCTTTTGAGATCAAACCAGTTAAGCCAAAGGCAGCTAGATTAATTATGTTCAATTTGTCTGCCAAGATCCTCTGTGACATCAGCTGTTCGTTGAGACACAATACTCACAGCCTGGGAACTTATTTGTCTCAAATAGGTGTGTAGTAACTTACTTCAGGATTTCCAATTCAGAAGAACACCCCAGGTGCAGAAGCTATGAAAGGAAAGACAGCCTACAGGTGCCTCTTTGGATGACCCCTGCCCCCCCCCCATCATTTTCTGTCATCTTTAGGAAGATCAGTTTGTAGATTATGTTGGTACGAAGCTTGAGTTGCCTTTGGGGGATCAATTCACAAGTTTGTCAGGAGGATGTAGAAAACCCCCAAAAAGCTGCCACAGCTGCAAGGGCAAACATCCACATCATACCAAGAGCCATTGACGACCCACCATGCTTTGGGCTCTTTCTTTTCCTCCATGCATGCTTTGCATACAAGCAGACCATTAAAAAGATAGCTTCCTGCAGCTGGTATGAGGTTGCTACCTCCTTTTGGGTGTCATGAATTGTTCTGGCTCAGACACTTTTACTGTTGCCAGGGGTTTATTTCAGACTCTTGTCTGAAATCTTGGAGGCCAGAGGGAACGACAGAGCGGACGGAAGTCGCTGTGTGCCGCTCGCCTTTTGAACAGTCTGGAATCCTCCCAAATGTGCGTCCCTTTTTGTCTTTGCTGTAGAGACAGAGAGCTGGTTTACGAAATCAACTGTTTGTTTGTATGAGTGTTCCCCCTCTTCCTTGCATGGACAGATGCAAGCTATAAATCAGGTGAGCGCAGTTATGACTAGCTGAAATTTCTATGAAATTAATTTCCCTCTGACACCTAGTGCCCACTATCTTAACACACACTTCAGATAGTGAACAAGTCACACATTCATCAGAAGCAAGTTACAACTCTTATTTTATTTTATTATTTATTACATTTCTATACCCATCATTATATATATTTCTATTTATTACATTCCTATACCCAATAGTGGAAGTACTTCCTGGATTGAACCACTTCAGGCTGCAGGTGGAGGGATCACACATTGGAACATTCCCCCATTTAAAAAAACTCTCTGCATATAGAAAACCTAGCATGTAGAAAGAATGCTTCAGCTCAGCCCTTTCCCTGTGCAGGGACTTTTAAATGGTGGAAAATTCAGACCAACCAGGTACAGACCAGAAACAGCTCTACCACTTTCTGATGCTGATTACTGCATCAACCAGCCCTAATCCTGACTCAAGAACACCCTATCCCCCCCCCCCCAATGTATTCCTGAGTTCAGAATTTACCTCATGCTGGTACTGGAGACGTTTCATGCAAGAAATCCTATCACCACCACAGTGCTTCCTGCCAAGTCTTTATTTTCTAAATGACCAGTAAAGTAGCACAGGCTCATCCCAAAGTCAGACCCATCTCCCATATAAATTATAGGTTTGCGCTGTTCTTACTCCTGTAAATACACCCAGGAATTAGCCTTTCAGGATTTCAGCCCCAACGAATGCTCATCAATCACTCAGTCACAGCCTAAGTCCTCACTTAAAACCTTTTAGCGGTGGCTGGAAATTATGATAATAATGCTTCAAGTTGAGTGGACGGGGATGGAGTGGAGAGAACAATGCTTCCTGTCCTTGTTCTAGGGACATAACATTATGAACCTAGTAGAGCATAGTGGGGAGAGAGGACGCATATGGGGATTCAAGCTCAACCAAAGTTATCTAAAATGATGTATCTACCAGGAACCTTGTATAAATTAACTATTAAGGCCTCAAACCCATTACTCCATTCACTTAGCAGCCCAAACCTGGCAGGGAATATTGTGCATACACACATGTGTATGTGGATGGGAGAGGGGGAAACCACCATCTCACATTTTTGTAGCAGGCAGGAAAGTGCTTTACAATTCTTCACATTTATCCTTGCAACACCCTTAAAGCGAAAACAATTTCATGGCCAAGGACACCAGTGGGCTTCATGAATAAGCCCGCCATTTTGTGAGCGGCTCTAGCTAATGGTTCTTGAGGCTCTGGCAACAAAACAAAGAGAGAGAGAGAGAGAGAGAGAGGAGATCCCTCAAGTGTAGAGTTTGCCAGCACCTCAAGGAACCATCAGCAGAGCCACTCACAAAATGGAGGCTTGGGGCGGAGCCACTCACAAAATAGTGGCTTTGCGGATCTATGGCTGAATGAATATAGAGCTAGCTTTAGATACTTGCTCTTGACATTCTTGCAACCCAGTCCCATGCATTGCAACAGGCACTCTCAGAGAAGAACTACTATTACTAATTACTATGAGAGTAGGACTTGCAGTTGCAGTTTCTCCCTCCCCCTCCCTCCGCCACACAGCTTTTTCATAAGGAAAATACACACAAATGAGAGCAAGTCCCATTGAGCACAGGGGGACTGACTTTTCAGTAACGTGCACAGGCTTGAACTCTCTTCTCTCAATTTCCAAAGGAAATTGCACACTCAATATCACCCACCCACACACCCCTAATTTTGTTTCCTACTTTTCATTTAACCCAGTAGCCACGCAGACCACTTGTGCTTGTTAACAGTCCAGACTGAGTCTCTTATAGATTTCATAGATCATAGAGTTGGAAGGAGCCTACAAGGCTATCGAGTCCAACCCCCTGCTCAATGCAGGAAACTAGAGGAGGGGTCTCCCATCCAAGTAATAACCAGGTCTTCAGCACACCAGCCACACAACTGGCACTTGCTGCTAGGCCCCCAAATGTCGCTCTCCTCCTCTTCTCTCTGTGATAAACTGGCCAGGCCAAGAAGCCCAGTAATGCTCTCTGCCCCATGTTCTCCTTAGCTACCCACGCATCTCTAGCAATGCACAAGCGGGAGCTGTTGGTCCAACCAGGACACTTACAAGGCAGCTAGGTGGTGGTGGTGGTGGTGGTGGTGGGGACTCAGGGAAGACTAGTGACTCCTATGTCACTGGGGGTCCTTATCCATTGCATGTTCTTGTTTGAACTTTATAGGTGCTATCCATGGTGCTGAATTCCATCCCTAAATGGCTTCACCACCATGGAGCACCAGGGATAGCTCCTTTAACGCTCAAGTAACAAGATGCAATGGCTAGGGAGTCCCACTGACACAGGAGTCACCAGTTTACACTATTTGCATGCAGAATGGTAGGTGGCCAGCACTGCAAGGCATGGGAGCCAGAGCGAGTGAGAAGAACAGGTTGCCTACCTGTAACCGTGGTTCCTCGAGTGGTCATCTGACTGGGCTTATTTACACCAATATAACACAGCAAGAGCCAAGGAGGGAGGGAGGGAGGGAGGGCAAAGGAGAACCATCGCACAATCAACTGTGGGTGGCCCCAGGACTGAGTGGTAGAACACAAACAATGTTCTGTCTGGCTCCGGTGTATTGCATTTCTTGATGGACTTGGATCCATGCAGAGATTTCTCCCTTTTGTACAATTTATTTGTAAGAATTATTTTACTGGTAGAGGAAAGTGATGTTGAGTGTAGCTATATGTTCAAGGGTGCCATATGCAAGCAACTCCCCTGCGGTAATTTGGTATTCTATTACAGCACAGGCCACTATGACCTATTTTTTAGGGCTGGAACATATGCAACTTCAGGCCTTAGCTTTCTTGGAGCATAACTGTTGCTGCTCCAGTTTGTATCTCCTGACTTGAAACACAAATCATGGCAGGCTTGTAATATTCCCTTCAAATACAAAGTGAGCAGTACAGCTCCAAGAGTTCTTCTGGAGCTTGGATTAAAATCTGAGCTGGAGAGGAATTTAATCCCTTCCTCTTATCCACTAACCTTCCATCACACTGTTGCTGCTGGAATAGCAAGGTGATCTCCCCACGTCCTCCACCTCATGCCAGGTACTGGAGGGAGGGAGATATAGGGTAGGGTGGAGAGAGGCCTCCCTCGCTTTCTCCTTTCTACTGCAACTACCTGAAAAGTAAACCAGGTAAGTGAGTGAGTGGGGGTGAGATTGGACCATATCATTAGAGTTTAGTTTGGTTCAGAAAAAACTGACCAATGTCCTGCAATTTGGGGGAGATAGTTCAGTTTTCTGAGCCTGGCCAGGGGAGTTTGACTCATCACAATTGAAAACTGGTGTAAATCTTTGCTGAATGTTCATTATGTATTTATTTATTTATTATATTTAAACCCTGCCTTTTTTCCTGCAAGGAACCCAAGCAAGCTTACACAATCCTCCTTCTCCTCTCCATTTTATCCTCACAACAACCCTGTGAGGTAGGTTAGGCTGAGAGTCAGTGACTGGCCCAAAGTCACCCAGTGAGTTTCATGGCCGAGCGAGGACTAGAACCCAGATCTCCTGAGTCCCCGTCCAACACTCTCACCACTGCACCACACTGGCTTTTGTGGCTTGATCAGACAGATCAAAAGTGGAATTCAGAGGATTACATCCTGTTATACAGAGTATCATCCCAGACACAGGCCATAACAGTCTGCTTATTTAATTTTATTTTTTAAAATCATTACCGGTACTTGAAAACCTCTCATGACCTCGCTTAAAGTGAGGTCCAAGGGACCATTATTTTAAACAACAACAACAACAACAACAACAACAACAAGAACAAAGATCAGTACCTGTCAGCTGGTTGGGAGGAAGACACCTTTTTGTGATTTCTTCCTCTAGCCAATTTTTTTAAACAGCAATTTTTTAAAAATGCTAACTATAGAAGTACAACTGAGGTTTGAACCGGAGTCACCACTACAATTGTGTTCAGCTCAAGTCTTATTCATCCATATAATACTTTTCATTATATAATCTAACTTCTAATGTCTGCAGACATTCCCTTATTCACTTTCCCAATGTGTGATTGCAATAATCTTATAAAGAACTCTCCTTTTTTACTGAGGCGGAAGGCCCTTTCCACACATGATACATGCATATACCCATGTTCTGAAAGCATGTAGGAAAACACCAGTTTTGGTGTCCTGCATGAAACTCTCATGTATGTTAATTTTACCACTTCTACATGCATCAAGAACACTCTGCAATTTGGGTTACTTTGGGCCAGTCATAGACTCTCAGCCTAACCTCAGGGTAGTTGTAAGGATAAAATGGAGAGGAGGTCCACCATATAAGCTGCCTTGGATTCCAACTTCCTTGCAAAAGGAAAAAAGGCAGGACATAAATGTAATTAATAAATAAATCTGTGGCTTCCCAATAAAGTAACTGTGGTAAATAGATTAACATGTTGTGCCCAAGACTGCTGAACTTAGGTGTTCATCTGTGTGCACATACAATATACAGGCCTGTGGCTTATGCTGGCTCAGCCTTGTCTGAGCGTGGAAAGCTAAGCAGGGTCAAGCCTGGTTATTACTTGGATGGGAGACCCCTCCTCTAGTTTCCTGCATTGAGCAGGGGGTTGGACTCGATGGCCTTGTAGGCTCCTTCCAACTCTATGATCTATGAAATCTATGTCAGAAAAGCATTGTGTGCTAGAAAGAGCCTTCAACATCTTTGAATTAGGCTTAGTTACTCGGTAAATGTTTCACACTGCCCACTCACTCACACTGGCATCATGCCCAGGATCATTATCAATCCAGCCTATTTATCTCAGCACTCACGGAAGAACTGTAGTGGACCTCCTCACTATTTTCCTGGAGTTGGAAGATTAGAGGGACACACCTGATGCTGATGCTTTAAATGTAATAAAAGTTCATTTATCCACTGTCAGAAGAAGTATTATGAAAGTATGCCATCTACTGGCATATTGGAAAACAAGTATTTTTCCTGCCGGTAAATACAATTATGGTCACTGCACTCTTAGGTGCATGAAAACAGTATATATATATTTTCCCCTGGCCCTGTAAAAGTATGTTTAAATTTCTGCCTCATTTTCAGTTATCCATTACTAGTAAAGTATCAACAGATTTTGTTTTTAAAATGGAGAAATACAGACTGGTCTCTACAACAAAGAAATAAACACAGGAGAACATAAGAAAGGCCCATTCCGTTTCCAACAGGGGCCAACTACCTAAAATTTCCTGACTGTTAGAGCAATAAGACAGTGGAACCAACTACCTAGGGAGGTGGTGGGCTCTCCCAATCTGGAGGCATTCAAGGTGCAGCTGGACAGCCATCTGCAGGGATGCTTTGACCTGGATTCCTGCATTGAGCAGGGGGGTTGGACTTGATGGTCTTGTAGGACCCTTCCAACTCTACTTTTCTATGATTCTATCTGCCTCTGGGGAGTCCACAAGCGGGACATGAGCACACTATCCCCTCCCACTATTGTTCCCCAGTGACTAGTATGCAGAGGCATGTATATAGTCATTGTGACTAGTAGCCATTGATAGCCTTATCTCCTATAAAGTTCACCAAATTCCCTTTTAAAGCCATGGACGGAATGATCCTATGGCCCCTAGACCTTGTCTGAAGGCCATAGGATGGTTCCAAGGTCAGAGCTCCAGCACTCTGACCTCGGAGCTGGGAATTGGAGCTCCACCCCCACAGCTGATGTGGAAAGAACGGCACTGGTTGGGAAAATGACCTCAGAGAGGGGTTAAAGTGGGAGTTAGGAAGGGACGGGAAGAGACTGGAGCGGCCAGGATGCAAGGTATCCTGAAGCTGTTCCAGCCTCCTCCGCTCCCCCTCCAAAACGCTCCAGCTAGACAGCTGAAAATGGCCGTCTAGCAAGGAGGAGGAGCTGGAAGGTGAAGATCACCTCTGCCACTCCTCCTGCTTTGCCTAGGATGACCGTGAGCCTCCGCATTCGGAGGTTTACTCTCATCTTCATAGGATTGCACCCCATACCTGACAGCCATCACACCTTGTGGAAGCAAATTCCACAGTTTAGCTATGCATGATTTCATTTTGTTAGTGTGGCAAAGGTGTTTCCCCCCACCTACCCCCCCCCAAATAATCCCACAGACCTACCTCTTAGGGTGTAAGTGGATGTTCTGATGCATGATGCCCTGTTGGAGCATTCGAACAAGTTACCGCGTGCTGCCCCTGAGGGAGGTGCATACCAGGGGTGGGGAACCTCAGGGGTGGGGAACCTCAGGGGTGGGGACCAAATCCTGCCCTTCTGTGTTCTCCAGATGGCCATGCCCCTCCCCCTGGCCCCATCCCCTTTCCACCAACCACTGATTGGTGGTTTCCCAGCTTTTGTGTGGTTCCCCCCCATTCTCCCCCAAAGGTTACTTACTGGCAGTGACAGCTTAAGGGTGCAATCCTATGCATGTTTAGAAAGAAAGAAGTCCTATAACACCCATGGCTGGCTGGGGCATCCTGGGAGTTGTAGGACTTTTTTCTGCCTCAACACGTATAGGATTGAGCCTTTAAGCTAGAATGTGCTGGCATATTTTTTTTTGTATTTTGGCTCCACCCCTTTACCTTCAGTCCTGCCCCTTTGGCCCCACCCACCACTGAACAGTGAACCCCGAGAGCTTCTCTGAAATTGAATTCGGCCGTCGAGGTTCCCCACCCCTGGTGCATACCAAAACTTATCGGGCATTCAATATTTCTCTATAAACTCTCCTATACATCTTAGTACCATTTTGTGGCTTCGTCTCTCCGCACATATACTTTTTTGCCTGGTGCTGTTGTTGCCCCTTCCGCCCCGTGCTGGAAATGCATGAAGTAGTCCAGGATGCAGGGGAGGCTGGGGACTCGTGTGTCCGTGGGGCTCCTTATCCATTGCAGCTTTCATTCTGAGCTTTACAGGAGCTATCCATGGTGCTATACTCCACCCCCAAAATAGATTCACCATGGACAGCTCCTATAAAGCTCAGGATAAAAGCTGCAATGGATAAGGATCGCCACGGACATAGGAGTCACTAGCCTCCCCTGCTTGGATGCCTGATTAAAAACTTCCAGAAGGGTAAGTTCTTGGTCTTGGTCTTTTACAGCAAAAACAACGAAGAGTTTTGTGGCACCTTAAAGACTAACACATTTATTATGGCAGGAGCTTTTGTTCCACTGTGGGAAATAGTTCATGAAAGCCTATCCAATAAATACATTCGTTAGTCTTCAAGACGAAAAGAGACCCTTTGCTGTTTTCGATTAAAAAGTGTGCCGAATTTTTCGATCTATTTATTTTCAACTATCCGTTGGGGGGCGGGGGTGGAGGGGCAAAAAGAAATCGCATCTGAAATTTGAGGGAAGGGGTGAGAATGTCGGAGAAATTTCTTAGTGTGCAGTGCTTAAGGGCTTTCCTTGCTGTCACGAGGTGCTCTGCAGCCTCCCCAACAACTTGTGGTTTGTGAAAAGCCCCCCCCGGAAGACTTCATCAGGACTTCTCCCCTTGAGGCTTTCCAGTACTGCTGTCTGCTGAATGCCTGAAAGCGGAGCGAGGCATTTTTGTTTTTGTTGTTAAATCCAGTGTGGCGTAGTGGTGAGAGTGTTGGACTGGGACTCGGGAGATCCGGGTTCTAGTCCCCGCTTGGCCATGAAACTCACTGGGTGACTTTGGGCCAGTCACTGACTCTCAGCCTAACCTACCTCACAGGGTTGTGGTGAGGATAAAATGGAGAGGAGGCCTGGAGGAGAGGATTATGTAAGCCACCTTGGGTTCCTTGCAGGAAAAAAGGGCGGGGTATAAATATAACAACTAAATAATTAAATAAATAAAAGGACACTACTGCTACCAGCAACACCACCATGGCTTCCTCCTCCTCACTTGGCTTTCAGGCCCTCAGTACACAGCTGTACTAGAAAGCCCCAAGTCTTAGGAAGCTTTTCAGAAAGCACAAGCAGCTGGAGAGGCTGCAAAGCACCGGAGAATGGGAAAAAGTAGGACACACACAAAGACCTCAGCCACATCGTTACAGCAAGGTAAGCCCTTAAGCATTGCACACTAATAAATTTTGCAGAGATTCTCACTATCTCTGTGAAGAAAGCAGAAAAACAACTGCAGGGAAGCAAAAAGGTTGCAAAAGTCCAGGAGGAGATTCAGCACAGCACTCTTAAAAACTGAATTATCTAGGAAAAATAAGAGTTCTCTTGTTCACCCCGTGTGCGACATGCATTCATGTGTACTGTTCAGTAAATAGTCTTCATGCGCCACCTGGTGGAAATAAATAATTACCTAAAATAAAGCTCAGCAGCCTGCTTTATTGCCTACTGGGAGAGAAATATCTCACAAGTCAAATACATTAAGGCTGAAAGTGAACAAGATCTGCCTATTCTGCACAGTTCGCTCCGATGGCTTAAATTTTTCTTTCCCACGCTACTATTGGATTCACAGACACCTGAAATATCTAAATTACTGCCAGTAGTGATTATAAAACCCAGTTTGGCCTGTGATCATCTGTCCATTTTTCAGTCTAAATTTGAGGTGTTCTACATTATGTTTTTCTGTGCGATTGCCTTGTCAGATAACTAAAACATTACCTGCAATGCAAAACACAATTGCATCAAACCAAGTTTGCCAACTCCTCATGTGCAGGCTAGGAGAGCCAGTGGCTGGGTTCAAACAACACGATAATGCACATTCAAGGGTTGAGTATGGGTTGTTATTGAACCCTGGACTGTTGTTGAAACATGGGTTATCGTGTTCTGTGAGCCCAGCTGCACTAACAAGCCATGGCTTGTTAACCATGAACAATCCATGAAGAGAACTCATGGTTTGTTGTTGGGTAGTGAACTGTGGGTTGTCCACCATGGTTTGTTATCCTGTCTGGGTTCAGACAATGTGATAACCGAAGTTTCAACAACCTACGCTCAACCTGTGGCTTATGCTGGCTCAGCTTGTCTGAGTGTGGAAAGCTAAGCAGGGTCAAGCCTGGTTATTACTTGGATGGGAGACCCCTCCTCTAGTTTCCGGCATTGAGCAGGGGGTTGGACTCGATAGCCTTGTAGGCTCCTTCCAACTCTATGATCTATGAAACCCTTGAGTGTCGTTTATCCTGTTGTCTGAACCCAGTCAGTATGGTCTTGAGGTTAGAGTGCTGGAGAGAGTTCAAATCCCCACTCAGCCACAAAGCTTACTGGGTGATCTTGGAGACAGAACACTCGTTTTAATAAGTAGGCAACTGTACTGCTGCAGCACAAGGGCAGCAGATGCAATTTGAAAATGCCATCTCTGAAACCAAAATAATAGTCACAATTCCTGGGTCATGGGAACCCCACATAACACCAACAACTTTATGTCCACTAGGGGGCATGTGAAAGCTGCTTACTGGAACAATTTTAAGGATCAAACATTCCTATGATCACACTTCACACACACACAATAACCTACGCTGGAGAATTAGTGTAGACAGAAATACCAATCTGACAGTGATAACCTCTGCCACTGCCCTGCATTTATATCCATCTCTCTAAGACTAGCTTGTACTACAGGGTGTGAATATGTAAGGAGACTAGAGAACAGCATTACTACTACATTCCAGAAACAAACTGAAAGAAAGCATCTATGCTTATCATTACAATCCATCATTGTGTCATATTGATTAGATCCATTATTGGCTTGTTAATAATTGTACTTGTCTAATGAGACTGTGGGCACTCTTTGCGTGTATATATAAACTCAGATCTTGATTTGATATCACTTCTCCCTAAAGAGGTCCATGAAGATTAAAATATACACAGCACAGCCCATACAAACCACTGCAATTAAAACTATCACCTGAAAAGTATTACCAGATCTCTTTGGCCATAATCCACTAGGAACCTTTCCTACACATGCCCTATTGAAACATGTGAAAGCATTTCAAGACATCACTAGTATTTACAATCACATATATTTATCACCCTTTCAATTAAAACCCCAGACCTGAAACCTGGAACAGAAACACGCAAACAAAATGAAAATGTACTAAAATTTAATCATTCATAAAAGCTGTAATTTAATCTGTGACAGTAAAACACAAGAAGCAATATTAGAGTTGGTTTAGTATATTATATATTTTAGCTTTCAAAGTCATAGAAATCAGTTATCCCAGTTTTTTTTCCTATAAAAGACCCATTTTTTTTCCAAAGCATTATGCACAATTTTAATTAGAATATAATGGCAGAATGAAAATAATGATATTCCATAACTTTTTAAATATAAAATGAAGTCAATGACTTGGAAAGTTATTTGCTGCAGTGAGTTCAGAGGGTAAAATTTTTGTAGTTATATCTATCATGATAGATATAAGTATTAATGACTGACCATTTTAGTGCTTGATGGGAGAAGAATTATGGTAAGAGGTCAATATGAAATTATAGTAGCAATATCTAACATTTGAAATGCATCCATGCTCTTTTGTATAATCATACAACTAGAGTCAATTATATTTATTATCACATCTGTTAACTGCTATTGCAAAGGAGAAGTACTATTGTCTTTAATTTCCAAGAGATATACACAGAGCAATTTTCTTTTTTTCCTCAGGGACCTTTGTGCAAATCATTATAAGATCTAACTTCTTCACATAATATATAAAAACAGAAGCCTCTTCAGATATGTTGTTAATTCATGGTGTAGTTATTTGAAGTTCTGGAATGCTGGCACTTTCCAAATTAGGCAACAGTTCTTCATTCCTGTGATCTTGGGAAAAGAAGACAGAACGAAGGAAAAGTTAGTACCGTACTCAACTTAGAACAGGCTTCTTAAACAAAAATATATTTAAATACACAGGATTGAAGGCACTTTCTCAAAATATTCTTTAAAAAAAGGACAGAGTGCCTGTCCAGAAAAGGGCTGTTTAGGTCCAAGTCCAAGAGCTCAATTTTATTTTTTAATTTTTTAAAAAAGCTGGGTAATAGTGCTGACACTGACCTTCTTTGTGCCCCACCACCAAGACTGGTTAAGCTGGTGGGAACACCTTTTCTGAGGCAGCACCCTGGCTACGGCATGCTCCAAAGGAAGTCAGACTGACCCCTTCTTTGTTCAGTCTTAGGCAGGCTGTTAAATCCTTTTTGTTCCATATGACTTTAGTATTTTAAGGGCACAATTCCCATGCATGTTTAGATGGAAAAAAGTTCTGCAACTCCCAGAATTCTCCAACCAGCATGTTGGGAAAGGAAAGGATATCGCAGGACATGATGATGAAGCCCTAGTCGGATTACTGTGATGCTTTATACATGGGGCTACACTTAAAAACTGTTCGGAAGATCTAACTAGTACAGAATTCAGCAACTAGAATTCTGGATGGTTTGCCTAGGTGGAGCCATATTTTGTCAGTTCTGAGGGAGCTACGTGGGCTGCATATTCACTACCGAACCTACTCAAGGTGCTGTTCTTACCTTTAAAGCCCTAAATGGTGTGGGGCCCAACCATCTGAAGGAGCACCTCCTCCCATGTCAACCTGCTTGTGAACTAAGATAATTAGAAGAGCCCATAACCTATATTCCTTCAACAAGAGAAGTGTATTTATCATCTTCAAAAGAAAGGGCCTTTTCTGGGTGGCACCTTGACTTTGGAATGTCCTCCCACGGGAGGTACGCCTGGCACAAATGCTGTATTCTTTTCAGCACCAGGTTAAAACATTTTTATTTGCTCAGGCATTTTAAAATTTTGTTTAAATTTTATTGAAATTTATATTTTTAAGCTGGTTGAAATAGTTTTATGTCTTTCAATTGTACTGTTTTATGTTTAGATTTTAGGTCTTTATGGGCCCGTGTCTGCACAACAGATATTGATTGATTGAAGGTAATTTTATTGTATTGAACTTTTAATTAATATGTACTCCACCCTGAATCCTCTTTGGGATGAATTTAAAAATAAAATAAATAGTTTACGACAGCCTTATGATACAGATTTAATTAGGTTAGGTCATGCTTGGTGCAAAAGCTCTTTGGTGCAAAAGCTCCAAGGCAATAGGGACAGGGAAGTATGGTTGCCAGACTCTGACTTTTTTATATTTTCTAATGGACCTTTTTTCTAATGGCTTTTGGATTTTTATTTTAGTATGGCATGACTGAAAACTGGATTACTCAGAGTGTTTCCAAGCTCTCCATGCAAAGATCTGTATGTAAATTTTAAAAAGCTGGAGAAAATGGTAAACTGGCATTTCTGTTCTCCTCGCACAAAGGATCAGTAACAAGAGGGTTAAAAACTAGATGTCAAATACGAATGAGTCAGCAGGTGGCACTCCAGCCTCCAGACCAGAAGAAATATGTGCATGCAGCAGGCCTGAGTATGCATACCGATGGCATAGTAGCTACACAGGTCTAAACCCACTGCCTGTAGTTACGGTTATATGGATTTTGTTAAATCCATTCTGTCTGTGTTTCATGGATTGTCAGGCATCTTTCGTTCTGTCATCCACTCACTGACGGAATCGGATTTTTAAAATCGGAATTTTGTTCTACTTGCGCTAATTCGCATTAGTGCTAATTCGCATCAGCGCTAAGTTGCATTAGCTAATTCGCATTTGTGCAAGTGGGCATTATTAACGCTAATGCGCACTTGCACAAATGCGAATTGGAACCAATCCCCCCTAAAAATGAAGAACCTGTCCACAAGTCTGCAAAAACCTCATGACTCAGAAATCCAAACTCATCTGATTTCATTGCAGATTTCTTTGACATCCCTCCTGGTAGTACAGGAAAAATAGGGGGTCACTGAAGAGCACAACTCTCTCAGAAGCTGATTAATTTCTGGCAGTGTCAACTAGGTGCCTTTCAAACCACAACAATGTAAAACAGCTTGGGGGAGGGACAAATTTCAGCAGCAAGCTGCTGCTTTCCCCCACTGCCCCAGGAAGCGCTAATGAAGTTGCGCAGGCATTGGTTTATACTAGCGCAATGTCGTCAGTGCTAGTGCTGCAGCACAGTTGAATACTGGCCAATATATGAGGTGGCTTTATATATGTTTAGCTGTAATTTACTTAAAGGCAATCCTCTAGGGGTGGGCGGGCAGCCTCTAGGGAGCAGGAAAAGAAAGTTTTGCACCCATAGCAAGATGAACCACCTACCCCAGTTTGGGTGTGTGTGTGAAAGGGGAGCCTCTTCAATAAGAATTTATTTTGGCAAATTCTTTGTTATGGAAAGACGTCAGCAAACGATTTTTCAGCAGAGCAGGGATTCGGTGTAGTTACTTCATAGATTTCATAGATCATAGAGTTGGAAGGAGCCTACAAGGCCATCGAGTCCAACCCCCTGCTCAGTGCAGGAAACTAGAGGAGGGGTCTCCCATCCAAGTAATAACCAAGCTTGACCCTGCTTAGCTTCCCACGCTCAGATAAGCTGAGCCAGCGTAAGCCACAGGCCTGTATATATAGTCATCAGTATATTTTAAAATAATCTATGGAAGTCGAAAATCTCCATTTCCAAAGAGGTAGTGTTTATGTTGGCTGGGTTCAGACAACATGATAACCCACACTCAGGGGCTGAGTGTGGATTGTTGCTGAGATGTGGGTTGTTGCTGAAATGTGGGTTGTTGCTGAAATGTGGGTTATCATGTTGAACCCAGCTGCGGTAACAAATCATGGTTTGTTAATCACAAACAACCCACAGTTCACAACCCAACAACAAACCATGGATTCTCTTCGTGGGTTGTGCATGGTTAACAAGCCATGGCTTGTTAGCGCAGCTGGGTTCAGACAACATGATAACCCACATTTCAACAACAACCCATGTTTCAACAACAACCCACACTCAACCCATACTCAACTCTTGAGTGTGGGTTATTGTGTTGTATGAACCTTGTCATTATGTTATGGGTTTGGAGTTTGGACTGAATTATCCCTGTGATTGTAACAAAGAGAACTGCTGAAATGGGTCCGACTGATTGAACTGAATGGCAGATCCGACACTCAAGGGTTTCATAGATCATAGAGTTGGAAGGAGCCTACAAGGCTATCGAGTCCAACCCACTGCTCAATGCCGGAAACTAGAGGAGGGGTCTCCCATCCAAGTAACAACCAAGCCTGACCCTGCTTAGCTTTCCACGCTCAGACAAACTGAGCCGGTGTGAGCCACAGTGCCACTAGTAGCAAATGCAGCCACTATTTCGCCTACTGATGGCTGCCTCCTCCCCTGGAAAGAAGGAGCATGCTGGGTGTGGGAGACTGGCGAAAGAGCAAGAAGGCACGTGAAAGAAGAAAGAATAATCAGGGGGGCGGGGGACCCCTGCGTCATGCTTCTAGCGTGGGAGATATTTGTGTCCAGGCCTCAAAACCTGAGAAAAAAGTACCATCTTTCAAACATGCTTCATAAGAACCTATGGAGCAAAGGGAATACTTGGCCAAATTATGCAGGAAGATTATTTATAGCATGTACCCAAAACATGGGCAGCCTCTCATTCCTTTGCCAAAGGAACCCAGGAGGCCTCCAACCCCCAGTTTGCAATTGTCGTTCCATCACATAGTAGCTTCACAGAAGAAAGTTTGACCCGTTCCAGGAAGGTGATGAAATTTTACCAGGGACTAAGCGGAATCTGAGCGGAGCTCTGCATTTGCTCACCTGGCTCAGAGCTGCTGCGTGCTGTGGGTCTAGAGCAGCAGACATGATTTCTTTTTAGGCTTCTTCTTTTCCACTGGTGTTTTTCTATTTATCTGTCTGACGAGATCATAAAAAATCTGAGAGAGAAAGGGAGAAAAGACCAGGGGAGCCATTATAGAAGCGGATATTACAGAACAGTAACCTCTTATACAATCCTACCCTATGGTATAAAAGCTTTGGGCTAAATCAAGTGAGAAGGTGAGAAATAAATGGAATAGGAGGCTGGAAGTGGAAGAGAACAGAGCCTGAAATCTTTTCCACGCCTTCTTGACTTGAAGATGGGTGAAGCACTCTAACCTCTCCCTGCAACAGAGCAGGACAATTTATTTAAGCTTGGGACGGCCTTCCTATTGGGATTCCCCCCATTATGGTCTAGCTGCCCTAGCTTTCCCATACAGTCATGCCTTGGATTGAGAGCATAATTCGTTCCGGAAACGTGCTTGTAATCCAAAACACTCTTATATCAAAACGAAATTCCCCCCAAAAAATTGTACAGAGATTTTTAATTTAAGCCGTACTACAGTACTTGTATTGCAAGACGTCGCCTGTATATCAAGTAAAAAAAAATTAAATAAATATTTAAAAATTTGCTTGTCTTGCAAAACGCTCTCAAACCAAGTTACTTGCAATCCAATGTATTACTGTAGTTGCATCAGAAAACAAGACAGGAAATGTCCTAACCCCACCCCCCAAAAACCTAAACTGTTCCAGATGAAAATCACCTAACAAAGACAACTCCATACACGGATGTATTGGTTCAAACACTTTTGGTCCAGTAGAAGAAACTGAATATTAGTCGTAGCTACCAGTTTTTGCTGTTATAAGTGACTGTCCCTATATCAGCTGTCGCACCAGGATGCCAGCATACTGAATGAGGCAGCTCTGTTTCCCTTTCTGATTGTCTTATGACAGTTATCTTTTCTAAACTCTTACAGTACATATAATGATTATCTTGGCCTGTTTGCACAATCATGGTGGCTTATTTCCCCCACCTTGAGTGCCAGGGGGGTTTGCATAATTACCCTCGTTGGCACGGCTTGCTATGTCATGTGAATCCAGCAAGTTACTTGTTGCTATGGGTAACAAGCCACCACAGAACCCTAAATCAGCCTATGGGTTCTGGGCGGCTTGTTAATCATGGCAACAAGCCACCCTTGCTGGGTTTGCATGACCAGGCAAGCCGTGTCGGTGAGGGTAACTATGTAAGTCCCCGCCCCCCCCCGGCAAGGGAAATAAGCCACCGTGGCTTATTTCTCCTACCGTGTTCATGCAAACCTGGTCACTATCTCCTAAGAAAGGTTGAGAGAAGTCTGACTACTAATCATGTTGATCATTTAAGGTCAAAGAGCTTCCTTTGGAGAGTAGTTCCCTGGTGTCCATCATCTTAATTGTAGGGCTGCCATACAAAGCTGTCTTATACAGTTATTGCTGTGGGTGTGGCCTGGGGGGGCGGGGATAAAGGCACCTTCTTTTCCCAAAGGCTCCTCGAATATTGGCTCTTGTTCACTGTAGCATCAAATCAGGAGCCGGAGGAGGCAACATGCATAATTGCCTTGGGTGAAGCCAGCTTTCGTAGTGATGCAGCTACAGTATTTAGCTTCACAGAAAACCTCACTTAACTCACTTCCCCCTTTCCACCCCCCCAAACCTGCATGATCCACAAATTCCAACAATCTTCAAGTCTACGGTGCTTTGTGAACTGCAAAACCTAGAAATTGGATACTGCCTTGATATTATCTTAAAAAAAGAAAAGAAAAAAAGACTGAAGCATAGCCAAGCACTTTCCAGAAGCATGATAAAGCCAGCATCCTCTTTCAGTCTGTACAGTAACACTATAATAGTAGTTAGATTTCTCACCCTCAGTCCCTACTGGGTTTACAGTTACATGGTTTTATGCTGTCAGCCCAAAGCAAAACACATCAACTTGTACTCTAGTAAGGTGAACCTGGCTTCTTGCTAGATGCTCAACGAAGTTTAGAGGTCAAAGATTGTACCTCAGAGAAGTGAGAAAAGGTTTAGGGAGTCTCCCAGCGGGAATATGTGTGCAGGCAGAAGGCATCTACCAACTCAAAACCCCTACACCTTATTATTCATAGAATCATAGAAAAGTAGAGTTGGAAGGGGCCTACAAGGCCATCGAGTCCAACCCCCTGCTCAATGCAGGAATCCAGGTCAAAGCATCTCTGACAGATGTCTGTCCAGCCGCACCTTGAATGCCTCCAACTGGGAGAGCCCACCACCTCCCTAGGTAGTTGATTCCATTGTCTTATTGCTTTGACAGTCAGGAAATTTTTCCTGATGTTTAGGTGGAATCTAGGTTCCTGTAACTTGAGCCCATTATTCCGTGTCCTGCAAACTGGGGTGAAGGAGAAGAGATCTTTGCCCTCCTCTGTGTGACATCCCTTCAAATACTGGAAGAGTGCGATCATATCTCCCCTCAGTCTCCTCTTCTGAAGGCTAAACATGCCCAGTTCTTTCAGTCTCTCCTCATAGGGCCTTGTTTCCAGTCCCTTTATCATCCTTGTTGCCCTCCTCTGAACCCTCTCCAGTTTGTCTATGTCCTTCTTAAAGTGAGGTGCCCAGAACTGGATGCAGTACTCAAGATGAGGCCTAACCAGTGCCGAGTAAAGGGGAATTATCACTTCCCGCGATTTGGAAGCTATACTTCTATTAATACAGCCCAAAATTGCATTTGCCTTCTTTGCAGCCACGTCGCATTGCTGGCTCATATTCAGTTTGTGATCTACCACAATTCCAAGATCCTTCTCACTTGTAGTATTGTTGAGCCAAGTGTCCCCCATTCTGTAACTCTGCCTTTGGTTTCCTCTCCCTAGGTGCAGCACTTGGCATTTATCCCTGTTAAATTTCATTCTGTTGTTTTCGGCCCAGCGCTCCAGCCTATCGAGGTCACTTTGAATTTTGTTTCTGTCTTCCAGAGTATTAGCTGTTCCACCCAACTTTGTGTCATCTGCAAATTTGATAAGCATTCCCTGTACCTCCTCATCCAAGTCATTAATAAAAATGTTGAAGAGCACCGGGCCCAGGACCGAGCCCTGTGGTACCCCGCTCGTTACCTCTCCCCAGTTCGAGAAGGAACCATTGATAAGCACTCTTTGAGTCCGATTCTTTAGCCAATTGTGGATCCACCTGATAGTTGTTCCATCTAGCCCACTCTTAGCTAGCTTACTAATCAGGATATCATGAGGCACTTTGTCGAAAGCTTTGCTGAAGTCCAGGTATATAATGTCCACAGCATTCCCACAGTCCACAAGGGAGGTTACCCGATCAAAAAATGAGATCAGATTAGTCTGACAGGATTTGTTCTTGACAAATCCATGCTGGCTTCTAGTAATCACTGCATTGTTTTCAAGGTGCTTGCAGACTGACTTCTTTATAATCTGCTCAAAAATCTTCCCGGGGATTGATGTCAGACTGACTGGCCTATAGTTCCCAGGTTCCTCCTTCTTGCCCTTTTTGAAGATGGGAACAACATTTGCCCTCCTCCAGTCGTCTGGCACTTCACCTGTCCTCCATGATTTCTCAAAGATAATAGACAGTGGTTCTGAGAGTTCTTCTGCCAGTTCCTTTATTACTCTAGGATGCAGCTCATCAGGCCCTGGAGATTTAAACTCGTTCAGAGTAATCAGGTGCTCCTTGACCATTTGCCTATCAATCTCAAGCTGCAATTCTGCCCCTTCAGTCTGTACTTCAGGTTTGCCAGGGGGGTCATAGACCCTCTTTTGGGAGAAGACCGAGCCGAAGTAGGAATTGAACACTTCTGCCTTTTCTTTGTCTTCTGTTAATTAATCACCTATAACACAGTTTGTGTCTCCAAAGTACTTTACAACTTCTGTGTTAATCAAACACAGCCATATAAAGCATGGGACTCTAGAGGCCTAGTTCACTTAGGGTAATAGATGCTCTGTTTAAGCCAGGGATCTCAAACTTGGGGGGAGGGGCTGCATTGCAGTGGTAGGCGGAGCTAAAGGCAAAGGGGGCAGAGCCAATGGCAAAAGGGCTGGGACCAAAAAGTACGTGCAAATTTTAGCTTAAAGCTCTTACTACCAGTAACTAAGCCTTAGGAAAGGCATTTCAACCTTTTAGAATGGGGAAAATACTGTACAAAGCTGGGAAGCCATGATTGGTTGCCAGGGAAAGGGGGCAGGGCCAGGGGAAGAGGATATTGGCTGTCCGGGTAACCCCAGGGAGCTAGATTTGGCCCTTGGGACCTCAGTACTGCATCCCTGGTTTAAGCCTATCCAACCCTCTACAACACATGTATAGAGTGATTTAGATAACCCTTGATTTTCCCTATCTCCACCCCACTCTTCCAGGAATTCCCAACACTGAAGAGGGAATTGTGGGACCAGTATGGACAGTGCAGTCTACATGCCTGGACTCCCACTGTGAGGGTGCAGGAAGAGAAGAGGATAGGGCAGGCCAGGGGAACTATTATATAGACATGTCATTATTTCCATAATACAGAACAAAGTCTTATTAAAAAGATATTCAAAATCACCCAGAAAGTCTGTAACAAAGGTGGGGCTCCATTCCCAGGCCTAGCACTGTCGGGGCTAGCTCTCCTAGCCCCTCCAGTTCTGATTCCCTAACTCCAAAACAGCACTGGTCAAATTCCGTGGGAATGGACTCTGGAACAGATGGGGAGGGGGAAGAGGAGGCTGCAGAGATGTCTCTCTGTGAAGATAACCAGGACCCAGCTGCGTTGTCAAGGTTAGAGCTAGAGGCCGTGGAAGGGGTGGGGGAAGAGAAGAATCTCTGGGAACAGGGAAGGCAGAGGCAGGGGAAAGGGGGGGGGGCGAAACCAGCCTCGGTAACTGGTGCCCGAGAACGGCGTAAGTTACATAGGCAAGAACAGTTGACGTCTCTTAGTCGATTAGCTTGGTTGGCTAACAAGACTTCTGACCCGCCTTAGGGGCGGAGTCGGCTCCCTAGTTTGAGGGTGAGGAAGCGCGAAACACCTCAGGGCAGAATCAACTGTTTAACATTCCTGACCTCCCATTGAGGGGACAAAGGGTCTTGAATCGCTTTCTTTACTTTTGTGTAACACTTTTCTGCAACCACCTGAGTTGCGCTGCTTCTGCTTAATAAAACTCTACAAAGAAACCCGTGAGCTGCGTTTGACGTTCTGGCTGGAGAGAGGGGGAGGAGGAGAGAGAGACACACACACAACATGCACCCTCTTGCCTGCATGACATTAGTTTCTACTTCCGATTGACATTATTGATCCATGAACACCTTGCCCCTTGCTCAGCAGCTGTTCCAAAAAGGGGCAACCTGCTCCTGAGAAAGCGCTCCCAAGTGCTCCTGTGATGATCAAACCCGATCTAGATGTTCCTAGAGCCTTATTATTTATTTATTTATTTATTATATTTATGGAATCGCCCATCTGGCCAGACATCCGGCCACTCTGAGCGATGTACAATGCAATAAAATACAGGGGGGAGGGAACACACACACACACACACAGGTCTGCAGTTTGGGAGTCATTCTAGATTCCCAGCTGTCCATGGAGGCTCAGGTGTCAGCTGTGAGCCGGGCAGCGCTGTATCAACTCCATCTGATACGGCAGCTGCGCCCCTAGCTTCCTAATCATCTGCTCCCATCAGTGGTTCATGCCTTGGTCTCCTCTCGCCTAGACTACTGTAATGCGCTCTATGTGGGGTTACCCGGGAAGACGGCTCGGAAGCTACAGCTGGTACAGAACACGGCGGCTCGCCTGGTTAAAGGCAGCCGCCGGCGAGATCACATCACCCCGATGCTGAAGGAGTTGCACTGGCTACCAGTTGCTTGCCCGGCCGAATTCAAGGTGTTGGTTTTGACCTTTAAAACCCTATACGGCTCCGGTCCAGCTTAACTCAAGGAGCGCCTCCAGCAGCATCAAGTAGGCCGCTCAACAAGGTCTGCCACAGACGGCCTTCTCCTTGTCCCATCAGCCAGAGCAGCCAGGCTGCTGGGGACTAAGAAGAGGGCCTTCTCTGTGGCGGCCCCGAAGTTATGGAACTCCCTCCCTAGTGACCTTCGCCATGCCCCCTCCCTGATGAACTTCCACCGCTCACTAAAAACATGGCTTTTCAGGCAGGAATATGGGGTGGGTTAGGATTTTTAAAAACACTGATATTGTTTTAATTGTGTTTTAATTGTGTTTTAATTGTATTTTACCATGATTGTACATCGCCCAGGGTGGCCGGGTGGCCGGCCAGATGGGCGATTTAAAAATATAATAAATATAATAAATAAATAAATCTCCAAAAGCTCAACCTTCGCTCTTGAAGTGATGTATTCACCATTATTATGCTGCTGTCATGGGTGGTTTATGTGTACAGCAACATGCTTTACCTAAAAAAAAAAAGGTCAGGACTGAGCCAATCCCCCACCCCTTCTTTTCATAAAACATTTCTACCTCAACAATAAGTTTCTCCCATTTGGCCAAAGAGAGGATAGGGAGACACGCAGAAGCAAAAATGTCTACTTCATTTAAAAAGTCAACTGCCATATTAAAGGAAGCCATCTGTAATGCTATATACAATTTGATTAACCCCTTCTCTTGGAAAGTGAGAGGGGGAAGAATGCAATCCATAGACTGCTACACCCTGCCACCATTAAAGTGGCTCCTTCCCTTCCCTTGGCAAGCATTCTATAAAGAGAGGGAGAGGGATCCTGATTTTGCAGCAAAATATATTCTTCCATGCGAGCACCTTCCTTTTAGAGAGAAAGAAAAACTTTACACCCCTAATAGGGTCACCATTCATGCAAAAACAAAACAAAAAGGAAAAAGAGCCCCACAAATGTTCAGCACAGCATGCTATATACATATAGTTCTAGAAAGTGTTTTTATATTCCCCATCTCAAGTCAATGATTAGAGAGGAGGCCCAAGCTTGATTTAGCTGAATCTCAGTACAGAAGACACACCTTTCCTCAAAAACAGGAAAGGGGAGGGAATCAACTCAAATGGAACAGTTGAGGGTTTTTTTAAAAAATGCACCAAGTTATTCAAAATTGAGAAGCTAAATGTTGTAACAGTGTAGTTACACAGGCTGTCAAAAGAAATTCCATTAATGGCCTTCAGTGGATCCAAATAATTTGCAGTTTATTCCTGTACATGCCTATTCAGAAGGCCCGTTGAGTTCAGGTAACTGGGTATAGCACTGCAGCCTTAATCTCACATTCTTAAATGATAGAACAAGACATGCAAATGCTTCAGACGACTACCCAGTTCAAGACTACTGAGTACAACAATGGTGAAAACCGAGAGAGAGGGATGAGCCAATGCAAGGGATGTATGAGAATTTCGAACGCACAATCAAACACAGGAAATTAGGTGAGCCAAGCTTCAAGGTGATGTTCGGAGAATCTCAATGTTTGCCCTATATGACTGTATAGGGCACAAATGCTGAATAAGCAGTATATTCTTCCTCTCTTTCAAGTTCCCTCAGTTACTGCTATTGAGAACCAGATGGGCAAAGTGTTGCTTTCTATATTGGCTCTTGTCCAACAAAATCAAAGCAAGCATGACAGTAGATCATTTTGGATGAGACCCTTTTAGATTCTGAAAAATGGAAATTACAAGTGGAAGTCACGTGTTGTTTCCAAAACACAAAGTAATAAGGCAGTCTTTAGTAGCTGCGCAATTACAGACTTGGCAGGACCATGAGAATATTAAAGACCAGCCCAGAAACTGATTCTGTTCCAAAAACAAACTAAACTATTATTCCCTCCCAAGCTTCAGTTACAGGCAGTAAGAGCCTTAAACTAAGATATGCCGGTATTTTTGGCCTCTCACCCCTTCCTGACTTATTTCTTAATTTATTCCATTTCTATACCACCCAATAGCCAAAGCTCTCTGGCCCTTACTGGATTACTGGAATTCCCCCCCACCCCCCACAGGACTTATCTGAAATGGAAGCCGGCCTTGGGACTGAATGAGGTTCAACAGGCCTGGCCTATGGTGATGTGCCTTAGGATTCAGGCACTCCTTTAGTGTCTCACTCACCCTTTTCGGGGATCTAGGATTTTCTAACTACTATTTGCTATTTCAGACAACGGAGTTTCATCGAACAAAGATGTGCTCCTTTCCTGAGGAGCCTTGACAAAGAAGCCATACTTGCCCTGCAGCTCAGGGTGCTTCTCAGTGACTTTTAAACAGCTGCTATTTACTGATAAATGAAGCACTTACTCAGTCATCAGGCTCAGTGACACTGACTTCCCAACCCATGCCAGCAGAGACTATTTTATGTATAAAATAAATAACATTGTGGCACCTTACAGACTAACACAGCTACCGTTCTAGGAATTGTTTTAGGTATGACAGGTACTTAAATATGCCACACCTCATTCAGAAGCCTGTCACTCATTAAAATACACACACAGACAGACTTGTGGTTTTGTGAATTTGTGTATACAGTTTAAAGGTACTAAGTGTCCTGTTTTCCTGTTTATATGTTCAGGCCAAAATGCAGCCCAGCAGAGCAGGGGAGGAAGGTTGAGAGGATATTCTTCTCCAAGCCCTTAATGGAACTAAACTAAAACTAAAAACTAAACTAAGACAACACTCTTGTGGCACCTTAAAGACTAACAAATTTATTATGGTGTAAATATGCCACACCTCATTCAGAAGCCTGTCACTCATTAAAAAAACACACAGAGACACACTTGTGGTTTGCCAGAATAAATTTGTTAGACAAGTTCTACTCCCCTGCCACCTCCTCCATTTTTTTTTTTTGCCCGAACCGTGGAAGAGTAGGGTAATGAGTGAACAGGTGTAAAAAGTTTCCAAAGAAGTAGCCATGTTAGTCTGTTGCAGCAAACCAACAAGGGTCTGTTGTCTCATTAAAGATTAACAAATTTTCTCTTAGGTAACATGATAGCAGAATGAATCAGATATTGAGTGAATACAGACACCCTGCAATGTGGGATCTTGTGCTTTACTCTGGCCATTTGTATGTAGGCAAGTCTCACTTTTGATGAATACCAGGGCCGGTGCTACCATTAGGCCAACTAGGCAGCTGCCTAGGGCGCAGGGCTAAAGAGGGCGGCAGAAACACCTTAAAAAAAAATACAGCGCTCTCAAGTGGGAAGGGGGGGCGCTAAATATCTGATCTTGCCTAGGGCACCAAACTGCCTTGCACCGGTCCTGATGAATACAATTCTGTAAGTAAAAAAGCAATGATGGTGATGTGAAAAGCATCCTTCATAATGGATCCACCACTGTGTAGGTTTATTGAGACATGCAAATGGCCAATAAAATACGGCTACACAAACATTTATGTTCGGGGACGATGTACATATACACACAAAAACACTTAAGACCACAAAGGCCATTTTGTATTCTTCTTTGTGAAAGATCAGCCAATAGTTACCTCATTAACATTGATTTTAGACTTCGCAGATGACTCTAGAAAGGCACAGTTACACCACTGTCTTGCTAAGTTCTGTCCCTGCTCTTTGCCAACTACACGTTCATCTTCCAGATCACATTTATTGCCAACCAGAATCATGGGAACCTATACAAAGAGAATAAGAGAGTTATGAGTAAATAACACTCAAAACAACATTCTTAAATCTGGACTGGCCTACAAAAATAATTGCTAGCCAAGTTTAGCCATCTCTAGGCATGAGGAGGTTTTGCTGCATTACACTTGAAACAATTCACCATTCTTGGTTTCACAGCTCCCATGTTTTTGTTTAATAGACTGATTTTACTGCATTGGTTTCTACTGATTAACATGTTTCAGAAGCTAAAATGCAAGAAATTCTAATTCATAAGTTCAAAACTGTCCTGCATCTTTGGGGGAGTGGGGTGGGGATTGTCACTTAGAGACTGTAAGATCTATGTTGTACATGCACAAAATCCCTATTATTCCCTGGGAAGTAAAATCCAAAGTACATTTTGTGGATTGGAGACTCAATTATGCATTAGGTACCTGTAAGAAAGTAAGCAAACAAACAACTTTGCACCCTGTCATTACCATGACTACATAGCACTGATAATTAAATGGTATCATGGCAACTAACAAACAAATGAAGATATCATGGGTTTGGAAAGTTCACTGATACACGATTTAATTCCCCAAGCACTTACCAGAATGCCAGTTTCTACAAAAACACACAGCTGACATTTCAAATGTGAAGACCGACAGTAGCTACCTTTCAATTTAAACTTAATTTAGACAACAGGATGTACATCACTTCCTAGGAAATATGCTGCTTATGTTGACCCCAGTGACTTCACCTGCTTAGGCAATAAATGCCTTCCTCCCCATTCTGGAAATGGCACTGCTGAGTCATGAAATGCAAGGGATCAATGGTACATGTTTTTGTCAATGGATTTGCCTGGGCTTCCCCATTTGGGGCCTAAATTCTCAACATAATTCCTATGGACATGGAGACTTCATTCATTATCATTGCCAATTGTTCTTGGTAGGCCCGGCCTCCTTTCTGTTTCAGTCTAGTTTTAAAGCAAAGTATTTACATATTAATATGACTAGAAGGAACCTGGAGGCTCCATGCTAACCCCCTGCTCTAAACCAAGGCAGGATCATTTGCACATAAGAATATGTTTGGCTTTGAAGTTTAATGAAGACTTAATTGGTAAGAGAGGAGACTCAGAGGACAGCCAAGTGGGCCTCCAACCAAAGGAGCACCAGTTGGGTAAGAGGTGCTATTTCCTAAACTTAGGTTGCAATCCTATACCCTGACCTGGGAAAAAGCTCCACTGAACTCAATGGAGCTTACTTCCAAGTAGATACGTAGAAGTTCACTGTGTTAGGTTGATACCTACTGGTTCTCATGGGCTTTTTCTTAATGTTGGGGTTGCTGGTCTTATTTGTAAATCACTGGTTTTATTGAAAGTTATTGTTTTCTACTTTTTTTTTTGTCTTGTATGCCACCTTGGGATGGATCCACCCTTAAAGGCAGCCTATATATACATACATACATAGGCCTGTGGCTCACGCTGGCTCAGCTTGCCTGAGTGTGGAAAGCTAAGCAGGGTCAGGCCTGGTTATTACTTGGATGGGAGACCCCTCCTCTAGTTTCCTGCATTGAGCAGGGGGTTGGACTCGATAGCCTTGTAGGCTCCTTCCAACTCTTATGATCTATTAAATCTATTAAATCTATGCATAAATTCTTACTTCCACAGCATTCCAGTAATTTGGGTTCAGAACTATTTCCATAAACAACTTAATAGTTATGTAACTTGATTACGTTATGAATGGTGTGGGTAAGAAACAGAAGTTATTTTCTTGCACTCTCTCAATATACCTACTAGAATTAGAGTTGGCCAGTAAAATAGTTTAAGGACAAACAAAAGGATGTTTCAAACAATAACAACAGCAACAATTATAAGTGCATCTGGCAATTAAGTGGTATGCAGGAGATAAAAGCAAGATCTGAAAGCTAATAAGAGCATTCATTATGCAAGATAGAATTCACTGCCACAAAATATGGTGATGTCTACTAGTTTAAACAGCTGTAACAAGAATTAGGCACATTCATGGAGGACAGATGTATAAAAAATGAAACAGTCATGTTCAGGAGTAGTGTCTCTCTCATTAACAGATGATGGGGTGGGGTGAAACTGGCGATAGCTGTTTCTATCATATCCTGATTGTAAATCTGTCTGGCTGAATACTGTTGGAGACAGACGACTAGACTAGATTAGCCTTTGGTCTGGTCCAGCAATGCAATTCTTATTGGTTGGGTCCAGACCAAGTTAGCTGAATTTAGGTCTCATTGAAACCAATGGGACTTAAGTTATGATTAACTTGTTCCATTGATTTCCATGGGGCATAAGTTCAACTAACTTAGTCTGGACCCACCCCTGTGTTCTTATTTGGAATTATATAGGCAAGTTTAGCAGTATGCTGCACCTGAAGAACTTAATCATAAACATTAAACTTACATGTGTGCACATACATCCTGTTTCCTCTGAGCTATCTAAACGTGATACAGACAGAAAACTGTTGATAATGGGTGTGCACACATTTCAGTTTCCTGAGTCTAAATTTTTCAGAAGGAAAGCACACTGTACACTTCCCTTCATAATAATTAACAACATACAGTAGAAAAATGTACACTACTTTTAATATTTAAACCTGGCAGTGTGAACTTAGTTATTAAACCAAATTTCCCTCAAGTAAAATCAGAATATTTTAAAAATATTTGCTTCTAGATATCCTCTCTAATTCAGGGGCGATCAAAATATATTAAATTTCAGGGGTGGGGGACAGTTTGCCTGTGATTTTTGCCGGAGGTACAAATAAATCCTTTGCAAGCCAAACTTGTCCTACAAAAATAAAAATTTACTTAGCTAGAAATGGTTAGCATAAAATCATGCACACACGAGACTAATTATTTTATCTTCTCTGACATGAAAATTAGTATAAATATCTATTTTAATATGTCAAAAAGTCAGCAGGGAAAATATAGCTACACTCCTGACTCTAAGCAAACTGGTTAGGCCCCGTGCAAATCCACATATTTTAGTATTGCTTAAACTTGCATACATCTGCTCAGAATTATAGCGTAAAGGATAACACTGAATAGGTACTGAATTTAAGAGAAGGTTGAACAAACTCCAGTGTAGTGTTACATATTCTTAACTGCTCTGTATTGATAGGTTTATTGAAATAAACTAGATTTCAACGAAGTATTGCTGTGATAAAATTTAACATTTCAAGATGTAAGATAGGAAGTACTTTGATTAAAATGAGTTACACTGCAGTTATCTGAGCTAGCAATTCAGGTCCCCTTGCAATCTTATTCACAATATTACAAATAAGAAAAAACATTTAGCATAGTAAGATCTACAAGTAATCAATTGAAAGCAAGAATTAGTAACCAAACTAGGGGAATAGCCTCCAATATGATTCATATGATCTATCATACTAACAAGTGTCACCTCAAGTGATGTAGCCAGTTCCACATCACAGTGCTTTGACCTAAATGCTAAGAAAATAATCAGGTTCAAAAGGCTTTGTGAGAACATAATCCCTACCTAAAGGAAGATTAGTTTTACTTAAAAAAAATGTATAGCTAGTTAAATCAAAGAGGGTATCAAAAACATTACAGAAAAGAAAAAAGGAGCCACAGATAATGATCAGCAAAGATATAAAAACAGAAGAATAGAAAGATCCAACTAAGCTATGATTCAATTTACCTAAGATTTCTCCCCCTCCACCCTCTGGTTCCAACTACCTACTCATCTATCAGGTGAACCTTCATTAATGGCTATGTAATACAATGAGCTAGACAGGCACCACATCTGTTTACTGATTTTCTGGAATGATCCAAGAAAAAACCAAGAGTTCAAGGGTGCTTCCAGAGGAGGCTTTTATCATGAAATCACTGTGCCTCATTCACGTAATTTTATGGATGGTCCAGACAACATCATCTTCCACCTTTTTGAGTTTTCCTACCACTTCTTCTGTCTTTTTTGTTTCCGCAAAAAGATCCATTACGGAGAAAAAGAGAATAGCTGTGCAATGTATTTTGAGTGGTAGTACTAGGAGCTCTCCACCTGGAAGCACCCCAATGAAGTCAAAGGTTCTAATATTAAAATAGCATTCCCTAGCATAATAATCCCTAGGGGCATTGGTTTTTGAGTGGATGTTTTCGGCATCCTCAGCTGCCATGACAACATCTGTAAAGAGCAGTCCCTGCTGCATCAGAGCAAATGTCCATCATTATGTTCCCAACAGTGTCAAAGGGCAGAAATACACATTACATATAGTTCCCACTCTCTCTCTCTTTTTCTTCCACACAAATTTATTTATCTAAATTGAGGTTTATAATCCAGCTTATTACCAAGGCCTCAAGGCGGTTAACAGTAGGGATGCACGGATGTGGTAAAATCCGTTCTGTCCTACATTTTGCAGATTCTCAGGCGGCTTTCGTTCCATTGTCCACTCATTGACAGAATCAGATTTTGTGCATAAGTGTCTGTACGCATATTCCCCAAAATGTGCAAATCCCCCCAAAATATGTATTTTCACGCTTTAGCCTATGGGGGAAATGCATGTTTTTGGTTGGTGTTTTTTTATTTTCCATATTTTCCTACAACTAAATTTGCGTAAAATTATGGAAAGTAAAAAAAAAAGTCTGTGAAATCCCCGCGACTTGGGAAAAGCTGATCCGCTGCAGAATCTGCAGGCAATTCAAACTCATTTGAGTCCACTGCAGGCTTACATCCCCAATTAACAACAATAAATATAAAAACAAGAACACAAAACAATATTAAAATGTAGCCACTGAGAAAGTAATTTGCAGTGGAATACCAGCTCTTGGGAGGGGGAAGTTTCTTAATCCTCGAGAACATGCCTCCATCAGCAACTTTTAATGCCACTTGGAAAAAGACATGCAACTTGCAGTGGAAGAATGGCATGAGGGGAAAGGGTTAAGAAGCCTCTCTCCCGCTATGGCGGTCTTCTGCTTCCAACTGCATCCTCAGCAGCTATATTGCATTACAAATGGTGTGTGTGTGTGTGTGTGTGTATCACAGAAGTACATATAACATGTAGCACCACACTTAAGACACTGTTAGAAACAGAATGCCGAACAAGATGGACATTTGGTCTGATTGATCTGGGCTGCTCTTAATAGATGCTGTTAACATCCATTCAGAACACAACCTAAAGTGATGCCAAGGAAATGATAATGCAATACAAAGCCTATCATCTTGGATTACATAGTGATCAGTAGTGATTATAGTACAGGACCCGCTTAACAGCTGTGTGATGGTATATGACATGAAAACTTATCCAGGTCACAGATCCCCTTATCACTGGTGGAATCTCCTGTTGTGAAGGTCAGATACCATACAGTGAGCCAACTGCCAGAGTTAGGATCAGCTCTGCCAACTGGCAGACTTTCACACACAACTGAGTGCCATTTTTCTTGGTAGAAAAGTGGGGTACAAATCAAATAAATGAACAAACAGCATTAGGAGATTTTTGTGGATCTAGGAGGCTATATGCAATGAATGTAACAAGTTATTTCCCTTGCCCTCATATTTAGAATTGGCAACAAGATGAGCAGCACCATATATGCTTAATGCAGGAAAAACCCATGAGCTGTAAAAGAAGGATTTCATTAACCCTGCCCTACCCCCCAAAAGGAACTGTTTTAAGAAGGAAGCTGAATAGAGAAGAGTATACAAGAGGCTTCAAAAGTGGATTGAAAGGAGCCAAAATGTCGCTGACGCCTATGTGAAAAGAAACCCATATTCAGTAACAGGAACTGATACTTTTGATAAGCAAATGCAAAATGCATGTTAGCATTCCTTTTTGGTTAAAGCTTCACACAGCCACAGTGTTCAAAAGTTGACCACAAGTGTTAAACACATCTTTTCTCTAAATTTTGAAACAATCAAAACACAATGATATTTCTCTAGTTTCAGACTGGTTTTGTCAGAAACATCCCCTCTGAAATAAAGCAATTATTTGAGCCAGTGTGGCATAGTGGTTAGAGTGTCAGACTGGGACTCTGGAGATCCGGGTTCTAGTCCCCGCTCGGCCATGAAGCTCACTGGGTGACTTTGGGCCTGTCACTGACTCTCAGCCTAACCTACCTCACAGGGTTGTTGTGAGGATAAAATGGAGAGGAGGATTATTATGTAAGCCGCCTTGCGTTCCTTGCAAGAAAAAAGGTGGGGTATAAATATAATAAATAAATAAATAAATAAATAAATTGTTATTATCATGGTTCCACATGGTTACAAAACATTGTAGGGGAGGGTTTTTTTTTGAAACGCACAATGCAATGCATCTATGTTTAATAATAGCCTCAAAATTGGCTGAAAACTCTGCAGTAGGAAAATACATCATCTATTTTATAATATTAAGGTGGGTTAGGATTTTTTTTAAAAAAACTCTTATATTGTTTTAATCGTGTTTTAATGTATTTTATCTGGATTGTACATCGCCCAGGGTGGCCGGGTGACTGGCCTGATGGGTGATTTAAAAATATAATAAATAAATAAAATAAATAAGAGGACTACGGTTCCATAACTTTTGAGAATTGCTTATATATAACATTTAAGAAAGCATGTGACACAATGAAGTTTGTTAGTACTTTGATTTTTAGCCCAATAATAACTTCACAATATTGACAAAATGCCATGAAATTCTGAATACACCTATTTTGCTATTACTGAAATACTTGATTACCGTAGATAGATTACCATTCGGATAGTAATGGTAACCAGAAACTACATCTCTACTGAAGAGCCACAGAATCCATCTTTAGCAGAAAGTTATAATGACCTGGTTCACATGACACAACAGCTCACCGTGGCTTAATTTACCCCCAGGGGCTGTCACATCATGTGCTCATGGGTGCCTGGCTTGCTGTGGCTGCTGTGTCATGCAAACCCAGGTGGCACGGGTTGTTTGAGGGTTAGATAACCCCCAAATAACCCATGGCTTGTTTTATGGTTATTTGAAGGTTGTCTAACCCTCAAACAATCTCTGCCACTTGGGTTTGCATGACGTGGCAAGCCTCGGCAAGCCAGGTGCCCACATGCACCTGACATGATGCAACAGCCTCCACGGAGAAATTAAACCACGGTGGGCTGTTGTGTCATGTGAACCAGGTGAATGGGAGTTACTGAGCCTTCTAAAATTCTGGCAACATGTTTCACTATTGCATTGGGAATTAATCTTTGGGGAGGGGGAGATCTAGCTTGAGTGTTAGTGTGTAAGCAATAGTGTGCTTGTAAAAATACCACTTCTTATGGGACTCAAACTTATCCAGAGTTCAACCCTAGTTCAGAATGCTGGGCACTGGTGACTAACTATCCAGTAATGTGCATATGAATAAAGAAGGGCTTCTCAAATATCTAAATAGAGAATTTTATTGTATCGTACAAAACATTCTAGAACAGATTTCTTCAGTCATATAGCCACTATGAAAAAACAGATGCTGACTTGTTTAGTTACAGAAAGATTCCAATGGCTCACAAAGGAAAAAACCCATTTACCGGTACTTACATCTTCAGTATCTTTGACCCGTAAGATCTGTTCCCTCAGGTCCTGTAAGTCATTGAATGTGGACTGAGCCGTAATAGAATATACTAGTGCAAACCCCTGACCATTCTTCATATAGAGATCCCTCATTGCTGTAAATTGCTCCTGTAATCAAATATATATATATTTAAAAAATTAGCTGTTAAGTATAATTAGCTGTTTAGTACACACACAGTAAGAGACTCAGGTTTAAGCAGAGAAAAGAATGTCATGGCTAACTTGAATTTTCCACTCTGATCTTGCAGAAATCCAGAGAAGCATATGAATTTAATTTTAAAGAAGCCTGTTCTCAGTACCAAAAACAAAACAAAGCAAAACAAAACAGTGAGTTTTTTTTCCAGTACTTAAAGGGCTGCATCACACCTTACAACGGAAGTGTGCATCAGACTCTACTGAGAAATGTACACATACATACATACATATATAAAAAATCCACCCCATCTCTCACGTACACATAGTACACAGCTGAAATGTTCATCAGGAGCTTTGGCCAATCATAGCACACACAAGATGACAAAACTGTGCAGTCCTGTCATACTAAGTTCATAATGGAAGCCCACTTCTACTGTAAGGTGTGAAGCAGGCTTTACAGGCAGAAAGATGTGGGGAAATTGACAATATCGAGAACCACTGCAAGCTTTAAGACTGGTGCGGGGGTAGTGGTGGTAAAGGAACCTGTGGCTCTTCAGATGCTGTGAGACTGCAACTTCCACCGTCCCTGACCATTAGCCATGCTGCCTGGAGCTGATGGGAAGATGGAGCCCAACAGAGGGCCACAGGTTCTCCACCCCTGCTTTAAGCAATAGACACTTACAAGGCCAGGTAGAAGTGCAATCTCAGTTTAAAGTGGCAATTGTGTGGTGTATGTTTTAAAAGCTATTTAGTAGTGCACACACTCTCACTCTATCACACACTTTCAAGGTCAGCTTTAAAGCAACCATGTTTAAACAGAGCTGTTAAATATTTCAGAATTCTGGCAATAATATTCTAATTAAAAATCACCTGACTGAAATTCTGTATTTCGATCCAAAATCCCAACATGGAATTCCAGTTTATTCCTAATAAAATCAACACTGTACTGCAAAATGCAGCTGTACAGCTTGAGCTAATCTGAAGAGTTATTTTTATAAAAGACAAGAAATATTATTATTCATTTATGTACTGTTCATGAGACATCATCATTTCTTGTGATCTTAGGGCTCTCTTCAAATATTAAGGATTTCAGATTTCAAGACAGATCTCACTTACTGTCCCTGCTGTATCGAGGATTTCAAGCATACATTGTTGACAGTCTACTTCAACTTGCTGAAAGACAGAGAGAAGCACCATTAAAGGCTTTAAAAAAAAAAGACTCAGTGCTTGCTCATATCACTATTTTGAGGCTTTTCACTATTTCCTGAGTTCACAAGTACACAGTGATCCAATAAGCAGTATTGCAGGTGGAAGGCAGGAGATCAAATACCCCAGCAACAAGTGGTTCTTCCACTCACAAGCCCTACTGATTATTACCTGCCAAAGTCTATTAATTGTGATTTGGAATGTAGGAAGCTACCATGTCAGACCATTGGCACTGTCTACACTGACTGGCAGCAGCTACACAGGGTTTCAGACAGGATTCTTTCCCAGCCCTATCTGGAGATGCCTGGGGCATTCTGCATGCAAAACCACATGCTCAGCCATTGAACTATGGCTCCTTGCTATTCCAGTAACTGGAATAGCAAAGTACCTCAATGAATGTGAATTACATATGTACATTTTTAAAAAGTAACACTGACATGTACTATGATCAAGAAATTATTTGTAAATATATGCTTCTAATTCCCTGCAAATATTATCATTAAATTAAAAATATCTCCAATGAAATTGCAGTGCAATACTACTACTTCTTCATGGGATTATCCAAAAATTTTGGTTTGTGATTACAGTCTACTATGAAATGAAGTTTGGGGGTTTCCAGTTGATTGCTAGGTGTTTGGTTTTTTTGTTAAGTATTTAATGGAATTAAACACAAAGCTTGTGGTACTTCTCCAGTGAATCCACAAATGCCAGCTGACATATCTATAAGCAAATGCTGATTTACATATGTAAATAATATAATACATTATTATCAATGTATTGTAGGGCATGACATTAGACCTATCACATATAATAATGCTTTGAGTGATGTGCAGGGGAGGCTGGTGACTCCTATTTTGGTGGGGCTCCTTATCAATTCCAGCGTTCACTTGGAGCTTTATAGGCGCTATCCATGGTGCTCCATGGTGGTGAACCTATTTTGGGGATGGAATTCAGCACCATGGATAGCTCCTATAAAGTGCCAAATAAAATCTGTAAAACCTGCAATGGATAAGGAGCCCCACCAAAATAGGAGTCACCTGCCTCCCCTGGTGATGTGCGGAGCCTGGAATAGACAATATATTTAACACGTGATCCATCTGTCCTGGTCTTGGTTGTTTGTTTTAGAAATTGTAATCACAGTGAAGCCCAATCCAGACAAAGAATGTGGTACGTTGGGGGAGGGGGGTGGTCCTGATCCTTTCCTCCCATACCATTTTCCTGCCAAAAATTGCCCTAGAAGCTGCTATTTCCCCCTAGTTCCTGCTGTTTCTGCGATTTGCTGCAATGGCATCTTTGGGGGGAAATAGCCATTTTGATCTGATTTTTGGTGGGCAAACGGCATGGTGGAAGGTTCAGGGGCCCTCTCTCTGTGTGCCATGGTCTCAATCCAGATCAACCATGCAATTTCTAGGAAAAAAACAAGTCCAAGATAGATGATCACACGGCCATCCTCTGTAGAAGAACTAGTGACACACCATCAGGACTGTGTTCCTTATTGTGGAGATGGCACTGGTCATGTGTTGTGGGGAGATGCCCATGAATTTTGCCCCAAGTGAAAATGGAAACGCCTGTCTCAAAGTGGGTGGAGAACGTATCACTTCATACTATACCTTTCTGTAGGAGTCTTCTATGGTGGGGTCGTATTTTTCAACAAAAATTCCCTGAACAAACTGTACAGTCTGGAAAGAAAAATAAGGAGGGGAAAAGAACACACAGACCAGGTCAGCCAATTGTCTGCAACTGGAGTTATACAATAGGCTAATCAGGTAAAACTTTTGTGGAGCATAAATCTTTAGTTTGACTCCCTCAATCTATCAGTTGGCTCCCTCAGTCTAGCTTAAACAGTGACACATGAAGATCAAGATGAGTAAAAATACAGGTTTAATATGTCTACTTCAAGTAGTTAACCTGCGACTCAGTTATTTTAAACATCATTTCAACAAAATCATTGCGATTCCAGACTTCAAATGTGTTATTTCCAGTTATGTGTGGAAAATGCAGTCTGATAAGGAAATTTCCTCAGCCTAACCTTCTATAGGCAAAGCCCTATGCAGGCATTTGCCTGCTCACGTGGAGGGCAAACGTGGGGAGGGGGATGTGGGTACGCAAGTCAGCCTGGCCCCCAAAGTCCCCTGATAAGGCAGGGTCCACAATCATGGGAGCTCTGTCGGCGTGTTCAGCTGAAAGTGCTTGCAGAGCCCTTTTCAGACCTTCACGTGTCTAACTGGCAGCCGGGGACATTGTGGACAGGGCTTACATGCACACACCCTCCCCACTTTTGCCCTACACATGAACAGGCAAACACCTGCATAGGGATAATAGTTTGAGGCATTCTGCATTATATTCCATAGTTTATATGATAACATTAAATTGTAAAGCAGGCTAGCCACACACCCCTGACCTGTTATCTCAGGATTGTCGCTTGTCTTGCTTATGGGTGACTGCCACAGTCCACTACTATGTTGATACTACTACGTATGTGCAAGGCAAAAACAAAACAAAACAACCAAAGAAACACACAGCAGATGTGATGAAGCTGCTTAAATACACTGACCATTTTTAAAAGCTGTGCATGCAAACAAATATGTGCACATTTTTAAAAATTTAAACAGAGCTATAACTAAGGGACTTGCTTAGTTATAACTGGAACAGGCAATATAGATTTCACTTCCTGCACCTACTGAAAGAGGATGGAAAGTAGGAGAGAAGATGCATGCTGAGGAATAGGGCTCTGTTGTTGAGAAACAATGTGTCATAGCCCGCTATATAAAAGGGAGCATATATTCTGGCTGACCTTGACAGCTAGCCAGAATTTTGTTTGCTACTTACCCTAACCTTCCTCAGTTCAGGCCCAACATCATGCTGTGCATCAAAGACCCTTGGAAAGCAGTGTGAAGTCTCAGAGAAGCAGCATAATACCAAGGGGTGCCCCCAACCTCCTTTTAGCCTGGATAGGGCGCTACTGAGCTCAGCCATGATAGCTTTTGTACCTGTGTATTTAGTTGACATCACCCAAGAACCTTGTCTAATAGGTTTTACCGTTCTGGAAGGCTGCATGGGGCACCTGGGAGCAAGAGAGTCCTATGGTAAGTGCCAGTGACTCGCACCTGACTCTACTTAAAGTTCATGATCTTATGTGTCTTCTACCTATATCAAATTACTAGGCATTGCCCTCAAGTGAGTAAGCAAACAATGGGAACTCTGGATAATACAAATGTCTTCCTGACCTCAAAGTTACCACCCTACTCAAGCAACCCAAATGGGTAACTTGAATTGGCCAAACTAATGCCCTGGGGGGAAATATCCTCCCATCCTGAAGCACCCTCGCCTCCAGATAGACTATTAGCTTAAGGCAATACCTGGTTACACCTTATGGTCCCGTTTGTTCTAGAAATCTCCTCTAGATTGACCCTTGGAAGCGTGGCTTTGTAATGCCTAAATAGCCACCCCATACTCAATCAAAGAGCCAGGAGCCTCAGGAAGACTTTGACTCATTCTGAATTCAACCTATTGTAACTTTTGTTTAACTCCATCCCAAATTCACTGCCCTCTTGGTGTTTCTTGCTGAACTCTCTAAGTGCCCTTGAGGCTAGTCCACATTTGAGTTTGATCTCAGGATCCAACTTAGCTTGACAAAGCTAAGTTGGCAGACAAAATAAGCTTGATACCCTTCCCTTGCCTCCTTTCCCCAATTTCCTTGTCTCTCTCCATGTATGTTATTTTCCTTGCACTAGTTAAGGTCCCAGGAGGGCACTGTTCCAGTGTTCTTAATCTCCAGTTCTGTGTTTCAACTACATTCCCCACGGTGCAAGGTCCAGGGATACTGTGACCAGCCAGGAAGTGTTTTGCTTTCCCTGCCTCTGAAACAGGGAAATACACCCACTCTGACTTCATTTGCTCTTTCTCTTGATATCACTCTGTTCTCTCCCTTGCATGGGCAACCGTGTGCCATTGAAACTTGTTCTCCTCCATAAGACCACCTCACCATTTCCCTAGCACACTCCCCATTCCTTATTTGGTGAACCACAACTCTCCACCTCCATCTTTCCTCCCTATCACCATGATTAGGAATAGTCTACCAGTTCAGGGCTCGTGGCTGGTAGCATACTAACCAATCATTTTCTTTCTGTAAATGTGTGGTAAGATAAACTTTGTACAATTTGAATCAGAATATCTGTCAGTGTTCTTGAGCTAATTTTCTCATTGTATCTAGTGTACTGCATATTCTGTCATGTGTGTGCCATGCCTCTGCAAAAGAACCTAATATTTTCATGTTCTTTGTGTACACATGTACAGATGTGAGTTTGCATGCATATGTGAGTGAAGACACGGGGAACAGTCCTGTTAACAAAGGACAGGTTCTGATATCACGCTACGCTTGTTGCACCAGGTTAAAAAATGTGCTCACTAGTGGAGAACTCATCTGTGGACCCCTGTCTATGGCTTCGTTCAGACATAATGAAGTTGGTCCAATAAGCCATGGTTTATTAGGCTGAAAACAAGCCCTTGTGTCTGTGTGAGCTCTCCTCCCCTTGTGTGCCTGACTTTGGTACTGATATTGTAGTTTGTTAAAACTGTACAAGAAACTGTAGTTTAAACTGTGTTTAGGGCTACACAGTGGTCTGGGATGAGCCAGAAGCTGGGAACTAAGAACCAGGAATTGTGCCAGGCGATCAGAGTTAAAAGACAAAGCCAGTAATCAGACCTAATGCATAAGAATTAAAAGACAAACCAGGAAGCAGGATTGAGAAATGAGTCACACAAGTCAGGACCAAAGAATAACCAAAGATACAGGAATGTCCCAGAGCTCAGGAAGACCTCGTTCCTCAAGCAAGGCTCTACTGGAACAGGAAGCCCTCTTATACTATCCAGGAGGACCCAATAGTCAGTCTGAGTAGGTAGAATCAGTCCAGGGCTGAGGATGCCGCACAGAGAAGCTCCCACCTATAGTAGTAGCTGGACACAGATCTTAGCAGCTCCTGACAAACTGCTTACAAACCAGGTTATGAAACTAGGACCTGATAGTTATGTGTGAACCAAGCTATATGAACTTGGGTCTGACCTAAAAAACTAGATTACAATTTCAGTGATCCTGATTCACACCCTATTAAATTATATTTATTCATTTACAGCACTTTCAGGGAAAAATCTAAAGACATTAATACTATGAGGGGATTTAGCACTGAAGTCCAATGGATGTAGATTGCATATTGCGTCTGCAAAAAGTATTTTACTATAACAATCTCTATTTTTCTACAGCTTCACAAGCTCACTATGAGGTATGCCAATAACATTACCACTTTACAGATTTGCCCAAGGCCTGCATTTGCCCTAGGCCTGCAAGCAAAAACAGGGTTTCCAGGGCCATCTCACTATTGAATAGGCCTCACTAGCAATCAAGGGGAATCATTTGCCCCTCGTTGTAACAAAAAATACTGAAAGGTATCACACATTTCCCTTTTAAATACAGCAACAGTCTTATCTGCAGTGACTCACATAAACAGCTGTTTTAGTTACTAGCTCTTAGAAATCACAAGCATCCTTTAAGCCCCATTTTGTTCAGGGTCAAAGCTGGGATCTTTCTCATGATGACAAGAAACACAAGCACTATCACTCCTAATAAGTGGTTTCTCATTTTGAAAGGCCAGTTACGGTATCTGCAAAAGGCATCATTGTATTTGGGGGAGTGCTGAATGCTTCAATGATTCCCTAACAAGGGAGAAAACAATTTTCTAGCTTTCATGTTCAAGGGTACTTTTCCTACAATGGAAGGAGAGAGCTGCCCATTGAGAACTCATTCTACCACCCTAGCACAACCTACACTGTGTCCTAGAAAAAAATCTAGGCATCTGTGTCCACATATCAGCACAATAGAAAGCCATTATTATCTCAGGTACCTTTTCATGTAAAAGATCATAACCATTCCACCTTCAACTGAAAAGAAGCACAGAAGTGTAATGGCAAACCGTTAGGCCAAAATATAGTATAGACATCAGGTAAATATTGATTAATGCTTAAAGTCTTATTTAACGCCAAGAGAGCCCAGAGGTGTTATTCTTAGTCAATATGTGAAACTCGCACTTGCCTAAGAAGCTATTTGTAAATTGTTAAAAAGCCACAGAGATCTCACCTAAGCTTTAAACACGCAGGGAGCTGCTGCTAGGCTAGACAGCCCTCCCACATACCATCAAATAAGAATACATATCAACTCAGGTATGTTATTTTAATGGCTCAGAACATTCTGTATGCTTTTTGGGATAGTAGATGAAATTTATCTATTACATCAGGCTCTCAGATATCAGTATAAAGCAAAGTACATAAGAGAAAAGACATGTGCCTTAAAGATTAGCTATTGTAGGCAAGCAGCTATTATTATTTATATGGCGCCATCAGTGTGAATAGCACTCTATAGAGCAGGGCTCTCCAACCTTGGGTCACCAGATGTTTTTGGCCTACAAGAGAGCCCAGAGGTGTTATTCTTAGTCAATATGTGAAACTCACACTTGCCTAAGATGCTACAGAGATCTCACCTAGCGTAGCTGGCTGGGGCATGCTGGGAGTTGTAGGCCAAAAACATCTGGGGACCCAAGGTTTCATAGATTTCATAGATCATAGAGTTGGAAGGAGCCTACAAGGCTATCGAGTCCAACCCCCTGCTCAGGAGAACACTGACCTATATTATCAGATGCATGAAGTGAACAATGAATTAAGATCTTCTTCAGCAGTCTTTCTCTGGGTCCCATACTCCCCGTACCCCAACCTCAGTAGTTAGGTGAGTGGCTATTGAAGACAGAGCCTTTTATTGGTGGTGCCCAAATTATGGAACTCCCTGCTCATACATGTTTGATCAGCACCTTATTTACTATCTATTTCTTCTTCTGGACAGACTGACCTAGTTACCCTATGTAGAAAGCAGAAGGGCATTGCTGGGAGATGATAGTATCCTGTCATAAATAATAAATGGATAGGAATCTGACATCAGAAAGGGCAATATTCTGAAACCGGTGGGAGAACATTTCAACCTCCCAGGACACACCGTTACTGACCTGACACCATTCTTGAACAAACGAACAATGAAAATACAAACTTATCAATAAGCTCAAGTTTCTCACCTATGGCTTAAATTGTGAAAATAACTTCCTATTCCACTACAGGTATTAATTGCCTTAGCAATACTACGATGTACATTTCAGCAGCAATTACTGCTGTTATGAATGCTCTTTGCATACATTTAAGCTTTAACGGAATAGTCACGGACTTTTTTTTTTTTTTGCATTTTTTCCATCTGATCTCATTGTTTACATTTTCCCGTCTATATTCATGTGTATATATACCTGCCAACTGAGGATAATACCTCATGCATCTGACAAAGTGGACTCTGATCCATGAAAGTATATGCTATAATAAAATTTATTAGTCTTTAGAACGTGCCACAACAACACTTGGTTTCGCTGCAACAGATTAATATGGCTACTGCTCTCGAAAGTGAGATAGAATCATCTCCTACATTAAAATAAAGTGACCATCATGACGAGATGCAACATTTTGATAGGCAAATTTTGATTTAATTTTCCATGAAGATGATGCAAAACGTACCACCAACATACTAACAGAAGCATCTAACAAGCCAGCATCTGGTTAATGAGCATCTGAGGCCACAGCAGAATGTCCCAGCTCCAACTTCGGCTGGACAAAAACCAAGGACACTTAGCAACAAAGGTGAATGAAACAACCAGAAGCAACAAAACCTGCAGGGAACTAATCAAATGCAGCTGGAAGGCTGAGCCACTGTACTCAAGGAAGTGCTTCTGTAAAACCACTCAACTTGAGTACACAGTTCTTTCCCACTGCAGTAGAAACTGTTGAGTGCTGAATGCGGTGGGCATTGCCTTTGCCAACAAGAAAAATAAACTAAAGTGTTTTTTTAAAAAAACCTGACGTCCCAATATGCAAACTGTGACATCATCTCTGTGTTGGCTAACTGAATAGTCATTTCTGGATTCTTTTCCTCTAACACATACACTATACAATGCTACTACCTGTACTTCAGTCAAAATACTTAGCAGAGATATGGGCATATGTATATTTGGCAGAAATTTTGAATGCCATCTTGCCATTGTTCATAAACCAGTTAGAGAAGGGCTTCTGGGATGCACAACTGCTGCTTCCAGAAACTTATTTTAGACAGACGCTTGTGATCACAAATGAGACAGACCTATTGCTATATTTCATATTTCATGGCCTTTTGGGCCCACTGTTTACAGACTTGCTTTTGCTTTACCTATAACGTGTGTGTGTTTTACACACCCCTACACACACACACACTGTTCTGTCCCTATTTCTTTGATTTTGATTACCTTTATTTTATTTATTTATCAACCACATTTTTATGCCACTACATAACCTGAGTTCTCTGAGCAACTTACAATCAGCTTAAAATACTGATCAAAAACCATACACACACAAAATACTAATTTATCAGGCTTGGACTGCCTGGCACCAGCTCTGTCATCATTTTGGCAGCAGGTTAAGACTGTTCTCTTTGCTGAGGCATTCAATGGCTTCTAAGGATGTTTAATGGCATGACCAGGCACCATGTCAATGGTTTATAACAGGTCTAATGTGTATATATACAGGCAGTCCCCAAGTTCAGAACGTCCGACTTACAGACAACCCATATTTAAGAACAGACTTCTGAGTTCCCCGGTGCTACATCACTTACATAGACTACATAGCGTAGTATACTACGCAATTTGCATAAATGCCGATTTTAACGTACAGAACGCTATGCTGTTCCAACTTACATACAAATTCGACTTAAAGACATTCTTAAGAATGGAACTCGTTCGTAACCTGGGGACTGCCTGTATTAGCAGTTAAACTGTTCTTTTTTAAAGTTTATATACTGGAAAAATTGATGGCGTTTTATTGTACTATGGTCTTGCTTTTATGAATAGTTGTAAACCGCACAAGGAGCTTCGGCTATTGAGCGATACAGAAATGAAATAAATAAATAAATAAATACATACGGCAAAAAACAAAGGCAGCAGAAAATAAAATCAAGTACAAAAAATCAATACAGTAAGATTCTCAAGCAGCACAAACTGATTATAAATCATTCAGAGTTCTTAAAAGTCTTTAAAAGCCTAGTGGGGGGGGAGGTCTTTACCTGGTACTAAAATGGATAAAAAGTGGGCACCAGGCAAGACTCTCTGGGGAGGGCATTCTACAATGCCACTCAGAAGGTCCTCTGCTTGGAAGCTACCCTCTGACCTCACTTGGCAAGGACACCTGAAGATGATCTCAAGGTCCAGGTAGGTACATATGAGAGGAGGTGGTCCTTTTAATGAAGATGATCTCAAGGTCCAGGTAGGTACATATGAGAGGTCCTTTTAAGGCTTTTAATGGCCGGTGTGTGTGTGTGTGTGTGTGTGTGTGTGTAAAAATATATTAAACAGGCACACACCTGCCAACTAAGGAAATGCACTTCAGAAAGCTGACAAAGGCAGCTCTAGTCCAGAAAAGCTTATTTATTGGTAGATACTTTCACATTAAATTGTACTCTTATTTGGTTTGGGAAAGAGCATGGACAGGAATATAGGTTTCAGCTGCACAGTTGCTGACTCAGGGAGCTTCTAGACAAGACTTTTATTGTGCAACTGCACTGTCTCATTCATGGAATTTTATGGAAGGGCCAGAAGACATTGTCTTTGGCTTGTAGCCCTCCTATGTTTTCTTACTGTTTCTTCTATCTTTTTTCCTTACAAGAAAAATATTTTGAGGAAGAAAATATGGAATAGCTTGATTGTTAGCACTAGGAGCCCTCCATCTGGAAGCACCCTTAAGAAGGGACATTTGGTTTCTTACACTTGCTATATAGGCTGTACCAGTCTGAAACCCATCTTTTTGTCCATGTTCTTTCCATTGACACACTAAACTTGTCTCATTTCTTGTCTATGGGTCTATATAAAATGTCTGAACAACAATGAGCTGCACAAACACATAAACAAGATTCCTTCCATCAACACAGTTTGCCAGGAATGCTACAGGTAGGCAGAATTACAAAGCACCACAGGAAGATAATCAAAAGCCTTTATTCCTCTTGCTTACAGTTTCAATACCGCAGTACTTCAATAATGCCAGTAAGAGTACAGAATACTTTACAGTCTGAAGTATCTTTCTGTCTATCAACTTATCACTGTGAAGCTGGTCACTATTATTCTCACAATAGTGAAGGAGGGTGTCTTGTTCCAGTGCCACCCAGCAAGTTCAAGTTTAACTTTATTAAGTAGCCAAACTAGCTTTTGAGTTCACTCACTTTGTCACAACACAAGCAATTTGGGGAAAGTAGCATGTACTCCTTTGGGCATGAGCTCTCCTCTCATTCTGGTTTTATTACTTATAAGCATTATGTGGGCAACCACTAAAAATCGTCTCCCCATCCTGCCATTGCAGTTTTTAGTCTGCATATCTATTTCAGTGTCACAGAGAAAGGCAAACCAGCAGCCACAGAATGCCACAAGAGCCTACACGACCCGTAATTCATTACATATGTCTCATTTTATTCAAGGCTACATATCTGTCACTAAAAACAGGAAGAGAGTAAACATGGAGGAATTTTAAGACTTCTAATTTAAAATAGCCACTGATGTTTACAAGCATCTAAAATGTGGTATTTTAAAACTTTCAACAACTGAGTTCCAACAATTTAGTTGCAGTTAGCTAGAGTACAAGCAGAGAAGCCTAGCAAGCTGCAGGGTTGAAACTACAGTAATACCTTGGATTGCAAGTAACTTGGTTTGAGAGTATTTTGCAAGACAAGCAAATTTTTAAATATTTATTTATTTATTTTTTACTTGATATACAAGCGATGTCTTGCAATACAAGTACTGTAGTACGGCTTAAATTAAAAATCTCTGTACAAAATTTTTGGGGGGGGGGATTTCGTTTTGATATAAGAGTGTTTTGGATTACTAGCACGTTTCCGGAACGAATTATACTCTCAATCCAAGGCATCACTGTACTACACAATAAAGCAAAGAGTATGGGTTCCAAGAGAAACAGAATCCTATAGGTCAGCACTTAAACACAATCTATTTGCGCAACATATTGTGTAATCAGAAGCCTTAGAAAGATGGCCAGTTGTCAAGGAAGTAGTCAGCACCGGACCCAACACATCCTTGGGGCACCCCATTATCTTCCCCTATAACTAAGATCCGTCCCCTGTTCCTACTGCCAGTATGAAATCTGCCACTGCTTTTCCCATGTGCAATGAATAGCAAGTAGTACACCAGGGGGGTTTGAACCTCGGGCCGACTAGGCAAATCCGGCCCTTTGGGGTTCCTCAGATCGTCACGCCTCCTTCCTCACACCTTTAGGTGGTTGACACTTCCCCCCTCCCTGCCCCTCAAATGTGTGGTGCTTCGTAGAGATGTGAAGACCTGGGGAAAAAACAGGAAAAATTCAGAAAAAAATGGGGGGAGGGTTCTTTTTCCCCAAAAAAACTTCCCCCCCTGAACTTTTGGGGAACCCCCCCGAAAAAAACCTCCCCCCCCCGAATTTTTCCATTTTTTCCCTGGGCCTTCACATCTCGTTTCCTCAGCTGTTGCAGTTTCTTCCCCATTCTAAAAGGTTGAAACGCCTCTCCTAAGACTTAGGTCAGGGGTCCCCAACCTTTTTGGACTAGTAGTTGTCTAGCACATTTGAGAAACTGCTGTGGGGACCACCACAAAACGGCTCCCATGGAGAATGTGGCTAGTTACATAATGGTTGTTGTGGGACCCTGGCTAGTCAAAAGTGAGCTAAAGAAGGGCAGGGGAGAGAAATGGTGAGGCTGGGAAATGGCAAGGCAAAGGGGTAGAGGGGGGAGAAAGAGCAATGCTAGAGGCTGGGAGTGGGGGGGAGAAACAGCATGGTAAAGAGATGGGGAGCAAAGCTAGAGGCTTGGAGGGAGGGGAAAACAGCAAGGCAAAGGGGGAGAGGGGGGAGAAAGAGCAAGGCTAGAATGGAAGAGAAAGACGGCTGTAATATTTTCAAAGTTTAAAAAAAAATTTTTTTTGAAGGGGGCAGGAAGGGGAGAGCATCATGGGTGCTGTTGGAGGAGCTGTGGGTGCCATGCTGAGGACCCCTAGCTTAGGTTATTGGCAGTACAAGCTTTAAGATCAAATATGCTGGTATTTTTGGTAGTTTGATCCTGCCGTTTGTTTACAGTCACATACCCCTTGCCTTCAGTCCTGTCCATCACTGGAATGCATCCCCCTTCTCCAAAACTGAGCTGAATAGGTTCTGCACCCCTCTGTAGTACAAGTTTTGTCACAAATGCAGACACAGGCAAATTAGCCTAAATTAGGGACGGCCAACTGGTTTCTCCTGGGCCAGTTGTTTGGCCCCCAGCTCAATTTTATTTGGCCCTGGTGCCCCTCTCAAATTTTAATCAAGATATGCTGAAACATTTGTACAAAGTTGCATCTGTAAGATAATCAAGAAAAAATTGAAATATTTCAATTTTTCAGAATGTAAAGATATTCCACACGTGACTTTCCTTGGATGTTGTATCATTTTATATTTGTATGTAATGCTACATACCTGAGCACATGTAATCATAATTCTGATTACTACTAGACAACACAAACTTTATCGAGGCAATCTGTCCATTCATGACTAGATTAGCTTATGCAGCATAACACATGCAATGATATCCTGATTAGTAAGCTAGCTAAGAGTGGGCTAGATGGAACAACTATCAGGTGGATCCACAATTGGCTAAAGAATAGGGCTCAAAGAGTGCTTATCAATGGTTCCTTCTCAAAATGGGGAGAGGTAACGAGCGGGGTACCACAGGGCTCGGTCCTGGGCCCGGTGCTCTTCAACATTTTTATTAATGACTTGGATGAGGAGGTACAGGGAATGCTTATCAAATTTGCAGATGACACAAAGTTGGGTGGAACAGCTAATACTCTGGAAGACAGAAACAAAATTCAAAGTGACCTCGATAGGCTGGAGCGCTGGGCCGAAAACAACAGAATGAAATTTAATAGGGATAAATGCCAAGTGCTGCACCTAGGGAGAGGAAACCAAATGCAGAGTTACAGAATGGGGGACACTTGGCTCAACAATACTACAAGTGAGAAGGATCTTGGAATTGTGGTAGATCACAAACTGAATATGAGCCAGCAATGCGATGTGGCTGCAAAGAAGGCAAATGCAATTTTGGGCTGTATTAATAGAAGTATAGCTTCCAAATCGCGGGAAGTGATAATTCCCCTTTACTCGGCACTGGTTAGGCCTCATCTTGAGTACTGCGTCCAGTTCTGGGCACCTCACTTTAAGAAGGACATAGACAAACTGGAGAGGGTTCAGAGGAGGGCAACAAGGATGATAAAGGGACTGGAAACAAGGCCCTATGAGGAGAGACTGAAAGAACTGGGCATGTTTAGCCTTCAGAAGAGGAGACTGAGGGGAGATATGATCGCACTCTTCCAGTATTTGAAGGGATGTCACACAGAGGAGGGCAAAGATCTCTTCTCGTTCATCCCAGTTTGCAGGACACGGAATAATGGGCTCAAGTTACAGGAACCTAGATTCCACCTAAACATCAGGAAAAATTTCCTGACTGTCAGAGCAATAAGACAATGGAATCAACTACCTAGGGAGGTGGTGGGCTCTCCCACTCTGGAGGCATTCAAGGTGCAGCTGGACAGACATCTGTCAGAGATGCTTTGACCTAGATTCCTGCATTGAGCAGGGGGTTGGACTCGATGGCCTTGTAGGCCCCTTCCAACTCTACTTTTCTATGATTCTATGATTCTAAGTTTCAGCCCCCAGACCACTTTGGAGAATAAGGCAGCCCCACAGAAAACTGAAATTGGATATCCCTGGTCTAAACATTCCAGTTACAGAATGCAGGTTTTCTGGTTGCAGAATCGGATTTTTTTTAAAAAATTGAACTCACTTCTACACTTAAATCAGCTCTTTGCTCCTACACTAACTCAAAGCTAAGTACCACTAATTTCTTTGCTGAGTACTCGAAATAGAAATATCTTGCCTATTAACTATGGAATAAACAGCCATGCTTGAGGATTCCAAGACTGCCTTTTTGAAAAGACTAATTCTTTAAAAAAGGGAGGGGGATCATCATCATCATCATCATCATCATCATCATCATCATCATCATCATCATCCCAGTGTGGCATAGTGGTTAGAGTGTTGTACTGAGACATGGGAGACAAGAGTTTCTTAGATTCATAGATCATAGAGTTCGAAGGAGCCTACAAGGCTATCGAGTCCAACCCCCTGCTCAATGCAGGAAACTAGAGGAGGGGTCTCCCATCCAAGTAATAACCAGGCTTGACCCTGCTTAGCTTTCCACACTCAGACAAGCTGAGCCAGCGTAAGCCACAGGCCTGTATGTCTAGTCCCCACTCAGCCATGAAGCTCACTGGATGACTTTGGGCCAGTCACTGACTCTCAGCTTAACCTACTGCGTGCACAGGGTTGTTGTGAGGATAAAATGGAGAGGAGGAAGATTATGTAAGCCACCTTGGGTTCCTTGCAGGAAAAAAGGTGGGATATAAATGTAATAAATAATTAAATATCATCATCATCATCATGACAGAACTCACCAAAGCAGACTTTCCCACGCCGCCTGAGCCAAGGACCACTAGCTTGTACTCACGCATGATGTGGTCTATTCAAATATTGACAGTCTGAAAAAGATAAGGAAGCAATGAGCGTTGAAGTCTCTCTGTATTAAATAATACATACAGAACAGTTACTAACCATACAAGGGTTTTCCACCCACTGCTTCCATGTCTCTGCATTCACTTGTAAAGGTATCATTAACAAAGGTATATCAGTTTGGCCAATGGTAGACAAAGAGTACTTGCAATTGCAACATTTGTTAGCATCTACGTTTGGCCCTGCAGCTTTTACAACTTCACAGACTCCTCTGGTATTGGAAATACTTATTGAGGCTGATCAGTGACCCATGATTCATGTTTACAAATATTTATTATCGGTGAATAAATATGAGACACAAGGTCTTAAGCAGGAATGGAATAGGGAATTGGAATGCCTAAGCAATGGATTGTCACTTTAGCATCTATATCTAAAGCATCAATGGATCTCAGGTTACATCCACTACGCCAGTGTGGCAGAGTGGTGAGAGTGTTGGACTAGGACTCTGGAGATCCAGGTTCTAGTCCCCACTCGGCCATGAAACTCACTGGGTGAGTTTGGGCCAGTCACTGACTCTCAGCCTAACCTACCTCACAGGGTTGTTGTGAGGATAAAATGGAGAGGAGAAGGAGGATTATGTAAGCCGCCTTGGGTTCCTTTCAGGAAAAAAGGCAGGGTATAAATATAATAAATAAATAAATAAATAAATAAAACCTTAATCAGCAAAAACTCTTGTTCCATGTTTATTGGACACTACAATGTCTCTCTAATAAGGGTTTGTCTAAGTTGGCTAATTGCTGGAGGTGTAATACCGCTAATGCTTCTCTTACCCATATGTTTTGGCAATGTCCAGTAGTTACTTCTTTTTGGGAAGAGGTCATAATACAGATACACTTTGTATTGGAACATTCTTTAATATTCACGGATGCACACATTCTTTTAAATTACCTACCAGCTTCCTGGAAGTTAATGCATGGTCAGTGTAAATGGATTTTCCACACCTTTTTGGCAGCTAAAAGATTGATATTACAGCATTGGAAGAATAAACATCCCCCTCCTATAATGCAATGGATTGTGGACCGAACAACCCTTTCAAAATTTGAATGGGCGGTATTAATTCAAATTTAAGAAAATTGTATTTTTTTCTTTCTATTTATGGTTTTGCTTTGTTGAAATATGTAACAAAAATGAATATTTAAAAAATCTGGGGGAACCCTGAAGGGGTAGGTTGGGACTCCAGGAGGGTTGGATTTGACCCTCGGAGCTGAGGTTCCCCATCCTTGAAATAGGGTTTAATGTTTGAGTAGATATGACATTTATTATCCTGTGCATACGAGCAATCATAGCATCAAAATCTCCGTACAGAAAAACAGCAATACTTAAGGAATTCTTTAATGTGCTTCTATAATCACTGTTTCACTGAGGCTCACAGTATCCCAAAAATAGATATGTAGACCTGGATTAGATCCTGATTTCGAGAGAGCCCTTAAAGCATAGTTTCAGGTTGAGATGTCACAGAAAACTGCAGCTTAAGAAACAAAATTAGCTTTGCTGAAGTCAGACACTCAAGGGGAAAGAGGGGCAAGAAGGGCACATGCCTAATCCCTAGACTGAGAAACCATGGCTTAATTGGACCTGGATCCTCAAGTCCGAACCAGGCCACTTTGTGCATGAAATTTCAAACCGAGCAGGGTGATTTTTTGCTTCCAAGACTGAGGTTTCCAAAATATTGGCAGTGGGCGGAGAAAATGGGTAAGGACCAAATTTCAAGGAGGGAGAAAAACTGAACTGGGGGAAATGTGCCATAAAAGACACAGCGACAATGATTAAAGAGCAACTAGTAGCTATGAAAGGTGCCAAAGCACTGAAAGTCTTGCTCAGCCCTCTGAGACACACAGAGAAATAATGCAAAAAGTATCTTCTCTGTTATATGATGCAAAGTGCATCAACACTTTTCTGATGCAGCAATGACACTAAAGGAACTTTGCAGCAACGACACATAAGGAGCTAGATGTGAACTCTGGCTAAGGAGGCCCTCCTTAAAATTCTACCCTCAAACACATTAATACTTGCTAATGCAATTTATTTTTTCACACTCAATTGCACAAAAGTATGGGCAATTAAGCATGAAAATTATAGTAGTGAGTTGCAAGAGACCAAGATTACTTTCGCATCCCCAATAGGGAATGATTTAGGTCAATATTTTCTCTCTGTGAAAGGTCAGGCCTCACTTACCATTGCCAACTCAGAAACCTTTCTGCTCCTCAAACCAAAGTCTGTGCCTTTTTATGGAAATCTCTCTACTCACTAAGCTGCACCAGAAAATCTTTCATTCTCTTCAGGATTACTCGACAAATAAGGAAAATGACAAAACCAATGATAAACATTTTAACAGTGTTGACATTATAAACCAGCCTTCGCTGCCCCAACAACAGAGCCCGGCCAAGCAATGACATCACTTGCTAATTATCTTTTCAGCCCTCCCCAAGATAGCTTCGCTCCCAAGTAAGGATTCAGAAAAGCAAAAGCTACAGGATTAGAGCAGCCTAATTCTTTTGGAGAGATCACAACCCAACTTTGCAACAGGATTTATGAGCTTTCCAACCATAACTCTTACATTTGTTGATGTCCCCTGAAACATAATGTGAAAAAATTAACAAGTTGTCTATATATGAAGGAAAAGCATTTTTGACCACTGTGACATTACTCTGTTCTGCTAACTTCAACCAGAAATTAGGCTTGGGTAACTGGATTGACTCGTGGAGTGAACTAGCTTGTCACCCCGTCTAGAGCAATTTTTAAAACCCTCAATAGCGGTGCCATCACAACTTGTTAGCAAGTGGCCTAACTGCTGTACTAGGAAGTACAAGTACAATAGACAAACTAAGTGGGAAGAGTTCATCTTGGTAGATAAAAATAGCAATGTACGAGAATTCTGCTCCTATTTGCAAATCATGCAAACATGCCCCATTCACAACCACGAAGGCAAGCAGGAACGCAATTCTCGTGAAGTGTTTGCAATTTCCTGAACTTGCGTTTACAGTTGAAGGTGCACACTTCCAAAAATGTGCATATGCACACTTGTGCAAATCCCCCCATCAATCCACACTTTCACACTTTAGCCTATCGGGTAAAATACCGTACACATTTTTGGTCAGGATCTGTATTTTCTTCAATTGGGAGAAATTACGCACTTTTAAAAATGCGCATTTTTCCCCATCAGAAAAAAGAAGCAGCTCATGTTCGGGAATGCAAATGAGGCAAAACAAGCTTCAAGGAAGAACTGGGAGAACCTCAATGAACTCGAACATTGCATATTAGCCCATCCCTAGAAAGAATATGATGGATGTGGAACGGGCAGGAAGGACAGGAGTGAAGGCCCAGGAGAGCACACCACCAGAAAGGGGCTATTCAGACAAAATATCAAACTTTGGTTTAGTATTACATGAACCAATCCTATGCTGCCTCAGGTTGTAATGCTCCTTCACCCTCCTCCTCATTTGCAATCCTGGTTTGTGGGCAAACTATGCTTTTCACAAACCCTAGTTTGTCCACTTTGGACAAAACAGCAAACTCTTCCCCCCACCAAATCTAACGACTACCTGATATCTTATTCTAGGCCATACAGCATCATGTAGGACAGCTGTCACCATAGGCAAACAGAATGAAGAGGGCAAAGGACATCAAATTCTGGTCACTAAACAAGCAAGGAAGCATTCTTTGACAAAGGAAGGGCACACTACACATGCTCATAGGAAGTCAGCCCTAGGTGGCAGAATGTTTATAAACAAAAGATGGCACAGTTCAGAAGTTCCAAGGAGTCAGGACTACTAAGTGCATTGCATTTGTTTGGGGGGGGGGCAGCACTGTTAAGCTTCTGGAAGAAACTTCGCTCTTGAGTCTTAAAGGGAAGACCATTGTTTCTACAATTAACACAACTCCCTCTGTCATAAAAAAAAAACCTGATGGTTTGAACACTTGACTGTTCTTTCACAGTATCTGACCAATTGATCAGTCAACTAACCAAGAGAAAGAGTGCGTTAGACATGTCAAATGCAGACCCTACCCTATTTGCAGGTTATGGAAAAATAGGTGAAAATGGAAAACAACCATTCACATTAGAGAAAGATTAATGAGCAGATGTACAGATTAGTCCTACATGATCATACAAGAGTGTATTATGTGTAAAGACTTTTACACATTCAATGCAGTATAAAATACAGATATTTTCTGCTAAGAACCCTTCAAAATTACCTTACATAATCCTCGTTCAGAGATGTGTGTTTCATGCACTCCACCATAATCAACATCTTTCTAGGGTGCAGGGAAGTTGCCACTTTTACAAAGCATATAAGATAGATAGGGGGCAAACTACTAGATGTGTAGTCTCTCGTATTCTCAGAGTAGACTTCAAAATCACCCATGCATTTTGCTGCTGATGGTGAATCTGGTCTCAAGTGACAACAGCTGCTCTATTATCTCAAGGAAAGCCTGTGACAATTGCTGCCAAACTCTTCCAAATTAAAAAATAAATAAATGGAACTGACCTTCTTCCTCCCAGCTTGCTTAATCCACACCCCTGTGCTGCCATTCCAGGACTAGGGTTTCTCATAAGAAAAAAGTTTAATGCCTGACTAAGCAAAACAGATACCAAAATCCAGTTGGGGTCAAATCTAATCTGTTTGTGGCAGTAGTTCCTTTTAGCTGCACATATAGATATTTGCAGACTGTGTGGCGTAGTGGTGAGAGTGTTGGACTGGGACTTGGGAGATCTGGGTTCTAGTCCCTGCTCGGCCATGAAACTCACTGGGTGACTTTGGGCCAGTCACTGACTCTCAGCCTAACCTACCTCACAGAGTTGTTGTGAGGATAAAATGGAGAGGAGAAGGAGGATTATGTAAGCCGCCTTGGGTTCCTTGCAGGAAAAAAGGTGGGGTATAAATATAATAAATAAATAAATAAATAATGGCCACAAATGCAATTGCTCAAGTGTTTCACTGGTGTTCTAGTCTGTGTGTCATTTAGTTAGTAGGTCATGAGGAGGATAACAATTATCTGGTTGTACAGGCATTTGAGTCAACTGTTCTGGCAATTACTCTGCTGGCTGGCAGCTATGGAAAGAGCACAGAAGTTGTGAACAATGGCCACATTGGTTTTTCTTGAAAGAATAGCTTGCAAAGGAATTTTTTGAATTGCTGTCTGTCTAGCTTGACATGGTGGTGTACACAGGATGTAGTATAGGGGACTGGGAAGTTAGGAGCCCCACTCTTGGCGAGGGAGACACCTTGGGAGAAATTGTGTCATGCATCTATTAATTGCCAAGGCATTTAATAGTTAGGAGCTTGAAATAGCAGGGGGGGGGGGAGGGAGATTGTAACCTGCAGGCTCAGTTTTATTAGCTTTTGGATTGTTATTTTAAACTGTGTTTTTAAATTTAGTTTTTAATCTTTTAAACTATTTTATATGCTTTTATTGTTGTTTTTATGTATAAATTATTGTGAACCGCCCAGAAAGCTTCGGGCGGTATAGAAATGAAATGAAATGAAATTGAGCCTGACCCTCAGTAAAAATGAGACAAACACTCAAGTGGATAGTAAAGGCATTCTGCTAATAGATAAGAATTTTTTAGATGACTTTTACTGCTATACAAGTCTGAGAATTTATTTATTTATTTTAACAAACTGCCAGATTTGCTAATTGAGAAAGGGTTTAAATCTAAGCTTCGCTATAAAAATCTATGTGACAAAACACATCTGTGGAAATCATAAGCAATTAACTGAAAAAGGCACCGTCACCGAAGGAGTTCCCAAACACGAGACTGCAGAGAGTTATCTAGAGGGCGAGCCTGACGGCATGGTCCAAACAAATCTGAAACTAGTTGTGCATGCCCAAGAGCGCTTCTTAGGTGTGTATATTTCTCTATCAGTGGTCCCTTCCTCCCCACATTGCACAGAAAAACATTTTTGAAAGTAGGGAGAGTTTCAACAATATAGAGATCCACCATTCAAATAAAGTTTTTAGAAAGCCTGCCTAGGCGAGCTCTAGACCTTGGCCATGCCTTAACTAACCCTTTGCATCCCAGATTGCATTTGCAATAGCATGGATCCAAATCCGACCTTCAAAATTTGTGTTGCCCACCATGCTGGTCACGGTAGGTCTGCACTGCGAACCAGATCAGATAAGGCATTTATGCAGTCAACACAGTCAGAAGGCACGCTTTTTAGACGGGAACTAGTTGCTGCACAATTCCTTTCATTCAGGGCCAGCCCAAAACGTTTTGCTTCCTGACATGAAGATCCAGATGGTGCCCATCTCCCCATTCCATGCACAAAAGCCATCTAGACGTGATTTTTTCTTCAACACTGGTTGAAGCATCCTCCACCACACCTGAAGGCAGCAGGCTAGCTTAGGGGCACAGGGCAGGCTCTTGGCACACAGTTGTTTCCTCCAACACCTTGCAGCCACCTCCAAGTATCTGCCACCTGAAGTGGCCAGCCCTGCTTCCATTTTAAGAAGAAATGGGAGTGTGATAGAAGCAACACACTATAAATATACACGTCAACCTGGTGCCCTCCAGATGTGTTGGATGGCAGCTCCCATAATTCCCACCCAACTTAGGCATTGGAGGGTGCCAGGTTGGGGAAGGCAGATCTAGAACATGGAACTGATGGAACTGGTGCCATACTAACCCAATCACTGATCTGATGGAGTCGGGCTTTGCTTTTGCATTTGCAACTCTCAGCTTCAGTTTCTGCATGTACAGAATACAACCACCTGGTCTCATTTCCTCACAGGGATGTCAGAAAGTTTAATTAAGAAATTGCTATAAAGCTTTTGGCAGAAATGACAAACATCATTAAAAGAGCAGGTGCAGATGCAGACAGAACTGCCAGGGTGCCTGGCTGATGCACTTCATAGCGTCAACTCACTTATTTTGGAAAGTCTTCGGCCTGGCCATCCCCTTTTCTTGTTTACTTTCAGGGAATGCAGAGGATTCTTTGGCCATTAAACTGCAAAATTCTTCCCAGGTCTAGCTGGGCCACATTAGCATGGAGTTATCTATTTTGTCCCTGAAACACTAGAAACACCCAACAAATTCCACCTAGTCTGTCAGAAACAATTTAAGCCCTTGCCAGTGGGACTTTAGACAGGATTGTCAGGAATTTTCAGGGGAGGCAGCAAAACATACGGTAGTTCTTTCTTCAGCCCATGGCTTTCTTTTCCCAATAGCAGCACAGTACCTGAATGGTGCACATTTGGGGAAAGCAATAATACAGAATCTGCACCTCACTATAATCTCAGACAGCTCAGAGTAGTTCCCATAAATCTGTATATAGCTGCATAACACTATCTAAACAGGAAATACTAGAGTTATGTGGACAAAAGGTCGAAGGGCTTGATAATTCAAAGGGAGGGGGGAAATATTTAAGGACAGCAAAATGACAAAGTGTCTTTTCAGTTGCAAAGCTGAACTAACTCAAAAGTGGCAAGCATTTTCCAAGTACAAAACTAATGCAATTTGGTTTCTGTGGCATAATAATTCCAAGAGGGTACCCAGGTTAGTTTGTAGGAGTCTCATGGTACCTTTAAGTCTTAACAAATACATTATGGCATAAGCTTTCATGGGAACAGAGCCCACTTCCTTAGATGACTGCAATGACTTTGTTTTGGACATGTTAGAAAAGCCTCTTCTGTTATTAAGGAACCAAGACTTGAGGGTAGCTGTCCCCAACCTGGTGTTTTCCTGATGTATTAGAGTACAATTCCCATCACCCTGAGCTACCACAGCCAATGGGAGTTGTAGTCGAACACATCTGGAGAGCATCAGATTGGGGAAGGCTGCTCTAGGGCAACAGCGCATGCAGTACACTGGGTTGAAAGGGGGACATATTAACTGGACAAATATCCTCCTATTCTGTAATAGAGTCTCTGGTGCAAGCACACTAAGTATGGAAGATAACGTGTTGGGGCATGGCAGACTAATCTATAGTGCTTAATCCAGAACACTTAATCCAGAACTTCTCAAATAGGAAATATTCTTTGCCGGGCAAATTACAATTCCAGTCTTCTCAGTGATTGCTCCCAGGCTCTGGAACTCTCTGGCTACAGAGGCTTGGTTGGCTCCCTATTTCTTGTCCTTTTGCTGGCAGGCAAAGGCATTTTATTCTGGCAGCCTTTGGCATGTAAACTGATTTGTTGCTGAAGGAGGTTTTAACTGGTTGGGTGCTATTTCTTTTTATTGCTGTGTTTTTATTTGATTTATTATGTTCTGCTTTTATCTGTATTTGATTATGGTTAGCCACCTTGAGTGCCATTTTGGGCAGAAAGGTGGAATATGAATCAGATAGATAGATAGATAGAATAATAGACAAGATCCTTAACATCTCAAAGACTCCTCTCCACTTAAAGTAAACATTTCTAGGGCTCCTGGCTGCAAAGAAAATTCTGAAAATGGTTTGAAAGCTAGAAAATGAATGAAGGGAATGAAACACAAAGGTGTAAGGATCTTGGGTTTGCCAAATCCAAGCCAAACATCTTAGCAAAAATCAGTCCCTTAGTTATGTCATGCTCTTATATTAGTCTAACTTAAAATGGCTGCAAATCCACTTTAACACTTAAAGTCCAAATACATCACTTATTATAGATGATGTGATAAAATACTGCACTAGCCAATGGTCATGGAAAATGTGTTCTGACTCCCACACCAATGCTTTATCCCATTTTTCAGCCTCTCTTCTTGCAAGGTGACAAGAAGGTCTTCTGCCGTATCCTTATACATGTTCCTTGGCAAGTTAGGATTACATCGTAAAATTGGAATCTTAACCAGGATTAAGACAATAAACCATGGTTAGCACCAACCATGGTTAAGTGTTATGCCTGAGTTATGCCTGCTTATCCCTACAAGCAGGGCTGCACACACACACTGATCTGGTTCAGATGACATGAAAATCCACCATAGGTAATCAGCCATGGTGAGTTGTCGTCTTGTCCAAACCTGGTGCATTTTCAGCAGGGTGGCTTATTTTTCTTGTATCACTGCTTGAGCAGGAGGAAGCAGAGCAACCAGTTCAAAGACATCTGTGGAACAGTCGACTCCAACCACATTCTTCCATGCAGACAGGCATGGAAGAAGAAAGGCACCAGGGAAAAGGTGGTCCTCAGTAGTTTATTTTTCTCCTCCACACTAACCCCCCACGTATCTACTTCTCCCTCATGCTATATGCTTTGCTGTTCTGTTCCTAGCCCATGCTTCTTGTAGCAAAATATAAATTCATAATGAGAAGATTGGCCAGGTGTGCTTTCAAGGGCACTTTCAGCCCACAATTTGCAACAATGTTGTGTGGTTAGGCTAGGCATTTCACTAAAGCAAAGGGGGTGGTGGAGATGCTTCAGTTTCATTTCTGGAAACAAGGATGCCTGTAATACCAGGGGATGTGTGGTTGTTTATTTACAGAGTAGGATCACCTGTCTGCGCAGGGGAGTCCATAGCCTTAGGCACAAAGGTGCGTTCCCACCTTTAGTGTAATCAGTGGGATGTAGTTTAACGTGTGTGGGGGTGGGTGGGTTGAATGTCAATCACCGCAGACTCAAAAGTATTTCCTTCTGTTTCTTTTATCTTTATTTCTCCCTTTGCTCACTGTTTCCCGACTCCCTTATCCAATTTATTAACACACTCCTAGTTTGTCTATTTCAGGGGTCCTCAAACTTTTTAAACAGGGGACCATTGTCCCTCAGACTGTTGGGGGGCCGGACTATAGTTTGAAAAAAATATGAACGAATGGATCAAGTAAAAAAAAAAAAGGACCCGGGTCCTTTTTTTTTTACTTGATTAAATGGAAAGTTATTATAAATTAATAATAAATTAATAATAAATTAATTTGCTATCTAAAATTGAAATACATTAAATTTTAAAAAGGCATAGAAAGGCTTGATTTGCATACTGCACATATCTTATTTATTTGTAGTGCAAAAAAAACAGGAAAAAACAATACAATATTTAAAATGAAGAACAATTTTAATCAACATAAGCTTATTATTATTTCAATGGGAAGTATGGGCCTGCTTTTGGCTAATGAGATGGTCAATGTCCGGTTCCATATTTGTCACTGCTAGTCGTAACAAGTGATGCAGGGCGGGCAGCAGTGCTGCGGCCAGCATCTCCTCCGGTGGAGGAGGCGCGGCTGAGCCGGCAGCGGCAGAGCGCAAGCCGTCTGGAGCCCTGCAGGACGGGCAGCAGTGCCGCGGCCAGCGTCTCCTGATGGAGGAGGCGCAGCTGAACCGGCAGCAGCGGGGCGCGAGCCGCCCAGAGCCCTGCAGGGCAGGCAGCAGCACCGCGGCCAGTGTCTCCTCTGGTGGAGGAGGTGCGGCAGAGCCTGCGGCAGTGGCGAGACACAAGCCACCCGGACCCCGGCAGGGCGGGCATCAGTGCCGCGGCCAGCATCTCCTCCGGTGGAGGAGCCTCTCCTCCTCCGAAAACTGCAAAAACTGGCTACACATACACGTACAAAACTGGCTACACGTACACGATCCTGACTGCGTACTGGCTACTGACCGCATACCTCTCTAGACTGGCTGCTGCCGCCACCACCACAACTTGGGGCCCGTCCTCCTCAAGGCGCTCACGTGGGCTCATGCTGATGTCATGCCCCCTCCCCATTCTCCTCCCTCTTCCCCAGCGGGAGTGTCAGGCTGAGGCGCTACTCCTGTAGTGAAGCAGCAGCAACTTTTGCCCGAGGCAATTCCGTTCTTGCGCGATAAGAGTGCCTCTAGACTAAATCGGCCGCCGGGCCGGATGAAAGGACACGTTGGGCCGGATGTGTCCCGCGGGCCGTAGTTTGAAGACCCCTGGTCTATTTGAGAGGCATTACCTACTGCTCTGCAGGTATCTGTAGCAAAATGAACAAAGAACTTGATGTATGAACCAAGACCTGATAGCTGCAGCCCGTAGGCTATGGAGGATGGAGAGCATGGTGTTCAGGCCGTGGCAGCAATCGGTTCCATCCAGATAATGCTTTGGCAAGTTAATGTACTCCCCCCCCATGTTCCCCGCCACTTAATTTTCACTAGAAAGCGTGGCTCTGTGGCCATTCCTTCTGCTCTCCCTATGATCTCTCCATAACACATTAAGCCACACCTCCATCAGTAGCAACTGCTTCCCCGCTGCTCCTAACTGAGCTAGGCATTCCTTAACTCACTCTAAACTGCATCCTTCTTACGGTTCAGCCTCCGCCCCCTCTTCTCCTTCAACCCCTCCTGTCTCCATAGCTAAATCATCACGATTCATGACTGCTAGCACTCTTCTCAGGTAGATTGGAAAGGGCTGGGAATTGAGTTATGGGAGAAGAAACTGCTATTGCTACTGCGATGCAAAGTGCTTAAAAAACCCTTAATGATGACGAGCACAAACTCTTCCAGCGCCGTCATATGATACATAGAGTGGATTCTCAAGTGGCTCTGCAGCACCTCTACACTGCAGATGGAGGGGAAGGGGAGGAACAGGGCTATGGAAGAACCCTCTTCCAGCATGGTCAGAGAAGGTTCAGCGGTCTGCAGTGGTTCGAAATGTCTGCCTCTTTGGACAAAGAACGTGATGCTGTGGTTGCAGCTGTTGTGTACCACTGGACACAGCATACTGAAGCTGTTTGGACATCAATGCTGGACATAGATGCATGGGATGATGCCAGATTTTGCGGCACTTTCTGCATTTCCCGCACCACTTTTGAAACCATAGCAGCTGAAATCGGTCCCGTAATTCACTGATCAGACACAGTAATGAAGAAATCAATTCCAGTAAATAAAAGGTTAGGCCTGACTCCGTACAAATTTGCTTTCAACATTGGGCACCCGCCTCTCAGCTCTACCTCAGAGCAGGGAAATCTACTGCATGTGAAATCTTCAGAGAAACTGCACGTGCTGAACGAGCTCTACCTGTCTGATGTCATAAACGTAGGGGACGAGAAAAAGAACATGCAGGAGTTCCATGAACTAGGGTTCCCTCAGGCAGCGAGGGCACTGGATTCCTTGCACGTGCACATTTTAGCTCCACTGGGGGGTGAAGAGTTCTACAACTGTCAATATTTGTTTATAGCATGGTGCTCCAGGCACTTGTGGACTCAGATTTATGGACATATATCGGGGAGAAGCCATGACACTGCTATCTTATAGAATCATAGAATAGTAGAGTTGGAATCTTCTGGAATTCGCCATTGGCAAATAAGCTAGTCATTATGGGATGATTCTTCACCAGCCCCCCCCCCGCACGGTAAACACCCTCATAAAACTCATGGTAACCCCCTGCAGTAAACTCCCTGTGCACCCCTTCATTCCCAGCGACCAGTTTTTTGCACTTCAACCATGGCTCATAGCACCATACATGCTCCAAGAACAGCCAACCAGAAAAGCTTTAACTACTTCCACAGCTGTGCTAGACTCCCTGTAGATTGCACTTCTGGCTGCTTAAAATCGTGGTGACACTGGGTCATTCCATGTAAAATCAACCAATGAATTTACCTGACCATCACCGATTTTGAAAAAACTTGGTGAACTTGTTGGGTCTGCTGAGAAAATAAGCTGCTCCAAAAATTAGACTTCTGGGACAAAAACTTTTGGAGATATGGCAATCAAAAATAGGAAGAAAAATGTTAAATTTTGTGTGTTGGACAACATTAAAATTACAGTAATTCCAGTTCTACAGAACCTAGAAAGTTAATCATGGTGTTGATGGAAAGCCTTTGAAATGCTCTTTCTTTTCTTTTCTTTTTTTTTAAAATATTTTTTTATTTAAATTTTTCCAAACAATATATAAAATACAAATACATAACATACATAAAAAGGAAAAAAAAATTAATAACATATAAACTACAAAATACATACCGGTAAACATCCAAATTATACTACAAAAAAACTGAAAACTTAAACAAACAACTACCTATACAAATACAAAAAAAACCCCAAAACATATTCTAACCCCCCACCCACACATATAATGTTTCCCCCACTATAACCGGGACCCATTTATCCCGCTCATGGCCTGCCACACCGTCAAGGGGGGGGGCGAAAGGATCCACCACCTGCTCATGGCAGCAGCTGTTCTTCTCCTCCCGATTAAGCATTGATCATATTAATAAACCTATTAATCCTGCACCTATTATATCCTGGTTACCTATTATTATATCCCAATAAGAAAAGAGAAAAAAATAGAGTTGAGAAAATTTTATAATTATTAATAACAAAAATATTAATATTATATCCCAATAAGGAAAGAGAGAGAAAGAGTTGAAAAAAAATTGTAATTATTAATAACAAAAATATTAATATTAACAAATAAAACTTAAATCGTAATTTTTTTTCTTAAATATTACACTTCTACCACACCAATCATCTTTCTTTCTATCTTTGCTTCCATCCGAACACATAGTCCTTAGCCCAGCTCACCACCAACCACTCCTTACTCTGCCTGTGGTCCATCTCCATCTTCTTCCAAAAGTCCCTTTTCATGCAGTAGCTCCATTCCTTGACTCCAAGTTGTAATCCTGTGCTTTTCCCCATCAAACATAAAAGTTAAATATACTGGGTACCCCCAGCTATATGAAATTCCCTTCTTCATCAGAACAGTAGTGCAAGGTCTCACGCTACGCCTCCAGTTAATTGTTTGTGAACATAAATCATTGTAAATTTGCACGTGGGCTCCTTGATACATCAGCTGATCAGATTTCTGCCTAATTGCTTTCATAAATAATTCTTTTTTATAATAGCTGGCAAAACTCATAACTACATCTCTGGGAGTTATTCCTCCCCTTTTGAAAGCCACTCTGTAAACACGCACAATATCGTCTTGCTTCCATTGCAATTCAGGGGCCAGTGATTTTAGCCAGTTCAAAATCATGTCTCTCAAATTCCTGCCACCTTCCCCGCCACCTTCTGGGAATCCTCGAAGTCGGGCGTTGGACCTCCGCTCCCTGTCCTGAAGTTCAATAATTCTCCGCTCCAATTGATCAAATCTTAAATCCTGCTCCTGAATTTTTTCAATATTATCTTTCACTCCTTTTCCCACAGCTGTAACTCTGTCTTTCATAACTTTCATATCGGCAGTGATTCCCAAGACTGATTTTTGTATTTTTTGAAGCTCTGTTTGAACCTCTGACAGAATCTGCTCTTTATTTTGCTTCAACTCAGCTTTTATCATCACTTGAAAACGTGCCATCAATTCATCAAGATTCATTTCTTTTTGTTTTAACTTCACCACGGAAGCAGTACTGCCTTCTTCAAATTGCCTTGCAGCTGATTGGTCTTTATTGCTGTCCGTTCCAGCTAACATCTTCCTATTTCCGGGTGATGACTCAGCACTTAAAGTTTCACTTTGAGAAAATTTATCAAATCCCTTAATCTCACCCTCCGGATAATTATAAACCAATTTGTTTTTCTGTTCTTTTTCTATCTCCGCTCTCTGCAGCCGGGTGACACTAACATCCGACACGTGAGTTCTCTTAGAACGAACCCACACAGGCTCCGCTTTCTTTTTATCCCGGCCTCTCCGCATTTAGCACTTGATGGCCGTTATAAAGCAATAAAGAAGTTATAAATCCTGTTCTTTCTTGGAAAGCAGACGCTTAACTCTTCCCATCCAGGTAATCAATCGTTCCTACTCACATTTCTTCATTTGCAGGGGATAATACTGCTTTTAAGTTTTTCTTCATCGGGAGCAAACCGAAACAGCTACCAGCCCGTCCAGCCGGAAGCTCCTCCCCCTGAAATGCTCTTTCATTTGATATGTAACATAAGTGGTTTATTGGAATAAATATATATTCAAGGTCAAATAGTAAAATTTGACCTTGAATTCTGCAAAAACTAAAAAAAAATTCTCCATGATTTTTGTTTTAGTATTTCATCTGACAGTGCTTAATATATGTACCAATTTTCAAAATGGGGTTCTTAACAGAAAACGAGTTACATCTTTTGGGGCGCTCTGTGTGTATGCGTCATAGTTTATATGAATTGCTATCTCACTGTACGTATCTTAAGAAAATATGCATTATCACTTAGGTTTTGAATAAAACATTGTGCACAAGTACAAGCTACCCTGTCATAATTGTGCAGCTCTGAATTAGGTATTCTTCTTCACAATAGCATACTTCTGACATTTTGTGTAGAATAATGATACTTCCTCTGGGTGGTCATTCTGGTATGAAATCAATCAAAGAATATTTCCAACTGAAAGCAAATTGCTTAAGATTTGGTGAACTTGTTCTGCTTATTAAAAAATAAGTTGCAGGGCCTATTGTTTTTAGAAGAATGAGGTTTAAAATATGTACTTTAAAAAAAGTACTCACCAGTATGCTTGGGGAAAACATGTTCATTTTATTTTTTTCAAATAAATATACAGAAGTTTGACCTTGAATAATGACAAAAAACTCCTTTTGTTTTAAATAACGTTTAACATCCCTGGAAACATGTACTTGATTTCAAAATGGGACTCTTACTAGCATAGTTAGTTTGATTTACTTACGGTAGATGTGGGTTTGAAAAACCATTATTGTGCATAGATGAGATTTTCCATTTTACTTTTATATAAGCTGATCAGATTTTATGCAGTTCAAATATTACTTGCTAACATTTTGTTAACAAGTCCTAAATTAAGGACCTTTTCATAACAGTACAGTAATACCTTGTATTGCAAGTAACTTGGTTTGAGAGCGTTTTGCGAGACAAGCAGATTTTTAAATATTTATTTTAAAAAATTTGACTTGATATGCAAGCGATGTCTTGCAATACAAGTACTGTAGTACAGCTTAAATTAAAAATCTCTGTACAATATTTTTTTGGGGGAATTTCGTTTTGATATACAAGTGTTTTGGATTACAAGCACGTTTCTGGAACGAATTATGCTCTCAATCCAAGGCATGACTGTACTTTCTAGTCTCGAAGTTGCTGCTTGACACTCTTTGTCTGTTAGTATATAGTGTATAGTATATTAGTATATAGTGTTAGTGTATAGAAGTGCCCTATTGGGCAACAAGGATCAGCTTTTGTCAAAACATCTGAAGATGGTATCCATAGGACATCTTGTTTATCTGGATACATAAATGATTTTGCTGGTCCAGCTGGATGAAGAAAACTCACTAACACTTCTGCTCTCTGATCATCTGTTTGTAAAACACAACCTAACCACCATTGTGAGATATAAACGCATGTAACAAATCCTCGTATTTCTTGCAATTCCAGTTCTCCTTCTTTAATAGTCACTGTCTCTTTTCTGGATTCACATTGAAATGAATATCTTTTAGTAGCAACAGTGTGTTTTGTTAATGGAATTACAGCGTGAATTTTCTGTGTCCCAGGAATCGTCTTGAATTCTCGAAGTGACATTTCAGAAGCTTTTCTTCCAGTTCATAATCTTTACTTGTGGTGTATTGAAATGCAATCTGTGTGATGTTCTCCTTTGCCCAATCAAAGAGCTGACGAGGGGTCATGATTTGTTTTTCATACGGATGCTGCAAACTTGCTCGAGCAGCTAACCTTTTCACAGTGCCACCCAAACCATCACAAGGCCCTTTTCCATGCGATGTGGCAAAGAAGTGCCATTCTGCATCGATACCAAAATCTGACTTATGCTTACTTAAGTTGTTGAAGTTTTTACCGTTTTTATACTGTGCTGCTGCACCATCAGGGAAATAATAGATCTTAGTTATGCTACCTGTAGAAATGGTGTGCAGGAATTCAACAATTTGAAAAGTCATGAACACATTGCAGCAGAAGTGGGGCCGGACACTTGTCACGGCTTCAGGCCTGCCTTTTTCTTTCTTATCAGAATCTGTGAATAAAGCTTGATTTAATGTAGACATCCAAAGAGATATATCTCTGTGAAGGTTTGAGGCCTACCCATACCTGGTTTGGCTTCAGCCTGAAGGCCCCTGAAGCTCCGGAAGGGAGGGGGCGGGCTTAAGTTTAATTTCCTTCCAAAAAAATCTGTTTTAAGTGTGTATAAGGGGGTGAAGTTATTGTAGGGAGGTACTGTGCATGTATAAGAACATTCACATCTTCTGAACTGTTTGGAATCCCGTTCTGGAAATCGGTACATATAGTCAAGGTAAACATGGGTTATCTGAGGAAAAAAATCAGCAAAAAAAACCATTTGGTTTTTTTGGAATTCAAGGTCAAATTAAAGAAACTATGACCTTGAATATTTTATTTCACATGCATGCTTCATGTTACATATCAAATAAAAGGGTAGTTCGAGAGCTTTCATATGACACCATGATTTACTTTCTAGGTCAATTCTGAAGGAAGTTATACTTTTTGTGTAGTCACAAATGCTGAAAAATCGTGTTTCGGGCATTTTTTGAGCACACTGTACTTTTGAACTGTGAGCTATAATGACCTATAATTTGGTGTATGTTCATTTCTCATGCTGGTCTACCAGTATGCCAGTTTTTTTAAAAAAAAATTGCAGATGGTGAGGTAAATTTGTCTCTGGATTTTTTTTGGGTTGATTTTACATGGAATGACCCCACTCCCTTTACACACTTCTGGATGTGGAGGAAGACCTCATACCATATGTCTTTGTCACTTGCTGCATCCTGCACAACATTTGCAAATGGGTGTGTGTGTGTGTGTGTGCTCCATCAGGGCACCACCACCCCCAGCTTCCAGGACCAGGGGCTGAGGATGATTACATTGCCATCAATGATCAGCCAAATCAGTCCCAACAGCATCCACTGAATCCACCATCCGAAACAGAGACACGGCATGAAGCTCGCAAAACCCACACAGCTATCACTGACTTGATCTGGGACCATTATCCACGTGTGTGCAGCACTTCTAAAGGACTTACAACTGCTGAAGTGCCTATCCCACCTACAACTGTTATACTTGCTAGAATAATGTAGTAAAGCCTCCCCATCCCCCACCCCCACTGAATCCATTGTAGTCATGCCCCATGTAACCATCCTTTAAGCATACCTGTGGCAAGCCAGGGCCATATAAGCTTTTCCCCTCTCCTAATCATCCATTTGGTAGCATTCCCTGTATAAGTCCCCCGCATTAGTCTATTAGTACCTCGCTTTTCACATATAATCACACCCCATTCTCCTACTTCATTGGATATCCTATTTAAAAACCACCCACCTCATCAGAATCACTTTAGGTAGCACTTTCCATATAAGCAATGCCAAAGTGTTATCGTCCTGTCATTTCTGAAGCTTATAGACATTAGCAAAGTAGTAAGACTTGCTAGTCCTTCTACCGATCCGGTGAAGCCTATAGCCAGTAAAGCTCAGACTTCTCATAGGGTCTTACTAAGCTAATTTGTAGCTAGGAATGATCTCACGGTGCCAAGAAATGTCTCTACAACATGTTATTAATCATGGTTTCACAATAAATATTTTTTTTTAGAGTTGCACAGCCGTGTCGGCTACATGCTTTATAAGAAACAACAGATGTAAAAATAATGAACTGGACCATGGTGGGCATGGGGGTGGTTTTTTTGGGGGGGTGAACTCGGCTGATAGTGTGGTAGGGGTGGCGTAGCAGGAGAGGAGGGAGACTGAACTGAAACAACTACTCAGGCTTTCAGAGACCTGTGTGTGTGTGTGTGTGTGTGCGCGCGCGCGCAAGGAATAAGTGAAAGATAGGCTTCTACTACTGACAGAGAGCAGAGGTGGTGGGAGCAAAGTTGGGAGGGTGAGCAAAACCTGCTTCTCTGACGGGTGGAGAGAGGGGGGGCAATCCAGAGAAGAGGGAGCCCGAACTCAAACCGCTTCTTGGGGAGTCGGAGCATGGAAGGGTAGAGTGGTGAAGGATGGTGAGCGATAGCCACATCTACAGGTGTCAGAGAGCAGGGTGGCAGGGAGGGACAATGATCGAAACCTGCTGCTTGGGCAGGCAAAGAAAGCAGCCACAGGTGAAGCACAAGACAAAAATAAAAAAACACAAAAGGGCATGTCAGGGTTTACAATTTTTATTGGAAGCACAAGTATAGGCAGGGATCTATCTAACAAGGGGTGGGGGGACGGATCAGAAAACTTTTGGTTGGGAGACGGCAAAGGCAAGACATGTCCCGAACACTCAGCGGACCAATAGTAAAAAGGCTGCTGACATAGTGAGGGAACAAAGGATCGCAGGATGCGATTTTGCCGAAAAGGCCTCTGGGATACTTGCCAAGCAGGAGGGAGGGGGAGTAAGTTGGAGAGGCTTATTGTCTGTCAGCACGATCTTGGGTTATTCAACGAACCACCACCCAATGGTGGCTTATTCTGAGGGTGGCTTAGCATGACGTGCAAACCCGCCCAATGCTTATAAGCAACCCTAGTCCCTGAACATACATAAATGCAGAGCTGTATTCGGATAATGATAAGAGCATGTGCATGAGAGAAAACTTTGGTTTGTTGTTCAAAGCATGAACTTGTTGATTCATAACATTTTATCACTTCCACTATTCTAGTTTCGGCCAATTTTCTTTGCTTACTAACATACAGCTTTAGATCCCTCAAATTTGATAGCACATGACAGGCAGTAAAACTGCATCACAGATGGCATAAGACAGAATTTGGGGCACCCAGGCAGGCATCCCTTGTGGCTGTCTGTCTAGAGGCAAGAGATGCCTACATCTTCATACAATTATTAGCTTGACAACAATGAAAAGACTCTCAGTTAGCATGTAATACCTTTTCCTGAGCAACTGCCTTAGATGTGCACAAATAAACAGCATTTACATGGCCAAGCTAGTTACACTGACAGAGCACTTTGGATTAAAAGTTTTGGCCATTATTACGTATGCCTACTCTTCCACTTGAAGACTTCTCTGAGTAAGGAACAAACACTTCATTTTGCAAGGCTACTGCTTTGTACTGGAAATAGAGGAGGGGGTCTTAACTGTGGACATACTAGAAAGGGTAATACCAGATATGATGCTCTATATTCAACTTCTTGAAGAGAAGTTGAACACTGTAAGGGAAGTATGAATGAAGCTTATTTTATGCAAATTCTTTGCCACAGAGCAACTGTAAAAAAAAAATAAAAAAAAAAGGCAATGCAACGGAGTAATGAGATATAGGTTAAGCTCTGACCCTCCCTGTTTATCAGCTTATCCACAGATGTTTATGTGGTGGAGGGGGGTGGAGATCCTAAGGGATAAGCACAACAAGGCTGCCTTAATTTTTGCACATCTGTCTGCTCCTTCTTTCAGCCACAGCACAGATGACCCTGGCTATTTAGGATTAATCTTGTTTTATATGGGATGCATATAGTAGTATCCAAATGTAGTGTCATTTTCCTCAACTGCTATTGCTCCTCATCCTCTTTCATTGCTACTACTTGCTTGCTGGATAGGCAGAGAGCCAGTGAGCAAGTAGGCAGTGGAACCTACTGCTGCTCCTCCTCACCACCACCATTGTCTGGGCCAAAGTGAGAGGCAGGTGAACAAGTGGGTTGCAATGATGAAGAGGAGGAGCAACTCCAGGGGACTGTTGTCAGTGTGGTGAGGGCCTTCAACAGGTGCCCGACCATGCCTACCGTGGATTTGCAGGAAGACAACTCATTCATACCTCACATTATTAAGCCAAATGCAGCCATAGTATCCTTGCACCTTGTCATGTGAAATGTAACATCAGTTGCACAACCAATTGTGAGCAAAAAGTGACCAGGAATAAGTATAACAACACAGGAATAGACAAAGCTTAAGCAATAAAACTTTGCCCATTCATATTGAGTAGATACAAGAACCATGTCTCTCATTTATATAACCTTTAAATCTCTCATTGGTTAAATTAGGTCTCTTATTGATTAGTCAGCAGATGCCTGGGCCAGACTCTATGCCAGATTTATACAATCTCATTTTAGATGGACTGCACAGCTCATAAAACAATTATCGTTCTCACCTCAAGGACCCTAGTGGAAGCGAGGATGCAAGTTTATTTATTGCTGAGGCTAAATAACGTGACACCCTCTGGTGAGGAGCTACATGCTGTTTACCGAAAAATGAATTTAATACACTTTCTGAAAATGCAAAGATCCACCATGAATTTTTGAGCTGGAAAGACTAGCCAAATTGTAATGCATAATATTAAACTCAATCTTATAAAAGAGTCGCCATACACTTTAATTGTATAGGATTTGAATGAATAACTCCAAACATCTTCAGAGCACTGAGTTGACTTTCAGCCTTGGGATATAGGTCAGTGATACTCATTTTCTATTGAATAAATATATGCACAAAAGCTTAAGTGGTTTGCCTAAGGCCATGCTGGCAGAGCTTGCACTGAAACTTCAGAAATGGACTAGTCAGCAAGAGCCAGTATGGTCCAGAATTTTATTTTAGAAATGTACTTACTATATTTTTAAGCCTCCCAACAACAAAAGGCTCTCCTGGCAGGTTACAATAAAAGTTAAAACCATATATACAAGTTAAGATCATAAAACCGTCAAAATTAATACAGAGGGTAAAATCGATACAGCAAACTTACAACAGCACCAGAGATTTCAAAGACCTTAAGATATTACTAAATAGCCGCAAATTACTAAAAAGTTTGAAGATTAGAATATTAAAAGTGCAATTCTATCCATGTGTACTCAGAAGTATATTCTGTTGGCTTCAACAGGGCTTACTCCCTAGTAAGTGGGTATAGGATTGCAGCATTAAAAGCCTGGGAAATAAAAGGGTTTTAACTTTGCACCAAAAAGACCACAATATGCATGCCAGGTGAGCACCTTTGGGGAGGGCCTAATCAGGGTGCCATGCATTGCATTTGACTGATCTAGGAGACTTGGGTTCAAATTTGCCCTGAACTATGAATGGCCTTACACACTCCAATTTCAGGCTCAGTTCAGCAGCTACAAAATAAATATAATATTCTACTTCAGAGTATTGCAGGGTGCCTTGCAGTTTTTAAGTGCTGTGTTAAACAATATATTCAAGGAAAATTAAAAGGGGAGGAGAGAAGACATTTTTTAAAAACACCACTGGGGCATTAACAAAATGTATTTATTTATTTATTATATTTATACCCCGCCTTTTTTCCTTCAAGGAACCCAAGGTGGCTTACATAATCCTCCTCCTCTCCATTTTATCCTCACAACAACCCTGTGAGGTAGGTTAGGCTGAGAGTCGGTGACTGGCCCAAAGTCACCCAGTGAGTTTCATGGCCGAGCGGGGACTAGAACCCGGATCTCCCGAGTCCCAGTCCAACACTCTCACCACTACGCCACACTGGCTCATTAACAGAAAGAACAGGTTGCGTACCTGTAACTATAGTTCTTCAAATGGTCATCTCTGCATTCACACATATGGGCGCTGTGCCTGCACTGAGACTCTTCAGGAACTCTTCCCCCACCGTCATACTGCACATGCTCCTAGCAGGTTCCTGCCTATTCCCTCAGTTCCCTGAGACCACCTATTGTGGCCTTGGAACTGAGAGAATTCTCAGCACCATAAAACCAATACAAAGGACCAACATCAGAACTGATGGTAAAAACCACTGCAGGTAGCCCTATCGAGATCAACAGTGTCACTGAAGCAGGGACAGTGGGTGGGATGTGTGAATGCACAGATGACCACTCGAAGAACCACAGTTACAGGTAAGCAACCTGTTCTTCTTCTTCGTGGTCTCTGTGCATCACACATATGGGCGATGTACAAATCTGTCTTACTGGCAGAAGGCTGGTGTCATCAGAATGAAATGGAGGAAAGGACGGCCCTGCAAAAAGCACATTCCAAACGAGCCCGGACGTCCAATGGATGAACGTCAATGGTGTGGACCATGTAGCAGCTCTACACACTTCTAGCAGGGAGGTTCCCCGACTGAAGGCGACACAGGCAGCTATACCATGTGTAGAATGAGCAGTCACCGTGTTATTAAGTGGGAGTCCACTGAGTTCATAGGCCAGTTTTATAGTTTGCACGACCCAGTTTGCAAACCTCTGGGATGAAACTGGGAGGCCTGTATTCCGTCGTCTGTAGCATATGAAGAGGCGCTGGGACAGACGAGTAGATTCCGTTCTAGCCTTGTAAAAGGCTAGCGCCCTTTGGACATTGAACGTGTGCACTGTCCTTTCTATCGGCAGCGGCGGCAATGGAAAAAATGCGGGCAGAAAGATGTCCTGGCTCAAGTGAAACTCTGAGACAACCTTCGGTAGAAAGCCGATGTCTGAGCGAAGCACCACCTTATCTCAATGGAAAATAAGATAAGGGGCGTCTACACAAAGAGCACAGAGCTCACTTGATTGTCGAGCCAAGGTGATCACTATGAGGAAGGCCACCTTCGATGTCAGGAGACAAATGTCCACCATAGCAAGAGGTTCAAAAGGTGCGGAGGTCAGAGCCTTAAGCACCACAGACAGGCTCCACGAGGGGATTACAGTCCAGACAGGAGGAAAAAGGTAACACAAGCCCTTCAGAAACTGCTGAACCAGCTGGCGAGAAAAAACAGACCTGCTGATGATGGAGGGGCGGTGTGCGGAGATGGCTGCCAAGCAGACCTTAATGGAAAACAGCTTCAGTCTTCTAAGCGAGAGAGATGCAGGAACTGCAGGATCACTGGGATCGAACAGGAATCAGGGTCAGAGTCGGCTGGCCGGCAGAAGGTGGAGAAAGCAGTCCACTTAGCTGCATAAAGAAGTCGGCTGGCCGGCAGAAGGTGGAGAAAGCGGTCCACTTAGTTGCATAAAGAAGTCTTGTAGAGGGTTTTCTAGCCACATCCAGGGCGGTCTGTATCTCGGACGGAAGGTGCAGAGTTTCGAAGCCTCCATGCCATGAGACGGAGGGTTTCCAAATTTGGGTGCTGAATCCGACCCCGATCCCAAGTGAGAAGTGACGGGAAGGATGGAAGACGAACATACTCTGCCCTGAAGACCTGCAGCCCAGCCAGCATTTTGGGCTTCTCCAGGGAGGGAGGTAAGCTGGTGACTTCCACCACCTGCAGCCAGCTTTTTCCCCTCCCTGGTGGTTCCCTGCTGGACTGGGGCCCTGCCTCTGCACTGGACTGATTGGGGAGTGGTGCCAGCTGCCCAGCAGAGCCCACTGCTACATCTGCCGGCCTGCGGAGGAGTGGGGCAGCTGCCCTGAAGACCTGCAGCCCAGCCAGCATTTTGGGCTTCTCCAGGGAGGGAGGTAAGCTGGTGACTTCCACCACCTGCAGCCAGCTTTTTCCCCTCCCTGGTGGTTCCCTGCTGGACTGGGGCCCTGCCTCTGCACTGGACTGATTGGGGAGTGGTGCCAGCTGCCCAGCAGAGCCCACTGCTACATCTGCCGGCCTGCGGAGGAGTGGGGCAGCTGCCCTGAAGACCTGCAGCCCAGCCAGCATTTTGGGCTTCTCCAGGGAGGGAGGTAAGCTGGTGACTTCCACCACCTGCAGCCAGCTTTTTCCCCTCCCTGGTGGTTCCCTGCTGGACTGGGGCCCTGCCTCTGCACTGGACTGATTGGGGAGTGGTGCCAGCTGCCCAGCAGAGCCCACTGCTACATCTGCCGGCCTGCGGAGGAGTGGGGCAGCTGCCCTGAAGACCTGCAGCCCAGCCAGCATTTTGGGCTTCTCCAGGGAGGGAGGTAAGCTGGTGACTTCCACCACCTGCAGCCAGCTTTTTCCCCTCCCTGGTGGTTCCCTGCTGGACTGGGGCCCTGCCTCTGCACTGGACTGATTGGGGAGTGGTGCCAGCTGCCCAGCAGAGCCCACTGCTACATCTGCCGGCCTGCGGAGGAGTGGGGCAGCTGCCCTGAAGACCTGCAGCCCAGCCAGCATTTTGGGCTTCTCCAGGGAGGGAGGTAAGCTGGTGACTTCCACCACCTGCAGCCAGCTTTTTCCCCTCCCTGGTGGTTCCCTGCTGGACTGGGGCCCTGCCTCTGCACTGGACTGATTGGGGAGTGGTGCCAGCTGCCCAGCAGAGCCCACTGCTACATCTGCCGGCCTGCGGAGGAGTGGGGCAGCTGCCCTGAAGACCTGCAGCCCAGCCAGCATTTTGGGCTTCTCCAGGGAGGGAGGTAAGCTGGTGACTTCCACCACCTGCAGCCAGCTTTTTCCCCTCCCTGGTGGTTCCCTGCTGGACTGGGGCCCTGCCTCTGCACTGGACTGATTGGGGAGTGGTGCCAGCTGCCCAGCAGAGCCCACTGCTACATCTGCCGGCCTGCGGAGGAGTGGGGCAGCTGCCCTGAAGACCTGCAGCCCAGCCAGCATTTTGGGCTTCTCCAGGGAGGGAGGTAAGCTGGTGACTTCCACCACCTGCAGCCAGCTTTTTCCCCTCCCTGGTGGTTCCCTGCTGGACTGGGGCCCTGCCTCTGCACTGGACTGATTGGGGAGTGGTGCCAGCTGCCCAGCAGAGCCCACTGCTACATCTGCCGGCCTGCGGAGCGGGGCGGCGACGCCCCGGCGGCGACGTCCCCGAAGGGGACGACGCCAAAGGGGTCGCCCCTTTGGGGGAGCCACTTGGGGGGTGGCACGAGGGCGAGGGCCCTCCCCCCTGTCTGAGCTGGGTTGGGGTTTTGGGGATTTTAGGGGTTGGTTTTAGGGGTGGGTCTCCCGCCTGATCGGCGGAAGCAGGGGGGGCATGTGTTCATCTCAGGGAGATGATGGGGGGAGTTCCGGGGGGCAAAACATACCATTGTTGAGCGGCAGACGCTGGCAGAGTGCTAGGGGCAGGCCATGCCGATTAAGGGGAACAGGGGATCGATGCTTAATATCTATCCCTTGTTCCGGGCCAGCCCAGAGCCAAGGGATAACTGGGGGGTGTGTGGCTCCTTCCCCACCCTTGCATTTGCTGCTGTGTAATGCCAGGTCCGTTACCCAAAAAACATCGGTAATCCATGACATGATCCTGGATGAGGGTGCGGACCTGGCATGTATTACGGAAACCTGGCTGGACGAGGCCGCTGCTCCAACTCTGGCGGCCTTGTGTCCGGCTGGTTTCTCGTATGCCCAGCAGCCAAGGGTTGGGGGACGGGGAGGGGGAGTGGCTGTTATCTACCGGGAGTCCTTGGTCCTCACCAGACTCCCTCTCCGGGAGACCAAGTTTATTGAGTGCATGTACTGGAGGTTGGGTCCAAAGGGCAGTATGGGGATTCTGCTCGTGTACCGTCCACCCCGCTGCACGACAGACTCCCTGGCCGAGGTGCTGGAGGTGGTCTCTGATGTGCGTGTCTTGTCCCCCAGGCTACTGGTGTTGGGGGACTTTAACGTGCATTCGGGGGCTGCCCTCATGGGGGCACCTCGGGACTTCATGGAGACCATGGCTTCCTGGGAGCTGCACCCTGTATTAACTGGACCTACCCATGTAGCCGGTCATGCGCTGGACTTGGTTTTTGTTTCTGGAGAGGGGGGAAATGATCTGGAGATCGGGGGTATATCCACCACCCCCTTGTCATGGTCAGATCACTATCTGGTGGGGTTGGATTTCTCGGTGCCACAACCCCTCTGCAGGGGTGAGGGACCTATTAGGATGGTCCGCCCCAGGCGTCTTATGGATCCGGATGGATTCCTGAACGCGCTTGGGGAATTGGAGCACACAAACGGTAGCTCGGTCGAGACCCTGGTGGATGACTGGAATGCTGCAATCACCAGGGCATTAGACCGAGTTGCCCCGAAGCGCCCTCTTCGCCTAAACAGAGCTCGCGCGGCGCCATGGTTCACTCCGTCGCTGCGAGCTCTGAAACAAGAGGTGAGAAGGCTAGAGCGCCGATGGCGAAATTCCCGCTCCGAAGACGATCGAACACGGGTTAGAGCTGCATCTTCAGCCTACCGGGTGGCGGTGAAGGCAGCAAAAAAGAATTTCTATGCTGCCTCCATTGCGTCTGCGGAGTGCTGCCCCAGGAGGCTGTTCCAAGTGGTCCGGAGTCTGGTCGGTCCAGTCGCTCCGGACCCACTGGAACAGTCTAAAGCCTCCTGTGAGGCTTTAGCGAAGCACTTCGCAGATAAAATCGATCGGATTAGGAGTGGGATATCGTACGTCGTGGACACAGGGAGTGAGCGGGAGGAGGCCAATGGCAGACCGGTTTTGTGGGATCGGTTTCGGCTTCTTCCTTCTGATGAAGTGGACAAGGTGCTTTCATCTGTGAGGCCGACCACCTGCTTGCTTGACCCTTGCCCGTCCTGGCTCATAATGAGCTGCAGGGAGAGACTGGGTGAGGGGATCAAGGCGGTGGTGAATGCCTCCCTCGAGGAGGGAGTGCTGCCATCAGCCCTCAAGGAGGCAGTAATAAGACCGCTTCTAAAGAAGCCCTCCTTGGATCCCCAGGATTTAAACAACTTTCGCCCAGTCTCCAATTTACCATTTCTGGGCAAGGTGATCGAGCGGGTGGTGGGTGCTCAGTTGAAGGCACACTTGGATGAAGCCGATTATTTAGATCCGTGCCAGTCGGGCTTCAGGTCTGGACATGGGACGGAGACGGCCTTGGTCGCCTTGGTGGATGATATGAGGAGGGCTTTGGATAGGGGCGAATGCTCCTTTCTAGTCCTCCTCGATCTCTCGGCGGCTTTTGATACCGTTGACCACGGTATCCTCCTGGACCGTCTGGAGGGGTTGGGCTTGGGAGGCACTGTATTGCAGTGGTTCCGGTCCTTCCTCTCTGGAAGGTATCAGAGGGTAGTTCTCGGGGAAGAGGCTTCGGACCCTCGGCTGCTCACTTGTGGAGTGCCGCAGGGTTCCATCCTCTCCCCGATGTTATTCAACATCTACCTCAAGCCGCTGGGAGCTATCATCAGGAGGTTTGGGGTGCAGTGTCATCAATATGCAGATGACACGCAGCTCTACCTCTGTTTTAAGTCCTCACCAAGGTTGGCCGTTGAGACCCTGTCCAAGTGCCTGGAGTCAGTGGCTGGCTGGATGGGAAGGAACATGCTGAAACTGAACCCCGACAAGACCGAGGTACTTCTGGTGGGGGACAAGGGAAGGTTAGGGGATGTTGACCTGGTGCTGAATGGGGTACATTTACCCCTGAAGGACCAGGTCCGCAGCTTGGGGGTCATTCTAGACTCCCAGCTGTCCATGGAGGCTCAGGTGTCAGCTGTGAGCCGGGCAGCGCTGTATCAACTCCATCTGATACGGCAGCTGCGCCCCTACCTTCCTAATCACCTGCTCCCATCAGTGGTTCATGCCTTGGTCTCCTCTCGCCTAGACTACTGTAATGCGCTCTACGTGGGGTTACCCTTGAAGACGGTCCGGAAGCTTCAGCTGGTACAGAACGCGGCGGCTCGCCTGATTAAGGGCAGCCGCCGGCGTGATCACATCACGCCAGTGCTTAAAGAGTTGCACTGGCTACCAGTTGCTTGCCGAGCCGAATTCAAGGTGTTGGTTTTGACCTTTAAAACCCTACACGGCTCCGGCCCAGCTTATCTCAAGGAGCGCCTCCAGCAACATCAAGTGGGCCGCTCAACAAGGTCTGCCACGGATGGCCTTCTCCTTATCCCATCAGCCAGAGCAGCCAGGCTGGTGGGGACTAGGAAGAGGGCCTTCTCTGTGGCGGCCCCCACATTATGGAACTCCCTCCCTAGTGACCTTCGCCATGCCCCCTCCGTGATGAGCTTCCGCCGTGCATTAAAAACATGGCTGTTCAGGCGGGAATATGGGGTGGGTTAGGTTTTTAATAAGAATTGTTTTATTGTTTTAATCATTATATTTTATTGTGTTTTTACTGTATTTTAATTGTACATCGCCCAGGGTGGCCGGGTGACCGGCCAGATGGGCGATTAATAAGTATAATAAATAAATAAATAAATACTCTCCAGCGCTCAGGTGATGGAGCGATGTGAACCAGGCCTGCCTTGGCCACCAGGGAGTGATGAGAATGCAGCTTGTGTGGTCGGAGTGGATCTTGGAGATGACTTTAGTGAACAGTGGGATGGGAGGGAAGAGATAGAAGAGTACTCCTGACCACCGATGAAGGAAAGCATCCCCCATCAAGGCTGGGTCCATCCCTGCTCCGCTGCAGAAGTTTCCGCAGGCTGCATTCTCCGCCATCACAAACAGGTCGGTCTTGAGGGTACCCCATTTGTGAAAGAGTGTGCTCCTCACTCGAGCGTCCAGTTGCCACTCGTGGGAGGACACCATCAACCTGTTCAAGGCATCTGCCAGGACACTGTCTTTTCCGGCGATGTGAACGGTGATGAACGACATCTCCTAGGGAATGGCCCAATTGAAGAGATGGAGGGTCAGGGCATTCAGTTTCGACGACCTCGACCTGCCTTGTTTGTTCAAGTAGGCCACCACAGTGATGTTGTCGGTCACGACCTGGATATTTTGTCCACGCAGGACAGACTAGAGAGCTCTCAGTGCCTTCCAAACAGCTAGCAGTTCCAGGTAGTTGATGTGAGCAGAGAGCTCCTCACCTGACCACTGACCCTGGACCAGGCTGTCCTTGCAATGGGCCCCCCAACCCATCAAGGAAGCATCGGTCATCAGAGTCCTCACTGGGGTCGGAGGCAGGAACGGAAGGCCCTTCTGCAGATGAGACTAATCTGTCCACCTTAGAAGGGAAGTCCTCATTTGAGCTGGCAGCATTAGGTAAGTGCAACGTGGGACCAAAGGCCATGAGGAACCAAGTCTGTAGGGGTCACATTTGCAGTCTGGCAAATGTGACCACTGATATTGTCAAGGCCATGAATCCTAGGAGTCATTGGATCCCATGAGCAGCAGTACGGGGAGCACGGAACAGCTTGGTTGCCAAGGTAAGTACGGTGTGAGCTTGGTCCCAAGGAAGAAAAGCTCGAACTCGTATCGAGTCGAGGACAGCTCCGATGAACTGGATCAATCTTGACAGTTCGAGGACAGACTTCTTCAGGTTCACATAGAATCCAAGAGTGCTTAATAAGTGAAGAGTGGAGTCCAGCAACTGGTGGAGTCCTTGCTCCAACGAGACCATGAACAGTCAATTGTCCAAGTATGGGAAGACTTGAATGCCCTGAGTTTGTACGTGGGCACATACGACTGCTACACACTTTGTGAAGACCTGAGGAGCGGTGGAAAGGCCAAAAGGAAATACTGTGAACTGGAAGACTTCTTGTCCAATGCAGAACAGGAGGAAACAGTGGCTGTCAGGATGGATGGGAACATGGAAATAAGCATCCCAAAGATCGATAGATACAAACTGAGCGCCCCTGAGGAGCAGGGACAGGATTGACTGGAGCATGGTCATCCAAAACTTTTTCGGGGTGATGAAGGTGTTGACAACCTGCAGGTCCATGATCAGACACAGCCCTCCATCCCTCTTCGGCACTGTGAAGTAGCGCGAGTAGAGGCCCTCCTGATAGTAGGTGGGACCCTCTGGATAACAGCTTTCTGCAACAGGGAAGTTAACTTGTCCAGCAGCGAGAGAGCTTTGTGGCCTCATTCTGAAACACCCATTCCCAACTCCCTCTTGTCTTCAGGCAAGTAATCGCACAGCGGGCCAACCTTCTCCCACAGGAAAAGCTGGTAACGTACCATGGTGGCCTCGTAATTAGCCACCCGAAGACCAAGGGAGGAGGATGAGTAGATTTTCCGACCCAAGAGGTCTAGACGGCGACCCTCCTTGTCGATTGGGCTGTGTGCTACTTGCTCGACTTGCCTTGTGCTGACTCTATGATGATTGAGTTTGGCAGGGGGTGAGAGAAGAGAAATTTAGCATCCTCTTCTCTCACCTGGTACATGCCCTCCAGCCTCTTCGCCCTAGGTGGCACAGAAGCAGGGGTCTTCCAGTTCCATTGGATGGTTTGGACAAGCATTGGTAGGAATTGAATTGAGGTCAATACCAACACCTTGGTGTACACGGTGTCAAACACGGGATCTTGAACCCACTGCTCCGGACGCTGTGTCTGAAGGCCCAGTTCTTGAGCCATCCTCTGGATCCTCTCAGAGAAGTGACCGAGGTCTTCCAATGGTGAGTCCTGGCCTCTGGAGGATACCAGCAGGTCCGGAGAAGGCTCCGAGACTGCTCTCGAGATGGTGGAGAGTCAGATTCATAGTCCTCTGGAGAGGAAGCCCTGGAAATCCTGTGAGGTGAAGAAGTTGGAGGAGCAGGTGTGTGGACAGAGGCCTGGCAAGGTGTTTTTGGCTGGACTAAGGCAGCTGCAGACTCCGGTGTTGGAGGTCGGGCCAAGGCTGTTGAAGGTTCCCGGCAAGGGTGCTCTCTTGGGCAAGAGGAGTCTTCTCGAAGTCCAAGCGGGGGGGGGGGGGGGGCTTGGCCCTGAGAAAAGTCCTCTTGGAGATGGCGGGTGGAAACGGCCGGGCCCGTAACGGAACTGGTAGTCATCCCATTGGTAGTATGGGTAAGACGGGATGGAGTATTTGGACCCACGTTCCCAGTCTGATAGCGGCAATCTAGAGCAGAATTGGCATGGAGAGCGGCGTATCTCTCTCAATCTCGAGTGAAGGTCTCAAGATAGAGCCAGAGGAGAGGGCAGGTGCTGCTGTTGATCATGTTGAGACTTGGTGATAGGAGCTCGCAGAGCAAGTTGTTCCCCAGCTGGGGACACATCCCGAATCTCCCTCTCCGAGATGGACGTTGAGGGGGAGGCATCGGTACAGTAGCAGGCTTTGGTATCAGGACCGAAGAGGTGGTCTGAGGTGCTGATTCTGAAGACTCTTTCCAGGTCGATGGAGGAGAAGAAGTGAGCCAAGTCCGATTTTGAAGAGTCCTTCCTTTTACCTTCGGTGCTCCTTCTTCTTCTTATGTCTTTCGACATCCTCCTTTGGCCCTCTTTGGCAACTTCTTGGCCTTGGTGATGGTGAGGGTACGGCCTGGTGTTGGAGGGTCCGTCATAGGGATGGGCAAAATGCTCGAGGGGGGTGGAAGCGGGGCGAACTCGCCCTGCTCGTCCCCACAAGCTCCCTGCGACTTACCTTGCCCCAGCTCGGCACAACTCCCCAGAGAGAAGCCGGGGAAAGGTACTTCTGGGTCCCCGGTGCTTCTCATCCGGGTCCCCGGCCCCTGCGTTTTTAATGTAAAATCCAAGGTAATCTACCTTAAAATGGCCGCGAATAGCCTATTTGCAGCCGTTTTAAGGTAGTCTACCTTGGATTTTATGGAAAAAACGCAGCGCCGGGGACATGGAACTGGTGCGATGGGGACTCGGAAGTCCACGGAACAGATCGCGCGGTGGGGATGCTTGGCGAGCACCCAGAATGTCGGGTCCAGGTGAGTTCGCACATCCCTACGACTTGCTCCGGATGCAGAGGAGTAGGTGGCTCAGCAGCAGGGGCTGACATTGCTGCAGGGGGGGTTAAAAGCATCCACCGCCTCCAGAGCCCTATGCCACAATTCTGCCTTCAAGCAGTCCGCGCAGTGCCTCCTCGCCTACTTAGTAAATGCTTGACAGTGGTTAGTAAATGTTTGACAGTCTTCACTATGTGCCCCTCACCTAAACCGGTGGAAGTTTGCTACCGCAGTAGACGCACTTACGAAAGGCCACCTCGAGAGGCATCAGCCTCAGAAAGCCTCCACGGCAGTCTGGAAGGAGGACAGAACAAATAAAACAAGAAAACAAATTTAAAACCGATAGGAAGAAAAACGACAGAAGAGCAAAAGAACAGAGTAAAATCGAATAATTTCCTCAGCTAGAACGAGTGAAGGAGAAGTTACGAAAGCGTCCAGCAACAATGGCGGTCGAAGAGGAACTGAGGGAATAGGTGGGAACCCGCTAGGAGCATGAGCAGTACAATGGTGGGAGAAGGGTTCCCGCCTAAAATTCCTCAGCTTAAGAAGTTTCCTGAAGAGTCTCAGCGCAGGCACAGAGCCCATATGCGTGATGCACAGAGACCACGAAGAAGAACTTAAGCTTAGAAATAAGAAAACTACTGGATATGTAGAACTTTGGAACAGATCTGCCTGGAGCAAAAAACATCAGTGAATTCAGTTGCATGTATTATTTTTTTTTAGAAGGATACTGCATGTTTCTTTTCCTGATTCCTGAGCTGTGGATCATTCCAGTCAGACAGGGTTTTCCCTGGCTTTTAGTTTCCCCTCACCCCAGCTCTATACACATACTTCCTCCAGGTTATCAAAACTTGCCCAAACCTGGCACAAGGTGTTTCATTAGACATGAAATGTGTCTAATCAAAATGTAATGTGGCTGGAGTTTGGATTATACTGAGAGTTTGACTGATGCCCTTATTTGAGGTTAGAAAATAGGGGCAGCCTTTTTTGGCCATGGGGGCCTCATGAAGTGCCAGTTTGGGGCCACGCGTGTGTACACATGCTGTGGGCTGGGATGGCTGGGGGAGGCTGAAGTCTCTTCTTCCCCCATCCCCCAGCGATCCCAGCTGCTTCAGAGTTGCTGAGGGAGGGGAAGACATCCAGATCAGGATCACTGTCCTGGTGCTGTTAATAGCAGCACCAGAACAGCAGTCTTTTCCTTGAAGCCCGGCTGATCAGTGGTAGGGGCTCCCCCTGAGCTGCATGGAAAGCTGCGGTGTGCATGCAACCTGAGGGCTGCCATCGCTTGTTGTAAGGGAATTTCCCCACAGCTCAAAATTCGCAGTGACTCTGGGCAATTTTGGTTTCCTGCGTAATCTCTCTTCTTAACTGAATGGGCCCATCTGAAGTTATTTACCTTGTCAGCACCTTTCCTGCCGTATACCAGCAGTTTGCTTGTGCAACATTATAATTGCTAAGTTGATCCTGGGGAGCTGATGGATGGATGGTCCCGCCTCATGGCAGAATGATGGACTATTTATTTATAAAGACATCTCTATACCACCTTTCAGCCCTTACAGGGTAGTTTACAAAGCAAAATACACACACAGACACAGCAGTGAAATGAAGCAGATTTAAACCATTCAATTTCAAATTAAAAACCATTAAAAGCCAAGTGGATTTAAAATGTTTTAACTGCCTGCCTAAAAGTAATCAGAGATATGGTTAGCCTAACCTCCTTTTTGAGGGAATTCCATAATCAGGGTGCTGCCACAGAAAGGACCCTGTCTTGCATTCCCACCAACCAAGACTCTTTTGGTGGTAGGACATGCAACAGGGTCTCAGAATCACACTCCACAGGGCAGATTCAAATAGGAGGAGGTAGCCTTTCAGATATCATGGCCCTCAGTCATTTAGGGCTTTATAGATGAGCACTCTTGACTAGATGGTGTTTTAATTCTTTCTAGCGTTGTGACTTTATTACAAAAAGCCATTGTAGTAAAACAGACAAACAACTAAACTGCTAAACAATATTATTGAATTGCAATAATTTGCATGTAGCTAGTGGATCCCTCTCTGGTCACCAGGCTGGTGCATGACTGCAGGCTGGCTTACTGCCAAAGTGCACTCATTTAATACCCCAGCACTGGATCCTTAAGGCATATATCAAATTTTAAATCAGCCAATATGCACCAACCCTGGAATTCTTTTCCCCAGGCATACCTCATATGGGGGTGTGTTGGTACCATATTACAAATTGTAAAAGCAATTAGAGCATGCCCATCCTCCCCACCTTTAATTTACTGCTGAGTCAGCAATAATCTGCGTTAGATACAAAGACAAAGCTGGACATGCAGATAAGGCAGAAGGAAGTTGTGCTTGATGGTTACGAAATATCCATTCCATCCATCCATATTTAAACAAAACAATGGTGAGAAACTGAAAAAGCTTGAAGCATAGTAGTAACAATCTGAGCATTTGTAACAATCTCCCATTTAAAGAGAGAAAAAATATATGCAGTAATGTGTTTCCCAAAAGGATAGTTTATATCAACTTTTGGTAATGGCAGAAAGCACATTGTTTAAAACAAGCTACCGGGGAGGGGGGGGGGGGAGAATAGAAGTCTTTTAGCATGCACATTTCTTTTAAGCCATCCTTCCCTTGCTTCCCCAAACACTATTTCATAAACTGACAGGAGCCATAATTCAGTGACAGAGCACATGCCTTTCATGCAGAAGTCCCAGGTTCAACCGCAGGCATCGCCAGTTAAAAAGCCTCCAGCATCAGAGCTAGGAAAAAGAGCTAGGAAAAGGTCTGCCCGAGGCTTTGGGGAGCTGCTCCCCATCAGAGCAGATAGTACAGGACTAGATTACCAATGGTCTGAACTGGTATAAGGCAACTACAAATGCAGGTATAACATGAAAATAGTTCGTACCTTGGCATATAAAATCTCTCATCAGTGTTGACGGCACCTGCTAGAGGTCTTCCCGAACTCCCTCTAAGGGACTGGAAAAGAAAAGAAATGGCAATTAAGTACTTTTAAACCTTTAAGGACACATTTTGAAAGTGCTTATCATAATGAGTGATACAAATCCTTGTTTTACAGTTTATGACTGCTGGGTCTCATTTGAGAAACTTTGAAGACGCTTCTTCTCTCTCCCTACTGACTGAAGAAATGCTCCCTGTTACACAGTACACATGGTCACAGGCAGGTGAGTTCATCTCTCAGCAAATCGGGCTTTCAAAAGTGAATGTACGGTAAGTTTTGGATCCTGGCATTTGTGTGACCTTATTAAACTCAGTAAGGGCGCAATCCTATGCATGTTTAGACAGAAAAAAGTCCTACAACGCCTAGCATCTCTCAGTTAGCCATGCTGGCTGGGCCATGCTGGGAGTTGCAGGACTTTTTTTCTGTCTAGACATGCATAGGATTCCTAAGAGAAAACATTTGAAAACTGGAAGTCGGTGGGGACTAGGAGGAGGGCCTTTTCTGTGGCAGCCCCCAATTTATGGAACTCTCTCCCCAGTGACCTCCGCCATGCCCCTTCCTTGATTAGCTTCCGCCAGGCATTAAAAACGTTGCTTTTCAGGCAGGAATATGGGGTGGGTTAGGATTTTTAAGTTTTGCACTGTTTTTAATTGTGTTTTATACTCTGTGTGTGTGTGTGTGTGTGTCCCCGTCCCCTCTTGTATTTTATTGGACTGTACATCGCTCAGAGTGGCCGGATGTCTGGCCAGATGGGTGATTCATAAATATAATAAATAAATAAACAAATGATTCCAGTATAAGAGCCCTTTGACCACAAACTATTGTCATCAAAATATGTGCATACTCCGCATTCCCCGGCCAATAACATCTAGAACTAGAAGTTTTGTTTTGAAATACATCGCACATCGCCAGAGCACGGAGCAGAATAGTAACATAGCCTTCTTTAAAAAATTGATGCTGTCCACAGAAGCCTACCACCTCCTACTGTACATTCTTACATTATATTATGCTAACTGCTGAACAGGCCAACATTGTCTAAAAAACACCATGCTGTGCTGAATGACTAATACTAGAAAACAATACAATTTTTGCAGGAGCTGTTTGATGAGTTTTGCATTGGTTCTCTAAGAATTAAAGCATTTTAATTTTAATCCCCTTTGTGGGACGCACAATGGGCATACATTAGCTAGCTCTTCTAGGGGGAAAAACAAGTCAACACACTAACTTAAAAAAGTTAATGCTGCACTGAAAAAGTGCAAAGCAAATAGTCTACAACAGCTCAGCTTGTGCAGCTTCTGGCCACAACAGAGCTGAAGAGCAAGATGACTTTACATAGACTATACTGCTTACACATACTACTTGGCTATTTCTGTTGAGGGGGCAGAGGTCCGCGAGCTGTCCCTATTGTTCCCTGTGATGCATAGAATTATAGCACTGAAGTTTATACAGTAGTCTCACAGTTTAAGCCTTTTTCCTCAGGAAAAAAAGGTGCATCAGAGGTTAAGCAAGGGAAAACCAGAAGAACCAATGCAAATAATGTTAGCAATAATGTAAGCAGCGGATGCTACAGGCATGAAATTAGTAAAGGTACCAGTAGAAGTGACTTCCTAGAGTGCACCTTCACAGAAAACTGCCCCCTTTCCTTGTCAAAATTAATCAATTAGTATGAATGCATGTTACCATGAGAGCAAACTGGTATACCACAACTGGCACCTCTTTCTAGAGCAAAAACAAACAAACAAGTTTCTTTACAACTCTTATATTGAAGCCAGTATTCCTGAGTATGAAGGGGGAGAAATTAGTTTGGTTCGCATTTTAGTGCAAGCTTTTGCACTTTAATACCAATAGGTAAACTGAAACTCAGTAATCCTGTCAAATTCACACCTCACTGAATTTTGCAATAAAGTTCTCCAATCAAAAAATGCATATAAAATGTGTATGTTAGTGAAAATAACATTAAAAAAGCATTGTATTAGGAAAATTGTTTGCAAATGTGTATTAGATAAAATTATGTACAAAAAGAGATGTATTAGGAGAAATGCACACAAAAATGTGCACAATTTTTCATGCAAACTCTAAAACTCTTTGTTGTATTCTGCCCCTCTGTATCAAATGTGAAGCCTGCAAGCAGAATTTCTATCTAGATAATTGGCTAGTTTATTTCTGAAGCCATCTCCTATTTTAAATGTGTGGAGAAACGAGCCTTTGGGGGTACACACACACACCTCATGTGTGAACCGGCTGGGGTGGGGTGTGCATAGTTAGCGTGTAGAGAAAAGAGTTTTTAGGGTTCCTGCATGCATGCAGGAACAAACAAACACACATACACACACACACACACACACACACACACACGCGCGCGCGCCTCCTCATGAGTAAACCAGGTGGGGGCTGGGAGGAAGCCAAAGGTGATGGAACATGAGATGGGGCCTGGCGTCTAGCGTCTAGAAGTCTGGAGGAGCCAGGCTGAAGGCATTCACATGCAGATAGTTCAAGCCATGACTCACAGTTCCCTTTCCCCCTGCATGGCCAGGTGAAATTCAAATTGATTGGCTGAAGAAAGAAGGCTACAGAAAAGGGGAGGGGGATGAGCTTTTTCCCCACGTGGAAGCCTTTGTTCCTGGTCAGTCCTTTTTGGTAGCGTGCCGGCATGGCAGCACGCCAGCGAGGGGCCCGAGCCTTTAGGGGGGGCCCCCCTCAAGAACCGACCCCAGACAGCCTCTGGTAAAATTGGCTGGTTTGAGGGTACTAGGGAAAGCAAGCCTTGTAGGGGTTTACCCATCTTGGACCTTCGGGTAGGTGTGGTAATTCTCCATCGGGCAGCAAGGCTGTGCTGGATCTAACCCTTTGAAGAAGACACCCTCAGGTAACAGGTGTGTGCTTGAGAGATTTTAAGGAATCAGGTCTTTATTGTTTTATAGCTTTACTGTGTACTAAAGTGTCTCTCTATTTTGTGTGCTTCTCTTATTGCCTCATTTTGTTGTAAGATGCTACCAGAAATAAACCTTGTCTTGAGTTCACTCTACATGGGTTTTGTAGTACTCTGTTGGTTCAGTATCTAAATCCAGGTTACAGAAATTAAAGGCGAGTCCCTGAACAGAGATTCAAGTAGGGTTGCAGATAGCTGAGGCTGGCAATCTGGTACCTTGAGATCTCTGGGGGTCTTGGTTCCTTTGCCAGCAGGCAAGGGTGGGGTAGTGGCGGGTCAGCCAGCCCCCCCTTCAGGGCCACATGGTGGCAAGTGCTGGGTTCCCTTTGCAGGGAGGAAAAGGTTGGGAGTCTGGCGGGCCAGCCAGCCCCCCCTCTTCCTCCACAAAATGCAATGAATTTCATTCTGTTATGCATACACACAAGAGACAACTAATGTTTTAGTAATCTTAGTTCACATGATCACTGAAGCGCTTACGATCTAAAATTAGTAGGTTTTACCCACAGTCTGAAAACCAGCACAGAATGTCTCCATTGATAGATGACAGCCCATTAGAGGAACTGTGAAGGACCTGGCTCCAAGCCTAAGGGAGTCTTTTGGGGACAAGGTTCGAAGGGAGAGAATTTATCCTGAGTGGGCCTCGTCTCAAGTAGCCATGGGCCAGCTGGCTTTATCTTGGGCAAAACAGTAAGGCCTAGAGGCCACTCCCCAGAATGTGTTCTATTGAATGTACAACAATCCCTTCCCTAGGCTGTTTCTGGAATTGAATATGGCACCTCAGAAAGCTATTAGATGCAGTGTTATCTGAATATATTGGTGCAAAGAATATGCACAACTCCACTATTCTGCAAGGATCCATCTGCTCGCCACTGCTGTGTAGTGGTGCAATGCGAACAGTGTGTGGGTTGCTTTACAGCAGGGGTGGGGGGGACCTGTATGACCCTCCAGATATTTTCGCCTACAACTCCCATCAGCCCCATCCAGCATGGCCAATGGTTAGGGATGATGGGAGTTGTAGTCCAACAACATCTGGAGGGCCGATTCCCCACCCCTGCTTTACAGATATGGTAAGGTCTTTCTTTAGAAGGTGTACAATCTGTGTGAACTGGACAAGAGGGATTAGGGAAGGGCAATAAGGAAAGGAGATTTCATAGATTTCACAGATCATAGAGTTGGAAGGAGCCTACAAGGCTATCGAGTCCAACCCCCTGCTCAATGCAGGAAACTAGAGGAGGGGTCTCCCATCCAAGTAATAACCAGGCCTGACCCTGCTTAGCTTTCCACACTCAGACAAGCTGAGCCAGAGGCCTGATCAGAAGTGACCATGTCTGGATAATCAAAAATAGAGCATTACAGTAAGCATGGAGGCAGGAATGAGTTTCATCATGTCCTGCCCTGCTCTGACCAACAGGGTTTTGTGGCCTTTGGTAAGCAAGACAGGGTCTTGCCAGTTTGCTGACTTCAGCTTGCTAGCAATTCCAGCTGTGCATGCCAACTCAGCACAATAGAGCATTCATCCTGCTCAGGTATATAGTAAGTAGCCAATGTTGTTGTTTTTAATAGCAAACAGTTAAGGCATAGAACAATTGCATTTCACAGCACCAGGGGGTCCTTCAGTAACCTAAATATGAAGCCTAGAGAACTTCTTTCCTGGGGGGGGGGGGAGATAAACATGTTTTGCATTGCGTTACAGTAAGATATGTGTTAGTAAGTTACAGTCCAACAAACTCCACCAAAAGTGCTTGCCCCCTTCAACCTCCTAACCATTAAGCTGTCACTCTTGGGCTTACAGACAACAGCTACTAGTATACAGAAAAAAAGGGAATTAGTATTTAGTAAGCAGAGCACATATTCACACCACATCCAACGAATTGATGTACTTAACAAGGATCTTTCTTGGATATGTTTTCTGTTCCTGTGTTGAAACAGAATTGAATTTCTCTTCCAAGTGTACACAGTCATGGCCAAGAGTTACACATAAGCATCATTCCATGTACACACCTTTCACAGGCTGCCAGCCAACGGCCCAGCATTAGGCTTATGCTAAAGTCCCATTCAAATAAACAGAAGCTGGGAAGCAGCCGTTATTATTAAGCAGTTATTTAGATGTTATTAAGGTGTTGTTGTTTTTTTTAAAAAAACCCTTTAAGTGGGTTCTGTAATAATTTACTGACATATGCCTTAATCTTTCAGCTAAAATCTAAATAAATATTACTCTGAATAATTTTTGAAAGATTATTATTGTATGCAAAAAATAGACAGCCTTCATTAATCCTTTTCAGGGCCAAGCTAGTTGTGAGGACACTCACATAATTGGCAATTGTTGGGTATCTTTTGTTTTGTGTTTAGCATAATAGAGGGTACAATCCAGATAGGGACCCTGGTGGAGTTAAGGGAGCTTTAACCCTTTATCTCCCAATGTGGTACCAATCCCAATTACCCCTCCTGCATCCAGTTACTCAAAAAACAAAACAAAACAAAACACACACCACAACCCCGCAATTCATACAATTTCTAATTGCACGAATGACATCATGTCTAGTTTAGTACTCAGACTAATAAATTTCCTTCAACTAAATGCAGAATCATTTACTACTGAAGAGCCACCACCAACACAGCAGTCCAGGTCTAAAGGCCCACCCACCGACTGCCTATATCAGCAGTGCAATCCCCTTTTAAATGGATGAAAAATGGCAACTGATAATTTAACTGGATTTTTTAAAGCCTGTTTTTAGAGAAACCATAAGCATTACCTGAACACATTTATTTCAAACATTGCCTACTTTGCACAAAAAAACCTTGTAGGTTTGCTATTTTTATAATTTATGAAGAAAGCGAAGAAAAGACAGCACACATTTCTGCAAATGTTGAAATTGTCCAGCAATCCGGATGATCCAGGTGTTTGAAAGTAAGTTGGCTCCACAGAAACATGTAAAGCAGACTATATATTTTGTTCCACAATAAGATAGCATTTTACTTCTTCTGTATCTCTTTTGATTCTGTTTACAAAGCATAGGGACCAAAGGATAACAGCTCCAAGTGGCCAAGCTAAGACATTTGTGAAGGTAATGCTCTTTCTCTCAGCACTGAATGCAATGACAAACACATTTTTTTATATTAAATGTTTAGGAGTTCAGCAAAGCAATTTTGGACAGTAAAATAATTGGACATGTAAGTGTACCAAAATATGCTTACAAAAAAAGGAAGCACATTAATTGTGTTTGAAGTGAGTAACTGCAGGGGGTGGAAGTGAAAGCACAAAACTGAAGATTATCTGAAAAGCTAAGCTGACCAAATATTGGGCTACCAGCATTTTTCTCCTCATCGTCAGTACAATACATGGTATTACGGACTCAGCAATCAAAACCTGTTCCCAGACTTTACAGAATACTGTCTTACAGCTTTTGCAACAGTACTTGTCCAGCTATGCATTTGAAAAAGACCCGAGTGATAGTTCCAGTGTCTAACAAATTACAGGCCTTAATGACTTAAGGGCCAAACTAGAGCTATTAACAATAGGTCGGTGTGTCTTAAAACATAGAACTGGCTCAATCACTTAGAAAGAGATGGCTGGAAGATCACCAGCAAAAACAGCAAAAGGTGTTTAACAGCAAAAGTTGTGAGTGGCTAAGGAGTACAGAATCCTCCTCTCATCCACTGCTTATCTTTCCATAACTTCTTCCCCTGAGTAATTTTCACCTCAGCTGAGCTTAGATACTGAAGTTACCTCAACTGGGAGGTAAGCAGTAGGTATAGGAAGGATTTGTCACCACCCATAGATTTCATAGATCATAGAGTTGGAAGGAGCCTACAAGGCTATCGAGTCCAACCCAACCCCCGGCTCAATGCAGGAAACTAGAGGAGGGGTCTCCCATCCAAGTAATAACCAGGCCTGACCTTGCTTAGCTTTCCACACTCAGGCAAGCTGAGCCAGCATAAGCCACATCCACAATGCCTCTGTTTCAAGCTCCTCTTAAAACCTGTATCAGTCATTACACATGTATACATGCATAGTACTTCTGTGTCCCTGTGAACAATGACTTGAATGATTTCTACACCCACAACAATCTGGTAAAATAATCCTGGCATGCACACCAAAGCAGAATAGCTATCTCAGGATTGCATTCCACCATCACCATTCATTTACCAGTGTGGAGAAAGCCCAACACAAGTCTGCACACACACACCCAGTTTTCCCCTCAGGGAGGGGGCGAGGGGGGAGGGATGAAGTCACAGGGGAAGCAGCCAGACAGGTCGTCATCTCCAACAAGAAGAGTCTCGGTGGAGATCCACAAAAACCCAGGAAGGACCATCAAGGACCATCAAACTATCAGGGCAGTCTCAAAGAGCTGTAAAGTACCAGTACATCACCTTTTTCTCAGGCAGGAATAAGCCCACCTGAAACAAAGGGGCAGGCATAAGCCCCCACCTGACCTGGAGGGCGGGGAGAGCGGGAACTCTGGGGTAGAAAACCCCTCTCCCTTCCGGTAAAGGGTTGTTGGGAACCAGGGTACATCGGGGCCAGCTTCGTCCTTCAAGCGGCAGCCCGAATAAGCCAGTCTCATCCCCGGATCGGCCGACCCAGAGCCAGGCTGAAACTGACTAGGCGTAGAGTCTCTGATCTGAGGTAATTGACCAGATTCAATCCGCTAGTCTAAGAGCCTGTTCATTGAGTAACAGCAGGGGTCAACTAAAGTTGTGTTGACATTGTAGTATTCCTAGAGCGCTGTTAGTCCCGTTCTGTGTTTTTGTATAAACAAATAAAAGCCTTATTTGGTCATTTAAAGGGCTGCGGTTTCCTCTTGTGCGCGAAAGCCTCGCAGGTGGTCGCCAGCGCTCGTACGGGCTGTAACTCAGTGCCGGTTAACCCGTTAAGCGCCGAACTCACGCAAAGGATCCTGCTAGTGATCCTTCACATGGTGGCAGACGACGGGACAATTGGAAACCACAAGTAACAGACGGAACTAACAGGGTCTAGGGCAGGCTAGCGGATTGCTAGAAAGTGCTCAGACCAAAGTCATGAATAGCCTGAGCCAAGAACAGCTGGAGCTAGGGAGCAGCCCAGAGACCCCAACCAGAGTAGGGAGCCAGATCTCCACAATGGAGTGGGTAGTGCGGCCGAGGATTGCAAACCAGGAAGGGGGAGAGCCCCCTCATCCGTGCTGGCAGGGCGGGAACCCAAGCAATGGGGTAGCCCCAGCCTTACGAGTAGCCTCAGGAGAAGCGAGAGGAGGGACCCCGAGTTAGAGGAAGACCTCGACGGAGGGGTTGCTGGTGGGGCCATAAGAGGAGGAAGCTTAGATGCCCTCTTCCCCCAACTTAATTGGCAGCAGACCAGGGAGGTGATGCGACATCAACAAGAGATGGTCCAGCATCAGCAAGCGGCGCTGCAGATGCAGCTGGAGTTGGCCAGGCTGACCGCGGGCGCCGGACAGGGGGGACCACCTACACCCCAGAGTGGGAGCACCCCGACCCCTAAATGGGACAGGAAGCAATTCCCCACCTACAAGCCCGGGCAGGACATGTTGATCTTCTTCACCCTGTTCGAAGCTGCCTGCCTGGAGCAGAAAGTGCCGGACAATTTGCGAATGTCCGCCTTGAGGACTCAGGTCAGCGGGGAACTGGCTGATCTCTTGGGCATTCACACCCAAACTGCCCCTTTGGACTATGTTGCATTTAAAGAGGCTGTGAGGGAGCGGTTTGCCCTCACAGCCGAACACTGTCGCCGTAAATTTCGTTACGGGCAGCCTTCCCCAGGAGACACGTATGCCTCCTGGATGGCGCACCTGGGGCAGGTCTAGGATGCGTGGATTGGGGCCACCGGGAGAACCACCTTGGCGGAGGTGCGGGAGCTCCTGATCCAAGAACAATTTTGTGCCACTATCCCAGAGGATTTGGCTACGGCGGTGAGGGACCGGGACCCCCCAAACTGTCGGGAGATGGGCAAGTTGGCAGACCAAATGGGGCTGTATCGGCAGCCCAAAGGGATGAAGGGGGGCAACCTCAGTCGTGGCGGGGCCAGAGGGAGTGCAGAGAAGGGCAATCCCAAACCTCGGGAGGGAGCCCCAAGCAAGCCCAAAGAGAGCCCCAGCACCAGTGGCTGCTTTTACTGCAAAGAACCGGGTCACCTCAAGAGGAGTTGCCCCAAGCTCCTTGCGAAGAACCGCAACTCCAAGACATCCCCGGGCAAGGTGGGAAGGATGCTCGCTCCAGAGTCCCGCAAACCAGAAGAACATGAAGAAGATCAGCAATCAAGCTCGTCCCTCGAAGAGGAAGGACAGGTTGCTTACCTGTAACTGTGGTTCTTCGAGTGGTCATCTGTGCAGTCACACATATGGGCTCTGCGCGTGCGCGGAGGCCGCTTCGGGAAAGTTCTATAGCTGAGTAAAATTTTGGGCGGGAACCCCTCCCCCCTGCGTCTCCCTTGCGCGGGTTCCCGCCCTCTCCCTCAGTTCCCCTGAGACCGCCATCGTGATCCCAGTACCAAGGGAGAACATAGGAAGAGGTTTCCCCAACTTCCTAATACCAATACCGAAAGTCCAATTCGATGGTGTCGTACGGTATCGATCATAGTGAGCCCAAAAGTCCCGGTTCAGTACACCATCAAACTCGACAGTGACACCGCAGCGGGGATGGATGGGCGGGTTGTGTGACTGCACAGATGACCACTCGAAGAACCACAGTTACAGGTAAGCAACCTGACCTTCTTCTTCGTGGTCTCTGTGCATCACACATATGGGCAGAGTAGCAAGCTGACTTACCGGTGGAGGGTCGGTGTCGTCGTTACTGAAGGACCGAGGAAAGGACAGCTCTGCCAAAGGCGTTGTCCCTCCGGGATCGGACATCGACTCGGTAGTGTGATACGAACGTCAAAGGCGTGGACCACGTAGCCGCCTTGCAGACATCCGTCAACGAGACTCCTCTCGCGAAAGCCGTCGAGGCCGATACGGCTCTGGTAGAATGAGCTCGCACCGAGCTCGGCAATCGCCGATGTTTGAGCTCGTAGGCCAACTCGATGCAATCGACAATCCACGCAGATAGACGTTGTGTCGAGACCGGTAGCCCTTTGGAGTGACCACCGTAACAGATAAAGAGACGGGGAGATCTCCTTATGGACTCAGTGCGGGACTTGTAGAACAATAGGGCCCTTCGCACGTCCAGCATGTGGAGTTGATGTTCCAATGGAGTCGACGGGCTTTGGAAGAAAGCCGGCAAAATAATGTCCTGGTCCAAGTGAAAGGAGGATACGACCTTGGGAGTGAAGGCCAGATCCGGGCGCAGCACAGCCTTCTCTTTGTGGAAGCTGAGGTACGGAGGATCGACTCGTAGCGCCGCCAGTTCGGATGCTCTCCGAGCAGAGGTGATTGCGACAAGAAATACGGTCTTAAAAGTTACTAAGCGGAGATCCGTTGTCGCCATTGGTTCAAAAGGTTTAGACATGAGTGCCTGCAGCACCAACTGGAGGTCCCATACCGGAGTGACTGGTTTCACCGAAGGGGTCATGTTCTTCAGTCCCCTCATGAAATGCTTGACTAACGGGTTCGAGAATAGAGTGGACCCATCCAGGCCATTGTGGTACGCCGACAGGGCAGCTAAATAGACCTTTAACGAGGCCGTCTTAAGCCCCTTGTGATGCAAATGAAGTATGAATTGCAGTACTTGCTGAATAGGAACGCTCGAGTAAGGCACTTCGATCCGACCGAGGTAATCACAGAAGGCTTTCCATTTTCTTGCATATGAAGCCCTGGTGGATGGCTTCCACGCTTCCTGCAGCACGAGCTTGATCTCCGAAGGGAGTGCGCTCGGTATCAGATTAGCCATGCTGTGAGTTTCAAAATGGCTGGATTCGGGTGTAACAGCGCGCCTCGAGCTTGGGAGAGTATCGTTGATGTGTTCGGTAGAGAGCGATACTGTCCCCTGGAGAGTCGTAGAAGTGGTGCGAACCATGCTTGCCTCGGCCACCACGGAGTCACCAGGATGCAGTTCGTGCCCTCGGATTGGATTTTCGAAATCACTTTGGCTAGCAATGGAATTGGTGGGAATATGTAGAACAGAGTCCCGGACCAGGTTATCTGGAACGCGTCCCCGATCGACGCAACGTCGTGTCCCGCTCTGCTGCAGAAATTGTGACAGGCTGTATTGGTTGAAGTGGCGAAGAGATCCACTGTTGGGGTTCCCCATAGGTGGAACAGCGACTGTCGAATTCGAGTGTCGAGTTGCCACTCGTGGGAGTCTAGTGACAACCTGCTCAGCGCATCCGCTAGTGTGTTGTCTTTTCCCGCAATGTGGATGGCCCTCACCGAAATACGACGAGGGATCATCCAGTCGAACATACGGAGAGTTAGGTTCGTTAGTCGTAACGAGCGGGTGCCTCCCTCCTTGTTCAAGTAGGCCACAACCGTAGTATTGTCCATGACCACTTGTAGGTGTCTCGCAGCGAGCATGGGTTCGAGGGATTTCATCGAGTTCCAGACAGCTTTGAGTTCTAGGATGTTGATGTGCCTCCCTCGGTCTCGCGGGCTCCATTGTCCTTGCACTGTGTGGCTCCCGCAGTGGGCTCCCCAGCCCAGGAGCGAAGCGTCCGTCGTGAGCGTAAGCGAGGGAGGAATGGGTTGGAAGGGCAGCCCTTTCGCCAGATTGGAGCGGATCACCCACCATCGGAGGGACTGCTTTATGTTGGACGGAATAGTCAGTTTCGTTCGGTGTGCATTCCTCTCGGAATCGAACCACCTTATGAACCAGTTTTGGAGCTGGCGCATACGAAGTCGGGCGAGAGGAACAACCGGAATGGACGAGGCCATGAGACCGAGGAGGCGTTGGATCGAGTAGGCTGTGCATGACATCGCCTTTTGTAGTTTCGAGGCGAGGGTAAGAATTTTCAGAGTTCTGTCTTCTGGTAGAAAGGCACGACCGACCGTGGCATCTAATAAGGCTCCGATGAATTGAATCCGTTGAGTCGGAAATAGAGTGGACTTCTTGTCGTTGAGGCAGAGACCGAGAGTGGACAAAGTGTCTGTGGTCAGAAGGAGGGCGCTCCGAAGCTCCCGAGCAGATGGAGCAACGATGAGCCAGTCGTCCAGGTAGGGGTAGAGCGTCACCCCTTGAGTTCGTAGGGCAGCGCAGACTACTGCCATACACTTGGTAAACACTCTCGGTGCCGTCGAAAGTCCGAATGGAAGTACCTTGAATTGGTAAGCTTCGGATCCGATCTTGAACCTCAGGTACTTCTGGCTGTCTCGATGGATCCCTATGTGAAAGTAGGCATCCTGAAGATCGATGGATGCAAACCAGTCGTTCTTGCGAAGGAGAGGCAAGATCGACTGGAGAGTGACCATCCTGAACTTCTTGGGTGGAATGTAGAAGTTCACTGATCGCAGATCCAGGATCGGGCGGAGCCCTCCATCTTTCTTTGACACCGTGAAATACCTGGAGTAAAGGCCGTCTTGTGCCAGGTGGAGTGGAACCATCTCGATGGCTCCTTTGAGTAGCAAAGAAGCGACCTCCTCCCGCAGCGGCTGGGATGGCTGCGTGGTGCGGGTGCCGAGAAAAGTTGGGAGAGAATCGAACTCGATCCTGTACCCCTGCCGGATGATGTCCAGAACCCAACGATCGGTGGTAATTTTCTTCCATGATGGTAGGAAGAAGGATAGTCGAGTTCCGAACTGAGGTCGAGCCGGGATCGGAGTAGAGAAATCGGTCGTGCCTTGGGTCGCGTCAAACCCGACGTCTTTGAAAGTCGCCTCCTTTACGGGAGCCCCGGTACCGTTGCTGCTGGAACTGACGGCTCGGTGCCCGGGGCTGCTGTGGACGAGAACGACTGTCCTGCCACTGCTGGAGTTGCTGACCCTGTTGGCCCGGAGCCACTGGTTGTGGATACGGAGCCCACCTGCGGCGTCTGAATGGTTTGGAAGATGCTTGGGGGAGCAGGCCCATCTTCCTCGCATTCACCCGCGCTTTCTGGACCGCGTCGAGAGAGTCGTCGGTCTTATAGTTAAACAGGCCGACTCCATCGAAGGGCAGATTTTCAATTTTGGCCTTGGCTTCTGTGGTCAGAGTAGAGGACCTCAGCCAGGCATGTCGGCGGAGCGCGACTGCGCTCACGAGGGATCTCCCATGGCAGTCTCCCTGGTGTCTGGCCGTATGGATTTGTTGTCTGGAGGTGTTCGTTGCCTCGGCCTGGAAGACTCTGGCTAAGTCTCTCTTCTCGTCCGGAAGGTAGTCGATCAGTCCACTCATCTTTTCCCACAGGAAGAGTTGGTACCGAGCCATCGTGGCTTGGTACCCGGCAACCCGGATCCCCAGGGCGCTAGAGGTGTAGACTCTTCGTCCGAAGTTGTCTAACCTTTTTCCTTCGGGGTCGGACGGAGTGGAATGCTGTTTTCCCGATCTCGACTGCGCTGATTCGACTATCATCGAGTTCGGTGTGGGATGGGAGAAGAGAAACTTAGCTGTGTCCGGCCTGATCTTGTACAGTGCGTCCAGACGCTTTGCCGCAGGAGGAGTTGTGGATGGTGAGCTCCACGATCCCTGCACCGTCTCCAGCATTGTCGGGGTGATAGGGAGCAGAGTCGGGCCCGAAGAGGATTTGGAGACCGCGTTGAAGAGAGGATCCACCTGCTTTTTCTCTTCGGCCGCAGTCTCAAGTCCGAGGGCTTGAGCCATCCTTAGGACCTGGTCTTGGAAGGTGCCCATGTCTTCCGAGGGGGACACACCCGCTTGAGTGGAGACGACCTGGTCCGGAGATGTGGACGATGGGGACAAGGAGATAATCGAGTCCGAGTCTGTCATGGGAGACCGCGGAGTCGAAGACCTGCGAGAGCGGGACACCGAGACTATCGAGGCCGTAGCTAGGCGATCGTCCCTCTCTTCCAATTCTCTCTCCTCCACCTGAGAAGGGAGGGCCAGAGCGCGGCGTGAAGGGGACGTCCTGAGGTCGGCACGCATCCCCTCTTGTCTGGGATGAGGACGTCGTTCATCCCTTCTCGGAGAGTGCCTCCTAAGTGGGGACCTCTCTCTGGAACGGTACACCCTGGTCTGGTACCTGTAGTCAGACACAGGGGAGTGCCTTCGGCGGTAGGTATAGTGCGACGCCCTAGAGAATCTCGAATCCCTCGAGTCTCTCGAATCCTGGGATCTTTCCCTGTATCTTCGGGAGTCCCGGGCCATACGGGAATTGGACGACCTCGAGGATGCCCGATCCCGGGTGATCAGTACCTCCTCGATCTCGAGGGAGCTAGACCGAGTTCATGGAGTACGAGCCCGTATCGCACGAACTGGTGAGGCCAGAGCTGGAAGCGCCATAGTCGGTTCCGATGCAGAGGCCGTAGGTCTCGGTTCCGATGGTGAGTCCGGTATCTCGCCTTCAGATACAGAGGTACGGACAGCCTCCCTCGATCCCGAGGGGGCTTTCGGCGAAGAGCGTTGAGGTGGGTCCCTCGAGCCCGAGGAAACCCGTGGTGGAGGCGACTTCAATCCAGTCTCCCTCGATCCCGAGGGGACTCTTGGAGATGAGCAAGGAGGAGGATCCCTCGAGCCCGAGGGAACCCGAGCAGGAGGAGATTGCAGCCCAGCCGGGCGTTCAGCGGTCACGACGTCCGTCGGATCCGGGGCTACCGTCGATCTCGATCCCGAGAGAGACGAAGCCAATTTCTTTGCCAATCTCCTTGCTTTTTCTTTTCGCTCCTTGCTCTTCCTTTTCTCCTCCTTTTCTCGACGAGCTTTTTTAGCTTTGCTCTTCGATATCATCGCCGCCATGTAGGCCTCCTGAGCTGTCCGCTGAGGAGACCGTGTGCAATGGAGGCGTACTAGGCCTAGCCTAGTAGGCTTTTCCGCGGGCGGTTGGAGGGCCTTTTTGTACAGAATGGCCGTCAGTTTGTCCGCCCTGTGCTTCCTCGCTTGCTTGGTGAACGCTTGGCAATGATGGCAAGCGTCCACATTGTGGCCTTCGCCAAGGCAGGCGAGGCATAACGAGTGTCCGTCAGCCGGAGGAAGCTTCGTCCCACACCTTACGCATTTGCGGAAGGGGGCTTTCGGAGCCATAATCAGAATTAAAGGATCCCACGACGAAAAACGGGGGGAAAGATGTAAAGAATACTCAGTTTTTGGTGGATTCTATGAAGAATCGAAGAACCTCTCGAAGAAACAGCCACACGCGATGGCGGTCGAAGAGGAACTGAGGGAGAGGGCGGGAACCCGCGCAAGGGAGACGCAGGGGGGAGGGGTTCCCGCCCAAAATTTTACTCAGCTATAGAACTTTCCCGAAGCGGCCTCCGCGCACGCGCAGAGCCCATATGTGTGATGCACAGAGACCACGAAGAAGAAGTAGAAGATGCAGCGCGGTCCCTGATGAGCGGAGGACAGCATTCCCTTGGGGCCATCTCGCAAGCATCCCTGATGTGCATTGCCTCGCCAGAGCAACTGCGTTGGAGCCAGAGCAAATTCTGTGAGTCCATCTCTGTGAACAATGTTTCCCATGTAGGGTATAAGGACACTGGGGCGGACATAACTGCTTTACCTCAGAGTAAGGTAAAGAAGAGACAGCTGTTAAAAGAGCGTACCTGTGCCATAAAGCCCTATAACTCCCCCAACATAGCTGTTCCCCTTGCCCGGGTCTGGGTCAAGTACAAGGGGTGGGAAGGGAAGATGGATGTTATAGTACATAGACAACAAGAATGGGAGATCATCATTAGGAACGACATTGCGTTCCGGGCTGCCCAGGTCAAGGTGGGAGTGGTGACACGAAGTCAGGCCAAACAAGCCCCTGCCCCACAGCCTCCCAGCCCCCCAGCCCCCCATCCTGGTCGCGGTAAAGTGACCCCGACAACCAACTGTTCTCCATCGCTCCCCTCTGCTTCGGTGAGGGAGGAGGACCAAGGGGGGTTCGCCCCAATGGCCCGAGATTTTAGAGCTCAAGAGGTATTCCAGGAGGAGCAACAGCGCGACCCGTCCCTCCGAGAATGCCGGGATCGGGCCGGTCAAGTGTTGGGGGCAGGGGACCGGTCAGAACAGTTTTTGTGGGAAGCAGGAGCCCTTTACCGAGAGTTCTGCCCAAAAACCGAACCGGGTCCCCAACCAAAGAAAAGACAATTAGTTGTGCCTGCAAGGTACCGCCAGGCTGTGCTGCAGTTGGCCCACGATGTAGCGTGAGGAGGTCACTTGAGACAGAAACGGACATTAGCCAGGGTGACAGAAGAGTTTTACTGGCCCAAAGTGGCGAATGAAGTCCGAGAGTATTGTCGGCCCTGCGATGTCTGCCAGCGGGTGAGGCATAACCGGGACCACCCGAAAGCCCCCCTTCAACCCCTACCCATTGTGGGCACCCCTTTTGAAAGGATAGAGATGGATATTGTGGGACCCTTGAATCCCTCCACCAAGACGGGGAAGAACTTTATACTGACTGTTGTTGACTTTGCCACTCGCTATGCCGAGGCTTTTGCCCTAGCCTCCATTTCCGCCACCAGCCTGGCTAAGACTCTCCTTTCTCTTTTCGCCCGCCTAAGAATGCCCCACACGGTGGTTTCGGACTGCGGCACGAGATTCGTGTCCAAATTGTTTTTAAAAATGTGAGAACTGGGGTGTGTGGAGCATCTGACTTCGGTGCCATATCATCACGAGACAAATGGGCTGGTAGAGCGTTTCAATCAGACTCTTGAGAAAATGATCAGAGCTTATGCGGCTAAGCACCCCGGGACTTGGGATCAAGCTCTCCCCTACCTGTTGTTCGCATACGGGACTCCCCCCAAGAGAGCCTGAGATTCTCCCCCAACGAACTGATGTTTGGGAGGGAGCTAAGGGGACCTTTGGGTCTGTTACAGGCGGAATGGGAGGGGGTTGCCGCAGAATCTTCCATGCCGGTGCATGCCTTCATGCAGCACCTCCAAACTGTCCTTCGGGAGGTGCGAGAGACGGCACAACAGCATCTCAGAGCAGCACAACAGCGGCAGAGCGCGTGGTACAACCGGACGGCTGTGCCACGGACTTTTGAAGTGAGGGACCAGGTGTTGGTACTGCGCCCCCCAAAAGCAGACAAATTGTGTTTGAAATGGGAGGGTCCGGAGACTGTGATTAGAAGGTCGGGGGAGGTGAACTATCAAGTGGCTTTTCCTGGACAGCCGGGGAGGCAAAAGGTATTTCATGTGAATATGTTAAAATTGTATGTGGAACGGGGAACGAAGGTGGGGGGAGTGCAAGAATGTGCAGATCAGGTAACCTCTGACGGGGATTTATTGGCCGAATGGGGGGAAGGGGGAGGAAGGGATGAGATCCAACTGTCCCCCTCTCTGTCGGAACAGCAGCGGCGGCAGATTATCCAGGTCTTAGAGGACTTCCAGCCTATGTTCTCTGACCGTCCGGGATGCACCACACTCGCACAACATACCATTGACACGGGGAATAGCCCCCCTATACAGTCCCTACCCTACCGGGCGGTGGGGCCCCATGCCCAGGTCATTGCCGATGAAGTCCAAGCCATGCTGGACATTGGAGTCATTGTCCCCAGCTCTAGCCCCTGGTCCTCCCCTATAGTGTTAGTAGCCAAGAAAGATGGGGGTGTTCGGTTCTGCGTCGATTATCGAAAAATAAACAAAGTGACTGTCCCTGACCCATACCCCATCCCCAACATGGATGTGCTGTTAGAACGGCTAGGGGGGGCCAAGTACATTACTACCCTAGACCTGACGAAGGGTTACTGGCAGGTCCCGCTTGATTCGGATGCTGCCTTGAAGTCCGCTTTTGTGACCCACCTGGGGCTGTTCCAATTCACCACCCTCCCTTTCGGGGTCCAGAACAGTCCCGCTACCTTCCAGAGGCTGGTGAATGGGATGCTGAATGGGCTAGGGGAGTTCGCCTGTGCATATCTAGACGATATAGCCATTTTTAGCTCCACTTGAGAGCAGCATTTGCAGCATGTCCGCCAGGTATTTCAGAAGATTCAAGACACAGGGCTGACTGTGAAGGCAAAAAAGTGCTAGGTCGGGCGGGGAGAGGTAGAGTACCTTGGACATAAGGTGGGGGGAAGTAGTGTCAAGCCCCTAAAAGCCAAGATAGAGTCGGTTCGCACCTGGCCCCAACCCCAGACGAAGAAACAGGTTCAGGCTTTTTTAAGGCTGGCTGGCTATTATCGTAAGTTTGTGCCCCATTTTAGCCAGCTAGCCGCCCCCCTGACAGATTTGTGCAAGAAGCGGCAACCCGTTAAGGTCCAGTGGTCCGCCGCTTGCCAAGCAGCGTTCGAGGGATTGAAAGCCTGCTTGATGGCAGCCCCTGTGCTGCAAGCACCAGATTTTGAAGCCCATTTTGTCCTGCAGACGGATGCCTCAGAAGCAGGGATGGGAGCCGTCTTGCTGCAGGAGCGGCCAGGGCAAGGGCTGTGCCCCTGTCGCCTTTCTAAGCAAAAAACTTTTGCCTCGAGAGCAGAACTTGGCCACTGTCGAGAAAGAATGCCTGGCAATAGTGTGGGCAGTGACCAAGCTTCGCCCCTATCTGTGGGGCCGCCGGTTCCTGTTGCAAACCGACCATTCCCCCTTGTGCTGGCTAAATAGGGTAAAGGGGTCCAACCAAAAGTTGTTGCGGTAGAGTTTAGCCCTGCAAGATTTTGATTTTTCAGTAGAGCACATCAAGGGTAAGGACAACATCGTGGCAGATGGGTTGTCCCGGGCTTTCTCAGTAAGAGACAGTTAGATGGGGATTGGGGTGGTGGACCCCAATGCCATCTTTCCCCAAATGGGAGGGTGTGGAGAGAGCCCAACACAAGTCTGCACACACACACCCAGTTTTCCCCTCAGGGAGGGGGCGAGGGGGGAGGGATGAAGTCACAGGGGAAGCAGCCAGACAGGTCGTCATCCCCAACAAGGAAGAGTCTCGGTGGAGATCCACAAAAACCCAGGAAGGACCATCAAGGACCATCAAACTATCAGGGCAGTCTCAAAGAGCTGTAAAGTACCAGTACGTCACCTTCTTCCCGGGCAGGAATAAGCCCACCTGAAACAAAGGGGCAGGCATAAGCCCCCACCTGACCTGGAGGGCGGGGAGAGCGGGAACTCCGGGGTAGAAAACCCCTCTCCCTTCCGGTAAAGGGTTGTTGGGAACCAGGGTACATCGGGGCCAGCTTCGTCCTTCAAGCGGCAGCCCGAATAAGCCAGTCTCATCCCCGGATCGGCCGACCCAGAGCCAGGCTGAAACTGACTAGGCATAGAGTCTCTGATCTGAGGTAATTGACCAGATTCAATCCGCTAGTCTAAGAGCCTGTTCATTGAGTAACGCAGGGGTCAACTAAAGTTGTGTTGACATTGTAGTATTCCTAGAGAGCTGTTAGTTCCGTTCTGTGTTTTTGTATAAACAAATAAAAGCCTTATTTGGTCATTTAAAGGGCTGCGGTTTCCTCTGTGCAGCGAAAGCCTCGCAGGTGGTCGCCAGCGCTCGTACGGGCTGTAACTCAGTGCCAGTTAACCCGTTAAGCGCCGAACTCACGCAAAGGATCCTGCTAGTGATCCTTCACAACCAGCAAAGACAAAGACATTCAAGATACCAATTTCCAGGCAATATTTCAGATGGCTCCCAGTTTTTGACATTTCATTGCCAGCTCAAAGAGAATTAATCCATCGGCAATCTTTCATTATTCATACAACAGTTTCACACAAGTTATTTTCTTTTCACTATCACTTCCTAGCCATTTGGCCAAGCCCACAATAATATAAAACAATTCAGATTACTGCATAAGTATTACTGACATCTTGCAGGGCCACATCTTTATTTGTATTTTGTATAGATCATCAGCTTTTCTCTTTAAGGTTCATGCAAATGACAAGCAACAAAAGAATCAGGCCCCTACATATATTTTAAAGAAGGAAACAGCAACTATTATATCTTCCTACGCATCATTGCAAGATTAATGCCTAAATGGACTACTTGCTCCTCCTCTGCTATTCAGTTATTCTGGGCCCAAAGTGGAGGATGCATCACTTTTCTGACTCCGCTATTACTTAAGTTTTCCCTTCTAGTCAGACAGCTCTCTCTCTTTACAATGCCCTCCACTTCCGGAGTAGCATCATTTTCCTTCGGCTAGATGTACCACTTCTTTAACCCTCTGTTGGTTTCCAAAAAGTGCACAGCTGTCTTTATTGCGCTTGTTCATTTAAATATATCGTGGCTCTGTTTTCATACCATCAAGGACCAAGTTTGCAATGACGCAGAACTTTCAAAATAAATAAATCATAAGGTTAGTCTGAAAAATGTTTACGTGAAAGACCATACACACAGGGCTGCTCGAGGATATGCTCTATGTTTTGTATTTCCATCTTAGCGCTGACAGGCTTCCCCCCCCCCCTATGGACAGTAAAAATGCCATAAGCAGCTGAACAAGAATATACCTACAGTTCACAGAGTTGGAAGCAGAGAGCAGAAGTGCTCTCCCCTACACAAACCTCCAACATAAAATCACCCTCTCATCGTGCAACATGGGAAGGACCTTATGATGATAAAAGTGAGCAGTTACGGGACAAAGCACTGCCCATTGTGGCAGCAACCTCGCCCCACACTGTGCTGCAGAGGGGGGGGAGCAGTGTGTGTGTGCCTATGACATGATGACAGAACAAACACTGCCTGCTACCGTATGCAATGCAGCACCTGTGAGGATATAAGGTAGTCCTCAATTCTCACCTTACTGCATATATGAGCAACAAAGCGTTTTTTTAAAGGATGGAATGAAATATCATTCGTTTTTTTCTCTTGACTAACAATAGCATTAGACATTACAGAAGACATGCAACTGCAGTTAAACAGGGCAGCACTGTGTCACTCCCCCCCCCCCTTAGCATCTAGTACAGGGGTGAGCCAGCTTGTGACTCTCCAGATGTTTTCAGCCTACAACTCCCATCACCCCTACCCAGCATAGTCAATGGTGAGGGATGAGGGGAGTTTTAGGTCAAAACATCTGGAGACCCACATGTTGCCCACCCCGATCTAGTAAGTTAAAAAGCACAGACTGTATCTGTGAAGTCACAGCAGTATACATATGTGGTTCACCTCTACTTTTATCCTCACAACCACCCTGTGAGGTAGGTTGGGCTAAGAAACGGTGAACTGGCCAAAGATCACCCAGTTTGTCGCTGAGCAGGGATTTGAACAGTCTGTCCAATACTCTAACCACTATATGGCACTGACTCTCCATATGACATCATTACACTCTGAATTTCCCTGCACCCATTCCATTCCAAAGACTGCTGCTTGCGGAGTCAGGGAAATAAACCACACTGAAGTCACTTCAGGCAATTCTGTTTACTGCCTTACGGGGCGGGGGGGGGGGGGCAAAGAGATGGGAGCTGTCATTTTTGGTGCATCTCTCTTTCTACCCTAACGTGAATACCGGGAAATGTATTTAGTGAATGCTGGGAAAATGTGTTCGCTGTGCAAGTTGTTGACAATTCAGAGTATTCACACTTAATGGGCAGGCCCTGTGCCACCATAATATAGCCTATAGCCAAACAAGCAAACCCCAAAAGCCACTTCCTGGAAAGTTCATTATGTTATTTAATTCAGCATGTGGAGAGAACAGGATCTAGCTAAAAGGCTATCCTGATCTCTCCCAGCAATGGCTGCCTGATAAAGTTCCTAATAAAGGAGATAAAAGTTGGAGTAGAGGCAGATTTTGTCAATTAATTAATTAATTAGATTTCTATACCATCTTTCCTCCAAGGACCCCAAGGCAACGTATATGATCTTTCTGTTCTCCTCACAACATCCCTGTGAGGTAGGCTAGACTGAGTCAGTAACTGGCCCAAAGTCCTCCAGTAAACTTCGAGTGGGGACTAGAGTCCCAGTCTGGCATTCTAACCACTACACCACACTGGCTCTCTTACCTGTAACTGATGCTCTTCGAGTGGTCACCTGCTCAGTTGAATCTATGCAGGCCCAAATCCCACTGATACCATGAAGATACCATAAAGAAGAAAATTCAACTCTGTTTCTTAAAAAATACATTTAACTGGGTAAAAGTTGTTCAGCTTTCCCATTTTGCCTTGCACATGCATGGTATACGCTCTCAGATGAGTAACAGCATGATCCTACACATGTCTACTCAGAAGTACGTCCCACTGAATTTAATAGAACATACACCCAGGACTGCAGTGTACAGGACTGCAGCCTAAGTTAGACACTAATAAATAAAAAAATCCATTCTTGTGTGTCCAAAGTACTGCACTAGACCTAGTCAGGTGTTCAGCCTGAATGCCTGAGGGCACAAAGTGTGTAGTGGGTGGGATGCACATGCACTACTCCCACCTACAACATCCTAACGCATGCCAGCTCCGACCTGTCTATTCCCAAGCTTCACACATTTAACATGTAAGTTTGAAGAGAGATTCTAATAATTTAAGCTGGACGCTCTTAGAAGCCTCCACATAATCAGCAACTCTGATCATGCAGGGTTCCCAGTTGCAGGGAACATGCAAAGGTCAAGAAGGGTGGGGCTGGTGTGTGTGCCCCTGGCCCCTACAAACTTTGTGCCCTCATGTATTCAAGATGAACACCTGAATAGAACTTCTATTTTTCTCCAATATGGGAAGCTAAGTGAAGGGGGAAAGTAATGGCCAGTTCCAAATTTAAGGAACTGGGACAACCTCAACGGGGCAGCACTGCAGTGATACAGAGTAAGGGGTGGCACGCAGACTGGTGACATTTGCCACTGACATACTCATCACAAAGACAACTGCTACTTATCCCCCTAGCTATAATGACATTACCAATGAACCACCTCAATTTCAAGATTACGCATATCATTATTTTTAAGCAAAAACAACACAGGAGTGGCAAAGCTAGCAATGGCACTCAATTATCTGGCCTTCAAACTTTCATCATTTAGATACGAAAAAGGCATCCTATGAAGGTGGCAGCCTTTGCAACACATTCACCAACAGAAAGCAGCCCAGACAAAACCTGGCGATCACCTTTGTAGCATGAACTAGTGCGCTAATTCATGTGTGCATGTGCATAATGCAGTAGGACTAGGACATGGGTGCAGAACCTCAGGTCAAGGGGCCACATATTGCCCTCAGGGGTTCTAATGTGGCCCTCTGAGGTTTCCCCAGAGGGCCACACTCCTTCCCCGGGCCACACCCCTTTCCCCCAACCACAGATCATTTGGTGGTTTCCTAACTGTTGCACAGGTCCCGTCCCCCCGTCCCCCATTCTAAAAGGCTGAAATGCTATTCGGTGGTATAGAAATGTAATTTAAAAATAAATAAATATATAAATAAACAAATGCCTCTCCTAAGGCTTTGTTACTGGTAGTAAGAGCTATAAGCTAAAATATGCTGATATTTTTTGGGCTTTACCCCACACACCACTGTGGGCCCAGGCTAAAAGAGGTTCTGCACCCCTGGACTAGGACATGGATAAGACAATAAGGTGGCACTAACCCTACAGGTCAATATTGTGCAAGTGTACGCTGCTGCAAAGCTCAAACACAGATTGGGCAGCCAGTGATGACCACTCCCAATGCAATGTAAACTAAGGGATTCATTGTCAGTATAGAGTCCACTGAATACTTGATTCGGACTAACTGTGCAAAAGCAAACAAAAAAAGGGGCTGGCAGCAAAGTCAGTTAACATGTATCTATACATGAGGTAATGCTGAACACACTGCAAGGCAAAATAAAAATAAAAATGTGAACACCCACTCCTAACTCAAGCAAGAGAAAACAAAGCTGGGCTGAGGTCAGTTTATCTTATCAAGCTACTCTGATCTTTTAACTGGAAGTCCTCCAGCAATTACCATACCAACATATCATCAGTTCTTCCAGTTTAACACACTTGCTTCCCCAGTTCTGGAGTAACTTCATTTATTTACTTCTCAGATTTGTAAACCACTTTTCAGCAAAGGCTCGTTAGGTGGTTAATAAAATAATCAAAAAACGAAATCATACCATAAAAGAGTCAAACAGAAGATATGGAAAAACAAAGCTTTCTTAATTGCATCAACCTTATTAGAAATGAAACAAAGAAGAACATAGGAAGAAGCCTTATAACAAGTCAGATAATTTGTCCATCTAGGACATTACTGTCTACACTGCCTGGCAGTAGCTCTCCAGTTATACAGACAGGAGTCTTCCCCAGCCCTATTGGGAGATGCAAGTGATGCCAACATGTGCTCTACCACTGAGCTATGGCCCTTCCCCAAAAGGGAAGGAAAGAAATTCTGCATGCCAAATAATCAGCTTTCCTTTGCTTTGCAGTGGTCCAATTTAACACGATGTGGTAGGTGCTAGTGACTGAGCAACAGACTCACACACCCTCCCCTACAACCCATAAAGCCTTCAGTGTGAACTAGTTTCTCACGCATAGACTTGTCTTTACACTGAAAGCTCAACAGGTAGCAGGGAAGGGCATGCAAGCGCACAACTCACTCCTGAGAACCACTACACATAGGACATAAACACAGGGCCAAGGGCCAACCGGACCTCTGAATAATCAGCAGCAGAACTATATTACCAAGCAGGTCGGTAGCATAAGCTCTTAACGACCGGTCAGTGCACAGGCTCATTTAATTCACCCTTCAAGGTTATATATAAAAGGTTAACCAATCAACCAGAATAGCTCAAGGTTGAGTAGAAAGCCACTTCGACAATTAGTTTCAAAATGTACCTAAGCTAAGGCAAAACAAGTACTATTGCAAAAGTCAAAGTAATTATTAGGATGAGTCACCAAAGAACCATGGCAATATTTTATCACCGTACTGCAAGGAGTCAACTATGTGTAAAGATTCCCTATATAAAACATCTGCTATCAGTAGAAGTAGCTACGGTATTTACTTTGAAATTGTATGCCTCTCCAATTGAAAAGTTCAGAAAAGTAATAGTTTTAAATAAACAGTTTATTTTCTAGTTTTAAAGCTAGAAAAAATATTAAATAGAAAGTGAGGTAAATTAAAGTCCTTTCTGGCTTAATCCCCAGCTATTAAGTATAAACCTAAAGACTCCAGAAAATGCTGAGTTTTGATTAACTTCAAAAAGGAAAGCAAGTTTCATAACTAGAAGTCAACCCAGAACACAGGTGACCAAGGGGTTCAGCACCAATGAAGAAGTGGGGAGCAGCTCTGTCATCCATCTCTGTGTTATATGTTTGTATGTATATGGTTTTTATAATGTATTTTTAAGGTTTTAATATTTGTAAACTGCCCAGGGAGCTTCGACTATTGGGCGGTATAGAAATGTAAGAAATGAATGAAATGAAATCTCAGTAGAATACTCTACAACCTTCCCCAACCTACCCTCCAGATGCTTTGGACTTCAAGTTCCATCAGCTCCAGTCTGCACCACTGCCCTCAAAAAGAAAGTGGGGGGGGGAGATTACATGATAGGCAACATTTGCCTGCCCAAATTATCAAAATAAAGCTCTCTCAACTTGTGCTTATATAATGCCTTGCTGGAAACAAGCTTCTGATCACATATTGATAAAAGTGCAGGGGTAAAAAGTGTTCAAAGGTCATCAAGCTTGGTTCCAACATTTCAATAGCACCCTCCATTCTCAGACTCCCTTATCATATTATGCCATATCGATCAAACCATTTCACTATATGTTGGGAGCAACGTGAGCCAGGTACATTATATCAGAACTGCCCATAGTAGCACAACACACTTCCATGGCTTTAAGTAGGCCATTGTACATACACATTACAAAGGAAGATTTTAAAAAATCAATAGGGGTTACGAGGCAAACCAATCAGAAACCTCATTCCATGTCAGTTCCCTAAATGGTTAACATCTTGTTTTTGTGAAAAATCCATTTTGTTGGCCAACCCCAAGAAGCATAGAAGTCATCTTGTTAGGACTCAAAAGATCACTTGATCAATAACGTCTCTGTAACTTACCGTATAGAAATCACCAAGTTAACACAGCAAGCATAAAGGCAAAACCTAGCTACAGAGCTTTCCCATCAGGAAGTATTTTTGCATATTAGAAAGAAATTACTTCACACTGATGCCCTGCCCCTAGCAGTTAAGTGTCAAAATATCACAAAAATGCAGTTAATGCAGACATTCCATGTGTCCCTGTGGTGAAGCAAACAGAGCCTTGCCAAGTTGTGGGAGATCTGGGCTCAGGACCCTTCTCAGATGTGAAACTCAAATCACTGGTCTTGGGCTAATCCCCTTAATAGGTGATGGGAAGTTAACTTAAGTCCCTTGGAACAGGATGAGAAAGCAATCTGAACATAGCCCAACAGTTCTCATTCCTTCACAACTGATACATGCATATGTATTATTTGTGGGGGGGGGGGGTAGAGAGATGTCATGATTCACACATACACACAAAATCTGTCTTGTTGCACAAAACTGTTATTTATCTCAAATGAGAACTTTTATTTGCATAGTCACTATCTCATCAGAGATCATCGCCTTCTCCAGACATGCCACAGGTAGGTGGTGTAACCTCAGCCAAAAGTAAACAAGGAGCTGGAAGATATTATGCTCAAGATAAGCACCTATATAATTGTCAGAGTTGTTGTCATCCAGGAACTCAAAATAGTTATGAAACATCCGAGGACAATGTTTGAGAGGCCCAATGGGGCAAACCTACCTGGGAAGGGTAAAAAAATTTTAGACAGCAGTGTTAGCCACTCTGGTTGAAAAATACAGCCAGTTCAAATGTTTAGTAACATCGTTGTACCACCTCAGATATGCATGTGGGGCAGATTGTATGCCTGAAATTATCCCCTGAAACACAAATTTATTGAGAACTTAGTTAATGGGTGTAACCAAGTGATCTGTCAGCTGGGCCTGAGGAGCTGTCTGTCAAGAAGGAGGCCCCTCCTCCATGACAGAATCAGGGAGGGAAGAAGGAGAGCACCGCCTCACTGACAGTTAGGGCTTATCAGTTGGAAGTTGGCAGATAGCCTGAGAGAGAGAAGGTGGTGGATTCAATCTAAGCCTGTCTGGATTCAATCTAAGCCTGTCTTTACTCGGATTCCTATTCAGGAATCGAAGTAAAGTAAACACACGAGGAAAGGGAGGACACTAGCTCCCCACCTCCTCTGTCACAGTTTCCATCACCCTCTACATGTGGAGGGTGACTTTCTGAATGGGAGAGAGTCATCTATCCATGAAGGCTCTCCATGTTATTTGGAACTCTGGAACATCCATGTGTAGAAGGTGCCAGAAATGGAGGGGGTGAGGATAGCGCTTTCCTCCTCATGTGCTTTCTCAGATTCCTAATGCCTAAATAGGACTTTGGTCACACACATCTACAGTAATACCTTGGATTGCAAGTAACTTGGTTTGAGAGCATTTTGCAAGACAAGCAAATTTTTAAATATTTATTTAATTTTTTTTTAGTTGATATACAAGCGACATCTTGCAATACAAGTACTGTAGTACGGCTTAAATTAAAAATCTCTGTACAAATTTTTTTGGGGGGATTTCGTTTTGATATAAGAGTGTTTTGGATTACAAGCACGTTTCCGGAACGAATTATGCTCTCAATCCAAGGCATGACTGTAGTTGTATTACCCTCAGGGGTGGACAACTTGTGGCCCTCCAGATGTTTTGGCCAACAACTCTCATCATCCCTCAACAATAGCTATGCTGGCTAGGGCTGAAGGAAGTTGTAGGCCAAAACATCTGGAGGGCCACAAGTTGCCCACCCCTGCTCTAAATGATCCCAGGGTTAAAGGTAGTGTAGCTAGGGATTGTAGCAATTTGGTTTCTTTTGTTTCTGAATATATACAGGTTCTGTATGTTAATCCTTCTTTTCTCTGTAAACCCTGACTTTTTGGCTTATGGATGAATAAGCTCCATTTTGAATATTCCGTGAATCCTGTAGTGGGTTCCTAGAAATTCCTTCCTTATAGACATGCCCTACGACATCTTGCCCACAACCTTGCTTATTGCATCCAGATTTATAAAGATCAAGGGTGCTTCCAGCCCTGCCTGGAAAAGTCGACAAACAGGGATTGGTGGTAGTCATGCTACCTGAACAAGTCTTGGGTATAATTAGTTATTTATTACTAATAAAGAGGCTCCTAAATCATACAGAGGTGGTACATGTCACAATGAGCATTATAAAAATGCTGCTGCTGCTGCTGCTGATGATGATGATAATCTCTCAATGCATGCAAGGTAGCACATGAAAGAGAGAGTTTCCATCCAAAGAAAATTCTTGGGAAAATTTCCAGAGTTCTCTTGAGAAATTTCAGCTCAATGAATAATGAATGAATTTTAAAATATTAAAAGTGGATGCACAGCTACACCTGAAATTCTCCAACATATTCATGGGTGGAGAAGTGGGAGAAGGGGGCATTTTGCAAAATATTCTCAGGGAATTTCAGCCCCCTCCCCAACAATTCAGGGAAAGCACTGTTCCACAAGTTTTGCACCACTTTTAGTAACTTCAAACTATTCAAATGTTGGGCACAAGTTCCTGTGCCCAGCTGGAAGAAGAGTATGAGGGAGTATCTGAAACAAGGAAGAAGCTACATCCTGAATCCTCTTCTGTATAAGGCTGTTTTTATAAGAATATTGATAGAGATAAGTTAAAGTAACCACAGAATATGGAAAAGGTTAGTGTGGGAAGCTCTGGAGCTTACTTTTCACTTGGTCAGTATCTTGTTCAGGGATTTTTTTTCCTCCCTCAAGAATAAACTGCAAGTACCAAATCAGCAAGATTTTAGTCAGCAATAGTGAGTCATATGCAAAAAGACCGGGGGGGGGGGGGGCAGTCAGTAGATGGAAGAAACTGCTCATACCAGAACTCCTACTTACTGAATGAACCTTTTCAACTCGCTTTAGCAATAACTAGATATGACAGCCCAAACAGAGCAAGAAATGCTGGTCAGGAAACTGAAAAATGCTTCTCTAGGCCTCGATGGACAGCTTCAGAGATATATCATCAAATAAACAAGTTGGAAAATTGAGCTGTCTCTGTCAGTAAGAATTTTAAACTTTTGTATATTTCTATTTATATGTTTTAACTGTACAAGTTTTAATGCTGTAAAGCCACCTTGAGTCCCAGTACTGGGAAAAGGGCGGCATATAAATAAATATAATAATATAATAATAATATAATTCCAAGGCTCCACCACCAGGTTCTTGATTCTTCTATACAGCTCTTGTCTTGATTTTTTTTTGTTGTATTGTACATTAAGGCTCTACTGTTATCTAAAGAAACCACAAATTTGGATTCTTCCAGATTTAGAAAACAGAATCTGAGCAAACACTACTCTCAAAATATTTAAACACAGATTGTATTCAGAAACTACACACAAAGATGAAACCCATAGTTCAACCTGTAGGGTTCCGAAACCGAGAACCCAGACTTATCAAGTTAAGAGACACAAGTGGAGCTAGAGTCAGGAAATGTCAAGAATTCAAATGTGCACAGTACTGGCTCATATACAGACAACAGCCTGTAAATGGAGACAGGAAGAGAAGTGGAGCTTGTGATGAAGAGGAAAATGAAGCAGACTATTTGTATCAAAAGGCACATCAAACAAGAACTGGAAGGATAATTTCCTGCATACACTCAAGAAAGAGGAAACCATATGCAGTCCCAATTCAGAATCAGGCACAGTCAATATTGACCAGGAATAATGGTATGAAATAAGAGTAATCGGTAGTACAGATTTTGAGGTCCACAACATTGATTGATTTTGGTCCATGTAAAGTCTCCTAAGTATTGTTGTAAACCGCCCAGAGAGCTTCAGCTATTGGGCAGTATAGAAATAAAATTATTATTAATAATAATAACAACAACAACAACAAGACTTCAAGCTCATCCCATACAATTCCAGACTGTAGGATCTCAACTCACTCCTAGGAGATGGGGGTGGAGTTGCAACATGACAGCCATTGTTTCTGTTAAAAAGCTATGCTCCAACTACTTCAGAATTCTAATATTTGACAGCAACCACAGAGTCAGTTTTCATAGCTCATGTTGCTGTGCAAAGAGGTCAAATTAGGCAACAGTCACCATTCCTGCTAGTCTCAAAAACTATGATCCGAAAGGACATTATACATTGGCCTCAGGATATCATTAACTTTTGTTTTCAGCTGCTACCGCTTGTAGGTTTCTAAGGGGGGTTATAATTGTGTGGCTTATTAACTAATCAGCTTTAATAATGGTAACTTAGGAACAATCTATTTAGATTGGACACTGCACCGCATGCTAGGCATTGTTTTCAACTATATAAATGCTTGCAGAAAAATACTGTGTGGCATTCCATAATAATTACCTGCAATGGTTGAAGAAGACCACCATAGCAATCCAACACTGAAAGCCAGACAGCCAAATTTGCTCCAGTTATTAAAAAACACACAACCCTAAACATGTGAAAATTGTTCTAGCTTTATATACAATACAAAATAAAACACCGGGGTGGACAACTTGTGGCCCTCCAGATGTTTTGGCCTAGAACTCCCATCAGCCCTAGCCAGCATAGCCAATGGGGAGAGATGCTGGAAATTGTAGGCCAAAACAACTGGAGGGCCACAAATTGCCCACCCCTGCTGTAGCATGTTAATACATTTGTGTCTCATAACACAAAAACCAGGATAGTGCAAAAGCCCTGGGTTTTTACAGATATCCAGCACAAACAGTTCATTAATGCTGTTGGGATGTTTTATGATTTCATTTTTCATAATGCTTTCTCTGAACATCTGGCAAAATGATTTAATTTCATCAAACTCAAAAAAGCTTGCTGCATTTTTACACTACTAATGCATCCAACAGAGAAAACTTTTATCACTTGTGTTTTTCTAGATCTGTTAAACATCTACAATGAACTCTCATCCTTTCAGAGTCATATTATGAGCCAGTGTGGCATAGTGGTGAGAGTGTTGGACTGGGACTCGGAAGATCCAGGTTCTAGTCCCCGCTCAGCCATGAAACTCACTGGGTGACTTTGGGCCAGTCACTGACACTCAGCCTAACCTACCTCACAGGGTTGTTGTGAGGATAAAATGGAGAGAAGGAGAAGGATTATGTAAGCTGCCTTGGGTTCCTTGCAGGAAAAAAGACGGGGTATAAATATACGTAATAAATAAATAAATAAATAAATAAAATTATGTTCTGAATTCTCATCTCAAGACCTACAGACTTCCCAATCAGCCAATTTGAATCTGTCATTAAAGGAATTTGTTTTACTATGAATTTGTGAGCACACATTTCATAATTTCTACCTGGTGTTTCAACAGCAGCACTCCACATCTGAATGTTGAGTAATTTTGCAAAAAAATTAACCAGGTAGGGGGAAGCCCTGAAAGGTTTACATCTCACAACTGCTGTATCAACATTTAACATTGGAGTGTATGTGACCTGCCATGCATCTGAACATAAATTCTCCTCTACATAAAAGCTGATTCATATATGAAACCAAAACAAATGTCCTCATCAACAGTTTAACAGGCACCACTTCAAACATCTTTATTGAAATCCAACCCACACCACACCCGGTCATTTCCCCCCCATTACCTTGGGCATGCAGTACTTTATCTTTGCACCAGTACCGTATTTTTCCGTGTATAAGATGATACTTTTTCCTTAAATTGATAGTCGAAAAATTGAGGGTCGTCTTATACACGGAAGTACGGTATGCCGAGGAGAGAACCCGCAATTGCAAAACTGCCCATACCTTTTCTTTTTCTTTTTTTGCATCTCCTGCGGGGGAAGGGGAGGAGGGGCGGCTGAGCCGGCTTGCACCTGCACGCACACACGCATAGGTATACATACACACTCATTCACACTCTCTCACATTCACTCATTCACACACATACACTCTCTCTCTCTCTCTCTCTCTCTCTCTCTCTCTCTCTCTCTCGCACACACACACACACACACACACATATTTCCTTTGCCAGGGCTAGCAAGCATATATTTTGTCTCTCCTGAGAGATCAGAGGTAAGGAAAGGGTTTCCCTTGCTGGCACTGGCACTGGCAAGAGAAATCCCAGGGTTCCCCTAGCAAAACTGAGCCAGCGCGAGCAGCCCTCTGGGAAGCCAAACATGGGCTGAATTTCCCATTCACAAACACCCCACCCAAAATATTGATTTCTGAATTTTGGGTAAGAAAAGTGGGGGTCGTCTTATACATGGGGTCGTCTTATACACGGAAAAATACAGTAAATACAACTGAACATACAAAGCTGACTTTTACTAGCTGAGATAACTGGTCCATCTAGCACAGTACTGGCAGCAGCTCTCTAGCATGCTTGTGAAGGTATTTTCCCCCAGTTCTGCTATCTGAAAACCTTTGGGAAGTGCAATCCTGTGGCCACTAGACAACGTCTAGACCGCTGTAGGATTTTCTGGATTCCCAGCTATGAGGTTGGAAAATCGCTCCAACCTCGTAGCTGGGGATCCATGCTCAGATCTCCCTCCCCACCCCCCACTTGCAGCCAGCACAGAAAGAACTGCACTAACTGCTTCTCTGAGGTCGTAAGCGCAACCTCAGGGAAGGGCTTTTGGGGACGTTCCAGGGGGTAGGGAGGGGAGGAGACCAGTGCTGCCAAGATAAAAGGTATCCTAGAGGCGCCTCAGCCTCCTTTCCTCCTCCTCCTCCAAAATGCCACACTTAGACAGCCAAAATCGGCCATCTAAGTGCTTTGCAAGGTGGGAGGAGCGCGGAGATGACCTTCACCTCCACACTCTTCTGGCCCTGCATAGGATGCCTATAATCCTCCATGTTTGAAGGGTTACAGGCATCCTGATTGGCTTGAGTCCTAAGTGACGATACCAGGGATTTATCCTTGGAATGTATGTTCTCTCCAGTAAATTATGGCCCATCCTAGCCCTCAATATTTTAAGAAATTTTCTGCTGGGGAAAAAGTACACATTGTATACGTAGGATGATGCACTTAATGCACAATAATTGATCCCATTCTGATTTGAGATATAATTAGAATAATAAACTGGTACACATGTTTGTTATCTAATTGTCATGCTCATCAGGAGTCCAAGAGACTCCTGAACTCTTATTGGTCTATCAAGCTTATTTGGGAAACATATCTACCATCTTTCTTCTGTATGTGTTTAGCAAGTGCTTATCATATTGGTCGTTATAACATTGTGAAGTAGGATCAAACTCATCAAATTATTAGAAAATATTATTGGAACAACGAGGACTTACTCTGCATACATGCAATGAATTCAGATTTACAAACAGCAGTTGGAGACGAGGCAACTGGCTAATAAAAATACAACTAAGCAAGGGAGCTTTAGAAAAAGCTTTTTTTTCCTTTTTCTTTTATGCTGCAGTGATAAACATAGGTACATGTAGACAGGGGTCCTAATAACTTCAGTGAACTATTTTGCAAGGCTGAATAAATTAGTGATTGATTACACTAATGGATACTGAGGGTTGGATCCAGATTTATGCTGGATCAACTGTGGTGATGGAAGTGGACTTCCCTGCTTCCTCCCTGCCCTTCCACGACAAACCCTACAGCCCCCTGAGAATGCTACCCAGAGAGTCAGGAGACCCTGCTGAATGGGGTGAGCTGTGGTATGGGGGGATCCGCAGAAATTGTGCAGTTGGACTTTACACGAGCAGAGCCCTTCCTCTCCCAGAAGGCAGCCTCTGGATCCAACCCCTAGCCAACTAAGCATTCAATCAGAAGCAAATGGCATTGTTATACCAGTGTTTTTCTGCACAACTGTGCTAAAGAACAGTAATACTCCTAATGTTTGTAAACTATACCACAGCCAAGCAAGATCCTTCCCAAGCCCTTGCTATCAACATGCTCTGCAACTCTGGCAATACACTTAATACACACATACTTCCATTTGGCAATGCTATGAAACTTTGCTTTGAAAAACATAGCAGAAAAGAATTAGCACTAACAATGAGCTGTATTTGAGAACACGCTACCTTGCATTAAAAAAAAAGACTGAAAATCAATTAGATTCTGCAAATATGCATTTTCATACTTACTGAAGATAAGAACTTGTCAGCATATGTTTCCTCTTTTCTGCCAATTTTACCAACAAGAATTCCTGGACAGAAATTATTAAGATGCATGATTAATACTTGGCACATACTGTGATTCATTTCTGCAACTGACTTTAACCATTCCACTATTTCCCAAAGGGACAAAATAATAATCTTCTTAGATCAGGAAATTATTATTAATATTTCTAACAAAACAAAAGTATTAACATTATTCAGCTGTCAAGGTACTGTCAATAGATATGATGAACAAAACCTAACAGAAAAGTTCCTGACCTTCCTTTAACTGAATGGGGACACACCCACAAACCAGTACCTGAATTTAAAGAGTGCTGTGTGGACATCACTAGCAGGAAAGAAAAGCACAAATCCAGACCAAAACAGTTTCCCTAGGACAAGCATCTCTACCAGAAGACTGATGAATGGCAAATGTAACACCAATTTTTAAAAGGGTTCCAAGGGAGATCTGGGAAATTACCGTCTGGCTAGCATAATGTCTGTTCTGGGTAAATTACTTGAAAGCATTATTAAAGATAAAATTAGTAAGCATATAGAAGGAGAAGCCCTGGTAAAAAAGAATCAACATGGCTCCCGCAAAGGTAAGTCCTGTCTCACTAACTTTTTAGAGTTCTTTGAGAATGTCAATAAATATATGGACAGGGCTGATCCAGTAGACATTGTTTACTTGGATTTTTAACAAAGTCCCTCACCAAAGACTTCTGAGCAAACTTAGCAGTCATGGAATAAGAGGAGAGGTCCTCTTATGGATGAGTAACTGGTTAAAGAACAGAAAGCAGAGAGCAGGAATAAAGGGTAAATTCTCCCAATGGAGGGATGTAAACAGTGGGGTCCAACAGGGATCTGTCTTGGGACCAATGCTTTTCAACTTATTCATAAATGATTTGGAATTAGGAGTGAGCAGTGAAGTTGCTAAGTTTCTGATGAAACCAAATTATTTAGAGTGGTTAAAACAAAAAGGGATTGGGAGGAGATCCAAAAGGATCTCTCCTAACTTGGAGAATGGGCATCAAAATGGCAAATGCAGTTCATTGTAAGCAAGCGATGCACATAGGGGCAAAAAAACCCAACTTCAAGTATAAGCTGATGAGATCTGAGCTAGCAGTGACTGACCAAGAAAGAGATCTTGGGGTTGTGGTGGACAGCTTGATGAAAATGTCAACCCAGTGTGTGGCTGCTGTGAAAAAGACAAACTCCATGTTAGGCATAATTAGGAAAGGAATTGGGGGGGGGGGAAACTGTCAATATCATACTCCCCTTATACAAATCTATGGTGCGACCACACTTACAATACTGTGTACAGTTCTGGTCACCACACCTAAAAAGGATATTATAGAGTAGGAAAAAGTGCAGAAAAGGGCAACTAAGATGATCAAGGGGCTGGAGCAACTCCCCTATGAGGAAAGGTTACAATATCTGGGATTGTTTAGCTTAGAAAAAAGGTGAGTATGGGGAGACATGATAGAGGTGTACAAAATTATGCATGTTGTGGAGAAAGTGGATAGGGAGACATTTTTCCCCTCTCTCGTAATACAGTGCATAGATAAACTATGGAATCCACTTCCTCAAGCTGTAGTAGATGGCCACCAATTTGGAGGGCTTTAAAAGGGGATTGGACCAATTCATGGAAGAAAAGGCTATCAATGGCTACTAGTCCTGATGGCTATATGCTACCTCCAGTATCAGAGGAAGTAGGCCTCTGTTTACCACTTGGTGGGGAACATGGGCGGGAAGGTGCTGTTGCACTCATGTCCTGCTTGTGGGTTTCCCATGGGCAGCTGGTTGGCCATTATGTGAACAGAATGCTGGACTAGATGGACCCTGGTCTGATCCAGCATGGCACTTCTTATGTTCTTATGACCATTTCCTAAATTGAAGTATTTTTACAACACTTTCCATTCTTAACAGTAAGTTCCTTCTCTCTGGAGGCTTCCCAATTGGTTGGAGCACTGCCATAAACAGAGGATAAAGATAACCCCAGCTAGGATCACTGGGAAGTTTCAGTGTCATCTCCCCGGCTTGGCAAAGCAGTGTACCCACATTTAAATTATTCTTCATGACCCACCCAGTCAAGTGAGGTCTGTTTGACAAAGGTTACATACAATCAAGACTAACTGGTCCATGTAAGCAATGTAACTGGTCCATATTATTTGCAGATTGAAAAACATCCCCAACATCCCCATATAATTTTAAAATCCCATCTAAATTGCCATGCTCTCCTCACAGAAGTTCATAGTAACTCAGTAACAAGATCAGTAATAGCCAACACATACAACACATCCTCCATTATCGATCTACCCCTACAATGTGCCGCCACAGGAGAGTGTTGGGCTTGTTCTAGGTCATAGTCTCTGTTCATGTGGAGCAGTGATGAGGCCAGTGCCTGGCCCCTGCATGAACCATGTATATGCCTCAGCAGACGCCCCAGAATCTTGCACAATGAGAAGGGAGTTCCCTGGCAGAGGACTCCACGGGTGAACAGGGTTCCCTGAATGCAAAACATTGGGACGAACGCAATGATAACACATACAGAAGGCGGTCTCATTTATGCTGGACTTGAGCAATTGAGCAATTTATAGGACAAAGCACACTCTGAACTGTGCCTAGAAAACTATTCCAAAACGATTGAGGTAACATGCTTATAGCCTACTTTAACAAGAAGCAAGTGAAGCAGCAGCTTGGGGTCACAGATTTCTAGTGCCACCAACCAGGGGAGGAAAGAGGACTCCATGAATTCCCTCATTTAAAAAAGTAAAATGTGAATCAGCACTAACTTCCATGGACAAGGCACACAGTGTGAGTGTTTAAGTTAGCCTTCTCCAACTGGTGCCCTCCAGATGTTTTTGGCAACTGACATTCCCCACCACTGGCCTTGCTGGCTGGGGCTGATGGGAACTGAAGTCCAAAATATCTGAGTGGCACCAGATTGAAGAAGGCTGGTTTAAGCAGTTCTAGCTTGAAGCAGCTTTGGATTTTCACAAGCAGCAAAAGAGCACCTATACCAGCCTTTTATATGCATAGTCCAAAAAGGAAGCCATGATGGGAGAATGCTCAATGGGTAGTTTCTAATGTTGTCCTGGCACTAGCGCTTTGGTTGCTCTAGCATAAACCAAAGCTTGTGCAAAGTAACTAACACAATGGGGAAAGCGGTGATTTGCCTCTGACATTTGGTGGCATGGTGGCAAAAAAGGGGTGATTTTTCTTCAAAACAAGGTGCGTAAAATTACATTGCACAAGCATTGGTTTATACTACTGCAAAGTCATTAGCTCTAGCACCGGGACAATGCTGAATACTACCCAAGCTGTCCACATCCAAAGCTTGTGCATTTCTTCCACACAACTGTCTTAGGCTTGCATAGTCTCTCTCACAGCTTCTCACTGTCATGCCCAAATCTACTCTCTCAGAAGAGCATCGGTTTAAGCCTGGAAATTGTGAGAATTCTCTGAGTACTAAAAAAGAAGAAGTTAGAACCCATTTTTTTAAACTTCCCAAAACTACATTTAAAAAACCAGAGATTTAACCAAAAAGTGGGTAACAAGGAAGCTGTTCCATATTTCAGAAGAAGAGCTCCTAATCCCCCCCCCCCTTCAGTCCTGTAATTTCCATTCAATCTATCAAAGCATGAGAGGGATGGAAGCATTCCACACAAGCCTTCCACTTTGAAGCAGGATTTCTCCAAAATACATTTATAGCCAAAATTCCTTCCCGTTATCCTGTGCATGCAATCTTCCTGTGCATGCAATCCAAACCCTCCTTCTCGTCTGCTAAATGTTCCTTAATAACCTGCTGTCATGCCTCATCGTATGTGGGCTCTCAAGGGCTGTGTAATCCAAACCTATTTACTGCATCTTTATTTATCAGAAAGACAAGTACTCTGCCCTAAGGAAATTGCACTCTGCTTTTGTGAAGCTCTCTGTACATTCTGGGTTAAAATATACAAAGCCTTTGGAAGAGTACCAAGCACCCAGGCAGCTCCCTCACTTAAGTCAAGTGTGTGGCTACATGAGCTACCGGTATTTCTAATTCTTGATTCTATCTACACCATGGGGGGGGGGGGTCTTTTTCTTCTTCCTGATACAGTGCCACTTTTCTCTTCGCTATTTAAAGAAATACGCATCTCAAAACTCTTTGTGGTTATAAAGGCTTTTGAGCTGAAATTATGTACCTCTTGCAACATAGTTATAGCCTACTACAGGGGGCTAATTCCCCCCCACCCCACCCACTTGTGTTCCTCAAAACAAGGAAAAATCAGAACTTCTGCAGCAAATTCGGTACCAGGGAACAAGGATGGTAGATGCAGCAAAATAAGGCCACGGGCGGGGAGCAAGTGTTGCCCACCCCTGTCCTAGCAGAAGATTTCTTTCCAATCCAGACTTTCCACCTATGCACTATCAAATATGTTTCAATTAAGGCCTACTGGTCTCCGCTGTACCACATTGGATCCAGTAGTCATCAAAATCTTAACCCATACCTATGCACGGTATTTTTTACAAATATCTGATTATTAAGCTATCTGTTGCATGAAAGACTGTGGCCAGGTTCGGACATAACATTCCTACAAACTATGGTTTCTAAAGACATCTCCATACCGGAATATAGAGTGGTATATAAATCTTGTAAATAAATAAATAAAGAGCAGGAATGAGCAATGACCTAGTTCACTGCTTCCTCCTCCCTTTACATGCCTGGCTACAGAAGGCAGTTCGTGGTTTGTTAACTCACATGTTCCTCATGACTTTCAAACTAGGAAAGAGTCATTCAAGTACTCCCTACAGACCAGGATTTCAATGCAGAATCAATGCAGAAGTTTGCAGGGCATGCTTAAACCAATTTCCTAGTTCAGACATTACAGAAAACTGATATTTAACAAACCAGCAAGTCTCTTCTACAGCTGGGGCACACGAGCGGAGGAGGGAGCACTAGAGCATGTTGCTGCTCCCCAAAAACTGTAGTTTGTTAGCCCAAGAATGTTATGTCTAACATTGCCTATCTGTGAGACAAAGATACTAATTCACTTGAAGAAGAAAAAGGAAGAGGCTCTAGGAAAGGGAGTAAAGAATGAATGCATTTACCAAAACTAACAAGCAAAATTAAGATAATATATAACCCTCCCTTGCCATTTAAAACACACACACACACACACACACACATTACATCAAGTCAAAGTATTTAGAAGAAAACACATTGCTAGCCTTTTAGGACTTGACAGAGAGATGCACATTTTAAAAAGGAACTGTTCGCACATTAAATAATAATTCCATTGAACTGTTGAGACTACAAAAAAACCTAACCCAGGCATTATCTCACTTTCCCTCTGAGACACAAGAAGATTATTGGGGTATTACGACAATTCAGTCCGGTTATCTTTATTTTGGACTTCATCAGGAGAATTAACAAACTATTGTTACAATAATTCTATAGAATCCTCAGCAAATAAATGTCCTGTATGCCAGTTTTAAAAGTTACAATAACCCATTTCCTGCAGTACTAACTCTGATTCGCAAAAAAACTATCTACTTCACACATCATGAGACAGTGGATTTAACCCACAGAAGTCCCCTCAGGAATTGGCAACCCTGTTAGTGACTACCCCTTAGAACAACCTCATCCTATCCTTTCCTTTAGCTGCTACAGCAAAAGCTGTGCAGGCAAGAGAGGTTTGGCTATGCAATCTCAATCCCTCCTTAAAAAACCTCAGTTCAACAGCCCATGCTGCACCCTCTTGCTGATGGAATCCTACAGCGACCCCAGGGATTCCAACTGTCCAACTGTCTCATGATGTGGCAAACATTGCTGCTAAGCGGCTCTTAGTCAATATCCTTTTCCATAACCGTAGGTGCTGTCCCCAGTACAGGCTGTGGGGCTGATACTTTGGGCCAGTCACTGACTCTCAGCCTAACCTACCTCACAGGGTTGTTGTGAGGATAAAATGGAGAGCAGGAGGATGTAAGTCACCTTGGGTTCCTTGCAGAAGGAAGGGCGGGGTATAAATATAATAAATAAATAAATAAATATTTATAAATAATAAATAAAAATAAATAAAGGTGTAAAGACTTCAGGGATGCCATAATTATCACCCTCTTTAAGAAGGGTGATAGAACAGACTGTGGAAACTATCGGGGCATTTCTCTCTTAGCAACCGCAGGTAAAATATTTGCTAGGATTCTCGCAAACGGTCTTCTATCTATTTCAGAAGAGATCCTCCCTGAAACTCAATATGGTTTCCGGGACAGTAGACATGATTTTTACTGCACGTCAGCTCCAAGAAAAATGCCGGGAGCAAAATCAACCCCTTTATATGGCATTTATCGATCTGGCTAAGGCCTTTGATACTGTAGACCGTACAGCTCTCTGGACTATCCTTATGAAAATTGGATGCCCCAATAAATTTGTGAATATCTTGCGACTTCTCCATGACAACATGACGGCAATGGTTTTGGACAACAACGGCTCTCATGGTGCTCCATTTAAAGTGGGATCAGGTGTTAAACAGGGATGTGTTATCGCCCCAACATTATTTGCCATTTTCATCGCCATGGTTTTACATCTTGTCAAGGGGAAACTTCCCACCGGTGTGGGAATTATATATCGAACAGATGGAAAGCGTTTTAATCTCAGCAGGCTGAAAGCAAAAAGTAAGGTAATTACAACCTCCGTTGTGGAACTTCAGTATGCTGATGATAATGTGGTCTCCGCACATTCAGAGGATGATCTCCAAACTATCCTAAATGCTTTTGCAGAAGCATACGAAAAACTTGGTCTCTCACTTAACATCAAAAAAACCAAAGTGCTTCATCAGGAAGTGCAAGCCAATCCTTTGGTGATGCCATCTATCCAGCTTGGCGGGACAATACTGGAAAATGTCGATCATTTTCTCTATCTTGGCAGCTATCTTTCTGTTACAGCTAACATCGACAGTGAAATCCAGCATCGTCTGAGCTCCGCAAGTGCCGCATTTTCTCGAATGAAACATAGAGTGTTCGAGGATCGGGATATTTGTAAGAAGACCAAAACACTGGTTTATGAAGCCATTGTATTACCAACTTTATTGTATGCCTGCGAAACATGGACTATCTATAAACGTCACTTCCACCTCCTTGAAAGGTTTCATCAACGTTGCCTCCGGAAAATCCTGCAAATTACTTGGGAAGATAGGCGAACAAATGTCAGTGTACTGGAAGAAGCAAAGACTACTAGCATTGAAAAAATGATCCTTCAACGCCAACTTCAGTGGACCGGTCATGTTGTTCGAATGCCTGACTGCCGTCTCCCAAAGCAGTTACTTTACTCCCAACTCAAGGATGGAAAGCGGAATATCGGTGGTCAATATAAGAGGTTTAAAGATGTTCATAAGGCTAATCTAAAAAAATGCAATATAAACATCGAAAACTGGGAAGCTCTGGCCCATGAACGATCTAAATGGAGGTTGGCCTTTCACAAAGGTTCCATGGACTTTGAAGAAGCCCGAGTGCAAGGTGAAAGGGAGAAACGTGCTAGGCGAAAAGCACGTCAAATGAATCCTTTACAGGACCATCTTCTATCTGGTAACCTGTGTCCTCACTGTGGGAAGCTGTGTGGATCTAAAATTGGCCTCCACAGTCACTTACGGACCCCATCGCTAGAGTCTACACAATCTTCTTTAGAATTTCCTCCTTTTATCCCGGAAGACAATCTTACTCGGTCACGAGTGATCGCCTGATGATGATGACAGCGACCCCAGGGATTCCAACTGTCCAACTGTCTCATGATGTGGCAAACATTGCTGCTAAGCGGCTCTTAGTCAATATCCTTTTCCATAACCGTAGGTGCTGTCCCCAGTACAGGCTGTGGGGCTGATACTTTGGGCCAGTCACTGACTCTCAGCCTAACCTACCTCACAGGGTTGTTGTGAGGATAAAATGGAGAGCAGGAGGATGTAAGTCACCTTGGGTTCCTTGCAGAAGGAAGGGCGGGGTATAAATATAATAAATAAATAAATAAAGGTGTAAAGGGAAAAACTGTCTCCCTGTACCCATTTTCAAGTGGGACTTGTACCCACTTGGCCACAGGTCCATGTTTCTCTAAGGCCGGATCCACAGTACATGGTATATCATCAAGTCAGCATTACAGTACAGTTATACCTTGGATTGAGAGCATAATTCGTTCCGGAAACGTGTTTGTAATCCAAAACACTCTTATATCAAAGCGAGTTTCTGGCGGGCGTGAGCAGGGCCGAGGCGAGCGGTTACATCCCTACGTAGTACTTGTCTTGCAAGACCTTGCTCGTTTATCAAGTCAAAAATTTTAAAAAATTTGCTTGTCTTGCAAAACGCTCTCAGACCAAGTTACTTGCAATCCAAGGTATTACGGTATTGCTCTATTCACATTCCTCAGTCACTACTCACAACGCACACTGTCCTTAAATGTACTGCAGTCATTCCATTTTGCCGCCCCACACCTAACTCTATAGTGGTAATACTGGACATTTCCTTGCACATGCAGGGGAAATGGCCCTTTAAAAAAGGGGGGGTTGGCTTTGAAGGTGCGCACCAGCGAGATTGTTTTTTTAAAAAAGAAGGAAAAAAAGCTCTTCCTGCCCACTGCCCCCTCACAAAAAAAGGAGAAGGGGAAGGGAAGAGACGACGGGGTGCTGCTGCTGCTGCCATCCTCCCATGGAGTGAAGCCAGCGGGATCAGCACACCCCTTCCCGTCCACCCAAAACCAAAGCAGTCTTCCTCCCGTACTAAGTTTCCCAAGCATAAGCTCCTTGAAATTAATGAGATTTACTTCTGAGTAGACAGTAAAAGAGAAGCTGGGGTGAAAGAGGGCAAGGAAAAATCTTGGAGTTGCTGCTGTTTGGATAGGTCCTATTTGCTTTGTGATTTACTTCTGAGTAAAGACATTGAAGATAATGTGATTTGCTTCTGAGTAGACATGCATTTTGGCTCATTTACAGATTGGGGAAGCACTTACTCTTCAGTTCATTTTGCAAGAGAGAGAAGCTATGGGGGGAGGGAGAGCAAGCGGGAAACAATCTCTGCTTTGCCAAAGCCCAGAAGCCCCATACAGCTTTGGGAGACAAAAGCTGAATGTTCCCCGCCCCTCAAAAACAATTGGCTAAGACAGGTAACCACAGCGGCCAGTGAGCACAGACATAGCCACTTACTGCAATAGTGAATTGCAATGACTGGAAAAACCGTAACAAGGGAACTCCAGGAAATTACGGAACAGCAGAGGACAGAAGACACAAGACAGATGCAACTGCTACTGAAAAGTGAGTGCATCATGTTCCCCGCAAGTTACAGACGTGATCCAGTACTGCAATAACTGTTAGGTGTAGATTGCCCCTAAATGTGCCACATCAGCGGTGTCTGGTTGGCAACCGTATTGGGCCAGCAGTAACTCTGCCCATTTTGCAACTCACATTCATCCATACCATGCACGTAACACCACTATACTGCATAATACGGACTGTACTCACTAAATATGGCTTAGTTTACGGCAAAAAAATAAATAAAATCCATTTGATTATGATATTATTTTGTTGATGAAAAAGAAATTCCTGCATAAGGGATGAAAAAGAAAATATTAAAGACGGCATTGTCTTCCAACAATGGAGGGGTAGTTTTCATTTATTATGAACTCTAACATTTATTTCAACTTTTATTTTATTCAACAGTATTTATATGCCACCCACCAGCAAAAGTTCTCAGGACAGCTTACAGTATCTCAAAAGGAGATCAACACTGATGGTTGCGTAACACACAAATTTAACTTTAATCAATTATCTTTAAATAAAAGATGAAGATAAACTAAACATCACTCGACTTCTACTTAGCATTTATTTAGCACTTTCAGCATTGGCAGCACTTCATACATTCTCTCAGTAATCCTTACAGCAGTCCTCCAGAGTGGCCAGTGTGGTGTAGTGGTTAGGGTGTTGGACTGGGACTCGGGAGATCCGGGTTCTAGTCCCCGCTCAGCCATGAAACTCACTGGGTGGCTTTGGGCCAGTCACTTGACTCTCAGCCTAACCTACCTCACAGGGTTGTTGTGAGGATAAAATGGAGAGGAGGATTATGTGGGCCGCCTTGGGTTCCTTGCAGGAAGAAAGGTGGGGTATAAATATTATAAATAAATAATAATAAATAAATATATCCAAATTGCAGAATGGGAAGGGGTTCTGAAGCCCAAGACCAACTTGTGAGTTGATAGCAGAGTAATATTTGAACCAAGCATTTCCCAGCCCTTCATCCCTATTAAGCTCTAGCCATGTCCTAAAAGAAGTTCCTCCCACATTACTCATTGCAAAGAAATCACAACATAGTACTTATACAAGAAACAACCCACCACAGACTTACTCCAATAGCCAATGATATAGTTTTCACATTATTGCCATGCAATGGGTAGATGTACATTATCATTTCATTACACATTGTGCCAGACCTGTGCATCTAATATTAGACAAAATTCTCACCATCACTTGATACAGAAGATCAACTCGGGGAAGAGTGGTAAAATGCAATTATTAAATTATAATTACAAACATCTAAGGACTAGTTCAGACGTTTAAGATTGTGGTAATATTCTACATATACTGGATCACCGGCTCAATTCAGAGGGCGAGGTAATATATGATCCAGGCACAGTTTACACACTTCAGTGGTCCTTCCATCTGCAAATAGGGACAGAAGGAAAACAGAAATCGTGTGTGATCCTATACACACATACTACACTTCCTATGTGACACATATGTATGTTCCAGGTACATTCCTCCGCACATGCAAGGTATTAATATGAACTTTAACATTTAAATAAGACCATATGTTATCACACAGTAAAATATAACTACACTGTTTCCTCACCACAAGGTTATTTCATTCGTTACTATAACCCTTCTGTGATAACAAACAAATCCTAAAATAGACGTAAAAATCAGACAAGTGGCCAGAACACTCAACTGTGGCCAGGATCCAAATAATGACTTTAGACACTCCCAATGGAAATGTTTGCCTTTTCTTTTTTGAGTGGCAGAACATCTCCTCCACCCTCCCACTGCCACATTACAAGTTGCTTTTGAAACTCCATTCAATTTCAAACTTCCCTTTCAAACAAGGTTTGCCCTGCACATGGGGGCGGGGGTGCTGCTGCTGTTGTTCAGAAACAAACACTCTCAGGCATGCATGGTTAGGAACATCAGAAGATGTCTTATACTGAGTCAGCCCATTGGTCCACCTGGTTCAATATTATCAACACTGAATGGCAACAGCTCTTTAGGGTTTCAGGCAGCAGTTTTTCTCAGCCCTACTTGAACAACCCAAGGATTCAATGCAGGATATTTTGCATGCAAATCCATGTTCTCTTCCTCAGAGCTATTGCCCCTCTTTCGATCTAGCCCTGCGTGTCCTTGACACTATGATTAATAAATCAGGATTGGGAAACCTTTTTCAGCCCAAAGGCCAACTGCCAATCTGGGGAAGGTCCTCAGGGGCCACATTCAATCTGTAGGTGGAGTCAAGGGCAAAGTAAGCAGGCCAAAATGTGATTCTTCTTGATCTTATGCCTATTCAGAAGCAAGCAGGACACACCTCTGCATGTCTACTCAGAAGTAAGCAGGGCTGACTCACTCAGCAGCTTCCTCCCAAGATCCCATCCCTGGCAGGGAAAAGCTCTTATCTCTGATCAGCAGCTGATTGGAGATAAGAACTTTTCTGTGCTAAGTGCTGAGAAAGGGAACCTTTTTTTCAGAAAGAGCAGGGGAATGCTCTTATCTTTGATCTGCTGCCAGCAGAGGAGGTAGAGCCCGGGGAAGAAGCTAGTGGGACAGATAGGGACAGAGTTGCCCCATGCCTGTTATAAATCAACCACAAGCTCTGAGAAACAGTGCCACAACATAGAGATGCTGTGCTGTTTCAGGCTGTACTCCAGTGACAACCACAAAGGAAGGCTTTTTTGCCCAACACAAATATTCCTATAAGGCCATCACTTTGTTCAACTGGAGAATGCAGGATGCTATCTTCTAGATTTTTGGCAATAGTTCCTCCTGCCCAACACACTTTGGACCCAGTCAAACCACCCACAGGTTTCTGTGTGGCACTCAGGAATAACAAGATGCTGCTGCATGTGGTTAGACCAGCCCTGTACAAGCCTGTTGCCACATCCAATACTAGATTCAGGGATCCATTTGGAACCCCTCCCCATCACTCACTCACTCACACACACACACACACACACTGCTGTGTAAAGGGAAGACAGTCTATATACCCTCTTCTTCTCTCTAGCAGATCATCTGTACAGCAAGGAAAACAGCACTTGTCTACTCCTTGAAGGACTTTTCACCAAAAGAGTCTGCAGCATATTACTAGCACCAACCCATCCAGGAGCAGTGACACAATATCTTCTCCCCATGTCATGTATGGGAGAAAAATGTAATTCTTGCTGGAGGAGGATTTGTCTTCATTTTTTTCTAATTTAAATGTATGCATTTATATCGAAAAATGTAAGTTCTGGTAATGGTGAGGGGAAGGGGAAGAGCAGATTACACTTCATAAAAACCAGAAAATGCAAAAAGGGGTGGGTTGGTGGGGGGAGAATCACTACACCAGTGCAAAAAAAAACCCGGATGAATTTTATTGATTTTTTTAAAAATCCAAATCACTTAGATAGAATCATAGAATCATAGAATCATAGAAAAGTAGAGTTGGAAGGGGCTTACAAGGCCATCGAGTCCAACCCCCTGCTCAATGCAGGAATCCAGGTCAAAGCATCTCTGACAGGGCAGTTATGGCCCCAAAACTCCAGGCACCATTCATTCAGCACTAGTTGATTTGGCACACAAGTCGCACTCTCCTTACTGGATGTTAACTTCCATCATTCTGCTGTCCTGTCTATATCAATCAATAGTTTTTCCGGCATCTGGCGAGCATTGGCATATATCAGGAGTGGGCAACTTGTGGCCCTCCAGATGTTTTGGCTGACAACTCCCATGATCCCTCTCCATTGGCTATGCTGGCTAGGTGAGAGTTGTAGGCCAAAACATCTGGCGTGCCACAAGTTGCCCATCCCTGGGCATAGAGAGAAGGCCTTAACCCAGCATTCAGTTCATTCTGAAGTGCCGGTTCTGCTTATCAGAGGTGGCAGCTTGTACGCCATGCCAGTTAGCCTAGATTCTTACCTATTTGAAGTATGAGAATATGTTGAGATTGGTTTATCCTCTGTCCCACTTGAGGTGTTCAATGGGAGAGAAGGAGGAGCCGCATTCACCATAGGCACTATCCAGTGGGTATCCATGATCCTTGTGCAATCATAGCCCATCCAGTACTCTAAATTGCAAGAAACACAGTCATGGGGGGAGGGGAGTAAGTTGTACCTTCCCGGTGACAAAATACTGCTGTTGGAATGCTGGCAACTTCATAGCACCTAAGCATTTGCTTCCCCCAAAAATATCACCTGGGAAGGTCCATATTTTGAATGCCATTAATATTAACTACTCAAAGTATTATATCTTACTGAGGCCCTCTTGCAAATAATACTTACTTTTTAGTTTTAACCCTAGGGACTAGTTTCCAGTTCTTCAACCAGCGCACAGTCACTTCTAGTATTCCATTGGATAGATCTAGTTTTTATTCTGCTAGTCCACATTTGCAGGAAATGTAAAAGAACATATGCCAAAACAGACAGAAGGGACGCCAGAGGCAAGGCTTGAAAACAGCACGTTACACCCTTGCTTAGAACAAAACATAACATCGTTGGTGGCAGTTGGCAGAGAATTCTCTAAATGGACTGCAGTATTGGAGCAGACTTCATAATAATGAACACAGCTCTGGGACCGGAAGGATAGGAGCCTACCTAAGCTGTGCATGTTTTTCTTGGAAAGGAGAGTGGTGGGAGGCGGGGGAGAGACATAACACTCTTTTGTTGTGCTGGTTAAAAAAAGAGATACAACGGAGCTACCTTGACACATAGGAAGGCATGTGTACTAACTTTGTGGAAACAGAAGGTCAACCCAAAAGAAAAAAAATCACACCATTCAGCTATAACAGCCACATATAACTAAATGTCATCCTCAGCTGCCAAAATATATAGTTAACACAGGTCTTCTCATAACACAGAGCTACAAAAGGTTTTAAACACAGGATGCATTACAAGGTGGAAAAATACTTGGTAGCTTTTTCATCTTCTATTCCTACGGGACGAAGAAGGGTCAGATCTTTCGTTTTCCCTTCCTTCAATGCAAACATGAGCTAGCACACCATAAACATTAGGTACTGGATCGAATCCATAGCCCTTCTAATAAACAACAGACAGGCATACAGCAACTATTGGTGCTCCTGGTGAAAGCATTACCAGCATTAAAAGAACAAGGAAGGATCTTGAGCTATTAATCTTCTTTTGCACTCATTGGAACTCCAGTTCTGAGCATATCCTGCGGCACACTGTGTGAACAGTCACATTTGTGCATTCTTTTAATATTCCATCATCAAATAGGTACCGATGCCAGTATTATGCAGTTCTTGGGGAAGCTTTTTATTCATTTTGGATTCAAAACTGAAGTTCTGCAACAAGATGAGTGTTGCTATACCTGAACTATATCTCCACTGCAGATATCCAAACTATTTCCTTCCTTAACAGAGCAATCCTATAGGCCACCTAGACAACATCTGGGAGGTCATAGGATTGTTTGAATTCCTAGCTGCAAGTTAGAAAACCACTCCAACATTGAAGCTGGGGATCTATGTTCAGATCCTTCCCCCCCACTCCCACCCTTTGCCTCCACGTTCCTCCCATTCTGCATAGGATGCCCGTAATCCTCCAAGTTCAGCAGGTTACGGACATCCCCATAGGATTGTGCACTAAACACATAAAGGCTTTCCACTACTTTAAATCTGCAAACAAAGTGTGTGTTTCTGTAGAAACCGTCTCCTCAAAAGGGAGTGAACAAGCACTCTGGCTTCCTCCATTATAAAGTTACATACTTTCATAAAAACTGATTCACTTCATATACTGTAATGAACACTCTAAAAAATGATAGCGGACATGGAAAAGCAAAGTTTAGGGCTTCTGCTTTAGGACTTCAATTTATACTATCATACTTCTAATGCTGCCTTTTCAATCAATAAACATTTCTTCAGGAAGCCTTTTATTCATACTGTCCGAACATAACCAAAAACCAAACTACCTGTTTCTGCAGCAATTAAGTAGAATGAAGCTTGAAAGAACTGCTCAAATGTTATATCTATTGTACTTTACCAGGAGCCATAGAACACAATTTGCCTGTTGAGCTAAGGTTCTACTAGTCACACAGAACAGAAGATGGGACTGGTCACTACCACTTTGTGCTTCGCCTCTGCTGTTTTTAAGGATGGCCAATTGATGTTAACACACAGCAAACATATAAGATGTGGATGGCATCTCAACGGTCTTTAAAAACCCACATAACGCAACTGGAAGCCTCAGTGAAACCAAGTCATTAGGCATCACACTGGTGTATTCATTATCTAAGCCTTTTTGAAATGTGAACAGGCACCTTATTTCAAGGTGGAATTCTTCCTACTCCTTCAGCTTATTTCGAAGATGAAGACATGAAATCATTAACATGCTACAAGTCCACTCCATCTTCACAGTTCAAAGCTTAAAGCCCACCTACCCACCCAAAAGACAGTCATCTACAATGGGAGTGATTATCTAGGAAGCCCCACTTATACATATGCATGACATATGAGCCACCAAGATAGGGACGTTTCTGATCCCAGTGGCCCAATTCATGGGGTTGTCACTAGAATTCTTCATCCACCACAGCTGACAGAGAGCTACGGAACTTAAAAATCAAGTGGAAATGCTATTCAGAAGGTGACAGCGTGCAGTTGACAATTGGAGGACTGCAGAGATCTGAAGAGTCCTTGACAAGCTTCTCCTTACTGAAGAGAGTGGGCTGGGAAATACAGGGAGAGACTAATATTAGGATATAGATTCATTAAGCTGAGCATCAATCAGCAGCAAAAAGCAATTCCATGAGTGTGTGCAATATACCAGTGTTCTCCAACCTTGGGTCCCCAGATGTTTTTGGCCGACAACTCCCAGCATGCCTCAGCCAGCTGGGGCATGCTGGGAGTTGTAGGCCAAAAACATCTGGGGACCCAAGGTTGGAGAACACTGCAATATACGACTCCTGAGAAACCTAGGATGAGAACTTTATTTGGAGCCTCAGTCGTTTGGAGAGCTAAATCAGGCATTCTTCAGACTACAATACTCACTCAATGAAGTGAGAAAACATATTGACAAGGCCAGACTGGTATCCAGGATGATCCACTACAGGACAGACCCAGAAGAGAAAACAGACCACCACCTGCAGTTCCCAGCTAAAACCACTCAGATGCATCAATGATCTACATCCCATCCTGGATGATCACACTTCCATGCCACAGTCCTTGGGTGGTAGGCCTGTACTTGCTTATAGATAGCCCCCCACCCCACCCCCCAACCTAAAACAGCTACTCACTAGCAAAAGGTCACATAACAAGGATACAAACATGGGGACCAGATGCCAGCTCTGTCCCCATATCTACTCTGGAAACACCATTACAGGATCTAATAATGTCACCCACAACATTAGGGATTTATGCACTTGCTCATCTTTCAATGAGATATTTGCCATCTTCTATCAGCAATGCAATTCTGCATTCCCCATAGGGCAAACAGGCCAGTCACTACGGAAAAAAATTAACGGACACAAATATGACATCAGAAATAGCAATATTCAAAAACCAGCACGGGAACACTTCAGTCTCCCAGGACACTCTGTCACTGACCATAAAGCAGTCACTGTAGGGTAAAGAAACTTCAAAGGGAGATCACAGCAAGAGCCTGCTGAGTTAGAATTTATCAACAGGTTTAATTCTAATCGGCAGAGGCTTGACTCTCTGGAAACTCACCAGTCCATGGTTCTTATGTCCCCACTCTATCCCTCAACATACCTTTGAGGAAAACTACTTATTTAAAAGGAGACCTCTAGCCACCCAAGTTGCAAACACAAGGAATGAAAACAAAAGGGTGTGTGGTTTGAAACAAGAAGAAGGAACTTGTTCTTTCTAGCAACTAGAAAGTAAACAGTCCTATATTTATTTAAATCACTATATTATAGCAGTTTGTCACAGGGCACTATTAGACTGAGTTGTGTAAAGGTGGTTTTGGCTTTCCTACCCACTCAAAAAGCACCAGGAAAATACTATCGCCCTATACTCTGCCCTCTAGATCCCCATGTGCATGATGCAGAATGGAGCAGAGCAGATGCACCACCTGAATAAACAACTTCCTCCACAACAATATTTTACAGATTTCATGAAAGTACAAGATATACTGTGGTGCCTGGAGAAGCAACTGAATGCACAAGCCTGGAGGGCCCAAAAATTCCTCTATATCCCACAGTCAGCGTTTTACCAAGATAATAAGGTAGAAGATCAAGGAAGTTATGAATAGGAGGTTCCCCCTGCGCTCCTCTCCAGGATTTGCTCTGCCACTCCTAAAAATGATGCAGAACAAGATTAGATGTTCTAGATACTGAGATACAATCAAACATTTCTTATTTGTTTGTTGCATTTCTATACCACCCAACAGTTGAAGGTTTCTGGCTAGTTTACAAAACTGTGCCAGTGCTCTCATAGATTTCACAGATCATAGAGTTGGAAGAGGCCTACGAGGCCATCGAGTCCAACCCCCTGCTCAATGCAGGAAACTAGAGGAGGGGTCTCCCATCCAAGTAATAACCAGGCTTGACCCTGCTTAGCTTTCCACACTCAGACAAGCTGAGCCAGCATAAGCCACAGGCATGTTGTCTCGGCCACACCAGCTCGTTAGAAGCTTCACCTAGCAAGACAGGAACCCAACCATAGAACATAAGAACATAACATAAGAAAAGCCATACTGGATCAGACCAAGGGTCCATCTAGTCCAGCATTCTGTCCACACAGTGGTCAAACAACTGCCCATGGGAAACCCACAACTAGGACAAGTGTGCAACAGCACCTTCCTGCCCATGTTCCCCAGCAACTGGAGTACATAGGCATACTGCCTCTGATAATGGAGGAAGCATAGTAGGTGATCACTCGTGACCAAGTAAGATTGTCTTTCAGGATAAGATTACAAAAAGAAAATTATATAAAGAGGAAATTGTATAAAATTGTGTAGACTCTAGCGATGGGTCCGTAAGTGACTGTGGAGGCCAATTCTAGATCCACACAGCTTCCTACAGGTTACCAGATGGAAGATGGTCCTATAAAGGATTCGTTTGACGTGCTTTTCGCTTAGCACGTTTCTCCCTTTCACCTTGCACTCGGGCTTCTTCAAAGTCCATAGAACCTTTGTGAAAGGCCAACCTCCAGTTAAAGCGTTCATGGGCCAGAGCTTCCCAGTTCTCGATGTTTATATGGCATTTTTTTAGATTAGCCTTAAGAACATCTTTAAACCTCTTATACTGACCACCGATATTCCACTTTACATCCTTGAGTTGGGAATAAAGTAACTGCTTTGGGAGACGGCAGTCAGACATTCGAACAACATGACCAGTCCATTGAAGTTGGCGTGTGGCGTGTGGCGTAGTAGTTAGAGTGTTGGACTGGGACTCGGGAGATCCGGGTTCTAGTCCCCAGCTCGGCCATGAAACTCACTGGGTGACTTTGGGCCAGTCACTGCCTCTCAGCCTAACCTACCTCACAGGGTTGTTGTGAGGATAAAATGGAGAGGAGGAGGGGGATTATGTAAGCTGCCTTGAGTTCCTTGTAGGAAAAAAGGCGGGGTATAAATGTAATAAATAAATAAATAAACGCTAGTAGTCTTTCCTTCTTCCAGTACACTGACATTTGTTTGCCTATCTTCCCAAGTAATTCGCAGGATTTTCCGGAGGTAACGTTGATGAAATCTTTCAAGGAGGTGGAAATGACGTTTATAGATAGTCCATGGACTAGTCGCCATTGATAGCCTTCTCCTCCATGAATTTGTCCAATAACCTTTTAAAGCTGTCGAAATTGGTGGCCATCACTACACAGCCTGGAGGTTATTCCCCACCCCCGCTCTCCCACTGCACTCAAACATATATGCATATCACATATAACCTTAAGTTCATGGGTTTCCCACAGCACTGACATTTAGAGCTGAACTGCCTGATGTTTTCCAAGGAAGTTTCTTTAAAAGGAGAAGCATGGCTTAACTCCCAGCTATCTGTAGTTTAAACACACACGCACACGCACACACACGCACACATTCTTGGCTGGCACAGTCTGTAATCCACCACTTCTATTTTGAACATCCTTTAAACAGAGGAAATAAATGCTAAGGAACATGGGACCAAACTCCAGGCTTTTATTTCACCTTTCTTAGCTGGCTTATTTACCCAGCAGCTACTCACATCACATTGATTTAATGGTGTTTAAATAGTTCACATTTCATCTGTGCAACCAAAGTGGTTTGACACTTGCTTTCAGAACCTCCCACCCATCCGTACAATCAGAGCCACCTCCCCTCCCCTCCCCCCCCATATTTTCATTTAAGTCTCATTGGAAACTGTCAAGCCACACTCTATGGGAAGTTCAATGCTATCCAACACAGAAAGATGAAACAGACTAGGCAGAGATAAACAGAAGCCAGAGGGCATGCAAGTTCAGTAATTGGATTTTGCACTCACAAAGGTCATTACACATGTTTCCAGAGAGATTTTCTTCAGTATTCCTAAGATACAGCATCCAAAAACATCTTCAAGCAGACTCCCCCAAAACTAAATATCTCTTCAACACCAATATTTTTAAAGAAGAGAGGAAGAAAGCTGAAGTTATCATAATCTAGCAGAATGATAATAACAGTAATAACTACTGTTTGAACCACAGTGGTACAACCCCCAGAATTTTGCAAGAAAAGCTTTAGGTTATCATGTAACCCCAGAAGTTGGACTTTAGAAGGAAGATACTAAAAATATTGCAAGCATCTGTCATAAATACATAAACATTTTGTGATACTACAACGTAAGTAGTAGAGTAAGACTTCTGCCACAGATTTCTCATTCTATCGAGTAAGAAAAATTATTGTTACCTATATTTGTTGTAGAAGAAAATCGAAGGTCTATTTTGTTTTGTTAATTGTTATATGTTTGATATTATGTGTTTGTTTCACATAGAAATAAAATTAAAATTGCAAAACAGCTACATAACTATATAGATATGCGAACACAATGGCAGAGGTGTCAAGATATAATGGATGGGGTGCTCTATGGCCATTCATGGTCTTGGCCTAGGGCTGGAACCTTAAAAAGCCAACAGCAATTCCCTATAAACTTGGGTTCAGAGTAATACAAGATGAGATCTATTACAGCTCATCTGCCCTTTTGTACTTCCCACCTCACCTCAGGAGTTCCTTACCTGTTTAGTTGCTTCTTAGCTGTATGTCAGCTTTCCAATTCACTCTCAACTGTGTTCCAACAAGGATCTTTCAAGCTGACAGAAAACAGCTCCCTCGTCTCCACTATACCCACATAAATGTTTAAGATCAGATTTAATCCCATTAGAGAGAAAGAGGGAAATACAGTGACACACTGCAACGTATTTTGAAATGTGCCAATAAGACTTGTGCAGGGGGCGGCAGGGGGGGAAGGATTGCCTGTAATGCCAGAATAACTGCTAGATAAATTAAATTCGAAACATCATTTACCCAGCTCCAGCGTCAATAATCAGATTCTTGTGTGTATACATTAAGGCAATAGCATGTATAGTATACATTAAGGCTATGCAACACTGCCTGTGTAGCCTATGACTGCTCACTGTCTGAAAAGTACTTTCATAACTTAGGGCGCAATCCTATGCATCTTTAGATGGAAGAAAGTCCTACAATTCCCAGCATTCCCCAATGTACTGTATGTAAATATGGTTGTCAATTCCCTGTGGCTGAATCCCACATTGCTCCACTAACATTTGGATCACATGGGGCTGCTGGGATCATGTAGGTCAGCCAACCCCAACTTGATGCCCTCCAGATGTGTTGGACTAAAACTCCCATCTTCCCCAGCCAGTATGATGAGAGTGCACATCTGAAAGGCACCAGGTTAGGGAAGGCTGACACAGGCACTTCCACACCAGTCTCCCTCCGCTTCCGGGTTGTGACACTGCCATGGACAATTCAGTCATCCAAACACTACAGGAGCAGGATAGGATCCAGGCACATATGTTATTCTTGTAACATATGAATCCAGCCTAAATACATAGATTTCATAGATCATAAGAGTTGGAAGGAGCCTACAAGGCTATCGAGTCCAACCCCCCGCTCAATGCAGGAAACTAGAGGAGGGGTCTCCCATCCAAGTAATCACCAGGCTTGACCCTGCTTAGCTTTCCACGCTCAGACAAGCTGAGCCAGCGTAAGCCACATCTATTAGGGGAACTGTGGAGCCATTGCTAACAGAAGGGGGGGGGGGGATAGCTTCAGCTGAAAATAAACAGCTTCCCTTTTCCAACTAAAAAGCCTTGAGAAGGAGTCACATTTATATCTTTATTATTTAGTGAGTTGTCTGTGCCAAGCTCTTTAAGTCTATATTTAAAGTAAATACTTCAAACTGAGTAACAAAGTGAAAGATGTAAGTCAGACTAAAATATGGCCTTTTAAAGAGGGAAAACTTTTGCTATTTGAAGTTCTCGCTGTATCTGCTCAAACTTAATTTGGGGCAGTGAGACACTGCCAAAACTGTGAACAGAAAGCATACGGGCTAGCTTGCCCATATAGCTCTGTTCTCGCCTTTCATGACAACTCCCATCCTATTTCAAGTCCTAGCACAGGCTGTCAATGGTCTAGCAGTAATTGCACGGTACACCTGAAACCAGAATGTTCAAAATTTATTTTTGCTTTCAATCTAAACTTTACACCAAGCTCCAAACAGAAACAAAGAATTTGTTAAGTTCCATCAGGAACTTGCTTTTTTTTACAAAACACAACCATCCATTTCCCAGATGGGCAAGTTTTACTTTACACATCTTGGCTATATTGGAATCAGGCACACATGAAATATGATGGGAACAAACATTCTAAACCATTCCATAACTTACCAACCCACCCACACCCCATACACACACACAACAGCCCTGGAGTTACTGGCAACACCCTTCAGCAAACTATTTGCTGCTTTAAAGCAAAAGGCATTTTTTAGTCCTTAAACTACAGCTTTCTGTATAAACAAAAGACCAGATGGGCTGCATGTTTAAAGATGGTGCAAATGCAGCTAGTTTACAACAGCTTTCATATAGTGTGTGTGTGCGTAAAACTGAGGCACTGCACTAGTGGATGGCACTCTAGCCCAGCCTTCCTTAACCTGATGCTTTGGACTACAACTCCCAGCACTCCTGTCTTGACTATTGGCCATGCTGACTGGGACTGATGGGAATTGAAGTCCAAAACATCTCAAGGGCACCAGGTTGGAGAAGGCTGCTCTAGCCCATGCAATAAACAACTTCATTCCCCTGTTCACACATTCCCTTGGGCCCGGGAATTAAAGGTACCCAGCATTCTTTTGCAGCAATCCTTTACAAGTCAAACATTGTAAAGTATCTGCAAGACCTTAAGAGTAGCAAATAGGGAAGTGAGGGGAAGAGGACAGTTCATGCCTTTTACTAAGCACAAAATGCTTAAATATATTTGAAAATAAAACTCTCGAGTGCATTCTGCCCATTGCAACATGGCGCTTCCCCACACTCCTAAATTACATTTCTTGCAGTTTGACAGGCTGGGCCTCTGGCTTTGCTCAGCAAGCTCCTTCAATCCCCACCCACACAAGGCTTTTGGAGGACTTCAAGGAGGTGTTTGATTTCTATTAGAGTCAGAGAACTGGTTCCGCCATTTGCATTAGTGTATGGCTGGGTCCACACATGCAGCAGAAGGAGATGGAATGAGAGGTATAATGGACTGTACTACTTCTATGGGAAGAGGGCACTACTTTTGAATGTTCCTAAAAAATAAAAAATAAAAAAAACTCTTTAACAACATCAAAAGTCCATGAAAAAATTAAACTAGCACATGTGAGGGAAAGGTTTGCCCTTTGCAAACAGAAAACCAGCACAGCAGGCAGGCAGTTTTAAGCAGCATTTAAGAACGTGATGCCCGCACTTAGTCTGATATGGTGCAGTCCATTTTAACACCTCATTCTGCCACATGTGTGAACTAGGCCTGGAAGTACAATGGATAAGAACAGGCTCTTTGTTGCCCTGTCCCACTGGCATGCCCAACCTGGTAACTGAACCAATGCACCAACACCATTTCTTCAATTCCAAGATGGACTCCAAGCCAGTGTGGCAGACCATTGTACTGGAGACTCCAAAACAGGCTCCAGTGGCTCGACAAGGGTACCGACTCTTTCACCATGAATGCACAACGTTTGCCAAATTGGCTGAAAGCTTTAGGTCTTTCTGAAGCTGCTTGGTATAAATGGGCAGAGCGACTTTGGCAGCCCACCCACAGACCTCTTAGGGAAATTAAATCTGGCACCCCTCTCCAATGAAGAAAAGAGGGTGGAGGAGAGAGAAAGGCTTCTTGTAGTTCATCATAGTAAGACACAAAGGAGTCAGTCTCTGCTAAAGGATTGAGCCTTTTGTCCAGACAAGAGGAATGCTTCATTACTGGAAAGTAGTTTTAATCACATCACAGGCAACTGGATGCTGAGTCTTAGAAGATCAAAACAGATGATTTTTTACATGCTATATGTAGAAATATATCAAGGGAGAAATTATTACAGGTAAATAAAGTTGGAATGTTAACGTCACATACTAAATGGCTTACTCTTTGATTCTAACACCATCCTGTTATTTATATGCTCACCAGTCTTTCATTGAGCATAGGTTTTCTAATGAGATGATGCTTATAACCTGCACTATGTGGAATATCCTTGGCATCAGGTGCTAAGGAAGACAACTGTTCTATCATCCTACTCACGTCTCAGAACTCCCATGTAATTATAATGGCAAAATCAGCATTACAAACAGAACCCTTCTAGGTGATGCAATACTGCCATCCAATACAGGTTGCTCCTGTAGGGGGTCTTTTGACTTACCACCCCCACCCCAAAGTTGCAATACCTGATGGCATGCCTCTCCCAGCATGAACCTACCTGTATAACTATGTTCATCATCCTCCAGGTGCCTCCTCTGAGGGAGGTTTGGAAGGTGGCAACAAGGGAGAGGGCCTTCTCGATAGTGGCCCTCCAATTTTGGAATGATCTCCCTGACAAGACCCACCTGGTGCCAACGTTATATTTTTGGAGCCAGGTTAAGACCTTCCTCCACTCTCAGGCATTTGGCAGCAAATGATGAGGTTTTAATCAGGGCCTGGATTTTTCTTGTTGATTGTTTAAAAATTGTTTTAGATATACATGTGTCTCTGAGTTGTCTGTCCAAGTTTCTTTTGGAGGTGGCACTCAGAGGAAGCCTCAGATGTTGAGCATAGTGTCCGGGTAGATTTAGATCAGGAGAGGTGCTCCAATAGGTATTGCGGTGCTAAGCCATATAAGGCTTTATAGGTTTAAACCAGCATTATCACTAACCTTTCCAAGTTTTCCATTCTTACTGCACCATTCTAGTTGTAATACAAAATTGGGTCTTCTCATTCAAGAGTAATAATTCTCTGCAATACATTTAGGAAATTGACGTATGCAAGGACTCCTTAAGTACACAGCCTGATGCCATACAAACTGTTGCCTTATAGTGAAATACACTTATCTGTAAATCATATTTCAGTTACACTGGGATGAAAAAGAGAGTAAGAGGACACTTTGGCCCAACTGGACTGCATGTCATGCTAGAATTACTGGATACACTTGATAGGGAATTCCAGAATGGTCAATATGGCTACCTTTGTTTTTTTATACAGGGAATGGTAGAAAGGGCTTTTACCCAAGTAGTCAATAGCCCTATTCAACAATTTAAAACCATGTATCCTCTACATGTGAGCAGGGGGAAGAGGGATAAGTGGGCTAGCTTTGCGCCCTGCCCGTCATCATTCCCGTTGCCTTCTACACGTAGAGGGCAACTGTATGCAGCGGATAGCCTCCTGTATCTGTGGAGGTTCTCCATGTGATTTAGCACCCCGGAAACGCAGGATTTTAATTCACACTGAGAACCTCCGCAAATACAGGAGGTTCTCTGCCATATGCAGTCACCAAACATGTATAGAGGATGATGAGAATGATGTTGGATGGGGGCATTCATCCCTGCTCCCCCTCCTTACATGTAGACCCTACATGCTTTGGAATGCCTGAATAGGGCTACTGTTTACAGCAATGCAGATCCTTCTGTTATTGATTCTTAGCGTGCTTCTGGACGAGACTTTTATTGTGCAATTGCCCTGCATCATTCATGGAATTTCACAGGGGGCCCAGATGACACTGCCTTCCATTTAGAACCATCCTTGTTTTCCCACCTCTTATTCCATCTTCTTTCCAGAAAAAAAATCTGTTAAAGAGGAAAGGACGGAAAAGCTGCACAATGCCTTTCGATCAGTAGTGCTAAGAGCCCTCTGTCTGGAAGTACCCTTAGAGATTGGACACAGACAACCACTTACCACGTGGTCAGTGCTCTAAAGCATCCCCCTGGCAACTCTGCATAGAGAGTCAGTTTTCCATTACCCCTCTTACAACCTACTAATTTGGGGATCTTCACTGTTAATCAGATAATCTCTGAAATGTCATATTGGAGACATACCCAGGAGACCAAAATGTTGTACAGAAAGGAGAAGTCAATAACCATCCAGTTCAAGTCCTTCTGCAAGCCAGTTTAACACATTATAGACAGGCTACCTCCTCACCACCACATTCTAATTTCAATGAACGGGCAATATTCCATGTGACATTTTCAAGTGAGTTAGGCAAGTGCATGGAATTCCAGTCAGACAAGCGAGCTGATGGCAGGGAAGGGATGAAGCATCCTATTCTTCTTTTGTGCCCTGCATAGAAACTAAGCAGGCCGCTAGAAGAGGGGAAAGCCCTTTCCAATGTACAGCATAGGAATGCAGCTCTGTTCCTCCTCTTCCAGCTTCTAGCAGGCTAGTAAAAAAAAAAAGAAGCAAACTAGTAACTTTTGTGGGCTTACTTGCAAGGCTGAATTGAAACTAAACCCTACGTCAAACATTTTGGTTTATTTTCCTTCCTGAAATTTTGTCAAGCGCTTTTCTTCCTTCCATTGGGGGGGGGGGGGGAGTATCATTAGCCAGGTGTTATCCTGAGCAACAGGAATAGGAAAATTTTGAAACCAAAACAAGAGGAGTAACTACCACCAAGCAGCTGCTATTATAAGCAGTTAAAAAGATAGTGGAAAAAGCTTGCCAGAAGTAGAAAAAGGTGTGTTTCCCAAGAGAGCTGCCTGATGGAATGATAATACATTGAGAAATGATCATATCCAAATTAAAACTATTCGCTACAAGGTGCAGTAGCGGTTCTCGTTCTCACCCTCACTGTGCCATTTTATATCTTGTTACAGTCTCAGCGCTTGATTATCTTCATAAATATCATACTAATTAATTCATTTCGAAGTTTAAGAAGGAAAAAAGGAAAAAAGGCGGGGTATAAATATAATAAATAAATAAATAAATAACAGTATACACTGTAAAGACACAAAAGGGTTTCAGTCACAAATTAGCAAATACCCAGCCATGGAGAACGTATTTCCCCCCTCAAGATTAAAGTATACCATGAAAAAGGAAAAGTCTTCTCTGTTAGTTATGTTCCTCTATAGTGTTTGCAATGAGAAGCTGCACATTTTGAGATGTCATTAACTGGCCCTCCAATGCCCACTTAGAAGAGCAAGCTAAAGATACCACTTCAGTCATTTTATACATTTCCCCCACACAGACACAAATGAGATTTTTATAAGCATGACACTCCGGTAACAAGAACACCTAGGTTAATGGAGGGTTGCATGCATAAATTATGAGCTCCAAGCCAATATTGACAGTGAGATTATACTGTTCGCAACCTGAATGAGGCACTTGGGTAAAGATGTTACCATGTCACATCCTCAAAAAAGGTACTTGAAAACTGACATATTATTCAATATAACACAATTATGAACACACAAAAAGCACTAAGAACTGAGTTGATTTCCATTAATTTGTCCGTAAAGTGAATTTAAATCCTGCTTATCAGCAAATACCAAGAGACCGATGCCAAAGGAATACAGCAGCGCACATGGTGCGCACTCAAGACACAGTATCTATGAACACAGTTTAAATAGCCAGATAATTTTGTGAGGGTAATTCAATTTAGTCCCCACTTATCTCAAGTCTTCAAGTCAATAGAGGACGGAGTGATGCAAAGACTAATCTCTGAAGCCTCTGTTCTCTAATTGTGACACATTATCAAAGCAGTGTCAATGAGGCAAAGTATCATTGCTTCAAGCAGTGGCAAGCAGCAGAAGCACACAGAAGTGCTTCAATGAAATGCAGAAAAGGCTATCATAATGGCCTTGTGATGATACGCCTTTGCTCCTGTGCGCCACTTTAAAACCAAGAGCCTCAGAGCAATTTATAAAATACTGCCTTGAAATGCACTTTGTTAGAAAAGTGCATTAAAATTACATGGCAGTTAATAAAGCACCATTGAAGGGTGCTTTATTATGTTGAATGGTTTCCATATTTTGTTTGTTAAAATAATTTTAGCTGAGGTCTACTTTAATAAATGGCAAACCAGATGTACCTAGATAAAGAAGCAACAAAAATAACGCTACGGAAGCACCCCACACAACTGTACCCTACCTTAGTCTGTTTAGTTGATAGGTTATGGTCACAGATGCATAATGCAAGTTTTCACACTACAAAACTGCATATAGTTTTGTGCAAAACTGGAACCATATCACCAGATTTTAGATGAGAATAGAAACTAACAAGTGACTGGGAGTAACTTCACCGAAGCCTCAAGACTTGAAAGCAGAACTACATTACAGAATCATTTTAAATATGTTCAGTAGCATTTTGAGGACAGAAATGATTTTAAAAAATAGACTTTTGACTTCTCAATTATTAAAAAATAAATAATAAATGGAATTTTCTATAAACATTGAGTGAAATCCTGCAAGTTAAGACCATGCAACTGAATTTAAGAATAAATAGGTAGATATGCACAGCATGGTAGCTGTGTTTCAAACAAGTTTTCCATATTCCTATCTGTAAAAAGTCAATATGATAAAAATTAGATTCTACCCACAAAGAAGGTATTACATACAGGGTGAATTGATCCAAAATCACCAAGATCAGTTTATTTATTTATTGTATTTATGCCCCGCCTTTTTTCCTGCAAGGAACCCAAGGCGGCTTACATAATCCTCCTTCTCCTCTCCATTTTATCCTCACAACAACCCTGTGAGGTAGGTTAGGCTGAGAGTCAGTGACTGGCCCAAAGTCACCCAGTGACTTTTATGTCTGAGCGGGGACTAGAACCCGGATCTCCCGAGCCTCAGTCCAACACTCTCACCACTACGCCACACTGGCCCTCGTTTAAAGCATGGATTTCAATCAAGTTCCCCATTATGAAACTCGCATATTTCCTGAACAAGCATGCATACTAACATGGATTTGAGTCTTTACACTATCTAAATAGAGCCTTTACGCTATCTTGAATCACAACCCAAAGTCTTTGGTGATGCAGCCAACAACAGAATTCTATCTGCTTAGAGACAAACAGATTTCTGCTTGGCTGTCTGTACACATGCAATAATATTAACCAAGATTACTTACCGTACTTGATTGGCTAAGACTGCAATCACATGCACACTTGTTTGAAAAAATGCTGTGGTGAACAAAGTGGGATTTACTTCTAATAAGTATCTCCCCCGTTGCTCCCCAGCAACATGTATTCAGTGGCATACTGCCTGTGAAAGTTCTGTGAAGTTCTACCATTTATAGACCTATCTTTCATTAATTTGTCTAATACCCTTTTAAAGCCAGCTAAACTAGTGGCCGTCATATTATTGGGGCAGAGAGTTCCATAAATTAATTATAAGGGGTACACCTGAATGAGTCACACATTGAATGAGCCACACTCCTTCAACGTCCATCTGATGTTTGTTGGAAAGATGTTCAAAAGGAGAGCTCCTATACGCAAGTGTGACACTGGCCAATCAGCCCCCCCCCCCTGCATGTAGCTCTCCATGCATGAATCCATACGCCCAAAGAACTCCTCCTGATGAACGCCAAATGGATGGCGTTCAGGGGGACATGGTGATGCTGCATGGTAATGGCAGTGGGCAGGGCTAACCCAAGTAGCCCTACGGCTCCACACTTAGCCCTTCTTCTAAACTAAAAAGTCTCAACTGCTTTTGACTTTCCTAATAGGGAAGGTGCTTCAAATTCTTGATCATATTGGTTGCCCTTTTCTGCATATTTCCCAGCATTTGAGATGGGGTGTCCAGATGTTCACAGTATTCCAAATTTTCATTGAGCTATCCATCCTGACCCCAAGAACTTTCCTGGTTAGTCACACCAAGTTCAGACCCCATTGGCTTAATATGTGAAATTAGGATCCCCACCCCCACCCCAATACATGTAACTTTACACTTACTTATATTGATCCTGTAATTGCCCAGAACTTTACAGAAGCAAGTTACTACAGAAAATAGCACTTCTCTGCAAGATGGAAAGCGAGTAGCCCCACTGTTTCATAGCATCATAAATATTCATAATTTGAAAATGAAAACACTGCAAGTCTCAGGTAGCTGGAGGACATAATAGGAGTACTGAACACTCATCTGGCCTCAGTGGATAATCCTGGCATGAGTAGGGATAGCACCTCTGGGATCCTTAACCCTCTAATGGTTTGCTAGTTCCTGGTTCCAGGAGGAAGTCCACAATAATATGCATGTCTTATTGCATTCCTCCAGAGGTCCCAATCTGGCCCTCTGAGGTCCCCCAGAAGGCCACGCCCCCTTCCCCTGGTTCCACCACTTTCCCCCAACTACTAATCATTTGGAGGTTTCTTCAGCTTTTGTGCAGTTCCCCCCCCCCCATTCTAAAAGGCTGAAATGCCTCTCCTAAGGCTCAGTTACTGGCAGGAAGAGCTTTATGCTAAAATATGTTAGCATTTTTGGTCCAGCCCCTTCACCTTCAGCCCTGCCTATCACTGGAATGCAGCCCCCCCCCTGGGAGCTTCTCCAAAATGGAATTTGTCCCTTGGACTGAAAGAGATCCTGCACCCCAGTTTTACCCTATTGATAGATGGTTGTGATCAAGTTTTAAGAGATATTTAGGATTAAAAAATTGTATTCAGTTTTACTTCTAATCCAGGTTCATTTTTAAAGAGATGTTTACTGTAATTAAAATTTTAAGAAGTCTGACTTAAACTAAAAAGAAAATCTAAACCCTACCTTTAATTTAAAAAAAGAGAGTCATTTTCTAATCCACCCTGAACTGTAAGCCATTTTTATAGTTCACTTCTGTGAAGCTTTCAGGAAAAGACAAATAAGGTGTTGCAGAATTACAATCCCCTGTCACTCAAATGTAAAAAAATCCCAAATTAATCTATTAAACTTCCAGTGAGCCATAGCTCATGGACAATCTCATGGACAAGCAGCGCCGTCTGGTAAGAGACCTAGGTCTTATCCCTTCTAACCAACACAGGTGATGGATTCTAAAACCTCTGTTCCTACTTGCTAGAGTAACATCATATGAGAGCAGACTGTAAAGAAAGTCCAGTCAAATCCATTTTAAATTGTCACACTAAAACTATCAGCTTAGAACAGCCATGCAAGTACAGCTATAAAAGTTATTAGCTCACAGTTTACTAGCTGGCTCGTTAATCATTTGTGATAGCACACTAATGGCCTAAATAAGAAACTAAGGGTGCAATCCTATGCATGTTAGGATTGCACCCTTAGTTTCTTGGGTCCTCCAACTTCCAGCATTCCCCAGCAAGCCGTGCTGGCTGGGGAGTGCTGGGAGTTGGAAGAGTTTTTTCTGTCTAAACATGCACAGGATTGTGCCCTAACTCTTGCAACTTACAAAAACCTTTCTTGTCTGGTCACCTACGGGCAATTCTTACCTGCTGCAGGCAACCAAGGGAGTGGATACTTCAAAGCCTGGCTTTTTAAAAAACCACACACACTTCGAATGAAGTGAAAGCAACACAGAGCTTGGAAAACCTAGCCACTTGCCAGGTTGATTTAAGTGCTAAGACGGTTTGTCATCACTCTGATATTTCTCTACAGAAATCACTCACATTTCAACTAGAAGTACCCACAGCGGTGTACGACAAACAAAAAGGCACAGCACAAGTTTGCTATTGTACAAAATTAGCACTGAAGCCTGATCAAGGTTTCTCCGGGTTCCCAGTATTCAGCGGACACTGACGGTTCACTTATTACATTTTTGTCTGTAATCATAATTAAAAAGTGAATTAACTAAATCAAGTTTGCAAGAGAGTGCCAGTGTGGTATAGTGGTTAGAGTGTAGGACTAGGACACAGAAATCCAGGTTCTAGGTCCCACTCAGCCATGAAGCTCACTAGGAGACTTTGGGCCAGTCAGCATAACCCAGGGTTCTGTAACGCAGCGCCCGCAGGGACCTCTAATGGCACCCACGAAGTTCTTCCCTCCCTGCCCCCTTAAAAAAAGTTTTAAGAAAAACCTTGGAAAATGTTAAGGCAGTCTTCTTTCTCTCCCTTTCTATCCTCTAGCCTTGCTCTTTCTCTCCCATCTACCATGCCATTTCCTCCTCCCTCCCAGCCTCCAGCCTTGCTATTTCTCTCCCACCCACACAGCTCTTTAGCTCACTTTTGACTAGCCAGGCCCCCATGGCAGCCTTTATGTGACTAGCCAGATACACCACGGGAGCCATTTTGTGGTGGCACACACAGGAGCTTTCTCAAATTCCCAAATGTGCCCACAGGTCCAAAAAGGTTGGGGACCCATGGCACAACTACCTCACAGGGCTATTGTGAGGCTGAAATGGAAAGGAGGAGGAGAATTGGGTTCCTTTGAGGAAAAGAAGATGGAATATAAATGTAATAATGAAGCAAAAGGTTGTCATGATTTTTTTTCCCTAATACTTTTATATGCAAATATTTCATGTAAGCAAGAGTTCGGTTTGCTACCTATTATATCCTAATTAGTAGGACCTGCAACACGTTGCAGTGCTTTTCTTCAGGGTTCCAGTTAGCCATTCCCTCTTCCATGATACTCCATTCCATTCCCCTTCCACCCAGTTCTCCCACCAGTCAACCAGCATTTCTTGGCCACTGAGTATGTTCAGTCCTCGCTGGGCTATTTGGGGGGATTTTCCGTCCAACTGGATTTTTTCCTAAACATTTTGAACTTCTGCAAACGACGGGGTTCCCCCAAGCAGGCTGAAATCTCCCTCCTGTGTGTGGATGGTGCTGTTTTGGCTAACCTAAGGATCGACACTCACCTCTGAACTTTGGAAATAGAGGGAATGATGCTAACTTTGGAAATAGAGGGAGTGAGAGCCAGTGTGGCGTAGTGGTGAGAGTGTTGGACTGGGACTCGGGAGATCCAGGTTCTAGACCCCACTCGGCATGAAACTCACTGGATGACTTTGGCCAAGTCACTGACTCTCAGCCTAACCTACCTCACAGGGTTGTTGTGAGGATAAAATGGAGAGGAGGAGGAGGAGGAGGAGGAGGATTATTTGGATTCTGGGACCACGGGCTACACTTCCTGGAAGATGGACTGCTGGGCAAAGGATGGGTTGCACCTCACAAGGACTGGGAAGAATGTGTTTGGCCACAGCATTAGGAAGCGAGGAACTTAATCAGGAGGGCTTTAAACTGAATCCAACAGGGGAGGGAGACATAAACCTCGGGGGTACCAATGGAAGAAGGCCTCTATGCCACAATGGAGAGAACAGCTCCAGCGGTGCCCATTGATAGTCTACCACAAAATGTAGGGGGAAAGTCGGACTATAAAGCACATAGTCTTCGATGTCTCTATACTAATGCCCAGAGTATGGGCAACAAACAAGACGAACTTGAATTTTTGATACATGAGGGCAAGTACGACTTGATAGGGATAACTGAAACCTGGTGGGATGACTCCCATGACTGGAATACAGCAATTGAAGGGTATAACTTGTTCAAAAGGAACAGAAGCAACAGAAAGGGAGGTGGAGTTGCACTGTATGTTAAAAATACGTATCTCTGCACAGAGATACAGGAAGAGGAGCTTGGCAGCCCCATTGAGAGCATCTGGGTTAAAATAAAGGGGGCAAAGAATAAAACGAACATGGCGGTTGGAGTCTACTACCGACCACCCAATCAAGGAGAAGACGAGGATGGAACTTTTGAAAAACAAATTGCCATTGTTTCAAGGAGGCACGATTTGGTAGTAATGGGAGACTTCAATTTCCCTGATATCTGTTGGGAGACTTATTCAGCCAAACATGGCCCCTCCAAGAAATTCCTGAGCTGTGCTGCTGATAACTTCCTCCTACAGAAAGTGGAGGAAGGAACTAGAGGATCGGCTATCCTTGACCTGATTCTAACCAACAGAGACGAGTTAGTGGATAAAGTGGCAGTTTCGGGAACTCTGGGGGAAAGTGACCATGTTATACTTGAGTTCTTGATTCTAACGGAAGCAAAAGCTGAGTGTAGCCAAACACGTACCCTGGATTTTAGGAAAGCCAATTTTAACAAACTCAGAACAATGATTAGTAAGATCCCATGGCAAGTGACTCTCACGAGAAAGGGAGCCCAGGAGGGGTGGGAGTTTTTAAAAAAGGAAATTTTAAAGGCACAATTGCAAACAATTCCCAAAAGGAAAAAAGGCAGAGGGCAACAGAAGAAGCCAATGTGGCTTCACAATAAACTCAAAGATGACCTGAAAACAAAAAAGGACACGTATAGGAAGTGGAAGGAAGGACAGGCTACAAGTGAAGAGTACAGGCAGGTAGCACAGAACTGCAGGAATAGTGTCAGGAAGGCTAAAGCTGAGAATGAGCTAAGGTTAGCGAGGAATGCTAAAAGCAACAAAAAAGCTTTCTTCAGATACATGCACAGTAAAAGACAGAAGAAAGAACTGGTGGTTCAACTACGCAATGAGGATGGCAAATTGATAACAGAAGACAAAGAAAAGGCCAGAAGTGTTCAATTCCTACTTCAGCTCGGTCTTCTCCCAAAAGAGGGTCTATGACCCCCCCTGGCAAACCTGAAGTGCAGACTGAAGGGGCAGGATTGCAGCTTGAGATTGATAGGCAAATGGTCAAGGAGCACCTGATTACTCTGAACGAGTTTAAATCTCCAGGGCCTGATGAGCTGCATCCTAGAGTAATAAAGGAACTGGCAGAAGAACTCTCAGAACCACTGTCTATTATCTTTGAGAAATCATGGAGGACAGGTGAAGTGCCAGACGACTGGAGGAGGGCAAATGTTGTTCCCATCTTCAAAAAGGGCAAGAAGGAGGAACCTGGGAACTATAGGCCAGTCAGTCTGACATCAATCCCCGGGAAGATTTTGGAGCAGATTATAAAGAAGTCAGTCTGCAAGCACCTTGAAAACAATGCAGTGATTACTAGAAGCCAGCATGGATTTGTCAAGAACAAATCCTGTCAGACTAATCTGATCTCATTTTTTGATCGGGTAACCTCCCTTGTGGACTGTGGGAATGCTGTGGACATTATATATCTGGACTTCAGCAAAGCTTTCGACAAAGTGCCTCATGATATCCTGATTAGTAAGTGGTGAGAGTGTTGGACTGGGACTCGGGAGATCCAGGTTCTAGACCCCACTCGGCATGAAACTCACTGGATGACTTTGGCCAAGTCACTGACTCTCAGCCTAACCTACTAAGCTAAGAGTGGGCTAGATGGAACAACTATCAGGTGGATCCACAATTGGCTACAGAATCGGACTCAAAGAGTGCTTATCAATGGTTCCTTCTCAAACTGGGGAGAGGTAACGAGCGGGGTACCACAGGGCTCGGTCCTGGGCCCGGTGCTCTTCAACATTTTTATTAATGACTTGGATCAGGAGGTACAGGGAATGCTTATCAAATTTGCAGATGACACAAAGTTGGGTGGAACAGCTAATACTCTGGAAGACAGAAACAAAATTCAAAGTGACCTCGATAGGCTGGAGCGCTGGGCCGAAAACAACAGAATGAAATTTAATAGGGATAAATGCCAAGTGCTGCACCTAGGGAGAGGAAACCAAATGCAGAGTTACAGAATGGGGGACACTTGGCTCAACAATACTACAAGTGAGAAGGATCTTGGAATTGTGGTAGATCACAAACTGAATATGAGCCAGCAATGCGATGTGGCTGCAAAGAAGGCAAATGCAATTTTGGGCTGTATTAATAGAAGTATAGCTTCCAAATCGCGGGAAGTGATAATTCCCCTTTACTCGGCACTGGTTAGGCCTCATCTTGAGTACTGCGTCCAGTTCTGGGCACCTCACTTTAAGAAGGACATAGACAAACTGGAGAGGGTTCAGAGGAGGGCAACAAGGATGATAAAGGGACTGGAAACAAGGCCCTATGAGGAGAGACTGAAAGAACTGGGCATGTTTAGCCTTCAGAAGAGGAGACTGAGGGGAGATATGATCGCACTCTTCCAGTATTTGAAGGGATGTCACACAGAGGAGGGCAAGGATCTCTTCTCGATCATCCCAGTTTGCAGGACACGGAATAATGGGCTCAAGTTACAGGAACCTAGATTCCACCTAAACATCAGGAAAAATTTCCTGACTGTCAGAGCAATAAGACAATGGAATCAACTACCTAGGGAGGTTGTGGGCTCTCCCACTCTGGAGGCATTCAAGGTGCAGCTGGACAGACATCTGTCAGAGATGCTTTGACCTAGATTCCTGCATTGAGCAGGGGGTTGGACTCGATGGCCTTGTAGGCCCCTTCCAACTCTACTTTTCTATGATTCTATGATTCTATGATTATGTAAGCTGCCTTGAGTTCCTTGCAGGAAAAAAGACGGGGTATAAATGTAATCCATAAATAAACATAAAATAAATAGATAATCATTTGGGAGAGAGATCTGGATACTTCACATGTCTTGAAATTTCAAATGGTGTAAGTCCTTTATCATTTTCTAACCAAGTTGAATTCTTTGGTGACACATACAAGCTCTTCATCCATTTCCTAGACCAAATGGAAATTTATCCCATTTCCCCCAGGAAATCAGCGCACCAGCTAACACTATTAGTGTTGCGCTAGAGTAGTTCATGCTAGGACAATGTAATTGACATTAGTGGTTGCCCTGTATTTGTATTCTGCCCTCCTTTTGAATCCGACTCTCATGAGGCCCAAATACTAACTTAGTGTAACGACAGCCTTGCAAGGTAGGTCAGGTTAAGTGAGTGTGACATCCAAATTGAACCAGTAAGCTTCATTGCTACCAGGGATTTCAATCTATGTTTCCCACATCCAAGCTGAACATTGTAGCTACCTGCCCTCTAGTATCCAGACTCCCCTCATCCTCCATACAGGAAATCAGGTCTTGATTTACAAGCTCTTTTTTAAATATAAGTCTTGTTTAGGTATGGAGTGTTTTTCCAAGCACACTCAAGGCATTGCTTAGAGAAAATAAGTTTCCATCTATGCTCCTCAGGTACAGCACATTTCATTTAGCCTTTGAGGATTCTGTGTTGTGGGCTGCGTAGACATTTGTTAGAAAAAGCAAGATCAAATCAATTCAGAACATATTCAACTGAGAGTTTAGATTAATGCCCTTAAATCTCAGAGCTGTTTCAAAGGCTGAGAACTCTCTATGAAGTGGAATTGAGACAACATGATTTTATCGTATAAACAGGTTTTATCCTTATTGTAAGAACAAATATTACTTTTCGAACTAGTAAAAATGATAGCTTCAACATGGTAACCATAGAACAGCCAGCCACAGCACATTCTATGTCCAGCTGCAACATTCACAAGAAAAGACATGCTTTTTAGAATTTTAAACTGAGAAAACAGGCATTTACTTGATTTACTAAATGCCACTGGGAAAGAGCAAGAACAACAAGCATTTAGAATTAAGCCCTGAAAAGGTATTCCTTAAAAGGGAATGTGCAGCAGGAGGGGGGAGAACATAGAATAGTACAACTATTAAAAAAATCTCTTTCCATTGAACAAGTACTACAGAATCAGGCTTAAATTCATTCCGTTATCTCCAACTAATGGAAGCTACTATGTGGGGCAACAAGCTAGTACCTTCTTGCTTACACAGAAGAGTTTGCACACTTACGTTCTCTGGCTACACACAGAAATCCAAAGTGTGGGGGATTTCTGTAAGAGCCCTTGATCATCAATATCAATGGCACAAATAATTTCCAGGGCTACAATTGGGCTAAGGAAGTTATCGCAGAGCATGGGAACGATTGCTTCAATAATGCAAGGAGAGATCGCAAGGAGTAAATAAAGGGAGCGCTTCATGCTTTTCTTTAAGATAATTTGATGTGCCAAATGTGGAACATGAAAGAAGAAGCCAAATGAAAAACCCATCTTTATGCCAACCTGCACGTATGCCAAATGGTTTGGAAAGGAAAATTACAGTGAATTACAGTAACACACCAACTTGACAGTCTTCATTTCAACTCAAATGTACATGCTATGCCAGCAGATCTAACAGCTGTATAGTATGGCTTCTTTCAAGAGGCCCTAAATAAAATACTTGTAGCTTGGTATCGCTAACAAACACAGGAAGCTTCCCCTCACAGCTGGGTTTCAGAGTTTCTTTCATCTACTGCCACCATGCAAGGCACGCTAAGGAAGCAGAGACACTTGCCAGAAGAGGTACAGGCTCCTTAGAACCTTTGGGCACATCCTGACGAGGCCACAACACAGATTGCAATCGCGCCCACCCAAGCTTCTGCCAGAAAATACACCAAGTTTTAAGTCAAGGAGATGAGAAAGACAGCAGCGCTGTTTCAAACGTGGAAGAGTGTATCGGCTGAAATAGAGTGTCACGTGCATTTTGCTCCTCTGGTGCAATAGTTGAGCATGTTATCTTGCTTCTTCCTCTTTACATAAAACCTTTTACTTGTTTTAATCTTGGCTCATCTCCCACATCTGCCTTCTTGACTGTGCCTAGATTCTATTTTATTTCTCCCTCCTTACCCACCTCACAGCTGGCCTCCAAACTTGTACTAAGTCAGGGGTAAGGAGAGTGCATAGTATGCGGGAATGCTATGCAAGTCCCATATGCTGCAATGCAGGAACTCACCACAATTAAACTGAGTATCAGTCACTTGCTGTTCACGCTTTAGTTCTTATGTAGAAAGAGGAAGGGAGTGGGAAAGAAGGAGGATGAGTTTTGAGAGGTCAGGCGTGCTCGAAAATGCTTTACGCATTATATTATGTTTGTCTATCAGCCAATCTAGTCCAAAGTCATGGAGATGTTGGCCTTAGTGTATTCATAATGTAACACTGATTGTGTAACCAATGTTCACTTCAGAGTTTTATGCTCTATTGAACACTTCTTCATTAAATGGAACACAGGTAAGATTACTACATTTGCAATTCTACCCAATTACTATAAAAAGCTGATTAAGCTGCATTTTTTTCCATGAGAACTTCACACAAAAATACTTTTTCCTACTCAAAGAGCCCATTCAGAGAATGAACTCACTTCGCATGTCAGCATTAGGATTTTAGATATAATAAATAAATTTAGCAATAAACACAAATAGTTCTCAGTTGCTAGGGTATACCCAGAAAGGGAGGGGGGAATTCCTGGATGTGATTTCATCGTATATTCTGTTTCCTAACAAGGAAACTGGATAGATTCAGTACTGGTTTAGACTGCAGTCCATGGGGATTTCTAAAATCCAGGAACCTTCACTGCAGATGTGCATCTGGGTAAATTTAGAAGTAATCAACTATCAAAAACAACATGGTTCAGCAGAACTGTGCTTAATTGCCTTCCTTTCTATTAAATAAGTAGTAGGAAACATTTTACTTTACTCATTCAAACAAGACATAAGCAGCAGGATCCAAATTTTGCATTATGTTAAATCCTTTAGAAACAAGTAAACGTTGCACTCCTCTTTTTATGATATCCTATATAATACCAAATAAGTGCCATTAGTTATACATGCCATCAAGCATGCAGCCAAACTGTTACATGACCAGACTGAAGTAAGGCTCATTCCTCCAAACCCCCCATTTTTATTTACGCTACAAAAATGTAGGTATTAACCTTCTAGAAGAATACAACTCTAAATTCAAAGTGAAGTCGTTGCAAGATAACTTGGTATTGAAAGAAGATTAGAAAGCAACATCTCTCTCTTGTCCCATGATTGAATCAAGTTGGCTATCACACACACTATAAAGATAACCAAGCGCTAGTATTAACTTTCAAAGCCCTAAACGGCTTGGGGCCAGGTTACCTGAAGGATCATCTCCTCCTTGATATGCCTGCCTGAACTTAAGATCATCTTCAGAAGCCCTCCTCAGGGTGCCCCCACCAAATGAAGTGAAGTGGGTGACTACTTAGGAAAGGGCCTTTTCAGTTGAGGCTCCCCAGTTCCCATGGAATGCCCTCCCCAGATAGGCTTGCCTGGCACCTACATTGTAATATTTTCAGTGCCAGGTGAAGACATTCCTATTCTCCATGGCATTTTAGCCCTTTGGTTTTTGTTGCTTTTAAATCTGTTATTGTGTTATTAGATCTTTACACTGCTGCTCGTTTTTACTTTGGTTTTATACTGTAGCTTTAAACTTTTAAAAGCATACTATGTTTTATCAAACTGTTGTATTTTATGGTTTTAATTGTTGCGAACTTCGGCTATTGGGCGGTACAAAAATGCAATAAATAAATAAAATAATCCTCAGTAAGAGCAGTTATGATCGCTGCAGTTCCACTGCAGTTACATTGGTATTTCCTGAAGAAGACGTATGAACTGTGGATGACAAACCTGTATACAGGCAGTCACCGAGTTAAGAACGTTCGACTTACAGACAACCCATACTTAAGAACAGACTTCTGGGTTCCCTGGCACTACATCGTTTACATAGAGTACATAGCGTAGTATAATACGCAATTTGCGTAATTTACGCAATTTGTGTAAATGCCAATTTTAACGTATAGAATATTATGCTGTTCCGACTTCATACAAATTCGACTTAAAGACATTCTTAAGAATGGAACTCACTCATAACCTGGGGACTGCCTGTATTTAAATGGCACTGTGCATTTGTCCTGGCCCTAACAGGGGTCACAGGAGCACATACACGGATATTTAAAGAGAGAGATTATATTATTCACACTTTCCATTACTGTTACATGAACCCACAGCCATCCTGAGTACAGCTGAGCAATTTAGATTAACAACATATATATATATATATATATATATATATATATACTCTGATGAATTACATAGACCAGTACTGGTCTTCGGATTAGGATTGCTGGATTTTCTTTATTTTAAGTGTGTGCTCCATGTCAAAATATCACAGTTTCATGAACCCGTTGTTCCAGAGTACCACAGCTCCACAGCATTGTAAAGAATATACACCAGATTTCTGAAATATTCCTCATCTTTAAAATTCTGATCTCTCCCACTGAAATCAAAGGGACTACTGTTGGATTGAGTGAACTATGTTTTAAGTGTATTTATTTATTTCATTTATATACCGCCCAATAGCCAAAGCTCTCTGGGCAGTTCACAACAATCCACAAAAACACTGGCTTCCCTATGGCCCTGCTTCCCCTTTCATCTCCCAGGGGCAAGGGTGGGGACAGTCCAACTGGAGCAGGCCCTGATGTCCCCTTTGCCTGCTCCTGCCTCCCTTGCTCCTTCTCTTCGTTCCCACAGGGCCGCTGATGTCAGTTAGCCCTTCGAGGGGGAGGCAGTTCAACTGGAGCAGACCCTGATGTTCCCTTTAACATGCTATGAAGTGTTAAGCTATACAGGCAGAGCTCCATCACTTTGCCACAACTGCCAAGTCCTCACGGGGCTAAATAGCAATGCCCAAGGATGCAAAATACACACTTCACTTAGGGTGCAATCTTATGCATATTTAGAGAAGAAAAAGTCCTACAACTCCCATGCTGGCTGGGGAATGCTGGGAGCTGTAGGACTTTTTCCTGTCTAAACATGCATAGGATTGCACCTTTAGGCATTTTGCTGAAACCACACATTTATAGGACCAGTAAACGCAGCCACAAGTTGGGGTCCAGCTACAGCGCAAACACACCGATTCTACAGCACAGAAGTAAGCAAGTCATTCAGAAATAATTCTGTACCAGCACACATTTCTAAAGGCTCAGTCATATATATATATATATATATATATATATACACACACACATACACACACACTCATATATATATATATATGTATACACATATATATACATACATATATATACACACACACACACACTCAAAGTCATACAGCTGCCAAACTCAATTCCACTTTATGCCAACAATGCCCCCCTGGGTGCGGGAGGGGGCATGAAATCTATAGCATTTGGCACATCAGTGTGCTGTTTCAATTGTGAACTACTTCTGATCATCTTTATGCAACTGCTTCAAAGAAGTATACATAACTACTGTACACAAAACTAAATACCCTGCACTAATGAACTCAGCCCCAATGGCCACTGCTGAAATCTAGGCTGTGGAAATCATACATGCATCTGCATGTAAACACGCATAATGCCTCGAGCTGCCTTAAGTTCTAATGCCAACAAGGTTTCATTTCATGTTCAGCCTGCAAAGGTTTTGCATTCTGAAAGTTCAGTCAAAACATATGGTTCTGTGCCTACTTTTAACCCTCCATTTAGCCATAATACTTGCTCTTTGATCACTACACAAGCCTATTGCTTCCTTGATTATACTGATCTCAAGGTAATCAAACAGCTTTGATGGGGGGCCCAGAGAATCAGTCAGTCACACATTTATTAAGCACCATGCAGCTATTAAAAGAGAAGAACTCAGCATCCATGCTGAATATTGAAGTCTTACAACTTGTTCAAGTAACAATAGTTGTTTTGCCAAAGTGTCAAGCTTTGATTAAAAAAAAATACCGTGTATGAAAATAGATTTGTTTATAGACTCAGTAGAACACAGGACTTCCTGTTTCAGCTGAACTCCACCTTAAAAACTACACACGTTCTCCTGTCAGGTCATATAGACAGCAGTTCACCAACTGCAAAGAAAAGTTCTTCAGACCTGCCATAGGACATGTGAACTGAATAATCCAGAGTTTGGTCCAGAACAACAAAACAAATTATCAAACTATTTTATTGCTGAGCACAATGAAATTCATTTGTTTGTGATTGACAAATTAAAAACAGTTGCATTTTATTCATCTGCTGCCATGAATATCCTACTGGAAAACAAAACACTGAACATTTCCATTACAACAGAATGCAACGACCCAGCATTCTCAAAGCCGCTCTAACAGGATCAATAGTCACGTCAGTAATAATGTCGTATTTTCCATTGCTTCTGCAAAGTTTAAGAACTCATGAGTGCAATCCACTCAGCACCTCTCTCACACAAGTCCCATTAAAATAAATGTAATTGCACAAGACTTCTGTAATTGGACAAGGCTACTTCCATTTATTTCAATAAAATTTGCACTGGAGAGGCTTCCAGTGGAACATATCTTAGATGTTTTAGGATATTACAGCTATGATCCAATGGATCCCTTCTCTGTGTTCAAGGTGCTTCTATGGACACAAGGAGGAGTCGCAGCCCATTTATGCCATATCAAATGCCACTTGCAACAGTTCCCCAGTCTGAGAAATGATGTTTTGAGGGGCGTTGGGGGCTGTAGAAGGAAAGGTATGGCAGAAAATCCAGCTCATTTTCCACTTTAACCCTTACATTAAATAGTATAAAATCCTTTTAAAAATCATTACACACAATGCATATTCAGCTAGAAACTCTTGACAAATATAGCCAAATTGCTGCCACAGTTAAACCAAATGGCAAATACTTTGTGACTAGGGCAACAAGCTAGTAAAGTTCATGCCAGCTTCAATTTCCCAATCCTTTGCACAACATGGCAACATCGGTGTTATAAATATCTCAAATTTGAATTTGAAGAGTATCTTTATTTCAGCTGTAAATATATATCTGCACACACCACAGTAAGTCTATCAACATAAGACTGCTTATTGTTAAAAAAAAAAAAAAAAAACCCTCCAGCTATTCCATGCCACTTTCTCATTGATATTGCTGCTTTGATTTTAGACATCTCAACATGCATCTGGAAATTTTCCACAGTCTTTCTAGCAAACAAACTATCAGCTAAGGGCACATGAATAATACTTCATGGATTACTAATGACATAAGCAAACTATTTTGAAAGCTTTACAGTCACAGAGACTTTACAGCCATTGCCCAATATACGTGGGGTGTTTATAGACATTTTGAAATTGAAACATGATACATACTAAGCTGCCTTTATGCCTATGTTATCTAGGATAATTTAAAGATAACTTTTTTAGGATTCACACACAGCAGATTTCAGTCGTCACAAAGGACACTTTAACTGCATGAGGCTTGGATCACAAGGGGCTACTGCTCAGGAAGGAAGTGATGTATATAGAACAGAATTACTTTCGTCACACCATATTAAAATAGAAGACTGGCATCAAGTGTAGACAACATGACCACTCTTCTTTCCCCTCAATGACACGTTGAATGTAATAACAATCTCTCCGAAAAGGGAAAGGCCATATACTATTTCAAAATAGGAAGTGCTATAGACAGACAACTGTATTAATGACAGGAGAGGCTCATTCCCCCCCCCCGCAAATTCTCTGATGTCACCCTGAAAACAGTACAAGATTCAGTATGTTGCAATACTGACAGCTTGATAATTCAGTAGTAATGCCAGCTTCAGCACTTACTGACAACTTTAAAACTAATATGCATTTTAGAACAGTTTGCAAGTTGCCTCAAGTTCCCCATTAAACTTTTGCCTTCCAATTTCAGCACTATGAGGGAAGGGGGGGGGCAGGTGGAGAGGAAGCACACTCCTAATTTAGCCGGTGAAATAGTCAGCTCTCAGAAGTCACAAAATACCCTCTTTCATACACAACACAATGCTGCTCATTTTTATTTGCACTCATCTGGGATGGCAAATGAGGAGCCTCTCACAATTACTTATCCACACTTGCATACTAAGACTAGGGGCTTTTTCAGGTACAGTAGCTACAACACAAGGACTGTAGTGCCATGGCCAAACCAGCCAGATGACGTGTGACCATAGCAAGAACTCCCACTGTGGGGAGAATCCCCATTCACCAGTAATGAAAGCAGCAGCCCATGTTCCTGGAAATCACAAATTCTCAACCTCGATCATTTCTGTTCACTGCACATACCACTCTCAGCATGGAGGAGGCCACACTCGTGTACACCTATTGGATGGTGCCTATGATGACAGCAATAGGAGGCATCACAAGTCCCTCCCTGCACCATTTTGAAACGACTCCTAGGTCAAAAAGAAGTTTCTGTTGATGCTCATTGCGCTTTTTAAATTCAGAAGCTCTGCTTCCAAGCCTTTATAGTCTCCAAGTGCAAGCTTGCTTCAAAGTTTTAACAACAAAAAAGATTCCCCACTGCAGGAAAGAGAACAGTAAGAGCTAGAGGAAAAGAGCACTGACACTTTCAAAGAGAGAGCCATTCCTCTGGCAGCAGCCAAAGGCTGTGCCACAGAAGTAAAGGGACATCTTGACTTCTGGACCCTCAGCAAAACCGTTTTTACAGAACAGAAGAGAAGACCTACCTCAGTGCGGGTACAACAACAGAGTGGCAGACACAGATTGAATCCAAGTGTGGTATGGAGAAACCAAATTGCCAGGGAACTTCCCACACTCAAAACAGAGAAGTACAGGCTCTCTGGCGCCCAGTTTCTTTCCCCTGTCATGCTGTTGTATGGGGAATTATGTATTTTACTTCCCCATTATTGGCATCAAGAAGGAGCAGACAGCAGAGGTCTGAGAGGAGAGGAAGGAGAGCCTGCTCCAACAGCGACTCAAGCCTTTGGTGTTCAGAACCCTGCAAGCCAGTGACTCCAACATGATAGGTCAGGACCCCACCCAGGCATCAAGGCAAGGTTTGCCAAGCAATCAGTAGTGGGCATTAGAGACACAAATGGTTCCACTTCTATAACAAGAATTATAAACTTAGAGCAGGTCCCAGGCAGAGTTAAGAGTCTATTGGCTAAGCCCCCGAATATCGTTATTTTCAGGAAACACCATACTATACCACAAAGGTACTCTGAAGAGAAGCAACCACCATGTCAGTGCCAACCACATCAAACGGTTATGAGTATGAGTCTGGAAAAAGTCATCTGCCTGGCACTGGCCCCTGCCACCTACACTGTACTCCCCAAAGAAGGCACAACGCCTTAGGAGGATCTGTCTTGGGAAGAAGGAAGAGTCCCAGTCGCCCCATAAAGAGAAATCCCACCATTCATCTAGTCTTCCCGGAGGAAGGCACCATCCCCTTTCAACGTTTACACACACACTCTACAGAAAGATAGGAGGACTTCACTTTGGTAGTGGGGTCCAGGATGCAGTGGGAACATCCTCCCTCTAGTGTCCACTAGCTATCCTTTAATGACAAGCAGAAAGACCAGTCCCAAAAGGGAGAACCTTTTAGAGAGATGGCTCTAAGCAATGGGGCGCGGGGGGGGGGGGGGTGTCAAAGAGAGAAACGTGGATCTCTGCTGTCAAATCACATCAAACCCCAACCTTTCTCCTCTCCGTCCCTGCTTCTTCCCCGCCACACACACGAATTCTGGGAGCCGGGAGCCTTTAACCCCTTGATCGTCAACGTTTCCACCTCATCCCCCATGGGTGATGTTCAAGACCTCCACTGCAACCCCACCCCACCCTCCACCGCTAAACATGCACGCATTACATACACTCCAGCCAGCCACTTCTCTGGCCCGGCTCCAGCCTGGCTGTCAGTGCGTCTCCCACCGGAGTCCTCCTTTTTGCTGGCGGGGTGCATGGAATAGCTGCCCACCCGGTCCCCTTCCGCCTTCCCTTTGGACTCGGGGGCGGGCGTGGCGGGGAGCGGAGAGAGACGGCATTCTAGCCGCCCGCTCTGGAGCGAGAACACCCTGCCTGGCCCCTCCCTCCCGGGCCCTGAGCCAAGGGGAAGCAGCAGGGCCCCTCGGCCTGGCTGCGAGAGAGAGCCGATTGGGCCCCGCACTGGGCCGGAAGGGCGAGACCGAGCAAGCCGCCGCCGCCGCCGCCGCCGCGCCCTTCCTGCTGCCGCGCTCACCCCGTCGTTGCCGCTGCCTGCCGGGGGCGAGCCGAGCCGAGCCGAGCCGCCCGCCCGCTTCCTTCCTCCGGCTCTTCAGTGCCCGCTCTCTTCGCCTGCCTTCGCTTCTCCGGGCTCGGTGGCGGCTCCAGTCCGCGGCGCAGGCAGATCGTCCGCTCCGCCCCCCTTTCCTCCTCCTCCTCCTCCTCCCTCTTGGGCTTGGAGAAGGGCCGCCGAGCCGGCAAGGGAGGAGCGAGAGCGCGACAGGCGAAGGGGCGGGGCGGAGCAGCGCGGCAAGTCCGGGGAGCCCGGGCGGAGCGAAGGCGAGAGAGCGGGGCAGGCGGGTGGGGGAAAGTGCACCTCCGCTTGTTAATATAAAAGGCTGATCGGTTACCTTTTCATTCCGAATGGAGTGGTCGCGTTAAACACACTTAAACTTAATATATATTTTTTTGTCACGCACACTTTTAAAATTAATAATATATATAGGCCACCTTCGTTTTGAATGAAAAGGCAATCGATCAGGAGCTGTCGCTACTAGTGGCTAGGAGAGGTAGCCAGCGGTCCACACAGCAATCTTTGCGAAGAACGAGACTGCCCCCCCTCCCCCGCCATTTCACGTTCACGTACAAAATCCGACTGGACTGGCAGTTGAATCTCCCTCCAATACTGGGGCTGGGGTAGGTAGCATCCTCCACCGTAGCTGAAGGCAGCAGGCTAGCTTAGGAAGTGGAGAGCAAGCTGCCTGGCACAGAGCGCTCTCCTCCAACACCTTGCTGCCTCGCCTCCTCCCAGCATCTGCCGCCTGAAGCAACTGCTTCATCACTCTGCCTAATGGCAGGGTCAGATCTGCACATGGGCGGACTGATCCCGGGCGGGGTGTAACTCAGGGAGAAACTGCAGGCAGTCGCCTGTGCCCACTTGCTCAGGGTTCTATAAGGCCATTAGAGCCAGAGTCCAAAATTACTTAACTGCACCGCTGCCATCTCCTCTCCTTTTTTCAGCATCTGCTGCAGCAAGGGAGAAGCGATTGCTGTTGACTGTTTGATTGTCTCTGCTTATCAGCAGCAACTGCTGGTCGACTTGACTGCAGCTGTGTTAAGCAGGCTTTTAAAAAAGCCTGCTTAACATAACATCTAGTTTGATCTCCTGGTCAGGCCAATTTTCATGGAGGCATATAACCTGTGATTATTTCCAACAATGTGAGAGACGAGGCTCAGCGCTGCCTGCCAGACTCTATGTTCGGTGCCAGTTCTAATTTCTGGGCTATAGGATGTCATGGTAATGAAGAAGTTGTCTCTGAGCATATGCAGAGTGCTTTCCCCTCAATGCTGCCCAAGGCAGCTGAAGCCCGATCTAAGCGCGTAGCAGAATGAGGTGGGAAAATAGAATGTATACTACTTTGGAATGCAAGTGGAGGTACCATTTTGAAATGTTCCTCCACATAAATAAACCCCTGCAGATAGAAAATTAGCACAGCAGGGAGAGGGCTGAGTTAGAACCTCCCCCCCCCCCCGTGTGCTTGTTTTCTACTTAAAGGGGTTTCTTTCTAGGTGCAGCAGGGCATTCAACAAAGGGTCAAAAGCATTACAGCCCACTCTTACACTTCAATCTACTGCAGGTGTACATGCTGCTTCTGTACTATTCACACAGTCACTCAGCCTCTGCCTGTGCTAATCCCTGCTGCTGACAACGCATTCATTTGCTGTCACAAAGTTCATATAAACCACCCTTTGATTCCAGCCCCATGCTGAGCTAGTTACCTGAAAGCCAAATGATGCCACTTATCATGCACAGAACTGAACTTGGATGGATTCTTGGATGTATCACAACCAACAGGAAACCTGAGCAGTAATGGTTGTGTGGAACTGAATTGGCCCCCACACGCCATAGTCCTAATTCAGCTCAGGGAGGTGGGTACCACCAACTATTTGTTACAGAAAACTACTGGTGCATCCAATGCATGTTTAGACAGAAAAAAAGTCCTACAACTCCCAGCATTCCCCAGCCAGATGTAGGAACTGCAGGACTTTTTTCTGTCTAAATATGCATAGGATTGCCCCCTAAATTGTGCAAGGGCAAACCACATAATTATCACGTCTGGTTTGGCTTGCATCACCAGGCAGAGAACCTGTGGTGAAATTCTGAGCTCCATTTTGGACAGAAAGGCAACATATAAATTTAGCAAATAAAATAGTTTTAAACCCAAGGCTGTTTTATTTTACATTATGATTTGGAACATTATTAAGAGTCTCCCTGTTACTGAAAATTCCAACCATCAAAACTGTCAGTTCAACAATACAGGCAGCCTTCCAAGTGGCATTTTGGATTTGAACTGTAGCACTACATAATTATAAAAGTTTAAGTCTGGTGGTCAGGACAATTTCCATGGGGAAATACAACCTGTGATTATTAACCACTTGAGACTGTGTTTCTCATGTGATGTCTCCAACAATTGGGTGATAACCTAGTCATTTGAAACTTTTGACAGTGCATTGCAAAGACCACCCTTTTTTTCATCACTGCATAATATCTGTTAGGAACCATATGCTGCTTTTAGCCCTTGCCACTTCCAGATCTCACTGCCACTTCAGCAAGGAAATTTCTTTGACAGGACCGCATTAATCCACAGTATAAATGTGTGTACAGATTTTTGGAATACAGATCATAGGAAGCACCAGGAATGGCTTAGGTTGCAGAGGAAGAACAAACCACACCAAAAGGAGAGAGCAAACAAATAAGTGGAGAACTTTTTTTGCCTGCCTTATCAGAACATAAAGTGTGTTGTTGACTGTTAACAGCACAGGGTGGAGCATGACTGCAAGGAAAGCAAATGACATGAATGTCGATTTGCTTGTCATCTAGTTACCTTGAATATTTTGGATTAAAAACGTAGTCCGTCTCCTAACATGTTAAATACAGCTTTTGTTTCTTCACACTCTTTTTGGCCCTCAAACATCTATAGTTGGCCAGGAAATCCATCTGTTACTTTTCAGTGGACTGAGTCTTCTCTGTCGTCTTTATTCTCTCATTGCCTTAAGTAGGCATTGTGTTGTCATGTGAAACTTTTATTAGAACACTAATAAAACTAGTTGAAGACATGTCCTGTGGCAGATGACAAATGGCCATAAAGTTATTTGAATGCTACAACAGGACCATAAAAAATGTCTTGATCAGGGGAAAAAGAGAGACTGCAGTTGTTTGAAAGCCTTGAATAATAACGGATGAAAAGAACAGATGAGAAATAGCCTGCTTTGCTCAATGTCTGACAGTGCAAAATCCATGTCATCTGTATGAGCTCTTGCAGGTTCCTCCTTTTTTCCTCAGAACTGGCTCTGGGTTTGAGAGGTGTGGGCAGCAAAGAGCCCTCTGGTTGTCTCTCTCCTACATCAGTGTTAGATGGCTTTTCAACAGGAGTGATCTGTATAAGGATCAGGTTTTCACCCTCAGAGCCTGGACCAAATCCAGCCTGCCTGAGGTCCCAATCTGGGCCTCTGGGGTTTCCCAGGTGGTCACACCCCCTTCTCGTGGCCACACCCCTTCCTCACAACCACCAATCATTTGGTGATTTTCCGGCTGGGGGGGGGGTATCTCCATTTTAAAAGCCTCTCCTAAGGTTGAAATGTCTCTTCTGACATTGGTTACTGGCAGAAGAACTTTAAGATAAAATACAGTAATACCTTGGATTGCAAGTAACTTGGTCTGAGAGCGTTTTGCAAGACAAGCAATTTTTTTTATAAATTTTGACTTGATAAACGAGCAAGGTCTTGCAATACAAGTCGTAGGGATGTAACCTGCTCGCCTCGAGCGGGCATAGCGGGCCGAAATTGGCCCCGCTCATGCCCGCCAGAGACTCGCTTTGATATAACAGTGTTTTGGATTACAAGCACGGTTCCGGAACGAATTATGCTTGCAATCCAAGGTATTACTGTATGCTTCTTTTTTGTATACTATTTTGCCCCTGCCACTTTCTCCTTTGACCCTGCCCACCACTGGAATGCAGCCCCCAAGAGCTTCTCTGAAACTGAATTCAGTCCTTGGGCTGAAAGAGATTCAACTCCCCTGGTATAAGGCAACCCACCATTTTACTTACCCACAATGCTTCTGACATAGCCCCACTTGGGCTGCCATTTTAATTTTCCACAATGCCATAGAGCAGCCTTCCCAACCTAGTGCCCTCCAGATTTTGGACTACTACAACTCCCAGAATTCCTGACCACTAGCCATGCTGGATAAGGCTGATGGGACTTGAAATCCAAAACATTTGGATGGCACCAGTTTGGGAAAGGTTGCCATAGAGAACACCACATCAGAAACATTGTGGGTAATTTAAATAGCAGGTAGTCCAGGGCCAGTATCGGTGATGGGCCCTGCCAGAGTTCTAGAGCCCCGGCAGCTGCTTGAGGGTGCCAATACCACTCCTGCCCTTCTTTGACACATGTCACATTTTGCCTCCTGGAAAGGATCATAAACCTAACCTAGCTCACAGGGTTATTGTGAGGATAAAATGGAGAGGAGAAGGAGGATTGTGTAAGCTGCCTTGGGTTCCTTGCAGGAAAAAGGGTGGGGTATAAATATAATAAATAAATATAATAATGGGTAGGATCAGAGCTGAAGTAGTACAGGAAAACCACACTTCACTTCATTGTGCATCTCCAGGAGATTCAGGTTTTTGATTACAAATATGTCCCCTGCACAATATGGCACAATGCATTCAATAATTGGCCCCATTCTCAAGACGTTCACTTTATTTCACCAATGGAATGGCCCATTTTGTCACATCAACAACACCAAGTGAGCTGTGAATACTTTCCAGCCATAGTCCACAGTAAGGATTTTAGCAGTCATGCTGATCACCTGTTGCTCAAGATGTGTTGACAAGGAAGGAGAGACATGGAACACAACTTTAAAGAGCAAGCTGTATTAATGTAATGTGACTGTTCTATTTCATCCATGTCTGAATTATTAACACTGGAAGTTTTGGAGAACCCATCTGAAGGCCAGACTCCCAGTACGTTTATTTGTTATGGTCTGCGCAATCCTTGATTTTCCTAGATGTCAAGAAAGTTATTATTGCTGCAATTGATATAAACTAAATATGAAACCCATAAAAAGGTATGGGTTTCTTATTCAATTTATTATTAGACAAATAAAAGTTTATTATTAGACAAAATAATGTATGCAGGCATAGTGAATAAATACTTTTTAATTCTTAAATGGCACACCAAGAGACTTCAAAGCTTATGTGCTCTCTTGGCTCCTGCAAAAAAACAGCTTTTACCAATATGGCGCACTATGAATATGACGCACCATTAAGAACAATGGAAGGGGCTTCATGGCTGAGAAGGGATTTGAGTCCGAGTCTCCCTGGTTCAAATCCTCCCATTACAGCTGGGGGGAGTTACTTGCAGGGGTGGGGACTCAGACTCCAGGACTCGACTCGTGAGTTGGACTGAGTCCCCCCTCTGACTCGAGTAGCGATGCATCCAAGGCCGGGTGGCGCCCCGACCCAATTTTCTGAGCGGCGCGGAGAGGTTCTCCGCGTCGCTCGATCGGGCTTCTCCGGCCCCGTCCGTCACTTCCGAGACCGGAAATGACGCGACGGGACCTTGCGCAGGTGCAGAACGCGCCACAGGGGTCCATCGCACCTGCACAGGGTTCCATCGCGTCATTTCCGGTCCTGGAAGTGACAGGACAGAACAGGCCGCATGGGCGGCTCGCCGCAGAGAGGCTCACCGCCCCGAAGAAAAAGGTAAGGCCTCGCCGGGCGTGAGCGGGGCCAATTTCGGCCTCATTTTGCCCGGCGAGGCTCGATTTTACAAGACTAGCGAGTCCCAATATTTTTAATGGGACTCGAGACTCGATTCAGGACTCAAGACCAAGGACTCTTCAACATCCTTGGGCTGTGCCAGAAGGAGTGGAGAGAAGTACGATCGCCGGCAAAGATTTTATTTTTTAAAATCATTTTCCTAAAATGCAACCTTTTAGACATATCGGGTTTGGCTGCCTCTGCCTGCCTGTTTGGGGTTCCCTGCCTCCTCTGCCTGCCTGGTCTCTTCTTAACCAGTTCCACAGTTTGAATTGTTCAAGACAAAGGACTCTGCCTGCCTGCTTTGGGGTTCCCTGCCTCCTCTGCCTGCCTGGTTATTTTGGGTTTGTCTGCCTGGTCTGTTCTTGTCAAAATCAGCTGCAGAATTTTGAAATAAAAAGGCACACTTGTGCCTAGAATTTATTTAAGGCACACATCTGAAGTAGCCTTATTTTGTTGGGAAAAAACCCCATTGATTTTAATAGGGACTCGTGGAGTCAGCTTTGGGAGGGACTCGGGACTGATGAGTCACCATTTTGGACCAAGGACTCGGACTCGAGACTCAGGTCCAAAGACTCGTGACTTGGCCCGTGACTCGAGACCAAGGACTCTTCAACATCCCTGGTTACTTGTGGCTCTCCAGATGTTTTGGCCTACAACTCTCATTGGCTATGCTGGCTAGGGCTGATGGACATTGTAGGCCAAAACATCTAGAGGGCCACAAGTTGCCCATGCTGGACATACTGGTTCTTGCAAATCAGCTCTTACAAGCTGGAACCATAGAATTCCTCTTCTATCTTTATAGAATGTTCCAGATGGCAATCACAGAGAATACTTATCTAGGAGCAAGATACTCTCCCAGCTAATTCTTCATTATGGGGTTGAACTGTCAGATGCATTTAAATGTCAAGAGATGGATGGAAATCCATTCTCCTTCATCAAGCTATCCAATGTCTTGTCTTTGCTTTTATCCAGCACCAGTGACAAATTTAATGCTAAGAATGAAGCTGAACCCCAACAAGACCGAGGTACTTCTGGTGGGGGACAAGGGGAGGCTAGGGGATGTTGACCTGGTGCTGAATAGGGTACATCTACCCCTGAAGGACCAGGTCCGCAGCTTGGGGGTCATTCTAGACTCCCAGCTGTCCATGGAGGCTCAGGTGGCAGCTGTGAGCTGGGCGGCGCTGTATCAACTCCATCTGATACAGCAGCTGCGCCCCTACCTTCCTAATCATCTGCTCCCATCGGTGGTTCATGCCTTGGTCTCCTCTCGCCTAGACTACTGTAATGTGCTCTACGTGGGGTTACCCTGGAAGACAGTTTGGAAGCTACAGCTGGTACAGAACGCGGCGGCTCGCCTGGTTAAAGGCAGCCGCCAGCGGGATCACATCACGCCAGTGCTCAAGGAGCTGCACTGGCTACCAGTTGCTTGCCGAGCTGAATTCAAGGTGTTGGTTTTGACCTTTAAAACCCTATACGGCTCCAGTCCAGTTTATCTCAAGGAGCGTCTCCAGCAACACCAAGTAGGCCACTCAACGAGATCTGCCACAGACGGCCTTCTCCTTGTCCCTTCAGCCAGACCATCTAGACTGGTGGGGACTAGGAAGAGGGCCTTTTCTGTGGCAGCCCCCGTACTGTGGAGCTCCCTCCCTAGTGACATCCTCCATGCCCCCTCTCTGTTGAGCTTCCGCCGCTCATTAAAAACATGGTTATTCAGGCGGGAATATGGGGTGGTTAAAGATTTTAAAAGTTATACTGTTTTAAATGTATTTTGTATCATGTATTTTAAATGTATTTTATCATGTTGTACATCGCCCAGAGTGGCTGGTTTGCCGGCCAGATGGGCAATTCAGAAATACAATAAATAAATAAATAAATAAATAACACCTGAGAGTTACTTTCCCCATGAGGTGAGATGCAGGGGGGAAATGTTCAGAGTGCCACATAAAGTCAGTGTTGCAGAATGTTATTAAATGCATATTTTCTAAGAAAGTTATCATGCCTTTTTTTTTTTTAACCAGTTCATAAAATAATTATTGATGAGAAAACTGCAGCCAAAGATATGACTAGTCCAGCCTTCCCCAACCTGGTGTTCTCCAGATGTATTGGCCTGCAACTCCCATAATTCCCATCCAGCATGGCCAATGACCTACATTTATTTATTTATTATACATGACCTACATTTTACTTTGTTCCCCAGCATACTTCCCTGTCACTCTTTTCCTGAAAACAGCACATACCCCTGGTCCCTATGTGGGCTTTCCCTGCCCCCCTTTCTTCTCAGCCTTTCATATCATTAACTTCTTGTCTGCTTCCACTTAGGCTTCTGTCTCCACCACCACTTTTCTCAGTTTCTTTGTGGCCCTCAGCTCATTGTCTCACTTTGTTTAATCACCCCTCCTGCTAGACCTGCTGTCCTTTGCCTCCCCCATTTCCTGGGTCCTCTTCATACCCTGCTTCCCTGGCTACTTTTTCCTATCATCATCATCATCATCATCATCATCATCATTTTCATTTCTATACCACCCAATAGCTGAAGCTCTGGGCAGTTATGACTTCATGACACTCCTAACTCTGATCCTCCTGGCCAACAACACACACTTCTTCCTGTCCACAGGTCAAAGGTGAGGTTTTCCTTAGGCGGGGTATTAAATAAATAAATAAATGAATGAATAAATAAATAGGCTCTATCAACATTTATTACTGGGGTATTGACCTTAGCAGTTATAATATCTATGAACATTCTATAAAATCCCAGCAGCTCAGCCAGTGGCAGGAAGGCATTGCACATAAGTGTTTTTATCCTAATATATAGCATGATAGCTGTATAAAAATGTTAACTCTCTATTGTTTACCATTTAAAAATAAAAATGCTCTTTTTGCCAAAGTCTTTTGATTTTCTTCGAGAAACTAAAGTCACATTAAAAAAAGAAACTAAAAATGCCTCAAACCATTGCAGATAACTGGAATATTCTTCTTCTTATTATTATTATTATTAAAGCACAGAGAGAGAGCACACAGATATTTGTTTGCAAGCGCAGCTACATAATCAGTTGCCAAGGGACATAACAAGGACCACAGCAGCATGTCTCTAGAGATATTCAAGGTTAGACTAGACAAAGGATTCTTGGGATACCGTGAGAGGTGAAGTTATGTTTTCCTGCATCAGCCTGAACTGAATCACACATGGCTTTACACTGCCCTTGTGTCATGCACATGCTGCTAGGGTTCCACACGTGGCTTTAAGCTACCCTTGTGTCAAGCACATCCTACTAGTGTTCCATACATTGGGGGAAAAGTACAATAGAAATCAATTAGAGTTTACCAGAGCATAGAACAACAACACTTTGCAGGTCATTGCCTTTCATGCTACAGGGGTATATTGATGATCATCACCTATTTAAATGGAAAACTTAGGATACAATGCAATTCACTTAGAATAAAGTACCGCTGGTTTCCAATTTGCTGGATTGGGACTGCAGTGGGGGGAAAGGGGGGAAAGGCCGCTTAGCCACCGCCACCACCTGCCAACTAGGGTCCCAATCCAGATCAGGCCTCTTGCATTCATTCTAGAGTAAAAAAGAAAAAGACTTGGTGGCTAGCTACATCTTTAAAGCAACGTGTGTTTTGGGTCCTATGCAGGCTTAGGACTACAAGCTTAGGAAAGCACTGGTTATATGCAAGTTAGATAAGAAGTATAACACCCGAGTCTTTTTACCTGAGCTTTCACCAAAGAGGCGGGGACAACCTTTAGGCACTGCCATAGGCAGATGATTCTCCTACTTTAGGAAGGATGAATGCAAATAAACACTAACTCTAACCACAGAATGAAGATTGACTCTGTCTTGCCATCAAGGAAGCCCTTGGGACATTTTAGAATAGCTCATAACAACCTAAGAGCCATGCTGGATCAGACCAAGGTCCATCTAGTCCAGCATTCTGTTCACACAGCAGCCAACCAACTGCCCACGGGAAACCCACAAGCAGGACATGAGTGCAACAGCACCCTCCTGCCCAAGTTCCCCAAGAACTGGTAAAACACAGGCCTTCTTCCTCTGAAAGCTCCCATTCCCCAATCATGATACTCTGTTTCTTGGCTGCTTCTTATTAAGAAGATCATACTGATCTTTGCAGCTGTAATGACTAGGCCACATCTAATCACTGCCTACCTGTCAGCAGAGATATGGGCAAGAGCCTCGGTCAGTATAAATGAGTATCGCTCATTTGATTTCAGAGCTTGGCAGAAAGAAAGCAAGAAAGAAAGAAAGCCAGCTCAGCATGTAGCCTAGCCTCCAACTGGTGCTAAATTAAGTGGTAGTAATTACAACAGATATTGGTCTTTCCCCCTGCACAGCATAACAGGAGTAGAAGCTACAGCTCCTGCCCGCCAGCTCCACTATTTATTGCTTGTGTTTTAGCTCACTTTGAGATAGTCCCTCCTGTTTCTGACACACAGGGCCAGTTTGCATGTTCAAATAAGCCACGATGGCTTGCTTTTAATCCCCAGCACAGTGCCAACCACCATTTCCCTAATTACCCACCTGCAGTGGAAGCTCATCATACAGTGCAAAGGGGGTGGAGCCCCACCTAACCTGTCCTTCCCGACCTGCTTCTCATTGCTTGCATCCCAGACCTTGTTTCCCTCCATAGGATGCAAGGTAAAGTGACTGGCAGTAGCAGTGCAACACTGTTTGCTCTTCTTCTTTTCCTGCTTTGGCTAGGGGGAGCACTGGCATGTGTGATAAGTTGCACATGCTCAGAACATTCCCCCAGGAACTACGGGGGGGGGGTTCTATGCAAATGCCTGTAGGGAAAGAGAAGGTTTTTCAGGGAGGGGCCAGGGCTGCCTGTTCCTTCACTGGCCAAAAGCCTGGATTACTCAAGAGTGCCCTCTGGCTGTGAGCTGGAGAGCAAAAACTGGTTGGTTGTTCTCCCTCCCTTCATCTATCTCATGGTTATAAGGGCAAAGAGGAGTCAGCCCTCAGCCAATCAGACATCTGCAAAATCACCCCATCTCACTTACACCATACCACATGACTGGAGCCTGTGCAATGCAAGGGGGCGGGGAGACCACAGACAGTCAGAGAGCGGCGGCGGCGGCGGCGGCGGCGGCGGCGGCGGCGGCGGCTTCTCTCTGTTCCACTGTGTATATTATGTGTCCGGATAGACTAAATGTTTGAGAAGGAGAAGAAGAGAAGGGTGAGAAACAGAGAAAGACATACTTGTTGAATGATATGTGTTTGGGGTGATGATTTATGTAGCTTCTCAAATCCATGAAGTGTATGTAGCTTAACCCAACCCCCATGGCCATTGAGGGGAAAGGAGGAGTCCTGTGACTGCTGCTTCCACTGGGCTTCTTTATGTGTCCTCAAACTTGCCCACCAGCCAATTCTGTTGTCTGGAAGTGAGAAAGTATTGTCACAATGCTATTGTGTTGTTGTTGGGTTGAGCATCTTGTTCTGAGGGAACATGCTCTTTTCTTCTTGCTTTTTTTAATTTTAATTTTATTAAATTTCCAAAACAAAAACAAAAATAGATTTGACTTCCGCCTCTCTGTCTCACAACTATCACCAATCCATATCCAATCTACAATTTCTCTATTTTCACAGATAATATTTCTACTACTTTAGCTAGTATTCAAAATTCAAAACCCAAAATAATTAATTCACTCTCCATCCTCCTCAAGAAGTCCACAAGGAGTTTCCAGTCTTTCGTAAATGAAGATTTAAAAAATTCTCTAATTAAACAAGTCAGTTTCGCCATCTCTGCTAAATCTTTTGTGGCATTTTGTTTGGTCCTAATAAAGTTTTTGGATTCCCATTTTGGATTTTTTTTTACTCATGGGCCACTGCATCTCTCTTTGTTTTTTATGTGCTGTAGGAAACAGACATCACAATTCGCTCCACCTATAGGACTTGTGTACACCTTACCTGTTTCCCTTTCATTTTTGTACTTGTTTGTTTATTTAGAGTGCAATCTTAGGAGTCTATATGGTCATAGAAAAATTTGGAGTCCCAGCTCCGACCTTGGAAACGCACTCCGAGGTCAGAACTGGGACTCTGAATTCGGAGTGCCCTCCCTCTGCCCTCGCAGCTGGCACAGAAAGAACTGCACCGGCTGCAGCTCTGAGGTTGGACTACCAACCATGGAGACAGTGTTTGGTAGGCATTTTGGGGTGCAGGGAGGAGATGAGAGGGGCTCCGCTGGGATACGATGTATCCTGGTGGCGCCTCAGCCTCCCCTCCTCGTGAGCAGGGCAAAAGACATAGATGGCTGAAATTAGCTGTCTATGTTTTTTTGCAGGGTGGGAGAGCGTGGAGGTGACCTTTGCCTCTGTGCTTCTCCTTCCTTCAATAAGTTGCCTGTAATCTTCCTAATTCGGATGGTTACGGGCAGCCACGCTGGATTGCCCTGCCCCTGTATTGATACATCCCACCACCTTTCTATCAGTTATAACAAAGTTGCTTACAAAAGAATAAAAGAACAAATTACAACACCTTAAAAACAATTAATAATTAAAAACATCATCATATCAACAACAACAACACAGCAGGAAAATGCAATTTAGCTCTTAGCCAGGGTTAAAACTGCAAATTAAAAGTGCACAAGTTAAAAGCCTGGCCTGCTGGAATAGATATTTTGACTGCATGTCTACAGGCAGATAAAGAGGGAGTTTGGCAAACCAGCCCCAGAGGCCATTGCACAATCTAAGCATCACCACAAAGAAGGCTCTCTCTCTCTCTCTCTCTTGTGCCTACCACACTGAGACTCTACAGACAAGTAGGGAGTAAGGAACAGTAGGGAAATGATTTGTTATCTATTGGGCGATACAGATAAATATATTACCTAAAAGATATCTTGCAGCCCAAGGGATTAGATACAGATGTATTCTACAAAATGGGGTTCAATGTGTTGGGATCATTTATTTTAAAATGGATATATTAATCTAATTATGTTGTATTTTTGTGATGACCAATGTTTTTTGGAAAATATATTTGACTGACAGACTGGACTGGAGATAACATGGAGATAGGGTGGCCAGTTACACATCGCCCAAAAAAGAACATGCATTGCCAAAAAATAGGACTAAAGAAGGCACAAGGTTGCACAAAAATGGCAAATGTTAATATATATGCACAGATGCATATTTAGAAAGAATTGGTATAATTCAAATAGAAATACAATGCATCTCACCATAGCGGGGAAGACTGCATTCAGGTGACCCCTGTGCCTGCTCAGTCTGCTGTCCAGGTGCTGACTGTGGATGGGCAATTTCAAGGCCCCTGCCTTACGGTCCTTTATCTTTAAACTGGACTTGGACAGGACAGTTCTTCCGGCAGAGGACACTTCAGACAGAGAACTGTCCTCTGCTCTGCTGGCCCTTCAAATAGAGGGCTGTCCTCTGTATGGTAGGACATCTTGCCACCTTACATGGAGAAGGGCCTCTAAGGCAGATCTTAAAGCCCTGGGAGGTTTGTATGGGGAAAGGTGATCCTTAAGGCATCATGGTGGGCTATTAAGGGATGGAAGGTTAATACCAACACTTTGAACTGCGACCTGAAATGAATAGGTACTGTTTCTGTTACTGGTTTTGCCCCTGTTTTGTGATACTCTGCTTTTTCCACCCTAAAAACATCCAGCTGTTTTATAAGTTTCTGAGGGCAAGAGTTTATTTATTCATTTATTATCCCACCCTTCTTCCATGGAATTCAGGATGGCATACAGGATTCTTCCCCATCCCATTTTATCCTCACAAGAATCCTGTTAGCAGGGGAGGCTCATGCCTCCTATTTCGGTGGGGCTCGTTTCCATTGCAGGTTTTGAAGGTCTTATTTGGAGCTTCATAAGAGCTATCCATGGTGCTGAACTCTACACGCACACCCCCAAAGTAGGTTCACCACCATGGAGCACCATGGAGCACCATGGATAGCTCCTATGAAGCTCCAAATAAAAGCTGCAAAGCCTGTAATGGAAAAGGAACCCTGCCGAAATAGGAGTCACACCAGCCTCCCCTGCTTGTTAGGCAGATTGAGCTGTAAGAGCATTGCTGGCCCAAGGTCACCCAGTGGGCTTTACGTCTGACTGGGGATTTGAACCTGGGTCTTCCTGATCCTAACCATGACACTACACTGGCTCTCAGAGTTGCCAAGTGGCAGCAGGGATGGAATGGGAAATCGGCCAGGCCTGGCCTGGCCTCTTCCTGGGCCTTTGACAGAGCTTTGATATGCAGAAATCAGCCAATGATGCTTTCCATGGCAAGGAGCTAAACATGAGGACTTTCTAATTGCTGTGAATCAAAGTGCAGTTAAAAGGCAATGATTTTCAGCCAGCGTTCTGGGAACTCGTGGGACTCCCTGGAAGCTTATCAGAGTTCCTCAATAAGATGAATCATGCCAGACAAGTTTTCTGAATGTCGACTTGCCTACCTTTACCAATTGTGCTTTGCAAGCTGCAGTTACACAGGAGATTGTTGGGCACATTCCTAGTCTCTTGGGGTGATGATAAAGCTAAGCAGGCCTCTCTGGTGCCCAGTGCAAACACAGAGTACATCCTAGAATTTCATTTCATTTATTTCATTTCTATACCACCCCACAGCCGAAGCTCTCTGGGCGGTTCACAACAGATTGTGCATAAAAACAACAATTAAAACATACAAAATAGTTAAAAAGATTAAAAACCAAATTTAAAAACACAGTGTAAAATAACAATCCAAAGTTAATAAAACTAAGTCTACAGGTGACAATCCCCCCCCCCCGTGCTATTTTGAGCTCTTAACTATTGAATGCCTTGGCATAGAGGGAAGTCTTAACCTGGCGCCTAAAAGATAGTAAGGTTGGCACCAGGCGGGTCTCAGTGGGGAGCTTATTCCATAATTGGGGGGCTACCACTGAGAAGGCCCTCCTCCTTGTTGCCACCAACCGAGCCTCTCTTGGAGGTGGCAGTCGGAGGAGGGCCCCAGATGTTGAGCGTAGTGTCCGGGTAGATTGCAGTTGGGAGAGACGTTCCGTCAGATAATGTGGTCCTAAGCCATGTAGGGCTTTATAGGTTAAAACCAGCACCTTGAATTCGGCTCGGAAGCATATTGGCAGCCAGTGCAAATGGGCCAGAACCAGTGTAATGTGCTCGGACCTTCTGGTCCCCGCAATAAGCCTGGCTGCCGCATTTTGCACAAGTTGCAGCTTCTGAACAGTCTTCAAAGGCAGCCCCACGTAGAGTGCATTGCAGTAGTCTAGTTTAGAGATCACCAGAGCGTAGATTACTGAGACCAGGCTATCCCTGTCCAGATAGGGGCGTAGCTGGGCCACCAGCCGAAGCTGGTAGAAGGCACTCCTTGCCACTGAGGCCACTTGAGCCTCAAGTGACAAAGATGGCTCCAGGAGCATCCCCCAAGCTACGAACCTGCTCCTTCAAGGGGAGTGCAACCCCATCCAGAACAGGTTGAACACCTTCCATCCAGGTCAAAGGAACCACCCACTAACAGCATCTCAGTCATGTTTGGATTGAGCCTCAGTTTGTTAGCCCTCATCCAGTCCATTGTCGCAGCCAGGCACCGGTTCAGCACATCCACAGCCTCACCTGCTGAAGATGAAAAGGAGAAATAGAGCTGTGTGTCATCAGCGTACTGATGGCAATGCACTCCAAAACTCTGGATGACCCCACTCAGTGGTTTCATGTAGATATTAAATAGCATGGGGGATAAGACTGACCCCTGAGGAACCCCGTACTGGAGAGTCCATGGGGCCAAGCAACATTCTCCAAGCACCACCCTCTGGAGCCAGCCATCCAAGTAGGAACGGAACCACTGCAATGCAGTGCCCCCACCCCCAACTCAGACAGCTGCTCCAGAAGGATACCATGGTCAATGGTATCAAAAGCCGCCGAGAGATCCAGGAGTATCAACAGGGTCGCACTCCCCCTGTCTCTCTCCCGACATAGGTCATCATTCAGGGCGACCAAAGCTGTTTCTGTGCCAAAACCAGGCCTGAACCCCGACTGAAATGGATTAAGATAATCAGTCTCATCCAAGAGCACCTGGAGCTGGTTGGTCACCACCTGCTCAAGGACCTTGCCCAGGAAAGGAACATTCGCCACCAGCCTAAAGTTGTTGAGATCTTCCGGGTCCAGAGAGGGTTTCTTCAGGAGTGGTCTCACCACCACCTGTTTCAGGTGGCATGGGACCACTCCCTCTCGCAAGGAGGCATTGATCACCTCTCTGGCCCAGCCGGCTGTTTCCTCCCTGCTAGTTTTTGTAAGCCAAGTGGGGCAAGGATCCAGAACAGACGTGGTTGCACGAACCCATCCAAGCACCTTGTCAAAATCCTCGAGCTGTACCAACTGAAACTCATCCAAAATAACTAGACCAGGCTGTGCTCTGCTGGGTACCTCTCCTGATTCTACTGCTATAACATTGGAGTCTAAGTCCCTGCAGATGCAAGAGATTTTTTCCTGGAAGTGCCTAGCGAATATATTGCAGCGGGCATCAGATGGGTCGATGATGTCCCTGGGGCCAGCGTATAACAGGCCCCGGACGACCCTAAAGAGCTCCGCTGGGCGGCAAAGGGATGATTGGATAGAGGCAGTGAGATGTTGTCTCTTTGCCACCCTCACTGCCTCTAGGTATACCTGGCTATAGGCACGTACCAGGGCTCGATTGCATTCACTAGGAGTTTTTCTCCACCTGCACTAGAATGTGTCCCACCGGAGCCTGAAGCACACCCACAGGGGTTCCCTGGCAGACATATTGATGTGGAAAACATCCTCCAGGGAAGAGGAAGTTTGAATACCACTAGTTAAAGAAAGCTGGGCACAAGTACCACAGGAGGCCCATGGCTTAATTTCCAAGTATGGTGCAACCACACTTGTAATACTGTGTATTGATGAAAATGATAATGAGATTAAATATATAATTGACCAAAAAAGCAAAGCCTTCCAAATATGGCAAAATGATATTAACTGCGCTGCCAAGAAAAAAACCTACGCTAGCGCAAAGGCTGAGGTCCAAAGAAGAACAAGAGAACTTAAGAACGCTTGGTGGGAAAAGAAAGCTGAAGAAATTCAACAACTTGCAGAATCTCATGATGCACGCGGCTTTTTTAAGGCCACAAGGGCCATCTATGGACCAAAAACATATGGTACAAACCCTTTACAATCAAAAGATGGCACCAAACGCTTAAAAGACGAAGAGTCTATTGCACTGCGTTGGAAAGAGCATTATTATGACCTTTTAAATCGTAAATCTAAGGTGGATAATGAGATTTTTTCGCAAATCCCACAAAAACAAATTAAAGAGGAACTTGCAATACTCCCCACTTTGGATGAAGTAAAAAAAGCCATTAATCAAATGAAGAACAACAAAGCTAGTGGACCAGATGGGATTCCTGCTGAAATCTTTAAAGAAGGCCCCCCCGAACTTGTACAACATCTTCATAAACTCATTGAAAAAATCTGGATAAGAGAAGAGATCCCAGAAGACTTCAGGGATGCCATAATTATCACCCTCTTTAAGAAGGGTGATAGAACAGACTGTGGAAACTATCGGGGCATTTCTCTCTTAGCAACCGCAGGTAAAATATTTGCTAGGATTCTCGCAAACCGTCTTCTATCTATTTCAGAAGAGATCCTCCCTGAAACTCAATATGGTTTCCGCCCCTCTAGAGGGACAGTAGACATGATTTTTACTGCACGTCAGCTCCAAGAAAAATGCCGGGAGCAAAATCAACCCCTTTATATGGCATTTATCGATCTGGCTAAGGCCTTTGATACTGTAGACCGTACAGCTCTCTGGACTATCCTTATGAAAATTGGATTCCCCAATAAATTTGTGAATATCTTGCGACTTCTCCATGACAACATGACGGCAATGGTTTTGGACAACAACGGCTCTCATGGTGCTCCATTTAAAGTGGGATCAGGTGTTAAACAGGGATGTGTTATCGCCCCAACATTATTTGCCATTTTCATCGCCATGGTTTTACATCTTGTCAAGGGGAAACTTCCCACTGGTGTGGGAATTATATATCGAACAGATGGAAAGCTTTTTAATCTCAGCAGGCTGAAAGCAAAAAGTAAGGTAATTACAACCTCCGTTATGGAACTTCAGTATGCTGATAATGTGGTCTCCGCACATTCAGAGGATGATCTCCAAACTATCCTAAATGTTTTTGCAGAAGCATACGAAAAACTTGGTCTCTCACTTAACATCAAAAAAACCAAAGTGCTTCATCAGCAAGTGCAAGCTAACCCTTTGGTGATGCCATCTATCCAGCTTGGCGGGACAATACTGGAAAATGTCGATCATTTTCTCTATCTTGGCAGCTATCTTTCTGTTACAGCTAACATCGACAGTGAAATCCAGCATCGTTTGAGCTCCGCAAGTGCCGCGTTTTCTCGAATGAAACATAGAGTGTTCGAGGATCGGGATATTTGTAAGAAGACCAAAACACTGGTTTATGAAGCCATTGTATTACCAACTTTATTGTATGCCTGCGAAACATGGACTATCTATAAACGTCACTTCCACCTCCTTGAAAGGTTTCATCAACGTTGCCTCCGGAAAATCCTGCGAATTACTTGGGAAGATAGACGAACAAATGTCAGTGTACTGGAAGAAGCAAAGACTACTAGCATTGAAAAAATGATCCTTCAACGCCAACTTCAGTGGACCGGTCATGTTGTTCGAATGCCTGACTGCCGTCTCCCAAAGCAGTTACTTTACTCCCAACTCAAGGATGGAAAGCGGAATATCGGTGGGCAATATAAGAGGTTTAAAGATGTTCATAAGGCTAATCTAAAAAAATGCAATATAAACATCGAAAACTGGGAAGCTCTGGCCCATGAACGATCTAAATGGAGGTTGGCCTTTCACAAAGGTTCCATGGACTTTGAAGAAGCCCGAGTGCAAGGTGAAAGAGAGAAACGTGCTAAGCGAAAAGCACGTCAAATGAATCCTTTACAGGACCATCTTCTATCTGGTAACCTGTGTCCTCACTGTGGGAAGCTGTGTGGATCTAGAATTGGCCTCCACAGTCACTTACGGACCCATCGCTAGAGTCTACACAATCTTCTTTAGAATTTCCTCCTTTTATCCCAGAAGACAATCTTACTCGGATCACGAGTGATCGCCTGATGATGACTGTGTACAGTTCTGGTCATTGCACCTAAAAATGATATTATGGAGTTTGTAAAGGTTCAGAAAAAGGCAACTGAAATGATCAAGAGGCTGGAGCAACTCCTCTCGGAGGAACTGTTACAACATCTGGGACTGTTTAGCTTAGAAAAAAAAAGGCAAGTAAGGGGAGACATGATAGAGGTGTACAAAATTATGCATGGGGTGGAGAAAGTTGATAGGGAGACATCTCTCTCTCTCTCTCTCTCTCTCTCTCTCTCTCTCTCTCATAATACTAGAACCCAATGGGATCATCGCATAAAACTAAACAGTGGGAGATTCTGGACAGATAAAAGGATGTACTTCTTTGCCAGGGCATATTTAGACTGTGGAATTCACTACCACAAGATGTAATTGAGCAGAAATGGGCATGATTTTTTCATGTTTTTTATTTAAAAAACAAACAAATACACCTTTCCTTGGTGAAGGAGTAAAGAATCCAGAAATGTGTTTTCTGTTGTTTTTGAAACACACAATTCAGTCTGAGAAGTTCCACAAAGCTGTCCACCTGAAGCTATCAATGTACTAGCTCTAGCTTCTGGTACTTTTTCATACAGTACTTCTTCACACAGTGCTTAGTTAAACTTTGGTATTCACTTCCACAAGATGTAGGGATGGCCATCAAATTTGGAGGGCTTTAAAAGGGAATTGGACAAATTCATGGAGGAGAAGGATATCAATGGCTACTAGTCCTGATGTCTCTATGCTATCTCCAGTATCAGAGGCAGTATGCTGTTGCACTCATGTCCTGCTTGAGGGATCCTGTGGGCAGCTGGTTGGCCACTGTGTGAACAGAATGCTGGACCTTGGTCTGATCCAGCATGATTCTTGTTATGCACTAAAGCCCTCTGCAAGTGACTATTCAGACATCTGGGAAGAGCAAGCTGTCCCTTTCCCATCAGGTCACTGGGTGGGGAAAAGAGGGGGGGAGGGGTGCCAGAAAGAGAGGGGGAGGGAGAGAATAGCAGGAACAGAAAGAGAAAATGATGTAACCCCACCAACCTTTGGCTCTGGCCCTACCCACCACTCACCTACCACTTGTCATCCCCAAGTGGATTAGGCCCTCAACAGAAAAAAGAGGGGGAGAAGGTTCCTCACTCCTGGGTTAAAGGGACAGCAACAGGGGCAAGTTCAAATGTTGGCAACTGTACTGGGTGTGACGGTGTAGACTTGAAAGCCTGACTTGGTCACAGAAATTACTAGCTATGGCACTTGAGCTCCAGTTTTAAAAAGTGGTACCGATACTGAACCACTGTAGGATCACATATATTGCCACACACACACACACACACACTACAGTATAGAGAGGGTCAGCCCCTAAGGCGCGATAACCTTTTAAAAAACCCTAATTTTATAGAAAGGACTTACGGAGGTTAGGCGTAGAATTTAGGCTTCTCAGCACAGATGTGAATGTGAGCCTGCATTTAAAGCTAAAACAGACCTGCTATCTATTTATCTGTATCTTTTCCCACTCAGCATTCTGTGCTCACTCCTAGCACTCTTATCTCTTCCATACTTAACAGCTGTGGAGATCATATTGTCCATTTCTAAATAGGGGCCCATGCTGTGCATTTGATTCAGCATGGAGACCCCCATTATCTTCTGTTACGCTTGAGAGCTGAGTCTTTGCAGCAAGGTGCAAAAGCTGACCTAGTTTATTGCTGAATCAGATGTTGTCACTATGTTGAACCAGACCAAATGTAAGATACATGTTGTGAATTTACACATTGCTTATATGAAATGTGCAAATTCAGGGACAAGTCCGACTTATTTGGCAATCCATTCACTTGCATGGGGAGAAACGGCTGGGTATTATAGAAAGACAGAAGGCTAAGAAAATAGGAGCGAGTTTGGGTCATCTCCTAATCTCCCTACACCCTGACCTGGCAAGCCTTCCTGTGGGGGCCTGGTTGATCTTTGGAATGGAGAACTGACATGGGAAGTTGACATGACAATAAATTGATGACACTTAGTTCCATTTCTCCTTTTCATCAGATCCAGGTAGGACTGTGACCTCCATTAACAATTGCCTGAAGTCAGTGATAGACTGACAGTGAGTAAATCAAAGCTCAATTTAGACAAGACAGAGATTATGGGGGTGGAAGACTCAGTTGACCAGTTGGGTGGAATACCTGTTCTTGATGAGATCATACTCTCCTCTCCTCTCCCTCCCCCCCCCCCCCGGATCACATCTGCAGTTTAGGAGTACCCAAGTAGTGGTTGTGACCCAGAGTGCTTTTAATCCAATTAAAATCCCAGTTGCATCTACCCCTGGAAGACCAGAATCTGGCTACTGTCATTCATGTTTTAATTACTTCTAAGTTAGATTACTGTGATGTACTTTACATGGTGCTGCCTTTGAAGATAGTCCAGAAACTTCAACTGGTTGAAAATTTGGTTGCTCATGGCTAACAGGTTTAAGTCACCATGAATACATACAACCTGTTTTGACTGGCTGCCCACTCTTTCTTTGCTGAGTTGAAGGTGTGTTACCCAAACTGACAGTCCCTATACTTTTGAAATTAAGACAAAAAGCTTATGGACCAGAACCAGAAGGCATGAGTCCTAGATAGGCTAATGCCCCACCAGCTCTCATTTTAGACAGGCACCTACCAGCCATAAAGAAAGGTTGGACAAGTCTTGGGAAATTTTAGTTATGGATAAAATGTTGTCTCAGATCAAAGAGGCAAGTAATCTCTCTTAGGATAATGATTTTCTTGAAAGACAGTTACCATTTCTTACTTATAATGACTCTGCAGAAAAACATTACATCGAAGACTGCTAAAAAACAGTATTTTGTGATATGAACAGGAGAAATGTAAACATGAATTTCTAATTGAGTGTTGTCTGTAACCTGTAACGTAATGAGAAAAATTGGTTGAGTTCCCACAATTACTTTACAAGTAGCTAAATTTTGTACCGCCGCTATTAAAACCCGTCAACAGGTGATTTTAGCATGTGCTTAACACTGTATTGTATTTATGAACATCGTGTATCTTGTTTTATCTTTTGTAATTTATACTGGTCATTGACTGTAATAAACAGAATTGAATTGGTTGAGTTTTGTTTGTAAAATAAGAGAATGTTTTGGGTGTGTGGAGAGAATTAACCACTGCAATAGAACATCACAGGTGCAGTGTTCACTTCCTGATCTACTATAAAATCCTTGAACTGATATATAGTGGATATGTGCCAACTAGTAGCCAGTTGTCCCCAATTGTTGAGGGATGAATGTTTGTCTTCCCTTCAGGCTTCGACCTGGCTTGCGTGACATGACAGCCCACCATGGCTTAATTTACCTGTGGGAGCTGTTGTGTTGTACCAGTACTGTTGTGTTGGGTGCCCGGCTTTCTGTGGCTTGCTGTGTCATGCGAACCCAGGCAGCAGGCGTTGTTTGAGGGTTAGACAACCCTCTAATAACCTATGGCTTGCTTTAGGCTGTTTGAGGGCTGTCTAACCCTCAAGCAAGCCCTGCGTCCTGGGATCACATGACATGAGAAGCTACAGCAAGCCGGGCGCCTGTGGGTGCCATGCAGAAATGTCACCCATGGGCACCCTGCACAACACGACAGTCCCCGCTGGTAAATTAAGCCATAGTGGGTTGTCGTGAATTGGGTCTTCATGTGTTTACCATGTGACCACCAATCATGGTGGAATGCCAGTATAATCAGGCTGCCACATAAAGATGTGAAGCAACTCTTAACCTGTCTGTAAAATGGAGCCATTTAGAAATACTATAGACCATTTAAAAAACAAACACAGAATACACTTTGGATTTCCTGAAACAACAAATCAATTATATATAGACTGTGCTCTTCTGCTACAAGCAGACAAAAATTAATCATAATCCCTATGAGATCTATTTCAGAATTCAAAATTGCAGTTGACAAATGCCTTGCTAATACCCATTTGCCAATTTAATGAAATTCAGAAACAAGTTGCATGCTCATAATGAGCACACAGATGCCTGCATGATGGGATCACAACCCTGGAGAAGAGGTCAAGCTCAGAACAACAGAGCAATGCTCCATTTAAATGAGAATGCATTCCCATGCTGGTATGTGTAAGCCATTGTTATCATGAAGTACAGAGAAGGCACTGACTCACTTCGGATCATATTCTAAACGTGCCTGTTTTTTATTCCAAATGCTTATTGTATTGTGTCATTAGACTCAGTTAGTATTAACAAGGCATAATAATGGCTATGACATTTTTTATGGCATTGAAGGAGGCTCTTTTCTGCATGAGTGCAGGGATCACTAATTTCTTTAAGGCTCATGTCACAGTGCTATGCAGCAGTTAGGTGCAATGCACCAAAAACAACAACAAACCGCCCAGAGAGCTTCGGCTATTGGGCGGTATAAAAATGTATTAAATAAAATAAATAAAAATAAACAACAACAACAACCCACCCCACTCCTCTAGAGCTTTTTTAGACCATATAAACATATTTTTAAATGCACTGATATACTTCCACGAACTTGAAGACAGCTGAAATGTACCACAGCTGTGACAAGAGCAGGCAAATTTGGTCAGATGGGTTCCTCTGCTCCATGCACTTTGGACTTCCACCGGCCCCGCCTTCTGGGGTTGGGGAGAAGTTTGCACGTGAGGGAGGGATAGGGAGTCAGCACACCCAGGGCAGTGGGCACGCCAGCTGCGGCTGGGTCAATAGGCTCAAGCAGGGCAGGGAGTTGGAGGCCTCATTTAAGCCTCTGCCTCTCCACCCTCTTGATTCAATCAATTGGATCGTAGCTAAATTGGATGCATTTTGCGAGAAGTGCGGAATTAGGCAGTGGGGCTTAGGGTTCTGGTGACCATCCAGTGGCACCTTTCAAGGTGATTGGCGGTTACCCGAGGCTTCCCTTGCCAATGTCTTGAGGCTTGGCAGGAGGGAGATTGGGCCGCCTTTGGGGTTCTACCTTTTTTCACCTACATTGGCTGTCTCATGGTGCCAATGGGAGGTGACACGGGCAAGGCCCTCCAGCTCCACATGGAGTGCAGCTGGATGGTGGCGGGGCATCCAGCCTCCGATTCGGTTAGGATGGCTTCGCTCAAATATTGATTTTCCCCGGCCAATGACCAGGAGTAGATTAGTACCGCCCTTCGCCCTTCACAGATCTTTAATTCAATAAATGTGGCCCTCACCTATACACGCGTAATATGCCCTCAAGCTGCAGACTCTGCTTATACAAACAGAAACCCGGTGTTTCATGACCTGCTGTCAGTCTGAGCAACCTGAAGTAGCACATTCTTATTCCTCACACTTTTATTTGGAAGGCTGAAGGTATTGAGTGCCTGGGTCCAGCCAGATTTCCAGACCAAAGATTTTGAAAATAATATATGCTAGCCCCAGCCCCCATAAGAATAATATATACAGTAATACCTTGGATTGCAAGTAACTTGGTTTGAGAGCGTTTAGGAAGACAAGCAAATTTTTAAATATTTATTTTAAAAAATTTGACTTGATATACAAGCAACGTCTTGCAATACAAGTACTGTAGTACTGCTTAAATTAAAAATCTCTGTACAAATTTATTTGGGGGAATTTCGTTTTGCTATAAGAGTGTTTTGGATTACAAGCATGTTTCCGGAACGAATTATGCTCTCAATCCAAGGCATGACTGTACTGATTAAGTAATAATAAAGTCTGAGAGCCAGCTGTGGCGTAGTGGTGAGAGTGCCAGACTGGGACTTGGGAGATCTGGGTTCTAGTCCTCGCTCAGCCATGAAGCTCACTGGGTGACTTTGGGCCAGTCACTGACTCTCAGCCTAACCTACCTCACAGGGTTGTGAGGATAAAATGGAGAGGAGGAGGAGGATTATGTAAGCCATCTTGGGTTCCTTGCAGGAAAAAAGGCGGGGTATAAATATAATAAATAAAATAAATAAATAAATAAAAATAAAATAAAATAAAGTCAACTCTACAAATATTGGCCCTTATGTAGCCAAAAATGGCACCATCCATGCACAAGGAGGTATCAGTAAGCTTGGGGGAACTCCAATAATTGCAGAAGTACAAAAGAACCTGAGCCCTCCAGATGTCGTTGGACTATAGCTCTCATAATCTCTGACCATTGGTCATGCTGGTTGGGGCTGATGGGAAAAGGGAGTCCAACATCTGGAGGGCTACAACTTCCCCATCCGTGCATTAAGGGGAAGTATAACTGGAGGGTGCAAAACCCAGCCCAGATTTCTGGAATATGAAACTCTCCTCAAGGCCTTCCTTTTGCTCTCTGAATCATCAGCAGACAGCTGCTAGTACCTTGTCAAACTTTAGTATCAGTTTTGAAAGAGACCGGGTGCGAGATGTAGCCACAGGAAATTCAACCACTGAAAGCTAGTTCATCAGAACAGAACTAGGGGAAATGTCACCTCAGAGTGACAAACCTTACTTGGTAAAAAGAGTCTTGGAAATCCAGACTTTGCATCCGGATTTAATGTGCATAGGGCTGCAGCCCAACTTTCCTATTCTATTTGTTCCCCTTTCCTTGCCAAAAGAAGGATCTACAATGCAAGATGCAACTACAGCATCCCCGACAAATAGGCCCCCAGACTCTGCTTATATACCTCTAGTGAAGGAAAGCCGACTACCTCCCAAGGCAGTCTGTTCTCCAGCTAGACTACTTTTACTGTTAAGAAGTATCTCCTAGTATTTAGCCAAAATTTGCTTCCCTGCAGTTTTCACCCATTGGTTCTAGTCCTGCTTTTGGAATGACACAGAACAAATCTGCTCCATCCATCATTTGCGTGACAGCCTTTCAGTTATTTGATCAGATCTCCTTCAAAGGTATCCTTTCCAGGAGCTGTTGTATGGGCGGCTGATGCATTTAAATCATCATCATCATCATTCATCATCATCATCATCATCATCATCGACTGCATCTTCTAATTTAATCTTCCCATTCCAAAGGCCAGCAGAGCTGGCTGGCCAGAGCAGTCTAGAGCAGGCCTCCTGCTGCTTAGACCTGACAAAAGCCTGCTCATTAGCACAGATGGGGGTTCTTCTCATTTTTTAGGCTACTGGGAACTTAATGGACTGGTTTTATTATCTGCCTGCTCCGAGCAAAAGATTCACTGCCCACAGTGCTTGAACGTTTTTTTGTTTTGGCTGCCACAATAGTAGGCGATCACTCATGACCAAGTAAGATTGTCTTCTAGGATAAAATTACAAAAAGAAAATTATAAAAGGAGGAAATTCTAAAAAATTGTGTAGACTCTAGTGATGGGTCCGTAAGTGACTGTAGAGGCCAATTCTAGATCCACACAGCTTCCCACAGTGAGGACACAGGTTACCAGATGGAAGATGGTCCTGTAAAGGATTCGTTTGACGTGCTTTTCGCTTAGCACGTTTCTCCCTTTCACCTTGCACTCGGGCTTCTTCAAAGTCCATGGAACCTTTGTGAAAGGCCAACCTCCATTTAGATCATTCATGGGCCAGAGCTTCCCAGTTTTCGATGTTTATATTGCATTTTTTTTTAGATTAGCTTTAAGAACATCTTTAAACCTCTTATACTGACCACAGATATTCCGCTTTCCATCCTTGAGTTGGGAATAAAGTAACTGCTTTGGGAGACGGCAGTCAGACATTCGAACAACATGACCGGTCCATTGAAGTTGGCGTTGAAGGATCATTTTTTCAACACTAGTAGTCTTTGCTTCTTCCAGTACACTGACATTTGTTCACCTATCTTCCCAAATAATAATAATAATAATAATAATAATAATAATAATAATAATAATAATAAATTTTATTATGGCAACCCAACTTGGGTTTTAGCCATTTACAATATAAAATACAATATAAAATACAATATAAAATACAATATAAAATACAACAAAAACAACAGTACCATGCCTTATAAGAATACATTACAACATTCTGATGGATCGCCTTATATACTATCCTCTATAATCACCAAGGCTTTTCTAATATTCGCTGCTTTCACCGCAAAACAGGCTAGATTCAACGAGATAGATTTCGCTGTTGCTGTAAAGAGGTAACAAATTTTATCCAGATCTGTACAATGAATAATTGGGTCCAAATACCTGTCTAAGTATCTTTTCCTAGGGTTCTCATATAGTTTGCAGTGTAGAACATAATGAACTGTATCCTCCACAGCTTGGTTTCCACAAATACATAATCTTTGTTCCCTTGGTATGTTTTTATATCTACCTTCTTTGAAATTGGACGACATCGTCTGGAAACGCAGACTAGTAAGAGCTTTACGAAGAGCTGGGGTGGTTATTTCTGTTAAATATTTTTCTTCCTTATGAGTTAATTTTATAAGAGGAAATCTGTTAGAGAATCTGGAGGCTTTAATTTTATCAATATCTATCTTGCAGAAATAATTCTGCAATGTATGTCTTATACACCTCACGTTGTTTATGTATATCCCCACCTAGCATTGCATTGGGGTCTAAACCGAAGTGTCTCATATTAGATTCACATCGGTATATCCAGTTGTTTCTTGAGGGGGTAGATCTCTGCTCATTTACGCATAGAGTAACTAGTTTATTTGTTGAAAGTTTTATTTTGAGGAAATAGAAGAACATAGTCTTCCAAATAGAGTACTCTAAGGGAAGCATTCCTACCTCCGCCCTTGTATAACACGTAGGAGTGCCAGGGGGAAGTCCTAACAGAGTTCTTAGAAATTTGTTTTGAACCACTTCAAGTTGTCTTATTTTTGCACTGCACCAGATTTCAGCCCCATATGTTATTTGCGGTAACACTTTTGCCCTAAATACTTTGCAGGCAGGGGCCACCAATTGTCCACCTCTTACTCTAGCAAATTTCAACACAATTTGCATAGATCTGTTTGCTTTCAACTTTATTGCCTCCACATGGTTAGACCAGGATCCATTTTGCTTAAAACAGATACCTAGATAGTTAAATAGATTCGTTTGTTCCAAAGGATACCCATTTAGAGTCCACTTGTGCTTAGGAGGATATAAACCAAACACCATTACTTTAGTTTTAAGATAGTTTATACAGAGAAGTTCCTTCCTACATATCTCCCCAAAGGCTTTGAGCGATCTTCTCATGCCCACTAGGTTTTGTGATAATATCACCATATCGTCCGCATACAGCAATATATTCAGTTTTCTTGGACCTGCGGCCACAGGGAAGTTTGAGTTATTTGCCAAATCCCCAATAATGTTGTTTACATAAATATTAAAGAGGATAGGGGCTAATCTTCCCAAGTAATTCGCAGGATTTTCCAGAGGCAACGTTGATGAAATCTTTCAAGGAGGTGGAAATGACGTTTATGGCTGCCACAATATGGTGCTGGTTGAAGGGTGACCCCAAAGGAGCACTGATCTAAACAAAGGATACTTAACTCTCCTTGTGTCACTCCCCTGCTTTTTAATCACATCCCAGAAGCCTGTTCCATTGCTATATTTGTCATGCTTTCCTGGCAATCTTAGCCAGTCACCCCTTCTGTACTAGTTTATTCAGGGAGAAGAGAATTCCTTCCAGAGAGTTTATTTGTGGACAGCAGCATAAGGAGGTTTGTGCTCTGCAGGGTAGGAGTTATGCCAGCCTTCCCCATCCTGGGGCCCTCCAGATGTTTTTGACAATAACTTACCAGCATTCCTGACGATTTGCCATGCTGACTGAGGAAGATAGGAGCTGAAGTTCAAGATGTCTGGAGGGGACCAGGCTGCGGAATGCTGAGTTACACCCTGAGTTACACCGTGGGAGTGTTTCTCCACTGTCTGGTATATTATGCATTCATTATCATCTGAATAATATAAATGTAAAGTGAATGAGGAACCATAATTGAGTGGTGTTACTCATAGCCCTCTGGCAACAGTTTGCTAAGGAAATGATCAAGAGGCTGGAGCAATTCCGTTACAATGTTTGGGGTTGTTTAGCTTAGAAAAAAGGTGAGTACAGGGGGACATGATAGAGGTGTATAAAATTATGAATAGGGTGAAGAAAGTGGATAGGGAGAAGTTTCTCTCCCCCCCCCCCACATAACCCAGGGTCAGCCAATGAAGTTGGATGTTGGAAGATTCAAAACAGATAAAAGGAAGTACTTCACATAGTACATAATTAAACTATGGAATGTTCTACCATAAGATGTAGTGATGGCTGTCCATTTGGACGACTTATAAGGGGATGTGACAAATTCATGGAGGATAAGGCTATCAATGGCTAGCAGGCATGACGACTATATATTACCTCAATACCAGTTGCTGGGGAACACAAGTGGCCGGGTGCCATTGCATTCATGTCCTACTTGTGGGCTTCCCATTGAGGCATCTTGCTGGTTACTGTGCTAACAGAATACTGGATTAGATAGGCTTTTGGTCTGATCCAGCACAGCTCTTCTTACGTTCTTAAAACATCACTCTTCAGCAGGTCATACTGTATGTGTAGCGATCATCTTCATTTCTGGCAATGTAACGTACAGTTGTTTTACTGGGCTGTCTCTCTCCCACCCACCCCAGCATCATCCTGTCTAAACAGAAAGATTGAAAATTAATTAACATGTAGGACAAAATGTCTATTGGTCTGAAGATAAAGAGATGTAAGCAATGTAAAAAGCTTTACCAAGTACCTCATGGACCACCCTTCTACCAGCTGCTCAGTACTACTTTGCCAGTGCATAGAGAGAAGACTGGTGCTGTAATTGCATTCAAACTCAGATTATTTGTCACAAGTAAGCAACATGTGACACAGGAGAACAATGATCTGCCAAAACAACAACAACACCCCAACCCCAAAAGTAACCTTAAAGCAGCTGAGGCAAAGAAGGCAAGTTGTTTCCAGACAGTGGCACTGGAGAAGACATTGTTCAACCCATTCCCTTGCATTGTTTTGTTAATCAAAATTAGCCCGCCCCGCCAGAGCTACTAATAATAGCTATGCCAGGAGAGGGGAGAGAAAAAAAATACTGGTACCTGTCTTCTTTCCCCTAATGCAGAGGTGGGCAACATGCAGCCCACAGGCTGCATGTGCCCCCCCATGCATTTTTTTGTGGCTCCTGCTAGGTTCCCTGCCACCACACTGCCATATTGCCAGTGATTCTGCTGGGAAACAGGATGTGCTGGGAGTGTGCATCCTGTTTCCCAGAAAAATAGCTGGGGATCACAGTGGCAGGGGAGGGATACGGCTGGTGGCAGGGGAGGGGTACGGCTCACAGTGCGCTCCAGGGAGGCCAATACAGCCCTCCAGTCCAGTGAGGTTTCCTGCCCTAACAAGACTGACTGCAGCTTTGGAGGACAATTTTGACCAGGAGAACTGGTCAAGCCCCTCCTCCCAGTGCTGTTGCCTTGAATCAATTAACCCCCTCCCACACACACACACACACACACACACACAGAGCTGCTTTTATGCTTAAAAGAAGGTCATACCAATCTCTGATTACAGAAGTCCTGTATGCAACACTTGTAATTTTCAGTTGTCAGTTCCAGAGAAAAGGGCTAATGTGGGGAACTCCCACATTCTCAGTAACAAAGAGAACATATTCATGGAACACCTGGCTAGAGTTCTGTGACTACATAGAGCAGGAGATACTGCACAGGCTCACAGCACGGCTCGAGGGCTCATCAGCTGAACTCAGTTTTCTCAATTTAGGTTTCAATATTCCCGTGGTTTTGCACCATGGAAGGACACTGGGGGCAGGGTGGTGGTGCTGTCTATCTTAAAATGTGACCACACTACTAGGCAAAGTTATCTACCCATTCCCGGCAATGAGGCTCAACAAAAATGAGTGATAAAATCTATTCAGCACATACAGATAGAAGATTGCTTATTCCAGGTGAAAAGAATTGTGCAATTCTCTGTGACTGAGCTGATGGCGGGCCCAGTTAAATGATTATTAATTATTTCAGAAGAACTGACCAGAGATAGCATTTCTAAGGTACCACATCAGTGGCAGCTTTCCAGTTCATCTCACCCTAGGATCTGATTTCTCCTAAACACACATATTTTTGGAGGAAATCCATATATATATATATATATATATATATATAAATCCATTCGCCTGATAATTTGGAGGCATTGACATATGGAAGTCAATCATTTATAGCCTGACCTGTGACTAGGGACATACGGATTTTGTCAGATCCATTCCATCTGTGTTTCGCAGATGGTTCAGTGTCTTTTGTTCCATTGTCCGCTCATAGACAGAATCTTTTTTTTTTTACCAGAATTTCATTATACTTGTAATAATTGGATTAGTGCTAATGCACACTTGCAAATGTGTGCAAATGTAACACATTAGTTAATGCGAATTAGTGCAAATCTCCCCCCCCCCCCGGAAGTGAAAAACCGGTCCGCCAGTCAGCAGAATCTGCATGATTTGGAAAAAGCCAGTCCGCTGTGGAATCTGCAGATCAGATTCCCAGAAATCCAAACCCATTTGAATCTGTTGCGGATTGTTCAGACATCCCTACTTGTGACTTTTGAGGACAATTTTGACCAGGAAAACAGCACTGGGGAAAGAATTTAAAGCCACCGCCCACCCCTGTGCTCCTGCTGTGCTGAACCAATTCCCCACCACCACCACCTCACACACACAGTTGCTTTTATGCTTTTTTTAAAAAGGCATATGGATATCTGCTCCTCCCACTCTGCTACATTCTTGCTCCTTTAAGCCATTCTACCCATCCTCCCTTTCTGCTCCAATGAGATGCCCCTCCCTGAGGGCATCTCAGCCTTCGTCAGTTTGGTACCCTCCAGATGTGTTGGGCTAAAATTCCCATCAGCCCTAGCAAGCACAGCCAATGGTCACGGATGATGGGAGTTGTACTCTAAAACATCTGGAGGGCACCAGGTTGTGGATGACTGGGTGCCATCTCTGTCTTTTCATTCAGAACCCAACTTCTTCATGTGGCCTTTAGAACCTCCTCTTAATTTTCACTCTCAACAGTAACCGAGGTTGAAGTATTATTCTTATATTTATTTATATCCCACCTTTTTTCCGATACTGGGACTCTAGGCGGCATTACAACATTATGGCTTTACAATTAAAACATATAAATAGGAAAATACTGTACAAAAGTTAAAAATATAATTAAATTAGCTATACTATTACGCCAGTGTAATATACTATACTATACGCCAGTGTGGCGTAGTGGTGAGAGTGTTGGACTGGGACTCGGGAGATCTGGGTTCTATTCCCCGCTTGGCCATGAAACTCACTGGGTGACTTTGGGCCAGTCACTGACTCTCAGCCTAACCTACCTCACAGGGTTGTTGTTGTGAGGATAAAATGGAGAGGAGGAGGAGGATTATGTAAGCCGCTTTGGGTTCCTTGCAGGAAAAAAGGCGGGGTATATGTAAATATAATCAATAAAATAAATAAATAAATAAAATATCGAAGTTAAAACATTGATAACAATAAAAACAGTGGAATCCATCGCATTCTCACAGGTCCAGACTATTCCCAACGCCCTGCTGGAACAAAAAAGTTTTTGCCTGCCTCTCAAGTCCACAAATCCACAAGTGTTTTCTCCCTCATCTCCCCAGGGCACCCTGCCCCCCCCCACACGCTGTGGACAAAAAACTAGATTACTACTCACTCAAGTTCAGATATACTGCCGGCAAAATGCACAGGGAATCAGCATGTGTAGATAATGGCCAAAATCCAGACCAGAGTTAAGCAGGCTTAAGCCTATTAACTCCTCCTTGGTTTGTGGCCAATGTGTCTCACATGTATTCTTCTGCGGGGTGTGTCTGTGTGTTACAATACAGAATGGATGTAATCTGGGCTGCTTCTATATCCCCTCCAGGCAGTGGAGGCTGGAGTGGTGGCTCCCATGTCAGTGAGGCTGTATATCCACTCCAGGTTTTAGTACGAACTTTAAAGGAGCTATCCATGGTGCTGAACCCTATCCCCAAAATAGGATTGGCACCATGGATAGCTCCTTAAAAGTTTGGACTGGAGCGGATACACAGCCCCACTGCCTCCAGGTCAGCGCTGCTAAGCCTCAATGACATTAAATCTCTGAAGCCAGACTTTTCTGACTGAGAGAGCAAAAGATCTTGGAAGAAATTATTTCACATGTGCAAAAGCTGACAAGGGGCTGTTCAGGACTGAGCCTAAGTAAGTAAATGTTATTTCCTTTTGGTTGCATGATCAAACTCTGTTTGCTGATTCAGTGATAAAAAGGACGCTGCGGCCTCATACATGGTTCCTGCCCCTAACCCACTTCCTCTTGCATATTATTCCAGCTTCTAACTTTCATTAGATCAGCACTACTTTAAGATCTCTGTCTTGCCCAACAGACATTTTCCTTTTTTGGCATTCTAATAGAAACAAGTGGCGATCCAATTATGTTGTATGAATTGATGAAATCTCTCTCTCCATCAAAACAGCATAAAGCGTGCCCTTTAGGGGTCTGCTGAAAACAAGAAGTAGAGAGGCGTATGACTGTGGGAGGATGACAGATGAAATTCGAATGGGTTCACAAATCAACATAGGGCATGAATGCAAGTTCTGGGTTTCAGAGCACCAATTTGCCTTGCCCACACTTCTCACAGGATTGTCTTAGCAGAGGAAAACCAAAGTCTCACCCACTCTACTAAGGCAATTCCTCTTTTAGATAGTGTGTTGATCACATGTCTTCTGTGGTTCCTGTTTGTTTTCGGGGGGGGGTTGGGGGGGGTTTGCCCTGTTGTTCTTCACAAATGCTTTCAAGCGAAACTGTAACTAAAAAGCAATTGGAGTGTCTTGTCCAATGCCAGCATCTTCTCCTTCTGCAAGAGCTGTTTTCCTGTTGTTTCCAGGGAATTTAAATGCCAATAATTGTGTGGGCATGTTGGGTGAGAGTATGTCTCATTGACAGGGCTTTTTTTCTGGTGGAACTCACCGGAACTGAGTTCCAGCACCTTTTCTTCTATTAATTGCATTACAATTTAATCGCCATCTACTCCCGAGGAAATGTAATCCAAGAGTTCCGGTACCTTTTTCTCCAGAAAAAAAGCACTGCTCATTGATATCGCTGGCAGTATCCAATCAAGTACCTATGACAATCTCAGCCAAGTACCAAGAGCAATCTCAATAGCAACAGAAGACAGGGTTGAGGGGGAAATCACATTGAACCAGTCATCTCCATCCTTTTGTGTGGGTGCTGGGTCTCAAGCAATGATGGCACAATGTGGAGAAATGCAAGCACAGAGTTATGGGGATGGGTGGTGCAAATACTTGTGGGGGGAGTAAATTATGTTATTGATCACTAGACATGATCTAATAGGTGCTAATGGCACACAACTACATTCTACATCAGGGGTGGGGGACACTTTTCAGTCCAAGAGACAGATCCTAATTTGAGAAAGATCTCAAGGGCCACATTCCTTCTATAGGCCGAGCCAAAGACAGAGTGGACAAAATGCGATCATCACCAATTTTAAGCCTCCTCACAAGTAAGCAGGATAAGCCTCTGCATGTCTACTCACAAGTAAGCAGAAGTGACTCACTCAGCAGCACTTTCAAAAAGCATCCAAGTACCAAGCCTCTGCATGCCTACTCAGCAGTTTGCATGAGCAGCATGTCTACGCACAAGTAAGCAGAGCAAGACTCTGCAGGACCAGCCTCATAAGTAAGTTGGACTGAATGACTCAGCAGTTTGCTCCCCGGGCCCCACCCCATCTCCCCTGCAGGGAAAAGCTGTTATTTTTTCCAGTGTGGCGTAGTGGTTAGAGTGTTGGCCTGGGACTTGAGAGGTCCAGGTTCTAGTCCCCACTCAGCCATGAAGCTCACGGGGTGACTTTGGGCCAGTCACTGACTCTCAGCCTAACCTACCTCACAGGGTTGTTGTGAGGATAAAATTGAGAGGAGCAGGAGGATTATGTAAGCTGCCTTGGGTTCCTTGCAGGAAGAAAGGCAGGATATAAAAGTATATTATTATTATTATTATTATTATTATTATTATTATTATTATTATTATTATTATCTGATCTGAAGCTGATCAGCAGTGAGTCCCCCCGCCCCCCCGCTGCACAGTGACAAAGGCTCCCTTCTTTACTGTTCAGCAGGGAAAAGTTCATATCTGATCAGTTGCTGATAGGAGCTATTCTATGCCTGGAGAGGGGCAGGGAGGGCCTGGGGAAGAAACTGGCAAGCCAGATGGGGAGCCCTCATGGACCGCAGGTTCTCCATCCCTGTTCTACATGCATCTCATAAGAACATAAGAAAAGGCATGCTGGATCAGACCAAGGGCTAATCTACACTAGAGCCCCTCCTGTGCACCAGGGAGCACCATCACAGTATTTATACAAAACACATTTACCACTGTTGGAGCACAAGCTGATGAATACAACAGTTTCCACTGTGTTGAAAACATGATCTTGTGTCACACACAAATGCAATTGTGGGAGAAGTAGGAGGAGTTGGAAAGGTGCAGGGGAAATTCCTCCTTTTTTCTTTTCTTTTCTTTTTTTACATCCATTAAGCTTATGCGCACATTCGCTGATGTGAAGGAGCTGAGATTTTAAAAAAGTAATTCACAGCCCCTCCTGCCCCCCCCACAAAAGATCATGGAGGAGAAGAAGGTGGGGCGAGAAGAAGGGGAGTCTGTGGTGCTGCTGCCTGCTGCTGTCCGCCCACCTCCCATGGGGTGAAGACAGCGCGATCAGTGCCCCCTCCACCCAAAAGCAATTCCTGAAAGCCAAAGCAAGCCCCTCTCCCATGACTTTTACAGGAGCAAGTACCATTGAAGGCAATGTGATTTACTTCTGAGTAGACATGTATCTCAGGTGTATGTTCAGCTTGCTGTTCCTTGAGGCAAGAAAATAAAAAAAGAACAAAGGAGACAATTGGGAAGGCCTGGAAATATGTTCCAAACTTTATTTTTTCAAAGGACGAGGGAGGGGAGCAGGGCCGGCGCTACCGCTAGGCAAACTAGGCGGTTGCCTAGGGCGCGTAGCTGAAGAGGGCGCAGAAACACTGCGCTCCTCTTCACTCCCGGCGCGCTCCTGCCCCACCTGGCCGCCTCACCGACAAAGGCACCACCAGGTCAGTGCGGGGGGATTGCGCCCGGAGGTAGTGGTGGGGCCGAGCCTGGGCACCACTGCCGCTGCCCCCCGCTGCTGCCCCCCCCGCTGCCGCCCCCCCGCTGCCACCCCCCGCAGCCACCAGACCCCCCCGCCACCTACCTTCTCTGTGCCGCTTCCGGAGCCCCGCCCACACTCTGTTTTGGCGGGAGGAACCAGGGCAACAGGGCTTAAACAGCCCTGTTGCCCTGGTTTCCCCGGCCAAAAACAGAGCGCGAGGGTCCCGCCGCGTCACTTCCTCCTCGGAGGAGGAGGCGGCCAGGGCGGGGGGAAGGTAGGTGGCGGGGGGAAGGTGGGGGGGCTGCGGGGGGTGAGGGTCCAGCAGCTGCGGGGGTGGTGGTTTGCAGAGCAGGGCTGCTTTGCTCCGGAGGCACAAGAGTGGGGACGCTAAAGGTGGGGTATAAATATAATAAAAGGTGGGGTATAAATATAATAAAATAAATAAAATAAAATACTGTAGACTAAGAATGGCAGCAGTTCACCAGGATATCAGGGAGGAGTCTGTCACATCATCTGCTACCACATTCTTCTATAAAACTGGAGATGCCAGGAACTGAACCTGGACCGTCTGTCATGCTCTTCCAGTGAGCTATGGTCCTTCTCAAATGTAATAGCCCTGCAACAGCAGCACAAACCTGATGGGACATTTCTGAAAAAAACCACATAACAAAAATGATGACACAGTTGTTCTATAATAAAGGGGCAGAATCTCCGGCCAGGGGACCAAATCTGGCCTTCTGGGGCTTCCCAGAGGGCCATGTCCCTTCCCTCAGCCCTGCCCCTTCCCCTGATCGTTTGGTGTTTTCCGATCTTTTCTGCACTTTCCCCCACACTCTAAAAGGTTGAAATGCCTCTTCTAAGGGTTAGTTACTGGCACTAAGAGCTTTAAGCTAAGATTTGCTGGTCTTTGGGGTATTTTGGCCCCACCCACCACTACAATGTGGCCTGTGAGAGCTTCTCTGAAATGGATTTTGGCCCTCAGGCTGAAAGAGGTTCAACAACCCTGTTCTATAACAAAACCGAAGTCTGCGGAAAGGCTCTATAGAACACAAGGCACAGCCAGTGTAAGTTGAATGTTAAAACGTACATCTTGAATTGAGGAAGTGCAGTATTGACCTGGTTCACACAAAATGCTAACCCGTGGTTTATTTAACCCATCGTTTGTTCCCTACCCAGGGTTTGTTTGGCAGACGATCGAACAAACTATATTTTGTTTTCTCAATCCCTAGTGTTTGTTTCCCTTCATCCACTCCCTTCTTGTATCTCAAATGCCTTTGCAGAGCTGTAGTACTGGCATGTAGAGCAGCTGATGTGTGTGTGTGTTTTTACCACTCTTGCCCACCGCCTCTGTAGTCTGGAGAAACAACCTATGAACAACCCACAGTTCTGGATTCACACGCAACCAGATCCCATGGTTCAAATAACCCAGAATTCATAACCCAACAACAAACCATGGTTTCTCTTTCTGGGTTGTTTGTGGTTAGCAAACCATGGTTTCTTAGCATGGCTGGGTTCACACATCAAAACAACCCGGAATTCAACAACCCACGGGTTAAATAAACCATGGGTTAGCGTTATGTGCAAACCAGGTCATTGTTGAAAGACATGTCAGGATAGGATATCTCATTTGATACTATTGTTGTAATAGACCAGATTGATGGTCTTATGGAACTTACTCTATGTTAACTGTGTATAATTAACTATTGGTTCTGGGTTCACACGTAACAACAACCCAGAGTTCATAACCCAAAAACAAACAATGGGGTCTTGTTCTGGGTTGTTTGTGGTTAACAAACCATGGTTTGTTAGCATGGCAACCCAGAATTTGACAACCCCATACCATGGGTGAGTGCTATGTGCAAACCCAGCCATTGGGTGGCGGGGTGAGGTTCCATGTTTCTATAAGTCTTCATTGCTGTTGTTTAAAAATTAGTACATTCCAGTGCAAACACAGATGGTGTTCAAGAGAAAAGCAAACCTCAGCATACAGCCATTACTTCTTCCTTTACTCCAAGCATTAAAGAGAAAAGTGTACCTGGATGAGTTAAGGGAGGAGCAGGACTCCTCTTGGGACAAATTTAGCAGAGAGATATGTGGCTAAGTGAAACTGTCAAGGAGAACAGTGAACTGAATGAGGAGAAAGCTCTTTCATTCAATGTTGTGGTGGTTTCCATCTAAATTTATTCATCCTATGACCTTGATAGCCATCTGGCAAGCAGTTGCAACATCGGCTCTCTTTTGCTATTGCAGGTGCAGTTAGCAACAGTTAATCTTGGATCTACCGCTCCAGGAGATCTTATTTCTGAGCTTTTAAACAAAATTAAATTATAAGAAGAACATTTATAACACTATGTGCTCTCCAGCTGGCTTTCAGACAGCAAGCTCATACTAAGGGCTCATCCAGTACTCCCATTCAGCTCCTACTTATGCATGGTCAGCCTAATCATGCACATGGAAATAGTCCAGGAGAAATCAGGTACCTTTCTTTACATAACCTCACTCAGCTTGGGAAATCAGCTGTGGACTGTACAGCACAAACTAGGACACATAGCAGTGCCTTTAGCAATATGGACTAATGGGAGTAAGCATAGGTTGAAGCAACCCACAAGTCTAGGTTGCTTTCACAGGAGCCATTTCCTCTGCAATTGCAATCCTGTGTTGGCTCACTTTTTATGGAGAATCCAGACAACATCTTGGGTGTGTGTGTGTGTACGGAAAAGTCACAAGTGCCCACCACACAGTTACGCTGGCTCAGCTTGTCTGAGTGTGGAAAGCTAAGCAGGGTCAGGCCTGGTTATTACTTGGATGGGAGACCCCCTCCTCTAGTTTCCTGCACTGAGCAGGGGGTTGGACTCGATAGCCTTGTAGGCCCCTTCCAACTCTATGATCTATGAAATCTATGAAACCCCAGAAATTGCAGAGCAAAGAAAGGGAGAGAGCCATCCTTCCTCCACTACCCCTTGCCACCTCCATCTCTTCCCCTTTCTCTTTTCAGTCTCCCTCTGCCTCCTCCCCACTGCTCAGTCCTTGCTCCATTCTTCCCCTCCCCCTGTTCCCAACCCCAAACCTGTCTGTTCCTTCCTTCCACCTCTACTCTCCTTCCTAACCTTTTTCCTTACTCTACCTCTTCTGCCCCACTAGGAACATAGGAAGCTGACTTTGGCTGAGTCAGACCACTGGTCCATCCAGCACGGTATTGTCAGCACTGACTGGCAGTGGCTCTCTAGGGTTTCCGGCAGGATTTTCCCCCAGGCCTAGATGCTGGGGATTGAACCCGGGACTTTCTGCATGCAAAGCATGTGCTCTACCACTGACCTACGGCCACTCTCCAGCCATCACACTCTTCATAGCCATTGCCAAGTAAATATAATCGAAGAGGGATTGCTGATTTAGGATTATCTGGGGGTGGGGTGCAAATTAATTAAAGCATTTGTTTTATTTGGTGTAATTTCAATGGGAAATGAACTGCCTGGCTTTGCCATCTCTGAAATTTAAATAAATCCCATCTTAGTGATTGTTTCTAAATTTGCTCATATAGCTATAAATTAACATATGTAGATGTTATGCAGATATTTGCCCTATGGACCTGGGCCCCAAATCTTTTAGGTGCCTTAACAGTGCTGGCCTTACAACATCCTCTTACATTCAAGGCTTAGGCTAGGCAGCATAAAGCAGGCCCCCTGATGATGCAAGACCTTGTCCCACTGACCTCCTGGCTGCTTCTCTGGCTTCATTTGTTTAAATCCCTAAGCTGTTCTTCTGTCTTCTTGTTGCTAAGGCTTATCCCAGCAGGATCCTGCTCCTTATAAATCTTTCTCCCTAAAGTCACACTAACTCTGGCATTCCAAGACACACTAGGAAACACAATTGAAGGAGGAGGAGGAGGAGGAGGAGGAGGAGGAGGAAGAACTTTCAGGATGCAACCTGCTGGAAGTAAAACCAAAATCAAACAGGGATCTTATATTTTTCTTGAAGGTAATTTGAAAAAGTATCTGTCAAACCCAAACCAAAATATAATTTCATGTTACCAGCTCATAATAAGGGTTTGACGAAAAGAAAAGGAGGGGGGGGAAAGCACATGGTATGATGGTACCATCACCAACTCCAGTCAGAATGAATCCTGAACACTAGGGCTGCAGCATTTAGCTGATGAATGGGTGTCTTGCTTGGTCCAGCAAAATGACAATAGTTGGGAGCTAATATTTTTCTTCAAGAAGACCCAAAGCCCAATAAAGGCTAATGCTCCAAAATATAAAAATATTCAGATAATGAAGGAAGAAATGCAATATGGACAGTGATATTAAGGGGGGGGGGGTCAATTACAGTTGATACATATGAACTTTTGCATGATTTGATACCTTTAAGCCTCTAAAGCAGGGTGGGGAACCTCTGGCCCTCCTGATGTTGGTGAACTGCAACTCCCATCAGCCCTATCCAGCATCGCCAGTGGTGAGGGATTATGGGAGCTGCAGTCCAACAACCTTGGGAGGGCCGTACGTTCCCCATCCCTGCTCTACAACATGGAGGAATTGTCATGATCAGCAACCAGCCCACTTCCTACCATTAGGTCCTCTATCCTCCCTTCTGTCCTCAAAGGTGTTGTAGGTTGCAGTATTTAGGGTGGCCATGCATCCTCTTTTACAGAGGACAGTCCTCTATTTGAAGGGCTGCCAAAACATTGTCCTCTATTTTGAAGACAGCCTCTATTTGAAGGACTTTACAGTTCGAGTCAAGTTTAAAGATTAAGAAGGAAGGGGCCTTCAACAGCTAGTACCTGGACAGCAGACTGAGCAAGGCACACAGGTCACAGTCTTCCACACTATGGTGAGATGTACTGTATTTCTATTTAAATTATAATAATTATTTCTAAATTTGCAGTGATACATATACATTAGCATATGCAAATTTTATGCAAACCAGAGTCCTCTTTTTTTTGGTGATGCATGTCCCCTTTTTGGAAGTGCAGATGTGGCCAACATAATTGGGGAAGGCAGGACAGTTGCAGCAGGTGTCAGCACAGTAGCATAGATGGGGAAAATCCAGCACATCAGATTCAGCTTAGGAAGTCCACATGATCAGGGTGCCTAATGCACATTCTTTGACATGCACACACACACACACACAGTGGTGCAGTGGTAAATTTTGAAACGCAGGCACTCCTCATGACAGTCCCCATAGTTAAGCCCCCAAGGAGAGTCCAAAAATGCAGGCAGCTGTGCTGATCTATAGCAATATGTTCTTGCTAGGAAAATCCATTTCCCCCAGCTACTGTGAAGATTGCAGCTAAGCTCAGGGGGAACACGGAAGTCTGAAGGGGTGTGTGTGTGTGTGTGTGTGTGGCAGATGATGTCATCGTCCCTACTAATCAAAAAGTCCTGAAGTTTAGATTCTGTGAGCCCCAGTTCCACCACATCACTGCACACACGCACAAACACACACACACAGTCTCCCACATGCACACTGTGTAGCTAGGAAAACAATGGCCTCTCCACAAAGTTGTCCTTCATTTCCATGCTTTTCCATGCGTATACTTTGCCTAGGCCAAAGCAGCAATACTACATTGTTTGGAAGCTCTTCTGCAGATTGGTTTTTACCACATTGCTCAGGCTACACATGGAGATATCTGTTTGTCTAAATGAGAGTGGATGTGTTTTAAAATAGCCTGGTGTTTAGCAATAGAAAGAAGTTATGATAAAAACAGCAGAGTATGATGTGAAAAGTGTAACAGATGGCCTTCCTCTATGTAGCTAACTGCCCCCAGTTTTCTGTTGCAGGAGCTAAAACAACACACTTTACAGACCACCACATCAAGTCAGACATAGTGCTAGCAGTACTGTCAGAAACATGATGTTGGACTAGATATACTCTTGGGCTGCTATCTCATGCACACTAACCTGGGAATAAGACCCATTGAACACAATGACTGGGTTTGCATAACATGACAACCCTCCATGGTTTATAAGCCACGGTAGGTTAGTGTGTTGTGCAAGCCCGCAATGGGTTTGTCAGGGCAGCTTAAGTTTGGGCCCATGGCTTGTTGTAGGGTTTGTTGAACCCATGATGGGTTGTCATGTCATCCAAATCCAGATGACATGACCTATCATGGTTCAACACAAACCGCTAGCAAGCTGCTTGGAAAGAGCAGCAAAAACCCCTTGCCACTCTTGCCAAGCAGATAGTGGGTGACTGACATTGCTAGCCGCCCCAAAAGTGCACAAGTGGCACTTGGGGGCAGCTGGCAGAGGCTTCCGTTGCAAAACTGTGGGGACACTTGGGGCACATGATCCCCCCCAAAAAACCTGAGGATCCTGCTGTGAAAGGGGTGAATGATCACACACACACACACACACACACACACACACATACACACGGAACAATCACTACAGGCTTTGGAAGCATTTGGCAGGTAGGATTTTTGACAGATATCAAATGCCTGCAAAGGGGGGATTTACTTACCTGCACCCTGGGGGCAGGAGGCACTGGACAGCGTGGGTAGCTGCTGGACTTTGCCCATTACCCCCCTGCCCATTACGTACCCCAGGTTCCCCATTGCAGTTTCAGTGTAACTGTGGTCATCCACAGTTGTGCAAGGGTGGCAAGAATTTTTTTTTAAGTTTGTGAATATTTGCAAAAAATAGGGGATCCATTTAAAAAAAAAAAAAAAAAAGTCTGCAACCATGGGAAGCCCCTCCAAGGTACCTCTAGGGCACCTTGGAGGGACAGCTGATGGCTGTCAAAAGGGGGATTGTGAAAGCCAGCTATCCAGCAGTTTTCACAGTCTGAAGGGGGGGGAATCATAGCGCACAAAAAAGCGGCAGTGAGCCCAAAGGGACTCGCAGCAGTGGTGAGGAGAGGGGAAAGTCTCATTCCTCCTGGTGTCCCCCTGGGATACCTGTGGGAGGACCAAGGGGAGGGTAGGGTAGGTGAGGGGGATCATCTGTTGGGTGCATGAGGGGTAGGATGGCTTATAAGCCACACTGCATTGCTTGCTACACGATGTGACTTATCGTGTCGTGCAAACCTGCCCAATGACTGGGTTCAGACAGCATGATAACCCACACTCAAGGGTTGAGTGTGGGTTGTTGTTGAAACATGGGTTGTTGTTGAAACATGGGTTATCATGTTGTTTGAAACCAGCTACACTAACAACCCATGAAGAGAACCCATGGTTTGTTGTTGGGTTGTGAACTGTGGGTTGTCCACAGTTGTTATCTTGGTTAACATGGTTTGTTATCTTGGCTGGGTTCAGACAACACGATAACCCATGTTTCAACAACCACCCACGGTTCAACAACAACCCACAGTCAACCCTTGAGTGTGAGTTATTGTGTTGTCTGAACCCAGTCTCCGGGTCTTATTTCTAAGTAAACATGCATAGGTGTGTACTGTTAGTCTAATCCAGCAAGGTGTGATTAAGCAGATAGACTATTCATTGGTCCCTGTGTTACGACAGATAATCTGGGTGTTGGATTCTCTTAAAGAAGAGAGGCTAACCCCACGCTCTTGCAAAAGGTTTGGGATCTTTGGCTGGGGTAAAGACCTGTGCAGCTGGGTGAAGTGCACACTTCGCCCTTTAACAATGAACACACACACACACACACTGATGTCAGAAACAAAAGAGTTGTTTTATTAAAGATGAAATATTGTGCAGGTACAGTGTCTTACTTCTGTGGTGCAGTAAATCCAATGATTTCAGGCAGCAAAATACACTTACGCGATCTCAAACACACACTATAATTCTGAGAGAAAGGAGTCCCTGTTTGCCCTAGTAGCATATAGATAGAACAGGGGTGGAACAAAGGCTTCTGTCTAAAAGTGATAGTTAGAGAAAGACGTTCCGGTTACTACCTTGTCTGTTGGTGGTCCCTGCAGCGGATTCCCAACCATAGTCCCATGGAAGCAGGAGGTGATCAAGAGGCCTGCGTCTCAACACGCCACCCGTGTGCTAGACGGCTTAGGATGGCTCTCTGGACTCTCTCTGTCCCGACACACCTTCCCTTTACTAAAACTTCAGTTCTTATACCTTTCCCAGAGTTCCTTGCTACATGAGAGGGGCAAGGGTATCCTTTGTTTCTCTGATGTTCTTAATCACCATTAATCACCCTGTTGAGTGCCTGCCACCCTGATTTCCTTTGTGTGCCCATTGCTGCGGGTATCTTATCTTTTGTGTGATTGCCGGGGCTTTTAATAGGTGGATGGGTGTTATTGAGAGGAGGAAGCCTTTGCAGGTTCCCCTCACCTGATTAGTTTAAGACTCTGATGGGGTCCTGTCCTGTCCTGGGTTGGGGCCATCCTTTTTTTCCAGGGCTGTTTCAATTTCTTTTCAGGAGTTTCTCTCCTGTGCCTTTAGGTCTTGCCTGTTAATCTGGTCATTGCAAGACTTCAGCCACTGCCCATTCATGCCTTGCAGACTCCAATCACTCTCCATTCAAGCCTCCATTTGCATCCTGCCAGTCCAGCAAGTAGATGAGGCTGCTCACTTTCACAAGCCCAAGCTTAACCAACCTGTTGGGGCCTGCTGTGGCCTTCCTTGTGAGCCACCATCATAACCAGATGGATTTGATTATATCTACTCATAACACCTGTTCCAATTAGGACTTCAAGATTAAAATCTAAAAATAAGGGGATGCTTTAGAATGGTGATATCTAAAAGAAGGAATAGCAGTATTTTTCAAACCTTCATAAAACTGACATGCAAGCCCCTTGTAAACTTAAACCTCAATAGCCTCCCAGTTCCTATGTCTCTGGCACCACTTTTTCTGCTCGTGCCCAGATGCCACACAAACACCCTGGCCGCTTCACCCTGCTGACTCTTACTCATGGCCAAGATCATGCCAGTTATACATATTTAGATGGTGCCATCAAGGTGCATGGCATTTTACAGTGTAGCACAAGCAAATGCAAAACAAAAAAAAAGACCAGTCCGTGCCTCAGGGAACTTACAATAGTCAAAGCTGAGGTAGATAACAAGGGATCTCATAACAAGGGATCTCATATCTAACTAGCCCCGCAGCAGTCAGAGGCCCACAACCCCAATCTTCCCTTTCAGCGACTTGAGTAAAATCGTGATCTACACTTTTTGTGGCTGAACCTCCACTGGTTGTACAGGCCAATCAGACATGTAAAATGATTATCTCCCAACAGTTGGACAAATACTCAGGACCGGTGCAGGGCAGTTTGGTGCCCTAGGCAAGATCAGATATTTAGCGCCCCCCCTTCCCACTTGAGAGCACTGTGTTTTTTTTCAAGGCGTTTCTGGCGCCCTCTTTAGCCCTGCGCCCTAGGCAGCTGCCTAGTTGGCCTAATGGTAGCACCGGCCCTGCAAATACTGGATGATGAGATGATGATGTTCTTAGAATCTAGAGTACGGGGCAACCATCTTAAACAAGGGATGTCACCGTTCTAGTACTACCTTCCAATAAATGAGATTAATTGTGCCAATGTGAGGCTCTGCAAAGTGAGAAGGACCAGTCCATGAGACAGGATTGTGTGGCAGCCTGCTTCAAGACCATTGATTGGCCAGGCTTATCTTCTACGTATAAAGTTGCTGAAGAAATTAATTGTTTTTAATTCATTACATTTGTTTCCCACCTTACCTTCCATGAGTTCAAGGCAGTGTATATGGTTCTCTGTTAGGCTGAGAGATAGAGCTTTTCTAAACAAGGCTGTTAATCTTCTGTATCTACTTTTGGTTTCCTTGCAGAATTGAGATCCGAGCACTATATGAAGCATGTTTCCTTTCCTGCTTTTGCATTACATAACCTCTAGGTGACACTGTGGTACAGTGGAACAGCACAAATACAACGTGGAAAAAGCATATTCTTTTGCCCTTACAAATAAAAATCACATTTTCCCTGCTCTAAAAAAACTCACTGAAAGTGCTTTTTAGACACAGAAGTTAAACTGGAGGGTCACAACATCATCTAGATAATCCGTAAACGATCGTGAGTAGGGAATGACAAGCTTATGATAAATGCCTTGTGTAGAAAAGCTCATAGTAACTGGCCCAAGGTCCCCACCCTGATGGGATGTCCCCCAGTGAGGTTCATGGGTGAGTTGGGATTTGAATGTGGGTCTTCTCAGTCCTACACCAATCCAGCATTGGCAGGGGCTGGAGAGAGAGGATGAGATTCTGATAATGAAGTGGAAGAGTTGGAGTGATGCCAATAAGAACAACTATGAGAGACCTCCATTCATTCTTCCAATCTCAGGAAGGCTTGTATGTCTTAAATGTGGCCAACCTTTCCCCCAAGATGACAAGAGAACAGAACCAGAACATAAAATGGAAACAAGGGAAGGCATCACTATGGGTTGTTCTTCCTCCCTGTCTCTGCATGATTTTGAGGAACATATTTCAGGGGGGGGGGGAGCCAGTCTGAGCTGGATGCATTCTAAGAGGATCATGTTCCATACTATCTCCATGGTAGAGCACATGTTTCGCACACAGAAGGTCTCCCAGGTTCATTCCATGGCTTCTCCAGCTAAAAGGATCTCAGGTAATGAGTGATGGGAAAGACCTCTGCCCAAGATCTTGGACAGCCTCTGCTTGTCGAAGTAGACAATACCAGGCTAGATTAAACAATAGTCTGGCCTGGGATAAGGTCACTTAGTATATTCCTTTAAAGGAAAATAATAATTTACAGTGTAATCCAGTGCATGTCTACTCAAAAGTCAGTCCCACTGAATTCAATGGGGCTTGATCATAGTAAGAGGGTTGTTGTTGTTTTTTGCAGCCTTTCATCATCATCAGGCGATCACTCGTGACCGAGTAAAATTGTCTTCCAGGATAAAAATTTACAAAAAGGAAATTTTAAAAGGAGGAAATTCTAAAGAAAATGGTGTAGACTCTAGAGATGGGTCCGTAAGTGACTGTGGAGGCCAATTCTAGATCCACACAGTTTCCCACAGTGAGGACACAGGTTACCAGATGGAAGATAGTCCTGTAAAGGATTCATTTGACGTGCTTTTCGTTTAGCAAGTTTCTCCCTTTCACCTTGCACTCGGGCTTCTTCAAAGTCCATGGAACCTTTGTGAAAGCCAACCTCCAGTTAGATCATTCGTGGGCCAGAGCTTCCCAGTTTTTGATGTTTATATTGCATTTTTTTAGATTAGCCTTAAGAACATCTTTAAACCTCTTATATTGACCACCGATATTCTGCTTTCCATCCTTGAGTTGGGAATAAAGTAACTGCTTTGGGAGACGGCAGTCAGGCATTCGAACAACATGACCGGTCCACTGAAGTTGGCGTTGAAGGATCATTTTTTTCAATGCTAGTAGTCTTTGCTTCTTCCAGTACACTGACATTTGTTCGCCTATCTTCCCAAGTAATTCGCAGGATTTTCCAGAGGTAACGTTGATGAAATCTTTCAAGGAGGTGGAAGTGACGTTTATAGATAGTCCATGTTTCGCAGGCATACAATAAAGTTGGCAATACAATGGCTTCATAAACCAGTGTTTTGGTCTTCTTACAAATATCCCGATCCTCGAACACTCTATGTTTCATTCGAGAAAACGCGGCACTTGCGGAGCTCAAACGATGCTGGATTTCACTGTCGATGTTAGCTGTAACAGAAAGATAGCTGCCAAGATAGAGAAAATGATCGACATTTTCCAGTATTGTCCCGCCAAGCTGGATAGATGGCATCACCAAAGGGTTAGCCTGCACTTGCTGATGAAGCACTTTGGGTTTTTTGATGTTAAGTGAGAGACCAAGTTTTTCGTATGCTTCTGCAAAAGCATTTAGGATAGTTTAGAGATCCTCCTCTGAATGTGCGGAGACCACATTATCATCAGCATACTGAAGTTCCACAACGGAGGTTGTAATTACCTTACTTTTTGCTTTCAGCCTGCTGAGATTAAAAAGCTTTCCATCTGTTCGATATATAATTCCCACACCAGGGGGAAGTTTCCCCTCGACAAGATGTAAAATCATGGCGATGAAAATAGCAAATAATGTTGGGGCGATAACACATCCCTGTTTAACACCTGATCCCACTTTAAATGGAGCACCATGAGAGCTGTTGTTGTCCAAAACCGTTGCTGTCATGTTGTCATGGAGAAGTCGCAAGATATTCACAAATTTATTGGGGCATCCAATTTTCATAAGGATAGTCCAGAGGGCTGTTCGGTCTACAGTATCAAAGGCCTTAGCCAGATCAATAAATGCCATATAAAGGGGTTGATTTTGCTCCCGGCATTTTTCTTGGAGCTGACGTGCAGTAAAAATCATGTCTACTGTCCCTCTAGAGCAGTGCTTCTCAAATAGTGGGGCGGGCCCCCCGGGGGGGGCGAGGCTCCGTAAAGGGGGGCTCGTTTGACCTCAGTTAAAAGTTTTTTTTAATATTGTGTTCTTTAAATCCTGTGCTCCTTTAAATCTTTTCTGCTACAGTTAATAAAGCTATTCTTTGTTGTAAATTGATCCACATTTCTTTCTTTTTTTATTCTCTTATACGTTAATAAGGATACAGTGTTATCCAGAGGTGTACTTATAACAATTTTATAGACAAATGATACTATTTACAGTCGCATGGGGGGCGCGAAATGTTTTCTTCTTCCTAGGGGGGGCATGACAGAAAATAATTGAGAAGCACTGCTCTAGAGGGGCAGAAACCATATTGAGTTTCAGGGAGGATCTCTTCTGAAATAGATAGAAGACGGTTTGCGAGAATCCTAGCAAATATTTTACCTGCGGTAGCTAAGAGAGAAATGCCCCGATAGTTTCCACAGTCTGTTCTATCACCCTTCTTAAAGAGGGTGATAATTATGGCATCCCTGAAGTCTTCTGGGATCACTTCTCTTATCCAGATTTTTTCAATGAGTTTATGAAGATGTTGTACAAGTTCGGGGGGCCCTTCTTTAAAGATTTCAGCAGGAATCCCATCTGGTCCACTAGCTTTGTTGTTCTTCATTTGATTAATGGCTTTTTTTACTTCATCCAAAGTGGGGAGTATTGCAAGTTCCTCTCTAATTTGTTTTTGCGGGATTTGCGAAAAAATCTCATTATCCACCTTAGATTTACTATTTAAAAGGTTATAATAATGGTCTTTCCAACGTAGTGCAATAGACTCTTTGTCTTTTAAGAGTTTGGTGCCATCTTTTGATTGTAAAGGGTTTGTACCATAGGTTTTTGGTCCATAAATGGCCTTAAAAAATGCCTTAAAAAAGCCCCGTGCATCATGAGATTCTGCAAGTTGTTCTTCAGCTTTCTTTTTCCACCAAGCATTCTTAAGTTCTCTTGTTCTTCTTTGGACCTCAGCCTTTGCACTAGCATAGATTTTTTTCTTGGCAGCACAGTTAATATGTGCAATCGCCCTGCCTCCTTCATGGAATTTTATGGGGGGGGGGAGTTGATGATGTCTTCCATTTGTAACCTTCCTGTGTTTTCCAACTGCTTTTTCTGTCTTTTTTGCTTAGCACAGAAAATCTGTTGGGGAGGGAAAGGTGAAATAGCTGTGCAGTGCCTTTTGACTGGTAGTACTCAGGGCTGGCGCTACCGCTAGGCAAACTAGGCGGTTGCCTAGGGTGCACGGCTGAAGAGGGCGCAGTAACGCTGCGCTCCTCTTCGCTGCTGCCACGCCGCCCCCGCCAGGCCTCCGCCTCCCTGCCCGCCGCCGCCGCGCCTCCCCCCGCCAGCCCTCCCGCCTGCCGCCTCCACGCCTCCCCCGCCCCCCCCGCCGCCGCTGCTGCCACCCCCCAACCCCCCCGCCACCTACCTTCTTCGCGTCGCTTCCAGAGCCCCGCCCGCGTTGTTTTGGCAGGAGGAACCAGGGCAACGGGGCTTAAACAGCCCTGTTGCCCTGGTTTCCCCGGCAAAAAACAGAGCGCGGGGGTCCCGTCGCGTCACTTCCTCCTCGGAAGAGGAGGCGGCGGCAGCCAGGGCGGGGGGAAGGTAGGTAGGTAGGTGGCGGTGCGGGGGGGGAGGGGTTGCAGAGCAGGGCTGCTTTGCTCCAGAGCCCCCCCCGGCACGAGAGGGGGGGCGCTAAATATCATTTTGCCCAGGGATGTTGAAGAGTCCTTGGTCTCGAGTCTCGAGTCGAGTCACGAGTCTTTGGACCCGAGTCTCGAGTCCGAAGTCCGAGTCCTTGGTCCAAAATGGTGACTCACGAGTCCCGAGTCCTGAGTCACTCTCAAAACTGACTCCACGAGTCCCTATTAAAATCAATGGGGTTTCCCCCCAACAAAATAAGGCTACTTCAGATGTGTGGCTTAAATAAATTCTAGGCACAAGTGTGCCTTTTTATTTCAAAACTCTGCAACTGATTTTGGCAAGAACAGACTAGGCAGACAAACCCAAAATAACCAGGCAGGCAGAGGAGGCAGGGAACCCCAAAGCAGGCAGGCAGGGGCCTTTGTCTTGGACAATTCAAACTGTGGAACTGGTTAAGAAGAGACCAGGCAGGCAGAGGAGGCAGGAAACCCCAAAGTCCAAACAGGCAGGCAGAGGCGGCCAAACCCAAAATGTCTGACCCTAACCCTAACCCCCCACAACAACACATCAAAATAAATCTCAACACATCGTTGGGGCTGCGCTCCTGGTAGCTGTCCATAGTGGCCAAGCAGCGGCGCTCCTCGCTTCCATGCACTCTTCACCGGCGATCGCACTCCTGGCACAGCCAGAAGACTCGTCAACAGCCCAGGGATGTTGACAAGTCCTTGGTCTCGAGTCCCGATTCGAGTCTCGAGTCCCATTAAAAATATTGGGACTCGAGTCCGAGTCGAGTCAGAGGGGGCACTCAGTCCGACTCACGAGTCGAGTCCTCGAGTCCGAGTCCCCATCCCTGATTTCGCCTAGGGTGCCAAACTGCCCTGCACCAGTCCTGGTAGTACTAGGGGCCATTCCTTAGTATCACTAATCAGGGATACTACCCAACAGTAGCTGACCCTGTCACCCAGGATAGGGTGCAGATTTCACCAGCATTTCCTTGAATGTTCTGGGATATATCCTGGGGAAACAATGAATGCAGGCATACCTGTGTCTCTCCCATGCTTGTGGCCCCTTCATAATTCAATTATTAGTGATTTATTCTCTTTCTGTCTCCAAATGTGAGCACATACTTTATTCTCCCTCTGGCTTTGCAGGAGAAGAGGATAGCATGCCAAAACCTCACAAAGATATACGTACTCCATTCCTACTTGGGGAAATGCTCACATTTTTATCCAGCTGTGGTGCAGTTGTTAAAAAGGAAAGTTGAGTGCATTCCCCCCCCCCCGCCCCCATTTCAGTGAAGTATATGATTAATACTTTGTTTCTTGGTCTAGGTTCTGGCTATAAAGCATGGAGTTCGGCTGACAGAATGCCTCAAAAACTCCCCAGTGCTCATATATAGAAGACTTTGATTTACTTGGGTATCTGAACTGAGACAAGCAGCAGTACACTGCATTTTGCACGCTCTGCCTCTGGATTCTTTCAATGACACTGGGACAATCCTGATATCCACCCTGATGACAGATCTTTTTATTTGCTTTGCAGATGTTAAGCAGTTTCCTTTGTCCTACAGTAACTGGGGTCAAGGTCTCATATCTCTCTGAGGTGGGTGAGTTTCAAAATGGGGCATGATTTTCACATAGGGGCATTTTCAAAGCAAGCTACTCCCCAACTGAAAACTGAACTGAAGTGGTACAGCTGCCTGAGAGGACTCTACCACCTCAGTGTCTGAGCATCTAAGTCATCCCTCCTTCCACTTTCTTGACTTTTGATCTTGGAATATGTAACCACCATTGTGTTGCTTATCTGGCTGACTTGGAAATGTTTGCCATGTTTAACATCAGGCATAAAAACTGACCTTCTCACATATAAAACCTTCATGGAAATTTAGTTTTCCCCCTATTGATTTTAAAACAGATACATTTTCTAAGCTGAGATCTAAAAGAAGACTTTTCCCCAATTTCTGTTCATTCTTTTAAAAATAAATTTCTATTTCCAAAATTGTTTGGGGTACATGTGCTTTCCTTCTTTCTGGAGAAAAAAAAAAAGGTTAACTAGTAAAAATGTTGGTATCCATCCTTCTTGCAAAGAGCTCAGAGTGGCATTTTAGCAGAGTGGGCAGAGATTTGAACATGGTTGGCACTCTAGCTATCACACCACAATATCCCTAAATAAAAATAACATAGAGCTTTTCTACATGAGACATTTATTGTGCATTCATCATTCCCTACTCACAGTTGTTTACAGTTCTTTTGATGATGTCATGACCCTCCAGTTTCACTTCTGTTTTTAAACAGCACTTTCAAGGAGTTCTTTTAGAGCAGGGAAACTGCAGTATTATTTGTGAAAGCGAAAGAAAATGCCCTTTTCACTTGTGTATTTGCACTATCCTGCTATACCACAGTGCCACCTAGAGATTATGTAGTGGAAAAGCATGGAAGGAAATGCTTGTATCTCAATTCTGCGACGAAACTGAAAGCAGATACAGTGGATTAACAGCCTCATGTAGAAAAGCCCATAGAATTCTAGGCTTTATGCAGCTTGGGGGTGTGGGTGGGGAGTGGAATAGTCCACTGCAAGGCATCACCTTATCACCTTTTAAATCATGTCTTCAATAGCTCAAAAACCCCATGCAGCAGCAAACCCTGCAGGCAGCCATTGCAACCTATGGACATGCTCCCTGTGCTGGTCTTACATACTTGTCCAGGTTCCCACCCACCCCAACAGCACAAGGAACATTTTTTTACAAAATTGCATTAAAAAAATAGAAAATATCCATGACATGTTATAAAAACGCTCTTTTGATTTTATTTGTGTTTATTTTAAATCGGCCCTGTCCTTGCCACATGGGCAAGTGTCGTGCGGCCATTGCTCCAGTGGCACCGCTACAATCAGAGCTGCGGCCATGCTGCAGCTTTGCCAGTCATTGAAGCTGTATGTGCAATAGACAGTTGGTCCTGAAGGGCTGGAATGAGATAACCCCATCCAGATCAGTGACATGTTCAAGCGTGGCATGAGGTGTGATATTGTGAAGCTTGATGCACTGTCACATATCATTGCTAGAGCATAATTTCCCAAATTCTTTCCCCCTTGTTACTGCAATCTTCACTATATTCCAGATCTGCTCTGATTCATCTCCTGTCCAGCAGGCAGACTCATTCTTGTTATCTGGCGGACATGGCTCCCAGCCTGGAGAAACGGTCTGCAAAGCTCCTGAGATCCACTGATATCCTCCCTCTCCCCACTAAGAAATCTGCCTCATCACCCTTCCACTGTGCTATGCATTGTTGTTGTACTAATCCTCTACTTCTGCCTTCTCATCAGCACAGTAATCCACTGTGGCGCATGTGTCCGTCCACAGACACCTTATGTAAGGAGCCAAAAATAATCTCTCAACCTAAATGTCCCAGTGCTTGGGGCATCTCATGGCTAGGATCATTATCCAGATGTCTGTGCTTTCTAGCCTCCCCTTCTAACCACTAGACCTACACACCACATATAGTCCCAGGTGTTGTATGAAGCAACCTACAAGCTCTTGGCTACCTTGGGAGTCTCTGCACAATATTTTTTTAATCTACCTCTCATGATGGTAAAGATACATTTGAAAAGAGGCAATAAAGAAGTCAAAATGCCATTGTTTTGCAAATGCCATGGTTTTAAACACTGTTTCAGAGCTTCACATGAAGGCTGATTCTAGCATGGAAATGTGGAGCTTATGATTACACCTAAACTATGTGATGGAATGACCAAAAAAGAGTATCTGAGCATGTTTTGAGTGCCCCAACCTAACATTGCCAACTTTTTTCTCCAGCAGAGCTCCTGCTGTCATTAGGAGCTACAGGAATGACAGAAGAGCAGTTAAGGGTGCAATGTTATACATGTTCACACAGTAAAAAGTGCTACAGAGTGGTAGGACTTTTTTTCTGTCTAAACATGCATAGGATTGAGCCTGAAGCAGGTGAGGATTTTCCTATTACATAGATGAAGTGATGGACAAAGCTTCACCTGCCAAATGTCTGCTTGGAACACAACTGTTACCAGCAACAACAAAACAAAACATCCTTCCAGGAAGAAAAGAAAAAAAAGGCTGGCAAACATATCTGGGGTTAGAACCTGAGTCCTAAGCATAGTAATAATCACAGATTATTGTTTTTTTATTCATCAAACCCATACCACACACCAGCCAGTCATCATCTTCATGCTAATTCTGTGGACTACCGTACTTTATAATCCATGTAAAGCCATGTTTGCCTTTGACTCATGGTGTGTTTCCAGTATGACATGTAAGTGACAAATTGCTTTCCCAGTTCTGCAGCGATGATCCTGATTTCCTTCCTTAATCAGAAACTGAAGAAATCCTGTCTGATGATTCCTTCCTACTTCACCCATCTACTCACTCCTATTTATCACTATTTCAGTAAGCTCCAGTCATACTCATGAACAAGTTTTTGGCTGCGTACTGTTGCTCAAGAAATGCACCAGGCAGGAAATAGAACGGGATCCGTTTCCTTTCCCGGGGGGGGTGGGGGTGGGAGGGAAGTGATGAGCCTACAGAGAAGGTGGAGCTGCACATTACACAGCTGGACAAAGCTCTATGGTGCAAGGATGTTATTCTTGGGTCGTGGGAGGAGAAGGCTTGCCAGCAAGGAGGCTCCAGGCCCTTGGGCAACAGCACAGCAAGCCACTCCCTTGCAAAGACTAATTGTTTCCAATTATGCAAGGCAAAGGAGCAGTCATTTCTAAAATCAGCCCAAGTAGACAGGATTTGATCGGAGAGCTGTCCAATCCAGAGAGAACTCAGTCTCCAAATAGTGATGAGCATGAGTGGGCAGGAATGTAGCGGTGATGACCTTTTTGGTTATGAGAAGCAGAAAAGGGATGGAGATTATTGTGTATGTGGCTGTTTGCTGGACTCTCCCTTCTCCTTTTGCTGGCAACAGCAGAGGTTTTGGGAGCTCCTGAAATGTTATTGCAAATCTTATTGGTTCAACAATTGGCTGATAGACTGAATGATTTCAATTAGCTGAAGGACTGTGACTCATGCTGGCTCAGCTTGCCTGAGCGTGGAAAGCTAAGCAGGGTCAGGCCTGGTTATTACTTGGATGGGAGACCCCTCCTCTAGTTTCCTGCACTGAGCAGGGGTTGGTCTTGATGGCCTTGTAGGACCCTTCCAACTCTATGATCTAGGACCAAGGCAGACAACAATATTTATTATGCTAACATTTTAAAATTAAAATCATTATGATTTTTAACATACACCAAAATAGTTTAATTCCAACCACCAGATGACAGCCAAAACAAGGAATCAGGGATGACTGATGCCCACCCACCACCACAAAGTGTGTGTGCTACAAGACCCATCTGTTCCATCATGCCTCTCCCAGCATATCTTCTCAGAGGTCCACCCACTGAAAACTACTCCACCCATGGAAGCCTTCCTATGGGCCATGAAAGCTAAATGGAACCTCCATATTCAGAGGCAGTACAGCTTTCAATACTGACCACTGCTGGAAACAGAGTACTGGACTAAATGATGACACACAATTTGCCCAAGACCACAAAAAGAGGACAAGCCAGATATGGGATCTGATCCTCAAACACCAACCCCCACACCAATCATATGGAGAGCCAGTGTGGCATAGTGGTAAGAGTGTTAGATTGGGACTCAGGAGATCCGGGTTCTAGTCCCCATTCAGCCATGAAACTCACTGGGTGACTTTGGGCCAGTCATTGCCTCTCAGCCTAACCTACCTCACACAGGTTTGTTGTGAGGATAAAATGGAGAGGAGGAGGAGGATTATGTAAGCCGCCTTGAGTTCCTTGCAGGAAAAAAGGCGGGGTATAAATGTAATAAATAAATAACTATTCCCCTTAAAAAAAACAAAAATAAAACCCAATCACCATTCTTGACCCAGCATGTGCTGCAATGCCATGAAATGTCAGACTATGAATGTTCCTCACCCGCCCCCCACCATGTTTCAGAGAGGAAAGGAATAAACAAATTCAGGCATCTTCAGAAACCAATGTTGCACCCATTCCCTTTTTATACACCACGTAATTATGTTATGGAATTTATGGCCACAAGATGTGGTGATGATGGCTCCTGGCTCACATGGCTTTAAAGTCTACCACAATCAGACAAGTGCATGGAAGGTAAGTCTATTAACAGCTATTATCCATGAGAATGATCTGCAGCATCAGAGGGAGCACGTCTGAGCATGCCACATTAGTCACCCTTAGGATCACTTGCAGGAGAGCATCTAGTATTGCAGCGCCCACCCTGTGGAATGCTCTACCAATTGACATTAGACAAGCCATCACAGTTCTGATGCTCAGACGTCTTGTTAGCACTCCTCTCTTTACACAGGCTTTTCCTGAAGTATGACCCAGCCAGCTATGGTTTGTAGCACACAGTAGAGTGTGCAGTTTTACTGCTGCTTGATTTTGTAGTGTGTTGTTTTATTGTTAAATTTATGGTTGTGCTTATGCCATTTTATTTTATGTTCACCACTTTGCTACTTTTGCTGAAAGCGGTATATAAATGTGAATAATAAATAAATGGAACCTCCATGTTCAAAAGCAGTAGAGCCCTGGCCCCTGAATAGCTGGTGTTAAGGACAAACAAAAGGAAAAGGCCATTACATCTGGCTGGCTCATATCTCACAAAAAATCATTTTCTCCAATATCGCCACCAATTCATTGTTCTTCTATTCCCCCCCACCCCGCATTTTCCGCACTCATTATCAGCTGTATCTTCCCCAGTGTTCTTTAATCCCAACAGCCAGATATCCATTCTGTTCAGGATAAGCTGCCAGAAGGACCTCTTACCTTCAGTCTTCTCCTGCATAGACAGTTACTTGGGAAGATAGGCGAACAAATGTCAGTGTACTGGAAGAAGCAAAGACTACTAGCGTTGAAAAAATGATCCTTCAACGCCAACTTCAGTGGACCGGTCATGTTGTTCGAATGCCTGACTGCCGTCTCCCAAAGCAGTTACTTTATTCCCAACTCAAGGATGGAAAGCGGAATATCGGTGGTCAGTATAAGAGGTTTAAAGATGTTCTTAAGGCTAATCTAAAAAAAAAATGCAATATAAACATCGAAAACTGGGAAACTCTGGCCCATGAACGATCTAACTGGAGGTTGGCCTTTCACAAAGGATCCATGGACTTTGAAGAAGCCCGAGTGCAAGGTGAAAGGGAGAAACGTGCTAAGCGAAAAGCACATCAAATGAATCCTTTACAGGACCATCTTCCATCTGGTAACCTGTGTCCTCACTGTGGGAAGCTGTGTGGATCTCCACAGTCACTTACAGACCCATCGCTAGAATCTACACATTTTTTTTAGAATTTCCTCTTTTTATAATTTTCTTTTTGTAATTTTATCCTGGAAGACAATCTTACTCTGTCACGAGTGATCGCCTACTACTAATGCCCTGCTCTCCCATCTCTGCCTTGGAGGACAAAGGTACAAATATTTAAATGGATAGCTGCTGTCCAATCAGCAACCAGCCCCTTTTGCACCAATAGCCAACCACGTTTGCACCAACCTCTCTCCCTCACTAACCCCTCCTCCATCCAGCTGTAGCACAGATGCCCATGCAGTCTTAATGCTAGTCCAGAGTGGCCGGTAGTGCCCTTCCTGCGTTCCTGCACTGTCATTAGTGCTGACTCCAGCTTGGAGCCACGGAACATATTTTTATCTTAATTGTGCCACCTGTACAATGAGTTTTAAAGGGTTTTTAAAATTATTTTTGGAACTTCTCAACAAAACAAAACACACTATTCGCACTAAGTAAGAAGCTGCCATTGCAATAAAGAGTGCAATTCAAAGTTTGTTTACTCCAAAGTAAGTCCCATTGAATCCAGTAGGACTTCCTTCGGAGTAAATATATTGATTAAGTTTAGACTGAAAGTCTCGCCCTGTTTATGGCAGATATTTAGCAATACACACTTTCCCACGGAGATAAAATGATGGGGAAAGCATCAAAATGCCAGATTTCTGCATCAGACATGAAGATAAAAGGGGCTGAAATCTCTCTCTCTCCCTCTCTCTCTCTCTCTCTCACACACACACACACACACACACACACACATCATGCATTGAAAGAACATGTGAAGGTGGTTGTGTTAGCTATACCCCCTCTATCCATGTAGTTGGCACGTGAAGGGGCTCTCTGCATGTATATCGCTATGTGTGTAGAACCCCTTCACACAAATCAGCTGACCACACGGATGGCAAGGCCAGCACATGTGGCCCCCTGGCACCCTCCCCAACACACACACATGCACGCGCGCACACACACAATTTCAATGCACTGCAGTGTAATGTCATAGGAGGCCCCCTATAGGGAATTGAGATTGAGAAATAACAAGGTTGACCCAAAGTAAGGGGGGACGGGCGGGCGGGCCTCACTTTGCATAGTTGTATAGAAGGTGCAGCTGGCCATGCAAAGGCAAGAAGAGTTGCATCCCCTGAAATCCCAGCTTCTAACTACAGGGGCTCTGTACCTTTTTCTTTTTCTTTTTTTTAGCCTCTGGTCACCCTAGAGCAGGGATGAAGAGCAGGTAGAACTATGCAACTTGTGGCTCTCCAGATGTTTTGGCCAACAACTCTCATCCCTCAACAATGGCTATGCTAGCTAGGGATTTGGGAGTTGTGGGCGAAAACATCTGGAGGGCCACAAGTTGCCCTGCCCTACAGATAGTGAGTTGCCTAAGGGTGTGCTCACACATGCTCAGTAATCACTGAATGAGGACAACAACACCAAATAATGACTCATGTGTGGAAACAGCTTTCACCAATCAGGGAGAGATTTTATCTTCTCAGACATAGTACTTTTTAATGGTAGCAGTAGCTTGTACTCATCTGCCAGTCATTGAGTGATAGCAGGTGGTCAACCACAGTATGTGAAACCAGCCATAGCACCATGCAATAAATGCATAGCTGAAATGAATATGGAAACCAGTTCTAACAACACAGTGTGACACATTTTGTTTCAAAGCCCACTAGCTTTAAGTGGGCTTTGAAACAAAACTAGACATGGCGTGGGATCAGATCTCCCGGTATCTTTTCTTTAGTTAGAAGCAGTATTTATTTATTTATTTATTATATTTATACCCCACCTTTTTTCCTACAAGGAACCCAAGACGGCTTACATAATCCTCCTCCTCCTCTCCATTTTATCCTCACAACATAACCTGTGAGGTAGGTTAGTGCAATGGGGATGCTGATTTGGATCAGGGCCATGGTGCTGGGAGTGGGAGGATTAACTCTTTGCCCCTGTGCTGTTTCCCTGATCTACCACGCTCCCTCTGCAAGTTATTAGCATCGGAGGGGGGAAAGACAATCTATATTGTAGCTGCTTTTTCCCCTGCTCTGTGGCCAATAACAAGGGGGGGGGCACTGGAAAAATGCCATGGATGGAAAGAGTTAAAAATTTCCCCACTGCAGCCCCAATTCAAATTGCTCCCCAAATGGCTGGTTTTAAAAATGAAATAAAAGTCACTGGGAGGTCCTCTTTTGAACCTCCCACTGCACAATTAGTTTGGCACTAAAGGTATGTGGAAGATAACTTGCGAAGCAGTGGACAGGAATAAATTGAATTCCCCAGAAATGCATTCAGCACACTTTTGGATGGAAGATGCTTGCACCAATAAGTGACTGAGGAGTTCAAGAGAAACCTGTCAACTTATTGTCATCTACCTATTCTTACACCTTTGGCCTCCTTTGCAATGTTCCTCTTAAGATGAAGTGCAAAGTGCCCACCCAGTATCTTATCTAGATGCCCTTAGAAGCTGTGATAAGACATTGCCAAGGAGATATCTTCTACTATATATACAAGAACAAAACCCTTTTCAGATTTTTTAGGTCAAGACCAGTCCCTTAAATTGTTCCTGGCTGACTATAGGAAGCCATTAATCTTTTAATTTTGAAATTGGCACAACTTGTGATAAAAAAAAAACCCTGACTGTTTTCGTGTTAAATAATAGCAGCTGTCATAGTAAAAATTGCATATTTCAGAGCACATTATCCCAAAAGCAGATATTACATGATTCACCATAACATATTTATTCATGTTGGAAGACAACTTGGCCTTCTGATATTGGATGAATTTCACAGACATCTGCAACTATGAAAAAAAGAATTATGCCTCAATTCATGAAAACCACATCATTTATTCAAATCAGAGAACTACAGAAGTCTCCTTGGTACACTGATTTAATAGATTAGATGCTGATGCACAAGAGCTGTGAAACCTGCTGGCCATGGGAGGGTGCATGTCTCTGTGTGACTGAGTACAGGGTTGAAACAGGGAGTGCAAGACTGAAACTTTTTGCAATGAACTGCCATTTAGTCACAGTGACCAGCAATACTATCTGCTGTTCTTCCCAGCATTGCACTGTGTTGTGGAGCTATGAATAAAGGTATAACTCTCATATATATCTTATGAACACTTACCTGGGAGATCAGGTGCTTCCAGATAGATGGCACCTAGTGCTAGTGATCAAAAGACATTGTGCAGTTATACTAACTTTTTCTCCTTGATGGATATTTTGTGTGTGTGTGTGTGGTAAGGAATAGGTGGGGAAAATGGTGGGAAAACATGGGATGGTTACAAATGTGAGACAATGTTGTCTGCCCACTCACATACCCCCATCCCTGCCATAACATTCTGTGTTGGAAGCAGGGCAATTGCACAATAAGAAAGCCTCCTCTGGAAGCAGGTCCTATTGAGCACAGTAGAAAATATGCATAGGATCATGCCATTATTACCGGTATTATTATTATTATTATTATTATTATTATTATTATTATTTTTAAAAAGACCTGACGGAGGGTTGCAGATTAGATCAGTACACAGTACCACGCTACTGTTGCAGAGCCATAGTGTCATTTTCCTGATTAAAATCCCTCCCAAGCTGCTCTTTGCCCCACAGGGGAACTTTTACAGGTATCAGACAGGTACTTGTAAGTTTTCTCCCCTGGGGCAAATAGCTTCAGGATGGGCAATTCTAATCAGGAAAACAGCACTGGTGGAAAGGGTTACAAACTCTCCCCTCTCATCTGGAGGTGCAGCATCTCAAGCCCGGGAGTCAAATCTGGCCTCCTGGAGTCCCAATCCAGCCCTCTGGGGTTCCCTACATGGCCCCACCCCCTTCCCTGGCCCCACCCCCTTTCCCCTGACCATTGATCATTTGGTGAATTTCTGGCTCTCGTGCAGTTTTTCCCCCATTCTAAAAGGTTGGAATGCCTCTCCTAAGGCTTAGTTACTGGTGGTAAGAGCTTACAGCTAAAATAGGCTGGTATTTGGGCTCTGCCCCTTTTGCCTTTCAGTCCCGCCCACCACTGGGATGCAGCCTCTGAAAGCTTCTCTGAAAATGAATTTGGCCCTTAGGCTGAAAGAAGTTCAACACCCCAGATAGATAGGTAGATTTAGATTTAGGGTTTCCCTACGTGAGGCTTTTAACCTGCCACTTTACTGAGGCTTCTGCTTCCGATTCCGGATTCTTTGTGGAATTAAGATCGGCTCCTTTTCACAAGTTTTCCCCCAGATTTTTTTTTCTTTCTTTCTCTGCCTTTCTACATGTTCCATTACACAACCACAAGGTGGTGCTGCAGTGTAGAAGAATTGCGCAAATACACGATGGTCTCGTTGCAGTTCATTCCGTCATTTCCAGATAATACCACACCTTCCTCGATATAAAAAAAGGCACATACATGGTTACAAAGCATGGGAGATTCCCTGGAGGATGACACCGCCGTACAATGCACCTGCAAACTACCATGAGTGAGGAATCACGATCGCACAATAAATGCCTCGTGTCGAGAAGCCTACGAGATATAGATAATGTTGGGGGATCCTAATCACAGATCTCCCGTGTCACATCTAGTTTGGCCCTAAACTACTTTTCTGTTCTGCTTGAAGAAAAGTTTTGTCATGTCATCGAGTCCAGTTCATGATGATTAGGAAGATAGTCTTCTGACTTATACTGGGTCAGATTCTTGGTCCATCTAACCCAATATTGTCAACACTGAATGGCAGCGGCTGTCCAGGGTTTCAGGCAGGGATTCTTCCAGCTCTACCTGCTTTTCTCTGCCGCTTTGCTCAGAGGTAGAGCAAGGCAGGTGCTCTACCAGTGTGCTACGGCCCCTCGAGGACCTCATATTTGGCTCAAGCGGAAGTGAGAGAAACTCCATGAAGAACCAGAGACGTTACGCATTTACCTCCTGTCCCGTTTCTCATAACATGTTCACAAAGCAAGAGACAGCCAGAAGCAGCAAGGCCATGGTACTGCGTTAATTGTCACCTGAGAGCCTCTGAGAACAGAGAGGCAGTTTCACCATAACATAAATCTGCATTCCCGGATGAAGGTAAGACTCGTTCCTAGGGGACAGAAGGGCAGGTTGACTTTTTGAATGGAAAAAGAAAAACCTTAAAGAGGGATGGGGAAGGGATGGAAAGGGAAATAAAGTTTTAGGCCTGCTTTTTTGGACAGACTTGTCCCTAAGCTCTGTACCGGTGGGATTTAAAGTGAGAGTGAAGAAGACTGGGGAGCTACTCTTCAATTCATTTCATTCTTTTCTGTTTTAATATTCATATAGCTTTTTATTAATATATTTAATAATCTATTTTTTTCTATACTAAAGAGCAATTGAAACCCCATGATCCCTACACAGTGTCCCAGGAGCCTGATAGGATTGTTCAGAAAAGCCCCTCCAAGGCTATAGACCAGGGCTCTCCAACCTTGGGTCCCCAGATGTTGCTGGACTACAGCTCCCAGAATCCCTTGCCATTAGCCATGCTGGCTGGGTATGCTGGGAGCTGTAGGCCAGCAACATCTGAGGACCCAAGGCTGGAGAGCCCTGTGCTATAGACAAAGCTACAAACTCGAAGGTTTTTTAAACGTCTGAGCCCACTTTTTGGTTCCCTCCAGCCACTGGGCAGGTTACTGTGCTTACTTCCTCTACAAGGTCGAAACTCCCAACTTTGTAGAAAGGGGAAACTGGGCATTCTGGGGGCATCCCAGTGGGTGGGAAGGGATTGGCTGAAGATCTGAGGGATCCTAAACCCTCCCAGTCCCCAACCATGACCCCGACTCAAAAAAAAACTCCCTAGACATCCTAAAGAGCATGTCTAAATGCATCTTGCCCATCTCCAGAAATGAGAGAGACTGATTTACTCCCCACTTCAAAGCAAAGAAAGGGGAAGATGTTTCTGTCAAGAGACAGAAGAAAAATACAGTAAGCCCTGCCTCCCTCCTGACTTCCACCCTGCCAGCAAGAGCCAACAGGGCATAGGAAGGGGTGGAGCTTCCAACCTTGGAGGCTCCACTCTGAGAGCCCAGGATTGCTCTCTTGATGAAAAGGAAGGACTCGCACATTAAACAAAGTCTCTGAACGATTACCCTTAGCTAAAGGTGGCCCATTCTGAGAAAGATCCATTGTTACCACACTATCAGTAAATTCAGGAGAGTTATTATCTTTCAGATTTTGGGCGTCAGATTATGCTGACAAATCTCTGTTCAGAAGTGATCCATATGCAGAACAGTTTTGTGTAACCTATACATTTTCATCCACCATTTCCAATAATGGGGAAGTTACCCAGCATTTATGTGTTCTGTGTACATTGGTGGTTGTTTGCACTCGTAGATTACCAGTGGCAATTTACTTCTGAAACTATTGTTGGATAAAGCTAAGCAGGGTCAAGCCTGGTTATTACTTGGATGGGAGACCCCTCCTCTAGTTTCCTGCATTGAGCAGGGGGTTGAACTCGATAGCCTTGTCGGCTCCTTCCAACTCTTATGATCTATGAAATCTATGTATTGTTTTTTTACTGTAGAGTTCACATGTGGCCAGTAGTACTTTGGTGTTAAATTACTTTTGGAAGATTCACCAGTAATTTGTTGCTGTTTTCCCTTGGGCTGCTTGAAAGAGAGAACACCGATGTAAGGGGGGAAATGATGAGTCGAGACGCTTAGCTGGTGTTTAACTGGGCCACGTTTATTTACATACAATGAACTGCAAAGGGATGGAGTGCGGGTTATTCTACTTGGCCTCCTAGGCCGCTCAATGTGCAAGTGGGCGGAGCATCCAAAACTGGGAGGTGGTGATGAATCCGCCGCCGCCCCTTTTTTCACTTTACAGTGATGGGAGCCTTTGTTGCATCGTCTCCTCTCGGAGTCTCACGACAACAAGCTTGGCGACAACAAAGGCCTCACAGGCGTTCCTGATCCCCAGCTGTCTGAGCCTACGGACCCATCAACCTGAGGCATCCTGGAACCGCCTGTCACCTAAATGGTGCCAGGTATGCTCACCTCACCCTATCAATCCCCTAACCCGCACTTACCTGCCAACTAACTAAATGTGACCATTTGACTAGCTATACACTAACTACACATACTCCCAACCCTGCAGCAGTATGGAGTAGGCGAAACGCGCTCACCCTTCTAACAAGGATGAGCCAAAATTCCTACTTGGCCCCTTAACGGCGACCGGAGGAGCCAGGACCGGTGCAAGGCAGTTTGGCGCCCTAGGCAAAATCAGATTTAGCGCCCCCCCTTCCCACTTGAGCCCTCCCTCCCTCCAGGGGGGGCTCAGGAGCAAAGCAGCCGGGAAACGCCTGCTTGCCCAGCGCCCCCCCCCTGGCCCTGCCACCGGGGCCAGCAGCCCTCCACAGCAGGCCTGGAGGCGGCGGCGCCAAGTTTGGGAAAGTTTTTAGGAGGGGGGAGGGCCCAACTTTTTTACCTCACTTCAGAAAGCTTTCAGATTTGTAGGAGCCATACAAAAAAAAAAGAGAGAGAGAGGAAGCATTGGGGGCTTCGTGTGGGCATCCAATGAGAAATCGCTGCAGGGCGTGGACAGCGTTGGAGGCGGGAAACCAGCATCCTCCGGGACAAATGCAGGAGAGCCGCTTCACCAGATGGAGACACCTTTGTAGTATTGCAAGAGAGACTTTGTTTTTCAGGCTTTCTAATTACCTGACCAAACAAAAAGTATTTAAACCAAGAGAGGGATCTGACTTCCTATTTTAAAAAAACAGGTTTTCATTTGCTGGGGTGGGGGAGGCACACAATATTAGACTTTTTGACTGTGAAATAACTCTTTTGGTCCTCCAATGCCAAATCAAACGCTGGTAAGATTTTTGTTTGTTATTATTTGGGGGGGGGGACTTGTAGAGCCTTAAAACATTTAGGAGGGGGCGGCGGAGCTGCGGAGAGCGCGCTGGGCTCTCGCGGGTGGGGGGGGAGGCGGGCATGGCCCGGGGCGTCTAGCCTAGCCCGGGTGCCCACTCACTCCTGGGGGATGCGCTGCCGGCGGGGAGGAGCTAGGGGCTGGCTGCCCGCCGCGCTCCTCTTCTGGCTGCTCCTGGTGCGGCTGCCTGTGCCCAGCAGTCCCGGCGGCGAGGAAGAGTCGAGCGAGCGAGCTTCCTCCTCCTGCTGCTGCTGCTGCCGCCGCTGCCACCGGCGGCGGCCTCTGCGGGAGGGAGGGAGGAGGAAGGAAGGCAGGCACAGGAGCGGAGCGTTTCTGCGCCCCCTTTAGTTGCGCGCCCTAGGCAGCAGCCTAGCCCACCTAGCGGTAGCGCCGGCCCTGGGAGGAGCCCATACTGTATACAGGGCGGGAGGGAGGGAGCTGCAGGAAAACAAAGAGGGTGCGGGGCGGGCTGCGAGACCTAATATTGGCTTCTGCAGCCCCGCCCCCCTTGCTGACTGTATACCTGCGTCAACAGGTATGTATGTCTCGCCTCACTTCCCCCCACATCCGCAAAATTTCTCCCCGCCCACAGCTGCGCATGATCGGGGGAAGGTCCTTGTGTTCCCCAAGGAAAGAATTATTGGGATAAAGTCCACTTTTCAAAAAGATAGAGTCCTCCTACTGCTTTACTCAACATTGAGGAATATGGGGATACTTTTCTTGTCAAAATGGGGACAAAATAAAGAAGATCAGCAGTTGTTTTATCTCCACTGATGTGGCAGTGCAAACATTTCAGAAATTAGATCTTTACTACTGAAGTGGGGCGTAAACTACTTCTGTTTAAAAAGGGAAGTAAAAAAGATAACAGCCCAGTCCTATGCATGTTTGTTGTAAACTGCCCAGAGACCTTCAGCTACTGCACAGTATAGAAGTGTAATAAATAAATACATATAATGTTTACTCAGAACTAAGTCTTACTAAATTTAACACGGCTTACTTCCATGTAAGCATCCATTATATTGCAGCCTTTGACATTTAAAAAAATTCTACACTCATCTCAAATTGGTTTGCGGTGTGTGTTTTTTAAGAGTTCATTTTAAGAAGTTATAGCTGATGACTAACAGGAGACATTTGCATTCAAAGCATGTTCATGACCAACTCTGCAAAATGGCTTAAATGGTCCCTCATGTAGTAATCTGTAGTTCATTTTTCCCTTGTAAAGTGTGTATTCAAGTCAAAGGAGCACTAAGTTAAACAGGGAGTATTTGCCATCACAACAAAGAAAATAATGTACTATGGCTAAACCAATATTTGGGGAAAGGCAATGGAAAATTTAGCATGAGAAAAAGATGGAAGAGGAGGAGTTTTTAAAAATGGAATGAGAGGCAAAAGCCCACAATCAAATTATGGGCCAGACAGTTTCACTACATATGGTAAGACTAGAGTGACCAGTACATGAAAGTCCTTGTTTGCATTACTATGGTTTGAAAAATGAACACATAAAAGTCAGCATAAATGTATCATTCCAGTGAAGGATAAGGCAGCAAACTCAATTTTTCTACTGCTTTTTCAGAGTCCTGTCTCCCTGCCCAAATGCATACCACATCTGTTAACGTTATAGGGTTGGACTTACCCTGGAGAAGGAGAAGCCAGTGTTTGAGCAAGCAGATTCCAGATTGCAGGGTGTGCTGTTTTCCTTCCTCCTTCCTCCATTTGTATTTCATTAAAATATATCACAAATATGACAAATGTACAGGGGACAAAGGCAAACAAATGGTGTGAAGACACATATTTTTAATTTAGCCTTTTAAATTACATAGCTGTTTTAATGTTTTGCTGTTTTTAATATTCTTGTTTTAATATTTTTGGTTTTTTTATTGTGTCAAGGTTTTATTGTTTTAAATCATTCTCCATCTCCTTGATGGGTTTTTTTTTTAGCAAATAATGTGGTATCTATTGTTGTGAATCGCCCAGAGAGGTTTGGCTATTGGGCAGTATAGAAATCAAATGTAATAAATAAATAAATAACTGAAATTTTAATAAATAATTATAATATAAAGCAGTCATGAATTATATTTGAAATGATAGCTAGTTATATTGTCTCTTTCTGAAAATCCCCCCCCCCCCATATACAAACAGTAAGTTGTGGTTTGTGGCCATGCAGGCATGACCGCCTCTGACTTTGGGGAGCTACGTGTGAGGCTCATGGCCAGTCAGATTTTATTTGGCAGCTCTGCAGTAGACACACATTGATTTGACTCAATATAGAACAGTTTCCTATATCCATACTGAAATGTTGATCTTCTTACCCCACCCAATGCGATTCAAAAAGAAATTAGTCTTAGGGCGTGTTCGCATGACACGGGAACCGCGGGGGAGCAGAAGTCCCCCACGGTTCCCGTGTCATGTGAACGCCGACTGGGGGTGCCCCCGTGGGACAGCCGCGCGTGGGACTCACACAAAGTGACCATGGTCGGTAGAGGGGTAAGCCCCTACCGCGCGTGGCCACCCTGCCGTGCGAACAGCGGGCGGCCGTCCCGCGGGGGCCATACAGAAGCGGCAGCCCGGAGCGGCCGGAGCTGCCGCCGCTCCATCCTGTAAGGGCAAACGGCTCCTCTGGGCATCCCGGGCCCCGCCCCCTAGCACTGGGAGGCCCGCACTGCGGTGCGGGGACTGCCGGCTCCACCGGGGTTCGCCCACGCGCGCAGGGCATAGGTCGTCTGTGGCGCCCTGCCAGACCCTGCGGATCACCCCGTGGTGCCTCCCCCGCCCGCAGCCTGGGTCGTGCGAACCAGCCCTCTGTTAGTAATGGCCTATTCTGGCCTCAACATCTATTACTTTGGAAGCACATTAACAGTACTGTTGAAAGGATGCAGGTGCAATCTTGCTTCCCCGGCATGTGTGTGCACACCTGGAAATTGGGTTGAGGAGTGGCTGTTTATTTATTTATTTATTATATTTATACCCCGCCTTTTTTCCTGAAAGGAACCCAAGGCAGCTTACATAACCCTCCTCCTCCTCTCCATTTGATCCTCACAACAACCCTGTGAGGTAGGTTAGGCTGAGAGTCAGTGACTGGCCCAAAGTCACCCAGTGAGTTTCATGGCTGAGCGGGGACTAGAACCTGGATCTCCCGAGTCCCAGTCCAACACTCTCACCACTACGCCTGGCTCTGAAATATGCTCCACGTCTTCATATTTACCAGGAAGGAACAGTTCTTATTTTCTGGTACCCATCTCTGGTAAATCACTTCCCCCATTTTTGCCTCTTGGGGATGTCTTAACATTTAAACAAGTGTGGGTTGCTAGAGTAATTTTTCAGGGTTTCACACCCTCTCCAGGGTCTCTAGATGCTAAGTGACTGAATGGGGAATGGATGCATCTTGTCTGTAGTACACATCGATCTAAGTCAGAGGTCAGGGATGGGGAGCCTTGGGCCTATGAGACAGATATGGCCTGCAGGAGGCCTCCATCTGCCCCCTGGCCTTATCTCTGATCTTATCACAAAGATCAGAGAGAAGGAATTTCCCCTGCCACACTGCAAGTGAGGCTTTTGAAAAGCCTAATTACAGCATAAGAGGTGGGATACAGCATAAGAGGGGGGGGGGATCACTGTTGAAGAGGAAAGGTCTAACCCTCCCTTCCCCGACCCTGTAAACCCCCTGAAAAAAACCCACCCTTCCCCCACTGCATTTAGGATTTAAGCGAGCCCCATTGGGAAGGACTAGATTCTACGTGCATGAAAATGAACAATAAGGCACCATGCCGTGCATAGTCTTCCATTTTTGCCGTAGCAGTAGCTGCTGAGCTATACTTTGAATATAGTATATTGGAGGACAACTGTATATTTTTCAAGTGTATCTTTAACCAGAACAAACACTCTCTTGGCTTTGAAAGCAGTGAACAGGTGTTTTCAGAGCAAACCAGTGCAGCCTATGACAAGCAGAGTAGAGCTTTCCAAAAGGGGGGTGCGGGGGTGGGCAACTTGGTCTGAAAATTGAGGTGCTACCCTTTTCCATCTGTGAATCATTGGTGAGTATGGAACTCGTCCTCTCCCCATCCCCACCACTCCCCACCATTGGAGGAACTGTGACCAAAGCCTGGATTCCCAGTCACAGCCAGACACCTTACTACAGAAGGGGCTCTCCCACGGTTTGCAGAAGATGATCCAGCAGCTTACTTATCCTTAGGCCCAAAGTGCCAGGCTGCTTTCAACAGAAGCAAGCGTTAGGCCTTGCTTGGAACCCAAAAGCAAATTCAATACATGGGAGAGACGGCGGTGGTACAGTGCCTTGCTGCAATGGAGCATGCATCCAGTGCACCTGTGGCAGAGAGGGAGATGGGAGGTTCAGCAGCTCTGCAACTTGCTCCCTGCACCTATACAGACGCACAAACGCACGCTCACAAACTGAGGGAGCAGCATTGCACCCTTTCCCACTAAGCTTCACTTGGCTCTTCACAATTAACAGATGGTCCTACTGGAGACCAGTTTCCACTGCCTATAAATTACGTGTGTGATGTAGTGATGCTGCTATTTTAGGAGCCACTTAAAAAAAAAAAAAAGATAACGTTTGCTTTAGGTCACCTAGAAACCTGAAATGCTGGCTGTTATTCCCTGGCTGTGCTGATTATCGATTGAGCTCCCTTCCGTAATAACTGGCCGCACATTGTATGAGGACATACTGACCCCAGTCAGGCAAAGGAAGTGGATTTCCTCCATAAATTGGATTTCCATGTGATAAGAAAGCCAAACATTTACCAGTGTTTGGCAAACAGCAACATAAAAGGCACAGGGATACAAGGTAAATGTCATTAAGACCTTTCCTTCTACATACGCTGCATTCTAAGCGGAGTACTAAAAAGAAGAGGAAGAAGAAATATGAGGTCAGGTACTGCTCTGGAGTCAATGTGGCAATGTAACAGGGAAAATAACTGGGTTGATAATGTACTTATCTCAGCTGGGCAAACTGTACTCACACTGCAAGGTCGGTCACATGGAAGATGTACCTGAATGGATGGCCTTCTTTCAACCTATTCATCCTGCATGCTGCTTTTCTACTTTCCATGCATTCTGTTTTTCTTTCACCTGAGTTGGCTGCAATGTCCTTCCAGTAGAGCAGCCTCCCCTAATCTGGTGCCCTCCAGATGTTTTGGACATCAGCCCCAGCCAGGAAGGCCCATGGTCATGAATTCTAGGAGATGTAATAGTCCAAAACATCTGGAAGCCACCAGGTTGGGGAAGGTTGGAGTAGAGCATCTTGTCATTATCCCTTCTTCCTATTTTCCTCTGAAGATCTCTGACTCTGCCTACCGCTTGCAGTCCAGTTCTGTGGTCACCTGTACGGTAGCAACAAATAAGAGACAACTGAAAACACTGGGGGTGATTTATTCATTGTTTATTTGTTTATTATTAACATCTACATATCACCTTATTTGCTAAAAAAAACAAATAAACCAAAAACCAAAAAATCCAAACAAGCAAACATCAAAGTGGTGAACAACCATTTAAAACAATAACAACTTGACAATCTATATATATAAAAGAAGAAGTCCTGACTGACTGATTGACTCATCAACGCCCAGCTCAAACTGTTTAATTCAATGTTGTGTGGTTCCGGGGGAGCAGGGATTTCATTGTTGTGTAGTCCCGGGGGGGGGGGGAGCAGGGATTTCATTGTTGTGTGGTCCTGGGGGGGAGCAGGGAAGTCAATGCTGTGTGGTCCCGGGGGAGCAGGGATTTCATTGTTGTGTTGTGTGGTCCTGGGGGGGGGGGGAGATGGGATTTCATTGTGTGGTCCGGGGAGGGGGGGGCAGCAGGGATTTCATTGTTAAGTCCCGGGGTGTGTGGAAGCAGGGATTTCATTGTGTAGTACCGGGAGGGGGGGAATAGGGATTTCATTGTGTGGTCCTGGAGGGGGGAGCAGGGAATTCAATGTTGTGTGGTCCCGGGGGAGCAGGGATTTCATTGTTGTGTAGTCCCGGGACGGGGGGGAGCTGGGATTTCATTGTGTGGTCCCGGGGGGGGGGGCGCAAGCTTGGATTTCATTGTGAAGTCCCGGGGGGGTGGAAGCAGGGATTTAATTGTGTAGTACTGGGGGGGGCAGGTATTTCATTGTGTGGTCCCAGGGGGGGAGCAGGGAATTCAATGTTGTGTGGTCCCGGGGGAGCAGGGATTTCATTGTGTAGTACCGGGGGGGGGGAGCAGGGATTTCATTGTGGGTCCTGGAGGGGGAGCAGGGAATTCAATGTGGTGTGGTCCCGGGGGAGCAGGGATTTCATTGTTGTGTAGTCCTGGGGGGGGGGGGGAGTGGGGATTTCGTTGTGTGGTCCCGGGGGAAAGGGAACAGAGATTTCATTGTGTAGGCCAGGGGGGGGGGGAGCAGGGATTTCATTGTGTATTTCTGGGGGAGCAGGTAGTCCCGGGGGAGCTGGGATTTCATTGTGCAGTCCCGGGGGAGTTGGAAGTCCTGGGGAAGCTAGGATTCCATTATGTAGTCCCAGGGAACCTTTCCTATGGAGGGATTCAAAACAGCGGACAGCTACCTTGAGGAATTTCGAACAAATAGTGCCAATAGGAAAATGATGACCCGTGCAACGCTGGGTAAAAAAAGCTAGTAAAAAAATAAAGAAATCATGCAATTGCCCTGTCTCATTCATGGAATTTTAAAGGGGACCCAGACAATGTTGTCTTCCATTTGTAATCTTCCCATGTTTTCCCATTTCTTCTTTTTTATTTCCACAAAAATAAAAATTATTAAAGAGGAATAGACAGAATAGAAGCACAATATATTTTCATTGGTATTGCTAGGAGCCATCCATCTTGAAGCACCCACACACACTTATTTAACACTACCAAATTCAACACTATTTGAGAAGAAATTGTCTAAAAAGACTCACACGGTCACACTTAACTTCAGAAGAGGGAATTTCTCAAAAGTGAGTCAACTAGTTAAATTGAAGGGGACAGTCAAGAGGATAAAATTCATTCAGGAAACTCAAGATATTTGTTCAAACCACTATAGTATAGGTTCAGATAAGGAAGGTTACAAAACAAGTCCCAGAGGATGCCACATGGCTAAACAGCAGTCAAGAAAGCCATAAGATCTCAAGGAGCCTACCTTTCTTTTTCTTTTTTTTCAAAAATTTTATTTTCAAAGAAAAATAAATAAAATACAAACAACACAAACACACAGCAGCACCAAACTAAAATGGACTTCTGGTTTTTCGCACAACGAAGTATAAGTAACATTATATACGCTACTCTGTAGTTTACAAAAAAAATATCTCTTTTTTCTATTGTTAAACATTCAAAGATCCTACCTTTCAAAAGAAAGAAAAAAAGAGAAGTCTTATCCGAATGAGGAAAATTCTATGCATGTTTAGACAAAAAAAAGTAATACAATAATCCCCTGCCAGCATGGCTGGCTGGGGAATGCTGGGAATTTTAGTGTGTGTGGGGGGGTTCTGTCTAAACATGCATATAGAATTGTTCCGTAAAGGACTAGAAACCTCTGTGTTTGTGCAAATCCTATCATACAATTATGGAATACTCACAGCACTGACCATACTGAAAGTTTAGTGGTGCCCTAGCTCTCATATGGAAGACAATAGACATGACACATTGTCTATAAAAGCTCCCTACCTTAGCAATTTCCTATTTTGCACTGCCATGGGAAGTCTGAAGTAGCAGCAGTCCTATCTCAGGCACTTACATTATTGGGTTCTGAACCTGGATACTAAACAGGAAGTGTGGGAAAGGAATCAGTGGATATCTTGCTTTTCCAGGCCCATCACAAAACTCCTACTTTGTAGAGCACACAGTCCACATTTTTATTTTATTTTTATCATTATCTGTGAAATGGAAAAAGACTGATAAAGGAGCAGTCACAGAAACTGATTGAACGCTAAGATTATGAGCTAAATGCTAAAAATGATGATCTGAGAAATCCTTCAGATATCATATCAATCAATCCTATGCATGTTTCCTCAGAAGGAACAAAATGCTCAGATGAGCTAACTCCCTATTAAGTGTGCACAGGATTGCAGCCTAGGCGGCCTAAACCAAGCTATAATTCTGTCAGCCTCAAGAGATTTTTTCCTGGAAGTGTCTATCAAATATATTGCAGCGGGCCTCAGATGGATACAGGATGTCCTTGGGGCCAACATATAATAGGTCCCAGATGACCCTAGAATGATCTGCTGGGCGGCAAATAGAAGATTGAATAGAGGCAGTGAGATGTTTCTTTGCCACCCTCACTGCCTCTAAATATACCTGACTATAGGCACATACCAGGGCTCGATTGCATCCACTAAGATTTTTTCTCCATCTGCACTCAAGCCATCTCCTGTTTTGTTTCATCGCTCCCGGCTCTGGCAAGTACCACATTGCCGTACGAGCTCTACTACAGAGAGAATTCTCAGGAGCGATCATGTCAATCGCCTGGGCCATCTCTGTATTCTAGAGATCAACGGGGGGTTGACAGGACAGCCAGCCATATCATCCAGAAATCTCCAAAGGGCGCTCTGAAAACCATCCGGATCCATTAGCCTCTGGGGGTGGACCATCTTAATAGGTCCCCCACCCTTGCAGAGGGGAAAAGTCACCATTAGTCTAAATCACAGCAGGCAGTGATCTGACCATGACAAAGGGACTGATTCAAAGTCCCACACCTTCAGGTCACTATCCCCATGCCCAGCCAAAAAAACCAGATCAACATGTGTTAGTTCGATGACATGTTGGGACAGTCGTCATGGAGTCCATGAAATCCTGAGCTGCCCCAGATAAGGTGCCCTCAGCATGGATATTAACATCCCCAGCACCAACAGCCTGGAGGACCTCAGCAGCGCAACCGAGACCACCTCCTTCAGCTCAGATAGGGAGTCTGTTGAGCAGCGGGGTGGGCAGTACATCAACAGAATCCCTAATCTGTCCCGCTGGCCCAACACAAGGTGCAAACACTTCAGACCAGTAGTCAGACGGACAGGGAGCCTGGAGAGAGAGATGGAATTCCTATAGACCACGGCAACACCACCTCCCCAGCCCTCAAGTCTACCCTGATGCTGAACCAAGTACCCCGGTGGGCATAACTGAGAGAGACTAACTCCTTCCTGTTCACCCACCCAGGTCTTGGTAATGCATGCCAGATCGGCCACCTCATCCACTATTAGATCATGGATGAGGGAGATCTTATTTTGGACCGATCTGGCATTTAGAAGCAGCATCCAGAGACCCGAGGGCAGGCTGATAAGGCAACCACCAAACCTGCAGGTATGAGGAGGGACGGAACACAGCACAGCCATTAACTGCCTGGGCCGCGTTCCCCTAACCTGGCTAGCCCTCCTCCCAACACCGTATCTCCCTCTACCCATCACTACACTGATTGGGGTTCCCAAGGATTCCCCCACTTGACCACATATCTTCTAGATTGGTTCCAGACATTGAGCTCTACCAGGAAGACCATAGCTAATTCCTATCTCTCCTGCACAGACCAATGCAACAAGGGTGGGCAACTTGTAGGCCTAAACATCTGGAGGGCCACAACTCCCATCAGCCCTTTCTAGCATAGACACTGGTGAGGCATGATGGGGAGTTGCTGGCTAAAACATCTCAAGGGCCACAAGTTGCCCACTCCTGCCCTAGAAGCAAGGCTGCTGCTGGTTTTCAAGTGCCGAGGTTTCCAATTACAGTTTCTTGATTGTACTGATTCTCAACCCACCTAGTGCAACTATATCACCCATATTTTGTTGTATAATGAATGAAGATTCTGAAAATAATGCCATGCAATAAACTGGGGCTGAGTTCAGTTTTGGGTGCAAAGGTCTGGCAGGAGCAAACTGGTGTGCCCCAAGCTTGTGGGATTCATTCTACATTGTGGCTGACAGTTAGCTCCTGCCTGTGTTGGCAGTGGCTATTTTTCTCTTATTTGTTAATCAGCAGCTTTCTTTTACCTGTCCAAAGTTCTCTTGCCCAGGGAAGCCTGACCCTGCAAAGGCAGCTCTGAATCTCTCTCCTGCTTGGGAAAAGAAAAGACCAAAACCATGGCAGAACCTGTGTCAAGGCTGACTCAGCCCCTCAGCCCTGCTAAGCTTCTGGATCCACCTGTCCCCTTTCAAACTATAACTATCACTGTTAGGGATCTGCAGATTTTGTTAAATCCATTCAGCCTGTGTTTCGCGGATTGTCAGGCGTCTTTTGCTCCATTGTCTGCTCACTGACGGAATAAGATATTTTGAACCAGAATTTTGTTCTACTTGTGCTAATTTGCATGAGTGCTAATTTGCATTAGCACAAATTTGTATTAGTGCAAATCCACACACACACACACAAAAGTGAAAAACTGGTCCACATAATCCATGTGACTCAGAAAATGCTGGTCCATTCTGAAATCTGCAGGTCAGGTTGGCTTGCCCAAATGTATTAATGTGAAGTAGCGCTAATGCAAATTAGGGCAAATCCACACACACCCCAGTGAAAAACCAGTCTGCAAGTTCGCAGAATCATTGTGGCTTGGAAAAAGGCAGCCCATTGCAGAATCCACGGGTCGGATTCAAAGAAATCCAAACTCATTTGAATCCATTCCTCCAACGTCCCTAAACCATGGCACTATGTCTGAGGAACTGTTTTGCTCTAGTTTGTGTGGAGTAGGCTGGTAGAATGTTGCAGGAAGGCAGTTATTTCCACATCTTTCACCCTTGTCTGAACTTTCTATGCAGGGAGGGACAATGAGAAAAAAAAGTTAATTTGGCTCTGTAGTACAGGAAGCTCATGATCAGTTCATGATCACTATGACCGGTTGTTTCCGCTGTCTCTTTCAGTAGCATCCTGAAGTGAATCAACAAGGGCTCTGCAATTTAGTTCCCATAATGCTTCACTGCAGCTATGAAATGAATCATTGCAAGAAAACCATTATTGGCACCCCTACCATGCCACAAAGAGGATTTCCCAATGGTTTGAAACTTGGTGTAGGATCTCCAAAACGTCTGCTGAGTTCCTGACTGTGCTGCAACGTGAACTTAGCCCACTGGCCTGGCAGGGCCTAGTACAGCTGATGCCAGCCTCCTCAATTTTTAAACCAGATTTTAGGGTCCAGAGCAGTGAAGATAAGCACTGGGGCAGCCTCTGCCATCATCATCATCTCGAGTGCCCCTAGGCCCAATGTATGCTATGCAGAGGCATTCTGGGAAATGAAGATAGCAGTGTCTGGTGCAGCCGCTTCACCTAGCGCTTCAGTTCTCACTGCTGGGCTGTGTTCCACCACCCATCTCTACTGCTGCCGGCATCACCCACCTCCATCTGTCCCACTGCACAGCACTCCATCACATGGTAAGCTCAAAGAGGCTACCAGGGCTGCTGGTAGGCCTGGAGGACCCTTTGACCTCTAACCTGGAGCCAGGCCTGTTAGCCAGGTCACTCCGCATAAAACTTTCCAAAACATGTAAATGACTTACCAGTGTGAGCCTTGTTATAACATGGCTCATGCATGTCAAGTGATTCAAAAACGATGGTGTTAGATCTATTTTCTAATTACCCCTTCTTTAGTTTTACAAAGTTAAGCTTCACTGAGGGCCAAACTAGATGTGACATTAAATGTGTCTTTGCAAATAGCATCCGCTCGGGAAAGGAGCCAATAATTATTGGGATCGCAGCAGGTGGGAATGGGGAATGTAACCCTTTCCTCCCATGTTGTGGTCCTGATGAGAATTGTTCCTTTGAATATTTCTATTGGAAGGAACCCCCCAATTTTATCCCAGCACAAGTAACAATTTAATGATCAGATGCTTTTGCTTCTGTTTTCTGCTAACTGCAGTTACTCATTGTGTCCAGTCTGAACCTGGACAAACTTCCAATCTCCTTCTCACAACCACTCTGGAAGAGTACAGGGGAGTGGGGAGTGCATAAGCCTGACAATCACCTAGGCTTGTTCCTGTCATGCTAAGCTGTGGTTTAGTATTATGTGAAAACACAGCCATTGAAGACATGGCCAGCCCTACCATTAGACAGAGTGAGGTGGCTGCCTCAGGCAGCGTGATGCTGAGGGAAGGCAGGGAAGCCGTGCGATGTTGGATGGCAGAGCTCTCCCATCGCCAACGTACAGTAGAAGCAAGATTCAACTGTCATTCTGATCAGCTTCTGTATGTGGAATGGTTTTGTGGGAGGGACACAATGCAACGTTATCCCTCACCGCAGGCAGACTTGGGCCAGCCCTGATTTTATTTTATTTTTATTTTATTATATTTGTTAATCGCCCGTCTGGCCAATTGATCCACAGATTGAAGAACTGATTGATTTGCAAGTGGAAAGTGCATGTGATGTTGGCCTAACACTTTTTCCTGATGCTGGTTTCTCTCAAGTCCATATCCTGCAACTGCTTACTAGAGGTAGCTGTATATTACCAATATATGGGAAAATACACTATGCTCCTTTCTTCTACGATAAGATATAGAGGATTATCTGTTACTCCAGGGGTGTGGAAGCTCAGGCCAGGGGCCAAGTCCAGCCCACCTGGGCTCTCAATCTGGCCCTCCAGGGGTTCCCCCAGATGGCCATGCCCTGCCCCTGCTCCTGCTCCTGCCCCCTCTCCCCTCAACCACCAATCATTTGGTGGTTTTCTTGCTTTTGTGCCTTTTTTTTTTTTTAACATTCTGAAAGGTTTACATGCCACTCCTAAGGCTTAGTTACTGGCAGGAAGAGCTTTAAGCTAAAATATGCTGGTATTTGGGATATTTTTGGCCCATCCCTCTTTTGCCTTCGGCCCTGCTCACCACTGGAATGCGCCCCCTGAGAGCTTCCCCAAAATGGAAATTCGGCCCCTAGGCTGAAAGAAGTTCAACAACTCCATGTTACTCCATCTCTGGGACCAGGAAAGCTGGGCAACACTAATGTTTCTCATCAAACTCCCTCATTAGTATATTTCTTGTATTCAGTATTGTTAGGGTACAAATGCTATAAGTTAGCTTCTCATTTATGGAGAAAATGTCTCCATAAACTTCATAAATCTTCATAATACAAGATCAAACTTACCCTTCCCCAGCCTAGTTTTCCACCCTCCCTATCCCAGTTAAACAAAAGAATTAATTACATATTTCCATTATTTATACATTCAGTGTGGATACAGCTGTTCTATACAGATTACATACACATCTCAGTTGGCTTATAAATCAATTTAATATTCAACATAGTCCCTTTGGTTTTAGCTACAAAATGCTTGGATTTGGTATGAAAAAGGAAAGAATCTTAGCACTCCTGTTCTTGGGGAAAAGAACACTTTAGGGCTTCTCTGCATGAGGCTTTTAACCCACTACTTTACTGAGGCTTCTGCTTCCAGATTCTTTGTGGGTTTAAGATTGGCTCCTTTACACGTGTCCCTGTTCCTCCCCCCCCCCGGGGTTTTCTTTCTCTGCCTTTCTATATGTTCCATTCCACAATCACAAGGTGGCGCTGCGGTATAGCAGAACTGCAAAAATACACGAACTTCTCATTTCGGTTCATTCTACCATTTCCAAATAATAGCACACTTTCCACGATCTTAAAAAAAAGCTGCATAAATTGAAAGCACGGGAGGGACCCCAGAGGATGAGGACATCATGTAAAGCTCCCGCAAAGTCCCATGAGTGAGGAATCATGACTGTACAATAAATGCCTCATGTAGAGAAGGGCACAATTCTAAGGGCACAATTCTATGTAGACAGGGGAAATTTCCTACAAGGGCACAATGCTACAAGCACTTACTAAGGGTGCAATGCTCTGTAGACAGAAAAAACTCCTACAACTCCCAGCATTCCCCAGCCAGCCATGCTGGCTGGGAAATGCTGGGAGTTGTAGGACTTCTTTTCTGTCTAAACATGCATAGGATTGCCCCCTAATCTAAGATTGGGATCAGATAGACACCCCCTCCCACAATTAAGTTACAGCTGTTTAAAAAATGAAATGTATTAGACCATTATTTCAATTGGGGGTGGTGAATTAAGGAGGGCTGAGGGAAACATCCCCATACGTTTCATTTCAGGATCCACTCCATCCTAGAAGCTGATCAACAGAGAGGATTTGACTGTGCCACAACTGCTGTTTTTCTGTTGCCAGGATTCTGTTGCCAGGATAGACAGGGATCCCTTTCCCCCACCCTAGAATGATCTGGCTTCAACTGGCCCCAGGATGAGACTCTCAGGGAGGGAGGCAGGGAGATAAGCAGGCTCCTTCCAACTCTATAAATCTATGAATCTATGAAGCTGATGGACTCAAGGGCAGTGGCACCTCCTCTCTCTACAGAAGCCCTGATATGCAGCTCAGTTGGGGAAGAAAGTTGTGTTCAAGTCAGACTTTTGATTCCTTCAAGTTCTGTAACAAGGCACATCTCTGCTTATCAGCATGGACACTGCCAGGATAGTTTGGGAAGTCCATGGGATTAGGATGAATAGTTCTTTTTAAGTGGGCTAATTTAAAGAAGCAAAACATTGTCTTCAGCCTCCCATTGACATTTTTCTTTCTCCAACCCCCCCCCCCCGCCCGCTAAGGATGGCAACCTTTTCCATCTCTTGAGCAATGTATTTAATGAGCTTTCGTTTGTGAATGGCAGCTGTCAGAGCACCCAAAGAGCATCTGTTTGCTGCCGCTTGTCAGGTGCATAATCATAGCTAGGCAAATGGAAAGGCATTCAGAAAGAAACAGAGAAGTAATTTCCTGTAACATTATGTAGGAGATGAATGAGATGCTCAAACCTATTATCGCTTGATGCATTTTGTGACTATATCTAAGCAGCAAGCTGGAGAATTACTCCTAGGGACAAAGTGCTCTGACAGGAACTTGAAAAAAGGAGGAGAACCCATTTTTAAGGTTCTTGTTTGCTTCTTCAAATAACATTTGTTTATCATCATGCCAGATGGGTGTGTGGATATGAAATTCAGCCAGAAAGGAGTGGGCGGAAGCTCCGTGGATTTCCATACTGAAATGATAAATGCTTTATAGAATGGAGAATTAGGAAGTGATAGATGAAACGCCCCAAGGCAAATTGAGATACAGGTACAGATATGGATACAGATATCATATAGGTTAGATGCACTGGTAGAAATTTATGGGGCTTTGGTGGGGTGTGAATCTCTTTGCATTACCTTTCTCAGAGCTAAAACTGGATGTTACAGGTTACAACTCAAATTGATGCTACAAACCTTTAAATTTGCTCCTGGTGGGAAAAGAGGCCATGTTTCCCCATAGTTCTTTCATCTGACTCCTCTCCTGCCTGCTGTGTTGCACCTTTGGAGTCTTGGTTGATGCCACAGAATGGAAGTGCATGGGTGGAAAGTGCCAGTTTCACCACCTCTGGCAATTTTACTTTAGCCATTCCTCCTTCTTGATAGCAGGGCCTAGTATGAGGCAGGAGTGGGCATCTTGTAGCTCTCCAGATGTTGTTGGACTGCAACTCCCATCAGCTCTTGCCAGCATAGCCAATGGAGTTGCTGTTCAAGAACATCTGGAGAGCCACACATTCCCCATCCCTGTCATAAGGGAAGAATAAAAATTCAATCAAGTATGTATACTCAAGTTCAAATAAAATGGATTACTTACCCCCAACTTAGCACAGCCAGAATCAAGGTGGTTTTTATGCATGATTTTTGCATGATTCCATGGTGGTAGAATGCATGGTTACCATACCCCACAGATGGCTGGTTCATTCTCAGGACATTATTCCCTTTGGAGTAGGAGTGGTATCGCAAGAACTCTTAATCAAGGTAACTTTCCAACTCAGGAATTGTTATGAGAATCTATCTAGCCTCAGAGGAAGGGGAAACCAAACACCCAAAATATTGAGCAAGGATATTCTACTGAAGCAGAAGATCAAACAATACACTCTCTCATAGATTATAAGTAGGATTCAGAGTCATCAGAAGCAGCTACAATGACAGGAACACTGACACCACAAAGACATTGGTCATTGCTACCTCCACTGTCCGATTGTACATGTCCTTCTGTTATTTTACTACAACTTTTATAGGGGTGGGGGAACTACTAGCGCAGCCTTCCCTAACCTGGTGTCCCACACATCCATTGGCTGGGCATGATGGGAGTTGTAGTTCACATCTGGAGGGTACCAGGTTGGGGAAGGCTGTACTAGACAATCAGCACATGCAACCTTCCTGAGCCAATTCTGCTCAAACCGGTGTGAAGGTCAGAGCGGGCCCATTGAGAGGAAGGGGAGTGGGACAGAAAGTGCTACAGAGAGTGCTACCAAAGTGATATTTTTGTCGGCTAGATTCCCATATGTGTGAGACGGACACAAATGAGTAAAGTGCAGTATCATTGAAAAGAAAAATGCCTGGGCTTGAAGTTCCATAAAATGCTTTCCTTTGGATTTATTGCTTATGATTTGCTACACAGATGATTTATTTGAGCTCTTTAGGGTGCAATCCTATCAAGATGAGGATAACCTGGAGGCTCACACTGCTCATCCAAGGCAGAGTGGGAGGAGCAGCAGAGGTGATCTTCACTTCTCCACTCTTCCTGCTCTGCTCTTTCGCTAGACAGCCATTTCTGGCCATCTAGCAATCGCATCTTGGAGGAATAGAATCATAGAAAAGTAGAGTTGGAAGGGGCCTATAAGGCCATCGAGTCCAACCCCCTGCGCAATGCAGGACTCCAAGTCGAAGCATCCCTCCCCCCCAGGAGGAGGGAAGGAGGCTGGAGTGGCTTCAGGATACCTCGTATCCTGGCTACCTCAGTCTCCCCCCCTCCCCACCCCACCCCCCAAAAGCCTCCTTCATCCCCACTATGGGGTCACTTTTCTGACCTCGGAGAGCAGCCAGTGCAGTTCTTCCTGTGCCAGCTGTGAGGGGGTGGGGGGGTGGGCAGAGCTCCGATTCCCAGCTCCAAGGTTGGCGTGCTGTCACCGAGGTCACAGCTGGGAATCTGAACTATCCTATCCCTCCAGGGCCGGATTAAGATAGGGGCTATTGGAGCTGCAGCTCCAGGCCCCTTACCACAAAATAGGCCCACAATTGCCGGAGGCGACTGCCCGGAGAGGAAGGGCCAGATCGTGGCCCATTTACAGCACAGCAGGGGGGGCTCAGCACGTGGCCCCCCAGCAGCAGCACGTGCTTCGCCCGGTGGAGCCGCTGCCTGCCTCCTCGCGCCGCCCAGGCACTCCGGCTTGGCCGGGCCGAGGGGATCCCGATGGGAGGCTGCTGCCCCGACTGGGCTGCAGTGACAGTGGGCGGCGCCAGGCCGGTGCTGCCCTCCTGGTCCGCCTGCGGGCTCGGGGGGGGTTCCTGGGCAGCTCGCCTCCCCTCGCCCGCTGCGCCGGCCGTCCAGCCCGGCTCCCTCTGCGGGGTCATGCGCAGGCAAGGGAGGGCCCCCGCCCGCCGCCCCTTCCCTCCAGGCCGAGGCAGCGAGCCCCGCGGGGCCAGTGGGCGCGTCGCACATGCGCTGTGTGCGGCGGGGGGGCTGCTCCCGTGCGTGCCGTGGGCGGGGGCTCGCCTCTGCTCTTCCGCGCGGGGGCGGCCGGGCTTAAACGCCGCGCTGACGAGGCCTGAAAGGAAGGAGCCGAGGGCGCCCCTGTGGAGGGGGCGGTGGCGGCGGCGCAAGGGGGCAGCGGGCAGCCAGCCGGGCGGCTGCCGGGTCGCACCGGAACGTGGGGAGCTGCCTTGTGCTGCCAGCCCCCAGCCCCCCATGTTGTTCCCCGGTTTCCTTTTTAGCTCTTCCTCTGCTCTGATGAGCTGAATATTTATTTCACGTTCTATTTTCCTCCCTCCTCCTTTTTCTCCTCCTTTCCCACATTGAGCTGTTTTCTCTCCTCTCGCATCTGTCACTCGCATCCGTTCTGCTCTCGCACACATCTCCAGAAACCCCAGTTCTGCACCCCCTCCCTACCCACAACCAGTTGCCCCCCTCACCTGCTTCCCAGTTGGCCCCCGTAGCTATCAGGACTGCGAAGAATCCCAGCCATCGTATCGCTTTGCTCAACATATCTCCTTTCAAAGAATGGATGAATCGGTGTGTGTGGGGGGAGGTAAGTAGTGTCCCCCCCCACTAGCTATAGCAGGGGGTTGTCCCCCTTTGCAGCCGTTGCTGACATCTAGCCGAATGCGTGAGAAGACCTGGCGCTGGCGGGGGAGGGTCTGCGGATCTTTATGAATGAACTAAAGATGGGAGGGGGGTGGACAGGGATGGAGAATTAGACGAAAGAAAAATGTTCCTCATTTTATTTATTTATTCATTTTATTTATTTCCATAAAAAGGCTCACCAAAATCCTCAGCACCAGGCCCATAATGCTCTTAATCCGGCCCTGTATCCCTCCCCCCCCCCCCGACAATGTCTAGGGGCCATAGGACCATTCCCTCCCTTTAAAGAAGTTTTAGTTGATCATATTCCTTTGCAGATGACATTTAATCACTCAGTTACATTTGCCAAAACTTCAAGGAAGTGTGAGGTAACTTTCAATTTAATTAACATACTCACTGTTATAAAGAAAGGTCATCTTTACTCTCTTCTTTTATTCCCTGTTGTAATAACGCAGAACAAAAATAGCCCCCCCAAACCCAAACAAGTATGCCCTTAACTCACAGCGCACCAGCAAAAGCTTTAATTGATTAATCTACTGATTAAAGCTTGCAGGCCTAGTCAAAACAGAATCAAAGTTGATTAAAGATGGCAATCAGATGTTAATGGTTTCATTCAATAGGTGTCACACTCTCTAGAGAACTGTACATAGCTCATTAGTGAAGGTGAATATATATTTGCAAGAGAGAGGGAGAGAGAGAAATAGATAGACCATCCTGCAAGTGAAGTGTGCTTTTTTCTTTAGGCAGGATACAGCAGGAGCAGCACTAGGTACCTAAAAGATCCAAGGCTCAGGCCTATAGGACAAAAAAAAAATTGCACACATTTGCATATGCTAATTTACACATGCAAATATATGTGCATAATTAGAAATAATTACAATAATTTAATTTTATAGAAGGCAAGCTAATTAACCTCTTGCTTGCTTTCAGGACAGAACTGTGCAATGTCCCAAATTGCGCTTGCTCAAAACTTACCCTCAATGCAGCCACACTTTTCCTTGGTCTTTCAGGGCCCCAATCCAGATGGGGAGGATGGAGTGCCTGGGACCAGCAAAGAGCTGTATGGCTCCTTAAACATTTACCGATTAATTGCAAATGGAACATGGCACACTGACTGGCAGGGGAGAGTATGGGAATATATTGTGGACTATAATATAACAATACTTGTTCATTGCTCTCACTAAGAAATGTACACCCAAGCATTCTAACAGTTATATATTTTAGAAAGAAATACAATCTTGCGTAACCTTACAACAGTTCAGACAATGGACTGTAGAAAGCTGAAACGTTTGTGTTGTGTGTGTGTGTGTGGGGGGGATTTAATTCAGCGAATTTTCTTGGAATTTGCCAGACTGGATGTTCATGGGTTTCTCTCTCTAAACAAGCATAAATGTTCTTTTGGTTAGTCCTTTTCAGGTTTTTTTTTTTTTTTTTAAACCTAATGGAGTTTTTTTGCTTGTTTAAAATCCTATCAGTTTCCCCCAGTAACTCTTACCTTACCCTTGTAATAACATCAAGGAAAACATTTTGCTTTGCAACAGATGGGGGGGGGGGGAGACCATTATCCCCATTTTAAAGAGGAAGATATAGTCCCAATTAATCCATTAATCCCAGGGTAGCACTTTGATAACATGGTGAAGGAAGGACGAGAGCCCTTCCTTTCCACCACACAGTGCCCAGTGTGAATCAGGCCCTCGGTATTGAGTGCCCAATTTCTCCTAGGCCCAGTTCACATGATTTTCCCCCTCAAAAAAATGGGGTGAAAACACACAGAGTAGGCCTCTGCACAATGGGGTACTCGTGCCAAAGTTCCATTTCCCAGCGGGGGCTGCATGGTGGGCAGGAGCGGCTCCCACCACTGCTCCACCACCATGTTATTGAGGTGCTAAGCTGAAGGGAATGGATGAACTGGCAGGTACAAAGAGAAATAGCAACTTGCCTAAGCTAGGAAAAAACAAAGCTCAGAAGGTGATTATTACAGCAGAAAAGTTTATAATTCTATGTCATCTGTCTGTAAGTGGTTACTAGATTAGGTATTTAATTTGGGGTTTTTTGTATTAATAGCTGATACCTGATCTATGCTTTTGGACTTCTGTAAGTTAGCTGATTTTTATTTCTGTACTTTAAGTGATGCATAACAGTGCAATCCTCTGCATACCTACTCGGAAGTAAGCCTCATTGAGTTCAATAGGACTTACATCCAGGTAAGTTCGTATAGGATTGTGGCCTAAGTCTTATTGTGAGGTCTGTTGACTGGATCAATAAACTGATTGATTGAGTTGGGGAAAAATGCATCTGTTTAATTTCTACTTGTTTATAGTGCAAGAAACATATCTGTGCTTGTAAAATGTTCATTTAAATAGGGTATTTCTACAAAATATCAAAATATATATCATGTCATGATAGACAGCAAGCTGAATTTAACTGAGGAAATACACTTCTAGAAATATATATATATGCATAAACATAAAACAACCTGAAATTCGTCTAATACAGCTAGAAAAGTTGTGTTTATTTTCGTGTGCGGCTTATTGCAGTGGAGTGTTGGAATTTCAACTCCAGCGACACTTGCTCTCCATCTGGTACCACACAGAGGCATTCAACATAAACCTAAGGAAGCATTGTGCTTTCCACTTGATTTCTTTGATGTGACATAATGCAACAAGGCAAGGACCAATTCATCTTTGTGTGATGTGTCGCAATGTGAAACATCAGCCTTTACTAATGGAAAAGGGGGAAAAAATGGCCTGAGGAATTGAAAAAGGTGCCAGGCTGCCAGCTACCTGCAGAAATATAGGTCAATAGTGTGCAAAGCTATTTCAATGTTTTTGGAAGCGTGCACTGGCTGTGGGATCGGACATGGCATGGTATCACTTTTCCTGTCTACATGAGAGACTTTATAGCCCAGATGAAAGTGGACAAAAAAAAGTAAGAGAGCAACCTGACAGTGTCTGAAGGGGCGTAGGATTATGGGGATTCTCCTTCCCAAGGGCAATCGGAGCAGGGGTTTCCCTCACCCTGCCCCCGCCCCCGCCCCCGCCCCCACTCTGACCTCTGACCTCATTCGGATGACAGAAAGGGAGGGGGCATGCCAGTGGGGGGGGGGAGCCATGGATCCACCAGATCCAAAGGCATCCCAGCTCCTGTCCCTGCCCCCCAGCAGTGCGAGTCAGCTACACAGGCTTAGGGATAAATCCTACGCATGTTTAGTTGGGGGGGGGGAGTTCCATGCTGGCTGGGGAATACTGGGAGTTACATACCCTCCAACATTTCACAGATGAAAATAGGGACACACATGTGAATTTGTAAGAGGCATGGTTAAGCAACATGAAGGTGTGAACATGAGGATGTGTGGCCAAGGGTATGGCCAGGCAACCAAAGGGCATGGTCAAGTACAAAAGTTATTAGAGGAAACACACAAAACTGCAGTATTTTCTCCCTCTCACCTAGAACCTGGGGTTATCCACTAATGCTAAATGGTGGCACATTTGGAACAAACAAAATGAAGTATTTCTTTGCATAGTGCATAGTTAAACTGTGGAATCCACTGCCACAAGATGTAGCGATGGCTGCCAACTTGGAGTAGACAAATTCATGGAGGTTAGTATCTAGTTTCCCTTCTCAAGGCATTATATTACTGATAAGGCTATCAATGGCTATGTAGTCAATATGGCTACATAGCACCTCCAGGATTGGAGACACAATGCCTCTGAATACCAGTTGCTGGGGAACATGAGTGGAAGCATACTGTTACCCTAATGTCCTGCTTGAGAGCTTTCCAGAGCATCTGGTTGGTCACCTTGAGAAACAGGATGCTGGACCAGATAGGCCTTTCCAGTAGGGCTCTTTTTATGGTCTTATGGTCTTAACCTAGCACAGAGAGGAAGGCATGAACACCTTCTCTTACAAGAAGATGCTAGCCCAGCCCCTATATACAAACCCAGGTTACTTAAGTGTATGCAGGGACTTGGTTTGCATGAAGATGTCCTTCCTTTTGTCTGTTAGACTTATGGGTTGAATAAGGCAATCTGGAGGTTAATTTTTATTTTTGACAGCCAAGTTCAGAGCACAAGCCTTTTAAGTGCACAAATTGTGTCAGTCTTCAGAATAAATTCATGAGAAGCTGTCCATTATAAGTCTCTGACCATCAAGGGCTATTCCTGGAGTTCTGATAGGAGCAAAGTCTAGTTTTACAGCCTGATGCTATAATTGTTCATTCAAACACTACTCCCACTTCTTTCAATGGGGCTTTACTCTCAAGGAAGTGGCCAGAATACTGCTGCCTTATAGCACAATCCTAGGCATGATCACTCAGAAGTATGTCCCATGGAATTCAATAGGGCTTACTCCCAAGTAAGTGTACACGATTAGATCACACTATTAGATTTAGGTAAATTCAGTAATAAGTTGTCAAGCAGGGCCACCGGTATTGATTATGCTTTGTTAAAAGACTCAAAAGGCCTAATAGCTTTTTTTAAATTATGGAGAAAGGGTATGCCTTAAATGTAAATGTATTCTGGGACAAAATATTGCAACCTTTATTCTTTTTTAAAAATTCATGGTCAGAGGTTAATAAATATTTTTCCTTCCCATAATTCATATATCTTGCATTTGAGCACATATATCCAGTATTAAAACACTGAAGCTCCATGTTTTAAAGCAATCTACAACACTGACCATCACATCTTCTGGCAGCAAATTGATTATGCATTGTGTGAAGAAGGATCATGTAATTGAGGGATAATTGTGAAATGCTGCTCCTTGCTAGAAGAAGAGGTAGCAGCAGCAGTGCCAGTGCTAGGATGACTTTTCCAGAATTATATTATTATATAATATCTTATATATTATAATTATTACATTATTATACTATATATTATTTTGTAATATTTTATAAGTGACTTTTGTAATATTTATTTTACCTTACTTAAACCCTTAATTGTTGATATCTGGTGTTTTTCAGGGGGGGGGGGAGGTCAGTGCTTGCAGGGCAGTCCCTTTCTTTTTGTTTTAAAATGGTCAGAATTGGCACAAATTCAACAGGTGAAGCTTACCCACCCACCCCACATCCCCAAACATGGAGCTTCAGAGAGAAGGGTAAGCTTCTTGCATTTCCTTCTGACACTGTTTCTCACCTGTTAGAGGCACAGAGTCAGCTCTGTTAGGAAATAAATTCTTTGGCAATATAAAGATAGGAATCATGTGATAAATTCCCTCATTCACCTCTTCCTCGGTCCAGGCCAGTGGGTTGGATGCAGCTTTTCAGCAGGTAGAGCCAGCACACAGACAGCGTGTGTCTCTCCGTTCTGTGGCTGTTCAAGCCTAAAAAGAGCTACACTTAAAGGGGCCATGCCATGGGCGAAATTGCAGCTAAGCTTGCAGTTTTAGCTTAGCTGCAATTTTGCCCATAGCATGGCCCCTTTAAAAAAGTTTAAAGTAGTTTGCAGTTGTGGGAGACAAGGAAATTCAGGACTTTGCATGACAAAGTGAAAAGCCGGGATGGCTTAAGGCTTTTCGTGATGGTCTCGCATTTTTCGGGGCAGTTGGAGACTATGTAAGCTGGTTGTCTGTATTCCCAGATAACTGCACATAATCACTACAGTCGGGCAACTGGTTGTCTGAGTTACCTACCATATGTGGCTCAGATTTTATCACTCATTCGCAACTACTCCAGCACAGCAATGATAATTGTGTGCAAAATCTGATATGCATAGTGGGGTTTATTTTTGCATGCCAAACAGCAGTCGCACAATTGCCTCAACCCGTGGCAGAGTGGCTCAAAGTCAGCAGTGGGCTGACTAAAAAGCATAGCTGCCATGCCAAGATGTGAGGTGGCTATGCAAATGAGCCCCAGTGATCATGGTATACGATAGTTTGACCACTTCAAGTAAGCACAAGATGGCATCAGTTCTCACTCCACTCTGATTATCAGAAAAGCCGGGCATGGGCACAAAAGCCCAGGCAGCAGAAAGAGGCTGCACATTTCACTCAAAATCAGCTCTTCATAGATTGTTAGAGACTTGTAATTCTCAGTGTGTAATGAAGGATTCAGCCTGGCCTGACTCCACTCAGAGCTCCACATCAAGATAAGGTACTTTGACGCTGTGAAACTTTGCACATACCCTTCCCTTTTTAGAAAATACAACAGTTTGCAGACTTGGCAGATGTTGTCCCTCCCTGGAAAGATTTGACATTGTAAACAATAGCAGAGCCTTCTGCATTGCTCTCTGGGGATCTTGCAGGCTGCCTGGCCTGGGAGAGATTAATAGCATGACAGCTTGACAGTTTTGAGAAACACAGCCCTAACCTTTCGCTCTGTCAATGTACAGCAGGCCTGTAGTGTGGGCAGAAAGGGAATGAGATGAGCCAAGGTTTTATACAAGTGCATTTGGGCAGCGAGCCTCCAAGAGATGGACTGCCAGGTCTAGCCACTGCCTCCACGGCTAAGTGAGCGTAGCTCCTTGTAAGTACAGGGGAATCGTACATTAACCACTGCTTCCATGTAGGGATATGGTATTCTTTCAGAGGGAAGAACTATTACACGCCTCATGGTCGGTCGGCTGCTAGAAATCTTTCAAAAAAACTCAGTCCTGTGCACTACTGATGCCTGCTGCTGCAAGTCAGTGTTTAGAAGTGTTATAAGCAAAAGCAATGCAGTAAGGCATTCAAAAGATTGTTCTAGGATCAGAGAGACTTTGTTTTAATGGAAGAATTAAGCAGATTCACTCATGCACAACCCAAAGGGTGTTCCACAAGGGCCAATACACCTCTCTCACCCTAACAAGCTTATCCACCAAGAACCCTACAATAGCCCATGGGTCACTATGTCAAAAACACAATCCCTTGCGCAATTGGAAACCCAATAAAGCAGGGTTCATGGTTGTGTGGAGTTTCCTACTCATTTTCTAGTGAATGTGAGTAGACAGACTTCCCCTCTCAGTTTGGGGAGAACATAATACATCTTACATAAGATATATTTATAAGATATATCTTCTGCCCATCTGACATAAAATAAAAGATATGGTGATCACCCGTATCACCACTGCACTGGACTAACGCTTGAATGCAAATTCTCCTATATGCAAAATAAGATGCACTGTAAAAGCCCAGTAGGATATATTGTGATAAAATGACAGTACTACAGTGGTACAACTATATAAAATTAATACTATAGTTGATCACATGTAGAAATCTATTTCTATAATCCTCATCGGAAAATAAAATAAAATAATCCAGCTCCAAGTCAGTTAATGATACGGTACTTATCCCAAAGAAAGGCCTGTAGAAAAGATGCCCAATACACACCCATAACTACCATTATTACAGCTTGAGTTTATTTGTTATTCATTTTGAATTGCCTGTTTTCAGGAGAGAATTAACAATACATATATTATTCCATTATTCCGTATTCCGTATTCTTAGATTTGCCTTCATGGCACCTCCTGCTCCATTGACTCGCATTGTGACTCTCTAACATCTGAACCTGTCATGTGCAAGGCACTTTAGAGGAACAAAGGGGGGCAGATGCTTGGCTGGTGTAAATCTGTTTTCAGTCAGTGGAAGGGCCTGTGGCTTATGCTGGCTCAGCTTGTCTGAGTGTGGAAAGCTAAGCAGGGTCAGGCCTGGTTATTACTTGGATGGGAGACCCCTCCTCTAGTTTCCTGCATTGAGCAGGGGGTTGGACTCGATAGCCTTGTAGGCTCCTTCCAACTCTATGATCTATGAAATAAGTTGACAGAGAGAACAACTCAGGAATTGAAATCAATGAAGCCATGATCACATTGGCACCAGCATTGGCTCTATGCGAAAACAAAGCTCTGCATCTAAAGTTGAGCAGAACTTTGGGGTACAAATTGCATCCTTTCAGCCAAGCACATCTTATCTTCTTTCCTGTAAGTGCAGCTTGATAGTGTGGTTGGAAAAATACAAACAGGATCCAGAAAGAAAAGCTCGTCTATCAAGTTTTCCCCCTGATATCCAGAGGCACTTGCAAAAAAATTCCCAGCTTCTCTCATTACTGTACTCTACAGATATTGGCTTAATTAATTTGCTGTTGTTACTGTTGTTTCATTTATAGAAAGGCAGAGCCAAATTACAAACAATTACACATCCCTTTAGCTGCAGACCTCAAGCCATGCAGTCCAGAATTAAAGCCGCTAATTTAATTGGGACTACTCTCATGAATAAATGGCTGGCAGTTTATGGTGGTTTGTCTGATTCAGCTTTTACTAATTGTATATGCATATTAAAAACTTCTTCCAGTGGTATAAGTCATGGATGGCAACAGTGCAACTTATATCAATGGGTATCTTTTTTCTACCTAGGATCTGACTCATATGCCTTTAGAATTGTCTGACTTCAACATGAAAGTTTTGCTAATGTTTCTTTGGAACATCTTGATTTTAATGACAAGGTATCCAGCCAACCAGAACTAGGACTCAAGTGTGTGGGAACTGCACATGGACTGAATCCATAAGTGTGTAACTTCATGAATCACGGAACTGGGACAGATTACAAGTGTACAGAAGAATTCTATTCCGTTCTATTTCCATGTTAATATGTGTGTGTGTGTGTGTGTGTGTTTTAAAAAAACATCTCTCTCTATATATATGTGTGTGTGTGTGTGTGTGTGTGTGTTTCTCTCAAAATATGGGCTTAAATGCATATTTTGATATGTTTCAACTGCTAAGAACTGCATTACATTTGGAAATGTTCAAAGTTAAGTTCAGATAGCTAGTGCAAAACTATGGATAGCTAAGTTCTGATCCATATATTAGCCCAAGACAAGAGGATTAGGTCATTTTGTATAGGAATTCACAAAGATTGTATTGCTAATCCTTAAGCATCCCTAAAGTCACTTACCTGCAGAATTCCAAAACTCATCTGTTTAGACAACATCCAGTCATTGCATATGTAGGCAACCAACTAACTTTTGGAGATTATAAAAGCCTTTAATTTCCCCTCCTAATTATAGGTGTGATCATGAGGAAATATTCAGTGCCTATTGGGATATTCCCCTGGCAAGCATCTAAGGGCTAGAAGCCCAGGATTGGGGGAGATGGCGAAACTGGAGACAAACACTGGCACCTCCAAATCTGCAGGAGATGGATGGCTTCCTCCAGCTTATCTTCTAGTACTTCACATGATGCAGTATAAAACACTTCTGATTCAGTGCTGGTGTTGGAATCATAGTGATAAGCAAGAAGAAAGTTACCTTCAGTGAGAATAATGCATGAGCTGAAGAATCACAGGTCTCATTGACAACATAGTTTGCAAAAATCTGTATGAACATCTTCAGCAACAATGACATTTGTGCCTATTACAACATCAAAGAAGTATTTCTTATGATGACCTGGAAATTATTACTGTAAGTTACTTTAGATTTGTATTTCTTTTATATGCAGGAAGCAATTCATGTATAATTGATTAATTGTGAGGGATATTAGCAGGGCTGGCATTAGGGGGCTGGTGTTGTTGGGCACTTGCCAAGGCCCACACTCCAGTAAGGGGCCCATTGGCAACCTTCGGAGCTGCTGCTTTCCCCCCTTGCTGTTGCTGTCAGTTCACCTGTACCCTCTAAGCAAGTGAGCAATGACAGGATCAAGGAGCAAAGAGAAGAAGCACCCTATGCTTGCCCTGCTTTCTCCCACAACAAAGAGGGAGGAGGCCCATTCTGGGAGAGGCCTGGTCAGGGCAACCTGCTTAAGCCACCCCCCCAAACCTGGAGTCAGTACTGGATATCTGGAAGAGCAAGAATCCACTTATCAATTGTGTCTTCCATCAGCAAGTATGGCCAAGTACCATGATATCCATACTTCATTCAGTTCATTTGATAAGGGAATGCACAATTTATAATACACTTTCTATGGAGCATCAAAATGCTTTTCCTGTCCTCAAAATGTTGTTTTTAATTGCTGGGGAAATGTGGTCTTTCATGCCAACTATTTGCTATTCAGTATGTCACCTAAAATATTGTGTGTATGTCACGGGTGTCTATTGGCCTGTGGCCATGACATCACTGGTGGCCAGCAACATTATCCTCTTCTTCAAAGCCTGGGCCATTCTGAAAGCAGTTTAATTGATCATTTTTAGAGGTGGAGTTCTCCATTCTATTCCAATCCATCAGGATTTCTCCTGCAGCCGTTTACAATATACAAAGTGATTTCGGCCATCTACATGTTTTTCCCCTGCTCGTGAGGAGGAGGGGCTGAGTTACCACCTGGATTCTTCGGAGGATGGTATTGCCTCACTCCTCCCCTCCCCATGCCCCAGAACACCCTGAAGATGGTCTTCTGTCTTCGGAGCAGCAGCCGGCACGGAAAGAACCACGCCAGCTGTGAGGGTGGAGGGAGGGCCTTCCAAAGGTGGAGTACCCACTGCGACCTTGGAGGGCTTTTACGAGGTTGGAGTGGGGACTCCGACTTTTCCTATGACCGGCCAGACAACATCTACTAGCCATAGGATTGCGACCTAAATGACTGAGGCCTTAACGCAACTAAGGTTAGTCAAGAATAAGGTTGCAGAACTATACAAACTTACCTGGGAGTAAGCCCCACTTAATATAGTGAGACTTATTTCCAAGTAAGCATTCATTGGATCAGGTCAATTGGATCAGGTCTTCACTTCCAGCCAATGGAACAAATTAGTCATAACTATTTTTATTTATTTTATTATTTTATTTATTATATTTGTACCCCGCCTTTTTTCCTGCTAGGAACCCAAGGCGGCTTACATAACCCTCCTCCTCCTCCTCCTCTCCATTTTATCCTCACAACAACCCTGTGAGGTAGGTTAGGCTGAGAGTCAGTGACCGGCCCAAAGTCACCCAGTGAGTTTCATGGCTGTGCGGGGACTAGAACCCGGATCTCCTGAGTCCCAGTGCAACACTCTCACCACTACGCCACACTGGCTGAATTTGGGCTTGTATGAGAAAGAGACCTTCTAAACACCAGAACAAATATAGCTGGGATATATAATAAGTATGAGTTTGCTCTTTCTTTAATCTGGACACTTTCCATGATGAAGATTCCAAAGGGATAGCTGTTTTAGTCTCTTGCAGCAAAAAGGTCCCAGAGCCAGACACCTTAGCTTAGTTGGCTGGGGCATGCTGGGAGTTGTAGGCCAAAAGCATCTGGGGACCCAAGGTTGGAGAACACTGCCTTAGAGATTAACAGTTATATAACAGATTAACAGTGGCTCATTCTCTGTGGAACTACCTGCCTGTTGATGTCAGGCAGGCACTGATGTTTTGTTTTTGGCCCCTGCTGAAGACATTTTTATTTAAATAAGCCTTCCCTGATTGACCAGTTATAGTCGGATTTTAAATATTTTAATTTTGTATTTTGATTCTGTTTACTTCTTTTATTGTTTACCACTCAGGAACCCTGCTGGATGTAGAGTGGTATATAAATCTTTTAAATAAATAAGGGTATAATCTAAACGAGATGCTTGGAAGCCCCCGAACTCAGAGGATTACAGCCATCCTATGCAGAGTGGGAGGAGCAGTGGAGGAGAGGGAGGAGCGGTGGAAGCAGTCCTCATCTCCCCACTCCTCCCACTCTGCATTTTTGCTATACAGCCATTTTCAGCCATCTAGCTGGGGTGCTTCAGAGGGGGGGAAGAGACTCACCCCCAAGCCACCCCCTTTCACCCCTCCCTGAGGTCACTTTTCTGACCTCGGAGAGCAGCTGGCAAGGACAGGGGGTGGGGGAGGGGCCGGAGCTCTGATCTCCAGCTCTGAGGTCAGGAGTACTGTCTCCAACCTTGGAACTGGGAATCTGAACGATCCTATTGCCCCCCAGACAATGCCTGGGGGGGGGCATAGGATCATTCCCTCCATATATTGAGGCATGAGCTTTCTTGAACTACAGCCCGCTTTATCAGATGGAAGGAGTAGTTACATAGGATCAATAATAAAAGAATACAGTAGACATTTCTGCAAAGTAAGAGTAACTGGCCCCAGTCCAGAGAAGGTCAGTCATGCTCAAATCCCATTGAAATAAATGGAACTTAAGTTAAGCACAATTAATTCCATGACTAACTTTTGCTGAATTGACACTTCAATTGACACTGAATTGACACTCTAGACAGAATCTTCTCTAGGAAAAGTGTCCTTTTCTATTACAAATAATGGGCTGTTGGGTTTCTTTTTGGGGGGGTTAGCTCTTTTCTCAACATGAATAGCTTCTCTGGAACAAATGAAATGGGGAAATTAGTAATAATTAAGTCATATTTTTTTTAAGGCATGTGGAAATGCTATCTGACAATAACTAAAGGCCACTATGTTCTTCTAAGGCTAAAAGTGATTAACCGACAGCAATTTTTTCTTTCCTTTAACAGTTAGCGAGATGTTGCATAAGAGACAGAAAGGAAACACATGGTCCAGTATCAAGTCTGATTCCCTGTTGATAACAGCTTGTACTAGTGCCAGAGACTTCTGCTGTGTAAGCTGCAAAAAAAAAAAATGCTTCTATGAGAAGTGGGGAGTGATAATTCTTAATCCAAAACATGAAGTAGCTGATAAAGGAAATGGCAGGAGGAACAATGCATGAATGCAGTGATATCCTCTTTTAAGGATGCCAGGGAGAAAGATGGGGTTGAGCATCAATGACTCTTGTTGTCTTGTCTTGCCTGATGCTACTTTCGAATACTGTTGGGACTTGCTCAATGAGGTTACCAAGGAAAGAAACCCCAAAACTCTATCTGTGGGTTGGATTTTACTTTCTGTTTAAACCTGAGCGCCTTCTTTGAATGGGGCAATAATTCTGGCAACAGTGCCAAGGAGAGCTTCCCTGCCACCTATGGAGGATTCAGATTGACAGCTGAATTTGGGACTAAGGCAGTGATTTCCCCCCCCCCCCATGGGATGGTTTCTTTTGCATGTGGTGAGCATTTATGTAAATGCTCAGAGAAAAAAGTGGCACTGACTGGGTTCACACAACATGCTAACCCACCATGGCTTCTAAGCCATGGTGTGTTAATGTGTCGTCATGTGAACCCACGATGGGTTTGTCAGGTTGGTTCATTTTTGGCCTATAAGCCACCCTGACATAGCCAGCTGAAGCGATCACTGCTGCCCCCCCCCCGCCCATTCCCCGCCACCGTGCAGAGTCCAACAGGGCTCACTGCAGTGGTGGCCGGTGGGGAGTGGGGAAAGGCTCATTCCTCCCCACGGTGTCCCCTGGGATATCTGCGGGAGGACCAAGGTGGGAGCAGGTGGGCACACATCCATGATGTGCCCGATAGTCTGTCAGGCACATTGTGGGCCCTTGGGAAAACAACCCACACTGGCTTGCGTCACAGTGTAGGTTGTCATGTCATGCGAGCCCTCCCACTGTTTGGCAACTGGTCCAGCTGAATGTATTGGAGAGGTTGCTAACCAAGATGCTCAATTCTGAGCACATTGTTTTGGTGCTAAAAGATTGTTGTTGGCTTTTAAAACACAAAACAAGCAGGGATTTCAGTGATGAAGACAAATGGAATCCTGAAATTTAAAAGAAATTCTTATACACCCCTAAATTACATCTGAGGATGATGTCATAATCAAATCCTCTGAATTACGTAGCTTCAACGTATAACTTTTTGTTTAAAAAGTGCTGAAACCCTTTCATCTTTTTTGTTGTTGTTGGGAAAAGTAACTTTGTTCCACAAAATTCAATATTTTGACCCATATTGTCAGTGCACTACCTTTCAGAGGAGATATACTGGGCTGGATTGCTGGGTGCAATGGACATGAACTGAAAGTGAAAACTTACAGCAACAGTGCAAGCCCTTATATTAGCAGGAAGTGCAAGCCCTTATATTAGCAGAGCTAACTAATTCTATTAGCCAGCAGCTGCAGCTGGCCTCTGTCCTGTCTCCAGCTCACTTAGGTGAGGGTGATGAGAGACACAGATTGCAAACGTTACATTGGTCCTTAAAGAGTTCCAAGGTTAAGTTTAATTTAATTGAAAGCTAGTAATGGAGAGAGAGTTCATTCTCAGTTGCCTGATTGATTTAAAAGGCCCAGTTGATGAAATACATAACAAGGGCAGCATATATATATACATTTGCTCTGCTCTGACTCTATTGCAAGGAGCGTTCTTCAAGTCACTTTTTTGCAAGCACACCATTTTTTCTAGAAGTGGTTTAGACACCGGAGGTGGGATGGGTGCCTACTGAAACAGGAAGCATTTGGCTTGTGGGATGGGGAAGCATGCTGCGGCATTCTAATGCAGCTCTCAGTAATGGGGATTTCCAAAATGCACAAAGACGGGTAAGGGTAATATCCACACGAGGGTTTGGATAAGAGTCTTCTTTGCTGTACAATGTACGTGTGTGAAGATGCCAATAACTGGATTGTTTAGCTTTGGGCAGGAAACAGATGCTGCCCAGCAAAGGAAACATCTGTACGAAGGACAGACAGTTTGTGTCATGCTTGCCAGATCGATGGGAGAGAGTGGACTTGTTTCACATGCCAAATATGCCACAGTCTACCCAGGTGTGACTAACACTGCCTGGAAGGTGCAATGGATATGCTTCTTTTTTCCTTATGGTTTGAATTACTAGGCAGGTAGTCTGTAATAGCTAGAATGTGCTTCCTTTCTATTCCTTCCATACTTTAGTACAATGTTAATTTGTTGGCTACATACCACATTTGGAGTCATTTCTTTATATAGAATGCAAAATGAGGAGGGGAAGAAGGTCCATAGAGAGCTTCAGTTTCAGCAGAAATCTCACATTAAGAAGTTCATGGACAGGGAAATAACACAGAAGGGGCCATTCCTACAGCATATTATCAAAATGAGGAACGTTGTGGAGGTGTAGCCTTCTGAAACAGTGAAACATTTTACATAATAGGACTGGCCACCTGTTTCCTTTCCTAAACACTGTTAACAAAAAGCATTAGGGTTTCTCTACATGAGGCATTTATTGTGCACTCGTGATTCTTCACTCATGGTAGTTTGCGGGAGCTTTACACGATGTCATCCTCATCCAGGGCCTCTCCTGTGTTTTGCAGCCATTTTCACAGCTTTTTTTAGAGCAAGGAAAGTGAGGTATTATTTTCTATGTTCACGATAAATCGCTATGGAATGACCGTGTATTAGCACAATTCCGCTATATCACAGCTATACCACAGTGCCACCTTGTGCTTATGTAATGGAATATATAGAAAGGCAGAAAAAGAAAACCCCTGGGGGGAAAACACATGTAAAGGACCCGCACTTACTCCCGCAAAGAAAACAGAAGAAGAAGCCGTGGTAAAGTGCGTGAAACACCTCATGCAGAGAAGCCCTTAGTCTCTAAGGGATGGGTTAGAACCCACTATTGGGTTTCAGCCTGACAGAAGGGGGTCACAATGGCAGTACAGCCAGCATCCAAGTATATGGTAAAACATTAAGAAGCAAATCCCCACAGAGATGTTTGGGCTAAATGTATGTCCTGGGCCTGAAAAGGCTGGAGAGTGTCAGGCTGCAGCGCAGCATTTTGAGGTTGTTTGCACTTTGAGGTTGCGTATTTGTTCCTATACATGTGAGTACTTTGCGGAGTAGTGAAATCAGCTGTAAAAGCCATAAAATAACTACAATGCCTCCCTCCCAAATCTAGAACACTGAGAGGAATGGAATGAGTAACCGCGATTAGTTGAACTCCAGCATGCTTTTTCAAAACAAATCTGTAGCGCATGATACCAGCACATTGCAGTGACACCACCACTCCGTTGGCTAAAAGCTATCTGTCAGCCCGCTTCTGAAAATGCACTTGGAACAAAGACTTTTGAATCAACTCTAAAGGGGTCACCACGCTATTCTGTTGTGGCAAAAACTACAAAGAGCCCTGCAGAACCTTAAATGCTAACAAATTAATGGCATCATAAGCTTTTGTGGCCCAGAGCCCACTTTATCAGATGCATGAAATATCCTCAGGTGGTACCATACCTCAGATGGATGGATGCCAAGAGGGAAAAGGTCATGAAATGCAAGGGCTAGTAGTGGTCTGTTACATTTCTATGCAGAGGTCAAATGTAAGAACATGATGGATCCACTGTGGTACTTACCCAATACATACACACTGGGATTACCAATGGAGTAGTTACAGACAAGTAAGCCAACCAACCATTCATTGTGTGCATTCCAGAGCATGCAAAGGCAGCAGATCAAAAAGGGATGTTTTTTCCCCACCCCTAGAAAAGTGGGGAGTGGGGGTGTTGATTGGACAGTAGCTAGTGGAAATCAGCACATGGGACTCCCTTAACAGAGGGGTAATATAGGATAAAGACTTCCTGCAGGAAACTGCTGCCATCTTGTGGTCATTTGTTTCCCCCTATCTTTTGACTGTATTGTTGGTAGTATGTTGACATTTCCAGTGGGGGTAGCTGCTGAAGTTCATTTTCTTTTGGGCAGGTTTCTTTGTCCGTAACCGAATCTGAATTAGCACCTCATGTAGATGGCTCACAGATCAGAGTTCTCAAAGCTAGGAAACATGTGTCTATTCATTTTAGAAACTGGAAGAACAGTTGGACCTTTCTAGATCTCCACTATGAGCAAGAAATACTGCAAAACGCAAACAGGAAACCCAAGGAGGCAAACAGTGAGAGCTCAGTTCCTGCTAGGGGAAATGAATTAGGGGGATTAACTATGCCTTAACAATCAGGTAAGATTGAGTTAAGAGTCTCACTTTTCAAGTGTAACATACACATGTTAATTAATAAGGAGAATCCTCTTCTCCTGATACGAGTTTGTTTTTAAGTAAAGATTTGCTCTGATGCTGATCAGTGAATCCAAGTATGAGTGGGCCCTGTGCAAAGTGGCCCCTAGGGTTGCCAGACGTCCGGCAAAAGGAGGGCATGTCCTCCTTTTTAGCCTGATGTCCTCCATCCGGCAGGCAAAACTAAAAACCTTTAAAATGTCCGGCTTTTGTAATATTTTATGTTCAAGAAAAAGTGAATTTCTATATTTAAAACATTACTTATTTATCTATATGCAATATAATGTAATTGCCCACTACCTATTCCCGAACATTAAAAACTAGCTTTGTCCTAAGAAAAACCATAAAAATATTTTTAAAAGGCAACCCCGATCGCTCCCCTTCTCCCCTTTCAAACACGGACAGCACAGCAGTAGGAGGATCGGCAAAAGAAAAAAAAGAGGACCTTTGTAGGATTGGCTACTTACGCCTCTGATTCCAATTAGTCGCGCCCCTTTGAGGGAAGCCCTCGCACTGCCCAGCCCTCACCCCTCCTCCTTCGAAGTGGAAGCCCCAGCCCCAACCAATAAAAAGAGGGGAAGAAGCTTTTCTATTTTTTAAGCTCCCGCGCCTTTCCTTGAAACGTCACTTCTGTTCCCGTCCGGAAAAGGCTGAGAAAGGAACCAAATTTGAATCTGGTAACCTAGTGAGGCCGGATCTGGAAATCAACAGGTGAATTGTTCTTTCTGTTGGCGGACCTGACACCAGCCGCTGCGCGGAGGGCGGGCGAGGAAAGGCAGTTTGCGGACAGGCGCGCGGGGGGGGGGGGAGGTTACGTGCACGGTCGGGCCCTGCTGCGTGTAGTGTCAAGAGGCGTTCCCCCCCCCCCCTCACCAGCTTTGTGAAGACAGGCGGGTAGGCCCGTCTGTGGAGTTCTTCTGGCTCTCCCCTCCCCGGCTGCTGCTCTCCTATAGGCAAAGGCTGTGTGCTCCCCCCCCCCCACCCTCTCCATTTATCCTTGTAAGAGACTGGCTGAGGAAACCTCGTGGAGATTCGAGCCCAGCTCCCTCAGCTCTTCAGTCCAACACTCTCACCTCAACATCCAAATGGCTCTCGCTTGCTGAGTTCTCCTTCTGATACACTTGTTGATGTACCTTGTCCTGGTGCCTAGTGAATACTTTGCGCCTCACGAACATGCGAACGATGGTGGCGGTCATGTTATTGAGCATCCTATATTGCATACTGCAGTCGGTGCTGCCCAGTTGGATGACTGGCTGTGGCAGTGAAGGAGACATTTATTTCACTGAAAGTCAGGGAGATGTTGAGAAGACTTAAGGAAAGTGGTCGAGAAGAAGAGTGTAATAGTTTTATGGCAGACGTTAAGTTGATGTATGAAGCATGCATTAGTTACTTAGAAAGGTGGTTGAAACCTTTTGATGAATTTCAGTGCTTTGGTTGGATGTACTTAAATAAAATCAAAGACAGTACATTTGATGACCTTTTGACGTGCATATTGTACCTGAAAGAGAAGGGTATTATTGTGGATGATGTGCAATTGTTTGACCAATACTGCAATCTTAAATCATTTGTGCAAGACAAGAATGAACAGTTTTTTGAAAGACTCTTGCATGAACAGTGGAGTTTATTTTTCCAAAGTTGCCCAAATGCAAGTTGCTTTTCAGAGTTACTTAAAAGTTGTGAATTATTCTTCTGTATCCCTGGACACAATGGCAATGTGGAAAGAGTGTTCTCCTTGATTAATGCTCAATGGACAAAGGAAAGGAACAGACTCTTAGTTGACTCTGTAAAGGGCATCATTCTCACAAAGTACAATTTGAAGGATCTTACCTGTGAACAGTTTTATGCATATGTGATTGCTAACGAGGATCTTCTGCGAAAAGTTGGCTCGTCCGAGAAATATGCTGTGTAATTAATAAAGATTATAAGGTAATAATTGTACAATTGGCTGTTTAAATAATGTTTTTGGGCATTTTGAATAAAAGCCTCCATTGAATTTATATTTATTTTTTAACATGACTGTTTCTTGGTCGGTTCACTAAGAGACACTTATTGGCAGCTATTGTAATAAAATTGTACTGATTGCGGGTTTAATCCGGAACGATTCAAATGAAACATTCAATACGTCCTCCTCTGTCCTCTTTTTTGTCTTTCTGTGTCCTCCTTTTGGTACCCATGTATCTGGCAACCCAGGCCCCTCCTCTGTCAGCATGTGCTGCTGGGCTTACCTGTCAGTGGCAGACCAGCAGCACCTGAAACAGCTGGGTTTAGCTGCCATTTCCATTTCCCACAATGCCCCAGAGCAAGGCTATATCAGAGGCATCATGGGAATTTTAAATGGTGGCAATACTCAGCCACGTGATGCTGCTCAGAACACCAGGCCAGAAGGGGGAGGGGATTTTAAGTCGAGGGCAGGGCAGGCATAAGTGATGGGCCCCACTGTTGTCTTGCGGGTTGGTGAAAGGAATTGCAGTATATTCTACAGGCCCAATCTGAATTGTGTAGGTGGTTAGACCGTCTTCTACCCACACCCATCTTTATGTGATAGCTCAAGTTAGGGAAAGATCATTACTGGTACACTATTTTCTGTGTACCAGTCCGGCCAACCAACCTAAGTATCAATCTTTATCATTGCTTTCAGACATAAGCCATGACCCTGTATACAAGCAGTATTTTGCTGTCTGCCTAACTAGTATTGAAATCTGCAGTAAATCTCCCAAAGGTAACCTGTTTGGTTGGAAAAATATCAACCGGAGCGAAGAACATATGCTTCAAATTTTGAACAGTTATTATATTCTTATTTATTATTTATTAGTAATATATAGTGCTTAATATTAAAAAAAATACCTAAGCAGTTCACATATAAATATTAAAAATCAGATTTAAATATACTATTAAAAACAATTTCAAACTACAATAACAATACAAAACAATATAAGGAACCGTAAAGATGCAGCAGCATATAATTAATTGCAATTATTTACAAGCCAGTGAAAGCCTGGGCCAACAAATGCATTTTCAGGAGGCCTTTGAAACATACCACATTTTCGGCCTCCCAATCTGCAGGGGGAGGGTTTTCCAGAGGATGGGTGCTGCCACCTGGAAGGCCCACCTTCGAGATATTATATGATGACATTCTCTTGGTCACAGAACAATCAGCAAGGCTTCTTCTGAAGGTCTTAAAGGTCAGCAGGATATATATAAGGGAAGGTGGTCTGACAGATATCCTGGTCACAAGTTGTTTAGGGCTTTATATGTCAACAACATAACTTTGAACATGGCTCAGTAGCTAATAGGCAGCCAGTACAGTTCCTTTAACACGGGTGTTATGTGAGCATGGCAGGGTGTCCCACGGAGCACTCTAGCTGCTGCATTCTGTACTAGTTGCAGTTGCTGAACCAGGTACAAAGGCAGCCTCACATAAAGCACATTACAGTAGTCTAATCATGGCTACCACTGCCTGGATCACTGTGGCTAGGCTGTCCCTATCTAGGAGTGGGTGCAGTTGACAAACCAACCAAAGTTGGTTATGGGCATTCCAGGTCACTGAAGTCACCTGGGCCTCCAGTGACAAAGATGGTTCCAGGAGCACCCCACAACTACATACCTGCTCCTCTAGAGGGAGTGCAACCCCATCCAGAACAGGCAAACAATCCAATTCCCTTACCTGGGAACTGCCCACCCATAGGGTCTCTGCCTTATCAGGATTCAGCTTCAGTTTATTAGCCCTCATCCAAGCCGTAACTGCATGCAGACACCACTTCAGAATCTGCACGGCCTCTCCTGTTTCAGATGTCACAGAGAAATAGAGCTGGGTCATCAGCATACTGGTGACACCTTGCCCCAAATCTCCTAATGACTGCTCCCAATGACTTCATATAGATATTAAATAACATTGGGGACATTTGGGGACAAGATAGTGCCCTGTGGCCTCCCATAGTTCAACTGCCAAGGTGTCGAGGCACAGTCACCCAATGTTATTCTCTGGAACTGACCCTACAAGTAAGAGCTGATCCACTGTAGAACAGTGCCTCCAACTCCCAACTCACAGAGATGGTCCAGGAGGATACTGTGGTCAACAGTATCAAAAGCTGCTGAGAGATCAAGAAGTAACAGAGTCAGACTCCCCCTGTCCCTCTCCCAAAGAAGGTCATCCATCAGGACGCCCAAGGCCCGAATCCTCTTTCCCCAAGCGAAGAGACTTCATGGCAGCCTAAGGGGTTACGCTTCTTGGAAGACAGCACATCAGAGACTTGTGGAGTCTTTTTTATAATGGTCTGTTTTATCTACAAGAATACAGATGGAGCAAAAGGTCAACTTTATTCTGAAGCAAGGTGAAGCTGCCACCATGGACAGGAAATTCCAGAAAAGGCAGCATACTGCTGTCTCCAATCTTCAACTCTGTGTGTGTGTGGCATCCAAAAAGTACTTTCCAGTCCAGAATGGAATGTCAAAGGCTAGCACTGTTCAGCTGATTCTACAGGGGGAGCAATGGTTGGCATACACTGGTAGTATGTGCTAGTCCCAATGCAACATCAATTGAGCAGCATCCTCACATCCTCAAACCCTAAACACTGCTGTTCAGCTCTCAGTGCACATATTCTGTAATAGATCAAGTGGAAAAAAACCTGATTTCCATCCCCATCCTCACATATGGGGGTGGCTCATGTCACAAAGTTATCCATTGTCCCCCATCTGTTGAGGAGAGCTTTGAAGCACTAACACCTCCCCTGTTGTGGGTTCAAAAACTGACATACTGCTTCCAATCTCTCCCCGTCCACCCACCCTAGTCACTACAAATCCTCTTAGCCCCAGATCAGGCAAGTTTTAGCTAAAATGTAAATGCACATAGCTTGCAATGAGAATCAAAATAAGCTTAGGACAGATACAGTTTTGATCCACTAATAAGAATCCAAAATAAATCAAGGAAAGTACCAAAGATTAGTAATTGCTTTGGACTGAAAAGATAAGAGTCTCTCTCTTAAAGCACTAGCAAACAGCAAGCAAAGCCATGATTATAAATAATAAAGCTAAACAGTAAAGAACTTAAATATATTTAAAATAAAGAAGATAGAAAATAATACTATTCCAAGCCAGTTTTGGCCAAGGCAATTTTACTTACCAGTTGAATAACTGAGAGTTTTTTACCCCAAGGGAAGTGGTTCAGAAGACGTGGCACACAAATAATTTATCTGATAGTCTTTGATGGCCCAAAACTACAATGATAAATGTCATATCTTCCAGTACAGACACAGTCATGAGTTGAATATCTTTGTACAGCTATCTGCAGATTTCAACAGGATACTAGTTAGGACATCTAAAATTTCATTATACTAGTTGGTAGGCAGTGCTAGTGTTTCTTTGTATTACATACTGTTTATTTTTAAATCTTATTTGGCAGTGGTTAGAATATTTCCAGTAAATAGATGTATTAATAAGCCTAAGCGTGTTCTTGGAATCTTCCCCAATGTCAGCCTTTTACATTTCAGGTGTGAAAACCACTTGTGAGAGGCTCAGTTGTTTATTTTCCCCCCTCTTAAAATATTTTTATTAGCTTTTAAACTGTGAAATACACCAAAACAAAGAAACTCCATAGAAAGGGGGGGGAGGGAAAGGAAAGGGGGGAAAAATAGAATTTTCTTACACTGATTTAAATGGCTCCATTACTGTAAATATGTATGAAATATATATCCATAAGTTTCAAAAAGTATATAGTAATACAATTATCAATAAAAATAGTTATGCATAAATATCAGAAAAGCAGACCAAATATCCATGTATTTACCCATGCGCAGGTGGTGTCTAAATACCACCTGCTCAAATGTTGAAAGCGTTATTAGATCCTCAATCCATTGTGTTGTAGGAGGTGAGCGTTTATCTTTCCATTGTTGTAAAATCAGTCTTTTCACTGTCAAGAGGACGCGGAAAATCCACATGCAATGTCCTTGTGATAAATTCCATACAACAGGTATACAATTTAAAAGAACATGTGCATCAGTAAATATTAAGGAGCATTCTAATACTAGATTTATCCATACAATAACCTCAACCCAAAAAGAAGCAACCACTGGGCATTGCCAAAACATGTGTGTAAACGAAGCATTCACTGTATTATACCTCCTAGTTGACTTAGACAAACCCTTATTAAAAAGACGCTGTGGTGTCTAATAAACATGAAACAAAAGTTTTTGCTGAATAAGACGTAACCTAAGATCCATAGACCCTTCTGAAACAGATGCAGAAACAATGTTCCATTGGTTAGGCAAGATATGGCCCTCTAATTCCCTATTCCATTCATCTTTAAGCTCTGTGTATCATACTTATTAACTGGTAATAAGTATTTATAAACATGAATCGTAGGTCGATATAACTGCTCAGCCTCAATCAATGTATCCGATAGCGAAGGAGCATCTGAAGCTGAAAAAGCAGCCGGACCAAACCTAGATTCTAACAAATGTTGCAATTGCAAGTATTGCCATTCAGCTGAGGCAGGCAAGTTATATTTAGTTTGCAAAGCTGAAAATGACAAAAACTCATAATCGACATTCACTAATTGATCCAAAGTAAAAATCAACCTGCCTACCCAAGTCCGCCACAGGAACATTTTCTTATCAATTTTTAAATCTGGATTGCCCCATAAAGTCAGTTTAGCATGAGAAAATGGGACAAACTGTAATTGACGAGATATACTGTAATATGCCACACCTCTCTAACTGCCATAATTGTAGGAGGTACCCTGTCTGTTTTAGTATAGTGAGACCCTAATACCATCCATTTAGAGAGAGGATCCAGACATAAAGATTCCAAAACTGACCAAGGTGGATAATCTAATCTAAGTGGAAAAGACCAGAATTTAGAACTAGTCAACAAATAAGCCTGATGATAGAAGGCAAGATCTGGAAAACCAAACCCACCTTCTTTAGTTGCAAGTTGCATTCTTTTCAAAGAGATTTGTGGAGGCGAGGAACCCCAGAAAAAATTGCAAAACAAAGCATTACGTTTTTGAAAATAATTGCCAGGTATAAATAGAGAAATCCTACATAAAACATATACAATCCTAGGTATTATATTCATCTTAAGTGCATTAACCTTACACCACAAACTCAACTTAAGAGATGCCCATCAGTCTATATCTCGTGAGATCTTATTAATCAACTTACTCATATTAAGTTTAATCATTTGGGGATATGTCTCTAGGGATAAGTATTCCCATGTAAGTAATAAATTCTGGGCACCATCGGAATTGCCATTGAGTCAATGCACTCTGAGATATATTATCTCCAATTGGCATCGATTCCGACTTTGTCCAATTAATTAAATAGCCAGACAGATCACCAAAGTTCTTGATCACCTTCATCAAAGCAGGAACCGATGACTGGAGTTTCGAGATAAACAATAAATCACCAGCATGGAGAATAATTTTAAATTCTAAACAATCATGTGAAAATCCATGAATACTACTATTCTGTCTGATAGCACACGCCAGGGGTTCCAAACATAAATCAAATTTCAATGGAGAAAAGTGGACATCCCTGTCTAGTACCGTGAGAGGCTCAGTTGTACCTCTGGGTCAGCAGACTAACTGTAAAAGGTTTGCAAACCTGCATCTTAATCTTCTGTTCTGTCAGCTCCCTAAAAGCAAGTCTATACAGAGATGCTAATCAATCAAAACTAGCTTTCCGGCATACTTGTTGTTTGGCAGGGCCAACACATCAATGATCAAGATACACTTGGCTTGACAGGAAACGTGATTTAAAAGCTTTGGTCAAGATGATGGTGGGGCCTTCTAATTTTTTGTATCATGCCTGTCGAATATAAAATGCTGAGTTTATCTAGAAAGGGATATTAAGAAAGAATGAGTAATAAAAGAATTCAAATGTGGGGTTTGTGATAGGATACATTCAAAATTCAATTATGCAGTCCAGATAAAACTGGGGAGGGAGGGATATGTATTCAAAAAAGTATTTCATGAAAAATTAGTGAAGACCCTCAAAATTTTTATTGAAAGTTTTACACACAACACACTGGGCCTATTCATTTACACCAAGGGTGGGCAGAGAAGGTAGGTCTATTGGGAGATCTCCAGGTAATTTACAGTAGGTTGTTTACAAGGATCTCCAACTCCCAATATTTTAACAATAGCAAAAACAAACGGTCCTTTTAACTTCCTAAATTAGGCTGCTAAAATTAAGCTTGAGGGGAAGTGGGAGTAGATATGTGTGAAAAAAGATTTGTGTGCAAGTTCCTGTTCTGGTATTGCAAACAAATTCCTAGGCTAAACATGTATTCAATGGCACGTTGTTCATCAGTTCTACGTCTGCCTTCCTGAGCCACTATTTTGCAACTGGCTACAGTTGGTGGACCTCTCTATACACTTCTCTTCACCCCATGCATAATTTTATGCATCACCATTATGCCCCTTCTTACTCACCTCTTTTCTAACCTAAAAAGGCCCCAAATGTTTAACCCTGGATTCCAACTCTGGCTTGTCCTTCTCCCATGACAAGCCAGAGTCCCCAGGTTGCATGTCACACTTACTGTTTGACATGTCACACTTACTGTTTGAGCATCCCTAGGTTGTTTAGCAATCAGGCAACATGCACCAGCATGCTCGCTCATTCCCAACAACCCAGGATTTAATTTTCTTCCAGCAGTGTGGTGTGGTGGTTAGAGTGTTTGACTGGGCCTTGGAAGATCCGGGTTCTAGTTCTATGCCAGCTTGAAGCTCACTGGGTGACTTTGGGCCAGTCACTGTCTCTCAGCCTAACCTACCTCACAGGGTTGTTGTGAGGATGAAATGGAGAGGAGGAGGATCATGTAAGCTGCCTTGGGTTCCTTGCTCAAAAAGGTTCGCCATCACTGCTATATATGTTTATAATAAAAGAGGGGAAATGAATTGAAAACAGTAAACATGACTGATATTTTGAGCTACTGTTAAGGCCTTAAAAACCACAAATAAAATTGCCTGAAAACCACAACTTTGTCTTTCATGCTTAGGAAGTTTCGTTCCTGTGTATCGGAAAGTGCTTATCTGCAAGGAAACGTGGCAATTGGTTCTGAGCAATTTATGACAGTGCAGGTGTCATGGAGTGCTCTGTTGCCCTTCCCTCATTAATACCAAGTTTGCTGGAACACTTGTCAAAGCTTATTTTGTTTTTGCTTCAGCAAAAGGCTTCCATTTCAAGATACCGGTATTTACGCTTCAGCTTGAGGGGGAAAGTCTAGGTTCTCAAGATGGTGAACCCTGAGAGCATGGTTTACATTGCCTTAGAGTCTGTGATTGCAGTGTTTGCCATCCTGGGTAATGTCCTGGTTATTTGGGTGGTGAAGCTTACCCCAGAGTTTCAGAAGACCACCTACTACTTTATTGTCTCGCTGGCAGTAGCCGATATCGCTGTTGGGCTCGTGATGCCAGTGGCCATCGTGCTGAGCCTAGGAATCCTAGTCGTATATGAAGGCTGTCTATTCATGTGCTGCCTGCTTGTGGCTTTCACTCAGGCCTCCATCCTGTCTTTGCTTGCCATAGCAATCGACAGGTATCTGAAAGTGAGACTGCTTATCCGGTGAGTTATACCTGTTAGCTGATCTTTCAAGGGTGGTTTGGATACCAGGCCTTAAATGGTATCTTGTGAGAGATACAGAGGACTTGTTTGCATTAGGTGTTTCCTGTGGGCAGTATTACTGTGTGTTGATTTTTGTACCTGACCAATTCATTTTGTACATGTGCATTGTCAATTTATACACATTCGGTTGAATTTTAGAACTGGTTTGTGGAGGAGTAATTTTCATTCTTCAGTTTAGGTTTAAATAAAAATCTATGAACACCTCCCCAGGGTTGCCATCCTTGTTCAAAAAGATGACATTGTATGGGGACAGTGAAGGGAAAGAAAACAATTGTAAGCCTATGGTAGTTTGTTTAATTCACTGTACAAAGTCTAGAGTACCTTTAGGTGTTAAACAGTTGTGCAAACTTAGCACAACTAATGGTGCAAGTATAAATATTCATAATTTATAAATATAAATTATATTTATAACTGCACCATTCAGAAAATTTCTTTTAAAAAATGGTTAGAAAGTGTGCTGTTTAACACCATGCATGCCTGAATCTGCACTTTCAGAAATGCAACCCTGACACTCGGAGAGATCTTTTTAAAGGTCGAGTGCTAAACAGTCCCAAACTTTGGCCCCTTAAGGGTTAAGGGGAATTGGAGATTAAACAGAGTGGCTTTACCAAGGATTACGTTATTGAAAAGAATTAAAGGCATACCTTCAAAAAGCCAGACAAAGGCTTGTCTTCAAAGCATCAACTAACACGGTTAGAATTATTTTATATTAAGACAGTCACATTAAAAGCAATGGTGCTGTGTAAATTTACTAGGAACTCTGTGTGTGTGTGTGTGTGTGTGTGTGTGTGTGTGTGTGTGTGTGTGTGAGAGAGAGAGAGAGAGAGAGAGAGAGAGAGGTACTGGCAGTGGGGTGGGGTGGGGTGGGGTGGGGGAATGGGAATAATAGGCAGTGAGGGAAGAGGGAAGGAGGGCTGCTTCTGTTCATTTATTTGATTTATACCCTGCCGAGTGCCTTTCTACCAAAACATGTCACTCAAGGCAGCTGTAAAGGGACTGTTGGGATGTAAAGAGCGTGAACTGAAGCAAGAAAGGGAACACCTTCAGAGAGAAGTATGGCTCAGGGTGGGAAGTGAGTGGGTCACAGCAGACAGGAAAAGCCATTAAAGAAGGGACCTAGCTGGGCTTGTGAGCTTAGAGAGGCAGCCGCCAGCCAGCAAGCTGCTCACCTCTATGAAGCCAGGCAAAACCTTGGCGAAAGACAGAAGGAGCGGAGCAAAGCTAGCTGGATTTCCCCCCAAAGTGGTGGTAATGAAGGAGTTCCACCAAGCTGATGGACTTGGCAGAGAGGGGCTAGTGGTGTTGGGAGGGGGAGGGAAGTGTCTGTTATAGTACCTCTCCTCTCCTGCTTTTTCTGTGCATGTTTTATTGCAGTGATGGCGAAACTTTTTGAGCCAAACTGCAACACAAAACCAACTTATTTATTTCAAAGTGCCAACACTGCAATTAAACCTGAATACCGAGGTTTTAGTTTTAGAAAAACAACTCATACAGTTGTCCGAACTAATTATCATCTTTTGTCTTAAAAGAAAAACACAATAACAGAGTTTTCAATGATACAAACAGTTTTTTGTTGGAAAAAAATCAACTCAAAAAATTATTATAGTACTACATTGTACACATAGCCTGAAGGGAATTTATACAAACTTTTTAAATAATTAGGCACATGTATTTTTGGATAAGGGATTCTCAACTTGTAATATGATTATATGCCAGACTGAAATTGTATGGGGCAAGCTTTACCCCGGGTCCTTTCCCTGCTTCTACAGGTGTCGGATTAGTAAAAATCAAAGTCATCCTGTACTAGGATGAGCAAGATAAACAAGAAAACTAAACGTGCTGAACACATTTTAAACACTTTATGTCTTGGACTGCAAACACTGCATTAGGTAAAAGTTTGCATTGGGCATGCTTTTGCACAATGAATGTGATTTTTGCTATTGCATGCATGCTGATAATTTGTCAAACCTTGGCTCATACTCCGTTAGTTTGAGAGCAACACATGCAGCACTCAGGTCAACTGTTAGGGCTTTACATCCAAGCCATGCTCTGTGCATCATTCTTCAAAATCTTTTAAATGTGATAACAATGTAGAAAAGAATTCTGTAACAGGAACTCTAGAATAAAATCATTCTGTTCCACACTGTGAGAAAGAACAAGATCAGTAGTGTTTTGCAGAAGGGGGCGGTCTTTTCGCGATCTGGTGACCAATGGCTCGAGTGCCCCCAGAGAGGTCCCTGCGTGTCAGCTGTGGCACCCGTGCCATAGGTTCGCCATCACTGTTTTATTGCAATGAACTATGGAGGCAAGAGTTTGCCTCTTGAGCAACAGAAGGGAGAACGAGAGGGAGAAGGGGGAAGAATTCCACTGGATTCCTCTTATGGGAGAACAATTAGGCTCCAGGACTGGGTCAGCAGTCCTAGCTACAGGCCACAATGGCCAAAACCCGAGTTTCAGCATTACAACTCAAACAATGGCAAAAAAAATCTTGTCTCTGGTGGCTCATTGAAGTTGAGATGGCGCTGTTAAATGGCTTTTTCCAGGTGCAGTGTATCATGTCTTAAATAGTAGAATATCGGGATGCTTGGTTACAAACAAAAAAGAAGAAATTAGAAAGACAATGGCCCAGTTCCCGCAAACATGGAGGGGGAGATAAGCCATGGTGGCTTATTTCCCCTCCCCACCCCCACACACATGCTGGTCACATGCCGGGGAGATTTGTATAATTACCCTTGGCAGCACAGCTTTGTATCATTATCCTAGATCAGCCCATAGGATCTGGGTGGCTTACCAGGGTTTTGCAGGACAAAACAAGCCACGCTGCAGGAGGGTAATTATGCAAATCCCCCCAGCCCATGCATGGGGTAGGGGGGTGGAAATTAGCCACCATGGCTTATTTCCCCCCTCCGTGATCATATGAACCCAGTCAATGCATGGCATAGCGGCCTTAGAATAACCGAATTGTATTCAGACAAATTGCAATTATTATTTTTTAAAGTTGTTGGTGAATTAATTATTTCCAGTGGGGTGTGTCCAGTGGTGTCCCTCCACTGATGGAAGGCTCTTTGATCCAGTAGTCTTCCATCTTCAGAATGGGGAGGGCAGCAATTTTCATCAAACACCCCCCCCCCTCTGCCTGCCCCACCAAATCTGAATGGGGTGGGAGCTGATTTTTGCCAAATCCCCCTGCACAATCTCCTATGCTGTCCCGAAGGGTTCTCCCACCCTCTGGAACAGGTTTAGTGCGGACGGGAAATTGATTTAATTTCTAGACAAGTAAGATACGAATGATTTCCAGGAGCAGGAAGGATGGAAGATTTAGAAGAGTGTTAATGGCTTTCTTCATAAGGTCAGGAGGGATCCTGATAAGAGTCCTATCAGGGAATCAGGAGTACCATTTGAGATTTGGAGGTTGGGGAAGAGGTTAAAAGAAGCCAAGATTCTCAACAAGGTATCAGTGCACACCCTTTGATAGATAACCTTTTAAAAGGTGTATTTTAAGAACATTTGTTTTGATTAGTATAACTCATAACTTTAGCAGTGTTATGTCTGTCAACCTTTTTATTTTTAAGAAGAGATGTGTGCTTTCGACTGCCAGGAACAACCATTTTGTTGTTTATAACAATAGTTAGTGTTTGTGAAAACCAGTGAGCTCACCAGAAATGTAGAATGCTCCTGAGTCTGAAATCCTCCCTAAACTGACCTCTTTTGCGGAAGGGGCACCCCTCAGTAGGGTCTTCCCAAGAGCTCGTATTTTCTTAAGAGACTTGCCTCTGAGGTGAAAGGCATAATGCAAGAGCATTACTTATGCCTCTTGACTGGGCTCCCTAAGACAGCAGGATCTATCTCACACTTTGAGCATTGATGTATCAAAGTATATCATATCACTTGATGTGGGATTTAATTTTTCTCCCCTAAAACAGGTATAAAATCATAAGCACTGAGAAAAGAATCCAGGTGATTCTGGGAACCATCTGGCTCTTATCACTCCTGGTGGGATTTGTTCCCATGTTTGGTTGGGCAGAAGAAAAACCAAGAAACTCAAGCTACGAGAAATGCCGGTTTACCAAGCTTATGAAAATGGAGTACATGATATACTTGAGCTTCCTTGTTGGCACCCTTGTCCCACTGATTCTCATGTGTGTCCTTTACACAAAGATTTTCTGCATCATCCGAGCAAAGCTGAAACACTGTTCAATGAATGCCAAAGGGCAAGGAAAATTTTATAGGCACCAGCTCAAGACTGCCAAGTCTTTGGTCCTGGTCCTCTTCTTATTTGCTGTCTGTTGGCTGCCGATAAGCATCATGAACATCATACATTTCTGTTTTAATAAGCCCATCCCACTGTATGTAGTATACATGGGCATCCTTCTTTCCCATTCCAATTCAGTCATGAACCCCATCATCTATGCTTTCAGAATAAAGAAGTTCCAAGAAGTTTGCCTTCAGATTTTAAGAACCTATATTCTGCATAGGGATCCAATACGTGTCACACCTGATGTAAACGGTTTATCTGAAGCACTATAGCTGCCTTCTACAGAATCGGACCATTGGTCTACTTAGCTGGGTATTTTCTGTTCTGACTGGCAATAGCTCTCCAAGGTCTCAGACAGGGGCCTTTCCCAACCCTCCTACCTGCAAGCCTGAATTTAACTGGAAGTGCCAGGGAGGGATTGAATCTCGGACCTTCTTCACAGACAATACATGCTCTGCCACTGAGCTAGAGCCCCTCCCTGCTACATCACCGCAGCAACGATAAATCAGAACCTGAACAGACACTGCACTTTCAAGGTACGTCCAGAATGTTATCTGCAATTATGATCCTCACCCCTCTCATTCGGCCTCCTTCCTTTGTTGTTCCCCGCCGCTGTCGAAAGTTAGACTGTACATTCCTCGGGACAAGAATCTGTCATTTTTGTCCACATTACATGGTAAAGCACCTTCCACACTCATGATGCTACAGTAATAAAGAATGAAGTGGTCAACTGAGGTCTGGATCTTAAGAAGTAGCAGCAGTTTGCAACATCACAGCTCGGAACGGATCACTTGAGTAAGTTTTAAGTCTCCTCTGTGTCCTGTTTTTCCCAGTCTGTTCTTTCTGGGGAGGTGGCAGACCAATACACAGCATAAGATTGCCAGACTCCATCCTAAGAAGGTATTGTTCAGTCAGTAAAATGAAGGGTAAAAAAAAAAGAAGAAAAGATAATCAATCCAAGGGTAATCTTTTGAATGAATCTAGATGAACATGATGTACAGGCCTGTGGCTTACGCTGGCTCACCTTGTCTGAGCATGGAAAACTAAGCAGGGTAAGGCCTGGTTATTACTTGGACGGGAGTAGGGATGTGTAACCGCTCGCCTCGAGCAGGCGTAGCAGGCCGAAATCGGCCCCGCTCATGTCCGCCAGAGACTCACTTTGATATAAGAGTGTTTTGGATTACAAACACGGTTCCGGAACGAATTATGCTTGCAATCCAAGTTATTACTGTACATGGATTTTGACATTCTTTAGTGATTTCTGCTAACGCATGCCAGTCAAGCTGCTGTTAAAGAGAGCTTTCGTTATTGGGCAGTATAGAAATGTAACGAATAAATAAAAGGCATAGGAGCATCATCCCATGGCACTCCCAACACCTGGCAACCCACATATACACTAATCTAGCACTACATCTGGTGACCGGCCAGATGGGTGATTTAAAAATATAATAAATAAATAAAACCATGTGCATTTTGGCTAAGCAAGCAAGAAGCCTTCACACATGTACCACTGTTGGGATGAAGGTGTGTGTAAATTGTAATTAATATGCTGTAGGGTATGTCAGCATTTGCCAAAACCAACACTGTAAGGGAAGCTAAAAGTAATTGTAACTGCCTGCAGCAAGTTTACCTGTGTGGTTCCAAACATGCGCCCTCCCTTCACCCACCCACCCCAGCATTCAGTCGCATGCATACACAAAATGTAGCTTCTCTCTCCACTTGCCCCTCACTCTAAGGGCTTCTCTGCTTTAGGTTTTTAACCTGTTTTCATCCGCCACTTTACCGAGGCTTCTTCTTCTGAATTCTTTGCAGGATTAAGATTGGCTCCTTTACACATTTCTTTCTCTGCCTTTCTATATGTTCTATTTACACAGCCACAAGGTGGTGCTGCGGTTTAGCAGAATAGCAGAAATACACGACCAGTTTGTAGCCTTTTATAGCATCCTATCCCTTTAATAGCTCATTATCCTCCTTAAAAAACTGCGGAAATTCTCAGAAAGCACGGGAGAGGCTCTGGAGGATGACAACATTGTGTAAAGCACCCACAAACTACCATAGGTGAGGAATCATGAGAGCACAATAAACACCTTGTGTAGAGAAGCCCTAAATATCTCAAGATGATCCTAAATGAGCCACTTTTCTATAATGCCTCCATTTTGATGAGAGCCTTATCAGGAGTCATCCCCCGCTCTCAAATGCAGTAGCTCTGTCATTTCCTCTCCTTGGACTTATTTAAGAATAGCACTAGTTTCAATGTTTGAACCAGTTGCTAGCACTAGTTTTCTCAACATTTGAACCAGAGAGCTTTGGTTATTTGGCAGTATAGAGATGATGATGATGATGATGAACATAATAATGGAGGTTTCTTGCCTGTTTTACCTATCTAGACTCTGCCATACTGTATGCACCAAGTGTTCAGCACTTTATGATTCACAGCTGATTATATGAAGGGACCCAACAGTTTAAAAGCATGGGAGAAGTTTTCTTTGTGTTGTTCGGTCTCTGATAGCTTATTTATACATGCAAGTCACAACAGTGCTGCATTTGTCAAGTGATTAACATGCATGTGTAAACAAGCCATTTCGGCAGCTTCATGTGTAATTAGCACAACTGCTGTGCTAATGCTTTTTGGTAGCAAGGTAACAGTACATGTAGCCAAAAGCATCTCACATATACAAAGTCATTTCTGTATTGCTTATGCACATGCAAAGCTCCCATTACTTTATAACAATCTCATCAATACAATAAAGTACCTTATCTTTTAGAAGTTCTGAAAATTATAATTCATTGGGAATGTTCCAAGGGCAAACTGTACTCTCAGAAATACAGAAAAAAAATGTATGTTTACTGTACCTATTTTACAGATTTCTGTGCTGTATTTCAGAACTAAGATGTCTGTATTATGAATACTGTATATATGCATTATATATAAATATATGCCTACTGCATGGCAGAGAAGGCGGCAAAGGCGGCATACTTTGCCGCCTCCATCACATCCTCAAGTAGCCGTACAGCTGAGCTTTTCTGAGTGGTTTGGGGGTTACTTTCATCTAACCCAGTGAACCCAATACTGGAACCCTCGGAGGCCCACTGTGAGGAGTTTGCAAGACACTTCAAGGATAAAATCGCTCACCTTCATGCTGACTTGACCACCACTATTGCTGCAGTGCCTGTTGAGGTGTCCACTGCATCATCTTATTCTGTTTTGTGGGATCAGTTTGTTTTTGGAACCTGAGGATGTGGACAAGATGCTGGCATCTGTTTGACCCACCACATGCTCTCTTGACCCTTGCCCTTCATGGCTTATTTGAGCTAGCTGCGGGGGACTGACCGGATGGGTGAAGGGAGTGGTGAATGCATCATTGCATGATGGTATGGTCCCTACTGCCTTGGAGGAGGCAGTGATGCAACCACTACTGAAAAAACCCTTCCTGGATCCAGAGATCTATGCCAACTATTGTCCTGTCACAAATACCCTATTCCTGAGTAAGGTGCTCGAGTGGTGGTGTGGCATCACAGCTGTAGGTGCTCTTGAATGAAACCGATTATCTGGATCCATTTGTCTTCAGGCCCAGTTTTGGGACAGAATCAGCCTTGGTCGCCCTGATGGATGGGGGAGAGGGATGGGGAGGTGCGACCTGGTTACTTCTTCTGGATCTTTCAGTGGCTTTTGATACCATTGACCACAGTATCCTCCTGGACCACCTGAGTTGGAGGCGCTGTCCTACAGTGGTTCAACTCATACTTGTAGTGTTGGTTCCAGAGAATAGCATTGGGTAACTGCACCTCAGCCCCATGGCAGTTGAACTTTGGGGTGCCACAGCATACCATCTTGTCCCCAATGTTATTTAACATCTATATGAAGCTTTTAGGGGTGGTCCTTAGAAGATTTAGGGCAAGGTGTCACCAGTATGCTGACGACACCAAGCTCTATTTCTCTGTGAGATCTGAAACAGGAGAGGCTGTGCATGTTCTGAACCGGTGCCTAGATGCAGTTGCTCGTTCCATCTGTGGAACACACAAAAAAAAACAAACCAGTGACATCCCTATGCAGTTATGGCTTGGATGAGGACTAATTTATTTTCTTTTTATACCACCCAATAGCTGAAGCTCTCTGGGTGGTTCACAGCATTTAACAAGACAGTCCCTGCCCGCAGGCTTATAATCTAAAGAGACACAACGAACAAGGAAAAAGGAATGGGGAGGGAAGGGGGAATATTAATACTCCTGGCAGGATGTGACAGTAGAGGGAGGAGCCTTCAGGAGGGCAGCCTTTCAGCAGGGCTGGTGGAATGGCCCTGCGCTCCCTCTCATCTCCCTCTGCTCAGCCTGCTGGAATGGCTGGTGGTGGTGGTGGTGGCAGTTGAATACTCAAACTGAATCCCAGTAAAACAGCCTATGGGTTGGCAGTTCCTAGGTATGGGAATTGGGCTGTTTGCCTTTTCTGGATGGGGTTGCACTCCCTTTAGAAAAGCAGGTACATAGTTGGGGGGTGATCCTGGATCCATCTGGTAGCCCCGAGCGTGCACTACCTACCTACCAGCTCGTAGATACACCAAATACACCTGTTCCTGGATAGGGATAATCTAGCCAGTGATTCATACACTGCTAGCCTCACGACTACTGTAATGTGCTCGGCAGGGGGCGGACCTTGGCCTGGTTCAGAAGCTGCAGCTAGTGCAGAATGCAGCAGTGAGGGTGCTCACTGGGACACCCAGCTATGCTCACATAACACCTGTATTAAAAGAACTGTACTGGCTGCCTATTAGCTACCGAGCCATGTTCAAGGTTATGTTGCCATACAAAGCCCTAAACAACTTAGGAACAGGGTATCTAGATTTCCCTTATATACACCCAACCATTAAGATAGTCAGACAAGGCCTTGCTGGTCATTCCAAAATTATCAGAATGTTGCTGTGCAATACCTTGATAATGGGCTTTCTCAGTAGCTGTGCCAACCCTGTGGAAAAAACTCCCGAATGCATTTCTGGAGCCAGAAAATTTGGCATCTTTCAAGCACCTCCTGAAAACTCACCGGTTCACCCAGGCTTTCCCTGGCTCATAATTAACCATGCTGTTCCATTTTAATGCTCCTGCAGTGCTCTGTATTATTGAAATTGAATTTTTAAAATTGTATGTTAAATGTGATTTTAATTAGGGATTCTTTTTAATACTTCGCAGTACAGAAATAGTGCCAAGATAAAATAAAACTCTCAAAATCACTGTGGTAGGGTCAATTGTTTGGCTCACTTTCTGAAATACTGACACCCTTGTTCACCTAAGATGAATAAAATGTACCTATTCAATAGTAAAGACTTTTTAATACAGACAGGATTCATGCTCCAGGACTAACTATGCCTCTGTGTACGCAACATTCAAGTGCTTCCAATAGAATTTACAGGTATACAAGGAGAGCTGGGATTAAGTTGCAGATACTATTTTAGGAGGCAATTGAAAAGGTTATCCTAAATTTCTCCACATATAAAATGACGGTGCTGTGAGGGATGCATTTGACATTTAATTGATTGTCGACTGTATCTAGAAATTATTATAAACTGTAATTTTGTATGTAAATAACTCTATCATGTAATAGTGAATGGCTAAAACATATGTAAAAGCTGGGGGTTGAATTCAGACTTAATCATATTTAGAATAGGCACACTGAAATCAATAGGATTTAAATTAGTCATGACCACTTAAGCCCCATTAATTGCACTGGGTTTACTCAGCTGAGGGTTTTATTATACAGTCACCCTGCCTCATCCTCCGGGTTTTACAGGGGATCCAGATGTCACCATTTTCAATTTGTAACCCTCTCATGTTTTCCCACTGCTTCTTCTGTGTTCTTGCCAGAAAAAAATCCATTGAGGAAAAGTTGGAATAGCAGTACAATCCCTTTTTACTGGTAGCGCTAGGAGAGGTTTGGTGAACATATAGGAAACATGGACTCTTGAACAGGTTCAACTGTAAGAGGAACACTGAGGCCCACAAATTGACAGCAGGTATAGAGGAGTATGCACCCTACATCGAATCCTTAGCCAGGCAAGGACAACTTTCTGGCTGTGATCCGAGAGGAACAGAAGATCAACCAACTTCATAGGAATTGCAGCCAACGAGAACATTAGCTGGATGGCTACTGCAATAGCAGGATTTCACTTACAAAGTCGTTTCATCCAGGGGTCAACAAATGATAGACTTTGAGAGCCCCCTGAATGCCAGTGTGACTGCGGGAACAAGCCCGCACCTATCTACTGAATTCCTGCCTCTCAGCTGCCAAGTGCCTCTTACACAGCTGCAGGGACAAGCCCCCACCCATTTCACACATGCATGGCTGAGCAGGGGCTCAGCCCAAGTCCCTTGGAAGCTCAGCACAACAGAGAAAATACCCAAGCACTTTCCCCAACATGGAGGAGGGCCAGGTATGGCACAACCACAAGTTGTCAGGCTACTAAGGCCAGGTGAAACGTGCAGCTGCTTGATTTCTGACAACAGGATTCAAATGTAAATGTGAACTACTCTTAAGTAAAGTTGTATCTTTAAGTTTGTCTACTATGGCCTTAGCAGCTTCAGTAGGGGTGTAAAAGTAGCAAGGAAGATTCATCACTTGACATTGCAAGAAGCTAACATGTCCTTCAGTCCCCATCACTTTAACAAATGTTAATGTGTACCAGCATCCATTTATTTTAAATGGCTGCAGAGTGACACAAGGTAAAACATGCAATTTCATTCATTTTACTTTTTGGCATCATTTGTGCAAGGTATAAACACTAACCTGAGTATTTCTACATGAGAGTTAAATTGCCATCAGTCAATCACAGTCTAGGAATGTAACTATTTCTGCAGTTACCAGAAAGAAAGTACAAAAAGGGTACAGATGTTTTAATTAAGAGTATCAGTCATAAGATTAAAGATGTCAGGAGTAAATGCTGTATTTAGACAGTTGCCTGTGCAGACTTTGACAGCGTCTTCAGATCCAAGATGCACTTGGCAATGCTCTCCTTCTCCTGCAATACAGAAGAAAATGAATATTTTGAGTGGAAGAAATAACAGGGGGGGGGGGGGGAAATACCATGGATTAAACTAGATGACCAGTATTCTAGCCAACTAGCTGGAAATCAGAGCACTCTGGTTTAAGTCACACATACCGAATTTTTCGCGCCATAAGACGCACCGGACCATAAGACGCACTTAACCATATGGCACCAAAAAAAAAAAAAAAAAAAATTTTTTTTTAAATCAGCTGTTCCGTGGGGAATCAGCTGAGAGGCGCCCTGCCCAGGAGGCCTCCGCTCTTCCGGACCAGCAGAGGAAAGTAAAATAAAAATAAATAATAAATTAATATATAATAATAATAATATATATTTTTTTAAAAAAATCAGCTGTTCTGTGGGGAATCAGCTGAGAGGCGCCCTGCCCAGGAGGCCTCCGCTCTTCCGGACCAGCAGAGGAAAGTAAAATAAAAATAAAATAATAATAATAATAATAATAATAGTTTTTTTAAAAAAAATATCAGCTGTTCCGTGGGGAATCAGCTGAGAGGCTCCCTGCCCAGGAGGCCTCCGCTCTTCCGGACCAGCAGAGGAAAGTAAAATAAAAATAAAATAATAATAAAATAATAATAATAATATTTTTATTTTTTTTTAAATCAGCTGTTCCGTGGGGAATCAGCTGAGAGGCGGGGGCTTCCCCCACCCTGCCCAGGAGACCTCCGCTCTTCCGAACCAGAAGAGAAAAGTAAAAAAATAAAAATAAAATAAATAATAATTATTATTATTATTTTATTTTTTAAAAAATCAGCTGTTCCACGGGGAATCAGCTGAGAGGCGGGGGCTTCCCCCGCCATGCCCAGGAGTCCTCCGCTCTTCCGGACCACCAGAGGAAAGTAAAAAAAAATAAAAAAATAAAATAATAATAATAATTTTATTTTTTTTTAAATCAGCTGTTCCACGGGGAATCAGCTGAGAGGCAGGGGCTTCCCCCGCTCTGCCCAGGAGTCCTCTGCTCTTCCAGACCAGCAGAGGAAAGTTAAAAAAAAAAAATTTTTTTTTTAAAAAAAAAAATCAGCTGTTCGGCGGGAATCAGCTGTTCCGTGGGAATCAGCTGTTTGGCGGGGGCTTCCCCCGCCCTGCCCAGGAGTCCTCCGCTCTGGACCAGCAGAGGAAAGTTTAAAAAAAAAATTTTTTTTTTTTTTTACTGTATTCACTCCATAGCACAGACATTTCCACCTAGTTTTTTTTTGGGGGGGGGGAAGTGCGTCATATGGAGCGAAAAATACAGCACTTGAAATTATATGCTAGACATAACTGAATATTCCATATTCCTTCATTAGAATCAAGAACAAATTCTATTGACTTTTATTCACCTGAACCACAGTCTAGAGTTAAGCATGCCTAAACCCACTGAAATCAACAAACTTAAAGAACTTACATCTTTGGATAGTAGGCCTATTTTAAAACAACATTCTAATTCTTAACTTTTATTACATTCATCCTTTTGTAATTTGAGCTATTAAACATATACATTCTGTAATTCACATTTATTAAAAAGTTTGTTTGCATTTTTGAAGGACCAGGTCCGCAGCTTGGGGGTCATTCTAGACTCCCAGCTGTCCATGGAGGCTCAGGTGTCAGCTGTGAGCCAGGCGGCGCTGTATCAACTCCATCTGATACGGCAGCTGCGCCCCTAGCTTCCTAATCATCTGCTCCCATCAGTGGTTCATGCCTTGGTCCTCCTCTAGCCTAGACTACTGTAATGCGCTCTATGTGGGGTTACCCTGGAAGACAGTTCGGAAGCTACAGCTGGTACAGAACGCGGTGGCTCGCCTGATTAAAGGCAGCCGCTGGCGGGATCACATCACGCCAGTGCTCAAGGAGCTACACTGGCTACCAGCTGCTTGCCGAGCCAAATTCAAGGTGTTGGTTTTGACCCTTAAAACCCTATACAGATCCGGTCCAGTCTATCTCAAGGAGCGTCTCCAGCAACACCAAGTAGGCCACTCAACGAGATCTGCCACAGACGGCCTTCTCCTTGTCCCTTCAGCCAGAGCAGCTAGACTGGTGGGGACTAGGAAGAGGGCCTTTTCTGTGGCGGCCCCCGTACTGTGGAACTCTCTCCCGAGTGACCTCCGCCATGCCCCCTCTCTGCTGAGCTTCTGCCGCTCATTAAAAACTTGGCTGTTCAGGCGGGAATATGGGGTGGGTTAAGATTTTTTAAAAATTTATGTTTTAAATGTATTTTATCTTGTTTTTAGCCTATGTACATCGCCCAGGGTGGCCGGTTGCCAGCCAGATGGGCGATTAATAAATGTAAATAAACAAATAAATAAATAAATAGTAATATCCAACTAATCATGAGAACCTGCTCTTGCTTCAGGCCTGTATCTAAGTCAAAGACATATCTCTTCACCACTGCAAACATCAAAAATAGACGGGCGGCATCCTAAACTTCAATTCTAAATATCACACACCCTCCAGCAGGTTAGGTGGTATCTTCATCTAAAGAGGTAAATGCGAGGGGGAACCAAATAATCCTCCTAGCAGTGAAACGCCATCCACAAGTACTTATAATGTAGCATTTTCTAAGTACCTGCTGGGGTGTAATACTCTGCCTAACATTTTGCTCCACCCAGCTGATCATGTGATCTTGTTCCATACGCCGCTTGAGATACTGCACCGCCACTTGATAGTCTAGCCGCTTCTTCACTTCGTTGTATACAGTGAGCAGCCTCTCTCTGTAGTTGGTCTCTAGCAGCATAGCAATGCTGTTCTAGATCAGCAAAGAATCAAAATGTATCACTTTTCCGTTACCCTTCTGATCACAGTATTTCTGTGAAATTCGCTCATACATAAAATATCTTGTTTTTCTACGTTTAAAAGATTTACAGATATACATTGAAAAACCACAAGATGGACAGTTTGAAATAAAGTCTTCCATCTGCTCCACACAGATATAGTTCATAAATTTAGACATTAACTGCTATCTTTGTCAAACTCTTGTTTAGAACATGTCCCTTCTCCCAATAATAGTTAATTTTACATAGTTAACATGGGGTAAGTTCCACAAGACCATCCATCTGGTTTAGTACAACAATAGTATCAAATGAGATATCCTATCCTGACATGTCTTTCAACAATGACCTGGTTTGCACATAATGCTAGCCCATGGTTTATTTAACCCATGGGTTGTTGAATTCCAGGTTGTCTTGATGTGTGAACCCAGCCATGCTAAGAAACCATGGTTTGCTAACCACAAACAACCCAGAAAGAGTTTGCTACTAGCTTATGAATTCTGGGTTGTTTAAACCATGGGTTCTGGTTACGTGTGAACCCAGAACCGTGGGTTGTTCACACGTTGTTTCATGAGGCTACAGAGGTGGCACGCAAGAGTGGGGGGGGGGGGAACCCAGCCCATCTACATGCCAGTACTGCAGCGCTACAAAGACATTTGGGATACAGGGAGGGAGTGAGCAAAAGAGGAGGGAAATATCCCAGGGATTGACCCCACTGGTAGGGTCACTCTGTAAGAGTACAGTCCTACATATCTCTACGCAGAAGTAAGCCCCATTAAGTTCAATGGGACTTACTCCTAGGTAACTGTGGATGGGATTGCAACCTGAGTCATTGATCCAGGCCTGTATCTAAGACAGACACATCCATCTTCTCCACTGCAAACATGTTAGAACTTCATCATTTTTTAGACAGCCCTAAATATTTTCATCATGATCATAATATATTGATGTTAATGGCAAGATACTAATTTAGCCATACCATTGTTCCAAATTTCTAGTAATACTGCTCTTGGTATCTCTTTTATATTTAGCTGGAAAATATTTTAAAGACATTTAGAATATCTGTTCCAACAAAACTCCAGAATATCTTCCACACAAGTTTAATCAAGTGCTATCACAGATTGTGTGACTATTGTCAAAGAGGAAACAATGAAGGCACCAGAAGCACGAGAACTGAGAATACATACCACACAGTACAACTGTTAAGAGCTTATATTCTTGCTGTTGGACAGAATTTCTCAAGTTTACCTTTCTATTGCTATTGAAACTGTCTATATAATTTAATACTGTACCCTCTTGGCATCAAAGAGATAGTGGCGACCCTCAACTCTCCACTGATCTTTCTTCTCATCCTCAATTATCTTCTCAAGATAGCTTATCTTCTCATTTTTCACAGCTTCTGCTGCTCCAACTGTTTCCTGAAATTAGAAAGAAATACGCCAATCTCAAGAGAAATCCAGTTTTGCCAAGTCACACCTATAACCGATTACCCATTTCCACACCTTGATACAGTACTGGAAGAAGCTGTAGTTAATTAATTAACTAAATACATACCCCACCTTTTTTCCTGCAAGGAACCCAAGGCGGCTTACATAATCCTCCTCCTCTCCATTTTATCCTCACAACAACCCTGTGAGGTAGGTAGGTATAATTGGTATTAAATCTGAAAAGACTGAATATTAGCATGATTTAAGATAATAAGCACAAACTTTCAAACATAGTATATTCTCTTCTGTCCTTGCATGGACAAAAAGTACATTGGACAAAGTTCTCTATCTTCTACCATGTTTCTTGTTCTGATTCAGCTAATGTCATACAATGTGATATAATTTACATCAAATGCCCAGAGTATGGGAAACAAACAGGACAAACTTGAACTCTTAATACAGGAGGGCAAATACGACTTGATAGGTGTAACTGAAACTTGGTGGGATGACTCCCATGACTGGAATACAGCAATTGAAGGATATAACTTGTTCAAAAAGAACAGAAGGAACAGAAAGGGAGGTGGAGTCGCACTATATGTTAAAAATACATATATCTGCACAGAAATACAGGAAGAGGAGCATGGTAAATCCATTGAGAAAATCTGGATTAAAATTAATGGGGCAAAGAATAAAAGGAACATGGTGGTCGGAGTCTACTACCAACCACCCAATCAAGGAGAAGACGAGGATGAAACCTTTGAAAAGCAAATTGCAAACCTTTCAAGGAGGCATGATGTAGTAATGGGGGGACTTCAATTTCCCCGATATCTGTTGGGAGACAAATTCTGTCAAACATGGCCCCTCCAATAAATACCTGACTTGTGTTGCTGATAACTTCCTCCTACAGAAAGTGGAGGAAAGAACTAGACTTGACTCTAACCAACAGAGATGACTTAGAGGATAAAGTGGCAGTTATAGGGACTCTGGGGGAAAGTGACCATGTTATACTGGTCGGGGGGTGATTGTCACCTGTAGGCTTAGTTTTATTAACTTTTAGCATGGTTATTTTAAACTGCGTTTTTAAATCTGGTTTTAAACTTTTTAATTACATTGTTGTTATTGTTGGTTTTTATGTAGATTTTATTGTATGAATTGTTGTGAATTGCCCAGAGAGCTTCGGCTGTGGGGCGGTATAGAAATGAAATTGTTGTAGTAGTAGTAGTAGTAGTAATAGTAGTAGTAATAACAATAACAACAACAACAAGAGAGTTCTTGATTCTAATGGAAGCAAAAGCTGAGTGTAGCCAAACACATACCCTGGATTTTAGGAAAGCCAATTTTAATAAAGTCAGAACAATGATAAGTAAGGTTCCATGTCAAGTGACTCTAATGAGAAAAGGAGTTCAAGATGGGTGGGAGTTTTTTAAAAAAGGAAATTCTAAAGGCACAATTACAAACAATTCCAACAAGGAAAAAAGGTAGAGGACAACAGAAGCAGCAATGTGGTTTCACAAACAGCTTATAGATGACCTGAAAACAAAAAAGGACACATACAGGAAGTGGAAGGAAAGCCAGGCTACATAGGAAGAGTACAGGCAGGTAGCACAGAATTGCAGGATGGTATCAGGAAGGCTAAATGAGAATGAGCTGAGGCTAGCCAGGGATGCTAAAAGCAACAAAAAAGCTTTCTTCGTGCACGGTAAAAGACAGAGGAAAGAAATGGTGGTTCAACTACGTACTCAATGAGGATGACAAAATGATAACAGATGACAAAGAAAAGGCAGAAGTGTTCAATTCCTACTTTGGCTCAGTCTTCTCCCGAAAGAGGGTCTATGTCCCCCCGGCAAACCTGAAGTACAAGCTGAAGGGGCAGGATTGTAGCTTGAGATTGATAGGCAAATGGTCAAGGAACACCTGATTACTTTGAACGAGTTCAGATCTCCAGGGCCCAATGAACTACAGTAATAAAGGAACTGGCAGAAGAACTCTCAGAACCACTGTCTATTATCTTTGAGAAATCATGGAGGACAGGTGAAGTGCCAGATGACTGGAGGAGGAGGGCTAATGCTGTTCCTATCTTCAAAAAACGCATGAAGGAGGAACCTGGGAACTATAGACCAGTCAGTCTGACATCAATCCCTGGGAAAATTCTGGAGCAAATTATAAAGCAGTCAGTCTGAAAGCACCTTGAAAACAATGCCGTGATTACTAGAAGCCAACATGGATTTGTCAAGAACAAATCCTGCCAGACTAATCTGATCTCATATTTTGATCGGGTAACCTCCCTGGTGGGAATGCTGTGGATGTAATATATCTTGACTTCAGCAAAGCTTTCGACAAAGTGCCTCATGATATCCTGATTAGCAAACTAGCTAAAAGCGGGCTAGATGGAACAACTATCCGGTGGATCCACAGTTGGCTACAGAATCTGACTCAAAGAGTGCTTATCAATGGTACCTTCTCAAATTGGGGAGAAGTAACGAGAGGGGTACTGCAGGGCTCGGTCCTCGGCCCAGTGCTCTTCAACATTTTTATTAATGACTTGGATGAGGAGGTGCAGGGAATGCTTATCAAATCTGCAGATGACACAAAATTGGGTGGAATAGCTAATACCCTGGAAGACAGAAACAAAACTCAATGTGATCTCGATAGGCTGGAGCGCTCGGGCTGAAAATAACATTAATGAAATTTAATAGGGATAAATGCCAAGTGCTACACCTAGGAAAAAGAAACCAAATACAGAGTTACAGGATGGGGGGTACTTGGCTAAACAGTACTAAAAGCGAGAAGGATCTTGGAATTGTTGTAGATCACAAGCTGAATATGAGCCAGCAATGTGATGGGACTGCAAAGAAGGCAAATGCTATTTTGGGCTGTATTAATAGAAGTATAGCTTCCAAATCGTGGGAAGTGATAATTCCCCTTTACTCAGTGCTGGTTAGGCCTCATCTTGAGTACTGCGTCCAGTTCTGGGCACCACACTTTAAGAAGGATGTAGACAAACTGGAGAGGGTTCATAGGAGGGCAACAAAGATGTTAAAGGGACAGAAAAAACAAGGCCCTAAGAGGAGAGACTGAAAGAACTGGGCATGTTTAGCCTTCAGAAGAGAAGATTGAGGGGAGATATGATAGCGCTTTTCAAGTACTTGAAAGGTTGTCACACAGAGGAGGGCCAGGATCTCTCCTCGACCACCCCAGAGTACAGGACACGGAATAGTAAAACTAATTGATCTGGTTCACACGTGACACCGATTCATGGATTATTCCACCCATGAATTGATGGGACTGTGAGCAAGGGTTGCCTCCCGCACACTTGTCCCTTCCACCTTCAGTCAGCTTTCATCAACAGCCCAGGAACACCCTATTCCTGGATTGTTTGACATGATGCCTAAACCTGGAACTCTGGGTAGTTGTAAACAACCCAGAGTTTAATCCAACAACAAGCCATGGGTGATTATTGGGTTAAACTCTGGGTGGTTTAACCCTAAACAACCTAGAGTTCTGGGTTCAGAAGTCACATCAAATAACCCAGGAACGGGGTGTTCCTGAGTTGTTGATGAAAGCTGATTCAAAACGGAAGTGGTGAGTGTGTGGGAGGCAGTGCACTTGTTTCCTCGCTCATGGCCCTGACAACCCATGGTTTAAACAACTTATGGGTTATTGTTACATGAGAACCGGGCCATTCTCACTCTGGATGGCTTCAGATTACATATAATTATCATTATTAACAGAGCACAGAGTTGAGTCACAGGCTGAGGAATGTTGAATTGCACTGAAAATTACTTCCATAGTACAAGAAGCCTACATGTAGGCTCCTCATACTAGGAAGAAGACCATGTAAGTTGCCTTGGTTTCCTTGCAAGAGGAAAAAAGGCAGGATATAAATGTAATAATAAAGAAATAAATCCCATGCACACTTACCTGAGAGCAAGCGCCACTGAACACATTGGGAGTTACTTCTGTATATACATGAATAGGATTACACTGTTAACCTACTAACTGGGAGAGGGGTAGGATAATGCTAAATTAGGAGATGCTCATTAGTAAATTATACTACTTGCAAGAACAACAGGCATGACACATATTTTGACTGATTAAAAGGATGTTATGTTGCATGCTAAGCTATACCATTCTAAGAACGTCAGCACCAGGACATCGTACTACACAATTTATGTGTAACCTTTCACATACGAATTTTGTTAGTGAGAAGCAACAAAAGTACCACCTCACCTCAGTGAGTTTATCAGCAAAAGCCGCTACATCAGCACCATACTTCTTAACTCCATAAATCAGTATTCCCACAATAGAGATTCCGGCAATTGTTTCATGGTTAATTACGTAAATTTCCTTAGAGAGGAGATAGAGCAAAAGCCCAGTCCCAAACATATAGGGGCCTAGAAGCAAGCAAATAAGGATACCATTACATAAACAGAAACATTCAGCATAATGGAAAATGACCTTAAAAAAACCTTTCAGGAATATTGAATATACTACCCTTCCTGTACATATGATGTCAGGGGAGAGAACTTACTTGTTTTTGAATAATGTCACACAAACATGGAGTGAGGAACACAAGCCCTGATGAAGTTACCAGAAGTGCTTTTCCCCCCTCTCAAATTTGAATTAAGATCCAACAACTAAGGACATTTTAAGAAACGTGTATTATCTCTAACACTATCCCCACTTTTTAAGAGAAAGATGAGGTAAGGTTCTTTCTTTCCCAATTAAAAAATTGCAAAACTCAGGGTTTTGCAAAACATCATTGCCATTTCAGTCTTCTAAAATTCTACTCCGTATGTGGACAACTTGCAGTATGTGTCACAAGGTAGGCAACGGGAGTTTGTGGTATGCCTGAAAAAGAGCTAGAAGATCCATGGGCCCAACTATGGCAAAGTCAGGTGATATTCTTCCCCTGCCTTACTAATAGCTGAGTACACAGGTGGGCAGAACCAATGCCTGAGTACAGTAAATGACTGGATGAGTGCAAATAAATTGAAACTGTATCCAGGCACAATGGAATTATTGTTTGTTAGCAGGCTGCTCAGTGGGAGGGCAAGTACTGCAGACTCCAAAGATAGTTGGCAACCATGGACATGGGACTTTTAAGAAATTCTTGCCTGAGCCAAGGTAGGAAAAGTGACAGCAAAGTGATCTTGCCTAATAAACCTGCAGGTCATGCATGCACATGCAAGCCCCAAAGTGATTTCCTGAAGCATAATCAAATCACTGTCAGGTGTAAGATGGGGAATTTCTCAATGTTGCTGCCCATACCAAATCACCTTTTTCGTATACGTGATAGTTCTGGAAATGAGTTGTCCCAACCCCATTGTTTCAGCCTGGAATGCCTTCTGTGACCACCTGGGAATTCTTCTGCAAAGGGCATGGCATGCTGCTTTTCTGTCACACTTCTGCCATTTTTTGCCCAGTCTCATCTATGTCTGGCTGCTCTGGTTCTTGCCTCGCCACAGGCAGAGACCCACTGCAATGCCCTTGTAAAATGGAACAATTTTTCCTTCAACAGCTGAGCCTCTGGAGTTTCAATGTGCCCCAAGTTTCAGCTTCAGCAACAAGACACTCAGACCCAAGGTGGGGTATCTTTGCAATTCTATCCTATTTTCAGAAGGTTCTTGTATAAATTGTAGCCTCCTACTCTGCACCCCCTTTTCTAAAAGGCTCTTTCCCAGAGAGATTCACCTGGCACCATTCCTGTGGTCTTTTCAGCACTAGGTGAAGACCTTTCTGTTCACCCAAGCTTTTTAAATAATTTATGTAGTCCAGGATTCTCATTTTTAAAATCTTTTGTGTTTAATTCTGGGGTACTGTACATTTTCTTTTGCTGTTTTATTTTGTTATGATTTTATGGATTTGTGTTCTACTTTGTACTTTAAAATCCTTGTTGTGTTTATTGTAAGCAGTCCAGAAAACATTTATGTTATAGGCAGCATATATGTGTTGTAAATAAACAGACAGAATAAATAAGGAAGATCAGAATTTACTGGTAGATTTGCAGTGATTTGCCACAGACCAGTAAGGGTTTTGAACTCCCAATTGTCTAATGAAAACAAGTAAAAAGTTTTTCTCTCCTAAAACAGGTTGCTGAAAGAGAATGATTGGAGAAAAACCAGGAGTGGACTTTTCTGTGAAAGGACCTGTGAGTTTGGTTCTGGTAAAGATTACAAATTTTTGGACTGAGCATGTGCTCTGAGCCAACCAGTTCCTTAATTATTAGTGCATGCCCACCTACCTGAGTCACTTTGTTTGCACCTGGCTCTGGTTGGTGGGTCTCAATATTTTAGTAAAAAACAAAGTAGATCTCATAAGCCTGAAGTCTGCCCAACCCTGCATTAGACTAAATCAAGGCACTGAAGATGAGTGTATGACCAGGGAGGGGGGAACTGTATATTTACTGCAATGCCATGTAGAATGGCACTTATATACTTTGGGGCACTCTTGTTAAAAAGGATACAGTCACAACTGCAGTTCCAGAGGCCACATTCATTGCTCAGAACTAACACCTGTATGCAATAGTCATCACGTAAGGTTTGCATTTACCATACAGAGTTTTAGTTGAAATAGGAAATGCAATACAAATATTTAGGCATGCACTTATTCCGATGTATTTTTCCTTATGTTGGCTGCTGCTGTAGTCATTAATGAACACAACATACTCCAGAAGATGATGCAAAACATTAGCAGTGGCCCTATCTCTGGCATCTCCAAATCATATGAAGTGCTTTGAGGACTCTGGTTGGAAAAAATCAGGATATAAATATACTAAATATATGATTTTTATAAGTGTATTGTAAAGACCTGGCTTTTGCCAGGAGCAACCTCACATAGGCATACTAACCCGTGACTCCAGTTTTAGGGTATAAGAATTGGAAGAATTCTTCAGGGATGATTCCATGGCGGACTTTCCCTCCTGTCTCTGGAAGAGGTGGCACAGGAGCCAAGTGCTGCTGACTTGTGTGAAGTGGTCTTGATACTTGCACCACTCTACAATAAAGAAAGTGATTCAGTGATGCCATATCCTTCCCAAAGATGTTCTACTGAGGTTAAGTAGAAATCAGTCACTTTAGAATATTCAAGAAAACATTTGTTTTACTTATTTACTTCTATTAAGGAAATGAAAGGGAACAGCATAAAGAGACAAATAATCAGGCCAATACAAAACAGCATGATCAAATATTATAATACCAGCATCTACAAATAAAACAGATTATCAGCTCAGCTTTCCCAAAGGCCTCTTTAAAGAGCTAGGTCTTTGCCAGGTGTATAGTGACAGGGCCATAAGGTCCTTTCTAGGGTGAGCATTTCAGAGTGTCAGTGCCACAACTGAAACTGTGCAAGGTATAGTACTTCATGAAGCCTACATGATCTCCAAAATCCTACAGCCCAACAGACTGTTGTTCACAAAAAGCAAGAAATGGAGCTCTTATGTTCATTCTTTCAAGTTAGGCAAGCATAACTTGAGACAATGACAGACCAACATTTCTAGGAGAGAAAAAGCAATCATAAAAGAGACTAGAGGGCTTGAGCTTAAAAACAAAAACTAGCACCTTATCACACTGAAACGATTTTCAATATAGAGGAGCATATGTGCTTACCCAATACAGTAATACCTTGGATTGCAAGTAACTTGGTTTGAGAGCGTTTTGCAAGACAAGCAAATTTTTAAATATTTATTATTATTATTTTGACTTGATATACAAGCGATGTCTTGCAATACAAGTACTGTAGTACGGCTTAAATGAAAAATCTCTGTACAAATTTTTTTAGGGGAATTTCGTTTTGATATAAGAGTGTTTTGGATTACAAGCACGTTTCCGGAACGAATTATGCTCTCAATCCAAGGCATGACTGTACTGTTCTCTGAATGTTAGGATTTTGTATTCCAATACAGAGTAGCTTGGAGGAGAGTGCCACACATTCATCATACTGTTTCAAAATATGGTGCAAAAACTTTTGTGAGTTAAAAAGTAGTTGATACAGTGGAAGAGAGCTTCAGTTCAGCATGACAAACCTTGCTGAGGCTTTATCCTGAAAAATCCCAATGTAAAGGGAAAGAAATTACCCCTTCTTTTTCTCAAAGAGAGGGGAGGGAAGAGAAGGAAGGAATGCAAGGGTTTTTCTCTCTTCCCATTGGGCTTTTGGAGGCAGCAGCAGCAGCAACAATACAGTGCTGGTACTTTCTGTAAAAGCACAGCTTGTATGATAGAAGCCATCTCCCCTCCTCTATGTAGAGGAAGCAAGTTGGTTCTCTCCCTTCCTGTTGGACTTTTGCATAAGGCAGTAGCAAGGTACTGCTTGCAGCTACTTGAAAAGCCCAGCACAAAGGCTGTGAAGCACCCCTCCCTTCTATGAGCGCTCTGCACATGCCACTGGAAAACAAGGGTCAGTGACAATGCCAGTAATATGCTTGGCTACTAAGTCAACCCATAATTGGTTGACCAGTGCCTGATTCACATAGGCAATTCTTGCATATGCAAAATAAGGGGTTGCAAGGCAGGCTTTGTGGAGAGAAGTGCCTTCTGCCTTATAGAGATTACTCAGCACTGATGGAGATTGTGGATCTTGACCTATCGCACCTCACTGCCTTCTTGAACCATTCTCCTAGCAACACTAGTTGCTGACCAAGCCTCAAAGTAAGATATATTGAGCAGAGCTCTCTTCAACCTACCCTGCTTTAGCCACATCTGCTACCCATGAAGAATAGTTGGAAAAATAGGTCTTCAGCACCCTTGAAAAATAGTTATGAATTCCTTTTCCCAGCAGAGCTCCAATACCCACAACATCCAAAGCACAATCAGAAATGCAACAGTCACATTTCCCCCCAGTCAGAGAGATACAGCCACAGAGGAAAGCTTAACTTGTTGGATACTTAAGTATCTTGCAGCCATGAACACCTGAGAAACCTCATGAGGGAACAATAGTACCAATCTTATTAGAAAACACAGGTGCCCAATTCCATTCCCTCCTTGAAGAGAGGGACCACCAGGCACCCATGGAGAAATATACATAATAATACTTAACATTTGGCATTTGTTGATCTGTAACACCTGTTATGATTTGGTTTTAATTTCATTTATTTATTATATTTATACCCCACCTTTTTTCCAGCAAGGAACCCAAGGCGGCTTACATAATCCTCCTCCTCCTCTCCATTCTATCCTCACAGGGATGTTGTGAGGATACAATGGAGGATAGAATGGATAGAATGGTAGGTTAGGCTGAGAGTCAGTGACTGCCCAAAGTCACCCGTGAGTTTCATGGCTGAGCGGGGACTAGAACCCGGATCTCCCGAGTCCCAGTCCAACACTCTCACCACTACGCCATGGCCGTTGGTGTCACTGATTTTGTTGTATACTGATTCTCTTAGCCTGAGTTATGTTTGCCTTGTGATTTAAGCATCGTAAAGACCTGGATATGTTATACAGGCTGTATAAAAAATATATCTAAAATAAATTCAGACCCACAGAGCATTTCCTGCTTTAGGGTTGTCTTCAATGTCTACTTGGTTGTCTACTTAGAGGACACCAATTGAAATGAATGGGACTTAAGTTAGTCTCATCCATTTCAATGGGTCTACTCTAAGTAGGCCCAACACTGGATACAACAGTTAGTCCCCACAAGGGCCCGGGCTTTTTTCACACCCGTACTCACCCCACGGACAGAGAAGGCGTCAAACTCTTCAGGCCAGTCGGGGCTGCAGAAGGTAAGAACAGCGAGTCACAGCACGGCCAAAATGCAACACACCCACCCCTTACCCCGATCCCATCCTATCGCCCCTCGCTTACCCAGGGCGCGTAAGGCCAAACGGGACAGCATCGCGTCCTGAACAACGCTGCCCTCTCTGTCCCTGTGACCCCCGGCAGCAACACCAAGATGGCAGCGCCCGTAAAGGAAGTCTCGCGAGAACACCGTCCCAACGCTTGCAAATGTCACTGCAGGCGGAAGATGGCTATAGAGCTAAGAAAGGGAAGAGCGCTGCACAACCAGAAGGGAATTCCATCAATGGTCATAACGCCCTCTCTGTAGCTACCGAAGGGGCGGCGCTCTACCTCTGCAAATGGCGGTGCCAACTCGATGTGCCTTTTAGTTCTGGAGTAGAATCCAATGTTTCTAGTCCTATATACAGTCATGCCTTGGATTGAGAGCATAATTCGTTCCGGAAAGGTGCTTGTAATCCAAAACACTTTTATACCAAAACGAAATCCCCCCAAAAAAAATTTGTACAGAGATTTTTAATTTAAGCCGTACTACAGTACTTGTATTGCAAGACGACGCTTGTATATCAAGTAAAAAAAAATTAAATATTAAAAATTTTGCTTGTCTTGCAAAACGCTCTCAAACCAAGTTACTTGTAATCCAAGGTATTACTATAGACCCATTGAAATGAACGAGATTTAAGGGCGTAATCCTGTGCGAGTTTAGACAGAAAAAAAAGGCCTACAACTCCCAGCATGCTACAACAGCTGTTTCAGGACGGGGCTTCCTGGTTACCTTTGACACCAATTCTTCCTCTCCCATAGGAAACAAGGGAGAAGCAAAGACAGGGGCTCAGGCTTTCTAATTCAATGATTATTTGGAAGGGGGGGTGTTAAACGGTTACAAATTTGTCCTGTAAATTTAAATATACCCAATTATAAACCCTATACCGCAAGTGGGGGGCGGGGACCCTCTGTCTGAGAGATAGTGCCCTACATCAGCTCTCCAGTGTAGCTCATTGCAATTAACCCCATATTTCAGACTGTAGCTAAGTGTGGCTCAAGTCAGTGCGGCAAAACATTTTTATTAATTTATTCATTTATAAAACAGTTCTATGCCGCCTTTTGGCTCTAAACAAAAGTCGTGACCCAACGCAGCAGGACTCCTGGAGGGAGAAAGGGCGCTCTATCAGTAGTGACGGGCTAATTCTACGGAAAATATCGCGAGAGCAGCAAGTTTCCGATTTGAATTCTTGCCCCGGAAGAAGCGAGGGGGTGGGGGCAAGCTACGCTTTGGCCGTTCTCGCGAGAAGAGGGGCGGCGAGAACCGCCGGGGGTGGAACAGGGGTATCTTGGGAGCACGTGGGCGCGCTCGGAGTTTGTCTCGCGGCGCTCCAGCCATGGCAGACGCGAAGCCCAGTGCCGGGCAGCCGGCCGACGGGGAAGCCGGTTCCGAATGGAGCATCCCGCCCAACGCGCCCGCCTGCATGGAGCGGCACCTGGAGGGGGCCCACTACCGGGCAGGTACCTTCCGCAGCTCCCTTCCTCCCCGTAGCCTGCACTTGGGGGACCTTGCTCGTGCGGAGCGGTCCCCGCCGAGCGAGTCTGGATGTGTTCAGCTTGCGTAAACCCACCTGGAATGTTGGCTTTGCCCCTGCCCCGCCACCATGTCGGAAGGGAACAGTCACATTCCCCACTGCCCCCCATCCGGGGCATCCCCGGCTAAATTCCCGCGCATCCCCCTGACAGCTGGACAGCACAGCGAACTCTGGAAGAAGCTCTTTCCCCCCTTTTACTCCTTGCCAACTCACAACGCCCACCTGGTTGAAATCTCCGCATCTCTTACTGGGCATCTCTTACCCATTATTCCTGCTCTTTTAAAAACCGTTTTAAAAAAAGAAGTCTGCACGTGTCTAACGCTGCGATCTTAAACAGGTGTATTGGGGAGTAAATCCTTAGTTTTAATGTTACTGTATTAATGTTCCCAGTTTTTAAGGAATGCTGAAAGGGTTGCTTTAGGTCAACCTTTCTCAGCTTGTGTCCTTCCTTCCCTACAACTCCCATCATCCCCAGCCAGCATGACCAAGAGGTCAGAGATGATGGGAGATGTACGCAACTAAATGGGGAGGGGGCAGGTTGGTGAAAGCTGCTTCAGATTCTGGCTGGAGCCTCCACACTTTAGTTCATTTCTGCTGTTGTATCCCAAAACATTAATCTTTAATGCTTCATTCCCAAAACAGAGCAGTGTTTAGGTTCAAGCTTTCTGGTAGGTGAAATGTAGCCCTTCTATATATGCAAAGATGTGTTGTAGAAACTCTCTGGCCACGCTCAGGGGCACATCTCTGTGTGTATGTGTATGTGCATGTGTACAGACACACACACCTTCCTCTCTTCTTGCCTATATAACTTTCTTTATGTGAATTCCTATCTGTTTTATTTTCTATTCTCTAAAACACCAGTAAATTCAGCTATAGTGTTTTCTTTTTTAAAAATGGAACTACATCATCTGTCTCCATGTAGGATGTTGCCTCAGCCACTTGTCAAGTGTTTTTCTTTTTGGATGTAGTGTCAAGTACATTTTATTATTGGGACATTGTTCCATAAAGGTTTTGACAGACTAGATTCTAGAATGATCTGCCAGTAGACCTTCAGTTGTGTTAGCCCTTGCCAGTCTTTCCAACCCAGTGTGAATTGTGAGTTGTCTACAAAGGGATTGTGTCATCTAGGTATTGAGAAACTGCACCTAGCTCAACTTTGGCATTAAATAAATAATTACCGGTAGTGATAGCATTTCACTTTCTGTTAAGTTTAGAATATTCACACATTTGTAATGAAATATTTGCACTTAACTCTGTTTAACTCTATTTCCCAGATGGTTCCTTGCTCCTGGGAGCATCCAGCTTGAGTGGACGTTGCTGGGTTGGTTCCATTTGGGTGTTCAAGGATCCATCAAAAGCTCCTAATGAAGGCTTTTGCTCTGCGGGAGTTCAAACTGAAGCAGGAATAGCAGATCTGAAATGGGTGGCAGATAAAGGCATCCTGGTAGCTTCAGATTCAGGTAAGCACAGGGGAAGCCTGTCCCCTGAAATCTCTGTCTTATATATAATGGCCAGGATCCTATGATGAGATACGCTTGCGAGGAGCTTTGCTTTCTTTCATCCTTGAAGGAGTTCCCAATGCCAGAGGGACAAGCTACTTTTGGAACTGAATGGTGGCTTGTCTCTGTCTTTCTTTTCTGAGTATGATTCAGCCAAATGGTCAGTGATGCCACAAATTGCTGGATGTTCCTGTGCATGCTTGGGCAAATTGTAGCCCTGTTGATGACATTGCAGCTTGCCACCACCTTGCCCATCCCACATTTCAAAGGAGTTCTGGTATAGGTATTGCATGTAATAGCTGAGTAGGTTGGAGATTAAAAGGGGAGTGTTTTCTTCTTTAAAGGATCCAGTATGGCTGGGGGCTGGAAGGAAATGTAGAAAACCATAGGGAGAATAGTTCAGTTATCTTCACAGGTCTGTTTTTACTGTGCTTCTGCTGATAGGATATATTAAAAGCAGCCACATCTAGTGGCTGTCTAATAAATATATGTATGCATTCATGTAGACAAAATAAACAAATTAGTGGTACGTATATAGTGACCCATGGCTTGCTTTTCTCCCTTTGCTGAGTGCATCTCATACCTTTTATGTTTGCAAGTTTCTTGGATAGGTTTGGCCTAAAAACATCCCAAATACCTACTGCTGTTTTTTTTATGTCTGTATGTATTACTGTTCTGAACCAGTAGCGAGGAAGGCCAGTTAGATCCATGTTAGTGCCCTTGAGGTCTTGATGGCTTGCTCATTTCTGCCATAGGGAGGGTTTGCACATAACAGTAAACTGATTTAGTGCTACGTGCAAGAGCAGAAAGGATTCCGCAGGTTGTTTGGCTGGCTCGTTTGGCAAACTAGAGTTTATTTTAAACCACGATTCCTTGTTTTCCCATAATGACAAGTCAGGAATTGACTAAGCAAAATGGAATCCAGTTTATTCCTCCTTCCAGAGTGACAGGAGAGGGGAGGGGGGAGCACAGTACTTTGTGTGGGGTCCTTTGTCCTCTTGCTCTTAATGATAATTCCCAACTTTGCATTATAGTGAACACAGCCATAGAATCCACTGTGATGTTGTAGAAGTTCCTTTTGTCTCTCTTTTCCCGGGTTTCTCTGTGCATTTTATGGTTACATGATGGGCTGCTTTTAAGAACACGTAAAGAACATTAACCTGGAAATCCTAGGTTTTTCTCAAATCTAGTTTTGTAGCAGTGAAATAGTGTGGCATGAGATCTTTGAAGAACTGAAGGCCCGGAACCTATCCCTGCAGGACAAAATGCATATTGTACTGTAAAATCTAAGGGTTGGATCCTAAGATTGCATAGTGGAGTTCCTCTCATGGAAACGGCACTCCTGGTGCCTGCAATGGAAGGAGGGGAGACAAATTTTGCTGATTGCCCTCCTCTCTGCAGCCCCCTGGAAATTGTTCTGGAGGGTCTGAAGACCTTCTGGAATAGCTTGGGAGGTGGCGAGTGACTACATCTAAAGTTTTCTCTCTCCCCCCCCCCTCCTGTGAGTGGAAGCCCCTTCTGGATCCAAGCCCTTTTTGTGCATGGAAAGGCACCTTTTACATGTTTACTTCCAAACAATGACATTTTAACCTGCATTGGCACTCAATACATTGGGGACATGGATGTGATCTTTGGACCTAGAGAGAGAGGCTCTTTAGATTTAGCAATGACATTAAGTAACGGAGGCCACCTCTTGTGTGGGGTGGGTGGGGGTGTCCATCCAGAAGTATCCTTCTGCTGAGTTTGTTCCCACTCTGATCCAGGCGCTCTGGAACTTTGGGAGCTGGACGAGAACGAGACTCTGATAGTGAACAAATTCTGTAAGTACGAGCATGACGACATTGTGACGACAGTGACCGTCCTCTCCAACAGCACACAGGCCGTCAGCGGCAGCAAAGACTTCAGGTGACCCCTTTGTGGTGCTGCTTTTCTGCTTTAAGTAAAAGTATGCATTCTTCTTAAACTTAATCTGGATTTTATGTCTAGTGTGAAGATCTGGGACATCCCTCAACAAACAGTGCTGAACACCTACAGAGGTGAGGGCTATGCTTGATTGACTCCCACCTTTTTTATTACTTTATTGTGCTCTTCTTCCCAAGTAGGTCAGGGTGGCATATGTGGAATGTGATACACCCCTCCCCCAATTTTATTCTCTTGGGGCGGGGTCCTATGCATGTTTAGATGGAAAAAAGTCCTACAACTCCTAGTATTCCCCAGCTACCCATGCTGGCTAGGGAATGCAGGGAGTTGTAGGACTTTTTTTCTGTCTATAGATATAGGATTGTGCCTCTAAGAACCCTGTAAAAGAAGTTAGGCAGAGAGAGAGAGAGAAATCCAGTGAGCTTCATGAATGAGTAGAGAGATGAGCTAGAGCCTCCCCACTATCAACAGCACCATGTTGCCTTCCTTGCCTGCCTTTCCATGTTCAATTCTGCATTGTGTCTTGGCTTCAACCTTGTCTATTCTCAGTTTGATAGAAGCAGTCTTAGCAGAACATTAATGTACCCTTCTGAACAAGCTGCAGTCTTGGTTGTCATTCTGTTGCAGCCTTCCTCAACTTGGTGCCCTCCAGATGTTTTGGACTTCGAACTCCCATTAGCCCCAGTCAGCATAGCCAAGAGTCCAGAATGCTGGGAGTTGTCATTAAAAAAAAAAAAACATCTGGAGGAAACCAGGTTGGGGAAGACTGTTCTGTTGTATTATTTGCTAAGCATTGTCACCAGCCCATCTTGTCTCTAGACTAAAAGCATCTAGGGCAAGAATTAAGACCATATCCTACCAGCCTGTGCAGTGCCTTGCTGGGCCTTCTTGCACTTGGTGTGGAGAGGCCAGCCAAGCATCTAAGAACATAAAAGCCCTGCTGGGTCAGACCAAGGCCTGTATCTAATCCAGCATTCTGTTCGTACTGTGGCCAACAAGATGCCTATGGGAAACCCACAACCAGGACATATGTGCAACATCAACTTCCCGCTCATGTTCCCAGCAACTGACATGCAGAGGCATACTGCCCTGATACCGTTGAAGGAAGCAGTATGGTCTCTCTGTGTCTAGGCCATGTTGAATGTTCTGTTCAGTGTGGTCAGGGTGTAGTGGTGAGAGTGTTGGACTGGGACTCGAGTGATCCGGGTTCCAGTCCCCACTCGGACATGAAACTCACTGGGTGACTTTGGGCCAGTTGCTGACTCTCAGCCTCACCTACCTCACAGAGTTGTTGTGAGGATAACATGGAGAGGAGGAGGAGGATTATGTAAGCCGCTTTGGGTTCCTTGCAGGAAAAAAGGCGGGGTATAAATATAATAAATAAATAAATACGTGAATGATTCCGAACTCTCAGAGTACAAAGCTCATCACAAAACAGTTGGGTGCTAGCTGGAGGAAAACAGCAGCAGCAGGAAGGGAGAGGTGTAGAAGAAACGTGTGATCTTTTCTGATTTATAGATATACTAGTTATTGCAAGCAGGTTTTCAACGGATACCATTTGACCAAATAAAATGACAAACCATGCTTCCTGTTGTGTGGAATCGCTTGACACAACTTTTAGCCATTAATCCCTATGGGATCAGTTGCTATTATTAAGATGGAAAAGGAGTTTTTTCACTTGGTTCCTTATGCTTGTTATGGTGGGCCTGTTCGCACGTAATGATGAGCGGGAACCCTGCCTGCAGCGTGCCCACCTCCTCTGCTTTTACCCCACAACCCACAATCGGTTCCTTCATAGGTTGTGGAGCATGATGTCCCACCCTGGACTGCTGGGTTGTTTACAGGCTAAAGGACCCAGTGGTGCGGGCTTGGACGTTGCAGTCTGGGTTTGAATGTCACGCTCCACCTACGGAGGATCTGATTGTGGGTTGTGGGGTAAAAGCAGAAGAGGCAGCATGCTGCAGGCAGGGGCCCCTGCTCGTGCCCGGCAACACATTGGTTTTTAAAGCGCTGGCTTGTCGTTATGTGCGAACCAGGTCATCGACTCAAATTGGCTAAATATATTCTCATCCCCCACAGCTTAAATTTCAAGCAGTATAAGTTAGGGAGAAGTGTGGCAGTGACCTCGCCAATTATTGGAATCAGCTGGTGGCTGTATTTGCATGAACACAAACTCATGCCTAAATTGGCCCACAGTAATGACTCCACTGAAATATATCTGACGTATAGGGTTTCATACTACAGTAATCCAAAGTCCCACTTTTTAAGAACTGGCTGTGCACTTCAATCCTACATATAAGCAGTTTCCATGGGATCTGTTATTCCAGGCTAAGTGGCTTCTGACCCTCTTGACCCTCATTCTTTTGAAACCTCTTGGGGGTTGTTGCTTTGGAAGTCAAGTAATGTTAATTGTAACTAGGGAAGGCCAAATCAATCTTTCCAATCTGTGTAGCTTCTGTATGTGTTCACTCATAAGTCCGTTCTGTCCCATTCCCACATTAATCTTTCTTTAAAAAAGTCTGCACAAAAAATTGCATTTAAATATGTATCTAAACATGGATTTCTAAACATATTTTCTCTCAAGGTACTTATTTCTAAACATATTTCATCTAAAAAATACGCATCTTTAAATGTAATGTGATCTTTTTTGAGCTGAAAACTTTTGCAATATTCAAAGAAGTATGAAACCCAGTAGATCTGACCCACACATTAGTTTGTCAGTTTGCATCTGAATTCACAAGAATCAATTTCCTTAAGCAACACTAATTGTGGCTCCTAATTTTACATACTAGCCAACAGTCCCATGCTATTTTTTCTTTCTTAAAGGCCTTTTTTGTCCCATACATGTGCATTTATGCTTTCTTCTACCCAGAGTGCATCTGTCTTAGATTCACCTCCTAGACAACTCCATATTAATGTGGTGTATTGTGCTTTTTTTTTTTGTTTAATTTTGGCTAGCTCATTCCGGTCAAGTGACATGTGTGGCCTCCTGTCCCGGAAAGGAGACAGTGTTCCTGTCCTGCGCTGAGGTAAAGCCAACTTCTTGTTTCTGAATCTTTGTAGATTCAGATTTAGCCTATACATCCTAAAGGCAAAGTGATTTAGATATCTGGTATCGTCATTATAAGCACAGTGGTAATAATACTGTACAGTATCAGGGAAGAGAGGGAAAAGGCTGGCAAAACTGGAAATGTTGCTTTCTAGGGTTGACATGGTAGTTCGTAAGTACCAGTTATGATGGCAATTTTCCATTTTAAAATTGTTTTATCTTACTTTTTGAATATATTTTTTTTAGGACAGTAGGATTTTACTCTGGGATACCAGATCCCCCAAACCAGCAACTCGGATTGGTATGTCTTTTGGTGCCAGATTATTTATTTGTGTTTCCTATAGGGTTAAGTAGAAACAACTTTGGAAAAAAGGTTATTGTTGCCCAGCAGAAATTCCACATTGCATAACCTGGGAGCCCTTTAACAGTTTCAAAGAATGAAGCATCAGTAATCTATAGTATACCATTTCCAACTGGAGCTTTCATAGCTCTTCTAGTGAAGATCAGACAAGAATACAGTAATACCTTGGATTGCAAGCATAATTCATTCCGGAAACGTGCTTGTAATCCAAAACACTCTTATATCAAAGCGAGTCTGGCGGGTGTGAGCGGGGACGATTTCAGCCTGCTACGCCCACTCGAGGCGAGTGGTTACATCCCTACAGGCTTGTCTTGCAAGACCTTGCTTGTTTATCAAGTCAGAATTTTTTAAAAAAATTTGCTTGTCTTGCAAAACGCTCTCAGACCAAGTTACTTGCAATCCAAGGTATTACTGTATGGCTGCCTCCACCAATTCCAGTTTTTATAACCATGCATTCTAGAGACTTGCAACCCAACCAGATCATGTCTGCACATAATATTTCTCAACTCCTGTTGGTGATCGAGAATGTTCTGAGAATTTGTGTGCTTCCCCCTTCTATGTGTAAATTCTGCCTTCCCTTTCATGGTTTCCTGTAACCAGAGTTTAGTGTTACATCTATTCCAACTGGCGCTAACTATGGTTAAGGCTAAGCTGGGTTGCCAAAAATCATGGTTTGCAAATTCACTTCAGATCATGGTTTAAGTATTAGCTGACAGTCACTCAGCTACTCTAAGGAACAAAGCAGAAAGACCTTTTAAACTGACTGAGGCTCTTCCTTTCCCCCCTTATGCAGCCTGCAGTGCCTCTTGCAATCTTCCTACCTCATTGGTGTGGCATCCACATCGAAGTGACACTTTTGTATTGGGTAAGGAGTATTTCTTCTTGTCTAAACATGGCAAGAAAATGCTCATGTCTCTCCAACTGACTTAGCGATAACATTGCTCTGTTGGTATTTTGAAGGTGATGAAAGTGGAACGGTTATTCTTGTGGACACAAAGAATGCAGACTCTGCCCTCAGCAAACCTGTGCACACCCGAAGCATCACAGGATTTGTGTTTTCTGCACATAGGTATGGTCAATAACATCCATTATGGTTGACCTGTATGCATGTGTGGATGCACACCTCAGTATTGTAGAACAGTACCATCAGGGCAAGACTTGGGGGCAAAATCCTGGGGTCCCACTCAGCAGAATGAGCAGGTGGGCCCCCAAACACATCAGGGCTGGCTTACCACATTTTAAAGTGAAGTAATACCATATCTAGAGCTTTCTCTTTCTTTCCTCCCTCATAAAGTACAATAGAACTGATACTCTCATATTAGATCCTTGTTCCTCAATATTTATTTATTAATTATATCCCTCCTTTTTTCCTGCAAGGAACCCAATAGAGCTAGGTACATACATTTAAAGGTTTTTAGGTGCTTCTCTGCTGAAAATACCTAAAATTATTTGCGGAGCTAAACCGTGTTCTGCCCTGTGAATGTGTGTGCCCCCCCCACACACACACACTTTTGATACTGTTTGTGGGGTGGAGAAATGTTCTGCTTTGGGAAGAATATCAACAAGGATCCAACTGGTAACGGGTGACTACCTACAGGTTGCCAGGGTGGGAGAAAGGTTAGGAGCAGCATGGAGGGCTGGAGAGCTATACTGACTCAAGCTACATTCTGGTCAGTGGAAGGGGAAAAGCCTGTACAAAGGCCCTTGCTTCTGTTCTCTTCCCCAGTTGGGCTTGTAAGCTTCTCTGTGTAGTGACATGCCTCTTTTGCTTATGCTTCTCTCTAAAGCCCTAGATACTGTTTAAACAAAAAACCTTCTGGTTCAGGGAGAAATGTCAGAACTTCCAGTGCATTTGTTTTTGTGTGGCCTGTTAAGTGTTTCTTTCTCCTCCAGTTCCCCCTTGTTGGCTTCCATCAGTGAAGACTGCTCAGTAGTTGTTCTTGACTCCAGCTTTTCAGAAGTGTGAGTACAAAAGGGTCCTATCGATTCCCACCTGGTTTCCTCCCCATTTGCTTCTCCCAAGCTCAGTTAGGGTTTCAAGCTGGCTGCCATCTAGGCATACTTGGTGGGAGAGCTGCATAAGTGTAGACAGAGAACAGAACCTCTTTCAGCTTGAAGGCCAAATTCCATTCCAGAGAAGGTCTGGGGGCGGGCAGAGGGGGGGGAGGCTTTCAGTGGTGGGTCGGGCCAAAGGCAAAAAGGGCAGGGCCCCAAACCCCAAAAGAATAGCATATTTTAGTTTACAGTACTTACTGTGAGTAAGCCTTAGGAGAGGCATTTCAACTTTTTAGAATGAGGGAAAAACTGCACAGGTGAAGGAGCTGAAGTGAAATTAAAGCTTCCCTCAGCCCTGCCATGCCTTGCAGTCTGTCATCCAAGTTAGTAGTGCCATGCAAGGATGGGGCCAGATCTAGTTAGCGAGATCCATCCTTTCTTCACAAAGGCAGCCTGAATAATACGGAGCAAACAGATGAGGCAAGAGTTCTATCCGTCCCTCTGCCTTGCAGAGTCTCTTCCACTGTAGGCTTAGGAGACAATATGTAGGGAAACAGTCTGTGTGTGCTCCCTACACATTGGCTTTCCTCTCTGTTGGCCATGTTCTAGCCAGGAAGAAGGGGAAACCGGGAACTGGCATTTATATTGATGTTGCTTCAGAAAAGAGCATGGTTTCTTGCCCCTTCGGCGTACAAAAGTGAAGATCTAACCATTAGAGCAGGGCTTAGCAACTTGTGGCTCTCCAGATGCTTTGGCCTACAACACTCCTCATCCCTCACCATTGGCTATGCTGGCTAGGGCTGATGGGGGTTGTAGGCCAAAAAACATCTGGAGGGTCACAAGTTGCCTGCCTCTGCATTAGAACATTTTTAAGAAGCACCATTTGAATATGTAGCCAGCTTTCATCAACCTGGTGCCCTCCAAATGTGTTGGACTACAGCTCCTACCTATCCCAGTCAGCGTGGCCATTAGCCATGATGGGAGTTGTAGTCAGACACATCTGGAAGGCACCAGGTTGGGGAAGGCTGTCATGGTTATACACTGTGTATTAGAATTTGGGTCCCGATTGATTTCCATTTCTAGTAACTCGCAGGTAACAGTGGCATGTAGGGAGGCTTGTTTGTTATTTGTGGCTGTAGCTGCGCGTTCCTCAAGTAACCGTGCCATGTTTCATACCTTTCCCAGTTTTAGAAACCGGTCCCACCGAGACTTTGTGAAAGGCTTATCATGGTCACCATTGAACAAAAGCTCCCTAACGACGGTTGGATGGGACCATCAAGTTCTACATCACACAGTCCCAACGCAGAATAACCATCCTTCTGGGAAAAACAATAACATAACGGCATAGTTTTTGTGTGTTCCCTTTGTGGGTCCTTTTCCCTGGAATAGCATCCTCTTTTTCTTTCCTTTTTTCGGTTGAGCCCTGGAGTTGAGTGTGGCCTTCGCAGCCAAGAAAAAAGGTCCCATAGCAATTTCATGTTAGATGAGCACTAGCCTCATAGCAGCTGCTTGTTGCAGCCAGTCAAATTCTGCAGGTAACAGAAGTTTTATGGTGTGAAGCAGAACAATACAAACTATGAGAGAATTGGCTTCATTTTGTTTTAGTTGTATTTTTACTTTTTAAAACCCCCAAAGTTGTAGAGAAGTGTGTTTCTGTTTGTTTTTAATATGAAATAAAATATTGCAGTAATTTCTGGGCTTACCTGGCCAGCCTTAGTTGGGAGTTATGAATTCAGAGAGTGCAGGAATCCTGCCAATGGAGTAGGGATTATGAATTCATCTCAGAAGAGCCGTGCTAAACCTGCTAATGGTAGTCCCCACATCTTGGTGCCATTTGATGTGGCACCACTGTGGTCTAAATTTTCCCACCTTAAGGATGAAGTACATTGTGATACAGAATAGCTTCTTCTCTGGGATGGTAGTCGATAGGAACAGAGATAAAAGTGCACTCCATGTGCAGTTGGGCAATGCAGTTGGCGCAAGCTAAGGTTTGTAGTGCCAAAGGTTCAAAATGTATATTCTGATCAGGGAAGCATCAACGATGCAGCAGGGGCAACTGTCTCTTGTAGTGCTTTTTATTGCTGGATATCTCTGTCATAGTAATGCTAGATGATCTTGCCCCTGTACCAAGGAACTGCTTGACTCCCTGGATTTGTGTTTCTTGAACAGCAGCCCCACTCCCATTCCATGAGAAAAAAAAGAATATCTGCAACTGTAAACAGTTGCAAACACCATGTGTGGCATAGCATGGGAACCTACTGTTTAAAGCAGGGGTGGGCAATGTGTGGGCTGCATGTAGCCCCCCATGCTCCCCTCCGCTGCCGAATATGCCATGGTGGCAGCAAAAAAAGTGGTAATTTTGCTTGAAAAGTAGGCGTGCAAGGAATTATGTGCCTTGTTTTCAAGCAAAATTGCTGGGTGTGTGTGTGTGCCACTGTAGCAATTTCTGTGGGAAATTCGGGGGGGGGGGAGCTGAAGTTGTCCACCCTGGTTTAAAGGAAGCAGAGGCAAAACTTGTTGAACTGAATGGAAACCTTTTGTAACATTGCAAAAGCTGATGGGAGTTGTGGCCCTCCGGATGTTTTGGCTTATAAGTTGCCCACCCTTGCGCTCAATACTGCTTGAGGATTCACTGACACTCTGATTAGATGGACTTTTGGGCTGTTTGGACTAAGATGCTGAAGGTGCAATCCTATGCATGTCAACTCAGAAGTCAGCTTCATTGAGTTTGATGGGTCTTACTCCCAGGAAAGTGTACATAGGATTGGAGCCTAAAGCACTAAGGGTAGTCTCCCCCAATCTGGTGCCCTCCAGATGTTTTGGACTACAGCTCCCAGCATCCTTGACCATTGGCCATTCTGGAGGAGGCTGATGGTAGTTGAGGTCCAAAACATCTGGAAGGAACCACATTGGGGAAGGCTGCACTAAAGCTGAGCTTTTAGGCCGTGTATCTGGAAGTGGAGAGAAGAAGGCACTCATCTGTTTTAAAACATTGCTTCATTTAGGCACAGAACACATCCAGGTAAATGTGCGAAGACTGCTTAGTGGTTCTCAGACCCTGCAGGACTACCTGTGTGTAAACCAGGCTTGGAGTTTTGGACCACCTGCCCTCCCAGATTGCGTTAGGTATAGCAAAGCAGGTAGCTGACAAGATGCCTCTTTTCCTCAGTATGTGGTTATCTGTTCTTCAAGCAGATATGGAAACTGGCAAGTTTGGTGTTTGCAAATCTCATATCCCAGCCATTGGTAGTGTCCACATCCAATTTCGACAGGTAGGCTAATTTGCTGTGTTGTATGTATATTTTTTGTCTGTTATATTCACACCCAAGTTCCATGGTGGAGTAGCAGATGTATGGTGGGCATGCTGATGTGGCACGTTGTGGTTTTGTGATGGGATGCTAGTAGGAGAACCTTTGGAGTTTTTTTTTTGTTGTTCTTCCGTGATCTTCTCGACTGGAGGAAGGCAAATGTGCTTATTTGATGTTGGCAACAAGCGCTACTTCAGGACCGTTGTGACCTACGAAATGAATGGAGATGACCACAGACATACGGGAGGCAGTTTTTTAAATAAATCCCTTTTCATATTTAATTGGTGGTGGTTCTCCATTTTATTCGACAGCGTCTTGTCTTTATTGTGCTTGCTTTGACTCCTGTTCTAAATGCAACGGCAGGCACTGCCATTTTGCAGGTTTTGCAGTGATGTTGCCAGTTGTCAGTCACTCACCTGTGTGGAACTCACCACAAAATGTCATGTCACATTTTTAGATAAATTGGAAGTTCATTGGGATTCCTGAAGAAAACCTTACTGAGAACCAATGGTTCGGTGTTAAGAGTGATTTCAGATACGTCTCGCTGGTATCAGTGCAACATGGAGCAAAATGGAAAGGATGTGATTCACTCCTGCTCATTTCTGTGGCCTCTATCTGATCTGGGTTATTGCGAGGTGAGCCAATGTTTTCTGGTGCTCACCTTGAAACAGCCTGTGAGTTGGAAGGCACCAAGAGTCAGTGTGGTGTAGTGGTTAGAGCAGGGGTCCTCAAACTAAGGCCCATGGGACACATCTGGCCCACCTTGCCTTTTAATCTGGCCCTGCATCTCCTGTGGGGGGCGGGAGTGGCGGCTGAGCCGGCGGCGGGATGCCCGCCCACCTCCCTGCGTCTCCTGCGGGGTAAGGGGAGGTGGGGCGCAGGCCAGCCGCCCGCTGTCTCCTGCGGAGGAAGGGGAGGAGGGGCGGCTGAACCGGCGGCGGAGGCAGCAGCAAGGTGGCGGGGGAAGAAGGGATGGGAGGGAGGAGGAGGGGGACAAGAAGGGGTCGCTGCGAGTGCATCCCTCAGTCAGTTGCTCGCTCTCTAGGTGTCTGCAGCGGCGCCTTGAATCCCTTCACTGAGGCGGCGGTGGCGGCAGCTCCTCGTTCCTTCTCATCCCTCCTCCTCCCCCTCCCTCATCCCAGCATCGCGCAGGGCTCCGCACGAGCTGGGAAAGGCGGGTGGGAAAAAGGAGCAGTAGCAACAGAACAACAGGCAGCCGGCTGGCTGCCTGGCTTGAGCTCTCGGTTCAACTAACCAAGCTGCCTTGCGACCTAGAAACAGGCTCAGAAGAGAGCCAAGCTGAATTGCGGGGAGCACACACACAGAAGCTTCCTTGTTGAAATCACTGCAGGTGAAGTACCTCCCTTCTACCGCTGCAATGGAACGTGAGGGAATAAGCCTCCAGCAGTAAGCCTCATTGAAATTAGTGGGACTTACTTCTGAGTAGACTTGACTAAGATTATGCTGTTGAACGCCTTTATTGGCCCTCAAATCCCTGCGTGACCTTGGACAGGTCCCTTGTATACTTTCTTGTTCCTATCATTATTCAAAGAGAGACAGTTTCCCATTATCTTTTGGTTGTATTATGACCTTTAAATCTCTGTTGTGTCTGGACTGATCGGAAAAGGAGAAGGAAAGTGATGGGAACCACACAAGCACATGAGAATCTGAGTATCTACCAATGAGTATCTACCAGGGTGGCTGGGTGACCGGCCAGATGGGCGATTAATAAATATAAGAAATAAATAAATGACCTGGAATCAAGGGTTGTTGTTTTTATATTCAGAAGGCAGTGGTTATCATATTAAAACAATAATATATTGGCTTTCTTATTATAAAAAGAGAGGGGGAAAGTACTTGTCAGGATTATTGCCAAAATTTTAAAATAGCACCAAACTTTAAGGGTGTGGCTTATAATCAGGAGTGGCCTATACTTGGAACAATACGGTACTTCCAAGCAAGCATGTTTAGGATTGCTGGGCCTGGCTGAAACAAACCACTTAAATAATAATTCCCATTTAAATCAGTAAGGCTTACTTCTGAGTAAAAATCCTTAGGATCAGGCTACAAAGCATCTAGAAGACAATCTGGTGCCATTGAGGTGACTGAAATGACAATCATTTGAGTTGTACTCACTGCTTGTTTGTTATATTTATGTCCTGTCTTTTTTCCTGCACGGAACCCTAGGTGGCTTACATAAAATTCCTCCTCTCCATTTTAGCCTCACAATAACCCTGTGAGGTAGGTTAAACTGAGAGTCTGACTGGCCCAAACTCACCCACTGAGCTTCATGGTTGAGTAGGGGCTACAAGCCGGATCTCCCGAGTCCCAGTCAAACACTCTTAACTAACCACTATGTCACACTGGCTCTCACTATGTTCTCTGGGAACCAGGTCTTCCTGACCTACCCCAGGGAATGGGTTTGTACTTTTAAGGCTGTGATCCTTTGTAAACTTACCTGGGGAGAAAGTCTCTTTGAATTCAGTGAAACTTACTTCCAAGTAGACATGCATAAGATGAGGCTGTAAGGCTGCAATTTTATGCACATTTATGTGGAAAGATGCATTCAAGTCAAGCAGCCTTACTAATTTCTATGCATCTCTCCCCTCTGAGACATATCTTAATCTCAGGAATCATGCACTCAAAATGGCAACCATCTTTGGCAGCACCTATGTCTGTGAACAGACTTTTTCCCAAATGAAATATCTGAAATCTCCAACCATATCCAGACTAACTGATGCACACTTGCATCACTTGTTACGACTAGCAGTGACAAATATGGAACCGGACATTGACCATCTCATTAGCCAAAAGCAGGCCCATACTTCCCATTGAAATACAGTAATACCTTGGATTACGAGCATAATTCGTTCCAGAACCATGCTCGTGATCCAAAATACTCGTACAGCAAAGCAAGTTTCCCCATTAGAAATAATGGGAACTCAGATTATTCGTTCCACAACCATTTAATCACTGCTTTGCCCCATGAAGGGAGCCGGCAAAGCAGTGATTAAATGGTTGTGGAATGAATCAGTGGAGTTCCCATTATTTCTAATGGGGAAACTTGCTTTGATGTGCTGGCTCGCGGGGTCCTGGCCGTGCCTCGCCTGCCTCCACTCACTCTGCCAGGAGGGGACAGGAGACGGGGGCTTCCTTGGAGGCATGGCGCGGCCGGGCTTGGCTGCTGCCTCGCACTGCTGCGCCGGCTGGCGGAGAGTCCAGGAGGTGAAGGCTTCCCATGAGGCGAGGCGCGGCACAGCCGGGCTCACCCACTGCCTCACGCTGCTTTGCCAGCCGGCCGAGACTCCAGGAGGCGGGGGCTTCCCGCGAGGCTTGCCCAGGCTTGCCCACCGCCTCGCGCTGCTGCGCAGGCCGGCCAAGTGCCCAGGAGGTGCATCTCCCTGCCAGGGAGCCGGCAAGTGCTTTGCCGGCTCCCGGGGAGATGAGTGGAGCCGCTCCCGCTGCTTCCTACCATTCTAAACAAGCGGCAGCTCGCCTCTCCGCTGTGAGCCGCCCGCGCTGCGGGCGCTGGTCCCGTCGCGTCACTTCCGGATGCGACGGGACCGGCGCTGGCAGCGCGGGGGCTCGCTGCGGAGAGGTGAACCGCCGCTTGAAAACAAAAGGGAGCCACATACTGTACCTATAGTAGAAGAGAAAAGGGAGCCGCTTCAGGATGCGACCCGGGTATGGCAGCGCGGGCGGCTCGCCGCAGAGAGGCGAGCTGCCGCTGGAAAAGAAAAGGTGGGGAGCGGTGGGAGCGCCTCCACGCATGGAGGCGGCAGTGCTTTTCCGGCTCCCTGGCAGGGAACCACGGAGGCCAGGCGTGGGCGCTCACTCTGCGCCGGCTCCCGGGCGGCTCCACGTAGCGTGGAGCCGCCCAGAGCCAGCAGCTGAGTAACTCGGTGTGCTCGTTTTTCAAGACCTCGCTCGTTCAGCGAGTCAAAAATTTTTTAAAATTTTGCTCGTCTTTCAAAATGCTCGCACACTGGGTTACTCGTAATCCAAGGTATTACTGTACTAATAAGCTTATGTTGATTAAAATTGTTCTTCATTTTAAATACTGTATTGTTTTTTCGCACTACAAATAAGATATTTGCAGTGTGCAAATCAAGCCTTTCTATACCTTTTTAAAATTTAATGTATTTCAATTTTAGACAGCAAATTAATTTATTATTAATTTATAATAACTTTCCATTTAATCAAGTAAAAAAAAAAAAGGACCCGGGTCCTTTTTTTTTACTTGATCCATTCGTTCATATTTTTTTTCAAACTATAGTCCAGCCCCCCAACAGTCTGAGGGACAATGAACTGGCCCCCTGTTTAAAAAGTTTGAGGACCCCTGCCATAACCTATTTCACAGGGTTGTTATGAGGATAGGAGAGGAGAATCATGCACACTGCTTTGAGTTCCTTGGAGGAAAGACAGGATATAAATGTAACAAATAATACATTAATTAATATGACCAGTAGTGATGCCAAGTGTCCTGTTCCCCAGCTCCCTGTGATCCTGCAGTATCATCTTGTCACTTGCAGTATCATCTCTGGCTGGACCTGAATCACAAAGAATACCTTTGAAACCCCACCCATAAGTCTCAAGATGTTTGATGCACTCTCAGGATGAGATTCATATCTCATACTAATGTGTTCCTATTGGTTTCAGCATGACTGTGCTGCCAGCATAATGTGCCTTTGATTCTTTGTACCTAAATGAGGGGCAAGTATGGGATCAGGATGGGAGAAACCTGGCTTGGCAGCAGTACGTGTGAAAAGAATCTAAGCGCCTTGGCTGATAAGCTGAATGTGAGCCAGCAGTGTGATGTGGCTGCTAAAAAGGCTAATGCAATCTCAGGCTGCATAAACAGAAACTTAGTGTCCGCATCATGAGAAGTAATAGTTCCACTTGACTCTCCACTGGTCAGGCCGCATCTGCAGTACCGTGCCCAGATCTGGATACCATACTTTTAAGAACACCATTGACAAGTGTGAGGGCCCTGGAAAGAAATCCTGTAAGGAACAGGTCAGGTATGGGCCTGAAGAAGAGAATATGAAGGAAAGACAGATCTGTCTTCAAATATCTAAAGGTCAGCGGTGTCATGTAGAAGGTGGTTGGGGGCTGGAGCAGAGATGGCCAGAGGGCAGGACTAGAAGCAATGAGTGGAAATGCAGGTTTCCACTAAATGTTAGGAGGAACTTCCTAATGGCAAGAGCTGTGAGACTGCAGGACAGACTGCCTTGAGATGTGGTGCTGGTGGGTGCCCCTTACTAGATATTTTTAAGCAGAAGTTGCATAGTGTCGGAAGTTTGCTGTTGCCCCACGTAGCAGAGTTAGGATGAGTTGTGTGCAATCACAGAGAATAACGAGGAGACGTGAGTTCATCAGTAGAAACTTTTACTGAGGTTTTTCACGCATAGATTCATTCCAATTTACAGCTGTACATCACAGTGCAAGGCTCCCCATGCATGGCACAAAAAGCATAGAGTCAAAGACTGGTGGGGAGAGAATATTACAGCATATAACTCCTCCCCACTGAACACTCTGTTTATGACCTTGGGCACACTGCCCGACTTTAACAAGTTTCACTCCCTAACAGAACTTCTGTTCACAGGTGCTCTGCTATAGTCCTTTCTGCTCAAGGACACAATTACATACTCTGACACCCCTCCTTGACCGCAGACAGAAAGGGTTTTTATTTTCCTTTATTAAAGATCACCATCCCTAGTTCTGAACATAGTTCTTTGAATCTTGGCCCAGGCAGTGGCTTAGTAAACATATCTGCTACATTTTGTTCTGTTGGACAATATATCAATTCAATTGTCTTTTTCTGCACATAGTCCCGAACATTGCAGTACTTCACAGCTATATGTTTTGTGAGCCCCTTTAAATATTCAGATTTTGCCAAAGCAGAACAGGCTTGATTATCACAGTACACGTGAACCGGTAATGCTACTTGTAAGCCTAGATCTTTTAAAATCTGAATGAACCATGTAATTTCACCACATGCTTGTGATAATGCAGTGTATTCAGCCTCACAACTTGAGCCAGCCACACTGGACTGCTTCTTTGATTTCCAACTTATGAGTGAATCACCAACCTTTATTACTATACCACTAACAGATTTTCGTGTGAGTGTACAGCTTCCCCAGTCAGAATCCACCCATACCTGTGGAACTTCAGCCTTCTTTGAATCCAATTTAAGACACACGTCTAAAGAACCTTTTAAATACCGTAACACTCTTTTTGCGGCATTCCAAGCTGTTACTGTGGGCTGTGCTGCATATCTACCCAAAATTCCAGCGCTTAAGGCCAAATCTGGCCTAGACCACTGTGCAAGATAAAGTAGACTGCCAACCAATGATTGATAACGTTCTTTGTCAGAGAAAAGTTCCTCTGACTCAGAAGAATGCAAAAAATCAGTTGTCATTGGGGTTTGTACACTTTTGCAATCAGCCATTCCATAAGATTCTAACAATTGGAGTATTTTATGCTTTTGGCTCAACAATATGTTACCCTTGTCATCTTTGAGCACTTGAACCCCCAGATAATGGGACACTTCACCTAATGACTTTAAGAGAAAACTCTCTCCCAGTTGTCTGGCCAATTTATAATTTTGTTCCCCATTTAGAGAGATTTTCCTTTTAAACACCCAGCGACTGCCCGTCACTTTTACACCAGGTGGTGCTACACATGGTGTATAAACCTCATTGCGCTGAAATGAAGCCATTTCAGCCTGCATGGCTTCTTGCCATTTCTGTTTTTCTGGACCTGGTAATTCTTGTACTTGTGCATAAGTTTCTGGTTCACTAAATGTGACATTACACACTCGAATCCCAGTCACTACAAATCTCTCTGGTGGTACACCTTTTGTTGCTCGTTGAGATCTGCGAACGGCAGATTCAACATTCTCAGTTTGGCTGTCTTCCCCCCCACTCCCCCCTAGCCCCTCCTCATCTGAGCTAGTGGGTATGGAATGTGTGTGTGTGTGGCTTCTCGAGCTGCCTTCTCCGCTGCTTTCACTTTCCGCCTCTTGCTGAGCTGCTGGCTCAGACTTATCATGGACAGGAAAAAGAACTTCAGGATTGGCATGAACTCTTTCCCATCCCTCCTCAACAAACGTTGCATCTTGTGAGATAACAACCCTGTTATTTCTACAGAAAAACCTCCATGACTTTGAACCCTCTGTCCCAGAGTAACCCACAAAACGCAGTCGTTGAGCTTTTGGTTCTCCTTTTCTCCTTTGTGCCTTGGGGATGTGTACATATGCAAAACTCCCCCAGACTCTCAAATGTTTTAAGTTAGGAGGTTTACCAAATAACCTTGTGTAAGGGATATCATTTATAGCTGTGGTCCAAGTTCTATTACATAAGTAATTTGCTGCTAAGAATGACTCTCCCCAGAATCTTGAATTAGATTCCAAACCAGCATCTTTTAACAGACAATCCTTAATTTTCTGTAATTCACCAATATGCCTCTCAACAGTTCCGTTCTGCCATGGAGAATATGCACAGGACGTCCTGTGCACAATACCTTGGTTACTTAGAAGTTGCTGGAACTGATGATTCATGAACTCAGTTCCCAAATCTGTTTGCAATTGCAACACATTTTGCTTAAACTGTCTCTGGACATAAGTCAGCCAACTTTTGAAAACAGAATATACTTGATCCTTTTTCTTAAGTAAATAAACCCAACCAAACCTAGTTTTGTCATCTAGGATCAAAAAAGCATATCTTGCCTCTCCCCAGCTCGGAGGGAAAGGGCCACATAAATCTGCATGCACTAACCCAAACAGTGTATCAGTCTGCCTGTCAGATTTACGGTTTATAGGCTGGATACGGGACTTTGCTGCTTTGCACACACCACAGTTCAAATATTTGTTGCATTTGCTTGGTTGTAAGCCTTCACATTCCTTAGACATCTTTTGAATAGTGCTAAAATTTATGTGCCCGAGCCGTCTATGGAAAAGGTGCGCACAGCGAGAATGTGGGGGGACATTCACGCTTGCTACAGCAGGGATGTTCCCTCCCTCAGTATCTTGGTTTTGTAACACATACAGACCATTGATTAACTCTCCTGAGGCAATTATTTTCCCTGCCTTTGACACAATACCACCTTCTTGTGAAAAACTGACATTATAACCATTTGCAATCAAGGACGATACACTTAGCAGTGAGTAATCCAAAGTAGGTACAAATAACACACCCTGCATTACATTGCTAAGACAATTAATTTTACAAGTCCCCTCCCCCAAGATAGGCGATTTATGGCCATCTGCCAACGCTATAGTCTTACTGTTTTCGTCCTTGGAGCCAGGAGTAAACTTGACAAATTGTTCATATGAATTGCAAATAGTTCTTGAACTTCCACTGTCCAGAATCCAAGAGTCCGTGCCTAGTTTTCTGTCCAACTCCACAGCGGCCGAGAATAGAGTAGATTTCTCCCCCCTCCGTTCCGACTGCATTTCCTTCTTCTCCCGGTCAGGCTTTGAAGTTAATCTGACTCGACAATCTTTCCGAATATGTCCCGGTTTGCCACAACGATAGCATTTCCTCACGATGACCATAGCTCTTTCTGTTCCGTCTTCTCCAGCCTTCTGAGGTGTTATTTTTCCTTTGGTTGTGTCATTTCCACGTTTTCCCATACGGCCAGATGCAAGGTTGTTCTTAGCTGCTGCTTCCAGCTCTAACAGCCTTTTTGCCTCAGCTTCAATCAGACGTCCTGACAGGTACTCCATTGTAAGCTGATCCTCTGGCATGGCCTCAAGACTGGCCACCAAAATGTCCCAAGAAGAATCAAGAGAAGAAATAACAATCTGGACCTGCTGGATTTCTTCTAATTGCTGGCCCCTTTCAGCAAGCTGAGCCAGTAATCCAGTGATCACTTGCAAGTGTTCAGATACTTTTTCTCCCTCTTGTAACTTTTTGTTATACAGCTGTCATGCCAGTGCTATTTTAGTTCCAGCTGTGGTACGTACATGTATCCGCCTCAGTGTTGTCCAGCATTCTGCAGCTGTCTGAAGCCGTCTGACATGCATTAATTGCGAATCTTCAAGCCCCAAAACAATTAAAGAGTGGGCTCTGTCCATCAACCTCCGTTCCGCAGGACTAGGCGCTGCCGGAGGAGCATTCACTCCCACCTCCCATAAATCCTCTCTTTTCAGCAACATTCTCATTTTAAACTCCCATGAGAGATAGTTGCGGTTGTTAAGTCTCTCAACATACACACCGAGAGGTTGCTGAGGTGCTGCCATGTCTTCAATATTGGGAGCAGGTTGTATCAGCTGTTCCTCACCTTCTTCCTCCTCTTCCTCAGACTTTATTCCGTCTGTCTCGTCCTCCAGCTTTCTCCCGTGAGCCAGTTTCCCGGAGATATGAATGCAGCTAAACCACTGCTCCTCCAACTGTCCCACAAAGCAAAAAGGACTATCCTCGGTTGCAATGCACACCTCCTCACCAGGAAACACAGCGTTGCGCAGCTGAAGAATCTGGGCCCATGACCTGTCGGAAGTTTGCTGTTGCCCCACGTAGCAGAGTTAGGATGAGTTGTGTGCAATCACAGAGAATAACGAGGAGACGTGAGTTCATCAGTAGAAACTTTTACTGAGGTTTTTCACGCATAGATTCATTCCAATTTACAGCTGTACATCACAGTGCAAGGCTCCCCATGCACGGCACAAAAAGCATAGAGTCAAAGACTGGTGGGGAGAGAATATTACAGCATATAACTCCTCCCCACTGAACACTCTGTTTATGACCTTGGGCACACTGCCCGACTTTAACAAGTTTCACTCCCTAACAGAACTTCTGTTCACAGGTGCTCTGCTATAGTCCTTTCTGCTCAAGGACACAATTACATACTCTGACACATAGCCACCTGTCAGCGATGCTGTGGTTGCATTCTGCATTTCTGATCATGCATTCAGAGGCGAGTTGGACCAGTCTGTAAGGTGAAGGAGTGAGCCCATGGTTCTCCCCCTCCCTGTTGTTTGTGGTTCTTAAACAGGCTGCTAATCCTGAAGAAAAAGCAATCCACGAGGCCCCAATCCAGAACATGCTGCTGGTGGGGTTTGGGGCCCCACCCCAGTTTCCTGCAGTCAGTGATGGGCAGCTTTCAGCAGGAAACTGGTGTGAGGCCTCAGTCTATGCCAGGAAAACATTCCAGATTGAGGGCTTGTAGTTGCTTTATTTTTTTCTTTTTCAAAAGTGGCCAGTTTATGCAAGTTTTTAAAAAACATGTGAATAATGTAATGCATAATTTGGTCTAGTGTATGATGTAGGTGTACCAGTTGTGGGTTCTACTCAATTTTCCCTCTAACAGTGGGGGTGAATGGGAGAGGAGATCTTGTAAACTGGTGCTCGACTGTGGCTTATGCTGGCTCAGCTTGTCTGAGCGTGGAAAGCTAAGCAGGGTCAGGCCTGGTTATTACTTGGATGGGAGACCCCTCCTCTAGTTTCCTGCAATGAGCAGGGGGTTGGACTTGATGGCCTTTTAGGCCCCTTCCAACTCTATGATCTATGAAATCTATGACTACACTGAAGCTCACGGAGAAATGGTAATACCTACTCATTGCCATACAAACTGGTGCGCCAGCTCCTGCCTAATAAGTGCCTGAAGCTGGGCACTACGAGGGGTGCAATGCTATGTGTTTAGACAGAAAAAAAGTATGGCTGGCTGGGGAATTCTGGGAATGGGATGACTTTTTTTCTGTCTAAACATGCATAGGATCGCACCCTAAATCGCTTTAGATTAAATATATTTTATGTACTGTGTATTTCTGTTTTACCACTAGGGGGCAGATGTTACTTATTTCTTATCCAGTCTCACTGTTAAAAGGATTTCATAGCTAAATATGGGATTATGCCTCCAGTATATTAACCTTCTTGATAAAATTAGTTAGCAACTACCTATTTTGGTGAATTGTGAATTTATCTTGCATTGTCTCTTCTAATGAGTACAAGTAAAGGAACTGCACAGAGTCTTTGGAGTATTTTATTACATTTATATCCCGCCCTGCCCCACCCCCACCTCCCATCTCTGGCAAGAAACCCAAGGCAGCTTACATGGTCCTCGTTTTCTCCATCGTAAAGGACTTAATAGATCTGATCTGGTGTGGACTCTGCCACACCAAAAGCAAATCTGTCCTGTCTGTAAAGTGCCACAGGACTCTTAGCTGCTAGCATGGCTACTCACCGGCCAATAAAGAAACTGCAGGGTGGGTTATGTATTTAAATTAATTTATTCAAATTTTGTTATGGCATTTACATGCTGCCCATTAACTAATGTTTTCAGATGGCTTACAACAAAAGAGAACTGATACATAAAAGACAAAACCATAACATCTCATTCAACTGGCGAGCAGTTGATAGAATTAGCTTGGGCAGTAATGTTGCAGCTTTCTGAAGGTATGGAAAAGTACATGGGAAAATTTCACCACTTCCTAGAAAACGCCTTCCCTGTCGGCTGCAACCGTATCATTTGAACTGCAGCTGCTTCAATGTTTTGAGTGAAGTACCATCTTTGGAGGCAGGGCCGGTGCTACCATTAGGCCAACTAGGCAGCTGCCTAGGGTGCAGGGCTAAAGGGGGCGCCAGAGACGCCTTGAAAAAAAATACAGCACTCTCAAGTGGGAAGGGGGGGACGCTAAATATCTGATCTTGCCTAGGGCACCAAACTGCCTTGCACCGGTCCTGTTTGGAGGGTAGTTTAAGACTTGCTGCCAGACTTGTGCTTAGCAGCTCACTCCAGGAATATTCATGCTAGCCATTCCCGCTTGTCGAGCAAGGCTGTCTATCCTCTGCTAAGAAAATACAGCAGCCCCATCTTCTCCTTGTAAACACAGGAATTAAGAATAAGTTCTGTCTGCTGTGCCCAAGAGAAGCAAAATCTTTAAAGAGGCACTTTTCAGAAGAGCATGGTATTTAGCAGTGTTCTGGGCACAAGGCTTCAGAAAAGAGCCTAATGTGCATCTCTGCTTCGAATCCCTGAAGCTCCTTCCCAAACTGGCTTGACTGGATTCTGCCTCCCCAGGATCTTATGGTGCATTTGCTGCCATTTTAAAAATACTGCACATGCACCCCTTTCAGGCTTAAGATGGCTGTTACATGAAATCAAGCATGGTTGCATTTCAGCCTTGCAGAGTCTTGTTTTGGGTCTGTGGGTGGATTAATGCAAGTATTTGCCATTTCAAAAGACTCTCCTGTTAGGGCTTGCTGGAAGGAGTTGTATGAGCAGCTCTGAAGACAGAGTTGTGTTCTATTCTATTTATATCACAGGTATTGGTAAGCAGCAGAGCAAGCTTTCCTGCCCATGTTGCCCCATCAAGCGTGCATATTCAGTTAAGATGACACATTTGGTATTGATATAAAGGACAACAGCAAGGGATGTAGAGGCTGGCTTAATATGGATCCTCTGCCTGAAAGCCAAAATATTCTAGTTGCATATACATTGCCAGGCTGGATGATTGTCTAAATCTTATGGATTAATCTTACACTGCGCTGGTGCAGTGTGTTAAAGGACCTAAATCACCTAACTCATACAATTCCATTTTGCAGACATTACCAGAGCCGTGTGGTATCTAGCCAGGGGGAAGCGGCAGACAGACATACCATTTCAGCAGCGCAAAGATCTACACTAAGATGCGGCCCGAAAGCCACCGAGTTCTTTTGACTCTGGGCCTCATGTGGATTTATGTGACCTCCCTGCTCAGTGGAAAAAAATGCATGAGGGGAAGTGCTGGGTCACATCTGGTGGCCAGGCATTCCGCATGTTTGGCCAGTGTGTGAAGAGGGTCTATGTGCACGGAGATGTATGTGTGTAGAGTTCTACATGAGTGGAGACCCTGGCCCAATCTGTCTCCCCTCTTGTGGGGGAGCTCTACATCCACACATCAAAACATGCTGATGTAGCCCCTTCACATGCTGTCCCAATGTGCAGATCGGGGGTGGGATCGGGATCATGGCCACCAGGTATAGCATTGGCAGGGATGGGACTAGGCTCCCCCGTGCGTGTACGTGCAGAAATACACACACACACACACACACACACACACACGTCGTCTTTCTACTTGTACAAGAGGATAATCTGAACCCCCTAGTTTTTGTTCTCAAGCAACGATGATTTCTGGTATGCTGGGAAACAAAACAAGATTCGTGCTAAAGCAACCCAGGGGCCATTTGCCCTGTCTGGTTCTAAATGTTTTCTGTCATTAAGACACCTATCCATCCAGATTAACAAACCAGCTTTATATAAATGGAGATAGTCTTTTATATGCCCCCCACCCTGCAAGTTTCTGAGTTTTCACACCCTTTTCATATTCAAGCTCTTCTGCATGGCTGCAAAGATTATGGGCAGTATCCAACACTGCTGCTCCACTTTTGCAATTGACGTTGCACTACCATAAGTGATCTCTAATGCTGGCGGCGCGCGTGATGGGTTTCCTGGGAAAACCTGTCGCACCAGCATATGCTATTGATGTGCTAGAGGTTGGTTACGCTAGCCCAACATCAATGGTATTAGCAGAGCGGCAGCATTGGATATTGCCCTATAGCTTTACTTAAGATGAAAAACAGCTTTTAATTAGTGGAATATACAAATTTGACTAAAGGCCCAATCCTATGTGCATTTAGACAAAAAAGGCCTCCAACTCCCAGCATGCCCTAGCCAGCTATTCTGACGGGCATGCTGGGAGCTGTAGGCCTTTTTTCTGTCTAAACTTGCATAGGATTGCACCCTAAGTCCAGTATTCCCACTATATCTGAAATATACTATGCTTGCATTGTGTTATGTTGGATTTCTTTTGGTCTAATCTCAGTGGAATGGGAATGAAGAAGGCTGCAGACTAGACACAAAAACCGAATTCTCTTGTTAGTTTGAAGTGAATCTTATGTGAGTATACAATAAATACACACAAAGCCCAACTCAAATGAGCTCAGACAAGAAACTGTTTACAAAAGCCACCTTGTCCCATGCATACCTGCTTTTGATATCAAAATACTATGCAAATATGTCAAGTTACATATTCTTCTCTAATCAAAAGGCTTGGTAATAATGTTTTAGCATGCAGTAAAATTATGGATACAATTTTGCCTGATTTGAGTTAATCACACACACCTTCTGGTTTTGGTGTTCCAAACCAGGACAACTTCAAATTTTAAACAGAACATTAATGGTCGGGATCCTGGTTTTTTAAAATTAAAGTTTTGAAAGAAAATGTCATAAATTTGATTTGTTAGTTAATGCACTAAATAACCCTGTAAAGGATTGAGGCCTACTCAGGCTTGAGTTTGTTGAAGCCTGAAGGCCCAAACACTTCCCTCGATTAGTTGAAGCCTGAAGGCCCAAACACTTGGATGGGCCTTTGAGAGTTTTAGTTTACCCAATAGAAGTTAAGAATTAGATCTCCTATTCAAGGTCACATGATTATAACCTTCCATTCCTGGGAAGGCTATATATGTGTGGGGTGTGGTCAGCTAGCAGCAGTGGGAGCCTGACTGCAGAAGCAGAGAGAGCAGTTAGTGCAGAGAGAGAGCTAGCAGGAGAAGCAGAGAAACAGCAGAGAGAGAGAGACTGGCTGCAGAGGAGATAGGTAGTCTGAAGTTAAACTAGAGAACATTGGATTGTTTGTTTTTTTCATACTTGCTTTTGGATTATAACCACTCTATTAAGTAAATACCCTAATATTATAAGTAAAGTGTTGTTGTTTACCCTGAGAGTTTGGAGTGACTTATTCACCACGTCTACAGCCTACACCCATGCTATTGGAAGCTGTAAAAGGACTTGATCTCCTGGAACGGGAGGGGCTTTGAGGAGAGGCAGAGATCTCCCAAAGGCAGGTTAAGGGGTCCCTGCAGTAGCGGAACCTTGACAAACCCGTTCTGCAAAATGAAAGCAATCATGACAAAACCAAGTCTTTCCCTGGGGAAAATGTAGTAATGTTTCTTTTTTTAGAATTCAAGCCCAGTACCTAAAAATTCACCTGACCATTACACACACACACACACACACAGAGAGAGAGAGAAAACAATGTGGCAAAAAAATATTTTAAATGACATTTGCTCTTCCACATATGCTAAGAACAGTAAGCCAGAAGTCTTATTACAGGCCTGGTCAATGATTTATGTGTGTTAAGTTACTGATTTCTTTTGTGTTGTTCATTAATGTTCAAAGCTAATTTCACAATATATTTCTTCACTACAGCAGTTACATAGGCTATTAATTTATGGCAGTACTCAAATTTATATAGATATTTCAGCTGCAATCCTATACCGACTTCCTCAGTGGGATTTACTTATGAGTAGCCATGTTATAGGGTTGTGCTGTTAGTAATAGACTGCCACTCAAACAATATTTTCTGTGTTAAGAGTATTGGTTTTGTTTTGATAGAGCTCACCATCTCTTTGGACAAAGTTCTTTATGAATAATTATGATCCTGTGCGCTCTGCACACTGCCAGAAGCATGTGTAAATTATGTGAAGGAACTGTGCGAGTTTATTTATTTATTTATGGATCTATGTGCTCAACATGGATGCTATGACTGCCAATATTACAGTTTGTTTAGCATGTTCGTCCCTGTACAGCATAGTATGTGTTCTTCCTATGCTACAGCTCTTCCCTCATGATTCTAGCCATTAACAATAACCTTTGGATCCTCATTTTGCTCAGAGCAGAACAGCAGTTTAGAATTTGTGACACTGTCCCTAATATTTTTCACTGTCTGAAAAATAAAGCCAGATATTGATTGTTAATATATTAAATGACAGCTAAATACACTGTGGCTTTTACAAGCACACACTTAGTGCAAAAGAACGAGTTTTCAAAGTTTGGATCATCCTTAGTTTTAAGGTACTTGTATATTATGTTGAAGTGTGATTTACCTAGACATATTTCCACACATTTACACACACCACCTGGGAAATATGAAATGAACTTAAGAAGGAATACTGCAAATGGAGGAAAATGAAAAAGTGCTTTCAAGATGTTTGTTTCAAAGTGCTTTATGTTTCAATTATACAATGCAGTTCTCTACATCTTTTACATTTATTTTACAGTCTTTACATTGCCCTTGTGATGTAAATACTACATTATTTTCTGTGATCTTTTACAAATGTTGGCAATCTGAAATGAGCTTAACAATCTTCAATATATACTAAGAATACAAGCCCCTTGTTTACCCAGGTGACTACTGCCATGTCTCATTTGTATATCCCTTTAGCTGCAAGCAGTCCAGAACATGGTTTGTTTGGAAACTGCAGTCTGGCCAGAACCAGCAATACAAGCAAACACTGAATGCAAGTATAAGGCACTGAGACAATATCACATTACGTTATCCAGGGATGGGGAACATATGGCCCTCCAGATGTTGTTGAACTGCATCATTGGCTATGCTGGCTAGGGCTGCTGGCTGGGATTTGCAGTCCAGCATCTGGATGGTCACGTTCCCTGTGTGCACTATAATGTTTGAAAGACGCTTAAGCTATTTGTGTATATAACGGAGAGATCCATCAAATGTCTCTGCAGTTTCTAAACATAATGGCTTGGATCCTAAGTTAACTTACAGTGCAGTCCTTTACATGTCTAGTCAAAAGTTAATCCCACTGAGTTCAATAGGTCTCATTCCCAGGTAAGTGGATATATGACTGCAGCCTTCAGAAAGTTCATGAAAGGAAAGTTTCCCCTTCCCTCCCCACTGCCCAGCATCCCAGCCCACATTGTCCAGGAGGGCTCCCCAATTCTCTGGAGAGGCTTTGGGGGGTGTGTGTGCAGATGACTGCAGCAGGGGAACTAGGGGATAGGAAACTCCTTTTGTGAATGCCCTTAAGTTAACATCTTAGGGCCCATGCCTATGAGTTCATGTATATAAATAACTGCAGGAAACAATGTAATGCATGAATAGAGGGTGCCTAAATGCAATAGAATAAAGGGCTTGCAGCTCCATAACATATGCCATGCCTGCTAAAATCCCATTTTTTTGCACGGTTCTTAAATGTGCAGGGGGGTCTTTCCTCTACCACATTTGGTTGCTCTCAGTATGAAGCAGCCATAAGCAACCACCTAAATAAATTGACTTGAGTTGAACTAAAACTGCATGCTTTGCGGAGATGATTTTATATGAAAGAGAATCTGCCGCCAGGCAAAAGCCTCAAGGCTGTACATATTTTACAATTGTATCTACAAGTGTGAAAAACTATTCTTGGGTGTATAGTTTTTCTGCAAAAAGACATTTGGGAGTTTTGTTTTGTTTCTGCAATCCTAAAAGCCAGTGCTGCATGCATCAACTATGGGAGTAGCTTATGAATAAGAGGTTCAGAATGATCTCTCAGTCACTGTTAAAAATATTACATTTACCAGTAAGCCTGCTAACATATATAAGAGACCAACTGACTAACAACTATAACCAGCAATTACAGTAATACCTTGGATTGCAAGTAACTTGGTTTGAGAGCGTTTTGCAAGACAAGCAAATTTTTAAATATTTTAATTTTTTTTTTTACTTGATATACAAGCGACGTCTTGCAATACAAGTACTGTAGTACGGCTTAAATTAAAAATCTCTGTACAAATTTTTTTGGGGGGATTTCGTTTTGATATAAGAGTGTTTTGGATTACAAGCACGTTTCCGGAACAAATTATGCTCTCAATCCAAGGCATGACTGTACATTATGGAGAAAACTCACACATGGAAAATACAATAAACCAAAATGGATTAAGATTGCCATCGTATACTTACCTACTTGGAAGTAAATCCCACTGCATCAATAAGATTTACTTCCAAATAAACATGGTCAGGATCACGTTGCAAGGCTCATGTTCTCAGAGGTGACCTTTAAACCTGCATTGTTTCCATTTTATTTACCCATTGAGATATATATCGTGGCTTTCATTTTTATAGGTGCCTGCCCCCACAAACCGTTAAAACTAATTCCCCCACGCAAGCCAAAGTATTAGGTGCCTGCTTGTGCTTTTGTATGTAGGGTGGTCAGACTGCAACAGGGAGATTTCCCCCGTCTCCTTCAAAGTCCCCAGACAGCAGGAAAAGATGCAGCCACTACACCTCCCATCCTGAAAGGACCAATGGAAGGACACTCCAGGAGGCACAGCACAGTGCCTTTTAAAGCTGCCTTCTCCATCCCTGCCGCCTCCAGATGTGTCAGTCTACAACTCCCATCATCTCCAGCCAGCGCTGTCATTCATCATGATGGGGACGATGGGAACTATAGACCAACACAGGGCCAGAAACCTGGCAAACATAGGGCACTTCCACTGATTTTAGCTTTGTGCAGTTTCTGAATTAAAATCTCTTTCCACAATTAAATTAAGCAGTTGGGTTTTTAAAATGACGGCAATAATCCTAATGTTCATTATTTGTATTGTACTGATCTCAGTTGTCATCTCATTTTTGTCTCTTGAGGTGGGTTAGGCAAAACACTAAACATCTTAGTCTAGAAATAGACTTCAGAGTTGTCTGAAGAAGGTTCAGTCTCAAATATTTTGTACCCTCATTCAAATATTAACACACACACCTGCAGTAGATCCAGGAGCAACTGATACCTGCTCTTAGGCTTGCCAACTTCTTTTCTGTCAGGGCTCCTGAGCCTTTAACAGTTGCATGAGGAGTGGAAAGCCAGCAGGTGCAGCTTTCCCTGACTTGGAAATGCAGTGATGACAAAAGCTCCAGGTGCTAAATTCCCTTTTGTTATGAAGCTGTGAAAGCTACAGGTGCCACAAAAAGGAGGTAACCCTTATCCAGATGACCCCCAGCCTTGTCCTAGTCCCTCTCATCTATTCTGCCTCACTTGTATTTTATCCTTGTGAACCCCTTTTCCCTACAACTGTGCCATCTTCTTCCAACCACTGGGCTCTTCTGCTTTCAGTTCTGGGCCCCACGTGGCTGGCTGGTGTTAACGGCTATTCAACTACCCTTCTTATCCTCGTTCCTGGACTCTCTGCTCACCCTTTCTGCTGCTGGGATTCCCTGTCACTCCCTTGCCTCCCAATAGGATGGGAGCACCCATCCTCTTTCTTTGCTGTTCCAGAGTGACAGATGCACCTTCATGAAGGTAGTGTTGGAAATAATGTTTATTCCATGAACTGCTGCTCTGGGCAATCACCTACTGGTCAAGCTGGCCCTAGACACAAGGAAGTCCACGTAATTACTCATATGCTTTAAGTTAAGCAAATGTTGCTGAATTATTAATGGCACATATTGCCCTGTTATCCATATTGCATAGAAGCCCTTAGCAGCAGGGTATTGGTTGAAAAGACTCATTCTTACCCTTGTTCCTAATAACTTAGAACCAGTCTATTTACAAGGAGGTCCTGGGACCACTTCAAGGCCCTAAAGAGCAATCAAAGGAAGAGCCATAATAAAGCAGAGACGGAGAGGATGCGGCCTACGATGCGTGGCGTCAGGCTTGACCGGAGCTATTGTGCAAGATGATGGAGCTTCCTGTTGAAGTGCATTAAAGAAGAGCTCCTTGGTATGACGAATAAGAAATGGGTTGTCTTGTCCCAGGCCTGACAGTGAATGTATTTGCAGTTCCACTATACTGTGGATTTCCATGGGGAGGTCTGAAGTGGGGTTGGGGGAGGGGTGGGAACACAAAAACATCATCAAATGAATGGAAATCCAGAGTCATACAATGCAATATAGACAAGGGCCCTGCGGGGGACAAAAGATGCTACAGCCAAAGATTCTACAGCAATCACTTCCGCTAACCTTTTCCAAGAGTAAGCATAGTAAGCTGGGATTTTGATGACGGGATGTCTTTAGGTTACTGTAGGCATGAACTTCCGATATATGACATAAACATCTTTTTTTGACATGATGGCTGCCCTCTTCACTACCCCTGGAGACTGAACCGGATTGTTGCTAAATTCCTTAAAGCACTATAGTACATGGTGGATGTCCCCATTGCTTGGGCACTTTGAAATAAATGTTAAAAATAAATGATATGCTTGTTTACTTTAGGCAAAAGTGCTTAGAGATGAAGCTTTTATTGCACCATCGCCCAGCCTCATTCCCGGAACTTTATGGGGGGTCCAGATGATGTCATCTTCCACTCGTAGCCCTCCCATGTGTTCCTACTGCTGCTTCCATCTTTTTTCCTAATGCAAAAAAATCAGTTAAGGATAAAAAGACGGAACTACTGCATAATGCCTTCTGATGTGTAGCACTAGGAGCTGTCTGTCTGGAAGCACCCCATATCTTCCTGACTGTGTTCACATGACACAACCCATCATGTCATATGAACCCAAACCGATTCCCGCAAGGTGGCTTGATTGAGGACAACAAGCCACGCTGACAACCCATAGCTTGTTCTTGGGGTGGTTGTACCCATGATGGGTTATCGTGTCGTGTGAATGTCCTGGGGGGTACCTGCTGCCAAGGTGCAGCAGGTACCAATCCTGGACATTGACCCAGAGAGGCTCCATATAGTTTCCCCCTCCCCTTTGGTATTTCTTGACAGCTGTCAAAAGGTGAGCTGTCAAAAGAAAGCAAAGGCGCAAGTGATATTTGCTCACGAAAAGGGGGTGATGTGATTTATACTCCCTGCACAGCAAGATCCTCCACTGGTGGTTGTTTTTTGTTTGTTTGTTTTTTGACCTGATAGTCCACAGGCTGGTGCACATTTTACACTTTTTCTGAGACTCTAGGTGCTCAGGAAAGTGCAAAAGTGCTTCCTACCCCCTTTTTCTGTGGGAAAAGGAGATTCCGGGGAAGGGGGGGGAAGCCGCAGCAAGCCAAAACTGGCTCAATCGCAGTGGGGACGGGGGAGACAAGTTGGTCCTGCTGCCGTGTCCCCTGGGATATCTATGGGTGGACTGAGGGGGGAGGGGCCAACAACCCACAGTGAGCCCAATCATCTGTCGGGCACACCATGGGTTGTTCACACAACCAACCCACCATGGCTTATTGTGACATGTAAACGTGCCGTGTTCAATGAGATTGCCAGCTAAATGTGCATATGTTTGCAGTCCAAATAAAGTTTGAAATAAACAGCTAGATTAGCTTTCACCAACATGGTACCCTCCAGATATGTTGACTACAACTCCCTTTGCCCGCAGTCAGCTCAGCTATTGGCCATGCTGGCTGGGGATGATGGGGGTTGTACTCCAACACATTTGCAGAGTGTCAGATTGGAGAAGGCTGGACTAGACAAATGGAACTGTTCCCCAGCCGGTAATACAATGCTTTCCCCTAGCTGAGGTCTTGCTGATTTTGACTGTGAACTTGGCTGTATGAGCAGGTGAGGGAGAAAAATACACTTGACTGGAGGTATTATGAATATTTTTATGCAGTCAATCACCTGGCCAAACAGGCAAGTTGATTTTAAATGGGAAAGTGCTTGCATGTGCAGTTTTCCTTGCTCTGTGCATATCATGTCTAGGTGAGCCTGGTCTTGAGTTGAGAGACTGCAACCACCAAATGCAGGATATTGAGAAGAATGCTGTGATAAAAATGGCCAGCCAGGATCTTCCCCTGTTGTCCAGAGGGAGAAAAAGACCTCTATCTACTAGATCAGGGGTGAGGAACTTGTGGTCCTCCAGCTGTTGTTGGGCTCCAACTCCCATAAGCCCTACCCATCATGGCCAATGGTCAGACATGCTGGGAACTGTAGTCTAACTACATCTGGATGGCCACAGTTTCCAAATCACTGTACTAGACAGACACTGCAGAATTTTTATGATGTTACCTGCATGCTTACATCCAACCAGCAATGTTTTCCTGGAACTTCTAGTTCACACCACAACTCTTGTATTTATGGCAAGTGGAACATACCTGCCAGCAGCTGCTGCATTGGTAGAGTAGTCTCCATTCTGGCCTTTATACTTGGCATCATTGGCAGCATTGTTATAAGTCACCATTTTCCCAGGTAGTTCCAGGGATACCCTTCTGCCCTGTGCACTGTTGGGAACATTCCTGTGAGTAGAGTTGATCCGGCGCATCCCTTCCATAGCCTGAGAGTTGAATGCCATTGTACTGTGGCCATAGGAGTTGGGTGTGCTCATACTGCGAGAGGACATGGCTGACCTGCCATACGATCCATCAGTCTCCGACACATACAGGCGCTTCTTTATCAGGGGACGGCTGCTGGAATAGCAACTGAGGTAGCTAGGGGAATAGCTCCCACCTGGGTAATGGTGACTGTAACCGCTGGGCCTCATCATGCTGTTTTCCAGAGACGATTTGGATGCCAGGGAAGAACTGTTGCCATAGTCATAGCTTGAATGACTGAAATTAGGTCGCTTATCTGAGGCATGAAAATTGCATGGGTCATTAAGGCCTTTGCGTTTCTCTTCCCCCTTTGAAGAAACATCTGGGACTCCCTTGGCATCATTGCTGAACTCGGGTGGCGGAGGAATGATCTCATAATTAAACCCCTCTTCCACCTCTTCATTATTTCTCACAGTGTGGTTTTGGGGTGTAGAGTGAGAGTATAGGGGTGTTTTTGACACACTGTGAAGGCCTTGCTGTTTCAAGTGGCTGGACTCCAGGAGGCCTTGAACTAAAATGGAAGGACCACGCCTATTTGATGGGGGAAGATTCTGAGATTCATTCATCTCCCGGAGGTTTGGAGCATTCCCACACTGTTCTGCGGTACTGGAGAATGTCTGTGGCTTATGTTCTCTGTGCCCTATTTCTGACAATCCCCAGACATTGCTGTCCAATGTACTTGCTCCATTATGCTTACTTTCTGAGGCTGCACGGGATTCCTTTTGAGGGGACTTTGGTACAACCCTGACAGAATTGGGCTTGGAATCGCTGAAGTAAATGGCAGATGAGCCCGTCTCTGATTGGCTGTTATCATACAGCTTTTCTGATAACTTGAGCTGAGGCTTCTCTGATGAACAGCTATTCTGTCGGGAGGCAAGAGCAGAACACCTGCCTCTTTGGGCCCGCTGCTGTGCAGCCAGGAGAAGAGCCATTGGGGAGCCTCTCTCCACTTTTTCTCCTGTAACAGGATGAATCAAAACTTCACTATTCCCTTTCTCTGTGTTCCTAGAGATTGTGGATGTCACTGAAGACACACTCTCAGCAGAGTCTCTTCGGTTTTCATTATTATCTGTGCTGACTGGTCCATCTTCTGTGGTTTGGGAAGAAGTTGCAGAGGCTAGACTGTCAATGGAGCCAAACCTCATCCGATGTGTCTTGTATTGCAGGAGAGAAAAATCCATGCTGGGGGACGCTGTTCGTATGGGCGAGGCAGTCCCAGAAGTGGCTGGTGAAGGTGCAGATGGAACCAAGAGTTCATTCTTTGGTTTCAGGGGAGAGACTGGAGGTTTATAAATGTTGCCAGGTGGCGAGTGACCAGAAGAGGCACTAGGAGTCTTAGGCTCTGTCTCTGTCACTTCCAATGATGGGTTACTCTGACTTCCTGTGGATTTTGGAAGCTTGGACTCACCACCATTGATCTGGCTGCCACCAAACTGAAGAGTAACTTGTTTCTTTGGTTCTGGATTATGTCTTAGGTTTGTAAGAGCCAATGGTGGACCTCCATCCTTGGTTGGAGACAATAAGGCTTCCAACTCATCTTTGAATTTCAAAACACAGTTTGCTTGAATGGGGCTGGATTTATTGTCTGGAGTGGAGAAAGCATTCTTGGTGAAGACTTTGCTTGGAGAAGGTGTATTAGCAGGTATCTTTTCTTTCTTCTCATTCTCTGTCCCTGCTAGTGACTGTGGGCTTCTTGTGATAGGCTTAGCTTGCTTTAATTCATCTGTAGTAGCCTGGTTGCTATCCGTAATGCTGGTCTTAGTCTTGGGAAGGACAGTTCTGTCTAGCTGCCTATCTTCCTGTCTGCATGAAGAGAACAGCAGGGCTGACAGTTCATGCTTCAGCTTGTCTAGGTTGCCACGTTCCTTCCAGTCATCGTCATCATCTTCATCATCATCGTCATTAGAGGATGCATGGTCTGGAGAAGGAAGTTCTGTTTTTCCTGCAGGTGGTACCTCACGCTTCAGTGGGATGGTAGAAGAACCATTAGAATTCAATCTTAGCTTAGGACTTCCAGACTCTGTGATTAATATGGAAGGCTTTTCCAAAGTAGCTTTCCCCCCAGCATCTCCCTCTGAGTGAACCATGGCTGCAGGCCGTACAATAAAGTTATCTGGCAGGGCAGGTCGACTGTGAGGAATGATCTTAGGGAGCTGCTCATCTTTTGGGCTGGATTCTTTTTCTCCCGAAGAAATAGATGATGTTCTCACAGGAGTAGGAGGAGGTATTTTTAATGACCTGGGAAAGGTGAGATGAGGATCTGGGTTGGGTTGTGGTACCTGTGACACCTTATGGGTAGGGGTTGTTGGAGAGACATGGTTCAGATTGTGAGGGATGCTATCTGGCTGCCTCAGATTTAGAACAGTCTCAGATTTCCATTTGGACACACCATTTGAGAAGAGTGGAGTGTGAAGTTGTGGTGAAAGTGGAGGCATGGGAGGGGCTGTACCATGCATAAAAGCCGGAGGAGGAGGAGGAGGAGGAGGAGGAATGAAGTCTGGTGGGGATGGAGTGCTGGGAGAAGACAAATTGGAATAGGGGTATGAAGGTGGAGGCAGAGATGGAGCTGGCATTGCTGGTGGAGGTGGAGGAGCCACCATTGGTGGTGGAGGAGGTGGAGCTTCCAGGGGAGGTGGAGGTGGAGCTTCCATGGAAGGTGGAGGTGGAGGTAGAGCTTCCACAGGAGGTGGAGGTGGTGCTAGGTCAAGTGAAGGTGGTGGTGGTGGTGGAGGAGGAACTGATGGTGGTGGTGGAATGTAATCATCATCCAAGTAGTCTTCCTCAAATGCCTTCGGCCTCAGGTCAACCACTGAATTGTACATTCTATAATTGCCATTGATTTGAGAACCAAGCCCTAGGGAGAAAACAGCACATACAATAATGTGTTCAGACTTCTTGTCATTTTAGTCGGAAACAGTCAACATTAGCACAGTTAAACATTTTCCCTTACACCATGATGAGAAGCACTTTTATAAAGCTTTGGAGGAGGGGGGGTCCACAAAAATAGTCCCTCTCTGCCACCAAAACCGATTCTGCCACTTCATACACATTCATAATTATTTTCCCTTTGGTTTTCTTTCTTTCTTCTATTCCTGGAAGATGATGAGGTAAGTAAAGTTTTGGCAACAATTAAATGGAAATGGCAACTTTGGTCACTGCCCCAACTAAATAGCTTTCTTTAGTTTTCCAAAGCTCTTTAGATTCTGAAAGTCATATAAACACGAGGCAGAAGAAAAAACATTATCAATAATACAGCAACTACACAGCACTTCTTTGTCTCAATCCAGAGACCTGTATGTGTCTTCTTCACATGTACAACAGAACCTCCTGGGCACGTGAAGGTAGTCTATTCATACAATTGGAGGGAGCTCCCTCACCTGGAACAGATGATTGGATGAGTACCCTTTTTCTTTTGCTGTGAAGTAAGGGCTGAGCTAGATGCAACATCTAGCACAAGGGCACAATTCTATGCAGGCTTAGACCAAAAAAAGGGGGGGCTACAACTCCCAGCATGCCCCAGCTGGCAGGGCAGGGAGACTGATAATCCCCCATTGGAGCTGAAGCAAATAGCACATGCAAGGAGGGATTTTCCTCAAGATTCCAACAGGGGAGGAAAGGGTTAAACCAGGGGTATTGAACCTCAGGCTTGGGATTCCAATCCATCCCTCTGGGGTTCCTAGACAGCCATATCCCCTCCCCCTGGCCCCACCCCCTTTCCCCCAACCACCGATCGTATGCTGGTCCCCCCCCTCCCAATTCTAAAAGGTTAAAATGCCTCTCCTAAGGCCTAGTTAATGGCAGTAAGAGGTTTAAGCTAAAACATGCTGGTATTTTTGGCCCCGCCCATTTTGCCTTTGGCTCCACCCACCACTGGAAGGCTGCCCCCAAAGCTTCTTTGAAATGGAATTTGGCCCCCAGGCTGAAAGAGGTTCTGCACCCCTGAGTTACACTCCCCCTCCACATCTGGTGTGATCTCGATAATTAGCAGTCCTCCCCCCACTTGGTGCCATTTGCATTTTAAAACACCTGGCATGTTAAAGGCAAAGGCACATTTAATGTCGCATCTGGCTTGGCCCTTAGGGGGTGACCTGGACATGCAAAAACTCAACACGGCTCAGGTTGTGCAGGATTCCTATAAGGCACTACAATCCATTCCTATTATGGAACGATCTCCCCACTGAGGCCCACCTGGTGCCAACAGTGTCATCTTTTCGGCGCCAGGTTAAGACTGCCCTCTTCTCCCAGGCATTTAATGGCATAATTTAATGGCACATGATGGGACATGTTTGCTGTATTAACAGGCCTAGTTTTGTAATGAAATTGTTTTAGTTGTTTATACTGTTTTAAATTTTGTATATTGGAATTTTAATGCTGTATTTTATCATATAGATTTCATAGATCATAGAGTTGGAAGGGGCCTACTACAAGGCCATCGAGTCCAACCCCCTGCTCAATGCAGGAAACTAGAGGAGGGGTCTCCCATCCAAGTAATAACCAGGCCTGGCCCTGCTTAGCTTTCCACACTCAGACAAGCTTATTTTATTATAGCATTTGTATTTTATTATTATCCATTCTATTATTGTACTTGTGTTATGAACTGCTGTGAACTGCCCAGAGAGCTTCAGCCATTGGGTGGTATAGAAATGAAATAAATAAATGATGCAGGAGGGTAATTTTAAAGTGCAGCAAGGATGAGTGGAACTGAGGAGGTAGATCTTTTCCTCTTCACCAGCACTTTTCTCCCTGAACTGCTTCTCCCCAGCCATTTTCTGCCAGCAGGAGGAAGTGTCACTTCCAACTGTGAAACCCATATACCTTTATTAAGCCAAACATAAGATCACAAAAAACATGCAAGCTTTCGAGAACTCCAGATCTGTTCATTGGGCAAGATATTATAAAAAGCAGGTTGTGGAGATGAGGTAATGGGGGGGGGGGGAGAATCTGACTAGCTAGTGAAGTCAGTGCCTGCACATTCAGAACCCCAAGATGGAACTCTTTCTCCCCTGACTGGATTACCGCGTCCAGTGGGGTCACCATTTTAGCGGTCGAAAAAGACATTTGAATTTTGGAACATGGAATATACGGACATTGCTGGATAACATAGATAGTGAACGCCCTGAGCGTAGGACTGCTATTATTGCAAGGGAGCTGAGACGGTTTAAAATTGACATAGCAGCACTTCAAGAAACTCGAAGGGCAGGAGAGGGACAGTTGAAAGAAGAAAAAGGAGGTTATACCTTCTTCTGGAAAGGACTACCTGAGCAGGACCGACGAATACATGGAGTAGGCTTTGCCATCAAAAATGAACTAGTGAACTCTTTGTCAGAAGTTCCTACTGGCATTAACGAACGCCTGATAACTCTTCGATTAAAGCTCGCCAATAACCAACAGGTAACTATTTTGAGCGCTTATGCACCAACATTAGATGCTGATGATGACATCAAGGAAAGTTTTTATAGCCAGTTGGACACTCTCCTGTCAGAGATACCTAAGGAGGATAAAATTATCCTCCTGGGCGATTTTAACGCAAGAGTCGGGCGTGACTCTGATTTATGGCCAGAAACTATTGGAAAAGACGGAGTTGGTAATAGCAACCCGAACGGACTCTTACTTTTGTCTATATGTGCAGAGCATAATCTCACTATTACAAACACGCTCTTTCGACAAAAGAATAAGCTTAAAACATCATGGCAGCACCCACGGTCAAAGCACTGGCATCTTCTGGATTATGTAATTGTCCGTGTTAGAGATCGCCGCGATGTACTTCTTACTAGGGCCATGGTGAGTGCCGACGACTGCTGGACAGACCACCGACTAATCCGGTCCACAATGGTTATCAACATTGCTCCCCAACGTAGGCTTCAAGGAAGGAAACCAAGGCGTAAAATGAACATCCAAGTCCTTCAAGATCCTATTAAGCAAACTCGTCTTCAATCACTTCTTAAGGAACATCTACCTACGGAACCTCCTGACAACATTGAGGACCATTGGTCTAAGCTGAAAACCTCCATTACTGCAGCTTGTGAACAAACTATTGGATATGAAACTAAGAAACATCAGGATTGGTTTGATGAAAATGATAATGAGATTAAATATATAATTGACCAAAAAAGGAAAGCCTTCCAAATATGGCAAAATGATATTAACTGCGCTGCCAAGAAAAAAACCTATGCTAGCGCAAAGGCTGAGGTCCAAAGAAGAACAAGAGAACTTAAGAACGCTTGGTGGAAAAAGAAAGCTGAGGAAATTCAACAACTTGCAGAATCTCATGATGCACGGGGCTTTTTTAAGGCCACAAGGGCCATTTATGGACCAAAAACCTATGGTACAAACCCTTTACAATCAAAAGATGGCACCAAACTCTTAAAAGACAAAGAGTCTATTGCACTGCGTTGGAAAGAGCATTATTATGACCTTTTAAATCGTAAATCTAAGGTGGATAATGAGATTTTTTCGCAAATCCCACAAAAACAAATTAAAGAGGAACTTGCAATACTCCCCACTTTGGATGAAGTAAAAAAAGCCATTAATCAAATGAAGAACAACAAAGCTAGTGGACCAGATGGGATTCCTGCTGAAATCTTTAAAGAAGGGGCCCCCCGAACTTGTACAACATCTTCATAAACTCATTGAAAAAATCTGGATAAGAGAAGAGATCCCAGAAGACTTCAGGGATGCCATAATTATCACCCTCTTTAAGAAGGGTGATAGAACAGACTGTGGAAACTATCGGGGCATTTCTCTCTTAGCAACCGCAGGTAAAATATTTGCTAGGATTCTCGCAAACCGTCTTCTATCTATTTCAGAAGAGATCCTCCCTGAAACTCAATATGGTTTCCGCCCCTCTAGAGGGACAGTAGACATGATTTTTACTGCACGTCAGCTCCAAGAAAAATGCCGGGAGCAAAATCAACCCCTTTATATGGCATTTATCGATTTGGCTAAGGCCTTTGATACTGTAGACCGTACAGCTCTCTGGACTATCCTTATGAAAATTGGATGCCCCAATAAATTTGTGAATATCTTGCGACTTCTCCATGACAACATGACGGCAACGGTTTTGGACAACAACGGCTCTCATGGTGCTCCATTTAAAGTGGGATCAGGTGTTAAACAGGGATGTGTTATCGCCCCAACATTATTTGCCATTTTCATCGCCATGGTTTTACATCTTGTCAAGGGGAAACTTCCCACTGGTGTGGGGATTATATATCGAACAGATGGAAAGCTTTTTAATCTCAGCAGGCTGAAAGCAAAAAGTAAGGTAATTACAACCTCCGTTGTGGAACTTCAGTATGCTGATGATAATGTGGTCTCCGCACATTCAGAGGATGATCTCCAAACTATCCTAAATGCTTTTGCAGAAGCATACGAAAAACTTGGTCTCTCACTTAACATCAAAAAGACCAAACTGCTTCATCAGCAAGTGCAAGCTAACCCTTTGGTGATGCCATCTATCCAGCTTGGCGGGACAATACTGGAAAATGTCGATCATTTTCTCTATCTTGGCAGCTATCTTTCTGTTACAGCTAACATCGACAGTGAAATCCAGCATCGTTTGAGCTCCGCAAGTGCTGCATTTTCTCGAATGAAACATAGAGTGTTCGAGGATCGGGATATTTGTAAGAAGACCAAAACACTGGTTTATGAAGCCATTGTATTACCAACTTTATTGTATGCCTGCGAAACATGGACTATCTATAAACGTCACTTCCACCTCCTTGAAAGGTTTCATCAACGTTGCCTCCGGAAAATCCTGCGAATTACTTGGGAAGATAGACGAACAAATGTCAGTGTACTGGAAGAAGCAAAGACTACTAGCATTGAAAAAATGATCCTTCAACGCCAACTTCAGTGGACCGGTCATGTTGTTCGAATGCCTGACTGCCGTCTCCCAAAGCAGTTACTTTACTCCCAACTCAAGAATGGAAAGCGGAATATCGGTGGTCAATATAAGAGGTTTAAAGATGTTCATAAGGCTAATCTAAAAAAATGCAATATAAACATCGAAAACTGGGAAGCTCTGGCCCATGAACGATCTAAATGGAGGTTGGCCTTTCACAAAGGTTCCATGGACTTTGAAGAAGCCCGAGTGCAAGGTGAAAGGGAGAAACGTGCTAAGCGAAAAGCACGTCAAATGAATCCTTTACAGGACCATCTTCTATCTGGTAACCTGTGTCCTCACTGTGGGAAGCTGTGTGGATCTAGAATTGGCCTCCACAGTCACTTACGGACCCATCGCTAGAGTCTACACAATCTTCTTTAGAATTTCCTCCTTTTATCCCGGAAGACAATCTTACTCGGTCACGAGTGATCGCCTGATGATGATGGAGATGAGGTAATGGGGGGGGGGGGGAGAATCTGACTAGCTAGTGAAGTCAGTGCCTGCACATTCAGAACCCCAAGATGGAACGGGGGACAAGGGGGTCTGGAGCCATCCTAATTAGGTTCTGCAGGCCATATGATGGTTACTGGCTGGACCTGGGAGAAAATGTTGGATCCCCCATTTTTTAAAAGTGTAGGGTAGTGTCGACACTAGCGCCAGTGTAAATTACATTGCAGTAGCATAAGCAACCTTTTGAGGAATGTCAATAGTATTGGCTGACGCAGCAACAGGTTTCCCTGGAAAACTAGTATTAAGCTAGTTTTTCCTTATGCTAACACAATGTAATTTATGTTAGCACTAGTGTCAGCTTGGACACTGCCATAAAATCCAGCAGTGTTTTCTCAACAGTGTTTTCCATCCTGGGCGAAACACATGGGCTTCTTTCACCAGTGGACCACAGAGAGAAATTAGGCAGTCTTTACATTAACAAAACAGGAGATAATAATAGATTCTGATTTAGGTTAAAGAAAGAAAGAAAAGCCAATTGATGCTAAATTGGGTAGCTTTACCTAGTGGAGTGGTTGGAGCTCCACACCTTCCAACTGTAGAGCTTCCCAGCTGCCTGGAGCAGTTTTGTGGTGATAAGCACAGGTGAGCAAAGGGTTAGGTCCCTCTGCCTACCCTCCCATCCCATGCTTTAAATGCTGCCCAACCCACCACTTCCCATACGTTCAGTGGACAACCAACTCATACACTGTAATATCTATTTTGGCCCTTCTGTAATTATCCACAAAGAAATCTCTGTGAAAATATCATGAATATCTAGTAGCTGTTATGTGAAACCACAGACAGCCACCCCACCTAGTCGGTGTCCAGGAAATGTTCCTTCCTTTGGAGGAACAGATACTGGAGTCTGCAAGACTGGCAATACTATCAAGAGTCATTATCAAGCAAGAAGGACAAACAAGATTAATTGACTTTCCAGCTTCCCAATGAATAATGAATGGGGGGCTGTAGCAACCAAGACTTACTCATTTAACAGGGAAGTGACTAAATATTTTTTTTAAATGTCTGATAATTGCCATGGCTGCCTCACTGCAGAAACAAGCTGAGCGTCCCTTCGAAGAAGCTGATTCAGCTTTAATGATCTCTGCCCGTAACCCTGTGCCAAGTCTTCCTGTTAGCAATGCTACATATTTTGAGTTCATTGTGGATTTTTGAAAGGTTTCAAGTATAGGACAGCCAGAAAACTAGAACAGAACAAACAGAGGAACTAATGATGAAAAGGTAAATATTTTGAAATAAATGTAAACATTAACAAACAAACATTTTGGGATGCTGAAGAATAATTGGATGGCATGTTAAAAATGTTCATTGTTAGTTAGATGTCTTCAGAACTGAACATGTGGGTCATGATCCAACTAGGATGGCCTTTCCCAACCTGGTGCCCTCCAGATGTGTTGGGACTACAATCCCCATCATCCCCAGCCAGCAGGGCCAATGTTGAGGGCACATTAAAGGCAAAGATGCATAAGGTACATTATGCCGATGGTTGATTGAACACAGTGGTGCAGTGATTTTAGACTCAGGGCTATATGTTCTTACGGGGGTGGGGGTGGTAATGTGCATTACTTCACATTAAACCTGCCCTGCTGCATTGGAGAGTGTGGGAGGCATCTGTTCATTCTGCTGAGTGGGGCCCTGGACCTCTGCCCCAAAGTCTTGCTTTAAATGCACCACTGACTGAACATCAGATGCACTATCTGCACTGCAGTTGGATGAAATCACTCGTGTGATCACACAGTATTAGCACTGCTTCAGGAGTGGTGTTGCTGTTAGGTTGTCCTTTGCTATATTCTACTTTAAACAGGTACATAGAATAATTCATCTCATATTTGCATCGAAGCAGCCACAGGTGTAGATGCTGCCTTATGGCTCAATCACCAAGGTCTGTTCAGCCTTTAAATAAAAGTTAAGGATGGAGCAACCTTAACCACAAAATATGTCATTGCACTGGTATTACAAGGATGTTACAGACAGTGATGTTGAAAGAGACTTGCCAATACAAAGGTTTAGGATTTAAGTAGTAGATAAAGCCATAACAAGCTGTACTGAATGTTGTGCATATGCAAGCTAGGATCTATTGTGCGACGCTGTTAAAAACTCATCTTACCCGGAGCTGGTTTGTCTTCAAAACCTTCTGGCACTGATGGTGTCGGTACAGCCACTCCATGTGCCTCTTGCACATTCTGAAAAGGTTTGAAAAGTGGAATTTAAGATCATGAACAACAAGTGCTAGAAGTCAGAAATATACAAAGATTAAGCAGGTGGAAAATATCAAATTTCAGTTTCAAAGCCAGTCAGAATTCTATTTTTAAATATATATTAAATGTGGCATTACAAGAGTTCATCACGTTGATGTATGGCGTTCTCTGGCTTTTGGTGTTTTGTTTTTTATTTGGCATTTGTTCTTTTATTGAATGTTCACCTAGAAGAATATGTCTAAACCGCTTATTGCTATTATTGCTATATCATGAAGTGTTAAGCAGCATGGCAAAATGCTGAATGAAATGTCACCAGTCTAAACGGGTGCAGAACCAAGTATTGATCTGAAGTGTGCAACTTTAGTTCACAAGTCTGCTGTGCTACAGTGCTATTCACAGCTCGCAAGAGGGGCCTTTTGCATTTTCTCACTAATCCATTTTTGTTCACATGCAAGCACAAATCATAAATGTGCTATGTGAATTTGAGGGTTGGAGTCATCTGTAACCCCCAACTACGTGGCAAGCCCAGCATTGCCATGTTCCCCAGCCAGTTGGAAGTCTGAGGAAATAAAACAGCTGGCAATGCTGCACTTGCTGGGTAGCTGGAGATTATAAAGTGATGCCCTCTGCACACAGATCTGCCACATGGTAGGCTTTCAAGCAGTGCTGACTCCAGGTTTTGATGGCTCTTGGGCAAGGCACAGAGGCAGTGTTAGGGGTTGGCCCACTACAGCTAGAGCTCCAAATCTTTCATTTGGAGCACCGAATCTGCGGGAGGCCATCTGCCCCAGCACCCTGCTGTCCATGGGCACTTGCTGAAATAAAGGTACAGGGGCCCTGATGATCTCTGTTGCATCTGATCCCCTGTATTAGCTGGCTTTTGGGCCACATGTGCGTCACCTCCTGCAGTGTCGTAGTCCCGCCCGTCCCCCCCCTGAATCTTTCTGCCTGAGGTTTTTTTCTGAAATCAAATGCCCTCCTCTCTCCCCTCTCCATCCATCCCTTTGTACAAATAGCTTCCAGCTGCTACGCCAGATTTGGCCACTCACTTGCCACCCCCACAGGATGAGCTGCTTCTGTGATGAAAGCCAATTTTGCAGGGAGACTGACACGGTTGATGTATCACACCCTGGTGGCTTTTCAAATGGCCCTCGAACAAAACTAGTTGCTGATTAGGCAAATGGAGAGGTTGCCTACATCTAATGCTAAACATTCATTTTCCAGTAGACTTTAAAAGCTTCCTAGTTTTGTTTTAGTATTGTTGGAGTAGTTAAAGCTAACATGTTGGTGATATCCTTTTTCTCAGTACAGAATACTGTTGACTTCTCCAAAATGTACATGATGTGCTGTTTACAGATAGGGGTATCCTTAGGAGACAGGGTCATTTAAAGACACACACAGAGAGAGAGAGAGAGAGAGAGAGAGAGAGAGAGAGAGACTTTAGAGCACATGTAAATTAGTATATGCACATTTGCACATTTTTTTGTCCTGTGGGCCTGTACCCCGAATATTTTTGGTACCTGCCACTGACCCTGGCAAGGCACCCTCAATGCCCCCCCTCCCTCAGTGAGTCTACCTTCTCACTGCCATTCTCACCAGCTGCTATTGTTTCCCATCTTCTTTCTCATCATAGCTGCCATTTGCTCACTTGATGGGCAGGCAGGGAGCAAGGAGGCAGTAACATCCGGTGCTCCTCCTTTTCAGCACCACCTTTGTTTGGGCTGGAACGAGAGGCAGGTGAACAAGCAGGCTGCAGTGGTGAAGAGGAGCAGCAGCAAGTCCGGGGGGGGGGGGCTCTTGTCAGTGTGCCCCTGCTGGGGTGTGAGCCCTTGGCAGGTGCCCAATCATGCCTCCTGCTTGAAAGCTGGCCCTGCTGTCTAGCTTGCCTCATAGTTAATGGTGATACACTTGTTCTGGGGCCAGAGCATTAAAGACAGTCAGGTAAAGTCATTAAGTAGGAACTGATTCTCATAACTACATGTTAAGTCCAGAAGATAGATTTTGGCAAGTTGAACTAGTCTTGTGAATACTTGATTTTAACTCAATTTATATGACCTGCTAGACACTAGACACATGTTCAAGCACTCAGAAAATCATTTGAGATGTAAACGTTGGTTCACGTTGACATAAGCATTTAGAACAGGGATGGGGAACGTGTGGCCTTCCAGACACTGTTGGACTGCAACTCCCATGATCCCTCACCATGGAGGGCTGATGGGAGTTGCAATCTACCAACATCTGCAGGACCACACGTTCCCCACCCCCTGATCTAGAAAGGCAGGTAGATGGATATCTTAACTTCTCTGTGCCATAATACATCTTGCAGAAGAATCATAGAATCATAGAAAAGTAGAGTTGGAAGGGGCCTACAAGACCATCGAGTTCAACCCCCTGCTCAATGCAGGAATCCAGGTCAAAGCATCTCTGACAGATGTCTGTCCAGCTGCACCTTGAATGTCTCCAGAGTGGGAGAGCCCACGACCTCCCTAGGTAGTTGATTCCATTGTCTTATTGCTCTGACAGTCAGGACATTTTTCCTGATATTTAGGTGGAATCTAGGTTCCTGTAACTTGAGCCCATTATTCCGTGTCCTGCAAACTGGGATGATCGAGAAGAGATCCTGGCCCTCCTCTGTGTGACATCCCTTCAAATACTGGAAGAGTGCGATCATATCTCCCCTCAGTCTCCTCTTCTGAAGGCTAAACATGCCCAGTTCTTTCAGTCTCTCCTCATAGGGCCTTGTTTCCAGTCCCTTTATCATCCTTGTTGCCCTCCTATGAACCCTCTCCAGTTTGTCTATGTCCTTCTTAAAGTGAGGTGCCCAGAACTGGACGCAGTACTCAAGATGAGGCCTAACCAGTGCCGAGTAAAGGGGAATTATCACTTCCCGCGATTTGGAAGCTATACTTCTATTAATACAGCCCAAAATAGCATTTGCCTTCTTTGCAGCCACATCGCATTGCTGGCTCATATTCAGTTTGTGATCTACCACAATTCCAAGATCCTTCTCACTTGTAGTATTGTTGAGCCAAGTGTCCCCCATTCTGTAACTCTGCATTTGGTTTCCTCTCCCTAGGTGCAGCACTTGGCATTTATCCCTATTAAATTTCATTCTGTTGTTTTTGGCCCAGCGCTCCAGCCTATCGAGGTCACTTTGAATTTTGTTTCTGTCTTCCAGAGTATTAGCTGTTCCACCCAACTTTGTGTCATCTGCAAATTTGATAAGCATTCCCTGTACCTCCTGATCCAAGTCATTAATAAAAATGTTGAAGAGCACCGGGCCCAGGACCGAGCCCTGTGGTACCCCGCTCATTACCTCTCCCCAGTTTGAGAAGGAACCATTGATAAGCACTCTTTGAGTCCGATTCTGTAGCCAATTGTGGATCCACCTGATAGTTGTTCCATCTAGCCCACTCTTAGCTAGCCTACTAATCAGGATATCATGAGGCACTTTGTCGAAAGCTTTGCTGAAGTCCAGATATATAATGTCCACAGCATTCCCACAGTCCACAAGGGAGGTTACCCGATCAAAAAATGAGATCAGATTAGTCTGACAGGATTTGTTCTTGACAAATCCATGCTGGCTTCTAGTAATCACTGCATTGTTTTCAAGGTGCTTGCAGACTGACTTCTTTATAATCTGCTCCAAAATCTTCCCGGGGATTGATGTCAGACTGACTGGCCTATAGTTCCCAGGTTACTCCTTCTTGCCCTTTTTGAAGATGGGAACAACATTTGCCCTCCTCCAGTCGTCTGGCACTTCACCTGTCCTCCATGATTTCTCAAAGATAATAGACAGTGGTTCTGAGAGTTCTTCTGCCAGTTCCTTTATTACTCTAGGATGCAGCTCATCAGGCCCTGGAGATTTAAACTCGTTCAGAGTAATCAGGTGCTCCTTGACCATTTGCCTATCAATCTCAAGCTGCAATCCTGCCCCTTCAGTCTGCACTTCAGGTTTGCCAGGGGGGTCATAGACCCTCTTTTGGGAGAAGACCGAGCCGAAGTAGGAACTGAACACTTCTGGCCTTTTCTTTGTCTTCTGTTATCAATTTGCCATCCTCATTGCGTAGTTGAACCACCAGTTCTTTCTTCTGTCTTTTACTGTGCATGTATCTGAAGAAAGCTTTTTTGTTGCTTTTAGCATTCCTCGCTAACCTTAGCTCATTCTCAGCTTTAGCCTTCCTGACACTATTCCTGCAGTTCTGTGCTACCTGCCTGTACTCTTCCCCTGTAGCCTGTCCTTCCTTCCACTTCCTATACGTGTCCTTTTTTGTTTTCAGGTCATCTTTGAGTTTATTGTGAAGCCACATTGGCTTCTTCTGTTGCCCTCTGCCTTTTTTCCTTTTGGGAATTGTTTGCAATTGTGCCTTTAAAATTTCCTTTTTTAAAAACTCCCACCCCTCCTGGGCTCCCTTTCTCGTGAGAGTCGTTTGCCATGGGAACTTACTAATCATTGTTCTGAGTTTGTTAAAATTGGCTTTCCTAAAATCCAGGGTACGTGTTTGGCTACACTCAGCTTTTGCTTCCGTTAGAATCAAGAACTCAAGTATAACATGGTCACTTTCCCCCAGAGTTCCCGAAACTGTAACTTTATCCACTAACTTGTCTCTGTTGGTTAGAATCAGGTCAAGGATAGCCGATCCTCTAGTTCCTTCCTCCACTTTCTGTAGGAGGAAGTTATCAGCAGCACAGCTCAGGAATTTCTTGGAGGGGCCATGTTTGGCTGAATAAGTCTCCCAAGAGATATCAGGGAAATTGAAGTCACCCATTACTACCACATCGTGCCTCCTTGAAACAATGGCAATTTGCTTTTCAAAAGTTCCATCCTCGTCTTCTCCTTGATTGGGTGGTCGGTAGTAGACTCCAACCGCCATGTTCGTTTTATTCTTTGCCCCCTTTATTTTAACCCAGATGCTCTCAATGGGGCTGCCAAGCTCCTCTTCCTGTATCTCTGTGCAGAGATACGTATTTTTAACATACAGTGCAACTCCACCTCCCTTTCTGTTGCTTCTGTTCCTTTTGAACAAGTTATACCCTTCAATTGCTGTATTCCAGTCATGGGAGTCATCCCACCAGGTTTCAGTTATCCCTATCAAGTTGTACTTGCCCTCATGTATCAAGAGTTCAAGTTCGTCTTGTTTGTTGCCCATACTCTGGGCATTAGTATAGAGACATCGAAGACTATGTGCTTTATACTCCAACTTTTCCCCTACATTTTGTGGTAGACTATCAATGGGCACCGCTGGAGCTGTTCTCTCCATTGTGGCATAGAGGCCTTCTTCCATTGGTACCCCCGAGTTTATGTCTCCCTCCCCTGTTGGATTCAGTTTAAAGCCCTTCTGATTAAGTTCCTCATGCTGTGACCAAACACATTCTTCCCAGTCCTTGTGAGGTGCAACCCATCCTTTGCCAGCAGTCCATCTTCCAGGAAGTGTAGCCCGTGGTCCCAGAATCCAAATCCCTCACGTCGGCTCCACCTTCGTAGCCAGTCATTCACTCGGAGTATTTTTCTTTCCCTTTCTATGCCTCTTCCAAGTACTGGAAGGATGGATGAGAAAACTATCTGGGCCCCGAAGTTCTTGAGTTCCATTCCCAGCTCTTCAAAGTCTGCCGTGATTTATTTGTAACTCCGCTTGGCAGTATCATTTGTACCCATGTGGAAGAGAAGAAAGGGGTATGTGTCAGTGGGCTGCATGAGCCTCGGCAGCTGCTCTGACACATCCTTAATCTGTGCCCCGGGGAGACAGCACACCTGGCGAGTCCATGGGTCTTCGCGACATACTTTGGCTTCGATCCCCCGCAGGAGGGAGTCTCCCACTACGAGTACTCTTCTCTTCCTCTTGCTGTAGGCCTTGGTTTGATTGCCTCCACTTGACTGACCCTCAGCCTCTTGCTCGCTGTCACGTTGGGTGCCCGGTAATCCGTCCTCTGCAGGCTGTCCTCTGCTCTTGTCCTCAAGTACATGGAAGCGGTTCCATAGCTCCACTGCTTCCACAGGCGCAGAGTGTCTTGTAGTTCTTCTGCTCCTAACAGTCACCCTTTTCCAGGGAGTTCCCCCTGCGTTATTTTCCCTTGCCTCTGCAGTCTCCGACTCCCGCCTCATCCTGCCGTTGCCCTTCTGGCTCCTGTACTGTGCTTTGGTGCTGTAGATCCACCGTTCTGTCTAAGAACTCCTCGCTTTTTCTTATGCTCCTGAGGGTTGACACCTGCTGCTCCAGTCCTCTGACCTTTTCTTCCAACAGCGTGACCAGCTTGCACTTGTTGCACGTGTAGGCCATGTTGATCTCCGGCAGGAAAACAAACATTGCACACCCCTTGCAGGTCACCACCACTGCTGAGTCCTTTCCTTCCATAGTGCTCTGTTCCCTTTATGTTTCTGTCTTCCTAGCAGGACCGGTTCAGGGCAGTTTGGCGCCCTAGGCAAAATTATATTTAGCGCCCCCCCCTCTCGTGCCATGGGGGGGGGGCTCCGGAGCAAAGCAGCCCTGCTTTGCAAAAAAAAAAAACCCTGCAGCCGCCACCCCCCCGCCACCTACCTTCCCCCCCTGCCCTGGCCGCCTCCTCCTCCGAGCCTGCCTCCCCGTCCGCTGGTCCCGTCGCGTCCTTCCAGCGTGGAGGAAGTGACGCGACAGGGCCCCCACACTCTGTTTTTGGCCGGGGAAACCAGGGCAGCAGGGCTGTTTAAGCCCTGTTGCCCTTGTTCCTCCCACCAAAACAGAGCGCAGGCAGGGCTCCGGCAGCGGCGCGGAGAAGGTAGGTGGCGGCGGGGGGGCTGCAGGGGGTCTCTGGGGGGTGGCGGAAGGGGCCGGCGGCTGCGGGGGTGGCAGAAGGGGCCGGCGGCTGCGGGGCAGGGGCGGGGGCATCTGGGGGCTGCGGCCAACTGACCATGGAAAAACTGGGCCCTGTGCCTTGGAAAGGGAGGTTTGATCTGCAGAAAACAGTGGCAGAACTTCGGGGCGGGGGGGTCCAGCGGCTGCGGGGCGGCGCAGCGTTTCTGCGCCCTCTCCAGCCACGCGCCCTAGGCAACCGCCTAGTTTGCCTAGCGGTAGCGCCGGCCCTGCTTCCTAGAAAATTTTTTAGGGGCCCTCCCCCTTGACGTCCCCTGCCGAACTCCGCTGCCAAACTCCTGTTTGCTCCCCCTGTGCTCTGTTCGCTCGCTCTCTGGGAGCCTGCCCGCTTATCACAGTCCCAGAAACAGCTGGAGCCTCTCTCCTGTTGTGCTCCTGCTCAGCTGGGAGTCAGGAACAGAATGAGAGAGTGGCATTTCCGATTTGATCAAGCAGCTAGGAGGAATGCAGGGCCATTATTCAGGATCCAAAGAGAACTGCACATTACTTCCATGTGGCCACTTATACACATGCGTTTCTCAAATTGCAGTCTCTTATGCCATATAGTAATCCCCTTTGGAAACTGGGGCGGGGCAGGGCAGGCCTACTTTCAAAAGCAGTTCATGATATGGCATGGCGAGATGCTGCTCAGAGCAGAAATCCAACTGGGCATGCCCAGATCCTCAGGTAGACCTGAAGTAGCCCATAGGTTATTGAGGCATACATTATTCAAAAGAACACTGGTGTGAATTCTGTCCTCGGAGGAGCTGCCTTTCTATGCAGTAATACAATGGTTTGCATAATAAGGCAAGCACCACTGACAAAGTTCCCTCTTTCTTTGCATACTGATCCTTTGCAAGGCTAAAAGCTGAGTTCACAGTTTGTCTGGGTTTTACCACTACTACTCCTCTTTAAAAGCTGGTAAAGTAAAGTTATTATTAATGATGGTAACAAAAGAGTAACATAGTGATAATAACAGCTAATAGTTATAGCATTATTAGTATAATAATAGTATGTAGAAAAATGGGAGGAGCTGAGTATATTTAGTCTGTAGAAGTGGCAATTGAGAGGCAGCATGATTGACAGCCACCTTGAACTATCACATAGATGATGGAGCAAATTTGTTTTGTTTTGTTCCAGAAGGCAGGGTCTGAACCAGTTGGTTAGAATTATAAGAAAGCAGATTTCAACTAAACATTAATAAGAATGTCCTGATGGAACGAGTTCTTCAACTGCGGAACAAGCTGCCCAGGAAGGTGGTAGGTTCCTCTGTTAGAGCTTTTTAAGCAGACAGGTATGGCCATAAATCATGGATACTGTAACAGTGGATCTCCTGCATCGGCTGTGTGTGTGTGTCTTCTGGAAGACCTTTGAGGTCCCTTATTTATTATATTTATACCCCGCCTTTTTCCTTAAAGGAACCCAAGGCGGCTTACATAATCCTCCTCCTCCTCTCCATTTTATCCTCACAACAACCCTGTGAGGTAGGTTTGGCTGAGAGTCAGTGACTGGCCCAAAGTCACCCAGTGAGGTTCATGGCCGAGAAGGGACTAGAACTTGGATCTCCCGAGTCCCAGTCCAACACTCTAACCACGACTACGCCACACTGGCTCTCTTAATTAATCTCTTCTGTGATTAATGCTGTGCACCACACCCATGGCTTAGCCCAAGATCCTAAACCTGATTACCCAGATTTTATGCTTGTGAAAGGCAATTCTGGGTTATTTTGGATGCCCAACTTCTCCCATATGCCTAGATCTATTTAATGTTTCTGTGTGAAGCAGTCTTAGCAGCCCAGAATGCTGAACAAGGGCTTCTGCTATAATTCAGCCGCAAAGCAGAGGACTCAGCTTGCACTGACTCATCCTCTTGAGATCATTCCACAAAAAGGCATTTAATGTTCCTGCTGCTTCCCTCTGAATGTACTTTAATGCATCTAAATTATAGGGAGACCATTGCCAGGAGTCGAACTCATGCTTCCTACTTCCTGGGACAGTAGTTTATTTAACAGCACTGAGTCTCTGCCTCACCCAGATTCAGCAGACCCACATCAGAGCAAAGCCAACTCTTCACAGGCATAATTCAGCTGTTATACTATGTTCCACTACTAACCATGCGATAACATACTCCATAGTTTCTGTAAATATGAATTATCAAGACACAAGCCTTTATTTTACTATCTGTGCATTGTTTAGATTGATACATTGGCTTGATTAGGTGAATCAGTCTCAGGCGCTAACATAGTTTTGAAAACCTTTAAGCATTCCTCCTATATTTAGTATGCTTGCATGCAGTAGCTTCCAGTGCCCCAGGTTCAGCACTTACATCAAATAAAACACTTCTGCCTCCAGCACCAGAGACATGTTCCACTTGTTTCTTCTTTCAGCACTTGTACATAAAGCTGGGAATGGGGGAAGTATATCTGGAAGATGCAGATAGTTCTCCACTTGGACACTCTTGGGTTCATTAGAAACCACATCTGGACAATCATAGCATGGCTTAATAAGCTGGCATGTGAACAGGCCTTTTGCCAACAAAAGCTGGGGATGGACCTGGGGGGGGGGCAAAGCTCAGGTCCCCAAACGACCACCCAGAGAGTGGCAAGTGATGAGGGCAGCAGAAGCAACCTCCATGTTATTCATGTAGTCATGACTGTACGACTATGATTTAAGTGAGTTTAAAATGCAAAACTGCATTTTATTTCATTTCATTTTAATCAGGGTTGGCAAACAGTTTTGTTCTAACATATCAAGAACATTGAAGTGATGGCAAAGCATGGAATGGTGGTTGGGGGTGAAGAGAAATGTTAGCCGTGTGCTTCACAACTGAAGTAATGCACATGGGCATCTAAAGGGGACCTCTTGTTAGACCATTAAGTCCAGGATCTAAAATTATCTAGCTGCACCACTGTGCGCACACAGCACACGCACACCGCGCTTACACTGCAAGCAAACAAACCAGGAAACCTGTAATTAACTATAATTTCCTGCTTCATCCAAACTGGGAAAGTATGGTTACCAGCTTTGGAACAAACCAGGGTTTTGAACCATGTTTTAATGTTAGGAAATGGGATCCTATGATTAATCAGAGACTTCCAAAGGTTTAAGCTCCGCTCACAGAAAGGGAAGACTGAAGGAGCTGTGTGCGTGGTCAAAAGGCTCACTCATATCTCATGGCACAGAAAGCCAACCTTGCACGCTGCATAAGCTGATCCCACACAATGCTCCCTTGTCAGCCATATCGACTGGAGAGGGACCAATAGACTGAAGTGAATTTACACGTGCAACTATGATGACTGTTTCAGAGTCAACAAATGTGTTCTCATGGTGCTTTTCATTAAAAAGGCTTTACTCTGCACCATTTGGTGTCACATTTTAGGGCAGGAATACTTCAGACTCAGAGTGCTTTAACCAATAACTAGGGAATTGGTGCTTTGCCTCATTCAAGTGGTTTTAACTGCTCTACTATGAACACACCTTTTGATAATGATTAAGCCAGAGCCCTGCACTTTTTACTGAGCACTTATCCTCTGCTAGAGAGACTGCAACAGAAGGCCAAAGTCTTCCAAACATAATGGAACACGTGCCATCACCTATGACTCAAACCAAAATGACAAAAGGGAGATTTAAAAAATTTTATATAAAAAAAAACCTTTTCCGATGGACCAAGAAGCTACACTGACCCTAGTCCTGTATCCTGCCTTGCAGTGGCTGCACAACCTACTAGTTGGTCAAAAGGGCATGGCAAAAGATCCTGAACCCAGGAAAGCTTTCTTTCTAACCTGTATTATGTAATCTTGTAAAGAACACAGAAGCAGGATAACATCATTTACTAGTCTCATAATAAAAATCTAGTACTCTCTACTACTCAGGTGTAACCGTATGCTACAAAAATGTGCATATAAAGCCATACTTGGATTGTCTCTCGTGCTAACTCTAAAATAATCCCTTCCTCTAAACCTTCAAGGTCTCTTCCATCTTTGTACTTGCTCTCTACATGTCCAACATCTGGCTATCTATGATGCTTTGAGCTTCACACACACACCCAAATTCTTTGGCTCATGGTGGTCTTCTGCTTCTAGTTCCAGTTTTTCATTTATTTCATGTAATTCATTTCTATACCACCCAATACCCAAAGCTCTCAATGTGGTTCAGCTGCCTTGTTCTTTCCGGTAACTCCAAACACCCATTTCCCATGTGGAGGTGTCTATGGGGGTCAGGTACAAAATCAGAGCACCTCACACTGGCCAGCCACATGGGGACTCTGCTGATCTCAATGCAGTGGTTACTGCAGTGCTAATCCTGATGGTTTAGCAGAATCAACATGGCGGGTGGCACCATCCAAAGCAAGGAGTGTAGCACCAGCCCCCTGCCTAGCTGGGACCTTTTCCATTGAAGTATTCCTTAAGTCACTTCAGGGTTAGTATGAAAATGGCTGGAGAAAGCTGCCATCTGGACACAGCCTTGGACAACCCAATTCCGTTGATCTCTTTAATCTCTTCTCTGACATGCTCCTCTGTTCTTGAACAGCTGTGATCTCTAATTGCACTAGCACCTTGATACTTGTTGCTGTAAATTATTATTGCTGTATTTGGGAAATGTTGCTTAGCACATGCAGTTCAATCAAGTTTCCACTTCCAGCAACCATGAGGTCTAGAAACATTACATAATTGTTTGGGTTAAGCACAGATATCAGATATGTATTATTTTAAAGAACTAACCTTTATTCTAGAACATCACAATTCCTCTATCCAAAACCATGGAGATCAACAAGTGGAAACCATGACATGCAGCTGCCAAAGTGGGTTCTGCCCCATGAATGCTTGTGCCAGAATTTATTTGTTAGTATTTAAGATGCTGCAGGAGTCTTTGTTATTTTATCATTATGGATGTCACTTTCATCCCAAACCATCACAGCTCTGAAATATTCCTTTGTTGTTGTTTTTTGTTTGTTTGTTTTGTTGCTTTTCTGCTAACCCAGAAATTAACTAGACATATTTTTACACAATGATAAGTTTCCATTCACTCCAAAGCACCAAGTAATGGGAAAGTCATGATTCAATCACAACAAGTTTGCAATAGTGAGGACAATAAATAAATAGTTGCTAAAAAATAACCTGCAGACGCATCCAAAATGTTGGCTTTACTGTGAAATATAACCCTTGATCTCGCAATTCCAAGTGTTGCACAAATCTTCAGACACTCAAATATTTAGAATTCTCAAGGTAACCATCAGAGATTCTGTTAATATTTAACACGCACGATTCCAGGCCAAGGCTTAAGTTTGTTTGCAGGATAGAATTTTATTTTGCACTGGGAACAGTTAACTTGGCTACATCACATAAGTGATGTGTGCCAGGGAAGGGTGCTCACCGCAGATGAAGAGTGTTTTTTATTTGTTTTATTTATAACCTGCTTGCCTTCCAATCCATGGTGGAATTCAAGAGAGTGTGTACACACGGCTCCCATCTATATACTGACCAGACCCAAATGCGTATAGCTTCAGCAATGTTGTGCCTTTGGACCAGGCAACTAATTCACTCAAAATGGAGTTGATCTGGGTGTTGTCATACTTCTGTCATGGTCAGAACACAGAATGTGCTCTTCTTCAGTGTGAAATAATAATGTGCAATAATGTTGCACCCGCAGAAGGGACGCAACTGGAGGAATGGGACTTCCGCATCCCCTCCTCCCTGCTGCAGCTCCCCATGCACCCCAAGTCTCCTCTGGAGGGTCCATCCTCTGGAGCAGATTTGGAAGGCGGCCTGCACATGGGGCCTGCAGGGAGAAGGAGAGGATGCAGAAATCCCATACTGCCAGTGGTATCCCTTCTGCAAGCACAATGAGGAAGTTGGATCCAGTCCCTCGTGTCTTGCACATAAGTCAAGAGAATTTCAGGTTTCACTTTTTTAAAAAAGTGTCTAGCCCTCATGGTAGTGGAGAGAAAGAACTTCCAATGGCCCCTTACGTGAGAACAGGGAGAAGGCTTGCGCGTGGGGGAGGAGAGAGGAGGCAGGCACCTGGTCTGGTGGGTCACGAGAAATGAGCCAATGGCTCAAAAGGGCGGGGACCCAGGTAAGAGCTGATTTAAGCTCCTGGGTTCCCGCCTTCGGTCTCTTTGCTCCTGTTTTTCCAGCTGACTCTCATCACATCGTCATCCCTGATCTCCTCATGGTATCGTTCCTTTGGCACCTTTCAAGGTGACTGACGTTTACCCAAGGCTGCCCTCGCCAATGCCATGAGGCTTGGGAGGAGGGAGATTGGGACAGCTTTGAGGTTTTACCTTTCTCACCTACTTTGGGAGCCTGGAGGCGCCAAAGTAAGGTGACGATGGTAAGGCCCTTCAGCTCCACATGGAGGGCAACTGGCCGGTGGCAGGCCATCCCGCCTCCGGTTCAGTTAGGATGTATTCGCCAAATATTGGTCTTTTACCCGGCCAAGGGCCGGGCTAGGTTAGAACCACACTTCACCCTTCACAGATCTTCAATTCAATAAATGTGGCCCTGATTTGAAACCATATACCCTGTGTCTGCCTCTTTATCTCGCGCAAACCTTAACATAGTGAGAAAACTGTGGTCAGTAGATGTTTTTTCTTCATTCTGTAGCATGGTGTCATTCCCCATGATCTTACAAACCTGTTACCCCGCCCTCACTATTAACCTACCATCCCCTCATTTCTCTATGGCACTCACACACAAACATAGCAAGCAATAATCAGGAAATGCTATTTTTTAATATTTACTTTGTAGAGAATTCAACTAAAAATTATGGCCAACTGCACTGAGCAGGTTTCTAAACTGAGCTGCTAAAAACTGTTCAAAACCACTAGCAATACCTTTAGGAAATGCACCCTAGTCCTTTCCTCAACTGTGTCTTGAAATCCCTCTGTCACTTCTGTGTTTTGTAGAATGCCTTGTTCACTGTTGCTGTGGAATAAATGTTCAGCAGTAGTAGCAGGCATAACCTTGTCCTTACATTTACCTGATTCATCAAGAGCGACTTTCACCACTTCAGGTGGCTTAAGGAACCAGCATTTCAGGCTTGCAGAATGTGAATTATGAGACATTTGATGCATCATCAGTCATCTTTTGTGGGACAAGCCTTCATTGCAATAGTGAAAAGTCCGGTGATGATGTTGGGGGACGGAATAAGCCCTAGGACCTGGATAACATAAGAACTTCATTGCTCCATATGAACCATTAGAAGTACTGCTCTGTGCACCTTGCTTCCTTGGAAGTATGGTGGGAGGATACAAGAGACAGGACCTTTTCTGTCTGGTACCAAGACGATGGGATCCCCCCCCCTTGCCCGTCCACAAGAGGCCCATATGGCTTCATCTCTGTTTCCCTTTTGGTTGGTACTGATGCAACTGAATTTATTCCAGTGTGTTTTGGGATGTCTTTTTAACTGACTGTATTGTTTTACTGGTGGTGTTGTATAGCAGCCTTCTCCAGACTCTGGATGTTTTGGACTACAATCCCCATCAGACTCAACCAGCACAGCCAATGGTCAGGGATAATGGGGTTGTAGTCCAAAACATCTGGAGGGCAACGAGTTGCAGGAGGCTGTTGTCGAGGGTACGTGTGTGTGTAAATTTTATTGCATCTGCATTTTATGAGTTTTTTCTTTGGCCATGGCACATGATCTAAGAGATTCACCAATTATCCTTTGCAAGTTTACAGAGGATGCTGGAACACAACTTCTGGATCAAGCAGTGCTTCACTAGTACCGTTTGAAATAGCGTTGCTCTAAGCAACCATTTGAGTTGCTTCTACCATTAGGCCATCACTACTCCAGGGGAAGCTCTGTAGCTCCATGACAAAGCACATGCTTTGTATGTGGAAGTTCCCAGGTTCAAACCCTGGCATCTCCCAGGTAAGGCTGGGAAAAACTTCTTGTCTGAAACCTAGAAGAGTCACTTCCAGTCAGTGTAGACCAGGGATGGAGAACCCCTGGCCTGCAGGCCAGATATGGGGATGGGGACAGGAGTCCCCATCTGGTCCATGAGCTTTTCCCCAGACCCCTCCCCCCTAAGCCCAAGCCCTTCCCCCACACCCCCAGCCCTGAATATCTTTTAACTCCGATCAGCAGCTGATTGGAGAAAAGAGATTTTCCCAGTGGAAAATTTCTTAACTCCAACCACCGATAGGAGATAAGGGATTTCCCCTGCTTCTCCCCTCCCCCCCACCGCCCTACAGTGTGCTGCATTTAGGCTTTTTAAAAAACCTCTGTTGGTGCCAATGTAGGCAATACTGAACTAGATGGACCAGTGGTCTGACTTCGCATAAGGCAGCTTCCTATGTCATTCCTATGATACATGGTCTCCTCCCTCCAGAAGGTCAATTTAAGAAACCACCTTTTCTTGTTTCTTGTAGAAATATTCTGGTGAGTCCCACACTCATTTAAAATTATTGGTTCCTCCTGCACACTTCCCTCTCCCAAGTGTAGTGTTCTCTTCTCAAGAAGTGATGATGTGGACATCATAGAGACTCTTGATATGCAAGAAGTGTGGTATACGGATGGTGGTTCATTCAGGAAGCATCTGCACCACACATTCATTTAATTATTTACAATATTTCTAGGCTGCCTTTCAACAAAAATGGTCATAAGGTAATTTACAAAAACATTAAAAATGTTAGCATAAAAAATAAATGCAATTAAAACATTATCAAACAAATTTAAAATTGCACAGAAGCAACAATAAAAACTCCAACAAAATTCCGAAGTAACTGGCAGGACAAAAAACAAAACAAAACACCTTCACCTGCCTCCAAAAAGAAACCAGGGTAGAACAGAAACAGACTTCTCAGGGGAGCATATTCCAGAATTCCAGGGCCAACACAGAAAAGGCCCTGCTCTGGATAACCTTATGAAGTGAGAGGAATGAGTGCAACATGATTCCTATTCAAACAGCCAAAATCAGGGTGTCAGCAGCGTACCTTATCCTGCCTGCTAAGCAGATTCATTGGGCAAAGGGGAGAGACAGGTGTGTGGTATGTTCCAGATCTGCCAAACTGATATGCACCACCAAAGCACACATCAGAAGCACATGGGCCATCACCTCCAACAACGCAATGAATTGAGGACTTCGATACTTTCAACTTTTGAATGGGTGGTCTTTAGGCATAACCTATGAATGGATAAATACATGTAAGCCACCTTGGGTTCCTTGCAAGAGGAAAAAAGGCGGGATAGAAATGTAATCATAAATAAGTAAAATAAATAAGTAAAATATTTGGTCTGCCTTTGTTGAAGCCTATGCATATTAGGGATAGCAGTATATCTTGCTTTATATAAAATATATAGGAGTATATATTCCATATGTATCAATTGTAATTAATCTATTCAGATTTCATGTAAGAAAACTAATACTTTATTCTATTTTTTAATATTTTAAAATGTTTTTCTATTGTTTTTGTTTTGATTTAATGAAATTCACAATACAAAATTAATGGGGGGGGGGGGAAGAAGCACATGGGCCATGTGCAAACCAGCAGCTGCTGGCTCTGACACGCTCCAGTAAGAATTGCTTGGAGTACGTATTTCCTTTCTCTGTGAAATATGGAAAATGCTTCCTGGATGTTGTTATGCTGCCACTGTGGGAGCCAAATGCCAAGTTCAGTACAGGGTGTGGCAAGGAGGGTTTAGTCTCACAGGGGGATATTTTCAAAGCAAATGAATATGAATGGGCTTCCGCCCAATGTCGGGTGTACACAGTTCCTAAGCCATTTCAAATATTGACTCACACCTACACCCATGACAGCTGGTGAAACCCTCATTCCTTTCTGATGCAGAATTGCATAGAGGTTAATGCCTGCATAAGGTAAAGACCTGGAGGTCAAGAATTTCAGATATATACGGTACATGGCCAGAGACATGGGCTTGGTCTCACGTACGTACTTCATATTTTAGGCTTGTTTCCCTGTTTAACCCAGTATTTAAGGGCCTGGCCATACTTTACATAAAAATGCATGAAATGAAGACTTACAGTCAGTCTTTGTAAAGAAAAACATCTTCTGTAAGGAAGGGTGATCTTGAGCAGAAATGCACAGGGTGTGCATATGTTAACGCTTTCCCCTCCATTTGTTTTTCCCTTGCCTTCCTTGCTTGCTGCATTAGTATCTGTGATGCCTCAGATACATGTTCACAAGAATAAATGTCTATCTGAACCACACCGGAGATGGGGAGCAAATGGGAGAGCAATTTAAGTGGAAAAGGTTAAGCATACGCACACACATCCTACTTTTCTGCTCAAAATTGTCCCGTCCTCCTGCAGCTGCTATTCCTTATAAAAAGTGGCCATTGTCAGGCACATTGGCCTGTACTGTGTAGTTTACTTACGTGGTTGTTGTGATGGTAAAGTGCGGGGACGGACAGACGGACGGACACCAACATATGCTACCCTGATCCCTTTGGAAGAATGGTGAGATGATGATGATTTTTCCTAAATAGAGCCAGCTTTGGTTCTTTACTGTCCCTGATCAATTGGCTAACGTGTGCCTCCCACACTAGTCCACTGTCTCCTCACCCCAACACTTGGTCAACTAGGGAGGTCAGAGAAATCTGCAACGGATTCGAATAAGTTCGGATTTCTATGAATCCAACCTACAGATTCTGCAGCGGACTGGCTTTCCCCCCCCCCCCCCCGAGTCATGTGGATTCCATGGACTGGTTTTTTAAACTTGGGGGGGGGGATTTGCACAAATTCCCACTTGTGCAAATGCACATTAACACTAATGCCCAATTGTGCTAATGCGTATTTGCGCGAATGCTCATTAGCACTAATGTGCACTTGTGCAAGTGGAACAAATTCTCATACATTCCTAAAAAAAAATCCAATTTCGTCAATGAGCGGACGACAGAACAAAAGATGCCCGACAATCCGCAAACACAGACGGAACAGATTGAACAAAATCCATACATCCCTCAACCACCTTCTCCTCCGGCAGCAATGGTGGGAAAGTGGCTCTGGACATGCACAACATTTCACAAGGTTCCTAGTGCTCATTCAAGGATGATGCCCGAGTGATAGGGGGACAACACACACCAGCAGTTCGCATTTTTCTTACTGTAGAAGATCTGAATCAAAGCATCTCCAGGCTGCATTTTATTGAACAAACGAACGAAAGTTGGATCTTTATTACTCATATTTACATGTAAATTTAAATACGGGGGAATAAAAAATATGTCACCTCCTCGGTGTCACGCAGGAAGCAATTTGGTCCTCTAGCTAGCCAGTAGAGAGACCTTATCATTTCTCCAGCTCTCTGGACTTAATGACTCATCTGAAGATTTTATTCAAGAAACAAGTCCTGTCATTGTAAACAAGGAACTATTTCAAGACCGTGCTTGGGGGGGAAAAAAGAAAGAAGCATTTGTGGCCTCTCTCCATGACTCAGTATAAAATGTGAGCAGTCCCAGAGTAAAATGCATGCATTAATTTGCCCTACAATATAAGATGCACTCTTCCTGTTTCATTCAGCAATGCTGTGTGTGACAGCCTCTCTAATCCCACTGACTTTGAATTATTTCCTTAATGACACCTGAGCCATGCCATTCCCTGCCTCTTAATGGTGCCCTCAGCTATATCTCTACAACCTCACTGGCTTCTAATGATACCCTCTATGACATTTCTCTAGTTGGCATGATTTCCTGGTGTAAGCAGATATTAAATGGGCAAATCAGTAAAGGAAACACACGAAGGAACAGAATCCACCTAAAAGCATGTCTTCCTGGAAGGCCTAAGAGCTTGGAAATGAATATCCAGTGCATCCAGTGGGTTGGTACCAGGCTTAAGTCATACATAGAGTAGGCCCACTGAAATCAAGGAGATGGATTTCAATGGGTCTACTCTTAAGTATGATTACTTATAGATCCAACCTAATTTTCATATGTACTGGCTATATACCGCTTGTTAACTTGCGGACTGGGTGTGTGAACCGATTCCTTGGGAAAGCATTGTGGATGAGGTGGTATGGAAGACCACTTGGAGGTGTTTAAAATAATCTGTGTTGGATCATTCACACATGCAACTCATTACTTGATGCTCCAGTCATCAAGTGGTGAGCATGCATTTGTGACCCAGTCTTTGCATCTGTCAACAAGATTCATTGGATCAGTTCCTGATGACAGACTCAAAGAAAAGGTACTCCCACCACCCAAAGAGGGATGTATGTGATGCAATATACCAAGTGCATTTTTAGCAACACACCTCTAAAGATGACACCAGCAAGCACATTATTAAAAACAGATGTGAAATACTACTTTGCAGGGATGAGGACTCGGACTCCAGGACTCGACTCGTGAGTCGGACTGAGTCCCTCCTCTGACTCGAGTCACACTCGAGTCCCAATATTTTTAATGGGACTCGAGACTCGACTCGGGACCAAGGACTCGACTCGAGACTTGTGTTCCAAAATCGTGATCCTCAAATGCAACATGGATAAGTTTTAGGAAGTACAGCAAGTTTATTTTTTAAAATCATTTTCCTAAAATGCAACCTTTCAGACATTTTGCATTTGGCTGCCTCTGCCTGCCTGTTTGGGGTTCCCTGCCTCCTCTGCCTGCCTGGTTTCTTCTTAACCAGTTCCACAGTTTGAATTGTCCAAGAGAAAGGCCTCTGCCTGCCTGCTTTGGGGTTCCCTGCCTGCCTGTCTGGTTATTTTGGGTTTGTCTGCCTGGTCTGTTCTTGCCAAAATCAGTTGCAGAGTTTTGAAATAAAAAGGCACACTTGTGCCTAGAATTTATTTAAGCCACACATCTGAAATAGCTTTATTTTGTTGGGAAAACCCCCCATTGATTTTAATAGGGACTCGTGGAGTCAGCTTTGGGAGTGACTCGTGACTTGTGACTCATGAGTCACCATTTTGGACCAAGGACTCAGACTCGGACTTCAGACTCAGGTCCAAAGACTCGTGATTCGACTTGTGACTCGAAACCAAGGACTCTTCAACATCCCTGCTACTTGGCACATGTGCTTCTCTCTGCATGGAAAGGAGCGCTGCAAAGAGCAAAAGAAATTCAAAACTGCATATGAAGCTGCCCTGATTTAAGTCAGGACACTTTTTTCAGATTTGAACATTGCCTAATGTATAATATATATTGGCCCACAAATTACCTGGCCCATCTTGTCCGACTGTTACTGCAAACCCCATGTAAGCAGAGATTTTCTTAGTATAAACATGCTGTTCATTCATTTAGGGGTAGGTTTAGCAAACACTAATCCAGAGACTTGGCCGATCACTTTGAAATGTGGGGTTTGTAACATAGTACAAGGGTGTGATGTGGGGGTTAACAGATGGACAGCAAAAGTGGATACTGAGACTTAGGCCGGATCCAAACCTAAGGTTTATTACAAGACTGTATTGCTGCCGTGACTTGCGGGGCACACGCTGCACACAATTTTCAGTGCCGGTCGCGGTAGTCTTGCATAATCATTCTTAGTTTCTTCCAGAATTTCCCAGACTAGGTTTATCACTTTTTTCCAGTTATTGTGGTTCACTGTTGCAGTATGCAGCCAGTGTGTGCTAAACTTGCACTGCAGTTGCCCGTCCAAGGTGTGGCCATGAAAGTGTCATCACTGGAGTTAGCCAATAGATTTCAAGGGGCGGCGGGGGGGGGAGCAGTGTGACGTGTGTGTCTCTCTCAAACTGGTGGGGAAGAGAGGTATCTGCCATTTGTTGCTGTGCAGCGGTTCGCCCTCTTCCCTGGAAGCTTTTTAATTTTTGTTTGTTTGTAAATGTTCATGCGCACCTCTGAGCAGGCTGCTTCAGGGAATCACGTGTCGGTGTTGTTGTTTTTAAAAAACCGAATTCGCTGCTGAGCATGTGCGCACCTCGCATGAGCAGCGGACCAGAAACAAAGAACACCTACTTCTGAAATGGCCATTTCCACTGTGTATTACAGGCAGGATAACCACCATGGAGTTTGCGAGGGGACAGGAGCGGGAGGCTTTCCCACCCCCCTTTTTTAAACAGCCACATTCACCCCATTGCCCAAAGAGCAGAGAGCTGTAAATTAGCCAAAAAGCATGGCTGCTCAGAAGTAAATCACATCCTCTCCTATGCCCTTACTCCCAAGTGTATCACACTAATTTAATATGAGCCTTGTGCTCAGGAAACTCAAAATAGGAGGAACAATTCTTTTTCCTTTCTTTTTTTAAAGATCACTCCTGCACTCATTCCCACCTGCACAGAGATGATGAAGCAACATTTAAAAAAACCCAACCTTGTTCAAGGCAATGCCGAGTTCTACCGCTACGAAGTTAGGTGTGGGGTGGCAAACCGGGATGACTGCAGTACATTTAATGAGTGTGCGCCCTGTGAGTAGTGACTGCAGAACATGAATATAGCAGTACTGTTCTGCTAACTTGACGATATACAGATTCCCTCTTGTACTCCCAAGAGGCTTATACTCCAAGCTTGAAGGAAAAACACCCACCACTTATCCTCAATGGACTGAAGATCTTACTACTCTTGCTATGTTTCAGTATATCACCTACAACTGTCAAAGTCGTATGGATGCTTCTGTAGATATATGGACTGCTATTAACGGATACATTTGAAATGGAAATGTTAATCCCTTTCTTTCCTCCCCTTCCTTGTGTTTTCTTTTCTGTTCCCTGTATCAAGGGAGATGTTAATGATTACTGTATATTGAGATGTTTCATGATATGAATCCCCCCTTTTTTGTCTATTGTTACTGTTGTCTCACCGTGGTGTTACAAATACAAAGATTTTATTTTTTTAAAAACAGTATGTACAGGGGGTGCTTTCCCAATGGCTGTTTTGCAACCTGTTCTCTAAAATTTGCTTGCAGTCAGCAGAACCAGAGGGAAGAGTGGAAGAAGGGAATGGTAAGAGCAGAAGGGCAGGAGACTTTGCTACGGCATGCTCTTTTGCTGCCTCGGAGCTTTTAGAATGATGGGCAGAGTCTCCAGCACTGCAACACTATCTAGGGTGGATAAACACCACCAGCTGTGCACAGTACTAAGGCTGACACTCCTGTCTGCCTGGTTGAAGAGACCAGACTGTAAAACACCACTAGGAAAAAGTATTCGTCAGCATCCTTCCTCTAACAGTGGATTCACCCATAGCAATCTTAAGGCTCATAGAACGTTCCTGCTTGATTGATCTTAAATATGTGTTTAGGCACGATGGCTCCCGCTTGTTGTTCCAGAATCCAAAGGCAACAAATCTAGTACTGGTGCCAAGCAAAAATGAATAGAAAGAGCATAGCTCAAGTCCATGGACCACTGGCACTGCGCATTATGAACAATTGGGAGCCAAGAAAGTGGAACAGTTCTCCAGAAGACCCTATTATAATAATGGCTATGAATAGCTTGCTCTTAAATAACAAATTATGTGAATTAAGCAAATGGTACTTTTTAAAAAAGCAGACACTCATGAAGCTGAAGTCTGCACCCAATGCCAAATTCTGCATTTTTCTCCACTTATGAATGTTAATAGAATCCATATAGCTCTCATTATAGTGTATCTATAACAGGTGGAAAATGTCAGGTAGAGGAGGCAAATCTGGCCTTCACGGGTTCCAGTGCCACAGATGGTCACGCCCCCTTCATCCGGCCCCACCACCTTTCCCCCAATCAACAATCATAGGGTGGTTTCCTGGCTTTTGTGCAGTTTTTTCCCATTCTAAAAGACTGAAATGCCCCTCCTGAGGCTTAGTTATTGGCAGTAAGAGCTCTAAACTGGTATTTTTTGTATTTAAGCTGGCAAATATGCTGGTATTTTTATTTTTATTTTTTGTATTTTTGGCCCCACACCTTTTGCCTTTGGCCTTGTCCCTTTTGCCTTCAGCCCCTCCCACCACAGGAATGTAACTCCCAAGAGCTTCTCCAAAATGGAATTTGGCCCTCAAGTTGAAAGAGGTTCCCCACCCTGATCTATAAGGTTTCTCCATTCCATACTTGGATAAGGGCTGACTTCTTAGTGTAGCAGATTCTATTGAAAACTTCACTCTTACCCCTTTGGAATCATCTAGCACATCCACCCCTAGATTTTACATATAATCACTAGATGAATAGCAGCATGGCACAGTCTCGTCTATGTTGACTTTTCATATGTCTATGCTTTAGTAGTTCTGCCCACGCTTGCCCTGCTTTTTCTTCTTCCCACACCACTTCTATTAGTCATTAATTTGATTAATTTGAGGTATCACTGAAGTTTACCAGGCTATGACACAACAGTGATCACTTGGACATACTTACAAACCACATGACCCAGAATAATTTGCATTGTACTTGCATGAAGGATGCTGATCCAGTCAACCAAGTGGAGAGCCAGAGTAATTTATGCTGAAAATATTCCCCAGACCGAGCCTATGCCTTTCCTGCCAAATAAACCTTGGGCAACATCTACCAGGAAGTTCTTCTGCAGGTTTACTTTTCACTTGTTTTTCTTTCTCTTGCATGAGAGCTGGGAAAGATTGGATACTTCATCGTTCATAATGGTTTCCAATCCCTGGATCCAGATTTACACTAGATCAACTGTGCTGACCGAAGTGGATGTCCCTGCCCCCTCCTTCCCATGGCAGACCCTCCAGGCCCCTGAAAATGCTACAGAGAGAGTCAGGAGACACTGCTGAATGGGATGAGCTGTGGTGTGTGTGTAGGGGAAAGGGAATCTCCTAAAATCTGGCAGAGGGACTTTCCACAAGCAGAGCCCTTCCTCCAACCCCCCATTTTTCAACTCATGACAGCTTTTGGATCCATCTGCTATGGCCTGAATATTAAGTGACATCTTTTACTGGGCCAGCATGCCAGTCAGTAGAATACAGGCACCATTTAATAAGTGATAACTTACCATGGTGTACATGCAAGCACTAGGTAACTTGGTTGACTGTATCATCCTACCAAGAAAAGTTTACCCCCCATCAGTACAGATGTGTGGTAACATGATCATTTGTATCCAGCATGTGTGAAAGTATAATTTGCAACTGGTTCATCAGGATACAAAATGTTCAAAAATAAATTCCATTTGTTTACAAATAAATCTGTACTTAATTTCCTGGTTCTTATACAGATCTAAAAGGTTAGTTTTTCCAACTCTGAGATGTCCTGTACTATATTTAAGCAGGATATAGGACTAATAGGATAAGACAAATTTTATGCTTTGCAGATAATAATTGTTGTTGCTAATAACAAATTCATTAACCCGTTTGTCCCATCTGCTGAACTTCCAAAGATGATCAGTAGAACTATTGTAGTGCCTAACGGGGTGCTCTGTCCAATCAAATCAGACTTGATTTTTAAGGTTGTAATCCTATGCATGTTCAGACAGAAAAAAGTCTTACAACTCCCAGCATTCCCCAGCCAGCCATGTACAGTAATACCTTGGATTGCAAGTAACTTGGTTTGAGAGCGTTTTGCAAGATAAGCAAATTTTTAAATATTTATTTATTTATTTATTTGATATACAAGCAACATCTTGCAATACAAGTACTGTAGTACGGCTTAAATTAAAAATCTCTGTACAAATTTTTTTGGGGGGATTTCATTTTGATATAAGAGTGTTTTGGATTACATCCACATTTCCGGAACGAATTACGGTATGCTCTCAATCCAAGGCATGACTGTATAGGATTGCAACCTAAAAGATCTTTCAAATACTTCAAGGGCCAGACTAGACATGACATTGTGTGATTGCAATTAACATACAGGTGTTGTTGTTTTTTGTAATGTAAATAGTAGCCGTGAATGGGGGGTGGGAAAGCAGCATTGGGACCACAGGGGACTGGAGTGGGAGGTTTAATCTTTCTCTCCTATCATAGTCCGCGCCAGGCCAAAGCTGTTATTTGCATCAGGAGGGAACCCTGCCCTTCACATAATGTCATATCCAGTTTGGCCCCAAGACAAGACACAGCTCCAACCCTTATGCAGGAAACATGCCCCCTCATGTTGACATTTCCAGGATACACCCTGTAGCAGACTCTAAATCTTTGTCAGTCTCCATAACATCAAGTTCCATCTACATATACTTTTATTATGGCTTTCACCTAAATTCATACAGCATTGGAACTTATGATCCCAATTATGCCCTGCATGTAAAAGCTTTTGAACTCTCTCATTGTTCCCCCGGTCCCAGGGTTTTTGCTTGGAACGCAGGTCTGTGAAGCTGAAAATCTCAGTGTTGTTCCTAACTGAAGACAAGCCAAAAACGTTGTGAACTTCCTTATGTTTTATAAGTGCAATATGGCAACAACATTTCATAGGTATCATGCAAATTAGCCCTAAGCCAACCTAGAGCACATAGCAAATACTCACAAGGGGTAAGAAAGTCAACAAAGGTCGGACTCTTGGGCGTGGTTTAAGTGTCGCTGTCCCAGAATCCGTCACTGTACCAAAGCGATTATCGCCATAATAAATGCCATCCATTTCACCTAAACCAAAAGAGAAAAAAGTAAGCAAAAGAAGGCAACCATGTCCAAACATTCTTTTTAACATCTCCTCCAGGGTGATGGGCAGAACTCCATGGGTTTATGAAAAGATTCCTGAGTCACTGCTTAAACCAGTCTTATGAATCAGATAGATATCAACAGAATCATTTCAGTTAGCCAGGTTTGTAATTTCCTCCAGTTGAAAACTGGCTCCACTTCTGTTTGGCTTTTGCAAACTGGTTATGCTGCCTAAATAACTAGTGATGTTTTCCCTGAGTGTCCAAGGATGTTCAAGATTTGCTTGTGTGGAGAGCAAATACCTTGAATGAGCTGCTGACCCGTAGAACAACAGTCATGTAACTCGTCACCATGATTTCAGAAACACTTCAGATATATCAGGGGTGGGGAACCACAGGCCCAGGGGCCAAATCTGCCCCTCCTGGAGGACCAGACCTCCAGGTTCCTAAGATGGCCACACCCTCTTCCCCTGGCCTCACTCCCTTTCCCCCAACCATGATGATTGGTGTTTTCCCGTCATTTGTGCAATTTCCCCCCCCCATTCCAATGTTTCCCCCATTCCCATTCTAGTTACTGGTAGCAAGAACTATAAGCTACAATATGTTGGCATTTTTTGTATTTTTGGCCCCATCCCCTTTGCCTTCGGTCAAGTCCAACACTGGAATGCAGCCCCTCAGAGCTTCTCCAAGATGGAATTCAGCCCGTGGGCTGAAAGAGGTTCCCCACCCTGAAATATATAGAACACCTTAGGACTGGGGGGGTCACACATGTGTTCTTTTTAATACAGGACCTAAAGGTCATTTTGATACATTACACAGAAACAAATTCAGGTTTGCTACCGAATATAAACTCAACTGGGTGCTGGAGCCAATTAAAGATATACTACTTGGGGAGCTGCAGGATACATGTGCTAGCAAACATGTAGTTGCTACAGTCACACTTACATTTTTAGGTGTACGCTTAAAACATCTTAAGTGTCTACGCATAAAAATGAATAATTTGTGGAGTGGCCTTAAATCAGGAGTACAATATCTGTGTTAACTATCGTTTCTGAATCACTTGCACAGGTACAAATTGTGGCTAATGATTACAAACTGATGGCAGTCCACCGTCATTTATATTACTGACAGCAGCCACAATTTGTACATGTAAGCACGAACAATTTCTATCATTCATAAATGATGCTCTCTACCTCTTTATTTTGCATCTATTCCCAATTATCATACTGGCATTTAGCCCTTCCTCCAAAGAGCTTAGCAGAGCAATCCTATGGCCCCTAGATGGGCATTCCTGCATAGGATGGGTTCAGAGGCTTATGGGCATCCCCACTGGATTGTGCCCTAAACCATTTTATCCTCAAAACAACTCTCGTGAGGGAAGTTAGGATGAGATCAAGACAACTTAGTGCAGGGGCAGGAAACCTTTTTCTGTCAGGAGCCACATTCCCCCATGGGTAATCTGTTGAGAGCCATGTGTCAATGGTGAGCAGGAGGCAGGGCTAGAGCCAAAAGTGAGTAGGTCACCCCTTTTCTCTTTCTGCCACTCTCTTCTCTCTCTTTCTGCACCCCACCCCCCAATTTCTCTGTCTCCCTTTTCCTTCCCATGCAGTGGGCTGCCAGGGTGCTCTTGTCAAAGGACTGAACTGATCGCACGGGAATTAGGCTGAGGGCCGCATGAAATTAGGCCAAAGGGCTGCATGCGGCCCGAGGGCAGCAGATTGCCTACCCCTGGCCTAGTGAGGTACATAGGCGAGTGGGGATTCTAACCAAAGTATCTCCCATTGAAATACAACAATCTTATCTACTATACAACACTGGCTGCCTCTCCAGTAAGTACAGAAAACAGTCGAAGTAGGGAGCCCTGGCAGTACAGCTCCATAGTGTACTATGGGTGGCCGGCCAGATGGGCGATTAACAAATATAACAAATAAATAAATAGTTTTGAAACACTGATGAATCACAAGGGCAATGTGGAAGGATGCAAGCAAGCAAGCATTCTCAGGTTTGGTGAGAAAGGCCCTCTCTTCGATCCCCCCCCCCCCTCATACCCCTATAGAAAGCGGATGGCTGATTCTGCTGATACAAGCTTTGGCCGGCAAGCAGACAGAGCTGTGGTGTCAGAGCACAAGCAATGGCCTGTCGCTAACCACACCGCACTGCCCAAAGATCCCTGCCAAATCCCAAGCTACCACTTTCCCTTGATGTCTTCTTAGCACTGCCAGCTGCACAGCCCCATGGGCAGGGAGTCTGCTTTCATACACAAGTGCTTCGGTTTATCACTTCTGCAGATCTTGGCCATTTAATCACACCGGGCAGAGAGGGACAATGAGCCCTCAGTGTTGTTGCTCAAGAGTATCAGTGCTCTTTCAGATTTGCAGCCAGAACCCACAGCGCCTTTTGTCTGGTGGCAGCTTTGCAAGAAACACCAAGCAGAGCAAAGGACAAGCGAGCCAGGGCCTTTCTCCATTCAGCAAGTGAATAGAGTCTACAGTGACAGGCACAGGACGAGGCTTAGCTGATAGAAATTGCAAGTTCCCCACCCTTTTTACCTCGCCACTTCATTCTTGCCTCAGCAAAGCACTGAGGAATGGAAAGAATTAGGAAACGATCCTTGTGGCCACAGCTACACCATGCATAATTACCTGGAAATAACAGCCTGCTCGTTGGGCAAATTGAGCTTTAGAACAGCCCCTTTTTCCTGCAGCACCGCCAAATTTTAGTGGTAAACTGCCACTTTGGGGGTTTAATAGCAAGCTATTTTTCCTCACTGCCACAGCACCACCTAGTTTCAGAAGCAAATTCCGCAGTGTGGTGCCAGGGGCAGTGGTGGTTGGGGATAAAAAGACCAGGGGGGCTTAGCTGAAATAATTTGCTGGGTGGTTTTTTCCTCCCTTTACTTCACTGCTTCGTTCTTACCCAAGCAAGGCATCAAGGAATGGAAAGAATGAGGAAACAAGTTACAGCTGTACACATGCATGCATAATTAACTGGAAATGCCCCAGCTTGGCCCACTCATTGGGCAAACTGAGCATCTTGCCCTGGGTACCAGCCCCAGGATGAACTGGGAAATAGCTGCAAGGGTCCCTCCCCACAATAATCCAGTAGCTAGGCAAGGTTAAAAAAAGGGGGGGGTCTAGGCGGGGTACATATAAAGCTGGGAACAGGAAACAATTCAGAGTGTGCAAGCCAGAGATGGTCAAGACATTGTGGTGCCTTGGACAGAAAATCCAGATGCCACCCCATGGCAGTAAAAATATGACAATAAACCAAATAATTGACAATTGCTGCTTTAATGTTACCCCAAATCTGGTTCCTGAGACAGGTCATCTCACTGTGCCTAATGGTAGGGACAACCCTCACGCACACCCTGGTTCCTCTGCTAGGCAACATCAGTAACCTATCTCTACATATAGAATTTGCATCTCCCCATCCATCTTTATTTAAGTCTTTATTTTTACATTGTATTATCCCACCTTTTGGTCCCAACTGGGATCCCAAGTTGGCTAAGAAGTAGACATAAGGAATATAAAAAAAGATAACATTTAGGGCTGTTACCTGATTAGAGACAATAGTAACTGATTAACAACACAATCCTATGCATGTCTACTCAGAAGTAAATCCAACTGAGTTCACTGGGACTTACACCCTGATAAGAGTGCAGAGGCTTGCAGCCTAAATGCAAGAGTTTTACAGCACAATCCAATGTGGCTGCCCTTAACCCTCTGAACTTAGAGGGTTACGGGCATCCAATGGAGGACGAGAGGAGCACGGAGGCAAAGGTTGCCTCCGCGTTCCCCCTGCCCCGCAATTCAGCTAGACCACCGATTTTGGCCGTCTAAGTCTTTTGCCTCGGCTTGCAAGGAGGGGAGGCTGAAGCACCACCAGGATACATCAAATTGTGGTGGAGCCTCCCTCCTCCCCTCCCTGCCCCCCGGAACGCCCATCAAACACTAGCTCCAAGGTCGGTCTTCCGACCTCGGAGCTGCAGCCGGTGCAGTTCTTTCCAAGCTGGCTGTGAGGGTGGAGGGAGCTCCAAATTCAGAGTCCCAGCTCCAACCTCGGAGCATGTTTCCAAGGTTGGAGCTGGGACTCGGAATTTTCCTATGGCTGTCTAGACTCCGTCTAGTGGCCATTGGATGACGCCCTTAGCCAATTAATTAACTCAGTTAATTTCCCATACATTTCTACTTAAGTAAAAAAAAAAAAAAGTTCTGAAGCAAGAAACATAACTTTCTTTGTTTTTAAGAGGATTCCTGCATTAAAAAATAATGCTTAAAAAAAAACAAAAGTCAGGGCACCTTGTTAGTTAATTATACTTTCTTGGGCTGCAACTCTATGCACACTTACTAGGGTGTATGTCCCACTGAAATCCGTGGAACTTCAGAGTAAACATGTAAAAGATTGTGGGGGGGGGAGGAGCTTCCGGCTGGACGGGCTGGTAGCTGTTTCGGGTTGCTCCCGATGAAGAAAAACTTAAAAGCAGTATTATTCCTTGCAAATGAAGAAATGTGGGTAGGAACGATTGATTACCTGGATGGGAAGAGTTAAGCGTCTGCTCTCTAAGAAAGAACAGGATTTATAACTTTTTTATTGCTTTATAACGGGGATAAAAAGAAAGCTGAGCCTGTGTGGGTTCGTTCTAAGAGAACTCACGCTTCGGATGTTAGTGTTACCCGGCTGCAGAGAACAGAGATAGAAAAAGAACGGACAAACGGATTGGTTAATAATTATCCGGAGGGTGAGATTAAGGGATTTGATAAACTTTTTCAAAGTGAAACTTTAAGTGCTGAGTCATCACCCGGAAATAGGAAGATGTCGGCTGGAATGGACAGCAATAATGACCAATCAACTGCAAGGCAATTTGAGGAAGGCAGTACTTCTTCCGTGGTGAAATTAAAACAAAAAGAAATGAATCTTGATGAATTGCTGGCACGTTTTCAAGTGATGATAAAAGCTGAGTTGAATCAAAACAAAGAGCAGATTGTGTCAGAGGTTCAAACTGAGCTTCAAAAAATACAAAAATCAGTCTTGGGAATCACTGCTGATATGAAAGTTATGAAAGACAGAGTTATAGTGGTGGAAAAAGGAGTGAAAGATAATATTGAAAAAATTCAGGAGCAGGATTTAAGATTTGATCAATTGGAGCGGAGAATTATTGAACTTCAGGACAGGGAGCGGAGGTCCAACGCCCGACTTCGAGGATTTCCAGAAGGTGGCAGGGAAGGTGGCAGGAATTTGAGAGATATGATTTTGGACTGGCTAAAATTATTGGCCCCTGAATTTCAATGGAAACAAGAAGATATTGTGCGTGTTTACAGAGTGGCTTTCAAAAGGGGAGGAATAACTCCCAGAGATGTAGTTATGAGTTTTGCCAACTATTATAAAAAGGAATTATTTATGAAAGCAATTAGGCAGAAATCTGATCAGCTGATGTATCAAGGAGCTCCCGTGCAAATTGACAATGATTTATGTTCACAAACAATTAATTGGAGGCGTAGCGTGAGACCTTGCACTACTGTTCTGATGAAGAAGGGAATTTCATATAGCTGGGGGTACCCAGTATATTTAACTTTTATGTTTGATGGGAAAAAGCATAGGATTACATCTTGGAGTCAAGGAATGGAGCTACTGCGTGAAAAGGGACTTTTGGAAGAAGATGGAGATGGACCACAGGCAGAGCAAGGAGCGGTTGGTGGTGAGCTGCGCTAAGGATTATGTGTTCGGATGGAAGCAAAGATAGAAAGAAAGACGATTGGTGTGGTAGAAGTGTAATATTAAAAAAAAAAAAGAATTATGATTTAAGTTTTATTTGTTAATATTAATATTTTTGGTATTAATAATTACAAATTTTTCTCAACTCTATTTTTCTCTCTTTCCTTATTGGGATATAATATTAATATTTTTTGATACTAATACTTATAAATTTTCTCAACTCTATTTTCTCTTTCCTTATTGGGATATAATATTAGGTAACCAGGATATAATAGGTGCAGGATTAATAGGTTTAATAATATGATCAATGTTTAATCGGGAAGAGAAGAACAGCTGCTGCCATGAGCAGGTGGTGGATCCTTTCGCCCCCCCCCCTTGACGGTGTGGCAGGCCATGAGCGGGATAAATGGGTCCTGGCTATAGGGGGGGAAACATTATATGTGTGGGTGGGGGTTTAGTATATGTGTTTTTTCTTTCTTTCTTTTTTTTTTTTAATATTATTTGTATAGGTAGTTGTTTGTTTAAGTTTTTGGTTATTTGTAGTATAATTTGGATGTTTATGTATTTTGTAGTTTATATGTTATTAATTATTATTTTTCCTTTTCTTTTTATGTATGTTATGTATTTGTATTTTATATATTGTTCGGAAAAAATTTAAATAAAAAATATATTTAAAAAAAAAAAAAAAAGTAAAAGATTGTGTGGTTGAGCAATTACCGGTAATCTAATCAACACATATTAAAATACATTAAAACAACACACTTAAAGCCAATCAGTAATATCAAATTACTTTAAGCCATCAATTAAGTAGCAGCTGCTGCTGCCTAAAGTTAAGCCAGTGCTTCTCAATTATTTTCTGTCATGCCCCCACTAGGAAGAAGAAAACATTTTGCGCGCCCCCGCGCGACTGTAAAGCAGTGATGGCAAACCTTTTTGAGCCCGAGTGCCCAAACTGCAACACAAAACCAACTTATTTATTTCAAAGTGCCAACACTGCAATTAAACCTGAATACTGGGGCTTTTGTCTTAAAAGAAAAACACAATAACAGGGCTTTCAATGATACAGTTTTTTATTGAAAAAAACATCAACTCAATTTTTTTAAATAGTACTACATCGTACACATAGCCTGAAGGTAATTTAGGGGGAAAGAGGGGGGGATTGTGAAGAAGCCAGGGAGAATGTGGGGAAAGGAGGAGGAGGTGCTGGCTAGGAGGGAATGAGGCGGCTGGGGGCAAGAATGAGGCGGCTGCATGGGAACGCACGGCAGGGATGTAATACGAGCCTTACCTGGGCTCTTCCGATCGTTCCTGCGGCGGCCCGATCTCACTCTTCTGAGCGGCGTGGAGCGTTCTCCATGCCGCTCAAGCTGCTGCTGCCGTCTGTCGCTCTTCTGAGCGGCGTGTTCTCCGCGCCGCTGAAGCCGGCTCCGCCTCTGGACCCGCCGTCGCAGCCCGTCGCATCATGCCCTGTGCGCTGGATCCCCGCGCTCTGTTTTTGGCGGCGGGGGGGAACCAGGGCAGCAACAGGACTTAAACAGCCCTGTTGCCCTGGTTCCCCCTCGCCAAAAACAGAGCGCAGGGATCCAGCGCGCAGGACATGACGTGACGGGCGGCGGATCCGGCGTGCAGGACATGATGCGACGGGCAGCGGCGGGTCCAGCGCGGCCGGCACGGAGGCAGCAGGTAGGCCCGTCGTCCCCGTCCGCCGCATCACGGCCTGAGCCCTGGCGCGCAGCATGACGCTGCCTCACGCGGGCCTACCAATTGGTTTGGCCAATCAGGCGTGCCCCCCTTTACGGAGCCTCGCGCCCCCAGGGGGGCGCGCCCCACTATTTGAGAAGCACTGAGTTAAGCCAACCCAACCAATCCCACAGTTTCTAAATGCCCAGCAGAATAAGAAAACCTTCGCACACACTTCCTAAAAACTAGCAAGGTGGGACTCTAAAAAAAATCAGTGGTCACTGGAAGATCCCAGTTGCCATTTTCAAGCGAAACCAATGTTGAAGGGACATCTCAAATACTTCTTGGATGTGGAACAGCCCTCATTCATCATCACTGTATATACTAAGAGCAATCTCAATTCTCCAAGTGCCAGTCCTTTGTGCAATGGTGGTGCAAAACCGCACCACCATTGCACAAAAGGGAGATATCACAGGCTTGGGGGGGAATCCAACCGTTTTTGGAAATACAAAAAAATATTTTTTTTTAACTTGCAAGGGGAAACCAAAACAGCATGCTCAGTAAGCATGGAATGCTGAGCGACTGTTGGGGAAAAGAAACGGAAAACCCAAAGGCAGGAGAGAATGGAATGGAAGAAGACATGGGTGAACAGGAGCACTGCACACTGCAACATTTTGTTGCAGGTTTCACATCTTCCCTTTCCCCCCAATATTCAGGCTGTGACTGCTGAATCAGAATGGCATCATCATCCACACACATCAGGGAGATAGTGGCAGACCCACTGGAACCCTGAGATTTGCAGAAATACATAAAATATTTTAAAAGAAACCTAATGGAAAACCAGGCAGATAGGGGGAGAAATGGAATGTAGTATCCTGGACAAGTATAATTATTTTGTTGCTTTTTCAGGAAGGCCCTCTGCTCCCTCTGTTCTATTACCCTGCCTCTAGATTCCTGACATATACTCCATTTTGTATACACAACTGCATGATGGGAAGAGTTGTTCACCAAAGCTTCATTTCCTATCATGATGATGATGATGTTGTTGTTGTTGCATTTACAAAAGCACTAAAATAACCAGCATTTTTTAAAAGGCAATAATAAAGAGGCATGGGCCTTTTTCATTACCAGAACCTTTTAAAACGTCAGTTCTTTAACTCTGAATGCCCATGGCTTGGGATCCAGGCAAGCCAATCAGAGTAATATCCAGCCCCCCCCCCCCCCCCCCGCTTAACCTTGAGGAAGCTGGGACAAAAAACTACAAATTATCTCATGCTCATTGGGGGGGGGGCATGCAAAGTGAATATGAAAGTGTTTTATAGTTGTGGATGTTTCACAGTTAGTGGACTGCACCCCACAGATTCAAACAGACTGCTTTACAAACTATCTTCCAAGTTTTAATTCAAACAAGGGCTCCTCAACAGAACTCTCTCAGACTGTGGCCACTCTCTCCTCAGGCCAGAAACAGTGAGTGGGTGCTGCCTTTAACTGTTTCCTGGTTCCTCACAGGAAGCACAACCCATTCAGGCTGAATCCAGCAGTTCTTTCATATTGTTACAGTGGAGCTTCAGCAAATGCCTGACTTTCATACCTTCTAGAACCAGCCCATTTGGAAAGAGAAGACATTAGCCTACTCCAGGATTAGGCAACCTGGTGCCTGCCAGATGATTTTGGACAATTCCCATGCACCCCAGCCAGCATGGCCAAAGGTCAGGGACTGTGGGAGTTGTAGTCCAAAACATCTGAAAGGCATATGGTTGCCTACCCCTGGTCTACTCTCTTTATGGGTGCAAGCATTCTTTCTAAACTTTGTGTTAAAGATCATTACCCCCCTTGTAAAAATGACAGGGAAACAAACCAGATGATCATGTTGGTGTCAGAGCTGGGAATAGAATGTGGGGCCTTCCTAGCTTCCAGCCCTACGTTCTTGCCATAGGACCACACCTCTCTGAGTTGTTCTTTAGTACTGAGCACAGCCCATAATTTACTTTAATAAGGTTCTCAGGTGAACAGCATGAATTAACAGGTATGATCAGCAGAAACACTCCACATCTATAAGCCCAACCTCTGCTTGAAGGGCTGCTGTGTAGCAATTTGCTACAGACAAAGCAAACATTAAAGGAAGGAGGAAGAAGGGAAACACGCAGAATATGCACAATCAGCAATAAAACAGGATGAAAATGTCCACACCCATCCCAATCAATTAGGTACATTTCATGATTGATTCAACAACAGTGAGAGAGTGAAATGAGAGTTTCATTAAAGGATTAAAGTATATATAGAGATATTCAAATTTTTTTAAAAAAAAACACCCTGTCGGTTTAAAACCAGAGTTAAGGCTATCTAATGTTGGCTCAAACGCCAGAAATCCAGGAAATTGGAAGTTTAGGCTGATGCCTTAACAGACGTGCCTGTGATCAGTAATTATATATACACACACACACACACACACACACAATTGAAGCAGGCAGCTTCACTTTTCCTTGCAGTGAGTGGATTGTCTTGGAAATGCTGTGCAAAATCCTCAGTGATACAAGGGAAAGAGCTGGGTATACGCTTCTTAGGGAGATACCTATCTCTGTTTATTTTCTTTACCAATTAGCTTGCAGCTGAGATTCACCTAGTTATCTGGTCTGTCATGGTGATAAGTGTCACTGACACCCAGACTCACATGTCCTTATAATGTATTAGGCAGAATGACGCCCTCAGCCCTCAAAATTACCTCATTCTTGACAATTTCCCACTACCCCTCCCCGACTGTCAGAATGGTGACAGGAACACTGGAATTCTCAGTAATCTAAAAACACTGGAGTACTGGCAGCATAAGATCTCTTTCTTGGTCAGTCACTGCTAGCTCAGATCCCATCAGCTTATACTTTTTTGCCCCAATGTGCATCACTTTACATTTGCTTACATTGAACTGCATTTGCCATTTTGATGCCCATTCTCCCAGTTTGGAGAGACCTTTTTGGTGACTTATACTGGTTATAGTGGGCAGAAGCTTTTTTTTGCACGCACGATTCACCTTAACAAAGGCGGTACTTCTGTACCCTTTTGCGCACATGCATACACACACACACACACACACACACACACTATTGAACCAGGCAGCTTTACTCTTCCTTGCAGTGAGTGGAGTGTCTAGGAAACGCAGTGCATAATCCTCAGGGATATAAGGGATAGAGTTGGGTATACACTTCTTAGGGAGATACCTATTTCTGTTTTTTGTGGATTCCCCCCCTTACCAACAAGCTTGCAGTTGAAATTCTTCAATTACCTGTTTGTCTGGTCTGTCATGGCAATAGGTGTCCCTGACACCCAGACTCATCTGTCCTCATAATCTGTTACTCTTGTGCCCAGTTTCCCTTTTGGATGGCCAAACTAAGCTTTTGAAAAAAAGCAGCAGATAAAAAGTTAAGCTTGATGTTAACAATCTGGGTGAAATTGCTTCAATGAATATCCACATCATAACACTGACACATTCTCAAAAATGTCCTCCAAATGGCATGTTATTAACCGGTTGTGTGATGGTTTCCATACATCTCAAAACTGCAACTCATTGCATCCTCCATCCATTTTTGGAAGAGGTGGCAAGTTATAATTTGGATGTCTATTTGTCACATCTGTATTGCATCCAAGGTGCACAAAACAGCACACACGAGGTTGCACTGCACCATTCACATGACCTGTTTGCCACAGAGTGATGACTGGGGTTGGCTCGGTCACATCAAAAACAGGCTCTTTGAACAGGCTCTTATGTAGAAAGAGTGGTATTGCAGTGTGGAAGCAGAATTGTATTGGAGACAATGAGCTTTTCTACACGAGGCTGTTCATCTGAAGTATCTACTTTTGGTTTCATTGCAGAACTGAGAACCGAGCACTACACAAAGAGCTTTAAAAAAAATTGCTCCTGAAAAAAACACCACCCTTCTTGTTAACTGCCCATTTCCCCTGCATGTGAAAGGCAGTACCCCCAGGATAACCGCTTTTCTGCTACATAACCTCTGGCTGGGTGGCACCCTGGAAGAGGAGAATAGCGCAAATACACAAGTGTAAATAGCATTTTCTTTTGCTTTCTTTAAATAATACTGCATTTTCCCTGCTCTAAAAAAAACTCATGAAAAGTGCCGTTTGAAATAAGAAGCAAAACTGGAGGGTCGTGATGTTGTCTAAAGAACCGGTAAACAACCATGAGTAGGGAATGGCGAGCACACAATAAATGCCTCGTATAGAAAAGCTCAATGCATCAGGTCGAGTTGGAACCTGTCCCATGTCATAATATTAAGGCTGCTATGCTAAAAACACACTTACCAGGCTAGCGAATGCAGTGGGATTCACTTCTGATTAAACGTGCATAGGATCACCCTTGATGGGTCAGATCAGCATCACCCTAACCAGTCATTTGACAGGAGAACCAAACCAGAGACAAAGTGACTTGCCCAAAGCCATACAATAAGTCTGCTATCCAACCCACAATGTCTCTAGCTAGGGATGTGTGAGGAATATGATAGGGGGTGAATGCTTACAGGGACCTAGAGGAGATAGAGCAAACTGATATGTTTAGTTATGCCCAGTGCCTTTTTTCATAAGGCAAAGCCACTTTGAAAGGAGCTAATTTGGAACAGAAAAATGGGGGGAGGGAGGGCTTAATGTGTTCCCTTCCCATCATTCCTTTCCAGTAGCTGTTCTATCCACAGGGTTCAAAACAACTGCTTGCAGGGCCAAAGATGCATCTGAACCAAGGCCGGATCCACACCTAAGGTTTATTGCAGCACTGTATCGCTGCCATGACTTGCAGGCACACAACACATGCATTTTCCAGTGCCGGTTGCACTAGTCCTGCATAATTGTTATTTGTTTCTTCCAGAATTTCCCAGACTACGTTTAACACTTTTTTTCAGCTATTGCCGTTCACGGTCAAAGTACGCGGCCAGTGTGTGCTAAACTGGCGCTGTCGTTGCCCGTCCAAGGTGTGGCCACAAAAGTGTCATCACCGGAGTTAGCCAATAGTTTGAGGGGCAGGGGAAATGCGGCATCATGTGTGTCTCCCAAACTGGTGGGGAAGAGAGGTATCCGCCATTTGTTGTTGTGCAGCAGTTTGCCTTCCTCCCCGGAAGCTTGTTAATTATTATTTTTTGTAAACATTCCTGCGCACCTCAGCACCTCCAAGCAGGCTGAGGCTGCTTCAGGCAATTGCATTTCGGTGCTTTAAAAAAAATTGCTCCTGAAAAAAACACCACCCTTCTTGTTAACTGCCCGTTTCCCCTGCATGTGAAAGGCAGTACCCCCAGGATAACCACCATGGAGTTTGAGAGGGGACGGGAGCAGGAGGCTTTTTCCCCTTTCTTTAACAGCCGTGTTCACCCCCTCGCCAAAAGAACAGGGAGCTCTAAATTAGCCAAAAGGCATGTCTGCTCAGAGGTAAATCACATTCTCTCCAATGCCCTTACTCCCTAGTGTGTCACATTGATTTAACAGGAGCCTTGTGCTCAGGGAAACTCAGAACGGGAGGAACACTGCTTTGGGAAATTGCATTTCAGGGGAGGGGAGGGGTGTGGTGCACTGATCCTGCTGGCTTCACTACGACCTCGACCTCACGGGAGGGCAGCAGCAGCACCCTCTTCCTCCTTTTTTGTGAGGGGCCAGAAGAGCTTTTTCCTTTAAAAAAAAAAAAAAAATTGCTCCTGCGCTCGTTTATTTATTTATTATATTTATATCCCGCCTTTTTTCCTGCAAGGATCCCAAGGCGGCTTACATTATCCTCCTCCTCCTCTCCATTTTATCCTCACAACAACCCTGTGAGGTAGGTTAGGCTGAGAGTCAGTGACTGGCCCAAAGTCACCCAGTGAGTTTCATGGCAGAGCTGCCTGTTCACACAGAGCTGCCTGTTCACACACGTTCACACCTGCGCAGAGACGATGATGAGGCAAAATATTTTTTTAAAAAAAAGCCCTGTTCAAGGCAACGTCCAGTTCTACCGCTACGGAGTTAGGTGTGAGGTGGCAAACCGGAATGAGTGCCATACCACATTTGACAAGAGTGTGCCCTGTGAGGAGTGACTGTGGAATGTGAATATAGCAGTACCCTTCTGCTAACTTGATGATATACAGTGTAATGCGGATCCCCACTCCCAAGTTGAGTTGAGGGTGGATCACTGGAGGGGGGAGTTGGAATGAGAAAATAGGAGGAAGAATGTGACCCCCATACTGGAGAAGAATGGAACTCCAGAGAACTCTTTCAGGGTCCATCTGCCCCTATTCTATTTGCTGGACTAAATGTATCCACATTCCCTGTAATCATTTACAACATAAATGCTTTTTCGGGCACGTATCCTGCTCATGCACCAAGCAGCTGGCATGGACTGAGAAGAAGGCCGAACAGCTGGGAGACTGAGTTAAGGCACTCCAGTGAACTAAGCTATGAGATATACCTACCCTGACACCCGTATGGGCATGTCTGCGTTCGGCATGTGAGTGAGTCAGCAGCAAAAGGCAACTTGAATAACATGACAGAACTCAGCTAGCTTGTTCCTGACTTGGGTACATTTGGCTGAAGTCTACACCTCGGAGAATGTTGACAGTCCACGGATTGCTCACACCATCCCTGCTTTTGCCAGGAAGAAGAACTATGAAATTCTCCTCCACAGACAGAAAAGATGCAAGTGTTCCTGTCAGCCTTAGCTCTAATAATAAACTTCAGATTCCCACGGTTTAGCCCACATGTTTTGAGGAAGCCACAGGACTGGGTGTGGACTCCTACATACTCCTTAAAACAGGGATTGGGAACACGTGGCCCTCCAGATGTCATTGGATTGCAACTCCCATCATCTCTCACCACTAGCTATACTGGCTAGGGCTGATGGGAGTTGCAGTCCAACAACATCTGGAGGGCCACACATCACCCCAACCCTTCCTTAAAAAATGAAGCCAAAACTCTTGGAGGCAGCACCACCACCACCACCAAAAAGTTGGGGAGCTGTCAGCTATGGAAGTCTCCTGTACAAGCACCATTGAAATGAATAGAAGCTGTGCCAGAGTAGAGGAGAACTGCACCCTGGATTGTGTTAGGCCAATTCCTCTTAATGCAGGACCAAACAAGCTAAGCTTAAGTGGGGCTTTGCAAATGAAGCCTTCCTGAGTCAAGAAAATATAATAAAACCTTCCTTAGACTGACAAAGATTAATGGCCCGCACATAGGGCAGTCCTCACTCTAATTCCATATCTGACAAAACAGGAAGTTCAGGACAACATGAGCTCACTGAATACTCTAGTCTAAGATATGCCCAGGGGAGAACCAAAACAGCTAAAAGCCTCATTTTTAAGAAGTGCTCTCCCGCAGGTCCTCAGTGGCATCAATCAACACGACGGTAAATAAACACAGCCTCCATAGCCTCTATCTTCTGGTAGAATTAAAATAAATTAAAAATGGAGCTGGTAGAATGGTCAAGGGGGTTTTGCACCTCTGCTAACTGCCTGAGTCTCCTTAAGGGGATTCCACACCTTGAGAACTGTGATGACTTCCATAGATTTCATAAATCATAGAGTTGGAAGGAGCCTACAAGGCTATTGAGTCCTGCTCAATGCAGGAAACTAGAGGAGGGGTCTCCCATCCAAGTAATAACCAGGCTTGACCCTGCTTAGCTTTCCACGCTCAGACAAGCTGAGCCAGCGTAAGCCACAGGCCTGTGTATTGATAACTGCCCTGGGAATAGGGTGGCTGCAACGACACGGCCTCTTACACTTTAGGACCAGGCGCATAAACCCTTCTCAGGCTAAGCACCAACACTTAAAAACCTGAGGGGAGGGTCAAATGAAACCTTTCCCCTACTAATGAGGGAAAAGATTAATACTGGTTATTAAGGATCTAATTTAAATTTATGATACTGTGGGTACAAAGGTGTGTGTGTGTAGATTTAACAGTAATGCAGGTTAATAATGCCAAGCTGACACGTAGGATTTGGGTAGCAAACAAAATAAAAATAAGTTTATTTTTAATTCTCAAAATCTTAGTTCCAGAAAATAACTTTAAACCTGCCTCCTACACCAAACACTTTGTAATTAACCTAAGTCCCTATAATTCTAAATACTTTCACTCCTCATACAAGCACTGATTTCTCTCAAAATTCCTGACAGACAAGACATGAATAATCCAACTAACCTAACTCCCCAACTCACAACTCCAAAACTCCACACACTTTCCCACTCAACAACACACTCTACTACCTGACATCACTCAAACACCCCTTATATACTCCTCCCCCACCCTTTCCAAGATATCACAACAAACCACACCCACTCAGTGCAACATTCTATATGAACTAAACATACTAATGCAGACATACACCAGGGAACTGAATTGTGGGGTTATGCCACAGTGGCCACTTATGAACCGCCAAAAAAGAGGAAATGCTTCACCAAAAAGTGGACAAAAGAGGGCAGCGCTTTACATTACATTTCCATATGCTAATTTAGAGCTATAGATGCAAATTTAGACATAAGAATTATAATTTAAATACAGTACATCTCACCATAGTGCGGAATACTGTGTCCAGAAGACTGTGTGCCTGCCTGTTCCGCCTGCTGTCTGGGTGCTCACTGTTGATGGGCAACCATTCTTATGGGGTTTTTTAAATCTTTAAACAGGAATGGTAAAACAGGGCACATGGCCACCCTGCCTGGGAAAGCTGACCGGCATTGGACGTGCAAGGCATACATTTTAGAAATAAAAACAAATACAGGTGTCCTGCGCTCCAGGATCACTGGTACTAGTATTTGGTAGAGTCCAACTTCACTGACTTCTCACATTCATGCACGAGCACTGAGCCTAGAGCGCAGGGCACATTTATTTATTTACATTTTATTTCCAAAATGTATATCCCACACTTTCAATGCCAGTATCTTCTAACGCACTGCTCTAGCATGGCTAGAACTATGAGGATTTGGTCAGGCGAAAGCTGTGGCCTGCCTTGTGGATGGGCAGCAATAGGAAGGAACCAGGGAGGGATACAGGCATCGGTGTGTGCGGACTCTGAAGATGGATGTGCAAAGGAGAACACATCTCTCCTCCCCCCCCGCCCACAAAACCAGTCCGCATGTTGCTCAGGAACACTGTGTATGGTTCAAAGGATGGCCAAAAGGGTTGGTAGACCTTGCTATTCAAGAGGCAACTACCTTTGCAATATTTCTAAGTGTGCTTCCAGAAGAGGTTTTCATTGTGCGGTCGCCCTGTCTCATTCATGGAATTTTATGGGGGCTCCAGATGATGAGGCCTCCTCATGTAACTTTCCCACATTTCCCCACCACTTATTTCGTCTTACTCTGGAAACTCTGTTAAGGAAAAAAAAAAAAGATGGAACAGCTGCATGATGCCTTCTGACTATTGTTGGCGCTAGGACTCTTCCATCTGGAAGCACACTAAGTACATGTTCAAAAGCCGCCTGGACTCTCATTACTACATAAAAATCAGATTTTTTCAAGTGAGTTTCTGGCCATCTTGATGGCAATGAAAAGCCTAAAGAAAGCTTTTGCCCAGTGTTCTGTCAAGTTTAAAAATGACAGACAAAACCAGTGCAATGATTTGTATCCCAGAAAGGAATATTTGAGCAGCATTTAATTCACCAAACACCCACAATGCCCAATTCATTACTTGGAGACAGAATGACACAAAATGCTATGCTTGATGAGGACACGAAGGAAGACTGCTCCAGATGGGGTCACTCCCAATGTTGTGGTTATATTTGCACAAGGGGTATCTCCTCTTTTCAGGAGAATCCTGTGCCTGAACTTCACCCTCCCAAACAGCTATATAATTAATTTAGTTACATGACTTGGTAGGGGCTATTTCTAAGGCGAGTCTGCCTATGGCTAGTCATTCACTGCATCATGCATGAGAGGTGCAGCTGTCTCTTTACGCTGAGTGCATCCATGGCTTTAAGGGAGGTGTAGGACAGAGGGAGGGGCCAGGACTAGATTCAGGAATCTGAGTCAGTGACACGCACATGCCCACACCCATCTCAGGTTGGGTAACCTGTGTTTACTTTGCAGTTCATCCGATGGAAAACTAAGGTGGGGATTAAGCTAAACATTCCATCTCTTTTAGACTATGCAGCCTGAAAAATATGCAGCAAACGTTCAGTCCAGGGGGCCTGCATAACAGTTAGGCATGGGGTAGCTTCAGCATTAACCTTACCCACTGGTTCACCTCAAATTGGCAGCTTTCTCAAGGCAGGCAGTAATGGACATGGGGCAATTCTATACAATTCTGTCCACAGCAGTGCATAACAATCACAATCATGGATGAGCTGAGTGACCTTGTACATAAGAACATAAGAAGACCTGTGCTGGATCAGACCAAGGGTCCATCTAGTCCAGCATCCTGTTCACACATTGCCCAACCAGCTGCCACGGGAAACTCATAAGCAGGACATGAATGCAACAGCACTCTCCTGCCCGTGATCCCCAGCAGCTGGTGTACACATAGGAACGCTGCCTCTGATACTTGAGGTAGCATATAGCCATCAGGACTAGAAGCCCTCGATAGCCTTACCCTCCATGAATTTGTCCAATCCCCCTTGAAAGCCATCCAAATTGGTGGCCATCACTACCACTTGTGGTAGTGAATTCCATAGATTAACTATGCACTGTGTGAAGAAGTACACAGCAAACATTCAGTTCAAGGAAGATACAGAAGATGGTAAGTTCTCAACTTTAAAGAGCAGGCAGTGCGATTCTAGCAGCAGAAAGATATCGTAGGCATCAATTGGACAGCAAAAATGGCCACTTTTCATAGCACAGCACCTGACTAGACCTGTAGGCTGGTTCACACATGGGAGCCGACCATTTATTTCCCCCATGCAATTTTGAGTATCAAACAGCATGGATACAGTCTGCTGCAGACCAGCAGCAATATGATCTGCAAATTGCAGCATGCAGAATATTTGACAGCTGTTGAGATCGCAGAAATGTCTGCTGGCCACCGCAGGTTGTGTTCATGTACAGACCATCCACAGTCAGGATTGTTCCTACAATGGGTTAGGTCCAGACTAAGTTAGTTGAACTTGATTCCCATTGAAATCAATGTGATTTAATTTAATTCATGGCTAACTTGTCCCATTAATTTTAATGGGACCTAAGTTCAACTAACTTAGTCTGGATCTAACCCAACGCTATTTGTTGGAAGGGGGATGATGGTTGAAGGCAGATCGTATATGTAAACTGAACTTACGGCAACCTTCCACGAGCAGATTCTTCTATGGTGTGTGTGTTTGTCTGAGTGAGAGAGAAAGGGGGATGGGAAGCCTAGCCCCTGTTCACTGCCAGCTGCGGCCATGCCCACTGCCACAAGCAACCCACAACCCACTGCTCACCACCACATGTGGCCCGCAGGGGCAAAAAGGTTACCCACCCATGTTGTAGGGCATGGAGGACAACACAAGGGTGACTAAAAGTGCAATCCTATGCATGTCTACTCAGATGTAAGTCCCATTGAATTCAATGAGGCTTACGCCCAGGAAAGTGTGTATAGGATTGCAGCTTAAGACCATCCCAAATCAAGTGAGCTAACATAAGTGTCTTATAAGCCATTTACTAAAGGGAACAGCAAAATGATTTTTTGAGGACTCATCTGTCAGTTTCAGCCTCAGATTTGGATATGTAACCTTCTCAGCATTTTTGTTTTTATCAATCAACATTCCAGATATTGTCTCATTGCTCCTACTTCACTGTGGAACTTTTTTATTAAAAACAATGCTGAATATACACATCTGTATCTACTCACCACTTTGTATAGGACATTTTCCCATGGGGAAGGGTTGATGTCGCATAGCCTAGATCAGGGCTCTCCAACCTTGGGTCCCCAGATGTTGCTGGTCTACAGCTCCCAGCATACCCAGCCAGCATGGCTAATGGCAAAGGATTCTGGGAGCTGTAGTCCAACAACATCTGGGGACCCAAGGTTGGAGAGCCCTGGCCTAGATTGAGCAGGGGGTTGGACTCGATGGCCTTATATGCCCCTTCCAACTCCCCTATTCTATGATTCTATGAGCTGCTTGATCCAATAGAGATGGAGCCCTCCTCTCGTTTTTGTATTTCGGTGAAGTTGTTCTGTGTGTGCGTTTAAGAATGCTCAGGTGTATGGGCGTGTGTGTACATATACACCACAGTACCAGCCTTAGATACTTTTGCAACAGAAGTGAAAAGAAAAATTGATCCATCCCCCTTTCTGCCCCATGCCCTCCTTAAGTTTACTTTAGAATGACACACAGAGGTGGAGACTGGAGACCCCTCTGTAATCTGCTGTCCAAAGTGGCAGCTTTGCATTGCTTCATATAGTAAGGCCTATGCTGATTCAACAAATAGGTTTGTTTTTACGTATTTTTAAAGACATGTATTATTATGCAACTGAAAGGACATCCCACAATCCTGAAAAAAGGAAGCAAGTGTGGACAGGGAACAAGAAAAACAGTAGGGAACATGAAGAACGGCAACAGAGGTGCTCTTTGCAAATCACACCCTTAAATCCTTAGGATAAAATATTACCACTGTCATTCAGTCTTGGCACCCTAACAGCCCACTACATGGGAATTCCTGAACACAGGAGCCTGATCCTGCAAAGCGTTCTATATGAGATTTGGCATCAGAAGAGACTTACTCCTAACTTTAGTACCTAGAAGAGCTTCTGGGTGACAGATATTTGTCACAGACTTGGGACATAGCTTGCTAATTAAACACTGAGAAAGGGGTGTTTTTTTCCCCATAGCAAAGAACTGGCTCACTCTTTGAACTAGAAACAAGCCAAAGGACAAAGCTTCACATTCCATTTAATCTCAGACAATTATTCTCTCTCTCTCTCATTGCTTAGGTCTCCCTTCCATCCAAAACCTCACTGTCCTGGATATTGAGACAGAGTCAGCGCCACTACCTATCTTGAATCTACACACAAGGTACACATTACATAACTCTGGTGGCCTCCTAGGGTGCGATCTATGTAGAACTTTGCTGCGCAACCTTCCTTGGTTCCAGTGGCACTTGCGTGGGATTTTTGCACAATCCACTGTTGTAGCGAGATGTTGCGCAGCAGCAACGCTTGGTGGATGGCAATGTGCCAGATCAATCCCCATTCTCTCAGCTGACATTCAGCACTGCTCCAATGCCAGGGTTGGCACCCACCCACCTGAGCCTCCAGGCTGTTGTACCACAATTACAAAATACAGGAGGGAAATAAAATCTACAGAATAAACAAATCTCCTGCTGTCAGAACCAGAGGCACCCACAGATATCCCCCCAAAGGCTTCCTTATGGCTGTAATCAGTGTAACTTAAATCTCTTGCAAACAAGGTCAGAGATTTATTTACAGCTATCTGGTTGATCAGCTCCCATATCCTTGCTTTACAGGAGACCCCTGGGAATCCACCCATTCCTCTTGTGCTTTTGTTTGTTTGTTTTGTTTTGGTTTTTTAAGAGAGCTGATCACAGGCTGCTAGTTTAGTTTTACAGGTTCCAGCATGTTTCTCTTTAATCCAGTCATTCCTTCCAAATGCTCCCTGTAGTTTTCCCAACTGAAGGGCTGCTTCATAAGGTGCTCTCTCTCTCTCTCTCTCTCTCTCTCTGCACAAATGAAGCACCAAACCAATGTCAGATTCACTCATCCCACTTCTGCGTTTGCCGGTTGCCCCCATGGCTAAATATTCTACAAGTTAGAGCCTGATCAGGTGAGGTTGCACAGTGCGAGTGTAAATTGGTTCCCACACACAGAAGTCCTCTCCCACCCCTGAAAGCTCAAGAAGAGGGGAAGGGAAAGAGGACTTCCAGTACATGCTGAAAGAGTGTATACTGACCAGAGCTTGCCAGGTTGTCAGAGTTGACCTCCTGCGTGAAGATCCAAGGGGGGTTGGTGACGTAGAGGGAGCTGTTGGAATTGTTGCTGGCATGTTTTTTCCCGAAGAATCGGCTAAAAGTTCCCTGCACGGAATTATGTTTCTTCATCTTTATTTCTGCCTTCTCCTTTGTGCCTCCAAATGTTCCCTCTAGCAAGACATATTTCCAGTTTGCTCAGTTACCACCCAGAATGCAGAGCTCCAACAGGTGCTAGTGTACTGAGCTACCTTCTCAGCTGCTTTAAAGCTAAACCACCTGAGCAGGTAGAAGAGAGAGGGCTGGCTGCTGTTACCTGGCCACACCCATAGCAGCTCCTTTGGTCACATTCTTTACTAGTTGCTACAATAAGCCATTGTTAAACCCAAGGCAGTTCTTTAGCCCAGGAGTTTGTGAAGGTCTTCCCCAGAGCACTGCCACGTCCAAGGGAGACTATGGGGATTACAATAGTTCCTAGTAAAAAAAGAAAAGTAAAAAGTTAAACAGGTTTTCAGAGGTAAAGCTGAGAGAATAAAATGCATTGCTTGGCAATGCATGAATTCCCCAGCTTACCAGGTCAATATTTATTTAGGCTTATAACCCTCCCTATTTGATAAGGCTCAGAAGATGTCAAATTCGTAAATATATATTTAAGCAATGACATTTGTTGGGGGTTTTTTAAAATGAAGGTACAATTTAGAGATATACAACTACAATAACTCTTTACTTATTCAAAGCTGCTGCATTTTTGCCCTTATAAAATCTCTCTTGAGTCCAGGCTAAAGCTCTGGTGAACCTCCCCATGGCTAGGAAGCAGCTACTGGGAACTTCTCTCTATGTATGCATCCTCCTCATTTATATTGGCTGGGTTCACACAGCACTTTAATCCCACAGAGGCTCTGAAGCCTCTGTGGGCTTAAATTTGCTTGGGCCCCCAGCTGTGCCCGACTAATGATCAGGCACAGCAGGGTTCCCTGGCCATCTCCATCACCTTCATTGATCCTCCTGCAGATATCCCAGGGTACACCGCAGGAGCACCAAGTCCCCCCCAAGCTGTCATTTGCACTAATCCCCCCCCCCCAGCACAGGGGATTTCCACTGGTTTTGCCACTTCCCAAGGTGCTACTGACTTGGGGTAAAAGGCAAAACTGAGTGGACAGTTGGGGCTTCCCAGCACCCCCACGTGGAAGGGGGGAATTGAGGGAGTGCCCCCAAGTACCCTTTTTGCAGGATCTTGAGTTTTTTAGGGGGCTTGTGCCTCTGGGTTATCCACACCTGGCAAGTGAGGGCAGCCCAGGGGGACATGAGCCCCCCCAAGATTCTGCTGCAAAGGGTGCTTTCCACTCCCCCCAACTTTTTTTTTTTTTAAAGTAAAAGAAATAGTTAGCAGTGGGCTACAAAGTTCCAATTTGGCATGGACACTGTGTCCATTCAGCCCACTGCTATCTATTTCTTTTACTTTAAATTAAAAAAAAGGTTGGGGGGAGTGGAAAGCACCCTTTGCCAGCCCCTTGGCAAGAGTGGCGCCCTTTTTTGCTGCTCTTGCCAAGGGGCTCTGTGCCTCTTTGGCTTCTCAGTGGATTAGCCTGTCATCCAGGTTCAGACGACAAGCTAAACCCAGGAGGGTTTTCTTAACCCTACTGCAAGCCATGGCTTAGCAGGGTGGTTTATAAACCACACAACAGCTTGGCTTATAAACCACCACACAGGGTTCAGACAACACACTAAGCCACTCTGCCACTTAATCTACTGAGGCGTAGCGTGTTGTGTGGACCCAGCCATTGACTCGGAGAGGGAACTATGAAGGCAGAGCAAATGACAGAGATCACAATGAGACATAGGAGTGGAAGAGAAGGCTTGTCCCCCCACATCACTACCATAATGTTTAACACAAGGGTGGGGAACCTCTTTCAGCCCGAGGGCCAAATTCTATTTCTCAGGAGCTCTTGGGGGTGGGGCTAAAGGCAAAGGGGGTGGGGCTAAAGGCGAAAGGGCTGGGGCCAAAATACCAGCATATTGTAGCTTAAGCTCTTACTGTCAATAACTAAGCCCTGTGAAAGGCATTTCAGCCTTTTTGAATGGGGAAAACTGCTCAAAAGCTGGGAAACCACCAAACGGTTGGTTGTTGGGGGAAAGGGGGTGTGGCTATCAGGGGAACCCTGGAGGGTCAGATTGGGACCCCAGGAGAGCCTGATTTGGCCCCTAGGCCTGAGGTTTCCCACCCCTGGTTGAACACAAATAGATTCATCCTATTTAGCAAAATGGTCGTCTTTTCAAGGGGGTGGGAAGAAGAAACTTCTTGGTAATTTTGTCTGGAAAAATCTCTCGAGGAAAATATCTTCTGAGAAATTTTATCTCAGCTCTAGAAATTTCTAGTGACAAATTCAGATGAGCATCTAACAGCGTCCACACAGCTGTACTTCAAGGACCAGCCACATGGTTCCTTGAGTGTATTAGTTGGGCCTAATTAAAAATACAGGTGGGATACATGTCTCAAACGTATTGATGTGATAATTTTTTACATTTGAACATTTTATACTTACAGTAAGCAGAAGTGTGGTGGTGGTGGTGGTAGATGATGATGATGATGATGATGATGATAACAACAACAACAACAACAACAACAACAACAACAATAATAATTTCCTATTCAATATTTGTAGTTTTTGGGAAACCTACTACCCCTGAGCTCATGAAAGAAAGAATACGCATAGAAAAAAATATTCTGGAGAAGAGTCAGCTTTTACCTTGAGGCAATGATTTTTCCTAACATTACCACTCTGTTTCTATCTCTTAATCCATGGATGGACAGAAAGTAGACAGTGGCCCAATAGTAGGCTATTGGCCAATTTCTAGTGGTCTGTCTAGCACTTGCTTGTTGCTGGGACACTTGAAAACAGGGTTGGACTAGATAGAGTTTGGCCTGATCCGGCAAGGTACTGTGTACGTACTTAAGCAAGAACGAACACTTAACATGGATTACTCTTGCCTTGACTCTTAAGAGATGAATTTCCTCTTGCTTTGTTAATTTAAAACACATCAGACCATGGAGCTTCTATTTCTTAAAAGAAGAAGAAAGGAATCGTTGCGGCAGTGAAGTCAACCCATTTCTGCTTTAATCCGTCATCAGAAAATAACCCTGTTTGAAACACATGTCTGTTAACTAAAATATGCAGTCATACTGGATTTACAAAAGAAAGAATGAAAAGAAAATGGAATGGAAGGCTGTACCGTAATTTCTTGAGCCATTGTCAGTTTATGAAACTGGCTGTTTAGGCCATGTTGAGGGATCTTTGGTGTGCTTATGGCTTTTTCTTAAGACATAATTTGCCAGAACTAACTCAAATGTTTACAGTTAAGGGGCTTCGGCTCCGGCTGAATTCAGTGGGACTTACATCCAGATAAGCAGCATTAATCAGTGTGTAAACTTAATTTGAAGGATTTTTTTCCAGCTCACCTTCCATCTTTCATCTGTACCTCAAGAGGAGTCTTGTTAAGAGACTCAAGACTTGAATTTAATTTTGTCAACAGAAGACAATCCAATCCTACTACTACAGCACACTTAAAGTTTTCAAAGGGCTTCACACATACATTATCTAAGTAATCCTTACAACAGCCATGTACAGTAGTCCAGAATCATTATCCCCATTTTACAGATGAGTGTCAGAGGCAGAGAGAAGAGTGTCTTGCCTGTGAAGGCAGGGATTATTTGTAAACTTGTAATTTGCTATGAGGGATTAATGTGCACAATATTATGTACCTTGTCTGTGTACCTTGTGAGCAGCTGAACTTTGTAATGCATCATCCATAGCAATTGAAATGAAAAGCGCTTGTTTTTCATGTTTGAGGGGGCCTTGTGGTGGGTGCCCTCCTACATCTGTAGGCTGCTGCTGACTTACCTGGCTGTAGCGGTCAGCAGCAAAAGTGCCATAATGAGCAGTAAAATGGAGCCACCATTCAAATTCCCCACAATGCCCCCTATGTAGCGCTTCTCTGGGGCATTGAGGGAAGCCAAAATGGTGGCTTTCAGGTCCAGCCACCCGGTGTAGGGTGCCCAGGGCAGGCATTATTTCAAGTGGTCCTTAATAGGGGATCTGTCCTAGGGTGCTAACACCAGGACTGCTTTTTCTAATGGTGATCCTAATCGTTGTGACTTGGAAGTAAATTCTACTGAAATTATGAGAGTCCCAAGCAGATGTTTGCAGATTTGAGCAATGAGTCAAAGGTTAAAAAGAAAGACAGACGTTCACATGTTAGTGTTTATCAAAGTCAATTTTAACAGCTAGTTACCTTCCCTCTTTCTTCATCTGTATTAACCTGTGGTGAGAGGACAGGTTTGACATGAGCAGGTTTCAGGGTATGATGATGAGGGTGATGTACAATAATTGGATTAATTTGTTATGCCTTGGATTTGTAACTTTTCAGGGTGGATTTGTATCTTTTAATGGTACATCCAAACAGTTTACTATATTGGCTGCTGGAGTGAGGTATAAGTGTGTATTTTTGGTTAAAATATGGGTTGTATTTATTTATTATTGATTGATTGATTGATTATTTACATTTATTTATCGCCCATCTGGCCGGCAAACCGGCCACCCTGGGCGATGTACATAAGATAAAAACAGGATAAAATACATTTAAAACAGGATAAAATTTTAAAATCTTAGCCCACCCCATGATATTCCCACCTGAACAGCCAAGTTTTTAGTGAGCGGCGGAAGCTCAGCAGAGAAGGGGCATGGCGGAGGTCACTCGGGAGAGAGTTCCACAGTACGGGGGCCGCCACAGTCCCCACCAGTCTAGCTGCTCTGACTGAAGGGACAAGGAGAAGGCCGTCTGTGGCAGATCTTGTTGAGCGGCCTACTCGGTGTTGCTGGAGACGCTCCTTGAGATAGACTGGACGGGAGCCATATAGGGTTTTAAAGGTCGAAACCAACACCTTGAATTCGGCTCGGCAAGCAACTGGTAGCCAGTGCAGCTCCTTGAGCACTGGAGTGATGTGATCCCGCCGGCAGCTGCCTTTAACCAGGCGAGCCGCCGCGTTCTGTACCAGCTGTAGCTTCCGAACTGTCTTCCAGGGTAACCCCACATAGAGCGCATTACAGTAGTCTAGGCGAGAGGAGACCAAGGCATAAACCACTGATGGGAGCAGGTGATTAGGAAGGAAGGGGCGCAGCTGCCGTATCAGATGGAGTTGAATATTTTGTTCAATATATTTATGAATTGTGTATTTATTAGCTGACTTAATATTAACATGGAAAGTTTGTTTATATTTTTATTAGATATATTTATACTGTTGTCTTTTTATATTTTATTTGATGTTATTGTATTTTATATGATGATTTTGTTTGTTGTTTATTTATTATATTTATACCCCGCCTTTTTTCCTGCAAGGAACCCAAGGTGGCTTACATAATCCTCCTCCTCTCCACTTTATCCTCACAACAACCCTGTGAGGTAGGTTAGGCTGAGAGTTTGTTAGTCACTTTGGGCTTCCATTTGGAGGAAAAAACAGGATACAAATAAATGGTGATGATTATGACGATGACGATGAAACTGAGATTCTTATGGGTATAATTATGAATATTTATTTGGTGAGCACTGACTAGTTTCAGCTCTGTTCATAACTATGAGATCAGACATGGCCAGTACATTTCTGAATGGTGCTGTTACTGGAGCTGAGTAGACCAAACATTCTTCAGAAACCTCCTGCAGCCCTCCCTGGCTTGTTGCCCACCAGATGTTTTGGACTTCAACTCCTATCAGCCCTAGACAGCATGGCCAATTATCTGGAATGCTGGGAGTTGTTGTCCAAAACTTCTAGGATAGTGTTCTCCAACCTTGGGTCCCCAGATGTTTTTGGCCTACACTCCCAGCATGCCCCAGCCAGCATCGTTGGAGAACACTGATCTAGGAGAAGGCTGGAACAGTTGGAGTTGCAGAAGGCTGGAGCAGTGCTTTATGAATCCACAAATCAAACTGAAATAGACTAAATTGAATAAATGCTTGTGTTTTTAGAAGCGCTCATGAGAATCCGAAAGACTTTCCTCAGGAAACTACTGGGAATAATTTATTGTTGGCCTTTTGCCAGCACTCGCATTGCCCCTGAAAGGATCTCCAGATCTGATTGGCAATCAAGGGGCTTGCAGTTGGCAGCTTCCCCTGTAACTATAGCACCAAAATAGGAAGTGAAAGAGGAAGTACAAGCTAACATGGGGCAGGGGGGGAGGCTGGCATTATTTGGGATGACTTTGCACCATAGGTGTTGTGTGCCATGCTGCCTGTGGTGTTCCATGCGGATCTTACTTGCTTATTTGGACTAGCAGCAATCAGCTGAGCTCGCAGATCAGCATAATCCCCCCTTTGGCTTGCAGATGTCAAATCCTTCCATCTGAAAGTCTCTTTAGGCTTGAGGATGCAGCCATGCAGGAAATGTCCTCTATTCTAATGTCATGCTGCAGTGCACAACTGGAATTGCATAAAGGCTTCTCTCACACCCACATTGCAGCTATCCTGTGGACTGTATGTCCAGCCCAGAATTCTCCATTATCACCATTCAGACATGCAGGGAACCAGAGCAGGTTTGGTTTGCACTGGCTCTGTCGCTTTCCTGTCTTGGGTACACCAAATAAGCACAACCAAGATGGGGGGGGGGGGTTCTGTGTGTAAACACCCAAATAAAGAAGACTTTCTCTTAGTAATATTCTCACCAAGCAGAGAAGATATGTAGATAACATGTGTGCAGTACACAATGCCTGTGAAAAATATGCAAGACATCACCTGGTATTTGCATTCTTGATCAAACCTGTTTAGCAAGCAATATAGATAAAGCAAAGGAAGGAACAAAAATGGGAGGAGCTTTCTAAAAGAGTAATATCCTGAGAGGCTGTTAGAAACACATACTCAGATTTAGAGCAAGGATGACTTACAAAGAAATGATCCAGCTTTTGCATTCACCAGGACTTAGAACTTGCTCACTGCTTTGTGACAGTGTTGGTCATAAAAATGGTATTACTGTTATTTGGGTTTTTTTCTAATGGACCAAGAGGGCTATCACCACTTTTTTGCAAGGAAGAAGTTGGCAATTAACTTTTTGCTCTCTCCCCGCACTGCCCCAAAACCCTATTGTGATGATTTCTGAAACATCTTAGCACATACTTCACATACCAGTTTGGGGTACAGTTATTCTCAGTTATTCATCTTGGTGTACTGTACGCTTCATTTGCTATCAGTTAATGGCTATTTGGTATTGTTTGTACCAGTGTCCGGGCATGGTTGATGACAGAAAGAAAAATGACAGAAAACCATAGGCTGGTTTCTAACTACTTACACAGCAAAGACTTACACTCTCCAGGAACATGACCACTATTAAATGTTAACAGTTTTGTAAAGATACATTCGATAGCTTCTTTCCTGTTTATATAAACTAGATGATACAATGAACTATACCTAACTTCTCTCGTGGAGTCTCGCACGCTCTTGCATGTGTTTGTGCATGTGTGTTAAGAACGTAAGAAGAGCCATGCTGGATCAGAGCCAAGGCCAAATCTAGTCCAACATTCTGTTCCCACACTGGCCAACCAGATGCCTACAGGACGCTCACAAGTAGGACATGCGTGCAGCGGCACCCTCCTGTTCATGTTCCCCAGCAACTGGTATATAGAGGCATACTGCCTCCAATACTGGAAGTAATATATAGCCATCATGAGTAGTAGCCACTGATAGCCTTTTCCTCTATTTGATAGCTTCTTGGAATGGAACACTAGTGCTCAGATAGAGAACTGGAAAACATTTGGTTTTCAAAGAACCAGGAACCTTTTTTTCTTAAGCTTTGAATCCTAACTCATACCACCTATAATCAGTAGATGGATACAATATTGATAGTGCTGCTGCAGTCTTTACTCTGTAAAATAGTCTGATTATTTTTTGCTTTCCTAAATGAATAACTTGTTTGTGGGCTGGTGGACATGATGATCTGCTCAAGCTCAGACATATTGATTTTGACACATACCACATTCAGGTCTGGGGAAACATGTTTTTCTAGGCAGCATGCAACTTCAAGTTCAGCATATGAACAACAAGTGAATGCTCACTCTACTTTCACACATCCTCCATACTGGAGGTAACATATAGTCATCATGACTAGTAGCCCTTGATAGCCTTATCCTCCATAAATTTGTCTAATTTTCTTTTAAAGCTTTCCAAGTTGCTGGCCATCACCACTATATCTTGTGGCAGCAATTCTGTAGTTTATGTGCTGTGTGAAGAAGTACTTCCTTTTATCTGTCCTGCATCTCCCACCTATCAGCTTCAAGGGATGACCCCGGGTTCTAGTATTCGAGGTGGGGAGAGAAAGATCAGATAAGGGGATGCTTTCATGGCACTTATTCAGAGGACTTATTCACACGGGGAGCCAGTGTGGCGTAGTAGTGAGAGTGTTGGACTGGGACTCGGGAGATCCAGGTTCTAGTCCCCACTCAGCCATGAAACTCACTGGGTGACTTGGGCCAGTCACTGACTCTCAGCCTAACCTACCTCACAGGGTTGTTGTGAGGATAAAATGGAGGAGGAGGAGGATTATGTAAGCCGCCTTGGCTTGGAAAAAGGCGGGGTATAAATATAAATAAATAAATAAACTCATGAAATGCTTCCGAATCTCATCATAGCCCTCAGAGCACAAACACACTTATTTATTTGATTTATACCCTGCCTTTCTACCAAAAAATGGCACTCAAGGCAACTGTCAAGAACTCTATTTTTCTTTTGTGCTCTGTCTGTAAGACTCCACTTGGCCAGGCTGAAGTTGCATGTAGTGATGCAACCACCTGTGTGACTGTTATCTTGAGATGTCTCTAGCTCCAAAGTCAGAGTAAGGCTCAGTTAATTGGATTGAATGGTTTCAGCTGCATTCTGTGGAAACCTCTACCCCACCCCCCTTAGGGATTTGAGAGCACTGTTCCAGTCAGTCTGTGATTGGTTAACAGAGATCTCCTTAGAGTTGTTGGGGGCTTGAGCATAAAAAGATGGGGCTGTAGTCGCCCATCTTCATGCTTCAGCTTGCCTTTGGACTTGTGACTCTCTGGATAATGGACCAGTCCCTGTCCTATTTGAAGACCTATGTTTGGGTAACATAAATGGCAAATTTAGGTAACTTCTGTTATTTTTTGCCTTAAGTGTTGTTTCCAAATGTTACTCTGGTTCTTGTGTGCCTTTTTATCCCACTTTCCCCTGTAAATAAACTTAACACCTACCTCAAGAGTTAGGTGTGCTTCCTTCCAAGTAAGCCTTGGTACTAAATTCAGAGCCTTTGCTTGATTAACTGCTATTTAAAGTTTCAGGCCTAGGGCGTGAAATAGAGGGTGCTGGCTTGGACCCTTATTCTTAAGCCCTAGGGGTGTCCTGTAAGGTCTGAGAGTACCCTGGCTCAGGCTGAGGTGGACGTGAGGGGTGGTGGCAGCCTACTTTGGTAATTGTTTGACCTTGCTTACCCTGCTGGGAGTGAGGGCAACACCCTCCCTTATTTCACAGTGGCTTATGAAACCATTTTAAATGGATTTAAATAAAACACATTAAAATACATCAGGTGCTTCTGTCTACAATGGTTCCCCATCAGTTCCCCCCGCCATGCCATGGGACGTGCAGTCTACGCTTCTCACTTCCAACTCCTCTTGCTGCAGGGGTATACCAGAGAGGAACTACCTGCGTGTTCAAGGAACTTTTCCATATTCCAGTTGGGCACACCTAGCCAGTTGCATGATCATCTGCTCTGCAACATGCCCTTAAAGCACACCCTGTATTTCCACACATATTCAATTATTTTAGGATAACTGTGATATCCATAAAGGTAAGTCAATCAGTCTGATTTAGTTTCTATTGTACTTTTAGGTTCTCTCCCCCCCCCCTCTTTTTAATGCCTGGTGAAATGCCAGTTCTCATTCAGATACAACAATTACGATGCTTTTAAATACACATCTGTTTTGGTGCTTTTTTGTTTCCCATTTATAGAGCCTGATTTAGTGAATGTGTTTGTGCAATCCAGCAGTCCCTTGCCCACAACCCCTGAAATTAGGAACCTCTGAAGTGAGGCAAGTCACAACGGAACTGGAGTCAAGAAGTGAAAAACACATGATAGGCTCTTTTCCATAGTCAGCAGCTTCAAACAGATTTAAGAATAGGAGCCAGGACTTGACGGTGCTCAGAACTTGTTCTAATGCTAAGGCTCAGCCCAGAAAATATGAAGCAGTGATTGATGACAATGTATCTGAGCACCTGCAGAGAGCATTTTTCACTGAGAAACCATAAGCTCTCCCCTTCCACACATTGGTTTTAGGGACATGGCTTCCATATCAGAGGATACAGTTTCCATACATGGCTGATTAGAGTATGGGGGAGTACCGGTAATTAGAGGTATTAGGGAGGCTTACTTCTTGATTCTCCACCTCAATCAGAACAGAAATTCACCCTATTTTATTTAAAATATTTCTGGCTGCCTTTTCAGGTGTAGAGCCCTCCCAAGGCGGCGTACAAGAATAAACTCACATAATAAAACCGATACAGTTAATAAAAACAGTAAAAACAACAGCAGCAGCAAACATCCTAAAACAACAAACACACCAGCATAAAAACAAAACCTACCACATGCAACTTTAGCTACAACCCAGTCTGATAAAAGATCATCAGGGGAAGGCCAGAGGAAAGTAGGTTTTCAGGGCCTTCCTAAAAGCCTGCAATGATGAGACCTGGTGGACTCCCAATGGCACTTATTCCAGAGGTGTGGGGCTCCTAATGCCTAAGAGCCTTAGAAAAAAAGTTCCCATTGGTGATAGCTTTTTCCTAAGGCCCCATTTCCATTCCTATCACAGTGGGGCAGGGGAGCTGAGAGATACGCTCCTTTCCTGCACACTGCCTTTGTAAGTATTGCATCCCCCTCAGGTGTTTGTACTATTTAAGGAAAAACCAAGGTATGTAGCTGCATACTATGTATTAAGTGAACATCTAGTCTGGCCCACACCTAACAAATTTCACAGGGTTGTTTGAGGATAAAATAGCGGGGGGAAGACCATGTTCACTGCCCTGAGCTCCTTGGAGGAGACTAAATGTAATATAAATGTAATACCTGATGGAGTGCTTCTCCCGGTATGAACCTATCCATACAATACATTCATAATCTAAGGTGTTCCTCCAAGTTCCTCCTCCAAAGGTGGTTTGGAGGATGGCAACAAGGGACTTCTTGGTGGTGGTCCCCCGATTCTGGAATGCTCTCTCCAGTGAGGTCAGCCTGGCGCCAATAGTGTCATCTTTTCAGCACCGGGTTAAGACTTTCCTCTGCTCCCAGGCATTTGACAGCATATGATAAAGTTTTAACAGGTCCTGGAATTTTGTTGATTGTTTAAAATTGTTTTATATTTTTGTATGTAAATAGTTTTATATTATGTTATTATATTGTATTTAGGTTTTAATCTTTGTAAACCGCCCAGAGAGTTTTGGCTATTGGGCAGTATAGAAATGTAATAAAAGAAATGAAATGAAGAAATACAAGCACAGAGGTTTGAAGCAAGATAAATTGAGGTAGGAGATTTTGCTCATTTTCAAATACGGTACCATTCTACACAGATCTCCAAAATTTACAGAGCAGACAGCACAGGTCTGATACATGTTACATCATGGTTTCAAACTGGCATTAACCTCTGTTAGAAACCTTGTGCAAGTCAGACCTAAACTATCTTTCTGTTCCTCCTGACAGAAGAGTTCTGTAAACGTGGACAGAATTTGCAAATGACTGAATTTGGTCCACAAAGGTAGCAACTTATCTATTTAGTTGTATGTGTATGTCTCTATGCAGTACTGCCACTTCAGAAGTTGTTGTGATTACCTTATGTGACCTCATTGCTCAAATTCTGCCTCTTCCATCCATCCTTTTTGAAAAAGCAAATACGGCACAAGACTTAAAACAAAAAACAGGAGTGGAAATACCATTTTAACAAAATAGAAGTACATCTAATGGCATGGAAATAAACACATTTGTTTTATACGATAACAAATCTGTTTCAAAATGCTGCTGGTACCGGCACCATTGAGATTAATTGGAACACACTGAATGATACAAGGCCTGAGTAGAAAATCTTAGAAAATTATAATCAAGTAACCTGAAAACTGATAAGGAAAGCCGTAAAAAAGATTTTTCCCATATGTCTGAGCCAAAGGGAAAGGGGGGCAAAAACCTGACCTTCACAGTGGAGAACTTGGCATTTAAGTTTCTTTTCTTTTTTTAATGTTTTCATTTCATTTCAAACAAGAAATATAAAATAAACAAAGAAAATAAAACAGAACAATGTCAAGGAATGATGATTCTAGAATCATCCATTCAAAAACATATTTTGATCTTCTATGAACAGTTTAGGCTTCCTTTTGTTTTCTATGAACGGTCAAAAAGCATCCTTCCAAAACTTGAGTTGGGCGGTAGGTGGAATGTATGGTGAGGAGGTCTTTTTGGCAAAGATAGTGAAGGAATATCGTATACTCACAAACATGATTTTCTACTCCACTGGCCACTCTCAATTTGTGTTAGCTTTTCAGAGAGTGCGACCTGCTACACCAGTGATGGCGAACCTTTTTGAGCCCGAGTGCCCAAACTGCAACACAAAACCAACTTATTTATTTCAAAGTGCCAACACTGCAATTAAACCTGAATACCGAGGTTTTAGTTTTAGAAAAACAACTCATACAGTTGTCCGAACTAATTAACATATTTTGTCTTAAAAGAAAAACACAATAACAGAGCTTTCAATGATACAAACAGTTTTTGTTGAAAGCAAATCAACTCAAAAAATTATTATACTACTACATTGTACACATAGCCTGAAGGGAATTTATACAAACTTTTAAATAATTAGGCACATGTATTTTTGGATAAGGGATTCTCAACTTGTAATATGATTATATGCCAGACTGAAATTGTATGGGGCAAGCTTTACCCCGGGTCCTTTCCCTGCTTCTACAGGTGTCGGATTAGTAAAAGTAAAAGTCAACTTGTACTAGGATGAGCAAGATAAACAAGAAAACTAAACGTGCTTAACACATTTTAAACACTTTATGTCTTGGACTGCAAACACTGCATTAGGTAAAAGTTTGCATTGGGCATGCTTTTGCACAATTAATGTGATTTTTGCTATTGCATGCATGCTGATAATTGGTCAAACCTTGGCTCATACTCCGTTAGTTTGAGAGCAACACATGCAGCACTCAGGTCAACTGTTAGGGCTTTACATCCAAGCCATGCTCTGTGCATCATTCCTCAAAATCTTTTAAACGTGATAACAATGTAGAAAAGAATTTTGTAACAGGAATTCTAGAATAAAATCATTCTGTTCCACACTGTGAGAAAGAACAAGATCATTAGTGTTTTGCAGAAGGGGACAGTCTTTTCGTGATCCGGTGACCAATGGCTCGAGTGCCCACAGAGAGGTCCCTGCGTGCCAGCTGTGGCACCCGTGCCATAGGTCCCTGCGTGCCAGCTGTGGCACCCGTGCCATAGGTTCGCCATCACTGTGCTACACCCTCTCAATTCAACCTTGTACAGACAGACCCGCTGAGAGTTCCAGCCATTTGGCCACTTCCAACCTCGCTGGTGCCATTAGCTTTCTGATTAGATCCTTATGAAGCAAGGCTTTATTGTCACCTTCAAAGACTGATAGCAATGCCAACTCTGCACAAAACCTGATAGTTTGACCTGTCATACCTGCTATGATTTGGGGGGGGGGGGCTTCTTTCCAGAATGTAGCTATCAGAGGCAATGCAGCAGCTACATATGAATTAAGCCAGGGGTTCTCAAACTTTCTACTCCCAGGGCTCACCTGAGAGCTGAAAATGACAAAGGCCCACCAGTCACAAAATGGTAGCGGAGTTGGCTCCAGTCACAAATGGTGGTTTGTCATAATCAGCTGACAATTACTGATATCATTTTATATTGATATCTAATCTCTCTTTGGAAATTCCCAAATTCTTTGCCACAGCTATATTCTTGTATTAGAGAGTTCCATAGTTCAGCTTTCTCAAGTGAAGGACAGACATTGGCTCTGGAGGAATCATTATTCAACCTCCCCATTTCAGACAGAATTTGCTGATCCAGAGGCTCTGATCCAGAAACAACTTTTTATTTTATATTATTTCTCTCCCCACCCATGCCTCTCAAAGAATTCTTACTCATCTCCTGTCATTTCTTCTCCCCTTCTCCTTTCACACTTAGCTTATACGCAAGCCCCAACAACCAGTTTCTTTTATCCCTCCCTCCTGCTTCTTTTACATTCATTTCCTCCTAAAACAGCTTCCCTCTTAACTCCCTCCTCTTTATGTCCAGGGTTTGTTTTTTTTCAAAAAATTATTATTAAAAATATTAGCCTTGCTCTCTAACCAACTGTTGGAATATACGATGAGAATGTCAACTCTGCAGGGAGGTTTTTAAGCTGACTGCCCAGTAAAGGGTTAAGATAGACTCTTATAGTCTAGTTAAAGGGCAAAGGCAGAAACCAAGCTTCTCTGGAGCAAACCACTTAATGGTATTAGGGGAGGGAATGCAGGACGTTGCCTGGCAACAAGTTCAAAATTCCATTCACTCTCTCTCTCTCTCTCTCTCTCTCTGACAGTTACACTAGTCCTACAGTTAACTGACACTTGCTAGGGTTTAGCAAGGAGACATGTTCTGTGGTTTTCCTTACCTCACAGTATGAGTAACAATTAAGAATCTACACTTACAAAGTCTGTAACCATCAAGCTTATAATACCTAAGAAATCTTATGTTATTTACTTTAAAAGTATCTACTTAGCGATAAGTCGTGTGTGTGTGTGTTTGCTGAGTGAAGCCTGCTGCTGCTATTGTGCTCTGCCATCACCAACTCCTGCTGCCACACCTGCCTATGCAGGGTGCATGGTGTGGCCACGGCACAGGGCGGTCAAGTAAAGAGGCACTGCGCAGTCTGCAGAACTGAGAGTCTCTGAGACCCACCTAAAAGTGGGCTTAGACCCACTGGTGAAAGTGAGCTGAGGCCCACAGTTTGAGAAATGCTTAATTAGGCATTTACGGTGCAATACTCTGCATGTTTAGACAGAAAAAAAGGCCTACAACTCTCAGCATGCCCTAGCCAGCCATGGCTGGCAGGGGTTGCTGGGAGTTGTAGGCTTTTTTTCCTGTCTAATCATGCAGAGGATTGCACCTTTAGGAGCTTTTCTACACAAGGCATTTCTTTTGCACTCATGATTCCTTACCCATGGTTGTTTACGGGTTCTTTAGATGACATTGTGATCCTCCAGTTTTGCTTCTGTTTTTTAAGAACACTTTCCTAGAGACTTTATAGTGGGGAAATGGGGTATTATTTCTGAAAGTGAAAGAAATGGTAATTTCCTACTTATGTATTTGTGCTTTTCCACTATAGCACAGTGCCACCTAGAAGTTATGTACTGGAAAAGCAGGAAAGGAAAAGCTCTTTATGTAGAGCTCGGATCTCAATTCTGCAATGAAACCAAAAACAGATACAACGATTAACAACCTAGTGTGGAAAAGCTCCAGCTTGCTTGTCAAATATTCAAGGGGTAGGGGGAGATGCCACTGACAGATGACTGCCCATCATTTTACCTGTTGACATTCTGCTGACTGACATTTTCCCACATCCAACAGTTAAGAACTGTTCATTTGATCATGACTCTTTAAAATCACCTGCCATAGGCTGTGCCTCTTAGACACCATGAAATTAGTTCTGCATTTGATCTTGTGTCAACAGAAAGAGAATACTGGAATTCAGTGCTAAACGTATACCGTTTGCTCCTTGTCTGCTGTTTATTGCAATGGAGGAGTGGGCATGGGGTCATGAAATGACTTTTTTGGGGGGGAAATCTGGTTTAGAAAACATAAGCCTTCGTGTTTAAAAAAAGTTTATTTTCATCAGCTTTTGAGGTAAAGAGGAATTAGTTATTATTTTGTATTTTGTAGTATCAGTATTTTGTAGTAAATCAGGTTTCAGTAAATTCATTTCCTAAATGATGAAATGGCTATAGATTTTCAAAGGATACAATGGGAAAGTGCTAATTAATTCTAATAGGGTAGAAATATTTCAGCAAAGGCTGGATTTTAGATTGAATTGTAATCTATGTAAAAGTGATTAGGATATTTCATGTATGAGCTTTTCTACATGAGGCTGTTAATTGCTATATCCACTTTTGGTTTTGTCGCAGAATTGAGATCTGGAGCTTTTCTACATGAAGCTGTTAATCGCTGTATCTACTTTCAGTTTTGCCGCAGAATTGAGATCCAAGCTCTACAGAAAGAGGTTTTCCTTTTGGCTTTTCTGCTACATAACCTCTAGGTGGCACTGTGGTATAATGGAATAGTGCAAATACACAAGAGGAAATTGCACTTTATTTTGCCATCACAAATAATACCCCATTTTCCCTGCTCTAAAAAACTCACAGAAAGTGCTCTTAAAAAACAGAAGCAAAACTAGAGGGTTACAATGTCTTCTAAAGAACCCATAAACAACTGTGAATAGGGAATAATGAGCACAACAAATGCCTCATGTAGAGAAGCTCTAAATTAGTTTTGTAGTGGGAAATGTAATGACAATGAGCAAGCAGCAGTCTATAACTATTTTTCTTTTCCACAAGAGGGCAGTACTCCACAGAAAGGGGGGGGAAGTATCTTTTAAATTAAAACTGCCTCATTTTTCCATATGATTGTGTGTACTTAATATTCCTTTGGGGTAGAAGTGCAAAAGAATTCTCCTGCATGTACCTGGCAACATGATTGTGACGTCCAAAACTCTTCTGTGAAACTGTGGAAAATAACATTAATGTTTGGTCCAGACTTAAATTGGTTATGCTTTAATCCCACTACAATCAGTGGGACTAAAGCATGACTAATTTAGTCTCAAGCCAACCCATGATATACAAGGACTGTCCTTTCAAATATGTTATACATACAAACATTAGAAATGTTGCTCAGGGCCTATTCTCACAACCACTTTAGGGGTGGCAATCCAAAGGCATTGTGCAGCTATTCCCACCTTTTCCTCCTTAACAGATTTTTTTTCTGCTAGGAACATAGATGGAAGAAGTGGTGGGAAAACACGGGAAGGCTATACAGTCATGCCTTGGATTGAGAGCATAATTCATTCCGGAAACGTGCTTGTAATCCAAAACACTCTTACCGTATATCAAAATGAAATCCCAAAAAAATTTGTACAGAGATTTTTAATTTAAGCCGTACTACAGTACTTGTATTGCAAGACGTCGCTTGTATATCAAGTAAAAATAAATAAATAAATTTTAAAAATTTGCTTGTCTTGCAAAACGCTCTCAAACCAAGTTACTTGCAATCCAAGGTATTACTGTAAATGTAAGATGAAGACTTTGCAAAAGGGGGGGGGAGGACCAAAAAAGGATGGGATTCAATCAAGGACACATGATGATATGGTGCCCATTCAAAAGCAAAACACTCTGGAACTATATAACATTTTCAGAATTATAGTGAGAAATAATTGGTTCAAGAAAACACAACATAGGCACAGAATGTATGTCTGTGCTCATTCACAGATCTTTCTAGTCTGCGAAGGCAGCAGTGTTGTGCATTGTCATGAGAAGGATATGGTGTTCTCTGGGTTTTATCATTTGCGAAGTCGGTAAGAATGCAGCCGGGAGGTTATATAATAAAAACACAACACTCCCTTTCCTGTATCTGTCATGACATGACGCAAGTTATTCATGCCTCTAACTCACATGAAACTCAGCTATGCATATACATGAAATGGTGCATGCCCAAGAGGGGTGTAGTCCACTTTTAAAGATTTTTAAGAATAATAGGCTGTCACAGCCATCCAAGAAACAAACTGATTTATGAGACCCCGTCCAGTCATGCCACAATACACAGCAGTGAGATCACAACAGTAAACAGGACTTGCAGTTGGGGGAAGGGGCAAACTAAACCACAGTAAAGCGTGTAGTTCTAGTATTTTAAAGCTCATTGTTAACTTTCTGGCTGCCACAAATTAATTGCTGTATTTCAGTGATGTGCAGCACCCTTTATGAATGTCCCCAAAGAAATCCACAGCATCAGGGCACTGGGGAGGAAAGGCGGGGCAGGACTTGGCGTCAACGCTGCACATGGAGCAGACTCAAATGATTCGTCTCATTTGAACCAAGGCCCAGCTCTAGAGTACATGAAAAAAAGAGTGCCTCTGAGCATGTGTGGGTGTCTCGCCGCGTAACCTCAGCCTGTAGGATCCTTCATGTAGAATTAGGAATCAGGCGCGTCAGAGAATGTGGCGGAAGGAAGGCAGCTTCTTGTTTGAAGCCCCGATCCATAATCAGATCTCTTGCCACGCGAGGCCAGGATCGCGCAGTCGCTCGCTTCTCTTTTAGGGACCCGGCGCTGCCTAGCCAGCTGACGCCCTCCCCTAGTCACAATGGCCCCGGCCTGCAGGCCAAGGCAGCACAGCGCCCTCCCCAGCCGCCGGGAGGAGCGGCGCCAGACGGCGCAGGTCACCATGCGCCCAGCGGCGGCGGCAGCCATTCCCCCCCTCTGGCTGCGCTTTTCCAGGCGCATCGGAACAACGAGGAGGAGGAGCGCGGGCGCCCACGTGGGGAGGAGTTACAG